>CM064062.1:15931120-18728620 GCA_032594955.1 Panicum miliaceum
CTGGCGACCATGGCGGCGGGTGGAAACAGGGGTTCGGCGAGAAATCTGGTGGGCGGCGGAGCAAAAGAGAGAGGGGATTCTGGTTGGCTTGATGCTCACCAACTTGCGGAGCTCTGGCGAGAGTTGAAGACGGCGGAGCAGCTGCGGAACGGCGAGTCGACGGAGAATCGGCGACACGGGTCGGCGGCGTTCCTCCGAGGCGCAACTTCCAGCGGTCGTACGACGATGTTGTGTCGAGGAAAAGATTTGAGTTTGGCGTGGGTTGCAAAGCGGGGCTTTGGCAGGATTTTATAGGGGCAGATCGGCCGAGATTAGGAAGGCGGTGCTGCAGAAATCGATCAGGACTCGGGATAAGAAGAAAGAAAGAGAACGGGGTACGAACAACGGAGTCGTTCCGGACTCTGGGTCGGGAAAGAAGAAAGGAGAAGAAGAAGAAGGCGCCGACAGGTGGGTCCTAGCTGTCGGTGGAAGCAAGGGTCGGCTGAGGGAAATCGGCCACTGGGTTGGCCGCGGGAAAATAAAAGAAGAAGAAAAGGAATTGGGCTGGCTGAAAGAAAGAATAGGAGAAGAAAAGAAGTAAAGATGCATGCACAATTTTAATTTATGATTTTTATGAAAATACTTTTAGAAATTTTAACTCCTATATTTTGGGTGTTACAAAACCTACCCCCCTTAAAGAGAATCTCGTCCTCGAGATTAGGAAGGACTAGGGAACAGCTGAGGGAATTCTGCAACCAGTTCATCCTCTCTTTCCCAAGTAGCCTCATCCTCTGAATGGTGACTCCACTGTACTTTGCACATTTTGATCACCTTGTTCCGGGTAATCCTCTGAGATGTTTCCAAAATTCTTATCGGATGCTCTGTATAAGTTAAATCTTCCTGCACATCAAGTTCCTCCAACGGTAATTGCTCCTCTGGCACTCTCAAACATTTCTTTAACTGTGATACGTGAAACACATCATGGACATCTGACAATCGTGCCGGTAACTCCAATTGATATGCCACTTCACCTTTCCTTTCCAGAATCTGAAAAGGACCAATGTAACGTGGTGACAACTTTCCTTTTACTTTCAATCTACGTAAACCTCTGATGGGTGATACCTTCAAATACACAAAATCTCCAACTTCAAATGTCAATTCCCTTCTTCGTGTATCAGCATAACTTTTCTGTCGTGACTGGGCAGTCTTGAGGTTATCTCGGATTATCTGGACTTGTCTATCTGCTTCTTGAAGAATCTCTGGTCCAAAAACTTGACTTTCCCCTGTCTGATTCCAATACAGGGGTGTCCTGCACTTTCTTCCATATAATGCTTCAAATGGGGCCATCTTGAGACTTGCTTGATAACTGTTGTTGTAGGAGAATTCTGCATAAGGTAAACTTTTATCCCAACTACCTCCATGTTTGAGGGCACATGCTCTCAACATATCCTCCAATACTTGATTCGTTCGCTCAGTCTGGCCGTCTGTTTGCGGATGGTATGCCGAACTGAAATTGAGCTTTGTATCCATGGATTCATGTAATTTCTGCCAGAAACGCGACGTGAACTGAGTACCTCGATCAGACACTATCTTCTTTGGAACACCGTGCAGACACACAATTCGTGACATGTACAGTTCTGCTAACTTGGCTCCAGTGTAGGTTGTTTTGACTGGGATGAAATGTGCGACTTTTGTCAATCTGTCCACAATAACCCATATCGAGTCGTAACCATCACGAGTACGAGGTAACCCTACAATAAAATCCATACCAATCTCTTCCCATTTCCATTCAGGTACTTTCAATGGCTGGAGTAAACCTGCTGGTCTCTGGTGTTCCGCTTTTACTCTCTGGCATACATCACACAAAGCTACGTGAGTTGCTACGTCTCTTTTCAAACCATACCACCAGTACCTTTCTTTCAAGTCTTGATACATTTTGGTACTTCCAGGGTGAATGGAATAAGCGGAATCATGTGCTTCCTTCAGAATGAGTTCACGAAGCTGATCAATTTCAGGTACACAGATCCTTTTGTGAACCAAACAGTTCCTTGTCCATCTTCGGTGAAATCCTTAGTTTTGCCTAAACCAATTTGAATCTTGATCTCTTTGATCTTAGCATCTGTCAACTGTCCTTTTCTGATCTCTTGTTCTAATGTCGGTTCTATCTCCATAATCATGGCTTCTGCTTGAGTGACAATTCCCAAATTTAAACGTGCCATCTCCCAACATAATTCTTGAGGCATCAATCGAGCAATCATCGTATTAGCTTGTCCTTTCCGGCTTAGGGCGTCGGCCACAACATTAGCCTTGCCAGGATGATACTGGATATTCAAATCATAGTCCTTGATTAGTTCTAGCCATCGTCGTTGTCTTAAGTTAAGATCCTGTTGCGTAAAGATGTACTTCAGACTCTTATGGTCCGTGAAGATCTGACACTTGTTTCCGATCATGTAGTGCCTCCAAATCTTCAATGCGTGCACGACGGCAGCCAATTCCAAGTCATGGGTAGGATAGTTCTGCTCATGCTTTCTCAACTGTCTTGAAGCATAGGCCACAACTTTGCCTTCTTGCATTAACACACATCCAAGACCCAGCCGTGAAGCATCGCAATACACATCAAACCCTTTGTGGATATCTGGCATTATCAACACAGGGGCCATGGTCAATCTTGTTTTCAGCTCTTCAAAACACTTCTGGCATATAGCATCCCACTTAAACTCTTTTCCTTTCTCCAACAGAGAAGTCATAGGTTTCACAATCTTCGAGAATCCCTTAATAAATCTGCGGTAGTAGCCCGCAAGTCCGAGAAAACTTCTGATTTCAGGCACAGTCTTTGGTGGATTCCAATTCAGAACATCTTGAACTTTACTTGGGTCTACTGCAATTCCTCCATCTGTGATAACATGTCCAAGAAAAGAAACTTCTCTCAACCAAAAATCACATTTACTCAACTTGGCATATAACTGATTCTCTCGGGTGTTGCTGCTGGATTGTCCTTGGGACTGAAGTTTTCGCTTGTGTTCTCCAAGCTCCTTGCGCTTGCTCTCCAGACCAATGGCTTTGTCTAGCAGAGTTTGGAAGTTTGGGAAAGTGTGACTATGCAGCTGATAGTTGAGCGGCCCTATCAGACCTTCCAAGAAGCGCTCCTGTCTCTTTGCGTCACTATCCACCTCATGGGGCGCGTAATGAGACAACTGGGTGAATTTGTCCCGGTACTCACTGACAGTCATGCTACCTTGCTTCAGGTTCAGGAATTCCTTCTGTTTGAGCTTCATTAGTCCTGCTGGAATATGGTGGCTGCGGAAGTTGGTTCTAAACTCCTCCCAGGTGATAGTGTTGGCGTTGGCGTGGGCAGCAGTGAAAGCATCCCACCAATCAGCGGCTGCACCTTCCAGACGTCCTGCGGCATACAGGACCCTTTCATGGTCACTGCATTGTGTGATGTCCAGCTTCTTAGTGATGACCTTCAACCAATCATCAGCGTCCAAGGGGTCCACAGAGTGAGAAAAGGTGGGAGGGTGGTGGCTCATGAATTCTCTGTGTTTGTCTCTAGGTGGCGGGTTTTGCTGCGGTGCTTGCTGATTCTGCTGAGCTTGTATGTTCTGGATGGTGGCAGTGAGGTTCTGCAACACCTGCATCTGTGCTGCCAAGAATTGCTCCATTGTTGGACTGAGCGGTGGTGGCAACTGACTCTGTCGGTTGACTATGCGAGCACGCCTAGAGCTAGGGTTATTCTGTCCTCCACCTGTCCTGGTGTTCACCATCTGACCGTTAGGGAATAAACCCAGGATAAGACAGGTGTACTAGATATAGGTAGACAGAAAATAATATCTTAATAAAATATGGATTTATATGACTCCAACTGATATTAATGTATATATTATGTCAAGCAATTCTTATAGCACTCAAAGCAAACATTTGTTCTCAAGCAATCATTTCATCGTCGTCCTCTCAAGTGAAAATGATTCTAACGAGAACTTTAAGAGATTCTAGCCTAAGAACCTAAGTGCCTATTCCTCGGGGCGAGTTATGCAGCCTGGTTCGCCGCGACGAAGCTTCTTGCGGGGTGGTGACAAAGCGGGGAAATGGGGCTCATCCATCTGTGGGGGTGGCGGCGCTCTTCCCTCTAGTCGAGCTTCCAGCGTGCGGATCTTTTCATGGGCCTCCAGTAGCTTGTCCTGAGTATCGTCCAGCTCAGTGATGACGCTTTCCAGCTCGGTGTTGAGAGCGGCGGTGACTCGAGCAAGAGTGTTGAGGCGGTCTTCGTCATCTTCACCCAGAGTAATCATAGTCTCTTCAGTTCCACTGAGGCGGCGGGGAAGGTGGCGATACTCCGTGTTCTGAAGCTCCTGACGGTAGGTGTGGCAGATGGACCATAGTGCTCTCCTGGCGGCACTGCTGACGGCTGCGTCGTATGTAGCGTGGGGTGTGGTGGAGTCATGAGCTGTGAGAGTTCTCAGACCTCTGGCACTTTCCATCCTGATGTGAACGCGAGAGAGGTAGTAGTCGCCGATCGCAGGGTCGGTGTAGTGATGCGTGTGGTAGTGAGGTCTCACATGGTTGCCCAACTCTTGTAGAACACTTTGTAGCACTTGAGACAAGTGGCCGGGTTCTCTATCCGAAGTGCGAACACAGCAAAGTTGCCTCATCCCTGGAGTTTCATCACTCTGGTCGTTGTTGTCTTCATCGTTGTTGTTGTCCTGGTTATCGTCTCTTCTAATATCTTCGAAGTTACTCGGGCTTCCTTCAGCGACAACTGGTGCTGGGGAGGGGGCTGGAGCAGGGACAATTGAGGGTGGTGGTGATCTCTCAACGACTGGTGAGGCCGGCGGGGTGAATTGATTTTCTTCTTCATCAACTGCCATGATGCGGCCATCTTCACCATCCACGAAGTAATAGATTTCCTCGGGTTCTTCCTCCGTAGCTTCCTCCTCTTCAACAGGGGCTGGGACTGGGGTAGGAGAAGTTGGTTCAGCTGGGGCAATGCGAACTTGGCGACCTCCGGTGCGCTTGCGAGCAGTTTGGTAAATTCTGACCATCTGGCAGAGCGGGAGTAAAATTCAGGATGTTTTTCTTTAAGAAAGAAAATAATAGAAGTTTTATGTAACATAGGTTTTTATGTGGAAATAGAATAGGAAATGCTGATATGGCTTTCTAGAAGATAAATCCTTAACTTCGGCCATTTCTATCTAGGCTAGCGTCCTACAGTCAACCTGGCTGGACTTAATAGGATTAATAGGATACTCATACCAACAAGTTGCAACTTCTTTTTTCCGGAAGCCCAATTTCAAAGAACTTCAAAGTTAAGCGTGCTTGGCTTGGAGCAATTTGGGGATGGGTGACCGACCGGGAAATTCTTCCTGGGTGCGCACGAGTGAGGACAAAGTGTGCAGAAAAGACTTGTGTTGGTCTGTGAGGGCAGTCTATGTCCTAGGAAGCGGCCAGATGTAAGCGGGCCCGGTCCACCGGGAAATTCTTCCTGGGTGCGCATGAGTGAGGAAAAAGTGTGCAGAAAAGACTTGTGTTGGTCTGTGAGGGCAGTCTATGTCCTAGGAAGCGGCCAGATGTAAGCGGGCCCGGCCTCGGGGAGGCGGGACGTCACAACTGGGCTGAAACAAGAAAGACAGAACTTGGCCTGTGAAGCGATAAGACTTCGTCGCCATATGCCATAAGTCCCTAGATCGGCCGACGACGACCAAAGAGTACTAGACTCGGCCGATCAGATTAGGCAACGAGCTATCGCGGCCATAGATGCCCTCCTTGGGTTGTAAAGAATGCTGTAAACGTTTAATGCTCCTTTAATGTTACTGCGCCGATTTGATCCTGGACCACTTCCTTTGGCAGATTTGCATTTATGAATGCTTTTACTCCGATAGGACGTGTCCCACTATCTTTTTACCTCCTTCTCTTTATAAGTACGAGATCCCACATCGTCTCTAGAAGCATATGCATTACCCATCTTCTCTCCCTCCAACAACTGGATCTTTATTCTCCCAAACTGAACATCAAGATGTCTTCTTCTTCATCATCCTCTCTCAACCAGGTACGAACCTTCCTCTGTTTCTCCCCTTGACATCTCAATCGCTCTGATGCTCGGTAGCTTTTCATCTCTGTTTAGTCAAAACGTCTCAGTCCCAGTCTGGAACGAGCGATCGACGTTATGCATTTGGATGAACCACTATCGCAGGCAGACAAAGATCTGATAAGAGCTCATTCTGAAGAACGTAAAGATCATGTTCCTGCTGTTGTCCAGAAGTGTTGGGACCTTATAGACGCTCACTGCCTAGTCCCCAAGCGACTGCCATCTGAAAAGAGTTCTCCACTCCCTCATCAAGTCGAGACTGAAGCCGCCATGGAGAATCTGGAGGAGAACAAGACCCGCCTCCTGATAGAACTATGCCATCAAGTTGATACTGGAGCCACCATGGAGAATCCGAAGGAGAATAGGACCCGCCTTCTGATAGAATTGGGCCGGATCGAGAGAGAAATCCAGAGCAAGAGTAATAAATAGATATATCAGTATTTTTATCCTAAGGGCGACTTGTACCATGTCGGCCATATACTCTGTTGTTTTCATCGAATAATGAATTGGTCAGACCAAACGGAAAATATTTTCCTCCTCAAGGCGATGTCATTTCTACATCGGCTATGTAGACAAAAGCCGATAGGAGTCGGCCATGTTGTCTTGATGTATCTTTCTGCAAGTTATGCATCTACCCAAATGCTTGGATAGTACCTCTTCAGATATCGTCCATTTAACGCTCTTGGGAATTCTTCCCCTTCGATAGTTTCCAGAATATATGCATTTCCCGGGGCACATCGGCCGATTCTGTACGGCCCTTCCCAAGTGGGTGACCATTTACCGAATTTGGGATCCTTAGACCCTATCGGCAGCACCAACTTCCATACCAAATCTCCCTGGGAGAATTGTTTAACTTTGACCTTTTTGTCATACCATCTGGCCACCCTTTTCTTGTTTTCTTCGATACTAATCAAGGCTCTAAAACGCTTACCCGCCGAGTCATCGAGCTCATCCTTCATGAGGAAGGAATAGTCATCGGCCGTCAACTGTTCTTGAAGCGATATACGCCTTGACCCCGTCCTTAATTCCCAAGGCAGGACTGCCTCGTGACCATAAACCAGCTGATAAGGGGATATCTTAGTGGCTCCGTGGCAAGCCATCCTATAAGCCCATAGAGATTCGGCCAAAGACATGTGCCACTTTTTGGGTTATTCCTCTATCTTCCTCTTGATCAACTTGATTATCCCCTTATTGGATGATTCGGCCTTGTCATTGGCTTGAGCATAGTATGGAGAAGAATTTAATAATTTAATCCCCATATCGGCGGCGAATTCCCCAAATTCTCCAGAAGTGAACATCGTTCATTGGTCAGTTGTGATAGTCTGAGGAATACCGAATCGATAAACAATATGGTTCTTAACGAACTCGATCATATCGGCCGATGTCACGTTCCTTAAAGGAACTGCCTCCACCCACTTAGTAAAATAATCGGTGGCCACCAATATAAACTTATGCCCTTTACTCGATGGAGGGTGAATCTGTCCGATGAGATCTATTCCCCAACCTCTGAACGGCCACAGCTTGATTACTGGGTTCATAGCCGAAGCTGGCGCGCGCTGCACGTTGCCAAACTTCTGACAGTCTTGGCATCCTTTATAATATTTGAAACAATCCTCAAGAATCATTGGCCAGTAATACCCATTGTTTCTGATCATCTTTGCATTCAGATCTCCCCGTTAACTGATCTACAATAAGCATGGAATCTCCAAAAATTTCGACTGCATCAGCTTTGACTTCCCTTAATAATTGGATACCTTTTAGGACGGCTCGGTATTCCGCCTGGTTATTGGTTGCGGATGCTTCTATCGGCAGAGAGAAATCATAACTTGCCCCCCGAGGCGATACAAGAACGATGCCGATTCCTGATCCTGCCCCACACGAAGAACCACCGAAATACAGAGTCCATGGAACCGGTTCAACGACAGCAATTTCCGGTCCACAATGCTGAGCTACAAAATCAGCCATGACTTGATCCTTGACAGCTTTGGCCGATTCGTACCTTAAGTCAAATTCTGATAGAGCCAGGATCCATTTTCCAATCCGTCCTTTCAAAATTGGCAATGATAGCATATATTTCGCCACATCATCTTTGCATACAACTATGCATTCCGTCGATAACAAATAGTGCCTGAGCATGGTACATGAGAAGTATAGACACAAGCATAGCCGTTCCACCGGGGAATATCTTGTTTCGGCGTCCAGGAGTCTTCTGCTGACAAAATATACCACCCGTTCTTTTCCTTCAAACTCCTGTACCAACGCCGATCCAATGGCTTGTTCATCAGCCGATAAGTATAATTTGAACGGCTTACCGGGCTATGGCGGGACTAACACCGGAGGTAAAACCAGATATTGCTTGATAGCTTCTAACGCTCTGTGTTGTTCTTCTCCCCACATGAATTCTTGGTCGGGCTTCAATTTCAGCAAAGGGGTGAAAGCTCGAATACGCCCGGACAGGTTGGATATGAATCTTCTGATAAAATTGACCTTGCCAAAGAGGGACTGTAGCTCAGTTTTATTCTGTGGGGCCACAACTTTGTTGATGGCGTCTATGGTCTTTCGGTTGACCTCTATCCCGCGCTCATGAACCATGAATCCTAAGAATTGCCTGGTCGATACACCTAATGCACACTTGTTTGGGTTTATTTTTAACCCATGTTCCCTTGTGCACTCCAGTACTTCTTGTAAATCGGCCAGATGTTCTTGATGACCTTTTGACTTGACCACGACATCATCCATGTAAATTTCCACCGATGTACCAATAAGCTTGTGAAAGATATAGTTCATGGCCCGCTGATATGTAGCACCGGCGTTCTTTAACCCAAAGGTCATTACAACCCACTCGAATAAACCAAGGTGACCTGGCATCTCATCTTATTCCCAAGCAAAGCAATCCTTGAATTCTTTTAATAAACTTATCAATTTACATTTATACCCAGGATCCAAGTTAGCACTAATATACGTCGGCCTTGATTTGCTACTATCTCCCAAATCCACCATCTCCAATGAATCGGCTGACGTAAACTCATGCCCAAGCTTCCCGTCTTCTCGGACGAGCTGATCCATCTATTCTGAATCTTCAGAGCCGACTGCTTGGATCGGCCGTAGACCGAAATCGGACAGCTTCAGGAAATCAGTGTCCCAAGTTCTGCCAGATATACATCTAACGTGCTCACAGCTCCACTGTTGCGTGTCGGCCGCCGTGATGCTGTAGGCGGAATCGGCGATGACTATCTCTGTACTGTCGCCGACCCATTGCACGAGGCATTGGTGCATTGTAGATGGGACACAACAATTCGCATGTATCCAGTCGCGACCGAGCAGCATGTTGTAGGACCCCTTACCAATAATAACAAAAATGGTAGTAGGAAGGGTCTTACTGCCGATGGTGAGGTCAACGCAGAGCGCTCCACGGGCGGGAGACACGTTGCCCTCGAAGTCCTTGAGCATCATGTCCGTCTTGGTCAGATCTTTATCGCTCTTTCCTAGCTTGCGGCACATGGCATACGGCATGATGTTGACTACGGCGCCTCCATCCACTAGACGCCTGGTAACGGGTCATCCGTTAACGTACCCTTTGAGAAATAATGCCTTGAGATGTTGCCGCTTTTTGTCTTCTGGCTTCTCAAAGGTGGCTGTCATCGACTCTAATACCAGCTGCGCCATCTGCTCTTCCACCCTTGTCGCTTTGTCTCGATCGGCAGGCGCCATGAACTCCATCGGCAATATGGACACCATGTTGATATCAGCTGCCAATTCTTGATTGTCTGCTTCCTTGATGTTGTTTTTCTTGGGGCGCCAGACCCGAGACTTGACGTTTCTCTTTTCCGCCACCTGCCTCTGCTCTTCTTCCTGTTGCTCCCACTGGCACAGGCGTTGGATCCTCCATTTCTGGGATTTGGATAGACCATCAGGGCACCACCTGGGGTTTACTGGTTTGGCCGATGATCTGGCGTGCTCCCAATCTGGTTCTCTTCCTAGGGGGTTTTCTTTTGACACCCTGTCATCAGCCATCTCTTCCAGCCGATCGTGTACGCTGATCCTGCCCCCAGTCGATCCTGTTGGTTGATCCTGCCTTTCGTCCGGTGATACCGGTCAACTCTGCCCCCTAGCCGATCATGCACTGAAAGGCGCTGTCCTTCTTGTTCGCGCCGATTTCGGCTGATCGGCTCTGATCCTCTATCTCTGGAGCGTGATCTTTTACACGGGTGATCGATTCGGCTTAATCCGTTGCACTCAGGACAATTATCGGCTGACGGCAATCTGTGGCAGCGTTCGGTTCGCATCACCGACAGGAAGGCCAAGCTCTCTCAGTTGGCTGAGGATCCTTACCTTCTTACCTTAGCGATGAGTGCGTCATTACAGAAATTAAGGTCGGTTGTGCATGAAAGTAAGTTTTGACAGAAAGTAATGTGCTGGAAGTCAGTTGATAATATATAGAAGTTAGATAGCCACCTAGTAAACTTTCCCATAATCCCTTAGAGCTTTACGAACTAGGCACCATCCTTAACGTACCAACGTACTTCGCAACACATCCTTCTAGTCAGGTTTTATGAAAATGAGTTTTTAAGGCTTGTCGCATTCTCTGGCGTATGTATTTTGGCTCTGGCGCCAGCTGTTGCCAGCTGTGGCACCAGCTACGGCTCTGATACCAGCTGTGGCAGAACTACCTGAATTAATCCAGCTCAAGTGTATTAACTATCACCATTAAGGCAATCTCGGTTATCCTTACACTTCAAACGGAGTAATCCACTGGTCTGTCGGGTATAACCTCCCGATACAACCACGGTAGAGCGGATCGAATGCCATACATACAAATGCTCATGCGAAGATGAGCCCAGAGAATACCACATTCCAGCAAATATTACCACATTAGCATAAGTAAATAATACAGACCAAGTTTCGGGTTTAGAAACCAAGTACTTCAATGATCATAAATAAGTTCTTCAGAGTTTAAGTTGCAGCGGAAAATAAAACAACGGAAGCTACTTCGACGATAAGGATGTCTCGATGAAGCCCGTACGAGACATCACTCGGCATTATCTCCATTGGACGGGGGCGTATCCCATTCCACCGACCAACCAGGGGGAAGAGTGCAGGGCCAAGTCAGGCTAGCAATCATATCTTCGAAGGTCTCACCTGAAAACGAGCCACAAGCAAGGCTGAGTATACTAATACTCAGCAAGACTTACCCGAGTAGTGGAATCTACTCCACCGACTCTAGATATGCAAGGCTTTTGGCTCAGGGGTTTGTTTTGCCGAAAAGCTTTTACAAGTGGGTCCTTACTTTCAATTTTTAGCTCAAGATTCTAGTTTCGTTAGCCATTCTAGATAAGCAGCTATCTAAAAGCATACATGGTGAAGCATTAAATTTTCATCCAACCAGTTCATTCATCCTCATTGTTCCTCTTCTTACTCTGTGGGTAAAAATGGTTAAGCAGTCTCAATAGCCGTGAGAAACGGACGATTCGAATCGAATTTCTTAACCTTGCAAGGGAAACCCAAACACCCGTCACGTGGCTACTCCCTAGAGTCACACGTGCAACTTTTCCCCTTTCTTTCCGGGTCGTGGATCGGGGCTACCCTCCGAGAGTACTAGAGCCCCACGCCACGGTTCGGCGCCGGGTCGTGACCACTCTCTGCACTCGCCATATGCACATGGGACCGAAGTTCAAAGGGTAGGATGCCGTCCCCTTGCCGGGCCAATCAGGTACTTAAGCTTACCGATTCCCATAATCTCGGCATGTGTTTAGTACGTTCAAAGACTTAACCATCACTACCACACCCTGCGGCCTTAGCATTTTTCATTAGACAGACGGGCCTCAATCGTAAACATCGTACCATAGCCCGTCCGTGTCCTTATGATTGCAGCGTGTAGTAGACATTCAACTCCTATTTTCTCGCGAGTGACAGGAAATCACTCGGCTTTTACCGGAGTCCTATTAGCACAGCATTCTATCGAACCTTACATCTAGTTTTCAAGCATGGGTTCCTAACATCATGCAACTAAGTTTTCATTCAACTCCTATAAACTTAATGCACAAGCAGAGAGTAATGAGTTGCATAATTTAGGAAAGAAAATGGGTTATGCTCCGGGGCTTGCCTTCGCAGTTAGCTTGGGGCTCTTCCGAACTTGGGCTCGGGTCTTCAAGAGCTTCAGTTAGATTCACTTGAGCTTCACGCTGCTCACTCTCGGACTGGGGCACCAGCTCGTAAGTTCCGTCGGCGAGAGTCGTCGATTCTACATGAATGCACATGTTTAAGTCGTGGCAATGGTGATCGACACGATTTAAGTGTAACTACTACAGTGGGTAGTTTCTGGTCATGAAACTTTGGATTTAGGCACATCAGGGAAAGATGTGCTTACTGTAAAATTTTCAGACAATTTCATGTAGCAGATTAATTATGAAAAATATATTAAATAGTTGCTGTTAGATCCTTGTTCTTTTTGTGCAGAATAATTGGTGCAACAACTGAGTCTTAGATTTTTACAGAGCTTTTATTTAAGCATGTAGGAACTACTGTAATTTTTGTAGGATTTATTATGTAGTTTTCAGAGCATAGAAAATATGACATTACACACTTAGGTTATTCAAGGATTTATTTTTACAGGACCCTACACAGGGTTTTTGTCCATAAAACTTTTCACACCGCAACCTCTACCATGGAGTACCTCCTAGTAAAAATGTGAAAAATTTCCAAGCTAAGATACTATTTTCTTGATTTAATGTATGTTATTAGCACATAAATCCAATAATTAGGTTCCTGTGAGATATAAGGTCTCCCAATTTTTCTCTGGCATCTGGGTTCCAATACACTAGCAGAGAAAACGTTTCATTAGGTGATTCATCACCTAACTGCAGGGATAAAACATTCTACTTAAACATGGTATGAAACTAAGTTTAATAAACAGTAAAGCTAGAGATGGAATTTGGGCCTGGGCTTTTTACACAGCCCTAAACATCAAGCAACTAACTTACTGTCCAAATTTTATGGTCAGTACTGATCTACAACAATGGGTACAAAATAAGTCCATTAAAGCTTCCATTTAATGTAGAGCACAATATGTTGAGATTCTGAGACACTTTTTGTAACAAAAGTCGTAGAGTTTGTTCTAAGGATTCCAGAACAATTGAGTTTGCATTTTTCTGAATTTTCTACGAATTTATACGGATTTTACAAGTTCACTGAATTTGAATCTAGATTTGAAACTTTCTTTCACAACTAGGTCCTTGAATCTTACGCGCAGACCCTTCTAAATATTTAAATTCTTGCAATTGGGTCCTCGGGCGGCTCGGGTACGGCGGCCGGCCGAAATTCCAGCGAGGAGCTCGCCGCCGGCGAGGGGTGAGGTTCGGGGAAGGTTCAGGGGTGCGAGGGCTACCTCGTGGGGGTGTTGTTCAGGTGGGGGACGGCCGGGAAGGGCTCGCCGGCGTTGGAGCAGAGGCGGCGGCGGCGCGGCACGCGTCGACGGCGGTGCTCCGGCGGGCTTGGGGCAGCCTGGTCCGGTCAGCGAGCTTCAGTGGCGCGTGGGGAAGCTGCTCAGGGGCTTGGCTTGGGCGGAGGAGGTCGGGGTCGAGCTGCCCACGGCGAGCAGGGGCGGCGGCGGCGGCGACCGTGCGGGCGGCGGCGCTCCGGTGGTTCTGGGCGGCGTTGGGCGGGTCGGCGAGCTTCAGGGGGATGATGTAGTGGTGGCTGAAGCTTCAATTTGGGCGGTGGGCGGCGGTGGAGGGCTGTCCACGGCGGGCGGCGCTCGGCGGCGGTAATGGCGGCGGCGAGGCGTTCTGGGTGCGTGGCTCGCGCGGGCGGCCGGGGCGCAGCTTTTATAGGGGCAGGAGGGGGTGTGGAGGGGGTTGGGCGTCGCGCGGGGCGGAGGCACTGGGCACGGCGGGCGGCAGCAGAACGCCGGCGCGGCGTGCGGCGGGCGGACGCGGGCGACTGGGCGGCCGGGGTTTGGCGTGGCAGAGAGGAGATAGTGTGGCGCGCGGAGTGGTGGAGCAGCTGCTGCAGCGGCTCGGGTGGAGGGCAGGCGTAGCGACGGGCGGGGCGCGGGAGCCGGGGCGGCACGGCGGGGTGCGGCGGTTTGGCGCGGCGGGCGGCGAGGCTGGGCGCGGCAGCGGCGTGCGCACGCGCGGACGCTCACTGGGCAGCGCGGCGTGGGGAGGGGGCAAAGCCGGGCATGGGGGAGTGGCGCGGCGGCCACTGGCCTGGCGCCTCGCGCCGGCCAGGCGTCGCTGGCCACCTGGCGCGCGGCGGTCAGCGGGGAGGAGAGAGAGGGGGGGGGAGGGGGCGAGGGGCGTGATTGCGAGAATTTGAAAAACTTCAGGGGGCTGGGTGCAAACCGGGCGTTTTCTCCTCTTTCTAATTTGAATTTCAAAAACTTTTGAACACGAAAGTTGTTCAGAATAAAAAGTTCTACAAGTTTGGTTTCAGGCAACATCTCATTTGGCTTATGGTTTGAAAGTTAAATTTAAAAGTTCAAAAGTGTCCAAATGTGCCCAATTTAAATTTGAATTTCAACTTCTCTCGTTCTAATCCTTTTCACCCTTTTATTAGTTGGTTAAGCATAGGGTTAGGCTACTGACATTGATTTTAGAAATGAAATTTTTTTCAGGGCTGTCACACAATCGGAGATCGTTCTCCCAGCAATGGATGAAGAATGGACATTGCCAGTGATCCTCGTGCCGGCGTATCATCTCGTCGTGGTATCTTCACCGTTCCTGCTGCCGTCGATATTTGCTGAGCAAGAATTGGGAGGTGACGGGTCCGCGCGATCGTTCTAATCCTTCTCCCTTGTCTTCGGCCCGCCTTTTCCCTTTGACCTCATCTGCCGTGACCTGCTTCCTGGGATCTACGGCGCCGCTCCTTCTTGCCGATTCCGACGTCAGCTCCTTGGTTTGATGTGAATTTCTTCCCGTGTCAACTATGTTGGCCGGGAAAGGATGCTGGTCTATCTTCATCGGCTTTGCCGATTTGGCCAGGGTTTCAAACTTGAGCCTCCCCTGCTCGATGGCTGATTATATCTGCTGAGGAAAGATCTTGCACTCATTCGTGTCATGAGACGTGGTGTTGTGCCACTTGCAGTACTTCATCTTCTTGAACTGATCGGCCGAAGGGATCATATGGTACTGAGATAGCTTGATCTGCCCTTCCTGGAGTAATAAGTCAAAAATCTTATCGGCTTTTGATGTGTCAAAGCCGAATGTCTCTGGTTCTTTCTTTCCGAAAGGGCACGATATTGGCTTTTTGCCTTTCACCCACTCTGCTAGGCCGATTTCTTCCTCTCCATCCGATTCAGACCCTTCTAGATATGCCACCTTCTTCTGGAAATTCCTCCGCTGCTCAAACGGACGTACTTCCTGGCCTGCCAATCGGTGAACGATCTGGCTTAGGCTTTCAAATTCCTGTGAAGCATACCTTTCTTTGATTTGTGGCAGGAGACCTTGGAAAGCAATATCGGCCAATTGGGCATCGGTCAGAGCCAGACTATAGCATTTGTTCCTGACTTCTCTGAACCTCTGTATGTATCTAGTTACAGGTTCATCGCTCCTCTGCCTGAGGCTGGTGAAATCTGAGAGCTTCATCTCATGTACTCCTGCGTAGAAGTACTTATGCAACTGCTTCTCCAGATCGGCCCAAGTGACAATGGAATTAGGTGGCAAAGTAGTGAACCACTGGAAGGCCGATCCAGACAGAGACGATGAAAACAGACGCACCCTTAGAGCATCTTGCGTGGCGGCTTCCCCGCACTGAATGATGAATCTGTTAATATGCTCCACGGTGGATGTGTCCTCCAGCCCCGAAAACTTGGTGAAATCGGGCACCTTGTACCGGTGTGGAAACGGCAGCAAGTCATAGGCCGATGGGTATGGCATCTTGTATGTGTAAGTCAGTATTTTCGGCTTCAACCCAAACTGGTCCTGAATTACCTCTGCTATTCTTGCTGTCCAGTCCACCTGCTGCTGATGAACGGCCGTTCGAGGTGCCGGCATATGCTGGAGGATTGGCGGTGGTGCGGCCGGGTGATGGATTGAAACATGCGGCAAATTCTGTTGCGTCATGGCCGTCTGAGCAGTTGACAGTTGATGGCGAAGTGAATCCGCCGCCCCATCGTACATCGTCATCGGCGCCGTGCTTCGGAGTGCCTCTACAGCGCCTACCCCCCTGCCGATTTCTAACGGGATTGGTTGATACTGAGGGACCATCGGCCGGACGGCCGAGTCGAACGGCGCCTAGGTTGGATAGCTCCCATGTCCGGTTGATAGATCGGGAAAAGCCGTCGTCACCGATGCCCCCTAGGGTACTGAGTTTGTGGGCAACGATTGCACAGAAGCAATCTGGATAGGCTGAAGCAGTGCTTGCGATGGGAAGCATGGTGCACCGCTATACCTTGGAGACGCTGGAGGCAACGGGGTGTTGTATCCCTCGCGTTGCGTCGACGTCGGCTGAGGAGCCGACTGGGACGTGCTGGGTGAGCTTCTGGCTGGAAGTGCAATTGGCGGGGCATACGCTGGCCCCTGATATCCTTGAACTGTTCCGCTGGCCAGAGAGCTGATGACGGCGTTATACACCGTATTAGTCATCACCGAAGATTGGTCGATGAACGCCTGGTAGACGGATTGTTGGATCATATCGGACATCTTGCCCGAATCCTCAGCAATGGTGATATGGCGGGGAACTGGAAGAGGAGCTTTCTTGACAGCCTCCCTGCTTCTGGTATGACTGAACGACTGCAGATACATCTTCTTGTAATCTTCTAGATGTTTAGCCAATTCTTTCTTCTGGCTGTCCTTGAGATCCGCTTCTGTGACCTCAATGATGTTGCTTTCGGAAACTTCTGCGTTTTTCGACATGTCGAATCTTGAAGTTGGTCCCACCGGGCGTGCCAAAAGTGTGTTGGCGCTAAAATCGGCCAGGAATCGGCCGATGGTCTTCAGCGTCGGACACACGACCAGGGAGAATCTGCTTAGCTCCTGTTCGGGTTATTTGCCCTGGTGCGGTTCGCGCGGCGTGCCAGTCAATCTAACCTGTTGATTGACAAGGAAATAAGAGCATTAAATTAAGGGCTTTCAGATCGGCTGGGGTTCCGATCTATCCCTTAGAGCGCGTCGGCGAATCGGCCGATTTGCTATGAAGATGATCGGCTATGGATCAGTCGATAATCACGTAATAATTGCAAAGAAAGTTGTTGGAGAGACTTAAACAATTATTACAGATGCAACACTTGAAATAGATCTAATCGGCTATACGACGATGAACGAAGAAGAGCGATGATAAAGCCGATAACTCCAATCTCAAGCTGGATAACTGGTGATAATACTAGAACAACAGGTAAAACCTATAATTCTAGTAAATATCGATAACTGATGAATAAATCCAAACAAAACCACGGCGATGCGCCCGTAGTAAAAGCTCGGATGTTACTCGGTAAGCGGAACCTACCAATTGGCCAGAGATCAAGTTGATGCAGCCCTGCCAATCCGTACGAACTCGTGAAAAAAGAAAAAGTATTGGCGAAGTCGCCGACTTGAAAGTAAAGAACTAGGAAAAAAGTAGAAGTGTTTTGTTGATTGATGTGTTCATCTGATACAAAACCCTGGCGACTCCTATTTATACCCTAAAACCAGGACTCCTGGTCGATTACGACTTGTGTTGGCGCTAAAATCGGCCAGACAGGAATCGGCTGATGGTCTTCAGCGTCGGACACAGGACCCGGGAGAATCTGCTTAGCTCCTGTTCGGGTTATCGCCCTGGTGCGGTTCGCGCGGCGTGCCAGTCAATCTAACCTGTTAATTGACAAGGAAATAAAAGTATTAAATTCCAGGCGCTCCGATCGGCTGGAGTTCCGATCTGTCCTGAAGAGCGCGTCGGCGCATCGGCCGATTTGCTGTGAAGATGATCGGCTATGGATCAGTCGATAATCGCGTAATAATTGCAAAGTACACTGCTGGAGCGATCTAAAAAATTATTACAGAGGCAACACTTGAAATAGATCTAATCGGCTATATGACGATGAACGAGAAAAAGCGATGATAGAGCCGATAGTTCTAATACTAGAACAACAGGTAAAACTGGATAATTGGTGATAATACTAGAACAACAGGTAAAACTTGCAATTCTAGTAAATATCGATAACTGGTGAATAAATCCAAACGAAACCACAGTGATGCGCCCGTAGTTAAAGCTCGGATATTACTCGGTAAGAGGAACCTACCAATTCGCCGGAGATCAAGTTGATGCAGCCCTGCCAATCCGTACGAACTCGTGAAAGAAGAAAAAGTGTTGGCGAAGTCGCCGACTTGAAAGTAAAGTACTAGTAAAAAGTAGAAGTGTTTTGTTGATTGATGTGTTGATGATTTGCAAAGCCCTGACGACTCCTATTTATACCCTAAAACTAGGACTCCAGGTCGATTACGACTTGTTACAACCTTATTTAAAACAGGAAAACTACTATATCTATAATATCTTTAAAAAGGAAACGGACTCCCGCAGAACCTTCCGCCGCCGTCTCCTAATCCAATCAAGACATTTCCAATTGCTTCTTGACCGAGTCGGCATCGCTCCATTGACCAACATCAAGCCAGTTTTGACTGGGACCCTCTGTTGTGGCTCCAATCCGCTGGCGCAAGCTGTATCACCAATCGGCCGATTTCCAACTGTTACCCCCATCGGCCGATT
Source organism: Panicum miliaceum (assembly GCA_032594955.1). Classification (NCBI taxonomy): domain Eukaryota; kingdom Viridiplantae; phylum Streptophyta; class Magnoliopsida; order Poales; family Poaceae; genus Panicum; species Panicum miliaceum. The sequence continues at coordinate 15,949,860 of CM064062.1, forward strand.
CCTTACTGTAGCCTTCAGATCTGCCGCATCGGCCAATCTTCTTCTCTTGACGCCGATTCAACACGTGTCAAAATCTAGTGTCAACACATGCCCCCAAGTTTCGGAGTAAAACATAACTTTGTTTTCGAAACTCTTTCTTTAATCTTTTTCTCCGAAACGGGCGCAGTTAAAATCTCCTTCCGTTCCGCGGTCTTCTGCATAATGATTGCAATTTCCTCGGACCGAGCGCGCGAAACGACCGCTCCCCTGGAATTCGTGTAGACGGCGCGGCAAAAATACCGCCTTTACCCTTGCTCCCCCGGATTATCCTTAAGTATTGGCATTCTCCGCCTACTTTTCCCACGAACCTAGCATCTTCTTCCAGCGAACCACTGTTCATCTTCCTCCCGAGCCCTCTCGATCTCCAACCACTCCCTCCGGCAATCTCGCTTGCGATCTGCTTCAACTTTCCCAGTGGCGTCACCATCAGCAACCTCTCCAACCACGGAGGCTCTGTTGGCAACCCCTTCAGCGGCGGCGGCCCAATCGGCAGCTCAACTGACGGCTCCATCGGCGACGATGAGCTTCATTCCGGAGGTAATTATCCGAAATTTCCCTCTTTTGATTTTCTACTGCTTCAGTATTTTCTGGATCCCTTCTCAGTTTTTTCCCCTTTTCTTCCTTTTTTAGGCATTTAGGCATTAGATCACCATCTCTCTTTCAGAATCCCTCGATCTTATCTGCTTAGGCCCCATGGGGAATCCCGATCCAACTGACCTGATCAATCTAGAGACTCACAGAGTCCCGTTCAAGCAATCACCCATGGACCTAGATCAGTGGGTAGGTGCCGTTAGGTCCTAGCCGAATGAGACCCCCGGTTGGAGAGAATAGTACCAAAGAATAGCCAGGTCTAGGATAGTTCAGCGGGATGAACTAAAAATCGGCCAATGCATAGACCTCTCTCTGTCCCAGATGGAGAAAAATGAACCTTTGGTCATAGCAGCTTCTTACTTCTGGTCCGACGCACTCAATGCGTTCCTTTTTGGACATGGACCCATGACTCCAACTTTGGCCGATGTCCTGTTGTTGACCGGCCTTGACATCTCGTCCTCCGATATCCCCTTTAACTATCTGATTAAGCCATCACATCGGCTAGAAACCAAAGGAATCGGCGGATGGAAGGGGTACATCAACAAAAATATGAAGACTGGGACAGTTTCAGAGAGAGAGCATACTGCGTTCCTGATGATGTGGCTGGAGAAGCACTTTTTCTGTGGTAGAGCAGTTGACCCTTCTTCTAACACCCAAGCTTTGGCAGAAGCTTTGTCACTGGGATCGGCTGTTCCCCTTGGAAAGCATCTGTTGGGATCGGCCTACCATATGATGCACCAAATTGGCACTAGGCTGTCGAAAGGGGAGCCGATTGGGAACCCTGGCGGTCCCTGGTGGTTCATCACCCTCTGGCTCAACCTATATATGAGCAAGGTCTCTCATCAACGAATAGAGACCAAAACTTTCCCCAATATCGAGTCAGAGGAAAACCCAACTGTCCGACGACGCTGCAGATCCTTTGGAGAGGCGGCATCAGCCTTCCCTGGCTGTCAATTCACCGCTGCCCGTACGGCTGAATATTTTAGATGCTTCTACAATGGCCTCAGTGAAGAGACTGTCAGTTGGCATCCATATCAGGCAGTAGAGCCGATTTTTGAACTTCCCATCAGTTACGACTTCTCCACTCATACTTTTATAGGGAACTTATGGATGTTCTGATTAAGCCAGGGATTTTGCCAGCCAACTTCTTCTCTGGAAACGACTCTCCCACATATGAGTTCTATAATCCATCGGCTGCAGCAAAGCAACTGGGCTTTGGTCAACTGCCGATTCGGGTTTACTTCGCCGGTCAAGCAAAATTCAGAGATGAACTGACCACAAGTCTTGACTACAATCGGCTGTGTAACTTAGTGCCAGATTCTAGCACTATTGACCTGAACAATTGGACAGTGGCCTCTTTTGCTGTTCAGCAATTGAAACTATGGTGGGCAGAATGGAAGCAATACCTTTTCTGCAAATCCCCATCAACATATTGCAACATTCTGGACCTAGAAAACATCGACCCAAGTGCAGCAGTATGTTCTTTCTCCCAGCCGATTTCAATGCTATCTCTTTCCATACTTTCATCTTACCATTAACTTACATTTATCTCCTTAGTCTGAAAGTCAAGTCCCTCCGATGCGGAGCTGAAGCGGCAGGCCGATAGAGAACAATCATCGGTATACGCCATATCCACTCATCGGCTTTCGCGCTCCAATCATCAAGGACATTGCCACTGGCCGATCAAAATGAACACCAAAAAGGCCAACCTTGAAGACAACAAGTCGTCGAGTGCGTGCCCGCATCGGATCGACTGTCCAATCGGTGGTAGTATCGGCCGAAACTCCGATTCCTCTACCCTTGCCAACTATCGAGATGGCCGATCCTCAAGTCACCGCCAAAGTCGGAGCAGCTGCGGCATCACTGCTAGTAGAAGCTGTTCAGGTAATCTTGCTTATTTCATATATCTCTAAGTGCTCCACTAACACTAACTTTTCCTTTCTACCAGGCTGCACAAGCCGTTCTAGTGCAGTCTCCACAGCAATCGGCCACATCCCAAGTGGAAGCCGAAGCTCCAGCAACTCTTCCCATCGAGGTAGATAATCTCTTACCTCAATTTCTCGATATTCAGAGGATTTAACTGATCCTGATGCAGGCTGATTTTGGTATGCTAACTGTAGCCCCACAACAAACATCGGCCAGAAGATCAATAGAGGCATGGCAAATATCTCATATCATCTTATTTCAATTACCCATAGTATACTCAAAGGATCTGTATTCCATACCTTTTCAGGAAGCTGGTCCAAGCAGAGCATTAATAGTTGTTGAGTCCTGTTGACGCCGGATTTTGACACGTCTTGAATCGGCGTCAGGAGAAGAAGATTGGCCGATGCAGAAGATCTGAGAGCTACAGTAAGGAATCGGCCGATCGAGGTAACAGTTGAAAATTGGCCGATTGGTGGCGCAGCCCATACCGACAGGATAGGATTATTCCAGAAGATCCTAGCCAAAAGCTGGTCAGTAAGGTATGCTAAGACGGCCGGAAAGCAATTGAAGAGGTCCTGACTGGATTAGGAAACGGCGGCGAAAGATTCTGCGGGAGTCCGTTTCCTTTTTAAAGTTATTATAGATATAGTAGTTTTCCTGTTTTAAATAAGGTTGTAACAAGTCGTAATCGACCAGGAGTCCTAGTTTCAGGGTATAAATAGGAGTCGCTAGGGCTTTGCAAAAAACAATCAAATCAATCAACAAAACATCTCTACTTTTTACCAGTACTTTACTTTTCAAGTCGGCGACTTCGCCAATATTTTCTTCTTCCACGAGTTCGTACGGATTGGCAGGGCTGCATCAACCTGATCTCCGGCCAATTGGTAGGTTCCGCTTATCGAGTAATATCCGAGCTTTAACTACGGGCGCATCGCTGTGGTTTCGTTTGGATTTATTCACAAGTTATCGATATTTACTAGAATTGCAAGTTTTACCTGTTATTCTAGTATTATCACCAGTTATCCAGCTTGAGATCAGGGTAATCAGCTTCGTCATTGTTCTCCTTCGATTCATCGCCATACAGCCGATTAGATCTGTTTCAAGTCTTGCTTCTATAGTAATTGTTTAGATTGCTCCAGCAGTTCTCTTTATAATTACTATACGATCATCGGCTGACCCATAGCCGATCATCTCTACAGCAAATTGGCCGATTTGCCACCGACGCGCTCCTCAGGACAGATCGGAAATCCAGCCGATCGACGCGCCTGGAATTTAATACTCTATTTCCTTGTCAATCAACAGGTCAGATTGACTGGCACGCCGCGCGAACCGCACCAGGGCGATAACCCGAACAGGAGCTAAGCAGATTCTCCCGGGTCGTGTGTCCGACGCTGAAGACCCATCGGCCGATTCCTATCCGGCCGATTTTAGCGCCAACACACTTTTGGCACGCCCGGTGGGAGAATCCAAGACCTGATATGTCGAACAACGCAGAAATCTCTGACAGCAACATCATTGGGGTCACAGAAGCTGATCTCAAGGACGACCAGAGGGAGGAATTGGCCAAACATCTAGAAGATTACAAGAAGATATACCTCCAGTCGTTCAGCCGTACCAGAAGTGGGGAAGCACTTAGGAAGGCTCCTATTCCAGCACCTCGCCACATCACCATTGCTGAAGACTCGGGCAAGATGTCAGAGATGATTCAACAGTCCGTGTATCAAGCATTCATTGACCAATCTTCGGTGATGAGCAACACGGTGTACAACGCCGTCGTCAACTCTCTGGCCAGCGGAGCCGTCCAAGGTTATCAGGGACCGGCATACGCCCCTCCAACTACTCTGCCAGCCAGAAGCTTACCGTACACATCCCAATCGGCTTCTCAGCCGATATTGACACAGCGCGAGGGATACAGCTCTCCACCACTTCCGGTGTCTCCAAGATACAGCGGTGCACCTCATCTCCCATCGCGAGCGCCGCTTCAACCCGTTCAGATGGCTTCTGTGCAAACACTACCTACAAGCTCAGTGCCTTGGGGGGCACCAGCCACGGCGCATTTCCCCGAGCCAGCGAACGGGCATGGCACTTATCCGTTCCAAGTGCCGTACCAATCGGCCGCCCGGCCGACGGTCTCCCAGTACCAGCCGATTTTACCAGAAATCGGCAGGGGGGCAAGCACTGTGGAAGCATTCAGAGGCACGGCGCCAGCAACGACGTACGAAGGGGGCGCGGACGCGTTTCGCCAGCAGTTATCGGCCGCTCAGCAAACTTCGCCGATCCATCACCTGGCCGAACCAGCCCTTCAACACGTGCCCGCGCCGCGAACAACTGTTCATCAGCAACAGGTGGACTGGACGGCAAAAATAGCAGAAGTAATCCAAGATCAGTTTGGACTAAAGCCGAAAGTTCAAACTTATACTTACAAGACACCGTATCCATCGGCCTATGACTCTTTGCCGTTCCCGCACCGCTACCAAGTTCTCAGGGACGGATGACACATCCACTGTGGAGCACGTCAACAGATTCATCATCCAGTGCGGAGAAGCTGCCACGCAAGACGCTCTGAGGGTACGGTTATTTTCTTCATCTCTATCCGGATCGGCCTTCCAGTGGTTCACCACTTTACCGCCAAATTCTATCGTCACGTGGGCCGATCTGGAGAGACAATTCCACAAGTACTTCTATGCAGGGGTACACGAGATGAAGATTTCGGACTTAACCAGCCTCAGGCAGAGGAGCGATGAACCGGTGACAGGGTATATACAAAGGTTCAGAGAAATCAAAAACAAGTGCTACAGCCTGGCTCTGACCGATGCACAGTTGGCCGATATCGCTTTCCAGGGCCTCTTACCGCAAATCAAAGAAAGATATGCCGCCCAAGAGTTTGAGAGCCTGAGTCAAATCGTCCACCGATTGTCAGGGCAAGAGATCCGACCGCTTGAACAGCGGAGGAGCTTTCAGAAGAAGGTGGCGTACTTGGAGGGATCTGAATCTGACGCGGAGGAAGAAATCGGCTTGGCGGAATGGGTAAAAGGGAAAAAACCAATATCCTGCCCCTTTGGCAAGAAGGAGCCAGAGACATTCGGCTTTGACACGTCAAAGGCCGATGAAATTTTTGATCTACTGCTTCAGGAGGGACAGATCAAGCTGTCGCAGCATCACACCATCCCTACGGCCGATCAGCTGAAGAAGATGAAATACTGCAAGTGGCAAAACGCTACTTCTCATGACACCAATGAGTGTAAAGTCTTCCGCCAGCAGATACAATCGGCCATTGAACAGGGACGGCTCAGATTTGAAACTCCAACCAAATCGGCAATACCGATGAAGATAGATCAGCATCCCTTCCCGGCCAACACGGTCAACGCTGAAGGAGACTCAAGTCAAACCAAGGTGCTGACGTCAGAATCGGCGAGAAGAGGTGGCGCTGTCGACCCCAAGAGGCAGATCACGACAGAAGAAGTCAGAAGGAACAGGCGAGGGCCAGAACGACCACACAGGCTTGTCACCTCCCGATTTCTACTAAGTAAATATCGGCGGCGGCAAGAACAGGCACAACACCAGGAAGAGATGATACGACGGCGTGAAGATCACTGGCAGTGTCCCTTCTTCATCCACTGCTGGGAGAACGATATCAGATTGCCATCTGCCGATAACTGTCCGGAGTGCAACGGATCAAACCGCAACGATCGCCCGAAGCCACACTCTAGGGACAGAGGATCGGAGCCGATCAACAGAAATCGGCGCGAAGAACGGCGCGTTTCGGTACATGATCGGCTGGGGGGCAGAGTTGACCAGTACGGCAGGTCGAAAAGCAAGATCGGCCAGCAAGATGGACCGGGGGGCAGGATCAGCGCGCACGATCGGCTGGAAGAGATGGCCGATGACAGGGTATCGGATGAAGATCCCCTAGGAAGGGAACCAGATTGGGAACACGTCAGATCATCGGCCAAGCCAGTGAATCCCAGGTGGTGTCCCGATGGCCTATCCAGATCCCAGAAGTGAAGGATCCAACGCCTACGCCAGTGGGAACATCAAGAAAAAGAGCAAAGACATGTGCCAGAAAGAAGGAATGTGAGATCTCGAATTTGGCGCCCAAAGAAGAATGATCAGGAAGCAAACAGCCAAGAATCGGCGGCCGAGATCGATATGGTTTTCATACTACCGATGGAGTTCATAGCGCCAAGCGATCGGGACAAAGTGACAAATACAGAGGAAGAGCAAATGGCACAACTGGTATTAGAGCCGATGACGGCTATGTTTGAGAAGCCAGAAGAAGAAAAACGACAGCACCTCAAAGCGCTGTTTCTCAAGGGCTATGTCAACGGAAGACCCGTCACCAGACTACTGGTAGATGGAGGCGCGGCAGTCAACATCATGCCGTATGCCATGTTCCGCAAGCTGGGCAAGGGCGATGATGACCTCACCAAGACGGACATGATGCTGAAAGATTTCGAAGGCAACGTATCGCCTGCCCGCGGGGCATTCTGCGTCGACCTCACCATCGGCAGTAAGACCCTCCCCACTACTTTCTTCGTCATTAATGGCAAAGGGTCCTATAATATGCTGCTTGGTCGTGACTGGATACATGCAAACTGCTGTGTCCCATCTACTATGCATCAATGCCTTGTGCAATGGGTCGGCAACAGTACAGAGATAGTCGCAGCCGATTCTGTCTACAGCGTTGCAGCGGCCGACACACAACAGTGGAGTTGCGAGCACGTCAAGTGTATATCTGGCAGGACTTGGGACACTGACTTCCTGAGAGTGTCCGATTTCGGTCTACAGCCGATCCAAGCAGTCGGCTCCGAAGACTCAGAATAAATGGATCAGCTCATCCGAGAAGATGGGAAGCTGGGGCACGGGTTCACATCGGCCGATTTGTTAGAGATGGTAGATTTGGGAGATAGCAGCAACTCGAGGCCGACGTACGTTAGTGCCAATTTGGATTCTGAGTACAAATGCAAATTGATAAAATTATTGAAAGAGTTCAGGGATTGCTTTGCTTGGGAATACCACGAGATGCCAGGACTAGACCGGTCTATTGTTGAACACCGGTTACCTATAAAATCAGGATATCGGCCGTATCAGCAACCTGCACGGCGGTGTAATCCCAAGATTCTACCTGATATAAAGGCTGAGATCACAAAGTTGATTGAGGCAGGATTTATTCGGCAGTGCCGCTACGCCGAATGGATTTCTAACATTGTGCCTGTATACAAGAAGAATGGAAAATTGCGTGTGTGCATCGATTTCAGGAACTTAAATCAGGCTACGCCAATGGATGGTTATCCGATGCCAACGGCCGATATCTTGGTGGATGCTGCCGCAGGCCACAAAGTCATAAGTTTCATGGATGGGAATGCCCGGATACAATCAGATATTAATGGCCGAAGAAGATATTTCGAAAACGGCTTTTAGGTGCCCAGGCCATCTTGGTTTATTTGAATGGGTGGTTATGACTTTTGGTTTGAAAAACGCCGGCGCTACATATCAACGGGCCATGAACTACATCTTCCACAAACTCATTGGTTCATCAGTGGAAATTTATATAGATGACGTCGTGGTCAAGTCAAAAGGTCACCAGGATCATCTGGCCGATTTACAGGAAGTGCTGGAGTGCACAAGGAAGCATGGGCTGAAGATGAACCCAAACAAGTGTGCGTTTGGTGTATCGGCCAGACAATTCTTGGGATTTATGGTCCATGAGCGTGGGATAGAAGTCAGCTGCAAGACTATAGACGCCATCAATAAAGTAGTGGCCCCACAAAATAAAACTGAACAGCAGTCCCTCATCGGCAAGGTCAATTTCATCAGAAGATTCATATCCAATCTATCGGGACGTATTCAGGCTTTTACCCCTCTGTTGAAATTAATGCCCGACCAAGAGTTCATATGGGGGGAAGAACAACGCAAGGCACTGGAGAATATCAAGCAGTATCTGGTTTCACCTCCGGTGTTAGCCCCGCCACAGCCTGGTAAGCCGTTCAAGTTATATTTATCGGCTGATGAGCAGGCTATTGGATCGGCGTTGGTACAGGAGTTTGAAGGGAAAGAACGAGTGGTGTACTACGTCAGCAGAAGACTTTTAGACGCCGAAACAAGATATTCTTCGGTAGAGCGATTATGCTTGTGCTTGTACTTTTCATGTACTAAGCTCAGGCACTATTTGCTATCGGCAGAATGCATAGTCGTGTGCAAAGACGATGTGGTGAAGTATATGCTATCGTTGCCGATTTTGAAGGGGCGGATTGGGAAATGGATCCTGGCTTTGTCAGAATTCGATCTAAGGTACGAATCGGCCAAAGCCATCAAAGGTCAAGTGATGGCCGATTTCGTAGTTCAGCATTGTGGACCAGAAATTGCCACCGTTGAACCAGTTCCATGGACTCTATATTTTGATGGTTCTTCGTGTGGGGTCGGATCAGGAATCGGCATCGTTCTTGTGTCGCCTTGGGGGGCAACTTATGATTTCTCTCTGCCGATAGAAGCTTCTGCAACCAATAACCAGGCGGAATATCGAGCTGTTCTGAAAGGCATCCAATTATTAAGGGAGGTCAGAGCGGATGCAGTTGAGATCTTTGGGGACTCCATGCTCATTGTGGATCAGTTAACAGGACGATCTGAGTGCAAGGACGACATCTTGAGGATTTATTATGAGGATTGTCTTCAACTTTTGAAAGGATTCAAATCTGCAATAATTGAGCATATCCCCAGAGATTATAATGAAGAAGCCAACAGACTGGCTCAACATGCTTCTGGGTATCGGCCGATTCAGGGAGCGATGACGCTAGAACTCGCGGCCGATGACTGGCAGAAGGAGATCGCCAATTACTTGAAAAATCCATCGCAAAAGGTGGATCGGCGAACACGTTTTCAGGCTATGAAGTATGTGTTGCTTGAGGACGACTTATTTTTTCGGACGATTGATGGAGTTCTTCTCAAATGCCTGGGAACAGAAGAGGCAAAGGTCCTAATGGGAGAAATCCATGAAGGCGTGTGTGGAGCTCATCAATCGGCCCATAAAATGAAGTGGATGATCAGGAACAATGGATATTACTGGCCGACCATCCTGGAAGATTGTTTCAAGTATTACAAAGGATGCCAAGACTGTCAGAGGTTTGGCGATGTGCAGCGCGCACCAGCATCGGCTATGAATCCGATAATTAAGCCGTGGCTGTTCAGAGGTTGGGGAATAGATCTCATCGGACAGATTCATCCTCCATCTAGCAAAGGGCATAAGTTCATATTGGTGGCTACAGATTATTTTACCAAATGGGTGGAGGCAGTTCCTTTGAGGAACGTGACATCAGCCGATATGATTGAGTTTGTTAAAAGCCATATTATATATCGATTTGGTATTCCACAAACCATCACAACTGATCAAGGGACAATGTTCACTTCTGGAGAATTCGGAGAGTTCGTCGCCGATATGGGGATTAAATTATTAAATTCCTCTCCATACTATGCTCAAGCCAATGGCCAAGCGGAGTCATCTAACAAGGGGATAATCAAGCTAATCAAGAGGAAGATAGAAGAGCAACCCAAGAAGTGGCATATGTCTTTGGCTGAATCTTTATGGGCGTACAGGATGGCTTGTCATGGGGCCACTAAAATATCCCCTTATCATTTGGTTTATGACCATGAAGCAGTCTTACCATGGGAGATAAGAACAGGGTCAAGACGCATATCGCTACAGGATCAGTTAACGGCCGATGATTATTCCTTTCTCATGAAAGATGAACTCGACGATTCGGCGGGCTTGCGGTTAAGAGCTCTGATCAGCATAGAGGAGAACAAGAAAAGGGTGGCCAGATGGTATGACAAGAAGGTCAAAGTCAAACAGTTCTCTCAGGGAGATCTGGTATGGAAGCTGGTGCTGCCGATTGGATCTAAGGATCCCAAATTCGGTAAGTGGTCACCCACTTGGGAAGGGCCGTATAGAATCGGCCGATGTGCTCCTGGAAATGCATACATTCTGGAGACAATAGAAGGGGAGGAATTCCCAAGAGCTCTGAATGGACGATATCTGAAGAGGTACTATCCAAGCATTTGGGTAGATGCATAACTTACAGCAAGATATATCAAGGTAACATGGCCGATCTCTCGTTGGTTTTCTGGTTACACATCTGGTGAAGGAAACATTGGGATTCATTATTGAATGGAAATCACGGATTACATGGCCGACATGGTATAAGTCGCCCTTGGAATAAAAATACTACTGATTACGCCTACGTTGGATTTCTCTTTCTGTGGCAGAACCACCTGAATTAATCCGGCTCAAGTGTATTAACCGTCACCATTAAGGCATCCTCGGTTAACCTTACACTTCAAACGGAGTAATCCACTGGTCTGTCGGGTATAACCTCCCGATACAACCACGGTGAACGGATCGAGCGCCGTACATACAAATGCTCATGCGACGATGAGCCCAGAGAATACCACATTCCAGCAAGTATTACATCATTTGCATAAGTCAATATTACAGACCTAGTCCTGAGTTTAGAAAACAAGTACTTTAATTAACATAAATAAGTTCTTCAGAGTTAAATTGCAGCGGAAATAAACAACGGAAGCTACTCGACGATACAAGATGTCTCGATGAAGCCCGTACGAGACATCACTCGGCCTTATCTCCGTTGGACGGGGGCGCATCCCATTCCACCGACCAACCAGGGGGAAGAGTGCAGGGCCAAGTCAAGCTAGCAATCATGTCTTCAAAGGGCTCACCTGAAAACGAGTCACAAGCAAGGCTGAGTATACTAATACTCAGCAAGACTTACCCGTGTAGTGGGAACTACTCCACCGACTCTAGATATGCAAGGCTTTTTGGCTCAGGGGTTTGTTTTGCCGAAAAGCATCTACAAGTGGGTCCTTACTTTCAACTTTTAGCTCAAGGTTCTAGATTCGTTAGCCAGTCTAGGTAAGCAGCTATCTAAAGCATACATGGTGAAGCATTAAACTTTCCATCCAACCAGTTCATTCATCATCATTGTTCCTCTTCTTACTCTGTGGGTAAAAATGGTTAAGCAGTCTCAATAGCCGTGAGAAACGGACGATTCGAATCGAATTTCTTAACCTTGCAAGGGAAACCCAAACACACGTCACGTGGTTACTCCCTAGAGTCACACGTGCAACTTTTCCCCTTTCTTTCCGGGTCGTGGATCGGGGCTACCCTCCGAGAGTACAAGAGCCCCACGCCACGGTTCGGCGCCGGGTCGTGACCACTCTCTGCACTCGCCATATGCACATGGGACCGAAGTTCAAAGGGTAGGATGCCGTCCCCTTGCCGGGCCAATCAGGTACTTAAGCTTACCGATTCCCATAATCTCGGCATGTGTTTAGTACGTTCAAAGACTTAACCATCACTACCACACCCTGCGGCCTTAGCATTTTTCACTAGACAGACGGGCCTCAATCGTAACCATCGTTACATAACCCGTCCGTATCCTTATGATTGCAGCGTGTAGTAGTCATTCAACTCCTATTTTCTCGCGAGTGACAGGAAATCACTCGACTTTTACCGGAGTCCTATTAGCACAGCATTCTATCGAACCTTACATCTAGTTTTCCAAGCAAGGGTTCCTGACATCATGCAACTACGTTTTCATCCAACTCCTATAAACTTAATGCACAAGCAAGGAGTAATGAGTTGCATAATTTCGGAAAGAATGGGTTATGCTCCGGGGCTTGCCTTCGTAGTTCGCTTGGGGATCTTCCGAACTTGGGCTCGGGTCTTCAAAAGCTTCAGTTAGATTTGCTTGAGCTTCGCGCTGTTCACTCTCGGACGCGGGCACCAGCTCGTAGGTTCCGTCGGCGAGAGTCGTCGATTCTACATGAGTGCACAGTTTAAGTTGTGGAAATAGCACTTGATTACGATTTGAGAGTCATTACTACAAGGGATAAATTCTGGTCATGAAATTTTGGATTTAGGCAGATCAAGGAATGGTGTGCTTACGGTAAAATTTTCAGCCAATTTTATATAACAGATTAATTCCGAAAAATAGATTTCCTTGTTGCTGTTAGACACTTGTTCTTTTTGTACAGAACAACTGGTGTAACAAATGAGTCTAAGATTTTTACAGAGCTTTCACTTAAGCATGCAGAAGCTACTGTAATTTTTGTAGGATTTATTATGCAGTATTCAGAGCATAGAAAATATGACATTCTACACCTAGGCTTTTTAAAGATTCATTTTTTTCAGGACCCTACATAGGGTTTTTGTCCATGAAACTTTTTACACAGCAACCTCTACCACAGTGTAACTCCCAGTAATAATTTGGGGATTTTCCAAACTACGGTACTATTTTCTTGATTTAATGTATGTTATTAGCACATAAATCAAATAAATAGGTTACTGTGAGATAAAAAGTCTCCTAATTTTTCTCTGGCTTCTAGTTACCAATACATTAGCATAGGAAAATTTCAAGGGGTGACTCACCACCTAACTACAGGGATAAAACATTCCATTTACACATGAATTAAAACTAAGTTTAACAAACAGCAGAGCTAGAGATGGACTTTGGGTCTGATCTTTTTACACAGTCCTAATCATCCAGCAACTAATTCACTGCCCAAAATTCAGGGTCAGCATTGCTCTAGAACAGTGGGTATAAAATATGTCCATTAAAGCTTCTATTTAATGTAGAGCAAAATATTTTGAGATTCTGAGAAAATTTTTGTAACAAAAGTGGTAGAGCTTGTTCTTAGGATTCCAGAACAGTTGAGTTTGCATTTTTCTGAATTTTCTACGATTTTATACGAATTTTACAAGTTCACTGAATTTGAATCTAGGTTTGAAATTTTCTTTTACAACTAGGTCCTTGAATCTTACGCTCAGACCCTTCTAAAGATTTAAATCCTTGCAATTGGGTCCTCGGCGGCTCGGGTGCGGCGGCCGGCCGAAATTCCGGCGAGGGGGCTCGCCGGCGGCGAGGGGCGGGGGTCGGGGAAGGTTCAGGGGTGCGAGGGCTACCTTGTGGGGGTGTTGTTCAGGTGGGGGACGGCCGGGAAGGGCTCGCCGGCGTTGGAGCAGAGGCGGCGGCGGGCGGCTCGCGTCGACGGCGGTGCTCCGGCGGGCTTGGGGCGGCGTGGTCCGGTCGGTGAGCTTCAGTGACGCGTGGGGAAGCTACTCCGGGGCTCGGCTTGGACGGAGGGGGTCGGGGTCGTGCTGTCCACGGCGAGCAGGGGCGGCGGCGGCGACGGCAGCGCGGGCGGCGGTGCTCCGGTGGCTCTGGGTGGCGTTGGGTGGGTCGGTGAGCTGCGGTGAGGTGATGTAGTGGTGGCTGGGTGCTCGGTTTGGGCAGTGGGCGGCTGTGGAGGGCTGCCCACGGGCGGGTGGTGCTCGGCGGCGGCGATGGCGCGGCGGGGCGTTCTGGTGGCGGGGCTTCGCGCGGGCGGTCGGGGTGGCGTTTTTGTAGGGACAGGAGGGGGCGTGGGAATGCCTGGGTGACGCGCGGGGCGGGACACGGCAGCGGCGTGCACTGGGCGCGGCGGGCGGCGGCAGAACGCCGGCGCGGCGTGCGGTGAGCGGGCGCGGTGACTGGGCGGCCGAGATACTGGCGTGGGCGCGATGAGATAGTGCCGGGCGCGGAGTGGGGAAGCAGCAGCGGCAGCGGCTCGGGCGGAGGGCAGGCGCGGCGACTGGTGGGGCGCGGGGGCCGGGGCGGCACGGCGGAGCGCGGGTACTGGCCGGGCGGGCGGCGGCCGGGGCGCGGCAGCACGCGCGGGCGGGGACTGGGCGGCGCGGCGTCGGGGCGGGGGAAAGCCGGCCGTGGCGGGGTGGTGCGGCGGCCACTGGCCTGGCGCTCCGCGCCGGTCAGGCGACGCCGGCCACCTGGCGCGCGGCGGGCGGGCGCGTGCGCGCGGCGCGGCAGCAGAGGGGGGGAGACGCCAGGGACCAAAATGCAAGAATTCGAAAAAGTTCAGGGGGCTGGGTGCAAACAGGGCATTTTCTCCTCTTTCTGATTTGAATTTCAAAAACTTTTGAACACGAAAGTTGTTCAAAACAAAAAGTTCTACAACTTTGGTTTCAGGCAAAATTTCATTTGGCTTATGGTTTTAAAGTTATTTTAAAAGTTTCAATTGTGTCCAAATGTGCCCAAATTTAATTTGAATTCCAACTGAGCCCGTTTTAAATTCTTTCCACCCTCTCATTAGTTGGTTTAACACATGGAGTTATGCTTATGTCATTGATTTTGGATTTGCAATTACCAGGGTTGTCACACTTTCGACGCGACCTAGTCTTATCATAAGGGTGAGCCTTTCATCTTTCAGATCCTTTGCAGTGGCTCCAGTTTTGGCTTGGTCGCAGAGTTCTTTCAGCAGGCGGGCCTTCTCCTCTTCCAAATCTTTCATGGTGGCTTCAGTCTTAGCTTTAGCAAGTCGGTGTGAAGATGAAGAACTCTCGTCAGAGGATGGCATTTGTTCAAAGCAGATGAGATCCATATAGTCCAAGATTGATCGGACATTGGCAGGAACATGATCTTTGAGTTCTTCAGAATGAGCTTTTATCAGATCTATATCAGATTGCGACAATGGCTTGCCTGAATGCATGATTTCGATCGCTCTTTCCAAACTGGGGTTGAGATGGTTCGGCTGAAAGAAGGGATAAACAAATATGTCGGAACAAAGTAAGATATCTCAGAAAGGGATGGAGAGAAAATTGATACCTGATTAACGGAAGAGGAGGATCGAGAAGACATTTTAATGCTTGACCAAAGACGGCGAGGGGCGGGAGTCAGAAGGAAAGGAAAACGAGCAAGATGAGCATTTGTGGAAAAAGTACGAAGAGGCGTATTTATAGAAAAGAAGAGACGAAGGGTTGGCGAGACGTGTGCCGTCGGAGTAAAGGCATCAGTAAATGTAAAGCTGCCAGGGGAGATGGTCAAAGTTTGAGTCTACACGCCAACATGATGTTCGTCGTGTTGCTAGATTCCATGTCGTGGAGCTGATTCTAGAGCAAGGATCAGGTGCAGAGGAGTAGGTAACGCAATTGACTCTGGGGTTTACTCCTGTCACAATTGGAAAGTTTCGGAGGAGAGGATTAAATAAAAGAGTTTCGAAGGAAAAGTTATATTTTACTCCGAAACTGGGGGGCATGTGTTGACGCCGGATTTTGACACGTCTTGAATCAGCGTCAGGAGAAGAAGATTGGCCGATGCAGAAGATCTGAGAGCTACAGTAAGGAATCGGCCGATCGAGGTAACAGTTGAAAATTGGCCGATTGGTGGCGCAGCCCATACCGACAGGATAGGATTATTCCAGAAGATCCTAGCCAAAAGCTGGTCAATAAGGTATGCTAAGACGGCCGGAAAGCAATTGAAGAGGTCCTGACTGGATTAGGAAACGGCGGCGAAAGATTCTGCGGGAGTCCGTTTCCTTTTTAAAGTTATTATAGATATAGTAGTTTTCCTGTTTTAAATAAGGTTGTAACAAGTCGTAATCGACCAGGAGTCCTAGTTTCAGGGTATAAATAGGAGTCGCTAGGGCTTTGCAAAAAACAATCAAATCAATCAACAAAACACCTCTACTTTTTACCAGTACTTTACTTTCCAAGTCGGCGACTTCGCCAATATTTTCTTCTTCCACGAGTTCGTACGGATTGGCAGGGCTGCATCAACCTGATCTCCGGCCAATTGGTAGGTTCCGCTTATCGAGTAATATCCGAGCTTTAACTACGGGCGCATCGCTGTGGTTTCGTTTGGATTTATTCACAAGTTATCGATATTTACTAGAATTGCAAGTTTTACCTGTTATTCTAGTATTATCACCAGTTATCCAGCTTGAGATCAGGGTAATCAGCTTCGTCATTGTTCTCCTTCGATTCATCGCCATACAGCCGATTAGATCTGTTTCAAGTCTTGCTTCTATAGTAATTGTTTAGATTGCTCCAGCAGTTCTCTTTACAATTACTATACGATCATCGGCTGACCCATAGCCGATCATCTCTACAGCAAATCGGCCGATTTGCCGCCGACGCGCTCCTCAGGACAGATCGGAAATCCAGCCGATCGACGCGCCTGGAATTTAATACTCTATTTCCTTGTCAATCAACAGGTCAGATTGACTGGCACGCCGCGCGAACCGCACCAGGGCGATAACCCGAACAGGAGCTAAGCAGATTCTCCCGGGTCGTGTGTCCGACGCTGAAGACCCATCGGCCGATTCCTATCCGGCCGATTTTAGCGCCAACAAGTCCTCTTCCTCTGACAAGCCGATTGTACCAGCCCCTGAGACGAGGGAGGCGCTTCCACCGGCGCAAGCAAGAGAGATTCTCTTTAAGGAGGTAACAAACTTATCATTGGAATCAGCCGATTCCCCTTTACTGCTTGCTAACCCTTTTCTCTATTCCCCCACAGGAGCAAGACACCCCGAACAACAACATTTTCTCCTTTGCTATCTCTTTGCCTGATGATGAGGAAATCGCTTCACGCCAAACTCCATCAAGCTCTGTTTCTAATGATGTCTGCGCCAAGCTCGAGAGCATGCGGATTCTTCTCCAAGATGATATCGGCCGATTAGTAGAAGATGCTTCGCTGATTCGACGACTTTTCAATGACATCAAGGGTCGAATCCCGGAAGAAACAATAGAAAGCTTGGAGCGTGCTGCATATATAGAACATATGCAAACCCTGGTTTCCAGGGCCCTGCGCCATATGGCCGATCGCGCCCAGCTGGCAAAAACCCGGGAAGAGGCCGACTCATACAAGCACTGGGCTCAAGAGGTACATCAACGGATCAATTTCCTCGAGAGCTGTCGCCCGGATGTCGTCGGCACGATAGATCGGCTCAAACAGAGGAGAGCAGAGCTAGCCAAGGAGATGGAGCAAATAACCAAAGACATAACTGCTGAAGAAAAGAAGCTTCAAGAACTCCCATCCATCATCACTAGGCTGAAGCAAGAAAGGCAGAACTTGGCCCGTGAAGCGATAAGACTTCGTCGCCATATGTCAGAAGTTCCAGGATCGGCCGACGATGATCAAAGAGTACTAGATTCGGCCAATCAGATTAGGCAACGAGCTATCGCGGTCATAGATGCTTTCCTCGGGCTGTAAAGAGTGCTATAAACATTTAATGCTCCTTTAATGTTACTGCGCCGATTTGCTCTTGTAATGTTACTGCCCCTTTTGACAGATTTGCATTTATGAATGCTTTTACTCCGATGGGACGTGTCTCACCGTCTATCTACCTTCCTTTTCTTTATAAGTAGATCCTTCACCATCTCTAGAGGCATACGCATTACTCATCTTTTCTTTCTCCAACACTGGATTTTTATCCTCCCAGACCGATCAGCAAGATGTCTTCTTCGTCCTCTTCATCTTCTTCCTCTGTCAACCAGGTATGAACTATCCTCTGCCTTTCTCCTAGACATCTCAATTGCTCTGATGTTGGGTAGCCTTTTCATCTCTGTTTAGCTAAAACGTCTCAGCCCTGGTCTGGAACGAGCGATTGAAATCATGCATTCAGACAAACCACTGTCGTAGGCAGACAAAGATCTGATAAGAGCTCAGGCTGAGGAACTCAAAGATCATGTTCCCGCTGTTGTCCAGGAGTATTGGGACCTTATAGATGCTCACTGCTTGGTCCGTAAGCGACCACCCTCTGAAAAGAGTCCTCCACTCCCTCATCAAGTCAAGACTGAAGCTGCCATGGAGAGTCTGAAGGAGAAGAAGACCCGCCTCCTGATAGAACTTTGCGATCAAGCTGAGACTGGAGCCACCGTAGAGAATCCGAAGGAGAACAGGACCCGCCTTCTGATAGAACTGGGTCGTGTCGAGAGAGAAATCCAGAACAGGCGTAATCAATAGATATATCGGTATTTTTATTCTAAGGGCGACTTGTACCATGTCGGCCATGTACTCTGTCGTTTTTATCCAATAATGAACCGGTCAAAACGAATCACAATGTTTCTTTCTTCAGGCGATTCCATTTCTGCATCGGCTATGCAGACGAAAGCCGATAGAAGTCGGCCATGTTGTCTTGATATATCTTTCTGCAAGTTATGCATCTATCCAAATGCTTGGATAGTACCTCTTCAGATATCGTCCATTTAAAGCTCTTGGGAATTCTTCCCCTTCAATAGTTTCCAGAATATATGCATTTCCAGGGGAACATCGGCCGATTCTGTACGGCCCTTCCCAAGTGGGTGACAATTTACCGAATTTGGGATCTTTAGATCCTATCGGCAACACCAACTTCCATACCAAATCTCCCTGAGAGAATTGTTTAACTTTGACCTTTTTGTCATACCATCTGGCCACCCTTTTCTTGTTTTCTTCTATACTAATCAGGGCCCTCAACCGCAGACCTGCCGAGTCATCGAGTTCGTCCTTCATGAGGAAGGAATAGTCATCGGCCGTCAACTGATCTTGAAGCGATATACGCCTTGACCCCATCCTTAATTCCCAAGGCAGGACTGCTTCATGCCCATAAACCAGCTGATTAGGAGATATCTTAGTGGCTCTGTGACAAGCCATCCTATAAGCCCATAGAGATTCAGCCAAAGATGTGTGCCACCTTTTGGGTTGCTCCTCTATCTTCCTCTTGATCAACTTGATTATCCCCTTATTGGACGATTCTGCCTGGCCATTGGCTTGAGCATAATATGGAGAAGAATTTAATAATTTAATCACCATATCGGCGGCGAATTCTCCGAATTCTCCAGAGGTGAACATTGTTCCCTGATCAGTTGTGATAGTCTGAGGAATACCGAATCGATAGATAATATGATTCTTAACGAACTCAATCATATCGGCCGATGGCACGTTCCTTAAAGGAACTGCCTCCACCCACTTAGTAAAATAATTTGTGGCTACCAATATGAACTTATGCCCTTTGCTCGATGGAGGGTGAATCTGTCTGATGAGATCTATTCCCCAACCTCTGAACGGCCACGGCTTGATCACTGGATTCATAGCCGATGCTGGCACGCGCTGTACATTGCCAAACCTCTGACAGTCTTGGCATCCTTTATAATATTTGAAACAGTCCTCAAGAATAGTTGGCCAGTAATACCCATTGTTTCTGATCATCCATTTCATTTTGTGAGCCGATTGATGGGCACCACATACGCCTTCATGGATTTCTCCCACCAGAACTTTTGCCTCTTCTGTTCCCAGGCACTTGAGAAGAACTCCATCAATCGTCCGGTAAAATAAATCACCTTCAAGCAACACACACTTTGTGGCTTGAAAACGTACTCGCCGATCCACTTTCCGGGAGGGATCCTTCAAGTAATCGGCGAATTCCTTTCGCCAGTTATCGGCCGCGAGCTCTAAAATCATAGCTCCCTGAATCGGCCGATATCCGGACGCATGTTGGGCCAGCCCGTTGGCCTCTTCATTATAATTTCTGGGGATATGCTCAATTATTGCAGACTTTAATTCCTTTAAAAGCTGAAGGCAATCTTCATAATAAATCCTCAAGATATCATCTTTGCACTCAGATCGTCCTGTTAACTAATCCACAATGAGCATGGAATCTCCAAAAATTTTTACTGCATCAGCTTTGACTTCCCTTAATAATTGGATGCCGTTCAGAACGGCTCGATATTCCGCCTGATTATTGGTCACGGAAGCTTCTATCGGCAGAGAGAAATCATAACTTGCAGGCGATACAAGAATGATGCCGATTCCTGATCCGGCCCCACACGAAGAACCGTCGAAGTAAAGAGTCCATGGAACCGGCTTGACGACAGCAATTTCTTGCCCACAATGCTGAGCTATGAAATCGGCCATGACTTGACCCTTGACAACTTTGGCCGATTCGTACCTTAAGTCGAATTCTGACAGAGCCATGATCCATATTCCAATCCGCCCCTTCAAAATCGGCAATGATAGCATATATTTCCCCACATCGTCTTTGCATATAACTATGCATTCTGCCGATAACAAATAGTGCCTGAGCTTGGTACACGAGAAGTATAAGCGCAAGCACAGCCGCTCCACCGGGGAATATCTTGTTTCGGCGTCCAGGAGTCTTCTGCTGACATAATATACCACCCGTTCTTTCCCTTCGAACTCCTGTACCAACGCCGATCCAATAGCCTGTTCATCAGCCGATAAATATAATTTGAACAGCTTACCAGGCTATGGTGGGACTAACACCGCTTGATGTCTTCCAACGCTCTGCGTTGTTCTTCTCCCCATACAAATTCCTGATCGGGCTTTAATTTCAACAAAGGAGTAAAAGCCTGAATACGCCCTGACAGGTTGGATATGAATCTTCTGATAAAATTGACCTTGCCGATGAGGGACTGTAACTCAGTTTTATTCTGTGGGGCCACAACTTTGTTGATGGCGTCTATAGTTTTTCGATTGACCTCTACCCCTCGCTCATGAACCATGAATCCTAAGAATTGCCCGGCCGATACACCAAATGCACACTTGTTCGGGTACATCTTCAACCCATGCTTCCTTGTGCACTCCAGTACTTCTTGTAAATCGGCCAGATGTTCTTGGTGACCTTTTGACTTGACCACGACGTCATCTATATAAATTTCCACCGATGTACCAATAAGCTTGTGGAAGATATAGTTCATGGCCCGCTGATATGTAGCACCGGCGTTCTTTAACCCAAAGGTCATCATGACCCATTCGAATAAACCAAGATGACCTCGACACTTGAAAGCCGTTTTTGAGATATCTTCTTCGGCCATTAATATCTGATTGTACCCTGCATTACCATCCATGAAACTAATGACTTTGTGTCCTGCGGCAGCATCTATCAAGATATCGGCCGTTGGCATCGGATATCCATCCATTGGTGTGGCCTGATTTAAGTTCCTGAAATCGATGCACACACGCAACTTTCCATTCTTTTTATACACGGGCACAATATTAGAAATCCATTCGGCGTAACGGCACTGCCGAATAAATCCTGCTTCAATTAACTTTGTGATCTCGGCCTTTATATCAGGTAGAATCTTGGGGTTGCACTGTTGTGCAGGTTGCTGATATGGCCGATATCCTGATTTTATAGGTAACCGGTGTTAAACAATGGACCGGTCTAGACCTGGCATCTCATGATATTCCCAAGCAAAGCAATCCTTGAATTCTTTTAATAAACTTATCAACTTACACTTATACTCAGGATCCAAATTAGCACTAATATACGTCGGCCTTGATTTGCTGCTGTCTCCCAAATCTACCATCTCCAATGAATCGGCCGACGTAAATCCATGCCCAAGCTTCCCGTCTTCTCGGACGAGCTGATCCATCTATTCTGAATCCTCCGAGCCGACTGCTTGGATCGGCTGTAGACCGAAATCGGACACCTTCAGGAAGTCAGTGTCACATGTCCTGCAAAATATACACCTCACATGCTCGCAGCTCCATTGTTGTGTGTCGGCCGCTGCGACGTTGTAGGCGGAATCGGCGGTGACTATTTCCGTACTGTCGCCGACCCATTGCACGAGGCATTGATGCATTATAGAAGGGACACAACAATTTGCATGTATCCAGTCACGACCGAGCAGCATGTTGTAGGATCCCTTACCATTAATAACGAAAAAGGTAGTAGGAAGGGTCTTACTGCCGATGGTGAGGTCGACGCAGAGCGCTCCACGGGCGGGAGACACGTTGCCTTTGAAATCCTTTAGCATCATGTCCGTCTTGGTGAGATCTTCATCGTTCTTGCCTAGCTTGCGGAACATGGCATACGGCATGATGTTGACTGCGGCGCCTCCATCTACTAGTAGTCTGGTGACGGGTCGTCCGTTAACGTAGCCTTTGAGAAACAGCGCCTTCAGATGTTGTCGTTTCTCTTCTTCTGGTTTCTCAAAAGTAGCCATCATCGGCTCTAACACCAGTTGCGCCATTTGCTCTTCCATTCTTGTCGCTTTGTCTCGATCGTCAGGTGCCATGAATTCCATCGGCAATATGAACACCATGTTGATGTCGGCTGCTGATTCTTGATTATCTGCCCCCTGGTTGTTGTTTTTCTTGGGGCGCCAAACCTGAGACTTAATGTTTCTTTTCTCCGGCACCTGCTTCTGCTCTTCTTCTTGTTGCTCCCACTGGCGCAGGCATTGGATCCTCCGTTTCTGGGATCTGCATAGACCATCGGGACACCACCTGGGGTTTACTGGTTTGGCCGATAATCTGGCGTGTTCCCAATCTGGTTCCCTCCCTAGGGGGTTTTCGTCTGACATCCTGTCATCAGCCATCTCTTCCAGCCAATCGTGCACACTGATTTTGCCCCCCCCCCAGTCCATCCTGTTGGTTGATCCTACCTTTTGACCTGTGATGTTGGTCAACTCTGCCCCTCAGCCGATCATGCACTGAAATGCGCTGTCCCTCTTGTTCGCGCCGATTTCTGCTGATCGGCTCTGATCCTCTGTCCCTAGAGCGTGATCTTTTAAACGGGCGATTGTCGCAACTTGATCTGTTGCATTCAGGACAGTTATCTGCTGACGGTAATCGGATGTCGTTTTCCTAGCAATGGATGAAGAATGGACATTGCCAGTGATCCTCGTGCCGGCGTATCATCTCGTCGTGGTATCTTAATTGTTCCTGCTGCCGCCGATATTTGCTGAGCAAGAACTACGAGGTAACTGGTCTGTGCGGTCGTTCTAGCCCCCGCCTGTTCCTTTTGATTTCAGCCACTGTGACTTGCTTCCTGGGGTCCACGGCGCCGCTCCTTCTCACCGATTCTAGCGTCAGCACCTTGGTTTGAAGTGGATTTTTCCCCATGTTAACCATGTTAGCCGGGAAAGGATGCTGGTCTATCTTCATCGGCTTTGCTGATTTAGCCGGGATTTCGAACTTGAGCCTTCCCTGTTCGATGGCCGATTGTATCTGCTGATGAAAGATCTTGAATTCGTTCGTGCCATGAGATGTAGCGTTGTGCCACTTACAGTACTTCATCTTCTTGAGCTGATCGACCGAAGGGATTGTATGATACTGAGACAGCTTGATCTGACCTTCCTGGAGTAATAAATCGAAGACCTTATCGGCTATTGATGTGTCAAAGCCGAATGTCTCTGGCTCTTTCTTTCCGAAAGGGCATGATATTGGCTTTTTGCCTTTCACCCACTCTACCAGGCCGATTTCCTCCTCCCCATCAGATTCAGACCCTTCTAGGTATGCCACCTTCTTCTGGAAATTCCTCTGCTGCTCAAACGGACGGACTTCCTGTCCTACCAATCTGTGGCAGAACCACCTGAATTAATCCGGCTCAAGTGTATTAACCATCACCATTAAGGCAATCTCGGTTAACCTTACACTTCAAACGGAGTAATCCACTGGTCTGTCGGGTATAACCTCCCGATACAACCACGGTAGAGCGGATCGAATGCCATACATACAAATGCTCATGCGACGATGAGCCCAGAGAATACCACATTCCAGCAAATATTACAACATTAGCATAAGTAAATATTACAGACCAAGTTTTGAGTTTAGAAACCAAATACTTCAATGATCATACTAAGAAGTTCTTCAGAGTTTAAGTTGTAGCAGAAAATAAAACAACGAAAGCTACTCGACGATAAGGATGTCTCGATGAAGCCCATACGAGACATCACTCGGCATTATCTCCGTTGGACGGGGGCGTATCCCATTCCACCGACCAACCAGGGGGAAGAGTGCAGGGCCAAGTCAAGCTAGCAATCATATCTTCGAAGGTCTCACCTGAAAACGAGCCACAAGCAAGGCTGAGTATACTAATACTCAGCAAGACTTACCCGAGTAGTGGAATCTACTCCACCGACTCTAGATATGCAAGGCTTTTGGCTCAGGGGTTTGTTTTGCCCAAAATCTTCTACAAGTGGGTCCTTACTTTCAACTTTTAGCTCAAGATTCTAGTTTCGTTAACCATTCTAGATAAGCAGCTATCCAAAAACATACATGGTGAAGCATTAAATTTTCATCCAACCAGTTCATTCATCCTCATTGTTCCTCTTCTTACTCTGTGGGTAAAAATGGTTAAGCAGTCTCAATAGCCGTGAGAAACGGATGATTCGAATCGAATTTCTTAACCTTGCAAGGGAAACCCAAACACACGTCACGTGGTTACTCCCTAGAGTCACACGTGCAACTTTTCCCCTTTCTTTCCGGGTCGTGGATCGAGGCTACCCTCCGAGAGTACAGGAGCCCCACGCCACAGTTCGGCGCCGGGTCGTGATCACTCTCTGCACTCGCCATATGCACATGGGACCGAAGTTCAAAGGGTAGGATGCCGTCCCCTTGCCGGGCCAATCAGGTACTTAAGCTTACCGATTCCCATAATCTCGGCATGTGTTTAGTACGTTCAAAGACTTAACCATCACTACCACACCCTGCGGCCTTAGCATTTTTCACTAGACAGACGGGCCTCAATCGTAACCATCGTTCCATAGCCCGTCCGTGTCCTTATGATTGCAGCGTGTAGTAAACATTCAACTCCTATTTTCTCGCGAGTGACAGGAAATCACTCGGCTTTTACCGGAGTCCTATTAGCACAGCATTCTATCGAACCTTACGTCTAGTTTTCAAGCATGGGTTCCTAACATCATGCAACTAATTTTCATTCAACTCCTATAAACTTAATGCACAAGCAGAGAGTACTGAGTTGCATAAATTAGGAAAGAAATGGGTTATGCTCCGGGGCTTGCCTTCGCAGTTAGCTTGGGGCTCTTCCGAACTTGGGCTAGGGTCTTCAAGAGCTTCAGTTAGATTTACTTGAGCTTCACGTTGCTCACTCTCGGACGCGGGCACCAGCTCGTAAGTTCCGTCGGCGAGAGTCGTCGATTCTACATGAATGCACAAGTTTAAGTCGTGGTAATGGTAATCGACATGATTTAAGTGTAATTACTACAGTGGATAGTTTCTAGTCATGAAATTTTGGATTTAGGCACATCGGGGAAAGATGTGCTTACTGTAAAATTCTCAGACAATTTTATGTAACAGATTAATTATGAAAATGTATTACATAGTTGCTGTTAGACTTTTGTTCTTTTTGTACAGGACAAATGGTGCAACAACTGAGTCTAAGATTTTTATAGAGCTTTCATTTAAGCATGCAGGAGCTACTGTAATTTTTGTAGGATTTATTATGCAGTATTCAGAGCATAGAAAATATGACATTACACACCTAGGTTATTCAAGGATTCATTTTTACAGGACCCTACACAGGGTTTTTGTCCATGGAACATTTTACACAGCAACCGCTACCACAGTGTATCTCCTAGTAAAAATTTGAGAATTTTCCAAGCTAAGATACTATTTTCTTGATTTAAAGTATGTTATTAGCACATAAATCAAATAATTAGGTTCCTGTGAGATATAAATTCTCCCAATTTTTCTCTGCAATCTAGGTACCATTACACCAGTACAGAAAAAGTTTCATTAGGTGATTCATAACCTAACTGCAGGGATAAAATATTCTACCTAATCATGGTATGAAAATAAGTTTAATAAACAGTGCAGCTAGAGATGGAATTTGGGCTTGATCTTTTTACACAGTCCTAAACATCAAGCAACTAACTCACTGTCTAATTTTTAGGGTCAGCATTGATCTACAACAGTGGGTACAAAATAAGTTCATTAAAGCTTCCATTTAAGGTAGAGCAAAATATGTGGAGAATCTGAGAAACTTTTTGTAACAAAGGTTGTAGAGTTTATTCTATGGATTCCAGAACAGTTGAGTTTGCATTTTTCTGAATTTTCTACGATTTTATACAAATTTTACAATTTCACTGAATTTGAATCTAGATTTGAAACTTTCTTTTACAACTGGGTCCTTGAATCTTACGCGCAGACCCTTCTAAAGATTTAAATTCTTGCAATTGGGTCCTCAGGCGGCTCGGGTACGGCGGCCGGCCGAAATTCCGGCGAGGGGCTCGCCGGCGGCGAGGGGTGAGGGTCGGGGAAGGTTCAGGGGTGCGAGGGCTACCTCGTGGGGGTGTTGTTCAGGTGGGGGACGGCCGGGAATAGCTCGCCGGCGTTGGAGCAGAGGCGGCGGCGGCGGTGGCGTGCGTCGACGGCGGTGCTCCGGCGGGCTTGGGGCGGCCTGGTCCGGTCAGCGAGCTTCAGTGGCGCGTGGGGAAGCTGCTCAGGGGCTTGGCTTGGACGGAGGAGGTCGGGGTCGAGCTGCCCACGGCGAGCAGGGGCGGCGGCGGCGATGACAGTGCGGGCGGCGGCGCTCCGGTGGTCCTGGGCAGCGTTGGGTGGGTCGGCGAGCTTCAGTGGGGTGATGTAGTGGTGGCTGGAGGCTCAATTTGGGCGGTGGGCGGCGGTGGAGGGCTGTCCACGGGCGGGCGGCGCTCGGCGGCGGCAATGGCGACGGCGAGGCATTCTGGTTGCTGGGGCTCACGCGGGCGGCCGGGGGCGCGGCTTTTATAGGGGCAGGAGGGAGTGGGGGTGTCTGGGCGACGCGCGGGGCGGAGGCACGGCACGGCGCGGCACTGGCCACGGCGGGCGGCAGCAGAACGCTGGCGTGGCGCGCGGCGGGCGGGCGCGAGCTACTGGCGGGCAGAGATTTGGCATGGCAGAGAGGAGATAGCGCGGCGCGCGGAGTGGGTAAGCAGCTGCTGCAGCGGCTCGGGCGAAGGTCAGGCGCAGCGTCGGGCGGGGCGCGGGAGCCGGGGTGGCACGGCGGGGTGCGGCGGTTGGGCGCGGCGGGCGGTGAGGCTGGGCGCGGCACGGCTTGCGCACGCGCGGACGCTCACTGGGCGGCGCGGCGTGGGGAGGGGGCAAAGCCGGGCGTGGGGGAGTGGCGCGGCGGCCACTGGCCTGGTGCCTCGTGCCGGTCAGGCGTCGCCGGCCACCTGGCGCGCGGCGGTCGGGCGGGGAGAGGAGAGAGAGGGAGGGAGCGAGGGGCCTGAATGCAAAAATTCGAAAAGTTTCAGGGGGCTGGGCGCAAACAGGGCGTTTTCTCCTCTTTCTAATTTGAATTTCAAAAACTTTTTAACACGAAAGTTGTTCAGAATAAAAAGTTCTACAAGTTTGGTTTCAGGCAACATCTCATTTGGCTTATGGTTTGAAAGTTAATTTAAAAATTTCAAATGTATCCAAATGTGCCCAAATTAAATTTGAATTTCAACTTAACTCGTTCTAATTCTTTTCACCCTTTTATTAGTTGGTTAAGCATAGGGTTAGGCTAAAGACATTGATTTTAGAAATGAAATTTTACCAGGGTTGTCACAGCCTTCCCCCCTTAACAAGAATCTCGCCCCGAGATTCGGTAAATCTTAGTGTGGACATGGGTGCACGTACCAGTGGTTGAGATAAGAAAACCAGGGAAATTTTGGTTCAGGTAGCTCTCGGTTTCCCAGGTGGCTTCTTCTTCAGTGTGATGATTCCATTGAACTTTATACATTTTAATCACTTTCCTCCTGGTCTCTCTTTCTTTTTGATCCAAAATTTTAACTGGGTGTTCGACATACGAGAGGTCGGGCTCTAACGATATTTCTTGTTGTTCCACAATCTCAGTAGGGACTCGAATACACTTCTTGAGTTGAGATACGTGGAAGACATCATGGGTGGCCGTGAGCTGAGGGGGCAGTTGTAATTTGTAGGCTACGGGTCCACAGTTCTCAATGATTTCGTAAGGACCAACATAACGGGGAGCTAGTTTGCCTTTGATTCCAAATCTTCGCACTCCCTTGGTTGGTGAAACTCGAAGGTAGACATGATCGCCAACTTCGAACTTTAGGGGCTTTCTCCTTTTGTCAGAATAGCTCTTTTGTCGGGCTTGTGCGGCTTTAAGATTTGCTTGTATTACTTTTACTTTCTCCTCTGCCTCGATTACCAGGTCGGGTCCAATTATTTTGCGTTCTCCGGTTTGTGACCAGCTCAAAGGGGTTCGACACCTTCATCCGTACAGGGCCTCAAATGGTGCCATTTTCAAACCCATTTCTTGTCATAGTGAATGACGCAGGCTCTCAGCATGTCCTCAAGAATTTGGTTTACTCTTTCCGTTTGTCCGTCAGTCTGAGGATGGTATGCTGAGCTGCGAATCAATTTAGTGCCAAGAGACGTTTGCAGTTGTTCCCAAAAGCGTGCTACAAACTGAGGGCCACGATCGGAAATAATTGTCTTAGGTATTCCATGTAGGCAAACAATACAATCGAGGTAAATCTCGGCATATTTCCTGGTAGAATAGGTGGTGTGTACCGGAAGAAAATGTGCCGTCTTTGTGAGCCTATCCACGATAACCCATATGGAATCATGTTTCTGGGAAGTGTTTGGTAGTCCAACGATGAAGTCCATACTTATGTCTTCCCATTTCCATGATGGTATAGGTAACGGTTGAAGTGTACCGGCTACCTTCAAGTGGCTAGCTTTTACTCTCTGGCACGTGTCACATTCTGAGACATACGTAGCAATTTCTCTTTTCATTCTAGTCCACCAGAAGTTTTGCCTTAGGTCCTGATACATTTTGCTACTGCCGGGGTGGATAGAGAATTTGGAAAGATGTGCCTCATCAAGAATTTGCTTGCGGAGTTCACGATTCTTCGGAACGACTATACGACTTTCGAACCATAGAACTCCCTTATGGTCCTGGCGGAAACATTTATACTTCTCCTCACCTAGAGAGAGTTTTTGTTTGATGATCTTAATTCCTTCATCATGTAGTTGTGCCATGACGATTTGGTCGTGAAGAGTGGGCTCAACTGAGATGTGATTTAGAGTGCCTTGGGAAACCATTTCCATGTTAAGCTTCCTCATTTCGGCACACAAAGTCTCATGGTAGGACTCCATGGATAAGCAATGGCAATGGGACTTGCGGCTTAGTGCATCCGCGACTACATTAGCCTTGCCGGGGTGATAGTGCACTTCAAGGTCATAATCCTTGATTAATTCTAGCCATCTCCGTTGTCTCATATTCAGATCAGCTTGTGTGAAGATGTACTTGAGACTCTTATGATCCGTGTAGATATTGCACTATGTACCCATAAGATAGTGCCTCCATATTTTCAGAGCGTGAATGACAGCTGCGAGCTCAAGATCATGAGTGGGATAATTCTGCTCGTGGGGCCGAAGGGCTCGTGAGGCATATGCAATCACTCGATTCTCTTGCATAAGCACACATCCTAGACCAGTACCCGATGCGTCACAATACACATCGAATGACTTGGTATTATCGGGTTGAGCTAACACAGGTGCAGTAGTCAGATGCTCTCTGAGAGTGTGGAAAGCTTCTTCATATTTCTCATTCCATACAAACTTTACTTCCTTCTTTAATAGTTCCGTCATGGGCTTAGCAATTCGAGAGAAATCCGGGATGAAGCGACGGTAGTAACCGGCTAAGCCGAGAAAACTGCGAATCTGATGAACGGAGGTAGGGGGTTTCCAATCCATCACCTCTTGTACCTTGCTGGGGTCAACAGCTATGCCTTCGCTGGAGATCGTGTGACCTAAGAACTTTACAGTATCCAACCAGAATTCACACTTAGAAAACTTAGCATAGAGCTGATGGTCTCTTAGACGCTGAAGAACAATGTGCAGGTGCTTAGCGTGCTCTTCCTCATCCTTGGAATAGATAAGGATGTCGTCGATGAACACTACGACGAATTTATCAAGTTCGGGCATGAATACTGAATTCATGAGATACATGAAGTAGGCGGGGGCATTGGTGAGTCCAAAGGACATAACCAAGAATTCATATAGTCCATATCCTGTGGAGAAGGCAGTCTTAGGGATATCGCACGGGCGAATCTTGATCTGATGATATCCCGAACGAAGATCAATCTTTGAGAAGACTCGGGCTCCAGCTAATTGATCGAAGAGTACATCGATACGGGGAAGTGGGTATTTATTTTTAACAGTTACCGCATTGAGAGGTCGGTAGTCCACACATAATCTTAAACTGTCATCCTTCTTCTTTACGAATAGGGCTGGACATCCCCAAGGTGACGCGCTAGGGCGAATGAAACCTTTGTCCAGTAGTTCTTGGAGTTGAATTTTTAGCTCTGCCAACTCTTTAGGGGGCATCCTATATGGTCTTTTGGATATAGGTGCAGTGCCTGGTTGTAGTTCAATGATGAACTCAATATCCCTATCCGGTGGCATTCCTGGTAAGTCATCCGGAAAGACATCGGCATACTCGTTGACGACAGGAATATCTTCTAGCTTAAGTCCTCCCATCTTGTAAGCACAGGAATTCGTGCAATCTAGGAATGGTAGGTAAAGGGTAGTGGCTCCGTGACTAGGTGAATTTATCTCAACGGCTCGGGAAGAAAGGTCCAGTGTGACTCCATGCATAGTCATCCAGTTCATTCTCAAAATAATGTCCATGCCGTCAAGAGGTAAAAGGACAAGGTCTGTGTCGATGGTTTTACTACCCAATTTGACTGGTACTTGTCTGACCATTTGGTTTGAAGCAATTTTACCACCCAGTGTTGATATCATATATGACCCTTTTGTGTGACAAACATCCAAGCCTACTTTTGCACCGAATTTTGCACTTATGAAACTATGCGATGCACCAGAATCAAATAATATAACAACAGGCTTGTTATGGATAGAGAATGTACCCGACATCACTGGGGCTCCTTCAGGAAGCTCTGCAAGCGTGGTGAAGTTAATCCGTCCTTGCTTGACTTGCAGGGTCTGTCTCTTGCCCCTGTTCTTGTTGTTCGGGTTGGATCCCTGACCTTGGTTGGGCGGTCCAGACTAAGGGCATTCTCGTGCAAAGTGGTTAGAACTCCCGCATTTGAAACAACGATTCGCGGGGCTAGGTCGAAGAGACTGCTGAAGAATGGGCCTCGGACCATGCTGTGGAGGCATCGGGGGTCGTACCATGCCTGGCTGCTGTGGGGGTCTGGCAATCCATCTCCCTGGCTGAGAGGCCCTAGGTGGAGCTGTGGGTGCGGCATTTTGCACGATGCGATACCTTGGTGGTTGGGCATTTGATGGTCCAGCGGGTGCCTTTCTCTTCTTCTCTGCCCGGTGTGCCATGATACAGTCTTCCTGGGTAATGGCCATATTGACCAATTCGTTGTAGTTGTCAGCCCTGGCTAGGTTCAGACGTTCCTTGAGCTTGGTATTCAGACCTCGGCGGAAACAATCACGCTTCTTGGCATCCGTATCAGCGTGATAGCCCGCATACTGGCATAGGTTGTTGAACTCCTGGGCGTACTGCAGCACGGTGCGGGTGCCCTGGGTGAGTGCCAGGAACTCGTTCAACTTCCTCTCCATGAGACCCTCGGGAATATGATGTGCTCGGAATGCGGTCTTTAATTCGTCCCAGTCGACCACATGATCAGCCGGGAGCATCGCAGAATAGTGGTCCCACCACAGACGAGCGGTACCGCGAAGCTGTTGCGCGGCAAAACGAGCTTTGTTGGCCTCTGAGCATGGGGCCACAAGTAGTGTGAACTTGGATTCGGTGGTGCGAATCCATGCATCTGCGTCCAGGGGTTCCTCGGTCTTATGGAACAAGGGCGGCTGGGTCCCTAGGAAATCCGTGTATCCTGCGGCTTGGGGTTGGTGAGCATTGTGCCCACCCCTCTGCTGGTGCTGTCCTTGCACGATCTGACGCAGCAGCTCGGTTTGAGCGGCCATCACTTCCACCAAACTGGGCGGGGGTGGTGGCGATTGTCGCGAGCGGCTGCCACCGGCACCAAAACCCTCGGGGTTGCCACGTGTTGATCCAACCATCTGAAACGTGAAAGGTTACCATTAGCAACGCGATCCATATTACTTCCTCGATTCATAAATGATTGGTGTAGTCAAAGACTTCCGAAATCACAGCTAGAAGTATGGACAGAATCTCTGTTTGCTACGAGAAAAATCATAGCTTGTTGTGGGTCCATCTAAAACATCTCATACTTTGGCAGTAGTCAGAGAATTTAGGAATGCACCACTTTGGTATTTAACTTCGGCGCTAGAACTATAGCTAAGGTGGTCGAAAGGCTCGTCCTTTGCCTTACTGTCTTAGCTGTTTTTCAGCAGATTGATCGGTACTGTTTCGCCTATAACTTAAACTAGCGAGGTCCAATGATGCTGAATTTTTGTGAGAACCACGATCACAAAATTTAGCACAAGTTTGGTATTCAACACTCAGCCAAGAAATGCAAGGAGACATGGATAAAAATTCCGACAAGTCTCAGCGATTGTGGATTTCATCGTTTACCAACTTACAACGAAATCACCCAAGTTTATCGCCGTTCCTTACAAGTTGAGGGTATCCACATGGTTCAGGTGTACCCATTACAAAAGAGTTACTGAACTCCTAGTTAGCCTATTACAACACTTGCCAAAAGTTAGGCTACCCTATCGAGGAGTATGTGCAAAAGTCCTCCTAGGTCGTCATCTAGAAGTCATCCAAGTCGTTGACGGACGACTCGCTGTGAGCAGGAGAGTGAGCTCCCATCTGAGGTGCCTGTGGTACCTCACCCTCGAAATCCATACCGGAGATACCATCAATCTCCTGTGGCTCCTCCTCATCTTCCTCCA
The DNA here is from genome assembly GCA_032594955.1 of Panicum miliaceum. Classification (NCBI taxonomy): domain Eukaryota; kingdom Viridiplantae; phylum Streptophyta; class Magnoliopsida; order Poales; family Poaceae; genus Panicum; species Panicum miliaceum. The sequence goes on from CM064062.1 coordinate 15,982,799, forward strand.
TGTCCTCCTCATGGGGATGGTCATTCTGATCATGGTGCCACTGAATGTGCTCATTAGCATCCTCCAACTCAAGGCTCAGATCATGGAGCTGCTCCTCCAACTGTGCTATCGTGGCATCTCTCTCACCCATGAGAGTGTCCTGCTCCTAAATTTGGCCCTCAAGTTGGCCAATCTGAGCATCTCTGTCCTCAAGATCCTGACTGAGCTCCTTAATCTGCTCATCCCTGGTATCTGCCATCATGTGGTAGGCCTGAGCAAGATCAGTGAGCTGCTCAAGCGCCTGACTCTGGAGAGTCAAAAGTCGGTAGAGTGCATTCATGCACCGCACGGAGGTATCGACGGTCTCCTGGGCATGAAAGTCCACCAAGTACTGTGAGTGCTGCACCCTGTTGAGCCAAAACGAGTCGTTGTCCTGGGCAGCAGGAAACAATCCAATGGGAGCGAGTGTGACAACCTCGGGATGCTGCGCACAAAAAGTGGTGAGCGCCCTCATGGCTGCAAGCTCCCAAGTATCGGCCAAACGGCGACCAACAGCCTCAAGCTCCAAGGCGGGCCACTCCGGGTGTAGCGGGTGCGGAAAGATAGTCACGTTGACACGGCACTGGGTAACTCCATTTTCTGCAAACTCCAGTCCAGCGTAACGTTGGGGAATTAGATAGCCCGCGGTACGCAGAACATCCCACAAAATAGAGGGAAAGCCCTCCCAGTGGAGACACTGCGAGTGTACGCGTCCATCCTCATCCACCATCATAGCAACAGGCTCGGCCATCTGAACAAAAGATCAAATGGAGTGAGATAGCGAAAAACTGTGAACAGCACAAGGACAGATTCTGTATAGTGTGCAAAAATAACCATAACTTCCCCAGTTCTAATCCAAAAATTCTCAAATTTCACCAGATCACTCCTAAGGTATTTGTGAACAACTTTGCTAGTCAACTCCAGAGCTAGATAAGTCTCTAAGATGGTCTTTCTTTTCAGGTTTTACCTCTCTGTCTACCAGGCATTTTCAGTGAACAGAGGGCTAGAGTTTCGTGCACCAGGGAAAATCTACCTAGCCAAAATTTACCAAATTTTAACAGCAGCTACCTGCGTAAATTTGAAACAAGTTTTGTGTTGTACTCTTTTGCAGAAAACTGTAGGAAGGGGGCCTAAAAATTTAAGGGGCTAAAGTGCTTATTCTGGACAGAAATCTGACATTCCACGGTTTCTGTTATTTCTTACTATTCATAAGTTCAGAATTTTTCATTTTTGAATAGGAGATTGAGCACGAAATTTGGAAAAATTCTTTCAACATGAACATTACCAGAAAAGGTCATTTTCTTTGATCAATAAATCTCTCTTTTCGGTCATGGAAGATTTGCGACAGATTCGCTAGATAGTCCTTACGCAAAATCTCGCTTAGATACGCAAGAACCTTACCGCTCTCATGCAACGAATTTTCAGTTTCAGATATATATGGTCATAATGCATGCACGTCCTATTCGTCCTCACAAGATAAAATAACTGCCAAATACTTTTGGTCTTACGAAGATAGTCTCGGTGGCATACACAATACGGCTCTCGCTATAATAGCTAGTCGAGTCTTTCTAATCGTTCCTTAACTTATCGTAATCGCGGTTAGTGTACCTGCAGAAGATTGACAAAGCACATATATTTCATGAACCTTTCATGCCAGCACTCATGAAAGCATCCGTATTCATTACCGTTTACTTATAGAAACGATATCTGTACAATTTCCGCCGTACAGACGACGTTAACATACGCCATCGAGATAGCGTATTCACGAGGGTACCGTCATGAGACGGGGGTATGAACAGCGATCGCCATACCCTGCGCCAAACCTTCTACTCCCAATATGTTCAACTAATAGTTGGCATATTGGCAGCACCTCAAGTAAGCCACTGCTTGAGGGCAGCGTTCGGTTCGCATCACCGACAGGAAGGCCAAGCTCTCTCAGTTGGCTGAGGATCCTTACCTTCTTACCTTAGCGATGAGTGCGTCATTACAGAAATTAAGGTCGGTTGTGCATGAAAGTAAGTTTTGACAGAAAGTAATGTGCTGGAAGTCAGTTGATAATATATAGAAGTTAGATAGCCACCTAGTAAACTTTCCCATAATCCCTTAGGGCTTTACGAACTAGGCACCATCCTTAACGTACCAACGTACTTCGCAACACATCCTTCTAGTCAGGTTTTATGAAAATGAGTTTTTAAGGCTTGTCGCATTCTCTGGCGTATGTATTTTGGCTCTGGCGCCAGCTGTTGCCAGCTGTGGCACCAGCTACGGCTCTGATACCAGCTGTGGCAGAACTACCTGAATTAATCCAGCTCAAGTGTATTAACCATCACCATTAAGGCAATCTCGGTTAACCTTACACTTCAAACGGAGTAATCCACTGGTCTGTCGGGTATAACCTCCCGATACAACCACGGTAGAGCGGATCGAATGCCATACATACAAATGCTCATGCGACGATGAGCCCAGAGAATACCACATTCCAGCAAATATTACAACATTAGCATAAGTAAATATTACAGACCAAGTTTTGAGTTTAGAAACCAAATACTTCAATGATCATACTAAGAAGTTCTTCAGAGTTTAAGTTGCAGCAGAAAATAAAACAACGAAAGCTACTCGACGATAAGGATGTCTCGATGAAGCCCGTACGAGACATCACTCGGCATTATCTCCGTTGGACGGGGGCGTATCCCATTCCACCGACCAACCAGGGGGAAGAGTGCAGGGCCAAGTCAAGCTAGCAATCATATCTTCGAAGGTCTCACCTGAAAACGAGCCACAAGCAAGGCTGAGTATACTAATACTCAGCAAGACTTACCCGAGTAGTGGAATCTACTCCACCGACTCTAGATATGCAAGGCTTTTGGCTCAGGGGTTTGTTTTGCCGAAAAGCTTCTACAAGTGGGTCCTTACTTTCAACTTTTAGCTCAAGATTCTAGTTTCGTTAACCATTCTAGATAAGCAGCTATCCAAAAACATACATGGTGAAGCATTAAATTTTCATCCAACCAGTTCATTCATCCTCATTGTTCCTCTTCTTACTCTGTGGGTAAAAATGGTTAAGCAGTCTCAATAGCCGTGAGAAACGGACGATTCGAATCGAATTTCTTAACCTTGCAAGGGAAACCCAAACACACGTCATGTGGTTACTCCCTAGAGTCACACGTGCAACTTTTCCCCTTTCTCTCCGGGTCGTGGATCGGGGCTACCCTCCGAGAGTACAGGAGCCCCACGCCACGGTTCGGCGCCGGGTCGTGACCACTCTCTGCACTCGCCATATGCACATGGGACCGAAGTTCAAAGGGTAGGATGTCGTCCCCTTGCCGGGCCAATCAGGTACTTAAGCTTACCGATTCCCATAATCTCGGCATGTGTTTAGTACGTTCAAAGACTTAACCATCACTACCACACCCTGCGGCCTTAGCATTTTTCACTAGACAGACGGGCCTCAATCGTAACCATCATTCCATAGCCCGTCCGTGTCCTTATGATTGCAGCGTGTAGTAAACATTCAACTCCTATTTTCTCGCGAGTGACAGGAAATCACTCGGCTTTTACCGGAGTCCTATTAGCACAGCATTCTATCGAACCTTACGTCTAGTTTTCAAGCATGGGTTCCTAACATCATGCAACTAAGTTTTCATTCAAGTCCTATAAACTTAATGCACAAACAGAGAGTACTGAGTTGCATAATTTAGGAAAGAAATGGGTTATGCTCCGGGGCTTACCTTCGCAGTTAGCTTGGGGCTCTTCCGAACTTGGGCTCGGGTCTTCAAGAGCTTCAGTTAGATTTACTTGAGCTTCACGCTGCTCACTCTCGGACGCGGGCACCAGCTCGTAAGTTCCGTCGGCGAGAGTCGTCGATTCTACATGAATGCACAAGTTTAAGTCGTGGTAATGGTAATCGACATGATTTAAGTGTAATTACTACAGTGGATAGTTTCTGGTCATGAAATTTTGGATTTAGGCACATCGGGGAAAGGTGTGCTTACTGTAAAATTCTCAGACAATTTTATGTAACAGATTAATTATGAAAATGTATTACATAGTTGTTGTTAGACTTTTGTTCTTTTTGTACAGGACAAATGGTGCAACAACTGAGTCTAAGATTTTTACAGAGCTTTCATTTAAGCATGCAGGAGCTACTGTAATTTTTGTAGGATTTATTATGCAGTATTCAGAGCATAGAAAATATGACATTACACACCTAGGTTACTCAAGGATTCATTTTTACAGGACCCTACACAGGGTTTTTGTCCATGGAACTTTTTACACAGCAACCTCTACCACAGTGTATCTCCTAGTAAAAATTTGAGAATTTTCCAAGCTAAGATACTATTTTCTTGATTTAATGTATGTTATTAGCACATAAATCAAATAATTAGGTTCCTTTGGGATATAAATTCTCCCAATTTTTCTCTGCAATCTAGGTACCATTACACTAGTACAGAAAAAGTTTCATTAGGTGACTCATAACCTAACTGCAGGGATAAAATATTCTACCTAATCATGGTATGAAAATAAGTTTAATAAACAGTGCAGCTAGAGATGGAATTTGGGCCTGATCTTTTTACACAGTCCTAAACATCAAGCAACTAACTCACTGTCCAATTTTTAGGGTCAGCATTGATCTACAACAGTGGGTACAAAATAAGTTCATTAAAGCTTCCATTTAAGGTAGAGCAAAATATGTGGAGAATCTGAGAAACTTTTTGTAACAAAAGTTGTAGAGTTTATTCTAAGAATTCCAGAACAGTTGAGTTTGAAATTTTCTGAATTTTCTACGATTTTATACGAATTTTACAATTTCACTGAATTTGAATCTAGATTTGAAACTTTCTTTTACAACTGGGTCCTTGAATCTTACGCGCAGACCCTTCTAAACATTTAAATTCTTACAATTGGGTCCTCGGGCGGCTCGGGTACGGCGGCCGGCCGAAATTCCGGCGAGGGGCTCGCCGGCGGCGAGGGGTGAGGGTCGGGGAAGGTTCAGGGGTGCGAGGGCTACCTCGTGGGGGTGTTGTTCAGGTGGGGGACGGCCGGGAATAGCTCGCCGGCGTTGGAGCAGAGGCGGCGGCGGCGGTGGCGCGCGTCGACGGCGGTGCTCCGGCGGGCTTGGGGCGGCCTGGTCCGGTCAGCGAGCTTCAGTGGCGCGTGGGGAAGCTGCTCAGGGGCTTGGCTTGGACGGAGGAGGTCGGGGTCGAGCTGCCCACGGCGAGCACGGGCGGCGGCGGCGGTGACAGTGCGGGCGGCGGCGCTCCGGTGGTCCTGGGTGGCGTTGGGTGGATCGGCGAGCTTCAGTGGGGTGATGTAGTGGTGGCTGGAGGCTCAATTTGGGCGGTGGGCGGCGGTGGAGGGCTGTCCACGGGCGGGCGGCGCTCGGCGGCGGCAATGGCGACGGCGAGGCGTTCTGGTTGCTGGGGCTCGCGCGGGCGGCCGGGGGCGCGGCTTTTATAGGGGCAGGAGGGAGTGGGGGTGTCTGGGCGACGCGCGGGGCGGAGGCACGGCACGACGCGGCACTGGCCACGGCGGGCGGCAGCAGAACGCCGGCGCGGCGCGCGGCGGGCGGGCGCGAGCTACTGGCGGGCGGAGATTTGGCATGGCAGAGAGGAGATAGCGCGGCGCGCGGAGTGGGTAAGCAGCTGCTGCAGCGGCTCGGGCGGAGGTCAGGCACAGCGACGGGCGGGGCGCGGGAGCCAGGGTGGCACGGCGGGGTGCGGCGGTTGGGCGCGGCGGGCGGCGAGGCTGGGCGCGGCACGGCTTGCGCACGCGCGGACGCTCACTGGGCGGCGCAGCGTGGGGAGGGGGCAAAGCCGGGCGTGGGGGAGTGGCGCGGCGGCCACTGGCCTGGCGCCTCGCGCCGGTCAGGTGTCGTCGGCCACCTGGCGCGCGGCGGTCGGGCGGGGAGGGGAGAGAGAGGGAGGGAGCGAGGGGCCTGAATGCAAAAATTCAAAAAGTTTCAGGGGGCTGGGCGCAAACAGGGCATTTTCTCCTCTTTCTAATTTGAATTTCAAAAACTTTTTAACACAAAAGTTGTTCAGAATAAAAAGTTCTACAAGTTTGGTTTCAGGCAACATCTCATTTGGCTTATGGTTTGAATGTTAATTTAAAAATTTCAAATGTATCCAAATGTGCCCAAATTAAATTTGAATTTCAACTTAACTCGTTCTAATTCTTTTCACCCTTTTATTAGTTGGTTAAGCATAGGGTTAGGCTAAAGACATTGATTTTAGAAATGAAATTTTACCAGGGTTGTCACACAATCAGTGCACGATCTGGCTTAGGCTTTCGAATTCCTGCGAAGCATACCTTTCCTTGATTTGTAGCAGTAGGACTTGGAAAGCGATATCAGCCAACTGTGCATCGGTCAGAGCGAGACTGTAGCATTTATTCCGGACCTCTCTGAACCTCTGTATATATCCAGTTACTGGTTCATCGCTCCTCTGCCTGAGGCTGGTCAAATCCGAGAGTTTCATCTCATGTACTCCTGCGTAGAAGTACTTGTGGAACTGCTTCTCCAGATCGGCCCAAGTAACAATAGAATTTGGTGGCAAAGTGGTGAACCACTGGAAGGCCGATCCGGACAGAGACGATGAAAATACACGCACCCTCAGAGCATCTTGCGTGGCGGCTTCTCCGCACTGGATGATGAATCTGTTGACGTGCTCAACGGTGGATGTGTCGTCCAGCCCCGAAAACTTGGTGAAATCGGGTACCTTGTAGCGGTGTGGGAACGGCAGCAAGTCATGGGCTGATGGGTATGGCGTCTTGTATGTGTAAGTCTGTACTTTTGGCTTCAACCCAAACTTGTCCTGAATCACCTCTGCAATTCTTGTCGTCCAGTCCACCTGCTGCTGATGAACGACCGTTCGCGGTGCCGGCATATGTTGAAGGGCTGGTGGTGGTACAGCTGAGTGATGAACCGAAGCATGCGGTGAATTTTGCTGAGCAGCTGACAGTTGATGGCGAAGTGAATCCGCCGCCCCGTCGTACGTCATCATCGGCGCCGTGCTTCTGAGTGTCTCTGCAGCGCCTGCCCCCCGGCCGATCTCTGATGAGACTGGATGATACTGAGGGACTGTCAGCCGGACGGCCGATTGGAACGGCGCCTGGATTGGATAGCTTCCATGCCCGGTTGATGGATCGGGGAAAGCCGTCGTCACCGATGTCCCCCAGGGTACTGAGCTTGTGGGCAGCGACTACACAGAAGCAATCTGGACGGGTTGAAGCGGTGCCTGTGATGGGAAACATGGTGCACCGCTGTATCTTGGAGACGCTGGAGGCAACGGAGTGTTGTACCCCTCGCGTTGCGTCAATATCAGCTGAGGAGCCGATTGGGATGCGCGTGGTAACCTTCTGGCTGGAAGTGCAATCGGAGGGGCATACGCCAGCCCCTGATAGCCTTGAACTGCTCCGCTGGCCAGAGAGCTGATGACGGCATTGTACACCGTGTTGGTCATCACCGAGGACTAGTCGATGAACGCCTAGTAGACGGACTCTTGGATCATATCGAACATCTTGCCCGAGTCCTCAGCAATGGTGATGTGGCGGGGAACTGGAATAGGAGGTTTCTTGACAGCCTCCCCACTTCTGGTACGACTGAACGACTGCAGATACATCTTCTTGTAATCTTCTAGATGTTTAGCTAATTCTTCCCTCTGGTCGTCCTTGAGATCCGCTTCTGTGACCTCAATGATGTTGCTGTCGGAAATTTCTGCGTTCTTCGACATATCAGATCTTGAAGTGGTCCCACCGGGCGTGCCAAAAGTGTGTTGGCGCTAAAATCGGCCAGACAGGAATCGGCCGATGGTCTTCAGCGTCGGACACACGACCCGGGAGAATCTGCTTAGCTCTTGTTCGGGTTATCACCCTGGTGCGGTTCGCGCGGCGTGCCAGTCAATCTGACCTATTGATTGACAAGGAAATAAAAGTATTAAATTCCAGGCGCTCCGATCGGCTGGAGTTCCGATCTGTCCTGAAGAGCGCGTCGGCGAATCGGCCGATTTGCTGTGAAGATGATCGGCTATGGATCAGCCGATAATCGCGTAATAATTTCAAAGTACACTGCTGGAGCGATCTAAACAATTATTACAGAGGCAACACTTGAAATAGATCTAATCGGCTATATGACGATGAACGAGAAAAAGCGATGATAGAGCCGATAGTTCTAATCTCAAGCTGGATAACTGGTGATAATACTAGAACAACAGGTAAAACTTGCAATTCTAGTAAATATCGATAACTGGTGAATAAATCCAAACGAAACCACAGCGATGCGCCCGTAGTTAAAGCTCGGATATTACTCGGTAAGAGGAACCTACCAATTGGCCCGAGATCAAGTTGATGCAGCCCTGCCAATCCATACGAACTCGTGAAAGAAGAAAAAGTGTTGGCGAAGTCGCCGACTTGAAAGTAAAGTACTAGTAAAAAGTAGAAGTGTTTTGTTGATTGATGTGTTGATGATTTACAAAGCCCTGACAACTCCTATTTATACCCTAAAACTAGGACTCCTGGTCGATTACGACTTGTTACAACCTTATTTAAAACAGGAAAACTACTATATCTATAATATCTTTAAAAAGGAAACGGACTCCCGCAGAACCTTCCACCGCCGTCTCCTAATCCAATCAAGACTTTTCCAATTGCTTCTTGACCGAGTCGGCATCGCTCCGTTGACCAACATCAAGCCACTTTTGACCGGGATCCTCTGTTGTGGTTCCAATCCGCTGGCGCAAGCTGTATCACCAATCGGCCGAGTTCCAACTGTTACCCCCATCGGCCGATTCCTTACTGTAGCCTTCAGATCTGCCGCATAGGCCAATCTTCTTCTCTTGACGCCGATTCAACACGTGTCAAAATCTAGCGTCAACAACTTGTTACAATCTTATTTTAAACAGAAAAACTACTATATCTATAATATCTTTAAAAGGAAACGGACTCCCGCAGAATCTTCCGCCGCCGTCTCCTAATCCAACCAGGACTTTTTCTATTGCTTCTTGACCGAATCAGCATTGCTCCGTTGACCAACATCAGGCCACTTTTGACCAGGATCCTCTGTTGTGGTTCCAATCTGTTTGGCGCAAGTTGCATTGCCAATCGGCTGATTCCCAACTGTAGCCTCAATCGGCCGATTCTTTACTGTAGCCTTTAGATCTGCTGCATCGGCCAATCTCTTCTCCTGACGCCGATTCAACACGTGTCAAAATCTGGCGTCAAGAGATGCAGCAGCCGGCTCCAACTTCTGTAAAAGTCTGGAGATCGACCTCCTCAGCAATTGGTAAAGTTGGTGTTGTTGAAGGTTCAGCCGATGCCGCCGCCGATTGATCAGCCGGTTCTATACGGGCACGCACTCGGCGGCTCGTCTTCTTTAAAGTGGGCCTCTTCGGTGTTTGCTTCCATCGGCCGCTGGTGATGTCTTTGATAGTTGGGGCGTGATGGCCGATGAGTGGGAATGGTGTGTATGGGCGGTTGCTCTCTATCGGCCTACCACTTCGGCTCCGCGTCGGGGGAAGTTGATTTTCAGACTGAAAAGGGAAATACGAGTTAGCGGCAAGATTGTAGCATGAAAAGGGATAATGTTGAAATCGGCTGAGAGAAGGGCAGTACTGCTGCATTTGAGTTGATGTTGTCGGGGTCTAGATTATTACAATATGTTGAGGGAGATGAACAGAAGAGATGTTGCTTCCATTCTACCCACCATAATTTGAATTGTTGGATGGCAAAGGGAGCCACTATCCAGTTGTTTAGATCAATAGTACTAGAGTCTGGCACTAGATTGCACAGCCGACTGTAGTCGAGGCTCTTGGTGAGTTCATCTCGGAATTTTGCATGACCGGCAAAATAAACTTGAATCGGCAGCTGACCAAGGCCGAATTGCCGTGCTGCGACTGATGGGTTGTAAAATTCATAAGTTGAAAAGTCTTTCCCAGAGAAGAAGTTTGTCGGTAAAATCCCTGGCTTGATCAAAATATCCATGAGATCACCATCAAAAGAGTTGGACGATGAATCATAGCAGACGGGAAGCTCAAAAAGCGGCTCTGTCATCTGGTACGGATACCAGCTAGTGGTCTCTTCACTGAAGCCTTTGTAAAAACATCTGAAATATTCAGCCGTTCGGGTGGCAGTGAACTGACAACCAGGAAAAACTGATGCTGCTTCTCCGAAAGAGGTGCACCGTCGTCGTATGGTGGGGTTCTCCTCTGATTCGATGTTGGGGAATGTTTTGGTCTCTATCTGCTACTGGGAGACCTTACTCATGTACATGTTAAGCCAGAGGGTGATGAACCACCAGGGGCCACCAGGGTTACCAATCGGTTCTCCTTCTGATAATTTGACGCCGATTTGGTGCATCATGTGGTAGGCCGATCCTAACAGATGCTTCCCAAGGGGGATGGCGAACCCTATTGACAGGGCTTCTGCTAGAGCTTGTGTATTGGAGGAAGGACTGACCGCTCTGCCACAGAAGAAATGCTTCTCTAGCCACATCATTAAGAACGTTGTATGTTCTTTCTCCGAAATCGTCCCGGTCCTCATGTTTCTGTTGATGTACCCTTTCCACCCGCCGATTCCTTTCGTCTCTAGCCGATGGGTTGGTTTGGTCAGATAATCAAAGGGTGTATCAGGGGAGGAAATGTCAAGGCCGGTCAGCATCAGGACATCAGCCAGAGTTGGAGGCATGGGTCCGTGCCCAAAGAGAAATGCGTTGAGTGCGTCGGACCAGAAATAGGAGGCCGCCATTACTAAGGGTTCATTTTTCTCCATCTGGGACAAAGAGAGATTGATGCACTGGCCGATTTTTAATTCATCTCACTGAACTCTCTTAGAGTTGGCTAATCTTTGGTACCATTCTTTCCAGCCGGGGGTTTCATTCGGCCAAGATCTAAAAGCGCCTGACCACTGACCCAAATCCATAGGTGATTACTTGAAAGGGATTCTATGGGTTTCTAAGTTGATCAAATCAGTCGGGTCTGGATTCCCCATAGGACTTAAGCAGATGAGACCAGGGGCTTCAGAAAGAGGAATAGTGATTTGGTGCCTAAATGCCTAAAAAAGGGGGAAAAGGGAAGAACTGAGAACAGATCTAAAAGGTGCCTAAGCAGTAAAAAGTAAAAGAGGAAAGTTTCGGATGATTACCTCCGGAATGAAGCTCATCGTCGTCGATGGAGTCACTGATGGAACCGCCGTTGCCGACGGAGTCACTGGCGGAGCGTCCATGGTTGGTGGAGTTGCTGATGGCGCCGCCATTGGAGGGATGAAGCAGATCGTAGACGAGGGAAAGATCGCCGAAGAATGCGGTTGGGAACCGAGAGGGCGTTGGGAGAAGGTGGAAAGTGATTCGCTGGGGAGGAGATTACTAAGCTCGTGGAGAAGAAGTGGCGGAGAACGCCGGTACATAAAGACAGTCCGAGAGAGAAAGGGAAAAGGTGGGATTTTTGCCGCGCCGTCTACACGAATTCCAGGGGAACAGTTGTCTCAAGCACCCGGTTCGAGAAGATTGCAATCATCATGTAGAAGACCGTGAAACAGAGGGAGATTTTTTTGTTGCGTTTGTTTTGGAGGAGAGATTAAAAAAGAATTTCGAAGTAAAAGTCATGTTTTACTCTGAAACTGGGGGGCATGTGTTGACGCTGGATTTCGACACGTGTTGAATCGGCGTCAGGAAAGGAAGAGACTGGCCGATGCGGCAGATTTAAAGGCTACAGTTGGGAATTGGCCGATTGAGGCTACAATTAGGGATCGGCCGATTGGCGATGCAGCTTGCGCCAACAGATAAGGGATGAAGCCAATGGAATCCCAATAGAGGATACCAGTCAACGAATGATGCCGACTCGATCATGAAGCAATGGAAAGAGTCCGAATTGGACTAGGAGATGGCGGCAGAAGATTCTGCGGGAGCCCGTTTCCTTTAGGAAAATATTATAGATATAGTAGTTTTCTATTTAAATCAAGTTTGTAACGGATCGTAATAGATCAGGAATCTTAGTCCTAGGGTATAAATAGGAGCAGTCAGGATTTTGTAGAATATACATACAGACATCAATCAACAAAAACAAAATCAATCAACAAAGCCGGGTCCATGGGGACGTGTAGTCGAGGGCGGTGGGCCTGTTCCGTGAAGCGGGAATTGAAGGGAAAAGTTGCACGTGTGACTCTGGGAGTAACCACGTGACCTGTGTTTAGGTTTCCCTTGCAAGGTTAAGAAATTCGATTCGAATCGTCCGTTTCTCATGGTTATTGAGACTGCTTGACCCTTTTATCACATAGAGTAAGAAGAGGAACAATGATGATGATTAATCTTGTTGGATGCAAATTAATTCTTCCACCATGTATGATATTGGATAGTTGCTTACCTAGAATGGTTAAATAAAACTAGAACTTGGAGCTAAAATTTGAAAGTAAGGACCTACTTGTATATGCTTTTCGGCAAAACAAACCCTCAAGCCAAAAGCCTTGCATGTCTAGGAGTCGGCTAAGTATATTCCACTAGTCGGGTAAGCCTTGCTGAGTATTAGTATACTCAGACTTGCTTGTGGCTTGCTTTCAGGTGAGACTTTCGAGGATATGATTGCTAGTTTGACTTGGCCATGTACCCTTCCTCCTAGTTGGTAGGTGGAATGGGATACGCCCTGGCCAACGATGATAATGCCGAGTGATGTCTCGTACGGGCTTCATCGAGACATCCTGTATCGTTGAGTAGTTTATCATCTTTTTTTCCGCTGCATTGAACTCTGAAGAACTCAATTATTTTGAACTCTGAAGTACCTAGTTTCACGAATTCGAACTCAGTTATAATAATAATTTATGATGAACCTGTGATGTAAAATTTGTGGAGTGTTGTATCCTCTGGGCTCACCTTCGTATGAGTACATGTATGTGTGGTTTCGATCGGCAAAAACCGTGGTTGTATCGGGAGGTTACCCGACAGACCAGTGGATTACTCCGTTTGAAGTGCGAGTTAGCCCTGATTGCCCTTGTGGTGATGGTTAGCGCGCTTGAGCCGGATTAATTCAGGTGGTTCTGCCACAGCTTCGGTGTACCGAGGGAGATAACTATAGACAATGGCAAACAGTTCGATTCAGCAACCTTTCGGGCATTCTGTGAGCAACTAGGAACAACGTCATGCTTCGCTTCGGTGTACCACCCTCAGTCTAACGGGGTGGTCGAAAGAGCCAACGGTATCATCTTCACTAGCATGAAAAAGAATTTCACCGACTAGCCGAAGGGCAAGTGGGTCGATGAGCTCCCAAGAGTCATCTAGTCACACAACACGATCGAGTCAACAACCACGAAGTTCTCCCCTTTCAAGCTCCTATACGGAGAAGAATGCATGACACCGGAGGAACAGAGATGGCAAGACCCGAGGCCTGTAGGCTTCGGAACCTCGACTGTGTCGACGACCAGTACTCATGGAACAAAGACATGTTCCAGAAGTACTTTGTATAGGAAGCAATTGTAAAAGCTCCCGAAGGAAAGATAACCGAAGGGGCTCGTAGAAGTCACTATGTATTTTCTTTTCTTCTTTCTTGATCGGACTATGATCAAACCATGTACCAAGGACCCGTACTCTTTTCCTCACGGGGGAAGCCTCCGGTTGCCACCACGGTAGCCGAAGGTGTAAGGTTTTTAATGAGGCGGCCATCCTATGTAACCCCTTGTGAAATATAAACAAGGATCCCCCAAGAGAGACTCCACAGGGGAAGAAAGAGTGCCGAAGCATCTACCCACTTCCATCGAAGAGGGGTTGTCATCGGCACGCAGCATTCGAAATGCTGAGAATAAGTGAGCACGGGTCACCAAAGCTGGAAATGCTCATCAACCCTCTGCTTCACTTCAAATACAAAATAAAAATGGAGTCCTCTCGAACAGGAACCAAAGGCACTCATAAATAAAAATGAAGCCCTCTTGAACAGATTCAATGGCATTCACAAGAAAATAAAATCGCCATCAACCCGACGCCCTGATCAAGCGAAGGGGGGAGGGTGGCGCTTCGCATAGCAGTTCCGCCTAACCAGGCCATCGCGATGCCGACGAAGGGTGTCCGGCACGAACAATAAACGCAACCCGAAGGCCCGATCGAGCAAAAGGGGGGGTGGCACCTCAACCTATAAACTTGTTCAATCGAGCCATCACGTTGCCGAGGGAGAACACTCAATGGGCGATTTGCGGTGACACTTGGAAAATTGCAAAAAACTTCGACACCTCGCTCAAGTAAGGGAGTGGTGCTTCGCAATCATGTTTTACTTAACCGACGAGCCAAAGCTACAAATGAATAGTTTATTTCAATCGAAGCAAAAGGCTTTGGAAAAATTACAACTCAACAATTTATCCATCAACAATTACAACACGCCGAAGGCGTGACACAAATCTACACGAAGGAATTAAGTTCCTTCGTCAAACAACCTTTGGTCAATCTCGCCAATCAAACTCCTCACTGCAACGGTGACAATAGCTTCGGCCATTAGACGAAGCACGACATCAGAAGGGAGACCTGCAGCTGAAGGAAACTGTTGACGCCAGATTTTGACGCGTGTTGAATCGGCGTCAGGAGGAGAAGATTGGCTGATGCGGCAGATCTGAAGGCTACAAAAAGGAATCGGCCGATTGAGGTAACAGTTAGAAATTGGCCGATTGGTGATACAGCCTACGCCAACAGGATGGGACTATTTCAGAGGGTCCTTGTCAAAAGTTGGTCAAAGGGGGCACGCTAAATCGGTCGAGGAGCAATTGAAGGAAATCCTGATTGGATTAGGGAACGGCGGCGGAAGATTCTGCAGGAGTCCGTTTCCTTTTAAAGTTCTTATAGATATAGTACTTTAAATAAGGTTGTAACAAGTCGTGATCGACCAGGAGTCCTAGCTTTAGGGTATAAATAGGAGTCGTCAGGGTCTTGAAAAACATCAACACATCAATCAACAACAATATTTCTACTTTTCCAGCAATTTACTTTCAAGTCGGCGACTTCGCCAATACTTTTCTTCTTTCACGAGTTCGTACGGATTGGCAGGGCTGCATCAACCTGATCTCCGACCAATTGGTAGGTTCCTCTTGTCGAGTAATATCCAAGCTTTAACTACGGGCGCATCGCTGTGGTTTCGTTTGGATTTATTCACCAGTTATCGATACTTACTAGAATTGCAAGTTTTACCTGTTGTTCTAGTATTATCACCAGTTATCCAGCTTGAGATCAGAGTAATCGGCTTCATCATTGTTCTTCTTCGATTTATCATCTTACAACCGATTAGATCTATTTCAAGTGTTTCTTCTGTAGTAATTGTTTAGATCGCTCCGGCAGTTTTCTTTACCATTACTACACGATTATCGGCTGATCCATAGCTAATCATCTCTACAGCAAATCGGCCGATTCGCCGCCGACGCGCTCCTCAGGACAGATCGGAATCCCAGCCGATCGACGCGCCTGGAATTTAATACTCTATTTCCTTGTCAATCAACAGGTCAGATTGACTGGCACTCCGCGCGAACCGCACCAGGGCGATAACCCGAACAGGAGCTAAGCAAATTCTCCCGGGTCGTGTGTCCGACGCTGAAGACCGTCGGCCGATTCCTATCCGGCCGATTTTAGCGCCAACACACTTTTGGCACGCCCGGTGGGACCATCCAAGATCTGACATGTCGAAGAACGCAGAAATCTCCGACAGCAACATCATTGAGGTCACAGAAGCGGATCTCAAGGACGACCAGAGGGAAGAATTGGCCAAGCATCTAGAAGATTACAAGAAGATGTACCTCCAGTTGTTCAGTCGTACCAGAAGCGGAGAGGCGGTCAAGAAGGCTCCTATTCTAGCTCCCCGCCACATCACCATTGCTGAGGACTCGAGCAAGATGTCAGAGATGATTCAACAGTCCGTTTATCAGGCATTCATCGACCAATCCTCAGTGATGACCAACACGGTGTATAACGCCGTCGTCAGCTCTCTGGCCAGTGGAGCAGTCAATGGCTATCAGGGACCAGCATATGCCCCGCCAACCACTCTGCCAACCAGAAGCTTGCCATACACGTCCCAATCGGCTCCTCAGCCAATATTGACGCAACGCGAGGGGTACAACTCTCCATTGCCCCCAGCATCTCCCAGATACAGCGGTGCACCATGTCTCCCATCACAAACACCGCTTCAACCCGTCCAGATTGCTTCTGTGCAGTCGCTGCCCACAAGCTCAGCACCTTGGAGAACATCAGCGACAGCGTATTTTCCCGAGCCAGCGAACGGGTATGGAAGTTATTCAATCCAGGTGCCACACCAATCGGCCGCCCGGCCGATGGTTCCCCAGTATCAGCCGATCTCATCAGAAATCGGCAGGGGGGCAAGCACTGTAGAAGCATTCAGAGGCACGGCGCCAACGATGACATACGATGGGGGTGCGGACTCGCTTCGCCATCAACTATCGGCCGCTCAGCAGAGTTCGCCGATTCATCACCCAGTCGTGCCGGCTCTTCAGCACATGCCTGCACCGCGAACAGCTGTTCATCAGCAACAGGTGGACTGGACAGCAAGAATAGCAGAAGTGATCCAGGATCAGTTTGGATTGAAGCCAAAAATGCAAACTTACACCTACAAGACGCTGTATCCATCGGCCTATGACTTGCTGCCGTTCCCACACCGCTACAAAGTTCCTGATTTCACCAAGTTTTCAGGGACGGCGATACATCCACTGTGGAGCACATCAACCGATTCATCATCCAGTGCGGGAAGGCTGCCACGCAAGATGCTCTGAGGGTGCGTTTATTTTTGTCATCTCTGTCCGGATCAGCCTTCCAGTGGTTCACCACCTTACCGCCAAATTCTATTATTACTTGGGCCGATCTGGAGAAACAATTCCACAAGTACTTCTACGCAGGAGTACACGAGATGAAGCTCTCGGATTTGACCAGCCTCAGGCAGAGGAGCGATGAACAACTGATGGGATATATACAGAGGTTCAGGGAAATCAGGAACAAATGCTACAGTCTGGCTCTGACCGATGCATAGTTGGCAGATATCGCTTTCCAAGGCCTCTTGCCACAAATCAAAGAAAGATATGCTGCCCAAGAGTTTGAAAGCCTGAGCCAAATCATCCACCGATTGTCAAGACAAGAGGTCCGACAGTTTGAACAGTGGAGGAACTTCCAAAAGAAGGTGGCATACTTGGAAGGATCTGAATCCGATGCGGAAGAGGAGATCGGCCTGGCAGAATGGGTCAAAGAGAAAAAATCGATATCATGCCCTTTTGGCAAGAAGGAGCAAGAGACATTCAGCTTTGACACGTCAAAGGCCGATAAAATTTTTTATCTATTGCTTCAGGAAGGACAGATTAAGCTGTCTCAGCATCACACCATCCCTACGGCCGATCAACTTAAGAAGATGAAATACTGCAAGTGGCACAACGCTACTTCTCATGATACAAATGAATGTAAAGTCTTCCGTCAGCAGATACAATCGGCCATCGAGCAGGGGCGGCTTAAATTTGAAACTCCAGCTAAATCGGCAAAACCGATGAAGATAGATCAGCATCCCTTCCCGGCCAACATGGTTAACGCTGGAGGAGACTCAAGTCAAACCAAGGTGCTGACGTCAGAATCGGCGAGAAGAGGCGGCGCCGTCGATCCCAGGAGGCAGATCACGACGGAAGAAATCAGAAGGAACAGGCGGGGGCCAGAACGACCACGCAAGCCCGTCACCTCCCATTTCTTACTCAGTAAGTATCGGCAGCAGCAAGAACAAGCAAGATACCAGGAAGAGATGATACGCCGGCATGAAGATCACTGGCAATGTCCGTTCTTCATCCACTGCTGGGAGAACGACATCAGATTGCCGTCTGCCGATAACTGTCCGGAGTGTAACGGATTAAGCCGCAATGATCGCCCGAGGCCACACTCTAGGGACAGAGGATCAGAGCCGATCAGCAGAAATCGGCGCGAGGAACAGCGCGTTTCGGTGCATGATCGGCTGGGGGGCAGAGTTGACCAGTACTACCGATCAAAAAGCAAGATCGGCCAGCGGGATGGACTGGGGGGCAGGATCAGTGCGCACGATCGGCTGGAAGAGATGGCCGATGATAGGGTATCAGACGAGGATCCCCTAGGAAGGGAACCAGATTGGGAACACGCCAGATCATCGGCCAAACCAGCAAATCCCAGGTGGTGTCCCGATGGCCTATCCAGATCCCAGAAGCGAAGGATCCAACGCCTACGCCAGTGGGAGCATCAAGAAGAAGAACAGAGACAGGTGCTAGAGAGAAGGAATGTTAAGTCTCGAGTGTGGCGTCCAAAGAAAAACGATCAAGAAGCAAACAACCAAGAATCGGCAGCTGAAATTGATATGGTGTTCATACTGCCGATGGAGTTCATGGCGCCAAACGATCGGGATAAAGTAACAAGAACAGAAGAGGAATAAATTGCACAACTAGTGTTGGAGCCGATGACGGCTACGTTTGAGAAACCAGAAGAGGAAAAACGACAACATCTTAAAGCGCTGTTTCTCAAAGGCTATGTCAACGGAAGACCCGTCACCAGATTACTGGTAGATGGAGGCGCTGCAGTTAATATCATGCCGTATGCCATGTTCCGCAAGCTGGGCTAGGGCGATGAAGACCTCACCAAGACGGACATGATGCTAAAGGATTTCGAAGGCAACGTGTCACCCGCCCGCGGAGCGCTCTGCGTCGACCTCACCATCGGCAGTAAGACCCTCCCTACCACTCGTTATTAATGGCAAGGGGTCCTACAATATGCTGCTTGGTCGCGACTGGATACACGCAAACTGCTGTGTCCCATCTACAATGCATCAATGCCTTGTGCAATGGGTCGGCGACAGCACAGAGATAGTCGCTGCCGATTCCGTCTACAGCGTTGCAGCGGCCGACACACAACAGTGGAGCTGCGAACACGTCAAGTGTATATCTGGCAGGACTTGGGACACTGACTTCCAGAAAGTGTCCGATTTCGGTCTACAGCCGATCCAAGCAGTCGACTCTGAAGATTCAGAATAAATGGATCAGCTCGTCCGAGAAGATGGGAAGCTTGGGCATGGGTTTACGTCGGCCGATTTATTGGAGATGGTAGATTTGGGAGATAGCAGCAAATCAAGGCCGACGTACATTAGTGCCAATTTGGATCCTGAGTACAAATGTAAATTGATAAGTTTATTAAAAGAGTTCAAGGATTGCTTTGCTTGGTAATATCATGAGATGCCAGGACTAGACCGGTCTATTGTTGAACACCGGTTACCTATAAAATCAGGATATCGGCCATATCAGCAACCTGCACGACGGTGTAACCCCAAGATTCTACCTGATATAAAGGCCGAAATTACTAAGTTGATTGAAGCAGGATTTATTCGGCAGTGCCGCTACACCGAATGGATTTCTAATATTGTGCCCGTATACAAAAAGAATGGAAAATTACGTGTGTGCATCGATTTCAGGAACTTAAATCAGGCTACGCCGATGGATGGATATCCGATGCCGACGGCCGATATCTTGGTGGATGCTGTCGCAGGACACAAAGTCATCAGTTTCATGGATGGGAATGCAGGGTACAATCAGATATTAATGGCCGAGGAAGATATTTCGAAAACAGCTTTCAGATGCCCGGGTCATCTTGGTTTATTTGAATGGGTGGTTATGACTTTCGGGTTGAAGAACGCTGGCGCTACATATCAACGGGCCATGAACTACATCTTCCACAAGCTCATTGGTTCATCGGTGGAAATTTATATAGATGACGTCGTGGTCAAGTCAAAAGGTCACCAAGATCATCTGGCCGATTTACAGGAAGTACTAGAGTGCACAAGGAAACATGGGTTGAAGATGAACCCAAACAAGTGTGCATTTGGTGTATCGGCCGGGCAATTCTTAGGATTTATGGTCCATGAGCGCGGGATAGAAGTCAACCGCAAGACCATAGACGCCATCAACAAAGTGGTGGCCCCACGAAATAAAACTGAACTACAGTCCCTCATCGGCAAGGTCAATTTCATCAGAAGATTCATATCCAACCTGTCAGGACGTATTCAGGCTTTTACCCCTCTGTTGAAATTAAAGCCCGACCAGGAATTCATATGGGGAGAAGGACAGCACAAGGCACTGGAGAATATCAAGCGATATTTGGTTTCACCTCCGGTATTGGTTCCACCACAGCCTGGTAAGCCGTTCAAGTTATATTTATCGGCTGATGAAAAGGCTATTGGATCGGCGTTGGTACAGGAGTTTGAGGGGAAAGAACGAGTGGTATATTACGTCAGCAGAAGACTTTTAGACGCAGAAACAAGATATTCCTCGGTGGAGCGACTATGCCTGTGCTTGTACTTTTCATGTACCAAGCTCAGGCACTATTTGCTATCGGCAGAATGCATAGTCGTGTGCAAGGATGATGTGGTGAATTATATGCTATCATTGCCGATTTTGAAAGGGCGGATTGGAAAATGGATCCTGGCTTTGTTAAAATTCGACTTAAGGTACGAATCGGCCAAAGCCGTCAAAGGTCAAGTGATGGCCGATTTCGTAGTTCAGCATTGTGGACCAGAAATCGCCACCGTTGAACCAGTTCCATGGGCTCTATATTTTGATGGTTCTTCATGTGGGGTCGGATCAGGAATCGGCATTGTTCTTGTGTCGCCTCGGGGGGCAAGTTATAATTTCTCTCTGCCGATAGAAGCCTCTGCAACTAATAACCAGGCGGAATATCGAGCTGTTCTGAAAGGCATCCAATTATTAAGGGAAGTCAGAGCTGATGCAGTCGAAATTTTTGGAGATTCCATGCTCATTGTGGATCAATTGACGGGGCGATCTGAGTGCAAGGATGATATCTTGAGGATTTATTATGAGGATTGTCTTCAACTTTTAAAAGAGTTCAAGTCTGCAATAATTGAGCATATCCCCAGGAATTATAATGAAGAGGCCAACAGACTGGCCCAACATGCTTCTGGGTATCAGCCGATTCAGGGAGCGATGACGCTAGAGCTCGCGGCCGATGACTGGCGAAAGGAGATCGCCGATTACTTGAGAAATCCATCCCAAAAGATGGATCGGCGAACACGTTTTTAGGCTACAAAATATGTGTTGCTTGAGGATGATTTATTTTATCGGACGATTGATGGAGTTCTTCTCAAATGCCTGGGAACAGAAGAGGCAAAGGTTCTGATGGGAGAAGTCCATGAAGGCGTGTGTGGAGCTCATCAATCGGCTCACAAAATGAAATGGATGATCCGGAACAATGGATATTACTGGCCGACCATCCTTGAGGATTGTTTCAAGTACTACAAAGGATGCCAAGACTGTCAGAGGCTTGGCAATGTGTAGCGCGTGCCAGCATCGGCTATGAATCCAATAATTAAGCCGTGGCCGTTCAGAGGTTGGGGTATAGATCTCATTGGACAGATTCATCCTCCATCAAGGAAAGGGCATAAGTTCATATTGGTGGCTACAGATTATTTTACTAAGTGGGTGGAGGCAGTTCCTTTGAGGAACGTGACATCGGCCGATATGATTGAATTTGTTAAAAGCCATATTATCTATCGATTTGGTATTCCTCAAACCATCACAACTGATCAAGGGACAATGTTTACTTCTGGAGAATTCGGAGAGTTCACCGCCGATATGGGGATTAAATTATTGAACTCTTCTCCATACTATGCTCAAGCCAATGGCCAAGCAGAGTCGTCTAATAAAGGGGTAATCAAGCTAATCAAGAGGAAGATAGAAGAACAACCCAAGAAATGGCATATGTCTTTGGCTGAATCTTTATGGGCATATAGGATGGCTTGTCATGGAGTCACTAAAATATCCCCTTATCAGTTGGTTTATGGTCATGAAGCGGTCTTGCCATGGGAGATAAGGACAGGGTCAAGACGTATATCGTTACAAGATCAGTTAACGGCCGATGACTATTCCTTTCTCATGAAAGATGAACTTGACGATTCGGCGGGTTTACGGTTGAGAGCCCTGATCAGTATAGAAGAAAACAAGAAAAGGGTGGCCAGATGGTATGACAAAAAGGTCAAAGTTAAACAGTTCTCTCAGGGAGATTTGGTATGGAAGCTGGTGCTGCCGATAGGGTCCAATGATCCCAAATTCGGTAAATGGTCACCCACTTGGGAAGGGCCGTATAGAATCGGCCGATGTGCCCCTGAGAATGCATATATTCTGGAGACAATCGAAGGGGAGGAATTCCCAAGAGCTTTAAATGGGCGATATCTGAAGAGATACTATCTGAGCATTTGGGTAGATGCATAGCTCGCAACAAAATATATCAAGATAACATGGCCGATGTCTCATCGGTTTCTGTCTACACATCATGTGAAGGAAACATTGGGATTCATTATTGAATGGAAATGACAGATTACATGGCCGACATGGTACAAGTCGCCCTTAGAATAAAAATACTGGTGGTCTACTGATTACGCCTACGCTGGATTTCTCTCTCGATGCGACCCAGTTTTATCATAAGGGTGAGCCTTTTCTCTTTCGGGTCCTCTGCAGTGGCTCCAGTTTCAGCTTGGTTGCAAAGTTCTTTCAGCAGGCGAGTCTTCTCCTCTTCCAGATCTTCCATGGCGACTTCAGTTTTGGCTTTACAAGGAAGTGAAGAACTTTTTTCGGAAGGTGGTCGCTTGCGGACCAAAAAATGAGCATCTATAAGGTCCGAGTATTCCTGGACAGCAGCAGGGACATGATCTCTGAGTTCCTCAGCATGAGCTCTTATCAGATTTCTGTCTGCCTGTGATAGTGGCTCTTCTGAATGCATGATTTCTATCGCTCGTTCTAGACCGGGGCTGAGACGTTTCGGCTAAACAGAGATAAAAGGAGTTACCCAGTATCGGAGCGATTGAGATGCTTAAGAGAAAGGCAGAGGGGGAGTTCATACCTGGTTGACAGAGGAAGAAGATGAGGAGGACGAAGAAGACATCTTGCCGTTCAATTTGGGACAGTAAAAGAAGGAGAGAAGATAAGTAATGTGTGTGCCTCTGGAGATGGTGAACGGTCTGCTTATAAATGAAGGGAAGGTAGATGGATGGTGAGACACGTCCTATCGGAGTAAATACATACATAAATGCAAAGCAGATTGAAGGAGCAGTTCAGAACCAAATCGGCGCAGTGACATTGAAGGAGCAATAATGTTTAACATATTCTTTACAACCCAAGGAAAGTATCTATGGCTACAATAGCTCGTCGTCTAATTTGATCGGCCGAATCTAGTACTCTCTGATCATCATCGGCCGATCCTGGTACTTCTGACACACGGCGACGGAGCCTTATTGTTTCACGGGCCAGATGCTACCTTTCTTGCTTCAGCTCGCTGATGATGGATGGGAGTTCTTGGAGCTTCTTCTCTTCAGCGGCTATCTCTTTGGTTATCTGTTCCATCTACTTGGCCAGTTCTGCCCTCCTCCGTTTCAGCCGATCTATTGCGCCGACGATGTCCGGACGGCAATTTTCAAGGAAGTTGATCCTGTGGTGTACTTCCTGAGTCCGGTGCTTGTATGAATCAACCTCCTCCTGAGTTTTGGCCATCTGAGCACGATCGGCCATACAACGCAGCGCCCTGGAAACCGGAATCTGCATGCCCTCTATATAGGCAGCATACCCTAAATTTTCTGATACTTCATCCGGGATTCGACCTTTGATCTCGTTGAAAAGTCGTCAAATCGGCGATGCATCTTCTACCAATCGGCCGATGTCATCTTGAAGGAGAGTGCGAATGCTTTCGAGCTTGGAGCGGACATCGTCGGAGGTGGAGCTCGGTGGAATTGGGTGTGAAGCGATTTCTTCGTCATCGGCCAAGGAGACAGCAAAAGAGAAGATGCTGTTGTTGGGGGTATCTTGCTCCTGTAAGGAAATAAAGTAAAGGGTAAGCAAGCGGTGAAAGGAAATCGGCCGATTCTAATGGTAAGACTGTTACCTCTTTGAAGCGAATTTCTCTTGCCTGCGCCGGTGGAAGTGTTTCCCTTGTCTCAGGGACTGGTGCATTTGGTTCGTCGGAAGAAGAAGATTCGATGGTTAGTAGCGCTCCGCTTGGACCAGCTTCCTGAAAAAGACATGAAGGAAGATTCCTGTGAAAATGCTATGGGAAATTGAAATAAGATGGTAACAGAAATTTGCCATGCCTCTGTGGGTCTCCCGGTCGATGCCTATTGTGGAGTTGTAATCGGCATACCCAAATCGGCCTGCATCAAAATTGGTTAAGTTTTCTGAGTATTAAGAATTCAAGGTAAGAGATCGTTTACCTCGGCGGCAGGAGCTGCTGGAGTCTCGGTTCCCACTTGAGACGTGGCCGATTGTTGCGGAGACTGTGGTGGGATAACTTGTGCAGACTGGCAGAGGAATAGAATTGATGTCAGTAGAAGATTTGGAGAATATATGAGATAAATAAGATTACCTGAACAGCTTCTACTAATAGTGATGCTGCAGCAGCCCCGACTTCAGCAGTGACTTGGGGATCGGCCATCTCGACGACCGGCAAAGGTAAAGGACCTGGAGTCTCGGCTGGTGTCACCACTACATGGTCGGCCGATCCGATGCGGGAAGTCTCGGCCGATACCACTGCCATCTGGCTGGCCGAGCCGATGCGGGGGACTTCAGCCGATGCTATTGCCGTCTGATCGGCCGATCCAATGCGGGCTCGCACCCGACGGCTGGTTATCTTTAATGTTGGCATTTTCGGTGCTCGCTTCGATCGGCCAGTGGAGATATCTCTGACAGTTGGAGCATGGAAGCCGATAAGTGGATACGGCGTGTATTGGTGATGACTATCAATCGGTCGGCCGCTTCGGCTTCGCATCGGAGGAACATGGCTTTCAGACTGAAGAGATGAACATGAGTTAACAACAAGATGATAATGTGGAAAGAAATAACATTGGAATCAGCTAAGGAAAAAGAACATACCGTTGCATTTGGATCAATGTTCTCTGGGTCCAGAATGTTGCAGTAAGACGATGGAGATTTACAGAAAAGGTGCTGCTTCCATTCTGCCCACCATAATTTGAACTGCTGGGTGGCGAAAGAGGCAACTGACCAACTGTTCAGGTCAATGGTACCGGAATCGGGTATCAGATCGCACAGCCGGCTGTAATCAAGACTTGAGGTCGGTCCATCTCTGAATTTTGCCTGACCGGCGAAGTAGACCCGAATCGGCAGTTGGCCAAAACCCAGTTGCCTTGCCGCAGCCGATGGATTGTAGAACTCGTAGGTGGGTGAATCCTTTCCTGAGAAGAAATTGGCCGGCAGAATCCCCGGCTTGATCAAGACGTCCATTAACTCTCTGTCAAAGGTATGAGTGGAGAAATCGTAGCATATGGGCAATTCGAAAATTGGCTCTACTGCCTGATATGGGTGCCAGCTGATCATCTCTTCACTAAGGCCATTGTAAAAAAATCTGAAGTATTCAGCTGCACGGGTAGCAGTGAATTGGCAGCCGGGGAAGGCCGATACCGCTTCTCCAAAAGATCTGCAGCGGCGACGGACTGATGGATTCTCCTCTGACTCGATATTGGAAAAGATCTTTGTCTCTATCCGTTGCTGAGAGACCTTGCTCATGTGTAAATTGAGCCAGAGGGTGATGAACCACCAAGGACCACCAGGGTTCCCGATCGGCTCCCCCTTCGACAGTTTAATGCCGATTTGGTGCATCAGATGGTACGCCGATCCCAACAAATTTTTTCCAAGGGGGATGGCCGATCCTTGTGATAGAGCCTCTGCCAAAGCTTGAGTGTTTGAAGAGGGGCCGACTGCTCTGCCACAGAAGAAATGCTTCTCCAGCCACATCATCAAGAAGGCAGTATGCTCCCTCTGCGAGACTGTCCCGGTCTTCATGTTTTTACTAATGTATCCTTTCCACCCGCCGATTCCTTTGGTCTCCAGCCGATGAGATGGCTTGAACAGATAATTGAAAGGGGTATCGGCGGAGGATACATCGAGGCCGGTCAGCAGCAGAACATCGGCCAAGGTCGGGGTCATGGGTCCGTGTCCGAAAAGGAACGCGTTAAGTGCATCGGACCAAAAATAAGAGGCTGCCATGACCAGAGGTTCATTTCTTTCCATCTGAGACAAAGATAAGTCTATGCACTGGCCGATTTTCAGTTCTTCCCACTGAACCTTCCAAGATCCGGCTACCCTCTGGTACCATTCTCTCCACCCGGGTGTTTCATTTGGCCAGGATCTGAAAGTGCCTACCCAATGATCTAGATCCATAGATGATTGCTTAAAAGGGATCCTATGGGTTTCTAAGCTGATCAGGTCCGTTGGATCGGGGTTCCCCATAGGGCCCAAACAGATGAGGTCAGGGGATTCTGAGAGAGGAATAGTGATTCGGTGCCTAAGTGCCTAAAAAAGGGGAGAGGGGAAGAAACTGAGAGAAGGTCCGGAAAATACTGAAGCAGTAAAAAGGCGAAAGGGAGAAAATTTCGAGCATTTACCTCTAGAATGGAGATCATCGTCGCCGATGAGACCGCTGGAGAAGCCGCCGATTGGGCCGCCGCCGCCAAAGGAGTAGCCGATGGAGCCTCTGTAGATGGAGCGGTCGCCGATGGTGACGCCATTGGAGGGTTGGAGTAGGCCGCGGATGAGATCGCCGGAAAGGGGGAAACGCTTGGAGATCGAGAGAGCTTGGAGGAAGATGAACAGTAGTGCGATGGAAGAGAATGCTAGGTTCGTGGGGAAGGATAGGCGGAGAAAGCCAGTACTTAAGAAAAATTAGGGAAGCGAGGGCAAAGATGGTATTTTTACCGCGCCGTCTACACGAGTTCGAGAGGAGCGGTCGTTTTGCGCGCTCGGTTCGAGGAAATTGCAATCATTGTGCCACGGAACGGAAGGAGATTTTACTGCGCCCGTTTCGGAGGAAAGGATTAAAGAAAGAGTTTCGAAGAAAAAATTATATTTTACTCTGAAACTTGGGGGCATGTGTTGACGCCAGATTTTGACACGTGTTGAATCAGCGTCAGGAGGAGAAGATTGGCCGATGCGGCAGATCTGAAGGCTACAGAAAGGAATCGGCCGATTGAGGTAACAGTTGGAAATCGGCCGATTGGTGATACAGCCTACGCCAACAGGATGGGACTATTTCAGAGGGTCCTGGTCAAAAGTTGGTCAAAGGGGGCACGCTAAGTCGGTCGAGGAGCAATTGAAGGAAATCCTGATTGGATTGGGGAACGGCGGCAGAAGATTCTGCGGGAGTCCGTTTTCTTTTAAAGTTCTTATAGATATAGTAGTTTAAATAAGGTTGTAACAAGTCGTGATCGACCAGGAGTCCTAGCTTTAGGGTATAAATAGGAGTCGTCAGGGTTTTGAAAACATCAACACATCAATCAACAACAATATTTCTACTTTTCCAGCAATTTACTTTCAAGTCGGCGACTTCGCCAATACTTTTCTTCTTTCACGAGTTCGTACGGATTGGCAGGGCTGCATCAACCTGATCTCCGGCCAATTGGTAGGTTCCGCTTGCCGAGTAATATCCGAGCTTTAACTACGGGCGCATCGCTGTGGTTTCGTTTGGATTTATTCACCAGTTATCGATACTTACTAGAATTGCAAGTTTTACCTGTTGTTCTAGTATTATCACCAGTTATCCAGCTTGAGATTAGAGTAATCGGCTTCGTCATTGTTCTTCTTCGATTTATCATCTTACAGCCGATTAGATCTATTTCAAGTGTTGCTTCTGTAGTAATTGTTTAGATCGCTCCGGCAGTTTTCTTTACCGTTACTACACGATTATCGGCTGATCCATAGCCGATCATCTCTACAGCAAATCGGCCGATTCGCCGCCGACGCGCTCCTCAGGACAGATCGGAATCCCAGCCGATCGACGCGCCTTGAATTTAATACTCTATTTCCTTGTCAATCAATAGGTCAGATTGACTGGCACGCCACGCGAACCGCACCAGGGCGATAACCCGAACAGGAGCTAAGCAGATTCTCCCGGGTCGTGTGTCCGACGCTGAAGACCGTCGGCCGATTCCTATCCGGCCGATTTTAGCGCCAACAGAAATGACCAGATCATTGCCGAAGTTGATACATGAATCTCCAAGGACAAACATCGTCCTCTATTCTCTCCTCCTTCGGCTCTTTTAGCCCTTCGGGAGGAGTATAAGGAATGAAGCTGTTCCAAATGCGACGGAGTTCGTGACGAAGGGCGCGATCAGCAAGTATCCTATCTCACCTAGCGGGATTGCTATCAAAATCAGTAAAAAAAATGCCCTCGCTGCGGCGTTGCGGCGTTCATAAAGCACAAGCTTCGCATTCCAAAAGTCATCGAAAGAAACATCCGGATGCAAAGCTTGAAATTTGATCCAACTATGCCCGCTCACAAAAAAGTCGCTTCGGTTCATAGTCAAAGGAGCGATACCTTCGGTCACCTGCACAGGTTCTGATGCAGGGTCCTACGCAGGGCCGAAGGAGTTAGCTTCAAAATAATATTTACAACCCAATCGCAAACTAAGACAAATAGCCCTCCTCACACCTCGCCGGCGGCTGCGTTATCATCGGCATCGGTCATGGTAGCGTCATCGGCGGCGGCAGGCTCAACGGTCGCACCCTCTCGGGCAGCAGACTCTCCGGCCCTCTCGAATGTAGTGTCCCGATCGTCGAACATCGACGCCGGGTTGACGGGTACGAGCACCGAAGGTACGGCCAAAGCATCCCCTGGAGCAGCTTCGGACGACGCTTTGGAAAGAACCTCCCATGCAAAGGCCTCGGCCTTCATCTGAATCTGCATAACCGAAGAGGGAATCAGAAGAAAGCAACTCGAGCAAAAACATAAACACGCATGCAATCGAAGGACCCACTTGTTCTTTCATCCGAAGCTTTTCATGCTCAACAAGAGAAGCCCCCATGCCTTTGAAAAATGTCCCAAGAAAATTCTTTGAAATGTTCTTTGGCAAAACGGGTAGCTTCTCGAGGGTCACCTCGTCCTCACTAGGCCAGATGAAATCAGGCTCCCGCAGCTGACGAAGACTTGCCTTTATAGCTCTGGACGAATCACCAGCGTCCTCAAGGAAAAGTTTGCAAATCAAAGCTGCCATAGTGCGTGCCGAGACCATCGACTCCCTGACTCAGCCATGGCAAAGCACGACCGAAGCCATGAGAAAAATTGACCGATCTCCATGTCTTCAGACCCAGGCAAGGCTGGAGCGGCCAGACCGTGGCACGCCAGCACCCGAGGAACGTCACCCCAAAGGCTGTCAATTCCCCGGGTGAACCACTGACGATACCGACGGAAGAAGTCCCGCGTTTTTCCCACTTTTCTTACATATTCTTCGCATGGGACTCAGCCATCTCAGCCTTCACCTAGGCGGCAGCCAGATCCTGGGAGTACTTGTCTTTCAGCGCCAAGGCATTAGTAGCCTCGTCACGAAGAGCAGCAAGGGCAGCATCCTTCTTAGCAACAATATCTTGCAGCTCCAGCTTCTCCTTCTCCAGAGCAGCAACCTTCTCTTCAAGCTCCGCAGCCCGAGCACCGGCCGAGGCTTCGGCCTCAAGGTGACGAGCCGCACAACGGGCTGCAATGAATGTTTTCAAGGACAAATCCTTTACACTTTGAAGCATTCAAAGCATCCCCGTGGCCATCAATCTTCTCTCCATCAGCGGGAAACAAAACGAGGATGAAGCCTCAGATAAGAATTCACGCTCCCGGTCGCGGCTCTCGAACTGAAGGGCACCAATGATGTTGCCTCCAATCAGCCTCGCCGAAGACGCCCTGAGCTCACCAGCAACAGCCACAGGGTCCCCCTTTGTTGACGCTCGCTACAGACCAATTTTGAGCGTCAATTTGATCCGAAAAGTGGGACGACTACCATGCTTAACCTGCGTATTAACCCAAATAATATCATTTCCACATTTCCCTTGGAGAATTTGGAATGTAGGTATTTGGGCAGGAAATGCAGGTAAAATAAGCTCCAGGATTCATGCCACAAGACGCCAACATATCAGAGCGCGTCAACCAACAAAGAGTAGGTATTTAATTACTAAATTCCATAGGTGTGGGTGAATATGTGTATGCAGCTCAAGCAAAGTAGGAAAAACACCTCAAGAGCATGGCAACACACTCTCAATCCAAGGCAACACCTCTCCAACCAATCAGAGCGCACCGTTCGGCGTCACACGGATTGAAGAGCCCACCAGGGCATGCAACCGACTTAGGAGAGAGCCAACTCACCTGCCCAGGACCAGAGGGCCCACCTACCAGCCACCTGACCGAAGGTGAGACTGGTTGGAGCCAGACTTGGGTCGGCCGACCCAGGACCAGCTCCACCGCCTTACAGCTTCCACTGGCGCCTCCTGAAGCCTTCCCAAAGTCGGTTTTGCCTGAGTTCGCGAGTTTGCTGGCCGAGACACCCCCTGTTCACCCCTATAAATACAAGGGGAAGGGGTAAGAATAGAGACACAACTCACCTCTCCATCCTCTCTCACTTTTGGAGTTTGGAGCTTCTCTTTATAGGTGTAGTGCTGGCTAGGTAGTGCTTAGGAGTTAGGGAGAGAGTGAGGGGGAGTCAGGGAGGAGCCGGTGTGCCCACCGGCGCTCTTCTCCAGCTTGTACCTCAACAGATGCTTATCAATCATAGTAAGTGTTCGTGACTTCCTTTGTGCTTTAGTTTCTTAGTTAAGTTAGATCTAGCTCCACCTAGTTGTTTGCTGGATCAATAGTTCACTAGTGTAGTGGATGTCTCTAGGATAAGTACGATTCTAGAGTTAGTAAGGAACGATATAGATGTGGTGTCTAGATCAAATCTTACCTGTTGGTTGTGGTATATCCCATGATTAGATGAGGTGGGTAGCAGGTGGTGACAGCCCTGTCTATCCAGCGGAACCCTCCCCGTTTGGGTATATCCCAGTGCCGCAGTACTGGAGCTCACCAGTCTTATTCTAGGAGAAGCCAGTAGCCCGACGTGAACAACTAGGATAGTTCTATCTTACCTTTGTTTCTTAGCCTTAGGAATCCTCTCTACTCCTTGCCTCTAACCGGTGTGGTGTCCTTGGACGAACCCGAACCTTAGAGAATATACACATGTTCCTCAATGGATACGATACCCTTGGAATAGTCCTAGGTGAAAGCTACAACATCATCCGTGCACTTGTGGATTTATTTTTGTGACGCTAAGAAACATCAACAAGCTTTCTGGCGCTGTTGCCGGGGAACGGTTGCTATATTCTCTTCAGACCTAGTTCACCCTCGTACCTTTTTCATTTCTTTCATTCTACCTTTACCCCCGCTACCCATGGAGAAGCTATTCATTGAACAGCTCTCTCTCCCAAGGGGTGAGTTCTATAAGCACTTACCATCTTTAAGACCAACCCCTTCATCTAGATACAGACTCCATCCTTGGATTATAGCCATGTTTTGGAATCGACCCTTCTCTAGAGCAATCAATGAAGATCCCGACGATCATCTGCAAAAGTTTGAGGAACTGTGCTCATGATTGGTAATCGCAAGCATGACACAGGAAACATTGCAGTGGAAATTATTTCCTCTCTCTCTCTTAGGGGAGGCGGAGCAATGGTACACTCGCACGATAGGGAGTACGACCGGTAATCGGGGAGAATTTAGAGTTGACTTTTGTTACTTATTCTCCCTTACGGAACGCATAGAATCCCTACCAATTGACATCCTCAGCTTCAAGCAATTAGAGAAGGAGTCCATAGGTGCAGCGTGGGCTAGATTCTCATGCCTTTTGGCATCTAACCTAGACTTGTCTATACCCGAAGATGTATCATTAGACATCTTTTACTCGGGTTTAGATATGGAATCTGCCATTGACCTCAACATCACCACCAGAGGTTCGTTTACACACAAAACTCTTACAGAAGGAAGAGAGATTCTAGGTCACCTCTTAGAAGACTCATCTTTCCCTAGAGATCATAACGAACCCCGTCGAGAGGAATTCGAGTCAAACCATGAGAGTCTCTTAACAACAAATTCCAAGCATTCATCTCCCACATCCCAAGATTCATTTGTTGAACCCTCTCCCGAACCAGGGACATCAGAGGGAGAAGAAATTCAACCTTCGATGTTCTCTTCTCAATTCGAGGATGATCCTTCTAGAAATCACATAAACACCTCGAATCTCTTAGGGGAGGAACCCTTTTCTATCCATATGGATCGATCTCAAAATCCCTTGATAGAACCTTCCCTTAGGCCTACGGTACCCCCTGTACCTCTCGATCCTCTCAACAAAACAAATCTCAAGGAGGTCACGAAGGAGAAATCATCGGGTGATGTGAGACACTTTTCCGAAGCAATTTGGATTAGTTCACCCTCCACGATCATCCCCTACCCTATAAGGGGAATTACCGTAGAAGCCCATCTTGACCCCCTCATGGAAGTTAACACCATGCCATGGCACTTAGCGTACACACTTTTGGGCGATGTTGCGCCAAGACCATCCGACAAGCTCATCAAGAGTTGTCCCTTTGGACACGTCCTTAAGTATCGGGGGTTGCAAGTGCCGTGATGCTCTCAATAGACAGGATCGAGGTCAACCTAGACTTTCATATCTTCGATATCCTTGATCTTGATCTTCTCCTAGGCTACCCTCTAGAAAAACATCTGGATACACCTCAAGGGTGCCTAGATGAAAAGCTTAGGGAACCCGCTTCTATCATCACTACCTTCTATTTAGAAAATTCTAAGGCGAAGTCTCTTCCCAAGCAAAACATGTGACAACCCTGGTAAAATACATTTCCAAAATCACTGTCATTAGCCTAACCCTATGCTTAACCAACTAATAAAAGGGTGGAAAGAATTAGAACGAGTTCAGTTGGAATTCAAATTTGATAGAGCACATTTGGTTACTTTTGAACTTTTAAATTTAACTTTCAAACCATAAGCCAAATGAGATTTTGTCTGAAACCAAACTTGTAGGACTTTTTATTCTGAACAACTTTCGTGTTTAAAAGTTTTTGAAATTCAAATTAGAAAGAGGAGAAAACGCCCTGTTTGCACCCAGCCCCCTAAAGTTTTCCAAATTCTCGCATTCAGACCCTCGCCCCCCCCCCCCCTCTCTCTCCTCCCCGCCCGACCGCCGCGCGCCAGGTGGCCGGCGACGCCTGACCGGCGCGAGGCGCCTGGCCAGTGGCCGCCGCGCCACCCCGCCACGGCCGGCTTTGCCCCCTCCCCACGCCGCGCGGCCCAGTGAGCGCCCGCGCGTGCGCACGCCGCTGCCGCGCCCAGCCCCGCCGCCCGTCGCGCCCAGTCACCGCGCCCCGCCGTGCCGCCCCGGCTCCCGCGCCCCGCCCGTCGCTGCGCCTGCCCTCCGCCCGAGCCGCTGCAGCTGCTGCTCCACCACTCCGCGCGCCACACTATCTCCCGCGCCCACGCCAAATCTCCGGCCGCCAGTCACCCGCGCCCGCACTCCGCACGCCGCGCCGGCGTTCTGCTGCCGCCCGCCGCGCCCAGTGCGCCCCGTGCCGTGCCTCCACCCCGCGCGCTGCCCAGGCCCCTCCGCACCCCCTCCTGCCCCTATAAAAGCTGAGCCCCGGCCGCCCGCACGAGCCACGCACCCAGAACGCACTCGCCGCCGCCATTGCCGCCGCCGAGCGCCGCCCGCCCGTGGACAGCTCTCCACCGCCGCCCACCGCCCAAATTGAGCCTCCAGCCACCATTACATCATCCCCCTGAAGCTCGCCGACCCACCCAACGCCGCCCAGGACCACCGGAGCACCGCCGCCCGCACGGTCACTGCCGCCGCCGCCCCTGCTCGCCGTGGACAGCTCGACCCCGACCTCCTCCGTCCAAGCCAAGCCCCTGAGCAGCTTCCCCACGCGCCACTGAAGCTCGCTGACCGGACCAGGCCGCCCCAAGCCCGCCGGAGCACCGCCGTCGACGCGTGCCGCGCCGCCGCCGCCTCTGCTCCAACGCCGGCGAGCCCTTCCCGGCCGTTCCCCACCTGAACAACACCCCCACAAGGTAGCCCTCGCACCCCTGAACCTTCCCCGACCCTCACCCCTCGCCGCCGGCGAGCCCCTCGCCGGAATTTCGGCCGGCCGCCGTACCCGAGCCGCCCGAGGACCCAATTGCAAGAATTTAAATCTTTAGAAGGGTCTGCGCGTAAGATTCAAGGACCTAGTTGTAAAAGAAAGTTTCAATTCTAGATTCAAATTCAGTGAACTTGTAAAATTCGTATAAAATCGTAGAAACTTCAGAAAAATGCAAACTCAACTGTTCTGGAATCCTTAGAACAAACTCTACCACGATTGTTACAGAAAGTTTCTCAGAATCTCAACATATTTTTCTCTACATTAAATGGAAGCTTTAATGGACTTATTTTGTACCCACTGTTGTAGAACAATGCTGACCATAACATTTGGACAGTGAGTTAGTTGCTTAATGTTTAGGGCTGTGTAAAAAGACCAGGCCCAAATTCCATCTCTAGCTTTACTGTTTATTAAACTTAGTTTCATACCATGTTTAAGTAAAATATTTTATCCCTGCAGTTAGGTGAGGAATCACCCAATGAAACTTTTTCTATTCTGGTGTATTTGTACCTAGAAGCCAGAAAAAAATTAGGAGACTTTTTATCTCACAGTAACCTAATTATTTGATTTATGTGCTAATAACATACATTAAATCAAGAAAATAGTATCTTAGCTTGGAAAATTCTCAAATTGTTACTAGGAGACACACTGTGGTAGAGGTTGCTGTGTAAAAAGGTCCATGGACAAAAACCCTGTGTAGGGTCCTGTAAAAATGAATCCTTGAATAGCCTAGGTGTGGAATGTCATATTTTCTATGCTCTGAATACTGCATGATAAATTCTACAAAAATTACAGTAGCTTTTGCATGCTTAAGTGAAAGCTCTGCAAAAATCTTAGACTCAGTTGTTGCACCAATTGTTCTGTACAAAAAGAACAAGGATCTAACAGCGACTATGTAATATATTTTTCATAATTAATCTGTTACATAAAATTGGCTGAAACTTTTACAGTAAGCACATCTTTCCCAGATGTGCCTAAATCCAAAAGTTCATGACCAGAAACTATCCATTGTAGTAATTACTCTTAAATCGTATCGAGTACCATTACCACGACTTAAACTTGTGCATTCATGTAGAATCGACGACTCTCGCCGACGGAACTTACGAGCTGGTGCCCGCGTCCGAGAGTGAGCAGCGTGAAGCTCAAGCGAATCTAACTGAAGCTCTTGAAGACCCGAGCCCAAGTTCGGAAGAGCCCCAAGCTAACTGTGAAGGCAAGCCCCGGAGCATAACCCATTCTTTCCGAAATTATGCAACTCATTACTCTTTGCTTGTGCATTAAGTTTATAGGAGTTGAATGAAAACTTAGTTGCATGATATCAGGAACCCTTGCTTGAAAACTAGACGTAAGGTTCGATAGAATGCTGTGCTAATAGGACTCCGGTAAAAGTCGAGTGATTTCCTATCACTCGCGAGAAAATAGGAGTTGAATGACTACTACACGCTGCAATCATAAGGACACGGACGGGCTATGGAACGATGGTTACGATTGAGGCCCGTCTGTCTAGTGAAAAATACTAAGGCCGCAGGGTGTGGTAGTGATGGTTAAGTCTTTGAACGTACTAAACACATGCCGAGATTATGGGAATCGGTAAGCTTAAGTACCTGATTGGCCCGGCAAGGGGACGGCATCCTACCCTTTGAACTTCGGTCCCATGTGCATATGGCAAGTGCAGAGAGTGGTCACGACCCGGCGCCGAACCGTGGCGTGGGGCTCTTGTACTCTCGGAGGGTAGCCCCGATCCACGACCCGGAAAGAAAGGGGAAAGGTTGTACGTGTGACTCTAGGGAGTAACCACGTGACGTGTGTTTGGGTTTCCCTTGCAAGGTTAAGAAATTCGATTCGAATCGTCCGTTTCTCACGGCTATTGAGACTGCTTAACCATTTTTACCCACAGAGTAAGAAGAGGAACAATGATGATGAATGAACTGGTTGGATGAAAATTAAATGCTTCACCATGTATGCTATTGGATAGCTGCTTATCTAGAATGGTTAATGAAACTAGAATCTTGAGCTAAAAGTTGAAAGTAAGGACCCACTTGTAGATGCTTTTCGGCACAACAAACCCCTGAGCCAAAAAAAAGCCTTGCATGTCTAGAGTCAGTGGAGTAGATTCCACTACACGGGTAAGTCTTGCTGAGTATTAGTATACTCAGCCTTGCTTGTGGCTCGTTTTCAGGTGAGACCTTCGAAGATATGATTGCTAGCTTGACTTGGCCCTGCACTCTTCCCCCTGGTTGGTCGGTGGAGTGGGATACGCCCCCGTCCAACGGAGATAATGCCGAATGATGTCTCGTACGGGCTTCATCGAGACATTATGTATCGTCGAGTAGCTTCCGTTGTTTATTTTCCGCTGCAACTTAAACTCTGAAGAACTTATTTATGATCGTTGAAGTATTTGGTTTCTAAACTCAGAACTTGGTCTGTAATATTTACTTATGCTAATGTTGTAATATTTGTTGGAATGTGGTATTCTCTGGGCTCATCGTCGCGTGAGCATTTGTATGTATGGCGCTCGATCCGATTACCGTGGTTGTATTGGGAGGTTATACCCGACAGACCAGTGGATTACTCCGTTTGAAGTGTAAGGTTAACCGAGATTGCCTTGATGGTGATGGTTAATACACTTGAGCCGGATTAATTCAGGTGGTTCTGCCACAGCTGGTATCAGAGCCGTAGCTGGTGCCATAGCTGGCAACAGCTGGCGCCAGAGCCAAAATACATACGCCAGAGAATGCGACAAGCCGTAAAACTTATTTTCATAAAACTTGACTAGAAGGATGTGTTGCGAAATACGTTGGTACGTTAAGGATGGTGCCTAGTTCGTAAAGCCCTAAGGGATTATGGTAAAGTTACTAGGTGGCTATCTGACTTATGAAACATTATCAACTGACTTCCAGCACATTACTTTCTGTCAAAACTTACTTTCATGCACAACCGACCTTAAATTCTGTAACGACGCACTCATCGCTAAGGTAAGAAGGTGAGAATCCTCAACCAACTGAGAGAGCTTGGCCTTCCTGTCGGTGATGCGAACCGAACGCTGCCCTCAAGCAGTGGCTTACTTGAGGTGCTGCCAATATGCCGACTGTTAGTTGAACATATTGGGAGTAGAAGGTTTGGCGCAGGGTATGGCGATCGCTGTTCATACCCCCGTCTCATGACGGTACCCCCGTGAATACGCTATCTCGATAGCGTATGTTAACGTCGTCTGTACGGCGGAAATTGTACAGATATCGTTTCTATAAGTAAACGGTAATGAATACGGACGCTTTCATGAGTGCTGGCATGAAAGGTTCATGAAATATATATGCTTGTCAATCTCCTGCAGGTACACTAACCGCGATTATGATAAGTTAAGGAACGATTAGCAAGACTCGACTAGCTATTATAGCGAGAGCCGTATTGTGTATGCCACCGAAAGTATCTTCGTAACACCAAAAGTATTTGGAGATTATTTTATTTTGTGAGGACGAATAGGACGTGCATGCATCATAAACATATATATCGGAAATTGAAAATACGTTGTATGAGAGTGGTAAGGTTCTTGCGTATCTAAGCATGGTTTGCATAAGGACCATCTAGTGAAACTGTCCGAAATCTGCCGTGACCGAAAAGAGAAATTTATTAGCCAAAGAAAATGACCTTTTCTGATAAGGTTCATGTTGAAGAAATTGTTCCAAATTTTGTGTTCTATCTTCTGTTCAAAAATGAAAAATTCTGAACTTATGAATAGTGAGAAATAACGGAAACCTTGGAATGTCAGAATTCTGTCCAGAATAAGCCCTTCTGCCTCTTAAATTTTTAGGCCCCCTTCCTGCGGTTTTCTGCAAAAGAGCACAACACGAAACTTGTTCCAAATTTACCCAGGTAGCTGCTGTTAAAATTTGGTAAATTTTGGCTGGGTATATTTTTCCCTGGTGCACGAAACTCTAGCCCTCTGTTCACTGAAAATTCTGGGTAGACAGTAAGGTAAAACATGAAAAGAAAGACCATTTAGAGACCTATCTAGCTCTGGAGTTGACTAGCAAAGTTGTTCACAAGTTCCTTAGGAGTAATCTAGTGAAATTTGAGAATTTTTGGATGAGAACTGTAGGAGTTATGGTTATTTTTGCACACTATACAGAATCTGTCCCTGTGCTGTTCACAGTTTTTCACTATCTCACTCCATTTGATCTTTTGTTCAGATGGCCGAGCTTGTTGCTATGATGGTGGATGAGGATGGACGCGTACACTCGCAGTGTCTCCACTGGGAGGGCTTTCCCTCTATTTTGTGGGATGTTCTGCGTACCGCGGGCTATCTAGTTCCCCCACGTTACGCCGGACTGGAGTTTGCAGAAAATGGAGTTACCCAGTGCCGTGTCAACGTGACCGTTTTTCCGCACCCGCTACACCCGAAGTGGCCCGCCTTAGAGCTTGAGGCTGTTGGTCGCCGTTTGGCCGATACTTGGGAGCTTGCAGCCATGAGGGCGCTCACCACTTTTTGTGTGCAGCGTCCCGAGGTTGTCACACTCGCTCCCATTGGCTTGTTTCCTGCTGCCCAGGACAACGACCCCTTTTGGCTCAACAGGGTGCAGCACGCACAGTACTTGGTAGACTTTCACGTCCAAGAAACTATTCATACCTCCGTGCGGTGCATGAGTGCACTCTACCGACTTCAGACTCTCCAGAGTCAGGAACTTGAGCAGCTCACTGATCTTGCTCAGGCCTACCACATGATGGCAGATACCAGGGATGAGCAGATTAAGGAGCTCAGTCAGGATCTTGAGGACAGAGACGCTCAGATTGGCCAACTTGAGGGCCAAATTCAGGAGCAGGACACTCTCATGGGTGAGAGAGATGCCACGATAGCACAGTTGGAGGAGCAGCTCCATGATCTGAGCCTTGAGTTGGAGGATGCTAATGAGCACATTCAGTGGCACCATGATCAGAATGACCATCCCCATGAGGAGGACATGGAGGAAGATGAGGAGGAGCCACAGGAGATTGATGGTATCTCCGGTATGGATTTCAAGGGTGAGGTACCACAGGCACCTCAGATGGGAGCTCACTCTCCTGCTCACAGCGAGTCGTCCGTCAACGACTTGGATGACTTCTAGATGACGACCTAGGAGGACTTTTGCACATACTCCTCGATAGGGTAGCCTAACTTTTGGCAAGTGTTGTAATAGGCTAACTAGGAGTTCAGTAACTCTTTTGTAATGGGTACACCTGAACCATGTGGATACCCTCAACTTGTAAGGAACGGCGATAAACTTGAGTGATTTCGTTGTAAGTTGGTAAACGATGAAATCCACAATCGCTGAGACTTGTCGGAATTTTTATCCATGTCTCCTTGTATTTCTTGGCTGAGTGTTGAATACCAAACTTGTGCTAAATTTTGTGATCGTGGTTCTCACAAAAATTCAGCATCATTGGACCTCGCTAGTTTAAGTTATAGGCGAAACAGTACCGATCAATCTGCTGAAAAACAGCTAAGACAGTAAGGCAAAGGACGAGCCTTTCGACCACCTTAGCTATAGTTCTAGCGCCGAAGTTAAATACCAAATTGGTGCATT
This sequence comes from Panicum miliaceum, assembly GCA_032594955.1. Classification (NCBI taxonomy): domain Eukaryota; kingdom Viridiplantae; phylum Streptophyta; class Magnoliopsida; order Poales; family Poaceae; genus Panicum; species Panicum miliaceum. The sequence continues at coordinate 16,022,329 of CM064062.1, forward strand.
CCTAAATTCTCTGACTACTGCCAAAGTATGAGATGTTTTAGATGGACCCACAGCAAGCTATGATTTTTCTCGTAGCAAACAAAGATTCTGTCCACACTTCTAGCTGTGATTTCGGAAGTCTTTGACTACACCAATCATTTATGAATCGAGGAAGTATTATGGATCGCATTGCTAATGGTAACCTTTCACGTTTCAGATGGTTGGATCAACACGTGGCAACCCCGAGGGTTTTGGTGCCGGTGGCAGCCGCTCGCGACAATCGCCACCACCCCCGCCCAGTTTGGTGGAAGTGATGGCCGCTCAAACCGAGCTGCTGCGTCAGATCGTGCAAGGACAGCACCAGCAGAGGGGTGGGCACAATGCTCACCAACCCCAAGCTGCAGGATACACGGATTTCCTAGGGACCCAGCCGCCCTTGTTCCATAAGACCGAGGAACCCCTGGACGCAGATGCATGGATTCGCACCATCGAATCCAAGTTCACACTACTTGTGGCCCCATGCTCAGAAGCCAACAAAGCTCGTTTTGCCGCGCAACAGCTTCGCGGTACCGCTCGTCTGTGGTGGGACCACTATTCTGCGATGCTCCCGGCTGATCATGTAGTCGACTGGGATGAATTCAAGACCGCGTTCCGGGCACATCATATCCCCGAGGGTCTCATGGAGAGGAAGTTGAATGAGTTTCTGGCACTCACCCAGGGCACCCGCACCGTGCTGCAGTACGCCCAAGCATTCAACAACCTATGCCAGTATGCGGGCTATCATGCTGATACGGATGCCAAGAAGCGTGATCATTTCCGCCGAGGTCTGAATACCAAGCTCAAGGAACGTCTGAACCTAGCCAGGGCTGACACCTACAACGAGTTGGTCAATATGGCCATAACCCAGGAAGACTGTATCATGGCACACCGGGCCGAGAAGAAGAGAAAGGCACCCGCAGGACCATCAAGTGCCCAACCACCAAGGTATCGCATCGTGCAAAATGCCGCACCCACAGCTCCACCAAGGGCCCTGCAGCCAGGAAGATGGATTGCCAGACCCCCACAGCAGCCAGGCATGGTACGACCCCTGATGCCTCCACAGAATGGTCCGAGGCCCATTCTTCAGCAGTCTCTTCGACCTAGCCCCGCGAATCGCTGTTTCAAATGCGGGAGTTCCAACCACTTCGCACGAGAATGCCCTCAGTCTGGACAGCCCAACCAAGGTCAGGGATCCAACCCGAACGCCAAGAACAGGGGCAAGAGACAAACCCTGCAAGTCAAGCAAGGACGGATTAACTTCACCACGCTTGCAGAGCTTCCTGAAGGAGCCCCAGTGATGTCGGGTACATTCTCTATCCATAATAAGCCTGCAGTTATATTATTTGATTCTTGTGCATCGCATAGTTTCATAAGTGCAAAATTCGGTGCAAAGGTAGGCTTGGATGTTTGTCACACAAAAGGGTCATATATGATATCAACACCGGGTGGTAAAACTGCTTCAAACCAAATGATCAGACAAGTACCAGTCAAATTGGGTAGTAAAACCATCGACACAGACCTTGTCCTTTTACCCCTTGACGGCATGGACATTATTTTGGGAATGAACTGGATGGCTATGCATGGAGTCACACTGGACCTTTCTTCCCGAGCCGTTGAGATAAATTCACCTAGTCACGGAGCCACTACCCTTTACCTACCATTCCTAGACTGTACGAATTCCTGTGCTTACAAGATGGAAGGACTTAAGCTAGAGGATATTTCCATGGTAAACGAGTATGCCGACGTTTTTCCGGATGACTTACCAGGAATGCCACCAGATAGGGATATTGAGTTCATCATTGAACTACAACCAGGCACTGCACCTATATCCAAAAGGCCATATAGGATGCCCCCTAAGGAATTGGCAGAACTGAAAATTCAACTCCAAGAACTACTGGACAAAGGTTTCATTCGCCCTAGCGCGTCACCTTGGGGATGTCCAGCCCTATTCGTAAAGAAAAAGGATGACAGTTTAAGATTATCTGTGGATTACCGACCTCTCAATGCGGTAACTGTTAAGAATAAATACCCACTTCCTCGTATCGATGTACTCTTCGATCAATTAGCTGGAGCCAGGGTCTTCTCAAAGATTGATCTTCGTTCGGGATATCATCAGATCAAGATTCGCCCATGCGATATTCCTAAGACTGCCTTCTCCACACGCTATGGACTATATGAATTCTTGGTTATGTCCTTTGGACTCACCGATGCCCCTGCCTACTTCATGTATCTCATGAATTCGGTATTCATGCCCGAACTGGACAAATTCATCGTAGTGTTCATCGATGACATCCTAATCTATTCCAAGGATGAGGAAGAGCATGCCAAGCACCTTCATATTGTTCTTCAGCAACTCAGAGACCATCAGCTCTATGCTAAGTTTTCTAAGTGTGAGTTTTGGTTGGATACTGTAAAGTTCTTAGGTCACACGATCTCCAGCGAAGGCATAGCTGTTGACCCCAGCAAGGTACAAGAGGTGATGGATTGGAAACCCCCTACCTCCGTTCATCAGATTCGCAGTTTTCTCGGCTTAGCCGGTTACTACCGCCGCTTCATCTCGGATTTCTCTCGAATTGCTAAGCCCATGACTGAACTGTTAAAGAAGGATGTAAAGTTTGCATGGAATGAGAAATGTGAAGAAGCTTTCCACACTCTCAGAGAGCATCTGACTACTGCACCTGTGTTAGCTCAACCCGATAATACCAAGTCGTTCGATGTATATTGTGATGCATCGGGTACTGGTCTAGGATGTGTGCTTATGCAAGAGAATCGAGTGATTGCATATGCCTCACGAGCCCTTCGGCCCCACGAACAGAATTATCCCACTCATGACCTTGAGCTTGCAGCTGTCATTCACGCTCTGAAAATATGGAGGCACTATCTCATGGGTACACAGTGCAATATCTACACGGATCATAAGAGTCTCAAGTACATCTTCACACAAGACGATCTGAATATGAGACAACGGAGATGGCTAGAATTAATCAAGGATTATGACCTTGAAGTGCACTATCACCCCGGCAAGGCTAACGTAGTCGCGGATGCACTAAGCCGCAAGTCCCATTGCCATTGCTTGTCCATGGAGTCCTACCATGAGACATTGTGTGCAGAGATGAGGAAGCTTAACTTGGAAATGGTTTCCCAAGGCACTCTAGATCACATCTCAGTTGAGCCCACTCTTCACGACCAAATCGTCATGGCACAACTACATGACGAAGGAATTAAGATCATCAAACAAAAACTCTCTCTAGGTGAGGAGAAGTATAAATGTTTCCGCCAGGACCATAAGGGAGTTCTATGGTTCGAAAGTCGTATAGTCATTCCGAAGAATCGTGAACTCCGCAAGCAAATTCTGGATGAGGCACACCTTTCCAAATTCTCTATCCACCCCGGCAGTAGCAAAATGTATCAAGACCTAAGGCGAAACTTCTGGTGGACTAGAATGAAAAGAGAAATTGCTGCATATGTCTCGGAATGTGACACGTGCCAGAGAGTAAAAGCTAGCCACTTGAAGGTAGCCGGTACACTTCAGCCGTTACCTATACCATCATGGAAATGGGAAGACATAAGTATGGACTTCATCGTTGGACTACCAAACACTTCCCAGAAACATGATTCCATATGGGTTATCGTGGACAGACTCACGAAGACGGCACATTTTCTTCCGGTACACACCACCTATTCTACCAAGAAATATGCCGAGATTTACCTCGATCGTATTGTTTGCCTGCATGGAATACCTAAGACAATTATTTCCGATCGTGGTCCTCAGTTTGTAGCACGCTTTTGGGAACAACTGCAAATGTCTCTTGGCACTAAGCTGATTCGCAGCTCAGCATACCATCCTCAGACTGATGGGCAAACGGAAAGAGTAAACCAAATCCTTGAAGACATGCTGAGAGCTTGCGTCATCCACTATGACAAGAATTGGGACAAATGCCTACCCCTAGCAGAGTTCTCGTACAACAACAACTATCAAACAAGTTTGAAAATGGCACCATTTGAGGCCCTGTACGGACGAAGGTGTCGAACTCCTTTGAGCTGGTCACAAGCCGGAGAACGTCAAATAATTGGACCTGACCTGGTAATCGAGGCAGAGGAGAAAGTAAAAGTAATACAAGCAAACCTTAGAGCCGCACAAGCTCGACAAAAGAGCTATTCTGACAAAAGGAGAAAGCCCCTAAAGTTCGAAGTTGGCGATCATGTCTACCTTCGAGTTTCACCAACCAAGGGAGTGTGAAGATTTGGAATCAAAGGCAAATTAGCTCCCCGTTATGTTGGTCCCTACGAAATCATTGAGAGCTGCGGACCCGTAGCCTACAGATTATGACTGCCCCCTCAGCTCACGGCCACCCATGATATCTTCCACGTATCTCAACTCAAGAAGTGTATTCGAGTCCCTACCGAGATTGTGGAACAACAAGAAATATCGTTGGAACCCGACCTCTCATATGTCGAACACCCAGTTAAGATTTTGGATCAAAAAGAGAGAGAGACCAGGAGGAAAGTGATTAGAATGTATAAAGTACAATGGAATCACCACACGGAAGAAGAAGCCACCTGGGAAACCGAGAGCTACCTAAACCAACATTTCCCTGGGTTTCTTATCTCAACCACTGGTATGTGCACCCACGCCCACACTAAGAATTACCGAATCTCGGGGTGAGATTCTTGTTAAGGGGGGAAGGCTGTGACAACCCTGGTAAAATACATTTCCAAAATCACTATCATTAGCCTAACCCTATGCTTAACCAACTAATAAAAGGGTGGAAAGAATTAGAACGAGTTCAGTTGGAATTCAAATTTGATTGAGCACATTTGGTTACTTTTGAACTTTTAAATTTAACTTTCAAACCATAAGCCAAATGAGATTTTGTCTGAAACCAAACTTGTAGGTCTTTTTATTCTGAACAACTTTCGTGTTCAAAAGTTTTTGAAATTCAAATTAGAAAGAGGAGAAAACGCCCTGTTTGCACCCAGCCCCCTGAAGTTTTCCAAATTCTCGCATTCAGGCCCTCGCGCCCCCCCCCCCCCCCCCCCTCTCTCTCTCCTCCCCGCCCGACCGCCGCGGGCCAGGTGGCCGGCGACGCCTGACCGGCGCGAGGCGCCAGGCCAGTGGCCGCCGTGCCACCCCGCCACGGCCGGCTTTGCCCCCTCCCCACGCCGCGCGGCCCAATGAGCGCCCGCGCGTGCGCACGCCGCTGCCGCGCCCAGCCCCGCCGCCCGTCGCGCCCAGTCACCGCGCCCCGCCGTGCCGCCCCGGCTCCCGCGCCCCGCCCGTCGCTGCGCCTGCCCTCCGCCCGAGCCGCTGCAGCTGCTGCTCCACCACTCCGCGCGCCACACTATCTCCCGCGCCCACGCCAAATCTCCGGCCGCCAGTCACCCGCGCCCGCACGCCGCACGCCGCGCCGGCGTTCTGCTGCCGCCCGCCGCGCCCAGTGCGCGCCGTGCCATGCCTCCGCCCCGCGCGCTGCCCAGGCCCCTCCGCACCCCCTCCTGCCCCTATAAAAGCCGAGCCCCGGCCGCCCGCGCGAGCCACGCACCCAGAACGCACTCGCCGCCGCCATTGCCGCCGCCGAGCGCCGCCCACCCGTGGACAGCTCTTCACCGCCGCCCACCGCCCAAATTGAGCCTCCAGCCACCACTACATCATCCCCCTGAAGCTCGCCGACCCACCCAACGCCCCCCAGGACCACCGGAGCACCGCCGCCCGCACGGTCACTGCCGCCGCCGCCCCTGCTCGCCGTGGACAGCTCGACCCCGACCTCCTCCGTCCAAGCCAAGCCCCTGAGCAGCTTCCCCACGCGCCAGTGAAGCTCGCTGACCGGACCAGGCCGCCCCAAGCCCGCTGGAGCACCGCCATCGATGCGTGCCGCGCCGCCGCCGCCTCTGCTCCAACGCCGGCGAGCCCTTCCCGGCCGTTCCCCACCTGAACAACACCCCCACAAGGTAGCCCTCGCACCCCTGAACCTTCCCCGACCCTCACCCCTCGCCGCCGGCGAGCCCCTCGCCGGAATTCCGGCCGGCCGCCGTACCCGAGCCGCCCGAGGACCCAATTGCAAGAATTTAAATCTTTAGAAGGGTCTGCGCGTAAGATTCAAGGACCTAGTTGTAAAAGAAAGTTTCAATTGTAGATTCAAATTTAGTGAACTTGTAAAATTCGTATAAAATCGTAGAAAATTCAGAAAAATGCAACCTCAACTGTTCTGGAATCCTTAGAACAAACTCTACCACGTTTGTTACAGAAAGTTTCTCAGAATCTCAACATATTTTGCTATACATTAAATGGAAGCTTTAATGGACTTATTTTGTACCCACTGTTGTAGAACAATGCTGACCCTAAATTTGGACAGTGAGTTAGTTGCTTAATGTTTAGGGCTGTGTAAAAAGATCAGGCCCAAATTCCATCTCTAGCTTTACTGTTTATTAAACTTAGTTTCATACCATGTTTAAGTAAAATATTTTATCCCTGCAGTTAGGTGAGGAATCACCAATTGAAACTTTTTCTATTCTGGTGTATTTGTACCTAGAAGCCAGAAAAAAATTAGGAGACTTTTTATCTCACAGTAACCTAATTATTTGATTTATGTGCTAATAACATACATTAAATCAAGAAAATAGTATCTTAGCTTGGAAAATTCTCAAATTTTTACTAGGAGACACACTGTGGTAGAGGTTGCTGTGTAAAAAGGTCCATGGACAAAAACCCTGTGTAGGGTCCTGTAAAAATGAATCCTTGAATAGCCTAGGTGTGGAATGTCATATTTTCTATGCTCTGAATACTGCATGATAAATCCTACAAAATTTACAGTAGCTTCTGCATGACTAAGTCAAAGCTCTGCAAAAATCTTAGACTCAGTTGTTGCACCAATTGTTTTGTACAAAAAGAACAAGGATCTAACAGCGACTATGTAATATATTTTTCATAATTAATCTGTTACATAAAATTGGCTGAAAATTTTACAGTAAGCACATCTTTCCCTGATGTGCCTAAATCCAAAAGTTCATGACCAGAAACTATCCATTGTAGTAATTACTCTTAAATCGTATCGAGTACCATTACCACGACTTAAACTTGTGCATTCATGTAGAATCGACGACTCTCGCCGACGGAACTTACGAGCTGGTGCCCGCGTCCGAGAGTGAGCAGCGTGAAGCTCAAGCGAATCTAACTGAAGCTCTTGAAGACCCGAGCCCAAGTTCGGAAGAGCCCCAAGCTAACTGTGAAGGCAAGCCCCGGAGCATAACCCATTCTTTCCGAAATTATGCAACTCATTACTCTTTGCTTATGCATTAAGTTTATAGGAGTTGAATGAAAACTTAGTTGCATGATATCAGGAACCCTTGCTTGAAAACTAGACGTAAGGTTCGATAGAATGCTGTGCTAATAGGACTCCGGTAAAAGTCGAGTGATTTCCTATCACTCGCGAGAAAATAGGAGTTGAATGACTACTACACGCTGCAATCATAAGGACACGGACGGGCTATGGAACGATGGTTACGATTGAGGCCCGTCTGTCTAGTGAAAAATACTAAGGCCGCAGGGTGTGGTAGTGATGGTTAAGTCTTTGAACGTACTAAACACATGCCGAGATTATGGGAATCGGTAAGCTTAAGTACCTGATTGGCCCGGCAAGGGGACGGCATCCTACCCTTTGAACTTCGGTCCCATGTGCATATGGCAAGTGCAGAGAGTGGTCACGACCCGGCGCCGAACCGTGGCGTGGGGCTCTTGTACTCTCGGAGGGTAGCCCCGATCCACGACCCGGAAAGAAAGGGGAAAGGTTGCACGTGTGACTCTAGGGAGTAACCACGTGACGTGTGTTTGGGTTTCCCTTGCAAGGTTAAGAAATTCGATTCGAATCGTCCGTTTCTCACGGCTATTGAGACTGCTTAACCATTTTTACCCACAGAGTAAGAAGAGGAACAATGATGATGAATGAACTGGTTGGATGAAAATTAAATGCTTCACCATGTATGCTATTGGATAGCTGCTTATCTAGAATGGTTAATGAAACTAGAATCTTGAGCTAAAAGTTGAAAGTAAGGACCCACTTGTAGATGCTTTTCGGCAAAACAAACCCCTGAGCCAAAAAAAAGCCTTGCATGTCTAGAGTCAGTGGAGTAGATTCCACTACACGGGTAAGTCTTGCTGAGTATTAGTATACTCAGCCTTGCTTGTGGCTCGTTTTCAGGTGAGACCTTCGAAGATATGATTGCTAGCTTGACTTGGCCCTGCACTCTTCCCCCTGGTTGGTCGGTGGAGTGGGATACGCCCCCGTCCAACGGAGATAATGCCGAATGATGTCTCGTACGGGCTTCATCGAGACATTATGTATCGTCGAGTAGCTTCCATTGTTTATTTTCCGCTGCAACTTAAACTCTGAAGAACTTATTTATGATCGTTGAAGTATTTGGTTTCTAAACTCAGAACTTGGTCTGTAATATTTACTTATGCTAATGTTGTAATATTTGTTGGAATGTGGTATTCTCTGGGCTCATCGTCGCGTGAGCATTTGTATGTATGGCGCTCGATCCGATTACCGTGGTTGTATCGGGAGGTTATACCCGACAGACCAGTGGATTACTCCGTTTGAAGTGTAAGGTTAACCGAGATTGCCTTGATGGTGATGGTTAATACACTTGAGCCGGATTAATTCAGGTTGTTCTGCCACAAAACACGCTCGAGAAGATGATGCATACATCTCCGTTTGTATCATCTGGACCCATTCTCTTTGAAGTTGCAAAATCTGCGATTTCCGAAGAGTATGATTCGGAAGAGATTCCTCACCTTTGTGAAGACGAACGATCATCATCACCCTCGATCGAGTTAGAGCCTCTTCCCGCTGGCCCAAAGTACGTTGTTCTCGACCACACTCGAGATACAACTTCGATCTTTCATGATGTATCTCTTGAGATGGAAAACCCATGGGCCATGGAATTTTGTGAGGCACCGACTCTGGAGTCTGAAGGAAAGAATTCGTAAGACGAGCATGGAAGCTTATTTGTTGAATTACCCCAAGAACGATGCTCGTTCAATAACTCTCCAAAGTTAGGCATGCTTTGTGCACCGAGCACGCACGAGGACTACAACCACCTTAAGGTCCTCCTTTGCAAAATCTTCAGAAGGTTGGTTGTAGACGCATATGTTTATCATAAGCATTGTAAATTTCGTGGATACTCTGTGGCACTAACCTTGCAGCTAAAGCTTCATGAAACACCAACAATTGGTGGTGAGAAGGGAATGATATCACCAATGATAGATGCAAGAGGAAGTTCCCATGGTTGAGCTTCTGACCATAAACAAAGCACTGCCGAGAGATAACCTGGATTATCATTTGATTTTTTCCCTTTCAAATATACGCAAGAGCATGTTTTAGGATAAGTTTTCCTTTGGGTATTTTTGGTCACTAACCATTTCATGTGAAGATTAAAAAGAACGAAGGACAGGTGATGCCTAAGAATATGAGAACTACACCAACTACAACACTATGGTAATTCTTGGTGAGGGAACATTATGCAGGGAAGCTTGAACTCCACACACTTGAGTTGTGTTGCTCGCAATGCAAACTCCAAGTGTGGGGGAGGTATGTGAGTATTGTGGCAGAACCACCTGAATTAATCCGGCTCAAGTGCGCTAACCATCACCACGAGGGCAATCAGGACTAACTTGCACTTCAAACGGAATAATCCATTGGTCTGTCGGGTAACCTCCCGATACAACCACGGTTTTTGCCGATCGAAACCACACATACATGTACTCACACGAAGGTGAGCCCAGAGGATACAACATTCCACAGATTTTACATCACAGGGTTCATCATAAATTATTATTACAACTGAGTTCGAATTCGTAAAACAAGTACTTCAGAGTTCAAAGTCATTGAGTTCTTCAGAGTTCAATGCAGTGGAAAAATAACGATAACTACTCAATGATACATGATGTCTCGATGAAGCCCGTACGACACAGCACTCAACATTATCATCGTTGGCCGGGGGCGCATCCCATTCCACTGACCAACCAGGAGGAAGAGTACACGGCCAAGTCAATCTAGCGATCATATCCTCAAAAGTATCACCTGAAAACAAGCCACAAGCAAGGCTGAGTATATTAATACTCAGCAAGGCTTACCCGACTAGTGGAATATACTTAGCCGACTCCTAGACATGCAAGGCTTTTGGCTTGAGGGGTTTGTTTTGCCGAAAAGCATATACAAGTAGGTCCTTACTTTCAAATTTTAGCTCCAGATTCTAGTTTTCTTTAACCATTCTAGGTAAGCAACTATCCAATATCATACATGGTGAAAGAATTAATTTTTCATCCAACAATATTAATCATCATCATTGTTCCTCTTCTTACTCTATGTGGTAAAAGGGTCAAGCAGTCTCAATAACCATGAGAAATGGACGATTCGAATCGAATTTCTTAACCTTGCAAGGGAAACCTAAACACAGGTCACGTGGTTACTGCCAGAGTCACACGTGCAACTTTTACCCTTTCTTCCTGGGTTGTGGATCAGGGCCACCCTCCGAGACTATAGAGCCTAGCTCTGTACCCACCATGAGCGCGCATGGAACCGAAGTTGAGAGGGTGGGATGTTGTCCACTTGCCAGTCCGATTAGGTACTTAAGCTTACCGATTACCATATTCTCGGCATGTGGTTAGTACGTTCAAACGCTTAACCACCACTACCACACACTGCGGCCTTAGCATCTTTCACTAAACAGACAGGGCCTCAATCATCAACTTGAACATCGCACCATAGCCCCATCCGTCGACCTTATGATTGCAGCATTTGGTAAACATTCAACTCCTATATTCTCGCGAGTGACAGGAAATCACTCGACTTTTACCGGGTCCTATTAGCATAGCATTCTATCGAACCTTATATCTAGTGTTCAGAACATGGGTATCTAGGATCATGCAACTAAGTTTTCATTCAACTCCTATAAACTTAATGCACAAGTAAAAATAGAGTAATAAGTTCCATAATTTGGAACATAGGGTTCATGCTCCGGGGCTTGCCTTCTTGGGTAAAGTTAGCCTGGGGCTCGTCCGAAGTCGGGTTCGGGTCTTTGAAAGCTTCAGTTAGATTCACTTGAGCTTCACGCTGCTCACTCTCAGACTTGGGCACCAGCTCGTACGTTCCGTCAGCGAGAGTAGTCGATTCTATATAAATTAGTGCATTTTTCCAAACACAAAAACTAATTATTTGAATTAGTGCATTTTTCCTACCACAAAATTATATAAATAGGTTACAGTAAGGAAAAAGGTTCTAAATTTTTTCTGTGGTATTTAGGCATCACTATAACAGCTCTGGAAAAGTTTCACAGCATGAAACACAATATAACAGCAGGTACAAATTAGTTCTATTATTTCATGGCATAAACAAAGTTTAACAAAAAGTTTAGATAGAGATGGGTTCTGGTCCTAAACTTTTTACACTGGACAACACATCAAGCAACTAATCTACTGTCCAAAAATTAGATTCATAACTGGTCTACAACCGTGGGTACAATTAAAGTCTATTAAACTTTCCATTTAATTTCGAGCAAGATTTAGCAAGCAACTAAAGAAAAGCATGTTACAAAAGTTGTAGATTTTCTTCTAACGATTCTATAACTGTTGAGTTTGTATTTTTCCAATTTTTCTAAGATTTTATATAAATTTTACAAGTTCGCTATTTTTGAATTCAAAGTTTAAACACAGGTCTACAGTTATGCTCCTGGAAACTTGCGTGCAGACCCTTTTAAAGATTTCAATCGTTGCAATTGGGTCCCTAGGCGGCGCTGGCACGGTGGCCGGCCAAATTCTGGTGAGGGGGCTCGTCGGTGATGAGGGAAAAAGGGTCGGGGAGAACCAGGGTGATGAGAGCTACCTTGTGGTGTCCTTGGTCGGGGTTGGGGGTGGCCGGAAGGGCTTGTTGGCGTGGAACAGGGGGCGGCGGCGGTGCGGAGCGTCGGCGACGGTGCTCCGGCGGGGTTGGGGCAGCGCTGGCGGGTCGGAAAGCTCCGGTGGGGTGATGTAGTCCCGTTTCGAGCCTTGGTTCGGGCTGAGGAGGGCCGGGGGTGGGGTGTCCACGGCGGTCAGGGGCGGCGACGGTGGAGGCGGCGCTAGTGGTGCTCCTACGGGTCTGGGCGGCGATGGGCGGGGCAGTAAGCTGCGGTGGGGCGGTGTGGTGGTGGTTGGAGACTCAGCTCTAGCAATGGGTAGCCGGAGAGGTGAGCTCCATGGTGAGCTGGGCACGACAGCGGTAATGGCGATGGTGGCGTTCTGGTGGGTCGGGGCGCGCACGAGCGGCTTCGTGCCGCCTTTTATAGGCTGCAGGAGGGAGGGAGAGGGCCGGGCGACGCTGGGGAGGGGCAGCACCACGGGGGTGCGTTACTGGGCGCGGTGGGCGGCGAGCAGTGCCGGCGTGGCGTGCGGCGAGCGCGAGCAGAGGATTGGGCGCCGGGGATTTGGCGTGGGGGAGGGAAGATCACGCGGGCGTGGGTTGGGCGAGCAACTGCAGCAGCGGCTTGTCGGGGCGGCGAGCGCGGTGACTGGCGGGTCGTGGCGGAGGCTCGGGCATGGCGCGGCCTAGCCATTGGGCGCGGCGGCGGCGAGCAGAGGCGGTGACGGCATCGCGTGCCAGCGACGCGGGCACGAGTTGGGAAGGGACGTGCCATGGGGGGGGGGCGCAGCGCAGCTGGTAGGGCGGGGCTGGCCGGCCATTGGCTTGTCGTGGCGTGGGCAGCAGGCATCGCCGGCCAGGTGGCCAGCGGCGACAGCGCGACGGGCGGGGGGTGTCGGGTGAAGCAGAGAGAGGGGAGGGACTGAAAGTAGAAATAGAAGAAAAGGGAGGGGCTGGTTTGCAAAGTCAAGTGTTTCTCAAATTTTTATGTTGAAACTCAAAAATCTCTGAACATGAAAGTTGTTTAAAATGAAAAGTTCTACAAGTTTTGTTTCAGGCCAAAGTTCATTTGAGTTCTAGTTTAGAAGTTATTTTAAAAACTCAAAGGTATGATTCGGAGGGCACGTCATTTCCTAGGCAAAAATTTTGTATTCTCGCCAAGGCTTCAACTAGACTTTTATTTATCCTGCCATCAATGGTGTTCCTGTTAAATTTCACAGCAATAAGTGCTTTGAGGTGAGAGTTATTCAATTTGTTCAATTAAAGTACATGTACTTGTGCACATATACACATCTATTTTCAGTTCAAAGCAAAACCAATTTATAATTCATTTCTTTTAAACTTTTCTTAGTTATTTATGCATCGTGTTAGGCTAATGAGGCTTATTTCAAAATTTAAACACCTGAGGCATTACAGCCTTCCCCCCTTAAAAAGAATGTTGCCCCGAGATTCGGACAATAGGCTTAGTGTGGATAGTGTGTGTACCTTTACTAGAGTTGAGAAAACCCGGGAAATTTTGGTTTAGATAGCTTTCAGTTTCCCATGTGGCTTCTTCCTCAGTATGATGATTCCATTGAATTTTATACATTTTAATCACTTTCCTCCTAGTGCTTCTTTCTTTTTGATCCATGATTTTGATAGGATACTCAACATTTGAGAGGTCGAGTTCTACAAATATTTCTTGTTGTTCCACAACCTCGGTAGGGACTCGAACACACTTCTTGAGTTGAGATACATGAAAGACGTCATGGATGGCTGCAAGCTGAGGGGGCAGTCGTACTCTATAGGCTACGGGTCCACAGCTCTCAATGATTTCGTAGGGACCAACATATCGGGGAGATAGTTTTCCTTTGACTCCGAATCGTTGTACACCCTTGGTTGGTGAAACTCGAAGGTAGACGTGGTCACCAACTTCAAATCTCAAAGGCTTTCTTCTCCGGTCGAAATAGCTTTCCTGCCTGGATTGTGCGGCTCTAAGATTTTCTTGTATTACGCTCACTTTTTCCTCTGCCTCGATTACCAAGTCTGGTCCAAAAATTTTGCGTTCTCCGGTTTGTGACCAACTTAAAGGAGTTCGACACCTTCGTCCGTACAAGGCCTCAAATGGTGCCATTTTCAAACTCGCTTGGTAGCTATTGTTGTAGAAGAACTCTGCTAGGGCTAGGCATTTGTCCCAATTCTTATCATAGTGGATGACGCAAGCTCTAAGCATGTCTTCAAAAATTTGGTTCACTCTTTCAGTTTGTTCGTAAGTTTGAGGATGATAGGCTGAGCTTTGAATCAATTTAGTACCAAGAGATGCTTGCAATTGTTCCCAAAAGCGTGTTACAAACTGAGTACCACGATCGGAAATAATAGTCTTTGGTACTCCATGTAGGAAAACGATGCGATCGAGATAAATCTCGGCATATTTCTTGGCAGTATAGGCGGTGTGTACCAGAAGAAAATGTGCCGTCTTTGTGAGTCTATCAATGATAACCCATATGGAATCATGTCTCTGTGCGGTACTCGGCAATCCAACAATGAAATCCATACTTATGTCTTCCCATTTCCATGAGGGTATAGGCAAAGGTTGAAGTGTACCGGCTACTTTCAAGTGGCTGGCTTTTACTCTCTGGCATGTGTCACATTCTGAGACATATTTAGCAATTTCCCTTTTCATTCTAGTCCACCAGAAGTTTTGCCTAAGATCTTGATACATTTTGCTACTGCCGGGGTGAATAGAAAATTTGAAAAGATGTGCCTCATCAAGAATTTGTCTGCGGAGCTCATGATTCTTTGGAACGACTATGCGACTTTCGAACCATAGAACTCCCTTATGGTCCTGGTGGAAATATTTGTATTTCTCTTCACCTAGAGAGAGTTTTTGTTTGATGATCTTAACTCCTTCATCATGTAGTTGTGCCATGATGATCTGGTCGTGAAGAGTGGGCTCAACCGAGATGTGATTCAGAGTGCCTTGAGGAATTATTTCCAAACTAAGCTTTCTCATTTCCAAACATAACGTCTCATTATAGAACTCCACTGATAGGCAATGGCAATGGGCCTTACGGCTTAGTGCATCCGCGACTACATTAGCCTTGCCGGGGGTGATAGTGCACCTCGAGGTCATAATCCTTGATTAATTCTAGCCATATTCTTTGTCTCATATTCAGATCGGCTTGGGTGAAGATATATTTGAGACTCTTGTGATCGGTGTAGATAATACAATGAGTGCCCAAGAGATAATGTCTCCATATTTTTAGAGCATGAATGACTGCTGCTAATTCGAGATCATGGGTCGGATAATTCTGCTCATGGGGCCGAAGGGCTCGTGAAGCATAGGTAATAACTCGATTTTCTTGCATAAGCACAAAACCAAGACCAGTGCCAGATGTGTTACAGTAAGCATCGAACGGCTTGGTGTTATCGAGTTCAGCTAGCACAGGGGCTGTAGTCAAATGTTCTCTAAGAGTGTGGAAAGCTTCTTCACATTTCTCATCCCACACAAACTTTACTCCCTTCTTCAATAGTTCAGTCATAGGCTTAGCAATTCTGGAGAAATCCGGATTGAAGCGGCGATAGTAAGCGGCGAAACCAAGAAAACTGTGAATCTGATGAACAGAGGTAGGAGGCTTCCAATCCATCACCTCTTGCACCTTGCTGGGGTCAACGGCTATGCCTTCGTTGGAAATTGTGTGACCCAAGAATTTCACACTATCCAACCAGAATTCGCACTTAGAAAATTTAGCATAGAGCTGATGGTCTCTAAGAAGCTGAAGAACAATGTGCAGGTGCTTAGCGTGCTCTTCCTCATTCTTGGAATAGATAAGGATGTCATCAATGAAGACTACGATGAATTTGTCGAGCTCGGGCACGAATACCGAATTCATGAGATACATGAAATAGGCAGGGGCATTGGTGAGACCAAAGGACATGACCAAGAATTCATATAGTCCATATCGTGTGGAAAAGGCGGTCTTAGGAATATCACATGGACGAATCTTTATCTGATGATATCCAGATCGAAGATCAATCTTTGAGAAAACTCTAGCTCCAGATAATTGATCAAAGAGAACGTCGATGCGGGGAAGTGGGTATTTATTTTTAACGGTCACCGCATTGAGAGGTCGGTAGTCCACACATAATCTTAAACTGTCATCCTTTTTCTTTACAAAAAGGGCTGGACATCCCCAAGGCGATGCACTAGGACGAATGAAGCCTTTGTCCAGTAGTTCTTGGAGTTGTGTTTTTAGTTCGGCCAATTCCTTAGATGGCATTTTATAGGGTCTTTTGGAGATAGGTGCAGTGCCTGGTTGCAGTTCAATAACGAACTTAATATCCTTATCTGGTGGCATTCCTGGTAAGTCATCCAGAAAAACATCGGCATACTCGCATACCACTGGAATATATTCAAGTTTGATTCCTTCCATCACGAAAGCACAAGAATTCGTGCACTCCAGGAACGGTAGGTAAAGGGTAGTGGCTCGGTGACTAGGTGAATTTATTTCAACAGCTCGGGAAGAAAGGTCCAGTGTGACTCCGTGTAGAGCCATCCAATTCATACCCAAAATAACGTCCATGCCGTCAAGGGGTAAAAGAACAAAGTCCGTGTTGAAGGTTTTACTACCCAACTTGATTGGTACTTGCCTTATCATTTGATTTGAAGCAATTTTACCACCCGGTGTTGATATCATATACGACCCTTTTGTGTGACAAACATCCAAGCCTACTTTAACACCAAACTTTGCACTAATGAAACTATGTGATGCACCAGAATCAAACAATATAACTGTAGGCTTGTTATGGATAGAGAATGTACCCGTCATCACTGGTGCTCCTTCAGGAAGTTCTGCAAGAGTGGTGAAATTGATCTGTCCTTGTTTGACCTGAAGGGTCTGCCTCTTGCCTTTGTTCTTATTGTTCTGGTTAGAGTCTTGGCCCTGATTTGGCTGCCTAGGCCGAGGGCATTCTCGGGCAAAATGACTGGAACTTTCACAATTGAAACAACGATTGACGATGTTTGGATGAAGGAATTGCTGAGTAGCGGGCCTTGGACCAGTTTGCTGAGGCACAGGGGGTCGTACAACACCTTGCTGCTGTGGGGGCCTGATAATCCAACGTCCTGGCTGAGGGGCCTTTTGTGGAGCTGTAGGTGCAGCATTTTGCACTAAGCGATACCTCAGTGGCTGAGCACCCGAGGATCCAGTTGGCGCCTTCCTCTTCTTTTCAGCACGATGAGCTCTAATACAATCCTCTTGGGTAATTGCCATGTTTACCAGCTCATTATATGTATCGGCCTTGACAAGATTCAGCCATTCCTTGAGTTTGGTACTCAGACCTCTGCGGAAACGATCACGCTTCTTAGTATCCGTGTCTGCGTGATAGCCTGCGTACTGGCATAGATTGTTGAAGGCCTGAGCATACTGAAGTACAGTGCGGGTACCCTGAGTGAGTGCCAGAAACTCATTTAGCTTTCTTTCTATAAGACCTTCTGGGATATGGTTTGCCCGGAACGCAGTTTTGAATTCATCCCAGCTGACGACGTGATCAGCCTGGAGCATAGCAAAGTAATTGTCCCACCAAAGACGAGCTGTACCGCGAAGTTGCTGAGCGGCATAGCGAGCCTTGTTTTCATCCGAGCATGGGACCACAAGTAGAGAAAACTTGGACTTGATGGTGCGAATCCAAGCGTCCGCATCCAAGGGTTCCTCCGTTTTGTGAAACAAGGGAGGCTGGGTCCCAAGGAAATCCATGTAACCAGCAACTTGAGGTTGGTGAACATTGTGCCCACCACGCTGATGGTGTTGTCCTTGCACGAGCTGGCGAAGCAACTCGGTTTGAGCGGCCATTACTTCCACCAAGCTGGGTGGTGGCGGTGGCTGTTGTTGTGGTTCACTAGCACTAGCACCGAAACCCTCCGGGTTACCACGGGTTTCTCCAACCATCTAAAACGTGAATGTTTACCATTAGCAACATGATCCATATTGCTTCCACGATTAAAAAGGATTAGAGCGGAAAAGAGTAGACTTCCAAAAGATCATGGATAGAATCGTGGACAGAATATTGTCTGCCATAAGAAACTTATAACTCCTGGTAGGTTCATCTAAAATTGCTCATATTTTGGCAGTGGGTAGGGAATTCAGAGATGTACAACTTTGGTATTCAGCATAGACGCTAAATCGATAGCCGAGATGGTCGAAAGATTTTCACTCTTTGCTTCTCTGTCTCGGCTGTTTTTCAGCAGAATGAGTTATAGTATCTTGCCTATAACTCAAACTATCAAGGTCCAATGATGCTGAAATTTTGTGAGAACCTAGATCACAAAAATTGTGACAATTTTGGTATTCAACACTCAGTCCAGAAATGTAAGGAGATATGGGTAAAAATTCCGACAAGTTTCTGCAATCGCAGATTCAACTGCTTTCCAACATCACAATCAAACCACCAAGTTTTTTTTTGCCATGGCCTACATGATTAGAGTATCCAATGGTTGAGTTGTACCCATCACCAAAGAGGTACTCAACTCTTAGTTAGCCTATTACAACACTTTCCAAAAGTTAGGCTACACTATCGAGGAGTATATGCAAAAGTCCTCTTAGGTCATCAACTAGAAATCGTCGAGGTTGTTGACGGACGACTCGCTGCGAGTAGGAGAGTGAGCTGCCATTGGAGGTGGCTGCGGTGCCTCACCCTCAAAGTCCATACCTGAAACACCGCCAATCTCATGTGGCTCCTCAATATCTTCCTCCATATCCACCATGTCGGTAGGGGCATTCTGATCATGGTGCCACTGAATGTGCTCATTAGCATCCTCCAACTCAAGGTTCAGATCATGGAGCTGCTCCTCCAAGTGCGCTATCATGTCAACCCTTTCACCCATGAGAGTGTCATGCTCCTGAACTTGGCCCTCAAGTTGGCTAATCCGGGTTTCTCTGTCCTCAAGTTCCTTACTGAGCTCCTTAATCTGCTGATCTCTGTTATTTGCTATTACGTGGTAGGCCTGTGCAAGATCAGCGAGCTGCACAAGCGCCTGACTCTAGAGAGCCTGAAGTCGGTACGGTGCATTCATGCACCGCACGGAGGTCTCGATGGTCTCCTGGGCGTGAAAGTCCACTAACTACTGTGAGTGCTGCACCCTGTTGAGCCAAAATGGGTCGTTATCCTGGGCAGCAGGAAACAAACCAATAGGAGTGAGCGTGATGGTCTCGGGGCACTGCACACAGAAAGTGGTGAGCGCCCTCATGGCAGCAAGCTCCCAAGTATCGGCCAAACGGTGACCAACAGCCTCAATCACCAAGGCAGGCCACTCCGGGTGTAGTGGGTGCGGAAAGATGGTCACGTTAACACGGCACTGGGTAACTCCATTCTCTGCAAACTCCAGTCCCGCGTAACGTGGGGGAATTGGATAGCCCACGGTGCTCAGAACATCCCAATAGATAGAGGGAAATCCCTCCTAGTGGAGACACTGCGAGTGAACGCGTCCATCCTCATCCACCATCATGGCAACAGGCTCGGCCATTTGAACAAAAGATCGAATTGGTGAGATAGTGAAAAACTGTGAACAGCATAGTGAACAGGTTCTGGATAGTGCGCTAAAATAGCTATAACTTCAACAGTTATTATCCAAAAATTCTCAACTTTTACCAGAACATTCCTAAGGTATTTGTGAACAACTTTGTTAGTCAACTCCAGAGCTAGATCAGGCTCTAAGATGGTATTTCTCTTAAGGTTTTACTTTACTATCTACCCAGAAATTTCAGTGAATAGTGAGCCAATTTTTCGTCCACCAGGGAAAATCTACCCAGCTAAAAATTACCAAATTTTAACAATCTCTGCCTGAGTAAATTTACAACAAGTTTTATGTTGGACACTTTTACAGAAAACTATAGTAAGAGGGCATAAAAATTTATGTGGCAGAAGTGCTTATTTTGGACAGAAAACTGACATCTCAAGGTCTTTGTTGTTTCTCATTATCCATATGTCCAGAATTTTTCAAATTTAGACAGGAGGTAGAATACAATTTTTGGAACAAAACTTTCAACATGAGATTCTTCAGAAAGGATCATTTTCTAAACTTAATAAATCCATCTTTTCAGATAAGGCAGAAATATGACAGATTTGCTAGATAATCCTTATGCAAAGACAATCTTGTGCACGCATGAACCTTACCACTCTCAAGCATCGCATTTTCAAGTTCAGATTTATATAGTCATGATGCATGCACGTCCTATTTGTCCTCACGAAATAAAATAATTGCCAAATAGCTTTGGTCTTACGAAGTTAGTTTCGGTGGCATACACAATACGTCTCTCACTATAATAGCTAGTCGAAAGTTCTCTAACCGTTCTTTAACTTATCGTAATCACGGTTAGTGTACCTGTAGAAGATTGATATAGCATATATATATCCATTGAACCTTTCATGCCAGCACTCATGAAAGCGTCCGTATTCATTACCGTTTACTATAGAAACGGCATCCGTACAATTCCCGCCGTACAGACGACGTTAACATACGCTATCGAGATAGCGTATTCACGGGGGTACCTTCTTGAGATGGGGGTATGAACAGCGATCGCCATACCCTGCGCCAAACCTTCTACTCCCAATATAATCAACTAATAGTTGGTATATTGGCAGCACCTCAAGTAAGCCACTGCTTGAGCGCAGCGTTCGGCTCGCATCACCGACAAGAAGGCCAAGCTCTCTCAGTTGGCTGAGGATTCTTACCTTCTTACCTTAGCGATGAGTGCGTCGTTACAGAATTTATGGGTCGGTTGTGCATAAAAGTAACTTTTGACAGAAAGTAATATGCTGGAAGTCAGTTGATAATATTCATAAGTTAGATAGCCACCTAGTAACTTTCTCGTAATCCCCTAGGGCTTTACGAACTAGGTACCATCCTTAACGAACCAACGCATTTTGCAAAACTCGCTTTTTGTTGTTCACATCTTAAGAAACAAGTTTTTTAAGGCTTTTTGCATTCTCTGGCGTATGCATTTCGGCTCTGATACCAGCTGTGGCAGAACCAACTGAATTAATCCGGCTCAAGCGCGCTAACCATCACCACGAGGGCAATTAGGGCTAACTCGCACTTCAAACGGAATAATCCATTGGTCTGTCGGGTAACCTCCCGATACAACCACGGTTTTTGCCGATCGAAACCACACATACATGTACTCACACGAAGGTGAGCCCAGAGGATACAACATTCCACAGATTTTACATCACAGGGTTCATCATAAATTATTATTACAACTGAGTTCGAATTCGTAAAACAAGTACTTCAGAGTTCAAAGTCATTGAGTTCTTCAGAGTTCAATGCAGTGGAAAAATAACGATAACTACTCAATGATACATGATGTCTCGATGAAGCCCGTACGACACAGCACTCAACATTATCATCGTTGGCCGGGGGCGCATCCCATTCCACCGACCAACCAGGAGGAAGAGTACACGGCCAAGTCAATCTAGCGATCATATCCTCAAATGTATCACCTGAAAACAAGCCACAAGCAAGGCTGAGTATACTAATACTCAGCAAGTATCACCTAAACACAGGTCACGTGGTTACTGCCAGAGTCACACGTGCAACTTTTACCCTTTCTTCCTGGGTTGTGGATCAGGGCCACCCTCCGAGACTATAGAGCCTAGCTCTGTACCCACCATGAGCGCGCATGGAACCGAAGTTGAGAGGGTGGGATGTTGTCCACTTGCCAGTCCGATTAGGTACTTAAGCTTACCGATTACCATATTCTCGGCATGTGGTTAGTACGTTCAAACGCTTAACCACCACTACCACATACTGCGGCCTTAACATCTTTCACTAAACAGACGGGGC
Source organism: Panicum miliaceum (assembly GCA_032594955.1). Classification (NCBI taxonomy): domain Eukaryota; kingdom Viridiplantae; phylum Streptophyta; class Magnoliopsida; order Poales; family Poaceae; genus Panicum; species Panicum miliaceum. Next base: position 16,044,061 of record CM064062.1, read on the forward strand.
CTCAATCGTCAACTTGAACATCGCACCATAGCCCCGTCCGTCGACCTTATGATTGCAGCATGTAGTAAACATTCAACTCCTATATTCTCGCGAGTGATAGGAAATCACTCGACTTTTACCAGGTCCTATTAGCATAGCATTCTATCGAACCTTATATCTAGTGTTCAGAGCATGTGTACCTAGGATCATGCAACTAAGTTTTCATTCAACTCCTATAAACTTAATGCACAAGTAAAAATAGAGTAATAAGTTACATAATTTGGAACATAGGGTTCATGCTCCGGGGCTTGCCTTCTTGGGTAAAGTTAGCCTGGGGCTCGTCCGAACTCGGGTTCAGATCTTTGAAAGCTTCAGTTAGATTCACTTGAGCTTCACGCTGCTCACTCTCGGACTCGGGCACCAGCTCGTACGTTCCGTCAGCGAGAGTAGTCAATTCTATATGAATGCACAAGTGTAAGTTGTAATGATGGTATATGACGATTATTTTCCTTCACGATAAAGTGGCAGTCCACAAAATATAGATTTGGTTGTGAAGTTACTTAGTTAAGATTTCTTGGGCAATCGCTAATAGAGGATAACTTAAACTATTTAATTTCATTAAACAAGAAGGGGTTGTGTTATATTGGAAACTTAATTTTCTAAGCACAAGCATGGATTTAGCACAACTTCTGGACTAGGTTACTTCTGGTGATGAAATTATTATTTAGAGTAGCTTATGCAGAGATAAGACTACTGTAAAAATTTCAGACATTTTTTTATGCAGCAGAGTAATTTTGAAAAATGTAATACCCAGCCACTGCTAGAACATAATTATTTTTATACAGAACAAACTATACAAGTATTGATGCCAAATATTTTACAGGGGGTTACCCTATCCACATATATGTTACTGTAAGTTTTTTAGATTTTATTGTGCAAGATACAGAGCATAATAAATAGGACAAGCTACACTTATTTCTTAAAGGATTAATTTCTACAGGATGTATTACAAGGTTTCTGAGTATGAAACTTTTTATATAGCATGCGCTACACTATAGTGTTCCACAGTAAAAAGTTGAACATTTTCCAAACATAGAAACTATTTATTTGAATTAGTGCATTTTTCCTACCACAAAATTATATAAATAGGTTACAGGAACGAAAAAGGTTCTAAACTTTTTTTGTGGTATTTAGGCATCACTATAACAGCTCTGGAAAAGTTTCATAGCATGAAACACAATATAACAGCAGGTACAAATTAGTTCTATTATTTCATGGCATAAACAAAGTTTACCCCAAAGTTTAGCTAGAGATGGGTTCTGGTCCTAAACTTTTTACCCTGGACTACACATCAAGCAACTAATCTACTGTCCAAAAATCAGATTCATAACTGTTCTACAACAGTGGGTACAAATAAGTCTATTAAAACTTCCATTTAATTTAGAGCAAGATTTAGCAAGAAACTGAATAAAACCATGTAACAAAAGATGTAGATTTTCTTCTAACGATTCCAGAACAATTGAGTTTGTATTTTTCCAATTTTTCTAAGATTTTATATGAATTTTACAAGTTCGCTGTTTTTGAATTCAAAGTTTAAACACAGGTTTACAGTTATGCCCCAGGAAACTTGCGTGCAGACCCTTTTAAAGATTTCAATCATTGCAATTGGGTTCCTGGGCGGCGCTGGCACGGCGGCCGACCAAATTCCGGCGAGGGGGCTCGTCGGTGACGAGGGAAAAAGGGTCGAGGAGAACCAGGGAGATGAGAGCTACCTTGTGGTGTCCTTGTTCGGGGTTGGGGGTGGCCGGAAGGGCTCGTCGGCATGGAACAGGGGGCGGCGGCGGTGCGGAGCGTCGGCGACGGTGCTCTGACAGGGTTGGGGCAGCGCTGGCGGGTCGGGAAGCTCTGGTGGGGTGATGTACTCCCGTTCCGAGCCTTGGTTCGGGCGGAGGAGGGCCGGGGGTGGGGTGTCCATGGCGGTCAGGGGCGGCGGCGGTGGAGGCGGCGCTGGTGGCGCTCCGGAGGGTCTGGGCGACAATGGGCGGGGCAGTGAGCTGCGGTGGCGTGGTGTGGTGGTGGTTGGAGACTCAGCTCTGGCAATGGGTGGCCGGAGAGGTGAGCTCCACGGTGAGCTGGGCACGACGGCGGTAATGGCGACGGTGCGTTCTGGTGGGTCGGGGCGAGCGCGAGCGGCTTCATGCCACCTTTTATAGGCTGCAGGAGGGAAGGAGAGGGCCAGGCGACGCTGGGGAGGGGCGGCACGACGGGGGTGCGTTACTGGGCGTGGCGGGCGGCGAGCAGTGCCGGTGCGGCGTGCGGCGGGCGCGAGCAGAGGATTGGGCGCCGGGGATTTTGCGTGGGGGAGGGAAGATCACGTGGGCGTGGGTTGGGCGAGCAGCGGCAGCAGCGGCTTGTCGGGACGGCGAGCGCGGCGACTGGCGGGGCGTGGCGGAGGCTCGGGCACGGCGCGGCCTAGCCATTGGGCGCGGCGGTGGTGAGCAGATGCGATGACGACGTCGCGTGCCAGCGACGCAGGCATGGGTTGGGCAAGGACGCGTCATGGGAGGGTGGGCAGCACAGCTGGTCGGGCGGGGCTTGCCGGCCATTGGCTTGTCGCGGCGTGGGCGGCAGGCATCGCTGGCCATATGGCCAACGGCGACGGCGCGACGGGCGGGGGGGTGTCGGGTGAAGCAGAGAGAGGGGAGGGACTGAAAGTAGAAATAGAAGAAAAGGCAGGGGCTAGTTTGCAAAGTCAAGTGTTTCTCAAATTTTTATGTTGCAACTCAAAAGTCTCTGAACATGAAGTTTTGTTTTAGGCCAAAGTTTATTTGAGTTCTAGTTTAGAAGTTATTTTAAATACTCAAAGGTATGATTCGGAGGGCACGTCATTTTCTGGGCAAAAAATTCGTATTCTCTCCTAGGCTTCAACTAGACTTTTGTTTATCCTGCCATCAATGGTGTTCCTATTAAATTTCACAGCCATAAGTGCTTTGAGGTGAGAGTTATTCAATTTGTTCAATTAAAGTACATGTACTTGTGCACATATACACATCTATTTTCAGTTCAAAGCAAAACCAATTTATAATTTATTTCTTTTAAACTTTTCTTAGTTATTTATGCATCGTGTTAAGCTAATGAGGCTTATTTCGAAATTTAAACACCTGAGGCGTTACAAGTACCTGAAGTAAGTTCTTGTCGTGCAAATCTTATCATGGTTTGGAGATGGTGTTGGTTCTCGCATCTTGCCCCATAAAAGAAAAGAAAAAAAAGAGAGTTACCACGGCGGCAATTGTGTTCTTCATCAACAAAATGCCATGGTAAGCACCTCCAGGTATGTCCTGCTTTTGACTTTAAACAAAACCCTTCCGGGAGATAACCCGAGGATCACCACTCTCTTACTCATGTTTTTCTCTCTTTGAGTAATGCTTGATCATGTTTTTTATACTTCCTTTATCTATGCTCGGTTGCTCTGGTTTGAGTGTATGTTTGAACTACACTCATAGACTTTTTAAATTAAGCAAGGTGCTTTGGTTGAAAAGTTTCTTTCAATCAAACTAGACATGGTGTCAAGTTTGATTGATGAACCTCAGAGTCAATGCTTGTATAGATCTTGGTTGTATATGTGGACTAACCCCAGCAGGAAAATGTTCAAATCCAAATGGGTAAGTCATTAAGCTTAGATCAAATGGGAAGATAAGCCAAGGCGTCGGATTCATGATGTGCAACATAGGAAGGTGGTACATATCACCCCTTAAGGTTCTACTGTGAGTATACCCTCTTTTGCTCATGTTGATGCAACGTCATTTCCACCTTGCTTGAGTAAGTCTCATAGTGAGATTAAAATTTTAGTTCCAATAAATGTTAGGGCTCCCTGGTTCTTAAAACCGGTAGAGCCATTATTTAGTTTCCACCCTTTTTGTTTTTGAATAAGCACCAGGTACAAGAATAAGTGTGGGGGAGATCTCTCGGAGTTTTGACCCATATACATTCGAGATCTCCCACAGACAGATGCACAACACCGAAAGAACCAGCATGTGAAAAGCCTATACAACATCGCGACGGTTTGTGTACTCTACCCCTCATATCTCCCTGATCCATGAGTTTAAATGAAATTCACTACTAACCACTAAAGTTAAACTCAATGGTGTTCGATGGTCGCATACTTCAAGTTTGATTGGCTTGCATATGTTTTATTCCTTGCTAAACTTGAGCTTGTGAATCATATCTTAGGGAACGCATAATTGTTAAGTTGTTGAAAAGTGAGATATGGTTTGATGAAGGAATCCTTGCTTTCTCTGCTTCTATGCCTGGGAATTTTATTTTAGAAAGAAAACCCCTTCATAGCTTTACAAACTCCATGTGTTTGTCCTACCAAAGCCATATGTCGATCTTCATGAATGAAACCTTATACATATGTGCCTTGTTTTTGCATCAAGCTTCATCAAATTTTGTGACCCTAGTGAGATGTCATTTCATACTTCCTTGATCAAGATCAAGTACACTCCACATGCTACACTTCTACACTGGAAGTTAGCCACTCCATTCCATCCATCCACAAAATAAAACTCCATGTGTAATTATCTCTCTCTCCAGTACTCCTTGAAAGAGGCATGGGCTATATGAAAAAAAAAAGAAAAAAAGAAAAAAATCTGGACACATGAAGGTCCAAGTGTGAAAGGAAAAGAAAAAAAAATTTGGACACATGAAGGTCCAAGAAAAAAAGAGTTATATAGCCATGTCCTCAAGTTTTCCAAATAAAGGAGAGAGAGTTTCACAAAAAGGAGTCTTTCATTTTCATCATCCACCTTCCATACACTTGCACAATCTTGATCAGCTTGTATGATGTGTCATCTCCATGGATCCAATCTTTGATTTTGCAATATATGTGAAACTAGTGCATGCTTCCAACTTCCTACCATGAGCTCCATATAAGCTATCTTTAGAAGTAGGCTGACAAGAGGCAATGCCTTGGTGAGAATATATACACACTGAGTGACTTGAGAGATCCTATGGAGGAGTAAAGCTATGATTGGTCTTTTCAAAAATCTTTCAAACACCCAGTCATACAACAGAGAAGTGGAGGAGACCTGAGTCAATATCGTTCCACTCTTCAACTTCCCAAACTTTTATGGTAGACACATCAAGATTCACAGGTAAGGGTGAAGTTTGGAATAATCTATATGCAGGTATCATATCAAAAGGAAGTGGTGTTCCACCTTAGTCCTAAGCTTTGCTCGAGGACGAGCAAAGAGGAAGTATGGGGGATCTTGTTGATGCTCGCTACGGACCAATTTTGAGCATCAATTTGATCCGAAAAGTGGGATGACTACCATGCTTAACCTGCATATTAAACCCAAATAATATCATTTCCACATTTCCCTTGGAGATTTTGCAATGTAGGTATTTGGGCAGGAAATGCAGGTAAAATAAGCTCCAGGATTCATGCCACAAGACGCCAACATATCGGAGCCCGCCGACCAACAAAGAGTAGGTGTTTAATTACCAAATTCCATATGTGTCGGTGAATATGTGTATGCAGCTCAAGCTAACCAGGAAACACACCTCAAGAGCATGGCAACACACTCTCAATCCAAGGCAACACCCCTCAGACAATACGAACCCTAAAGCCAACTAACAAAGCTTCAAACGAAAGCCAAAGAGACTAACCAGAGAGCGCAGAAACGAGTGAGGGCGCGAAAACAAGGGAGCATGAAAACGACAGCTCCTCGGGGTGGCATTTTTATAATGCACCACCGCGGCGCAAAAACCAAAAGGACGCCATTGCCCAGAAGTCGAACGACCAACACGGTTATCGCTGCGGGCGGCCCGGGGGCTTTTTTGTACTTCCGCGCCTCGAGCAAAAGTCAACTTGTTGACCTTACCCCCCTTCAACCGCTTTGATTACTTGTGTGCAGAAGTCAACTTGATTGTGAAGCAAAAGACATACGCGATCTAGGGGTGGCGTTTAGGGAGTCGAGGCCTCGGGTCGTCGTCAACAAAATCGAAGCCTACGAGAGCCTCTCGGCCTCGAGGGGCTACTGTTCGCGAGCGCTACTTTAGGATCACACCGAAGAGTGCCCAGCCCAAGGACTCTTCGCCGAAGGGCCACCGAAGGGCGCCACACCGAAGGTCGGTGAAGAGCGACGCCAAGGATCGAAGCCCCGAGGGAAGGGCTTCGGTCGTGACCGAAGGGTAGTAAGACCGAAGCCCGCTGAAGGGGAAGTAAAAACGAAGCCCGAAGGTCGATGAAGCCAGCTTCGGCCAGGAGCACCGAGCGCGCTGAGTTGTAAAGTATGTACAAAGGGGAATTTACCAAATACCCCTGGAATATTCCCGGAATATAGCCGTTAGGGTACAAAAAGGTGTAATTGCGCTCAGGGTAGGTGTAACCACCCCTATAAATACCTCTGTAACTCTAACTGATGGGATGGATCCCTATTCAATACAATCTTCATTATTGGAGCATCAGGTGTGTCTTTAGTTGTTTTATTATCATTTGTCGTTTCCACGGGCTGTTGTGGTGCTTCTTCCTTCCGAAGGGTACTCTCCACCAACAGGTAAAACCAACGCTCTTCGGGGAAGGATTTCCAGTTTCCAGCAGGCGTCAAATGAGTCGATAACTGAAGCATGGGAGCGGCTTCAGGAGTACATCCTAGCATGTCCTCACCATGGGATGGACGCTTGGCTCATTTTGCAGAACTTCTACAATGGGCTGACACCAACAGCTTGTGATCATAACGACGCTGCTGCAGATGGTGCTTTCTTCTCGCTAACCATTGACAGGGCCAAAACTTTGATCGAGAAGATGGTGTCCAACCAAGGTTGGAACAACGAACGTCTCTGTTGGCGTTTCGTAGCGTCATCTCTAAGATAGTTGTTCCCAGCAACGGTGCCAGAAATGTTGTGGGGTATTTCTTACGTTACAGAAAGATCCGCAAGCGGACGGAATACCGTTGTAGCATTTTACCCGTGATACGTGGTCGTATTTATATTTCCGCAGGGAAGACGGTGGTTCAAATGGATTTATTAAGCTTAGGAGAATATCATGGTTCAAATATCCGGTGTCTAAATAGGGGTAATTGATAATATAATTGAGAGGTAGGATGACACAAGATCAACCATCCTTAGGAAAGAATGTCTAGGATCACAGCAAGGTGGAAGAAAGCTTCCAAGGGCATACAAAGGATAATTCTTATCTAAGCAAGTATAGAACATACTCATGAACACATACACATTCACATGCTTAGGATTGGGCTCTAGGCTCCCAGGCATCACCGGGAGACCGCAAAAGATATGGCTAGGTGGCCACTAGACCCTCACAACTATTTTATGCACCTCCTACAACTACTACACGAACGGGGAGGGTTACGCTCGACAGACAAGGCTGTCACCACCTGCCGCCTACCTCATCTAACCATGGTATAGAGCCGCATTCAAACATAACCGATAACCCAGAAACCATGTCTGTGTTAAGGATTATATCTCTAGCCTTACGTTGAGACTAGAAACACCCCGACTACAAGAGATGAAACTGATGTCGTAGCCTAAATGTGTTACCACGTCTAAACATGCAAGATACATGACACAAGCAAGACTATAAAAGGATCACATACTAAACATGAGCATATGAACCAAACACAAGCTAAGATAAAGAAATAAACTTTATTACTAAACTCCAAACCATACATAAAGAGAAAGATACAAGACCATACCAAACTCTTCATGAAGACTAGAAGACCTTGAAGAACTACACTTCACCTACACTCCACTACCCTAGAGAGCTTTACAAAGGAGGAGAGGCTACATCTTGGTGTGTCTCATTTAGAAGGACCCCCTCTTGTATTTATAGGCAGGAAACAGCAGCTTCTGCTCGTGGAAATAGCTCGGCACGCCTTAAACCGACCTTGAGGAGGCATGTGAAGGCGCCACGTGGAAGATGAAGTCGGTTGGAGCTATGGCTAGGTCAGCCGACCTACATGGGCCTTGACGCTCCTGGTTGATGATAGGAGTGGAATTACGTTGGTTTGTTTCAGGTGTGGGCCCTCCAATCCATGTGATGCACGTGTGGCGGCGTATGATTGGTTGAAGCTTGTTTCCTTGGATTGATGAGGTGTCCTTTCCCTTTATTTTCAGAACAGATCGTGCAATCATAAAATTCTCCAAGGGTGTCTAGAATGTGTACATTTATTAGCCGAATGTGTATAAGAAATGCAAGTTCATCCTTATTTTGTGATCAAATTGACGCTCATTTTTGGTTCGTAGAGGGAGTCAACAGTCTCCAACCTCGCCAGCGGGGCATGCACTCCGTCAAGGAGACGGATATGATCGCCGCTAAGCTCGACCTCCTCATCAAGAAGATTGATGAACGCCCCCAAGAAAAGGCTCCAACTCAGGTACTTCAAGCCTTAGATTCTCGTATGACTTGTGAGGTCTGTGGGAACATCGGACATTCGGGGAATGACTGCCCCGAAACCTAGGAAGAGGTCATGTACATGAACAACAACAACAAGTTTCGTCCACAAGGAGGTCAGGGGTGGAACCAGTCGCGCCCCTACTACCAAGGAGGTAATGGTAACTCAAATTCGTCTAATCCTAACCAACCTTCCTTGCGGGATCTTGTCTTAAGCCAAGCAAAGACCAACGAAGCAATCTAGAAGAAGCTTGCCGCTAACGACAAGACCTTGGAGACTATCCAAGCGAAGATGGATGGCATCTCCTCAACACTTAAGAACCAGCTGAGCTTCAACAAGATGCTTGAAACTCAACTAGCTCAGTTGGCCGCTGCTGTCCCTTCTACAGAGACAGGGAAGATCCCGGGGCAACCCGAGGCTCCCTTGGAAAGCGTAAACGCCATCATCACATGTTGGGGTAAGCCAGCGCAGGGCATTTCTACTGCTAACTATGTTGGTTTGGCCGAACCAGGTGGGTCGGCCGAACAAGGCTGGGCCCCACCAGCCTTCCTCTTCCACGTGGGGCTCTCCCATTGGTCCTCCATGTCGGTTCAGGGTGCTAGGGGTGAAGGGGCGCCGAGAAGCTGCTGCACACCCCCCTCATTCACCTCTATAAATATGAGGGGGGTGCTAAAAATAGAGACACACCACAAGTTGAAGCCTCTCTCAAGTTCCTCTCTTGCTTAGTCTTTAGGATAATGGAGTTTAGGTGAAGTAGCTCTTCTTCGGTTCTCGAGTCTTGCCTAGGAGTGTTCGGTATGGGTTTTACTCTTCCTCTCCTTTGTAATATTCGGAATTCCTTAATAGAGTTATCTTCTAGTTTAGTGTACTCGTACAGTATATGTTCTGTGTATTCAAATGTGTATGTTTAGTTTATATCTAGGCCTTATATCTTGCATGATTAGACGTGGTAAGACATATAGGCTACGTCATTGGTTTCAGTATACGTAAGTTTGCTCTAGTGTGATGTCTGCCCATCCGAAGGGTGGAGGCTCCGCGCGGGGCATTAGAGTATCGCTTATTAGTGTAGACGTGGTGTCTGGGCTAATCAGTGTTGCTGGATGCAGCTCTATACCATGGTTAGATAAGGAAGGTGGCAGGTGGTGACAGCCCTGTCCGTCCAGCGTAACCCTCCCCGTTCGTGTAGTAGCTATAGCAGGTGCATAAAATAGCCGTGAAGATCTAGTGGCCACCTAGCCATATCTTGTGCGGTCTCCCGGTGATGCCTTGGAGCCTAGAGCCCGTTCCTAATCGTGTGTATGTGTATGAGTGCTTAGTATAGACTGTATGCTTAGTTAGGAGTACATAAATCCTTAGATTAGCTTTCTTCTGCCTTTCACCCTTCCAGTAAGCTTTGCATAGAGAGAGAACTTGAGTAACTTGTGTGTCACACTACCTCTTTACCATATATTATCCTACCCCTGTTTATTGAACTAAATATCCATACTAGAACCAATCAACATACTAATCTATTCCAATAACTGCCGCCTCCCCTACAGAAATAAAAATACGACCCCGTACTCACGGATAAAATGCTACAACGGTATTCCGTGCGCTTGCGGATCCTTCTGTAATGTAAGAAATACCCTAGGCATTTCTGGCGTCGTTGCTGGGAAACACCTATCCTGGTGATGACGCTATAAACTGCCAACAGTATTCTCTATTTTTCCAACATTCTAGTCATCAACATTATACTCTGTTTTTCCAAGATTACAGTCGTCAACATTATACTCTGTTTTTCCAACATTATAGTATCCTAAATGTTCCTAAGGTGTTCTTAGATTAGATCTATCTTGCATGTTATACTTTTCTCCATCTGATAGGCGGAGCATGCATCATTTTCCATCTTATATGGTTAGGAAAAGTATTTTAGATGTGTTTTAGGTATCCTGTGATGCAAGACTTTACAAACTAACGTGTGCATGCATTAATAAATTGAAGGAAGGAGAAAAGTATAAGGTCTTTTTCCAAAGGAGAAAAGTGTATAATGGTTTGAATGACCATGCATATAAACATTTTGTACAGTGCATAACAGGATGAAACAAAAATAGCTAACAATACATTATATTGTGTTCATTGCATACAGAACAAACTGGGGCACCATATGGCCATGACCGATAGTTTTTGGCCTTTGCCCCAGTACACTGAATGTCTCAAACTTTGGGCCATTAAAAGTTGGTTTGTTGCCCATTACATTACATAAGTAGGCCATACAAAATACAGTTTGAGGCCAATTGCAAGAGTTTATGCTCTTGGCAAAATAGGACTTCCACTAATCACTTCCCTTTTCTAGTCTTGCTCTAGTCATCTTCTTGGCACGGACTGTTCACACCTGCACGAAGAGGAAGCTGATCGACCTAAGGATGATCCCCGAGAATGCGGAAGATGTCCTCGCACAGGCTCTGAATCCTGCATTCCACGCTGCAGAAGTACGACCACTGGTACCATCCGTCATGGCCGGCAAGCACGTCGCACCAGCACTATAGCCATCCGACCGGCTCCCAGAACGGGGACGCGCACTGGTGAACGTCCGCGCCAGGCACTGGGGCAGGCACGGGGACTTGCTGGTCGACGTTAGGCCATACCTCCATCCACAGCGTGTTGAAGGCTTCCTCGATTGGACGTGCAAGCTTGCAATCGTTCCAGACGGCGAGCGTTGGGTCGTCATCTGCCACCTTGGCCAGGAGCTCCTTGTCCCAAAGGTCGGCCTCGGCGCCACTATTTGCTCGCCATAGGAGCATAGCGAGCATGTACGCTGCCGGCTTGTGGCCCCCGCGGGCAGCATGATCTAGCTCGTCCAGCGGCGCAAGAAGAGCCCCGCCGTGCTCTCGGAACACGACCCTCATCCCCTTGATGAAGCGCGCCTCCAGGTTGCCCGCGATATAGGTGTTCGCGATCAGTCGCTCGCAAGTCTTTGCATCGTCCGACTGCCGCAGCGCCTACCTCAGGTGGTGCGCCGCACACCCTGTCTCGCACGACAGAGCAAGCCCCCCTAAGGCGACGGAGATCGGCCATCGGGAAGCTGGATGATGCCGCGGCGCGGGCGGCGACGTCGATGTGGATCTCTTTTGGAAGGTCGGTGAGGGATCTCGCAGGCGCCATAGGCGAAGGGAGGAGGGTTTTTTGGAAGGAGGGCAAGAGCGCAATGGCGAAGGGACGAGGGTTTTTTGGAATTTGGAAGGAAATGGGGCAAGGCGTGGCAGAGGTGCCGTGGGCAAACGCAGATTCAGTGACATTACTTTCATGACATTCCCCGTGACATTGAGTCAATGATGTGTGGGACCCATGTGGGCCCAGAATACATGGGTCCCAAACGTCAGTGACTCAATGTCATGGGAAATGGCACGGGGCAATGTCACCAAATCTCAGTCGCGGCAGGGGTTGAGGCTGCTTTGCGGAAGCTTCGCGCTGAAGGGAGCGGGCGGGGAGCAGAGGGTCTCTGTGCTGGCCGCTGGCCGCTCTGCAGGATGAGCACCAGGTGGCAAAGCTGCGGCCGCGACGGAAGATGGTGTGCACCAGGCGCATTCCAAAGGCTCTTGGACCAGTTGAACGGACCCTGTGGCACCGTCATCACCGGCGCGCCGTACTCCAGTGCAAGCGTGCAACAGGCGAGGCATTAGTGGTGATGGGACGCATAACCCCCTCCACCACCCTGCCCAGACACACGTCCACGGAGAGGGAAGGGGAAGGGGGGCTGGCCGGCCCAAAGGGGGCAACGTGCGGAGTGGCCCAAGCGAGGCCCAATGGCCAAATAGCCCAGGGAAGGGAAGAAGCAAGGGTTGGGCAGAAAATCAATCCCGTGATTGGTTCCGGTGGTGCACCGGTCTGCATTATGGTAAGTGAGATTTTGCATATGATGTTCCTCTCTTGTCCTCGAATCTGCTCACATTTCTAGCCATCGCCCTAAATATCAGAAGTTCAACAGTAACAAACGCAAGTTCAACAGTAACATATGAAATTCCAAAAGTTCTGTCAAGCTAGATAAATGGCTAAATGGGCGTATACTTAGTAGCATTACAGCATGCATGCACTCGGACAAAATGTTCGTACTCGAGACAAAGATTCAGGAGTATGCCTTTCCACCTAAAATTATGCATGTATGGCCATCCGTCTACATGCCCTCGCTACTGTCCCCCTTCTTCTGAGTTCTGAACACGTTGTTTTTTCAATGCATGAGAGTAGACGCCCTGTTCACAATCCGAATCGCTGCCCGAAGATTCGCCTCTACCAGCACCCTGTATGTCCTGCATTGCAAGCAAAGTTCATTAAAGGTAATAACATCAATGCATTGCAAGTATTTAGTAGAATGTTGTGAACAGGAGCATGTACTCACGCTGCCCAAATAAGCATAAGCCGCTTCATCATCATCTGAATGCATGATACAGTCCCCACCGTTCACTAAGTAGAGATGATAATTCCTGGTCCCCCGCTCAGCATGAACAATCACCATTTTCTTTACGTCTTCTTCTCCTTCGATAAGTACTAGTCCTGTTGATAGCTCACTCAAAGGTGGGAGGTAGTACAACTCTGCGCTTCCTGTGTATCCATGAGTATACAAACACTGCACCATGATGCAGTAGTCAATAGTATGCGGCTTTAAAATTGCAAACTGACTAAGTTGGTCTCGACTATCGTCGTACAGCCGTAGATCAGAATATACTTCCTTCACATGGTGAACCTTAAAATTCATTACCACATCCTGCATGTATTATGGATTAGGCAATTTAAGGTAATTTGATAACAATTCGTTCTTGCAAAACAAAACTTCATTTACTGGACGATGCTCGTTGTTTGATATATGTGAAATTTAAGCCATGACATAGAGATAATATCGTCTTGTTCCTAAAAGTACAAACATTTGAGGTGTTCAGTTCAAATAGTTGTATACATATTGCAAAATATCAATTAATATAGTACTGTAGTTACCTCAACTTTCTTCTTGCCACGAGCCTTCTCCTGCAAGATGGAGGACTCAACAAGGGACTTCAGGTTCGAGTGCTTCTTGGCCAAAGCATCGACCCGTGCTTTTAACTTGGCAAGAGCAGAGTCCATTTTTTCTTCATCATTTTTGATGTAGGCATCATTCTGTTCAATGAGCTTAGTATACCCAGTGTTTGCGATGACGCGTTCCTGATCTACATTGTGGCAGAGAAAGGCATCACACGCTTCTTTTCTTGCCTCTTTCACAAGGTGTACCATTTTATGCTCAAACTTGAGGGCCCATTTGTCATATCCAGTTTGGGACTGTTTGGTATGATACGCACGTGAAGCTTCTAGGTACTAGTCAATGACCCTACGCTCCCGTTTCTTGCTGACACTAGTTTTGCTACGGTCTAGAATTATCTTTAGATCTAAGTCGTCCCTGTCTTGAACTGTTCCATCTTCTCCTCCACAACGTTCAGGTACTGCTGAATTGTATCCATGATAACTAGGGATACATGCAACCAAAAAAATTATACTATAAGTCATAGCATATTAGAGTCCCTTTTAAAACTACATCTGGTAGACAAAGAAATATAATACGTAGATGATAAAAAAAGAACCGAGTGCGATGGCGACGCGGCTGGCAAACAACAAGATGGGAAAGAAGGTGCTCACCACGGGCTTGAGGAAAAAGTGGCGAACGGCGGCATGACGTTGTGTGTGTGGATGGTGATCTGCGACGCGAGGTCGGTTGCGATGAACGCAGTGTGATAGCGGGCCGAAGGCGAGTGCGGTGGATGAAGGGCTCCTGCATACTAAGGTGATTAGTGCCCGACGCTCGGTGGCGGTGGCAAAACAGAGATGGCGGCGGTGGCTTACCAAGGCAAGCCGCAAACAGAGATGGCGGTGTGAGGGAGGAATGGCGTCAGGGCTGAAGCTTTTGTATGCGCAGGGGATGGATCTAGGGCTCCCAATGACTCGGTGGCGACGTGGTCTAGTATTTCCCTTAAATTCGGGGTGTGATTGGCGGTTTACAATGCTGGACCGCGTGCGGGGCTGCAGGGACGCTGCGCGGTGGGGCGAGGTGCGATGTGGCGCTATGCGTGGGGCCTGTCTGGAACGACCGCAGGCTTGCGCGTCCAGTTGAGGAAGCCTTCGAGACGACGGATGGTACCAGTGGTCATACTTCTGCAGTGAAGAATGCAGGATCTAGAGCCTATGCAAGGACATCTTCCACATTCTCGGGGATCATCCTTAGGTCAATCAACTTCCTTTTCGTGCAGGCGTGAACAGTCCCTGCCAAGAAGAGGACTAGAGCAAGACTAGAAAAGTGAAGTGATTACTGAGAAGTCCTATTTTGCCAAGAGCATAAACTCTTGCATTTGGTCTCAAACTGTATTTTGTATGGCCTACTTATGTAATGTAATGGGCAACAAACCAACTTGAAATGGCCCAAAGTTTGAGACATTCAATGTACTGGGGCAATGGCCAAAAACTATCGGTCATGGCTACATGGTGCCCCAGTTTGTTCTGTATGAAATGGACACAATATAATGTGTTGTTAGCTACTTCTATTTCACCCTGTTATGCAGTGTACAAAATGTCTATATGCATGGTCATTCAAACCACTATATCTCACTGCAACAGCTTCATTCACCAGGTTCAGTACAACCTCAACCACATTCTCACATCAGGACATTCTTGCATCATTCAAGTTTATATATGATCCACATCCACAGGAAATCTGCTGAGTACATGAAACCATATCCGGTGATATCCCAGCCTCCCACCCAGGTCCGACTGGTGCGTGCAATAAAAGAGTAACACGTGAATCAACCTACATGAAACATGTCCGATGATATCTCAGCCTCCCACCCAGGTCTGACTGGTGCGTGCAATAAAAGAGGAACATGTGAAGCAACCGACGCAGATCATGAGGCAGATGGGCTGGATGAGGGCGGGTGATGGGCCAAGCCCACGAAGAGTAGGAGGGGCGATTTTCAATCGGTAGGCTCGCAGGGTGGTAAAGGGGGCCTTACTTTTCAGCCTAGATAATCTAAGGGCCGGGCTCTAATCCTATTCAATTTTGAGCTAATAATATTAAGGGCCAAGTTGGTTTGTGAAGAGAGCATTAGGGCCATGGCCCATTGCCGGTCCAAATGGTGCATGGCAATAACAGCTCCATCAGGATATCTGCCGAGTCCATAAAAAACGGACAGGATTGCCGGTGAGCTCAACGGTCCCTCTGGTGCAACCTGTCATGATCTACTAGCATGGCACCATAAATTCTATGAATGCAACAATAAGCACAATATCCTTGTATCGTTTGAAGATGAAAGTACTTTCATAATATAGCTATGGTGAATGCTGATGTTCTGAACATGTTGCAACCATTACAAAACCACCAAAGTACTTGGTTTATCACTACATACTAATAAGTTCACAAATTAGGCACACAAAGTACATCCTCCTTTTTCAGGCCTCCGTGAATCTCCTCCTTCTCCTTGCAAGGCCGAGCTTCCATCTTCAAACTTGCAATCTGCTCCTCCCTCAAAAGGGCTTCTTTCTCAGCAACTAATGTTTCATTCTCCTCTTGCAAGGCAAGTTTTTCTTGGAATGCTTCACTTCTCATGGACACGGACCGGCTTGCCTATCTGGTAACAGTCTCTCTGGTGCAACCTGTCATGATCTACTATCATGGCACCATCATGGACACGGACTGGATTGTCTATCCGGTGCGCTCAACGGTCTCTCTGGTGCAACCTGTCATGATCTACTAGCATGGCACACAAAGTAGACACAGACCGGATTGCCTATCCGGTGTGCTCAACGGTCTCTCTAGTGCGAACTGTCATGATCTACTAGCATGACACCATGAATTCTATGAATGCAACAACAAGCACAACAGCCGATGCAAAGTAAAAGAAGCATCAGAACGTTTCAACTTTCAAATCCGATCTTTTGTTGTTTCAAATTGTTTTAGTAGAAGAGGCAAATTTGTTTCAAGTTTATTGGCCGCGGGGTCGCGAGGTTTGTTTCCTGCAGCGTCGGTTGGGATTCCCAAGGCCCGGGGAGGGGTGGGAGCGTGCACGGTACCGGTTCAGTTCCAGACATGTCCGTTGGGATTCCTGAGTGCAGTTTCCAACGGCGCTCGGCACTTATAGACCACCCCTCCACCATCGAATGTAACTCTACCAGCCCTCACGCACGAAAGCCTCTCTCGCAGGATAAGCTGTAGGGTGACCCGATGGCTGGCCCGCGCTCCAGCTCCCGCTCCCCCTCTCGCAACCGCCTGTGCAGGGCTCGGTGATCGCTGACGCCTTCGACTACGGCTGCCGCTCTGGCTCCAGCAGCGCCTCCGTCAACTTCCAAGGCTGCTCGGTCGC
The DNA here is from genome assembly GCA_032594955.1 of Panicum miliaceum. NCBI lineage: Eukaryota > Viridiplantae > Streptophyta > Magnoliopsida > Poales > Poaceae > Panicum > Panicum miliaceum. The sequence continues at coordinate 16,060,799 of CM064062.1, forward strand.
TGACGCCTCCGTCAACTTCTAGGGCTGCTCGGTCACCGATGCCTCCGTCAATCTCCAGGGCTTCCAGGTCGCCTACGCCTCCGCCGTCGTCCTTCCACGTGCTCTTCTATCCGTTGTCTCATGCTCCTGCATGGGGTGCGAGCAAAGATGCCAGCAAGGATGCCGGACGAGATGGCGGTGACAATGATTGGACGCCATGGTCGGAGATCACGCACACGACATCTGGGTGGGATGAGCCGCAAGCTTCATCTCCGAATAACATGGGATGAGGATGGGGCGACAATAGTTGGACGCCGGCGCCGGAGATCACGCCACAGATCCCGTCGGCCGGTCTCTCTCCGACGAGGCATGGATGGCTTTCATTCCAGGAGAAGCTCCTCCACACGACAGTAACATGTGACGCAGTGGCGGCGGTGAGCTATCTTGAAGAAATCCGAGGTAACCCACCACAACGCTGCATGATGGTTGGATTGGACACCCAGTGGAAAAAACTCGATGGCAGCACCTTCACGACGGCTCTCTTGTAGTTGTGCGTTGGAATTCGTGTCCTTGTGTTCCAGGTCCTCTATGCCGACGGCGGCCTCCCCGCAGTCTTGAAGAGGTTCCTGACAGAGGAGGACCACATCTTCACCGGTGCACACATCAAGAACGACGTGAAACGGCTACGAGACAATTTTGGCATCACAATAAGCAATCCAATTGACCTCCAATTGGTAGTCCCCGAAGCCGCTCCAAGATATGAGTACCTCGGCGGACCCCATCCAGTTTACAGAGTAAGGCGTTCGTCGCTCGAGAAGATCAAAAAAGTTGTACTGTGCCTACCTCATCTCCGCAAGCCGGAGGGCGCCGACCACGATAACTAGCACGCGTGGTATTTGTTACCCTCACATGTGAAGTACGCTGCCACATATGCGTACATGTCCTATGAGATCGCCAAGCAACTGGAGATCAAGGATGGCTATAGATTTGAAGTAGTTTTGAGTCTGGTGAACTGTAGGTGTTGTGTTGCAGATCTCCAGTGTGTTGTTGTAACCGTTGGTGTCGTGTTTGGAATGTCCAGATCTCTAGTGTTAGTTTCCGTAACTGTAGGTGTTGTGTTTGTAATGCTACCAACAATGAATGGAAATATCATCACTCTTTTTGTGCGGTTAGGCTGTATTTAGATGGTACTCATGGGAAGCCATGCATGCCGGCCATGCATGCCGCATGCATGCATGCAGGCAGGCCTTGGGCCACTAGGGCCATGACCCTAGGCGTTGGGTTGATTTCTATACACTGTAGGCTATTGTAGCAAGAAGGCCTATTTCAGCCAGCCCAACAACTAAAATTCTAAACATGGTCTTATTTTATGAAATTACAACTTCAATGACTGAATGGCAATAATAATCTGTTTGCAATTCTAATAACTGAATGTCATGAACTTGTAATGGCAACATGGGTCATAAACAGCTTGCGCGAGCATGAACTTATCTCACAATTTTGAGATGGAGGTTCATCCAAATGGAATAAGTTTGAGATGGAGATTCATCCAAATGGAAAACGGTCATTAGTAGAACGTTCATTAGTAGAACCAACGCAGGACGGCATAGCTGAACACCGCAATCACCGAATACCTTTGGAGGGATCACCGGTCAGACTCGTGTTGCCACGCAAAGGAGCAAGAATATGCAATTGTTCAATGAGGTGTGAGCCATGTATAGTATACGCACAGCCCAACTGGCGGCCCATGAAGTGGGGCTCATCTTGAAGAGTAGGAGGGGCAATTTTGATGTATAGGAAAACATTGCGGTGATGTTGTACGGCGAGCCCACGGGTCTGACCTGTGAGTGCAGTAAGATATGATGTTGCCGCACATTTCACTGCAACAAATGGTACAAAAAGAATTCACAAACGCAAACAGGCGCTTCATATCAGGGTAATACTTTGGTTACAATTCTACCAAGGAACTGGTGTTTGCGTGCACAGAATGGACCGGATTGTCCATCCAGTGAGCTCAATAGTCTCTCTGGTGAAACTTGTCATGATCTATTAGCATGACACCATGAATTCTATGAATGCAACAATAAGCACAGCAGCTGATGCAAAGTAAATGAAGCATCGGTACGTATCCTTGTATCGTTTGAAGATGAAAGTACTTTCATAATATAGCTATGGTGAATGCTGGTGTTCAGAACATGTCTCAACCATTACAAAACCACCAAAGTACTTGGTTTATCACTACATACTAATAAGTTAACAAATCTGGCACACAAAGTACCATCCTCCCTCTTCAGGTCCCCGTTTATCACTGTTCACAAATCAGGCACACAAAGTACCATCCTCCCTCTTCTTGCAAGGCCGAGTTTCCATCTTCAAACTTGCAATCTGCTCCTCCCTCAAAAGGGCTTCTTTCTCAGTAACTAATGTTCCATTCTCCTCTTGCAAGGCAAATTTTTCTTGGAATGCTTCGTTTCTCATGGACATTGCAATCATCAGATCAGCTTGGGCAGGCCTGCATTCCGTGTCCCCACTTTTTTGAAAGTATGCCATGGGAGGCCATTCATCATCCATGATTTGCATGAACCTACACTTGTTAGCATCGACATGTCATCAGCCAAAGAACACAAATTCAAGACATGCAGCAGTTCCTCGATTGTTTCCTCTCTAATGCAATCACATCAACTGTGTACTACACATTACCTGCAGATAGAGCGCAATCATATTAAATTCAACAATGGTCATATCATTACTCCGCCCCTCCACTGCCAAGGGCATTGTCTCTACTGGCACAGTCATCTCCGTCCACGACGAGGGCCAACAAGGACCTGGATGTTGTCCCCTTCGACAAGGGCCAACGGGGACCTGGATGTTGTCCCCTTCTCCGTCGATGCTACCGTCGCGAGTCCCCTGGACCGCCGCATGTCCGCATCCCTCCCTTCTCTCAAGGGAACGCCGCATCTCCTCCCTCCTCCACACAACCCCTGCTCCAGGCCGCTGGAGCGCGTGCCACCACACCGGGCCGTGCCCCCTCCCTGCCTCCCTCCGTCGCCGGAACGCTCCCCCCTCGCTAGAAGGAACCCTAGGTCCGACCTAGGGTCTAACCTTAGTGGGCTCAAACTATATTAAAACGACCATTCAATGAAAACTATATTACCAAAATATTATTCCAATCATTATAGATTGACTATCTTATCCTTGATACAAAAAATTAATCCCGGAATGGCAATTATCCCACATATTCTTTTTAATGCGGACCCCACCAAAACGTTATGCACCTGGTGCATACTTGGCCACAATCTATGGTGCATGCTAGGTACCTCTTTTTTGGTACCTCTTGGTACCTCCACAACTTATCAGCCGTCGGATCGAGCGACGTGAGCCATCCATTTTCCCCCAACCATAGGAAAAAAATTGAGAGTTTATAGTCCACTTATATTGCAGAACGAAAAATGCAATATCAGTGTTGTTATCAGGGAACTATAGTGGCAGTACGCACAAACTTCGTCCCAAATTATAATTCATTTTGATTTTTCTAGATATATATATTTTGCCATGCATCTAGATGTACACTAGATCTAGATACATAGTAAAAACTATGTATCTAAGAAAAGTCATAACGAATTATAATTTAGGATGGAGGAAGTACTTGACAATGTATCACAAAATCGATGTACAGAAGACGCGAGCGTATCATGTGTTGAAATCAGCAGATTACACTCTGCATTTGCTATCTCCTACTTCATCCAAGCATGAGTTAATCAGAGCTGCATCATGCAAACTCATAAAATCAGTCTTGGCCTCTTGCATTGGGAGACATATAACTAGGAATAAGCTTCCTATTTCTATGACCTCAATAAGTAATAACAGATTCCACACTCCACACTTGTATTTCTATTCTGTTCATGTGGTTTGCCATTCTTGTGTTCCAGAGGAGCACTAGAAGATGTACAGTGATAAACGTGCTAGTCAGTTCTATTCATATATTGGCAAAGGTGCCACCATACGCTCCCCCACCTAGAAATATTTTGATGCAAATGTTTGCTATATCATGTTCTCTCGTTTTGTTCTTTCCGTATCCTTTTTCTTTGTAGATCTTTAGACAATTTTATACTATGTGAGAAGACTTAAAATATTCAGCGATGACAAACCGTTAATTTTTTTTGAATTGTCTTGGTTCAAAATCTTGTTCACAATTTTTTTTTCGTAATTTTATCTCAAACACGAAACAATGCACATCATCTGGAAAAGCGTTGTTGTTAGCGGGTTCACTAGCTTTTCTTTTAGCTTTTGTTATTAATATCTAAAATTTTGTATAAGCTGTTGGTGCAAGATCGACATTACTATACTCATATTAGCAAATATTTCGTAATATATATATTTTTATTTAATATAATAGTATACTTTAATTAGAGAATGTGTCGATGTCTAAATGGACTTTTGTATTTGTAATTGGGGAAGTAATTAACAGGCCGAGTAATATTGGCTCCCCTCTGGCCACCCTCCACGTTTCTCATACACGTGGAGACCACTCATTGGCGCAAGCCACGCCATCCGTGGACCTCGTCCTTTGACGCCTCAAGTCAGCGCACACGCCGCAGCCGTCCAATCCCAGTTCCACCACGTCACGGCGCCCCACCGCCGTCCATCAACCCACGCGTGGTGGTGGACCGAGCCTAGTCACCATCTCGCAGGCTCCCACCATCTCTTCTTCCGGGAAGGAACTCCGTTTCCCGAAAAAAAATAAAAATAAAAAATCGAGCGAGGAAAAGAAAAGAAAAAATGGAAAGGAAATTCCAAACCTTCTCCCAAAATCGCAGCGGCGGCTTATCCACCTTGATCGAGTCGAAGCCTCTCCGACATGGCGTCCCCGTCGAACCTCTCGTAGAGCCGCCGACCTTCTCCGCGCTCGCGTCGATGAGGTGAACCGGGTAAGCGGCTGAGATCGCACTGGCGCTCCCGATCTGATGCAGCACCTAGGGTTTCGATCGCGCGCTGATTTTGGAGATTTTTTTACTGTTCTGCTCAGTAATTTGGATTGTTTGTTCTAGGCGATCTGATCCAGTGGTGGTGCGGTGTGATTCTGTTGCGGAAATTTTTGTTGGGGGGAATTTTCTGCGGGCGGCGCCAGCGCCGGAGGCGAAGATGATCCGTCTTCAGACGTATGCGGCGTTCAGCCTGCTGGCGACGGCGTCGGCGGTGTACTACGCCTTCAGCAGCCGGGAGCAGTTCTACCCGGCGATGGTCTACCTCTCCACCTCCAAGATCTGCTTCGTGCTGCTCCTCAACACGGGCCTCGTCACCATGTGCGTCGCCTGGCAGCTCGTCAAGCGCCTCTTCCTGGGCTCGCTCCGGGAGGCCGAGGTCGAGCGCCTCAACGAGCAATCCTGGCGGGAGGTCGTCGAGATCCTCTTCGCGGTCACCATCTTCCGCCAGGACTTCTCCGTCTCCTTCCTCGCCATGGTCGCCGCGCTGCTCCTCGTCAAGGCGCTGCACTGGCTGGCACAGAAGAGGGTCGAGTACATCGAGACCACGCCCTCCGTGCCCATGCTCTCGCACATAAGGATCGTCTCCTTCATGGCGTTCCTGCTCATCGTCGACTGCCTCTTCCTGTCAAACTCGCTCAGGTCGCTCATAGAGAAGGGGGAGGCGTCAGTTGCCATCTTCTTCTCCTTTGAGTAAGCTCAATTTCAGTTCTCATTTTTCCTGAAATGCCTTTGTTTTGCCTTGTGCACACTGAAGTGCTTGGGATGTATCTGTTTATGTTTTCACCTTATCACTGTATCAATGTGAGGCACTGCAGTAATTTGTCCTCTTTCGCAACTTTTGAGTAGGGGTTGAGATTGATTATGATGAACAAACACTGTGAAACAACAATTCCCAAGATATTGAACAGATATTTGCAAAAAGGGAGAAGTACTACATGTTATTATGTCTGTGTATCAAGCGAGTCTCCTTGTGTAGTTGCATTGTACCAAACCTACCACAAATGTCTTTAGTAATTCTTACATAATGCATCCTTATTCCACTTTGTGTACCATCCTTTGCACTCCGCCTTAACCTAAACCATTCGAATAATGCCAGATTTACAGTAATTGCTTTTTTATTTGCTTGATGTATGTACTAATTACTAAGCCATGAATATTTCTTAGGATCAAAGGTTCATATGTACTAATTACTAAGCCATGAATATTTCTTAGGATCAAAGGTTCACCAGCTCAACCATCTCAAGGTTGCTAATCTGTTCTGGTCGCTATATCTCAAGATAGATGTTAGTCTAGCAACTTGTGCAGATGTCTGTTTTAGTTTGAACAATACTTCTTTGCATATTAGATCTGCAAAATATTAGGTCCATTTAGCATGAAATTCCAGGCTCCAGCTATAGACATTCTTCTTTGCATGTTGCTTCCAAAGCAAGGGGTGTGCCTTCTGGGCAAGGTTAAAACCCTATTGGCTAACCTTAATATGGCCTTAAGATACGATTCTGTTGTTCTGATTTCTAAATGCCTGGAAATTATTTCTTAATGTATTATTTGAAGATTCAAAATACTCATTTGTAGCTCTAACATGTACAAATAATGTTTCAGGTATATGATACTGGCAACATCCACAGTATCAACATTTGTGAAGTATGTATTCTATGTCAGTGACATGCTAATGGAAGGTCAATGGGAGAAAAAGGCAGTGTACACATTTTACTTGGAGCTCATTAGTGACCTTGTGCACTTGTCACTATACATGCTCTTCTTCATAGCTATCTTCCTGTAAGTTTTGTTATTATGGTACTACACCTCTATAGTGTAAAACTATGGCTATTGATCCAATTACTGATATCAGGAACTACGGTGTCCCGCTGCACTTGATTCGTGAGCTATATGAGACCTTCCGCAACTTCAAAATTCGTGTTGCAGATTATGTACGCTACAGAAAAATCACTTCCAACATGAATGAACGGTTTCCAGATGCTACAGCAGAGGAGCTCAATGCGTGAGTTTTATACTGTTCCATTGGCACTATTAGTTGATTCCATTATAAAAATTGTCGTGATTTACATTTTACTGTATTCAGGAGTGACGCTACATGTATTATTTGCCGTGAGGAGATGACTACAGCAAAGAAGCTGCTTTGTGGGCATCTGTTCCATGTGCATTGTCTAAGGTCATGGCTAGAGCGCCAGCACACTTGCCCCACATGCAGGGCTCCAATCATTCCACCAGATAATGGACGTGCTGCATCAGCTCGACAACATGGAGCTCAACCTGGAGTTCAGCCTGGTGAGGTTCATTTTATTGTTCTGATTCTTTTGTGTCACATATTTGTATATTCCGATTTTAATCTTCTGGACTACCCCAACCAGATTGAGACTAAAAGGCTTTGTTGTTGTATATTCCAATTTTAATCTTACTTATCAGAGTGTACTGCACTGTGTAATCAGTTCTGCTCTAGTTGCTGATTCGATGTGAGAAAAAGCAGCTGCAGGTACTGGTACTCCAGCCTCAGAAGGAGCAGCTGGTGACAACATGAGCAGGCGCCAAGCAAAGCTTGAAGCTGCTGCAGCAGCTGCTTCTTTATATGGAAGATCTTTTGCTTATCCTCCAGCAAACATCCTAAATAGGTATGTTTCTGGAACAGTCTAGACACAGAGCTTTTCATATTTTGCTTACATGTCATCTTATCATCAAGATGGTGGTTACCGATGCTCTTCTACTTTTAGGCACCTTGTTCACTGTATTTAATTATTACTATATTGATAGGATAATAGTAGGGTCTTTTGTTTTAACATAAAGTGTAATATTATGTATGTCGTATTCAACGAATCAGGTCAGGTCCTCCCCAGCCTACATCAAGTACACCACAATCTGAAGCAAGTAGCTCCAATCAATCACAGAACGACCAAGAACTGCAGTTCCAGAACAGCAGCGATGGTTTCGCACCTCCGCCTTTTAATGCACATGGTGCCATTGGTTTAGGAACAATCACCAGGGATCTTGAAAATTCACTGCAGAGGGCACAAGAAAACTTCATAAAGAGCCAGATTGAGGTAAGAAAGAATCTTGATTCCAAAAGCACAAAGGTCACATCTTTCTGCATATACTCTATGATGTGACCAACAAGCGTGGCGTATGAGCTACAAGGAGCTAAATAGGTGTACATTGACTGCTTGCATGTCGCAACGTTTTAGATATTTCTGTTGCTCGCTCATCTTTGGGTGCAATCAAGCAAAGCTGCATACTGACTGATCTCCATATGTACCATTAGATTAGATGCGTGGTGACTTGTGTACATTGGATATGGATGGTTAGCTTCTGAATCACACAATTAGGTTGAAAAAACTTAATTAGAGCTACCCTGTACAGGCCTCATAATCTGTCCACTCAACTCGCATTTATCTAATGGTTCATTCACATGATAGTTTGCATGATTGCGCATGAGAGAGTGGGTTGCCCTAGGTATGTCCACAGTCTGCTTGTCATGGTGCACAAATATGCAGTGCCTAAGAATGCAAGTTAGTTACCATTGATTCCTACAAAACAGTGGGGAACTGTTACTAGCCTTTTGAACAATCTTATTGCCATCTGCATTCTGCTGTAGAAATTAAGTTCATGACCTTTTAAGCATTGCTGCCAGGTTATGTAATCTGTGAATTTGCCCAAGATGTAAATGCTTCCCTTGGAAATTAGCACTCGATAACTACTTATGTTGTTGCATGCATGCATGCATGCTTTATTTTTTTGCTTTCACCTTAGTTTACAATGACATGCTAAACATGCATGGCTTCCTTTCGTTGATATTGGTATTCTCAATCAATATCCAACAAAACTCAAGTTATACCTCTTCTTTGCAGATGTTACAAATCCAGCTGCAAATGGTTCAGTGTGGTGCTGCTGTGCCGGCCACTAACAATGAGAATGCCGAGCACACAAAGAATGATTGAAGCTGTAAATACTAAATAGGCAGAGATGAGGACGGGATAAACAAAACAAAGATTTGGCTATACCTGAGGGGAAACTGCTGCATGATGCCTTGCCTTGATTTTGGTAGGCTTGTTCATTTATACTTCCCTGTTAGTGCCCTCTTAGCAACACCAGATGTTTCTTCTCTTTATGTGTTGGTTGCACAGTTTGGATCTCTGTCAAACCCGTATAATACCATTGATAGAGGCTGTCGTGTTGTAACAATGGGTTGAGACTAAACAAAATCTATCTGTGGAGGAAAAAATAGAATGGATCTTTTTGTTTATACTCGATGTTGGAAAGGTGTTTGTTGTTACCTTTTATGTTAACTGGAATCGAATGGAACGACATTTTAGCTGCGGGTAGATGTTGAAATTTCTGTCGCATCCTTTTCTGGCAACAAGGGCGGTTCTTTGTCTTGCAAAAACACGTCGGATGTCGTACAAGGCTGTCTGTGATGCTGCTCTAAAAACCTGTTGTAAAATTTGAAGTGTCATTAGATGCGGCTTTTGCTTGAATGGTTTGTTTCCGCTGCTTTCCGCGAATTTTATGAGTTCTTCTCGAATGTTCCACTATGAATTATCTCTTATTTTTGTTTTGCGGCTGTGCGTTGGTACCTCCTTTCGTAAGAATAGAATAAACCATACTTTGAGCATGCTATTATAAATCGGGAGCGAATGAAGGGCGTGATGGACTGCCGGCCTATATGCTATTATAAATCGGGAGCGAATGAAGGGCGTGATGGACTGCCGGCCTATATGCAAGTGGGCCTATATGCGTGATGGACTATAAAATAAAAAAAAGCAATTCCGCATGTGCTATTATAAATTATCCAAATTTCGTATCTGCAACTGATAAACTTGTAGCGCCTTCTATACTATTGAGTAAACTTTTTTTTTGTTTTCATACAAAAGATATTTTACCCTTCTTTTTTTCCGGGTAAAGAGAGAGCTTTATTAACTTGGACTAGTCTTGGTTACAGAAATCGGCGTTTATAAGATCCACAACACACGCAGGTGTGTGGTCTAGCCACACCATTGAATGCAGCTAATTCATTAGTAACTTTATTACCGTCTCTCTTCACCTTCACTATCTTCAACTCCTGCAGAACCTGAGACAGCGATTTGCCCTCGGCTATAATGAAGCCAATCTCAGGTCTGTCCCGCCGTGCACTCGTCGGCGCCTGGATTACACGAGCGCAATCCGATTCCATGATGATCGGCAAGTGGCACCACTGGGAGGCTAGTGTGATCCCTTCAAAGCCTCCGCTTCCACTGCGCTGGTGCAGTTGAAAAGCGCACGCCAGGCAGTGAGTTTTACCCTCCCGTCGCTGTCCCTTGCAATCACACCTGAAGCATCAACAACATTCACTTTGATCCACCCTTCAGGTGGACGTGCCCATATACCCCCCGGGCCAACTGCCTCCTTGTGGTCAACTGAGAGGAGAGTTACCCTCCCGTGCACCGGATCTGCGTCGCTCCTTGTGCGTACCAGTATTGGTTAGCCCCACTCGCGCTTTTCCTTTGCCTGCTACCTCAGGCTGACGGCTCTCCTGTAAATTAGATCTCAAGTTGAGTAGTGCATGGACAGATTCCACTATACCTGTTGGGCCAGAGGCATGAGTAAGATTGTTGTGTACCGACCAAGCTCTCCATAGGAGTAAGAGGGTATTTTCCTTGTGCTCTCCTGTGTACCCATCGAGTAGTACCAACAGCCAGTGCGGACCATTATCAACAAAACAATTCTTTGCTGGTAGCTCCCAGTGGTCTCTCATTGCCTGCCTCAGGTTATACGCCTGCTGGCACACCACTGCGGCGTGAAAGCTTGTTTCTGCAGTCAGACCGCAAAAATCGCAGGTGTCCTCACCTTCCAGCTTCCTCTTGAATTTGTTTCTCTTGGTGGGCAGGATGTCCTTGCATAATTTCCACGCAAAAATTCTAACTTTAGGAGGCACCTCCACCCTCCAAATATTCGACCACGGTTTCCTTTCTCCATTCGGAGCAGAGCTCGAAGCTTGTGCATAAGCCTTCTGTTTCAATTGCATGCCCAAATTATAGGCGCTGCGCACTGTAAAGGTTCCAGTTTTGTCAAAATGCCATGCCAAAACATCTTCTGAAGCACGACTAGGAATTTTGATTCTTAAAATGGCGTCGACATCTGCAGGGTGAAACATGGCAATCAACTTGTTGTAATCCCAGCCCCTTCCAGATGCATCCAATAGCTCGGCCACCCATTTACTTCTTTGTCTACCTTTTGCCGTGGTCACCCTCAACGATAATTCCCTGGGTATCCATGGGTCCCTCCATATCCTTACTTTCATTCCATCACCAATGCAATTAGAGCACTCCCTGCTTCAGAAGCTCCAGACCGTGCAGGACCGATTGCCAAGTACTAGATGCGTTAGAGCAGAACGATGTATCCACTAGGCAACCCCTTGGGAAGTACCTCGCCTTCAGTAACCGTGCACATAAGCTATCCGGGTGTTCAATCAGCCGCCAAGCCTGCCTGGCCAACAATGCTTGGTTAAATAAGCGGAGATCCTTGAATCCCATGCCACCACAACTTTTCTTCTGTATCAACGTGTTACATCCTACCCATGCCATCTTTCATTTTCCTTTCTCCGTGCCCCACCAGAATTCCCTGATGATACTGGTCATGCTGTCACACAGCCCAAGCGGTATTTGGAACACACTCATGATGTAAGTAGGGAGTGCCAGCGCCACAGATTTTATGAGCACTTCTTTTGCACCTGAGGACATGTTTTTGTCCGAATAATCTCTTAACCTCTTGCTCAGCCTTTCTTTTATAGATTGGAATCTATCCTTTTTCATTCTGCCCGACGGAGTAGGGAGTCCCAAATATTTAGGCTCAAAGGAGGAGAGCTCAATCCCCAGGATATTTTTTACCTGATCCTGCACATCCATGGGCCCTTTCTGATTAAACAGTACAGAGCATTTGGACGGGTTTAGAAGCTGCCCGTGCATCTTGCATAAGTGTCCAAAATTTCCTTTACAACAAGTGCTTGTGCAGGGTCTGCCTTGAAGAACAGCAGTGTGTCATCGGCAAACAAAAGGTGTGAGATGCCTGGTGCCCCTCTACAAATCTTCAGCTCCATCAGAGCTCCCTCCTAATCTTTCCTGTGGATCAACTGCGATAGGCCATCAGCTATAAATAAGAATAGATAGGGCGATAAAGGATCAACTTGGCGTAGACCACGCGACGGGGAAAAGGACGGCGACGCCGACCCATTAAAGCGAACTGAATATCGTACAGATGTCACACAAACCATGACACATTGTACCCATTCACTATAAAAGCCCAGCTTCAGGAGAACATTATTCAAAAAATCCCAATCCACACGGCCATATACCTTAGACAGGTCCAGTTTGTACGCATAGAAAATACCTCGATCGTCTGTGTGAGAATTGATGGTATGAATGCATTCAAAAGCAATGAGAGCGTTGTCAGTTATCATTCTTCCTGGGATGAACGCACTTTGATTTGGTGAAATAATATCATCCAAAAGTGGCTGAAGCCTATTAACCAAGCATTTGGAGACCACTTTATAAATAACATTGCACAAGCTGATGGGTCTGAAGTCCTTTAAACTCTTAGGGAATTGGATCTTCGGAATCAGAACAATACTCGTGTCATTGACCCCATCAGGCATAACTCCTGTATCAAAGAATTTGCTCACGGCTGTGACAATATCTGCCTTCATCAGCCCCCAGTTTCTCTGAAAGAAACGAGCTGGGAAGCTGTCCGGCCCAGGAGCTTCTAGAGGCCCAATCTGAAACAAAGCATTGCCGATTTCTTCCTCACTGTACGGCTTGCACAGGTCGTGGTTCATCTCCGATGTAATTTTTGTGTCAAAAAGATTAATCAGATCATCAGGGCATAATGAGGGGTCTTTGGAAAAAAGATCAGTGAAATATTGGGAAGCCATCGGAATGATTAAAAGATGCTTCTCTTTGCTGCTCTCTCTATATTCCCCGGTCTCCTTAGCTCTCCGCTGCTCGCCACGTCGCCCCCGGGTGAGAGCACACGCCCAGTGAATGGAGGGGAAGGGATTTGCTGCAGCTCACCACGCCTCGATTTCCGTATCATGCATATATCCAAAGAAAAGAAAATATTTTATTTCACAAATCAGTTATCCAAATTAAATTTCAATTACACCGTTGTGTTTTTTACGTTAAGATCACTAGACCACACTTGACTATATTTAGATGATAATTTTTCTAAAATATTTTTATTTATTCTAAAATAATTTTTTTTCTAAAATATTATATCTTGTTCTGGAATATTTTTTTCTTTTCGGACCAACCTTTTTTTATGGAATACATTCGGAATATTTTTTCTATTAAATATTTTTATTTATTTTCATGCAATATTTCTTTTTTAAACACTATCTGTTGTTGTAGTATATGGGTTGTGCATGCAGCAGTGGTGAGACACGTGCTCTGCAATAGTATAGCAACCGATCGCGCGCGTTGAGAATAGAAGTCCCCCAGGAAGGGCAAGACTGCAGCTGCTAGCCCGCATGTCAGGAGGCATGTGAAAGGCCCCCACCTTTTCTCTTCCTGTCCATTACCTTCTCCTTTGTTCCTCTCGCCCGTCTGCCCTTTCTCAACTCTTTCCCATCACTCAAATATCTACCGCTGCTCGGATTTGCCGTGGGCAACGGAGGGCGCCACGTTGAGGAAGAGATCGTCGTGCCACCAGTCGCCGCTCGAGCTAGCACCACCCATCGTCCCGTTGCTCTACTTCTCGAGGGCGCCATCAAGACTGTGGTGGGTGGCGCTGGCAATGGCCAACAACAACATCGGTCAGATAGTCGACGGTCGGAAGACCGTGCTACTCCCAGCACCCGGCATCATGAACCTCAAGGGATGCCCACCATGTATTCGGCAACAGATATTTGATGATAGATAGTTTGTTCACCAGGTATTTGATGATTGAGATGTCGAACAAGACTCCTAATGGATAGAACAAGTATTACAGATGATCTTTTGGTTAGCGTATACTATGATTTTGTGATAGATTTTTCCTATGATATGCATCTATCACCTGAAATAGATAGAACAGGTGATTATTGCTTTTTATTGACCTGCATAAATTTAGCTATTTAATACTTACATTTAATTGTTGAAACGATAGGGTGCGCGAAGTGCGCCAAATGTTCTAGTACCCTTCATTTCCTCCTAGTTTGCACACCGGCTGCCATCATCGCGCTTCAGCTTGCAGATTCTGTTCTTTTTCGCAAGCCAACGAGCTTTCCGGTGAAAATACCTTGTATTACGATCACCCTCCTTCAGCCAGCAAATGATGTAGCCACATCATCTCCTCCCTGTACAGCAGGTCGTCGAGATTTATTTTCACCTGCAAAATTTCAGCTCTATTACCAATAGCATCCTCACCTTCTAGCTGCTCCAAGACTGAGCGTATGCGTTCAATTTCCCGAGTTACATGGCCGAATTTTCCTTTGCTCCACGCCTTCAATGATGTCGCCATATTCTTTAAATTTTCCGCCAAACAACCCAGATGGCTTCCCGGGATCCTGCGTAGCCAAGCCTTGTCCAGTTCGGCACCCAAGCTTAGGTCACGTTCCCACATGGTCTCATAACGGAAGCTTGCGCTGCCAGTAGGACCATCATCTGAGCCTGTGAGCGATAAAACAAGAGCCTTGTGGTCAGAGCGAGAAGAGCAAATATGATTAATATGAGCTCCAGGAAAGCGAAGCGACCAATCAGAATTGGCCACTCCACGATCAAGACGAACGCGCACGTTTCGGCTGCACTCTTGATTATTATTATAGGTCCAAGGCAGCCCTAAAAAACCCAGGTCGTGTACATCGCAATGGCTTAGAACTTCACGAAAGTTCATCATTTGTTGTTCCGCTCGGGGAGTTTCTGAAAAATGTTCATGTTGCCACATGGCTTTGTTAAAGTCCCCCATAAGAAGCAAAGGTCCTGTGCACTCCCTGCACAGGTCGCACATGAGATCTCACATCTTGTATCTATTTTCTACGCGAGGCTCACCATAAACAAACGTGGCCCTCCAAGGGGCCTAACTCGGGTCTTCTTTTATTAAAACATCAAAATGACGTTCCCCTGGGACAGCAAGGAGATGTCCAAGGACTCATCCCAGAACATGCCTAAACCACCACTTAAACCGACACTACTAACAGCAAGAAAATTGCGAAGACCCAACCTCCATCTAAGATTGACTCTACTACTACTGACTCTAGTTTCACAAAGAGACAATTTTGGGATGAAGTGACCTTACAAAGCCACACAATTCATGAACTGTCCGAGAGTTCCCGATCCCCCCGGCAGTTCCAAGCCAACGCATTCATGGCTCCTGACGGGGCTCGCCTCCCGTCAGGTTACCAGGCTCCTCTTGGTTGGTTTGGTGTACACCATCCTTCTTCTGGCCCACCACCTGGTCGCCCGCCTCCTGCTGAGCCCATGGAGCAGCTCCACCAACCTGCAGCTTGGGTGCACCACTTGCCCCTTGTATCCACAGATTGTTTATAGTCTCCAGCACCTCTGCCTTGCGCATATTCTTTGTTTTGCAATGCTTCAGGATCTCCTTAATTGGACTTGGCCCTTTCACCCCTGACTTCTTGTCTTGCCCATCTTTCCCCCTTGCCAACTTTACCGCCTGGAGCTTCTCAAACACCGTCCGGCCATAGGTCTCTACCCCCACCGACACATGGGTAGAAATTGAGGTGGATTGGCCACCAGATCCCATAAACGAGTTGAGGCCAGAAACTCTCTCCTTACCACCAGAATGTAGTGAAGCATTCGGGTCTGGAATTTGGCTGTTCATCGCCAGCTTCTGCGCACTGCTAGCCAAAGAAGTACTGACATCAGCATGTAGCTTCTTCCGGGTGAGGTCCAGTTCTGCCCCCTCTAATAGCAGCTGATTCGGGAACTCCTTCCTCCTGCCTCATCCCTGATTATCATGCATAGCACTTGACGCTGCTTGGAGCTTTTGGAGCTGAGTTCCAATGAACTTCAAAGCCCTATTCACGTGTTTCGGTGCCGCTGGGACAATAGTGTGTTGCGCCTTGAATTTTTTCAGCGGCGACTCTCTCATCCACTCGCCGAAACGCTTTCTTTTCCTTCCTTCCTCTTCAGCTTCCTCCTCAGAGCTCTCCTCTTCATCTTCAGGACATTCCCACTTCGAGTGCCCCATCCTTCCACAATGAAAACAAAAGAAAGGTACATTATCATATTTCACATCAAAAAACATAGTACCCATCTTCTTAACTGAAGCTTCCACTTGTGGTTTCAGCGGCTCAGCAAGGGGATAAACCACTCGCGCCCACAGAAAATTCTTGACAGGGCCCTCTATTGCCAGAACGTTGTTGCTAACCTTCTTTGCCAAAACTGCCGTAAAAGCTGCCGACATCAAAGTAACTGGCACAACATAGAAGCAAACCCATAGGTTATTTGAATCAATGATCACCTCCGACGGGCGGCTGAAACCATCATAAGGCACCACTAAAAGTGCATCTCCTTTATGACGCCACGGGCCACCATTGATCACGTACTTGTACTCTTCTTCAACTCTGAATTCCAGATAAACCTGTTCCCGCCGAGGTTCCGATCAGGGATAGGTTTATTTAACCGCCATGCAGCACGCATCTCCTCAAACATGCCCTTGGAGGATGGGTGGCTCGAGTAGAACCGAGCCATAGCGAACCATCTTGGCGGCGCATCTTCTGCTCCTTCCTCGGGATCAAAATCAAAATCCTCTATTGCTGGGCTTGGCGGAAGCGCCTCATCTGCTTTTCCCTTCTCAGCAATCAGCCCCTCCTCCAGGCCATCGCCGTGTGGAGCCTCCTGGCGGTGCCCGGTTACCTCCTCCAACTTCTCATCGTCCATTGTTCTCCCGACGCTTCCATCGACATGCTGCGGATTGCATGGACCACGAAACTAACAGACGATCACAGCTTCGGGTGGGCAGATCCCTCACTGGGTTCGCCGTATCACCCCCACTGCAGATCGAAAGTAGCAACGATGCGGTTTTGGCAAACCCTAGCAGACCAGCAGAACGCGAGCAGGAAGCTTTAATGGACCAAAACGACGTTGATCCCTCTTGAAGAAGTACCCTTTGGTAGATCCAAATGAGTCCCAGTAGGACACGCAAACCTTGCAAGCACTCCCCGTAGGAGTTGCAAACTCCCCCAAAAACCCTAATCGAGTCAGAGTAGATGTGGAGTAGAACAGATGGAAACCACCTTTTCCCTAACTCCAGCCGCAGATTCTACCGCGCTGGTCAACACCGCCTCCTCTTCCACCGAGAAAGGCCGCCGACGACCCAGGGAGATTACGCTGGAGCTGGCTGTTGACCCAAAAAGCCATGGGTCGGCCTTCAGCGCCGGCACACGCGAGGACCCGGGAGCCTCTTGCTTCGCTCCTGCACGGAGTCCAAATCGGCTGCGTGGTTGTGCAGGGTATGCCAGTCAATTTTAACTACAATTTGACCTCCAAATCGGCTGGTGTTCCGAATCGTTCCGCTAAGGGCATTGGCCAAGAGTCTGATACAACAGTAGGTCAATCGGCTAAAGCTCCAGCCGATTGTGCAGACGCTAAATGGGTTAGCGAGGCCTCGGTAGACAACACCTAGATCCGAACCCGATCGGCCTAACAACGTGGAACAGGTAAGCTGTGCAATGGCAGATGGTATTTAGATCTAGGCTGGATAAATTATGGTAAAAATTAAATAAAAACAAGATTAAACGAATCTAACCCTGTCAAATCTAGCAAATACCGATAACTGGTGATACAACAAGAATAGGCTAGACTAAGCAGATTAATCTAACAAAAACAAGCTGATATCGATAAATTGGTGAACAGACCAGACTGAGATCCAATCTGCTCGATAACTTGAACTAATACATGATAGAGGAAGAAGCGATGCGCCGTCAACCTTGAACCTATCTACCTCGTTCGACGTGGAACTTACCAGCAAGTCGGAGATCGAAGTCGATGCAGCCCCACGTGCAGGAAAGAACTCGTAAAAGAAAAATCTACTGCAACTAAGGCGAAGCTGCCGAAAAGAGAAAAATAGA
Organism: Panicum miliaceum; assembly: GCA_032594955.1. Taxonomy (NCBI): domain Eukaryota; kingdom Viridiplantae; phylum Streptophyta; class Magnoliopsida; order Poales; family Poaceae; genus Panicum; species Panicum miliaceum. The sequence goes on from CM064062.1 coordinate 16,078,811, forward strand.
GAAAAAGGGTTTGTGTATTGATCATTGGATGGTTTGGTACACGCCTGAGGGCAGCTATTTATATCCTAAGCTACAAACCCTAGTCGATTACGATGTATAATTACTTGATGACAAAGAAAATAAACTTTCCTAAATAAAATCTAACAGATAACTTGCTGACGTAGCTTTGCTAGCTCTTCCTATGATCCCATCGGCTGCGACGCTTCTCTTGGCCCAAAAGCCCAATATGCTTTATTTCTTGTTCCTGATCCAGCGTCAGCCCATCCTTGGCCCATCAGCTAGGACATCGGCAACCATTCAAACTTATCGGCTTTCTTCTTAACGATCAACACTTCATGCGGGTTCCAAGTTTTTTGATCAATTCAGAATCTCCAACCTTGATTTTAACCAGTTGTGCAAAAACTGATGTCAACACCGGCGGGCCTAGGTTTCCAGCCCGTCGCCCTTGAATCGCTATGATCGCCCTTCCGCAGAAACCGGGAGTCAGTTTATGTTCTCTAAGTTACGAGGGCGTGCACATGTGCCACGCGATGTGCCCTTCAATTAGATATTTTTGCCCTTCTCTTTTCTAAGTTATCATGCAGTCCAAATTCCATCTCCATGGCTCCACTTCTCTCCTCATGCTAAATATGCTGACCCTTCTGGTGGTGGCGGTGGGCCTCCACAAGCGAAGCGGATGAGCCAAACTCAAAGGGCGAGCGAGCTCGGGGTCTTGCCCCGCACCGGCTGGAGGTGGCGTGGTTCGCGGGCCAACACAAAGGGAAAGAGGGGTGAGGCATGGTGCGGGGTTGTAAGTAGCAGCGTGCGGGAAGAGGATCGATCTACCCCAACTCTGAGTGTACAGTCGACCGTGAGTTTGGAAACTCACGGTCGATCCACCCACTCTAAGAGTCCTCCTCCCCCTTTCCCCTTCCCCTTTCCCTTCCTCTCCCCCGCCCTGCTCTGCTCCATAGCAGCTGAGCGGCACGGCTGGTCGGAGGCGCGCCGCGGCGGCCGTCGGCGGGGAGGCGAGGCGCGGCGGGCAGGGGAGGCACGGCGGGCCGGGCGGAGGCGGCATGGCGGGCCGACGCCGAGAAGGTGCGGCCGGCAGCGAGGAGGCAAGGTGTGGTGGGGAGGGGAGGCGTGGCGGGGCGGGCAGCGGGACGGCGGCGGGGATGCGCGGCGCGGCTCGCCGGCGGTCAGAGAAAGTTTTCTTCCTTTCCTTCTTTGTTTTTGTTTTTCGGACGTAAAATTATTGTCCAAACTCTTTTGTTTAGGATGCAAAAGTTGTTTCTTCAAAAAAAATTTAATTTTTTTCTCAAAACTCTCTCTCACCAAAATTTTTTGTTCACTTTTTTCCAAATTTTTTCTTAAAAAATTTCTCCAAAAATTATTTTTATCAAAAAGCAAAAAAAAAATTTTGTGAAAAAGGAAAAAACGGTCGGAAGATCGACTGTAGGGTGGGGCGCTCCCTATGATCGACCGTAAATTAGCTTGCCCCTCGACCTACTGGGTATACTGCAGTTGAGGACAATGACGGCCACGTAAGGTAGTGCAAGCCAGCAAGCTGCGCCACGGGCCGTGAACGGAAAGAAGGGGAGGAGGGTTGGTGTGGCTGGGCTTGGGGCGTGACACGAGGTCCGATCGATGGTGAGATAGGAAAATTGACGAAGTGGTACACCTCGGCGTCGCGAGATGCTCCAATATAGTGGGCTCGGGCGATGCAACTCCAGCAGAAAAGGATGGGGTGAAGCAGCTCTGACGAAGGAGAGCTGCAATTGGAGGCGTCTGGTGGTGCCCGCTACGGCCTAGGCGATGGCTGCACGTGGATCCGGGTGGCCGGCAGGCTCTGGGAGCACTTCTAGACAAATAAGGTTTTGGAATGAAGAATATTGCGACCACACATATTTTATAGCAATAGGTAGGTAATATCTTTCAGCTAAGCTTGCTGGATTTTTCTAGGCATCTCTTTGCATGCAGCATCTGAGCAAATCTATACTATAAAAGTTGAAACAATTAAAATTCTTTCTCACCAAGATTAGGCTCACCTTAAAACAATTGAAACTCTTTCTCACCAAGATTAGGCTCACCTTACTCCTCACGAAGGTTCCACTTGACAACCCGAAGATTTGACGAAAGAGGGTGTAGACCCATGAAATTGATAGAAGGAAAATATTTCCACCAAAATCCTAATACCTTTTACACCAAGCATTTTCATCTACTCACCTCTTGTACCCACGTATTACTCTCCATTGTAACATGCCATCCATCAAACACCTGAATTTTGGAAGCAAATTGATCCTTCGTAATTTACTTTCCATTGATACATGCAATCAAGCGCCCTTTTTTTGAACTCGCCGCAGTTTACTTTCTAAAGGTCCATGCAATCACGTACCTATTTTTATGGAAAGCAAATTGATTATCTTCATATTCCTAGGTTGCCTACCTCCCCTCGCGCCTGGCATTTTGGCAAGGATTGCTTCCTATCACATGCGCTGATTGCCTACCCGATGTTCGCATACCCGCCCGAGCCCGACGTCGCCACTTTAAATATTGCGTCTTTCCTCCTATGCGATCATTCCGGTCGTCAAACGCAGTTGTATATATCGATCGTCCACCTTTCCTTTATATTGATCATTTGATCTCCTCGGCCACCTACATCAAGCAAGCCAGATTGATGCCTACTCCTGATCTCCATTGCCGGTGGACTCATCACTTCAACCTCGATGTCTGGCTGGTGAGTGACTGAGCAGCTTTGCTTCTCCATCTTCCTCATCTCTGACGCTCCGGTGGCCGCGATCCTGATCCAGCAGGGCTGATGGGGAAGTTTTGCTTCCGCAGGTGGTTGGTGCGCGACCTGAGAGCGCAGGGGGGGGAGGGGGCGAAGAGATGGCCGGAGCAGCGGCGGTCGACGTGCCGCGACGGCGGCGGCCGATAGTGGGGAGTGCTGCGAGGACCTGAAGGGGCCCGGGTATGCAACGCCGCTGGAGGCCATGGAGAAGGGCCCCAAGGGAGAAGCTCAGCTACGTCACCTGCGTCTACAATGGTGAGCTTGCTTCCTGTCAAACCCCCATCCGTCGTCCTGCAACAAGCCATGAATGGGAGGATCATGCAGATACTGACATACACTGATACGCATAGATATGGACACATCAATATACAGGCAGATCTTGGAGGATTAATCGGGTTTTTATAGCAGCTCTAATAGAGCGTTAGCAGTTCTTTAATACAGGTTGTTAAGAGGGAAAGCGACCCTTCAAAATTAACCTGAACTGAGTCATCAGGACAAAGAAATAATTTGTACGAGTGGTGTATGTTTTCATAAGTTAAGACTGTCTTTAACTTTCCGATATCAATAATGTATGATTCGATCAGAGTTTAATGTCAAAGGGCGGTAAGTTCTTTTAGAACTTAGGCACATTGATGTAGAAAAATAACATGTAACTCGGTAGAATTACAGAGCATAACGAATTATCTGCACAAGATCCATGCTTGTAATTTACCATGGATATAAGGGTGCTCTGGAAGGGCAGCTCATGCAGCAAAATTTTTTTTTAGGGTCATGCATGGCAAATTGTTACATGACAGAAACAAACAGATTCATAATGTTAATCTTAGTGATTAAAATCATTGCTAATTGTAGTTGGAAAAAGCCAGGTCACAGAACGTTATTTGCCTATGGCTTCTGGTACCAGCCTCGCCACAAGACGATGATCAGTTCAACATGGGGAGCCCCTGCAGCCTTCAGGGCGATGGTCTCTGTGGAAGACACCTTCATGTATATGATTGGCCGGGTGGTGAGCTCAAGCAGACCCTTGATCTAGGCGACACGGGACATCTTCCCTTGAGGTAGGAATGTTAAAAATGCAGCAATTACTGCAAGAATAAGTTTTCTCAGACCATATTTGTTATTTTGAGTTTTCTTTGTTTTCTGTAAATGTTACCAGAATAGTCGGTGCTTGTAGTATTTTTTCAGGGGCGGTTTTAACCAACTCAGCTTATACCTGCAGCTGGAGGCTGCAAGGCCCCAGTTTTGTAATGGATGATGTAAATTCTCCTTGCCATTTTTTAAAAAATGGGACTGCTACATCGCTTCTGAAGTTCAGTTTGTCTAAAGCAGCAATACCATAATGCAACTAAATCACACTTTTCTGTTTGTTTTTTCTGCAGGTAAGGTTTTTACATGACCCGTCAAAGGACACCGGTTATGTTGGATGTGCTTTGACAAGCAACATGGTTAGATTTATCAAAACAACATATGGATCATGGAGCCATTACATTTGCCCATGCTACAAAAGTTCTTTTCCACCTAATACCTTGATTTCCAGCTCGCTTACACTTCCTATGACCATGTTTGTTGGTTATTATCAATGTAAAATCACTAGGGTCTGCAACTGTTTCATCAAAAAAGAAAGGTCCCGAATTGGATCCTGCCAGAATGCTAGGATTGATAACTGATTTTATTATCTCTCTCGATGACCCCTATCTCTATTTAATCAATTGGCTTCATGGGGATATCAAGAAGTAAAACATTGAGGATCCTGCCAAGCCTGTGCCGGCGGGACAAGTATGGGTTGGTGGGCTTATTCAGAAGGGCAGTGTTGTCGTCTATGTTACCGATGATGGACAAAAACAACAGTATAATGTGACCTAGGTCAAGGTAATTTCTCCCCTCGAAAACTTCTTAATTGAGAAGTGTAATTTATGTTCATGATTCAGAGTTTTGGATAAATCCTCCAAATTATTGTTGTGATTTGCTACCTTTGGCCATTGAGAAAGAGAGAGGCATAAAAACTGAAATTAACTTTCATTCCATTGAAGATTATATTTTAAGTTTTTTGTTTTGAAGAATGTGTGATGATATTTAGGAAGTACAGATGTAGCAGGTGAAGATAGCTATAAAAAAAACAAGCTGCTCATGAAGAAGTTTAGGTACCAATGCTTCTATTTGCCTTTTCTTGTTATTAGTTTCACATTTCTTCTATTATTTTTATTTGTTTATGTATAACACTTCTGCCGTTTGGGAGCTGTGCTCCTTGCCTTTTGTTTTCTGCAATTAACAGGAGACAATTTTCTTATGATCAGTATGTATATGGATTTGCTCTACCACTGTATTAGGTGTATTTCACTAGTGATGTTAAATGGGAAGTGTACATGAATATTTTTGGTTACTAATTTATGTTGACATGTGAAAGTAGAAATCAAGAACCGTGGGAAAGGGAGGAAGAGAATGAGGAGCGACAATGTGACACGGAACAAGAGAACGAGGGGGAGAGACATGGGGCAGTTCAACTCGACTGGATGGATTGCTAAAAAGTTACTATTGATATGTGATAATAAACTCTTCGAGGGAATATATGCCAGCAAATAGGTAACCACTACGACCTCTGTATGTAACACTGTCAGGGAGAGGATATAACTGGAAAGCAAAATTAAAGGTTACACATACTTGAGATGTGAAAAGGTATATTTACATATGAATTAGGCATTTTACTTCCTTACATAGATTGGTTTAGCAATGGTAGGTATTATATGGGGAGGTACTTTTTTGTAACGCAACCATCACTTTTAGTTTTGATCTTTTTCTTTGTTGGGTGTGAAAGTAGTAGAGAAGCATTGGTAGAGTAGAGCTTGTTGATGAGTTTGTTGGGCACGAGGAAGTTATCATGCGAGGAATGATGAACAAAATTGGTAACTTACTTGATTAAGGTAGAAGATCACACTGTTGCATTTGTTGGGCTATGCTAAACAGAAATTAGGAGTGTGAGACATGATTCTTATTTTTCTCACTTTTTAAAACTGGTATCAGGAAGCTGAACTGCTCTAGGTGACAGAGAGAGAAATATGTTTTTCAATACCAAGAACTCGTTGCAGGATGGTGCCTCTTTATATGCTCATGGTCATGGACAACACACTGGTTCCCTGTGGGAATCATCAACACTAAAGATGATTTTAATAATATCATTAATTGTTTTATTGTTGTTTGTTTATAAAGTATATATGTGTATATGTTGTATGTATGTATTTGTTACGATGTTAGAATTGGAATACGTATGGGCTCTGTGTTGCGTGATGGATTGTGGTTGCCGCTCGAGCTGAGGAACTAATTAAAGAAGTTTTGCGATGTACTATGTTTGGATCCTAAAGTCTACAAGGAAGTACTTGTATCAGTATATGAGAGGCGACTCGAGCCTTTGAGAAATATCGTCTGCAATCTCATGCGAGTCCGTCGATTAGACTGATTTAGATTAGATTAGTTTGGTATAATATATTAATAAATTAATTAAATTTTTAATAATCTTGATGCAATTAAATTATTTTCAAATAATTATTCTTTAAATACGTGTATGAGGCACGTGCATCTCCACTATCTATACTATAAAAGTTGAAATAATTGAAACTCTTTCTTACCAAGATTAGGCCCACCGTATCCCTCATGGAGGTCCCACTTGACAGCGCTTGAGGTTTAACAGGAGGTGTGGAGACCCACCTAATTGATGTTTCTAAAATATTTCTACCAAAATGCTAATACTTTTTACACCAAGCCATATCCTATACCCACATACGTACCCACATATTACTTTCCTTCCATAATCTTTGCAAGGCAGTTTGTTTCCTTTCATAACCCCGACAATTGTCCTTCCATATGTTTCTCCTTCCATGCATGGGACGCAAAAATTTTTCATAAAATGGTTGATTGATTTGCCTTCCGCATCTTTCTCCTTCCATGCAAGAGACGCACAAATTTTCGTAAAATGATCGATTGATTTGCGGCATGATGGCACATTCCTTTTTTGATTGATTTTTCCTTGTCCGATGGCTTCCACAAAATGGTTGCACATTCCTTTGAGAAACAGGGATAATCATAAAATATTTAACGGTCCTAGGACTACCAAAAAGCCAATAGGTGTCCTGCCATTACACCCTCAAAGTCCCGTCGCCTCCTGCCGCGCTTGACGACTACTACTCTCCACGGCCACCATGACGCGGCACCGCATCGCGCAGCAGCTCGGTCGTCGCCTCCAGCCAATCGCCCAATCATCCTCATGAGGATCCGGGCGTTTGCCGCGCCGGACGGCCACTCCTCCCACTGCCAGTCTGCCACCACGGTGCAGTATTTCGATCATCGCCTCCAGCCAATCATCCTAGTGAGGATCCTATCGTTCGCCGCTACTCGTGAAGATCTGCACTGCCCCTGCGTCGTCATTCAGAAGAAAGTGCCGGTGAGTTGTTCGGCGACGATCCGCTTGATCGATCGGGGCTTCGCGCCTCAACCTGTCGTTTCTCTACCATGATGCGATCCTGACTTTTTGTCCCTGATCCCCTGCGGGCTCGATTGGATTGATTGTTCTGTGTGACCTCACCCTGACTTTTGCGTGCAGGATAAGTTGCTGGATCAGACGAGCGTGACACACCTATTCCCAATCACTAAGTACATCGGATTGCTTGCCACTGGCCTTAAAGGTTTTAGATATTCTATCATGTAAGTAGGAAGTTCAACAAATTCTCGGGACCTTACCCTGGACGAGCACTGCTCTGGATGGCCACGGCTCCTGACGGCCGCTGCTCCCGACGACGACCACACTGCTCCTGACGTCTGCTGCGCCGGACAGCAGATCGGTCTCATGATCCACCGAACGGCCGCCACGCCACGCTAGGCGACGTCTCGTTACGTTGAAGTAAGTAGCCGTGGGCCGATCGGTCTTGTGAGGCACCGGACGACGCTCGGCAAGCTACTTCCTTCGTGTATCAGTCGTTATACTGTTTGTTTGCTACGTAGGTCCAGCGTTGTCATGTTAGCCGCCGGCTGACTGAACCTGAAAGTTGGTGTCGTGGAAATTTCTAATGCTTACGCCGAGGTACATAGTTTGATGCTATATGAAATATCATCTGTTTGTGTAAATTAATATTTAATTTATTTATTGGGGTAGAATTGAATTCATCAGCTCGCTAGAGGAACAAAATGGATGGTCGTTCCCCACTTGGAGATATCAAAAATATATGCAAGAATCGTAATAAACGAGCATGACGTGACGAGGCAGATCCACAAAATGGTAATAATAAGCATTGCATTTTTCTTCTTGTACTATGAATGTACCTTGTATCATCAACTTAATGTCATTCTGCTAAAGGAAATTTGGATCCGAGGGAGCCAAAAATGGCAGAGGGGGCAAGGGGTAAGTATGCAAGCATGCTAGCTGACGAAAAAACTGAGTTGAATGCTAAGAAGATGGAAAATTACTATCGGAGAAAGGCTAGCAGAGAAGCTGCTAGCACAATTGTGGAGACGCCAGATTAAATTTAATTTTTAACATTGCAAATTTCAGAGTATATGTGTTGATGATGCTAATTGAAAATGCACTGCATATTGGTGTGTCAACAGTTGGAAGGAGTGATGTTGTAAACACAACAGGTATTCAGAAAATATGTGTCGCCATTGATTTTCTCTTACAATTTTGATCATTTGTCTTATTACAAAATTTATGTAAACATACAAAAAGTTAAGTTATGCTTAACATACCTATAGTAATAAAGCATATCACATAGTATTTACATAATTTTTTAAATGAAACGAATGGTCAAAGTTATAAGAAAAAGTTAATGGCGATAAATATTTTGATACGAAGGGAGTATTTGGTAATTATTTTTATATACCTAATGACCTTTTTTCTAACGGCTTTCAATTAGAGCCTTCCCAAAATATCGAAGTCAACAACTTCATATGAGTCCTTGGATTAGTTTACATTAGATTAGATTGGATTGTTATGATATTAATAAATAAATTCAATTTTTAGTAATTGTTTGATGCAATTCAATTGTTTTTAATAAAAATTTTTAACATGTGCGTCTCCACTAGTCACTCAAACAAGGGAAGCATTTGGATTATGCATATTCCGAGAATTCATAATTGTAGCTACTTTATGGTGTCGAAGAAATAACATTGTGTTTGAAGGGGGAACTCTCTCCTTTGCCGTTTGGATGTTTTTTTTTTCTTTTCAGCATTGAAACTATTTGTGTTGAAGGCAAAAATCAGTTATTAGGGATGAACTCAATGCTTGGCTGAGTAGTCTCTAGAGCCACTTTTCCTTTACTTTTTGGCATAGATCACCCAAAGATGGCCTGTTATGGCATCATTCCAACTAACTAAACCTTATTTGAAGGAAGGAATCAAAAATGAAAGGCTGAGGTGGTGTTTTTCTATGTTAGATCAGTATACTTTACCAAGCGATCCCAGGTTGGTTGATCGAAAACATTACACACTTGGACTATAGAAGTGGCTCAACGCCACAAAGAAAGATAGGGACTTTTACACGCTACCAGGTGAGGAGCTACACATAGGATTGTGCAAAAAAAGAATGCCATTGAGAAAGTCATGTTCTTGTTGGCAGTTGTCTAGCCCGTATGAAAAATAAACTTTTAATAATGGCAGAGGAGAGGACACATGTGAGGGGCGGGGCACACATGGATAGATGAAACATGCTTAGTACTTGAGCAACGATCACATATATTAGCATAGGCAGTACAGCTCGACGTACACAAAGGGTGCTTTCGGCTTCGTCTTCCTTATTTTCTACATACAACAAGGCTCGTAGCGAGCATACCACTACTCAAGCTACTGAGGCAGGTGTCCAGATAACATCGCCCCTCGTAAGGAAGTGACACACTGAGGCTTCCCCTGGCTTGAGACCAAGTTTCATCCGGTAGTTCAATGTGGGGTCAAAGCCCGAAGTGTTCACGTGACACACCGCTAATGCCTGGACCACCACCGGCATTCTTGGCATAGCAAGGACAACACCATCCCCATCCTTATGCAGCGTGACCTTGTAGATGCTTGTTGAGTTGACGGCATGGCAATAGAACAAAGAGAATGGAAAGCTCATGCTGTGGCACGTCACGGTGTTGGATGCTTCCTCGTTAGCTCCATGGGCGGTTACTGCACGCACCACCGCCAGCTTGTAAATGTGTGACGGCGAGCCGATGCCCTCCTCTGGCACGTCGAGGGATGCCCGAGTGCTGACGCCGCGAACTTGTGCATGGACTCCACGGATGTAGCGCGGAGACGGACACCAGCAAGGACATGGTGGCGATGTCAGTGAAGTTCTCTATGGATATTGGGATGGAATCAGCGACATCACGACGAAGGAAAGCGTTGTGGGAGGCGGCCGCCCGGTCGATGTAGAGGTTCATCTTGGACCCTGTAGTGAAGTCGCTCTCTGGGTACAACAGCTTCTCTGAAGCTACCTTGTGTGCCCAGTTATGGAAGATCTTTGCATCCCTTTTGGTAAGCTGATCTAAATATATGGACCATTAGTGTTCCTTTTTCTGATCTTTTCTCTGGTTTCCTGTAAAATGTTTTGATTCTAGTGTTAGTGAAATTATGTCCCCGTCTATATATTGCACAACTGAAATAGAAGGTTTTGTAGTATATGAACTCAAGAACCAAAGTGTAACTACACATTATTTTTTCCGAAGACCTAAGGCTTATATAGTATGCATAGATTGTGTGTGAGGTAGAGAGATACCGGAAGGTGCACTAAAGTGAGCGAGAATGGTTGATGGTATGGGCCTGTTAGGACACACTGACTGCCAATATGCATTAAGCTCTGACTTAGAGGCATAGTACAACACGGTGGTCCTTTTGGCTCCTGTCACCAAAGCTGCGCACTGACCTCCACTGGCCACAACAACATGCAAGACCGTCACTGCCACAACATCAAAATGAATGAAACGTTAATAAAAACAAGCTCTGCTACCAACTCCATGGATGATTCCCCACAATGTGGCTAAGAAGACAACTACTTGAGAATGTAGGTGTTGGAGGTAGCACATGGCATACCAGAAGTGGCACGAAGAATAGAAGAACACCCATTTATTCCACTGGTAGTTAAGACTTGCTGTTATGTTGTCCTGTGTTCTCTCCAGACATTTGGGCACTAGTATTTATATAGGGTGCTGGCTACTTATCATGAATAGTTGGCAGGCTCTCATTTCCGGTTGGACTAATTAAATCTTGATGAAGAGATGGACACTTCATCTTTGCTATGTTCCACGTTGTAGGTGGCTCGTTGGCTATACGCCACGTGCTAGAAAAGCATCAGCACGTGCGGTTTAAGTAATATATAATAGTGAGTCTTTTAGTATATAAGATTATGTAACTTGGTTGTTGGAGATGCAAATATTTAATACGTTTATATTTATATAGTGGTTGTTGCCAGTCGCAAGAATTTAATGCACCGATAAAGCGTTAGTTGGCAGACGTAAGTATTCAATGCATATGCGCTGGTATGCATACCATCATGGCTCATGCGCAAGACATTGTACAATAGTTGTTGGGTTTGTTGGTAGCTACAAGTATTTATACATGCATATGGTGGTTGCTGTCAGCTGTAAGAATTTAATGCGCCCATAAAATGGTGGTTGGCAGATGCAAGTATTTAGTGCATTTGTAATCGTCTTTATATCGATCATGGCATATAAGCAGGATGAGAGTTGTTGGCAGTCGCAAGTATTTAATACACTTATATAGTGGTTGCTGCTAGTTGTAACAATTTAATGCACCCATAAAGTAGTGGTTGACAGACACAAACATTTAATGCATTGGTCTGCATATCTGTCATGGCTCGGCTCGTGAGCAACAAAACACCCTTGTACATGCCATTGCTACGGTTTGATGCATCTTTACTCCATGCTCCTTGATGCTGAGTACGGATTATGCATCTTGACGTGACAACCTCAATCCATGTACTCCCTCCGTTTTTTATTAGGTGTCATATTTAGCTTCGGTGCACAGACCAAGGAGACTACTCTCTCGTGAGTTAATCATTCTTGGTAAACAATTTCTCCGATTAATGCCGCATCGGTTTCCCCACGCATGCAAGCTGCACAACAATGTAAACCAATCACGTTTGTTTATGTCAGGCTTGTCACAAACGTGGCTTGGCCAAGGGCCAATCGGGACGTGCATGCAGCAACACCGTTTAATTCCATCTCTCTTCCATCAAAGCACTTCAGAGGCCGGACAGAACCACGATATCCTTTCCTAACGTTTAGAAAAAACTAATAAAAAATGTCGGGAGTAGGATGAGATGCAAAGCCACACCAGCTTCTTCAATTTTTACCTACTCTCATACCACATTTTTGCTGTCATTGGATATTTGCCTGATTTTCATCAAAAGATTCTTCTTCTCGGCTAAATCCGCACTATTGTCTTTCTCAATGATGCCCTTGTCTTTGCTGACCAATACTCGTTGTGGCTCTACATGGAAGGTAACGGTGGTCTTTGAGCCTGTAATAATGTCATGCTATCACTATCATACTTGCATCCTTTTAATCTGTCCGAAAACCGTTCACATCATCATTGCCTTACAATTGATTCATGATGATGACCTCGATGTACGACATATAATTGGCTCGTGCGCTACGTGATCGTTTTGCACTGACCCGATAGGAAAATAACATTGTGTCCTTTTTTATTATGTTGTCTTTGGATTGTTTCATCTTCTGCACACAGGCACTGTTATCTTCGACCACTCTTTCATCGTTGCCTTACAATAGAGTCATTTTTTTGCCTCCAAACCGTACAAATCATTATCAATGTCTACTTACTCTTGCTATCGCTAATGTAGTGGTCGCTACTGCCCTGTCCGTGCGACGCCATCATCTCATGGTAATGGCTGGCTGGTTGTCCTATGGCCGTGCGACGTTGATGAATTGGCGCGTGATGGTGGTGGAGACAAGTGCTAACTTTGCGCGGAATGTTCCAGGACCGATCGAGGTGGTCATGATAAGCGGATCCAAAGCACATACAAGAGTGGAAACATGAAGAGACAATACTGCACACGCCGTTACAAAAGATCCAAATTCTGTATCTTCCATGGAAACACTTGTGGCGCCTTATGTGGGGGATGTTTCCCCAAGTATTGCAAGGTGGGCCCTCCTACCCTGCGATGGGAGGAGCCTATATCAACGTGTGCTACAAGAATATAGGGGTAGATTATAGGATCAATGATGCCGACTAGAGGGAGGTGAATAGGCAGTTACAATTAAAATCACAACACGAGTAAAATGCACCGCCGGTCCTCCAACTTGGCTGGAGGTGCCATCCCGGTCTCCGAACTCCTAAAAATGCATATTCAAGTCCTTCAACTTGCTAATTGGCTCACGTGAGCCCCAAATCACCATTACTTATGTTTTAAATCTCTCACGTGTTTGCTGATGCATATGGGGCCCACATGTTGGTTATATCCCTCTATTTGTTGTATTCCTTAAAAGGTTTTCTACAAGATCTACAAGGCACAATTTTAGAGTTCGGATTTTGGAATTTGGGGGACATCTTTATGTAAAACTACCTTGAACAATTCAACCTCCGCTCGTTGGCCGGAGGTGTCTCCTCACATCGGTGGTGCCTGTCTGCCAAAGAGGAGGGGGAAGGAGGGGGAGGAGGGCAACTCGAAAGAATCAATAAAAAAAGAGAGATGATGCTGACACGTGGGCCATGTTAGGTCCAAGTATGCTATGATTTAACTTAAGTAATGGTGCTTTGGACTTCATGTGAGATAATTAGCAAGTTTAAGGATTTGAATGTGCATTTTGGAAGTTTAAGGACCGGCTGTGCATTTTACTCCAAATTTAATTAGTAACGCAAGAGAGAGCCTATTTCTACTATCTCTAGTTCTAGTGACAGTTTGCAGCCTATGGCGATAGGAAACAATTCAATCTCTATGAATGTAAATTGGTCAAAGTAAACTGCAAGAAAGAAATTGAGCAAACAAATAACTAGACACAAGAGAAGAATTTTTTTTTTGGTGTCGATGACTTGCCCGTCAACCCTAATCCACGTTGAGGTGGATTCAATGCTTCAATTGCTCCTCTATCAATATTCCGCTTGATCTTGAGGAAGCTTGAGTTAAAAGAAACCTCTCCAAACCTTGATTGCACTAGAGTTGCTCTTCACCACTCCGGCGAGGTGAGCTCAAGAACCTTCCACAAGAATAACGAGGGCTCCTCCACAATCTTCTTGAACGGCTCAATGATTTCATCTTCTCCAAGCCATCTAGGAGGCCGCAACCTCCAAAAGTAACAAGCCAATGATGTTTGCTTGAAGACTTCCTAGTGCCACAAAGCTCAAACTCTTGATGCAATGAACTAAGATGCTTTCACACTCCCAAGAACTGCGCCTAAGCAAATTGAGTGAGGGAGAGAGGAAGAATGGCTCAAGAATGTCAGGTAAGCTTGATAAAGTTCCAAGAGATCTCACCCATGGCAAGGCAAGTGGTTTTTATAGTCATCTCCTCGGATTCTAGCTGTTACACTCAAAAACCATTGAAATAGAGTTATCATTGACTGTCTTCCTTACGTGAACTAGACTTTTCACCGTTGTAATCTAACGACTATTATTGCAATAAATGTGTGTCAAAGTCGACCATTTTTGGAAAACCAGACCTTCTACCTCACAAGTACCGGACTGCTTGTAATACAAAAGCTTGAACAACTTAGAACCAACAATGTTCTATCTGGTTTTCAAAATTAGCTGGCGGACCGTCTGCCCCCATGCGCCGGACCATCCACCGTTCAAATATATGTGCACATTGGAGCAAAAATCGTCCCTATCTATACTTCATCTTAGCCAGCGGATTGTCCGCCAACAGGGGCCAGGGCGTCTTCTGTTCACTCGTCGGTGCAACATAGAAACTTAAATATTCAGTCTAACTCTATATGTCAGCAGGCGGACTGTCCGCTCACAGAAACTGGACTGCCTGCTTAGGCCTGGGCATTTAGTCAGACTGAACCAAATGGATCGGCTCTTGGGTTTCTTCTACATTTAGATTTGCAAGAAATAGGAACCGATCGGTCCCAAAAAAATTTCAAGACCGAGCCATTTAGTTTTGAGTATTTTGGTTCGGTCTTTTTGTTTCAACTACTTTCCTTGAATTTTATGTGTTCTTCTCAAATATTCCACTACATATTATCTCCTATTTTTGTTTTGCGGGCGTGCGCCTGTACTTCCTTCCGTAAGGAATAAAATAAACCATGCTTTGGGCATGCCATTATAAATAAAGGGAGCGAATGAATGGCGCGCTAGACTCTGCCAGCCGGTACGCTGGTGGGCAAATGAAGGGGGATGCGAGATTATGGTGGATGCCATGTGCTAGCTTTGCGTGGAGTGTGCCAAATCCGATCTAGGTGGTCATAATGAGCGGATAATAGCTTAAAGGTGATGGATATTTAATTAATTTCCATCCTTACAATGACGGAGTCCACACATGTGCCACTTTTGACGATGTGGCAAACCACATCCTCGTTCCAGGTGAAAACCGCACACGGGAGCCATACCCCCACGTTATCTTCTTCTACACATTTTCTACCTTCGCTCCGTCCCTAGCACCAACAGCTAGCTAATCCCTCGCCGGCTCGGTGTCCTGGTCAAACCTGCAGCGCCCTCACCGACGGGGCCGATCCAACGGCGGCCGCTCGCCCAGACAGCACCCCCCATGCCCAAGAGGAGGAGCGATGGATGGGAAGCTGCCACTGCCGAACCCGAACCTACCGTACCGGGAGGATTACTAAAGCGAGTGTGAGACGGTGGCTCTCGTCGACGCATGGGGCTCTCGCTACCTCGACCTCAACTGCGGCAGCCTTGTCAACACGTTCTTCGAGAGTTCAAAATCCGGGCACATCGATCCATGCACAGGCAAAGACAGGAGGCGTATGCGCATGCACGTGGAACCTCCACTCTTGATTCCTCCACAACCATAATGCCAAGCTTCAGCGAAGCAAGCTAGTAGCTTAAGGATCAAGGCTTCTCAATTCTCGTTAATCTTTTCACCACCGAGCAGGAGTAAAAAGCAATCAAGCTTGCTCGTTTGCTCCTCCTCACGTCTCTTCCATGTCCATTAGTGGGCTGCAATGCAGCTCAATCTCCTCTACTCCTTTGGAGGGGGTGCGCATGAGGGTGTGAGCTCTGCCCTTGGTGGATGCACCTTGAGCTTCGACGATGAGAGTGGGAGGTCAGCGGCTCCTTCCTCCTATCATCGTTCGCGGGTACGGGAACTCCGTGGGGATTAATTCCCCGCACGTGGATGAGGACGGGGGAAGATGTCCCCTACGAGTGTTGACGGGGTGGGCTGTTGTCGTGGGCCTTCTAAAGCCACATTGACCTCCTTGTCAGGCCCATGCTCGCCGCCGGCGGCACCGGCGGGAAAAAGCCGACCCTGCCACGCCCGGTGATGCTTGTCTTCAGGAGGCGCAAGTCACTGTCACACTCCCCGTCCCAGCAATCGCCGCGGCCGCTTCCCATGGCACTACCCCGGCCAAATTACCGTCGTGGCTCAGATCTTCCCTCCGCGAACCTCATCCACAAGGCTGTCAAGCTTCAAGTCTGATTTTATCAAGCCTCAGCTCCAATCCAGGGAGGGTCAATCCGTTATGCCCGGCTTCAGGTCTGGCGCCACGCCAAGCCTCATCTCCAATCTAGGAAGGGCTAATCCATCATGTGTGGCTTCAAGTCTGGCGCGCCCAACGTGGAGCGGGTGGCTACCGTGCAAGTTGTCGTCGCCGAGGCCGTGCTGGTTCCAGCAGTGGTCGACGGCCTCCACCTCGCCGATGAAGATGAGCAAGAGCGGGGCAAGCAGGAAGTAGGAAGAAGACAACAGGCCGGGCAACTTATCATTTTACATGCTTCTACAGCCATTATGTGGATGTCATCAAAAATGGCAAATGTATGGACTCCGTCTTTGAGTTGTGGCAAATTTGTAGAAGCCATTGTAATAGTGGTTTTCGAAGGAGTGCCATCTGTGAAGATAAAAATTAATTAAATATCTCGAATAAAAGAGGCAGTTCCACACATACCATTATAAATGATGCAACATCCATATCTGCCACTGAAATCTTGTGGCACCTTCTATACTATTGATCCAACATTTTGTTTTCGTGCAAAATGATATTTTTGCCCTCCTCTTTTCTAAATTGTCATGCGGTCCAAATAGCCTTCTTGTGGTGGCGGTGGGCCTACACAACTGAAGGGGATTAGCCAGACTTAGAAGGGCGAGCGAGCTCAGGTCCTCACCCTAGGGCAACAACTGGAGGTGGCGTGGTTGGCGGCTCAACACAAAGGGGAAGAGGGGTGAGGCATGGTGCAGGGTTGTAAGTAGCAGCGCACGGTAAGAGGTTCGAACTACTCAATCGACAATGGCCGATGATGATTATGGCCACGTAAGGGAGCGCGAACTGGATGTTGGTACTCCTTAGCCTATACAGATATAATCTGCAAGTGCACGGATATCGATGTAGCTTTCACCAGAGAGTTTACATATATATATATATATATCGATTCTACGGACCGATAAGAGATACTGGCCTGAGAACTAGTTCAACCGGATCCACCTGAGGAGGAGAGGTACGTGGGTAGAGGGTCTAATGTTGGCTAGCCAACTAATTACCCAGATTATTTGCAACTACATTAACTTGATCTGCTTTGGGGGCCTCAGGCAGGAACTCAGACAGGAGTGAGAAGGGAGTTCCCAACAGTCGACAGCTACTCCTATGAAAACACCCAAACATGGTGGACTACGAAGGACGAACATGGTTGTCACCATCTGCAGCATATCACACAGTTCTGTGGGGTGGAACACAACCCATAGTAACAAACCAAGTCTAGGCACCATGCCTAAACTATCAAGTCACTTACTCCTACCATGGGCACACACAAATAAGTAGAACTTGCTACCTACGCCGTCAAAGGATCCTGTGGATCAAAGAAAGCAAGCAAACAAGTAACTGAAGTAAGAGAAAGACTAATGAGTTACAAAAGAGAGACAAGGAACTTCACTCAAACATGCTTTGTTCCTCCGAGGCTACAAAGTTAGAGATGAGCTGAAAGACTCGGCTCATCTTCGGACTCTCACCTTGCACTCTTCCTATTCTATTCTAAGTATGGTAGATCTTTGCATTAGACTCTTCTTCTCTCCAAGGATGGTGTGTGTGAAATGGAGGTCGAGGCAAGTATTTATATAGCACTCTAAGATCGGTTGCACAACCTGGATGTCGTTACTTGGGTTGAGGAAGGTGCTTGCTGAAGGGGTCACGTGGCGTGCAGATGGGACGCCGACTGGCCTCTTCCAGACCGGTCAGCCCGACTCTGTCGCTTCTCAGTCGTTCGTTCCATAGCTTGATCATGTCAAACATATTGGATTTTCTTTGGATGGCAGGTTGGAGCCTGAAGTTGTGCGGATTGTCTGCATGTGGGGCCTTAGATCCAAGGCACAAGCCTTTTGACTGTATGATGCACAACCTTCTTGATCAACTGGATTTGTGCTTGTTTGCATGCAGGGGAAGATTGCACCCTATTGGCCATAGTGCCAGGACGACCGACCTCCCTTAGTCGCGTTGGCCTGAGATTTCTCCCAAATCGGCCCAAATTTGGACAATAAGTCCATGAATTCAAATAAAAACCAAAACTAGTGGAACTTATTAGCTTAAATCAATTTTGCTTTGTGAAGGCCTTGTAAATATAAATTCAGAAGGAATGTTATTTTGTCAAAATCATGAGAAAGCGATCGCCAACACAGATTTTGGTGGATAGTACCCTTTGGAAGGAAGATGCAGCACAACAACCTCAGTACACACCGAGAACGGTAAGAAAACACCAAGAATAACCTCCGAGTAGAAACTTATATTCTATTAGTTATTTATCAACCGTCTCATCAGTTATAGTTACAGGGTATTTATAGGAGGCGGTTCACCTACCCCTTCGACAATTACTCCTTTTTACCCCTCAACCACTATATTCCGCGAATATTCTAGGGTCATAAGGTAATTTCGTCCCAAGACCCACTTTACAGCTCGGCACCCCTTCCATTTAAGTTCCTCCTTCGCAGGTCTCGCGGACACAGTCCTTCGGTCAGCCTTCGGTACCGAGTCTTTGGCGGTATTCCGATGCCTCCTTCATCTTGGAATCACCATCATTAGGCTTCGCCAACTTCCCCCTTCGGCAACCCTTCAACACACCTTTCGCATTGAATCTCCGAAGCCGCTCGTCCTCAAAGTCGCTTGGCCGAACCTCGTCAACATTATCCTTCGGTGGTCTTTCGGTCGCCATCCGAAGGTGGCATCCCCAATAGTGGCCCCTCGGGGATTAAGGTCTTCCTTGGGAGGCCTGAGGCTTTGATACCGAAGCACCACCCTTTGGATCCCTTCCTTGGGAGGCTTGAGAAATGTCTGTAGTCTTCTTGAAAGAAAAAAAGGTGTACCTTCAGCTGGTCTTTGGGTGCACGCGCTGTGACTTGAAATTCCGCCCTTACAGGTTACGCGGAAAAGACCTCCAAAGCCCTTCCCAAGACCATGAAGATATGTTATTAAAAGTAACCGAAGACATTATTTGAGGCGGTATAATCATCTTTTCACTATCTTGCCATGCTCTCATGCTATATATAGCATTTTTACCGTCACTTTCACCATGTTTCCTTTTGTTTTGACACCTTCGGACCTCCGCCAAATCCGCGGTTGCTCACCCAAGCCTTCGAACTTGCACCTTGTGTCCTCGTATTTTTCTCCCTGAAGCCTATGGCACTGACGATTGATCGCCCAAAGAACCCGGCCACTGTCCTTGGCCCCAGCAAGATGACCGATGCCCTGGTCGCCAACATGGAAAGCCGAGGCCTTATCGCAGACGACGTCACAGCCCCCCAAGGGATGAGACCACGACCAAGCCCCAAAAATACCAAGTCATCATCTACCGAAACTTTTTCATCACGGGGCTTCGGTTTCCGATGGACCCCATGCTGGTGGACATCCTCCGGTTGTACAACATACACACACACACACACCAGCTGATGCCAAACTCGTTTGTGCGACTTAGCCTGTACTTTTGGCTGGCTAAGACCTGCTGCCTCCAGCCAACGGCCGAGGGCTTCGCCTATGCCCATCAGGTGCACTATCAACCAAATACGGTCACCTTCTATTCAACTGGTGGCCAAGTGACCCAAGATTAAGCCCAGTACGTGTGTTAAAATTTTATTTATTGTGACTTAGTATTCGGCCCCATGACGGCCTATAAGAACAAGTGGCCTTCAGATTGGTCCTCCTACTAGTTCTACCACAAGGTCCCTTGTGATGCCGCTAGCAAGACCTATCCCCTCATCACCAAAAAATCCAGAATCTGCCCAAGACCCCCAGCGTTGATGTCGAGGAAAACCTGGAACATCAATCCTTCGTAACTATGCTTCATGAAGTGTTGAAGGTCTACTGTACTTGAGACATTACTGAGGAGTATGTTGCATCACGGTGCTGGCCCGTGCAGGTCGGCTGGTCCATCAAGTCTTTGAAGAAAGATTTCAGAGGGACTCCTGTACCAGACTTTGGTTCCTCTTTTTAATTTAACCAAAGAAAGTAAGTATTGTTCCTACCTGATCGCTTTGGAATTTAGCATCTTCCTATCCTCGCTTACACTGGCTTCGCTAACATGGTGATGACACGGGTGCTGTGGAACATTGGACCGATGACATCCTCGGCCCAAAGGGGCCCAACGAATACAAAGCCATCCTCCAGAAATTAGGCGGGACTCGTGCGAACCAAGTTTTCCAAGCCTTCAGCCCAGAAGCCCCCAGCGTGTCTCTGCTCTGAAGCATCAAGAGGCTGAGGAAAAGAAACAGGAAAAGAAACGAAGAAATGATACGGAGGCCCTCAAGGGTACCGGCAGCAGCTCTGCTACCTCATGCCTTGAAAAGAAGAAAAGGGGGCACGTCACGAAGGCCGACGACGAACGCAAATGTCCCCATTTTGTGGACATATTATTTTCCGCCTTCCCCCTTCTAGGACAAGGGAGACTCTGAAGATGCAGTGAATATAGAGCACAGTTCCATTGCCACTGCTCCTATTTCGGCAACGCCGCTCCCTCCGGCTTATCCTCTAAGTCTTGAGCTTGGCGAGCAAGAGGCGGAAAGCGATAAAGAAACTGAGCCATTTGATAACATTGCCATTGTTAACTCTTTGGCTCCAGTCGCGGAACACCACGACGCCGTCTCTGCCCAATTCATCGTGAGCCGTCATGGGACCCTTGACAGTTCTTCCAGCACAAGCTCGCCGTGTTCATCCGAAAGAAGCGAAGATAATAACTACCTGCCAAAGAGGCTTCGATGAAGGACGTCAAAGCTGAAGAGTTCCTGAGCACCGCAGACAGTGAAAGTTATTTTGTGAGCCAAGAGGACCCCTCTGCTGTTGCTGCTGAGTTGAATGCATCCAAGGCCAAGCTGATTGGTGGCCAGATTGTTGGCAGTCTTCATTTCGAGACTAGTGACTGGGAGCGCACATTCTTATCTGAAGCTAGCGAATCTTTCTATTTTCCTTAAATGGAAAAGGAACTGATGAAGACTGGCGTGCCTAACATGCTTTGGTGCGCCCCGAAGATTTATCTTTGAAAGCCTATGTCACTGCTCATTGCACTACACGTCATCTTCAGGTTCAAGGCTCCTCCAGCTCTCGCCAGGCGCAGCTTGAAAGCAAAATTGCTGAGCTGGAGAAAGAGAAGTTGAACCTCCAGGGGGCCCTTGATATTGAGCAAAGCTAGCACGCCGATGCGCACACCCAAGGTGAAGCTGCTGTTGAGCTAAGACTCTTGCTGACCAACTCAAGAAGGCGCATGCGGAAATTGAAGAAGGGAAAACTCTGTTGAGAAAGGCTACGGCGGGGTGCCAACAGATCAAGGAGAAGTACCACAACTATTGTAACTCTTTGGTAGCTGGCGTAAAACTGATTGGCCAAGAAATGCCCGGCTTCCTGTCCGTCCACGGCCTTACCCATCCGGAGCTCCCTGCCAATGGCTTAGACATAAATCATTTTTTTCACTAGCTTCGGGCATGCCTGGCAGTGTTGGACACCTGGAGCCGGCTGTACGGAGACTTGAGCGTAGTTGTCGCAGCGAGGACGCTTGCCTCTTCAGTATGCGCTTTACTGCCATCCGAAGCAGGTAGCTCCCAGATTATTTCGAAGGTTCAACTGCGCACCCTGCGCTATCGTTCTTTTGTATGACCTTCGGAGGACGCTATCCGACCGGAGAACCTCCCGCCTTTGCCAAACAATATTGCCAAGAACTTTGTTGAAATCTTCTTTAAAGTCAAAGGTGTTGGTCTGGTGAAGCATGCTTGAACGAGCAGGAGCACTTATTTTGTGTTGTGCAAACTTTCATGTTATAAGCTGATGCTGATAACTGTCGTGACTACATGCAGTTGCGGCTGAAGGCCCGCGCCCAAGAGGTTCTTCAGGGATGCGGCAGCTTTGAACCGACACGTAATCCTTCAAGACACGGTGCGCCTTTGATTCAGGATGCTGCCGAGGCCACCGAAGCCGCCGGACGCACCAATACCGAATAGGCTAGGGACGAGGACACCCGTGCCGGATCTAGCGAGGTCAAAGTCCCTGCTGACCCTTCGGGTGCAGGAAATACCGAAGAGGTGTGAGAGAATTTGAACAATGTTTTGGATTTGATATTAAGGATTTAATATGTTTTTTTGGTACTAACACCTTTGGTCCTTGCGCAGGACCCTGCGATGGAACCTGCGCGGGTTACCGAAGGTACAGTTCCCGTGACAATGAACCGCGATGACTTTTTTGTGTTTGGACTTGTCTGCGAAAAGTTTCACTCGAAATTTCACTCGGTGACATTTGATGATTTCTGGGCCTTTAAGCTTCGTAGATATGAGACCCACAATACTGCCTCGTGTATTTTTTTAATTGATTTCGAACGTGACCAATGAGGAACCACACATTGGATTGTGCAAAACAAGAATACCATTGAGAAAGTCATGTTCTTGTCGGAAGTTGCCAAGCCCGTATGAAAAATGAACTTTTAATAATGATAGAAGAGAGGATACAATGACAGGGGGGATATTAAACACTAGAACAGGTGAGTGGACAAGGATGGACAAAAATTTTCTATGTGCATGCCAGGCGGGTACTTGAAACTATGGCACTCTTTGGGAGATGGAGAGAGGAGTTCACAAGAAGCCTCGGTATCAAGCAAGTGGACCCACCACATGGACAGCAAGTCAGCAACGTGAGTGTAAATAGGAACAAACATGCAATAAAATAAATGAGGATAACTCATTTATAGATGAGCACACATGGATAGATGGAATATGCTTAGTACTTGAGCAAGGATCACATATATTAGCATAGGCAGTACGGCTCGACCTACACAAAGGGTGCTTTGGGTCTCGTCTTCCTTATTTTCTACATACAAACAAGGATCATATCGAGCATACCACTACTCAAGCTACTGAGTCAGGTGTCCAGAGAACATCGACCCTGGTAAGGAAGTGACACACTGAGGCTTCCCCTGGCTTGAGACCAAGTTTCATCCAGTAGTTCAATGTGGGGTCAAAGCCCGAAGTGTTCACGTGACATACCGCTAATGCCTGGACCACCATCGGCATTCTTGGCATAGCAGGGACAACATCGTCCTCGTCCTTATGCAGTGTGACCTCATAGATCCTTGTTGGGTTGACGGCATGGCAATAGAACAAAGCGAATGGAAAGCTCATGCTATGACACGTCACGGTGTTGGATGCTTCCTTGTTAGCTCCATGGGCAGTTACTGCACGCACCACTGCCACCTTGTAAATGTGGGACGGCGAGCCAATGCCCTCCTCTAGCACATCAAGGGATGTGGAGAAGGCATGGAGGCCACTTGTCCCGAGTGCTGACGCCGCGAACTTGTGCATGGACTCCACGGATGTAGCGCATGCCTTCTGCTCACCCACCACCTCGCGGGGGTGCTCACATGAGCTTAGTGTGGACCACATATCATGGACCATGGAGACGGACACCGGCGAGGCCATGGTGGCGATGTCGGTGAAGTTCTCTGTGGACATTGGGATTGAATCAGCGACATCACGACGAAGGAAAGCGTTGTGGGAGGCGGCCGCCCGGTCGATGTAGAGGTTGATCTTGGACCCTGTAGTGAAGTCGCTCTCTGGGTACAACAGCTTCTCTGAAGCTATCCTGTGTGCCCAGTTATGGAAGATCTTTGCATCCCGTTTGGTAAGCTGATCTGAATATATGGACCAATAGTGTTCCTTTTCCTGATCTTTCCTCTGGTTTCCTGTAAAATGTTTTGATTCTAGTGTTAGTGAAATTATGTCCCCGTCTATATATTGCACAACAGAAATAGAAGGTTTTGTAGTATATGAACTCAAGAACCAAAGTGTAACTACACATTATTTTTTCTGAAGACCTAAGGCTTATATAGTATGCACAGATTGTGTGTGAGGTAGAGAGATACCTGAAGGTGCACTAAAGTGAGAGAGAATGGTTGATGGTATGGGCCTGTTAGGACACACTGACTGCCAGTATGCATTAAGCTCTGACTTAGAGGCATAGTACAACACGGTGGTCCTTTTGGCTCCTGTCACCAAAGCTGCGCACTGACCTCCACTGGCCACAACAACCTGCAAGACCGTCAGTGCCACAACATCAAAATGAATGAAACGTTAATAAAAACTAGCTCTGCTATCAACTCCATGGATGATTCCCCCACAATGTGGCTAAGAAGACAACTACTTGAGAATGTAGGTGTTGGTGGTAGCACATGGCATACCAGAAGTGGCACGAAGAATAGAAGAACACCCATTTGTTCCACTGGTAGTTAAGACTTGCTGTTACGTTGTCCTGTATTCTCTCCAGGCATCTAGGCACCGGTATTTATAAATGGTGCTAGCTAATTGGCATGAATAGTTGGCAGGCTCTCATTTCCGGTTGGACTAATTAAATCTTGATGAGGAGATGGACACTTCATCTTTGCTATGTTCCACATTGTAGGTGGCTCGTTGGCTATACGCCACGTGCTAGAAAAGCATCAACACGTGCGGTTTAAGTAATATATAATAGTGAGTGTTTTAGTATATAAGATTATGTAACTTGGTTGTTGGAGATGCAAATATTTAATACATTTATATTTATATAGTGGTTGTTGCCATTTGCAAGAATTTAATGCACCGATAAAGCTTTAGTTGGCAGACGTAAGTATTCAATGCATATGCGCTGGTATGGATACCATCATGGCTCATGCACAAGACGTTGTACAATAGTTGTTGGGTTTGTTGGTAGCTACAAGTATTTATACATCCATATAGTGGTTGCTGGCAGCTGTAAGAATTTAATGTGCTCATAAAATGGTGGTTGCCAGATGCAATTTAATGCATTTGTAATCGTTTGAGTGTCGATCATGGCTCATGAGGAGGAGGACGGTTGTTGGCAGACGCAAGTATTTAATACACTCATATAGTGGTTGTTGCTAGTTGTAAGAATTTAATGCACCCATAAAGTAGTGGTTGGTAGACACAAGTATTTAATGCATTGGTCTCCATATCTGTCATGGCTCGGCTCGTGAGCAACAAAACACCCTTGTACATGCCATTGCTACGGTTTGATGCATCTTTACTCCATGCTCCTTGATGCTTAGTACGGATTATGCATCTTGATGCGACAACCTCAACCCACATAGGATGAGATGCAAAGCCCCATCAGCTTCTTCAATTTTTACCCACTCTCATACCACATTTTTGCTTTCACTAGATATTTGCCCGATTTTCATCAAAAGATTCTTCTTCTTGGCTAAATCTGCACTATTGTCTTTTTCAATGATGCCCTTGTCTTTACCGACCAATACTTGTGGTGGCTTTACATGGAATGTAACTGTGGTTTTTGTGCCAGTAATAATGTCATGCTATCACTATCATGCTTGCAGCCAATAATTGAGTCATCGTGATGACCGCAATCCACGACATGTAATTGGCGTGTCCGTTACGTGACTGTTTTCCACTGATCCGATAGGAAAATGACAATGTGTCCTTTTTTATTATGTTGTCTTTGGATTGTTTCCTTTTCTGCACACATGCACTATTATGTCCCACCTCACTTTTATCGTTGCCTTAAAATTGAGTCATTGTTTGCCTCCAAACCGTACAAATCATTATCCATGTCTGCTTGCTCCTGTTGTCGCTAATGTAGCAGTCGCTATTGCCCCGTCCATGAGACGCTATCGTCTCACGGCAATGGCTGGCTGGTTGTCCGATGGTCATGTGACGCTGATGAATTGGTCCGAGATAATGCTGGAGACATGTGCTACCTTTGAGCGGATGTCTAATCTTTATTTTAACCAGCGGATCGTCCGCCTACAAGGGCCATGCCTATCTGTCCTTCACTCGCCTGCGCAACATAGAAACTTCAATGTTCTATCGAACCATATGTCCAAAGGCGAACTATCCACCCACAGAAATCAGACTGTTGTTGACGCTCGCTACGGACCAATTTTGAGCGTCAATTTGATCAAAAAATTGAGATGACTAGAATACTTTACCCACATATTTATTCAAAATAATATCCTTTCCACATTTCCCTTAGAGAATTAGCAATGCGGAAAATTGAGCAGAAAATAGAGGGAAAACACACCCTTGAATCCAAGATAAAAGCTATCGACCAATCAGAACGCTCCGTTTAACCTCACATGGATCAAAGGGCCAACCAAGGCAAGCAACCGACCTAGGGTTGGAGTATGACCCCAGCACCCCTGTGGTCGTCCTCCCACGTACTTATACCCCTTAGCCGCCACCAGAGATGCTTGGGTTTTGTTTAGATCAAGTTTAGCCTTCGCTACTTGCTTGCAAGCGCGCGTGCTGGATCAGCCGCCCGTCTTCTTGTCTTCGGAACCCCACCATTATTGAGATTGTGTGTGAAACCTTCATTTACATCTAGTAAATTCAGTACTTGT
Source organism: Panicum miliaceum (assembly GCA_032594955.1). Taxonomy (NCBI): domain Eukaryota; kingdom Viridiplantae; phylum Streptophyta; class Magnoliopsida; order Poales; family Poaceae; genus Panicum; species Panicum miliaceum. The sequence continues at coordinate 16,105,551 of CM064062.1, forward strand.
CATACTTGTTCTTGCTAGTTCTTCGATTGCTTGCTAGTTCTTTGAGTGCCCTAGTGGCCGGGTGCCGCGCTCCACAAGATCGCGACAGCCATTGGAGGGGGTGTATCGGTTGCTAAGGCGCAGCTTGGAAGGCTGTAGTCGGGCCGTGAACGTCGCCTCCATCGACCAATCAAGTTATCCACGCCTCTCATCAAAAGATCGGGAATCAAACCCTAGCGGGTCGCCATTAGTTGGTAATCAGAGCAAGGTTTATCGGTGAGAGACTTCTAATTCTTTGCTGTTTTATTTTTTCTATAGTCCAGAAAAGCCAAAAAAAATAGTAGATTAGTTTACCTTCAACCCTATAAACTCGTTTGAGCCTTTGCTAGCACTGCTTAGTTACGGCTTGTTGAACTTTCGGTTGCATCGATTGCGTCGAGTTGCTGGTCTTAGTTTTAGTCCTTTAGAGTTTTGAGTTCTTGTCACATTCTAGTCACAACCGTGTGCTACCATACATACTCCGTGTTGGCGGAATCCGAGTCCATATTCGTGTTCAAGTCCGAGTTAGATTCTGTGTTGGTTTGTGACCGAATCGCACGTGGTGCTGTGATTCGAGTAGGAATCAGTTTCCGAGTCCGAATTGGTTATTGCGCCGTGTTATAAAATTCCATTGCTATTCGCACTTGTACTGCATATTTTGTAGCGCTCCAGAAAGGCAGAAGTAGTCTCGGCTTACTCAAACCGCAACTTTGCACGAATACATATAGTCTCGGCTTATTCCAGAGAGAGAGAGAGTATCTTTTTTTACCGGAATACCCCTACCCTTTCGGGAAAAGTTTGTGTTGTGTGTGGCTCCTTTGAAGTCTTTTAGGTTATATAACCAGTTTTGAGGATCCCCTGAAAAAAAAAGACAAAAAAAAGAGAAAAAAAAGAAAAGAAGAAAAAAAAAGAAGGGAAGAAAAAGGGGCTGTTCTTTGTGCATCATTTTTGTTCTTCGGTGGTGTCTCGTGACTTCATTTGTGTCCAGGCTCGCGTCTCTAGTACGGTCTAGGCTAGGACCAGCATAGTACCGCCGTTGAACGATTCTTCAGCTTGCTTTTGTAACTAACGTGGTGCTAGTTCATCCTTGCTTTAGCCCACCTATAGCTCCACATATCCGACTACAGCTTGACAGGTCCTGTTGTTGCGGCACCGATATACTTCATCCCACGGTTGCAGACTTGTTGGTTGCCATCCCCTCCTGTTGAACAAGGTAAGAATTGGTAAGAGCTTGTGTAACAGGTTGAGAGTGAGCGCCTTGCAGTAGCTACATCCCATTAGTTGTAGGATCTTATTTCTTCACCTATTTTCGTGTTTCCTTTGTTCATCTAACCATGACAGGATCAGAGGGTGATGGGAGTTTAGGTCACTCTCCTCGTACAAAGGGAATCATACAACATTTTGAAAATAAGATGAGGAGGCATGTAGATGGGCTTGCTGAAGATATGCTGGTGTCAAATGATAAGATTGGGCAGTTGGAGGCCACGCAGCTTGCCACCAACACCAAGCTTACAAGGCTGGAGACGTCGGTCGCTCATATTGATCAAAGCCTTGCTGCTCTTTTGAGGCGTTTTGATGAGATGCATGCCAGAACTGCAAATGGGCATGAGGGAGAAAACAAGAAGGATGAGCGTGTCGAGGATAATTGGGATGATTATGTCGCTGATACTGAACTAGATGACCAAGATGCTCCTAGTCGCCGACGACTGCGAACTAATCGGAGAGGTATGAGTGGACATCGACGACGTGAGGTACATAATAATGATGATGCTTTCAGTAAAATAAAATTTAAGATACCTTCTTTCGATGGAAAATACGATATTGATGCATACATTACTTGGGAAATTGCTGTTGATCAAAAGTTTGCATGTCATGAATTTCCTGAGAATATACGTGTTAGGGCTGCTACTAGTGGATTTACTGATTTTGCCTCTGTTTGGTGAATAGAACATGCTAAGAAAAATCCTAATAATATTCCACAAACCTGGAATGCTTTGAAACGGGTCATGTGGGCTAGATTTGTTCCTTCTTACTTGCGTGATCTATTACATAGATTGCAACAATTGAGACAGGGTAATAAAAGTGTAGAAGAATACTATCAGGAATTACAAATGGGTGTGTTGCGTTGTAATTTGGTGGAGGATGAGGAACCTGCTATGGCTAGATTTTTAGGAGGTTTGAACCTAGAAATTCAGGACAGTCTTGCTTATAAAGATTATTCTAACGTAACCCGTTTGTTCCATCTTGCTTGTAAAGCTGAAAGGGAAGTGTTGGGACGACGTGCTAGTACAAGAACTAATATTTCTGCAGGAAAACCTTCATCATGGCAGCCGCGCACATCTACCTCATTGACCGGACGAGCTCCTGTACCTTCTACATTCCCGAGTTGGTCGACAATACTCGCTCCATCCAACGATAAGACACGTGCTCCCCCCGACAAATTCAGCAACCACGACAATCCAAAAACCAGCCACGAGTGCATCTTCGGTTGCCTCCACGGGAAGAACAAGAGATGTTCAGTGCCATCGATGCAAGGGCTTTGGACACGTGCAACGTGACTGCCCTAACAAGCGCGTTTTGGTGGTCAAAGGAGATGGTGGGTATTCCTCTGCTAATGATTTTGATGAAGATACACTTGCTTTGCTTGCTGTTGACCATGCAGGTACTGAGGAACAACCAGAAGAGCAGATTGGTGCAGAGGATGCAGATCATTATGAGAGCCTCATTGTGCAGCGTGTACTTAGTGCACAAATGAAAAAGGCGGAGCAAAATCAACGGCATACACTGTTCCAAACAAAGTGTGTTATTAAAGAGCGTTCGTGCCGTTTGATAATTGATAGAGGTAGCTGCAATAACTTGGCTAGCAGCGATATGGTCGAGAAGCTTGCACTTACAACAAAACCGCACCCACATCCATATCACATTCGGTGGCTCAACAATAGTGGTAAGGTCAAGGTAACGAGATTGGTACGAATTAATTTCGCTATTGGTTCATATCATGATGTTGTTGAATGCGATGTTGTGCCTATGGAAGCTTGTCATATTCTGCTAGGTAGACCATGGCAATTTGATACCGATAGCATGCATCATGGTAGATCAAATCAATATTCTCTTATACATCATGATAAGAAAATCGTTTTGCTTCCTATGTCACCTGAAGCTATTGTGCGTGATGATGTTGCTAAAGCTAAGAGAACTAAAACTGAGATCGATAAGAATGCCAAATTTGTTAGTAGCAGGGAAGATGAGATAAGATTGAATGGACATTGCTTGCTTGCTACTAAGTTTGATATTAATGGATTGATTGCTTCCACTTCTGTTGCCTATGCTTTGGTGTGCAAGGATGCTTTGATTTCAGTTCACGATATGCAGCATTCTTTGCCTCCGGCTGTTGCTAACCTTTTGCAGGAGTATTCTGATGTGTTTCCAAGTGAGATACCAGCGGGGCTGCCACCAATACGAGGGATTGAGCACCAAATTGACCTTATTCCTGGTGCATCGTTGCCAAACCGTGCGCCATACAGGACAAATCCGGAAGAAACTAAAGAAATTCAGCGACAAGTGCAAGAACTACTCGACAAAGGTTATGTGCGTGAGTCTCTTAGTCCTTGTGTTGTTCCGGTTATTTTAGTGCCTAAAAAGGATGGAACATGGCGTATGTGTGTTGATTGTAGGGCTATTAATAATATCACATTTCGATATCGACACCCTATCCCACGTTTGGATGATATGCTTGATGAATTGAGTGGTGCTGCTATGTTTTCCAAAGTTGATTTGCGTAGTGGGTACCACCAGATTCGTATGAAATTGGGAGATGAATGGAAAACTGCTTTCAAAACTAAGTTCGGGTTATATGAGTGGTTAGTCATGCCTTTTGGGTTAACTAATGCACCTAGTACTTTCATGAGATTAATGAACGAGGTTCTGCGTGCTTTCATTGGGAAATTTGTTTTTGTCTACTTTGATGATATATTGATTTACAGCAAATCTTTCGATGAACATCTTGATCACTTACGTGCTGTTTTTAATGCTTTACGAGATGCACGTTTATTTGGTAACCTTGAGAAGTGCACCTTTTGCACCGATCGAGTGTCTTTTCTTGGCTATGTCGTGACTCCACACGGAATCGAGGTTGAGCAAGCCAAGGTGGAAGCTATACAGGGATGGCCTATACCGAAGACTATCACTCAAGTGCGGAGTTTCCTAGGACTTGCTGGTTTCTATCGTCATTTTGTGAAGGACTTCAGCACCATTGTCGCGCCTTTGAATGAGCTTACAAAGAAGGGAGTGCCTTTTAGTTGGGGTAAAACACAAGAGAACTCCTTCAACACGCTGAAAGATAAGTTGACACATGCACCTCTCCTCCAACTCCCTGATTTTAATAAAACCTTTGAGCTTGAATGTGATGCTAGTGGCATTGGTTTGGGTGGTGTTTTGTTACAAGAAGGCAAACCTATTGCTTATTTCAGTGAAAAATTGAGCGGGCCTGTTTTGAATTATTCTACTTATGATAAGGAATTGTATGCTCTTGTTCGCACATTAGAAACATGGCAGCATTATCTATGGCCCAAAGAGTTTGTTATTCATTCAGATCATGAATCTTTAAAACATATTCGTAGTCAAGGAAAATTGAACCGTAGACATGCTAAGTGGGTTGAATTTATTGAATCTTTTCCTTATGTTATTAAGCACAAGAAAGGGAAAGAGAATATAATTGCTGATGCATTGTCTAGGAGATACACCTTGCTGAAGCAACTTGATTACAAAATCTTTGGATTGGAAACGATTAAAGATCAATATGTTAATGATGCTGATTTTAAAGATGTGTTGCTGCATTGTAAAGATGGGAAGGGATGGAACAAATTCATCGTTAGTGATGGGTTTGTCTTTAAAGCTAACAAGTTATGCATTCCAGCTAGCTCCGTTCACTTGTTATTGTTGCAGGAAGCGCATGGAGGTGGCTTAATGGGGCATTTTGGAGCAAAGAAAACGGAAGATATACTTGCTGGTCATTTCTTTTGGCCAAAGATGAGAAGAGATGTGGAGAGATTTGTTGCTCGCTGCATGACATGTCAAAAGGCTAAATCACGATTGAATCCACACGGTTTGTATTTGCCTCTACCTGTTCCTAGTGCTCCTTGGGAAGATATTTCTATGGATTTTGTGTTAGGATTGCCTAGGACTAGGAAGGGACATGATAGTGTGTTTGTGGTTGTTGATAGATTTTCTAAGATGGCCCATTTCATACCATGTCATAAAACTGATGATGCTACTCACATTGCTGATTTGTTCCTTCGGGAAATTGTTCGTTTGCATGGTGTGCCCAACACAATTGTTTCTGATCGTGATGCTAAATTTCTTAGTTATTTTTGGAAGACTTTATGGGCTAAATTGGGAACTAAGTTGTTGTTTTCTACTACATGTCATCCGCAAGCTGATGGTCAAACTGAAGTGGTTAATAGAACTTTGTCTACTATGTTAAGGGTTGTTTTAAAGAAGAACATTAACATGTGGGAAGATTGTTTGCCTCATATTGAATTCACTTATAATCGATCACTGCATTCTACTACAAAGATGTGCATATTTCAGATTGTATATGGTTTCTTGCCTCGTGCTCCTATTGATTTAATGCCTTTGCCATTTTCTGAAAAACTGAATTTTGATGCTACTAGGCGTGCTGAATTGATGTTAAAACTGAATGAAATAACTAGAGAAAACATAGAGCGCATGAATGCTAAATACAAGATTGCTGGTGATAAAGGTAGGAAGGATCTAAAGTTTGAACCTGGAGATTTAGTTTGGCTGCATTTGAGAAATGAAAGGTTTCCTAAATTGAGAAAATCTAAATTGCTACCTCGTACTGATGGACCATTTAAAGTGTTAGAGAAAGTCAATGATAATGCATATAAGCTCGATCTGCCTGCGGATTTTGGGGTTAGTCCCACATTTAACATTGCAGATTTGAAGCCATATTTGGGAGAGGAAGATGAGCTTGAGTCGAGGATGACTCAAATGCAAGAAGGGGAGGATGATGAGGACATCAACACCAACGATACATCCACTCCGACACAAGTACCTATTGCTGGTCCTATTACTCGTGCTCGTGCTCGTGCTCGTCAACTTAATCATCAGGTGAGTTCACAGGTAAGCTCATGTACATCATGTTTAGACGATGGAGACCCATGTACTCTTGTTTTGCTTAGGAACCAAGGAGGCGACCGAAAGGTAAACGGATTCGCGCAGGCTGGATTCGGACTTCAGAACAGTACCAACTTGTGACGGACACCACGGTCGCATATGAACTCGGATTGGGGCGTTCAAGTACTTCGTGGAAAGCTTATGAAGTCTTCTTTCAAACGGATCCGGCCTCATATCCATATCTGTTACGAGTCGGCCGCAATCGTAAAACTAATACAGAGTCCTTTTCTACCCATGGTGCTGCGTCACCCTGTTTTGGCCCAATGGGCCGTGTATCAAGTTGAGTCCATTACGGACGCGTCCTAGGGTTGGAGTACGACCCCAGCACCCCTGTGGTCGTCCTCCCACGTACTTATACCCCTTAGCCGCCACCAGGGATGCTTGGGTTTTGTTTAGATCAAGTTTAGCCTTCGCTACTTCCTTGCAAGCGCGCGTGCTGGATCAACCGCCCGTCTTCTTGTCTTCGGAACCCCACCATTATTGAGATTGCGTGTGAAACCTTCATTTACATCTAGTAAATTCATTACTTGTCATACTTGTTCTTGCTAGTTCTTCGATTGCTTGCAGGACGAGTGCCCTAGTGGCCGGGTGCCGCGCTCCACAAGGTCGCGACAGCCATTGGAGGGGGTGTATCGGTTGCTAAGGCGCAGCTTGGAAGGCTGTAGTCAGGCCGTGAACATCGCCTCCATCGACCAATTGAGTTATCCATGCCTCTCATCGAAAGATCGGGAATCAAACCCTAGCGGGTCGCCATTACCCAGCCCCTGAGCAGGTTCGCAGAGATGCGCTGGGTGCCTTGTCCTGCCCAGCCCCCGAGCCTGGGAGCTAGGCGGGCTGTCGAAGGTGTAGAGTTGCGTAGAAACTAGCTGAGTCAGAGTAGATACGCTGAGTGGCCGGTGGCGTCAGCCCCTGAGCCTGGGGGTCGGCCGAGTCGCCGCTGGATCTTGAATAGAGATATGGGTGTGATGACCCCTTCAGGAACGCGAGCAGCTAGTACTAGTCGGGAACCGGTACTCAGAGCATTTCTGGAATTTTGGGAGTTATGACCCTTCAGGAATGCAAGCAGCCAGTACTGGTCGAGAATCAGTACACGGAGCGTTGCTGGAATTATTGGTGTGAGAACCCCTTCAGGAACGCAAGCATGAGAACCAGTATACAGAGCATTGCTGGAATTATGGGTATGAGAACCCCTTCAGGAACGCAAGCAGCTAGTACTAGTCACGAAGAAGTACTCGGAGTGTTGCTGGGATTGTTGATTTTGGTAACGTCACGTCAGCGCGAGCTGGAGTCCAACCACGTAGTGAGGTCGGTGGTGCTGAAGGATGTATCGCTTGCCGAATCCTCATAATGCGCCTTGCGTGTTTAAGAAATAATACACAAAGGATAATATTTTGTTAGTTGCCGTAAACAATAAAGTAAGTTAGCTTGATTCGCGTGCGATTGTCGACGAAACCATAGTCGTTGTCGATGGAGCCGCGATGGTTTGTTGATGAAACCGACTAGTCGGAGTCAATTCCGACTAGTTATTGATGGTGTGAGGGCCGCTCCTGACTAGTTTTCTAATCGAGATGAGTAGTTAAAGTAGTCGTTGGTGGGTTGATGCAGTCCGACGTTGGTGTACCGATGCTCATGTACAGCTTCTTTGCTCTTTGAGCGAAGAATCTTGATTCTTGAAGCTGAGTAGCCATCGTGTGCGTCTAGCAATTTATTTTTGCCGGTTGAATTTTCAACCGTACAAGCAGGAACCTGCGTGCGTGCATGTGGCCTGCCCTGTTGCCCTGGTGCGGACCTGCTTGCTCGCAGGCTGACAGCCCCCCGCCTGCCGATGCAGTGCTGGGCTGCCTGCCGGGCCAGCTGTGCACGGGCCGAGTGCTGCCCCGACCTCCTGAGCACCTGCTCCGCATGGGCAAGCTGGGCTGTGCGCCCAGCCCGCTAGCGCAGCTCCGAGGCTCCGAGGGCCGCACACCGCTGTGCACATCCAAGTGATGCCGCGCGTTCGGCGCTGTGCTGGGTCTCGCTGCAAAAGCCGCGGACTCCTTCGGGTCCCTGGTGTCGGCGAGGTGGCTATTGACACCATCCGAGCTGTTGGCGATACAGATCCAGAGCTGAAGGTGAACATTATGCCCTCATCGAGCACAACGCCGGCGAACTTGAAACGATGCCATCAAGTTTTCCTGGTGATCATCGATGATCACCCCTACCTGACGCGCCAGTTGTCGGTGTTTTAACGCCAAGCCCACCGAGGGATACCCCCAATATCATAAGTTGTAGGCAGGGTGTCGCCGAGATCTGAAACTCGATGGTGTAAGAAATACAAGATTTAGACAGGTTCGGACCGTTGAGAGCGTAATACCCTACATCATGTGCTTAAGGTTTGATGTATTTCGAGGGGATCCCTATCCGCCCTTAATTATATAGTTTGGGGGAAAGAGATTTTTTGGAAATTCTAGCCAGATACGAGCTCAGGAGTCCTATATACTACTCGGTAGTTTCCTTATGTTCTGACTAGTCCTAGTTCTGTACAAGAAGTTACAGTAGATATAAGGTATGAGTCATGCTCCATCCCTTATTCTAGAATATGTACAGTTCGTACGCAGTCCCGTGGGCCCACGTCTGACACATACAATGCGATTATTTGAGTAAAATGGCACTATAGAAGCAAGCAAATGAACATTAACCACGCATTCTTGATGGGATGGCTATCTATTCTATAAATATCATCAATTTCCATTCCCTAGTCACCTTTTGACTAGCAAAAATAGAAAAACACTAACATATACCTTTGCCTTGAGCTTTTCCTTTGCACTTACTCCAAGCTATTAACATGGCATCAATTCAAGGTTACTTATCTCCATGTCTAACTTATACTCATTTGTCAAATGAATTTGTTAGTCCAGAAATATTGTAATTGATTACTAAAACTCAACTTAAGGGTCTACATCTCTTCGTAGACTCTAGTTGGAATGTATTATGTTGTAATCTAGTCGGATTATGTATCTTATAACCGATTAGGGGGATAGATACAACTGAACTGTAACCCTACCAGGTTATACAAGGCTCGTAAGGAGCCACACAAAAAAATCCTTTGCTACTGATTTCCATTCTATCGACTCTCTGTCTGAGTCACTAGTATAACGTCCTGCCTCTCCGAGGTCGGGTCCGCTTACATCCAACAACTTTCTAGGACATAGACTGCCCTCACAGGGCCAACACAAGTCTTTTCTGCACACTTTATCCTCACTCGTGCACCCGAGAAGGGAAGAATTTCCCGATCGATCACCCATCCCGAAATTACTCCAAGCCAAGTACGCTTAACCTCACAGTTTTTTGGGGTTTGGCTTCCGGAAAAAAGTTGTAACTTGTTGGTATGAGTATCCTATTAATTCTATTAAGCCTTGGGCCGCGGGATGTCACATCCTCACCCCCCTTAAGAGACTGACGTTCTTGCCGGTCAACCCCGCCCACATGCCCGTGCACTATGCCCTACGCGCCCGTGAAACCGCGAGAGTCAGCTCTGATACCATTCTATAACGTCCCGCCTCCTCAAGGAGGGGTCCGCTTACATCTGGCAGTTTACTAGGACATAGACTGCCCTCACAGACCAACATAAGTCTTTTCTGCACACTTTATCCTAACTCATGCACCCGAAAATGGAAGAATTTCCGGGTCGGTCACACATCCTTAAATTACTACAGGCCAAACACACTTAACCTCAGAGTTCTTTGGGGATTGATTTCCGGAAAAGAAATTGCAACTTATTGGTATAAGTATCCTATTAATCCTATTAAGTCTTGGGCGGGGATATCACAGCTAGCAAGTGGGCCAGAGTAAATTCTGCGTTGTATGTAGTCTAAACCGTAAGTTTTTGACCTTTGACCAGCGGTCGCTCGCCAGCGGCAATCTAACTCGTGGCGAGGCCTAATCCTACTCAACCAACACAAGCTCGTGCATGCATTTTAGGGGTTGTTGTCGCGGAAAATTTGGGATACATTTCATTATTTGAGGCTAGAAACAACAATTTGGCCAGATTTTGATAAGGCTACAAACGCCTCTGGATTAAAGTATATACTAAATTGTACTACAATTTAGTGTTGACCAAAAATGAAGTGTTTAGTAAAAAATAGTTTTAATTATTAGTCAAACATGGCTAGTTGACGACACACTTAAGCTATTTGACAGTTTGTGCCATTTAGACATGGAATTTGGACTTATTGCTTTATATTGGAGTGTTAGACATCAAAACCTGAATTAGTTGACATTGATTGCCTATTTTAAGCATTTCCACTTGTTTTCCTTATTTCGGTATCTTTCTTAGCACTTAATTACTAAAAATGGTATAGGTGCTTGATAAATTGCTTTTACTTGAAGAACCATGTGCACATGCAAGTAATTGATGGTAAAGTTAATGAAATGCAATTATGCGTGCACGAGTAATATGATTGGCATCCACAAGATTATCACCTAAAGTACATAATTAGCACTAGAAGTGTTATAGGCGGCCTACTCGGTCTATTGTGGCCAAGGGTGATGGTGGCCATGTAACGGCATGCAAGCGGCACGCGGTGCCACCAACTGCGCATAGGAATCATGAGGGGATAGGAGGGATGGGACAGCCGAGCCTCGAGCGTGACGCGAGGTAAGATCACAGCGAGGTAGCCTTATCAATGACCTAGCACATCTTGGCAACACATGATGCTCTAGCAGAGTTGGTGTTGGCGGTCCTTAGCCTATACAGAAATAATCCGCAAACGTATGGATATCAATGTAACTTTTACGAAGGAGCATACTTAGGTATATCGGAATCCACGGAACAATAAGTGGTACTAGCCCTAGAAACTAGTTCAATCGGACCCACTTGGGATAAAAGTAGTATGTGGGTAGAGAATCTAATGTCGGCTAGCCAATTAGCTACCCAAAACACCTGGAACTTACTAACTCGACTACTTTGGCAGCCTCAGGAAGGAACTCAGACATGAGTGAGTCATTGAGAAGGGAGTTCGAGAAGTCAACTACTCCTCCTATGAATTTAGCCAAACATGATGGACTACAAAGGGCGGATATGCATCTCACCACCTGCCGCCTACCACACAATTCCATGAGGTAGAACACGATCCAAGGAAACTATTCAAGCCTAGACACCATGCCTACTTACTCCTATGGGATGTCTCCACGGAGAACACCTGCAAATAAGTGGAACTTGCCACTTACGCCATCAAGGGGTCCCGCAGATCAAAGAAAAAAAGTAAAATAGGTATCTAAAGTAAAGAGAAAGCCAAGTGAGTTACCGACGAGAAACAAGGAACTTCACTCAATGATGCTTCATTCCTCCAGGCATATAAAGTGGAGATGAGTCGGTAGACCAGGCTTCCCCTCTAGAATCTCACCTCTCACTCTCTCTATTCTATTCTAAGTATAGTGGAGATTTTCCTTGAAACTCTTCTCTCCAAAAATGGTGTGTTCAGGATAGAGGTGTAGGTGGGTATTTATAGCCATTGGATGTCGGATGTTTAGATGGGCGGTTAGTGCGATGGTTGAGTGGAGTACCAGGCAAGGGCTTGGATTGCTTATGCACGATGGGTTGGAGCTTAAAGGTTCATTGTTTCCCTACCCTACATGTGGGTCATTGATCCATAGCACAAGCCTTTCAACCGTACGATGCACCCAGCACTTCAACATCGTCGGTTGGGATGAAATAGACTTGTGTTTTTGGAAATGCAAGAGAAAATGGGCCATGTTTGGCCACAGGACCAGGCCAGACCAGCCGGCCTAAGGGAGACTGGGCGGCTTAGGTTCTTAGCCATTTCGGGGCATTTTCGCTATTTCTTGAAATGAAATAAATTACAAAAATATCCACACACTTGCACAAACTTGTGGAGCTCATTAGTTCAATGAACTCAGCTTTGATGGGCCTTGTAAACATGAATTTCAAGGAAAAATATTGGTGGTCAAAATCATAAGAAATCCACTGGAGAAAGATGGTGTGGCTTTACACCAATCTCTTGCATGCAAATAATCTCCAGGTACAAGTGGAACTACATTATTCTAATTAAATATACGTGTGAGAAATGCTAGTTCTTTCTTATTATCTAACTAGATTGACAGTCATAATTTTTACTTAACGACCATCAATAGTGGAATCCTTGCATTGTCCAAATTAAGCTTGTACCAAAGTTGCATATTTATGTTGTTTTTCCTGTTATTTTACAACATCATTCAAAATACAATACACATATGAATATGGAGTTATTTCAGATGCCAAATAGCAGGTTGGTCTAATAATGAGTCCAATAATGCAACTTAAACAGTATTGAAAATGTGTCATTAATGAGTGTCAATATCGTTGTATGTAGAAGGCAGTGATATAGGTTATGTGCAATCGTTCTTTGTAATGCAATTCATGAGTTCCGATTCATTACTGACCCGTGTTCCTTCTTTTATTAGTTTATGATATCTGTTATTATATATTCTTATTTCAATCTATGAATGCTATAGATTGCTTATAACTTTTGTAGTCATGGTGACTAGAATTGCATATCTAGTCTATCATAGAAGCTAAACGTGTATCTTGTATGCATGCTCTTGAAACCTCTCGTGTAGAATGACATTAACGAGCTTGGTCTGATAGGCGCGGCGACGGGCCATGCCAACTTTTTGTCCTTTTTCTCTTTCCATATTTTTTTCTATTTTCATTAATTCTATCTATAAATTTGTTCTCTTTTTTCTATATAATTTTGCTCTTCATTTTTTTCTTCCAAAATTTTTGCTACAACTTGTTTGTTTGTGGATTTGTGTTCATAATATTTTCATCCAAGATTTTGTTTACAAGATTTTCCCATTTCTTCCGAAGTTTTTATAACTTTTCTTCTCAAATTTTTCTTCGAATTTTTTTGTCCTCCAAACTTTTTTCAATTTTGTTCCAAACATTTTCTTCTATTATTTTAATTTTCAATTTTGTGCTTTCGAATTTTTATCGAGTTTTGTAAACCTTTTGTATATATTTTTCAGTTTTCATTTTCTTCAAATTTTGCTCTCTAAATATTGTTCCCAAATTTTTTTATTCCATTTTTTGTTGGTAAAGTTTATTCTTCAAATTCTGTTTGCTTTTTTTAAAATTTTTCTTTGTACTTTTGTATATACTTTTTGTTTATAAATATTTTTGTGTAATGTGTGGGGACCAAGATTGATAAGGATCGGGTGAGTTCCATGCGTGGGGTAATTGGGACCTTGCGTGGGGTAACTGGGACCACATGCAGCTAGCGCATGTAGGCCGGACCCAAAGGGTATTCCGGGTGCGCCATAACATATCTTGTGCTCCAATATTGACCATCCTTAAATGTCACACTCGACTGTCAAATTCTGAATAAAAGATATGAAAGATAAAACATTAAACATAGTGGTAGAACTTATTACTAACTATTTCAACATGTGTTGGTGAATATATGTATGCATTTGAACATGTATAAAGAAAAGAAAAAAAACACCCTACAACAAGAAACAAGACATCAAGAGGATCGCCACATGTGCAACACACATATTAAAAGGTCCACAAACAGGGGCAAACCAACATAACTCGGCGCAGATCACCATGTACCCAACTCAGGACCCACTAGTCAATGTCACAACCAAGAGGCGGAGAGAAAGCCGATGACCAGAGGTCGGTCAAACCAGGGTTCGGCCAAACCGCCTCAGCCTTCTCTCGTCTCGAAAACAAAGTATCACTCCTTGGTGCCTTCCCTATGTTGGTTATGAGAGATATCCATGAAGATAACGCACGGAACTACCTTAAAGTCCTAATATAAGGAGGGTAAGGCGTCCACTCGAACACACACAAGAAGAATTGAAACTCCACTTCAAGGTGAAGCCCTACTAAATAGTGCTTAGAATAAGGACAGAGTGAAAGGTAGTCTGGGGAAGTGTGGGGAAGTGTACTGGGTCTATCAACACTCTTCCCCAAGCTTGTACCTTGACGGATGCTTGCCTTCATTTAAGTAGGTATTCGTAATTTTCTTATGATATTTAAGTTCCTTCATTAAGGAAGTTCTATTCTTAATTTCTTACGGGATCATTGTTCATTAATTTAGTGGTTGCTTTAGTCCAAGACTCTGGATAAATAAATAAGTTCTTGGCCAAGACTAAAGTAGTAATCGGTATCTAGGCTATAGGTTACCTTTGCTTGCCGTGTGCCCCACGGGTTGTAGAGGTAGTCACATGTGGTGATAACATTGTCCGTCCTTAGTAACCCTCCACGCTCAGGTACGTCGTAGAGCTATAGGCCGAAGTCATCTGGCAGGCTAGGTGTAAGTCGTACCCAAAGTAAGCAATTAGAGGCTGAACTTATCTTACTCCAAAATTCTTATCCATAAGAAATTCTATCTACCCACGTCTACCTAATTCTTGTTATACTTGGATGAACACGTTTTCTAGATAGTACACTCACGTTTCTTGTGGATTCAATATCTTAAAAGACTCCTAGGTGGAAACTACTTTGATATCTGTACGCTTACGGATTTTTATATAACTGTGACTATTGAAAGTACAGATACCTAGCCTAGCTTTATATATATATATACTTTATATTTGGCACCGACTAATTTCTTCGTAAGTTCTATTTAGATCAGTTACTTATACTTTATGCTTTGCTTGATCAAATACTCCGTTCTTTTGTCTGCTCTTTGCCTATTGCTTCTTTTCGTGTACTGTTTGCAGATGCAAGCGGGGCGGCTTGCGGCTGCCCGCCCCGCGTCCGCACGAGCCGCGAGTCCTGTCGCGGGCATATGCGGCAGCCCGCATAGCGCTGCTTGCTTTTGCGGCCTGTGCGGCAGCCCGCATGCATCCGCTAGCACCACATTGGGGCAGCCATCGCGGCCACTACATGGCGGAGACGCACCGCGAAGGCTAAGAATGGCATCGCTGCCTCGCTGTGGTCTCGTGTTCGTGTGCCTGCAGGCTCCAGCACCATGAGACGTCGTTCTTGTTGCAGACTTGGAGGAAGACAAGCGGTGATCTGCACGCCAACGTCATACTGACGCCATGCCACCATCGTTGCCACTGACGACACGCCGCCGTTGCTACCACTTCCAAACTCTACGGGCCGCCGGCCTCATCGCAGGGGCGGGCGCGAGGGCGGGGAAGCTCATGGTGGTCTTGCCGGCGAGGACAAGCCTGCTCTTGGCAGAGAGGTTGTCAACCCCGAGCAACTGCTTAGGTCTGACCGTCTGAGCTGCACACCTAGTTCACAGCGAGGACGAGGTTGCCACTTGCCGAACAGGCAGCCAGATCTTGCCACCGGCATCCACGATGTATGAAGAGGTGCCCGATCCAATCATTATAGCTCTATTGTCGTAGCTTGTCAGGCACGGGAGTTGCAGGTTGACCGGCCACTCATGCAACACGCTGGATGGGGTGCGGGGTTGCGGCGCCGCTGGATACCGCGAGCGGAGCCGCGTGGTCCGCTTCAGCGATGCGGGCCTGCTGCGTGGGGTATGTGGGTTCACGGCATGGGCAGAGCCGGCGGGTTTGCAGCATAACCCGCCCCGCTTGAAAGGTGGGCTGCAGCTACCCAATCTGAGTTTGTTCTTCGAAAATTAATCATCGATCTTGCTAATGCTACAATATGCATGTTGTAGGTGGGTAAGCTTCTTTTATGCATATCTTGGACCTATTTGAACTATTCGTATTGTTTCTTTATGTTTCGATGAGCCGGCCAAGATTTGGACAAAGAAATTCTCTGATGCATGATTTGGATGGTGGGAAGGGGAGACGACGGTGAAGGAGCAAGGGGAGGAACAGAAGGGGAAGATGGTGCCCGAGCACTGGCGGACCTACGTAGAGGCGAAACGGGGTACTGGCCCCCTGGTCATGAAAAATTTTTAAAGATATGGGATATCATCACAATTGTCCATCAATTTATTAGCTCAGTTTGCACTAATTGGCCCCTCCTTTCATATACAGCTCACGTTCCGCCACTGTGCCCGAGGAAAGAGATGCGCGTGAAGACGACGCTCTGCGATGAGTCAAATAATTAGTGGGCTATATGGCTGGAGATGAGTCAAATAATTAGTGCATCTCCTTCCATATAGTTTGAATAAATTTGATCAAACTTGAAATTATTTGACTCATCGGAATGCGAGAGTTGCATTATATTCTTTTTGGGAAGGAGGGAGCATTTATAAGAGGGAGATGACGTGTGGGGCGTGTGTTACTGCCCCTGATTTGTGTGCTAGAGAGGAGCTGCTGGTACCTTGCCGCTGATTTTTTTCATTGAAAAGAAAAGCTAGCTGCTCATGTTCATGAATATGCGTCAACCTGATTTGTAAATATGTATCAAAACCATGCATGTGTCAATCAGATGCATGCTGTGGTCAGATATATGTGTGTTATTATACTTTTTTTGCTAATATGTTTCTGCTCAACTTATAAAATCTGCTAAAAGAGAGGCAAATGTCTTGATTTTTCACTCTCAAATATCAATTCCCACTAAATATATGAACCGCAGCGTAGCAGGAGTCAACAGGGGCAGATTTGTCTTTGCATAGGGCATTTAGCAGTTATTCCATGCAAAAACTAGCTGAGTGACATATAGAAAATGAAATTTGGATCCGTTGCCAAATTGAAGAGGCTGAATTTTTAAGCACCAAAGAAGGAATTACTCATTATACTGATGTCAATAGGGAATTTTCTCCTATTTTTATTCTTGTGTATCGACTCCTTTGGCAAATTTCAAAATTTTTTACTGAATTATATTAGATCATATCAAATTGTATATGAAAAAAATGTGGCGGATAGATCTTGTGCCCGTCGCTGGGCAAATGTTGAGCAAGGCGCGGTGTAGAACCCGAGAAGGGAATGAGGGCGCGGGCATAAAACAATGAGGAAATGAAATATTTGTGCAATTGTGAGTGTGGTGGAAAGCAACGGCAGAATTTGAGAAAGGGATACCTGAGGTTGGTTTAAGAATCAGAAATCCAAATGAGGCTTGGAAGTTTTGGGTGGCCTATGGGGATCTAACAGGCTTTGATGTGAGGAAAAGTGATGTGAGGAAAAGATACGCAAATGTAAGCAGCTATGATTGCAAGGTGACTTTGTGCAGATTTATTTGTTCCAATAAGGGTCATCGAAGAAAAGGACAAAAAAATAATGTGACAAAGTGTTTTAGAGCTGAAATAAGAACTGATTGCAAAGCTCGGATATCTCTTATATTGGATCGAGGTGTAGGAAATTATAAAGTCACTGATGTTTTGCTTGAACACAATCACTTTCTTCACTTGCCAGAGACCCGCCATTTAATGTCATCACAAAGGAAAATTTCTGAACTACAAGCTTTAGAAATTACATTGTGGACAAGTTGGAAGTATGTTAAAGTATTTTCATGATAAAATTGTTGAGAACCCATCATTTCAATATGTTTTGCAGTTAGATTGTGAGGAGCATATAACCAACATTTTCTATGCTGATGCAAAAATGATCCTTGACTATGCACACTTTGGTGATGTGGTCACATTTGACACTACTTTTGTCATAAATATAGAATATAGACTATTTAGTGTATTTCTTGGGCTCAATTAGTTTAGATAAACTACTATATTTTGGTGCTGCAATCTTATTTGATGAAACAGAGGACTCATTTGTATGGCTCTTTGAGGCATTTCTTGGTTCACATAATAGGAAGCAACCTAGAAATATTTATACAGGTCAAGATGCAGCAATGGCAAAAGTTATATCTAAAGTTTTCACAGAGTCATATCATAGGTTGAGCACCTTTCATATAATGTTGAACGCTATCAAACATTTATCTCTAGTGAAGGATGAAGAAAAAGAAGGCACATAAGAAGCTGAAGATAAAAAGGAAGATGAAGAATCTCATATTCTATCTGATTTTAGTGCTTGTATGTATGGCTATGAGGACAAGGCAGCATTTCAAGAAACATTTGACCTCATGAGATCTAAAGTTCATAAGCAAACTTGGTTAGATAGTATCTACAAGGTCAAAGAAAAATGGATTGAATGTTATAAGAGAGATGTCTTCAGTTTAGGAGTGAGAAGTACACAATTAAGTAAAAACTTCAATAATGCATTGAAGAACCATTTAAAATCAGGTTTTGATATAATCAAATTTTTGAAGCATTTTGAGAGGGCAGTGCAAGAAAAAAGATATAAGGAATTGCAATCTAAATTTGAGGCAAGGAAGAACATACCAAGAAGACAAATGTGCACACCTATGTTGATGCAAGCGAGTGAAATTTACACTCTAGTTATTTTTGAAGCTTTCAAAGGTCATATGAAAGATCCATGGCTGCATGCAGTAGAGTATTGGATGAAAATAAATATGCTATTGATATTGGGAGTTTCCATGGTGATTTCAGTTTTGAGGAAGAATGTATAGTGATTGGTGATCCTTTGAACCAAACAGCATCATGCAGCTGTGAAATGTTTAATAGGACAGGAATATTATGTGCACATGGTTTGAAAGTTCTTGATTTAATGAATATAAAGATATTTCCAATACATTATATCTTGAAGAGATGGACTAGAGAAGCTCGCAATGGAAGTATACAAGACAGGCAAGGAAGGAACGTGGTAGAAAACCCGTAGTTAGAACCTCAACTTCGGTGCAAAAATTTGTTCCATAAATTTCTCAATTTAGTACATAAAGCAGCCGATTATCCAGATTGTTGTTTGCTGCTAGAAGATGGACTTGATTGCTTGAGTACACAGCTAGAGGATAAACTCAATGCATCTACTATTTCCTTGGATAAACCTTGTAATAATAAAGAAAATATTGAGCCAAATGTACAGAAAAAGATGAATTGCTTACTGCTGCACAATTGAAGAAAAAGGAGGTCATGTCAAAGAATTCAAGAAGAAAAAACTTGGCTTGATAAATTACATAAGGGTAAGCGTAAGCCAACTAAATCTGCTGGACCAAAGAAAAAAGAAACAAAGGTATATTCTCAACTTGCACTTTAGAAATTTCTACATGATGCCGCCATTTATTTCTAATCTAATTGGTTGTACTTTTATTGATAGAAACGAAAGAAAAATGATGGTATACATCAGCCAATGAAAGTGGAGAATGATGGTAGCAACGTAGGAGCAATTGTGGGGGTTGAAGAATACAATGTTATTGACAGTTTTACCCAACTCGTGACAGCTCCAATTTGCGATGATGATATTCTCCATGTTGACGGTCTGTTCTAGTATGTGCAAATTGGTTAGGTGATATTTTGGACATGGCTAACTATAATATTTTGTGGGTTAATTATAGTATTTTGTAGTCTAATTGTAGAAGCGAAATGGCAAAGTGATAGCATTTCTTGTGTCAGACCATCAAATTGAGTGATTGAAAGTGTCATATATTGGTGCCGAACTATGAATGTCACTTCAAATGGTTTAAAATGCAAACTTTATTTTATATTATGTGCATGTTAATATCTAATGAAGTCTGTATAGGTTGTTGTTTTGTATGTTTAATGCACACTGTCTAAATGATAAGATAAATTGTGTTATAGTGTGGATTTGCTAGGCCACAAATGGCTGAAAAATACTAAGGGATACAACTTTACCTTAGAAAGAATGAGATACGTTAGATTTGGAGTAGATGGTTGGATATAGAGACAAAGGTACAACATGCCTTTGTGAAGCAAAGTTCCTAAATCTGTGTCCGTCAAAGAGTGGCTTCATGCCTTCATCCAAGAGTTGAGAGGTTTCGTAAGTTCGGCTACCAGTGCCAAGGCAACAGGCAGGAAGCAAGACAGCAAGTGTGATCACGATCGCACCGTGGGCCGAGCAGCCCACCAGACAGCGACAGAAAAAGCGGCAGCCCAACCCACCTTCTAGAAGCCGGTTCCCCACCCACATCCAGTCCAGATCACCCCCTAACCAAGCAAAAGCAGCTACACGGCCCCACTTCATGGCCCCCAACATCGTACGGTAGGTGATGTAATCAAGCTCCAAGCAAACCTCGTGAGCGCATTCCACTCAGCCATCCGCTGTCTTTACCTGATCTTCACAGGGGACCATGGCAGGAAGATGTGTTATTGGGTTTTTACCCGTTGTACATGAAAAAACTAGTACTCAACTATAATTGCTACTGTACCGTAGAAACATAAACTTTTATCAAATGTTTTGAAACAGTCCTCGCTCAATCTTTGTCATAAAATGGCAACTTTTGTGTTACGGTGGCGTTATTGAGCTCCTTGACGTCTGTTGAAGAAATTTCTTACTGGCAACTACCGGAAATCTTTCGAAATGACAAATGAAGCCTTCAGCAAAGCGGATAAGGCTACCAGGTCAGGTAGTCAGGTGGGCAAGGACATCATCATCTTCTAGAATCCCTGGTGTGGGGGCCAAAGAAAGCGACGCCCCATCCCGGCAAAGCCTCTTCTAGTGCGTCGCGCACTCCTCATCTCCTCTAGCGACGTCCCGCCCCACCGGAGAGCGGAGAGGCTGCACGTGGGGCCCAAGCCTCCACGCATATAAACCCAATGGCAATCCGCCTCGACCAAACAAACCATCGCTCACACTCCCACTATTCACTAGCTCGGGCGACGAGGCAGATCTCCCTCCCATCTTCCCGAGAGCCACCAGCACCACACCATTAGGCATCCGCAGGAGGAAGAAAACGGCGGCAGGACTAGGAGGGAAGCAGAGCATAGCAGCGGCGGGCCGGGAGATCAGAGGACTCACCCAATGGCGGCAGCCGTGTCCCTGGCCGCACCGCCGGCGGTCGCGGTGGCGGGGAGCCCGTACGAGGCGCTGCAGGTGGGGCGCGCCGCCACGCAGGTGGAGATCAAGGCCGCGTACCGCGCCATGGCCAAGCGCCTCCACCCGGACGCCTCCCGCGCGTCCGGGGCGGCGGCGGCGTTCCTGGAGACACGCCGCGCCTACGAGACGCTATCGGACCCGGACGCCCGGGCGCGCTACGACCGCTCGCTCTGGCCGTCCCACCACCAGCCGGGCCAGGGCGTCGGCGGCGTGCGGGCGCGGCGGTGGGAGACGGACCAGTGCTGGTAGACACCGTGCCATGGCATGTCGCTCCCATGGCCTCAACCCTCGGAGCCTCTCTCGGCTGGCGCCTGTCGCTCTGCAGGGGAAGAGCGCGTTGCGTATTTTTTTTTGAGGAAAAAAAATATATACTACTTGTATAATGGTAGTGCAGGGTCCAGTTGTCAGCCGGGCCCACCTGTTGGCGACACAGCTTTTGTAAATATACGGCAATATGGTAGTACCAGGTTACTAATGTGAGGCCATCACTCATCAGCTTTCATGCGCGTAGACTGCGGTTCCATATTTCCACATATCGATCGATGAATGAACATCAAAGAAATAGTACTCACTGCTCGAAGTTTAATACAGTGCGCTGAAACACTTTAGCATCGAAAGCGACAAGTTCCAGGTATTGAGAGGCATTGGGTAATCCCATTCGAGAGGAGAGCCCAGCAGGCAGATAAACAGAGCACAGAAAGCTCGCACCGGCACAGCCGCACGGAAGGACCACGCTTTCTCATGATCCAGAGCTCCAGGTTTCAGAGCCTGGACAGCAAACATATTAAGCATCTCCGAGGGTGTGCTGCACATTCACACCACCAAGCGCCGCAGACAATGACGAGCCCACACGATCTCTATCCACAAACCCAGAACTCGGAATGTAGTTATGAAGCTACAGGTAATATAGCATTTGCCCTGGACAGAACAGACCCATGTAACCCAACATCCAAGGTAATGAACCCGATCCAAGGTAATGAACCCGACATCGAAATGCAACTCAGTACCATGTCACACATGACCAATTTACACCGGAAGATACCTTCCACACTGCTAACTAGCCTCCTAGTCTTGTCAGGCACAATGTGTCACTCCCTTTCTTTCAGTTTCATCTGCTATGCAAAATTTTCTATGTACAAAGATGCAGTGTCAGAATGCGCCTTACACCATCACTTGTGGCTCATCAGCACTGAGGTGATCACATGCATGATTAAGCTGATTTTTGTCGCATCTGATGCATTGGTTGTTGGCAGCGACCGCTGGTGTGCCAGGACACCATAGACTTGTTCGAATATTGGCCTTACATGCATTGCGATTATTGGATCTGTTAGTTGTATTGCCACAGCAACATTTGTCATCCATTGAAGCTTCCGGGACGTGTCGTTGGCAATGTCACAAGCTAGCTGCTGGAAAAGGGCTAGTAGAACCCCTTGGTTCAGAGGGATGGGAACTGTCCCACACAATGCTTGCAGATCAACCTGAAATAATTGTGTAAAACAAAATATACACACGATAGTATTTATAAAACAATAAAATGCATAAACAACCTGACAAAATGACTGATTTATGTAATGTGCAAAGCATGTTCCATTAACCATTAATTGGAGGTTTGCATGGTGATACACATCTTTTTTATTCTTTTAGCAAAAGATCCAGGGCCATGCATGTGTGGTAGGTCATAGGTTCGTAAAATGGATTTTTAAAATGGCAAATTTGGCATAGGGTTTACCCGAGAACACAACCAAGAAACTACAGAGACATCGCTTCTTTGAAGAGCCATTGTAAATGCCTCATCGAATTTCCGCTCAGCAATCAGCCGGCCTAGTTCTTTCATAGGATCCAATGGAGCATCAACCTGAAAGCGCAAATACACCGATTCAGTATGTTCTGGGGAACACTATATTCAATTACGCAGATAACCAAAGATGACGCTGTCTCATCATCATCATATCAACCAACAGAAGAAAGCGGAAAATTCAAAGTATATCCCACCTCAGGGAGATTCGACACTGGTCCGTTACTGGGCTGCAAAGCACCTGTGCTCTGTGATGTTGGGCTCACTGATGCAAATAGGGACAAAAGCCTGCGCTGGCCATCAAATAACTCTGATGTAGCACCCTGGTTCATTGACGACGCTGAATTGATTGCTTCCTGATAGAATCAAATGAGACAGAAGACATGTCACTAATCATAAGGGGTGGAAACAGAAAATGCACATAGATAAAAAAAGAACATATTTGTTTTAGTGTGTCATCTTTCTGTTGCCTATGTATTGTTTATAACAAAGATCAGGCAAACTTACCCTTAGAGTTTGTGCTAATGGAGTATGTGCTGTCAGGACCTGCTGCTGGATAGCAGCACTGTGTTCAGACATGCCTTTCTGAAATGAACCATCTACTTGCTCAAATATTTTCTTGCATGATTGTTCAAACGCTGGAATAACTGACGACTCAAAGCCAGAGCGGAACGCATCCTGCAGGGATAAAATCAAAAGGATTCAGCTGCTTAGTACAATACGCACTAAAACACAAGACATCAAGGTTGTTCAGTTTAACACGATATATATGAACAGATTCCGGATATGTAAATGGAAGGTGCTTGGTGCTATAATCTGGCATTCTTTATGGTGTATAGGTTTGGTATTTGCGAGAGGATGTTAATATTATTTACTTGACTTGACAAAACCAGTAACGGACGTGGTGTTTCAAACTTTGGATTAGTATACCAGCAAGCAGTTGTTTAGGTGACTAAATTCAAAAGCATAGTATTTGGAGTAATAGATGTGTGTCCATAAGAGAACCATGCTTCATCAATTAATGTGACCAATATGGTTACACAAGATGATGCAGCATAATATGTTTACACAAAATTAATGTATTCTTGTATAATGATCCATCCCTACATTATCAATCAAATTCCTGAAATCAACTCCATCCTGTGCACTGATGTGTTGGTTCAGGCAGCCAATGATATTACTCAGGGCGTGGCTCTTCACTAACAATGATCATCTGGAAGGAACACAAGTACCAAAGATTACCTGAAGTGTCTGCTTGGCGGATGTCTGGAACTGTGTTTGGATCTGCCTAGCAACACTAGCTTCAAGTTTTGTGCTTATAGACTTATCTAGATGATTAACAACCTTGTCACCCAGCACTTTCTGAAAAGGGAGTTGAAATGTTGAATAAGAGAGATGACTAGGAAAAAAAAGAATTTCAAGGGAAAAAATAGCCACAACCTGAAGTGAATCAGACACAGCAGAAGACAAGGACTTCTCAATGATAGGTGCAGTTGTTCGAGCAACAGCAGGTCCGAGTGAAGATATTTCTTTCTTTAATGACTTCTCCAGCATAACAGGAATATCCTTGTTTACAGAAGTTGCGATTAGAGTAGCCATCTGCTGCATTCGCTCTCTTTCAGATTTTTCATGTCTTGCATTTTCCTCCTGGAAGCGGGCCCACATGGCATCAACGTTAGCCTTGATGGACTTATCCATGTTTCGACCAAGTGATGCCTCAATTCTTTTGCCTTCCTTTGCAATTGGAGCAGACACAAGCGTACTCAACTGCTTTTGCAGGTTACTACATGTTGCCATAAGCTGCAAAATGACATGCGTAGTATGTGAATGAAAATCGTAATGTCCAACATACAAGCTGAAGGTCATCATCTTCATATGAGGATAATCAATTCAATATATTTTCTTTACACAGCATCAACAAAAAAACAACAGACAAATACGGTAACTTGACAGGAAAGCTGAATGTTGGTGACACCAGACAGTTAACTGCCATGTTCGGAGCTCACAATTGTCAATACAGGCCTTTGACCATTTTTGGGAAAACGCATATCAGCAAACTATAAAACATACAATTACAGGCTAGAACTCGAGAGATCGTGCAGTGGCTAGTATCATGAAAAAGGATATTCCAATTTTGACATGATGACTAAATAGTTAAAAACAATCCTGGTCGAAGTAGTACAAGACTCATGATGTTAAAAGACTAGATGGACTAGGATTTTTACTAACAATTAACTGAACAGGTATGAGCATGATGTCCATGTCAAAACTGTCTGATTTCTGGGAGCAATTTAAGAGGTTCATTTCTTGAAACTAGATCAGACAATGCTTATGATGCAGCTTGCGATTATTATGCAATGAATACACAAACTAACCTTTCAACTTCAACATCATGAAAATTATGAACCATATACACATACATAAACAATCTGCCATTTCTTATTTTGGAACAGGAACATGAAACTTATATGACAAAGACACTGATGTCTTCTGAATCAGAAAATATCGTGGTGCTTCAAAAAATTAAAGCAGTTAGTTTGAACATACTGACTGATTACCTTCGTGCATCTATGCAACACTGCATAAGAACACTAATGCACATTATCCTGTATAAAATTTGAAGTGTTGAACCATAACTCAATTATCTAAAGATGATTTTTGCCAAAAAAAAATGGAGGCACAGTCATTGCACGTCGAAAAGAGACGTAGCAAGGCTCAATTCACATTCCCTAGCATATTTTTAAATAGTCACTGAGAGCATCTATTACATCACACAAGGTTGGCACAGAGGGGCAAAAATATTTAATGCACAATCACCTGTTGCAGCGTTCCTTGAATAGCTGCAGCTTGCAGGGAGGGATCAATAGGAGGGTTCTCATTGATTCGAGGTTCTTGCGAGGAATCAGCAGAGTTGAATGTGCTTGTAGGACATAATTGCCCAGATACTTGAGGATGTATGATTTTCCCCTCTTTGGTAGCTGAGGGTAATGGTAAATCCCTTGAGACGCAAGGGCGTTCAGTTCCCTCAGAAGCTTCAGTTGCTCTCTTCACAACACTTTCATCTCCAGCCCCAGAAGACTGTTTCAAAAGAGTTGGTACTGATCTATCAGGCAGAGGCTGTGAATCTTCTACACTGTACTTGTCAGTTATTGTGCGTTCACTGACAGCATCTACAGTTTGCTCTGAAGGCATGACAGGTCTCTCTTTTTTCTCAGGAAGAATTTGGGTCTCCTTACCAGCCTCAAATTCAACAGTATGATTTGATTTTCTCATATCTGCATGTTTTGCCTCTGCTTCCACATTCTGCGACGTGCCACTTGCAACCGTTTCTGCAGAAGTGACCAGACCTGAAATAATTTCAGATGGAGTTATCAAGTGCATAGCATGGCCTCTCCCCTGAAACACAGGACGAGGATCAGAAATTTCTATACCATCACTCTGGACGCCTCTCGGCTCTTCCTTTCCAAAGCTATCCTTTCTACCAAAAGATGACCGGTCCGCATCACGATCACGATCACCCACTGAAGGATGTCTACTTAAGACAACTGGAGAACCAGCCTGATTCATCTTTGGTGTAAGAGCTACAGATGGAACATGGGGAGAAAAATCAGCTTCTGCATAACGAAAATGTGAAGTTTATACTTATATCCTACTAAATATCATCCAATTAACTGAAACAAATATAAATGAAGCTACTATACATTACCTGTGCCCTGACTGTCATTTGATGGCTTAGTTGAAACAGCAATAGAAGATTCAACAGGAGTAGTTCCTGTGGAAGGCTCCAGTGCTGCCATTTCTGGAAGCCTCTCGTTTAAATGAGAAATAGCAGGGTCTCTTCCAGATCCAGTGTTATCAGCTGTAGGAGGAAGACAGAGCAATAACTCCAACCCATACTGCTGGATAGCCATTGTCTGGACACAATAAACTTGAACAACTTGTTCACCATCAGGATGTGTTTCATGAGTTCCCGTGAGACTCAAAATGGGTATTGTAACAGTAAAATCTGCTATGTAGTCCAACCGAGTTGAGGCGGGATCTTGACCATACTCAACATGCACAGCATACATAGCATTCTTTTTGGCATTTGCAAGCAATATAAGGCTAGCCTGTGGCAACACTGCAACTTGGTTGAAAAATGCCTCCTCAGACCTATGTTCCAGAGAACTTACAAGTTCCAACGTTTGAGTGCATTTCCATGTCTCCAAATCACTTGGCAACAACCAGCCTTCTTCATTAGTGGAGGACCAAATTTTTACTTCTCGGTTGAGCGGGCCCTGCAACATAAAAAGGCTAATATTTACTAATCATATTCAAGAACGATGCTAAACAAGAAGTACGATATGAGCTTTCTTTGTTAAGCTTCCATGCTAAACAAGGATGAATAGTGGGGAATATTATCCTTTCAGAAATATATACCCCCTCCCAAGGAGCAGAAAGCAAATACTAACACAAGATGACATCATTCCAATGATTTACAGTGAAATAACCAACTTATGATTATGAAACAATGATTCTTTTCAGATTATTCAACTCTGAACATGGCCAAGTTCCTCGTCTCGGGAACGTCGTTCCGAGATTACATTCCTCGTTCCGGGAACAATTATGTTCCCGTAGTGTATAAGTGCCGTACCACGTTCCTTGTTCCTGATCCCATCGTTCTACGTTATGAAGTACATATGTGGTCATCAAAAAGAAATAAAGAGTTATAATTATTTCAATGTAGTGGCTATTCATTCTAGCATAAAATGCTTTCTAGAATAGCGCAGCGTGTATTTCTAGAATAGTATTGTCTATAAATGTAAACCGTATCTGACTTCATATACCAATGCAATGTGTTGATCCCCACATATCCATAATTAATATCCAGTTTCTACCTCATACTGCTTACATGCATGCATTGAATAGACCGTCGAGATAATAGCTGTCTAATATGCAGGACAAAATACGCCTTTCATTGGTTGGTGGAGCAAGTAACACTTCTAAATTACTGAAGATCTTCCTCTAAAAACGATAATAAGAATACCAGGCTCCAATAAGAAAATATCAACTCAAGAATTAGGCTAAATAAGAAAACAACAAAGTGGAAGGACACAAGAATACATACTGCTGTAACAAGATTTATATGATTTGGTCGTTCAGGTGCTGTAAGGAAAGAAACCGAGTAAACAGCTTGACCATCATGTGGTTTCAGCACAGACAGAGGGGCTACCCTGCGATCATCCCAGACCTTTACCTGTCACAAACAAATGGAAGACATTACAAACTGCATTCAACAATACTGAACAAAATGTTCTGTACATCTAATATGGTACCAAAACTGATGCAGCACTAATCTATGCCCCATCGCCCTGAGAAGGAATAACAATTCTCTTAACAGAGACAGCAGATTTTGTCCAAGTGCAGCAGCATTAGCGATATGATTGATGGAATTAAGTTCAACAATCGTAGCATCCATTCTGTGTGTTGGTTGCATGCTAATTTGCACTGGAACTAGAAAGCAAGGAGAATATCAACTATTGAGTAACAGCAGGCATAAGCAATAGTATTTTGCATTCCAGAATGTTCTTGGCGCTCTTAGCTAGAAACCAAGATAAATTTGAACACAAATGTGCATGATGAAACAGAAGTTCATGAAGAAAGTTTTAGATGTGTAGTTTTCCAGGAAGCTTCAAATATTGTACTCTAGTATATCATGACATAGTTTTCCTAACCAAAAAGAGGATATCCTGTAAAGAGTACAGACCGTGCCATCTTTTGATGCTGAAGCCAGACGTGTAGTCATCCATTGAGATATGGAGAGATCAGTAATGTCTCCACCATGTTTACCAACTATGCTCACACCATCAATGAGCTTGTCAAGTGGGCATCTCAGAGGCTCTTCCGTATTGAAGTCTCTTCCTCTTCCC
Organism: Panicum miliaceum; assembly: GCA_032594955.1. NCBI lineage: Eukaryota > Viridiplantae > Streptophyta > Magnoliopsida > Poales > Poaceae > Panicum > Panicum miliaceum. The sequence continues at coordinate 16,134,234 of CM064062.1, forward strand.
ATTTTTGTTATGTCTATTCTTAAGATGCAATTCCCAATTCCAACATACAGAATCTCCTAAAAAAATAGAAACTACATGGATCAATTTGCAGGAATAGAATCATGACATTTAAGGTAGTAGAGGTCGTGTAGATGAGGATTTACTTGCTTATGAGAGTGCCAACATATTCTCGGATGATAGGTTTCAGCGTCTCCTATAATCTGGATGGCGATTTCAATCTTTCCTGAGATTTGAGGTTTATTTTCCTCATCAGGTCCCTCATCAATCTTCCAAACGTATACCCGCCCATCTACACTTGCACTACAGAAGAATAAAATAAGTTGGTAAGTTTATGAGACACAGAGAAAAGGTTTTATGCTGTGGCAATCTTAAATATTATGTGATAGTTTTGGACTAGCAAAAAGAGTAAGTTTATATTGCACCAATAACTGGAGACAAGAGTTAGACCCACCCAGTTGTCCGCTCCACAAAGGCAAGGAGAAGAAAACAGATACATGTGTCCTAATGCACTACAGCAAGAAGAAAAACAAGTTTGAAACGTCATATACGCGAGTACAAAGTACCTTGCTAGACGATGCACATCTTCTGCAAAGAAGGCCATGTCCGTCACCCTCTGCGCCAAACACAAATAAGACCATACAAAACACAAATAAGAAAAGCTACTTCATGCTGATAAAAAATATCACAAGAAATAGGGAAGCACCAAATTACCGAATAAATACTAGCTTAAAAATAAAAAAGATTTACAACAGATAAATTGTCAGTTATTGTGCACTTGACTGGCATAAATGAAAAAGGATAGCTAGTTTCAAGGACCATAAAATAAGTAGCTATTGATTTCTGCTACATGCACATGCAGCAGGCCAGCAGCCATAGCAATTAATTTATAACACATATTTCAACATAGTAACACATATTTCAACATAGTCAATACCTAATTTCACAGCATGGAATAAGACAGCACAAAGGCGATTACACCAAACACACTGTGCATTTACTGCACAATGCCTGAGATGTCCATGTGCTAAGACAACAGGAATAGTTCACTTCAGAGCCACTATCAAGTATCAACACTGGTTCATGCATGCACCATAAACTAAATTACTACCGATGCTACTCAGAAGGCAGTACAACACAACTACAGTAGTCACACCCTCACACATTCAATCATACCTGTGTGTGCCCCCGAAGGAGGGAGCGGAGCGCGGTGTTAATGTTGAGCACACGGATGTTGCCTAGCTTAAGCCCATACACGATGTACGTCCTGTTCACGGCGATCTGCCTGCCAAGGACCAGCCCAGGGTCCGAGGTGTACTTGGTTATGGGCGTCACCTCCAGCTGTGGCGGCTCTGCCTCCCCTGGCAGCCGCGAGTCCACGTCGTGCACCGCTCGGTCCCCGAGACCCAGCAGCCTCCCGCGCGGCATCTTGCTGCTGGGCATCCTCGCCGGTGGCGCGGACGACGACGCCGGGAGCGCCGCCGCAGGGGCCGCGGAGAACTCTGACGAGGGCGGCATGGACGACGCCGACTCCAGGTGTGTGGGCACCGTGTTGCCGAGAAGCTGCATGAGCCGCGCCCCCGGGTTTGGACCCGGGCCTGGGTTCGGAATAGGGTTTGCAGTGGGGTTAGCGTTGGCGAAGGCGGCCGCGGCGGGGTGATGGAAGCCGTGGGGGTCGTTGGGATAGTGGAGGTAGGGGCCGCGGTGGAAGGGCGGGGTGGCCGGCGGGTAGGAGTAGGGCCCTGTAGGCGGTGGCCCGGTAGCGGGGCCAGGCGCGCCAGGGAAGACGTCGGTGGCGGTCGGGGCGGTGGTGGGGTGGTTAGGGTTTGGCGGCGGCCGGAAGAGCTTGCTGAGCTCAAAGGGGGCGCTGGGGGCGGGGTTTGGATTCCCCGACGGAGAAGCCATCTGACGCGGTGAGGGGCAGGGTGTGGATCTGCGGTGGGGACGAAGGGAAATGGCAGCGGAGCACCGGAAGAGAAGTGCGCCAGAGGGAGAGAGGAGGAAGACGAGGAGAGTGGTTTTGCAATTTAACCCCCGTAGTTTTGTGGTTTCAATTGATGGGGATCCTGGGAACAGATTGCAGCTGGGTCCGTTTTTTGCGAAGCACAATGGTATTTATTTTATGTTTTTGGAAAAGGAAAGTTGGAGGGACGTTGAATCGTCCGGCTTCGCCAAACTTTCGCGTTCTGCACAGCTGCAATCTGCACAGCGCAGCCAAGAAGCCGTTCGGCTGGAGCTAATAAGCGGGGAATCTATTTACTGTACGTGATACTTTCGCAGAAGAGCTGGAGGCCGTGTTCATCTTCTTCCCGAGCTAGGGGAGGGGGACCGGCCGCCGGCGAGCTAGGTAGAAGGAGGGGGTGGAGCGGCCACCGGCGAGAGGTGGGAGGTGGGGGGAGTGGCCACTGATGAGTTCGCCTGTGGCCGGCGTGGTGGTCGAAGCGGTGGAGCTTAGGGTTCGGAGTTCTGGGACTCCAATGACCATCGGCCCAAGAGGGGAAGGTCAACAGTGGTGGCGGTTCGGCCAGGCGGGGCTGGACATCCGGTGGGCGGTGGGCGGCGGGCGGAAGGGGGCTGGGGTTGAGAAAAATGGTGGTAGTGGAAGGGCAGCGCGTTGGCGAGAGTAGTTAGCGACGGCGGTGGAGGAAGAGCGGCGAGAGTGGTTAGCGGCGGCGGCGGCGGAGGCGCCGGAGCCAGAGAAGGTGGGGACGGAGAAAATCGCTGAAAGCAATAAATAGACGCCTCCTAATAGCCTACACGTTTTAAATTTAAAGTCCATCGGCTGCAGCTAATAAGCCAGCTTTCAATTCTGTTTTACTCCACTGCAGCCGCAGCCAACTGCAGCAATCAGTCACGAGTCCAAACTTATGGCGGGTTTTAGTAGTATAAGAAACACATAAACTAGACATGTGATAGTGTACCCGACAAAAGCAGCCACACATATCATGTACCTATGATGAATATGACCTATGATGAATATCTCGAAGATTGATCATAGGATATGCGTGCATGTAACAACAGGATGAGTGTGTGCATATGTAGAGAAGCGTCTATATATGTTTAAAAAACATAATATAAGGATATATGTGTATATTCTTAGAGGAGCTCCAGCAAAACCCCTACTTCAACCCTTACTTATAAACTAAGGACAAACTACGGACCCAGGCAAAAAAATTCACTCTAGTAGGGCCCCTACTCGGGTCTCTAGAGTAGGTAGGCACCCAAATCCCCCCTCCCACCCCAATCTCCCACTTTTTTCCCCGTCTGCCCGTCTCCTTCTACTTCACCGCCGCCGGGCCGCCGCCACCGCGCCTGCACGCGCCGCCACCGCAGGGCCGCAGCACCCGAGCTGCCGTAGGTGGGTCCCTGGCAACTTCCTATAACACCCAAAAATATAGGAAATAAAATTTTAAAAATATTTTTATAAAAATCACAAAATGAAATTATGCATGCATCTCTCTTTTTTTTCTCCCACTCTTTTCTTTCAGCCCGGCCCAAACCTCTCTCTCTCTTCTCCTTCTATTTTTCTTCTTCTCACGGCCCAACCCAGTCGGCCCAAATCCTTCTCTTCTCCTTTTTCTTTTTCCTCTCCCCGCGGCCCAAACTAGCCAGCCCAACCCGCCTCACTCTCCCTCATCTCTCTCTCACCGCCAGCTGGGCCCCACACGTCGGTCTCCTCTCCCACCTTCCTTTCTTCTTCCTCCCGCTCCTCTCTCTTTCCTTTCCGCCGCGACACCAGACGCGCCACGCCGTCGTCCGCGCCTCCCTCCCTTTTCCTTTTTCTTCCTCACCCCGAATCCAGTTCGCCCCCGCACCCCGTCGCCCGCGTCTCCTCCTTCCTTTCCCGCGACGCTGGCTGGCCATACTGGCCGCGGTACGCGCTCCGCCCCTTTCCTTCGCAGGCCGCCGCGTGAGCCGCCGCCTTCCTTTCCCCGGCCGCTCCGCCTCCTCTCCTCCCCTATAAAACCCACGCCGGAGCCCCGCTTTGCACCCAGAGCCTTCGTCAACCTCTTCTTCTACTCCACACCGTCGCACGCCGCTGGAAACCGCTCACCGGAGGAACGACGCCGCCCCGTGTCGCCGAACGACGCCGCCCCGTGTCGCCGCCCCTCCATCGACTCGTCGTCCCTCTATTTCTCCAACGCCTACAACCCTCGTCGGAGTTCCGCGAGATGGTGAGCACCAAGCTGCCCCCGTTTCCCCCCTCTCTCTCGCTCTGTCGCAGCCCCAATTTCTCACCAAAGCTCTATTTCCGCCAGCCGCCGTGGCCGCCGGTCAACGGTCGCCGCACGGCCATCCCGTGACCCCCACCACTTTCGCCGTGCCGCCCTCTATCTTCCCGGCATAACCCCAGCCTGAATCGAGCCCCAGAACACCGAATTCGGTGAGCTCCGGCCGTCCGCCGCCGCTCTCGCTCGCCGCCGGCGCCCAGCGCAGCTGAGCGATTCGCCCGACCCTTTTACTCCGTCGGGTCGACCCGAGCTGACCCTCGTCCTGCCACCCGATCTAGATCTAACGGCCAGAACAAATCTGAGCCGCGCACGAGTCGCCGCCTTCTCCCGACCCTTACCCCGCCGCCCGATTCTGATCCAACGGACCAGATTCGTCCGACCCTAGCCATCCCCGGAACCTTTGCAGAAAAACCCCTAGGCTTTCCTGGAATCAACTCGCAGACCAGATCAGTAGAAAAATAATTAGAGGTGAGTCCTTTCTTTTCTGTCCCGACCCCTGACTTTTCAAGAATTAGTACCCGCCATCCAGGACCTCTAGTTTTGCACCCCCGACCCTCTGTTTAAGGTTTAAATTATGTTTTAGTCCCTGATTTCTTCAGATCTAGCCCTTGGAAGTTCAAAATTCTCGCAGTTAGGTCCCTGAATCACTGTTTTAGCCATATCTTCATCATTTCAACTCCGGTTTCAGCGATTCTTGCGCTCACGCGGTCCTTGCATCATGAACTACAATATTATCATCATTTTACTCTCTGTTTATACTGCTTATTGTACTGTTTCTTATTTTTTTGTGTATGCTTGTTTGTGTGATCGCGTAGACAACGTGACGTTCGAGTAAGACCAAGAGCAAGCTTACGAGGAAGAGAATCAACAACTGTTTGAGGAAGGCAAGTGTACTTCCCTCCCCTGCATATTCTATTTTATCCCAACAACAGCATGATAATTCACTTTATCTTAATGTTGTTTTGCATAAACTTGATGGGTTACCTATGCTAAGGACATACCTAGTCTTTTACCCAAAGCCTTGAAACACCTGGGTTTACTATTCATGTTGGGTAGACACGCTTAGTTGCTGTTGACGCCAGATTTTGACACGTGTTGAATCGGCGTCAGGAGGAGAAGATTGGCCGATGCGGCAGATCTGAAGGCTACAGAAAGGAATCGGCCGATTGAAGTAACAGTTGGAAATCGGCCGATTGGTGGCACAGCCTATGCCAACAGGATGGGATTATTCCAGAGGATCCTGGTCAAAAGCTGGTCAAAGGGAGCACGCTAAGTCGGTCGATGAGCAATTGAAGGAAATCTTGATTGGATTAGGGAACGGCGGTAGAAGATTCTGCGGGAGTCCGTTTTCTTTTTAAGGTCCGTATAGATATAGTAATTTAAATAAGGTTGTAACAAGTCGTGATCGACCAGAAGTCCTAGCTTTAGGGTATAAATAGGAGTCGTCAGGGTCTTGAAAAAGGGATCAACACATCAATCAACAACAGTACTTCTACTTTTCCAGCAATTTACTTTCAAGTCGGCGACTTCACCAATATTTACTTCTTCCACGAGTTCGTACGGATTGGCAGGGCTGCATCAACTTGATCTCCGGCCAATTGGTAGGTTCCGCTTACCGAGTAATATCCGAGCTTTAACTACGGGCGCATCGCTGTGGTTTCGTTTGGATTTATTCACCAGTTATCGATATTTACTAGAATTGCAAGTTCTACCTGTTATTCTAGTATTATCACCAGTTATCCAGCTTGAGATCAGGGTAATCGGCTTCGTCATTGTCCTCCTTCGATTTATCATCTCACAGCCGATTAGATCTATTTCAAGTGTTGCTTCTGTAGTAATTGTTTAGATCGCTCCAGCAGTTTTCTTTACAATTACTATACGATCATCGGCTGATCCATAGCCGATCATCTCTACAGCAAATCGGCCGATTCGCTGCCGACACGCTCCTCAGGACAGATCGGAACTCCAGCCGATCGACACGCCTGCAATTTAATACTCTATTTCCTTGTCAATCAACAGGTCAGATTGACTGGCACGCCGCGCGAACTGCACCAGGGCGATAACCTGAACAGGAGCTAAGCAGATTCTCCCGGGTCGTGTGTCCGACGCTGAAGACCCATCGGCCGATTCCTATCCGGCCGATTTTAGCGCCAACACACTTTTGGCACGCCCAGTGGGACAATCCAAGATCTGGTATGTCGAAGAACGCAGAAATCTCCGACAGCAACGTCATTGAGGTCACAGAAGCGGACCTCAAGGACGACCAGAGGGAAGAATTGGCCAAACATCTTGAAGATTACAAGAAGATTTACCTCCAGTCGTTCAGTCGTACCAGAAGCGGGGAGGCAGTCAAGAAGGCTCCTATTCTAGCACCTCGCCACATCACCATTGCTGAGGACTCGGGCAAGATGTCAGAGATGATTCAACAGTCCGTGTATCAGGCGTTCATCGACCAATCCTCGGTGATGACCAACACGGTGTATAACGCCGTCGTCAACTCTCTGGCCAGCGGAGCCGTTCAAGGCTATCAGGGACCGGCATATGCCCCCCCAACTACTCTGCCAGCCAAAAGCCTACCACACACACCCCAATCGGCTCCTCAGCCGATATTGACGCAACGCGAGGGGTACAACTCTCCACCACCCTCGGCGTCTCCAAGATACAGCGGTGCACCATGTCTCCCATCACAAACGCCGCTTCAACCCGTTCAGATGGCTTCTTTGCAATCACTACCTACAAGCTCAGCGCCTTGGGGAACATCAGCCACAGCGTATTTTCTAGAGCCAGCGAACGGGCATGGCAGTTATTCGGTTCAGGTGCCATACCAATCGGCCGCCCGGCCGACGGTCTCCCAGTATCAGCCGATCTTATCAGAAATCGGCAGGGGGGCAAACACTGTGGAAGCATTAAGAGGCACGGCGCCAGCAGTGACGTACGAAGGGGGTGCGGACTCGTTTCGCCATCAACTATCGGCCGCTCAGCAAAATCCGCCGATTCATCACCCGGCTGTACCAGCCCTTCAGCACATGCCCGCGCCGCGGACAGCTGTTCATCAGCAGCAGGTGGACTGGACGGCAAGGATAGCAGAAGTAATCCAGGATCAGTTTGGACTGAAGCCGAAAGTTCAAACTTATACTTACAAGACGCCGTATCCATCGGCCTATGACTCACTGCTGTCGGAGATTTCTGCGTTCTTCGACATACCAGATCTTGGATTGTCCCACTGGGCGTGCCAAAAGTGTGTTGGCGCTAAAATCGGCCGGATAGGAATCGGCCGATGGGTCTTCAGCGTCGGACACACGACCCGGGAGAATCTGCTTAGCTCCTGTTCAGGTTATCGCCCTGGTGCAGTTCGCGCGGCGTGCCAGTCAATCTGACCTGTTGATTGACAAGGAAATAGAGTATTAAATTGCAGGCGTGTCGATCGGCTGGAGTTCCGATCTGTCCTGAGGAGCGTGTCGGCAGCGAATCGGCCGATTTGCTGTAGAGATGATCGGCTATGGATCAGCCGATGATCGTATAGTAATTGTAAAGAAAACTGCTGGAGCGATCTAAACAATTACTACAGAAGCAACACTTGAAATAGATCTAATCGGCTGTGAGATGATAAATCGAAGGAGGACAATGACGAAGCCGATTACCCTGATCTCAAGCTGGATAACTGGTGATAATACTAGAATAACAGGTAGAACTTGCAATTCTAGTAAATATCGATAACTGGTGAATAAATCCAAACGAAACCACAGCGATGCGCCCGTAGTTAAAGCTCGGATATTACTCGGTAAGCGGAACCTACCAATTGGCCGGAGATCAAGTTGATGCAGCCCTGCCAATCCGTACGAACTCGTGGAAGAAGTAAATATTGGTGAAGTCGCCGACTTGAAAGTAAATTGCTGGAAAAGTAGAAGTACTGTTGTTGATTGATGTCTTTATTTTTTTGTAAAGTCCTAGCGACTCCTATTTATACCCTGAAACTAGGACTCCTGGTCGATTGCGACTTGTTACAACCTTATTTAAAACAAGAAAACTACTATATCTATAATAACTTTTAAAGGAAACGGACTCCCGCAGAATCTTCCGCCGCCGTTCCCTAATCCAATCAGGATTCCCTTCAATTGCTCCTTGACCGTCCTGGCGTGCCCTGCTGACCAGCTTTTGACCAGGATCTTCTGGAATAATCCCATCCTGTTGGCATAGGCTGCGCAACCAATCGGCCGATTTTCAATTGTTACTTCAATCGGCCGATCCCTTTCTGTAGCTTTCAGATCTACCGCATCGGCCAATCTTCTCCTCCTGACGCCGATTCAACACGTGTCAAAATCTGGCGTCAACCCAACGCCTACGCCAGTGGGAGCATCAAGAAGAAGAACAAAGACATGTGCCAGAGAGAAGGAATGTTAAATCTCGAGTTTGGCGCCCAAAGAAAAACGATCAGGAAACGAACAACCAAGAATCGGCAGCCGAAATTGATATGGTATTCATACTGCCGATGGAGTTCATGGCGCCCAACGATCGAGATAAAGTAACAAGAACAGAAGAAGAACAAATGGCACAACTGGTATTAGAGCCGATGACGGCTACGTTTGAGAAACCAGAAGAAGAAAAACGGCAGCATCTCAAAGCGCTGTTTATCAAGGGCTATGTCAACGGGAGACCCGTCACCAGATTACTGGTAGATGGAGGCGCGGCAGTTAACATCATTCCATACGCCATGTTCCGCAAGCTGGGCAAGGGCGATAATGACCTCACCAAGACGGACATGATGCTAAAGGATTTCGAAGGCAACGTGTCACCCGCCCGCGGAGCGCTCTGACCATCGGCAGTAAGACCCTCCCTACTACTTTCTTCGTTATTAATGGCAAGGGGTCCTATAATATGCTGCTTGGTCGCGACTGGATACACGCAAACTGCTGTGTCCCCTCTACTATGCATCAATGCCTTGTGCAATGGGTCGGCGACAGTACAGAGATAGTCGCTGCCGATTCCGTCTACAGCGTTGCAGCGGCCGACACGCAACAGTGGCTGCGAGCACGTCAAGTGTATATCTGGCAGGACTTGGGACACTAACTTCCAGAGAGTGTCCGATTTCGGTCTTCAGCCGATCCAAGCAGTCGGCTCTGAAGATTCAGAATAAATGAATTCCTCGATTTATCATCATACAGCCGATTAGATCTATTTCAAGTGTTGCTTCTATAGTAGTTGTCTAGATCGCTCCAGCAGTTTTCTTTACAATTACTATACGATCATCGGCTGATCCATAGCCGATCATCTCTACAGCAAATCGGCCGATTCGCTGCCGACGCGCTCCTCAGGACAGATCGGAACTCCAGCCGATCGACGCGCCTGGAATTTAATACTCTATTTCCTTGTCAATCAACAGGTCAGATTGACTGGCACGCCGCGCGAACTGCACCAGGGCGATAACCCGAACAGGAGCTAAGCAGATTCTCCCGGGTCGTGTGTCCGACGCTGAAGACCCATCGGCCGATTCCTATCCGGCCGATTTTAGCGCCAACAGTTGCAAACTTTGGGAAAGGTGTTGGTTTACTCTTATGACAATGTTGATTACGTTTCATAGTATTGTTATACCGCGTTAATTCAAGATCAACTTTGTTTAATGGGAATATGGAGAACCACCCAAGTGAACAGTGCAACCACAAATTCACATGGCTCTGACCTTAGCCAATTAATTAGATGTGTAGTTAGCTGGTGGCCTTACCGAAAGGGCAATGAGGGGGTCGGTGATAGGGGTCATAACCCGGTCCTCTTGGGGTAGCTGCCTTTGCTAAGGAGCTGACCATTAGGGAGGTTTATGGACCACACTGCTACTGAAACTCTAGCGGGCTGCCTAGCTCTCGACATGTCTTTGTAAAGTCTTCGTAGTGTACCCTCGCCACTCACCTCGGAAGTATTTAAGGGCCTTGCAAACCCGGGCGACTCAGGGGAACACGATTTGTGGGTAAAGTGTACAACCTCTGCAGAGTGTAAAACTGTTATAACAGCCGTACTCACGGTTAAGATTGGCTTGGACCCTCACATGATAATGAAACTTGAAGATTAATTAACTCGTGGTTCGTGGTTTATGTTTATGTTGCTGGTACCTTTATGTTTTTGCTAAAGTGGGATGGTATAAACTTAAACCTAGTTAATAAGTGCTTGCTAATAAATACTTGACCAACTAAAAGTTTCCGCTGCTGCAAACCTTAGCCTATCATTGATGGCCTTGCATATTCACCCCACTTGCTGAGTACCAACCATAAGAGTACTCACCCTTGCCCAATGCTGTTCAGAAGAGAACTTTGAAGAGGAGAACTTCGATGACTTCGAGGAGTTCTAGGCTTTGCGTTCACCAGTCATCGCCTGTCGAAGACGAAGTTGTTGCAGACTTCGTTTAGGGTATATCGGTGTATCGTTTAAAGACCTTTGTGTCTCTTTTATTCGGAGTGTAATATTGTTAAATACTTTATTTAGTTACCTTTCGAGCATTGTCTTTGATATATTACACTTGTTCGTCTATCATGTGTATGTGAACATGATCCTGACGCACACATGAGATGCATCTGGTTCTTTCTAGAATCGGGTGTGACACTTCCCCATCGGCTGCGTGCCGGGGTACCTGGCCATGAACGCCGCATCGTCGGAGCCAGCAGACTACGATGCGGCGGGGGTGCCTCCAGGACCTGAACCACTTCACCCTCAAGCACAACGCGCGGCTCCAGCGCGCGGTGGAGGACCTGCAGGCGGCATGCTTGGGCGCGTCCGTCGACTTCGCCGACTACTACAACTCCTTCCTCGCCCTCCTCCACGACGCCTTCTCGCTGGGCTTCGACGCGGTGAGCACGCGCAAGGCCTGCTATGGCGCCGGCGGCGGCGAGTACAACTTCGACTGGCGGCTGAAAGTGCATTTGGCCCCCTAAGTGGGTTTTGGTGTTGATGACATGCATAATTAAGGAGCTAATGAGATTATCAAGTTTTGAACAGGTTATGATGCCAAGTGAGACTTTAAGTTTGTAAGACTTATTCATGGCTTGTTATGTTAGTGTGATCTGAGAACCTTAATGTTTGTGATGATCATGACTTGGTGTAATGGTTATTTCCACTTTGTTGTTGTGATATAGCATGTCATATGCATCACGGTTGATTATTATCACACTTTGCACCCCACGGATTCAATGATATAAGGGGAGCTCTCTTAATTTGTACAAGTGGCATTTGAGGTCGTTTTTATTAAATTATGAAAAATGCACATATTAAGGGGGAGCTCAACTATATGATTTGTTCAAAACCGATTTATGATTTTATTTGTGAGCCTTAATTGTGTTGTCATCAATCACCAAAAAGGGGGAGATTAAAAGTGCATTTGGCCCCCTAAGTGGGTTTTGGTGTTGATGATATGCATAATTAAGGAGCTAATGAGATTATCGAGTTTTGAACAGGTTATGATGCATTGAAATGAAAAATACGCGTAAAAAGACCGTACTACTAAGAGGGATGCGAAAAAGTGTTCTGGAGATACTAAAGTGTTTAGTTGAAAACCCAAAAGCAAATGAGAGACCCAATCCTTTCTTATAAAACTTAAACTAGTGAGAAACAGCCTGGTCGGAAGTTCCAATCAGGGATCGGAAGTTCCGACCAGGGTAGACTTCCGACCAGGGGTCCTCGGCCAAAAATTAAATGCTGGGTCGGAACTTCCGACCAGCACATTAACAGCATAGTAACGGCTAGTTTTGGGGGCTCGGGTATAAATACTCCTTCACCCCCTCATTCATTTGCTGCTGACCTAACTCGAGACAAACACCCCCTTGAGCATTCAATCCACTACCCCACTCCCTCCTTGAGCTAATCCTTGCATTAATTTGAGCTAGGGCTTGGATGAGAGAGAGATTGAGGTGTGAGTTTTGAGCCCCTTGAGCAAGAGTGCAGCCACCTTCATCCCATGAGCACTTGATGCATCTCCAAGCATCAATTCACGTTTGTTGCTCTTAAAACTTGCTTCTAGACGGTTCGGCGTCGCCCGTGGAGCGTCCTCTCGTGTGTGTGCGCCCCGGAAAGTTTGTATTACCCAATCCTTTGTGGATTTTGATAGTAATAAGTGACTCAATCCTCCTTTGTGGTTGATTGAGTGAGGAAAGGGTTAGAGAAGACCCGACTCTTTGTGAGCTCCTTAACGGAGACGTAGCTTCCTTTGTGGAAGTGAACTTCGGGATAAATCTCTTGTGTCTTGTCGTTCATATCTAGTTCTTGTTGACCTAGACCTTATTTTGTCCCGATCTACGGTTTCTTGTTGTTGAGCATGCTAGGATTGGTTGCAGAAGGTTCGTAGCATCACTACGGAACTTTTGATTCAGTCAAGTTTCGCAGTTTCGATTTAGTTTTTAAATTTTGTTGAAAATCCTTTGTGTTGTCGGAAGTTACAACCAGGCGTCGGAAGTTCCGATCCTACACCGGATCGGAAGTTCCGATAGGTTTAATTGCTGCGAAGAATTTTCAGGTTTTTATAGGTTCACCTATTCACCCCCCCCCCCCCCTCTAGGCATCACCAAGATCCTTTCAAATGGTATCTGAGCCTAATCTCTTGAATAAGGCTTAACCGCTAAGGGATTTCGCGATGTCTCAAGATGGGAATGGCGCCACCCTTTCGGAGGATACCGCCGGTCGCATACCGGCAGATCAAATTCCGGGGGGCTCCGAAAGACCACATAGGAATGGAAGTCGCGCGCCTTCCATCTACGATTCCGCTTCAAGCGAAGAATCAAGTGAATGTGTAGAACTTGAAGGGGAGGACGTAGAAGTGAGAACAAGAAGAAAAGAGAAGATGAAAGCCAAAATTGAGAAGAAGGCGAAGAAGATGATGAAGAAAAGAATCACGTAAGAAATGGAGAAGCATTCTTTCTTCGGGATGCACCAAGTATCACATAACTACCCTCAATCTCAATATCCCGCTTCTCAATTTCAATCGGTCCAATTGGGAAAAGCCCCGTTCTTTGATGGGACGCACTATCCCAAGTGGTGCTATGAGATGAAAATGCACCTCTATGCGCTTCACCCCTCCGTTTGGGAAGTTGTTGTTGTAGGTGTAACTCCACCCACGAATGGGATGCAAACAGCCGAATAAGTTCAAGACTACTTCCGCAATGCGCAAGCCATGAGGGTAATCACAAGTTCCCTTTGTGCTCAAGAGTTCAACAAGGTCCATAATGTTTAAGTGGCCAAGAAGATATGGGACACTTTGAAAGAGGCTCATGAGGGGGCCGATGAAGTTAGAGAAGGCAAGATTGATTTGATACAAGGAGAGCTAGAGTACTTTGTCATGAATGATGATGAAATTGTGAGGCAAGTGTACGATAGGCTAATGATCCTTGTGTCGAACATTAGAGCTCTTGGATGTGAAGATTGGGATGATCACAAATTGACAAAGAAGTTGTTTAGGGCCTTCACACCAAAAAACCCCACTCTCGCAACAATGATTAGAAGAGACCCAAAGTTCAAGAGCAAGACACCATATCAACTTCTTGGTGAAATTCTTCATCAAGAATTGGTAGAGAGGGATGTGGCAAAATCCATTAGCCACAAGATCAACAAGAGTGTGGCACTCAATGCTACCTCTAGTGATAAGGTTGAGTCAAGCTCCAAGGCTCTCAAGTCAACAAAAGAAGATGCAAGTGATGAAGGGTCAACCGATGAAGAAATGGCTTTGATCTTGAGGAACTTCAAGCACTTCATGAAGAAGAAATCTTACAAGAGAAATGGTGATGACAAGAGAAGACCACAACAAAGAAGATGTTATGAGTGCAAAGAAGTTGGTCACTACATTGCCGATTGCCCACAATTGAAAAACAAGGCCAAAGAAGAAAAGAAGTATAAGGAGAAGAGCAAGTACTACAAGAAGAAATATCAAGGTCAAGCTCATGTTGGCCAAGAATGGGAGTCAAGCTATGAAGACTCTGATCATGAAGGGATGGAACCTCTAGCCATGCCCAAGTCCACAAGAAAGCTCTTCAAGAACCTCTCCGATGATGAGGATGATGCTCACTTTTGCCTTATGGTGAGGAAAAAAGGTACAAGAAATACTCATACCTTCTTTCCAACCTCCTTCCACATTTGAGAATGCACAAAATGATTTGGAGAATGAGGAAGAAAAACATAGAGTCGTTATGATAAAAGAATTTGGTAAGAAAAGTTTTAAAGAAATTAAAAGGATTATGGAGAAATTGAAGAAGAAGAAGAGGACTCTCAATAGGCAAGAGGACTTGCTCATCCTTGAAAAGGAGAGAAACCTTGCCTTAGAGAAAACTCTAGCCGAGGAAAAAGTTAAGGTTGATAAATTGGGTATTGACTTGTCTTTGGCCAATGATTCAAACAAGAGGATATCTAAGGAGAAATCCTTGGTAGATGAATCTCTAGCTTCTCTAAAGAACACACATAGTGAACTTCAAGAGAGCTTCTTATGCTTGATGGTCTAATACAAAGACCTTGAAGTTAACTATGGTGCACTTTGGAAAAGCACCAAAACCGATTCTAAGGCAATCTTTGACTCCAATGCCTCCACAAGCGAAGGTTGCTCTAAATGATATAAATTTGATGCGTCACCTTGTGTTACTAACTTGGCAAAGCTAGAGAAGCTCATCAAGGCAAAAGATGCTCAACTTGAGAGATTGAACAAGTTGGTAAGAAATGGGTACGATGGTCAAAGATAAGGAATGTGTTATGTTTACTAAAGGAACAAAGCTTGAGGATTTGATGAACATAGCACATGGTGTGACCACCACAAATCCTCCTCAAGCTAAGAAGAAGGTTGAGGCTCCCATCAAGACAAATGTAGTGAAGCATGAGCCATCACCAAGCTACACTATGGACTACATGGTTACCATGGACCACAAAGGTGAAATTGTGGTCAAGTATGTTGGAGCGTACACAAAGAAAGCCATCCTAAGGAGTGTGTGGGTTCCAAAAGTTTACCCATCTAACCCACAATGACCCAAATCTTTTTGGGTACCTAAATTCCAAGCTTAACTTGTTTTGTAGGCTTATTCCGATGGTGGCGCCGCATGGTTGCTTGATAGTGAATGCTCAAATCATATAACCGGGGAGAAGAACTTGTTCACTTCTTTGGAGACAAATGGCATACCTAAAGAAACTATTATCTTTGGAGACAATAGCAAAGGAGAAGTGATTGGTTCGGGTAAAATTGCTCTTACTCACAATAATTCAATTAATGATGTTTATTGGGTTGAAACTTTGGGATACAATTTGCTGTCCGTCTCACAACTTTATATGATGGGCTACAATTGTCTCTTTACTAACAAGGGTGTGAATGTCACTAGAAAAGAGGATTCCTCTATTGCTTTTACGGGTCAATTGAAGGGTCACATTTTATCTTGTTGATTTCTCTTAGGAGAAAGTTGAGCCCGAGACTTGTTTAGTGGCAGAATCTGACTTGGGTTGGCTTTGGCATCGTCGACTAGCCCATATTGGCATGAGGAAGTTGGTCAAACTTCAAAATGGCGGGCACATCCTAGGACTAACCAATGTTGTTTTTGAGAAAGATAGATTGTGTAGCACATGTCAAGCCGGGAAGCAAGTTGGTGCTCCACATCCCACCAAGAATATCACGACTTCATCAAGACCTTTGAAGCTTTTACACATGGATTTATTTGGATCAATTGCCTACATTAGCATTGGCGGTAACAAATATGGTCTTGTTATTGTTGATGATTTTTCTCGTTTCATTTGGGCATGACATCCTATGAGATAATAACCGGTAACAAACCTAAGTTGCACTACTTTAGAGTTTTTAGTTGTAAGTGTTTCATACTTAACAAGAAAGCCAAAAGCTCAAAGTTTGCACCAAAGGTAGATGAAGGCTTTCTACTTGGTTATGGTACTAACGAACACACCTATTGTGTCTTCAACAGAACCACCGGTTGTGTTGACATCACGGTAGATGTGACTTTTGATGAATCTAATGGTTCTCAAAAGGAGCAAGTTGATAAGAACCTTGTAGATGACGAGGAGCCACCAAGTCTATCAATCATGAGGATGGGTTTAGGTGAAGTGAGGCCTCGTGAAGCCCAAACTCAAGCTCAAACACCGGTTGAACCAAGAAGCAATGATCCACCATCATCTACAAGAGTTGAACCACCAAGCTCTCAACAACCTCAAGATCAAAGTCAAGACCATGGTGACGATCAAGATCATGGCATTGATCAAGGGGGAGGACAAGGTGGAGAAGCTCAAGTTGATACACGACAAATTGAAGAAGATGATGATGGACCAATTCAACCTCAATCACAAGTGCCTCATCCAAGAGTTCATCAAAGTGTTCAACGTGATCATCCTGTTGACAACATTCTTGGGAGTATTCAAAGTGGGTTAACCACTCGTTCACGTTTATCAATATTTTGTGAATATTACTCGTTTGTTTCCCCTTTGGAACCACTTAAGGTAGATGAAGCACTCAGTGATCCGGATTGGGTGATTGCCATGCAAGAAGAGTTGAATAACTTCACTAGAAATGAGGTATGGGAGTTGGTTGAAAGTCCAAAACAAAATGTGATTGGCACCAAGTGGGTCTTCCAAAACAAACAAGATGAAATGGTGTCATCACAAGAAACAAGGCAAGGTTAGTTGCACAAGGTTTCACCCAAATTGAAGGTTAGGATTTTGGTGAAACTTATGCACCGGTAGCTATGCTTGAGTCAATTCATATTTTATTAGCCTATGCTACTCACCATGATTTCAAGCTTTATCAAATGGACGTGAAAATTGCATTCTTGAACGACCCCCTATCTGAGTTGGTGTATGTTGAACAACCGTTGGGCTTTGAAGATCCAAAGTTACCAAACTATGTGTACAAGCTCCATAAGACGCTCTATGGGCTTAAGCAAGCACCTAGAGCATGATATAAATGCCTTAAAGATTTTCTTCTCAAGAATGACTTTGTAATGGGCAAAGCCGATTCTACTCTCTTTACTCAAAGTCGGTAAAGATATCTTTGTTTGCCAAATATATGTCGATGACATTATATTTGGTTCTACTGACCAAAAGTTTTGTGAGAAAGTTAGTAGGATCATGACCAAGAGATTTGAGATGTCTATGATGGGTGAATTGAAGTTCTTCCTTGGGTTTCAAATCAAGCAAACGAAGGAAGGGACTTTCATATGTCAAACCAAGTATGTGAAGGATATGTTTAAGAAGTTTGACATGGCCGATGCCAAGCCCATCAAGACACCATGGCACTAAATGGTCATCTTGATATAAATGAAGAAGGGAAGTCGGTCGATCAAAAGGTATATCGCTCTATGATTGGCTCTCTTCTTTATCTTTGTGCATCTAGGCCCAATATTATGCTTAGCGTGTGCATGGGTGCAATATTTCAAGCCAATCCCAAGGAATATCAATTTCTTGGTAGGTCCCTAGTATCTTGGAGTTCTAAGAAACAGAATTCGGTTGCTTTATCCACCGCGAAAACGGAGTATGTTGCCGCGGGTGCATGTTGTGCCCAACTTTTATGGATGAAGCAAACTTTGAGTGACTTCGGTTGTGAGTTTAGTAAGATTCCGCTCTTGTGTGACAATGAGAGCGCCATCAAGCTAGCAAACAATCCGGTGCAACACTCCCGAACAAAGCACACAAACATACGACACCACTTCTTACAGGATCATGAGGCTAAGGGAGATATTGCTTTACGTCATGTGAGCATCGAACGGCAACTTGCCGATATCTTCACTAAGCCACTATATGAGCAAAGGTTTTGTGCTTTGAGGAGTGAGCTAAATATCTTGGATTCTCGTAACCTGGCTTGACTTGTTGCACATACTTGATTGTTGCCTAAATAGGTAAAATGAATTTTTATTGTGTTGAGTTCTTCAAAACATTTGGATTTTGATCCTCGGATCGAAACTTGATGCTTGTGATCATTGTTATGTATTGTTCATTGTGCCTGATCATCAAGTGTCAAGTTGTCGTATGTCTACAGGCCTATTCTATCAAAATCTCCAAATTCACTTTATATCAAAATCTATGTTTTTGGAGACAATCAGCTACTGTCGGAACTTACGATCTACAATCGGAACTTCCGACCCGCATTGGAAGTTGCTTCCTTCTTGCGACCGGGGGTTCTCGGCCTCGGGTTTTTATTTTGTCGAAAATTTTGACCTGCCATTGGAACTTACGACAGGACACTTGACTATATATATACCCGTTGGCTATACCCTCTCAAACCCTAACTTCATTTTCTTCCACCCCACCGAAGGCTCCCTCTCCTCCTCTCAACCCCTTGAGGGGACTCAAGATTTGACTGTGCGATTTCATTGCCGTGAAGCTCTTTGGATTCCCCAAGCATCGGAAC
This sequence comes from Panicum miliaceum, assembly GCA_032594955.1. NCBI lineage: Eukaryota > Viridiplantae > Streptophyta > Magnoliopsida > Poales > Poaceae > Panicum > Panicum miliaceum. The sequence continues at coordinate 16,152,813 of CM064062.1, forward strand.
TTCCGATTCCATCTTTCTCTCCTTCGATTCGCACGGGAAAGGCTCAAGGTATTTCATTCAAAATCCCTGTTGCCCGATCTCTCAATGCCGTAGGAGTTAGATGGATTCCCTTAGAGGATAGTCTCTAGATACATCCTAGAACTAGTTTCTAAAGTTTCATGAAGTTTGGTGGGCTAAATCTCTTGTTTCATGGTTTATTGTACCGGGTCAGGGTAGGTCGGAAGGTCGGAACTTCCGACCAGTGCCTGTTTTGGCACAATAAGTCTATCTTGTCACCAACTTTTCTTCCGTTTCTTTGATCCATCCTTATATTCCTGTTATTCTTATCAGATGGCTTGTGGAAACAAGGGCAAGCAACGTGAATCATCTCCGGAAATTCAATCACCATCCTTCGATTCTGAGGCCACCGCCGATGCCTCACCGATTGCTCAACGCAAGAGGAAGGCCATTGCCAAGGTGCCTCTGCGTGCACGTGGACGTGGGAAGCCCACTCAAGGCCAAGGTTCTAGCCATGCTCCTCACGTAAAGCATGCTGCCCCGCATCTTCAAGATGATGATGATGATGAAGAAGATGAAAATAGAAGCGATCTTGCATTTCTTGAGGCGTTTATCATTAGAATGAGGCCGTCGATGCGTCTCACTCATCCATCCTAGCTTGGTAACCGCATGGTCAACTACACCAAAGGCAAGCACAAGCTCTACCACTTAAGATTTGAAGATTGGACAACTCTTGACAAGGAGCAGCAGGGCGATTATTGTTTTTAGACTTGGTTTCACGCTGATTGGTATGAGTCCGTCATCATGACCAAGTCCCGCCGAACAACGGAGATGAAGTCAATTGATTGGAACCATGTTTTGGATATTGACTTGCCTGTCATGCGAGAGGTCGTGGACGCTTGTGGAAGGATGAATCTCATGCATATCATGTCCTTCTCTTGTGATTGGAATGAGGAAATAGTTGCTCAGTTTTATGAAACTCTCTATATCAACCGCGATGACAAGACATTTCATTGGATGACCATTAGCAAGCGCCTTCAAGTTAGGTATGAACAGTTTGCTAGCATTCTTGGTTTTCCTAGTGAAGATCTTACTAGAGACAAGCTTCATGGAGAAAAAAATGTGCTAGGAGATGAGGAGATGGCCTTCATGTATGATTGTGCTTATGGTGACATCAAGCCTGGGACTGTTAGTGGCCTAACTCCATATTACAAGCTGCTCAACAATCTTTTCCATTACACCGTGTGTCCTAAGGGAGGAGATGCGGATAACATCTCAAACATGTCAAGGAATTTGCTTGCAAGGATGGCCCGGCCGAGTCGTGAAGCTTTCAGTGTCTTTGATTTCTTTTGGGAGGAGACTATGCCTCGTACATCTTTGCCATGATCAAGACGGTGACCGGTGCCGAGATCCTCACCGACAAGGGTCATCAAGTTTATAGGCCAAGCAAGGGTACAATTGAGCGTCTTGTGAAGATTGGCAAGCATGTGCCTCAAAGAAGAGTTGTCAGATCATCTCAAGGACCTAGTTCTCAAGCTCCATCAAGTTCTCGTGATCCTTCTACATCTCGTGGCCCTTCTACTTCACATGGCCCTTCTACCTCCCGTGGTTCACCTTCTAGAGTTCCAAAGAAAGAGGGTATTCTTGGCTTCATATCCAAGGACTCTTTGCTTGTTTCAATGTGGGACGTCACAATGCCGAAGAGATTCATGCCCACAAGAAATATGTAGATGAGCAGCTCCTCAAGATTGAAGCTAGGCAAAACGAGATCATGGCCAAGAGCGACATTCCACACTCACCGGTTCAGGCCCCTATGAATTTTCCTCCTCCACCCGTCTTCTACAACCCTTGGGAGGGGATGAGTGATCCATCCATGATGTTTGGTGCTCCTCAATATGGTGAAGACTTTTAGGAAGACTTGGGTGGGCGTGAGGAGACGGATGAAGAAGAAGAAGAAGATGTTCCCGCTGCCAACACTGAGACCGAGCCGAAAGACAACGATGACGACGATGATGATGAGTGATGGCTATGGAAGGGACTCTCCTTTTTGGTGGTTGATGCCAAAAGGGGAGTGAGCTCACTATATGCCATTGTTGGATGGTGGTCGCTTTATCTATCTATCTATCGTATCGTAGCTTGTGATCCATGAACTTTTATGGCTTGTGGACATGTAAGACAATTATTATGTATTTGTGTTATGTGTGGTGTGCCAAGTGAGACTTTAAGTTTGTAAGACTTATTCATGGCTTGTTATGTTAGTGTGATCTTAGAACCTTAATGTTTGTGATGATCATGACTTGGTGTAATGCTTATTCCCACTTTGTTGTTGTGATATAGCATGTCATATGCATCACGGTTGATTATTATCACACTTTGCACCCCCACAAATTCAATGATATAAGGGGAGCTCTCTTAATTTTTGCAAGTGGCATTTCAGGCCATTTTTTATTTCATTATGAAAAATGCACATATTAAGGGGAGCTCAACTATATGATTGGTTCAAAACCGATTTATGATTTTATTTGTGAGCCTTAATTGTGTTGTCATCAATCACCAAAAAGGGGGAGATTGAAAGTGCATTTGGCCCCCTAATTGGGTTTTGGTGTTGATGACATGCATAATTAAGGAGCTAATAAGATTATCAAGTTTTGAACAGGTTATGATGCAATGAAATGAAAAATATGCGTAAAAAGATGCCAAATTTCTTAATGGACGGTGTTGGAGCTCAAAGAAGAGTTTTATTTATTTTCTATTTTAAATTTGAGTATAGGAAACACCGTACTATTAAGAGGGATGCGAAAAAGTGTTCCGGAGATGCTAGATTATTTAGTTGAAAACCCAAAAGCAAATGAGAGACCCAATCCTTTCTTATAAAGCTTAAACCAGTGAGAAACAGCCTGATCGGAAGTCTGGGGAGACTTCCGACCAGGGGTCCTCGGCCAAAAATTAAAAGTTGGGTAGGAAGTTCCGACCAACACATTAACTGCATAGTAATGGCTAGTTTTAGGGGCTCGGGTATAAATACCCCTTCACCCTCTCATTCATTTGCTGCTGACCTAATTCGAGACAAACACCCCCCTTGAGCATTCAATCCACTCCCTCACTCCCTCCTTGAGCTAATCCTTGCATTGATTTGAGCTTGGGCTTGGGTGAGAGAGAGATTGAGGTGTGAGACTTGAGCCCCTTAAGCAAAAGTGCAACCACCTTCATCCCATGAGCACTTGAAGCATCTCCAAGCATCGATTCGCGTTTGTTACTCTTGAAGCTTGCTTCTAGACGGTTCGGTGTCGCCCGTGGAGCGTCCTCTCGTTTGTGCGCGCCCTGAGAAGTTTGTATTACCCAATCCTTTGTGGATTTTGATAGTAATAAGTGACTCAATCCTCCTTTGTGGTTGATTGAGTGAGGAAAGGGTTAGAGAAGATCCGGCTCTTTGTGAGCTCCTTAACGGAGACGTAGCTTCCTTTGTGGAAGTGAACTTCGGGATAAATCGCTTGTGTTTTGTCGTTCATATCTAGTTCTTGTTGATCTAGACCTTGTTTTGTCCCGATCTACGTTTTCTTGTTGTTGAGCTTGCTAGGATTGGTTGCAGAAGGTTTCTAGCATCACTACGCAACTTTTGATTCAGTCAGGTTTCGCAGTTTCGATTTAGTTTTTAAATTTTGTTGAAAATCCTTTGTGTTGTCGGAAGTTACGACCAGGCGTCGGAAGTTTCGATCCTACACCGGATCGGAAGTTCCGACAGGTTTAATTGCTGCGAAGAATTTTCAGATTTTTACAGATTCACCTATTCACCCCCTCTAGGCATCACCAAGATCCTTTCAGCGGCGGATGTGCGGCGCTGAGGGGGCGACAGCGTGCACGGACCTGTCGGCCCACATGACGCAGGCGGCGTATAGGGCCATGGCCAAGCTCATCTACCATGGCAAGTACCTGCAGCCGCAGATACTCAGCTTCCCGGAGAAATATGGCCAGTCACAGACATAATCTTCATAGTAGATATAAAGAAAAAAGAAAAAGGAATAAAAGAAAAGATAGAAAAGAAAAAGATATGACGGGTGGGTCCTACATGTCAGAAAAAGTAGGTGCTGAGATTAGGGGCTATTGCTGGAGTTAATGTTAGAAATTGTAGCCCCAAAAAGTAGGAGGAGCCTATACTTAAAAAAGTAAGGACTTTAAATAGGGACTATCGGTGGAGTTGCTCTTAGTCGATAAGAGGTATATGTAAAAAAAATTAAAAGGTTGAAGGAGATGGCAATTACGCATCATCTCATATAACACCCATATAAAAACTCTAAAAAATAGTGAGAACTCTTATGGTGAACCATGCATCTTGTTCTGCATCTTGTTCCGTAGAGATGGTTGCGCCTGTATTGCAACCATGCCAGCTAGCTATAGCAAAAACACAAATAGTCTTTTTTTTAGACCAAAATAGTCATAGCCAGAAAATAGAACCTGCAGCCAGGCTTGGATGAGAACACGGGTGCTTGGACCTATAGCTATAGTCGATTAGCTAGGATGCAGATGCAATTGCAGCCACAGCCACCGAAAAAAGGCAGAAGCGAGTATGTTAATGATATTTTGCTTAAAAGTGTGGGTAAATAATGGTACTTATCTCCTATTTCCCTTCTTACCTACTTTGGACTTCATTTAGTTCAATAGATTGACAGGGTCGGGCCGGCAAAATCCGGGGCTCTGTACGGAAATGTAAAATAAGATCTACATCCCTAAAGAAATAGAGCTATTGTGAATGTACAAATGCACAATACTTCCGGTTCATATGAAGGAACTAGTAGAATTGAAATTGAAGAAACAGAAATGACCTTGTTCACTTGTTGTCTTCTTTGTTTTACATTTTTAGTTGGTTGTCTTGTCACTTTTCAGGCAAGCTCGGCAAACAGAGAACAATTTTAACTATGACCAGCTACCGCAATATTAGATAGTAGATCATAAGTATAGGATGCCTAGAGTGTTTTTCCAGCAGGCAGCAGAAAGTCTAAAAATAAATTAATGATCAGATCAATAGCTTTTAAAAGAAAATTTGATTAGATCAGTAGCTTCCAGAAGAAAAACGGATCAGATCAAGTCATTACAGAAGCATCAAATAATCAAATTTGCATTGTCTCGTCGCCAAGAAAAAAAAAGAAATCTCAGCATGTCACCTTGCGTCCCTCGGTCCAGCCCTCCATGGAACGTACGTGTCAACTAGCAGCAGCACGATAGGTCAATTATACACGATGGCAGCGCCGGTGATTGGGCAGTTATCGCGACACACCAACAACGCAGTCAGCCACAGCCGCGGCAATCCGGCGAGGTAACGCCGGTGATTTGGAAGTGCCGTCATGACGGATACTGATCGGGACAACGAGCAACGGAGAGACGGAGTCGAAGAGACGCTAGCTGATAGGTGGATCGCTATTCAGGGTTCAGCACAAGGAAAGAATAGTGAGTGGGTCTCATGGGCTCGTACGGGCAGTGGGGCCCCTAGAAATTGGGGGTCCTGTTCCGTCGCACGGGCTGCACGCCCTTCACCCGGCCCTGTAGATTGATTAGGTAGTGTTACATGCCGCATCCAGCATCATTTCAACCTCTCTAAAGAACACATATATACTATTTTATAAAGGTTAGATAACTGAATATATGGCCCTTAAAATTGGATGACAATTATATTCTTTTATAAAGAAATCACATCACACAATACAAATTTACAATTTCAATTACTCACTCCGTTCCAAAATGTAGGTCGGTTTAGATTTTTTTAGATTCATAAATTTGCTATGCATCTACATATAACATATGTCTAGGTGCATAACAAAAGTTATAAACCTAGAAAAGTCAAATCGATCTACATTTTGAAACAGAGGGAGTACTTGTTATTGCCTTATATACGTGAACCAATATCAATTCATGATTCGATAACAATCTTTTACACTGTAATCAATTGATATGTGACACCATACGGACATTCGAGTGTTCATAACCTACTTTCAGTGCGGACCCAAGGTAAAATTTATAGGTGGTACCCCAAAGATATCAAGAGTGAAGAGAAATCAGCATGTATTTATTGTTCAAGAGAGGTTTTTAAATTGTTTAAGCAGGAGCACATATGGTGGGAAAATGCAAAACACCACTATTTTCTACATTTAAGTGGTGGCCTCCCCTAACCGGCACAACCTAGGTCCGCCTCTAGTCACGTGTGTAGCCTGAAAGAATTTTCTTCCAACCTCACATGGTTTATTTCTTAGTCGTTACACTTACACACTCACATGACTCGTGGAATTTTGGCTCTTTGACAACTAAACTCCACCCGGGCAACAACAACAACAACAATAAGAAGAAGAAGAAGAAGAAGAGGAGGAGGAGTAAAATAGACCATATTGGAGTATTTGCTGGGAAGCCTGTAGCAAAACATGAGAATTTAGCACTGAGCAGACCTCTAAAAAAATTCATCGCTCAAGTAGATTGCAATAGGAGATGTGAGATTCCCCTCTCTAGTATCCTAATTAGGACTATGGAAACAGGAAACTACAAACAGAAGCATTCAGACATACAGTTCAGCTACAACGCATGGGATAGAGAGGAGAATCACTCCAGCAACACCACTCCACAAGAGGTCGCCTTCAACCACAATGTCCTGACAATTTGGCTGACAGTGACAATAAAAGGATGTGGCACACCGCACACTGGCACATCAGAACTCCAGTCACAGCGCGACAGCGCACCGCCACATAAATGAAGACGTAGCCTCCAACGAGTGCCCTCTTCTCCATGGCACCTCAGGAAAAGGATAGATTAAGTGTTGCTTTTACTGTGGTTTCACTTCTCAGCACAAGCACCGTGTCATGATGCAATGCGTGCAGCATGCTCTAGTAGCAATTGTGGCCCGCACTAGCTATCATGAGAAACAAAGCACAAAAAGATTCTAGAGCACATCACTAACCAAATAATCACTATGCAGAAAGGGAAAAAAAAGTATCCCCAAAGGGCTCATCCAAGATAGTTGCTTATGCCAACAGCTTACTCGAGTCTTGAGGGCTAGCTGGTGCCAAGCTTTGAGTGGTAATTTACCATGGTTAAAGTCAACCTTCAAGAGGGAAAAAAAATCAGCAACAGCTTATAAAAACAGCATATGACCGTCAGCATACTTTGTTAACCACACAACATACCCTAATAACAATGACATCAAACTAAACTTTAATTCCGTAAGGACCACCTCAGTTCAACAGCCGTGTTAGCTACCTTAAAAGTATCATACAAGCACAATAGCCTTGACTCGCCCGGAAAGCGCAGAAATGGATAGTCAATTCACCCGGCAGGGCCATATCCAAAGACAATGTACTCACATAAAGAAATGTAGAACATCTAGAGAAGTTTGGCTAGGTGGTCAGCAGGTCATTTTAGTGTCGTTATCCCCAAGTTAAAGCCGCTAAATTGTCGCCCAACAACCCACCAAAAGAACCAATCCGAAACCAACACAAACGTAGGAGTTTGCATCATCATTTGATAGCAACATGAACCATTGTGTTACATCATAGGTACATTTGACCATTAATCTCCACCGTCGTATATGGAGAAGGAAGCACAGATAGATAACCTTGGCGTGCACTTGTGAACAACATCATTATGATATTAACAGTGGTGAACGGAAGTATGGAGGATGTAAGTTATTTCGCTTGGGAATTCACCGTGATAAGGAAGACAAACAGGAAAAGCACAAACACTAAAACCAGTCTTTTCAAGCAAAGGCGAATTCAGACCAGTCCTTCCAAGCAAAGGCAAATTCTTACTTACAGGAACAACAAAAGATGAAGATAAATCTAGCACCATCAATAAGCTAGCGGCACATCAGCAGTCAACCACGTAGCTTCTTATGCACAGTGCAGGCATGGGGCAATTCGTACAATCTTCGCTGTTGATGAAACCATCAGGGGTCATCGCAAATATACATAACAGCAGGAGTTCACTTCCTTATGATGCATCATAGGTCCAATATATTGAAGATGCAATACGTGAAGCCAGATATCCATTTGACTAATCTGGATACATCATGGATATTGCCAACCCCAAAAGGTGAACCAGAACACAGACTTCTAGCCTAGATGGTGCATCATAGCACCTAAGGTAAAATTGGTGAACATGTACCATGGCTATTTAGAGCCAGACATCTACTCAGAATGTAAACTGATTCGGGCATATAAAGATCTACATGTTTATACAATGCCCACTACAACTTACATCAATAGTATAATCATCTAAATCCTGTAAACTTCTGAATCCACCTTTCATTTTGGTTATCCGAGGAGACTGAATCCCAGGAGTTAGTGAGCAACAGGTGGGTTGCCAAATGGCAGCAGCTGCAGTGGAACTTGGTTCCATCGCTTTCTTGTCATGCAAGCTCAAACTCAGCTTTGCGGCTCTGATAAGGGTTCACTGGCATTAACTGCTTCAGAGCTAACATTCAGCTTCTGCATCTCTACATGTTCAACCTGATCAGGCTTGTCCTCCTGCATCTCTACATCACAGCTACCAGACACTTCCTCAGCTTCTGCATCAGCCATCTCTTCATCACTATCTCCTGCTAAATGCTCTATTCCATTTGGTACTGCTGTAGTATGCTCAGGCGTGCTCTCAGGCTCTTCATCAACAGGGCCAGAATTTTCTGTAATTTGTGTGCAATCCGAACTTGGTGGCCCATGTGCAGCTGGATATGGGTCGGTGGACTTGGCTATTGTAGATGTGACTAGGAGATTCTACAAACAAGAGGCAAGAATCGGTAATAAATGGTTCAGAGTGAATAAAAAGACCAATGATAACTATCACGAAAGCATTTGGCTATCCGAACACAAATATAATGAATAAAAAGGATTGTCAGCAGATATATATCAACTCAATGTCCACCTAGAATGAGAAATCCAATTTCATTTTTCTTGTTTTACAGCAGATCTGAAGCACTCAGTGAGCTATTTGTTATCAAGGTGCACAAGATGTTGTTTCAGGAATTATCCCTCAGCTGAGGTATGATACTTTGACTTCAGGTGGGAAACCAACCAGTGCAGGAACTTGCACTTCAGATCAATAGGGCAAACTCATACATTACATCATAACATAGCTAAGAACCAAGTGTACTGATATTCTCTAGATGACAGTGTAAGCTTAGCTAACAAACCTTCTCCAAGGCCAAAGCAAGCTTTGGCAATTTTGTATAAGTTCCTTTTGGATTCAACAAAATCTGTCAATCAAAAAGTAGTGTAAGACCTTTGCTACAAAATAGGATGAATGCATGGTATAAATGAAACAAAGTGAGTTTATTGTTAAGAATAATTGCATCACTAATAATAAATCATTAGGACAGGTTTTTGAAGTAAACAGTAAGGGAAAACTCTCACCTCACAAAGCCTTTGCAGTGTGAATGGAGGGCCCTCTTCAAACCTCCAGAGGGCTGCAAGATAATTCAACAAACAATCACATATATGCAAAGAGTTCAAAGAATAGCTATTGCAGATATTCCACAAAGTAGCCATCTCTCCTGATCTGTAAGAATTAAACCAGTTGATGCACAAGTAGATCTTGTAAGAGCAGCAATTGAAACCCACCACCAGCTTCCAAGTGCCTAGTTCGTTTAATATATACCCAAAGTTCTAAACCCTTTTGACAATTGCAATGCTAAAAGTAAGTCAAAGATCCATGCTGATCTCAATGTAAGTTTTGACAGAAGTAAAGGAACAGAGGAGTACAATGTAGTTATATCATATAAATATAAAAATAGCATTTTCCAACTATGAGTTAGCAACACATGCAAGAGGCACAAAACCAACAGCTTCAGAACAAATTCTTTTCCCAACAATGCTCGTTGAATCTTTGATCCAGCAAATCATAAAACATCAATCCAGGTTAGTAACTAATGTCTATCTTTCACTGTCATGAAAGAGTACAATTTCAATGCTTCAAGTTCTTAGCAGCCAAATAAGCTAAATGGATGCACAACTACAGAGCTCAAAGTGGAAACCAAAATGAATTTGGTATTGCAGTCAGCAAGAGAACTATTCCAGCTTGAAAAAAATATCCAGAAATGCATATGCCTTTACATCAACCAGATACTCACTGGAACATTATGGTGAAAATTAATTGTAAAGACTAAAGACCGTACCATCACTAAGTCGGCTAACAAGCTCAGAGTATGTCTCCCCTGAAAAAGACCTCTGTTGCTGTACATCGTCTTGGCTCGCCATTTGAGCCTCAGAATATTCATCCAAGACCTCACATCATGAATACCAGTTTAGATGATAAACATGCACTATATGATCATAGCATCCAACATACCCAATACACATACCTGCTTCAATTGGAGAGACAATAAACTCTTGAGGAAATCCCAGTCATGCCTGCAAAGAAATTAATCCAAGCGTAAATATGTGACCCCAATTATTTTTCCAATGTTCTTCTGCATGCAGCACCTATGCCTTTAAAACTAAATGCAAGGAACCTAATCAACCTAGTACGTGCTGGCTTTACTTGAAGCTTGAAGTCAACGGAAAACTTCTTTCAAATGTTATATATTAAAATATTACAGCAGATTCTACTCAAAGATCAAAATACACATGTACCATCAGTTTAAATGAGAAAAAATACTACATTATATCTTGTTCAAAAAAGATGGAGTCACTCACAATGTAACTTTAAACTATTAGAACATGTGAATATGTGATTCATCCAAGAATCATAAAGCGGTATGAGATAAGTTTGTACCAGAATTTTCCTGTCTCAGCTATGACTTCAGTGATGCTTCTCATTTCCTCAGGACTGACATCTACATTTGTCACTGTCTCCCTGAAATGAAATTCATTGCAGCAAAGCTCAGAAACAAAATAAAAAGGTAAATAAAAAATCAGTGAGCTGGCATAGCAAAACTGGAAATTCTATAGTTCAATGTGGACAAAATTGGAGTATTAAACTATCCCTACGTTTATGCTGTCCAACTGTATTCCAGACATTTTTTAACCAATGTATCAAAGAGATGCAATTTTACACATGAAGGAAACAAGAACAATGGTCAAGATAAATGTGCTGCGAATTCCTGAACAGTTTTGAGTCCATGTGAAACTTTCCATCATGTCATAAAAAGGTGTTGCCATGAGCAAAAATGCAGTCAACATTTAAATTTGACCAACACTCTGGTGAATATTTGGAATGGCCAGATACAAAGTCATATGAACTGGTTAGTTCCAAAAATATGTTCAGTAATGAACGGCTGCATATTCATTTTGGACACGGTGCTATATTGCAAGCGACCAATCTTTAAGTGGAGGGACTATCTTTACTGACGTGATGAAATAAAAAAGTACTTGACTCACAGTGAGATCAAGAATTTTTAACCTGCAAGATTACATAATATAGCAAAATAAACTTGACCAAATGCATCTTAAGAACCAAAAAAAAGAAGGTGTTTTCATGCTTGGTACTTCGGTTTTCACAAAGAAGCATCTGATGTAAAGATGGGATTATAACATGATGCTAAAAGGCCTCAAAAGGTCTGCTGAAATTTAATATTTGGATTCAAGCTAAGCAGAGTCAGAGAAACCAATAACTAGCCACTGCATATCACAGCACACGACAAATAAATGTGCATTTGTCCATTTTATGTACAATGAACCAGACCAGGCAAGTGCTTTGCCTTAATCACGAAGGGATGCTTTCTCTGTTCACTCATCAGTTTTTTGTAATTTTTATCGCATTTGGGACAATTCGCTTTTACATCCTTACCAGATTTTGTTTGTAACGAGCATTCTTCTCATAGAGAAAATGCACAAAACAACACTTGTAGAATGAATTCGTCCTTGGTAACATCAGCCGCATCGCATAGATATCCTTATAAATTATAACACTCTACGTATGCAGATCTAGGTATCAGTTCCTAATCATCATGAAAGACTGCAAATACAGATCAATAGCTGCCCCATAAATCCGCGTCACTTACCCGTGCCTCCCGTCCTCCGGGACTGCATCCTCGACAATCTGATCCGCGTCAGAAGTTGCCTCTATCGCCACCGTGGGCGCCGCCGAGTCCTCCACCACCGCGCCACCCTCCCCGCGCTGATCCGCGTGGACAGCCGCTTCAGGGGCCGCCGCGCCCACGGGCGCCGCCGCATTCTCCGTCACCGCACCCTCCATTCGCGGTTCTTCCCACGCCTGCAAGATAGGGATAGAGAATTCTTAGCCCGTGCAATCGAGCCGGCAAATGGCAGGCTACGGTGGCTAGGGTTTCTACATTTCGAGGGCGAGGTAAGCTGGGAGCGGGGACGGGGGCAGGAGGTAGCCATCTAGGTTTACGGGAGCGGTAAAACAGCAGTGGTGGTGATGTAGGGGATCTCACCTGCGGTTTCGTCGCCGGCGGTGGAGGGAGCGGCGGATTCACTTCCGGAGGTCGGGGTGACGAGAGATGTGCCCGTTCGTAGGCCGGCGAAAGGAAAGGGAAAACTCTGCGCGGTGACTGAAAGCTGGGCCCACCGTTTTTTTTAAGAAACGGGCCCACCTTTTATGCCAAGGGTGAAAGAAATGCTCGTATACTGTCTCCAACAGCCTGCCCATATGAATAAAAAAAAAACAGCCGCCCATAAGCCTACCTAAACCTAAAATGGATCGTACACAATTGCTTTTGGTGAAAAAATCGCAGTCCAACGAAGTACCAAACCAAAGACCCAATTTGCGTCTCAGTCGAGTGGGAACCTAAAAATACCTCTGTCTTTCTTCTTAACCCAAATCTCTGTTGTGCTCGCACAATCGTTTCACGGGGAGGGGAAACAAGAGGAGCCGCGTGCGCTCGCTGGAGCTGCAGCTCGTCCGCGCCGCCGCGTGCGCCCGCTGGAGCAGCCATCTCGCTCGTCTGCTCGTGTTTGCTCGTCCGCGCCACGGCGTGCGCCCGCCGGAGCCACGCGCTCGCCCGCGGGAGCCGCCGTGCTTGCTCATCCACGCCGCCGCGTGTGCCTGCGGGAACAGCCACCTCGCTCATATGCTGGCGCCGCGTGCTCGTCCGCGCTGCCGCGTACGCTCACCGGAGCCACGCGCTCACCCACCGGAGCCGCCGTGCTCGGGGGCTCTTCTTTTGCCTTCGCTGTTGGAAAAGAAAAGTTTTAAGTCCGTGGCCCTCTAATTGTGCGCGACCCAAACCATGGAATGGGTCTCATGTTTAGGTAAGTGATGTTGGAGATAGTCTCAAAGCTGCTTTCTTGCCTAGCTTGGTTAATCGGTATTCCAAGCCTCTAAGCTCAGAGGAAAATTATTTTACTAACTGGCAACTAAGATTAGCATATTGCGGTTAGATTCACAGTTCATCGTAAATCAATTATAGACGTACAAGGATGGTATACAACTATACAAGCAACAATATGGGATAAATCCAAGACTAAACATTGGTTATTAGTGCTGATATCACGGTCATTTATTGTAGAACTTAAATTTATGTGTTAGGTTTGCACAAAAAAAACTCACTGATGTTAAGTGACAATAGTGAACTCTATAAATATGTCACTACACCTACCCCCGAGTGAGCTATGATTTTAATGGGTATTTATTAAGAAAATATAAGGCATTCAAATAACAATACAAGTGGTTAGGATGATTGTCATGAAACCAAACTACTAGGTAGGACAAGAGTGACTAAGGAATGAACAAAAGTAGTTAAAATAGATAAAGAAGAATAATATATAGGTAATTGAAAGAGATCATAAATTTGGATCAAAGTGGACATGCAACCATTATTAACATAAATGCATTCATACGGTCTAGACATATCTAGGAATCATAAAATGACATGTAGCTCGCTAGTTTGACCTTCGACACGAGAAAGTGCAAAAGTGCATATATTTATCATAAGAATCCATCATACAACACTAGCTATGTAAGAAAAGCCCTATAGTGACGGGCATCACCCCACTAAGTTGACGGGCAAAGAGCCCGTCACTTCTACTACGTCACTATTTTGAACAGAAATGTGACAGATGTCTACCCGTCACCTATATGATGTAATAGGTGACGGACTTCACTAGAGAATTGTCACATTTCTTGGTGACCAGGCCCCCCAGTGTGAAGTCTACGCCTGTCACTTTTGTCCAATACAAATGACAGGCCTAACACATAGCCCTTCACCTATGGTTCGAATATAAGTGACGGGCTTAGAACAACACTCGTCACTTAAAATTTTTAAAGGTGATGGGTTGTGCTTCCAGGTGTCGTCACTATGGCAGAACCACTTGAATTAATCCGTCTTAAGCGCGCTAACCATCACCACGAGGGCAATCAGGGCTAACTCGCACTTCAAACGGAATAATCCATTGGTCTGTCGGGTAACCTCCCGATACAACCACGGTTTTTGCCGATCGAAACCACACATACATGTACTCACACGAAGGTGAGCCCAGAGGATACAACATTCCACAAGATTTTACACCACAGGGTTCATCACAAATTATTATTACAACAGAGTTCAAATTCGTAAAACAAGGTACTTCAGAGTTCAAAATAATGGAGTTCTTCAGAGTTCAATGCAGCGAAAAAATAACGATAAACTACTCGACGTTACAGGATGCCTCGATGAAGCCTGTACGAGACATCACTCAGCATTGTCACCGTTGGCCGGGGGCGTATCCCATCCACCAACCAACCAGGAGGAAGGGTACAAGGCCAAGTCAAACTAGCGATCATATCCTCGAAAGTTTCACCTGAAAACAAGCCTCAGCAAGGCTTACCCGACTAGTGGAATATACTTAGCCGACTCCTAGACATGCAAGGCTTTTGGCTTGAGGGTTTGTTTTGCCGGAAAACATATACAAGTAGGTCCTTACTTTCAAGTTTTAGCTCCAGATTCTAGTTTTCTTTAACCATTCTAGGTAAGAAACTATCCAATATCATACATGGTGAAAGGATTAATTTTTCATCCAACAAGATTAATCATCCTCATTGTTCATCTTCTTACTCTATGTGGTAAAAGGGTCAAGCAGTCTCAATAACCGCGAGAAACGGACGATTCGAATCGAATTTCTTAACCTTACAAGGGAAACCTAAACACACGTCACGTGGTTACTTACAGAGTCACACGTGCAACTTTTTCCTTCAATTTCCGCTTCACGGAACAGGCCCACCGCCCTCGACTACACGTCCCTATGGACCCGACCATGGCGGCACATGCACCCGCCATTAGCTAGATGTGAACGAATTCAAGACAGTGGGGAGTATATTCCGGCCTCGGTTCAATTCGGTACTTAAGCTTACCGATTACCATATTCTCGGCATGTGGTTAGTACGTTCAAAGACTTAACCACCACTACCACACACTGCGGCCTTAGCATTTTTTCACTAAACAGATGGGGCCTCAATCATCAACATAAACATCGTACCATAGCCCCGTCCATCAACCTTATGATTGCAGCATGTAGTAAACATTCAACTCCTAAATTCTCGCGAGTGACAGGAAGTCACCCAACTTTTACCGGAGTCCTATTAGCATAGCATTCTATCGAACCTTACATCTAGTGTTCAGAGCATGGGTACCTAGGATTATGCGACTAAGTTTTCATTCAACTTCTATAAACTTAATGCACAAGTAAAGTAGAGTAATAAGTTGCATAAATTTAGAAAAATAGGGTTCATGCTCCGGGGCTTGCCTTCTTGGGTAAAGTTAGCCTGGGGTTCGTCCGAACTTGGGCTCGGGTCTTCGAAAGCTTCAGTTAGATTCACTTGAGCTTCACGCTGCTCACTCTCAAACGCGGGCACCAGCTCGTACGTTCTGTCGGCGAGAGTAGTCGATTCTATATGAATGCACAAGTGTAAGTTGTAGTGATGGTATATGATGATTATTTTCCTTCACGATAAAGTTGTAATCCACAATAACATATATTTGGTTGTAAAGTTACTTAGTTACGATTTTTTGAGCACTCTTTAACAGAAGGGGGGTGGTGTTGTATTGGAAATTTAATTTTCTCAGTATAAGCATGGATTAAGCACAAATACTGATCTAGGTAACTTCTGGTGATGAAATTTTTATTCAGAGTACATTATGCAGAGATAAGACTACTGTAAAAATTTCAGATATTTTCATGCAGCAGAAAAATTATGAAAAAAGTATTACACAGCCACTGCTAGAACCTAGTTATTTTTTTACATAACAAACCATTCATGTATTGATGCTAAAACTTTTACAGGGTGTTAACCTATCAATATATGTCTTACTGTAAATTTTTTAGATTTTATTGTGCAAGATACAAGGCATAATAAATAGGATAAGATACACCTATTTTACTAAAGATTAATTTCTACAGGATGTTTTACAGGGTTTCTGTATATGAAACTTTTTATATAGCAAGAGCTACTCTAAAGTGTCCCTCGGTAAAAAGATGAACACTTTCCAAGCACAGAAACTAATTATTTGAGTTAGTGCATTTTTCCTACCACAAAATTATATAATTAGGTTACAGAGACGAAAAAGGTTCTAAACTTTTTCTGTGGTATTTAGACATCAATTTAACAGCTCTGAAAAAGTTTTACAACATGAATCATAATATAACAGCAGTTACAAATTAGTTTTATTATTTCATGACATAAATAAGGTTTAACAAAAAGTTTAGTTAGAGATGGGTTCTGGTCCTAATATTTTTACACTGGCCTACACATCAAGCAAACAATGTACTGTCTAAAAATTCTGGTTCAGAACAGGTTTACAATAGTGGGTACAATTAAAGTCTATTAAACTTTCTATTTAATTTAGAGCAAGATTTAGCAAGTCACTGAAGAAAAACATCCAACAAAAGTTGTAGATTTTCATCTAACGATTTCAGAACAGTTGAGTTTGTATTTTTTCGATTTTTCTACGATTTTATATAAATTTTGCAAGTTTGCTATTTTTGAAATCAAAGTTTAAACACAGGTTTACAGATATGCCCCTAGAAACTTGCGTGCAGACTCTTTTAAAGATTTCAATCGTTGCAATTGGGTCCTTGGGCGGTGCTGGCACGGCGGCCGGCCAAATTCCGGCGAGGGGGCTCGTCGGCGGCGAGAGGAAAAGGGTCAGGGAGATCCAGGGAGGTGAGAGCTACCTTGGAATAGCCTTGGTCAGGGTTGGGGGTGACCGGAGGTGGCTCGTCGGCGCGGAGCAGAGGGGCGGCGGCGGTGCGAAGCGTCGGCGACGGTGCTCCGGTGAGAAGGGGAGAGCGTGGGCTGGTCGATGAGCTTCGCGGTGTCGAGGGAAACCTGTTTTGAGGCTTGGCTTGGACGGAGGAGCTTCGGAGTGGGCTGTCCACGGAGCAGCATGGGAGCGGCGGCGGCGCGGGCGGCGCTGGCGGTGCTCCGGTGGTCAAGATGGCCGGGGAAGAGGCCGGTGAGCTTCCGTGGAGGGAGGGCAAGCTCGCTGGGCGATGGGTTTGGGCAGTGGGAGGCTGGAGGATGGGACTCCACAGGCGGGTAGTGCACGGCGGCGGCAATGGCAGCGGCGACGGCGTTCTAGGGGTTGAGGCGCGCGCGAGTGGCCTGGTGTCGCCTTTTATAGGCTGCAGGAGGGAGGGAGTGGCCCTTGCTTCGGCGCCGGCTTCGGCCCCTGCTCCGGCGCTTGACGATCCGGGGTTCGATCCAGACCACCCCTTTGGCTTGGGCGATGCCTGGGCAATCAGCGTCATGAGGGATTCGTTCAAGGAGTTGAACGAATACCTCGTCCACCTTGGGAAGCATATGTCTCGCAATAATCTCAGATTGTTACCTCGCAATTTTCACGTAATGCATGTAATGCGAATGTGACGAACTATATATCTCACAATAATCCCTTTTGTTAGATAGGACATACACATAGCTGACGAACTATACACGAAATGCGTCACCTTTCAAGGACCATAGGTTAAGCGCATCACAAGACGCGGTGACGCGCTAAGTAAAGGCCGTCACCTTTACTTGAGGGGTGACGGGCGACAACTGCCCAGTACCTACGAGGGCTTGGACCGTCACCTATGACATGATTACAGGCGACGAGCTTCAAATAATGCCCGTCACCTGTAATATAGGTGACGGGTTTCATGAACTGCGTCTTTGCTCGGTCATAGGTGACGGGCCACTTTTTGCCAGGGGCCCTAGGAAAATAAAAAGTTGACGCACCTAATTTGTGCGCGTCACCTTTTTATACAGGTGACATGGAACAACCACTCGTCACCTTTATGCGCGTCACGCGGTTCTTACACAGTGAATGTGACTTTTTTTTTAATAAAAAAAGCTCTGGACACATAGAGTGCAATATTTGACTTTAAGTTATGGAGTCAGGTAGTAACCTTCCACAATGACATGTAACAACCAATCACGCACAACCATATCTCCTGTATAACGTGTAGTTCATGTGAAGACACACTTTTACTTGCAGCAATGTGCTAAATATACTAGTCTTGTTGTACCATTATTAACACAAATGCATTCATACAGTCTAGACATACCAGGGAATCATAAGATGACATGTAGCTCACTTTAGTTTGAGCTTCGACTCGAGAAAGTGCAAAAGTGCATATATTTATCATCATAGGAATTCCTTTATAACATAGGACTTTAAATTATGGAGTCAGATAAATGACACGTACAACCAATCAGCGACAACCGTGTCTCCATGACTCCTGTATACCTCGTAGTTCATGTGGAGACATACTTTTACTTGCAGCAATGTGCTAATATACTAGTCTTGTTGTACCATTGGCATGCACCATTCCTTGGTTTGTCATGTTTTTTTTTAAATTTTTTTTAAGACCTTTCATGATACTATTTTTTGGAATGTTACTTTTTTTAAGGTGAACACCACGAGTCACTGTAAAGATCAGAATTAAGCTAGTGGAATTAAGCTAGTGAAACCGCAAAGGGTTTAATATGGATGTTTGATTTTCCTTTGGTCAAAAGATAATGTTCTGTGCAGTATAGATCTCTTACAACTCCAACAGTAACGATTAATACAATATATTTAGCCAACAAGAAAATGGTACGGACAAAAAAGTTTGGTTTTGAAAATAAGTATCTAGTTACTTTTAAAAATATTAGGAAGATGTCTTGCTAATACTTTATTATTACTACTTATGCTTTGAGTTCATAACTGTTTATGCTCAACCATTCAAAGTTTGACTGGTAAAAAGGTCCGCAATACATAAGTTAATCAAAATGTATGTGAAACTGCAAGCTGTAAAAAATATGTTTAGAAGGCTATTTTATGGACACCAAATCTTGTCTGCAAAGTATCTTTTGAGAGTATTCTAAAAAAAGTATCTTTCGAGAGGTGTATAAAGTATCTTTTATAAAAACAAATTGGGGGGAGAAAAGAAAAGGAAAACGAAGGGAAGAGAAAAGGAAAAAGTCCTATTTACCTCCCTAGACTATGGGCCGAGTTTACGTTTCCATCCTGAACTCAAAAACCGGGTATTTTGGCTCCTCGGACTCGCAATACCGGACAAATGACCTCCTTGACTCGTTTTTTAGTGGTTTTCCTCTTTTTCTTTTATGTTTATTTTGGATAAATCTTTGAGAATTATAGTAAATCATAAAAAATAAAAAATAGAAAATTCAAGTTTGTTGGACTCCGCGTGAGTAGATCTATACGGTGAACATATGATATGATATAATTTAGTAAAAAAAATTGTTATAATTTTAGATATATATTTTCTATAATTAATTCATATCTATATTTAGAAGGGCGGGTCTGGTGCAAGCGGTAGAGTCTTACCGCCTGTGACCAGAAAGTCCCGGGTTCGAGTCGCAGTCTCCTCGCATTGCACAGGCGAGGGTAAGGCTTGCCACTGGCACCCCTTCCCCAGACCCCGCACAGAGCAGGAGCTCTCTGCACTGGGTTCGCCCTTTTAATTCATATCTATATTTTCCGTGGTTTAATTATGGTGAAATTTTTATGGTGGTCTAATCATTATATGATTGAGCTGTAGTAAAAATTTTATACTCATTGGATCATGTATGCCTGAGTTATAGATTCAAGAGTTTAATTCCAAGATATATCAAACTCTTTAGTTGCTCAAGCATATATGATGCAATGAACATGAAATTTTTACTGCAGCTCAAGAATATAATTATTGGCCCACCGTAAAAATTTCACCATAATTGAACTAGAAAAATTGTAGATATGAATTAATTACACAAAAATATATATCTAAAAGTAAAAAAGTATATTTTACAAAATTATATCATATCACTTGATAGATCTACTCATGTGGAGTCTAACAAAATTGAATTTTTTATTTTATGATATTTTTTAAATTTACTATAATTTTTGAAATATTCATCCAAAATAAACATAAAAGAAAAAGAGGAAAATCACTGAGAGAAACTAGCCAAGAAGGTTATATATCTTGTATCGCTAGTCCGAGGAGGCAAAATACTCGGTTTTTAAATTGAGAGTAGAAACATAAAACTCAGCCCACGGTTTAGCGAGGTGAATCGAACTTTTTCCGAGAGAAAATGAGAGCACAGAAGTCGCGGGCTTGCGGCCCGTAGGGAGAAGGCCCACGAGGCCACGGTTTTTAGGCAGGGTTCTTCCTCCGCTACTTCTTCCCTTCCCACAACACCACCGTTGCGGCGCGGCGCTGCCCCCGAACCCGACCGCCGCTCCCCACCATGCTGTCCCGATCGCCGGCGACGGCGAGCCTTCTGCTCCGGTCGCTGCTGCGGCAGCCGCGAGGTTTCAGCTCCTCCGCGGCCGCTGCGCCGGTGGTGGCGAAGGAAGGGGGCGACGGCAAGCTCATGGCGTCGGTGCTGTTCGAGCGCCTCCCCGTTGTCATCCCCAAGATCCACCCCGTCGTCTACGCCTTCCAAGAATTCTCGTACGCCAGATCCACTCATCTCTGTTTCGCTCCGCCTTATCTGATCTGTGATCTCGCTTCCTTGTGCTGAATTGGTTTTGCGTGGTAATGGTTCGTTTCTCTGCTAGGTTTCGGTGGAGGCAGCAGTACAGACGGCAGTACCCCGACGAGGTCCTCGGCAAGGCCGACGCAAGGTGATCCTTTTCTCATCGCGTTTTATATGTTTTTGGCCTTTTTTCGCCACCATTCCTGAGTAGCAGATTCTTTGGACAATGGGATGAGTGCAGTTTCGTAGTGCATTGGCATAATAGCTTTAGAACAGCCCAAGGGAAATTGCAAGAAGATGGTGAAAAGGTGCAACGACTTAGTAGTTAGTGCCCATGCTTTGTTGCAATGTGCAAATGTGTCTTTATTAATATTTAGATTTACATGGTAAACATGGGAAGCATAGAAAATATACGAGGCAACTATCTCATCAGGATTTTTGGTATTTACTGTGAGTTCTGATATGTGAGTAAATATCAGCGTTGGCTTTCTTTTTGTAATGGTCTATGGCGTGACAAAAAGGGGCAAAATGGTTAACCATCCAACTTTATCATGTGAACGAGGATTACAAGCCTTGGGTCATATTGTAACTTCCAGAGTTTGAGTGCATGCTTGTGAGTTGTCAACTGGCAGTCTTTAACGGAGACTGCAGATTGATGTAATGCCATAGACCCGCAGTCATTGAAAGTGGAAAGATATGGCTATTAATTATCCCGAATGGAGCTTAGAATGAATGTCTGTAAATGATGCATATTCCATTTCATATGAATTTGGCAATTGGCATGACCTGCATGAGCTTAGCCGAACCCTGCACCTGAAAGTAATACATGGTGAAATTATCTTCTGATAGCATATCTGAACTCTTATTTTGTAGGGGTAAGGGTGATTATCATATTGATTATGTGCCTGCTCCAAGAATCACAGAGGCTGACAAAACAAATGACCGGAAGTAAGTTTTGAACTTGCATTTATGTTTCATTTTCTATTTTCTCGCATTGGCAGATGCATTTCGAGACTAGCATGTCTTGTATTTATTGTATGTACATGTTACTTTACAGTTATGCAAACATGTGCTAGCTGACACACTCATGTGTCCTGCATGTTTCCGATTACTATGGTAACTAGCCCAACTGCTTGAATGATTCTGCAGTGATGTTACAATTGTATTTGCTATGCAATTCAATACATTCAATTAGAATATAGCTTGTGTTGGTTAGGCAACCAGAACAACCACCAATCCAATATTACCAATACCTATATTAATTTATGCAATTTTACAATTCAGTCATGATAGTGACATGTATCTTCCGCTTTTCCTTTTGGTTAATTATATTACTTCTTGGATTTGTTCCATGCTATTATTTAGGCAGACTCTAGAGTCTGACCCTAAAAGCTATGGATTTTTCCAATTCTTTAACAATCAATGGATGATCTTGTTTGGCTTCTTACAGCGGCAGACAGATTGTGATGATCCTGACTAGCAAAGTTTAAATATGTATCTTCAGTTACCTGGTTACTTGCTGTTTGCGACCCTTTTTTTATTTTTTTAATGGGATTGTGACCCACTTACTTATACTACAGCAAGTTTTAAGGATCAATGCGGTTCAGATACAGATGCACAAATCTTAAATTACTTTGTGGTCAAGTAGCCAAGTAAAGCTACAACAATACATATTTGAAGGTTGCTAGCTACAACCATCAGTTCATCACAATCTGTGTGCAGTGTGCTCCTGTAAGAAACTGAAACCGGAGAGAATCCATGTATCTTTCATTGCTAAATCATTCATTGATTCTTGTTGCTTCTCATATAATGACAGTAATAGCATTGCATCATAGAACTGCACTGTAAGTTGAATCTATATATCATGGAGCCATGTGCTTGCTAGTCTGTCAGCATTGCACTGTACAAGCATGTACTAAACCATTGTTTTATGTAGGTCTTTACAACGAGCTCTTGATAATAAACTTTATCTCCTCCTATATGGCAACGCATATGGGGCTCCTGATGGAAAGCCTGTCTGGCATTTTCCAGAAAAAGTGTACGAAAATGAAGAAACTATGCGATTGGTATGCAGTTCTAAAAATATATGAATGAAATATCATCAATTCGTGCTATAGTCTGATTCCTGTTTCTTTGACTGGTTTGAAGCTGTGGTTTGAAACTGTTTCATATGTACTTTGATTTATTTCAGTGTGCTGAGTCCGCACTAAAATCTGTTCTCGGGGGACTTGACAATACATACTTCGTTGGCAATGCTCCAATGGCTCATATGGCGGTTGAACAAACGGATTCAAGTGTTTCACCATTCAAGGTGCCTAATCGAAACTTCTTGCAATACATTTTAGTTCTTTGCCATGGTTTGCTCATTACTTCATAGCACTGTCTTGTTCATTTTTCTGTTTACAAACTTTATATCCTAGGAAGATATGTTCGCAGGCCATTCTCTGTATCCTTAATCCTGTTATGCTTGTCACAGCGTTTCTTTTTCAAGTCACAAGTGGTCGGCACAACAAAATACCATATTGGAAAATGCAAGGACTATGCGTGGGTAACCAAAGATGAGCTGCTGGAGTATTTTCCTGAGAACAAAGATTTCCTCAACAAGATGATCATCCACATAAGATAGCTTAATTAGGCCATGGGCAAGCTGAGGCCTATCTGAACAATTAGCGTTCTGTTTCTTGACTTTGTACAAATTGAGCGCCACTTTTTATGGTCATGAGCAGAATTAGCAGGAAATGACTACTCAAAACATACTCCATTTTACCTCAGTTTTTTTTTTTGGGGCCAACTCTGTATGACAATATGGCATTGTTGTAGCATGTAGTCCTCTCCCAGCTGCTGTATGTTCACATGCCGTATTATCAGTTTGTTATCCATGGGAGGAAATAATTTTCAGGTTGGCTTTTGATTCCCCTGCTTTGTTACGCTTTTATCTTGCTAACTTGTGCCAAGATGCTTGAGCCTGGAAATCTGTACTCTGCATTTCTGAATTCTGCCAAATGCTCCTGATAGCATGTTTTATCCAGCCTATTCTGTCAGCAACCCGAATAACACGCAGTACGCCTTTGTGATGTGTTCACTGTTCTATGCTACATATCTTTCCAAATTTTTTTCCTCTAATCTCTTCATATCTTGATCCAAAAATGATGGTCTCTGATCTACGCACAGCTGCTTAATAATCTGCAATTGTCATTGGAAGGTTCGCCGCGGGCCGACACCATGGTACCAATAGAAAATGAAAAAGTCTAAATTACTCCCCTCAACTATAGTCTAAATTACTCCCCTCAACTATAGTCAGAGTTCGGATAACCCTCTAAACTATCATTTGGTTTATTTTACCCCCCAAACTATGCTCTTTAGTTCAAATTACCCCTAATACAATTTATCTTTTTCATTTCATCATAGGTGGAGTTTTAAGTTGAAATTTTACAAGATGGCACACATCATAACACATGTTAGAAAAATACATCATAATTTTTTATCATTATTTTGATAGGTTAGGATACTTAATAATAAATTAATCATTGAAGTTCAAAATTATATGAAAAATAATGATGAAAAAATTATAACAATCTTTTTTAATAAGCATTGTGATGTCCACTACTTCCCTGCAAAATTTGAAATTAGAATTCAACTTGTGTATGGAGAAATAAAAACGATAAATTATATTATGGGGTAAAATAAACTAAATAATATAATTTATGGGGAATCAAGTTATAGTTCAGAAATTATTAAAACTTCGACTATACTTGAAGGGAGTAAATTGAACTTTTTAAATAGAAAATGGCGGCCTTCACCAGCGTCTAGCGTGTGACCCATGCAAGCCAACACGCGTCAAGTCCCCGCGCTTCCACAGCACACCGCCCTGATTCTCTGCCCACCTCCAGCTCCAGGCTTCCCACCCTTTCTCTATTCTCTTCTTGTTCTGCCTGTCGTTTACTTGGTCTCGGCTTCTCTGTGCTTGTTGCCTGTTCTCCCAGGGCAGAGGAAGAAGAAGGCTGCGGGAACGAGCAGGAGGAGGTTGTGCTCGTGGCGATTGCCCGTGATCCATGCAGGTCCCTGTGGGCTTTCTCGGCAAGCTCTGGAGCTTCGTGTCCTTCCTGCCCTTCTTCATCCTCCTGCTGCTCCTGGGCTCCGTCAAAGGTAACAGCAGATGCCGCATACACTCCTGTAAATCTGTAATATCTTGAGGATAATTGCAGCACTGTGCTAAGAGTTTACACTTTCTGATGATCAGTTCAGACTGGATGTTAATGGGGTAGGTGAATGGTTTACTGTTTCTTCCCCTGCAGCTGTCCTGATCGGTCCAGTTGCGGCCGCCATTGTTTTCTTTGGGAACTCTGCGGTAATTATTGGACTGTGGCCTGCACATTTCATCTGGACGTACTACTGCGTTCTCAAGTAGGGTAACTTCTTCCACTTCGGCAAATTTGGCATGAATTGTAGCAGTAGATGTATATTCTTATTCAATGAAATGTGGAACTATAGTACTAGTTAATGTTTTATTGGATAAGACCAAGTGAAGGTTTAGTTTGTAAAGAAGGCTTGTCTTGCAGAACTGAAAGGATCGGGCTAGTGTTGAAGATCTTTATTGGAATATTGTTGCCATTACCCCTGCTCCTATTGCCAGTACTTGCTATTGTTGGGAGCCTGCTGGCTGGTATAGGCTATGGAGTTTTTGTTCCCCTTATGGCAACCTTTGAGGCTGTTGGCGAGGGTGTCACGGACAAGCTGGCTCATTGCTTTCTGGTATGCATGTGCCTATTGAAGTTCAGATAGGATTATTGATTTTCTTTTATGGGTAAATGTCATGAATAGTATTACAAAATCACCTGATTTCAGGATGGAACTGCTAGTACAATAGCTGGAGCTTGCACAGTTGTTCGCGATGTCACTGACTTCTGCTTCCACTCGTACTTCTCCTTCATGGATGATCTTATTGAGAAAATGGGAGAAGATGAAACCCCTCTTGACATCAAGTATGTTTTAAGTTTTCATTTTCTCTGTTTTGAGTAATCAGATAGTGGGGCCTGTTACATCTCATTCAGAAACCAATGGTAAATATGCATATCTTCTGGCCAACTATACTTGTACCCTCTGGTCATGCACCCTGATAGGAATACTTATATCAAATTATGCCTGTACATTAGTGATATAATTTGGTGTTTTTGTGAAGGTTGTCTTATCTACCACGAAGTGCGCTTGTGGCCTTTGTTGCTGTTCCAGTAGATGTACTGATGATAAGTGCAGTGGCTTTGTGGAAAAGCCCTTGCATGTTGTTGAAAGGATGGCAAAGGTTATGCGAGGATCTAGTCGGAAGGGAAGGACCATTTCTAGAAACTGTCTGTGTGCCTTTTGCTGGTTTAGCCATTATACTATGGCCTCTTGCTGTGATTGGGGGAGTAATAGCTTCATTTTTCAGCAGCTTCTTGTTCGGTTTTCGTGCAGGACTGATTGCTTATCAGGTCTGTTTAGCATCTTTTCTGATGAAGAAACTGTCCTTACAGAGCATTCATACTCTAGTAGTAGCGTGACGTGAATCATTAGTTATATATGCCAGAATGATTATATGCAGGAGGCTTCTTTCAAGATGGGTCTGGCATACATGATTTCAGCGGTAGCAATTTTTGATGAATACACCAATGATTTGCTTTACCTAAGAGAAGGCTCATGTCTTCCGAGGTATGTTTCAACAGCTATTTCCACCACATAGCAGTTCTCTTGAAACTTATCTCCTTGTTTGCATGGTATTGCGTCCATGCATAGAGCTTTTGGCAATTAGCTAGTCAGTAACCTCTTTGATAGACAGGCCCAAATACCGAAAAGCAGATATCCAGAAGTGCGAGACTGGCCAGAACAAGGAAAAGTACAACATTACAGCTGAACCTGCAGCGAGGCAACATGGCCATCATAAGCATAGAAGGGCGTTGCAGCGATCTAAGACATTTATGCAAACCATCCAGCGACTAAGACCAATTCAGGTGAATGTCTCTTCATCTTGCATGATGTATATACCTGTTCTAGTAGTGTAAGATTTACAACTCTCCCTTTTCACTTTACTATGTAGATATGGGATTGGTTCTTCCGATCCTGTGAGCTCAATGGAAGGATATTACTGAGTGAGGGTCTGATCACTGCTGAAGATATGGAGGAATATATCACCAAAGGAAAAGGCAAGAAATTAATCATCAAACTGCCTGCTTGGTGCATTCTTCAGTGTCTGATACGATCTGCAAAATCTGATTCGCACGGTTTGCTCATATGTACGTCTACCTACCTAACATATGACCTTCCACTTTAAGACTTCAAGATTCATACATATCATTCCTACTTCCCCAGCTTTATGGTTCACCGTGTCCCATCTGTTCTGGTAGCTGATAATGTCGAAGTGACGAACTTCAATTGGCCTAAAGACAAAGTATTCGACTGGATGCTCGGACCACTTCTGGTCATCAAGGAGCAAATGAAGAAACTAGATATCAATGAAGACGAGGAGATGTGCTTGAGGAAGCTCATCATGACGAACAAGAACGAAAAGCCATCCGACTGGGACGATTCCGGTTTCCCATCGGACGATAATATAAAGAGAGGTCAGCTGCAGGCAATAATCAGAAGGTAAGAATGCACCCTCAATTCAAGATGTCCAACTTTTAACAATATTTCTGAAGCAACCCTAACTGACCAAACTCCTTGATTCACAGGTTGCAGGGGATCGTGGCAAACATGTCCCGAGTACCAAGTTTCAGGAGGCGGTTCATCAATCTGGTCAACGCGTTGTATCTGGAGGCGATCGAGGCGGGAGCCATCGACGGATCACGGGATGTGAAGCGCAGAGTGAAGGCTGATCTTGCTTCTGGAAATATTGGGGAGGAAGGCACGTCAGATGTCGCAGGTTCATCAAATGATACTTTAGGGAACATTGACATGCTGTGATACTGTGATATGCACGAATTTTTCTGAAAGTTGCAGCATTCACTCTTCTGGGCCTTGTTTTTGTTGTAACTTGTGTGTAGTATATTCCATCTTATCTGTTCACGCAGTGTGGAAAAGGAATGTGCCTTTGTAGTTGATTGGGCTAGAAATTACAATGTGCTCTGTCGCAAGAGTTTGTTCGAACGATTATATATGCACTGTGTCGATTGTTGGATCATCAAGCGTGCGACTGAAATGAAGACTTCAAAAGAATAAAAAGAATCGTGCGCTCCGTATATGGTTCAGATGCTTGAGCAACATCCATGGACGATCGGCTACAGTTGCAGCATGGCTCAGATGCGGAACGTCCACCCAAACAAGAATCTCAAATGCATTCAAACAATATGGTGGAACCTGCCTATCCGGGTTCGAGTCCTAGTCCTGACTCAGCACGAGTGCTCCTATTTTTATAAATTTTTTCTAGAATTTAACCGGCGCTTTTCTTTCAGTGGTAGGCGACGTGCCCGTCAACAGCGATGCACATATGGTGACTTCGTCAATCTTTATGATTGTCGGCTCAATCTCTCGGAGGTGCTTATAGGGTAGGATTGTATGCGTGAGTGTATGTGTCTTGTTTTGTAAAAGAAAACAATTTAGTACACCATGAATGGGCTGTGGAGCCGGCAGTAGTGTCACCTTCCCAAGCAGCAGTGACTCAATCACTCAACTATATTGGGTCTGATAAGGAAAAAAAAAGCAAGAACGCGGCAGGCCGCCCCTATATAGACTTGCCTACTAATTTGAATTGTTCATTCCCTTATGTTGCATTGGGGAATTCTTATTGCTAAATGAAGAGATCAAACATCACCGCAAATATATCCATCAACAATAATGGTTGCCGTAGTCTATAGTTGCATATAATTTGACCATGTGCGTAATTATAAATGGACCACGTACCAAGTCATTGTTTCTGCATCCAAATGGTTAACTCATAACTGATATAACCACTTCGACGGACCAATTTTCATGGTATTTCGTAATAATAATTTTTTAATCCCAAGCAACAGCCCATCACAGGAAAGATTAGAAAATCAGCTGTTGATGTGACCGCTGAATAACAGAACACCATCCGTCTTGAAGTTTTTAGTGACAATAAATATTGAACGACGATGAAGAGTCAGAATCAGGACAATGAAGTTTTTATTCATATAAGGAAAACTTCATGTGAAATGCGATTGATGTTTATTATCTTGTGGAGCCACCGAAAATATTCCGATAACAAAAAATTTGACGCAGATAAAATTTTCCTCATACGTATCCACGCCATAAAATTGTACCTGTCAAATTTGAAAGGTTATATCACCCGTAATCAAATGAAAAGACAACGATGACATGTTACACTATCTTGACATGGTAACTTTTACATACAGTACATAGCTAAAAAACGGAGCATTCATCCCGGGCGTTATTATCGGCCGCAAATTAAGCCAGTACTAACGTGAGAATTTAGTACCGAGCCGAAAGAACAGTGCCACGAGGAGCCATTTAGTACCAGCTGTAGCCACCAGCCGGCATTAAAGTGCGCCACTGATGCCGGGGGGCAACGGCTAATGATAGTTTAGTACCGGCTGGCCCGGTACTAAATGGAGCCCATGACACTTAGTACTGGCTGGTGGCTCCAGGCGGCACTAAGTGGAGAGATATAGTACCGGCTGGAGCCACCAGCTGGTACTAACATGCCTTCTTCTATATATCACCTTTCTTCCTCCCCGAGCCCGAGCCACTCATTTGACCGAGCTCGGACTTCTTCTTCCCCGTGGCGTTTTAGAGAGAAGGTGATGTCCATTTTTCTCAAGATTGGTGGAGATTTTACGTATCCAAGTGCTCAAAAGGTTAACAAATTAGGAGAATGAAAGAAGACCTCATCGAACCAGAAGAGTCAGGCTTGTTCAAGAATCACTCTGTGGACTCCTGATGGCTGAGGTCATAAATTCTGCCGGTGAATTTTATGTTGATCATAGGATAAGCGTGGGTCTATTTGATTAAAACAAGGAAGACGATGAAGAAGAGTAAATATTTGGAGTACTTGTAAGGAAACAATTTAAGTGGCTACTTGTAATATTTTATCCCTAGTGTAATATTTGAAGTGTACATAAATTGTGTGTATATATATAATTATATATATGTAGTCTTTGCTATGCGAGATACGAATATAAATATGAATGCTAGCTATACGCAAATGGATACGGATAGAATAGAAATACGAATAAGAATTAAAAGTAAAAAGCACTACTACAGAAAACATTTTTAGGGGCGGGTACCGTACCTGTAACATCCCGAAATTTTCTTCCAGAATGTTAATGTGCAAAAATAAGGAATTTCAAAAACTTTTTGTATGGGAGTGTAACTAGCTAGATTAACCTAAGAATAATGCTTTTCTCCCTTAAAATTCCTAGGAAAATAAAATCTATTTAAATATAAGGACAATTACAGCTAGAGTGAATTATTTGGAGTTTATCCTGAGTTTGTGGATCTGCCTTGTTTAATAAAATTGTTTTGGAATTAATTTGATTGTCTGAACTTGTGTGGGATTCAAATTGAGTCGAGCCCTCAATTTGAATTCATCAACTAACCCACCTAACTAACTATCCTAAAGTGGGCCCTATCTAAAACCCTAAACCATCTAACTCTAAATCGAACCCATAACCAAACCCTAACCCGAGTTCTACTCTAACCCTAACCCTAACCCTAACTCTAAACCTTATCCAAACCATAGTCCGAGGCCAAACCCTAAACCCGGTTGGACCCGACCCTGATCCAGCCCATGAGCACCCAGCTCATGAGCAAGCCCAGCACCACCTCGGCCTGACACCCTGGCCTGTTGGCCAGTCCGACCCACCAAGCGACATCCGGCCCAGCTCGGCCTGGCCCGCAACCGCACCGGCCTGCGTCGCTCCCAACCCAGCTGGCCTGCCTAGCTGACGACCTGACCTGGTCCACCCTGCCTGCGCGTGGCCCGGCATCGAGCCAGCCCAACCTGGCACCACCACGCGCTCGCCCACGCCTCCACCTCTCTAAGGGATGCTGACAGGCGGGCCCGCCCTGTCAGCTTTCCCTTCCACCTCACGCCGTTCGCCCACATAGCTCACACCGCCCGCACCTCGCGCCGCACCCCACTCTGCCTGCGTCACCCTCACCAGCCTTGTCCCCGCTCCGCGACACGGGAGCGCAACCGCCTGCGCTCCCTTGTCAGCCACCACACCTAGCCGCGCCTAAACCGCCCAGCTCCCTAGAAACCCTAGCCGGGATCCCCTCGGATCCGGGCCACGCGTCCGTGGCATGAACGCCGAGGATCCCCGCCGTCCCCTTGAGCCGCGCCCTCCAAACCCTAATCGGCTACCTACAAAAGCCCTCACGCCTGCCGCTCGGAAACCCTAGCCAAACGGGAGAATCCTCCCCAAATCCGCCGCCGCCGCCACCAAGAAGAAGGAGGGAAGGAGGAGGAGAAGAGTGAGCCGTGGAGGAGGATCAGGAGCCGGAGAAGGAGAACCGCTGCTGGACCACGCCGCCGCCACGCCAAGGAAGGGAAGCCAAGATGGGGAGCACCGCCGTTGCCGAGGAGCATCGTCGAACCTGCGCCCCGTTCGACTACAACACTGAAGCAGCGCGACCTGCACAGACTCGACCCATCGCTGCGTCGCCTCACCACCGCGTCACGGCTGTTGTCCTCGAGCTCACCGGTAGGTGCCCCGTAGCCCGACCCGCTGTTTTCCCTCATGCCGTCGGCTGTTGGTCGATGAACCCACTGTAGTGAGGAACCTAGGATCCCCTGTGCCTAGCACTTGTTTGCAAGAGCCCGTCGATGTCGCGCCGCTGCCGTGTGCCGCAAACCGCCGTCGCCGTAGCCCCGTTCTGCTGTTGTTCCATTGCCGCAGACCCGACCTACTAGGACCCTGCACGCACGGCCGACCATGCCATGGCCCTGGAGTACCAGAACGCCGTGCATGCATGCGATGCCCGAGCCACCTCGCTGCCAGGACGCCGTCCCGCCCACTCCTAACCAAGCTCTCACCATGACCGTACCGTTCTCGGCCATGACGAGCCTATGACCGCCCCTTTCCCTTTCGCCCTTACCCCATTTCGCCTCGCCGTGGCGTTCAAGCCCCGCTGCAGCCCGAGGTTACCGGACGCCCGCGCGCTTGACCCAGCGCTGCGACCCTGTGTTGCCGGGGAGCCACGTGCGCCACCCTCGCCGCGACCCCGAGTTGCCGAGATGCCATGGTGACCGCGCCCCCAGACATGGCCGCGCCTCGACATCGTGGCCGGTGCACCTAAGCCCCTTGGGGTATCCCCTCAAAAACCCTACACGCACACATCCTCCGGCGCTCTGCCTGCACACGCATGACCACACAGGGCCGAGCTGCACCGGATCTGGCTGACCGCACCAGATCCGGTGGGGAGACTGATGACCGGGACCCACGCATCAATAGGGAGAGAGGAGCCACTAACGCGTGGACTCGACCAGCCGGTGAGAGGAGTGTAGGGGAGAGAGGAGCCACTGAACTACGGGACCCGTTGACCAGAGAGGGAAGAGAGACTGACTAGCGGACCCCGCCAACCAGCGAAGAGGAGAAGGCGCCGACACGTGGGCCACCCCCGTCAGCGACAATAGAAGAAGGGAGAGAAGTTGGGCCAACGCCATTCGAGCAGCCCATGAAGCCACTGGGCCCGACGGAGGGGAATAAGCCGAGCCGGCCTACTAACACGAGCCATCCTGCGAGCCGAGCCAGCCCAGCTAGAGGGACGGGCCCGAGCCTAACGCTAGCCGGCTTGCTGCACCGCAGGCCAAGCCAGCCCGCTAAAACCAACCGAGCTGTTTTGGGCCAACGAGCCGACCCACTGCCTTTGAGATCAGTAACCCTAACACCCCTTTTCCTTTCCTTTTTGACTGACCTGACCTATGGGGCCCAGCTATCAGCCTCAGGCTGAGGCGACAGTGGACCCCACTGACCTATGGACCCTTTGACCGTTGACCAGTCAACGCTGACGTCAGCAGGGCCCACTTCTAACGTCAGCGGACCTGATCCCTGGTGATGACGTGACGTCAGCATGCCACGTGTCCCCACTGTGTGTTTTCCCTTTTTGTTAATCAATTATTAAATTCAAAAAATGATTTGAACTTAGAAAATTCATAATAAATTAACTGGACCTCCGAAAATTATGTAACTGTTGATGCCAGATTTTGACACGTGTTGAATCAGTGTCAGGAGAGGAAGAGATTGGCCGATGCGGCAGATCTAAAGGCTACAATGAGGAATTGGACGATTGATGCTACAGTTGGGAATCGGCCGATTGGCGATGCAACTTGCGTCAACAGATAGGGGGGTGAAACCATTGGAACCACAACAGAGGATCCCGGTCAAAAGTGGCCTGATGTTGGTCAACGGAATGATGCCGACTCGGTCGAGAAGGAATGGAAAATATCCTGATTGGATTAGGAGATGGCGGCAGAAGATTCTGCAGGAGCCCATTTCCTTTATGAAAATATTATAGATATAGTAGTTTTCTATTTAAATCAAGTTTGTAACAAATCGTAATCGATCAGGAGTCCTGGTCGTAGGGTATAAATAGGAGTCGTCAGGGCTTTGTAAGAGACATCAATCATTCAATCAACAAAACAATCTACTTTTTCATCGCACTTTGCTTTCAAGTCGGCGAGTTCGCCAATACTTTTTCTTCTTTCACGAGTTCGTACGGATTGGCAGGGCTGCATCGACTCGATCTCCGGCCAATTGGTAGGTTCCGCTTATCAAATAACATCTAAGCTTTAACTTCGGGCGCATCGCCGTGGTTTCGTTTGGATTTATTCACCAGTTATCGATATTTTACTAGAATTATAGGTTTTACCTGTTGCTCTAGTATTATCACCAGTTATCCAGCTTGAGATTGAAACTATCGGCTTTGTCATCGCTCTTCCTCGTTCATTGTCATACAGCCGATTAGATCTATTTCAAGTGTTGCATCTGTAATAATTGTTTAAGTTGCTCCAACAGTTTTCTTTGCAATTATTACATGATTATCGGCTGATCCATAGCCGGTCATCTTCATAGCAAATCGGCCGATTCGCCGATACGCTCTTCGGGATAGATCGGAACCTCAGCCGATCGGAACGCCCGGAATTTAATACGTTTATTTCCTTGTCAATCAACAGGTCAGATTGACTGGCACGCCGCGCGAACCGCACCAGGGCAATAACCCGAACAGGAGCTAAGCAGATTCTCCTGGGTCGTGTGTCCGACGTTGAAGGTCATTGGCCGATTCCTGGCTGATTTTTAGCGCCAACACACTTTTGTCACGCCCGGTGGGACCACCTCAAGATCCAATATGTCAAAGAACACCGAAGTTTCTGAGAACAACATCATTGAGGTCACAGAAGCAGAACTCAAGGACGACCAGAAAGAAGAACTGACAAAACTTCTAGAGGACTACAAAAGGATGTATCTGCAATCTTTCAGTCGTACCAGAAGCGGGGAAGCAATCAAGAAAGCTCCTCTTCCTGTTCCCCGCCATATTACTATCGCTGAGGATTCGGGCAAGATGTCTGATATGATTCAACAGTCCGTCTATCAGGCTTTCATCGACCAATCCTCAGTAATGACCAACACAGTGTACAACGCCGTCATCAGTTCTCTGGTCAGCGGAGCAGCTCAAGGATATCAGGGGCCAGCATATGCCCCACCTATTGTACCTCCAGTCAGAAGCTTACCAGGCACGTCCCACTCGGTTCCTCAGCCGATGTCGACGCAACTCGAAGGATACAGCACTTCGTTGCCTCCAATGCCTCCAGGGTATAACGGTGCACCATATTTTCGATCGCAAGCGCCGCTTCAGCCTGTCCAGATTGCTTCTGTGCAATCGCTGCCCTCAAACTCAGTGCCTTGGGGGGCACCAGCAATGACAACTTTTCCCGATCAATCAACCGGACATGGGAGCTATCTGATCCAGGCGCCATTCCATTCGGTCGTTCGGCCGACGGTCCCTCAGTATCAACCAACCACGTCAGAAATCGGCAGGGGGGCGGACGCTGTAGAAGCACTCAGAAGCACGTCGTCGATGACGTTGTACGACGGGGCGGTGGATTCGCTTTGCCATCAACTGTCAACTACTCAGATGGCCACAATGCGACAGAATCCGCTGCACGCTTCGATCCATCACCCGGTCGTACCACCGCCAATCCACCAACATATGCCAGCACCCCGAACAGCTGTTCATCAGCATCAAGTGGATTGGATGGCAAGAATAGCGGAGGTAATTCAGGACCAATTCGGGTTGAAGCCGAAAGTGCAGACTTATACATACAAGACGCCATACCCATCGGCCTACGACCTGCTGTCGTTTCGCCACCGGTACAAGGTTCCTGACTTTACCAAGTTTTCGGGGCTGGACGACACCTCTACCGTAGAGCATGTTAATAGATTTATCATCCAGTTCGGGGAAGCTGCCACACAAGATGCTCTGAGGGTGCGCCTGTTCTCATCGTCTCTGTCTGGGTCGGCCTTTCAATGGTTCACTACTTTGCCACCCAATTCCATCGTCACTTGGGCTGACCTAGAAAAGCAATTCCATAAGTACTTCTACGCGGGAGTACACGAGATGAAGCTCTCAGATTTGACCAGCCTCAGGCAGAGGAGCGACGAACCAGTAACTGGATACATACAGAGGTTCAGAGAAATCAGAAACAAATGCTATACCCTGGCTCTGACCGATGCCCAGTTGGCCGATATCGCTTTCCAAGGCCTCTTGCCACATATCAAGGAGAGGTATGCCTCACAAGAATTTGAAAGCTTAAGCCAGATCGTTCACCGATTGGCCGGTCAGGAAGTGCGCCCGTTTGAGCAGCGGAGGAATTTCCAGAAAAAGGTGGCATATCTGGAAGGGTCTGAATCGGAGGAAGAGGAAGAAATCGGCCTAGCAGAATGGATTAAAGGGAAGAAGCCAATATCGTGTCCTTTTGGAAAGAAGGAACCAGAAATGTTCGGCTTTAACACATCAAAGGCCGATAAAATTTTGGACTTATTGCTCTAGGAAGGGCAGATCAAGCTCTCACCATACCATACCATTCCTTTGGCCGATCAGCTCAAAAAGATGAAGTACTGCAAATGGCACAACGCTATGAAGCCAATGAAGATTGATCAACATCCTTTCCCGACTAACATGGTTGACACGGGAAGAAACTCACTTCAAACCAAGGTACTTACGTCGGAATCGGCTAGAAGAAGCGGCGCCGTGGATCCCAGGAAGCAAGTCACGGTGGACGATGTCAAAGGGAAAAGACGGGCTGAAGACGAGGGCGAAGGTTTAAAACGGTCGCGTAGACCCGTCACGTCCCAATTCTTACTCAGCAAATATCGGCGGCAGCAGGAAAGATCAAGACACCACGACGAGATGATACGCCGGCATGAAGATCATTGACGATGTCCGTTCTTCATCCATTGCTGGGAAAATGACCTCAGATTGCCATCAGCCTATGATTGCCCTGAGTGTAGTGGATCCAGTCGCAACGATCGCCCGTTCAAAAGATCGCGCTCCAGAGACAGGGGATCAGAGCCGATCAGCAGAAACTGGCGCGAACAAGAAGGTCGGCGCCTTTCAGTGCATGATCGGCTGGGGGGCAGAGTTGACCGGTATCACCGGTCGAAAGGCAGGATCAACCAGTAGGAGCGACTGGGGGGCCGAACCAGCGTACACGATCGGCTGGAAGAAATGGCTGATGTTAGGGTGTCAGATGAAAACCCTCTAGGGAGGAAACCAGACTGGGAGCGCGCCAAACCATCGGCCAAACCAGTAAACCCCAGGTGGTGCCCTGATGGACTGTCTAAATCCCAAAAACGAAGGGTCCAACGCCTGCGCCAATGGGAACAACAAGAGGAGGAACAGAGGCAGGTGCTGGATCAGAAAAACGACAAGTCTCGGGTCTGGCGCCCAAAAAAATAACAACAAGGAGGTTGACAATCAAGAATCGGCAGCTGATGTCAACATGGTGTTCATATTGCCGATGGAGTTCATGGCGCCTGCCGATCGAGATAAGGCGACAAGGATGGAGGAGCAGATGGCGCAGTTGGTTTTGCAGCCGATGATAGCCACCTTTGAGAAACCAGAAGACAAAAACGGCAACATCTCAAGGCACTATTTCTCAAAGGGCACGTTAACGGACGACCCGTTACCAGGCTACTAGTGGATGGAGGCGCCGCAGTCAACATCATGGCATATGCCATGTTCCGGAAGTTAGGCAAAAGTGATGAAAACCTGACCAAAACGGACATGATGCTCAAAGACTTCGAAGGCAACGTGTCTCCCGCCCGCGGAGCGCTCTGCGTCGACCTCACCATCGGCAGTAAGACCCTTCCCACTACCTTCTTTATTATTAATGGTAAGGGGTCCTACAACATGTTGCTCGGTCGCGATTGGATACATGCGAATTGCTGTGTCCCATCTACAATGCGCCAATGCCTTGTGCAGTGGGTCGGCGGCAGTACAGAGATAGTCACCGCCGATTCCACATACAGTGTTGCGGCGGCCGACATGCAACAATGGAGCTGTGAACACGTCAGGTGTATATCCGGCAGGACTTTGGACACTAATTGCCTGAAAGTGTCCGATTTTGGTCTACAACCGATCCAAGCAGTCAGCTCTGAAGATTCAGAATAGATGGATCAGTTCATCCGAGAAGACGGAAAGCTTGGGCATGGATTTACGTCGGCCGATTCATTGGAGATGGTGGATTTAGGAGATGGTAGAAAGCCAAGGCCGACGTATATTAGTGCTAGCTTGGATCCCGAATACAAGTGTAAATTGACAAGTTTATTAAAAAAATTCAAGGATTGCTTTGCTTGGGAATACCATGAGATGCCTGGTCTAGACCGGTCCATTGTTGAACACCGGTTGCCTATAAAATCAGGATATCGGCCATATCAGCAACCTGCGTGGCGGTGCAATCCTAAAATTCTACCTAATATAAAGGCCGAGATCACAAGATTGATTGAAGTAGGATTTATTCGGCAGTGCCGTTACGCCGAATGGATTTCTAATATTGTGCCCGTATATAAGAAGAACGGAAAGTTGCGCGTATGCATCGACTTCAGAAACCTAAATCAGGCTACACCAATGGATGGATATCCGATGCCGACGGCCGATGTCTTGATAGATGCTGCTGCAGGACACAAAGTCATCAGTTTCATGGATGGTAATGCTGGGTACAATCAAATATTAATGGCTGAAGAAGATATTTCGAAGACAGCTTTCAGGTGTCTGGGCCACCTCGGTTTATTCGAGTGGGTTGTAATGACCTTTGGGTTATAGAACGTCGGTGCTACATATCAGCGGGCCATGAACTATATCTTTCACAAGCTCATTGGTGTGTCGGTGGAAATTTACATCGACGATGTTGTGGTCAAGTCGAAAGGTCATCGGGAACATCTGGCCGATTTACAAGAAGTACTGGAGTGCACAAGGAAGCATGGGTTGAAAATGAACCCGAACAAGTGTGCATTCGGTGTATCGGCTGGGCAATTCTTAGGATTTATGGTCCATGAGCGCGGGATAGAGGTTAACCGGAAGACCATAGACGCCGTCAACAAAGTTGTAGCCCCACAGAATAAAACTGAGCTGCAATCCCTCATCGACAAGGTCAATTTTATTAGAAGATTCATATCCAACTTGTCCGGGCGTATTCAAGCTTTCACTCCTTTGTTGAAGTTGAAGCCCGATCAGAAATTCGTGTGGGGAGAAGGACAACACAAAGCGTTAGAAAATATCAAGCAATATCTGATTTCGCCACCGGTGTTAGTCCCGCCACAGCCTGGTAAGCCATTCAAATTATACTTATCACCTGATGAACAAGCTATTGGATCGACGTTGGTACAGGAGTTCGAAGGGAAAGAACGGGTGGTATATTATGTCAGTAGAAGACTCCTGAACGCCGAAACAAGATATTCCCTGGTGGAACGGCTGTGCCTGTGTTTATACTTCTCGTGTACCAAGCTCAGGCACTATTTGTTATCGACAGAGTGCATAGTCGTATGCAAAGATGATGCGGTGAAATATATGCTATCACTGCCGATTTTGAAAGGAAGGATTGGAAAATGGATACTGGCTCTGCCAGAGTTCGACTTAAGGTACGAATCGGCTAAGGCTGTCAAGGGTCAGGTCATGGCCGATTTCGTGGCTCAACATTGTGGACCGGAAATTGCTGTCGTTGAACCGGTGCCATGGACTTTATATTTCGATGGTTCTTCATGTGGAGCCGGATCGGGAATCAGTATCGTTCTTATATCGCCTCGGGGGGCAAGCTATGATTTCTCTCTGCCGATAGAAGCATTCGCAACCAACAACCAGGCAGAATACCGAGCCGTCCTAAAAGGTATCCAATTGTTGAGGGAAGTCAAAGCTTATGCAGTCGAAATTTTTGGGGATTCCATGCTCATCGTAGATCAGTAGGGGAAATCTAAATGCAAAGATGATATCTTAAGGATTTACCATGAAGATTGCCTCCAGTTGTTAAAGGAATTTAAGTCTGCAATAATCGAGCACATCCCCAGAAATTACAATGAAGAGGCCAATAGGCTGGCCCAACACGCGTCCGGATATCGGCCGATTCAAGGGGCTATGATTTTGGAGCTCGCGGCCGATGAATGGCGAAAGGAGATTGCCGATTACTTGAAGGATCCATCCCAGAAGGTAGATCGGCGAGTGCGTTTCCAGGCCACAAAATATGTGTTACTTGAAGACGATTTGTTTTACTGGACGATTGATGGGATTCTTCTCAAATGCCTGGGAACAGAAGAAGCAAAGGTCCTGATGGGGGAATCCATGAAGGAGTATGTGGAGCCCATCAATCGGCTCACAAGATGAAATGGATGATCAGAAACAATGGGTATTACTGACCAACGATTCTTGAAGATTGTTTCAAATATTATAAGGGTTGCCAAGACTGTCAGAAGTTTGGCAATGTTCAGCGCGCGCCAGCTTCGGCTATGAATCCAGTAATCAAGCCGTGGCCGTTCAGAGGTTGGGGAATAGATCTCATCGGGCAGATTCACCCTCCATCGAGCAAAGGGCATAAGTTTATGTTGGTTGCCACTGATTATTTTACTAAATGGGTGGAGGCAGTTTCGTTAAGGACCGTGACATCGGCTGATATGATCGAGTTCGTTAAGAACCACATTGTTTATCGATTCGGTATTCCTCAGACTATCACAACTGATCAAGGAATAATTTTCACCTCAGGAGAATTTGGAAAATTCACAGCCGATATGGGGATTAAATTGTTGAATTCTTCTCCGTACTATGCTCAAGCCAATGGCCAGGCCGAATCGTCCAATAAGGGGATAATCAAGTTGATCAAGAGGAAGATAGAGGAACAACCCAAGAAGTGGCACATGTCTTTGGCGGAATCTCTATGGGCTTATAGGATGGCTTGCCACGGGGCCACTAAGATATCTCCTTATCAGTTGGTATATGGTCACGAGGCAGTCTTGCCTTAGGAATTAAGGACGGGGTCAAGGCGTATATCGCTTCAAGATCAGGTGATGGCCGATGACTATTCCTTCCTCATGAAGGATGAGCTCGATGACTCGGCGGATCAGCGGTTGAGGGCCCTGATTATCATCGAAGAAAACAAGAAAAGGGTGGCCAGGTGGTATGACAAGAAGGTCAAGGTTAAACAATTCTCCCAAGGGGATCTGGTATGGAAGTTGGTGCTGCCGATAGGGTCTAAAGACCCCAAATTCGGTAAATGGTCGCCCACTTGGGAAGGGCCGTATAAGGGCCGATGTGCTCCGGGAAATGCATATGTACTAGAAACTATCGAAGGGGAAGAATTCAAAAGAGCCTTAAACGGAAGATATCTGAAGAGGTACTATCCAAGCATATGGGTAGGTGCGTAACTTACGGTAAGATGCATCAAGACAACATGGCCGACTCCTATCGGCTTTTACCTATATAGCCGATGTAAAAATGACATCGCCTTAAGGAGGAAACATTTTGATTTTTTCTGACCGATTCATTATTCGGTGAAAACAGCAGAGTACATGGCCGACATGGTACAAGTCGCCCTTAGAATAAAAAGTACCAATATATCTACTGATCACGCTTTTTCTTGAACTCTCTCTCGATCCGGCCTAGTTTTATCAGAAGGCGGATGCTCTTCTCCTCCAGATTCAAGGGGCTATGATTTTGGAGCTCGCTGACAGGAGCCGTAGGCCGGAGTGGGGGGCGGCGATTCGGGGACTTGGTCCTTCCCCTCGTATGATATTTTACTTGGGGTAACTTATCTCTTTTACTACTCCTCACGCCTGGCTCATCTGTAACCCCGAGCTTCCCTTGCGCTATAAAAGGGAGACCGGGGGCCATGAGACAGGGGACTCCGACTCTCGGACGGACTCTCTCTTCTCCGGCGATAAGGACACACACACTCTCACCATTAGAGCACCAGCGCACACCCAAGAGACTTGGGACCAGCTCCCTCTCTCACCCTCCTAGAACCCCTACTACAGACCCCGCGTGGGCAACACGAGCAGCTCCTCATACTGGACGTAGGGCTTCTCCTTGCCCGAACTAGTCTAAACCCCGTGTCTCCCACGCCACCATCCGAAACCTTACGCGCATAAAAGAAATTTACTAGTCTTAGTCTTGATCCGCTAAACTTGACGACCATAGTTGGCGCGCCAGGTAGGGGACCTTTGCGCGTACATCACTGGCTTCAGATGGCCAACCATGGCGCCAGCTTCGCTCCGGGCTCCCTGGTCCGCTTCGGGAGTCTGGACTTCCTCACCACCGGGGAGGGGATCGAGTTGATCCCTCTCCTTATCTTGCCCGCTCGTCCCATCATCTCTGGCTCCGCCGCCGGGATAGTGGCGAGCGGCCGGGCGCGCGCCGAGAAGCCTCCTTCGGAGGGGCGGCCCTTCGGGCTGCGCAATGCCGCGGCAACCTACGGTCGTCTCCTGGCGCGGTCCATGACCATGCCGCCCGCGAGCAACGGGCTCGTGGGCGTGGCGAGGACGACCTCCGACGCCGGCTCCAACAGTGGGAGCCACCACCCCTCACGCGAGTGCTTCATGGCTGATGCGCACTCCGAGGGATCCAATGATGACGGCCCCAAAGGGAGGCAGCGGACTCCCCCACCGCGTGCTGCGGCTATGACTGGAGCCCTTGCTCGGGCCCCGGTGCGACCACAACAGCCAGAGGCGCGCGCGGCCCCCTGCTAGGAGGTCGAGCGCCCCCGCAACGAAGGCGGGGCACGACAGCGGACGCGCGACGTCCAGCAGCGCATTTGCGCAGACGAAGACTGCCCTCATCTCTTCGCCTGCGCCAGCCAAAACATCGCCGCAGCGGCAGCCCTACTGCGACGACTCCCCGAACCGGCAACGCCCGAGGAGCGTCGGGCGCACCGGGAGGTGCGCAACCTGCTCGAGTGCGCCGCCGTCCAGCAGGCGGAGAGCTCCGCATCCCGGCGACGTCGGCAAAACGCCAGCAGGGTAGCGCCCACCGCACCCCCCGAGAGGCAGGGGAAGTCTGTCCACCAGCCTCCTCCTAGGGCGAACCAGGCCGCGGCCGCTTGACGGACACCGCCACCCGCAGGAGGCGGGGCTCAATCCGTTCACCGGTGCGTCGGTCCCATCCGCGACGCCCGTGACACCCTGGACGCGCGGAGGCGCTCC
The DNA here is from genome assembly GCA_032594955.1 of Panicum miliaceum. NCBI lineage: Eukaryota > Viridiplantae > Streptophyta > Magnoliopsida > Poales > Poaceae > Panicum > Panicum miliaceum. Next base: position 16,195,292 of record CM064062.1, read on the forward strand.
CGCGCGGACAGGGACGAGGGGGTGGACCGCGGCTACCACGTCCACCGTGGCGGCCGCTACGTCAGCGAAGAAGACCGCAGCCCGAGCCCCGACCCGGCGGCTTCCCGGGCCTTCTCCGCGCGTATCCTGAACGCGCCGTTCACGCCGCGCTTCAGACAGCCAACGAACGTGGCCAAGTACTCCGGGGAGACGAACCCCAGGCTATGGCTCAGCGACTACAGGCTTGCATGTCAGGCCGGTGGGGCGGACGATGACCTGTTCATCATCCGGAACCTTCCACTCTTTCTGGCTGACTCGGCGCGAGCCTGGCTGGAACATATCCCTTCGGGTCGGATCCGCAGTTGGAACGACCTGAAGGAGATATTCGTGGGAAACTTCCAGGGCACGTACATGCGCCCTGGCAATTCCTGGGACTTCCGGAGCTGCCGCCAGGCGTCGTACGAGTCCCTCCGGGACTACATCCGACACTTCTCCAGGAAGTGCACCGAGCTCTCCAACGTCGTGGACGCCAACGTCATAGGGGCATTCCTGGCAGGAACTTCCTGCCGGCCCCTCATCCACGAGCTGGGGCACCGAGGCCCGCGGACCACGGAGGAGCTCCTCAATATCGCCACCAGCTTCGCCTCGGGCGAGAAGGCCGTCGGAGCAATCTTCGACCGCTCCAAGGGCGAGGCAAAACAGAAGGAGGACGCCGACGAGGGCACCTCCAACCGTCAATAGAGGAAGAAGAACAAGCAACGACGCGAGGCTCCCCTCGTGGCTGCTGTTGAGCGCAAGCGGGGACAGCCACCGCTAGAGGGCACCCCCGGCTTCTTCGACAAGCCGCTCGAGGGATCGTGCCCGAACCACGAGTTCCCCGCGAAGCACTCCTACAAAGACTGCAACCTCATGAAGACATATTTTGTAGGCAACCCGGTGAAGGGCGACCGGAGACGGAAGCCCGACGAGGAGAAAAAGGATGGCGAAGAGAAGGAAGATGGCTTCCCCAAGGTGGACGGTTGTTTCATGATCTTCGACGGACCGGCGGCTTACGACTCCAAGCACCGCCGGAAGCTGGAGCGCCGTGAGGTCTACGCGGCCGAGCCTGCAACACCGGCCTACCTCGACTGGTCGGGATCTGCCATCACCTTCGACCGGTCCGACCACCCGGGGCGCGTCCTACAGCCAGGACGCTACCCGCTCATCGTCGATCCCGTCGTCGGCACGACGCGCCTCACCAAGGTGCTCATGGACAGAGGCAGTGGCCTCAACATCCTTTACGCTGAGACTCTCGACGCCATGGGGATCGACCGCTCCCGCCTCCGCCCCAGCAAGGCGCCATTCCACGGCATCGTGCCGGGGAAACAGGCAATGCCTCTCGGGCTGATCGACCTGCCCGTCACTTTCGGGACTCCGTCCAACTACAAGAAGGAGATCCTCACCTTTGAGGTGGTGGGCTTCCGTGGAACCTACCACGCCATCCTGGGGCGGCCGAGCTACGCCAAGTTCATGGCCATCCCCAACTACACCTACCTCAAGCTCAAGCTGCCGGGGCCCAACGGGGTCATCACCGTCGGCACGTCTTTCCAGAAGGCGTACGAGTGCGATGTAGAGTGCTGCAGATACACCGCAGCCATCACCTTCGTGGAGGATCCGGCGGTCCAGCTTGCGGAGAGCGCCGAGGATCAGCCGGACTCCAAGCAGTCGGCCACCTCCTTCGAGGCCACCGAAGTCGTCAAGGAGGACCCCTCGACCCTAGCAGCTCCGACGGCCGGACCGTACGGATCGGTGCTACCCTATCTCCCAAATAGGAAGGCGCGCTCGTCGACTTCCTCCGCGCGAACAGCGACGTCTTCGCGTGGAAACCCTCGGACATGCCCGGCATTTCGAGGGAAGTCGCCGAGCACTCCTTGAACATCAAGGCCGGCTCCAAGCCAGTGAAGCAAGGTCTGCGCCGCTTCGACGAGGAGAGGCGCAAAGCCATTAGCGAGGAGCTCCAGAAGCTTTTGGCGGCCGGATTCATCATGGAAGTGTACCACCCCGAGTGGCTAGCTAACCCTGTTCTTGTGCGAAAAAAGAACAGGAAATGGAGGATGTGTGTTGATTATACCGGTCTCAATAAGGCGTTCCCAAAGGATCCATTTTCTTTGCCGCGCATAGACCAGATAGTCGACTCGACCGCCGGGTGTGAAACCCTCAGCTTCCTTGACGCGTATTCCGGCTACCATCAAATTGTGATGAAAGAGTCCGACCAGCTCGTAACCTCTTTCATCACCCCCTTTGGCCCCTATTGCTACGTTAAGATACCATTCGGCCTCAAAAACGCGGGGGCTACGTTCCAGCGATGCATGCTTAAGTGTTTCGGGGACCTCATCGGGCGGACCGTTGAGGCTTACGTCGACGACATCGTAGTCAAGTCCAAGAATGGCGACCGGCTCATCCCCGACCTCGAACTAGCCTTCGAAAGGCTGAGAGACAAGCGCATCAAGCTCAATCCTGAAAAGTGCGTTTTCGGGGTTCCGAGGGGCATGCTGCTGGGTTTCATCGTCTCCATACGCGGCATCGAAGCCAATCTGGAGAAGATAGCGGCCATCAGCGACATGGGGCCGATTCGAAACATAAAGGGAGTTCAGCGCGTCGCCGGATGCCTGGCGGCCCTGAGCCGCTTCATCTCGCGCCTCGGCGAATGGGGGCTCGCTCTCTACCGACTCCTGAAGAAGACCGACCGCTTCGAGTGGACCGCCGAGGCCCAGGAGGCGCTTAACCGGCTCAAGAACCTCCTGACGAATGCCCCAGTCCTAGTCCCGCCAACCGACGGGGAGCCCCTCCTGCTCTACATCGCGGCGACCAGCCAGGTAGTCAGCGCAGCTCTGGTGGTGGAGCGAGAGGAGGAGGGACACGCCCTCAAGGTGCAGCGCCCAGTATACTTCGTCAGTGAGGTCTTGTCCGAGTCCAAGGCGCACTACCCGCAGATCCAGAAGCACATCTACGCCGTCCTCATCATGAAGAGGAAGTTGCGCCACTACTTCACCTCCCACCCGGTGACGGTCGTTTCGTCGTTCCCCCTCGGCGAAGTGATCTGGAACCAGGATGCCACGGGACGGATCACGAAGTGGGCGCTCGAGCTCATGGACCAGGGCATCACCTATGCCCCCCGCACTGCCTTCAAATCCCAGGTACTCGCCGATTTTGTAGCAGAGTGGACGGAGATCCAGACGCCATCGGCGTGGGAGAAGAAGGAGTACTGGACGATGTACTTCGACGGGTCGTTGATGAAGGCTCGTGCCGGAGCGGGTCTAGTCTTCATCTATCCTCTCGGCGTGCGCATGAGGTACATGATCCGCCTCCATTTTCCTACATCTAATAATGTCGCCGAGTACGAGGCTCTCCTCCACGGGCTTCGCATCGCCATCGAGCTGGGCATCCGGCGACTGGACGTCCGAGGCGACTCCCAGCTAGTCGTCGAACAAGTCATGAAGGAGTGGAGCTGCCACGACCCCAAGATGGCAGCCTACTGCAACAAAGTCCGCAAGCTCGAAGACAAGTTCGAAGACAAGCCCACGTCGCAAGGCGTTTCAACGAGGCGGCTGACGAACTGGCAAAGGCGGCATCCGGCTGAAAGCCCGTACCCGACGGCGTCTTCGTCAGCGACCAGTTCAAGCCCTCGATCCGTTACCAGGAACCGGGGAGGGTCGGTGACGCGCCACTTGCCTCGGACTCGAGCGTCGACCCGGGAGAGGTCGGCAACGTGCCACCTGTCTCGGACTCGGGCGCCAACCCAGGCGAGGTCGGCGATGCTCCACCTGCCCTGGACTCGGAGGCCGACCCCTCCGACCCCGAGATCATGGAGATCGATGCGAACCCAGCAACGGGGCCCGACCCCCCGCCTGACTGGAGAGCCCCGTACCTCGACTATCTCATCCACGAGACGCTCCCGGCGAACAAGACGGAGGCACGTAGGATTGCGCGCTGCGCCAAATCCTTCGTCATCATTGACCAGGAGCTCTACAAGTGGAGCCACACCGGCATCGTCCAGCGCTGCATCCCGATCGAATAGGGAAAGGCGCTGATTCAGGACACCCACGCCGGAGCCTGCGGCCACCACGCCGTGCCAAGAACCCTCATTGGAAACACCTTCCGGCAGGGCTTCTACTGGCCGACGGCGGCCGCCGACGCCACCCACGTGGTTCGCACCTGCGAATGGTGCCAATTCTTCACGCGCCAAACTCATCTGCTCGCACAGGCGCTCCAGACCATCCCCATTACATGGCCCTTCACGGTCTGGGGTCTTGACCTCGTCGGGCCCTTCAAGAAAGCGCCCGGGGGCTTCACCCACCTGCTTGTCGCCGTCGACAAGTTCTCCAAGTGGATCGAGGCACGACCGGTCGCGCAGATCAAACCCGAGCAGGCGGTACAGTTCTTCACCGGCATCATCCATCGCTTCGGAATCCCCAACTCCATCATCACAGACAACGGCACGCAGTTCACCGGGAAGAAATTCCTCTAGTTTTGCGACAACCACCACATCCGAGTGGACTGGTCGGCCGTGGCGCACCCCCGCACGAATGGGCAGGTTGAACGAGCCAACGACATGATACTCCAGGGTCTCAAACCACGGATCTTCGACCGCCTCAAAAAGTTCAGCGGCCGGTGGGTCGCGGAGTTCCCCGTGGTCAAATGGAGTCTAAGGACGACCCCCAGTAGGGCGACTGGCTTCACCCCGTTCTTCATGGTCTACGGGTCTGAGGCAATCCTCCCCACCGACCTGGAGTACGGATCGCCGAGGGTCAAGGCGTATGACGAACAAGGGAACCAGGCATCACTCGAAGATGTGCAAGACCAGCTCGATGAAGCGTGCGATGTGGCCCTGCTGCACTCGGCCAAGTACCAGCAAGCCTTACGATGATACCACAGTCGCAAGGTGCAAGGCCGAGCCTTCAACGTCAGCAACCTGGTGCTTTGCCTCGTCCAGGACAAGAGGGGTCGGCACAAGCTGACCCCTCCATGGGAAGGTCCCTTCATCGTCGCGCAAGTACTGCGGCCAGGCACGTACAAGCTGGCAACCCCTGACGGGCAAATCTTTGACAACACTTGGAACATAGAACAGCTAAGACGCTTCTACCCTTTACTTTTGTTTCCAAGTTTGTGCATACATACTTCTGTAACTTTTTAGTCCACGGAAAAAGACAATTTTGAGTCGATCTCGTTTGAGTCTCATCCCGAGCCCAGGGATATCCGACCCTGGCCCTGCCTCAGGGTCGCATATCCCTCGGGGGCTATCAGTGGCTTCGGCCCAAGTCACTCGAGTTCGTCTGCAAGGCTCGTCCAGAAAAACCCGCCAAATCAGAAACCATCACAACACCACAAAGGCAAAGAAACAAGAAGAGCCTTACCCTTGTACCGAGCCTTCAGCTCACGCTCCCGGTCGAGCCCCTGGGCCACGGCGGTCGGAAGCCCCTGCACTCGCGCATGGAGCTGACCGACCTCCGCCCCGAGCTTGGCCACCATCTTCTCGGCCTCGTCCTTCCGGGCCGCCTCGAAGTCCCGGTCCTGCCAAGCCTTCTGCCGCTCGTGCCGGATGCGCTCGGCGGTTTTCTGAAGGGCTTCATGTTCCCCCTTTAGCCGTACGAGCTCCTCGGCATCAAGGCGGGCCTTCTCAGCAGCGGCCTGGAACTCCTCGCGATCGAGGCGAGCCTTCTTGATGACGGCCTGGAACTTGTCCTCCGCCCGCCGCACGTCCTCCCGCGCCGCCTGCTCGCGCCTTTGCAGGTCGTTGATGACTTGCTGGGCGGCGGCAACCTGCGCGGTCAGCTCCCCGGTCCGCTGCCTCTCCGCAGAGAAGCGTTCCCAGAGCCCCCGCTCAAGCTGGAGGAAATCGGACTTCCCCCAGCTGCACTCTTGGAGGGCCTACAAGACAATTTATACTCAGTAACAGAGCGAAGGGAGGAAAATAACTGCCAGAGAGAACACCATACCTAGCCACCAGGAACAACGACACCGTCCAGCTCCCCCATCGCCGAGGATAGAGCAGCGCGGACGTTTGCAAGTCCGCCCTGCAATGCCTGCCACTTGCCCCACTCCTCGGCGTCATCCAACGTGAAGAGGGGTCTCTGCGGGTCATCGCGGGACATCCAGCAGGGTAGCCCCACTGCACGCCTTGGGAACGACATCGACCGAGACAAGGGTAGACACCGCCGCCCCTGATGCCGCTGGCCTCGTCGACGGTCCCGGCGTGTGCGCCGCCATCCTTGTCGAGGTCGCCGCGACCGTCGTCGATGTCAACGCGCGTCCCGATCCGTCCGCCGCCGCCACCGTTTCCGTCGCAGCTGCCGGAGCGGGCGTTCCTGTTCCCGCCGCCGCGGCGGCCTTCGTCGCGACCACCGAGGCAGGCGTCCCCGCCCCCGTCGTGGCCGCCGGAGCAGGCACCCCCGCCTCCACCGCCGCCGTTGCCTTCGCCACGGCTTCCCGGGCGGATGTCCCCGCCTCCGCCGCCGCCTTCGCCGCAGCCGCCGGGGCGGGCGTTCTCGCCTCCCCCGCCGCCTGCCCCGTCATGGCCGCGGGGGCGGACTCTCTCTCCTCCGTCACCACCGCCGTCCCCAACGCGATCACTGGGGCAGCTGCCCCCGTCTCCGCCACCACCGTCAGAGCCGTACGCTCCTCCTCCACCTCGTCATCAAGGTCTATCACCTCCCCGATCGGAGGGCCCCCAGGGGCAATGCCCTATCCCGCGGGGTCGCCGAGGAGGCAGAGGGCGGAGCAGGGGTCAGACCCTGCCCCGTGATCGGCTGCGGCACCACCCCACCGGTTGCCGCCACAGGAGCCACCTCCGCGGTAGGCTCCGCGGTCTCCCCGGCGGCACCGCCGCTCGCTGCCGGCGGAGTCGCGGTCCGCCCCGTGGAGGTGGACGACACCCGTAGCGCCTTCTTCGGCGCCAGCGGCGGGACGAGGCCTCGAGGGGCGGTGATGTGAGACAACAAACAACATCAGCAAAAACGACTCGATGCCGGGAAAGGAACGAGACGCGCATGGAATTTCCACTTACACTCCCCCAGCGCAAGAACGGCGGGTGCGTTTCGCCTCCGAGCTTGACGCCGACCCCGGGGCATCTGGCAACGGCCGCTTGCCGCTACTCCTCTGCTCCTGGGCCACAGGCAGAGGGACGGGGGTCGACTGCGTCGACTCCGGAGGCGCGCCCCACGCCGACCCCTGGGGCGCGGCCCCAGAACTTTGCGGGGTCGAGTCCCGGGCGGGCGGTCCGCTCGGTTTGTCCCCCGCGGCTGTTTGGGAGCGCTGCTCCCGGATGACGAGCGAGCCCGGCCGGGGGGCCAGAACGAACTCCTCCTCTTCCTCCACCTCGTCTTCCTCCTCCTCCTCCTCTTCGTCGTCGTCGTCGTCGTCGTCTGATACGACCTGGCCCTTCCGCCACCGCTGGAACTCCTTGGCGGCCTTCCTTCTCTTCCTCACCGTTTCCTTGTCCTTGTGCTACTTCTGCTTCTCGGCAAGGAGACGGTTCTGCTGCCACCGCTCGGCGTCCTCTGGCACCGGCGGACGCGAGTCGACAACTTTAGTCATGTGGCCCTGCAGACACGAAAGCTCCACGTCAAAGCGACGAACCAAGAAACGCAGGAAAAAGAAACGGGCACGCGAAGTCCTCACTAGATCGATGAAATCCTTGTCCGGGCGCATCGGAGGGTGGCCAGGCACCGGGTAATCGCCGTCCTTATCATCCAGCGCCTCCTGCTCGCTGCCGGATCTCGGAGGCAGCGAGCGCACCCGTCGCAAGGACGGTGCCCTCGATCGGTGCGCCGGGAGTCATCTCGGTGAGCGAGCGGACCCGGAGCATCAGCGGCGCCACCCGCCGAGCATGGTACGCCCCGATAACTCCGGCCCTGGTCTACCCCTTCCCCTTCAGGTACTCGATGGCCTGAAGCAAGCCGGTGATCCGTTTCTTCTCCTTCTCCACCGGGCCGTACGACCACAGCTCCGGCGCCACTTCAATGACGCGGCCGATGAACTCCGGCAAGGGGGAGTTAGAGTAGTTCTTCACATAGAACCACTACTGATGCCACCCCTTGTGGGACGCCGCGGTCTTCATCGCCATGCACTCCTTGGCGCGGGTATGGCGGAGGTGGATTCCGGCGCACCCTATCGGCACCGGGGTTGCCCGCTGCTGGCTCCCTCTCTTCTCGACCTTCTGGTATAGGCTGACCACAAAGAACTACTTCCAAAGCGAGAAGTTGGGCTCGATGACCAGGAACCCCTTGCACAGCATGACGAACGCCACGATGTGTTGGATCCCATTGGGATTAAGGTGCTGCAGCTCAAGCCCGTAGTAGTGCAGCAGCCCGCGGAAGAAAGGGCTCGGCGGGGTCGCGAACCCTCTCTTGTGGAAGTGGGCGAACGACAACGTAGCCGGCGGGCGGACTCGGCACCTCCTCCATCTCGGGGAACTGCCATTCGCCCCTTTCAGTCCTCTCACAAAGGAGGCCCTTCCTCGTGAGGCCGTCGGCGCGCGAGATGCCAAAGCTGGTGCGCGCCCAGGATCCCATCGCAAAGGGGTGAAAAGCTCGACGGCGGAAGGCGAGAAAAGTTGGAGCGCTGGGCGGAGGAAGATGAACGACGTGCAAGAAAGCTAAGGGCGCGCGAGGAGGTGAAAAAAATTGGGGGCAGATTGCGGGCGAAACTGGCGAGGCGGACTCCCCGTCTCATAGGAGGGCTCGTGGGAAGCAGAACAGACGCCCCCATCGCAATAAATGCGGCACTAGGTACGCCCCGTCACGCCCGCCCTTTTTTTGGAAATCGTGCGCACGACGTGCTGCAGGAAACATCCTCTCCTCCCTCGCTTTGTGGGTCGGCGCCTTCCGCCACTTCGCCTCCCAGAGAGTACGCGCGCACAACCTCCTCCGCATCTGGCCCAAAGCCCACCAAAAAGGTAAAAAAAAGGGATACGGGGCTGAAAACGCCCCTACGGCCCATTACGATCCAGGGGTTCGAAGGCTGGCCCACCATGGGTTCGACAGCCGCCCCAGGATGACCCCGAGCGAGGGGTGAGAAGGGACGGGTCCGCTAGCGGCCATCACCTGGGCGCACGACAGCCTAGGGCGTCCCAACCTCACATTCGAGTCCGGACCGGCACCAGAGTTCATGGTTTTTCCCCGAAGAAAGGCAACGAGCCACCGGATCCGATCGAACGGACTCGGGAACCATATGAACTGGCCAGCCCGAATCTGGGGTACGCCACCAGCTTGGCCCGAGCCGGACCCCCCCCCCCCCCCCCCCCCCCCGAACGGGGACCGGGACCCCACTCGAATCGACCCGTTTGCAGCTCAACGAGCACCTCGGTTCGTCTGGCGAGGATAGCGTGGCACGGCTCACCCCCTCCGTCTCAGCGAACGGACGCTTGAGGGGTAACATTCAAAAGTCGATCTGGCCTCCCGACCGGTCTCCTGCAACGTGCGGCAGCTCGGGGGCTGGCTTCGCAACCAATGACCACGCGAATGGCCACGACCTGAGGTCTCCGGACGGAAGGCGTCCTACGGAACAACGAGAATCTTCTCGCGCCAGGACATCCACAGGGCTCTCCGTCTGGTCAACTTCCCCGGCCAAGCCGAACAAACAACACTTCCCGTCCCCGATTTACTGCAGCTTGCACGACGAGCAGAGATTCCCGACGAACGACGATAACAGCCTCCGGAGGAGCGTCCCCACTCCACCACAGGCTCGGGGGCTACTATCAGGGGGAAATTTTAACGACCTCCTAATGACCGTTAAAACAACAATCATGAAGGCCCAGGCCCACCTGCGGCAATGGCGGCCGCCGTTGCCCTAACATGGGAGGGGAGCGCCCCGCTCCGCCTCGCCCGACCAAGTGCCTCGGGGTCGGACGCTCCCGACCCCTTGACGGCCAGACTCCGCCTCGCCCGACCAAGTGCCTCGGGGTCGGACGCTCCCGACCCCTCGACGGCCAGACTCCGCCTCGCCCGACCCGCGGTCCTAGGGTCGGGAGCGCCCGACCCCTCGCCACAAGGCTCCGCCTCGCCCGACCCGGGGCGTAGGGGGTCGGACTCACCCGGGCCCACAAGGTGAGTATCCGCCTCGGGCGCAGACTGGAAGATAGGAGTGCGGATCTCGTGGGCCCCCTGCCGATCTCGCCATAAATGCGCCGCGACTCTGGCGCGCAGAAAGGCGCCCGCGCCCCCGATGTGACACGCCACAAGTACCCAAGCACGACCGCCCAGTACAGGCTACAGTGGCCGCAGCCTTCCCCGATTCGCTACAGGGCACTCATGGCCCGCGCCGCCCGGCATAGGAGGAAGCCCCGCCCGTCCTCGTGCCCCGCGAATTCGGCGACAGGGACGTGACGTCCGCGTCCCACGGGCCATCAGCAGGGTAACAGGATCAGCCGCCTTCCCCGACGGGCACGGATGCCACGACCAAACGCCATCATCACGCCTGGCGGCAATGGCCCCTAGGGAAATCGTCGACAGGATCCGAAGGCAGCCGCCCTCTTCCGGGGGACGTGTTGACAGGAGCCGTAGGCCGGAGTGGGGGGCGGCGATCCGGGGACTTGGTCCTTTCCCTCATATGATATTTTACTTGGGGTAACTTATCTCTTTTACTACTCCTCACGCCTGGCTCATCTGTAACCCCGAGCTTCCCTTACGCTATAAAAGGGAGACCGGGGGCCATGAGACAGGGGACTCTGACTCTCGGATGGACTCTCTCTTCTCCGGCGAGAAGGACACACACACTCTCACCATTAGAGCACCAGCGTACACCGAAGAGACTTGGGACCAGCTCCCTCTCTCGCCCTCCTGTAACCCCTACTACAGACCCCGCGTGGGCAACACAAGCAGCTCCTCATACTGGACGTAGGGCTTCTCCTTGCCTGAACCAGTCTAAACCCCGTGTCTCCCACGCCACCATCCGAAGCCTTACGCGCATAAAAGAAATTTAGTAGTCTTAGTCTTGATCCGCTAATCTTGACGACGATAACCCTGTCTGGATTTATTTGTTTTAAAATTTTGAACTTGTATGAAATATTTGGGGTTTCTAAATAACAAATGAACAAGTTGTCAAATAAAAGGTTGTGATCTCCTTGAGCACTACAACTGCGGTACATGGTATATCTTCATCCGAGGTCGTTTGGACCACTTAATATATGATAAGTTACAATGAATTTTCAGACCACTAAATGATTTCAAATGAGAAGCTTATATATTATAAAGATTTATATCTCGTCGAGCTCTATAATTTTATTATAATAGTTTTCTTCATTTTAAATCATATGAAAATTTATAAATTTATTTGTGAGGGACCATTTCTAGAGGCGGGTTGTGCTATCACCCGCCTCTAAAAATTATTTTTCAAGGCCGATGATGTTATCACCCGCTCCTAAAGATGGTCATCATTTTTAGGGTCGGTTCGCCTCTCATCCCACTCTTGAAAATACTGATTTCTAGGCACGGTCCATGTTTGGTTCTGCCATAGAAATCTAGGGGTGGACTGAAACATAGACCATCCAAAAACTTAGATTTCTAGGGGTCAACCGGCTGGCACATTGCACCTGGAAGCGAAAAAGGGAAGACGAACTCTAGTCAGTTCTTGAAAAAAAAAATACCAAGCACACTTAAAATTGTTTTTGTAGCAATGATAATATGCAAATGACATGAAGAAATCGAAGGCAAAGTCTATTATTGTTTATCCATCCATACATGGCAAAGATATTCAAGGTGATGACTTTCAGTGCCTTACTTGCCAAATGGAAGTCATTACGCTTAGCAAAAAAGTAACATGCATAAAAGAGGTAAACTATTTTTTCCTCAAAAACCAAATCGTTACGCGGACACCAAATTGCCCATATAATAACTACAACCCCAACAAAATCAAACTCTATCATTTTTCTCTTGTGCCCGTTAGCCAATTTTCAATCATATGGGCTATTGACTTTGGTGGGTTTAACTTATTAACTATATTAATAACTGTCCAAATTATCCTGGCAGGTCGACAATAAAAAATGAGGTGCAGCAGATCCTCTAAACAGCCCCATATTTCATATTTAGAGGGTTAAGCTAAAAAGTTGCACTCCAGCAGACTCTCTACTACGCCCTCTATTTTACGAAGGCCTCCATATTTCCTCCTCCACCCTCCACTTTTAGGGGTCTCTAGGAAGCTCTCTATTATATGTTAGAATTGAGCGGCTATTGCTGGAGTTGGTGTAAATTTAGAGCCCCCTAAAATATAGAGGCAACCTCTATTTAATATTTGGAGGGTCTGATTCGCGGGCTGTTGCTGGAGTTGCTCTCATAGAAGCAATATTTCTGACTCTCGGATAAGATTTTCCTGGATAAGATATAACACCTTGTTGGAGTTATCAAAGTAAGATATGTATTTTTAGAGAGTTCTTAAGCTTCCATATAAATTTATTAGTGAAATGAGTATCCTGATTATAAGATATTGATATATAGAGCTGCTAGTAAAATTACCATATCTATGCAAGTCCCAAATAAAATTCTCTCCCATCAGAAAGTTGGTAAGAAGCTATTTTAGCTGCATGATTATACCAGGCAATCAATTTATCCCGAGCTAAAATACTAAATCATCTCTTCTAAAAGAGAGATCCCATGGCGTTTGATTCATAACATTTGCCATTACGTTGTAGCATAAGGATAGTAGACTAGAGAAAGAGCCTGTAGCCTAGTGGTTACAAGAGTCTCAGTAGCACCTGGGATCCTGGGTTCGACTCCATGTGGGAGCGAATTTTCTAGGATTTAATGGCGTTTATGCTTTCAATGGTAGGCGACGTTCCCGTCAACAGCGAGGCGCCTGTGGTGACTTCGTCGATATCAAGGATTTGCCGGCTCAGTCTCTCGGAGGTGCTCATAGGGTTAGGGTTACGTGCGTGTATTTATAAGGATGAGTGTGCGTACGTGTTGTGAACGTCTGTACCGTGTTTCTACAAAAAATAAGGATAGTAGACTATACAAGCCACCCACGGCTTCGCCTATACACATGGCTCTCTCTGGCTGCCACTGTACCGTGTCACAGAACTAGAGTAGCTGCTGCAGCTAGCTAGCCTGCAGGAGCAGAGAAGCAGGGACCACGACACGATGGACACGCCGGTGTGGTTCATCTCGCTGGCCTGCCTCGGCGCGCTGTACGTCGCCGCCCTGTGCGCCCGGCCCCTAGCGTACCTCGCGCTCTGCCTGCGCCGGTCAAAGGACCTCCACCGCTACGGCTCCCGGGCCATCGTCACCGGCCCGACGTCCGGCCTCGGCCGGTCCATGGCCATGGAGCTGGCGCGCCGGGGCCTGAACCTCGTCCTCCTCGACCTCGACGCCGCCAACCTCCAGGAGACCTCCCAGGCGATCGTGGCCCGTCACGCCGTGAAGATCAAGACCGTCGTGCTCGACCTCGCCCTCGTGGCCACTCCTCAAGGTGGTCATCAGTTCGATCAGCAGATCCTGCGTGCTCATGTGTGAAACCTCGATCTACTGATCGATGATGAGCTGTGGTGGTGTTGGTGCAGGCGACGAGGCGATCCGGCGGCTCGAGGAGGCGATCGCGGGGCTGGACGTGGGGCTGCTGGTGAACAACGCCGCCGTGAACACGCCCGGCGCGGTGTACCTGCACGAGGCGGACATCGAGCGGTTCGCGCGGATGATACGAGTGAACCTGTGGGGGCTGACGGAGGTGACGGCAGCGGTGCTGCCGCGGATGCTGGCGCGGGGGAGGGGCGCCGTCGTCAACGTCGGCTCGGGCTCCACGGTGGCCGTCCCGTCCTTCCCGCTCTACACCGTCTACAGCTCCACGGAAAAGTAGTAAACCTTTTTATTTTCATGTCTCACACTTGCTCAACAGTGCACACACACATCACAAAAATGTTTCTAGCTATTTGTAGCCAGTAGCCAGTGCTGGGTGGTGCGAATCTTAGCTTCTTGGTAGCCATACTGGATCGATGATGATGGTAATTAACTGAAATTATTGAATGATGTGTTGGCTCCAACCAGGAATCGACATCCAATACCAGGTTCCGTTCTACGTGCACACGCGCATGCTGTCGAGCGCCGTGAAGGCGAAGCTCCGGCCGTGGTTCGTGGCGACGGCGGACGAGTACACGCGCAAGGCGGCGCGGTGGATCGGGAGCGGCCCGCTGTGCGTGCCCGGCGCCGCCCAGAAGCTCCAGTGGTGCCTCTCCGGATTCGTCCCCGACTGGGCCCACGACTGGTACCGGATCCGCCTGCACCTGCAGCACAGAGCCGTCACCCGGGGCGCCCGCCGGGCCGTCGTCATCCCCGGCAGCGGCAGTTCATCACAGGTGATCGCCATCAGCAATTTCAATTCATCAGGGGGCCCAAAAGTCAGGGACTAATAACTGGCAGGGCCCCAGCCCTATCTGCCTCAAGTTGTGGTGGCATATACAAAGTTTAAATGAAGTTTCAACAATGACATGTATAATACTATTGCGAATTAAGGTTGACGATGATGGTGGTGGTGGCGGTAGTGTTGTTTAAGTTACTTAAAGTAATTTATTGTGAAATATGCATTCATTGATTTGATTTGCTCGCTGGATGATCATGCAATGCAAGTAGATATTGATGTTGCTGTGGCATGGGATTTGCAAACAACGCGCGATTGATGCAAATGTAATGGTATTATGTGTGCCATTGAACTTTCCCTTTTTCTTTTTAGTTTCTCCTTGGAACCAAATTCAGCCAACATCTGAGACGCTGGAACATGCTTGGGATCTGGTGTCTGGAATTCCCATATATGGGCACGGTATGAAAAAATAGTGGAGGTAGCCTACCTAATTGGGGATCCAGAGATTGTAGATGTCAAAAGTCTTGCTGGTTCTGGTCCTATAAAGGTGAAGGTTTGGTGCAGTGACCCAGCTGAGATTAGTGGCTCAAATAGTGTCTACTTGATTGGTGCTGGGTACAAAATCACTTGGAAAGTGGAGAAGAAATTGGGTTAGAAGGATGAAGAAGAGGGAAAAGACCCCTAGGATGATATGGAAGATGAAGAGGGCGAAGAGGAAAAATCTTATAGCTACACCGCGGTCCTTGAGGAATTTACTAACTCTGCCAAAGAAAAACCAGATGGTGAAAGTGGGGGCCAAAACTCTGCCACAGCAGCAGGGGTTCTGATGCTCAGGGGCAATATAGAACTATTAGTTTGGGTCAGGAGATTGTTAATGTGCAAGCTGAAGTTGTTCAGTCAAAAATCTGTCCCAGTATTGCTGAGCAGAATGAATTAATCAAGCAGTAGGTTTTGGCATCTTTCTCCGTCAGACCTGAAGATACTGGGCTATTGGTGGTGGATCAGGTCTCTCTGCCTCATGCTGGAATCACTTCTGGTGTTGAAGCTATTGATGGTCAGCTGGAGATGGAGGTGGATGTTGCGGGGGATCACACTCCTCTCCTACAAGAAGATAATCTCTGGGGGGCTAGTCAGCTGTCTGAGCTGGAAGTGGAGGAAGTCCCTTCTCAGGGGATAAGGGAAAGCCAGTATCTGAGCCTACTCACTTTGTCGGTGGGCCCAAGACTGCTGAAGCCACTTATTACAAAAACTCTGCCCCGACCATGGCGACAAGAGAGAGCAAGAGGGCCAAAGGGAATGGCACTCCAATTCCCATCAGAGCTGAGAGAAGGGTGGCTTCTTCCTTTGATACAGGTAATACCTCACATTTTGCCGTTTTCCATTCTATTGATAACTCACTTTTGGCTGATGTGGCTACTGGTAGTGGTATTTGCTTAGGGGGTCAGATTGAGAAACATTGACAGAAACATTAATACACTAAAAGCTAGAGAATTAGTCCAGGTTGCTTTTGCATCATCAACCAATAATCTAGCTCCTCAAACTGAGCCTGAACAGATTGTGGAGGAGAGTCTTATGGAGGAAGACATCCCACTGAATGAGGAAAACATTAGACTAGTGGAGGGTGTGGTGGAGGACCATATTCTCCCTTCAGAAGTTGACCCATTGGGCAACCCTAGAGCTGAGGGTAGGAGCACAGCTGAATCAAAATTTAAATGAGGCTCCTCATTTGGAAGATCAGGGGTCTAGGGCAGAAAGGGAGAAGATCATAGTTGGTGGAGTTGGTTCAAAAGTACCAAGTGGAGGGGGTCGGCTTGCAGGAGACAATCAAGAGGAATTTTACAGACAGAGAATTATAGGGGCTTTGCATGGGTATGCAGTTTAAGTGGTCCTGGATTCCTGCTGAAGGTCACTCTGGTGGTCTTTTGTTAGGTGCTAAAGAGGATTGCTTTGAGGTGCTTAGAGAAGTGAATAGAGTTTTCTGTCAAAGTGTGCTCATTTTCCACAAGGACACTGGTGTTCGTTGGGAATTAGTGAATGTCTATGGACTTGTCCATGATAGCTAGAGACCAGGATTCCTGGCTGAACTGTCTGTGGTTGTGGAGGAGGCTCATGAGGCTGTACTGATTGGGGGGGGGGGGATTTTAATCTTGTGAGAGATGCAAAAGAAAAGTTTACTGGAAGGGTATCTGCAAGATGGGTAGATGCCTTCAATAACTTTATTACCTCTTCTGAATTGAGGGAATTGCATAGGATTGGGGGAGTTTTACTTGGTCTAATAATCAGGAAATCCGAATCAGGGTTGTGTTAGATAGGGTGCTAGTTTCCAGCAAGTGGGAGTATCTTTTTCCACTAACCACAGTTCAAGTGATTACCAGGATCGATTATGACCATAACCCCTTACTTGTGGATTTTGGGGAAAACAGTAGGGTACGGTCCAAATCTTCAGATTTGAGCCTAGCTGGATAACGCAAGATGGTTTCCATAGCTGGGTGATGCAGAAATGTCCTGACAGGACAGAAAGCTATGTCCTAGATTACTGACACAAGATCTCTAACTGCCTAAGTAAAGCATTGAAAGGGTGGGGGTGGGAATATTGGGAGTGAACAGAGGAAACGTAAGAAAAATCTCTTACTGAATGTGAGGTTCTGGGATGAGGAGGCAGAGAAAAGGGACTTATCTACTGATGAGTGGGCTGTGAGGTACTCTTGGTAGGAACCTCTTATGGAAATCTATAAAGAAGAGGAGTTTTTTTTTTGCAGAAGGGGGGGTGTTTGAAAAATGGTTTTGGAAGGTGATGCTAATACTGGATACTCCATGGGGTCGCTAATGGGCATAAGAAGAAATTTACAATCAAATCCCTGGAAGAGGGGGAGAAGATCATCTCTGAAACAACCGAGCTGGAGAGGCATGTTTCCAGTTACTACAAAAGCCTATTCGGTAGTGAACCTGAATCCGAAATCCACCTTTTTAATGGTTTCTGGGCGGACTCTGGAGGCCTTTCAGAGGAGAAGAAAGAGGCTCTCATTAGGCCTTTCACCCTTGTGGAGTTGGAATTTGCTGTTAAAGAGATGAAGACCAACACTGCACCTGGGCCTGGCGGCTTCTCTACTCTGTTCTTCAAAGAGTTTTGGGGCTAGTGTAAAGTGATTCTAATGGAAATGCTTAATCTGCTGCATAGGGGGGATCTCGATTTGTCCAGGCGCAAGTACATAATCATCACTTTGATACTGAAAGTCAAGGGCCCTACGAATATCAAGCAATTCCAGCCGATTTTCCTCCTTAATTAATCTACAAGATCATCACTAAAGTGTTGACCGTGCGGTTAACGAGGGTGGCCAATAAGGTTATTGGGGTGAGTCAAATAGCCTTTATCCCAGGCAGGAATATATACTTGATGGAGTGGTTGTGGTTCATGAGGTCCAACACCACCTGAAAGTTAGGAAACAACGGGGCATTATCTTGAATTTGGACTTCGAGAAAGCGTATGATAAAGTGCGTTGGAGCATCCTCAAAGAAGTGCTTTTTCTGAAAGGTTTTCCTAACAAATGGGTTTAGTGGGTCATGCAAGCTATGTCGGGGGGAAGGATGGCCATTAATCTGAATGGTGAATTGGGTGAGTTTTTTAAAAGCTATAAGGGTGTGAGGCAGGGGTCCCCTCTCCCCTTATTGTTCAATTTAGCAGGTGATGCCTTGTCGAAAATCTTGAATAAAGCTAAACATAATGGTGTGATCACAGGTGTGGTGTGTTGGGGACACCACCTCCGGATCCCGCCGAAGGGCCACGTCACCGAAGACCAATGGAAGAGAGCCCCATGAAGGTTCCCCGAAGTACCTCATCACCAAAGCCCCGGGGTCCCCAAGGCCCCGCTCGGTTGGAAGACCGATGCCTTCGGTGGGCCTTCGGCACAAGAGGGCCGAAGGTCAGCCGAAGGAAGCGAAGGCGATGAGCAGTAAAGGTTAGGAAGGAGTGAAATTACCAGATGCCCATATTCTCAGAATATAGCCGTTGGGGCGTAAAAAGGTGTGATTGTGATCAGGGTAGTTGTAACCGCCCCTATAAATACCCCTGTAACTGTAACTGATGGGACAGATCTTGCGCAATACAATACACTTTACTTGTGCATTCTGAAGTGTCTTGTTATTTGGTGTTGTTTATTCAGTTATCACGGGCTGTTGTGGTGCCTCATCCCTCCGAAGGGTACCCTCCACCAACAGTTTTGGCGCCCACCGTGGTTCATTCCAACACACTCATGGCACAGGAGAGGACGACGGGACTTCGGTACCATCTTCCGAAGAGGCCGGAGCCGTCATCACCGCGCCCAAGGCGGGCCGCGAGAGCAACGAGGCCGACGAAGTCGAAGACATCGCGAACGGCACCTTCGAGGTTCAGCTCGAGGAGTGCAGAGTCTCAGCCGAAGACATAGCAGCCTACCGAAGAATCGAAGCTAGGCTGGCCGAAGTCGCTGCCAACGCAAGACGAGCCGCAAGAGCAGCACAACCATCCACTTCGCAGATGATGATTAGAGGAAGGGGTAAAGAGACCGAGTCAGCAAGCAACGAAGCCGCAGAACATTACAGGCGCCTCAAAGAAGACGAGCTTCGGCTAGAGCTCGTCTACAAGCAGATACAGGAGAAGAAGCGGGCACTGGAGTACGCATGCTCCGCCCAGAACGCAGAAAGAACTGAAAGCCAAGAACAAGCTCAACAACCGAGGGGTACTAACACCAGATTACCACCGAGGCCCAGTCCCATACATGTTGTGGACAAGCCAGAGGACTCAGAAGAGGAATACTACAGGAGCCAAAGGGTCGAGCGCCGAAGGTCACGTCATCACCACAGTCCTCGCACCCCGCTCTCGGAGGATTTGGAGAAGGAACTATGGCCACCGCGCTTCAACATAGTGATTTTGCCTCAATACAACGGGGAGGCAGACCCCAGAGTGTTCTTGCTCAAATACGAAGCATCCGTAGAGTCAAATGGGGGCGGCCCAGCTACCAAGGCGAAGGCCTTTGTCCTAGCATTGAAAGGTTTGGCACAACACTGGTATGCAAGTCTCCCGAAGGGTTACATCCACTCATGGAGCCAGCTAAGATCAAAGCTATTGACAAGCTTTAGAGTGCTCAACACCTAAGAATTGACATCATGCGATTTCCACAATTGCAAGCAAGGCCAAGATGAATCCCTACAAGACTACATGCAGCGCATCATCAAGATGCGAGCAAAAGCACCAAATGTGACAGATTTGTCCGTGATTGAAGCCACAATTAGCGGCCTTGGGGTCGGCGCGTGCCAAGAATACCTTGATCGATGCAAGCCTCACTCAGTTGGTGAACTCTTCGACATTATGCAAGAATATTGCAAGTCCGACCGAGGCCGAATAAGGAGAATCGAAGCCCTTAACCAAGAGAAGAAAATGAAAAAGAATCGGTGGAACCAATCAAAGCCATGGCATGCAGACTAGCCGAAGCACAACGATCACAAGCAGGTGAACACGGTGTCAGAGGGCACTGAGCCCAGCAACTCGCATACCCCGTCCAAGCGAGGATGCGGGGCAAAAGGAGGCCGAGGAGGTCGCAGAGGTCGAGGCCAGCATCAGAAAATCCCCTTTTGCTATTTTCGCGGCAAAGACATGGGTCACTGGACAAATGAATGCCAGTACTTCAAGGAGAAGAAAGATGAAATTGAGAAGAAGGCCCCAGAGCCCCCGAAGCCGGTCAATTACACTTCGCAAGAGAACAAGCCCATGCCTTCGGCATCAAGCCAATGGGCACCGTCCTACCCACCGTACAACTACAACCCGCTCCCGTATGCTCCACCTTACCTGTAGCTGCCAACGCCACCGATGCCCCAGCACGTAGCACATGCTTCGGGGCACCGAGCTCCTCCCGCGAGTTATCATAATCCGTCATATTCGGGATACCACCTCGGTGGACACGCACCGCTACACCGGCCTACGACCCCGTAAACTACCACCTTCCACCTGCTCTGAAGCTTGAGCCAGGCCAAACCCCACAGTCCTCCGATTCGCCAAAGGTAAATAACTCCGGAGGCTCAATGGTAAACGTCATCAATGCCATATCCAGAGGATCGAACGAGCCAGTTCATGAGACGAAACAGTAGCGAAAAGACTACCTTCAGGCAGTAAATCATGTTTGTGCAGGCAAGCACTTCAAGACCACATGGTCCCACGTCCCGATAACTTTCACCGAAGCAGATCTGAGGCTTCAGTATTAGCCACACAATGATCCTCTGGTCATCAGAGCAAATATTGGCAAGAACATAGTACATTTCTTCGGCAATGATGTAGGAAGAATCCTTGTGGACAACAGCAGTTCGGCGGATATCATCTTGTGGCAATGTTTCGTCCAGTGGGGTTCATGGAGAAAGATTTGAAAAAATCCACTTCCCCGCTGATAGGCTTCGGCGGGAAGATAATCGAAGCAGTGGGCAAGGCAGATATAAATGTAACCTTCGGTCAAGGGCCAACAATGAGAACGGAGGTCATAACCTTCGACATCGTGGACATCCAGTACCCATACAATGCCATCTTTGGCAGAAACACTATCATCAAGTTTGCTGCTGTCATCCACCAGCCTTACTTGTGCATGAAGACTCCCACGGCCGGAGGGGTCGTAACAGTTTCCGGTAGTCAAAAGGAAGCCCGAAGGTGTGAAGACAACACTTCTTAGTCCTCGAAAAATGTGCACGCCATTGAAGACCAAAAGCAAACTGAGGATGAAGGCAGTCAATAGGAGGTCGAAGCCCAAGAGGCTACCGAAGGTTTGCAGCCGGCAGAGCACACCAAAAGGGTGCCCTTATGTGAAGATGTCCCAGATCGCACAGTAGCCATTGGCAAGGGCCTAGAGCAAGCCGAAGAAGAAAGACTCGTCTGTTTCCTTCGAAACAGTCAAGAGTTATTTGCATGGTCATCGGCAGACTTGAAAGGGGTAAGTAGGGATGTCATGGAGCACGTCCTCAAAATGGACCCGAAGCACAAACCAGTAAGACAGAGGCTTCGGACAATGTCCTAAGAAAGAAAGAAAGCGGCTCAAGCCGAAGTCCAGAAACTCCTAGACGCCGGGGTAATACGAGAAGTCCAATTCTCTGAATGGCTAGCAAATGTTGTAATGGTCAAGAAGAAGAATGGCAAGTGGCGAATGTGTATAGATTTCACGAATCTCAATAAAGCATGCCCGAAGGATGACTACCCACTGCCTAGAATCGACACATTGGTAGATGCAGCTGCAGGGTCAGAAATGATGAGCATGTTGGATTGCTTCTCCGGCTATCATCAGATCTGGATGAGAAAGTGTGACGAAGAAAAACCAGTTTCACAACACCCTTCGGCACCTTTTGCTATATGAGGATACCCGAAGGCCTGAAAAATGCAGGAAGCACTTTCAACAGAATAGTGAAGGTAGTCCTCGGTTCTTAGTTGGACAGAAATGTCTCAGCACATGTGGATGATGTAGTGGTCCGAAACCAAAAAAGAGAAGATCATGTGGCGGACCTTCAGGAGACTTTCGCAAACCTTCGGCAACACGGCCTCAAACTAAACCCAGAGAAGTGCGTTTTCGGGGTGATGAAGGGAAAACTCTTGGGATGCATGATTTCCGAGAGAGGAATCGAAGCTAACCCGGAGAAAATTGAAAGCCATCAGATGCATGGAAGCTCCACGCAATCAGAAAGATGTGCAGAAATTAGCGGGCCGCCTGGCTTCATTAAATAGATTCATCTTGAGGTCCGCTGAGCGAAGCCTACCATTCTTTAAGGCACTCAAAGGCTTCGGCAACTTCCAATGGGGGCCAGAGCAACAAAAAGCATTCGAAGAGCTGAAGAGTTACATTGAACAGCTGGCAGTCATGTCTAGCCCCACCCCGAAGGCAGAGCTCTTACTGTACATTGCTTCCTCCAGAGCAGCAGTCAGCGCAGCGCTGGTCGAGGAGCGCAGAACCGAAGGAGTTTTGAGATAGGTGCCGATATACTTTGTGTCCGAAGCACTCAGAGGCTGGAAGTTATTATACTCAGAGATGGAGAAGATGGCATACGCAATGGTAATGGCAGCAAGAAAGCTTCGGTATTGCTTCCAGAGCCACATAATCACCATACCAACATCATACCCTCTTCGGGACATGTTCGACAACAGAGTGGCCTCCGGCAGAATAGGCAAGTGGGCAGCACAGCTCACAGAGCACACAATCAATTTCACCTCCCGAAGCGCAATCAAGTCCTAAGTATTGGCAGATTTCATAGCAGACTGGACACCTTCATCCCCAACTCAGTAGCAACCAACCATAGAGGTCATTTGGCACATGGCGTGCGATGGGGCATACTGTGAGAAAGGAGCAGGGGCTTTGGCTATCTTGGTCGCCCCTTCAGGTGTAAAACTAAAATACGCAGTCATACTGGACTTCGGCGGCTGCACAAATAACGTGGCAGAATACGAAGGCCTCCTCTTGGGGCTTCGGAAGGCGAGAGCATTGGGAGTCCGTCGGCTATCCATCAAGTCCGACTCAGAGCTCATCACGGGGCATGTGGACAAATTGTACAAGGCACAACACCCAGAGCTAATGAAATATCTGGAAGCAGTACGGGGAATGGAGAAATACTTCTTGGGCTTCGACGTCAGAAGCTTTCCGAGGGCATTGAACAAAGAGGCAGATGAATTAGCAAATGCAGCCGCTCAACAGAACCCGCTCCCCCAGACGTGTTCTTCGAAACACTGAAACAGGCATCAATCCACAATGGCGAAGAACCCGTGAAGTTTGTTAATGCCATCTCCAGCGAAGACTGGAGAGCCACAATCATGGCATACCTCCGAGGACACTTCATACCGGAGAATGAGAAGGAAGAAAAGAAAATGGCGCTTTGAGCTAGAAACTACACAATCATCGAGAAAGACTTATAGCGAAGGGGGGTGTGCACACCACTCCTAAAATGCGAGTCCAGGGATGAAGGCAGGCAGCTACTCACAGAAATACACTCCGGCATGTGCTCGTCTCACATCGGCACACGAGCCCTCATAGGAAAAGCTTTCAGGCAGGGTTTCTATTGGCCTTTGGCAGTGGCAGATGCGCACGAAATAGTCAAAACATGTTCCAACTGCCAGAAACATATACACTACACCAAGTTCCCGCCCGAAGAAGTACACCTCATTCCGCCAATATGGCCTCTCTCCTGATGGGGCATCGACATCGTCGGACCGCTACCGACGGCCCCGGGCAACTACAGATACACGGTAGTAGCAGTTGAGTATTTCACAAAGTGGGTTGAAGCAAAGGCCCTCTGGGACATTTCAGCCGGAGCCCTCCAAAAATTTTTCTGGCAGAACATTGTGTGTCGCTTCGGTGTCCCGAGGGAGATAACTGTAGACAATGGCAAACAGTTCGATTCAATGACCTTTCGGGCATTCTGTGAATAATTGGGAATGAAGCCATGCTTTGCTTTGGTGTACCACCCTCAGTCTAACGGGGTGGTTGAAAGAGCCAACGACATCATCTTCACTGGCATCAAAAAGAATATCACCGACCAACTGAAGGGCAAATGGGTCGACGAGCTCCCAAGAGTCATCTGGTCACACAACACGACCGAGTCAAGAACCACGAAGTTCTCCCCTTTCAAGCTTCTGTACGGAGAAGAATGCATGACGCCGGAGGAACTCTAACTCGGCTCATTGCGCACAACCGAAGAGAACCTAAGGCACGAAGATATGGGGGCAACCGTCGATATCATCAAAACAGTGAGGCTGCAAGTAGCCAAAAACCTAAACAAGTACCAAGAAGAGACCCGAAGGTGGAAGAACAAGAAGATAAAGCCACGGGAAATCAAGGAAGGCGACTTCATCCTAAGGCGCATACCGAAGAGCAAAACGATGGGGAAGCTCAACAGCAAGTGGGAAGGCCCGTTCCTTGTAACAGAGATGGCAAGACCCGAGGCCTGCAGGCTTCGGGACCTCAACGGTGTCGACGACCAGTACTCGTGGAACAAAGACATGCTCCAGAAGTATTTTGTGTAGGAAGCCATTGTAAGGGCCCCCGGAGGAAAAATAACCAAAGGGGCTCATAGAATTCATCATGTATTTTCATTTCCTCTTTTTTGATCGGGCTGCGATCAAACCATGTACCAAGGACCCGCACTCTTTTCCTCACGGGGGAAGCCTTCGGTCGCCACCACGGTAACCGAAGGTGTGAGGTTTTTAATGAGGCGGTCATCCTATGTAACCCCTTGTGAAATATAAACAAGGATCCCCCAAGAGAATGACTCCATAGGGGAAGAAAGAATGCCGAAGCAACTACCCACTTCGGTCGAAGAGGGGTTGTCATCAGCACGCAGCATACAAAATGCTAAGAATAAGTGAGCACGGGTCGCCGAAGCTGGAAATGCTCGTCCCCCCTCCGCTTCACTTCAAAATTAAAATAGAACGAGGCCCTCTCGGTCAGGAACCGATGGCATTCGTAAATAAAAATGAAGCCCTCTTGAACTGGATTCAATGGCATTCGCAAGAAAATAAACCACCACCAACCCGATGCCCTGATCAAGCGAAAGGGGGGTCGCGCTTCGCAATAACAGTTCCGCTTAACCAGGTCGTCGTGATGCCAGTGAAGGGGCTCCAGAACGAATAAGAAACGCAACCCGAAGCCCCGATCGAACAAAGGGGGGTGGCGCTTCGCTCTATAAACATGTTCAATCAGGACATCGCGTTGCCGATGGAAAACACTCAATGCACGATTCGCATGTTGGCGTTCGGTAAAATAGTAAAAAGCTTTGGCACTCCGTCTAAAGCAAAGGGGGGTGTATGGTGCTTCACTCAAATAAATCTACTCAACCAGGACATCGTGTTGTCAACAGTCCAGGGTTCGGAAGACCCCACCGAAGCAGCAGACTACAGAACATAATGGTGGCGCTTCAAAAATAAGTAACACATCAAACAACGAAATACTATTACAAAACACAATGTCTGTCATCAACGGAAAAATACATCATATCACAAAGCCGAAGGCATAATGCCTTTGTCAAATCAAACACGGCAAAAGGCCGCCCTCACAATCCTTTATTCGCCAAATGCAGCTCGATCGACCTTGTCGACCAAATCTCTGACCGCAACATCAACTATTGCTTCGGCTGTTCTATGAAGGGCATCTTCCGAAGGCATCCCTGCAGCCGAAGACAACATAAAGTCAAGACGGTGTTGTGGCTTCTCGCCCGCACTCATTGCAGTGCACGATACATGAACTCAAAAGAACCAGCATCCTCGTCAATGGGCTCCGGTTTCGGTTCGTTGAGCCCTTCGGGTGGAACATACGGAACCTCGGAGCTACACTGGATCCTTCAGATCACCCTATGAAGGGCATGATCGGCCAAAATTCTAGCTTGCTGAGCAGGGTCCCGCTGGAACTCAGCAAAGAACGCCTTCGCAGCAGCATTTTGTTTCTCGTACAAGCGCAACTTGATGGCCCAAAAGTCATCAAACGACATCGAGGGGTATTGAGCATGAAACTTTAACCACGAGTCTCCAGTCACAAAGAAGTCATCGCGATTCATTCGCAAAGGAACAATACCTTCGGTTGCCCGCGTAGGCTCCACCGCAGCGCCCTGCACAGGGCCGATGGTGTTAGTACCAAAATAATATTACAGACCAAAACAAAAGAAGAGTACTCGCGACCGCCTGCCGGTTGGTTCGAGTACCTTCCTCAATAGTCGGCCCGGGAGTAGCCCCGGGGGCTTTAGTCTCCGGCTCCACCTCCGAATTTGCCGGGGGCTCGAGATCTTTTCCTCCGTCCGCCACCGACACATCCTTGACGATTGGAGGCTCGGTGGTACTCGCAACTACAGGTACTTTTGGCAATGAGTCTTTACTCGTGCTAACCTGGGCGGTGCTGGAGGCCGCCGGCTTGGGAGTCTCCGACTTCCTGCACAACTATGTTAGTACTCAACACTAACACAAAAATCTACAGCATAAAACTTCTGGTTACCAACCTTGCAGGCTTCCGGAGGGGGAGTACCATTGGTACCACCAGCCCTCGCGGTGCGGTTTTATTCCCGGAACAGGGGGAGGCCGGCTGGATAGTGGCAGGCGGCAATCGCCCCGCTGCTGGACTCCTCTCCCCGGTCTCTCCAACTACCCCTTGCCTCGGGGGCTCGGGGTTCTCCTGAGTCCCACTACAGGAGTAAAGTAACTAAGTACTTGTGGATATATGGCAAGATCAAGCAGCTGAGGACTGCAGACTACTTACGTAGCCTGGCGACTGGTAGCCGTATCTACGGCTGTAGTGGCCCTTTGCTTGCGCGTCGCCACTCGTTGCGGGCGCGGCAGGTCAGCTGCAACATCATCCGCGGCCTTCTCGGCGGGTGGATTCCGGGCTGGCTCCTCGAAGATTGGCTTAGGTGGGTCAGACCTGAACCGCTCCAAGTCGGCCTACACTCAAGAAAAAGCTATCAGTACCAAGCAAAACAAGACGACTACACCATGAAGGTACTCGAGTAACCACTTACCGATCTGGTGGGTTGCTCGCGGCGAAGAGCCACGGGATGTAAGGCTGCGAGTTTACCCCCGTAAACAGGCGGGTAACCAGGCGCATGATCTCCTCGATGGATAGCACGTCCCTGATCATCCATGATGGGTCCTGAATGTAACATCCCAGAATTTTCTCCCAGAATGTTAATGTCCAAAAATGTGAAATTTCAAAAACTTTTTGTGTGAGAGTGTTTTGAACTAGCATAACTTGAGGTTATTGTTTGATCTCTCTCTAAGATTCCTAGGAAATTAAAACCTAATTAACTATAAGGACACTAAAGTTAGTGTGAGCTTTTGGAATTCAATTGAGTTTTACTTCTACCCTATTTAAACTAATTGTTTTGAAATTATTTTGGATTGTTTGAACTTGTGTGGAATTCAAATTCAGTGAGCCCTTGTTGACATTTCCTAGCGTCACAAAAATAAATCAGCAAGCCCACGGATATCGTTGTAGCTTTCACCTAGGAGTATTCCAAGGGTATCGTATCCACTAAGGAACATGTGTACTTTCTCTACGGTTCAGGTTCGTCCAAGGACACCACACCCGCTAGAGGTGAGGGTAGAGAGGTTTCCTAAGGCTGTATTTTAGAGATAAGATAGAACTGTCCTAGCTGCTCGCTTCGGGCTACTAGCTTACCCTAGAATAAAACTGGTGGGCTCCAATACTACGGCACTGGGATATACCCGAATGGGGAGGGTTCCGCTGGATAGACAGGGTTGACACCACCTTCTACCTACCTCATCTAACCATGGGATATACCACAACCAACAGGTAAGTCTAGTCTAGACACCACGTCTACAATATTGTTACTACTCCAGCCTATGGCCTTACACTAAAGCACCCACTATAAACTAGTGAACTACTAATCCAGCTAAGCAAATAAAGAGCTAGAACTATGACTTAACTAAGAAACTAAGCACATAAGAAAGTGCGAACACTTACTTTGATCGACAAGCATCCATCGAGGTACAAGTTGGAGAAGAGTGCCGACAAACCCGGTACTTCCCCAAACTCCTCCCCACTCTCTCCCTAACTCTAATCATCTCCAGAGATGAGCCGAGAGCTCATGAACACAAGAGAAACTCCAAGAGGGAGTTGAGAGGGATGTGAAGGTGTGTCCACTTTAGAAACACCGCCCTTATATTTATAGGGGTGTGTGAGGGTGTTTCTGCTGTGCAATGCGTCGAAGCCTATCCAAGCTGCCTTAAGCAACCAATCAGGAGGCGCCACGTCGAAGGGGAAGGTCGGTTGCCTCCCACCCGGGTCGACCGACCTAGGTAGGTCGGCCGAACCAGGCCTGGCCCGGCTCGGCTCCTCCTTTGGCCACGTGGTTTGTAGGTGGGTCCTAGGGGCTATGGCAGGTGAGTGGGCCTTGGTTGAGGCTGGTTCCTTGCCTTGTTGACCCTCTTTTGCTCTTTACCTTGCCTGTTTGCGCATTCTGGAATTACGCCTTGAATCTTAGTTGCTCATTTCCTGCAATTTCATCACGTAATCGCCTGCATACAGAAATCGACTAGCACTGGTGGAATTCGTTAGATAAAGCCCTATTCTAGTGTTGGCCTTTGGATAAATGTCGCTTTTATGCAGGTTTTGACGGTCAAAAAGTGGTCTATATCGAGTGTCAACAAGATCCCCCACACTTGGCCCTTTGCTCGTCCTCAAGTGAAGGCGACAGAACCAAGGCGGAATGGCTGCTCTGGTAAGGTTCCTGCATAAAAGTTATTCTAAACCCTTACCTTTGTTCACGAACCATGAAGTGTCTACCAATATGCTATAGGCGGTTGAAGGATGGAATGATGATGACTTAAGTATCCTCTTCCGCTCACCTGCTGACCTTGGGATTTTTTTGAAAGATTTTTGAAAGGAAAATATTCCATGGTCTTACCTTCAGGCAGCACTCTCAGTCAATCATTTGTTTAGCTTAGACTGTAACCCTCTCTCCTTTTATGTAAAGCTGAAGTGGAGCTCGGTAGGAGGTATATGAAGGCGCTCTTGAAGGTACATCTCTTGCAACATCAAAGGTTGGATCCACAGAGATTCTGTATCATTTACCTGTTTGATCAAGAGAGTGCACGTGTGGCGGATGTGAACTCTTTTTGTATTGATCTTTCCTCTCTTCCTTCACCCCTTCTTTTTTTCTTTCTTTTTTTTGGGTCACGTTTCTTTGGCATGCCATCTTTTATTTCTCTCTCTCTCTCTTCTTTTTTTTCCGAGGAATAATTGGAGAGCGATCATATACCTTCTGAGGACACTTTATTAATGATATTGGACGATGATTCGTGCACGTGCCTCTCGATCAAACACATAAAGAAACAGATCTCGCTTGGGTCACAACATTTGATAGAGCTCAATGTAACAGCAAGGCGCTTTTATGTGGGGTTTTTCACAATGTAAAGTAACTGCGTATGGCTGTGGTAGGTAGAAGGATAAATAGACCATGGGATAGTTTTGTTTTTAGCTAAAAAGAAATTCCCAAGTTCAGCAAGAGAAATAGGTAGGGAAACTTTCGTCAAAACCATATCACATCAAACAATAACTTTAGCATTATGGGTTCCCTAACTGGTGGTTCGCAAACTCAAGCATGGTAAAGAATAAAATTTATGCATGAATCACCCAGCGGCACGGCGGGTTCTCATGAGTTAAACCGTTTTAGATTTGGCAGTTTTAATAGCATGTTTAAAACTCGGAGGATAGGGAGAAAATGAGTGAGGACATGCAAACCGTGAGTTGAGAACGAGATGCTATTGAATATTCACTTGCGTACGAGTCCGTCCTGCGGTGCACGTGAGTCGTGGGGGTGTGTAACTGGATGTAGCGAGGATCTCCTACACACTTGTTTTAGAACCTGTCTTTATTCAATCAAAGCAAAAAGTAAAATGCAAAAAGGCTCTGCCGGCATTAACACCGGGGAACCAAAGTTTGAATTATTTAAAGCAAATGGGGGCGCTTACAATGAAAATAAAATGAGATGAAGCAAACTAATCAAAAGAAATAAACCTGATTCTAGCACCCATCTAAACTAAACTAAGGGAGATCCTCGGATGAGTTACCATCCAAGTTACTTCCCTCCCATAGAGCCTCAGCTAGCCAATCTATGCTGCTGCTTAGGCTGCTGTGAAACAATCGGAGATCCTTATAGACTCTGGCCACTGCTGCCTTCTGATTTCTCAATCCTTGGCGCAACTTTTTATGTTCCAGCTGTAGACTCTTCATCAGGAAAATTAGCTCCTCCTTGGACCAGATCTGTGGGGAATCAGCTGGTCCCCTTATGTCATCCGGCTCCCTAGCTGGTGGTCGCACACCAAAAATCTTGAGGCGTGGCTGCAGCGGTGGTTCGTCTGGGTATATCTTCTCTCTTCTGTAGTCATGGCTTATGACATCCCCATCTTTGTTGAGCAGCGATCCCACGTACCGCTCATCTGGCTTTAGCTTTGGCCCCGGAGCATCCTTGTCTTGAAACCGCATGACTCTGACTGTCTCAATCACCTCCTTGGGGTGCTATTTACGCGACTTTTGGCCTCGAGCCTCCCCTGTTTGTGCTGCACTCGGCGAGACCTCCTGCACCGAGGAACGGGAAGCTGAGCGGCTCCTCCCCTGGGTCGTCCGACCTAGGCCTGGCACCTCTCGGCCTCCCGCTACACACAGCAGCGGGTTTCGCAGCTGTTGGCGCCACTTTGGTTTATTGGACCCTCTCTTCCACTAGCTTGACAAGGATTGGGGTCTCGGGACTATTCACCGGAGTTGGTGCTGCCATCAGCTAACCATCGGCAATGGAGTTGACGAACCCGACGACCTCTTTGCCAGCCATGGGGGGTTTCAAGTGGTGCAAATGGGTTTTTGAGGTGGAGAGGTGAAGGTAGATGGAAAAATGTTGAGAGGAGGAGGAAGGGTTTTCAAGAGAGAAGAAAAAGAGGAGAAACTCTATTTTCTGCCGTCGAAAAGCCTTGAGGCAGCCAGATCTCGGGCTAGGATGTGAGGATAGCCTGGCCTGCCAAAGATGGGCTGCTGGGGCTGCCACCCTGGGTCATCCGACCTGGGCTTGGCCCAGCTAGCCTCCTTCCTTCTCTGGACAACAGTGGGGAGAGTCTAGGAGGTTTGTACAAGTGGCTTACCTTAATATATGGCTTATATAGCCTTTAATCAAGAATATAGTCATGTTGAACGAGTTAAATGACGTCTATATCTTCATCTATAGCTGTATCATGATCTAAAAATAATTTTAGACGATGGCCATTAACCTTGTGGATGTTACCTTCATCATCTTGGATCGTTATGGCCCCATGCGTTGATATGTCGATGGCGAAGTAGGGTCCCATCCACTTGCTTATCAACTTCCCGTGGACGAAGAGTTTTACCCTGGAATTGAAAAGTAATACCTTATCTCGGGGACGGCCTAGTTCACCACGGAAAGCGAAGGCGTGAAGACTTTCGGCTTTAGCCTCTTATTGTGCCATCTCTTGGTTCTTTGATTATATAATGTGGCACTGTGATAGCCTTTGTTTCTCCACTCTTCCAATTCTGATATCTGCCTCTTCCTGTGCTCTCCCACTAGGTCCAAGTCCATGTTCCATTTTCGGATAGCCCAATGTGCTCTATGCTCCAGCCCAACGGGTAGATGGTACGTCTTCCCATAGACAAGTTGATAGGGTGACATACCAATGGGGGTCTTGTAAGCCATGCGGTATGCCCATAATGCATCCGCTAGCTTAGGCTTCCATTGTTAACCCATCCCATTGATGGTCTTTTGCAGAATATTCTTTATTTGCTTATTTGATGTTTCTGTCTGACCACTTGTCTGAGAGTGATACGGGGTTGCAATGTTATGCATCGTCCCGAGTTCCTTAAGCAAGTTCCGAAAGGCCGCATCGATGAAATGCGATCCTCCGTCACTAATTGCCATCCGGGGTGTCCCGAATCTTGGAAAGATTACCTCTTGAAATATTTTTCGGGCGTGCTTTGCATCGGCAACCTTGCATGGCATTGGTTCTACCCATTTGGAGACATAATCCACAGCGACCAAGATATACTCACAGCCATGGGACTTCGGGAAGGGTCCCATATAGTCAATGCCTCATACATCAAAGAGCTTCACTTGAAGGTTGTATGTGAGAGGCATGGCATCGCGAGCTGAGATTCCTCCATGTTTCTGGCAACTGGGACACCTTCGAATGAAATCCTTGGTTTCTTCATACATGGTTGGTTAATAGAAACCACTTTGTCATATTTTCACTTGCATGCAAAACACACCATAGTGCCCTCCATATGGTGCTGCATGGCATTTCTCAATAATCTTGATCCCTTCTGGTGTGGGGACACATCTTTGGAGTAATCCATCTGCATAGACTCTGTAGAGGTATGGCTCATCCCATAGGTGTCATCTGCTCTCAAACACAAGCTTCTTCTTGTCCTCCCCAGGTGGTACGTAGCCTGAAACCATAAAATTGACAATATTTGCATACCAGGGGTTCGAAGACGTTACCTTAAGTAGCATGTCATCCCGGAGGAAGTCATTTATCAGCAATTCCTGTGTGTTAGTGATGTTCATACGCGACAAATGATCTGCAACCGAGTTTTCTACTCCCTTTTTATCTTTAATTTCTAAATCGAACTCCTGGAGTAGAAGGATCCACCTTATGAGCCTTGGCTTCGCATCTTTCTTAGTGAGAAGGTACTTTCGAGCTGCATGGTCATTGTATACAATAACCTTTGCACCCACTAAGTAAGATCTAAACTTATCTATAGCAAAGACAACTGTAGGAGCTCCTTTTTGGTTGTGGCATAGTTAAGCTGAGCTCCTGTTAGTGTCTTGCTCGCATAGGCGATCGCGTGATGCTTCTTGTCCTTAGTTTGCCCAAGTACGGCCCCCACAGCATAATTGCTAGCATCACAAATTTTATCTCAAAGGGAAGCTTCAATACGGGGGTTGAATGATTGGAGCTGAGATGAGTGCCTTTTTGAGTGTGTGAAAGGCTGTTAGGCACTCATCATCGAAATGGAAAGGGGCATCTTTAGCTAGCAGGTTTGTGAGGGGTCTAGCAATATGGGAAAAGTTAGCTATGAAGCGTTGGTAGAACCCTGCATGACCTAAGAAGCTTCGGATTCCTTTCACATTGGTGGGAGGCGGAAGTCGTTCAATGACCTCGATTTTTGCCTTGTCCACCTCGATTCCTCTCTCGGAGATGAGATGCCCGAGAACAATGCCCTCACGGACCATGAAGTGGCACTTCTCCCAATTCAGCACTAGGTCCTTCTCTTGGTATCTCTGCAAGACCCTATCCAAATTCTTGAGGCATTGATCGAAGGTCTTACCGTAAACCGAGAAGTCGTCCATGAAGACTTCCATAATTTCTTCGATCATGTCCGAGAAGATGGACATCATGCACTTTTGGAATGAAGCGGGCGCATTACACAACCCGAATGGCATTCATCGGTAGGCATAGTTCCATAAGGGCATGTGAATGTAGTCTTGCTTTGGTCGTCAGGATGGATTGGGATTTGATGAAAACTAGAATAGCCATCAAGGAAACAGAAGTAGGAGTGCTTTGCTAACCTTTCGAGCATCTCGTCGATGAAGGGAAGTGGAAAGTGATCCTTCTTTGTAGCCTTGTGGAGCTTCCTGTAGTCTATGCACATTCTCCATCCCGTGATGGTTCGTTGTGGGATCAACTCATTCTTGCTGTTCTCCACGACCGTCATACCTCCTTTCTTGGGCACTACCAGTACTGGGCTCACCCACTCTCTATACGGGACTGGATAGATGATTCCGGCGTGCAGGAGTTTCAGGACCTTCTTCACCACCTCACACATCTCATTGCTCAACCTGCGTTGGGGCCCCCTGGAGGGTGCCATAGCGGGATCTATGGGAATGCGATGAGTGCAAAGTGTAGGGCTAATGCCCTTGAGGTCTTGGATGGCATAACCAAGAACAGCTCGATGCTTTTCTAAAACAGCGATGAGCTTTGATGTCTCCTCTTCTGAAAGTTTGTCACTAATGATCACGGGAGCTTCTACATCGCTGTTTAGGAAGGCATATCGAAGGCCAGAAGGTAATGGCTTAAGCTCAACTGGAGGTCAGGCTGGAACTTCGAACTCTTTGAACTCTAAGATTTCATTGGAATCTGCCTCTTCTTGGATGAACTCTTCAGCTATGTTCGAGGGCCATTTCTGATGAATCTAGAGGATTTGTGTCCAGCACCCCCTCAATTGGCTCTACTATGCGGAGAACCTCTGCCACCGAATTCACCGACCGAATGATAGGGACAAAGAGGGTTTCCTTCCCCAATTTGATGTTAAGGGCTCCCGAATTCGGCACATCCATGAGAAGCTTTTTGATTGGATGGCCGATGAGAATGTCGAAGTTAAGAGCTTCGAACACGTGGAAATCTAGATTTACCTTAACATCATTGTGTCATATTGTCACCTGCTGTAGTACCCCGTGACTCATCATAGAAGAACCCGAGGAACTTCTGAGGGTTCTGCCTGTTGGAGCGAAAGGTACGCCACCTAGGTGGGCGGATGCAAAGTAATGTGACATTACGTTGGCTCCAACTGCGGGGTTGTAAAGAGCGTTCACCTCTTGGTCCTTGATGCGGCAGCAGATGACAGATGAAGGATGGCTGATTTGAATGGGACATGAAGATAATTCGCCTTCTCTTGACCATTCGCTGCTCATTATGGTTGTCAACTCCTCCATGGTTTCTAGAAGGTTATCCTTCTCGTATGGCTCTAAAGGAGTGACTGGGCTAGGTGGTCGCTTCTAGCATAGGTACTTCGAGGTGTTGCCAAGATCTTCAAAGAGATCCTCCTTAAATCCATGCTCAAATTCCGAAGGTAGAGGGTCCTCTACCTCGGGTATTTCGGATTCTGGTTCAGGAAGAGGTACGGGAGCCGAATCTAGGTACCTCCTGTTCTACTTGAGGTGGTTCCCGAAAAGAGATGAAGGAAGTTCTCTCTATGATTTTATTGAGGATTTCTCTTACTTCGACTGAGGTCTTGTACAAGAACGAACCTCCGGTTGTGATATCGAGGTAATGTGCATCTTCCTTGTTCAGTCTCGCGTACAAATGTTGAAGCAACAAATGGTCGGGTAGAGACAAGTCAGGACAAGATCGAGCTAGAAGGGACAATCTAGCCCACGCTGCACCAAGGGATTCCCCCTCGTTATGACGGAAAGTCAGAATCTCTGCTCGTAAGGCACAGATTCGAGAAATTGGGAAATATGCGAGACAGAAGTGATCTTGCAATATCTTCCAATCTCCATTTGCACATCTGATGTTATATGTGTACCATTGCTTCGCCTTCCCTACAAGAGAAAAGGGGAACAACTTCCACTTCAGAGTTTCGTGTGTCATGCCTGAGATTTTCAGACACGAACACACTAGCTCGAATTCACGCAGATGATGGTAGGGATTTTCATCCCCCCATCCCGAGAAGGTACTTTCCTGAACTTTGCTTATGAATCTGGAGGGAATTTCATAACCAGGTGAACGAATTGGATCAGATGAAGAGGTTGGTTCGCAAAATTCACTTTTGGGTGCGGAGAGCTGAAACATGGATAGCTGCTCCATGGGTAGCGGGGGTAGAGATAGAATCAAAGAAAAGAAAAGGATACGAGGGCGAACTAGGTTCGAAGAGAAAGTAGCAACCGTTCCCCGGCAACGGCGCCAGAAAGCTTGTTGACGTTTCCTAGCGTCACGAAAATAAATCCGCAAGCGCACGGATACCGTTGTAGCTTTCACCTAGGAGTATTCCAAGGGTATCGTATCCACTAAGGAACGTGTGTACTTTCTCTACGATTCAGGTTCGTCCAAGGACACCACACCCGCTAGAGATGAGGGTAGAGAGGTTTCCTAAGGCTGTATTTTAGAGATAAGATAGAACTGTCCTAGCTGCTCACTTCGGGCTACTGGCTTCCCCCAGAATAAAATTGGTGGGCTCCAATACTACGGCACTGGGAGATACCCGAACGGGGAGGGTTCCGCTGGATAGACAGGGCTGTCACAAACTGCTACCTACCTCATCTAACCATGGGATATACCACAACCAACAGGTAAGTCTAGTCTAGACACCACGTCTAGACACACACACACACACACACACACACACACACACACACACACACACACACACACACACACACACACACACACACACACACACACACACACACCGCATGGCCCAGACCAACCCAGTTGCCCCACCTAGCTCGCGGGCCAAACCTGGACCGCAGCGTGCACATGGCCTGCTGGCTAAACCGGCCTGCCCCGCCCCTCCGGCTCGCAAGCGCGCCTGCCGCCTTGGCCCATCTCGCGACCCAACTAGCAGGCCTGCCGCTCCCACTGGGCACAGCCCAACCCCTCACCTCTCACTGCCACCCCTAGCCCACACGTCAACCGCCACGCGTTCACCCGCGACCCTATCTTCTTCCGCCGCCTGGGGAAACTGACGAGTGGGTCCCACTTGTCAGCTTTCCCTTCTTCCTCCAATGTGCCGCCCGCACCTTGCCTTTGCCCCGCGCCTCGTGCTGCAACTCTCGTTCCGCCTGCGTCACCACCACCTGCGTGTCCCCGCTCCATGACAATAGAGCGAAACCACCCGCGCCCCCTTGTCGGCCACCGAGCCCGCGCCGCCCTTGAGCCACCCCACGAACCCTAGCCGGCATCCCTCAGAACCGCGCCACGTGTCCATGGCACGAACACTGAGGATCCTTGCCATCCTCTCAATCTACCCCTAGAAGCCCTAGCGCCACTCCTATTTAACCGCCAGCTGCCGCCGCGAACCCTAGCCCTAGGGTTTCCCCCTTCGCCACCGCTGGAGCACACGAGAGAGAGGGCCAAGAAGGAAGAGGAAGTCCAGGGAGGAGGAGGAGCTCCGCCCGAGGGAGCCCACGCCGCCTGTGGCAGAACCACCTAAATTAATCCAGCTCAAGTGCTCTAACCATCACCACGAGGGCAATCAGGGCTAACTCGCACTTCAAACGGAATAATCCATTGGTCTGTCGGGTAACCTCCCGATACAACCACGGTTTTGCCGATCGAAACCACACATACATGTACTCACACGAAGGTGAGCCCAGAGGATAGAACATTTCCACAAATTTTACATCACAAGTTCATCATAAATTATTATTACAACGGAGTTCAAATTCGTAAAACAAGGTACTTCAGAGTTCAAAATAATTGAGTTCTTCAGAGTTCCATGTAGCGGAAAAATAACGATAAACTACTCGACGATACAGGATGCCTCGATGAAGCCCGTACGAGACATCACTCGGCCTTATCACCGTTGGCCGGGCGCGTATCCCATTCCACCGACCAACCAGGAGGAAGGGTACACGGCCAAGTCAAACTAGCGATCATGTCCTCAAAAGTTTCACCTGAAAATAAGCCACAAGCAAGGCTGAGTATACTAATACTCAGCAAGGCTTACCCGACTAGTGGAATATACTTAGCCGACTCCTAGACATGCAAGGCTTTTGGCTTGAGGGGTTTGTTTTGCCGAAAAGCATATACAAGTAGGTCCTTACTTTCAAATTTTAGCTCCAGATTCTAGTTTTCTTTATCCATTCTAGGTAAGCAACTATCCAATATCATACATAGTGAAAGAATTAATTTTTCATCCAACAAGGTTAATCATCATCTATGTGGTAAAAGGGTCAAGCAGTCTCAATAACCACGAGAAACGGACGATTCGAATCGAATTTCTTAACCTTGCAAGGGGAAAACCTAAACACACGTCATGTGGTTACTCCAAGAGTCACACGTGCAACTTTTCCCCTTTCTTCCTGGATTGTGGATCAGGGCCACCATCCGAGACTACAGAGCCTAGCTCTATACCCACCATGTGCGCGCATGGAACCGAAGTTGAGATGGTGGGATGCTGTCCACTTGCCGGTCCGATTAGGTACTTAAGCTTACCGATTACCATATTCTTGGCATGTGGTTAGTACGTTCAAACGCTTAACCACCACTACCACACACTGCGGCCTTAGCATTTTTCACTACATAGACGGGGCCTCAATTATCAACATAAACATCATACCATAGCCCCGTCCGTCGACCTTATGATTGCAGCATGTAGTAAACATTCAACTCCTATATTCTCGCGAGTGACAGGAAATCACTCGACTTTTACCGGAGTCCTATTAGCATAGCATTCTATCGAACCTTACATCTAGTGTTCAGAGCATGGGTACCTAGGATCATGCAACTAAGTTTTCATTCAACTCCTATAAACTTAATGCACAAGTAAAGTAGAGTAATAAGTTGCATAAGTTTAGGAAAATAGGGTTCATACTCCGGGGCTTGCCTTCTTGGGTAAAGTTAGCCTGGGGCTCGTCCGAACTCGGGTTCGGGTCTTCGAAAGCTTGAGTTAGATTTGCTTGAGCTTCACGCGGCTCACTCTCGGACGCAGGCACCAGCTCGTATGCTCCGTCGGCGAGAGTAGTTGATTCTATATGAATGCACAAGTGTAAGTTATAGCGATGGTATAAGACGATTATTTTCCTTCACGATAAAGTTGCAGTCCACAAAACATCGATTTGGTTGTGAAGTTACTTAGTTAAGATTTCTTTGGGCAATGGTTAATAGAGTATAACTTAAACTATTAACTTCATTAAACAAGAAGGGGTTGTGTTATATTGGAAACTTAATTTTCTAAGCACAAAATGGATTAAACACAACTTCTGGACTAGGTAACTTCTGGTGATGAAATTTTTATTTAGAGCACATTATGCAGAGAAAAAAGCACTGTAAAAATTTCAGACATTTTCACGTAGCAGAAAAATTATGAAAAAGGTAATACACAGCTACTACAAGAAATTAGTTATTTTTATACGGGACAAACCATTTATGTATTGAAGCTAACAGTGCTAGAACCTAGTTATTTTTAGGCAGCAGAATAATTATATAGTTATGAAAAATGTAATACACAGCCACTGTTAGAACCTAGTTATTTTTATATAGGATAAACCATGCAAGTATAGACACCAAAAATTTTACAGGTGATTAATCAATTCATATATGTGTTACTGTAAATTTTTCAGATTTTACTGTGCAAGATACAAAGCATAATAAATAGGACAAGATACACATACTTTAATAAAGATTAATTTGTACAGGATCTTTTACAGGTTTTTTGAGTATGAAACTTTTTATACAGCAAGAACTACTCTAAAATGTCCCACAGTAGAACCTTGAGCATTTTTGAAGCACAGAAACTAATTATTTGAAATAGTGCATTTTTCCTACCACAAAATTATATAAATAAGTTATAGAAAGGAAAAAGGTTCTAAACTTTTTTTGTGGTATTTAGGAATCAATATAACAGCTCTGAAATAGTTTCACCACATGAATCACAATATAACAGCAGTTACAGTTTAGTTTTATTGTTTTTTGGTATAAACAGGTTTTATTAAAAAGTTTAGCTAGAAATGGGTTCTGGTCCTAATATTTTTACATTGGCCTAAAAATCAAGCAACTAATCTACTGTTAAATTTTTAGGTTTAGCCTTTGTCTACAACAGTGGGTACAATTAAAGTCTATTAAACATTCCATTTAATTTATAGCAAGATTTAGCAAGCAACTGTAGAATTGCATGTGACAAAAGTTGTAGATTCTCATCTAAAGATTCCAGAACAGTTGATTTTGTATTTTTCCTATTTTTCTATGATTTTATATGAATTTTACAATTTTGCTGTTTTTGAATTCAAAGTTTAAACACAGGTTTACAGATATGCACCTGGAAACTTGCGTGCAGGCCCCTGGGAAGATTGCAATCAAAGCGATGTGGTCCCTGGCGGCGCTGGCATGGCGGCCGGCCAGATTCCGGCGAGGAGGCTCGTCGGCGGCGAGGGAAAATGGGTCGTGGAGATCCAGGGAGGTGAGAGCTACCTTGGGATGGCCTTGGTCGGGGTTGGGGGTGGCCGGAGGTGGCTCGTTGGCACGGAGCAGAGGGGCGGCGGCGGGGCGGAGCGTCGGCGATGGTGCTCCGGCGAGAAGGGGAGAGCGTGTGCTGGTCGATGAGCTTCGCGGCGTCGAGGGGAACCCGTTTTGAGGCTTGGCTGGGATGGAGGAGCTTTGGAGTGGGCCGTCCATGGAGCAGCACGGGAGTGGTGGCAGCGCGGGCGGCGCTGGTGGTGCTCCGGCGGTCTAGATGGCCGGGGAAGAGGCGGGTGAGCTTCAGTGGAGAGAGGGCAAGCTCGCTGGGCGATGGGTTTGGGCAGTGGGAGGCTGGGGAGTAGGGCTCCATGGGCGGGTGGTGCACGGCGGCTGCAATGGTGGCAGCGGCGGCGTTCTGGTGTCTGGGCACGCGAGGGGGGGCTCAGTGCGGTCTTATGTAGGCAGCAGAGAGGCGGGAGGAGGGGCGGGACTGGACTGTGAGACACGGGCGCGG
This sequence comes from Panicum miliaceum, assembly GCA_032594955.1. Classification (NCBI taxonomy): domain Eukaryota; kingdom Viridiplantae; phylum Streptophyta; class Magnoliopsida; order Poales; family Poaceae; genus Panicum; species Panicum miliaceum. Next base: position 16,235,497 of record CM064062.1, read on the forward strand.
GCGGCCTGATGGGAGCGCGTGACTGGTCGCGGTGGGTGGCGAGCAGAGCTGGCGCAGCGTGCGGCGGGCACGGGCAGGGGATTGGGTGCTGAGGATTTGGCGTGGGGAGTGGGAGATCACGCGACGCGCGGGTTGGGCGAGGAGCTGCAGCAGCTGGCTTGCCGGGCGGCGAGCGCGGCGACTGGCGGGACGCGGCGGGGACACGGGCACGGCGCGACTTGTCCATTGGGCGCGGCGGGCGGCGAGCAGAGGCGCGCGTCGCCGGCGTGCGCGTGGCATGCGCGGACTAGGGAGGAGCACGGTGTGGGGAGGAGCGCTGCGTGCGGGTGCGGCCAGGCATTGGCTTGGCGCCTAGCGCCGGTCTGGCATCGCCAGCCAAGTGGCCTGCGGCGACTGTGCAGGGGCGGAGGGTCGGGCGAAGCGGTTGCGCGTCAGAGGGTCGGGCGAAGCATAGGGTCGAGTGAAGCGACTGCGTGCTGAAGGGTCGGGCGAAGCGAGGGTCGGGCGAGCGAAGGGTCGGGCGAGCGTAGAAAGAAGGGTCTGTAGTGAAAATAGAAGAAAAGGCAGGGGCTGGTTTGCAATTTTAAGTGTTTCTCAAATTTTTGTGTTGTAACTCAAAAATCCTTGAACATGAAAGTTGTTCAAAATAAAAAGTTACACAAGTTTTGTTTTAGGCCAAAGTTCATTTGAGTTATAGTTTAGAAGTTATTTTAAAAACTCAAAAGGTATGATTCGGAGGGCACGTCATTTTCTGGGCAAAAATTTGTATTCTCTCCTAGGCTTCAACTAGACTTTTTTTTAACATATCAATAACGACGTGCCTACTCAATTTTGTAGCCATGTTTGCATCAATGTGAAAGTTATTTAATTTGTTTGATTAAAGTACATGTAATTATGCACATATACACAACTATTTTCAATTCAAAGCAAAATCAATTTATAATTCGTTTTCTTTTAAACTTTTCTCAATTATTTATGCATCGTGTTAAGCTAATGAGGCTTATTTCGTAATTTAAACACCTAAGGTGTTACGTCGCCGCCGGACCCCGATGCCGCTTCAACACGCCGGCGACCCATACGACCACGTCGAGGCTGCAGCTCGGCACCACACTGCACCAGCTCCACGTAACGTCACCTTGCCACTGCGCCACGATCTCCACCCCGAGCCCGAACGGTGAGCCCGACATGTGCTGCCCCTCGCCGTCATCTCTGATGCTGCCGATGTGCTCACCGCCGTTGAAGAACCCTCCTATAGCATAGCCCTAGGATCTCGTCCCTTCGATCTCGTGCAGGGACCCGACGCGCCGCTTGCAAACCCACACCCACAGACCGCCGCTGTCACCTTCCGCCGTGCCATGCCGTAGGCTCGTGATGCCGGAGCTCTGCGCGCACGCGTCGGCCACGCCAAGGCCCTGGGTTACCAGGACATCGCACGCGTGCAAAAACCCAAACCAGCTCGCCCCGTTCGCCTCACCTGGCCGCCGTTCTGCCCAGCCCTCGCCATGGCCGTGCCGTCCTCGGCTATGGTGAGCCCATGGCCACCCCTTTTCGCCCTCGCCCATGCCCGGTGATCGCCGCGGCCCTGGGGAGCCAGGAGCCCGCGTGCGCGTACCTTTCACACCCTTGCTATCGTAGAACGCCCCGCCGCGGTCCCGGGATGCTGGACAACCGTGTGCTCGCCCCTGCGACGCGACCTCGGGCTACCGGGGAGCCGCGAGCACCAGCTCACCACCGATGGCACGCCGGACGCCGCGCGCATAACCGTGCCCTCGCCGCAGCTTCGACCCTACCACCTTGACGCCGGCCTTGCCAGCCTCGCCACGGCCCTCCTGAGCGCAGTCACCACCAAGCACGCCCGCAACATCGCGTTCGTGGGGTGGTGGCATCGGTGCGGCATCCGGTGGGGAGACCAACGACCAGGACCCACACGTCAGCGACAAGAGGGAGCCGACGTGTGGACCCGACCCACTAGTGAGATGAGTGTTGAGAGAGGGAGAGAGAGGCCACTGAACCGAGGGACCTGTTGACCAGTGGAGAGAGAGGTGCTGACTAGCGGACCCCGCTTGTCAGCGAAGAGAAGAAGATGCCATCAGCGCCGACAAGTGGACCCCACCTGGCAAAAGAAGGAAGGAGGAGATCAGACCCGGACTAAGATGGGCCTCGCACGAAGGAACGGCCAGCCCAAGAAGAAGATGGAGGGGAAGCGGAGTTGGGCTGATGACCGCCTAGGAGAGCCCCGGCGCCACAGGCCAGAAGACGGAGCCGATCCAAGGACCAAGGTGATCCGCCAAGCTATGACCCGAGCCGATTCGTTGGACACCGAGCCGACCTGAAAGCCGTAGCAAGAGCTGAGCCCATGTAAGCTGCACGCCAACCCAAGCCGGCCTGCAAGCTGCAGGCCAAGCCACGCCCTCTAGAGTCGAGCCTGTCTCATGGGCCAACCGAGCCGAGCCACGACTTTGAGCCCAGTAAGCTTAACACCCGTTTTTCTTTTTCTTTATGTCCGACCTGACGCGTGGGACCCGACAGTTAGCCTCAGTCTGAGACTGACCAGAGGGCCCCACTGACCGTGGACCCAGCCCTGGCCGTTGACCGATGACCGATCAATGTTGACTGGTCAACGCTGATGTCAGTAGGGCCCACTGCTGACATCATCCGTCCTGACCCCGGTGATGACGTCATGCTGACGTTAGCATGACATCACCATGTCAAGTCTCGCCCCGTGTGTTTTCCTTTTTTGATAATCCTTTATTAGTTTCAGAAAAAATTTTAAACTCAAAAAATTCATAATAAATTAATCAGACCTCCAAAAATTATGAAACCAATTCCATAATTCATCTAAAATCATGATCTACCCGTTAGAGTAGGATTTGCTGTGATTTAGATCTATTTGAGCAGTTTTGTGCACTTTTGCACTTTAGTCCCTGACCTTACACGTTAGGCATTTATTCTAGATGTCCTATTGCTCCTCAGTGTGATACCTTGTTATGAACCTGCATAGCCTACTTTTATCTAGATTCCTTGTAACCCCATGAGTGATTCCCTAATTTAAATGAAAGATGCTTTGGCTACTTGTGTATGAGCATGTGTGGGAATTATGTTATAGTCTTGGCGTGAGTGGAGATTCTTTTGAGGAGTTGGGGACTAGAAATCTAGCCTGGGCGAGATAAACTTAACTTGATCTTCTGATCAAGGGCTTGGGGTCTGCGTTGGGCACATCTTACGGAGTGCCTGTGGCGGGCACATGTCCTGGATGGACAAGTTAGTCCTTTATGGACGTGGGGTCCTTTGTGGATGATGGAGGAGGAGGTGTGGGGCTATACCTGTGATGGGTGCCATTGACTGTAACACCTCAGGTGTTTAAATTATGAAATAAGCCTCATTAGCGTAACAATATGCTTGACTAACTAAGAAAAATTTAAAGGAAATAAATTATAAATTGGTTTTTCCTTGAATTGAAAATAATTGTGTATATGTGCGTAGGTACCTGTACTTTAATCAAGCCATTTAAATAACTTTCACAATGATGCAAACATGGCTACAAAATTTAATAGGCACATCGTTTTTGACATGTTAAACAAAAGTCTAGTTGAAGCCTAGGAGTGAATGCTAAGTTTTGCCTAGGAAATGTCGAGCCCTCCAATTTATCCTTTTCGAGTTTTTCAAATAACTTCTAAACTACAACTCAAATGTACTTTGGCTTGAAACAAAACTTGTGTAACTTTTCATTTTGAACAACTTTCGTGTTCAAGGATTTTTGAGTTACAACACAAGAATTTGAGAAGCACTTGAAATTGCAAACCAGTCCCTGCCTTTTCTTCTATTTTCACTGCAGACCCTTCGTCTCCGCCTCGCCCGACCCTTTCACTCGCCCGACCCTCCGACGCGCAGCCGCTTCGCCCGACCCTTTCGCTTCGCCCGACCCTCGGCTTCGCCCGACCCTCCGACGCGCAGCCGCTTCGCCCGACCCTTTCACTTCACCCGACCCTCCGCCGCCGCGCAGTCGCTGCAGGCCACTTGGCCGGTGATGCCTGACCGGCGCTAGGCGCCAAGCCAATGCCTGGCCGCGCCCGCACGCCACGCTCCTCCCCAGTCTGCGCACGCCATGCGCGCGCCAGCGACGCGCGCCTCTGCTCGCCGCCCGCCGCACCCAATGGGCAAGTCGCGCCGTGCCCGTGTCCCCGTCGTGTCCCGCCAGTCGCCGCGCTCGCCGCCCGGCAAGACAGCTGCTGCAGCTCGTCGCCCAACTCGCGCGCCGCATGATCTCCCGCTCCACACGCCAAATCCTCAGCACCCAATCCCCTGACCGCGCCCGCCGCACGCCGCGCCGGCTCTGTTCGCCGCCTGCCGCGACCAGTCACGCGCTCCCGTTGTGTCGCCCGCGCCCGCGCCTCGCAGTCAAGTCCCGCCCTCCTTCCGCCTCTCTACTGCCTACAAAAGGCCGCACTGAGCCCCCCCTCCCCCTCGCGCGCCCAGACACCAGAACGCTGCCGCCGCCACCATTACCGCGGTCGTGCCCAGCTCACCGTGGAGCTCACCTCTCCGGACACCCCTTGCCAAAGCTGAGTCTCCCACCACCACCACAGCACCCCACCGCAGCTCACTGCCCCACCCATCATCGCCCAGAACCGCCGGAGCAACGCCAGCGCCACCCATGCCGCCGCCGCTCCTTGCTGCTCCGTGGACGGCCCACGCCGAAGCTCCTCCGTCCTAGACAAGCCTCGAAACGGTTTCCCCTCGACGCCACAAAGCTCATCGACCAGCCCACGCTCTCCCCTCTTCGCCGGAGCACTGTCGCCGACGCTCCGCCCCACCGCCGCCCCTCTACTCCGCCCCACGAGCCACCTCCGACCACCCCCAACCCCGACCAAGGCCATCCCGAGGTAGCTCTCACCTCCCTGGTTCTCCCCGACCCTTTTCCCCTCACCGCCGACGAGCCCCCTCGCCGGAATCTGGCCGGCCGCCATGCTAGCGCCGCCAGGGACCACATTGCAACGATTGAAATCTTTAAAAGAGTCTGCAGGCAAATTTCTAGGGGCATATCTGTAAACCTGTGTTTAAACTTTGATTTCAAAAATAGCGAACTTGTAAAATTCATATAAAATCATAAAAAAATTGGAAAAATAGAATCTTAGCATTTCTGGAATCTTTAGATGAAAATTTACAACTTTTGTTACATGCTTTTCCTTAGTTGCTTGATAAATCTTGCTCTAAATTAAATGGAAGATTTAATGGACTTTAAATGTACCCACTATTGTAGACAAAGTCTAAACCTGAAAATTTGGAGGTAGATTAGTTGCTTGATTTGTACGCCAGTGTAAAAGTATTAGGACTAGAACCCACATCTAGCTAAACTTTTTGTTAAACCTTGTTTATACCATGAAATAATAAAACTAATTTGTAACTACTGTATATTGAGATTCATGTGGTGAAACTTCTTCAGAACTGTTGTATTAATGCCTCAATACCACAGAAAAAGTTTAGAACCTTTTTTATTTCTGTAACCTATTTATATAATTTTGTGGTAGGAAAAATTGCACTAATTCAAATAATTAGTTTCTGTGCTTGGAAATATTCAGCTGTTTACTGTAACACACTTTAGAGTAGCTCTTGCTGTATGAAAATTTTCATACACAGAAACCCTGTAAAACATCGTGTAGAAATTAATCCTTATTAAACTGGGTGTATCTTGTCCTGTTTATTATGCTTTGTATCTTGCACAGTAAAATCTGAAAAATTTACAGTAACTCACATATGGATAGATTAACACCCTGTAAAACTTTTAGCTTCAATACATAAATGGTTTGTCCCGTATAAAAATAACTAATTTTTAGTAGTAGCTGTGTATTACCTTTTTCATAATTTTTCTGCTGCGTGAAAATGTCTGAAATTTTTGCAGTGCTTTTGTCTCTACATAATGTGCTCTAAATAAAACATTCATCACCAGAAGTTACCTAATCCAGAAGTTGTGTTTAATCCATGTTGTGCTTAGAAAATTAAATTTCCAACATAACACAACCCCTTCTTGTTTAATGAAGTTAATAGTTAAGTTATACTCTATTAACAATTGCCCAAAGAAATCTTACCTAAGTAACTTCCTAATAAAATCGATGTTTTGTGGACTACAACTTTATCGTCAAGGAAAATAATCGTCTTATACAATCACTATAACTTACACTTGTGCATTCATATAGAATCGACTACTCTCGCCGATGGAACATACGAGCTGGTGCCCGTGTCCGAGAGTGAGCAGCGTGAAGCTCAAGAAAATCTAACTGAAGCTCTCGAAGACCCGAGCTCGTGTTCGGACGAGCCCCAAGCTAGCTTTACCCAAGAAGGCAAGCCCAGGAGCATGAACCCTATTTTCCTAAACTTATGCAACTTATTACTCTATTCTACATGTGCATTAAGTTTGTTGGCGCTAAAATCGGCCAGGAATCGGCCGATGGTCTTCAGCGTCGGACACATGACCCGGGAGAATTTGCTTAGCTCCTATTCGGGTTATTTGCCCTGGTGCGGTTCGCGCGGCGTGCCAGTCAGTCTGACCTGTTGATTGACAAGGAAATAAGAGTATTAAATTTCGGGCGTCCTCGATCGGCTGGAGTTCCGATCTGTCCCGAAGAGCGCGTCGGTGAATCGGCTGATTTGCTGTGAAGATGACCGGCTATGGATCAGCCGATAATCATGTAATAACTGCAAAGAAAACTGCTGGAGCGATCTAAACAATTATTACAGATGCAACACTTGAAAATAGATCTAATCGGCTATATGACGATGAACAAGGAAGAACGATAACAAAGCCGATAGTTCTAATCTCAAGCTGGATAACTGGTGATAATACTAGAACAACAGGTAAAACCTATAATTCTAGTAAATATCGATAACTGGTGAATAAATCCAAATGAAACCACAGCGATGCGCCCGTAGTTAAAGCTCGGATGTTACTCGATAAGCGGAACCTACCAATTGGCCGGAGATCAAGTTGATGCAGCCCTGCCAATCCGTACGAACTCGTGAAAAGAAGAAAAAGTATTGGCGAAGTCGCCGACTTGAAAGTAAAGTACTAGGAAAAGTAGAAGTGTTTTGTTGATTGATGTGTTGATGTTCTGCAAAGCCCTAGCGACTCCTATTTATACCCTAAAACTACGACTCCTGGTCGATTACGACTTGTTACAACCTATATCTATAATATCTTTAAAAAGGAAACGGACTCCCGCAGAACCTTCCGCCGCCGTCTCCTAATCCGATCAAGACTTTTCCAATTGCCTCTTGACCGAGTCGGCATCGCTCTGTTGACCAACATCAGGCCACTTTTGACCGGGACCCTCTGTTGTGGCTCCAATCTGTTGGCGCAAGTTGCATCATCAATCGGCTGATTTCCAATTGTTACCTCGATCGGCTGATTCTTTGTAGCCTTTAGATCTGCCGCATCGGCCAACCTCTCCTCCTGACGCCGATTCAACACGTGTCAAAATCTGGCGTCAACACATGCCCCCCAGTTTCGGAGTAAAATATAATTTTTACTTTGAAACTCTTTTCTTTAATCTTTTTCTCCGAAACGGGCGCAGTAAAAAGCTCCTTCCATTTCGCGGTCTTCTGCATAATGATTGCAATTTCCTTGGACCGAGCGCGTGAGACGACTGCTCCTCTGGAATTCGTGTAGATGGTGCGGCAAAAATCCCGCCTTTACCCTTTCTCTCTCGGATTATCCTTAAGTACTGGCATTCTCCGCCTACTTTTCTCCACGAGCCTAGTATTTTCCTCCAGCGAATCACTGTTCATCTTCCTCCCGAGCCCTCTCGATCTCCAACCGCTTCCTCCGGCAATCTCGCTTGCGACCTGCTCCAACTCCCCAATGGCGTCACCACCAGCAACCTCTCCAACCACGGAGGCTCTGTCAGCAACCCCCTCAGCGGCGGCAGCCCCATTGGCGGCTCAACTGATGGCTCCATCGGCGACGATGAGCTTCATTCCAGAGGTAATTATCCAAAATTTTCTCCTTTTTGCTCTTCTACTGTTCAAGTATTTCCTGGTTCCATTCTCAGTTTTTTTCCCTTTTCTTCTTTTTAGACATTTAGGCACCAGATTACCATTCCCCTCTCAGAATCCCCCGATCTTATCTGCTTGGGCCCCATGGGGAATCCCGATCCAACTGACCTGATCAATCTAGAGACTCACAGAGTCCCGTTCAAGCAATCGCCCATGGATTTAGATCAGTGGGCAGGTGCCTTTAGGTCCTGGCCGAATGAGACCTCTGGCTGGAGAGAATGGTACCATAGAGTAGCCAGGTCTAGGAAAGTTCAGTGGGATGAACTAAAAATCGGCCAATGCATAGACCTCTCCCTATCCCAGATGGAGAAAAACGAGCCCTTGGTCATAGCAGCTTCTTACTTCTGGTCCGACGCACTCAATGCGTTCCTTTTTGGACATGGACCCATGACTCCAACTTTGGCCGATGTCCTGTTGTTGACCGGCCTTGACATCTCCTCCTCTGATACCCCCTTTGACTATCTGATTAAGCCATCACATCGGCTAGAAACCAAAGGAATCGGTGGATGGAAGGGGTACATCAGCAAAAATATGAGGACTGGAACAGTTTCAGAGAGAGAGCATACTGCGTTCCTGATGATGTGGCTGGAGAAACATTTTTTCTGTGGAAGAGCAGTTGGCCCTTCTTCTAACACCCAAGCTTTGGCAGAAGCTCTGTCACTAGGATCGGTTGTTCCCCTTGGAAAGCATTGTTGGGTCGGCCTACCACATGATGCACCAAATCGGCACTAGGCTGTCAAAAGGGGAGCCGATTGGGAACCCTGGCGGTCCCTGGTGGTTCATCACTCTCTGGCTCAACCTATATATGAGCAAGGTCTCTCAGCAACGAATAGAGACCAAAACATTCCCCAACATTGAGTCAGAGGAAAACCCAACCATCCGACAACGCTGCAGATCTTTTGGAGAAGTGGCATCGGCCTTCCCTGGCTGTCAATTTACTGCTGCCCAAATGGCTGAATACTTCATATGCTTCTACAACGGCTTCAGTGAAGAGACTGTCAGTTGGTATCCCTATCAGACAGTAGAGCCGATTTTTGAACTTCCCATCTGCTACGACTCGTCCACTCATACTTTTGATAGGGAACTTATGGATACCCTGATTAAGCCAGGGATTTTGCCGGCCAACTTCTTCTCTGGAAAGGATTCTCCCACATATGAGTTCTATAATCCATCGGCTGCAGCAAGGCAACTGGGCTTTGGTCAACTGCCGATTCGGGTCTACTTTGCTGGTCAAGCAAAATTCAGAGATGAACTGACCAAGAGTCTTGACTACAATCGGCTGCGCAACTTAGTGCCAGATTCTAGCACCATTGACCTGAACAACTGGACAGTGGCCTCTTTTGCCGTTCAGCAATTTAAACTATGGTGGACAGAATGGAAGCAATACCTCTTCTGCAAATCCCCATCAATGTATTGCAACATTCTGGACCCAGAAAACATCGACCCAAGTGCAGCGGTATGTCCTTTCTCCCAGCCGATTTCAATGCTGTTTCTTTCCATACTACCATCTTACCATTAACTTATATTTATCTTCTTAGTCTGAAAGCCAAGTCCCTCCGATGCGAAGCCGAAGCGGCAGGCCGATAGAGAGCGATCATCCATATACGCCATATCCGCTCATCAGCTTTCACGATCCAACCATCAAGGACATCGCTACTGGCCGATTGAAACGAGCCGTCGAGTGCGTGCCCGCATCGGACCGACTGACCAATCGGTGGTAGTATCGGCTCAAACTCCGATTCCTCTATCCTTGCTGACTATCGAGATGGCCGATCCTCAAGTCACCGCAGAAGTCGGAGCAGCTGCGGCATCACTGCTAGTGGAAGCTGTTCAGGTAATCTTGCTTATTTCACATACCTTTAAGTGCTCCACTAACACTAACTTTTTCTTTTTATCAGGCCGCACAAGCCGCTCCAGTGCAATCCCCACAGCAATCGGCCACATCCCAAGCGGAAGCCGAAACTCCAGCAACTCTTTTCATCGAGGTAGATAATCTCTTAACTCAATTTCTCGACATTCAGAGTACTTTAACTGATCCTGATGCAGGCCGATTTGGGTACGTCGACTGTAGTCCCACAACAAACATCAGCCGGAAGACCAACAGAGGCATGGCAAATATCTCATATCATCTTATTCTAATTACCCATAGTATACTCATAGAGTCTGTTTTCCATACCTTTTCAGAAAGCTGGTCCAAGTAGAGCATTAATAGTTGTCGAGTCCTCTTCCAACGAGCCGATTGTACCGGTCCCTGAGACGAGGGAGGCGCTCCCATCGGCGCAAGCAAGAGAGATCCGCTTCAAGGAGGTAATAAACTTATCACTGGAATCGGCCGATTCCCTTTTACTGCTTACTAATCCTTTTCTTTATTCTCCCGCAGGAACAAGACACCCCGAATAACAGTGTTTTCTCCTTCGCCGTCTCTTTGCCTGATGATGAAGAAATCGCTTCACGCCAAATTCTGTTGAGCTCTATTTTGATGATGTCCGCGCCAAGCTCGAGAGCATGCGGATTCTCCTCCAAAATGATATCGGCCGATTAGTAGAAGATGCTTCGCCGATTCGGCGACTTTTCAGTGACATCAAGGGTCGAATCCCAGAAGAAACAACAGAAAGCTTGGAACCTGTTGCACATATAGAATATATGCAAACCCCAGTTTTTAGGGCCCTGCGCCATATGGCCGATCGTGCCCAGCTAGCAAAGACCCGGGAAGAAGCCGACTCGTACAAGCACCGAGCCCAAGAGGTACATCAACGGATCAACTTCCTCGAGAGCTCTCGCCCGGATATCGTCGGCATGATAGATCGTCTCAAACGGAGGAGAGCAGAGCTGGCCAAAGAGATGGAGCAAGTAACCAAAGACATAGCTGCCAAAGAAAAGAGACTTCAAGAACTCCCTTCCGTCATCGCTGGGCTGAAGCAAGAAAGGCAGAACTTGGCCTATGAAGCGATAAGGCTTCATCGCCATATATCAGAAGTTCCCGGATCGGCCGACGACGACCAAAGAGTACTAGATTCGGCCGATCAGATCAGGCAACGAGCTATCGCGGCCATAGATGCTTTCCTCGGGCTGTAAAGAATGCTGTAAACATTTAATGCTCCTTTAATGTTACTGCGCCGATTTGATCCTGGACCACTTCCTTTGGCAGATTTGCATTTATGAATGCTTTTACTCCGATAGGACGTGTCCCACTATCTTCTTACTTCCTCCTCTTTATAAGTAGATCCCACACTGTTTCCACAGGCATACGCATTACCCATCTTCTCTTCCTCCAACAACTGGATCTCTATTCTCCCAAACTAAACATCAAGATGTCTTCTTCTTCTTTGTCCTCTGTCAACCAGGTACGAACCTTCCTCTGTTTCTCCCCTTGACATCTCAATCGCTCTGATGCTGGGTAGCTTTTCACCTCTGTTTAGCCAAAATGTCTCAGTCCCAGTCTAGAACGAGCGATTGAAGTTATGCATTCAGATGAACCACTGTCGCAGGAAGACATAAATCTGATAAGAGCTCATTCTGAAGAACTTAGAGATCATGTTCCTGCTATTGTCCAGAAGTATTGGGACCTTATAGACGCTCACTGCTTAGTCCCCAAGCGACTGCCATCTGAAAAAAGTCCTCCACTCCCTTATCAAGTCGAGACTGAAGCTGCCATAGAGAATCTGGAGGAGAAGAAGACCCGCCTCCTGATAGAACTATGCCATCAAGTTGAGACTGAAGCCACCAAGGAGGATCCGAAGGAGAATAGGACCCGCCTTCTGATAGAATCAGGCCGGATCGAGAGAGAAATCCAGAGCAAGCGTAATCCATAGATGTATCAGTATTTTTATTCTAAGGGCGACTTGTACCATGTCGGCCATGTACTCTGTTGTTTTCATTGAATAATGAATTGGTCAGACCAAACGGAAAATATTTTCCTCCTCAAGGCGATGTCATCCCTGCATCGGCTATGTAGACGAAAGCCGATAGAAGTTGGCCATCTTGTCTTGATGTATCTTACTGCAAGTTATGCATCTACCCAAATGCTTGGATAGTACCTCTTCAGATATCGTCCATTCAAAGCTCTTGGGAATTCTTCCCCTTTGATAGTTTCTAGAATATATGCATTTCCCGGAGCACATCGGCCAATTCTATACGGCCCTTCCCAAGTGGGTGACCATTTACCAAATTTGGGATTCTTAGACCCTATCGGCAGTACCAACTTCCATACCAAATCTCCCTGGGAGAATTGTTTAACTTTGATCTTTTTGTCATACTGTGGCAGAACCACCTGAATTAATCCGGCTCAAATGTATTAACCATCACCATTCAGGCATTCTCGGTTAACCTTACACTTCAAACGGATTAATCCACTGGTCTGTCGGGTATAACCTCCCGATACAACCACGGTGAACGGATCGAGCGCCATACATACAAACGCTCATGCGACGATGAGCCCAGAGAATACCACATTCTAGCAAATATTACAGCATTAGCATAAGTGAATATTACAGACCAAGTTTTGAGTTTAGAAACCAAGTATTTCAATTATCATAAATAAGTTCTTCAGAGTTTAAGTTGCAGCGGAAATAAACGACGGAAACTACTCGACGATACAGAATGTCTCGATGAAGCCCGTACGAGACATCACTCGGCCTTATCTCCGTTGGACGGGGGCGCATCCCATTTCACCGACCAACCAGGGGGAAGAGTGCAGGGCCAAGTCAAGCTAGCAATCATATCTTCGAAGGTCTCACCTGAAATGAGCCACAAGCAAGGCTGAGTATACTAATACTCAGCAAGACTTACCCGTGTAGTGGAATCTACTCCACCGACTCTAGACATGCAAGGCTTTTTGGCTCAGGGGTTTGTTTTGCCGAAAAGCATCTACAAGTGGGTCCTTACTTTCAACTTTTAGCTCAAGATTCTAGTTTCGTTAGCCAGTCTAGATAAGCAGCTATCTAAAGCATACATGGTGAAGCATTAAATTTTACATCCAACCAGTTCATTCATCATCCTTGTTCCTCTTCTTACTCTATGGGTAAAAATGGTTAAGCAGTCTCAATAGCCGTGAGAAACGGACGATTCGAATCGAATTTCTTAACCTTGCAAGGGAAACCCAAACACACGTCACGTGGTTACTCCCTAGAGTCACACGTGCAACCTTTCCCCTTTCTTTCCGGGTCGTGGATCGGGGCTACCCTCCGAGAGTACAAGAGCCCCACGCCACGGTTCGGCGCCGGGTCGTGACCACTCTCTGCACTCGCCATATGCACATGGGACCGAAGTTCAAAGGGTTGGATGCCGTCCCCTTGCCGGGCCAATCAGGTACTTAAGCTTACCGATTCCCATAATCTCGGCATGTGTTTAGTACGTTCAAAGACTTAACCATCACTACCACACCCTGCGGCCTTAGCATTTTTCACTAGACAGACGGGCCTCAATCGTAACCATCGTTCCATAGCCCGTCCGTGTCCTTATGATTGCAGCGTGTAGTAGTCATTCAACTCCTATTTTCTCGCGAGTGACAGGAAATCATTCGACTTTTACCGGAGTCCTATTAGCACAGCATTCTATCGAACCTTACGTCTAGTTTTCAAGCAAGGGTTCCTGATATCATGCAACTAAGTTTTCATCCAACTCCTATAAACTTAATGCACAAGCAAAGAGTGGTGAGTTGCATAATTTCGGAAAGAATGGGTTATGCTCCGGGGCTTGCCTTCGCAGTTCGCTTGGGGATCTTCCGAACTTGGGCTCGGTTCTTCAAGAGCTTCAGTTAGATTCGCTTGAGCTTCACGCTCCTCACTCTCGGACGCGGGCACCAGCTCGTAAGTTCCGTCGGCGAGAGTCGTCGATTCTACATGAATGCACAAGTTTAAGTCGTGGTAATGGTGCTTGATACGATTTAAGAGTAATTACTACAATGGATAGTTTCTGGTCATGAAATTTTGGATTTAGGCACACCAAGGAAAGATGTGCTTACTGTAAAATTTTCAGCCAATTTTATGTAACAGATTAATTATGAAAAATATATTACACAGTTGCTGTTAGATCCTTGTTCTTTTTGTACAGAAAATTTTTTACAGAGCTTTCACTTAAGCATGCAGAAGCTACTGTAATTTTTGTAGGATTTATCATGCAGTATTCAGAGCATAGAAGATATGACATTCTACACCTAGGCTATTCAAGGATTCATTTTTACAGGACCCTACACAGGGTGTTTGTCCGTGGAACTTTTTACACAGCAACCTCTACTAAAGTGTATCTCCTAGTAAAAATGTGAGAATTTTCCAAGCTAAGATACTATTTTCTTGATTTAATGTATGTTATTAGCACACATATCCAATAAATAGGTTACTGTGAGATAAAAAGTCTTCTAATTTTTCTCTGGCTTCTAGGTACCAATATATTAGCATAGAAAAAGTTTCATTGGGTGATTCACCACCTAACCGCAGGGATAAAATATTTTACTTAAACATGGTATGGAACTAAGTTTAATAAACAGTAAAGCTAAAGTTGGAATTTGAGCCTGACCTTTTTACACAGTCCTAAACATCAAGCAACTAACTCACTGACCAAAATTTAGGGTCAGCATTGTTCTACAACAGTGGGTACAAAATAAGTCCATTAAAGCTTCCATTTAATGTAGAGCAAAATATGTAGAGATTCTGAGAAACTTTCTGTAACAAAAGTGGTAGAGTTTGTTCTAAGGATTCCAGAACAGTTGAGTTTGCATTTTTCTGAATTTTCTACGATTTTATTCGAATTTTACAAGTTCACTGAATTTGAATCTAGATTTGAAACTTTCTTTTACAACTAGGTCCTTGAATCTTACGCGCAGACCCTTCTAAAGATTTAAATTCTTGCAATTGGGTCCTCGGGCGGCTCGGGTACGGTGGCTGGCCGAAATTCCGGCGAGGGGGCTCGCCGGCGGCGAGGGGCGAGGGTCGGGGAAGGTTCAGGGGTGCGAGGGCTACCTTGTGGGGGTGTTGTTCGGGTGGGGGACGGCCGGAAAGGGCTCGTCGGCGTTGGAGCAGAGTCGGCGGCGGCGCGGCACGCGTCGACGGCGGTGCTCCGGCGGGCTTGGGGCGGTGTGGTCCGGTCGGCGAGCTTCAGTGGCGCGTGGGGAAGCTGCTCAGGGGCTCGGCTTGGACGGAGGGGGTCGGGGTCGTGCTGTCCACGGCGAGCAGGGGCGGCGGTTTAAACATAGAGTTAGGCTAATGACATTGATTTTGGAAATGTAATTACCAGGGTTGTCACAGCCTTCCCCCCTTAACAAGAATCTCGCCCCGAGATTCGGTAATTCTTAGTGTGGGCGTGGGTGCACATACCAGTGGTTGAGATAAGAAACCCAGGGAAATGTTGGTTCAGGTAGCTCTCCGTTTCCCAGGTGGCTTCTTCTTCCGTGTGGTGACTCCATTGTACTTTATACATTCTAATTACATTCCTCCTGGTCTCTCTTTCTTCTTGATCCAAAATCTTAACTGGGTGTTCGACATACGAGAGGTCAGGCTCTAACGATATTTCTTGTTGTTCCACAATCTCAGTAGGGACTCGAATACACTTCCTGAGTTGAGATACGTGGAAGACATCATGGGTGGCCGTGAGCTGAGGGGGCAGTTGTAATTTGTAGGCTACGGGTCCGCAGCTCTCAATGATTTCGTAAGGACCAACATAACGGGGAGCTAGTTTGCCTTTGATTCCAAATCTTCGCACTCCCTTGGTGGGTGATACTCGAAGATAGACATGATCGCCAACTTCGAATTTTAGGGGCTTTCTCCTTTTGTCCGAATAGCTCTTTTGTCGAGCTTGGGCGGCTCTAAGATTTGCTTGTATTACTTTTACTTTCTCCTCTGCCTCGATCACCAGGTCGGGTCCAATTATTTGACGTTCTCCGGTTTGTGACCAGCTCAAAGGAGTTCGACACCTTCGTCCGTACAGTGCCTCAAATGGTGCCATTTTCAAACTCGTTTGATAGCTGTTGTTGTACGAGAACTCTGCTAGGGTTAGGCATTTGTCCCAATTCTTGTCATAGTGAATGACGCAAGCTTTCAGCATGTCTTCAAGAATTTGGTTTACTCTTTCTGTTTGTCCATCAGTCTGAGGATGGTATGCTGAGCTGCGAATCAGTTTGGTACCAAGAGACGTTTGCAGTTGTTCCCAGAAGCGTGCTACAAACTGAGGACCACGATCGGAAATAATTGTCTTAGGTATTCCATGTAGGCAAACAATACGATCGAGGTAAATCTCGGCATATTTCTTGGCGGTATAGGTGGTGTGTACCGGAAGAAAATGTGCCGTCTTTGTGAGTCTATCAATGATTACCCATATGGAATCATGTTTCTGGGAAGTGTTTGGTAGTCCAACGATGAAGTCCATACTTATGTCTTCCCATTTCCAGGATGGTATAGGTAACGGTTGAAGTGTACCGGCTACCTTCAAGTGGCTAGCTTTTACTCTCTGGCACGTGTCACATTCTGAGACATACGTAGCAATTTCTCTTTTCATTCTAGTCCACCAGAAGTTTTGCCTTAGGTCTTGATACATTTTGCTACTGCCGGGGTGGATAGAGAATTTGGAAAGGTGTGCCTCATCGAGAATTTGCTTGCAGAGTTCATGATTCTTCGGAACGACTATACGACTTTCGAACCATAGAACTCCCTTATGGTCCTGGCGGAAGCATTTATACTTCTCCTCACCTAGAGAGAGTTTTTGTTTGATGATCTTAATTCCTTCATCATGTAGTTGTGCCATGACGATTTGGTCGTGAAGAGTGGGCTCAACTGAGATGTGATTTAGAGTGCCTTGGGAAACCATTTCCATGTTAAGCTTCCTCATTTATGCACACAATGTCTCATTGTAGGATTCCATAGATAAGCAATGGCAATGGGACTTGCGGCTTAGTGCATCCGCGACTACATTAGCCTTGCCGGGGTGATAGTGCACTTCAAGGTCATAATCCTTGATTAATTCTAACCATCTTCGTTGTCTCATATTCAGATCGGCTTGCGTGAAGATATACTTGAGACTCTTATGATCCGTGTAGATATTGCACTGTGTACCCATGAGATAGTGCCTCCATATTTTCAGAGCGTGAATGACAGCTGCAAGCTCAAGGTCATGCGTGGGATAATTCTGTTCGTGGGGCCGAAGGGCTCGTGAGGCATATGCAATCACTCGATTCTCTTGCATAAGCACACATCCTAGACCAGTACCTGATGCGTCACAATACACATCGAATGACTTGGTATTATCTGGTTGAGCTAACACAGGTGCAGTAGTCAGATGCTCTCTGAGAGTGTGGAAAGCTTCTTCACATTTCTCATTCCATACGAACTTTACTTCCTTCTTTAATAGTTCAGTCATGGGCTTAGCAATTCGAGAGAAATCCGGGATGAAGCGGCGGTAGTAACCGGCTAAGCCGAGAAAACTGCGAATCTGATGAACAAAGGTAGGGGGTTTCCAATCCATCACCTCTTGTACCTTGCTGGGGTCAACAGCTATGCCTTCGCTGGAGATCGTGTGACCTAAGAACTTTACAGTATCCAATCAGAATTCACACTTAGAAAACTTAGCATAGAGCTGATGGTCTCTGAGTCGCTGAAGAACAATGCGAAGGTGCTTGGCATGCTCTTCCTCATCCTTGGAATAGATAAGGATGTCGTCGATGAACACTACGACGAATTTGTCAAGTTCGGGCATGAACACCGAATTCATGAGATACATGAAGTAGGCAGGGGCATTGGTGAGTCCAAAGGACATGACCAAGAATTCGTATAGTCCATATCGTGTGGAGAAGGCAGTCTTAGGAATATCACACGGGCGAATCTTGATCTGATGATATCCCGAACGAAGATCAATCTTTGAGAAGACTCTGGCTCCAGCTAATTGATCGAAGAGTACATCGATGCGAGGAAGGGGGTATTTATTTTTAACAGTTACCGCATTGAGAGGTCGGTAGTCCGCACATAATCTTAAACTGTCATCCTTCTTCGTTACGAATAGGGCTGGACATCCCCAAGGTGACGCGCTAGGGCGAATAAAACCTTTGTCCAGTAGTTCTTGGAGTTGAATTTTCAGCTCTGCCAATTCTTTAGGGGGCATCCTATATGGTCTCTTGGATATAGGTGCAGTGCCTGGCTGTAGTTCAATAACGAACTCAATATCCCTATCCGGGGGCATTCCTGGTAAGTCATCCGGGAAAACATCGGCATACTCGTTTACCACAGGAATATTATCTGGCTTAAGTCCTTCCATCTTATAAGCACAGGAATTCGTACAATCTAGGAACAGTAGGTAAAGGGTAGTGGCTCCGTGACTAGGTGAATTTATCTCAACGGCTCGGGAAGAAAGGTCCAGTGTGACTCCATGCATAGCCATCCAGTTCATTCCCAAAATAATGTCCATGCCGTCAAGGGGTAAAAGGACAAGGTCCGTGTCGATGGTTTTACTACCCAATTTGACTGGTACTTGTCTGACCATTTGGTTTGAAGCAATTTTACCACCCGGTGTTGATATCATATACGACCCTTTGGTGTGACAAACATCCAAGCCTACTTTTGCACCGAATTTTGCACTTATGAAACTATGCGATGCACCAGAATCAAATAATATAACTGCAGGCTTGTTATTGATAGAGAATGTACCCGACATCACTGGGGCTCCTTCAGGAAGCTCTGCAAGCGTGGTGAAGTTAATCCGTCCTTGCTTGACTTGCAGGGTCTGTCTCTTGCCCCTGTTCTTGGTGTTCGGGTTGGATCCTTGACCTTGGTTGGGCTGTCCAGGCTGAGGGCATTCTCGTGCGAAGTGGCTGGAACTCCCGCATTTGAAACAGCGATTCGCGGGGCTAGGTCGAAGAGACTGCTGAAGAATGGGCCTCGGACCATTCTGTGGAGGCATCGGGGGTCGTACCATGCCTGGCTGCTGTGGGGGTCGGGCAATCCATCTCCCAGGTTGAGGGGCCCTTGGTGGAGCTGTGGGTGCGGCATTTTGCACGATGCGATACCTTGGTGGTTGGGCACTTGATGGTCCTGCGGGTGCCTTTCTCTTCTTCTCTGCCCGGTGTGCCATGATACAGTCTTCCTGGGTAATGGCCATATTGACCAATTCGTTGTAGGTGTCAGCCCTGGCTAGGTTCAGACGTTCCTTGAGCTTGGTATTCAGACCTCGGCGGAAACGATCACGCTTCTTGGCATCCGTATCAGCGTGATAGCCCGCATACTGGCATAGGTTGTTGAATGCTTGGGCGTACTGTAGCACGGTGCGGGTGCCCTGGATAAGTGCCAGAAACTCATTCAACTTCCTCTCCATGAGACCCTCGGGGATATGATGTGCCCGGAACGCGGTCTTGAACTCATCCCAGTCGACCACATGGTCAGCCGGGAGCATCGCAGAATAGTGGTCCCACCACAGACGAGCGGTACCGCGAAGCTGTTGCGCGGCAAAACGAGCCTTGTTGGCCTCTGAGCACGGGGCCACAAGTAGCGTGAACTTGGATTCGATGGTGCGAATCCATGCATCTGCGTCCAGGGGTTCCTCGGTCTTATGGAACAAGGGCGGCTGGGTCCCTAGGAAATCCGTGTATCCCGCAGCTTGGGGTTGGTGAGCATTGTGCCCACCCCTCTGCTGGTGTTGTCCTTGCACAATCTGACGCAGCAGCTCGGTTTGAGCGGCCATCACTTCCACCAAACTGGGCGGGGGTGGTGGCGATTGTCGCGAGCGGCTGCCACCGGCACCAAAACCCTCGGGGTCGCCACGGTTGATCCAACCATCTGAAACGTGAAAGGTTACCATTAGCAACGCGATCCATATTACTTCCTTGATTCATAAATAATTGGTGTAGTCATAGACTTCTGAAGTCACAGCTAGAAGTATGAACAGAATCTCTGTTTGCTACGAGAAAAATCATAGCCTGCTGTGGGTCCATCCAAAACATCTCAAACTTTCGCAGTAGTCAGAGGATTTAGGAATGCACCACTTTAGTATTTAACTTCGGTGCTAGAACTATAGCTAAGGTGGTCGAAAAGCTCGTCCTTTGCCTTACTGTTTTAGCTGTTTTTCAGCAGATTGATCGGTACGGTTTCGCCTATATCTTAAACTAGCGAGGTCCAATGATGCTGAATTTTTGTGAGAACCCAGATCACAAAATTTAGCACAAGTCTGGTATTCAACACTCAGCCAAGAAATGCAAGGAGACATGGGTAAAAATTCCGACAAGTCTCAGCGATTGTGGATTTCATCGTTTACCAAATTACAACGAAATCACCCAAGTTTATCGCCGTTCCTTACATGCTGAGGGTATCCACATGGTTCAGGTGTACCCAACACAAAAGAGTTACTCAACTCCTAGTTAGCCTATTACAACACTTGCCAAAAGTTAGGCTACCCTATCGAGGAGTATGTGCAAAAGTCCTCCTAGGTCGTCATCTAGAAATCATCCAAGTCGTTGACGGACGACTCGCTGTGAGCAGGGGAGTGAGCTCCCATCTGAGGTGCCTGTGGTACCTCACCCTCGAAATCCATACCGGAGATACCATCAATCTCCTGTGGCTCCTCCTCATCCTCCTCCATGTCGTCCTCATGGGGATGGTCATTCTGATCATGGTGCCACTGAATGTGCTCATTAGCATCCTCCAACTCAAGGCTCAGATCATGGAGCTGCTCCTCCAACTGTGCTATCATGGCATCTCTCTCACCCATGAGAGTGTCCTGCTCCTGGATTTGGCCCTCAAGTTGGCCAATCTGAGCATCTCTGTCCTCAAGATCCTGACTGAGCTCCTTAATCTGCTCATCCCTGGTATCTGCCATCATGTGGTAGGCCTGAGCAAGATCAGTGAGCTGCTCAAGTGCCTGACTCTGGAGAGTCTGAAGCCGGTAGAGTGCACTCATGCACCGCACGGAGGTATGAATAGTTTCCTGGGCATGAAAGTCTACCAAGTACTGTGCGTGCTGCACCCTGTTGAGCCAAAAGGGGTCGTTGCCCTGGGCAGCAGGAAACAATCCAATGGGAGTGAGTGTGACAACCTCGGGACGTTGCGCACAAAAAGTGGTGAGCGCCCTCATGGCTGCAAGCTCCCAAGTATCGGCCAAACGGCGACCAACAACCTCAAGCTCCAAGGCGGGCCACTCCGGGTGTAACGGGTGCGGAAAGATAGTCACGTTGACACGGCACTGGGTAACTCCATTTTCTGCAAACTCCAGTCCGGCGTAACGTGGGGGAACTAGATAGCCCGCGGTACGCAGAACATCCCACAAAATAGAGGGAAAGCTCTCCCAGTGGAGACACTGCGAGTGTATGCGTCCATCCTCATCCACCATCATATCAACAGGCTCGGCCATCTGAACAAAAGATCAAATGGAGTGAGATAGTGAAAAACTGTGAACAGCATAAGGACAGATTCTGTATAGTGTGCAAAAATAACCATAACTCCCACAGTTCTCATCCAAAAATTCTCAAATTTCACCAGATCACTCCTAAGGTATTTGTGAACAACTTTTCTAGTCAACTCCAGAGCTAGATAGGTCTCTAAGATGGTCTTTCTTTTCAGGTTTTACCTTACTATCTACCCAGAATTTTCAGTGAACAGAGGGCTAGAGTTTCGTGCACCAGGGAAAATCTACCCAGCCAAAATTTACCAAATTTTAACAGCAGCTACCTGGGTAAATTTGGAACAAGTTTCGCGTTGTGCTCTTTTGCAGAAAACCGCAGGAAGGGGGCCTAAAAATTTAAGAGGCAGAAGGGCTTATTCTGGACAGAATTCTGACATTCCAAGGTTTCGGTTATTTCTCACTATCCATAGGTTCAGAATTTTTCGTTTTTGGACAGAAGATAGAACACAAACTTTGGAACAATTTCTTCAACATGAACTTTATCAGGAAAGGTCATTTTCTTTGGCCAATAAATCGCTCTTTTTGGTAACGGCAGATTTCGGACAGTTTCGCTAGATAGTCCTTATGCAAACCATGCTTTAGATACGCAAGAACCTTACCACTCTCATACAACGCATTTCGATTTCAGATATATGTGGTCATGATGCATGCACGTCCTATTCGTCCTCACAAAATAAAATAATTGCCAAATAGCTTTGGTCTTACGAAGATAGTCTCGGTGGCATACACAATACGGCTCTCGCTATAATAGCTAGTCGAGTCTTTCTAATCGTTCCTTAACTTATCGTAATCGCGGTTAGTGTACCTTCAGGAGATTGACAAGTATATATATTTCATGAACCTTTCATGCCAGCACTCATGAAAGCGTCCGTATTCATTACCGTTTACTTATAGAAACGATATCTGTACAATTTCCGCCGTACAGACGACGTTAACATACGCTATCGAGATAGCGTATTCACGGGGGTACCGTCATGAGACGGGGGTATGAACAGCGATCGCCATACCCTGCGCCAAACCTTCTACTCCCAATATGTTCAACTAACAGTTGGCATATTGGCAGCACCTCAAGTAAGCCACTGCTTGAGGGCAGCGTTCGGTTCGCATCACCGACAGGAAGGCCAAGCTCTCTCAGTTGGCTGAGGATCCTAACTTCTTACCTTAGCGACGAGCGCGTCGTTACAGAATTTAAGGTCGGTTGTGCATGAAAGTAAGTTTTGACAGAAAGTAATGTGCTGGAAGTCAGTTGATAATATTTCATAAGTTAGACAGCCACCTAGTAAACTTTTCCCATAATCCCTTAGGGCTTTACGAACTAGGCACCATCCTTAACGTACCAACGCATTTCGCAACACATCCTTCTAGTCAAGTTTTAGTAAAAAGAGTTTTTTTTTAAGGCTTGTTGCATTCTCTGGCGTATGTATTTTGGCTCCGGCGCCAGCTGTTGCCAGCTGTGGCGCCAACTACGGCTCTGATACCAGCTGTGGCAGAACCACCTGAATTAATCCGGCTCAAGTGTATTAACCATCACCATTCAGGCATTCTCGGTTAACCTTACACTTCAAACGGATTAATCCACTGGTCTGTCGGGTATAACCTCCCGATACAACCACGGTGAACGGATCGAGCGCCATACATACAAACGCTCATGCGACGTTGAGCCCAGAGAATACCACATTTCAGCAAATATTACAGCATTAGCATAAGTGAATATTACAGACCAAGTTTTGAGTTTAGAAACCAAGTATTTCAATTATCATAAATAAGTTCTTCAGAGTTTAAGTTGCAGCGGAAATAAACGACGGAAACTACTCGACGATACAGAATGTCTCGATGAAGCCCGTACGAGACATCACTCGGCCTTATCTCCGTTGGACGGGGGCGCATCCCATTTCACCGACCAACCAGGGGGAAGAGTGCAGGGCCAAGTCAAGCTAGCAATCATATCTTCGAAGGTCTCACCTGAAATGAGCCACAAGCAAGGCTGAGTATACTAATACTCAGCAAGACTTACCCGTGTAGTGGAATCTACTCCACCGACTCTAGACATGCAAGGCTTTTTGGCTCAGGGGTTTGTTTTGCCGAAAAGCATCTACAAGTGGGTCCTTACTTTCAACTTTTAGCTCAAGATTCTAGTTTCGTTAGCCAGTCTAGATAAGCAGCTATCTAAAGCATACATGGTGAAGCATTAAATTTTACATCCAACCAGTTCATTCATCATCCTTGTTCCTCTTCTTACTCTGTGGGTAAAAATGGTTAAGCAGTCTCAATAGCCGTGAGAAACGGACGATTCGAATCGAATTTCTTAACCTTGCAAGGGAAACCCAAACACACGTCACGTGGTTACTCCCTAGAGTCACACGTGCAACCTTTCCCCTTTCTTTCCGGGTCGTGGATCGGGGCTACCCTCCGAGAGTACAAGAGCCCCACGCCACGGTTCGGCGCCGGGTCGTGACCACTCTCTGCACTCGCCATATGCACATGGGACCGAAGTTCAAAGGGTAGGATGCCGTCCCCTTGCCGGGCCAATCAGGTACTTAAGCTTACCGATTCCCATAATCTCGGCATGTGTTTAGTACGTTCAAAGACTTAACCATCACTACCACATCCTGCGGCCTTAGCATTTTTCACTAGACAGACGGGCCTCAATCGTAACCATCGTTCCATAGCCCGTCCGTGTCCTTATGATTGCAGCGTGTAGTAGTCATTCAACTCCTATTTTCTCGCGAGTGACAGGAAATCACTCGACTTTTACCGGAGTCCTATTAGCACAGCATTCTATCGAACCTTACGTCTAGTTTTCAAGCAAGGGTTCCTGATATCATGCAACTAAGTTTTCATCCAACTCCTATAAACTTAATGCACAAGCAAAGAGTGGTGAGTTGCATAATTTCGGAAAGAATGGGTTATGCTCCGGGGCTTGCCTTCGCAGTTCGCTTGGGGATCTTCCGAACTTGGGCTCGGTTCTTCAAGAGCTTCAGTTAGATTCGCTTGAGCTTCACGCTCCTCACTCTCGGACGCGGGCACCAGCTCGTAAGTTCCGTCGGCGAGAGTCGTCGATTCTACATGAATGCACAAGTTTAAGTCATGGTAATGGTGCTTGATACGATTTAAGAGTAATTACTACAATGGATAGTTTCTGGTCATGAAATTTTGGATTTAGGCACATCAAGGAAAGATGTGCTTACTGTAAAATTTTCAGCCAATTTTATGTAACAGATTAATTATGAAAAATATATTACACAGTTGCTGTTAGATCCTTGTTCTTTTTGTACAGAACAATTTTTACAGAGCTTTCACTTAAGCATGCAGAAGCTACTGTAATTTTTGTAGGATTTATCATGCAGTATTCAGAGCATAGAAATTATGATATTCTACACCTAGGCTATTCAAGGATTCATTTTTATAGGACCCTACACAGGGTGTTTGTCCCTGGAACTTTTTACACAGCAACCTCTACCAAAGTGTATCTCCTAGTAAAAATGTGAGAATTTTCCAAGCTAAGATACTATTTTCTTGATTTAATGTATGTTATTAGCACACATATCCAATAAATAGGTTACTGTGAGATAAAAAGTCTCCTAATTTTTCTCTGGCTTCTAGGTACCAATATATTAGCATAGAAAACGTTTCATTGGGTGATTCACCACCTAACCGCAGGGATAAAATATTTTACTTAAACATGGTATGGAACTAAGTTTAATAAACAGTAAAGCTAAAGTTGGAATTTGGGCCTGATCTTTTTACACAGTCCTAAACATCAAGCAACTAACTCACTGACCAAAATTTAGGGTCAGCATTGTTCTACAACAGTGGGTACAAAATAAGTCCATTAAAGCTTCCATTTAATGTAGAGCAAAATATGTAGAGATTCTGAGAAACTTTCTGTAACAAAAGTGGTAGAGTTTGTTCTAAGGATTCCAGAACAGTTGAGTTTGCATTTTTCTGAATTTTCTACGATTTTATTCGAATTTTACAAGTTCACTGAATTTGAATCTAGATTCGAAACTTTCTTTTACAACTAGGTCCTTGAATCTTACGCGCAGACCCTTCTAAAGATTTAAATTCTTGCAATTGGGTCCTTGGGCGGCTCGGGTACGGCGGCCGGCCGAAATTCCGGCGAGGGGGCTCGCCGGCGGCGAGGGGCGAGGGTCGGGGAAGGTTCAAGGGTGCGAGGGCTACCTTGTGGGGGTGTTGTTCGGGTGGGGGACGGCCGGAAAGGGCTCGCCGGCGTTGGAGCAGAGTCGGCGGCGGCGCGGCACGCGTCGACGGTGGTGCTCCGGCGGGCTTGGGGCGGTGTGGTCCGGTCGGCGAGCTTCAGTGGCGCGTGGGGAAGCTGCTCAGGGGCTCGGCTTGGACGGAGGGGGTCGGGGTCGTGCTGTCCACGGCGAGCAGGGGCGGCGGCGGCGGCGGCAGCGCGGGCGGCGGCGCTCCGGTGGCTCTGGGCGGTGTTGGGCGGGTCGGCGAGCTTCAGTGGGGTGATGTAGTGGTGGCTGGGGGCTTAGTTTGGGCAGTGGGCGGCGGCGGAGGGCTGTCCATGGGCGGGCGGCGTTCGGCGGCGGCAATGGCGACGGCGAGGGCGTTCTAGGTGCTGGGGGCTCGCGCGCGTGGCTGGGCGGGGCTTTTATAGGGGCCGGAGGGGGTGCGGAGGGGCCTGGGCAGCGCGCGGGGCGGGGGCACGGCACAACGCGCACTGGGCGTGGCGGGCGGCGGCAGAACGCCGGCGCGACGTGCGGCAGCTCGGGCGCGGTGACTGGGCGGCCGGAGATATGGCGTGGGCGCGGTGGGATAGCGCCGGGCGTGGAGTGGTGAAGCAGCAGCGGCAGCGGCTCGGGCGGAGGGCGGGCGCGGCGATTGGCGGGGCGCGGGGACCGGGGCGGCACGGCGAAGCGAGGCGACTGGGCGGCCGGGCGGCGGGGCTGGACGCGGCTGCGTCGCGTGCACGCGCGGGCGTTCACTGGGCCGCGCGGCATGGGGGCGGGGCAAAGCCGGCCGTGGCGGGGTGGTGCGGCGGCCACTGGCCTGGCGCCTCGCGCCGGTCAGGCGACGCCGGCCACCTGGCGTGCGGCGGTCGGGCGCGGAGGAGAGAGAGGGGGGGGGGGGCGAGGGGCCTGGATGCAAGAATTCGAAAAGTTTCAGGGGGCTGGGTGCAAACAGGGCGTTTTCTCCTCTTTCTGATTTGAATTTCAAAAACTTTTGAACACGAAAGTTGTTCAAAATAAAAATTTCTACAACTTTGGTTTCAGGCAAAATCTCATTTGGCTTATGGTTTGAAAGTTAAATTTAAAAGTTCAAAGGTAACCAAATGTGCTCAATTAAATTTGAATTCCAACTGAACTCGTTTTGATTCTTTCCACCCTTTCATTAGTTGGTTTAAACATAGAGTTAGGCTAATGACATTGATTTTGGAAATGTAATTACCAGGGTTGTCACACATACCATCTGGCCACCCTTTTCTTGTTTTCTTTTATGGTAATCAGGGCTCTCAAACGCTAACCCGCCGAGTCATCGAGCTCATCCTTCATGAGGAAGGAATAGTCATCGGCCGTCAATTGATCTTGAAGCAATATACGCCTTGACCCCATCCTTAATTCCCAAGGCAGGACTGCATCGTGACCATAAACCAGCTGATAAGGAGATATCTTAGTGGCCCCGTGGCAAGCCATCCTATAAGCCCATAGAGATTCAGCCAAAGACATGTGCCACTTTTTGGGTTGTTCCTCTATCTTCCTCTTGATCAACTTGATTATCCCCTTATTGGACGATTCGGCTTGGCCATTGGCTTGAGCATAGAATGGAGAAGAATTTAATAATTTAATCCCCATATCGGCGGCGAATTCTTCGAATTCTCCAGAGGTGAACATTGTTCCCTGATCAGTTGTGATAGTCTGGGGAATACCGAATCGATAGACAATATGGTTCTTAACGAACTCAATCATATCGGTCGATGTCACGTTCCTTAAAGGAACTGCCTCCACCCACTTAGTAAAATAATCGGTGGCCACTAATATGAACTTATGCCCTTTACTTGATGGAGGGTGAATCTGTCCGATGAGATCTATTCCCCAACCTCTGAACGGCCATGGCTTGATTACTGGATTCATAGCCGATGCTGGCGCGTGCTGTACATTGCCAAACCTCTGACAGTCTTGGCATCCTTTATAATATTTGAAACAATCCTCAAGAATCGTTGGCCAGTAATACCCATTGTTTCTGATCATCCATTTCATTTTGTGTGCCGATTGATGGGCTCCACAAACGCCTTCATGGATTTCTCCCATCAGGACCTTCGCTTCCTCTGTTCCCAGGCACTTGAGAAGAACTCCATCAATCGTCCGGTAAAATAAATCATCTTCAAGTAACACATATTTTGTGGCTTGAAAACGTACTTCGCGATCCACTTTCCGGGAGGGATCCTTCAAGTAATCGGCGATTTCCCTTCGCCAGTCATCGGCCGCGAGCTCTAAAACCATAGCTCCCTGAATCGGCCGATATCCGGATGCATGCTGGGCCAGCCTATTGGCCTCTTCATTATAATTTCTGGGGATGTGCTCAATTATTGCAGACTTGAATTCCTTTATCAATTGGAGACAATCTTCATAATAAATCCTCAAGATATCACCCTTGCATTCAGATTTCCCCGTTAACTGATCTACGATGAGCATGGAATCTCCAAAAATCTCGACTGCGTCAGCTTTGACTTCCTTTAATAATTGGATACCTTTTAGGACGGCTCGATATTCCGCCTGGTTATTGGTTGCTAATGCTTCTATCGGCAAAGAAAAATCATAACTTGCCCCCCGAGGCGATACAAGAACAATGCCGATTCCTGATCTGGCCCCACACGAAGAACCATCGAAATACAGCGTCCATGGAACCGGTTCAACGACAGCAATTTCCGGCCCACAATGCTGAGCTACGAAATCGGCCATGACATGACCCTTGACAGCTTTGGCCGATTCGTACCTTAACTCAAATTCTGACAGAGCCAGGATCCATTTTCCAATCCGCCCCTTCAAAATCGGCAATGATAGCATATATTTCACCACATCATCTTTGCATACAACTATGCATTCTGCCGATAACAAATAGTGTCTGAGCTTGGTACATGAGAAGTACAGACACAAGCACAGCCACTCCACCGGGGAATATCTCGTTTCGGCTTCCAGGAGTCTAATGCTGACATAATACACCACTCGTTCTTTCCCTTCAAACTCCTGTACCAACGCCGATCCAATAGCCTGTTCATCAGCCGATAAATATAATTTGAACGGCTTACCAGACTGTGGCGGGACTAACACCGGAGGCGAAACTAGATATTGCTTGATATCTTCTAACGCTCTGCGTTGTTCTTCTCCGCATACGAATTCCTGGTCGGGCTTCAATTTCAACAAAGGGGTGAAAGCTCGAATGCGCCCGGACAGGTTGGATATAAATCTTCTGATAAAATTAACCTTGCCGATGAGGGACTGCAGCTCGATTTTGTTCTGTGGGGCTACAACCTTGTTGATGGCGTCTATGGTCTTCCGGCTGACTTCTATCCCACGCTCATGGACCATGAATCCTAAGAATTGCCCGGCCGATACACCAAATGCACACTTGTTTGGGTTCATTTTTAACCCATGCTTCCTCGTGCATTCCAGTACTTCTTGTAAATCGGCCAGATGTTCCTGATGACCTTTTGACTTGACCACGACATCATCTATGTAAATTTCCACCGATGTACCAATGAGCTTGTGAAAGATGTAGTTCATGGCCCGCTGATATGTAGCACCGACGTTCTTTAACCCAAAGGTCATTACAACCCATTCGAATAAACCAAGGTGACCTGGACACCTGAAAGCCGTTTTCGAGATATCTTCTTCGGCCATTAATATCTGATTGTACCCGGCATTACCATCCATGAAACTGATGACTTTGTGTCCTGTGGCAGCATCTATCAAGACATCGGCCGTCGGCATTGGATATCCGTCCATTGGTGTGGCCTGATTTAGGTTCCTGAAGTCGATGCACACGCGCAGTTTTCCATTTTTCTTATACACGGGCACAATCTTAGAAATCCATCCGGCGTAGCGGCACTGCCGAATAAATCCTGCTTCAATCAATCTTGTGATCTCAGCCTTTATATCAGGTAGAATTTTGGGATTGCATCGTCGTGCAGGCTGCTGATATGGCCGATATCCTGATTTTATAGGTAACCGGTGTTCAACAATGGACCGGTCTAGACCAGGCATCTCATGGTATTCCCAAGCAAAGCAATCCTTGAATTCTTTTAATAAACTTATCAATTTACACTTGTATCCAGGATCCAAGCTAGCACTAATATACGTCGGCCTTGGCTTGCTACCGTCTCCCAAATCCACCATCTCTAATGAATCGGCCGACGTAAACCCATGCCCAAGCTTTCCATCTTCTCGGATAAATTGATCCATCTATTCTGAATCTTCAGAGCCGACTGCTTGGATCGGCTGTAGACCAAAATCGGACACCTTCAGGAAATCAGTGTCCCAAGTCCTGCCGGATATACATCTGACGTGTTCACAGCTCCATTGTTGCGTGTCGGCCGCTGCAACGCTGTAGGCGGAATCAGCGGTGACTATCTCCGTGCTGTCGCCGATCCATTGCACGAGGCATTGATGCATTGTAGATGGGACACAGCAATTTGCATGTATCCAGTCGCGACCGAGCAACATGTTGTAGGACCCCTTACCATTAATAACAAAAAAGGTAGTAGGAAGGGTCTTACTGCCGATGGTGAGGTTGATGCAAAGCGCTCCACGGGCGGGAGACACGTTGCCCTCGAAGTCCTTGAGCATCATGTCCGTCTTGGTCAGATCTTCATCGCTCTTGCCTAGCTTGCGGCACATGGCATATGGCATGATATTGACTGCGGCGCCTCCATCCACTAGCAGCCTGGTAACGGGTCGTCCATTAACGTACCCTTTCAGAAATAATGCCTTGAGATGTTGCCGCTTTTCGTCTTCTAGCTTCTCAAAGGTAGCCATCATCGGCTCTAACACCAGTTGTGCCATTTGCTCTTCCACCCTTGTCACCTTGTCTCGATCGGCAGGCGCCATGAACTCCATTGGCAATATGAACACCATGTTGATATCAGCTGCCAATTCTTGACCGTCTGCTTCCTTGCTGTTGTTTTTCTTGGGGCGCCAGACCCGAGACTTGACGTTTCTCTTTTCTGCCACCTGCCTCTGCTCTTCTTCCTGTTGCTCCCACTGGCACAGGCGTTGGATCCTAAATTTCTGGGATTTGGATAGACCATCAGGGCACCATCTGGGGTTTACTGGTTTGGCCGATGATCTGGCGTGCTCCCAATCTGGTTCCCTTCCTAGGGGGTTTTCATCTGACCCCCTGTCATCAGCCATCTCTTCCAGCCGATCGTGTACGCTGATTCTGCCCCTCAGTCCATCCTGTTGGTTGATCCTGCCTTTCGTCCGGTGATACCGGTCCACTCTGCCCCCCAGCCGATCATGCATTGAAAGGCACTGTCCTTCTTGTACGCGCCGATTTGTGCTGATCGGCTCTGATCCTCTGTCTCTGGAGCGCGATCTTTTGAACGGGCGATCATTGCGGCTTAATCCGTTGCACTCAGGACAGTTATCGGCTGACGGCAATCGGAGGTCGTTCTCCCAGCAATGGATGAAGAACGGACATTGCCAGTGATCCTCGTGCCGGCGTATCATCTCGTCGTGGTATCTTGATTGTTCCTGCTGCCGCCGATATTTGCTGAGCAAGAACTGGGATGTGATGGGTCTGCGCGATCGTTCTGATCCTTCGCCCTTGTCTTCAGCCCGCCTTTTCCCTTTGACTTCAGCCGCCGTAACTTGCTTCCTAGGGTCTACGGCGCCGCTCCTTCTCGCCGATTCCGACGTCAGCACCTTGGTTTGGAGTGAATTTCTTCCCATGTCAACCACGTTGGCCGGGAAAGGATGCTGGTCGATCTTCATCGGCTTTGCCGGTTTGGTCGGGGTTTCAAACTTGAGCCTCCCCTGCTCGATATCCGATTGTATCTGCTGACGAAAGATCTTGCATTCATTCGTGTCATGAGACGTGGTGTTGTGCCACTTGCAGTACTTCATCTTCTTGAACTGATCGGCCGAAGGGATCGTATGGTACTGAGATAGCTTGATCTGCCCTTCCTGGAGTAATAAGTCAAAAATCTTATCGGCTTTTGATGTGTCAAAGCCGAATGTCTCTGGTTCTTTCTTTCCGAAAGGGCACGATATTGGCTTCTTGCCTTTCACCCACTCTGCTAGGCCAATTTCCTCCTCCCCATCAGATTCAGACCCTTCTAGGTATGCCACCTTCTTCTGGAAATTCCTCCGCTGCTCAAACGGACGGACTTCCTGCCCTGCCAATCGGTGAACGATCTGGCTTAGGCTTTCAAATTGTTGCAAAGCATACCTTTCCTTGATTTGTGGCAGGAGGCCTTGGAAAGCAATATCGGCCAACTGGGCATCGATCAGAGCCAGACTGTAGCATTTGTTCCTGACTTCTCTGAACCTCTGTATGTATCTAGTTACAGGTTCATTGCTCCTCTGCCTGAGGCTGGTGAAATCTGAGAGCTTCATCTCATGTACTTATGCAACTGCTTCTCCGGATCGGCCCAAGTGACAATGGAATTAGGTGGCAAAGTAGTGAA
Source organism: Panicum miliaceum (assembly GCA_032594955.1). Classification (NCBI taxonomy): domain Eukaryota; kingdom Viridiplantae; phylum Streptophyta; class Magnoliopsida; order Poales; family Poaceae; genus Panicum; species Panicum miliaceum. The sequence goes on from CM064062.1 coordinate 16,267,571, forward strand.
CCACTGGAAGGCCGATCCAGACAGAGATGATGAATACAGACGCACCCTCAGAGCGTCTTGCGTGGCGGCTTCCCCGCACTGGATGATGAATCTATTAATGTGCTCCACGGTGGATGTATCGTCCAACCCTGAAAACTTAGTGAAATCGGGCACCTTGTACCGGTGTGGAAACGACAGCAAGTCATAGGCAGATGGATATGGCATCTTGTATGTATAAGTCTGTACTTTCGGCTTCAAGCTGAATTGATCATGAATTACTTCTGCAATTCTAGCTATCCAGTCCACCTGCTGCTGATGAACGACCGTTCGAGGTGCCGGCATATGTTGAAGGACTGGTGATGGTACAGCCGGGTGATGCATCGAAGCATGCGGCGAATTTTGTTGTGTCATAGCCGTCTGAGCAATCGACAGTTGATGGCGAAGCGAATCCGCCGCTCCGTCGTACATTGTCATCGGTGCCGTGCTTCGGAGTGCCTCTACAGCGCCTGCCTCCCTGCCGATTTTTGACGGGGCTGGCTGATACTGAGGGACCGTCGGCCGGACGGCCGAGTGGAACGGCGCCTGAATCGGATAGCTCCCATGCCCGGTTGATGGATCGGGGAAAGCCGTCGTCGCCGATGCCCCCTAGGGTACTGAGTTTGGGGGCAGCGATTGCACAGAAGCAATCTGGACAGGCTGAAGCGGTGCCTGTGATGGGAAACATGGCGCACCGCTATACCTTGGAGACGCTGGAGGCAATGGAGTGTTGTATCCCTCCCGTTGCGTTGACATCGGCTGAGGAGCCGAATGGGACGTGACTGGTGGGCTTGTGTAACGACCCTAATAAATTACATTTCTAAAGCAATGTCATTAGCCCAACCCTATGCTTAACCAACTAATAAAAGGGTGAAAAGAATTAGAACAAGTTAAGTTGAAATTCAAATTGACATTGGGTACATATGAATACTTTTGAATTTTAAATTAACTTTCAAACCATAAGCCAAATGAGATGTTGCCTCAAACCAAACATGTAGAACTTTTTATTCTGGACAACTTTCATGCTCAAAAGTTTTTGAAATTCAAATTAGAAAGAGGAGAAAACATCCTGTTTGCACCCAGCCCCCTGGAACTTTTCAAATTCTCGCAAGAAGGTCCTTCGCTCCTCTCTCTCTCTCCCCTCCCCGCCCGACAGCACGGCCAGGTGGCCGGCGACGCCTGACCGGCGCGAGCCGCCAGGCCAGTGGCCGCCGTTCCTCGCCCCCAAGCCCGGCTTTGCCCCCCCACCGCCGCGCTGCCCAGTCCGCGCTCGCGCGCGCGCCACGCCGTGCCGTGCCTCTGCTCGCCGCCCGCCGCGCCCAACCGCCACGCCGCGTCGTGCCGTCCCGCCCGCCGCGACCCGCCCGTCGCTGCGCCTGCCGCCCGCCTGAGCCGCTGCTGCAGCTGTCCCCCAATCCCCGCGCCGCGCTATCTCCTCGCTCCCCACGCAAAATCCTCGGCCGCCAGTCGCCCACCTCCGCCCGCCGCACGCCGCGCCGGCGAACCGAGCCGCCCACCGTGGCCAGTGGCACGCCCTTGCCTTGTCTCCACCCCTGCACATCGCCCGGCACCCCTACCTCCCTCCTGCCCCTATAAAAACCGCCCAGGCCGCCCGCGCGAGGCACCAGCAGCCAGAGAACGCCGCCGCCACCATTGTCGCCGCCGAGCTCCACCCGCTCGTGGACAGCCTCCCACAGCCGCCCCCTGCCCAAATTGAACCTCCAGCCACCACCACGTCATCCCACCGGAGCTCACCGACCCGCCCAACACCGCCCAGGACCACCGGAGCGCCGCCGCCCACGCTGTCACCGCCGCCGCCGCCCCTGCTCACCGCGGACAGCTCGACTCCGACCTCCTCCGCCCAAGCCAAGCACCCGAGCAGCTTCCCCACGCGCCACTGAAGCTCCCCGTCCAGACCTGGCCGCCCCAAGCCCGCCGGAGCACCGCCGTCGACGCATGCCGCCGCCGCCGCCGCCCCTGCTCCAACGCCGGCGAGCTACTCCCGGCCGTCCCCCACCCTAACAAGACCCCCACGAGGTAGCCCTCGCACCCCTGATCCTTCCCCGAGCCTCACCCCTCGCCGCCGGCGAGCCCCTCGCCGGAATTTTGGCCGGCCACCGTACCCGAGCCGCCCGAGGACCCAATTGCAGTAATTGAAATCTTTAGAAGGGTCTGCACGTAAGATTCAAGGACCCAGTTGTAAAAGAAAGTTTCAAATCTAGATTCAAATTTAGTGAACTTGTAAAATTCGTATAAAATCATAGAAAACTCAGAAAAATGCAAACTCAACTGTTCTGGAATCCTTAGAAGAAACTCTACAACTTTTGTTACTTAAAGTTTCTCAGATTCTCAATATATTTTGCTCTACATTAAATGGAAGTTTTAATGGACTTCTTTTGTATCCACTGTTGTAGATCAATGCTGACCCTAAATTTTGGGCAGTGAGTTAGTTGCTTGATGTTTAGGACTGTGTAAAAAGATCAGGCCCAAATTCCATCTCTATCTACACTGTTTATTAAACTTAGTTTCATACCATAAGTGGCTAAATAGTTTTTTATCCCTGCAGTTAGGTTATTAATCACCTAATGAAACTTTTTCTATACTAGTGTAATGGTACCTAGATGCCAGAGAAAAATTGGGAGACTTTTTATCTCACAGGAACCTATTTGTTTGATTTATGTGCTAATAACATACATTAAATTAAGAAAATAGTATCTTATCTTGGAAAATTCTCATATTTTTACTAGAAGATACGGAGTGGTAGAGGATGTTGTGTAAACGTTTCATGGACCAAAACCCTGTGCAGGATCCTATAAAAATAAATCCTTGATTAACCTAGGTGTGTAATGTCATATTTACTATGCTCTGAAAACTGCATAATAAATCCTATAAAAATTACAGTAGCTCCGGCATGATTAAATGAAAGCCCTGTAAAAATCTTAGACTCAGTTTTTGCACCATTTGTTCTGTACAAAAAGAACAAGGATCTAGCAGCCACCATGTGTTATATTTTTCATAATTAATCTGCTGCATGAAATTGTCTGAAAATTTTACAGTAAGCATATCTTTCCCTGATGTGCCTAGATCCAAGGTTTCATGACTAGAAGCTACTCGCTGTAGTAGTTACACTTAAATCATGTTTCCATGAGTTACATAAGTTCCCATGAACACCCACCCCACCTTGCTTAACGAAGTTACTTATTGTACTTTTCTACTCTATTAATGATTGCCCACAAATGATAAAGTAACTCACTTCACAACAAACTCGTGTTTTACAAACTGCAACTTTATCGTGAAGGAAATCATGTCGTTTACCATCACCACTACTTAAACTTGTGCATTCATGTAGAAACGACTACTCTCGCTGACGGGACTTACGAGCTAGTGCCCGAGTCCGAGAGTGAGCAGCGAGAAGCCCAGGCGAATTTAACTGAAGCAGTTGAAGACCCGGGTCAACGTTCAGATGACCCCCGGACTAACTTTGCACAAGAAGGCAAGCCCCGGAGCATAACCCATTTCCTTTCCTAAATTATGCAACTCACTACTCTTTTGCTTGTGCATTAAGTTTATAGGAGTTGAATGAAAACTTAGTTGCATGATGTTAAGAACCCATGCTTGAAAACTAGATGTAAGGTTCGATAGAATGTTGTGCTAATAGGACTCCAGTAAAAGCCGAGTGATTTCCTGTCACTCGCGAGAAAATAGGAGTTGAATGTTTACTACACGCTGCAATCATAAGGACAACGGACGGGCTATGGTACGATGTTTACGATTGAGGCCCGTCTGTTTAGTGAAAAATGCTAAGGCCGCAGTGTGTGGTAGTGGTGGTTAAGTCTTTGAACGTACTAACCACATGCCGAGAATATGGTAATCGGTAAGCTTAAGTACCTGATTGGCCCGGCAAGTGGACGACAACCTACCCTTTGAACTTCGGTCCCATGTGCATATGGCGAGTGCACGAGTGGTCACGACCCGGCGTCGAACCGTGGCGTGGGGCTCTTGTACTCTCGGAGGGTAGCTCCGATCCACAACCCGGAAAGAAAGGGGAAAAGTTACACGTGTGACTCTGTGAGTAACCACGTGACGTGTGTTTAGGTTTCCCTTTCAAGGTTAAGAAATTTGATTTGAATCGTCCGTTTCTCACGGCTATTGAGACTGCTTAACCCCCTTTACCCACAGAGTAAGAAGAGGAACAATGATGATGAATAAACTTGTTGGATGAAAATTAATGCTTCACCATGAATGCTATTGGATAGCTGCTTATCTAGAATGGTTAATGAAACTAGAATCTTGAGCTAAAAGTTGAAAGTAAGGACCCACTTGTAGATGCTTTTCGGCAAAACAAACCCCTGAGCCAAAAAGCCTTGCATGTCTAGAGTCGGTGGAGTAGATTCCACTACACGGGTAAGTCTTGCTGAGTATTAGTATACTCAGCCTTGCTTGTGGCTCGTTTTCAGGTGAGACCTTCGAAGATATGATTGCTAGCTTGACTTGGCCCTGCACTCTTCCCCCTGGTTGGTCGGTGGAATGGGATACGCCCCCGTCCAATGGAGATAATGCCGAGTGATGTCTCGTACGGGCTTCACCGAGACATCCTGTATCGTCGAGTAGCTTTCGTTGTTTTATTTTCCGCTGCAACTTAAACTCTGAAGAACTTCTTAGTTATGATCACTGAAGTACTTGGTTTCTAAACTCAAACTTGGTTTGTAATATTCACCTATGATAATTTTTGTAATATTTGCTGGAATGTGGTATTCTCTGGGCTCATCGTCGCATGAGCATTCGTATGTATGGCATTCGATCCACTTTACCGTGGTTGTATCGGGAGGCTACCCGACAGACCCATGGATTACTCCGTTTGAAGTGTAAGGTTAACCGAGATTGCCCTAATGGTGATGGTTAATACACTTGAGCCGGATTAATTCAGGTGGTTCTGCCACAGCTGGTATCAGAGCCGTAGCTGGTGCCACAGTTGGTAACAGCTGGCACCAGATCCGAAATGCATACGCCAGAGAATGCGACAAGCCTTAAAAACTCGTTTTACTAAAACTTGACTAGAAGGATGTGTTGCGGAATACGTTGGTGCGTTAAGGATGGTGCCTAGTTCGTAAAGCCCTAAGGGATTATGGGAAAGTTACTAGGTGGCTATCTAACTTCTATATATTATCAACTGACTTCCAGCATATTACTTTCTGTCAAAACTTACTTTCATGCACAACCAACCTTAAATTCTGTAACGACGCACTCATCGCTAAGGTAAGAAGGTAAGAATCCTCAGCCAACTGAGAGAGTTTGGCCTTCCTGTCGGTGATGCGAACCGAACGCTGCCCTCAAGCAGTGGCTTACTTGAGGTGCTGCCAATATGCCAACTGTTAGTTGAATATATTGGGAGTAGAAGGTTTGGCGCAGGGTATGGCGATCGATGTTCATACCCCCGTCTCATGACGGTACCCCCGTGAATACGCTATCTCGATAGCGTATGTTAACGTCGTCTGTACGGCGGAAATTGTACAGATATCATTTCTATAAGTAAACGGTAATGAATACGGACGCTTTCATGAGTGCTGGCATGAAAGGTTCATGAAATATATATGCTCTATCAATCTTCTGCAGGTACACTAACCGCGATTATGATAAGTTAAAGAACGGTTAGAAAATCTCGACTAGCTATTATAGGGAGAGGCGTATCACGTATGCCACCGAAACTATCTTCGTAAGACCAAAGGTTATTTGGCAATTATTTTATTTTGTGAGGACGAATAGGACGTGCATGCATCATGACCATATATATCTGAATTTGAAAATGCGTTGTATGAGAGTGGTAAGGTTCTTGCGTATCTAAGCGTGATTTTGCATAAGGACTATCTAGCGAATCTGTCACAAATCTGCCATGACCGAAAAGAGAGATTTATTGATAAAAAAAATGACCTTTTCTGGTAAAGTTCATGTTGAAAGAATTGTTCCAAATTTTGTAATCTATCTCATGTTCAAAAATGAAAAATTCTGAACTTATGGATAGTGAGAAATAACAGAAACCATGGAATGTCAGAATTCTGTCCAGAATAAGCACTTCTGCCCCTTAAATTTTTAGGCCCCCTTCCTACAGTTTTCTGCAAAAGAGTACAACACAAAACTTGTTCCAAATTTACCCAGGTAGCTGCTGTTACAATTTGGTAAATTTTGGCTGGGTAGATTTTCCCTGGTGCACGAAACTCTAGCCCTCTGTTCACTGAAAATTCTGGGTAGACAGAGAAGTAAGACCTTAAGGGAACAGCCATCTTAGAGCCTAATCCAGCCAAAGTGTTGAATAGCAAAGTGGTGCACAAATACCTTAGGAGTGTTATGGTGAAATTTGAGAATTTTTGGATATGAACTGTGGAAGTTACGGTTATTTTTGCACTCTATACAGAATCTGTCCCTGTGCTTTTCACACTTTTTCTTGGCCTCACCCATTTCATCTTTTGTTCAGATGGCCGAGCCTGTTGCCATGATGGTGGATGAGGATGGACGCGTTTACTCACAGTGTCTCCGCTGGGAGGGCTTTCCCTCTATTTTGTGGGATGTGTTGAGCACCGTGGGCTATCCAATTCCCCCACGTTACGCCGGACTGGAGTTTGCAGAGAATGGAGTTACCCAGTGCCGTGTCAACGTGACCATTTTTCCGCACCCGCTACACCCGGAGTGGCCCGCCTTGGAGATTGAGGCTGTTGGTCGCCGTTTGGCCGATACTTGGGAGCTTGCAGCCATGAGGGCGCTCACCACTTTTTGTGCGCAGCGTCCCGAGGTTGTCACACTCGCTCCCATTGGTTTGTTTCCTGCTGCCCAGGACAACGACCCCTTTTGGCTCAACAGGGTGCAACACTCACAGTACTTGGTGGACTTTCATGCCCAGGAGACCATCGATACCTCCGTGCGGTGCATGAATGCACTCTACCGACTTCTGACTCTCCAGAGTCAGGCGCTTGAGCAGCTCACTGATCTTGCTCAGGCCTACCACATGATGGCAGATACCAGGGATGAGCAGATTAAGGAGCTCAGTAAGGATCTTGAGGATAGAGATGCTCAGATTGGCCAACTTGAAGGCCAAATTCAGGAGCACGACACTCTCATGGGTGAGAGAGATGGCATGATAGGACACTTGGAGGAGCAGCTCCATGATCTGAGCCTAGAGTTGGAGGATGCTAATGAGCACATTCAGTGGCACCATGATCAGAATGACCATCCCCATGAGGAGGACATGAAGGAAGATGAGGAGGAGCCACAGGAGATTGATGGTATTTCAGGAATGGACTTCGAGGATGAGGTACCCCAGGCACCTCAGATGGGAGTTCACTCTCCTACTCATAGCGAGTCGTCCGTCAACAACCTCGACGATTTCTAGATGATGACCTAGACGGACTTTTGCACATACTCCTCGATAGGGTAGCCTAACTTTTGGCAAGTGTTGTAATAGGCTAACTAGGAGTTGAGTAACTCTTTTGTGATGGGTACACCTGAACCATGTGGATACCCTCAGCATGTAAGGAACGGCGATAAACTTGGGTGATTTCATTGTAAGTTGGTAAACGATGAAATCCACAATCGCTGAAACTTGTCGGAAATTTTATCCATATCTCCTTACATTTCTGAGCTGTGAGTTGAATACCAAACCTGTCAGGAATTTTGTGATCGGGGTTCTCACAGAAATTCAGCATCATTGGACCTCGCTAGTTTGAGTTATAGGCAAAACATCACCTATCGATCTGCTGAAAAACAGCTGAGACAGTAAGGCAAAGGACGAGCCTTTCGACCATCTTAGTTATAGTTCTAGCACCTGAGTTAAATACCAAAGTGGTGCATCCCTAAGTTCTCTAACTACTGCCAAGGTATGAGATGTTTTGGATGGACCCACAGCAAGCTATGATTTTTCTCGTAGCAAACAGAGATTCTGTCCATACTTCTAGCTGTGATTTCGGAAGTCTATGACTACACTAATCCTTTATGAATCGAGGAAGTAATATGGATCGTGTTGCTGATGGTAACCTTTCGCGTTTCAGATGGTTGGATCAACACGTGGCAACCCCGAGGGTTTTGGTGCCGGTGGCAGCAGACCACGACAATCGCCACCACCCCCGCCCAGTTTGGTGGAAGTAATGGCCGCTCAAACCGAGCTGCTGCGTCAGCTGGTGCAAGGACAGCAACACCACCAGCGGGGTGGGCAAAATGTCCACCACCCCCAAGCTGCAGGATATACGGATTTTCTGGGGACCCAGCCGCCCTTATTCCATAAGACAGAGGAACCCTTGGACGCAGACGCATGGATTCACACCATCGAATCCAAGTTCACACTACTTGTGGCCCCATGCTCAGAGGCCAACAAAGTTCGTTTTGCCGCTCAACAGCTTCGCGGTACCGCTCGTCTGTGGTGGGACCACTATTTTGCTATGCTCCCCGCTGATCACATTGTCACCTGGGATGAATTCAAGACTGCGTTCCGGGCACACCATATTCCCGAAGGTCTCATGGAAAGAAAGCTAAATGAGTTTTTAGCTCTCACCCAGGGCACCCGCACCGTGCTGCAATACGCCCAGGCGTTCAACAATCTGTGCCAGTATGCGGGCTATCACGCTGATACGGATACTAAGAAGCGTGACCGTTTCCGCAGAGGACTAAGCACCAAGCTCAAGGAGCGTCTGAACCTAGTCAGGGCTGACACCTACAACGAATTGGTCAATATGGCCATTACCCAGGAAGACTGTATCATGGCACACCGGGCAGAGAAGAAGAGAAAGGCACCCGCTGGACCTTCAAGTGCTCAGCCACCAAGGTATCGCATCGTGCAAAATGCCGCACCCACAGCTCCACCAAGGGCCCCTCAGCCAGGGAGATGGATTGTCAGACCCCCATAGCAGCCAGGCATGGTACGACCCCCGATGCCTCCACAGAATGGTCCAAGGCCCACTCTTGAACAGTCTCTTCAACCCAGCCCCGCGAATCGTTGTTTCAAATGCGGGAGTTCCAACCACTTTGCACGAGCATGCCCTCAGTCTGGGCAGCCCAACCAAGGTCAGGGATCCAACCCGAACAACAAGAACAGGGGCAAGAGACAGACCCTGCAGGTCAAGCAAGGACGGATAAACTTCACCACGCTTGCAGAGCTTCCTGAAGGAGCCCTAGTGATGTCGGGTATATTCTCTATCCATAACAAGCCTGCAGTTATATTATTTGATTCTGGTGCATCGCATAGTTTCATAAGTGCAAAATTCGGTGCAAAAGTAGGCTTGGATGTTTGTCACACAAAAGGATCGTATATGATATCAACACCGGGTGGTAAAATTGCTTCGAATCAAATGATCAGACAAGTACCAGTCAAGTTGGGTAGTAAAACCATCAACACAAACTTGGTTCTTTTACCCCTTGACGGCATGGATCTTATTTTGGGCATGAATTGGATGGTTTTGCACAAAGTCACGCTAGACCCCTTGTCCCGAGTTGTGGAAATAAATTCACCTAGTCACGGAGCCACCACCCTTTACCTACCATTCCTGGATTGCACGAATTCCTGTGCTTACATGATGGAAGGACTTAAGTTGGAGGATATTCCTGTGGTAAACGAGTATGCCGACGTTTTTCCGAATGACTTACCAGGAATGCCACCGGATAGGGATATTGAGTTCATCATCGAACTGCAACCAGGCACTGCACCTATATCCAAAAGACCATATAGGATGCCCCCTAAAGAATTGGCAGAGTTGAAAATTCAACTCCAAGAACTACTGGACAAAGGTTTCATTCGCCCTAGCGCGTCACCTTGGGGATGTCCAGCCCTATTCGTAAAGAAGAAGGATGACAATTTGAGGTTATGCGTTGACTACCGGCCTCTCAACACAGTAACCATTAAGAATAAATACCCACTTCCCCGTATCGATGTACTCTTCGATCAATTAGCTGGAGCCAGAGTCTTCTCAAAAATTGACCTTCGTTCAGGATATCATCAGATCAAGATTCGCCCGTGCGATATTCCTAAGACTGCCTTCTCCACACGATATGGACTATATGAATTCTTGGTCATGTCCTTTGGACTCACAAATGCCCCCGCCTACTTCATGTATCTCATGAATTCGGTATTCATGCCCGAACTTGACAAATTCGTCGTTGTGTTCATCGACGACATCCTTATCTATTCCAAGGATGAGGGAGAGCATGCCAAACACCTTCGCACTGTTCTTCAGCGACTCAGAGACCATCAGCTCTATGCTAAGTTTTCTAAGTGCGAATTCTGGTTGGATACTGTAAAGTTCTTGGGTCACACGATCTCCAGCGAAGGCATAGCTGTTGACCCCAGCAAGGTACAAGAGGTGATGGATTGGAAACCCCCTACCTCTGTTCATCAGATTCACAGTTTTCTCGGCTTATCCGGTTACTACCGTCGCTTCATCCCGGATTTCTCTCGAATTGCTAAGCCCATGACTGAACTGTTAAAGAAGGAAGTAAAGTTTGTATGGAATGAGAAATGTGAAGAAGCTTTCCACACTCTCAGAGAGCATCTGACTACTGCACCTGTGTTAGCTCAACCCGATAATACTAAGTCGTTCGATGTGTATTGTGACGCATCGGGTACTGGTCTAGGATGTGTGCTTATGCAAGAGAATCGAGTGATTGCATATGCCTCACGAGCCCTTCGGCCCCACGAGCAGAATTACCCCACTCATGATCTTGAGCTTGCAGCTGTCATTCACGCTCTGAAAATATGGAGGCACTATCTCATGGGTACACAGTGCAATATCTACACTGATCATAAGAGTCTCAAGTATATCTTCACACAAGCCGATCTGAATATGAGACAACGAAGATGGCTAGAATTAATCAAGGATTATGACCTTGAAGTGCACTATCACCCCGGCAAGGCTAATGTAGTTGCGGATGCACTAAGCCGCAAGTCCCATTGCCATTGCTTATCCATGGAATCCTACAATGAGACATTGTGTGCAGAAATGAGGAAGCTTAACATGGAAATGGTTTCCCAAGGCACTCTAAATCACATCTCAGTTGAGCCCACTCTTCACGATCAAATCGTCATGGCACAACTACATGATGAAGGAATTAAGATCATCAAACAAAAACTCTCTCTAGGTGAGGAGAAGTATAAATGTTTCCGCCAGGACCATAAGGGAGTTCTATGGTTCGAAAGTCGTATAGTCGTTCCGAAGAATCATGAACTCCGCAAGCAAATTCTCGATGAGGCACATCTTTCCAAATTCTCTATCCACCCCGGCAGTATGAAAATGTATCAAGACTTAAGGCAAAACTTCTGGTGGACTAGAATGAAAAGAGAAATTGCTACGTATGTCTCAGAATGTGACACGTGCCAGAGAGTAAAAGCTAGCCACTTGAAAGTAGCCGGTACACTTCAACCGTTACCTATACCATCCTGGAAATGGGAAGACATAAGTATGGACTTCATCGTTGGACTACCAAACACTTCCCAGAAACATGATTCCATATGGGTTATTGTGGCAGAACCACCTGAATTAATCCGGCTCAAGTGTATTAACCATCACCATTAGGGCAATTTCGGTTAACCTTACACTTCAAACGGAGTAATCCACTGGTCTGTCGGGTATAACCTCCCGATACAACCACGGTAATCGGATCGAGCGCCATACATACAAATGCTCACGCGACGATGAGCCCAGAGAATACCACATTCAGCAAATATTACAACATTATCATAAGTAAATATTACAGACCATGTTTTAAATTTAGAAACCAAGTACTTCAATGATCATAAATAAGTTCTTCAGAGTTTAAGTTGCAGCGGAAAATAAACAACGGAAGCTACTCGAAGATACATAATGTCTCGATGAAGCCCGTACGAGACATCATTCGGCATCATCTCCGTTGGATGGGGGCGTATCCCATTCCACCGACCAACCAGGGGGAAGGGTGCAGGGCCAAGTCAAGCTAGCAATCATATCTTCAAAGGTCTCACCTGAAATGAGCCACAAGCAAGGCTGAGTATACTAATACTCAGCAAGACTTACCCGTGTAGTGGAATCTACTCCACCGACTCTAGACATGCAAGGCTTTTTGGCTCAGGGATTTGTTTTGCCGAAAAGCATCTACAAGTGGGTCCTTACTTTCAACTTTTAGCTCAAGATTCTAGTTTCATTAACCATTCTAGATAAGCGGCTATCCAATAGCATACATGGTGAAGCATTAAATTTTTCATCCAACCAGTTCATTCATCATCATTGTTCCTCTTCTTACTCTGTGGGTAAAAATGGTTAAGCAGTCTCAATAGCCGTGAGAAACAGATGATTCGAATCGAATTTCTTAACCTTGCAAGGGAAACCTAAACACACGTCACGTGGTTACTCCCAGAGTCACACGTGCAACTTTTCCCCTTTCTTTCCGGGTTGTGGATCGAGGCTACCCTCCGAGAGTACAAGAGCCCCACGCCACGGTTCGGCGCCGGGTCGTGACCACTCTCTGCACTCGCCATATGCACATGGGACCGAAGTTCAAAGGGTAGGTTGCTGTCCACTTGCCGGGCCAATCAGGTACTTAAGCTTACCGATTCCCATATTCTCGGCATGTGTTTAGTACGTTCAAAGACTTAACCATCACTACCACACCCTGCGGCCTTAGCATTTTTCACTAGACAGACGGGCCTCAATCGTAACCATCGTTCCATAGCCCGTCCGTGTCCTTATGATTGCAGCGTGTAGTAGACATTCAACTCCTATTTTCTCGCGAGTGACAGGAAATCACTCGACTTTTACCGGAGTCCTATTAGCACAGCATTCTATCGAACCTTACATCTAATTTTCAAGCAAGGGTTCCTAACGTCATGCAACTAAGTTTTCATTCAACTCCTATAAACTTAATGCACAAGCAAAAGAGTAGTGAGTTGCATAATTTAGGAAAGAGATGGGTTATGCTCCGGGGCTTGCCTTCACAGTTAGCTTGGGGCTCTTCCGAACTTGGGCTCGGGTCTTCAAGAGCTTCAGTTAGATTTACTTGAGCTTCACGCTGCTCACTCTCGGACGCGGGCACCAGCTCGTAAGTTCCGTCGGCGAGAGTCGTCGATTCTACATGAATGCACAAGTTTAAGTCGTGGTAATGGTACTCGATACGATTTAAGAGTAATTACTACAATGGATAGTTTCTGGTCATGAAATTTTGGATTTAGGCACATCACGGAAAGATGTGCTTACTGTAAAATTTTCAGCCAATTTTATGTAACAGATTAATTATGAAAAATATATTACATAGTCGCTGTTAGATCCTTGTTCTTTTTGTACAGAACAATTGGTACAACAACTGAGTCTAAGATTTTTACAGAGCTTTCACTTAAGCATGCAGAAGTTACTGTAATTTTTGTAGGATTTATCATGCAGTATTCAGAGCATAGAAAATATGACAGTCCACACCTAGGCTATTCAAGGATTCATTTTTACAGGACCCTACACAGGGTTTTTGTCCATGGAACTTTCTACACAGCAACCTCTACCACATTGTATCTCTTAGTAAAAATTTGAGAATTTTCCAAGCTAAGATACTATTTTCTTGATTTAATGTATTTTATTAGCACATAAATCAAATAAATAGGTTACTCTGAGATAAAAAGTCTCCTAATTTTTCTCTGGCTTCTAGGTACCAATACACCAGCATAGAAAAAGTTTCATTGGGTGATTCATCACCTAACTGCAGGGATAAAATATTTTACTTAAACACGGTATGAAAATAAGTTTAATAAACAGTAAAGCTAGAAATTGAATTTGGGCCTGGTCTTTTTACACAGCTCTAAACATCAAGCAACTAACTCACTGCCCAAAATTTAGGGTCAGAATTGTGCTACAACAGTGGGTACAAAATAAGTCCATTAAAGCTTCCATTTAATGTAGAGCAAAATATGTAGAGATTCTGAGGAACTTTTTGTAACAAAAGTGGTAGAGTTTGTTCTAAGGATTCCAGAACAGTTGAGTTTGGAGTTTTCTGAATTTTCTACGATTTTATACGAATTTTACAAATTCACTGAATTTGAATCTAGATTTGAAACTTTCTTTTACAACTAGGTCCTTGAATCTTACGCGCAGACCCTTCTAAAGATTTAAATGCTTGCAATTGGGTCCTCGGACGGCTCGGGTACGGCGGCCGGCCGAAATTCCGTTGAGGGGCTCGCCGGCGGCGAGGGGTGAGGGTCGGGGAAGGTTCAGGGGTGCGAGGGCTACCTTGTGGGGGTGTTGTTCAGGTGGGGGACGGCCGGAAAGGGCTCGCCGGCGTTGGAGCAGAGGCGGCGGCGGCGCGGCACGCGTCGACGGCGGTGCTCCGGCGGGCTTGGGGCAGCCTGGTCCGGTCAGCGAGCTTCGGTGGCGCGTGGGGAAGCTGCTCAGGGGCTTGGCTTGGACGGAGGAAGTCGGGGTCGCGCTATCTATGGCGAGCAGGGGCGGCGGCGGCGGCGGCGGCGCGGGCGGCGGCGCTCCGGTGGTTCTGGGCGGTGTTGGGTGGGTCGGCGAGCTTCAGGGGGATGATGTAGTGGTGGCTGAAACTTCAGTTTGAGCGGTGGGCGGCGGTGGAGGGCTGTCCACGGCGGGCGGCGCTCGGTGGCGGCAATGGCGGCGGCGAGGGTGTTCTGGGTGCGGGGGCTCGCGCGGGCGGTCGGGGCTCGGCTTTTATAGGGGTAGGAGGGGGTGCGGAGGGGCCTGGGCAACGCGCGGGGCGGGGGCACGGCACGGCGCGCACTGGCCACGGCGGGCGGCAGCGGAACGCCGGCGCGGCGTGCGGCGTGCGGGCGCGGGTGACTGACGGCCGGAGATATGGCGTGGGCGCGAGGGGATAGCGCTGGGCGTGGAGTGGTGGAGCAGCAGCTGCAGCGGCTCGGGTGGAGGGCGGGCGCAGTGACGGGCGGGGCGCGGGAGCCGGAGCGGCACGGCGGGGCGCGGTGACTGGGCGCGACGGGCGGCGGGGCTGGGCGCGCTCGGATTGGGCAGGGGCATGCCGTGCGGGAGGGAGAAGAAAGGCGTGGCCGCGGTTGGGCGAGCGGGGGCGGGCAGCAGGCAGGGCGCCGGGGGTTGGCTCGGCGCCTGGTGCCGCGCAGGCGTCGAGGGCCAGGTGGCCGGCGGCGGTCGGGCGAGGGTGCGGTGCAGCAGAGGAGGGGCAAGGGCCTAAGTGCGAGAATTCAAAAATTTCCAGGGGGCTGGTTGCAAACAGGACATTTTCTCCTCTTTCTAATTTGAATTTCAAAAACTTTTGAACACGAAAGTTGTTCAGCATAAAAAGTTCTACAAGTTTGGTTTCAGGCAAAATCTCATTTGGCTTATGGTTTGAAAGTTAAATTTAAAAGTTCAAAAGTAACCAAATGTGCCCAAATTAAATTTGAATTCCAACTGATCTCGTTCTAATTCTTTCCACCCTTTTATCAGTTGATTTAAGCATAGGGTTAGGCTAATGATACTGATTTTAGAAATGAAATTTTTACCAGGGTTGTCACAGTTATCGTTGATAGACTCACAAAGACGGCACATTTCCTTCCGGTACACACCACTTATTCTACCAAGAAATATGCCGAGATTTACCTCGATCGTATTGTTTGCCTACATGGAATACCTAAGACAATTATTTCTGATCGTGGTACTCAGTTTGTAGCACGCTTTTGGGAACAACTGCAAACGTCTCTTGGTACTAAACTGATTCGCAGCTCAGCATACCATCCTCAGACTGACGGACAAACGGAAAGAGTAAACCAAATTCTTGAGGACATGCTCAGAGCTTGCGTCATTCACTATGACAAGAATTGGGACAAATGCCTACCCCTAGCAGAGTTCTCGTACAACAATAGCTATCAAACGAGTTTGAAAATGGCACCATTTGAGGCCCTGTACGGACGAAGGTGTCGAACTCCTTTGAGCTGGTCACAAACTGGAGAACGTAAAATAATTGGACCCAACCTTGTAATCGAGGCAGAGGAGAAAGTAAAAGTAATACAAGCAAATCTTAAAGCCGCACAAGCCCGACAAAAGAGCTATTCTGACAAAAGGAGAAAGCCCCTAAAATTCGAAGTTGGCGATCATGTCTATCTTCGAGTTTCACCAACCAAGGGAGTGCAAAGATTCGGAATCAACGGCAAACTAGCTCCCCGTTATGTTGGTCCTTACGAAATCATTGAGAGCTGCGGACCCGTAGCCTACAAATTATGACTGCCCCCTCAGCTCACGGCCACTCATAATGTCTTCCACGTATCTCAACTCAAGAAGTGTATTCGAGTCCCTACCGAGATTGTGGAACAACAAGAAATATTGGTAGAACCCGACCTCTCGTATGTCGAACACCCGGTAAAAATTTTGGATCGAAAAGAAAGAGGAACCAAGAGGAAAGTGATTAAAATGTATAAAGTTCAATGGAATCATCACACTGAAGAAGAAGCCACCTGGGAAACCGAGAGCTACCTAAACCAAAATTTCCCTGGTTTTCTTATCTCAACCACTGGTATGAGCACCCCTGTTCACACTAAGATTTACCGAATCTCGGGGCGAGATTCTTGTTAAGGGGGGAAGGCTGTAACGACCCTGATAAATTACATTTCTAAAGCAATGTCATTAGCCCAACCCTATGCTTAACCAACTAATAAAAGGGTGAAAAGAATTACAACAAGTTAAGTTGAAATTCAAATTGAAATTGGGTACATATGAATACTTTTGAATTTTTAAATTAACTTTCAAACCATAAGCCAAATGAGATGTTGCCTGAAACCAAACTTGTAGAACTTTTTATTCTGGACAACTTTCATGTTCAAAAGTTTTTGAAATTCAAATTAGAAAGAGGAGAAAACATCCTGTTTGCACCCAGCCCCCTGGAACTTTTCAAATTCTCGCAAGAAGGTCCTTCGCTCCTCTCTCTCTCTCCCCTCCCCGCCCGACAGCACGGCCAGGTGGCCGGCGACGCCTGACCGGCGCGAGCCGCCAGGCCAGTGGCCGCCGTTCCTCGCCCCCAAGCCCGGCTTTGCCCCCCCCACCGCCGCGCTGCCCAGTCCGCGCTCGCGCGCGCGCGCCACGCCATGCCGTGCCTCTGCTCGCCGCCCGCCGCGCCCAACCGCCGCGCCGCGCCGTGCCGTCCCGCCCGTCGCGACCCGCCCGTCGCTGCGCCTGCCGCCCGCCTGAGCCGCTACTGCAGCTGTCCCCCAATCCCCGCGCCGCGCTATCTCCTCGCTCCCCACGCAAAATCCCCGGCCGCCAGTCGCCCACCTCCGCCCGCCGCACGCTGCGCCGGCGAACCGAGCCGCCCACCGTGGCAAGTGGCACGCCCTTGCCGTGTCTCCACCCCTGCACGTCGCCCGGCACCCCTACCTCCCTCCTGCCCCTATAAAAACCGCCCCAGGCCACCCGCGCGAGCCACCAGCAGCCAGAGAACGCCGCCGCCGCCATTGTCGCCGTCGAGCTCCACCCGCTCGTGGACAGCCTCCCACAGCCGCCCCCTGCCCAAATTGAACCTGCAGCCACCACCACGTCATCCCACCGGAGCTCACCGACCCGCCCAACACCGCCCAGGACCACCGGAGCGCCGTCGCCCGCGCTGTCACCGCCGCCGCCGCCCCTGCTAACCGCGGACAGCTCGACTCCGACCTCCTCCGCCCAAGCCAAGCACCCGAGCAGCTTCCCCACGCGCCACTGAAGCTCCCCGTCCAGACCAGGCCGCCCCAAGCCCGCCGGAGCACCGCCGTCGACGCGTGCCGCCGCCGCCGCCACCCCTGCTCCAACGCCGGCGAGCTACTCCCGGCCGTCCCCCACCCTAACAAGACCCCCACGAGGTAGCCCTCGCACCCCTGATCCTTCCCCGACCCTCACCCCTCGCCGCCGGTGAGCCCCTCGCCGGAATTTTGGCCGGCCACCGTACCCGAGCCGCCCGAGGACCCAATTGCAGTAATTGAAATCTTTAGAAGGGTCTGCACGTAAGATTCAAGGACCCAGTTGTAAAAGAAAGTTTCAAATCTAGATTCAAATTTAGTGAACTTGTAAAATTCGTATAAAATCGTAGAAAACTCAAAAAAATGCAAACTCAACTGTTCTGGAATCCTTAGAAGAAACTCTACAACTTTTGTTACTTAAAGTTTCTCAGATTCTCAATATATTGCGCTGTACATTAAATGGAAGTTTTAATGGACTTCTTTTGTACCCACTGTTGTAGATCAATGCTGACCCTAAATTTTGGGCAGTGAGTTAGTTGCTTGATGTTTAGGACTGTGTAAAAAGATCAGGCCCAAATTCCATCTCTATCTACACTGTTTATTAAACTTAGTTTCATACCATAAGTGGCTAAATAGTTTTTTATCCCTGCAGTTAGGTTATGAATCACCTAATGAAACTTTTTCTATACTGGTGTAATGGTACCTAGATGCTAGAGAAAAATTGGGAGACTTTTTATCTCAAAGGAACCTATTTATTTGATTTATGTGCTAATAACATACATTAAATTAAGAAAATAGTATCTTAGCTTGGAAAATTCTCATATTTTTACTAGAAGATACGGAGTGGTAGAGGATGCTGTGTACAACATTTCATGGACAAAAACTCTATGCAGGATCCTGTAAAAATAAATCCTTGATTAACCTAGGTGTGTAATGTCATATTTACTATGCTCTGAAAACTGCATAATAAATCCTATAAAAATTACAGTAGCTCTTGCATTATTAAATGAAAGCCCTGTAAAAATCTTAGACTCAGTTTTTGCACCATTTGTTCTATACAGAAAGAACAAGGATCTAGCAGCCACCATGTGTTATATTTTTCATAATTAATCTGCTGGATGAAATTGTCTGAAAATTTTACAGTAAGCATATCTTTCCCTGATGTGCCTAGATCCAAGGTTTCATGACCAGAAGCTACTCGCTGTAGTAGTTACACTTAAATCATGTTTCCATGAGGAACATAAGTTCCCATGAACACCCACCCTTTGAACTTCGGTCCCATGTGTATATGGCGAGTGCACGAGTGGTCACGACCCGGCGGCGAACCGTGGCGTGGGACTCTTGTACTCTCGGAGGGTAGCTCCGATCCACAACCCGGAAAGAAAGGGGAAAGGTTGCACGTGTGACCCTGTGAGTAACCACGTGACGTGTGTTTAGGTTTCCCTTGCAAGGTTAAGAAATTCGATTCGAATCGTCTGTTTCTCACGGCTATTCAGACTGCTTAACCCCCTTTACCCACAGAGTAAGAAGAGGAACAATGATGATGAATAAACTTGTTGGATGAAAATTAATGCTTCACCATGAATGCTATTGGATAGCTGCTTATCTAGAATGGTTAATGAAACTAGAATCTTGAGCTAAAAGTTGAAAGTAAGGACCCACTTGTAGATGCTTTTCGTCAAAACAAACCCCTGAGCCAAAAAGCCTTGCATGTCTAGAGTCGGTGGAGTAGATTCCACTACACGGGTAAGTCTTGCTGAGTATTAGTATACTCAGCCTTGCTTGTGGCTCGTTTTCAGGTGAGACCTTCGAAGATATGATTGCTAGCTTGACTTGGCCCTGCACTCTTCCCCCTGGTTGGTCGGTGGAATGGGATACGCCCCCGTCCAATGGAGATAAGGCCGAGTGATGTCTCGTACGGGCTTCACCGAGACATCCTGTATCGTCGAGTAGCTTTCGTTGTTTTATTTTCCGCTGCAACTTAAACTCTGAAGAACTTCTTAGTTATGATCACTGAAGTACTTGGTTTCTAAACTCAAACTTGGTTTGTAATATTCACCTATGATAATTTTTGTAATATTTGCTGGAATGTGGTATTCTCTGGGCTCATCGTCGCATGAGCATTCGTATGTATGGCATTCGATCCGCTTTACCGTGGTTGTATCGGGAGGTTACCCGATAGACCCATGGATTACTCCGTTTGAAGTGTAAGGTTAACCGAGATTGCCCTAATGGTGATGGTTAATACACTTGAGCCAGATTAATTTAGGTGGTTCTGCCACAGCTTCTGGCTGGGAGTGCAATCGGCGGGGCATATGCTGGCCCCTGATATCCTTGAACTGCTCCACTGGCCAGAGAGCTGATGACGGCGTTATACACCGTATTAGTCATCACCAAGGATTGGTCGATGAACGCCTGGTAGACGGACTGTTGGATCATATCGGACATCTTGCCCGAATCCTCAGAAATGGTGATATGGCGAGGAACTGGAAGAGGAGCTTTCTTGACTGCCTCCCCGCTTCTGGTACGGCTGAACGACTGCAGATACATCCTCTTGTAATCTTCCAGATGTTTAGCCAATTCTTCCCTTTGGTCGTCCTTGAGATCCGCTTCTGTGACCTCAATGATGTTTCTTTCGGAAACTTTTGCGTTCTTCGACATGTCGGATCTTGAAGTTTGTCCCACCAGGCGTGACAAAAGTGTGTTGGTGCTAAAATCGTCCAGGAATCGGCCGATGGTCTTCAGCGTCGGACACACGACCCGGGAGAATCTGCTTAGCTCCTGTTTGGGTTATTTGCCCTGGTGCGGTTCGCGCGGCGTGCCAATCAATCTGACTTGTTGATTGACAAGGAAATAAGAGTATTAAATTCCGGGCGTCCCCGATTGGCTGGAGTTCCGATCTATCCCGAAGAGCGCATCGGCGAATCGGCCGATTTGCTGTGAAGATGACGGCTATGGATCAGCCGATAATCATGTAATAACTGCAAAGAAAACTGCTGGAGCAATCTAAATAATTATTACAGATGCAACACTTGAAAATAGATCTAATCGGCTATATGACGATGAACAAGGAAGAACGATAACAAAGCCGATAGTTCTAATCTCAAGCTGGATAACTGGTGATAATACTAGAACAACAGGTAAAACCTATAATTCTAGTAAATATCGATAACTGGTGAATAAATCCAAACGAAACCACAGCGATGCGCCCGTAGTTAAAGCTCAGATGTTACTCGATAAGTGGAACCTACCAATTGGCCGAAGATCAAGTTGATGCAGCCCTGCCAATCCGTACGAACTCGTGAAAAGAAGAAAAAGTATTGGCGAAGTCGCCGACTTGAAAGTAAAGTACTAGGAAAAGTAGAAGTGTTTTGTTGATTGATGTGTTGATGTTCTGCAAAGCCCTAGTGACTCCTATTTATACCCTAAAAATAGGACTCCTTGTCGATTACGACTTGTTACAACCTTATTTTAAACAGGAAAAACTACTATATCTATAATATCTTTAAAAAGGAAACAGACTCCCGCAGAATCTTCCGCCGCCGTCCCTTAATCCAATCAGGCTTTTCCCATTGCCTCTTGACCGAATCAGCATCGCTCTATTGACCAACATCAGGCCACTTTTGACCGGGACCCTCTGTTGTGGCTCCAATCTGTTGGCGCAAGTTGCATCATCAATCGGCCGATTTCCAACTGTTACCTCGATCGGCCGATTCTTTGTAGCCTTTAGATCTGCCGCATCGGCCAACCTCTCCTCCTGACGCCGATTCAACACGTGTCAAAATCTGGCGTCAACAAAGTTTATAGGAGTTGAATGAAAACTTAGTCGCATGAACCTAGGTACCCCTGCTCTGAACACTTGACGTAAGGTTCGATAGAATGCTATGCTAATAGGACTCGGTAAAAGTCGAGTTATTTTTCTGTCACTCGCGAGAATATAGGAGTTAAATGTTTACTACATGCTGCAATCATAAGGTCGACGGACGGGGCTATGGTACGATGTTTATGTTGATGATTGAGGCCCCGTCTGTTTAGTGAAAAATGCTAAGGCCGTAGTGTGTGGTAGTGGTGGTTAAGTCTTTGAACGTACTAACCACATGCCGAGAATATGGTAATCGGTAAGCTTAAGTACTGGATTGAACCGAGGCCAGAATATACTCCCCACCGTCTTGAATTCGTTCACGTCTAGCTAATGGTGGGTGCATTTGCCGCCACGGCCCGACGTACCGTGGTCTGTGGGGACGTGTAGTCGAGGGCGGTGGGCCTGTTCCGTGAAGCGGGAATTGAAGGGAAAAGTTGCACGTGTGACTCTGTGAGTAACCACGTGACGTGTGTTTAGGTTTCCCTTGCAAGGTTAAGAAATTCGATTCGAATCGTCCGTTTCTCGCGGTTATTGAGACTGCTTGACCCTTTTACCACATAGAGTAAGAAGAGGAACAATGATGATGATTAATCTTGTTGGATGCAAAATAATTCTTCCACCAAGTATGATATTGGATAGTTGCTTACCTAGAATTGTTAAAAAAAGCTAGAACTTGGAGCTAAAATTTGAAAGTAAGGACCTACTTATATATGCTTTTCGGCAAAACAAACCCCTCAAGCCAAAAGCCTTGCATGTCTAGGAGTCGGCTAAGTATATTCCACTAGCCGGGCAAGCCTTGCTGAGTATTAGTATACTCAGCCTTGCTTGTGGCTTGTTTTCAGGTGAAACTTTCGAGGATATGATTGCTAGTTTGACTTGGCCTTGTACCCTTCCTCCTGGTTGGTCGGTGGAATGGGATACGCCCCCAGCCAATGGTGATAATGCCGAGTGATGTCTCGTACGGGCTTCATCGAGATATCCTGTTTCGTCGAATAGTTATCGTTATTTTTCCGCTGCATTGAACTCTGAAGAACTCATTTATTTTGAACTCTGAAGTACCTTGTTTTACGAATTTGAATTCCGTTGTAATAATAATTTGTGATGAACCTGTGATGTAAAATTTGTGGAATGTTGTATCCTCTGGGCTCACCTTCGTGTGAGTACATGTATGTGTGGTTTCGATCGGCAAAAACCGTGGTTTTATCGGGAGGTTACCCGACAGACCAGTGGATTATTCCGCTTGAAGTGCGAGTTAGCCCTGATTGTCCTTGGGGTGATGGTTAGCGCGCTTGAGCCAGATTAATTCAGGTGGTTCTGCCACATTGATGGGCCGTTGCATCAGATACATCGTTGTGGAAGGATCTCGCCTTGGCAATTAAGGCCCGAGTTAGTGGACCTGGAGATGGAACTTTGTTAAATGTGCAGACCACTTATCTGTTATGAGGGTAGATCCTGTCCGAACTAGTGACGCGCGGCACCATGCCTGTAGGAGGATAGAGCATCCGTGTAAGGGGAGGAGGTGCTGACCTCACGTCCCCCGAATTGCAGGGTCTTGCGTGACCCGGTGTAGAAGGCATCACAGTCCCGGGGCAACCTCTTGCGGGAGGGAGCATTCTAAACCCGGGAAGGCAGAATGGGGATTGTTGCAACTAGTTTCGTTTTTTTCCGTGGTTTCGTATGTTAGTGGGCTGATCCTTCGCTGGTTGTGGGTCCAGGTGTACAACCCCTGCAGGGTGAAAACTATATGTATAGCCGCATACTCGGTCATGTACAACTCTTGATCCGGCTTCGCTTTCATAGTTAGAGTTACTTGATTTCTACCTTCCTCTAGTTTTGTTTACCTGCCTAGGGCAGTTGAGGTCCGAGGAGAGGGAGTTCTCGCACTGACTTGGTGGGTTCTGAAGGTGTGAGTGTCTCGGGAACCTGGAGTGCTAGGACGGCCCGAGTTGAGGTGTTTTGGAAGGTTATATACATGCTTGTTGCCTGCATAGGAAAACCTCAGCCTTATCCTTGACTTGCTTAAATACCTTATGCATTCCACTTCAAGCTTGCATACGGATGGTGACGTGAACCTATCCCACTCCTTGGGGATAGCTGGTAGATGCAGGATACGGAACAATGATTCATATTAAGTGAAGTGAAGGACTAAGTATGGTTCGTGCTACGCTCAAGTCATGCCTGTGGAGAGAGACTACCCCTCAAGATGGAGGACGGCCCTGAAGACTAGTTATCATTTCCGCTTCCTATTTTCCCTTTTAGCCCAAGGGGCGTGTTGTCACACCCGATTCTAGAAAGAACCAGATGCATCTCATATGTGCGCTAGGATCATGTTCACACACATATGGTAGACGGAAAGTGTAATATATCAAAGACAATGCTCAAAATGTAACTAAATAAAGTATTTAACAATATTACACTCCGTATAAAAGAGACACAAATGTCTTTAAACGATAAACCGTTATACCCTATACAAAGTCTCCAACAACTCCGTCTTCCACAGGCGATGACTGGTGAACGCAGGGCCTAGAACTCCTCGAAGTCGTCGAAGATCTCCTCTTCAAAGTTCTCTTCTGAACAGCAGGAGCAAGGGTGAGTACTCTTATGGTTGGTACTCAGCAAGTGGGGTGAAAATGCAAGGCCATCAAGGATAGGCTAGGGTTTGCAGCAGCGGTCACTTTTAGTTGGTCAAGTATTTATTAACAAGCACCTATTAACTAGGTTTAAGTTTATACCAACCCACTTTAGTAAAAGCATAAAGATTCCGTCAACATAAACATAAACCACGAATCACAATTTCATTAATCTTCAAGTTTCATTATCATGTGAGGGTCCAAGCCACTCTTAACCGTGAGTACGGCTGTTATAACAGTTTTACACTCTGCAGAGGTTGTACACTTTACCCACAAATCGTGTTCCCCTGAATCGCCCTGGTTTGCAAGGTCCTTAAACACTTCCAAGGTGAGTGGCGAGGGTACACTATGAAGCCTTTAAAAGACATGTCGAGAGCTAGGCAGCCCGCTAGAGTTTCAGTAGCAGTGTGGTCCATAAACCTCCCTAATGGTCAGCTCCTTAGCAAAGGCAGCTACCCCAAGAGGACCGGGCTATAACCCCTATCACCGACCCCCTCCTTGCCCTTTCGGTAAGGCCACCAGCAAACTACATGTCTAATTAATTGGCTAAGGTCAGAGCCATATGACTTTGTGGTTGCACTGTTCACTTGGGTGGTTCTCCATGTTCCCATTAAACAAAGTTGATCTTGAATTAACGCAGTATAACAACAATATGAAACGTGATCATCATTGCCATAAGAGTAAACCAATACCAATCCCAAAGTTTGCAACTAAGCGTGACTACCCAACATGAATAGTAAACCCAGGTGTTTCAAGGTTTGGGGTAAAGGCTAGGTATGTCCTTAGCATAGGTAACCCATCAAGTTTATGCAAGCAACATTAAAAATAAAGTGATTTATCATGCTATCGTTGGGTTCAAATAGAATATGCAGGGGGGGGAATCCACTTGCCTTCTTCAAACAGCTGCTGGTTCTCTTCCTCGTAAGCTTGCTCTTGATTTTGCTTGAACGTCACGTTGTCTACGCGATCACACAAACAAGCATACACAAACAAATAAGGAACAAAACAACAAACAATACAAACATAAAGTAAAAAGATGATAATTTTATAGTTCCTAATGCAAGGATCACGTGAGTGCAAGAATCGCTGAAATTGGAGTTGAAACGATGAAGATATGGCTAAAACAGTGATCTAGGGACCTAACTACGAGAGTTTTGAACTTCCAGGGGCTAAATCTAAAGAAATTAGGGGCTAAAACATATTTAAACCTTAGACAGACGGTCGGAGTGCGAGACTAGGGGTTCTGGATGGCTGGTAATAATTCTAGAAAAGTTAGGGGTCGGAACAGAAAAAGAAAGGGCTCAGCTCTAATTATTTTTCTACTGATCTGGACTGCGGGTTGATTCCTGAAAAACCTAGGGATCTTTCTGCAAGAGTTTCAGGGATGGCTAGGGTCGGGTGAATTGGGTCCGTTGGATCAGAATCGAGCGGCGGTCGGGCGAATCGGCGGAGTAAGGGTCGGGCGAATCGGCGGGATAAGGGTCGGGTGAATCGGCGGCGAGCAAGTGCGGCGATGGACAGCCGGAGCTTCACCGAATCCGATGTTCCGGGGCACAGTTCGGGCTGGGTTTATGCCAGGAAAAGCGTGGGCGGCATGGCGAAGGTGAGGGAGGTCACAGAATGGCTGTGCGGTAGCTGTAGACTGGCGGTCATGGCGGCGGGCGGAAACTGATCTCCGGCGAGGAATCGGGTTTGCGGCGGAGCAAGAGAGAGAGGGGAATCTGGTGCGGCTTGATGCTCACCAACTCGCGGAACTCCGGCGAGAGTTGCAGGCGGCGGAGAAGCAGCGGAACGGCGAGTCGACGGAGAGGCGGCGACACGGGGCGGCGGCGTTCCTCCGGTGTGCGACTTCCAGCGGCGTGCGACGGTGTTGAGTAGAGGAGAGGGTTTGAGGATGGCTCTGGTTGCAAAGCGGGGCTCCGGTGGAATTTTATAGGGGCGGTTTGGCCGGGAATAAGGAAGGCGGCAGCTCTTGCGAAGGAAAGGGCGGAACTGCGGCTAGTAAGGTAAGCCTGCATCGTGAGGAAGGAAAGAGAGACGCGGGCGACGACGTGGAGTCGATCTGGACTAGGGGTAAGGAAGGTAGAAGGAAGGAGAAGGGGCGCAAACGACGGCGCGGCGCGCCTGCTGTCGCGGCGGAGAAAGGAAACAGAGGAGCAAGAGCGATGCGGAGCAGAGGAAGAAGAAAGGAAAGAAGGAAGAAGGCGCCGACAGGTGGGTCCCAGCTGTCGGTGGAAGAAAGGTTGGGTGAGCGGATTGGGCCGCTGAGTTGGGCCGCGGGAAAAGAAAAGAAGGAGAAGAGAAGAATTGGGCTAGGCTGAAAGAAAGAATAGGAGAAGAAAAGAAATAAAGATGCATGCACAATTTTATCTTGTGACTTTTATAAAAATACTTTCGAAATTTTAACTCCTATATTTTTGGATGTTACAAAACCTACCCCCCTTAAAGAGAATCTCGTCCTCGAGATTTGGAAAGACTAGGGAATAGCTGAGGGAATTCTGCAATCAATTCATCTTCTCTTTTCCAAGTAGCCTCATCCTCTGAGTGGTGACTCCACTGTACTCTGCACATTTTGATCACCTTATTCCGAGTAACCCTCTGAGACGTTTCCAAGATTCTAACCGGATGCTCTGCATAAGTCAAATCTTCTTGTACATCAAGTTCCTCCAACGGTAATTGCTCCTCAGGCACTCTCAAACATTTCTTTAACTGTGATACGTGAAACACATCATGGACATCTGACAATCGTGCCGGTAACTCCAATTGATATGCCACTTCACCTTTCCTTTCCAGGATCTGAAAAGGACCAATATAACACGGTGACAACTTTCCTTTCACTTTGAATCTACGTAAACCTCTGATGGGTGATACCTTCAAATACACAAAATCTCCAACTTCAAATGTCAATTCCCTTCTTCGTGTATCAGCATAACTTTTCTGTCGTGACTGGGCAGTCTTGAGATTATCCCGGATTATCTGGACTTGTCTATCCGCTTCTTGAAGAATCTCTGGTCCAAAAACTTGACTTTCTCCTGTCTGATTCCAATACAAGGGTGTCCTGCATTTTCTCCCATATAACACTTCAAATGGGGCCATCTTGAGACTTGCTTGGTAACTGTTATTGTAGGAGAATTCTGCGTATGGCAAACTTTTATCCCAACTACCTCCATGCTTGAGGGCACATGCTCTCAACATATCCTCTAATACTTGATTTGTTCGCTTAGTCTAATCGTCTGTTTGCGGATGATATGCAGAGCTGAAATTGAGCTTTGTATCCATGGATTCATGTAATTTCTGCCAGAAACGCGACGTGAACTGAGTACCTCGGTCAGACACTATCTTCTTTGGAACACCATGCAGACACACAATTCGTGACATGTATAGTTCTGCTAACTTGGCTCCAGTGTATGTTGTTTTGACTGGGATGAAATGTGCGACTTTTGTCAATCTGTCCACAATAACCCATATCGAGTCGTAACCATCACGAGTACAGGGTAACCCTACAATGAAATCCATACCAATCTCTTCCCATTTCCATTCAGGTACTTTCAAGGGCTGGAGTAAACCTGCTGGTCTCTGGTGTTCTGCTTTCACTCTCTGGCATACATCAGACAAAGCTACGTGAGTTGCTACGTCTCTTTTCAAACCATACCACCAGTACCTTTCTTTCAAGTCTTGATACATTTTGGTACTTCCAGGATGAATGGAATAAGCGGAATCATGTGCCTCCTTCAAAATGAGTTCACGAAGGTGATCAATTTCAGGTACACAGATCCTTTTTCCGAACCAAACAGTTCCTTGTTCATCTTCGGTGAAGTCCTTAGTCTTGCCTAAACCAATTTGGATCTTGATCTCTTTGATCTTCGCATCTATCAACTGCCCTTTTCTAATCTCCTGTTCTAATGTAGGTTCCATCTCCATGGTTATGGCTTCCGCTTGTGTGACAATTCCCAAGTTCAAACGTGCCATCTCCCAACATAACTCCTGAGGCATCAATCGAGCAACCATCATATTAGCTTGTCCTTTCCGGCTTAGGGCGTCTGCCACGATGATACTGAATATCCAAATCATAGTCCTTGATTAATTCTAGCCATCTGCGTTGTCTTAGGTTAAGATCCTGTTGCGTGAAGATGTACTTCAGACTCTTATGGTCCGTGAAGATCTGGCACTTGTTTTCGATCATGTAGTGCCTCCAAATCTTCAATGCGTGCACGACGGCAGCCAATTCCAAGTCATGGGTAGGATAGTTCTGCTCATGCTTTCTCAACTGTCTTGAAGCATAAGCCACAACTTTGCCTTCTTGCATTAACACACATCCAAGTCCCATTCGTGAAGCGTCGCAATACACATCAAACCCTTTGTGGATATCCGGCATTATCAACACAGGGGCAGTGGTCAATCTTGTTTTTAGCTCTTCAAAACACTTCTGGCATGTAGCATCCCACTTAAACTCTTTTCCTTTTTCCAACAAGGAAGTCATGGGTTTCACAATCTTTGAGAATCCCTCAATAAATCGGCGGTAGTAACCTGCAAGTCCGAGGAAACTTCTGATTTCAGGCACAGACTTCGGTGGATTCCAATTCAGAACATCCTAAACTTTAATCGGGTCTACTGCAATTCCTCCATCTGTGATAACATGTCCAAGGAAAGAAACTTCTCTCAACCAAAAATCACATTTGCTCAGCTTGGCATATAACTGATTCTCTCGGAGTTTCTGTAACACTATCCTCAAGTGCTCTTCATGTTCTTCCTCGTTCTACGAATACACCAAGATGTCATCAATGAACACAACCACAAACTTGTCAAGATATTCCATGAAAACCTTGTTCATCATGTACATGAAGTACGCTGGAGCGTTGGTCAATCGAAATGACATCACAATGAACTCGTACAGACCATATCTGGTAGTGAAGGCTGTCTTGGGTATATCCTCTGGTCGGATCCTTAGCTGATGATATCCTGATCTCAGATCAATCTTGGAGAAAACCTTGGCACCTCTCATCTGATCAAACAAATCTTCAATCCTGGGTAGTGGATACTTATTCTTGATCGTCACATCGTTCAGCGACCTATAGTCTACACACATCCTTCTGCTGCCATCTTTCTTATCGACAAAGATCACGGGTGCTCCCCACGAGGATGAGCTAGGACGGATAAATCCCATTGCTAGCATTTCTTCTATTTGTTTCTTCAGTTCACTTAGATCCTTAACATCCATTCTATAGGGTCTTTTAGAGATAGGTGCAGTACGAGGTAGAAGATCAATACTAAACTCAATGTCATGAACAGGTGGCATACCTGGTAAATCTTCCGGGAAGACGTCGAGATACTCACTGATAACTCTGATATCTTCTAGAGGCATTCCCTTCATTTGGTTCACTGTCCACACCCCACTGGGTGAAGCTGATGCCACATACTCTATTTTATCTCCTTGAGGGCTGGTTAAGAGCACTGATCTCTTGCGACACTGAATAACACCATCACATCCTGATAACCAATCCATTCCGAGGATCACGTCGATGCCGTTAGTCTTTAGGACTATTAGATTGGCTAGGAATTCTACCCCCATAATATTCATGCTGACCCTTGGGCATAGGTGACTGGCTTTCAATTCCTTGCCTGGGGAACTTACTAGAAATATTTGTTTCATAGGGCTCATTGGTAAATTATGTTTTGCAGCGAATTGCTCAGTAATGAATGAATGCGATGCTCCAGAATCAAATAAAACTGATTCAGGTTCAGAATTAACAAGGAACGTACCGAGCACAACGTCGGGAGCCTCTTCAGCTGTTTCTGCAGCCACATGATTCACCTTTCCGCGCACGCAGTTCTGTTGTCCTTTGTTGCCCAGTGGTGTCTGGTTGCTGTTGCGCGGCTGCTGCTGCTGAGGAGTCTGCCTATGTCCACTGTTCCTCTGATTCTGAGGAGTTTGCACGTTACGCTTCGGGCAGTTGTTAGCGTAATGACCCAGTTCTCCACATTTGAAACAGCCGTTAGGTTGGACCGGGGTGACTGGATTGTTGGTTCGCACTGGTGCACCTGTGGCATAGCCTGGACGGTATGGTTGTGGGTTTGAGTTGCGCTGAGTCTGCTGGTTGTGGCGTTGAGGCTGCTGTGGAGTTCGTTGATTCTGTTGATTCTGCGGATATCCTCCACCTTGTCCTCCAAAGCGCGACTAAAATCCCTGGGGTGTGTGTTGGCGCTAAAATCGGCCAGACAGGAATCGGCCGATGGTCTTCAGCGTCGGACACACGACCCGGGAGAATCTGCTTAGCTCCTGTTCGGGTTATTGCCCTGGCACGGTTCGCGCGGCGTGCCAGTCAATCTGACCTGTTGATTGACAAGGAAATAAAGTATTAAATTCCAGGTGCTCCGATCGGCTGGAGTTCCGATCTGTCCTAAGGAGCGCGTTGGCGGCGAATCGGCCAATTTGCTGTAGAGATGATCGGCTATGGATCAGCCGATAATCGTGTAGTAATTGTAAAGAAAACTGCTAGAGCGATCTAAACAATTACTACAGAGGCAACACTTGAAATAGATCTAATCGGCTGTAAGATGATAAATTGAAGAAGAACGACGACGAAGCCGATTACTCTGATCTCAAGCTGGATAACTGGTGATAATACTAGAACAACAGGTAAAACTTGCAATTCTACTAAATATCGATAACTGGCGAATAAATCCAAACGAAACTACAGCGATGCGCCCGTAGTTAAAGCTCGGATATTACTCGATAAGCGGAACCTACCAATTGGCCGGAGATCAAGCTGATGCAGCCCTGCCAATCCGTACGAACTCGTGAAAGAAGAAAAGTATTGGCAAAGTCGTCGACTTGAAAGTAAATTGCTGAAAAAGTAGAAGTATTGTTGTTGATTGATGTGTTGATGTTTGCAAGACCCTGACGACTCCTATTTATACCCTAAAACTAGGACTCCTGGTCGATCACGACTTGTTACAACCTTATTTAAAAAAAAGGAAAATTACCATATCTATAATAACTTTTAAAGGAAACGGACTCCCGCAGAATCTTCCGCCGCCGTCCCCTAATCCAATCAGGATTCTTTTCAATTGCTCCTTGACCGACTTAGCGTTGCCCTGTTGACCAACTTTTGACCAGGACCCTCCGAAATAATTCCATCCTGGTGGCGCAAGCTGTATCACCAATCGGCCAATTTTCAACTGTTACCTCAATCGGCCGAATCCTTACTGTAACCTTCAGATCTGCCGCATCGGCCAATCTTCTCCTCCTGACGCCAATTCAACACGTGTCAAAATCTGGCGTCAACACATGCCCCCCAGTTTCGGAGTAAAACATAACTTTTTCTTTGAAACTCTTTCTTTAATCCTTTCCTCCGAAACAGGTGCAGTAAAATCTCCTTCCGTTCCGCGGCACAATGATTGCAATTTCCTCGGACCAAGCGCGCGAAACGACTGCTCCCCTGTAATTCGTGTAGACGGCGCGGTAAAAATACCATCTTTGCCCTTGCTCTCCCGATTTTTCTTAAGTACTGGCCTTCTCCGTCTACTCTTCCCCACAAATCTAGCATTCTCTTCCAACGAACCACTGTTCGTCTTCCTCCAGGCTCTCTTGATCTCCAAGCGCTTCCCCCTTTCCGGCGATCTCATCCGCGACCTGCTCCAACCCTCCAATGGCGTCACCATCGGCGACCGCTCCATCCACAGAGGCTCCATCGGCAACTCCTTCTGTGGCGGCGGCCCAATCGGCGGCTTCCATAGCGGTCTCATCGGCGACGATGATTTCCATCCCAGAGGTAAATGCTCGAAATTTTTTCCTTTTCGCTTTTCTACTGCTTCAGTACTTTCCGGATCCCCTCTCAGTTTCTTTCCCTTTTCCCTTTTTTAGGCACTTAGGCACCGAATTACCATTCCACTCTCAGAATCCCCTGACCTCATCTGTTTGGGCCCTATGGGGAACCCTGATCCAACGGACCTGATCAGCCTAGAAACTCATAGAATCCCTTTTAAGCAATCATCCATGGATTTAGATCACTGGGTAGGCACTTTCAGATCCTGGCCAAACGAAACCCCCGGATGGAGAGAATGGTACCAGAGGGTGGCCGGATCTTGAAAGGTTCAGTGGGAGGAACAAAAAATCGGCCAGTGCATAGACTTATCTTTGTCTCAGATGGAAAGAAACGAACCTCTGGTCATGGTAGCCTCTTATTTTTGGTCTGATGCACTTAATGCATTCCTTTTCGGACATGGACCTATGGACCCGACCCTGGCCGATGTTCTGCTGTTGACCGGCCTCGATGTCTCCTCCGCCGATACCCCTTTCAATTATCTGTTCAAGCCATCACATCGCCTAGAGACCAAAGGAATAGGCGGATGGAAAGGGTATATTAGCAAAAATATGAAGACCGGGACAGTCTCACAGAGGGAGCATACTGCCTTTTTGATGATGTGGCTAGAAAAGCATTTCTTCTGTGGCAGAGCAGTTGGCCCCTCTTCAAACACCCAAGCTTTAGCAGAGGCTTTGTCACAAGGATCGGCCATCCCCCTTGGAAAACATTTACTGGGATCGGCCTATTACCTGATGCACCAAATCAGCACCAAGTTGTCGAAGGGGGAGCCGATAGGGAACCCTGGCGGTCCCTGGTGGTTTATCACCCTCTAGCTCAATTTATACATGAGCAAGGTCTCTCAGCAACGGATAGAGACCAAAACTTTTCCTAACATTGAGTCAGAGGAGAATCCATCTGTCCGACATCGCTGCAGATCTTTTGGAGAAGCGGCGTCGGCCTTCCCCAGCTGCCAGTTTACTGCTACCCGCACAGCTGAGTACTTTAGATGCTTTTATAATGGCCTTAGTGAAGAGACCATCAGCTGGCATCCATATCAAGCAGTGGAGCCGATTTTTGAATTACCCATAAGCTACGACTTCTCCACCCATACTTTTGACAGAGAGCTTATGGATGTCTTGATCAAGCTGGGGATTCTGCCAGCCAATTTCTTCTTAGGAAAGGACTCTCCCACCTACGAGTTCTACAATCCATCGGTTGCGGCAAGGCAACTGGGTTTTGGCCAACTACCGATTCGGGTCTACTTTGCTGGTCAAGCGAAATTCAGAGATGGACTGACCTCAAGTCTTGATTACAGTCGGCTGTGCGACCTAGTACCCGATTCCAGTACTATTGACCTGAATAATTGGTCAGTTGCTTCTTTTGCCACCCAGAAATTCAAATTATGGTGGGCAGAATGGAAACAACATCTTTTCTTCAAATCTCCATCGTCTTACTGCAACATTCTGGACCCAGAAAACATTGATCCAAACGCAGCGGTATGTCCTTTTCCTCAGCCGATTCCAATGCTATCTCTTTCCATGTTGTCATTTTGTTATTAACTCACGTTCATCTTTTCAGTCTGAAAGCCATGTCCCTCCGATGTGGAGCCGAAGCGGCAGGCCGATAGATAGTCATCATCAATACACGTCGTATCCACTTATCGGCTTCCATGCTCCAACCGTCAAGGATATCTCTACTGGCCGATCGAAGCGAGCACCAAAAAGACCAACATCAAAGATAACCAGCCGTCGAGTGCGAGCTCGCATCGGATCGGCCGATCAGACGGCAATAGCATCGGCTGAGGTTCCCCGTATCGGATCGGCCGACCAGATGGCAGTGGCATCGACCGAGACTCCCCGTATCGGATCGGCCGACCAGATGGCGGTGACACCAGCCGAGACTCCAATCCCTTTACCTTTGCCGGTTGTCGAGATGGCCGATCCCCAAGTCACCGCCGAAGTCAGGGCAGCTGCAGCATCGCTATTAGTAGAAGCTGTTCAGGTAATCTTACTTATCTCATATATTCTTCAAATCTTCTACTGACATTAACTCTCTTCTTCTGCCAGGCTGCACAAGCTATTCCACCACAATCTCCGCAGCAATCGGCTACGTCCCAAGTGGGAGCTGAAACTCCAGCAGTTCCTATCATCGAGGTAAATGATCTCTTACCTTGATCTCTTAACTTTCAGAAAACTTAATCGATCTTGATGCAGGCCGATTTGGGTATGATAACTACAACCCCACGATAGGCATCGGCCGGGAGATCCACAGAGGCATGGCAAATTTCTCACGCCATCTTATCTCAATTTCCCATAGCATACTCACAGGATCTTCTTTTATATCCTTTTCAGGAAGCTGGTCCAAGCGGAGCACTAATAATCGTTGAATCTTCCTCCTCCGACGAGCCAACTGCACCAGCCCCTGAGACAAGGGAAACGCTTCCACCGGCGCAGGCAAGAGAAATTCGCTTTAAGGAGGTAACAAACTTACCATTAGAATCGGCCGATTTCCTTTTACTGCTTGCCTACCCTTTACTTTATTTCCTCATAGGAGCAAGATACCCCTAACAACAGCATCTTCTCCTTTGCCGTCTCCTTGCCCGATGACGAGGAAATTGCTTCACACCCAATTCCATCGAGCTCCACCTCCGATGATGTCCGCGCCAAGCTCGAAAGCATGCGCACTCTCCTTTAAGACGACATCGGCCGATTGGTAGAAGATGCGTCGCCGATTCAACGACTTTTCAACGAGATCAAAGGTTGAATCCTGGAAGAAGTATCAGAAAATTTAGCGCATGCTGCCTATATAGAGCACATGCATATTCCGGTTTCCAGGGCGCTGCGCCATATGGCCGATCGTGCCCAGATGGCAAAAACTCAGGAGGAGGTCGATTCATACAAGCACCGGACTCAGGAAGTACACCACAGGATCAACTTCCTCGAAAACTGCTGTCCGGATATCGTCGGCGCGATAGATCGGCTGAAACGGAGAAGAGCAGAGCTGGCCAAGGAGATGGAACAGATAACCAAAGAGATAACCGCTGAAGAAAAGAAACTCCAAGAACTCCCATCCATCATCAGCGAGCTGAAGCAAGAAAGACAGCATTTGGCCCGTGAAACGATAAGGCTTCGTCGCCGTGTGTCAGAAGTCCCAGGATCGGCCGATGATGATCAGAGAGTACTAGATTCGGCTGATCAAATTAGACGACAAGCTATTGTAGCCATAGATGCTTTCCTTGGGTTGTAAAGAACATTGTAAACATTTATTGCTCCTTCAATGTTACTGCGCCGATTTGGTTTTGAACTGTTTCTTCAGTCAGCTTTGCATTTATGTATGTATTTACTCCGATAGGACGTACACATCTCCTTCACCATCTCCAGAGGCATATACATCTCTTGCCTTCTTTTTCCCTCTTTACTGTCCCAAACTGAACGGCAAGATGTCTTCTTCGTCCTCTTCATCTTCTTCCTCTGTCAACCAGGTATGAACTCTCCTCTGCCTTTCCCCTAAGCATCTCAATCGCTCTGATGTTAGGCAATCCCTTTTATCTCTGTTCAGCCAAAACGTCTCAGCCCTGGTCTAGAACGAGCGATTGAAATCATGCATTCAGAAGAACCACTGTCACAGGCAGACACAGATCTGATAAGAGCTCATGCTGAGGAACTCAGGGATCATGTCCCTGCTGTTGTCCAAGAATACTGGGACCTTATAGATGCTCACTCTCTGGTCCGTAAGCGACCATCTCCTAAAAAAAATCCACCACTTCCTTGTAAAGCTAAGACCGAAGTTGCCATGGAAGATCTGGAGGAAAAGAAGACCCGCCTACTGATAGAACTTTGCAACCAAGCTGAAACTGGAGCCACTGCAGAGGACCCGAAGGAGAAAAGGCTCAGCCGTATGATAGAGCTGGGTCGCATCGAGAGAGAAATCCAGCGTAGGCGTAATCAGTAGACATATCGGTATTTTTATTCTAAGGGCGACTTGTACCATGTCGGCCATGTACTCTGTCATTTTCATCCAATAATGAATCCCAATGTTTTGTTCATCAGATGTGTAGACAAAAACCGATGAGAAATCGGCCATATTATCTTGATATATTTTATTGCAAGTTATGCATCTACCCAAATGCTTGGATAGTACCTCTTCAGATATCGTCCGTTTAAAGCTCTTTGGAATTCCTCCCCTTCGACTGTCTCCAGAATATATGCATTCCTAGGGGCACATTGGCCGATTCTGTACGGCCCTTCCCAAGTGGGTGGCCATTTACCGAATTTGGGATCTTTGGATCCTATCGGCAGCACCAACTTCCACACCAAATCTCCCTGAGAGAA
Source organism: Panicum miliaceum (assembly GCA_032594955.1). Classification (NCBI taxonomy): domain Eukaryota; kingdom Viridiplantae; phylum Streptophyta; class Magnoliopsida; order Poales; family Poaceae; genus Panicum; species Panicum miliaceum. Next base: position 16,303,879 of record CM064062.1, read on the forward strand.
TTGTTTAACTTTGACCTTTTTGTCATACCATTTGGCCACCCTTTTCTTGTTTTCTTCTATACTAATCAGGGCTCTCAACCGTAAACCTGCCGAATCGTCAAGTTCATCTTTCATGAGAAAGGAATAGTCATCGGCCGTTAACTGATCTTGTAACGATATACGTCTTGACCCTGTCCTTATCTCCCATGGCAAGACCGCCTCATGACCATAAACCATCTGATAAGTGGATATCTTAGTGGCTCCATGACAATCCATCCTATATGCCCATAAAAATTCAGCCAAAGACATATGCCACTTCTTGGGTTGCTCTTCTATCTTCCTCTTGATTAGCTTGATTATCCCTTTATTAGACGATTCTTCTTGGCCATTGGCTTGAGCATAGTATGGAGAAGAGTTTAATAATTTAATCCCCATATCGGCGGCGAACTCTCCGAATTCTCCAGAAGTAAACATTGTTCCTTGGTCAGTTGTGATGGTTTGAGGAATACCAAATCGATAGATAATATGGCTTTTAACAAATTCAATCATATCGGCCGATGTCACATTCCTTAAAGGAATTGCCTCCACCCACTTAGTAAAATAATATGTAGCCACCAATATGAACTTATGCCCTTTGCTTCATGGAGGGTGAATCTGTCGGATGAGATCTATTCCCCAACCTCTGAACGGCCACGGCTTAATTATTGGATTCATAGCCGATGCTGGCGCGCGTTGTACATTGCCAAACCTCTGACAGTCTTGGCATCCTTTGTAATACTTGAAACAATCCTCAAGAATAGTTGGCCAATAATACCCATTGCTCCGGATCATCCATTTCATTTTGTGAGCCGATTGATGAGCTCCACACACGCCCTCATGGATCTCTCCCATCAGAACCTTTGCCTCTTCTGTTCCCAGGCACTTGAGAAGAACCCCATCAATCGTCCGGTAAAATAAATCATCCTCAAGCAACACATATTTTGTAGCTTGAAAACATATTCGCTGATCCACTTTTTGGGATGGATCTTTTAAGTAATCGGCGATTTCCTTTCGCCAGTCATCGGCCGCGAGCTCTAGCATCATCGCTCCCTGAATCGGCCGATACCCGGAGGCATGTTGGGCTAGCCTGTTGGCCTCTTCATTATAATTTCTGAGGATATGCTCAATTACTGCAGACTTGAACTCTTTTAAAAAATTTATCAATTTACACTTGTACTCAGGATCCAAATTAGCACTAATATACATCGGTCTTGATTTGCTGCTATCTTCCAAATCTACCATCTCCAATAAATCGGCCGACGTAAACCCATGCCCAAGCTTCCCGTCTTCTCGGACGAGCTGATCCATTTATTCTGAATCTTCAGAGCCGACTGCTTGGATCGGCTGTAGACCGAAATCGGACACTTTCAGGAAGTCAGTGTCCCAAGTCCTGCCAGATATACATTTGATGTGCTCGCAGCTCCACTGTTGCGTGTCGGCCGCTGCAACGCTGTAGGCGGAATCGGCAGTGACTATCTCTGTGTTGTCGCCGACCCATTGCACGAGGCATTGATGCATTGTAGATGGGACACAGCAGTTTGCATGTATCCAGTCGCGACCAAGCAGCATGTTGTAGGACCCCTTGCCATTAATAAAAAAAGTGGTAGGATGGGTCTTACTGCCGATGGTGAGGTCGACGCAGAGCGCTCCACGGGCGGGAGACACGTTGCCTTCGAAATCCTTCAGCATCATCTCCGTCTTGGTGAGGTCTTCATCGCCCTTGCCTAGCTTGCGGAACATGGCATACGACATGATGTTAATTGCGGCACCTCCATCTACTAGTAATCTGGTGACGGGTCTCCCGTCAACATAGCCTTTGAGAAACAGCGCTTTAAGATGCTGCCGTTTTTCTTCTTCTGGTTTCTCAAACGTAGCCGTCATCGGCTCTAACACCAGTTGTACCATTTGTTCTTGCTCCGTTCTTGTTGCTTTGTCTCGATCGTTAGGCGCCATGAATTCCATCGGCAGTATGAATACCATATTGATTTCGGCTGCCGATTCTTGGTTGTTTGCTTCCTGATCATTTTTCTTTGGGCGCCACACCTGAGACTTAACATTTTTTTTCTCTGGCACTTGCCTCTGCTCTTCTTCTTGATGCTCCCATTAGCGTAGGCGTTGGATCCTCCATTTCTGGGATCTGGATAGGCCATCAGGACACCACCTGGGATTTACTGGTTTGGCCGATGATCTGGCGTGTTCCCAATCTGGTTCTCTTCCTAGGGGATTTTCATCCGACACCCTATCATCGGCCATCTCTTCCAGCCGATCATGCACGCTGATCCTGCCCCTCAGTCCATCCTGTTGGTCGATCTTGCCTTTTGACCGGTGGTACTGGTCAACTCTGCCCCCCAGCCGATCATGCACCGAAACGCGCTGTTCCTCTCGTCCGCGCCGATTTCTGCTGATCGGCTCTGATCCTCTGTCCCTAGAGTGTGGCTTCGGGCGATCGTTGCAGCTCAATCCGTTACACTCCGGACAGTTATCGGCAGATGGCAATCTGATGTCGTTCTCCCAGCAATGGATGAAGAACGGACATTGCCAGTGATCTTCATGCCGGCGTATCATCTCTTCGTGGTATCTTGATTGTTCTTGCTGCTGCCGATACTTACTGAGTAAGAACTGTGAGGTGATGGGCTTGCGTGGTCGTTCTGGCCCCCGTCTGTTCCTTTTGATTTCTTCCATCGTGATCTGCCTCCTGGGATTGACGGCGCCGCCCCTTCTCGCCGATTCTGACGTCAGCACCTTGATTTGACGTGAATTTCCTCCAGTGTCAACCATGTTGGCCGGGAAGGGATGCTGATCTATCTTCATCGGTTTTGCCGATTTAGCTGGGGTTTCAAATTTAAGCCTCCCCTGCTCGATGGCCGATTGTATCTGCTGACGGAAGACTTTGCATTCATTTGTATCATGAGAAGTGGCGTTGTGCCACTTGCAGTATTTCATCTTCTTAAGTTGGTCGGCCGAAGGGATGGTGTGATGCTGAGATAGCTTAATTTGTCCTTCCTGGAGTAATAAATCGAAAATTTTATTGGCCTTTGATGTGTCAAAGCCGAATGTCTCTGGCTCCTTCTTCCCGAAAGGGCATGATATCGGTTTTTTCCCTTTGACCCATTCTGCCAGGCCGATTTCCTCCTCCCCATCGGATTCAGACCCTTCTAAGTATGCCACCTTCTTTTGGAAATTCCTCCGCTGTTCAAACGGTCGGACTTCTTGTCCTGACAATCGGTGGACGATCTGGCTCAGGCTTTCAAACTCTTGGGCAGCATATCTTTCTTTGATTTGTGGCAGGAGGCCTTGGAAAGCGATATCGGCCAACTGTGCATCGGTCAGAGCCAGACTGTAATATTTGTTCCTGATTTCTCTGAACCTCTATATATATCCCATTACAGGCTCATCGCTCCTCTGCCTGAGGCTAGTCAAATCTGAGAGTTTCATCTCGTGTACTCCTGCGTAGAAGTACTTGTGGAACTGCTTTTCCAAATCAGCCCATGTAACAATAGAATTTGGTGGCAAGGTGGTGAACCACTGGAAGGCCGATCCGGACAGAGATGATGAAAACAAACGCACCCTCAGAGCATCTTGTGTGGCAGCCTCCCCGCACTGGATGATGAATCGGTTGATGTGCTCTACAGTGGATGTATCGTCCATCCCCGAAAACTTGGTGAAATCGGGAACTTTGTAGCAGTGTGGGAACGGCAGCAAGTCATAGGCCGATGGGTATGGCGTCTTGTAGGTGTAAGTTTGCACCTTTGGCTTCAATCCAAACTGGTCCTGGATCACTTCTGCTATTCTTGTCGTCTTGTCCACCTGCTGCTGATGAACGACTGTTCACGGTGCGGGTATGTGCTGAAGAGCTGGCACGGCTGGGTGATGAATCGGCGAATTTTGCTGAGCAGCCGATAGTTGATGGCGAAGTGAATCCGCCCCTCCATCGTATGTCATCATTGGCACCGTGCCTCTGAATGCTTCTGCAGCGCTTGCCCCCCTGCCGATTTCTGATGAGATCGGCTGATACTGAGGGACCGTCGGCCGGACGGCCGATTGGTGTGGCACCTGGATTGGATAACTCCTGTATCCACTCATTGGCTCGGGAAAAAAACGTTGTCGCCGATGTTCCCCAAGGTACTGAGCTTGCAGGCAGCGATTGCACAGAAGCAATCTGGACGGGCTGAAGCGGTGTCTGAGATGGGAGACATGGTGCACCGCTGTATCTTGGAGACGCTGGGGGCAATGGAGTGTTGTACCCCTCGCGTTGCGTCAATATCGGCTGAGGAGCCGATTGGGATGTATACGGTAAGCTTCTGGCCGGGAGCGTGGTTGGCGGGGCATATGCTGGTCCCTGATAACCTTGGACTGCTCCGCTGGCCAGAGAGCTGACGACGGCGTTATACACCGTGTTGGTCATCAATGAGGATTGGTCAATGAATGCCTGATAAACGGACTGTTGGATCATATCTGACATCTTGCCCGAGTCCTCAGCAATGGTGATGTGGCGGGGAACTGGAATAGGAGCCTTCTTGACAGCCTCCCCGCTTCTGGTACGACTGAACGACTGGAGGTACATCTTCTTATAATCTTCCAGATATTTAGCTAATTCTTCCCTCTGGTCGTCCTTGAGATCCGCTTCTGTGACCTCAATGATGTTGTTGTCGGAGATTTCTGCGTTCTTCGACATATCAGATCTTGGATTGGTCCCACTGGGCGTGCCAAAAGTGTGTTGGCGCTAAAATCGGCCAGACAGGAATCGGCCGATGGTCTTCAGCGTCGGACACAGGACCCGGGAGAATCTGCTTAGCTCCTGTTCGGGTTATCGCCCTGGTACGGTTCGCGTGGCGTGCCAGTCAATCTGACCTGTTGATTGACAAGGAAATAAAGTATTAAATTCCAGGCGCTCCGATCGGCTGGAGTTCCGATCTGTCCTGAGGAGCGCATCGGCGTCGAATCGGCCGATTTGCTGTAGAGATGATCGGCTATGGATCAGCCGATAATCGTGTAGTAATTGTAAAGAAAACTGCTAGAGCGATCTAAACAATTACTACAGAGGCAACACTTGAAATAGATCTAATCGGCTGTAAGATGATAAATCGAAGAAGAACGACGACGAAGCCGATTACTCTGATCTCAAGCTGGATAACTGGTGATAATACTAGAACAACAGGTAAAACTTGCAATTCTAGTAAATATCGATAACTGGCGAATAAATCCAAACCAAACTACAGCGATGCGCCCATAGTTAAAGCTCGGATATTACTCGATAAGCGGAACCTACCAATTGGCCGGAGATCAGGCTGATGCAGCCCTGCCAATCCGTACGAACTCGTGAAAGAAGAAAAGTATTGGCAAAGTCGCCGACTTGAAAGTAAATTGCTGAAAAAGTAGAAGTATTGTTGTTGATTGATGTGTTGATGTTTGCAAGACCCTGACGACTCCTATTTATACCCTAAAACTAGGACTCCTGGTCGATCACGACTTGTTACAACCTTATTTTAAAAAAAGGAAAATTACCATATCTATAATAACGTTTAAAGGAAACGGACTCCCGCAGAATCTTCCACTGCCGTCCCCTAATCCAATCAGGATTCTTTTCAATTGCTCCTTGACCGACTTAGCATTGCCCTGTTGACCAACTTTTGACCAGGACCCTCCAAAATAATTCCATCCTGGTGGCGCAAGCTGTATCACCATTCGGCCAATTTTCAACTGTTACCTCAATCGGCCGAATCCTTACTGTAACCTTCAGATCTGCCGCATCGGCCAATCTTCTCCTCCTGACGCCAATTCAACACGTGTCAAAATCTGGCGTCAACAGTGTGTTGTAGCGGGGACGGGTGTTGTTGCTGGATTGTCCCTGGGACTGAAGTTTTCGCTTGTGTTCCCCAAGCTCCTTGCGCTGGCTCTCCAGACCAATGGCTTTGTTTAGCAGAGTCTGGAAGTTTGGGAAAGTGTGACTGTGCAGCTGGTAGTTGAGCGGCCCTATCAGACCTTCCAAGAAGCGCTCCTGCCTCTTCACGTCACTATCCACCTCATGGGGCGCGTAATGAGACAACTGAGTGAATTTATCCCGGTACTCGCTGACAGTCATGCTGCCTTGTTTCAGGTTCAGGAACTCCTTCTACCTGAGCTTCATTAGTCCTGCTGGGATATGGTGGCTGCGGAAGTTGGTTCTGAACTCCTCCCAGGTGATAGTGTTGGCATTGGCGTGGGCAGCAGTGAAAGCATCCCACCAATCAGCGGCTGCACCTTCCAGACGTCCTGTAGCATACAGGACCCTTTCACGGTCACTGCATTGCGTGATGTCCAGCTTCTTGGTGATGACCTTCAACCAATCATCAGCGTCCAAGGGGTCCACAGAGTGAGAAAAGGTAGGAGGGTGGTGGCTCATGAATTCTCTGTGTTTGTCTCTTGGTGGCGGGTTTTGCTGTGGTGCTTGCTGATTCTGCTGAGCTTGTATGTTCTGGATGGTGGTAGTGAGGTTCTGCAACACCTGCATCTGTGCAGCCAAGAATTGCTCCATTGTTGGATTGAGCGGTGGTGGCAACTGACTCTGTTGGTTGACTGTGCGAGCACGCCTAGAGATAGGGATATTCTGTCCTCCACCTGTCCTGGTGTTCACCATCTGACCGTTAGGGAATAAACCCTAGATAAGACAGGTGTACTAGATATAGGTAGATAGAAAATAATATCTTAACAAAATATGGATTTATAAGACTCCAACTGATATTAATGAATAGATTATATCAAGCAATTCTTATAGCACTCAAAGCAAACATTTGTTCTCAAGCAACCATTATTACATCATCGTCCTCTCATGCAAAAATGATTCTAACGAGAACTTTAAGAGATATTAGCCTAAGAGCCTAAGTGCCTATTCCTCGGGGTGAGTTATGGAGCTAGGTTCGCCACGACGAAGCTTCTTGTGGGGTGGTGACAACGCGGGGAAGCGGGGTTCATCCATCTGTGGGGGTGGCGGCGCTCTTCCCTCAAGTCGAGCTTCCAGTATGCGGATCTTTTCATAGGCCTCCAGTAGCTTGTCCTGAGTATAGTCCAGCTCAGTGATAACGCTTTCCAGCTCAGTGTTGAGAGCGGCGGTGACTCGAGCAAGAGTGTTGAGGCCGTCTTCATCATCTTCACCCAGAGTAATCACAGTCTCTTCAGGTCCACTGAGGCGGCGAGGAAGGTGGCGATACTCCATGTTCTGAAGCTCCTGGCGGTAGGTGTGGCAGATGGACCATAGAGCTCTCCTGGCGGCACTGCTGACGGCGGCGTCATAAGTAGCGTGGGGTGTGGCGGAGTCATGTGCAGTGAGAGTCCTCAGGCCTCTGGCACTTTCCATCCTGATGTGGACGCGAGAGAGGTAGTACTCGCCGAGCGCAGGCTCGATGTAGTGGTGCATGTGGTAGTGAGGTCTCACGCGGTTGCCCAACTCTTGAAGAACACCTTGTAGTACCAGAGACAAGTGACCGGTTTCTCTATCCGAAGTGCAAACACAATAGAGTTGCCTCATCCCTGGAGTTTCATCACTCTGATCGTCGTTGTCTTCATCGTTGTTGTTGTCCTCATCATCATCTCTTCTAATATCTTCGAAGTTACTTGGGCTTCCTTCAGCGACGACCGGTGTTGGGGCGGGAGCTGGAGCAGGGACAACTGGGGGTGGTGGCGATGCCTAAACGACTGGTGATGCCGGTGGTGTGAATTGATTTCCTTCTTCATCAATTGCCATGATGCGGCCATCTTCACCATCCACGAAGTAGTAGGCCTCCTCGGGTTCTTCCTCCGTAGCTTCGTCCTCTTTAACAGGGGCTGGAACTGGGGTGGGAGGAGCTGGCTCAGCTGGGGCAACACGAACTTAGCGACCTCCGGTGCGCTTGCGAGCAGTCTGGTAAGTTCTGGCCATCTGGCAGAGCCGGAGTAAAATTCAGAATATTTTTCTTTAAGAAGGAAAATGATGGAAGGTTTATGTAAACATAGGTTTTTATGTGGAAATATAAAGTAAACAGAAATTTTTTGATGCTGACATGGCTTTCTAGAAGATAAACCCTTAATTTCGACCATTTCTAACTAGGCTAGCGTCCTACAGTCAACATAGCTCTGATACCACTTCTGTCACACCCGATTCTAGAAAGAACCAGATGCATCTCATATGTGCGCCAGGATCATGTTCACACACATATGGTAGACGGAAAGTGTAATATATCAAAGACAATGCTCAAAATGTAACTAAATAAAGTATTTAACAATATTACACTCCGTATAAAAGAGACACAAATGTCTTTAAACGATAAACCGTTATACCCTATACGAAGTCTCCAACAACTCCGTCTTCCACAGGCGATGACTGGTGAACACAGGGCCTAGAACTCCTCGAAGTCGTTGAAGATCTCCTCTTCAAAGTTCTCTTCTGAACAACAGGGGCAAGGGTGAGTACTCTTATGGTTGGTACTCAGCAAGTAGGGTGAAAATGCAAGGCCATCAAGGATAGGCTAGGGTTTGCAGCAGCGGTCACTTTTAGTTGGTCAAGTATTTATTAACAAGCACCGATTAACTAGGTTTAAGTTTATACCAACCCACTTTAGTAAAAGCATAAAGATTCCGTCAACATAAACATAAACCACGAATCACAATTTAATTAATCTTCAAGTTTCATTATCATGTGAGGGTCCAAGCCACTCTTAACCGTGAGTACGGCTGTTATAACAGTTTTACACTCTGCAGAGGTTGTACACTTTACCCACAAATCGTGTTCCCCTGAATCGCCCTGGTTTGCAAGGTCCTTAAACACTTCCAAGGTGAGTGGCGAGGGTACACTATGAAGCCTTTAAAAGACATGTCGAGAGCTAGGCAGCCCGCTAGAGTTTCAGTAGCAGTGTGATCCATAAACCTCCCTAATGGTCAGCTCCTTAGCAAAGGCAGCTACCCCAAGAGGACCGGGCTATGACCCCTATCACCGACCCCCTCCTTGCCCTTTCAGTAAGGCCACCAGCAAACTACACATCTAATTAATTGGCTAAGGTCAGAGCCATATGACTTTGTGGTTGCACTGTTCACTTGGGTGGTTCTCCATGTTTCCATTAAACAAAGTTGATCTTGAATTAACGCGGTATAACAACAATATGAAACATGATCATCATTGCCATAAGAGTAAACCAATACCAATCCCAAAGTTTGCAACTAAGCGTGACTACCCAACATGAATAGTAAACCCAGGTGTTTCAAGGTTTGGGGTAAAGGCTAGGTATGTCCTTAGCATAGGTAACCCATCAAGTTTATGCAAGCAACATTAAAAATAAAGTGATTTATCATGCTATTGTTGGGTTCAAATAGAATATGCAGGGGGGAAATCCACTTGCCTTCTTCAAACAGCTGCTGGTTCTCTTCCTCGTAAGCTTGCTCTTGATTTTGCTCGAACGTCACGTTGTCTACGCGATCACACAAACAAGCATACACAAACAAATAAGGAACAAAACAACAAACAATACAAACAGAAAGTAAAAAGATGATAATTTTATAGTTCCTGATGCAAGGGTCACGTGAGTGCAAGAATCGCTGAAATCGGAGTTCAAACAATGAAGATATGGCTAAAACAGTGATCTAGGGACCTAACTGCGAGAGTTTTGAACTTCCAGGAGCTAAATCTAAAGAAATTAGGGGCTAAAACATATTTAAACCTTAGACAGAGGGTTGGAGTGCGAGTCTAGGGGTTCTGGACGGCTGGTACTAATTCTAGAAAAGTTAGGGGTCAGAACAGAAAAAGAAAGGGCTCAGCTCTAATTATTTTTCTACTGATCTGGACTGCGGGTTGATTCCTGAAAAACCTAGGGATCTTTTTGCAAGATTTTTGGGGACGGCTAGGGTCGGGTGAATCTGGTCCGTTGGATCAGAATCGAGCGGCGGTCGGGCGAATCGGCGGAGTAAGGGTCGGGCGAATCGGCGGGATAAGGGTCGGGCGAATCGGCGGCGAGCGAGTGCGGCGACGGACGGCCGGAGCTTCACCGAATCTGGTGTTCCGGGGCACAGTTCGGGCTGGGTTTATGCCGGGAAAAGCGTGGGCGGCATGGTGAAGGTGAGGGAGGTCACGGAATGGCTGTGCGGCAGCTGTAGACCGGCGGTCATGGCGGCGGGCAGAAACTGATCTCCGGCGAGGAATCGGGTTTGCGGCGGAGCAAGAGAGAGAGGGGAATCTGGTGCGGCTTGATGCTCACCAACTCGCGGAACTCCAGCGAGAGTTGCAGGCAGCGGAGAAGCAGCGGAACGGCGAGTCGACGGAGAGGCGGCGACACGGGGCGGCGGCGTTCCTCCGGTGTGCGACTTCCACTGGCGTGCGACGGTGTTGAGTAGAGGAGAGGGTTTGAGGATGGCTCTGGTTGCAAAGCGGGGCTCCGGCGGAATTTTATAGGGGCGGTTTGGCCGGGAATAAGGAAGGCGGCAGCTCTTGCGAAGGAAAGGGCGGAACTGCGGCTAGTAAGGTAAGCCTGCATCATGAGGAAGGAAAGAGAGACACGGGCGACGGCGTGGAGTCGATTCGGACTCGGGGTAAGGAAGGTAGAAGGAAGGAGAAGGGGCGCAAACGATGGCGCGGCACGCCTGCTGTCGCGGCGGAGAAAGGAAACAGAGGAGCGGGAGCGATGCGGAGCAGAGGAAGAAGAAAGGAAAGAAGGAAGAAGGCGCCGACAGGTGGATCCCAGCTGTCGGTGGAAGAAAGGGTCGGGTGAGCGGATTGGGCCGCTGAGTTGGGCCGCGGGAAAAGAAAAGAAGGAGAAGAGAAGAATTGGGCTGGGCTGAAAGAAAGAATAGGAGAAGAAAAGAAATAAAGATGCATGCATAATTTTATCTTGTGACTTTTATAAAAATACTTTCAAAATTTTAACTCCTATATTTTTGGATGTTACACGTGTACTAAGAAACTCGTATCACAATCCTCTGGATTATGTAAGTATTAAACCCATGTAATGAATTATCGAGTTGTATGACTGTGATATGTAATTGAAATAAGTTCTGTATGTGATAGCTACTGATCCAAGGACTATCACGATGATACAGGGAGTCGGGTTTTCATATTGAAAACTTGGTTCGGTTCACTGAAGCCCTTGGTACTTGAAACCAAGGTGTACACGTTGCTGTAGGGGCTGGATGCGCCGCTCGATAAATGGGTACGCCACAGACTTCCCAGTAACACCCTTGTCCTTCAGGGCCTTGATCCGCTTCATCAACTCGGGGATATCGCGGCGTTCCTCTTCAGTCAGCTTCTTCAGCCAACATTCTTGGCGTCGGGGTGGGGAGTTCTCCCATACGGGGAGGCTAGGCTCATGATTCCCGATGTAGAACCACTGAGCGTGCCACCCGAACAGGCTACTTGGGGTCATGTACTCAAGGTACAGCGCCTTGTGGCGCAACTGTACCCTGGCACGCCCGACTAGCGCGGGATTGTCCTCGTCTGGTTGGGTTTTAGGCGGAAGAGATGGCAGAACAAAATAAAATGCGGGCGAATTCCTAAGAAAGCCTCACAAAGATACACAAAGAGAGAAATGTGCAAAATAGAGTTTGGGGAAAGGTGGTAATGCTTGATTTGTAAAAACCAAGCAAACCACGAAAAAAAATCCAAAGAAGGCAGAGCGAGGCCGTGGTCGGCAGAAGGGGTGAACATCACGGTCTCACCCGTGTTCTCCCATGGTGACGAGTCGGATCCCGCAGTCCGCCACTGCACAACACTCTCCTCCTGGAGCACTCGCTCGGCAACGAGCTAGAGCAGATCCCTCTCCCTGATCATGGAGGACCTCCACTCGCCTTCGCAGTCTTCGCGACTTTGGCCGGCGGCGACGAATCATCTCCGTCCTCGTTTCTCTTCTTCTTCCCGCGACCGGTGGCGGATTTCTTCGGCATCATGGGATGAAATGTCACACAGAGCTTTGTGCGCATGCCCTGGGGAATTCATGCGAGTGCGGGTGGAGATAGGGAGTAAAGATTTTTGGCTACTCTTGGCATTAGATTAGGTGGCGAGGTAGTCGATTTGAGCGCAGCGGCGGTGGCTAGGGTTCCTGGATGCAGATCTGTTTTTACTGCAGCGAAAATGGATGCGGTGAAAACCCTAAAGGGTAACTCGGGGTTATTTATAACCAGCGGCTTTCCATTTTTTCGTTGGAAGTTGAAGAGACTTTCTAAGGATAATGATTCGATTTTGAGCGGTTTTTATGGGTTTTGTGCAACGGATAATGGAAACTAGCCGTTTTCTAAGGGATAGGCTCCCGAGAGTTTGGACCTTTTCAACTTCCAGAGCAAATTAACCCTAAAAATCATCAAATTGAGTTCAAAAACACACATTCCATGCCACGACTCTTTAGATCATTTTTCCAAACAATGAAATTTGGATTAAAGGCTCGGGGGCTGCGGGATACGTGTCATTAACGGCTTATTTTTCAAAAATTCTTGGAAAATACAAATGGACGATTCAAGACTAATTTGATCCTCAGCCTGATTCTTCAATTCAACCTACGACTCGGGGGCTACTCCATATGGAATGCGAGTTCATCGCACCGCATATAAAAGAAGACTTGAAAACTACTCGGGGCTTGAGCACCTCACAGCCTCGATGCAGCCAAGGAAATACTCGGAAGACACCTTCTCAAGGAAACTCAGCAGGGACCTGAAGACACCTTCCAGAAATACTCGGAAGCCTGCAGTACTCGGCTACGAAGAGCTCGGGGGCTTGTCAGACCGGGGCAGCGGGACTGCACACTTGGCGTACATATTCTTGTAGTAGGGGATGACGCATGGGCCACATACCTTACCCTCATTGTAACTAGTCGTATAGAGCTAGAACTAGTCAGACGTAAGGAAACTACCCGACAATGTACTCGGGCAGGACTCCTCAGGCCGTCCCCGACTAGGACTTCCATGTAACCCTGTCCCCCCAGACTATATAAGGGCGGGCAGGGACCCCTCCAAAGCACAACGTGCATACGCATAACCTCTAAGGCAATACAAACCACACAGGACGTAGGGTATTACGCTCTCGGCGGCCCAAACCTGTCTAAACTTTGTGTTCCTTGAACCTTCGAGCTCCTGATTTCGGCGACACCCTACCTACAACCTACCACCTATCCCTCGGTGGGCTTGGTGGTAAAACACCAACAGACACAACAAGAGTGTTGACAACACTTAAATGTCAAATCCAAGTCAACAACTCCTGCATAAAAACATAAAAGATAAGCATCAACATTAGTAGTATACCTGGCGCGCTAGCTGTCGGTGTTTTACCGCCAAGCTCACCGAGGGATACCCCCGAGGTGGTTGGTTGTAGATAGGGTGTCGCTGAGATCAGGAACATGAAGGTGCAAGCAACATAAGGTTTAGACAGGTTCGAACCGTGCTGTGCGTAATACCCTACGTCCTGTATGGTGGTTTCTATTACCTTGGATGTGTTATGTCTTTGGAGGGGTGGGGGGGTCCCTGCCTGTCCCTATATACTCCGGGGGATACGGTAACATGGAAGTCCTAGTCCGATACTAGCTTAGGAGTCCTACACGCATGCTAGTAATTACAACAGACATAAGGTATGGGACAAACCCCATCCCTTATTCTAGAATATACTATGCTATATGCACAGTCCCATAGCACTGGATCTGACAAAAGGAGGAATTAATCTATCAAGGACTGGATGTCAGCTTCAGAACACTTTTTTTTTGCACCCAATGCCAGACGAAGCGGCGGGCTTGGATTCCTTCCCCTTTCCATTGGCGGTGATCTTCTTGCTTATGATCCTTGTTGTCATGAGTCATTTTACTCGCATACGCTCAGGGGGCTGAGGATTGGAGTAGCGGAGAAGCGCTCTGGGAAGGAGGGAGATCTTAGTGACTACTTCTAGCACTGGAAGAGGAGCTGGAGGAAGATGAAGGGCCAAAGCAGTGGAAACGCAAGTGAAAAGGTGAAGAGCCTAAATTTACCTCAAGGTTAAATAACCAGCGGGTGCTACTGTGGAAGACCAACAGTCACTATGCAGAAGCCGAGGAGTTTTTCTCGGATAAGATTTCTTTTGAGCGGTAATTTAGGGTTTCTTTGGGAAATTTATTTTTTTAACCTTTTTCATGGACGAGATCCTCAAAAAGGGGTTTCCAAATTTCTAATCCAAATTACCCATTTTACCATCAATTAAAACTCTTAATTTTTTACACAACCCATGCCACGATTATTTGGATCCTTTTTTCCAAACCTTGGGATTTGGACTAAAGGCTCGGGGGCTGCGAGACACGTGTCATCGATGGCTTGTTTTTCAAATTTTTTGAAGATAAGGATGTAAGATTCAAGACTAATTTGACCCTCAGCTTGATTCCTCTATTCGACCTAAGGCTCGGGAGCTACTCCATATGGAGTGTAAGTTTCATCGCACACCATATAAAATAAGACTACTCAGGGTTTAATCACCTCACAACCTTGAGACAACCAAGGAAGTACTCGGAAGGCACCTTCAAGATGTAGTTTCAGAAGAACTCGAATACGCCTTCAGAAGTACTCAGAAGTCTGTAGTACTCGGCTAGGAAGAGCTTGAGGGCTTGTTAGACCCTGTATCACGGGACTGCGCACATGGCATAGACTTTCAGAATAAGAGATGGGGCACATTGGATCATGGAGGCTTGACTGAAACCCTTGTCACAGAATGAAACCAACCAAGGTACGGTTTGTAATGGTTGCACCTATGGACCAGCCCAGTAGTGGGATGTATCCTCAGCCTTTGCTCCCATTGTAAAAGGGGTCCAACATGTTTAACACGCCAATCATTTTTTGAGTACTGTTTTTTCCTATCAATACTGCCATAAAAAGAAATAACATCAAATATTAGTGTGCCAGTACTCAGGGAACATTAATCATACATGAACAAGTTGAAGATCAGTTCACATACTTGTGTAAAGCTTGGGACCTCAAAATAGGTTCTAGTGGGTGTTGGGGTCCGGAAGGCTTGAACCCCAAGCAGAAATGGAAATAACGTTGATGCTAAGGAAGCAAACACGAAATGGGATGATAAGAGGCACTTTCAATCATCAAAAAATCAACAACCATTACAGTAAAAGTCGGGGTTATTTATACCCCCCTCCTCCGTTACATGTTTACATAAATTCCCTTGCTTGCCCCAAATATTCTTGGAATATTCGGGGCCCTTGGGCTTTTTATAGGTAAGGCGTGTTTGGCGTGAATCCAGGCATGGGATCACGCCCTTCTCGGGCTCCCGAAGGTCAGTTCACCACCTTCAGGTCCTTCAAACCTTCGACCTTCATGGAACCTTCGGGCTCTTCGTGGAACCTTCGGACTCTTCACGGAACCTTCGGGTCTTCAGCCATCCTTCTGGCCTTTGTGGGACCTTCGGACTCTTCACGGGACCTTCGGGTCTTCGGCCAACCTTCGGGCACTCCACAATCCTTCGAAGGTTACTTTGAGTCTTCTCCACCTGGTGCTGATGTGGCTTTGGCGCGTTCCTCTGCAATCGGGCCCCTGCAGGTTCCCGTAGGTCACTCAGGACTTCCGGACCCATGGTGACTATCTTCCTCTTTGCAGTCGTTGTGCTACCATTACGAGCCACATCCTTCGGAGGGTGCAATCCCCAACAGTAGCCCCTCGCGGGCGAGGTCCGACTCCAACGGTACGAACCCTCGATGTCCAAGTATCGAACACCCTCCGAGAAAACGTCTCCCGCTCGTCAGAGGATGGGGCTAGACGGGGGTTACACGTTGGTTCCTTATTGGGCGACCATTGGTATTCTCCTTGATTTTTTTTATCAGGTGTTACTGTACCATTTATCCCCCTATATAAGGGGGGGAGGGGTACCCGCGTCGCTTTCATGCTTTCGAGCATTTGCAAGCTTTGCCTTGTTTTTCGAGGTTAACTTGCTTTCGAGCTTTCCTTGGTTGAGAGAGCCTTGGAGAAGCTTCAACCGGAGGTTTTTGATCTTTGTAAGTGTCTTGACAGATCTACTTTTCGTTGTCTTACGAGGTTAGGTTCGTTGACTCATACTGGTTTCATAGGGATGGCCCGTGTTAAGTTGACTTCCAAGCCCATTGATACTTCGGGAGAAGTTGCTGTTGCCGAAGGTTTGCATCAGCAAGTCAGTCACGAGGAAGATATTTCCGACGTGCAAGCCAGCCCATCGGAACTTATGGCCCGCCACAAGCCAGAGCCTACTCCTAAGTTTGGCTCTTCGAAGGTTACACGGCGGCTGATTGATTACTACATTAGCAAGGGGTTTTTCAAGGCCGGTGAGTGCTGTCCTCCGCAGGATGAGGATACTCCCAACCTTCAGGAGAGAGAGTGTGTAGTGTTTAGGGACTTTTCACAGCTGGACTTGGCTTCCCTCTTGATGCGAAGTTTCCAAAGATTCTATCTAGGTTCAACGAGAAGATGCATCATCTGACTCCAAACGCCATCATTCAGCTATCAAAGTTTTTTTGGACTATGAAGACTTTCGAAGCGCCAGTGTCTGTTGACACTTTCTGCCGCTTCTACGAACTGCATCCTCAGGGGAGGAAGATAACTTTTGAAGATGATGAGGATGTCTACAGCGCATAGAGCAGTTGTTTTACCTTCGTTCCAAGGCGAAGCAACAAGGCTCTGCGTCTCGATCGAGTCGAGATTTCTTTTAGTCAGAAGAACAAGTGGGATGACCACTGGGCCCAGTATTGGTTTTATGCGAAGATCGAGTTTGCTGGTGCTGATGGCTCGGGAGGAACCTTTCCTCTTTCTTCGAAGGTTGAGGCGTTTGATCACCGGAATTAGGCCTCGTTCGATAGGCTGTCGCCGGGTTTTGCGGAGTGTGAGGCTGCATTCAGGCTAGCCGCAATATCGATTGGTGATCGCGATTTGGTTGAGGAGTATTTGGCAGCGAAGGTTCGGCCGTTAACTTTGGGCTGGTCGGCGGCGTCAAGTTTGGCTCTATGGAGAGAGCTATTCCTTGCCCCCCCAATTTGGGTTGCGAAGGTCGTCTGAGGGGAGTGATGAGATGATTGTTTTTGAGTTGGAGCGCGAAGCTAATGATTTGCTCAGCTTTTACAATGACAAGGAGCACAAGGCTTTTGTTGAGTGCTGCCCTCACAAAGCAAGGTCAACCGAAGTTTGTTTGAGATGGGGGTGAAATATGAGAACCGAGCGGTACCCCCTGAGCCTACGAAGTGGGGCCGGGGTCCAGCAGCTCTTCCATTGTTGAGCCAGTGAGCAAGAAATGGAAGTCTGTGTTGAAGGTTCCCGAACCTTCGGCGTAGATTGTTCTTGGCAAACCTCTGCGTCAATCGACCTCAAAGGTTGTGGCTGGACGAACGGAGGCGCTGAAGAGGAAAGCTGCAGACTCAAGTAAGTATCCATTTCACATTGCCGAAGCTGACATGGGAGCCCAAACTTCATGGAGGCGTTAAGGGCAACTGTTCTTAGAGCGCCTAGGGGCCTAGGCGGTAGGGGTCAATCTGTAGACATATATTTAGACTAGTTTGGGTCTCTTCGTGCGAGCCCTGATAGTGTTGGTGCTGTGATTACATATCTGCACCGAGGGCCAAAAGTCAAGCGTTCGATCAACTTGATTGATGATGAGAGTGATGAAGAAAGTCCGAGGGTTTCGCCGAAGGTGGCGGCAAGGGTTCTGACGGATGAGGTGCCGAAGGTTCCGTCTGAGGTGGCGCCGGAGGTTTTATCAGAGAATCTGGCGCCCCAAATTTCTCATGGGAGCGAGGGGCGTCTGGAGTCGAAGAATGCTTCTCCCTCACTCGTGTGGCCCACTTCCTTCGCGGCTCCGGAGACCGCTGGGGAAGGTGTGCTGCCTGGTGCTGCTTTGGAGGGTGAGGGAGCTTCTGGAAGATTCTCTGACTTAGGAAACTCATTGATTGTTTCTTGTCTTCCGTACGAGGGTCCTAACGATGACCCATATGAACTGTTTATCCATTATCTACTTAAAGTATAGGTGGTGAAAATGATGAGCGAACTCGGCTGCCTCATCGAAGGTACGTCGAGGGCCGAGGGGGATGCGGAAGCTGGAGCTTTGTCCTGGGCTGGAGGTCCTGCCGAGTCTGAGTTTTTCAACTACGAGGGTGAGTGCTCTTGTACAACGTCTATTTTATTAGCCTTGCGAGTTGTTTCTGAGATTTGTTGTTGCAGAGTTTGGGAAAAGTCTTGATGCACATGGCACCGAATCCCTTAGTCGCATCTCTGCTCTTCTGAGCCTGAAGGTGGAGTAATTTACCCTTGTGACCTTCACATTTTTCTTATTCTGATCGATTTTGACTTTAATTTTTTGGTGTAACAAGGCCCTTGCTGAAAAGATTAAGCAAAGCAATGATTTCATGTTGAAACAGTCTGGCGAGAACCTTCGGTTGACAGTGGAAAACCAGAAGTTGAAGGAGGAAAACAAGGTTCTGGAGAACCTTCGTGCATTGGAGGCTTTGCAAATTGAAGAGCTGGAGGCGAAAGCTGGAAGGCTAGAGAAGCTTGTTGAGAAACTGCGTGCTACTGCTGTGGATAATGAAAGTGTTTTGGAGAACCTTTGAGAGACTGTGGCGGAGGATGCCACTAAGATCAGTTGCCTTCAGCGGGAAGTGCAAGAATTGAAAGTCGAAGCTGCCCGTAAGAATGAAGTTATCAAGAAATTGAATGATGAGGCTGATGAAGATCGGAAGGAGATGGACGAGGTTATTCGAGAAACGTTGGCTCAAGGCCGGTTGATTTACGAGGAGTATAAAAAGACGTTGGCTGCCTTCGGGGCGGAGCCATCGCTTCTTCCAGAGGACCTTGAGGGCGGGGTTGCTGGTCTATTGAACTGGATCCTCAGCGAGTTTACTGCTCTGAATGAGGTTCAGGGCAATACGACCAACAATACCGCTATCGTATCCTGTGAGAGTATTCTTGCGATTCTTAATCGTGAACGCTGTTAGGATCTGGGCAAGCTGAGCTCTAGGGATTTTGTGTTTCCCTCGCACTCGGAGCTAAGCCAGAATTTTGAGAATGTTCAAGCTGTAAAGAAGTCGTTTGTTCGGAGATTCTGGATGGTAACTGGCAGGGAGATCATGCGAAGCATTGCTCGAAGCCATTTGGTAGAGGTATGCTTCGGAGAATTCATGGTTTTTGCTGCTTTGATTTATGCCTCTTCTTACACTTGTTTTTTCAGGCGAAGGCTGTGGAGGCAGAGATGGTGAATGCTTTGAATGCCCCTAACACTGCGGGGACTTCTGGAGCAGGGTCCATGGAAGGTGGAGCTGACGAGGACCCGAAGGTTTAGACCACGCTTCTGATGAAGGGCCTAAGTTTTTTTTTGGTCTTGAGAGGGAGAGGATTTAATTGTGTAATATCCCTGCTATTTTTTCCAGGCGCTCGTGGTTGCGAGGCCTGTACTTGATGTGCCTCCGATGAACATTGGTTGCGAAGGGGTCATCGTGCCCGGAAGCTCTTGGGAACGGTACAGTTTTGCTCATCCCGGAGCAAGCGTTGCTGAGTTTTGATCGCGTGTAAAGATGATACTTCGATCGCGTTGTGACATGAACTTTGTTTAACTTTGAGTCTTTGACCATTGAAGCTTTGGCCACGTGTAAAGATGATACTTCGTGTATTTGTAAACATCGACCTATGTGAGTCTTATGTTTGTGCTAATATATTTGTGTTTTGGAAAAAACGTCTCCCATTATGCTTGCGATCTTGCCGACGCCTCATGCTTGTGTTTTTTCGGAAATGGATCCCGTGGTTTTGGTATTGCGAAGGATATTTGGTTTCGAAGCCTCTAGGTATTGCTAGGGAGCTTCGTCGATCGGTCGAAGTTTTCGTGGCTTCGAGGCCCTTGGTGTGGCAGAACCACCTGAATTAATCCGGCTCAAGTGTATTAACCATCCCCATTAAGGCAATCTCGGTTAACCTTACACTTCAAACGGAGTAATCCACTGGTCTGTCGGGTATAACCTCCCGATACAACCACGGTAGGGCGGATCGAATGCCATACATACAAATGCTCATGCGACGATGAGCCCAGAGAATACCACATTCCAGCAAATATTACAACATTAACATAAGTAAATATTACAGACCAAGTTTTGAGTTTAGAAACCAAGTACTTCAATGATCATACTAAGAAGTTCTTCAGAGTTTAAGTTGCAGCGGAAAATAAAACAACGAAAGCTACTCGACGATAAGGATGTCTCGGTGAAGCCCGTACGAGACATCACTCGACATTATCTCCGTTGGACGGGGGCGTATCCCATTCCACCGACCAACCAGGGGGAAGAGTGCAAGGCCAAGTCAAGCTAGCAATCATATCTTCGAAGGTCTCACCTGAAAACGAGCCACAAGCAAGGCTGAGTATACTAATACTCAGCAAGACTTACCCGAGTAGTGGAATCTACTCCACCGACTCTAGATATCCAAGGCTTTTGGCTCAGGGGTTTGTTTTGCCGAAAAGCTTCTACAAGTGGGTACTTACTTTCAATTTTTAGCTCAAGATTCTAGTTTCGTTAACCATTCTAGATAAGCAGCTATCTAAAAGCATACATGGTGAAGCATTAAATTTTCATCCAACTAGTTCATTCATCCTCATTGTTCCTCTTCTTACTCTGTGGGTAAAAATGGTTAAGCAGTCTCAATAGCCGTGAGAAACGGACGATTCAAATCGAATTTCTTAACCTTGCAAGGGAAACCTAAACACACGTCACGTGGTTACTCACAGAGTCACACGTGCAACTTTTCCCCTTTCTTTCCAGGTCGGGGATTGGGGCTACCCTCCGAGAGTACACGAGCCCCACGCCACGGTTCGGCGCCGGGTCGTGACCACTCGTGCACTCGCCACATAGTGGGACCGAAGTTCAAAGGGTAGGATGCCGTCCCCTTGCCGGGCCAATCAGGTACTTAAGCTTACCGATTCCCATAATCTCGGCATGTGTTTAGTACGTTCAAAGACTTAACCATCACTACCACACACTGCGGCCTTAGCATTTTTCACTAGACAGACGGGCCTCAATCGTAAACATCGTACCATAGCCCGTCCGTTGTCCTTATGATTGCAGCGTGTAGTAAACATTCAACTCCTATTTTCTCGCGAGTGACAGGAAATCACTCGGCTTTTACCGGAGTCCTATTAGCACAGCATCCTATCGAACCTTACATCTAGTTTTCAAGCATGGGTTCCTAACATCATGCAACTAAGTTTTCATTCAACTCCTATAAACTTAATGCACAAGTAAAAGAGTAGTGAGTTGCATAATTTAGGAAAAGAAATGGGTTATGCTCCGGGGCTTGCCTTCTTGTGAATAGTTAGTCCGGGGATCGTCTGAACGTTGACCCGGGTCTCAACTGCTTCAGTTAGATTTGCCTGGGCTTCTCGCTGCTCACTCTCGAACTCGGGCACCAACTCGTACGTCCCGTCGGAGAGAGTAGTCGTTTCTACATGAATGCACAAGTTTGAGCAGTGGTGATGGTAAACGACATGATTTCCTTCACGATAAAGTTGCGGTTCATAAGACATAAGTTTTGCTGTGAAGTTATTTACGTTAACATTTCCTGGGCAATCGTTAATAGAGTTTATCTTAATCTATTTAACTTCGTTAAAGAAGAAGGGGTTGTGTTATATTGAAAACTTAGTTTTTCTTTTAAACACAAACATGAGTTGAACACAATTACTAATCTAGTTAGCTTCTAGTAATAAAATTTTT
The DNA here is from genome assembly GCA_032594955.1 of Panicum miliaceum. Lineage (NCBI taxonomy): Eukaryota > Viridiplantae > Streptophyta > Magnoliopsida > Poales > Poaceae > Panicum > Panicum miliaceum. The sequence goes on from CM064062.1 coordinate 16,325,547, forward strand.
ATTCAAAGTACATTATGCAGAGATAAGATCACTGTAAAAATTTCAGACATATTTGTGTAGCATGTTAAATATGAAAAATGTAATACACAGCCACTGCTAGAATCTAGTTATTTTTATACAGAACAACCCATGCAAGTATTGATGCTAAAAAGTTTACAGGGTGTTGCTATAACCATATTTGTGCTACTGTAAATTTTTCAGATTTTATTGTACATGATTTAGAGCATAATAAATGGGACAAGCTACACTCATGTTATTAAAGATTATTTTCTACAGGATGTTATACAGGGTTTCTATGTATGAAACTTTTTGTACAGCTTGAGCTACTCTAATGTATTCCATAGTAAAAAGATGAACATTTTCTAAGCGCTTTACTAATTATTTTGAATTAGTGAAGTTTTCCTACCACAAATTCATATGAACAGGTTACAAATAGTAAAAAGGTTTCTAAATTTTTCTATGGCCTCTAGGTATTACTACAACAACACAGAAAAAGTTTCATGACATTAAACATCACAGAACAGCAGGAAAAATCAATTCTAACACTTTATGGCATAAAACAAGGTTGGACAAAAGGTGTATCTAGAGATGGCTTTTGGTCCTGATCTTTTTACATCATCCTAAACATCAAGCAACTAACTCACTGCCCAAAATTTAGGGTCAGCATTGATCTACAACAGTGGGTACAAAAGAAGTCCATTAAAACTTCCATTTAATGTAGAGCAAAAATATATTGAGAATCTGAGAAACTTTATGTAACAAAATTTGTAGAGTTTATTCTAAGGATTCCAGAACAGTTGAGTTTGCATTTGTCTGAATTTTCTACGATTTTATACGAATTTTACAAGTTCACTGATTTGGTTAAAACTTTCTTTACAGAGGGGTCCCTGAAAACTAGCAGAAAACCCCCTAGGAAGATTTGGGCGTTTGCAATGTAGTCCCTGGTCACAAATTCACGGCGGGGATCATCCTGTCCGGCCGAATTCCGGCGAGCTGGGTCGCCGGCGGCGAGGGCAAGGTGGGGGAACACGGAGAGGGAACCAGGGCGCACCTATTGGTGGTCTTGGAGTGGCTCGGGGTGGCTGGTGGCGGGCTGGCCGCGGAGAGCAGGGGCGGCGGCGGTGGGGCGGCGCGGACGGTGGCGCTCCGACGATGAGGGTGGCGGGGCTCGGGCTGGGAAGCTTCAGCGCACTGAGGAGGATCCGTTTCAGCTCTTGTCTCGGGTCGAGGAGGGGCGGAGGAGGGAGTTCCACGGCGGCAGCGTGGGGCGGAGCTCGGCTCTGCTTTGCTCTGTTCTGCGGGGAAGAAGAAAGGAGGGGAGGGAGGGGCGCTGTGCCGGCTTTATAGTTGGTGGAGCTCATGGGGGCGGGCTTGGCACGGCCGGGGCGCGGGGTGGAGGGGGCGGCGAGGCTTGGCGCCATTGGTGCGGGGCGGCGGTGACCAGAGGCGCGCCATGCGTGGCGTGCGTGTGCTGGGCGCGCACCGGGGCGCGACGTCGCGTGCGGGCGACGCGGCGTGCTACTGGTGTGACAACCCTGTTAATTACATTTCCAAAATCAATGTCATTAGCCTACCTCTATGTTTAAACCAACTAATAAAAGGGTGGAAAGAATTTGAACGAGTTCAGTTGGAATTCAAATTTAATTTGAGCACATTTGGTTATTTTGAACTTTTAAATCTAACTTTCAAACCACAAGCCAAATGAGATTTTGCCTGAAACCAAAGTTGTAGAACTTTTTATTTTGAACAACTTTCGTGTTCAAAAGTTTTTGAAATTCAAATCAGAAAGAGGAGAAAACGCCATGTTTGCACCCAGCCCCCTGAAACCTTTCGAATTCTTGCATCCAGGTCCCTCACCTCCCCCTCCTCTGCTGCACCGCGCGCTCGCCCGACAGCCGCACGCCACGTCGCCGGCGATTCCTGCCCCCACGCCGCGCCAAGCCAATGGCCGTTGCTCCCTGCCGCAGCGACTTTGCCTCCCCCACGCCCACGCCTCTGCCCAACCCGAGTGCACCCAGCTGCGCGCGCCAGACCTCCGGCGCTCTGCTGCACCGCCGCGCCGCCCAGCCACTGGCCGCCGCCCAGGCGCCCAACGGCGTGCCCCCGTCGTGCCGCCCGGCCCAGCCCTGCCTGGACCCCTCCTCCCTCCCTTGCGCCTATAAAAAGCCGAACAGAGCCCCCCCTCGCGCGCCTGGAAAGCCACCGCGCCTCCATTGCCGCCGGCGCCCCCACCTCGCCGCGGTTCCCTTTGCTCCGGCCCACCTCCGCCCGAGACAAGCACTGAAACGGATTCCCCTCGACACACTGAAGCTCCCCAGCCCGAGCCCCGCCGCCCTCATCGCCGGAGCGCCGCCGTCCGCGCCGCCCCACCGCCGTCGCCCCTGCTCGCCGTGGGCAGCCCTGCTCAGACCACCTCCGCCCCAACCGTGACCACCCAAAGGTAGCCCCCAACCTCCTCTTGCTCCTCCCCCACCTTGCCCTCGCCGCCGGCGACCGAGCTCGCCGGAATTTGGCCGGACAGGATGACCCCGCCGTGATTTTGCGACCAGGGACCACATTGCAAACGCCCAAATCTTTCTAGGGGGTTTTCTGCTAGTTTTCAGGGACCCCTCTGTAAAGAAAGTTTTAACCAAACCAGTGAATTTGTAAAATTCGTATAAAATCGTAGAAAATTCAGAAAAATGCTAACTCAACTGTTCTGGAATCCGTAGAAGAAACTCTACAACTTTTGTTACATAAAGTTTCTCAGATGCTCAACATATTTTGCTCTACATTAAATGGAAGCTTTAATGGACTTATTTTGTACCCACTGTTCTAGAACAATGCTGACCCTAAATTTTGGGCAGTAAGTTAGTTGCTTGATTTTTAGGACTGTGTAAAAAGATCAGGCCCAAATTCCATCTCTAGCTTTACTGTTTGTTAAACTTAGTTTTATTTCATGTGTAAGTAGAATGTTTATCCCTGCAGTTAGGTGGTGAGTCACCCATTGAAACTTTTCCTATGCTAATGTATTCGTACCTAGAAGCCAGAGAAAAATTAGGAGACTTTTTATCTCAGAGTAACCTACTTATTTGATTTATGTGCTAATAACATATATTAAATCAAGAAAATAGTATCTTAGCTTGGCAAATTCTCAAATTTTTACTAGGAGTTACACTGTGGTGGAGGTTACTGTGTAAAAAGTTCCATGGACAAACACCCTGTGTAGGGTCCTGTAAAAATGAATCTTTGAATCGCCTAGGTGTAGAATGTCATATTTTTTATGCTCTGAATACTGCATGATAAATCCTACAAAAATTACAGTAGCTTCTGCATACTTATGTGAGAGCTCTGTAAAAATCTTAGACTCATTTTCTGCACCAATTGTTCTGTACAAAAAGAACAAGGATCTAACAGCAATTATGTAATGTATTTTTCATAATTAATCTGTTACATAAAATTGGCTGAAAATTTTACAGTAAGCACATCTTTCCTTGATGTGCCTAAATCCAAAATTTCATGACCAGAAACTATACATTGTAGTAATTACTCTTAAATCGTATCAAGTACCATTACCACAAATTAAACTTGTGCATTCATGTAGAATCGACGACTCTCGCCGACGGAACTTACGAACTGGTGCCCGCGTCCGAGAGTGAGCAGCGTGAAGCTCAAGCGAATCTAACTGAAGCCCTTGAAGACCCGAGCACAAGTTCGGAAGATCCCCAAGCGAACTGCGAAGGCAAGCCCCGGAGCATGACCCATTCTTTCCGAAATTATGCAACTCATTACTCTTGCTTGTGCAGTAAGTTTATAGGAGTTGGATGAAAACTTAGTTGCATGATGTCAGGAACCCTTGCTTGAAAACTAGATGTAAGGTTCGATAGAATGCTGTGCTAATAGGACTCCGGTAAAAGTCGAGTGATTTCCTATCACTCGCGAGAAAATAGGAGTTGAATGGCTACTACACGCTGCAATCATAAGGACACGGACGGGCTACGGAACGATGGTTACGATTAAGGCCCGTCTGTCTAGTGAAAAATGCTAAGGCCGCAGGGTGTGGTAGTGATGGTTAAGTCTTTGAACGTACTAAACACATGCCGAGATTATGGGAATCGGTAAGCTTAAGTACCTGATTGGCCCGGCAAGGGGACGGCATCCTACCCTTTGAACTTCGGTCCCATGTGCATATGGCGAGTGCAGAGAGTGGTCACGACCCGGCGCCGAACCGTGGCGTGGGGCTCTTGTACTCTCGGAGGGTAGCCCCGATCCACGACCCGGAAAGAAAGGGGAAAAGTTGCACGTGTGACTCTAGGGAGTAACCACGTGACGTGTGTTTGGGTTTCCCTTGCAAGGTTAAGAAATTCGATTCGAATCGTCCGTTTCTCACGGCTATTGAGACTGCTTAACCATTTTTACCCACAGAGTAAGAAGAGGAACAATGATGATGAATGAACAGGTTGGATGAAAAATTTAATGCTTCACCATGTATGCTTTAGATAGCTGCTTATCTAGAAGGGTTAATGAAACTAGAATCTGGAGCTAAAAGTTGAAAGTAAGGACCCACTTGTAGATGCTTTTCGGCAAAACAAACCCCTGAGCCAAAAAGCCTTGCATGTCTAGAGTCGGTGGAGTAGTTTCCACTACACGGGTAAATCTTGCTGAGTATTAGTATACTCAGTCTTGCTTGTGACTCGTTTTCAGGTGAGACCTTCGAAGACATGATTGCTAGCTTGACTTGGCCCTGCACTCTTCCCCCTGGTTGGTCGGTGGAATGGGATGCGCCCCCGCCCAACGGAGATAAGACCGAGTGATGTCTCGTACGGGCTTCATCGAGACATCCTGTATCGTCGAGTAGTTCTCGTTGTTTATTTCCGCTGCAACTTAAAACTCTGAAGAACATATTTGTGATCATTGAAGTACTTGATTTCTAAACTCAAAACTTGGTCTGTAATATTTACTTATGCTAATGTTGTAATATTTGCTGGAATGTGGTATTCTCTGGGCTCATCGTCGCATGAGCATTTGTATGTATGGCGCTCGATCCGTTCACCGTGGTTGTATCGGGAGGTTATACCCGACAGACCAGTGGATTACTCCGTTTGAAGTGTAAGGTTAACCGAGAATGCCTAAATGGTGATGGTTAATACACTTGAGCCGGATTAATTCAGGTGGTTCTGCCACAGCTGGTATCAGAGCCGTAGCTGGTGCCACAGCTGGCAACAGCGGACACCGGAGCCAAAATACATACGCCAGAGAATGCGACAAGCCTTAAAAACTTGTTTTCATAAAACTTGACTAGAAGGATGTGTTGCGAAATGCGTTGGTACGTTAAGGATGGTGCCTAGTTCGTAAAGCCCTAAGGGATTATGGGAAAGTTACTAGGTGGCTATCTAACTTCTATATATATTATCAACTGACTTCCAGCACATTACCTTCTGTCAAAACTTACTTTCATGCACAACCGACCTTAAATTCTGTAACGACGCACTCGTCGCTAAGGTAAGAAGGTAAGGATCCTCAGCCAACTGAGGGAGCTTGGCCTTCCTGTCGGTGATGCGAACCGAACGCTGCCCTCAAGCAGTGGCTTACTTGAGGTGCTGCCAATATGCCAACTGTTAGTTGAACATATTGGGAGTAGAAGGTTTGGCGCAGGGTATGGCGATCGCTGTTCATACCCCCGTCTCATGACGGTACCCCCGTGAATACGCTATCTCGATAGCGTATGTTAACGTCGTCTGTACGGCGGAAATTGTACAGATATCGTTTCTATAAGTAAACGGTAATGGATACGGTCACTTTCATGAGTGCTGGCATGAAAGGTTCATGAAATATATATGCTTTGTCAATCTTCTTCAGGTACACTAACCGCGATTACGATAAGTTAAGGGACGAGTAGAAAGACTCGACTAGCTATTATAGGAGAGCCGTATTGTGTAAGCCACCGAAACTATCTTCGTAAGACCAAAGCTATTTGGCAATTATTTTATTTTGTGAGGACGAATAGGACGTGCATACATCATAAACATATGTATCTGAAATCAAAAATGCGTTGTATGAGAGTGGTAAGGTTCTTGCGTATCTAAGCGTGGTTTGCATAAGGACTATCTAGCGAATCTGTCACAAATCTGCCATGACCAAAAAGAGCGATTTATTGACCCAAGAAAATGACCTTTTCTAGAGAAGTCCATGTTGAAAGAATTGTTCCAAATTTCGTGTTCTATCTTCTGTTCAAAAATGAAAAATTCTGAACTTATGGATAGTGAGAAATAACCGAAACCTTGGAATGTCAGAATTCTGTCCAGAATAAGCCCTTCTGCCTCTTAAATTTCTAGGCCCCCTTCCCACGGTTTTCTGCAAAAGAGTACAACACAAAACTTGTCCCAAATTTACCCAGGTAGCTGCTGTTAAAATTTGGTAAATTTTGGCTGAGTAGATTTTCCCTGGTGTACGAAACTCTAGCCCGCTGTTCACTGAAAATTCTGGGTAGACAGTAAGGTAAAACCTGAAAAGAAAGACCATCTTAGAGACCTAATTAGCTCTGGAGTTGACTAGCAAAGTTGTTGACAAATACCTTAGGAGTGATCTGGTGAAATTTGAGAATTTTTAGATGAGAACTGTGGGAGTTATGGTTATTTTTGCACACTATACAGAATCTGTCTTTGTGCTGTTCACAGTTTTTCGCTATCTCACTCCATTTGATCTTTTGTTCAGATGGCCGAGCCTGTTGATATGATGGTGGATGAGGATGGACGCGTACACTCGCAGTGTCTCCACTGGGAGGGCTTGCCCTCTATTTTGTGGGATGTTCTGCGTACCGCGGGCTATCTAGTTCCCCCACGTTACGCCGGACTGGAGTTTGCAGAAAATGGAGTTACCCAGTGCCGTGTCAACGTGACTATCTTTCCGCACCCGCTACACCCGGAGTGGCCCGCCTTGGAGCTTGAGGCTGTTGGTCGCCGTTTGGCCGATACTTGGGAGCTTGCAGCCATGAGGGCGCTCACCACGTTTTGTGCGCAGCGTCCCGAGGTTGTCACACTCACTCCCATTGGATTGTTTCCTGCTGCCCAGGACAACGACCCCTTTTGGCTCAACAGGGTGCAGCACGCACAGTATTTGGTAGACTTTCATGCCCAGGAAACTATTCATACCTCCGTGCGATGCATGAGTGCACTCTACCGGCTTCAGACTCTCCAGAGTCAGGCACTTGAGCAGCTCACTGATCTTGCTCAGGCCTACCATATGATGGCAGATACCAGGGATGAGCAGATAAAGGAGCTCAGTCAGGATCTTGAGGACAGAGATGCTCAGATTGGCCAACTTGAGGGCCAAATCCAGGAGCAGGACACTCTCATGGGTGAGAGAGATGCCACGATAGCGCAGTTGGAGGAGCAGCTCCATGATCTGAGCCTTGAGTTGGAAGATGCTAATGAGCACATTCAGTGGCATCATGATCAGAATGACCATCCCCATGAGGACGACATGGAGGAGGATGAGGAGGAGCCACAGGAGATTGATGGTATCTCAGGTATGGATTTCGAGGGTGAGGTACCACAGGCACCTCAGATGGGAGCTCACTCTCCTGCTCACAGCGAGTCGTCCGTCAACGACTTGGATGATTTCTAGATGACGACCTAGGAGGACTTTTGCACATACTCCTCGATAGGGTAGCCTAACTTTTGGCAAGTGTTGTAATAGGCTAACTAGGAGTTGAGTAACTCTTTTGTGTTGGGTACACCTGAACCATGTGGATACCCTCAGCATGTAAGGAACGGCGATAAACTTGGGTGATTTCGTTGTAATTTGGTAAACAATGAAATCCACAATCGCTGAGACTTGTCGGAATTTTTACCCATGTCTCCTTGCATTTCTTGGCTGAGTGTTGAATACCAGACTTGTGCTAAATTTTGTGATTTGGGTGCTCACAAAAATTCAGCATCATTGGACCTCGCTAGTTTAAGATATAGGCGAAACCGTACCGATCAGTCTGCTGAAAAACAGCTAAGACAGTAAGGCAAAGGACGAGCTTTTCGACCACCTTAGCTATAGTTCTAGCACCGAAGTTAAATACCAAAGTGGTGCATTCCTAAATCCGCTGACTACTGCGAAAGTTTGAGATGTTTTGGATGGACCCACAGCAGGCTATGATTTTTCTCGTAGCAAACAGAGATTCTGTCCATACTTCTAGCTATGATTTCGGAAGTCTCTGACTACCCAATTATTTATGAGTCAAGGAAGTAATATGGATCGCGTTGCTAATGGTAACCTTTCACGTTTCAGATGGTTGGATCAACCCGTGGCAACCCCGAGGGTTTTGGTGCCGGTGGCAGCCGCACGCAACAATCGCCACCACCCCCGCCCAGTTTGGTGGAAGTGATGGCCGCTCAAACCGAGCTGCTGCGTCAGATTGTGCAAGGACAACACCAGCAGAGGGGTGGGCACAATGCTCACCAACCACAAGCTGCAGGATACACGGATTTCCTAGGGACCCAGCCACCCTTGTTCCATAAGACAGAGGAACCCCTGGACGCAGATGCATGGATTCGCACTATCGAATCCAAGTTCACACTACTTGTGGCCCCATGCTCAGAGGCCAACAAGGCTCATTTTGCCGCGCAACAGCTTCGCGGTACCGCTCGTCTGTGGTGGGACCACTATTCTGCGATGCTCCCGGCTGACCATGTGGTCGACTGGGATGAATTCAAGACCGCGTTCCGGGCACATCATATTCCCGAGGGTCTCATGGAGAGGAAGTTGAACGAGTTCCTGGCACTCACCCAGGGCACCCGCACCGTGCTGCAGTACGCCCAAGCATTCAACAACCTATGCCAGTATGCGGGCTATCACGCTGATACGGATGCCAAGAAGCGTGATCGTTTCCGCCGAGGTCTGAATACCAAGCTCAAGGAACGTCTGAACCTAGCCAGGGCTGACACCTACAACGAATTGGTCAATATGGCCATTACCCAGGAAGACTGTATCATGGCACACCGGGCAGAGAAGAAGAGAAAGGCACCCACAGGACCATCAAGTGCCCAACCACCAAGGTATCGCATCGTGCAAAATGCCGCACCCACAGCTCCACCAAGGGCCCCGCAGCCAGGAAGATGGATTGCCAGACCCCCACAGCAGCCAGGCACGGTACGACCCCCGATGCCTTCACAGAATGGTCCGAGGCCCATTCTTCAACAGTCTCTTCGACCTAGCCCCGCGAATCGCTGTTTCAAATGCGGGAGTTCCAACCATTTCGCACGAGAATGCCCTCAGCCTGGACAGCCCAACCAAGGTCAAGGATCCAACCCGAACACCAAGAACAGGGGCAAGAGACAGACCCTGCAAGTCAAGCAAGGACGGATTAACTTCACCACGCTTGCAGAGCTTCTTGAAGGAGCCCCAGTGATGTCGGGTACATTCTCTATCCATAACAAGCCTGCAGTTATATTATTTGATTCTGGTGCATCGCATAGTTTCATAAGTGCAAAATTCGGTGCAAAAGTAGGCTTGGATGTTTGTCACACCAAAGGGTCGTATATGATATCAACACCGGGTGGTAAAATTGCTTCAAACCAAATGATCAGACAAGTACCAGTCAAATTGGGTAGTAAAACCATCGACACGGACCTTGTCCTTTTACCCCTTGACGGCATGGACATTATTTTGGGAATGAACTGGATGGCTATGCATGGAGTCACACTGGACCTTTCTTCCCGAGTCGTTGAGATAAATTCACCTAGTCACGGAGCCACTACCCTTTATCTACCGTTCCTAGATTGCACGAATTCCTGTGCTTATAAGATGGAAGGACTTAAGCTAGATGATATTCTTGTGGTAAACGAGTATGCCGATGTTTTCCCGGATGACTTACCCGGAATGCCACCGGATAGGGACATTGAGTTCGTTATTGAACTACAACCAGGCACTGCACCTATATCCAAAAGACCATATAGGATGCCCCCTACAGAATTGGCAGAGCTGAAAATTCAACTCCAAGAACTACTGGACAAAGGTTTCATTCGCCCTAGCGCGTCACCTTGGGGATGTCCAGCCCTATTCGTAAGGAAGAAGGATGACAGTTTAAGATTATGTGTGGACTACCGACCCCTCAATGCGGTAACTGTTAAAAATAAATACCCCCTTCCTCGCATCGACGTACTCTTCGATCAATTAGCTGGAGCCAGAGTCTTCTCCAAGATTGATCTTCGTTCGGGATACCATCAGATCAAGATTCGCCCATGCGATATTCCTAAGACTGCCTTCTCCACACGATATGGACTATATGAATTCTTAGTCATGTCCTTTGGACTCACCAATGCCCCTGCTTACTTCATGTATCTCATGAATTCGGTATTCATGCCCGAACTTGACAAATTCGTCGTAGTGTTCATCGATGACATCCTTATCTATTCCAAGGATGAGGAAGAGCATGCCAAGCACCTTCGCATTGTTCTTCAGCGACTTAGAGACCATCAGCTCTATGCTAAGCTTTCTAAGTGTGAATTCTGGTTGGATACTGTAAAGTTCTTAGGTCACACGATCTCCAGCGAAGGCATAGCTGTTGACCCCAGCAAGGTACAAGAGGTGATGGATTGGAAACCCCCTACCTCTGTTCATCAGATTCGCAGTTTTCTCGGCTTAGCCGGTTACTACCGCCGCTTCATCCCGGATTTCTCTCGAATTGCTAAGCCCATGACTGAACTGTTAAAGAAGGAAGTAAAGTTTGTATGGGACGAGAAATGTGAAGAAGCTTTCCACACTCTCAGAGAGCATCTGACTACTGCACCTGTGTTAGCTCAACCCGATAATACCAAGTCATTTGATGTGTATTGTGACGCATCGGGTACTGGTCTAGGATGTGTGCTTATGCAAGAGAATCGAGTAATTGCATATGCCTCACGAGCCCTTCGGCCCCACGAACAGAATTATCCCACGCATGACCTTGAGCTTGCAGCCGTCATTCACGCTCTGAAGATATGGAGGCACTATCTCATGGGTACACAGTGCAATATCTACACGGATCATAAGAGTCTCAAGTATATCTTCACACAAGCCGATCTGAATATGAGACAACGGAGATGGCTAGAACTAATCAAGGATTATGACCTTGAAGTGCACTATCACCCCGGCAAGGCTAACGTAGTCGCTGATGCACTAAGCCGCAAGTCCCATTGCCATTGCTTATCCATGGAGTTCTACCATGAGACATTATGTGCAGACATGAGGAAGCTTAACTTGGAAATGGTTTCCCAAGGCACTCTAAATCACATCTCAGTTGAGCCCACTCTTCACGACCAAATCGTCATGGCACAACTACAGGATGAAGGAATTAAGATCATCAAACAGAAACTCTCTCTAGGTGAGGAGAAGTACAAATATTTCCGCCAGGACCATAAGGGAGTTCTATGGTTTGAAGGTCGTATAGTCGTTCCGAAGAATCGTGAACTCCGCAAGAAAATTCTCGATGAGGCACACCTTTCCAAATTCTCTATCCACCCCGGCAGTAGCAAAATGTATCAAGACCTAAGGCAAAACTTCTGGTGGACTAGAATGAAAAGAGAAATTGCTACGTATGTCTCAGAATGTGACACGTGCCAGAGAGTGAAGGCTAGCCACTTAAAGGTAGCCGGTACACTTCAACCGTTACCTATACCATCATGGAAATGGGAAGACATAAGTATGGACTTCATCGTTGGACTACCAAACACGTCCCAGAGGCATGATTCCATATGGGTTATCGTTGATAGACTCACGAAGACGGCACATTTTCTTCCGGTACACACCACCTATTCGACCAAGAAATATGCCGAGATTTACCTCGATCGTATTGTTGGCCTGCATGGAATACCTAAGACAATTATCTCCGATCGTGGTCCTCAGTTTGTAGCACGCTTTTGGGAACAACTGCAAACGTCTCTTGGCACTAAGCTGATTCGCAGCTCAGCATACCATCCTCAGACCGATGGACCAACGAAAAGAGTAAACCAAATTCTTGAGGACATGCTGAGAGCTTGTGTCATTCATTATGACAAGAATTGGGACAAATGCCTACCCCTGGCAGAGTTCTCGTACAACAACAGCTATCAAACGAGTTTGAAAATGGCACCATTTGAGGCCCTGTACGGACAAAGGTGTCGAACTCCTTTGAGCTGGTCACAAACCGGAGAACGTAAAATAATTGGACCCGACCTGGTAATCGAGGCAGAGGAGAAAGTAAAAGTAATCCAAGCAAATCTTAGAGCCGCACAAGCTCGACAAAAGAGCTATTCTGACAAAAGGAGGAAGCCCCTAAAGTTCGAAGTTGGCGATCATGTCTATCTTCGAGTTTCACCAACCAAGGGAGTGCGAAGATTTGGAATCAAAGGCAAACTAGCTCCCCGTTATATTGGTCCTTAAGAAATAATTGAGAGCTGCGGACCCGTAGCCTACAAATTACGACTGCCCCCTCAGCTCGCGACCACCCATGATGTCTTCCACGTATCTCAACTCAAGAAGTGTATTCGAGTCCCTACCGAGATTGTGGAACAACAAGAAATATCGTTGGAACCCGACCTCTCGTATGTCGAACACCCAGTTAAGATTTTGGATCAAAAAGAAAGAGAGACCAGGAGGAAAGTGATTAGAATGTATAAAATACAATGGAATCACCACACGGAAGAAGAAGCCACCTGGGAAACGGAGAGCTACCTGAACCAACATTTCCCTAGGTTTCTGGTCTCAACCACTGGTATGTGCACCCACGCCCACGCTAAGAATTACCGAATCTCGGGGCGAGATTCTTGTTAAGGGGGGAAGGCTGTGACAACCCTGGTAATTACATTTCCAAAATCAATGTCATTAGCCTAACTCTATGTTTAAACCAACTAATAAAAGGGTGGAAAGAATTTGAACGAGTTCAGTTGGAATTCAAATTTAATTTGAGCACATTTGGTTATTTTGAACTTTTAAATCTAACTTTCAAACCACAAGCCAAATGAGATTTTGCCTGAAACCAAAGTTGTAGAACTTTTTATTTTGAACAACTTTCGTGTTCAAAAGTTTTTGAAATTCAAATCAGAAAGAGGAGAAAACGCCCTGTTTGCACCCAGCCCCCTGAAACCTTTCGAATTCTTGCATCCAGGTCCCTCACCTCCCCCTCCTCTGCTGCACCGCGCGCTCGCCCGACAGCCGCACGCCACGTCGCCGGCGATTCCTGCCCCCACGCCGCGCCAAGCCAATGGCCGTTGCTCCCTGCCGCAGCGGCTTTGCCTCCCCCACGCCCACGCCTCTGCCCAACCCGAGTGCACCCAGCTGCGCGCGCCAGACCTCCGGCGCTCTGCTGCACCGCCGCGCCGCCCAGCCACTGGCCGCCGCCCAGGCGCCCAACGGCGTGCCCCCGTCGTGCCGCCCGGCCCAGCCCTGCCTGGACCCCTCCTCCCTCCCTTGCGCCTATAAAAAGCCGAACAGAGCCCCCCCTCGCGCGCCTGGAAAGCCACCGCGCCTCCATTGCCGCCGGCGCCCCCACCTCGCCGCGGTTCCCTTTGCTCCGGCCCACCTCCGCCCGAGACAAGCACTGAAACGGATTCCCCTCGACGCACTGAAGCTCCCCAGCCCGAGCCCCGCCGCCCTCATCGCCGGAGCGCCGCCGTCCGCGCCGCCCCACCGCCGCCGCCCCTGCTCGCCGCGGGCAGCCCTGCTCAGACCACCTCCGCCCCAACCGTGACCACCCAAAGGTAGCCCCCAACCTCCTCTTGCTCCTCCCCCACCTTGCCCTCGCCGCCGGCGACCGAGCTCGCCGGAATTTGGCCGGACAGGATGACCCCGCCGTGATTTTGCGACCAGGGACCACATTGCAAACGCCCAAATCTTTCTAGGGGGTTTTCTGCTAGTTTTCAGGGACCCCTCTGTAAAGAAAGTTTTAACCAAACTAGTGAATTTGTAAAATTCGTATAAACTCGTAGAAAATTCAGAAAAATGCAAACTCAACTGTTCTGGAATCCATAGAAGAAACTCTACAACTTTTGTTACATAACGTTTCTCAGATTCTCAACATATTTTGCTCTACATTAAATGGAAGCTTTAATGGACTTATTTTGTACCCACTGTTCTAGAACAATGCTGACCCTAAATTTTGGGCAGTAAGTTAGTTGCTTGATGTTTAGGACTGTGTAAAATGATCAGGCCCAAATTCCATCTCTAGCTTTACTGTTTATTAAACTTAGTTTTATTTCATGTGTAAGTAGAATGTTTATCCCTGCAGTTAGGTAGTGAGTCACCCATTGAAACTTTTCCTATGCTAATGTATTGGTACCTAGAAGCCAGAGAAAAATTAGGAGACTTTTTATCTCACAGTAACCTACTTATTTGATTTATGTGCTAATAACATACATTAAATCAAGAAAATAGTATCTTAGCTTGGAAAATTCTCACATTTTTACTAGGAGTTACACTGTGGTGGAGGTTACTGTGTAAAAAGTTCCATGGACAAAAACTCTGTGTAGGGTCCTGTAAAAATGCATCTTTGAATAGCCTAGGTGTAGAATGTCATATTTTTTGTGCTCTGAATACTGCATGATAAATCCTACGAAACTTACAGTAGCTTCTGCATACTTAAGTGAGAGCTCTGTAAAAATCTTAGACTCATTTGTTGCACCAATTGTTCTGTACAAAAAGAACAAGGATCTAACAGCAACTATGTAATGTATTTTTCATAATTAATCTGTTACATAAAATTGGCTGACAATTTTACAGTAAGCACATCTTTCCTTGATGTGCCTAAATCCAAAATTTCATGACCAGAAACTATCCATTGTAGTAATTACTCTTAAATCGTATCAAGTACCATTACCACAACTTAAACTTGTGCATTCATGTAGAATCGACGACTCTCGCCGACGGAACTTACGAACTGGTGCCCGCGTCCGAGAGTGAGCAGCGTGAAGCTCAAGCGAATCTAACTGAAGCCCTTGAAGACCCGAGCACAAGTTCGGAAGATCCCCAAGCGAACTGCGAAGGCAAGCCCCGGAGCATGACCCATTCTTTCCGAAATTATGCAACTCATTACTCTTGCTTGTGCAGTAAGTTTATAGGAGTTGGATGAAAACTTAGTTGCATGATGTCAGGAACCCTTGCTTGAAAACTAGATGTAAGGTTCGATAGAATGCTGTGCTAATAGGACTCCGGTAAAAGTCGAGTGATTTCCTATCACTCGCGAGAAAATAGGAGTTGAATGGCTACTACACGCTGCAATCATAAGGACACGGACGGGCTACGGAACGATGGTTACGATTAAGGCCCGTCTGTCTAGTGAAAAATGCTAAGGCCGCAGGGTGTGGTAGTGATGGTTAAGTCTTTGAACGTACTAAACACATGCCGAGATTATGGGAATCGGTAAGCTTAAGTACCTGATTGGCCCGGCAAGGGGACGGCATCCTACCCTTTGAACTTCGGTCCCATGTGCATATGGCGAGTGCAGAGAGTGGTCACGACCCGGCGCCGAACCGTGGCGTGGGGCTCTTGTACTCTCGGAGGGTAGCCCCGATCCACGACCCGGAAAGAAAGGGGAAAAGTTGCACGTGTGACTCTAGGGAGTAACCACGTGACGTGTGTTTGGGTTTCCCTTGCAAGGTTAAGAAATTCGATTCGAATCGTCCGTTTCTCACGGCTATTGAGACTGCTTAACCATTTTTACCCACAGAGTAAGAAGAGGAACAATGATGATGAATGAACAGGTTGGATGAAAAATTTAATGCTTCACCATGTATGCTTTAGATAGCTGCTTATCTAGAAGGGTTAATGAAACTAGAATCTGGAGCTAAAAGTTGAAAGTAAGGACCCACTTGTAGATGCTTTTCGGCAAAACAAACCCCTGAGCCAAAAAGCCTTGCATGTCTAGAGTCGGTGGAGTAGTTTCCACTACACGGGAAAATCTTGCTGAGTATTAGTATACTCAGTCTTGCTTGTGACTCGTTTTCAGGTGAGAACTTCGAAGACATGATTGCTAGCTTGACTTGGCCCTGCACTCTTCCCCCTGGTTGGTCGGTGGAATGGGATGCGCCCCCGCCCAACGGAGATAAGACCGAGTGATGTCTCGTACGGGCTTCATCGAGACATCCTGTATCGTCGAGTAGTTCTCGTTGTTTATTTCCGCTGCAACTTAAAACTCTGAAGAACATATTTGTGATCATTGAAGTACTTGATTTCTAAACTCAAAACTTGGTCTGTAATATTTACTTATGCTAATGTTGTAATATTTGCTGGAATGTGGTATTCTCTGGGCTCATCGTCGCATGAGCATTTGTATGTATGGCGCTCGATCCGTTCACCGTGGTTGTATCGGGAGGTTATACCCGACAGACCAGTGGATTACTCCGTTTGAAGTGTAAGGTTAACCGAGAATGCCTAAATGGTGATGGTTAATACACTTGAGCCGGATTAATTCAGGTGGTTCTGCCACAACTGGCGAGCTGGGCGGCACAACGGGGCACGCCGTTGGGTGGCGGGGCGGCAGCCAGCGACTGGGCGGCGGTGCGGTGCTGCAGGGCGCCGGGTTGGGCAGGGGCTTGCCGTGCGGGAGGGGGAAGAAAGGCGCGACTGTGGTTGGGCGAGCGGGGGCGGGCAGCAGGCAGGGCGCCGGGGGTTGGCTCGGAGCCTGGTGCCGCGCAGGCGTCGAGGGCCAGGTGGCCGGCGGCGGTCGGGCGAGCTGGGCGGTGCAGCAGAAGAGGGAGAGGTGAGGGAGGGACCTAAGTGCGAAAATTCAAAAATTTCCAGGGGGCTGGTTGCAAACAGGACGTTTTCTCCACTTTCTAATTCGAATTTCAAAATCTTTTGAATATGAAAGTTGTTCAGAATAAAAAGTTCTACAAGTTTCGTTTCAGGCCAAAGTTCATTTGAGCTTTAGTTCCAAAGTTATTTTAAAAACTTAAAGAAAACTCTATTCGGAGGGCGCGTCATTTTATTTCAAAATTTTATTTTCTTCCCTAGGCTTCAACTAAGCTTTTATTGGTCATGCTAATACTGGTGTGCTCATTTAATTTCATAGCCATATTTGCTTTGATGTGAAAGTTATCCAATTTGTTTCATTAAAGTACATGCATTTATGCACATACAAACTTTTAAAGGTAAAAGCAAAACCAAACTTAATCCATTCCTTTTATTTTCTTAGTTAGTGATGCATTTTATTATGCTAACAAGACTTGTTTAACAATTAAAACACCTGAGGTGTTACAGCCTTCCCCCCTTAAAAAGAATCTCGCCCCGAGATTCGGACAATAAGCTTAGTGTGGGCAGTGTGTGTACATACCCGTGGTCGAGGTAAGAAAACCAGGAAAATTTTGGTTTAGGTAACTCTCGGTTTCTCAGGTGGCTTCTTCTTCAGTGTGATGGTTCCATTGAACTTATACATTTTAATCACTTTCCTCCTGGTCTCTCTTTCTTTTTGATCCAAAATTTTAACTGGGCGTTCGACATACGAGAGGTCGGGTTCTAACGATATTTCTCGTTGTTCCACAATCTCGGTAGGGACTCGAATACACTTCTTGAGTTGAGATACGTAGAAGACATCATGGGTGGCCGTGAGCTGAGGGGGCAGTCGTAATTTGTAGGCTACGGGTCCGCACCTCTCAATGATTTCGTAAGGACCAACCTAACGGGGAGCTAGTTTGCCTTTGATTCCGTATCTTCGCACTCCCTTGGTGGGTGAAACTCGAAGATAGACATGATCGCCAACTTCGAATTTTAGGAGCTTTCTCCTTTTGTCAGAATAGCTCTTTTGTCGGGCTTGTGCGGCTTTAAGATTTGCTTGTATTACTTTTACTTTCTCCTCTGCCTCGATTACCAGGTCGGGTCCAATTATTTTACGTTCTCCGATTTGTGACCAGCTCAAAGGAGTTCGACACCTTCGTCCGTACAGGGCCTCAAATGGTGCCATTTTCAAACTTGTTTGATAGCTGTTGTTGTACGAAAACTCTGCTAGGGCTAGGCATTTGTCCCAATTCTTGTCATAGTGAATGACGCAAGCTCTCAGCATGTCTTTCCGTTTGTCCGTCAGTCTGAGGATGGTATGCTGAGCTGCGAATCAGTTTAGTACCAAGAGACGTTTGGAGTTGTTCCCAAAAGCGTGCTACAAACTGAGGACCACGATCAGAAATAATTGTCTTAGGTATTCCATGTAGGCAAACAATACAATCGAGGTAAATCTCGGCATATTTCTTGGCGGTATAGTTGTTGTGTATCGGAAGAAAATGTGCCGTCTTTGTGAGTCTATCAACGATAACCCATATGGAATCATGTTTCTGGGAAGTGTTTGGTAGTCCAACGATGAAGTCCATACTTATGTCTTCCCATTTCCAGGATGGTATAGGTAACGGTTGAAGTGTACCGGCTACCTTCAAGTGGCTAGCTTTTACTCTCTGGCACGTGTCACATTCTGAGACATACTTAGCAATTTCTCTTTTCATTCTAGTCCACCAGAAGTTTTGCCTTAGGTCCTGATACATTTTGCTACTGCCGGGGTGGATAGAGAATTTGGAAAGGTGTGCCTCATCGAGAATTTGCTTGCGGAGTTCACGATTCTTCAGAGCGACTATGCGACTTTCGAACCATAAAACTCCCTTACGGTCCTGGCGGAAACATTTATACTTCTCCTCACCTAGAGAGAGTTTTCGTTTGATGATCTTAATTCCTTCATCATGTAGTTGTGCCATGACGATTTGGTCGTGAAGAGTGGGCTCAACTGAGATGTGATTTAGAGTGCCTTGGGAAACCATTTCCATGTTAAGCTTCCTCATTTCTGCACACAATGTCTCATTGTAGGATTCCATGGATAAACAATGGCAATGGGACTTGCGGCTTAGTGCATCCGTGACTACGTTAGCCTTGCCGGGGTGATAGTGCACTTCAAGGTCATAATCCTTGATTAATTCTAGCCATCTCCGTTGTCTCATATTCAGATCGGCTTGTGTGAAGATATACTTGAGACTCTTATGATCCGTGTAGATATTGCACTGTGTACCCATGAGATAGTGCCTCCATATTTTCAGAGCGTGAATGACAGCTGCAAGCTCAAGATCATGAGTGGGATAATTCTACTCGTGGGGCCGAAGGGCTCGTGAGGCATATGCAATCACTCGATTCTCTTGCATAAGCACACATCCTAGACCAGTACCCGATGCGTCACAATACACATCAAACGACTTGGTATTATCGGGTTGAGCTAACACAGGTGCAGTAGTCAGATGCTCTCTGAGAGTGTGGAAAGCTTCTTCACATTTCTCATTCCATTCAAACTTTACTTCCTTCTTTAACAATTCAGTCATGGGCTTAGCGATTCGGGAGAAATTTGGGATGAAGCGACGGTAGTAACCGGCTAAGCCGAGAAAACTGCGAATCTGATGAACCGAGGTAGGGGGTTTCCAATCCATCACCTCTTGTACCATGCTGGGGTCAACAGCTATGCCTTCGCTGGAGATCGTGTGACCTAAGAACTTTACAGTATCCAACCAGAATTCACACTTAGAAAACTTAGCATAGAGCTGATGGTCTCTTAGATGCTGAAGAACAATGTGCAGGTGCTTAGCATGCTCTTCCTCATCCTTGGAATAGATAAGGATGTCATCGATGAACACTACGACGAATTTGTCAAGTTCGGGCATGAATACCGAAGTCATGAGATACATGAAGTAGGCAGGGGCGTTTGTGAGTCCAAAGGACATGACCAAGAATTCATATAGTCCATACCGTGTGGAGAAGGCAGTCTTAGGAATATCACACGGGCGAATCTTGATCTGATGATATCCCGAACGAAGATTGATTTTTGAGAAGACTCTGGCTCCAGCTAATTGATCGAAGAGTACATCGATACGGGGAAGTGGGTATTTATTTTTAACAGTTACCGCATTGAGAGGTCGGTAGTCCACACATAGTCTTAAACTGTCATCCTTTTTCTTTACAAAAAGGGCTCGACATCCCCAAGGTGACGCGCTAGGGCGAATGAAACCTTTGTCCAGTAGTTCTTGGAGTTGAATTTTTAGCTCTGCCAATTCTTTAGGGGGCATCCTATATGGTCTTTTGGATATAGGTACAGTGCCTGGTTGTAGTTCAATGATGAACTCAATATCCCTATCTGGTGGCATTCCGGGTAAGTCGTCCGGAAAGACATCGGCATACTCGCATACCACAGGAATATCCTCTAGCTTAAGTCCTTCCATTTTGTAAGCACAGGAATTCGTGCAATCTAGGAATGGTAGGTAAAGGGTAGTGGCTCCGTGACTAGGTGAATTTATCCCAACGGCTCGGGAAGAAAGGTCCAGTGTGACTCCATGCATAGTCATCCAGTTCATTCCCAAAATAATATCCATGCCGTCAAGAGGTAGAAGGACAAGGTATGTGTCGATGGTTTTACTACCCAACTTGACTGGTACTTGTCTGACCATTTGGTTTGAAGCAATTTTACCACCCGGTGTTGATATCATATATGACCCTTTGGTGTGACAAACATTCAAGACTACTTTTGCACCGAATTTTGCACTTATGAAACTATGCGATGCACCAGAATCAAATAATATAACTGCAGGCTTGTTATTAAATAGAGGATGTGCGTGTTATTAAGGGTGCACCTTTAGGGAGCGCTTCAAGCTGATCAATCTGTCCTTTGCTCTTGTTCCTCTGTCTTTTACGCTTGTTCTGATGGGTTTGGCTAGAACCTTGGCCCTGCTTTGGCTTCCTAGGCTGAGGGCATTCTCGAGCAAAATGGTTAGCACTGCTACAATTGAAGCAACGGTTTTTGTCACTTGGACGATGGGGTTGTTTGTTATCTGATGATATCGCTACTGGCATACCCAATGAACCTCCCTTGGGTGTGGTGCATTTGGCAGGGTCTATCTTTTCCGGAACAGGTGAGCGAGTTTGTGTTCGAAGGACTGTGCCGGCGTCAGTAGTTTTGATAACTTGACGTCGGCCCCGTGGGATGAATTCTGTGCAGGTAATTTCCCATCCAGTCAAGTCTATGCCGCATGGGTCAGGCTTGAGAGTCCGACACTTTACTTGGTGATCCTTAAGTTTCATCGGAAGTTGTGATGGGGGCAATAAGGAGTCTGAGTAAACGTCTCTTGTGTCCATCATCTTGTTATTGAGCTCTGGATAGCTAGCAACCTGAGGATGGTGGGCATTGCACCCATCCCCTTGATGGTGTTGTTGCTGCAGGCATTGAAAAATCGCTTCCTGGCCCTTGACAAGCTGACGAAGCAACTCGGTTTGAGTGGCCATTACTTCCACTAAACTAGGTGGTGGTGGCGGCTGTGGTTGTGATCCACTTGCGCTAGCACCAAAACCATCGGGGTTGCCACGTGTTGATCCAACCATCTGAAACGTGAAAGGTTACCATTAGCAACGCGATCCATATTACTTCCTTGATTCATAAATGATTGGTGTAGTCATAGACTTCCGAAATCACAGCCGGAAGTATGGACAGAATCTCTATTTGCTACGAGAAAAATCATAGCTTGCTGTGGGTCCATCCAAAATATCTCATACTTTGGCAGTAGTCAGAGAATTTAGGAATGCACCACTTTGGTATTTAACTTCGGCGCTATAACTATAGCTAAGGTGGTCGAAAGGCTCGTCCTTTGCCTTACTGTCTTAACTGTTTTTCAGCAGATCGATCGGTAATGTTTCGCCTATAACTTAAACTAGCGAGGTCCAATGATGCTGAATTTTTGTGAGAACCACGACCACAAAATTCCTGACAGGTTTGGTATTCAACTCACAGCTCAGAAATGTAAGGAAACATGGATAAAATTTCCGACAAGTTTCAGCGATTGTGGATTTCATTGTTTACCAACTTACAACGAAATCACCCAAGTTTATCGCTGTTCCTTACGTGCTGAGGGTATCCACATGGTTCAGGTGTACCCATCACAAGAGAGTTACTCAACTCCTAGTTAGCCTATTACAACACTTGCCAAAAGTTAGGCTACCCTATCGAGGAGTATGTGCAAAAGTCCTTCTAGGTCGTCATCTAGAAGTCATCCAAGTCGTTGACGGACGACTCGCTGTGAGCAGGAGAGTGAGCTCCTAAGTATCGGCCAAACGGCGACCAACAGCCTCGATCTCCAAGGCGGGCCACTCCGGGTGTAGCGGGTGCGGAAAAATGGTCACGTTGACACGGCACTGGGTAACTCCATTCTCTGCAAACTTCAGTCCGGCGTAACATGGGGGAATTAGATAGCCCACGGTGCTCAACACGTTCCACAAAATAGAGGGAAAGCCCTCCCAGTGGAGACACTGTGAGTGAACGCGTCCATCCTCATCCACCATCAGGGCAGCTGTCTCGGCCATCTGAACGAAAGATCAAATGGATGAGGCCAAGAAAAAGTGTTAAAAGCACAGGGACAGATTCCGTATAGAGTGCAAAAATAACCATAACTTCCACACTTCTCATCCAAAAATTCTCAAATTTCACCAGATCACTCCTAAGGTATTTGTGAACAACTTTTCTAGTCAACTCCAGAGCTAGATAGGTCTCTAAGATGGTCTTTCTTTCCAGGTTTTACCTCTCTGTCTACCCAGAAATTTTCAGTGAATAGGGAGCTAGAGTTTCGTGCACCAGGGGAAATCTACCCAACCAAAATTTACCAAAATTTATCAGAAGCTTCCTGGGTAAATTTGGAACAGGTTTTGTGTTGTGCTCTTTTGCAGAAAACCGCAGGAAGGGGGCCTAAAAATTTAAGAGGCAGAAGTGCTTATTCTGGACAGAAATCTGACGCTCCAAGGTTTCTGTTATTTCTTATTATCCATAAGTTTAGAATTTTTCATTTTTGAACAGGAGATAGAACACAAAATTTGGAACAATTCTTTCAACATGAACTTTACCAGAAAAGGTCATTTTCTTTGATCAATAAATCTCTCTTTTCGGTCATGGCAGATTTGGGACAGATTCGCTAGATAGTCCTTATGCAAACCACGCTTAGATACGCAAGAACCTTACCACTCTTATACAACGCATTTTCAATTTCCGATATATATGTTCATGATGCATGCACGTCCTATTCGTCCTCATAAAATAAAATAATCGCCAAATACTTTTGGTCTTACGAAGATAGTTTCGGTGGCATACACAATACGGCTCTCACTATAATAGCTAGTCGAGTCTTTCTAATCGTTCCTTAACTTATCGTAATCGCGGTTAGTGTACCTGCAGAAGATTGACAAAGCATATATATTTCATGAACCTTTCATGCCAGCACTCATGAAAGCGTCCGTATTCATTACCGTTTACTTATAGAAACGATATCTGTACAATTTCCGCCGTACAGACGACGTTAACATACGCTAGCGAGATAGCGTATTCACGGGGGTACGGTCATGAGACGGGGGTATGAACAGCGATCGCCATACCCTGCGCCAAACCTTCTACTCCCAATATGTTCAACTAACAGTTGGCATATTGGCAGCACCTCAAGTAAGCCACTGCTTGAGGGCAGCGTTCGGTTTGCATCACCGACAGGAAGGCCAAGCTCTCTCAGTTGGCTGAGGATTCTCACCTTCTTACCTTAGCGAAGAGTGCGTCGTTACAGAATTTAAGGTCGGTTGTGCATGAAAGTAAGTTTTGACAGAAAGTAATGTGCTGGAAGTCAGTGGATAATATTTCATAAGTTAGATAGCCACCTAGTAACTTTTCCCATAATCCCTTAGGGCTTTACGAACTAGGCACCATCCTTAACGCACCAACGTATTTCGCAACACATCCTTCTAGTCAAGTTTTAGTAAATCGAGTTTTTAAGGCTCGTCGCATTCTCTGGCGTATGTATTTTGGCTCTGGCGCCAGCTGTTGCCAGCTGTGGCACCAGCTACGGCTCTGATACCAGCTGTGGCAGAACCACCTGAATTAATCCGGCTCAAGTGTATTAACCATCCCCATTAAGGCAATCTCGGTTAACCTTACACTTCAAACGGAGTAATCCACTGGTCTGTCGGGTATAACCTCCCGATACAACCACGGTAGGGCAGATCGAATGCCATACATACAAATGCTCATGCGACGATGAGCCCAGAGAATACCACATTCCAGCAAATATTACAACATTAACATAAGTAAATATTACAGACCAAGTTTTGAGTTTAGAAACCAAGTACTTCAATTATCATACTAAGAAGTTCTTCAGAGTTTAAGTTGTAGCGGAAAATAAAACAACGAAAGCTACTCGACGATAAGGATGTCTCGGTGAAGCCCGTACGAGACATCACTCGACATTATCTCCGTTGGACGGGGGCGTATCCCATTCCACCGACCAACCAGGGGGAAGAGTGCAGGGCCAAGTCAAGCTAGCAATCATATCTTCGAAGGTCTCACTTGAAAACGAGCCACAAGCAAGGCTGAGTATACTAATACTCAGCAAGACTTACCCGAGTAGTGGAATCTACTCCACCGACTCTAGATATGCAAGGCTTTTGGCTCAGGGGTTTGTTTTGCCGAAAAGCTTCTACAAGTGGGTACTTACTTTCAATTTTTAGCTCAAGATTCTAGTTTCGTTAACCATTCTAGATAAGCAGCTATCTAAAAGCATACATGGTGAAGCATTAAATTTTCATCCAACCAGTTCATTCATCCTCATTGTTCCTCTTCTTACTCTGTGGGTAAAAATGGTTAAGCAGTCTCAATAGCCGTGAGAAACGGACGATTCGAATCGAATTTCTTAACCTTGCAAGGGAAACCTAAACACACGTCACGTGGTTACTCACAGAGTCACACGTGCAACTTTTCCCCTTTGTTTCCGGGTCGGGGATCGGGGCTACCCTCCGAGAGTACACGAGCCCCACGCCACGGTTCGGCGCCGGGTCGTGACCACTCGTGCACTCGCCATATAGTGGGACCGAAGTTCAAAGGGTAGGATGCCGTCCCCTTGCCGGGCCAATCAGGTACTTAAGCTTACCGATTCCCATAATCTCGGCATGTGTTTAGTACGTTCAAAGACTTAACCATCACTACCACACACTGCGGCCTTAGCATTTTTCACTAGACAGACGGGCCTCAATCGTAAACATCGTACCATAGCCCGTCCGTTGTCCTTATGATTGCAGCGTGTAGTAAACATTCAACTCCTATTTTCTCGCGAGTGACAGGAAATCACTCGGCTTTTACCGGAGTCCTATTAGCACAGCATCCTATCGAACCTTACATCTAGTTTTCAAGCATGGGTTCCTAACATCATGCAACTAAGTTTTCATTCAACTCCTATAAACTTAATGCACAAGTAAAAGAGTAGTGAGTTGCATAATTTAGGAAAAGAAATGGGTTATGTTCCGGGGCTTGCCTTCTTGTGAATAGTTAGTCCGGGGATCGTCTGAACGTTGACCCGGGTCTCAACTGCTTCAGTTAGATTTGCCTGGGCTTCTCGCTGCTCACTCTCGAACTCGGGCACCAACTCGTACGTCCCGTCGGAGAGAGTAGTCGTTTCTACATGAATGCACAAGTTTGAGCAGTGGTGATGGTAAACGACATGATTTCCTTCACGATAAAGTTGCGGTTCATAAGACATAAGTTTTGCTGTGAAGTTATTTACTTTAACATTTCCTAGGCAATCGTTAATAGAGTTTATCTTAATCTATTTAACTTCGTTAAAGAAGAAGGGGTTGTGTTATATTGAAAACTTAGTTTTTCTTTTAAACACAAACATGAGTTGAACACAATTACTAATCTAGTTAGCTTCTGGTAATAAAATTTTTATTCAAAGTACATTATGCAGAGATAAGATCACTGTAAAAATTTCAGACATATTTGTGTAGCATGTTAAATATGAAAAATGTAATACACAGCCACTGCTAGAATCTAGTTATTTTTATACAGAACAACCCATGCAAGTATTGATGCCAAAAATTTTACAGAGTGTTGCTATAACCATATTTGTGCTACTGTAAATTTTTCAGATTTTATTGTACATGATTTAGAGCATAATAAATGGGACAAGCTACACTCATGTTATTAAAAATTATTTTCTACAGGTACAGGGTTTCTAGGTATGAAACTTTTTGTACAGCTTGAGCTACTCTAATGTATTTCATAGTAAAAAGATGAACATTTTCTAAGCGCTTTACTAATTATTTTGAATTAGTGAAGTTTTCCTACCACAAATTCATATGAATAGGTTACATATAGTAAAAAGGTTTCTAAATTTTTCTATGGCCTCTAGGTATTACTACAACAACACAGAAAAAGTTTCATGACATTAAACATCACAGAACAGCAGGAAAAATCAGTTCTAACACTTTATGGCATAAAACAAGGTTGGACAAAAGGTGTATCTAGAGATGGCTTTTGGTCCTGATCTTTTTACACCGTCCTAAACATCAAGCAACTAACTCACTGCCCAAAATTTAGGGTCAGCATTGATCTACAACAGTGGTACAAAAGAAGTCCATTAAAACTTCCATTTAATGTAGAGCAAAATATATTGAGAATCTGAGAAACTTTATGTAACAAAAGTTGTAGAGTTTCTTCTAACGATTTTATACGAATTTTACAAGTTCACTGATTTGGTTAAAACTTTCTTTACAGAGGGGTCCCTGAAAACTAGCAGAAAACCCCCTAGGAAGATTTGGGCGTTTGCAATGTAGTCCCTGGTCGCAAATTCACGGCGGGGATCATCCTGTCCGGCCGAATTCCGGCGAGCTGGGTCGCCGGCGGCGAGGGCAAGGTGGGGGAGCACGTAGAGGGAACCAGGGCGCACCTATTGGTGGTCTTGGAGTGGCTCGGGGTGGCTGGTGGCGGGCTGGCCGCGGAGAGCAGGGGCGGCGGCGGTGGGGCGGCGCGGACGGCGGCGCTCCGGCGATGAGGGCGGTGGGGCTCGGGCTGGGAAGCTTCAGCGCACTGAGGAGGATCCGTTTCAGCGCTTGTCTCGGGTCGAGGAGGGGCGGAGGAGGGAGTTCCACGGCGGCGGCGTGGGGCGGAGCTCGGCTCTGCTTTGCTCTGTTCTGCAGGAAAGAAGAAAGGAGGGGAGGGAGGGGCGCTGTGCCGGCTTTATAGCTGGTGGAGCTCATGGGGGCGGGCTTCGCACGGCCGGGGCGCGGTGGAGGGGGCGGCGAGGCTGGGCGCCATTGGTGCGGGGCGGCGGTGACCAGAGGCGCGCCATGCGTGGCGTGCGTGTGCTGGGCGCGCACCGGGGTGCGACGTCGCGTGCAGGCGACGCGGCGTGCTACTGGCGAGCTGGGCGGCACAACGGGGCACGCCGTTGGGTGGCGGGGCGGCGGCCAGCGACTGGGCGGCGGTGCGGTGCTGCAGGGCGCCGGGTTGGGCAGGGGCTTGCCGTGCGGGAGGGGGAAGAAAGGCGCGGCTGTGGTTGGGCGAGCGGGGGCGGGCAGCAGGCAGGGCGCCGGGGGTTGGCTCGGAGCCTGGTGCCGCGCAGGCGTCGAGGGCCAGGTGGCCGGCGGCGGTCGGGCGAGCTGGGCGGTGCAGCAGAGGAGGGAGAGGTGAGGGAGGGACCTAAGTGCGAAAATTCAAAAATTTCCAGGGGCTGGTTGCAAACAGGACGTTTTCTCCACTTTCTAATTCGAATTTCAAAATCTTTTGAATATGAAAGTTGTTCAGAATAAAAAGTTCTACAAGTTTCATTTGAGGCCAAAGTTCATTTGAGCTTTAGTTCCAAAGTTATTTTAAAAACTTAAAGAAAACTCTATTCGGAGGGCGCGTCATTTTATTTCAAAATTTTATTTTCTTCCCTAGGCTTCAACTAAGCTTTTATTGGTCATGCTAATACTGGTGTGCTCATTTAATTTCATAGCCATATTTGCTTTGATGTGAAAGTTATCCAATTTGTTTCATTAAAGTACATGCATTTATGCACATACAAACTTTTAAAGGTAAAAGCAAAACCAAACTTAATCCATTCCTTTTATTTTCTTAGTTAGTGATGCATTTTATTATGCTAACAAGACTTGTTTAACAATTAAAACACCTGAGGTGTTACAGCTGGGCATCGCCATCGGGTCATGAAGACTTTAGTCTTTCTATTTTTTGAGAAAATGTCTGCCCCCCTAAGTCTTTATGACTCGGAGGATAAAATTTTTCCTTCGATGATCGAAGGTTTCGAGGCTTCGAAGCCCCTCGGCATTGCCAGGAAGCTTCGGGTCATGAAGACTTTAGTATTTCTATTTTTTTAGAAAACGTCTCCCCCCCCCCCCCCCCCTTAGTCTTTATGACTCGGAGGATAAAAATTTTTCTTCGTCAGTCTAAGGTTTCTTGGCTTCGAAGCCCTTGGGCATCGCCAGGAAGTTTCGAGTCATGAATACTTTTTCTTTTGTTTTAAGAGAAAATGTATCCCCGCCTCAGTCTTTATGACTCGGAGGATAACATTTTTCCCTTTCATTGATCAAAGGCTTTACGGCTTCGAAGCCCTTGGACGATGCCAGAAACCTTCGAGTCATGAAGACTTTTTTCTTTTGTTTTAGGAGAAAACGTCCCCCCCCCCCCCCCCTTAATCTTTATGACTCGGAGGATAAACTTTTTCCCTTTCGTCGATCGAAGGTTTTACGGCTTCAAAGCCCCTAGATGACGCCAGAAAGCTCCGAGTCATGAAGACTTTTTTCTTTTGTTTTAGGAGAAACCGTATCCCCCCTTAGTCTTTATGACTCGGAGGATAAAATTTATCCCTTTCGTCGATCGAAGGTTTTATGGCGTCGAAGCCCCTGGACGACGCCAGAAAGCTTCGAGTCATGAAGACTTTTTTCTTTTGTTTTAGGAGAAAACGTCGCCCCCCCCCCCCCCCACCACCTTAGTCTTTATTACTCGGAGGATAAAATTTTTCCTTCGACGATCGAAGGTTTTACTCCTTCGAAGCCCCTAGGCATCGCCAGGAAGCTTCGGGTCATGAAGACTTTAGTCTTTCTGTTTTCTGAGAAAACGTCTCCCCCCTTAGTCTTTATGACTTGGAGGATAAAATTTTTCCTTCATCGATCTAAGGTTTTGTGACTTCGAAGCCCCTGGGCATCGCCAGGAAGTTTCGAGTCATGAATATTTTTTTCATTTGTTTTGAGAGAAAATGTCTCCCCGCCTTAGTCTTTATGACTCGGAGGATAAAAAATTTTCCCTTTCGTTGATCGAAGGTTTTACGGCTTCGAAGCCCTTGGATGACGCCAGAAAGCTTCGAGTCATGAAGACTTTTTTCTTTTGTTTTAGGAGAAAACGTCCCCCCCCCCCCCTTAATCTTTATGACTCGGAGGATAAACTTTTTCCCTTTCGTCGATCGAAGGTTTTACGGCTTCGAAGCCCCTAGATGACGCCAGAAAGCTCCGAGTCATGAAGACTTTTTTCTTTTGTTTTAGGAGAAACCGTATCCCCCCTTAGTCTTTATGACTCGGAGGATAAAATTTATCCCTTTCGTCGATCGAAGGTTTTATGGCGTCGAAGCCCCTGGACGACGCCAGAAAGCTTCGAGTCATGAAGACTTTTTTCTTTTGTTTTAGGAGAAAACGTCGCCCCCCCCCCCCACCACCTTAGTCTTTATTACTCGGAGGATAAAATTTTTCCTTCGACGATCGAAGGTTTTACTCCTTCGAAGCCCCTAGGCATCGCCAGGAAGCTTCGGGTCATGAAGACTTTAGTCTTTCTGTTTTCTGAGAAAACGTCTCCCCCCTTAGTCTTTATGACTTGGAGGATAAAATTTTTCCTTCATCGATCTAAGGTTTTGTGACTTCGAAGCCCCTGGGCATCGCCAGGAAGTTTCGAGTCATGAATATTTTTTTCATTTGTTTTGAGAGAAAATGTCTCCCCGCCTTAGTCTTTATGACTCGGAGGATAAAAAATTTTCCCTTTCGTTGATCGAAGGTTTTACGGCTTCGAAGCCCTTGGATGACGCCAGAAAGCTTCGAGTCATGAAGACTTTTTTCTTTTGTTTTAGGAGAAAATGCCTCCGCCCCCCCTAGTCTTTATGACTTGGAGGATAAAATTTTTCCTTCGTCGATCTAAGGTTTCGTGGCTTCAAAGCCCCTGGGCATCGCCAGGAAGTTTTGAGTCATGAATACTTTTTCCTTTTGTTTTAGGAGAAAACGTCTCCCTCCTTAGTCTTTATGACTCGGAGGATAAAAAATTTTCCTTTCGTCGATCGAAGGTTTTACAGCTTTGAAGCCCCTGGACGACGCCAGAAAGCTTCGAGTCATGAAGACTTTTTTCTTTTGTTTTAGGAGAAAATGTCTCCCCCCTTAGTCTTTATTACTAGGAGGATAAAATTTTTTCCTTTCGATTGAAGGTTTTATGGCTTCGAGGCCTCTTAGGGTCGACAACCTCTTGGTGTTCGAGTGTTTGTTGCACATTTTGGTTTTTGATGTTTGCCGAAGGTTTGTTGGCTTCGAAGCCTCTTAGGGTCGACAGCCCCTTGGCGTTGGAGTGCTTGTTGCACATTTTGGTTTTTGATGTTTGCCAAAGGTTTGTTGGCTTCGAAGCCTCTTAGGGTCGACAGCCCCTTGGCGTTCGAGTGCTTGTTGCACATCTTAGTTTTTAATGTTTGGCGAAGGTTTGTTGGCTTCGAAGCCCCTTAGGGTCGACAGCCCCTTGGCATTCGAGTGCTTGTTGCACATCTTAGTTTTTAATGTTTGCCGAAAGTTTGTTGGCTTCGAAGCCCCTTAGGGTCGACAGCCCCTTGGCGTTCGAGTGCTTGTTGCACATGTTAGATAAGTATGCGAAGTTTGCTCGGAATGTAAATTTTGCTGACTTAAACAAAAATAGCCCGTGAGGGGCAGTGGTCCATTTTTGCAACACTTGGTTGCTTCGACTGAGGTCAAGTATTTTGGCGAAATTAACTCTTTATTCATTTGGAGAGTTATTACAAAGGATCCGTCTCATTAAAAACCTCACCTCCGATGTGGAGTCCCCTTTGTGAGGAAAAGAGTACGGTCCTGGAGGTTTTACATAGAAGAGAGAAAGGGAAAACTACAACTATGGGAACCGGTCCTGCTTATATTTTTGTAGTCCGGCTTTGTTACATTGTTTTCTACATGAAGTACTTTTTCAGGCTGTCAGCATTCCATGAATGTTGCAGCTCTTGACCTTCGTTGTTTGCCAAGTAGAACAATCCTGGTCTGTTGTTTCGCACAACGAGGAATGGCCCGTCCCACTTAGATTGCAATTTTCCGACAGTTTCGGCGTTTGTCTTTCTCTTTAAGACCCAGTCACTAACTGATATCTCTCTTTTGATGATTTTCTTGTCTCTCTATTTTTTGGTTTCTTGCTGATATTTGCTCAAGTTGTCAACGGCTTGTAAAATGTCAAGTTTGACGACGTCAGCTTCGCTTGCCGGGTGTGTGTCTTCTTTCGCATGAAATCGCAAACTCTTGTTTTTGAGTTCCTCTGGACTCATAGCTTCGGCTCCTTAGGAGTCTGAATGGAGTGAACTTGGTTGCTCTAGACTCGGAGGTGTTATGGGACCAGATAACCTTCGGGAGTTCGTCGACCCATTTTCCTCTGATCAAAAAGGCATTTTTTGATGCTGGTGAAGATAATGTCGTTTGCTCTTTCGACTGCCCCGTTGGATTGCGGGTGATACACTGATGCGAACATAACCTTCATGCCTATGTTGTGGCAGAATTGCTTGAATAGGTCGGAGTCGAATTGCTTTCCGTTGTCAACGGTTAGCTCTTTGGGTACTCCAAATCTGCAAATTATGTTTTGCCAAAAGTACTTCCTCACTGCTTCTGACGTAATTTTTATGAGTGGCTTAGCTTCGATCCATTTTGTGAAGTACTCCACCGCGACTACGGCGTATTTGTAGTTTCCCAGTGCTGTGGCTAGTGGACCAACAAGGTCCATGCCCCATCTTTGAAGTGGTCATGCGGGAGCTATCAGCTGCAAAGGTTGTGAGGGCCTGCTTGGTTTGGGTCCCATCATCTGACAGGCTTCACATGTTTTGACAATGTGTTTGACATCTTTTAGTGCTGAAGGCCAAAAGAAACCTTGACTAGAGGCTTTGGCTACCAAAGGTCTTGTACCAACGTGTGAGCCACACAGACCTGAGTGAATTTCATTCAGTAGTTCTTTTCCTTGTGCGATTGGGATGCACTTGAGTAATGGAGTTGTTATTCCTGACTTGTATAGCCCACCTTCTTCAGATATGAAGTATCCTCTTGCCCGCTGGGACATTCCCTTCTCTTCTGTTTCATCTGTTGGCTCGAAACAGCCACGAAGGTAAGCCATGATTGGTGACCTCCAATCTTCGCTAAAGATTGAATTTATTTGTTTCTCTTTCTTTTGGCAAGTCGAAGGTCTGGTAATTTCCTCGAAGAAAACATCTGGTGGTAGAGGCTCTTTGTTAGCTGCTGCTTTAGCTATCTTGTCAGCTTCGCTATTTTTTGATCTTGGGATGTGCTCAACTGAGAAACCAGAGAAATGTTTCTCCATTGCTCTTACGGCTTCCAATTAGTTTATCATTTCTGGATTTTGTGCATGTGATTCTTTCTCGATGTGATCAGAAATGACCTTCGAGTCTATTTTTACTGTGAAGTGTTGATGCCCTAGTGCCTTCATCTTGCGTAGGCCTAAGAGCAGGGCCTCATATTCGGTTGTGTTGTTTGTGCAAGGATCTGGTTTGGCGAAGCTTAGGCGAGCATCATATCTCATCTTTGCTCCCGATGGTGACTCAATAATTGTCGAGATCCCTACACCTGCCTTACACCATGCTTCGTCGCAATATATGACCCATGGTTCAATTGTTGCCTCCACTGCTAGAGCTGATGATGTCCAATCAGCTAGAAAGTCAGCTAAGACTTGTGATTTTATTGCCATTCTTCTCTCGAAATCTACATAGAATTCGGAGAGTTCTGCAGCCCATTTGCTTATTCTGCTTGAGGCTTCTCGATTGTTGAATAAGTCATGTATTGGTTGGCTTGTGACCACTACGATTCGATGAGCTTCGAAGTAATGGCGAAGCTTCCTTGAGGATATGATGACTGAGTATGCGATCTTTTCTAGCTCTGAGTAGAAGAGCTTTGATCACGAAAGTGCTTCTAAGACGAAGTATACTAGGACTTGTCTGACGGATCCTTCGATCTCCCTCTCGACTACGAGGGCTGCACTGACAGCTTACTGTGAAGCTGAAGTGTACAGTAAAAGTGTATCTTTCGGGTTAGGAGTCATCATCTTGGCCAGACTGGTTAGGTATGCCTTTAGTGAATGAAAAGCTTTGCTTTGTTCTTCACCCCATTCGAACTTGTTTGCATTGCGAAGTACCTTGAAGAAAGGGAGGCTTCGATCAGCTGAGCGAGGGATAAATCTGTTCAGGGATTGCAATTCTGCCAGTAAGTTTCTGCACGTCCCTGATAGATCTTGGCTCTTCCAGAAAGAGGAACTGGCAAAACATCTAGAGGACTACAAAAGGATGTATCTGCAATCTTTCAGTCGTACCAGAAGCGGGGAGGCAATCAAGAAAGCCGCTCTTCAAGTTCCCCGCCACATCACCATCGCTGAGGATTCGGGCAAGATGTCTGATATGATTCAACAGTCCGTTTATCAGGCTTTCATCGACCAATCCTCAGTAATGACCAACACGGTGTATAACGCCGTCATCAGTTCTCTGGTCAGTGGAGCAGCTCAGGGATATCAGGGGCCAGCATACGCCCCACCTATTGTACCTCCAGCCAGAAGCTTACCAGGCACGTCCCACTCGGCTCCTCAGCCGATGTCGACGCAACACGAAGGATACAACACTTCGTTGCCTCCAATGCCTCCAGGGTATAACGGTGCACCAGAAATCAACCAACCACGTCAGAAATCGGCAGGGGGGCAGACACTGTAGAAGTACTCAGAAGCATGGCGCCGATGACGATGTACGATGGGGCGGCAGATTCGCTTCGCCATCAGCTGTCAGCTGCTCAGACGGCCACAATGCAACAGAATCCGCCACACGTTTCGATCCATCACCCGACTGTACCACCGCCAATCCACCAACATATGCCGGCACCCCGACCAGCTATTCATCAGCAGCAAGTGGATTGGACGGCAAGAATAGCGGAGGTAATTCAGGACCAATTCGGGTTGAAGCCGAAAGTGCCGACTTATACGTACAAGACGCCATACCCCTCGGCCTATGACCTACTGCTGTTTCCCCACCGGTACAAAGTTCCTGACTTTACCAAGTTTTCAGGGCTGGACGACACCTCTACCGTGGAGCACGTTAACAAATTTATCATTCAGTGCGAGGAAGCCGCCACACAAGATGCTCTGAGGGTGCGTCTGTTCTCATCATCTCTGTCTGGATCGGCCTTTTAGTGGTTCACTACCTTACCACCCAATTCCATCGTTACTTGGGCCGATCTAGAAAAGCAATTCCATAAGTACTTCTACACGGGAGTACACGAGATGAAGCTCTCAGATTTGACCAGCCTCAGGCAAAGGAGCGACGAGCCAGTAACTGGCTACATACAGAGGTTCAGAGAGGTCAGAAACAAATGCTATACTCTAGCCCTGACCGATGCTCAGTTGGCCGACATCACCTTCCAAGGCCTCCTGCCACATATCAAGGAGAGGTATGCCTCACAAGAATTTGAAAGCTTAAGTTAGATCGTTCACCGATTGGCCGGTCAGGAAGTGCGTCCATTTGAGCAGCGGAGGAATTTCCAGAAAAAGGTGGCATATTTGGAAGGGTCTGAATCGGAGGAAGAGGAAGAAATCGGCCTAGCAGAATGGGTCAAAGGGAAGAAGCCAATATCGTGCCCTTTTGGAAAGAAAGAACCAGAAGCATTTGGCTTTAACACATCAAAGGCCGATAAAATTTTCGACTTACTGCTCCAGGAAGGGCAGATCAAGTTCTCACCATATCATACCATTCCTTCGGCCGATCAGCTCAAAAAGATGAAGTACTGCAAATGGCACAACGCTACATCTCATGACACAAATGAGTGCAAGATCTTCCGTCAGCAGATACAGTCGGCCATTGAGCAAGGAAGACTCAAGTTCGAAATCCCGGCAAAGCCGGCAAAGCCGATGAAGATTGATCAGCATCCTTTCCCGGCTAACATGGTTGACACGGCAAAAAACTCACTTCAAACCAAGGTGCTGACGTCGGAATCGGCTAGAAGAAGCGGCGCCGTGGATCCTAGGAAGCAAGTCACGGTAGACGATGTCAAAGGGAAAAGATGGGCTGAAGACGAGGGCGAAGCATCAGAACGATCATGTAGACCCGTCACTTCCCAATTTTTGCTCAGCAAGTATCAACGGCAACAGGAACGGTCGAGGCGCCGCGATGAGATGATACGCCAACACGAAGATCATTGGCGATGTCCGTTCTTCATCCATTGCTGGGAAAACGACCTCAGATTACCATCGGCCGATAATTGCCTTAAGTGCAGCGGATCCAGTCGCAACGATCGCCCGTTGAAAAGATTGCGCTCCAGAGACAGAGGATCAGAGCCGATCAGCAGAAACTGGCGCGAACAAGAAGGTCGGCGCCTTTCAGTGCATGATCGGCTGGGGGCAGAGTTGACCGGTATGACCGGTCGAAGGGCAGGATCAACCAGCAGGAGCGACTGGGGGGCAGAACCAGCGTACACGATCGGCTGGAAGAAATGGCTGATGCTAGGGTGTTGGATGAAAACCCACTAGGAAGGGAACCAGACTGGGAGCACGCCAAACCGTCGGCCAGACCAGTAAACCCCAAGTGGTGCCTTGATGGACTGTCTAAATCTCAGAAATGAAGAATCCAACGCCTGCGCCAATGGGAACAACAAGAGGAAGAGCAGAGGCAGGCGCTGGACAAGAAAAATGACAGATCTCGGGTCTGGGGCCCCAAGAGAAATAACAACAAGGAGGGCAAGGTGGTGCCCTGATGGACTGTCTAAATCTCAGAAACGAAGAATCCAACGCCTGCGCCAATGGGGACAGCAAGAGGAAGAGCAGAGGCAGGCGCTGGACAAGAAAAACGACAGATCTCGGGTCTGGCGCCCCAAGGAGGGCGACAATCAAGAATCGGCAGCTGATGTCAACATGGTGTTCATATTGCCGATGGAGTTCATGGCGCCCGCCGATCGAGATAAAGCAACAAGGATGGGAGAGCAGATGGCGCAGCTGGTTTTGAAGCCGATGACGGCCATCTTTGAGAAACCGGAAGATGAAAAGCGGCAACATCACAAAGCACTATTTCTCAAAGGACACGTTAACGTACGACCAGTTACCAGGCTACTAGTTGACGGAGGCACTGCAGTCAACATCATGCCATATGCCATGTTCCGGAAGTTAGGCAAAAGTGATGAAGACCTGACCAAGACGGACATGATGCTCAAAGACTTCGAAGGCAACGTGTCTCTCGCCCGCGGAGCGCTCTGCGTCGACCTCACCATCGGCAGTAAGACCGTTCCCACTACATTCTTTTTTATTAATGGTATGGGGTCCTACAACATGTTGCTCAGTCGCGATTGGATACACGCGAATTGTTGTGTCCCGTCTACAATGCACCAATGCCTGGTACAGTGGGTCGGCGACAGTACAGAGATAGTCACCGCCGATTCCACCTACAGTGTTGCGGCGGCCGACACGCAACAATGGAGCTGTGAACACGTCAAGTGCATATCTGGTAGAACTTGGGACACTGATTTCCTGAAAGTGTCCGATTTTGGTCTACAACCGATCCAAGCAGTCGGCTCTGAAGATTCAGAATAGATGGATCAGTTCGTCCGAGAAGACGGGAAGCTTGGGCATGGATTTACGTCGGCCGATTCATTGGAGATGGTAGATTTAGGAGATGGTAGCAAGCCAAGGCTGACGTATATTAGTGCTAGCTTGGATCCCGGATACAAGTGTAAATTGACAAGTTTATTAAAAGAATTCAAAGATTGCTTTGCTTGGGAATACCATGAGATGCCTGGTCTAGACCCGTCCATTGTTGAACACCGGTTGCCTATAAAATCACGATATCAACCATATCAGCAGCCTGCACGACGGTGCAACCCCAAAATTCTACCTGATATAAAGGCCGAGATCACAAGATTGATTGAAGCAGGATTTATTCGGCAGTGCCGTTACGCCGAATGGATTTCTAATATTGTACCCGTATATAAGAAGAACGGCAAATTGCGCGTATGCATCGACTTCAGGAACCTAAATCAGGCTACACCAATGGACAGATATCCGATGCCGACGGCTGATGTCTTGATAGATGCTGCCGCAGGACATAAAGTCATCAGTTTCATGGATGGTAATGCTGGGTACATTCAAATATTAATGGCTGAAGAAGATATTTCGAAGACGGCTTTCAGGTGTCCGGGCCACCTCGGTCTATTCGAGTGGGTTGTAATGACCTTTGGGTTAAAGAACGCCGGTGCTACATATTAGCGGGCTATGAATTATATCTTTCACAAGCTCATTGGTGTATCGGTGGAAATCTACATCGATGATGTGGTGGTCAAGTCGAAAGGCCATCAGGAACATCTGGCCGATTTACAAGAAGTATTAGAGTGCACAAGGAAGCATGGGTTGAAAATGAATCCGAACAAGTGTGCATTCGGCGTATCGGCTGGGCAATTCTTAGAATTCATGGTCCATGAGCGCGGGATAGAGGTTAACCAAATGACCATAGCTGCCATCAATAAGGTTGTAGCCCCGCAGAATAAACTGAGCTGCAGTCCCTCATCGGCAAGGTCAATTTTATTAGAAGATTCATATCCAACCTGTCCGGGCGTATTCAAGCTTTCACTCCTTTGTTGAAATTGAAGCCCGATCAGGAATTCGTGTGGGGGGAAGAACAACGCAAAGCGTTAGAAGATATCAAGCAATATCTAATTTCACCACCGGTGTTAGTCCCGCCACAGCCCGGTAAGCCGTTCAAATTATACTTATCGGCTGATGAACAAGCTATTGGATCGGCGTTGGTACAGGAGTTTGAAGGGAAAGAACGGGTGGTATATTATGTCAGCAGAAGACTCCTGGACGCCGAAACAAGATATTCCCCGGTGGAACAGTTGTGCCTGTGTCTATACTTCTCGTGTACCAAGCTCAGGCACTATTTGTTATCAGCAGAGTGCATAGTCGTATGCAAGGATGATGTGGTGAAATATATGCTATCACTACCGATTTTGAAAGGAAGGATTGGAAAATGGATCCTGGCTCTATCAGAGTTCAACTTGCGGTACGAATCGGCTAAAGCTGTCAAGGGTCAGGCTATGGCCGATTTCGTGGCTCAACATTGTGGACCGGAAATTGCTGTCGTTGAGCCGGTCCCATGGACTCTATACTTCGATGGTTCTTCGTGCGGAGCCGGATCGGGAATCGGCATCGTTCTTGTATCGCCTCGGGGGGCAAGCTATGATTTCTCTCTGCCGATAGAAGGATCCGCAACCAACAACCAGGCGGAATACCGAGCCATCCTAAAAGGTATCCAATTGTTAAGGGAAGTCAAAGCTGATGCAGTCGAGATTTTTGGAGATTCCATGCTCATCGTAGATCAATTGATGGGGAAATCTGAATGCAAAGATGGTATCTTAAGGATTTACTATGAAGATTGCATCCAGCTATTAAAGGAATTCAGGTCTGCGGTAATTGAGCACATTCCCTGAAATTACAATGAAGAGGCCAATAGGCTTGCCCAACACGCGTACGGGTATCGGCCGATTCAAGGGGCTATGATTCTAGAAATCGCGGCCGACGATTGGCGAAAGGAGATTGCCGATTACTTGAAGGATCCGTCCCAGAAGGTGGATCGGCGAGTGCGTTTCGAGGCCACGAAATATCTTTTACTTGAAGACGATTTGTTTTACCGAACGATTGATGGGGTTCTTCTCAAATGCCTGGGAACGGAAGAAGCTAAGGTCCTAATGGGGGGAATCCATGAAGGTGTATGCGGAACCCATCAATCGGCTCACAAGATGAAGTGGATGATTAGAAACAATGGGTATTATTGGCCGACGATTCTTGAAGATTGTTTCAAATATTATAAAGGTTGCCAAGACTGTCAGAAGTTTGGCAATGTGCAGCGCGTGCCAGCTTCGGCTATGAATCTGGTAATCAAGCCGTGGCCGTTCAGAGGATGGGGAATAGATCTCATCGGGCAGATTCACCCTCCATCAAGCAAAGGGCATAAGTTTATATTGGTAGCCACTGATCATTTTACTAAATGAGTGGAGGCAGTTCCGTTAAGGACCGTGACATCGGCCGATATGAACGATTTCGTTAAGAACCACAATGTTTATCGGTTCGGTATTCCTCAGACTATCACAACTGATCAAGGAACGATGTTCACCTCAGGGGAATTCGGAGAATTCGCCGCCGATATGGGGATTAAATTGTTGAATTCTTCTCCGTACTATGCTCAAGCCAATGGCCAGGCCGAATCGTCCAATAAGGGGATAATCAAGTTGATCAAGAGGAAGATAGAGGAACAACCCAAGAAGTGGCACATGTCTTTGGCTAAATCTCTATGGGCTTATAGGATGGCTTGCCACGGGGCCACTAAGATATCTCCTTATCAGTTGGTATATGGTCATGAGGCAGTTTTGCCTTGGGAATTAAGGATGGGGTCAAGGCGTATATCGCTTCAAGATCAGTTGACGGCCGATGACTATTCCTTCCTCATGAAGGATGAGCTCGATGATTCGGCGGGTCAGCGATTGAGGGCCCTGATTAGCATCGAAGAAAACCAGAAAAGGGTGGCCAGGTGGTATGACAAGAAGGTCAAGGTTAAACAATTCTCCCAAGGAGATTTGGTATGGAAGTTGGTGCTGCCGATAGGGTCTAAAGATCCCAAATTCGGTAAATGGTCGCCCACTTGGGAAAGGCCGTATAGAATCGGCTGATGTGCTCCGGGAAATGCATATATACTAGAAACTATCAAAGGGGAAGAATTCGCAAGGGCCTTAAACGGGAGATATCTGAAGAGGTACTATCCAAGTATATGGGTAGGTGCATAACTTGCGGTAAGATGCATCAAGATAACGTGGCCGACTCCTATCGGCTTTTGCCTATATAGCCGATGTAAAAATGACATCGCCTTAAGGAGGAAACATTTTGATTTGGTCTGACCAATTCATTATTCGGTGAAAACAGTAGAGTACATGGCCGACATGGTACAAGTCGCCCTTAGAATAAAAAGTACCAATATATCTATTGATCACGCTTTTTCTTGAACTCTCTCTCGATCCAACCTAATTTTATCAGAAGGCAGATGCTCTTCTCCTCCAGATCCTCCATGGCGGCTTCAGCCTCGACTTGATGAGGGAGTGGATGGCTCCTGTCAAGAGGTGGTTGGGATGTCCTGCAGCAACATCTTCAAGGGCAACTGAGCGAGGGAGTGGATGACTCCTTTCAGTTGACGGTCGCTTGGAGCAGTTAGCGTCTATATGGTCCCAGATTTTTTGGACGTCGGCAGGAACATGACCTTTGAGCTCTTCAGAGTGAGCTTTTATCAGATCTATGTCCGCCTGCGACAGTGGTTCATCTGAATGCATGACTTCAATCGCTCGTTCCAGACTGGGACTAAGGCGTTTTGGCTAAGGACCAAACAACTACCCAGTATTAGAGCGATTGAGATGTCAAGAGAGGGGATAGAAGAGGGTTTGTACCTGGTTGACAGAGAAGGAGGAAGATGAAGAAGACATCTTGATGTCCAGCCTGGGAGGATAAAGATCAAATTATTGGAGGAGAAGAAGATGGGTAATACAGACGCCTCTGGAAACGATGTGGGATCTCGTACTTATAGAAGGAAGGGGGTAAAGAGATGGTAGGATGCATCCCATCAGAGTAAAAGCGTTCATAAATGAAAAGCTGCCAAAGAAGATGGTCCAAGTTCGAATCGGCGTGTCAACATTAAGAGGGTATTAAATGTTTACAGGATTCTTTACAATTCACCCAAGGAGGGCATCAATGGTCGCAATCGCTCGTTGACCCAAGGTGATGCATCGGCCGCTCCAACTTCTGTGACAGTCTAGAGATCGACTTCCTCGGCAGTCGGCAAAGCTGGCGCAGTTGGAGTTTCAGTCGATGCCGCCGCCGATTGATCAGTTGGTCCTACGCGGGCACGGACTCGGCGGCTCGTCTTCTTCAAAGTGGGCCTTTTCAGTGTTTGCTTCCATCGGCCGCTGGTGATGTCTTTGATGGTCGGGGCGTGATGGACGATAATTGGAAATGGTGTGTATGGGCGATTGCTCTCTATCGGCCTACCACTTCGGCTCCGCGTCGGGGGAATTTGACTTTCAGACTGAAAAGAGAAATACAAGCTAGCGGCGAGATTGTAGCATGAAAAGGGACAATGTTGAAATCGGCTGGGAGAAAGGTAATACCGCTGCACTTGAATCGATGTTGTCTGGGTCCAAGATGTTACAATATGTTGAGGGAGACGAACAGAAGAGGTACTGCTTCCATTCTGCCCACCACACTTTGAATTGTTGGACGGCAAAGGGGGCCACTATCCAATTGTTTAGGTCGATGGTACTGGAGTCTTGCACTAGATTACACAGCCGACTGTAGTCGAGGCTCTTGGTCAATTCATCTCAAAATTTTGCACGGTCGGCAAAGTAGACTTGAATCGGCAGCTGACCAAAGCCGAATTGTCGTGCTATGACTGATGGATTGTAAAATTCATAGGTCGGGAAATCTTTTCCAGAAAAGAAATTGGCCGGTAACATCCCTGGCTTGATCAGGATATCCATGAGATCACCGTCAAAAGAATTGGATGATGAATCATAACAGACGGGAAGCTCGAAAATCAGCCCTGTCGTCTGATACGGATACCAGCTGATGGTCTCTTCACTGAAGCCGTTGTAGAAACATCTGAAGTATTCGGCCGTTCGGGTGGCAGTGAACTGACAACCAGGGAAGGATGATGCTGCTTCTCCAAAAGAGGTACACCGTCGTTGTATGGTGGGGTTTTCCTCTGACTCGATATTGGGAAATGTTTTGGTCTCTATTTGCTGCTGGGAGACCTTGCTCATGTATAGG
Source organism: Panicum miliaceum (assembly GCA_032594955.1). NCBI lineage: Eukaryota > Viridiplantae > Streptophyta > Magnoliopsida > Poales > Poaceae > Panicum > Panicum miliaceum. The sequence continues at coordinate 16,367,398 of CM064062.1, forward strand.
TTGAGCCAGAGGGTGATGAACCACCAAGGACCACCAGGATTACCAATCGGCTCCCCTTTTGATAATTTGACGCCGATTTGGTGCATCATATGGTAGGCCGATCCTAACAGATGCTTCACAAGGGGGATGGCCGATCCTAGTGACAGAGCTTCTGCCAGAGCTTGTGTATTGGATGAAGGACCAACTGCTCTGCCACAGAAGAAGTGCTTCTCTAGACACATCATTAAGAACGTTGTATGTTCTCTCTCTGAAATCGTCCCGGTCCTCATATTTTTGCTGATATACCCCTTCCACCCGCCGATTCCTTTTGTCTCTAGCCGATGGGTTGGTTTGATCAAATAATCAAAGGGTGTATCAGGGGAGGAGATATCAAGGCCGGTCACCATTAGAACATCGGCCAGGGTTGGAGTCATAGGTCCGTGCCCAAAGAGAAACGCGTTGAGCGCGTCGGACCAGAAATAAGAGGCCGCTATTACTAAGGGTTCATTTTTCTCCATTTGGGACAGAGAGAGATTGATGCACTGGCCGATTTTTAACTCATCCCACTGAACTCTCTTGGACTTGGCTAATCTGTGGTACCATTCTTTCCAGCCAGGGGTTTCATTCGGCCAAGATCTAAAAGCACCTGCCCACTGACCCAAATCCATAGGTGATTGCTTGAAAGGAATTCTATGGGTTTCTAAGTTGATCAAATCAGTTGGGTCTGGATTCCCCATGGGACCTAAGCAGATGAGACCAGGGGTTTCGGGAAGAGGAATAGTGATCTGGTGCCTAAATGCCTAAAAAAGAGGGAAAAGGGAGAAAACTGAGAATGGATCTAAAAAGTATCTGGGCAGTAAAAAGTAAAAGAGGAAAGTTTCAGATGATTACCTCTGGAATGAAACTCATCGTCGCCGATGGAGTCACCAATGGAGCCGCCGATGGGACCACCGTCGCCGAGGAAGTTGCCAGCGAAACCTCCGCGGTTGGTGAAGTTGCTGATGGTGCCGCCATTGGGGAGATGAAGCAGGTCGCAGGCACGAGAGAAATCGCCGAAGGATGCGGTTGGAGACCGAGAGGGCGCAGGGAGAAGATGAACAGTGATTCGCTGGGAGGAGATTACTAGGCTCGTGAAGAAGGAGTGGCGGAGAACGCCGGTATTTAAGGACAATCCGAGAGAGAAAGGGTAAAGGCGGGATTTTTGCCGCGCCGTCTACACGAATTCCGGGGGAACAGTTGTCTCAAGCGCCCGGTTCAAAAAGATTGCAATCATCATGTAGAAGACCGTGAAACGGAGGGAGATTTTTGTTGCGTTTGTTTCAGAAGAAAAGTTAAAGAAAAGAGTTTTGAAGTAAAAATTATGTTTACTCCGAAACTGGGGGGCATGTGTTGACGCCAGATTTTGACACGTGTTGAATCGGCGTCAGGAGAAGAAGAGATCGGCCGATGCGGCAGATTTGAAGGCTACAGTTGGGAATCGGCCGATTGAGGCTACAGTGGGGGATCGGCTGATGGGCGATGCAGTCTGCGCCAGCACTTAGGGAGATGAAGCCATTGGAATCCCAACAGAGGATCCCAGTCAAAAGTGGCCTGACGTTGGTCGAAAGAATGATGCCGAATCGGTCGCGAAGCAATGGAAAGAGTCCGGATTGGACTAGGAGATGGCGGCAGAAGATTCTGCGGGAGCCCGTTTCCTTTAGGAAAATATTATAGATATAGTAGTTTTCTATTTAAATCAAGTTTGTAACAAATCATAATCGATCAGGAGTCCTAGTCCAAAGGTATAAATAGGAGTCGCCAGGATTTTGTAGAATATACATCAATCAATCAACAAAACAATCTACTTTTTCATCGCACTTTACTTTCAAGTCGGCGACTTCACCATTACTTCTTTTCCTTTCACGAGTTCGTACGGGTTGGCAGGGCTGCATCGACTCGATCTCCGGCCAATTGATAGGTTCCGCTTATCGAATAACATCTGAGCTTTAACTTCGGGCGCATCGCCGTGGTTTCGTTTGGATTTATTCACCAGTTATCGATATTTACCAGTTATCCAGCTTGAGATTGAATCTATTGGCTTTATCATCGCTTTTCCTCGTTCATTATTATACAGCCGATTAGATCTGTTTCAAGTGTTGCATCTGTAATAATTGTTTAAGTTGCTCCAGCAGTTTTCTTTGCAATTATTACGTGATTATCGGCTGATCCATACCCGGTCATCTTCATAGCAAATCGACCGATTCGCCGATATGCTTTTCGGGACAGATCGGAACCTCAGCCGCGCGAACCGCACCAGGGCAATCACCCGAACAGGAGTTAAGCAGATTCTCCCGGGTCGTGTGTCCAACGCTGAAAGCCATCGGCCGATTCCTGGCTGCTTTTTAGCGCCAACAGATGCACTATTGCTTCGAACTTGTTTATGAATCCTCGCCCAAATATGGGGAGATAAGGGTAATTCATGTCTACAATGTCGAAAGTGACATGTTCGGTTCTTGGGTTGTTCATGTCCCCGAAGGATACTGGGAGGGAAATTTTTCCCAAGGCGTTGACCTTTTTGCCTCCGAAGCCGATTAGTGGAATTTCTGCCGGCTGAAGGAGGTGTCTCCCATTGCTTATTCTATCGATGGTGCCAGAGAAGATGATATCTGCGGAGCTTCCAGTGTTAACTAGAATTTTCCCAATTGTCCAGCCCTAAATGTTTGCCTCGGTTACCATGGCGTCCGTGTGTTGGTAGCAAATGAGCTTGATGTCTTGTTCGGTGAAACTTATTGGCATGTGGGACCATTGGGTATTCACTATGGGGGCATCCGCCATGATGTTGTGCACTTGTCAAAGTAGTCGCGTCTCTGCCTCTTGTTCTCGAATTCAAGAGATGAGCCGCCAATGATGGGAATAATCATGCCGAAGGATGGTAATGCTGATTGTTTGGTTTTTCTTCTTTGGGAGCAGGTAGCGGTGGGGGTGGAGGTAATTCCTCCTATGGTGGAGTAGGTAATGGCTGATGGTTTGTTGGCAGCGAAGGTGCCGATGCCGAAGGTCGGCGGGTGTTTTGCCAAGTTAAGGCTTGGGGTTGGCAATGGAAATTTTGGTTTGGTGCGAAAGTAGGACCCGGAGCGAACGGTTGTGCGGGTCCGAAGATTGATGGGTGAGCGAAGGTTTTGTTCAGAGCAAAGGTTTGGTTCAGAGTGAAGTTTAGGTTTGCTGGTTGAGCTGTCCAGGAAGTATGGTTTATGAGCTTTTGGGCATTTTTCTCCGCCTCCATCCTTTCGAGGGTTTTCTTTTTCTCTGGGCAGAAGTTGGTTGTATGGTCTGAGTCAGGACCATGGAAGTGGCAGAAGAATTTTCTTGGCTCATTGGGGTTTTTTGTTTTTGTAACCCCAACCGCGTCCTCGGCCTCCGCCTCTGCGCCTTCTGTTGTTCTGTCGTCCTCTGTGTGAGGGTTGGTCGAAGGTTTGGTTTTGGTTGTTTTGAGATGGGGTCATGAAAGGTTCTAGATTTTGGGGTTCATCTTCCTGTCTAGCTTCGACAGGCAAGACAAGCTGGGGAGTTTAGTGTCTTGGGTTTTGGTAGTTTTGATTGTTCCAGCCTTGTTGGCTAGACTCGGTTTGTCTCATGATTTTTCGTAACTCGACCTTTCTTTTGTGGTCAGCTTCGGATCTTGCATACTTCTCCATCTCAGCACAGAGGGTGCTGAGGGTAGCTGGGGGCTCTCGGGACGAATGAGATGCTAACCGGCCTGGCAGCAGGCCTTCCATGCACTTTTTGATAGTCTTCCCCTCAGAGAAGTTTGGAGTTTGTGCTTTTTTCTGGATGAATCTTTGGAAGTAATCGTATAGTGGCTCCTTGTCTTTCTGGTAACACTGGAAGTTTTCCGCGGCGTCAGAGTCATTTCTTCTGAAACCCTGAAAGTCCTGCCTGAGTTTCAGCTTCATGTCCCCCCAATTTCTGATTGAACCGGGTACCAGGTATGAGTACCAAGTTAACACTGGACCTTTGCCAGCCATGATGAATGACTTTGCCATAATGAGGTCATCTCCCCATGCGGATGCAATTGTAGCTTCATAGGTCATTATGAACTGGGTTGGGTCTACAGGGCCATTATATTTTGGGAGTGGAAGGGGTTTGTAACTTCTGGGCCATGGGAATTGTTGCAGTGCCACAGATAGTGGTGAAGATGGGTCGAAAGTTTGTGGGGGTGGCGAAGGTTCGCGGGCTTGGCGAAGGTGAGCCTGGTAGTGAACTTCGCTGTTGTGGAAGTGGTTGTCAGTATGACTGTCGGTTTGGTTTGAAGGGATAGACTGCTCTTGCTCGAACTCGCGCTGAACTCTTCACAGTTCGTCGAGCTCTGCCTGCATGGCTGCGAGTTTGCGCTTTACGTCTGCTAGCTTCTTCGCCTCTTGGGCTTCCTTCTGCTTCGCCACTACCTGAGCACTGATTTTGCCTTTTGCCTGTTCTACTGCTTTCATTTGAGCGTCGATCTGAGCCAGACTAAGCTCAGTATCTGATTGAGGGGGCTCTATAGTAGGTTGTTTAATGGGTTCTAGTATGGGTTGGTTTGACTGATCTTCGGGTAAATGGTTGTGAGCCGAGAGTGTGGCTTCTTCGTTGGGAGCATTTGCAGCTGCAAGCTCTGGGTCAATGCTTGCCCCAGCGGCTGCGGGCTTCTTCTTCGGTGGTGCCATCGAGGGTGGTTTCTTTGAGCTAAGAACACGGTGGGCGCCTCTGTTGGGGTCCGAAAGGCTTGAATCCCAAGCAGAAATGGAAATAACATTGATGCTAAGGAAGTAAACACGAAATGGGACAATAATAGGCACTTTCAATCATCAAAAAATCAACAACCATTACAGTAAAAGTCGAGGGTATTTATATCCCCTCCTTCGTTACATGTTTACATAAATACCCTTGCTTGCCCCGAATATTCTTGGAATATTCGGGGCCCTTGGGGTTTTTACAGGTAAGGCGTGTTCGGTGTGAATCCAGGCATGGGATCACGCCCTTCTCGTACTCCTGAAGATTAGTTCACCACCTTCGGGTCCTTCAAACCTTCGACCTTCATGGAAACCTTCGGACTCTTTGTGGAACCTTCGGACTCTTCACAGAACCATCGGGTCTTCAGCCATCCTTCGGGACTTCGTGGGACCTTCGGACTCTTCACAGGACCTTCAGGTCTTCATCCAACCTTCGGGCACTCCGCAATCCTTCGAGGGTTACTTTGAGTCTTTTCCACCTGGTGTTGATAAGGCTTTGGTGCGTTCCTCTGCAATCAGGCCCCCGCAGGTTCCCGAAGGTCACTCAGGACTTCCGGGCCCATGGTGACTGTCTTCCTCTTTGCAATCGTTGTGCTACCCTTACGAGCCGCATCCTTCGGAGGGTGCAATCCCCACCAGTGGGAAGTCTTGCAACGTCCCAAACTGTCTGTTGACACGGTGTGGCAAGTGGAGCCCTAAAAAAAGAAGAAAATCAATGGCATGCTACTCCTCCACAACTCTTCGTCCCATATGCACAGCTCAATCCTATTTAGGGCTGGAAAGAAAGTTGGGAACTCGTTAGCGCGCTCAAGCTGGTATTTTATGTTGTTAAGATAACGAGCGAGTTGCTCGCGAGCTAATTGGAGCTGAGCAGTTCAACAGGTCATCGCTACAGCTGAACAAACCATGAATGCTCAAAGCCCACCAACATCCCTCATCCTAGTAACAAGCGTTCCAGAAAGCTCAAACCCTCCAATCAAACAACCTCACCCACTCATGTTACAAGGTCACCGCAGCTCGCGTCTTGCCTGCCAGGCATTAACCGAGGCGGTTATTTTCCATTAACCGAGTCGGTTAAAAAAACCGCCTCGGTTAATCATTTACGGAGGCGGACAAGTATAAGGCGTCCGCCTCAAAAAATCAGGCCCAGCCCACAACTGGTCAACAGCCCACTACCGCACTCGATTATATAATGAAACCCTAACCATCCCTCAATCCCCATCTCGCGCCGCCCCTCCCTCCCTCCACCCTCCTACGTCACCGGCCCCCTCCTCCGGCACGGCGCCCCCAGCGGCCCAGCCCCTTCCTCCCTCCTCCCGCTCGACCTCGGCGCCCCCACCTCACGCCCACCCTCTCGTTGCCGAGCACCGTGCCACCTACAGATCCGCCGCCGGCTCGGAGCGGGGCGCGGGCTGGAGTGGTGGGGCGGTCTGCGGCGGCGGCGGCTTGCAGCGGTGGGGTGGCTCCCGCGATGCCGGCCTAGAGGCTGCGGCGGGGGCGGCGACAGCGGCTGGAGGCCTGGAGCAGCAGCGATGGCGGCGACGGAGGCTCCTCTCCCTCGAGCTCAGCTGGCGCTCAAGTGGAGGAGGCCGGATCCGGCCCCGGCGCGGCGGATCCGGCCCTAGCATGGCGGCGCAGCGGCGGCTGGAGGCCTGGAGCAGCGGCGATGGCGGCGACGGCTCCTCTCCCTCGAGCTCGGCTAGCGCTCGAGCGGAGGAGGCCGGATCCGGCCCCGGCGCGGGCGGATCCAGCCCTAGCAGGGCGGCGCAGCGGCGGGCCGCTGTTGCGGGCACGGCGGCGCGGCGGTGGGCCCCTGGTGCGGGCACGGCAGCGCGACAGCGGGCAGCGGGAGCGGGCACAGGGGCGCGGCGGCGAAGAGTGGGATGCAGCGACGGGCTTGGCGGGCCCGTGGATGGGTGTGGCAGAACCACCTGAATTAATCCAGCTGAAGCGCGCTAACCATCATCACGAGGGCAATCAGGGCTAACTCGCACTTCAAACGAAATAATCCACTGGTCTGTCGGGTAACCTCCTGTTGGCGCTAAAATCGGCCGGGTAGGAATCGGCCGATGGGTCTTCAGCGTCGGACACACGACCCGGGAGAATCTGCTTAGCTCCTGTTCGGGTTATCGCCCTGGTGCAGTTCGCGCGGCGTGCCAGTCAATCTGACCTGTTGATTGACAAGGAAATAGAGTATTAAACTCCAGGCACGTTGATCGGCTGGATTTCCGATCTGTCCTGAGGAGCGCGTCGGCGGTAAATCGGCCGATTTGCTGTAGAGATGATCGGCTATGGGTCAGCCGATGATCGTATAGTAATTGTAAAGAGGACTGCTGGAGCAATCTAAACAATTACTATAGAAGCAACACTTGAAACAGATCTAATCGGCTATATGGCGATGAATCGAGGGAGAATAATGATGAAGCCGATTACCCTGATCTCAAGCTGGATAACTGGTGATAATACTAGAGTAACAGGTAAAATTTGCAATTCCTGTAAATATCGATAACTTGTGAATAAATCCAAACGAAACCACAGCGATGCGCCCGTAGTTAAAGCTCGGATATTACTCGATAAGCGGAACCTACCAATTGGCCGGAGATCAGGTTGATGCAGCCCTGCCAATCCGTACGAACTCGTAGAAGAAGAAAATATTGGCGAAGTCGCCGACTTGAAAAGTAAAGTACTGGTAAAAAGTAGAAGTGTTTTGTTGATTGATTTGATTGATTTTTGCAAAACCCTAGCGACTCCTATTTATACCCTGAAACTAGGACTCCTGGTCGATTACGACTTGTTACAACCTTATTTAAAACAGGAAAACTACTATATCTATAATAACTTTAAAAAAGAAAACGGACTCCCGCAGAATCTTCCGCCGCCGTTTCCTAATCCAATCAGGACCTCATCAATTGCTTTCCGGCCGACTTAGCATGCCGTGTTGACCAGCTTTTGACTAGGATCTTCTGGAATAATCCTATTCTGTTGGCATAGACTGCGCCACCAATCGGCCGATTTTCAACTGTTACCCCGATCGGCCGATTCCTTACTGTAGCTTTCAGATCCGCTTCATCGGCCAACCTTCTCCTCCTGACGCCGATTCAATACATGTCAAAATCTGGCGTCAACACATGCCCCCCAGTTTCGGAGTAAAATATAACTTTTCCTTCGAAACTCTTTTCTTTAACCCTCTTCTCCGAAACGGGCGCAGTAAAAATCTCCTTCCGTTCCGCGGCACAATGATTGCAATTTCCTCGAACCGAGCACACGAAACGACCGCTCCCCTGGAACTCGTGTAGACGGTGCGGTAAAAATACCATCTTTGCCCTTGCCCCCTTTATCTTTCTTAAGTACTGGTTTTCTCCGCCTCTCCTCCTCCACGAATCCAGCATCCTTCCTGCCGCACTACTGTTCATCTTCCTCCAAGTTCTTTCGATCTCCAAGCGTTCCCCCTTCTCCGGCGACCTCGTCCGCAGCTTGCTCCGACCCCAATGGCGTCTCCGCCAGCGACCACCCCATCTACAGAGGCTCCAACGGCTGCTCCTTTGGCGGCGGCGGCCCAATCGGCGGCTTCTCCAGCAGCGTCATCGGTGACGATGGCCTCCATCCCAGAGGTGAATGTCCGAAAAATCTTTTCCTTTTCGCCTTGCTGCTTCAGTATTTTCCGGTCCCTTTCTTAGTTTCTTCCCTTTTTTTCTTTCTTTTTAGGCTCTTAGGCACAAGATCACCATTCCTCTCTCAGAGTCTCCTGACCTCATATGTCTAGGCCCTATGGGGAGTCCTGATCCAACGGATCTAATCAGTTTAGAAACTCACAGAATCCCCTTTAAGCAGTCACCCATGGATTTAGATCACTGGGTAGGCGCATTCAGATCCTGGCCGAACGAAACACCCGGGTGGAGAGAGTGGTACCAGAGGGTAGCCGGGTCTTGGAAAGTCCAATGGGAAGAACTTAAAATCGGCCAGTGCATAGATTTGTCCCTGTCTCAGATGGAGAAGAACGAACCTTTGGTTATGGCAGCCTCTTACTTCTGGTCCGATGCACTTAACGCATTTCTTTTTGGACACGGACCCATGACCCCGACCTTGGCCGATGTCTTGCTGCTGACTGGCCTAGATGTTTCCTCCGCCGATACCCCCTTTAATTACCTGTTCAAGCCATCTCATCGGCTAGACACCAAAGGAATCGGCGGGTGGAAAGGATACATCAGTAAGAACATGAAGACAGGAACAGTCTCACAGAGAGAGCACGCCGCCTTCTTGATGATGTGGCTGGAGAAACACCTCTTCTATGGCAGAGCAGTCGGTCCCTCTTCCAACACTCAAGCTCTGGCAGAGTCCCTTGCACAAGGATCGGCCGTCCCCCTGGGTAAACATTTGCTGGGATCGGCATACCATATGATGCATCAAATCGGCGCCAAGCTGTCGAAAGGAGAGCCGATAGGGAATCCAGGCGGTCCCTGGTGGTTCATCACCCTCTGGCTCAATCTACACATGAGCAAGGTCTCTCAGCAGAGGAAAGAGACAAAGACCTTTCCCAACATTGAGTCAGAGGAGAATCCATCGGTCCGTCGCCGCTGCAGATCTGTCGGAGAGGCGGCATCGGCCTTTCCTGGCTGCCAGTTCACCGCTACCCTGGTAGCCGAATATTTCAGATGCTTCTATAATGGACTTAGCGAGGAGATGATCACCTGGTATCCATATCAAACCGCGGAGCCGATTTTTGAATTGCCTATATGCTTCGACTTCTCCACCCACACATTTGACAGAGAGTTGATGGATGTCTTGATTAAGCCGGGAATTCTGTCGGCTAACTTCTTCTCGGGGAAGGACTCACCCACTTATGAGTTCTACTGCCCGTCAGCTGCAGCAAGGCAACTAGGTTTTGGCCAATTGCCGATTCGAGTCTATTTCGCCGGCCAAGCAAAATTCAGAGACGGATTAACCTCTAGTCTCGACTACAGCCGATTCTGCAATTTAGTACCTGACTCCAGCACCATTGACTTGAACGGCTGGTCAGTTGCCTCTTTCGCCACCCAACAGTACAAATTATGGTGGGCAGAATGGAAGCAGCGTCTTTTCTGTAAATCCCCATCAATTTACTGCAACATTCTGGACCCAGAGAACATCGACCCAAATGCTGCGGTATGTCCTTTTCTTTTCAGCCGATTTCAATGTTGCACTATCATCTTGCTGTTAACTTATGTTTACCTCTTCAGTCTGAAAGCCATGCTCCCCCAACACGGAGCCGAAGCGGCCGGCCGATTGATAGTCATCATCAATACACAGTGCAGCCACTCATCGGCTTCCATGCTCCATCTATCAGAGATATCTCCACCGGCCGATCAAGACGAGTGCCCAAGAGACCAACACCGAAGATATCCAGCCGTCGGATGCGGGCCCGCATTGAATCGGCCGATCGGACGACAATAACATCAGCTGAAATTTCCCGTATCGGATCGGCTAGCCAGATGGCAGCAATATCGGCCGAGATTCCCCGTGTTGGATCGGCCGATCAGATGGGAGTGATACGCGCCGAGACCCCAGATCCTTCACCTTCACCAGTGGTCGAGACGGCCGATCCCCAAGTCACCGCCGAAGCCGGGGCTGCTGCAGCATCGCTCTTAGTAGAGGCTGTCCAGGTAACTTTATTTATCTCATGTATTCCCCAAATCTCCTGCTGACATCAATTTCATCCCTTTGCCAGGCTGCACAGGTTGTCCCACCACAATCTCCACGACTATCGGCCACGTCCCAAGTAGGGACTGAGACTACAGCAGCTCCTGTTGCCGAGGTATATGATCTCTTACCCTGCATCCTTAATATTCAGGAAACTTAACCAATTTTGATGCAGGCCGACTTGGGTACGCCGATTGTAACTCCACAGCAGGAATCGGCCGGAGAACCCGCAGAGGCATGGCAAATTCCCGTTACTATCTTATATCATTTTCCCATAGTATTCTCACGAGCATTTATATCTTTCTCAGGAAGCTGGCCCAAGCGGAGCACCAATAATGATCGAATCTTCTTCTTCTGGTGAACCTAGTGCACCAATCCCTGAAACAAGGGAAATACTTCCACCGGCGTAGGCAAGAGAGATTCATTTCAAAGAGGTGACAATCTTACCATCAGAATCGGCCGATTTCCTTTCACTATTTGCTTACCCTTTGCTTCGTTCCCTTACAGGAGCAAGATTCCCCCAACAATAGTATCTTTTCTTTCGCTGTCTCCTTGGCCGATGAAGAAAAAACCTCCTCACATGCGGTTCCACCGAGTTCTGCCTCCGACGATGTCCGCTCTAAGCTCGAGAGCATCCGTACTTTCCTCCAAGGTGACATCGGCCGGCTGGTGAAAGATGCATCGCCGATCCGACAACTTTTCAATGAGGTCGTAGATCACATCCCAGATGAAGTGTCGGAAGACTTGGGGTATGCTGCCTATATAGAGGGCATGCGGATTCCGGTCTCGTGGGCGCTGCAACGTATGGCCGATCGCGCTTAGGTGGCCAAAACTTAGGAGGAGGTTGACTCGTACAAGCACCAGGCCCAGGAAGTACATCACAAAATCAACTTCCTCGAGAACTGCCGTCCGGACATCGTTGGCACAATAGATCGGCTGAAACGGAGGAGAGCAGAACTAGCCAAGGAGATGGAACAAATAACCAAAGAGATAGCCGCTGAAGAGAAAAAGCTCCAAGAACTCCCAACCATGATCAGCGAGCTGAAGCAAAAAAGACAACATCTGGCCCGTGAAGCAATAAGACTCCGTCGCCGCGTGTCAGAACTGTCAGGATCGGCCGAAAGTGATCAGAGGATAGTAGAATCGGCCGATCAAATTAGACGACGAGCGATTGTAGCCATAGATACTTTCCTTGGGCTGTAAACAATTTGTTAAACATTATTGTTCCTTAATGCCACCGCGCCGATTTGGTTTTGAACTGCTTCATGTAATCCGTAATTTCCACTTAATAATGAATCCCAATATCTCTTTCACCAGAGAACCGATGAAAAATCGGTCATGTTAACTCAACATATTTTCTTTCTGTGCTCAGAATCCAAATTGGCACTAACGTACGTCGGCCTCGATTTGCTGCTATCTCCCAAATCTACCATCTCTAACAAATCGGCCGACGTGAACCCGTGCCCCAGCTTCGCATCTTCTCGGATGAGCTGATCCATTTATTCTGAATCTTCGGAGCCGACTGCTTGGATCGGCTGTAGACCGAAATCGGACACTCTCAGGAAGTCAGTGTCCCAAGTCCTGCCAGATATACACTTGACGTGCTCGCAACTCCACTGTTGTGTGTCGGCCGCTGCAACGCTGTGGACAGAATCGGCTGCGACTATCTCTGTACTGTCGCCGACCCATTGCACAAGGCATTGATGCATAGTAGATGGGACACAGCAGTTTGCATGTATCCAGTCGCGACCAAGCAGCATATTATAGGACCCTTTGCCATTAATGACGAAGAAAGTAGTGGGGAGGGTCTTACTGCCGATGGTGAGGTCGACGCAGAATGCTCCGCGGGCGGGTGATACGTTGCCTTCAAAATCTTTCAGCATCATGTCCGTCTTGGTGAGGTCGTCGTCGCCCTTGCCCAGCTTGCGGAACATGGCATACGGCATGATGTTGACTGCCGCGCCTCCATCTACCAGTAATTTGGTGACGGGTCTTCCATTGACATACCCTTTGAGAAACAGCGCCTTAAGATGCTGTCGTTTTTCCTCTTCTGGTTTCTCAAACGTAGCCGTCATCGGCCCTAATACCAGTTGCGCCATTTGCTCTTCCTCTGTTTTTGTCACTTTATCCCGATCGCTTGGCGCCATGAACTCCATCGGTAGTATGAAAACCATATCAATCTCGGCTGCCGATTCTTGGTTATCCGTTTCTTGATCGCTTTTCTTTGGGCGCCAAATTCGAGATTTCACGTTCCTTCTCTCTGGCACCTATCTCCGTTCTTCTTCTTGATGCTCCCACTGGCGTAGGCGTTGGATTCTCCGCTTTTGGGATCTGGATAGGCCGTCAGGACACCACTTGGGATTCACTAGTTTGGCCGATGGTTTAGCGTGTTCCCAATCTGGTTCCCTTCCTAGGGGATCTTCGTCTGACACCCTATCATCGGCCATCTCTTCCAGCTGATCCTGCCCCCCAGTCCATCTTGCTGGCCGATCTTGCTTTTTGACCTACCGTACTGGTCAACTCTGCCTAACAGCCGATCATGCACCGAAACGCGCCGTTCTTCGCGCCGATTTCTGTTGATCGGCTCTAATCCTCTGTCCCTAGAGTGCGGCTTCGGTCGATCGTTGTGGTTTGATCCGTTGCACTCCGGACAGTTATCGGCAGATGGCAATTTGATATCGTTCTCCCAGCAGTGGATGAAGAAGGGACACTGCCAGTGATCTTCACGCCGGCGTATCGTCTCTTCCTGGTGTTGTGCTTGTTCTTGCTGCCGCCGATATTTACTGAGTAGAAATCGGGAGGTGACAGGCCTGTGTGGTCGTTCTGGTCCTCGCCTGTTCCTTCTGATTTCTTTCGTCGTGATCTGCCTCCTGGGATCGACAACGCCGTCTTTTCTCGCCGATTCTGACATCAGCACCCTGGTTTGACTTGATTCTTCTCCAGCGTTGACCGTGTTGGCCGGGAAGGGGTGCTGGTCTATCTTCATCGGCATTGCCGATTTGGTTGGAGTCTCAAATCTGAGCTGCCCCTGTTCAATGGCCGATTGTATCTGCTGACGGAAGACTTTACATTCATTGGTGTCATGAGAGGTAGCGTTGTGCCACTTGCAGTACTTCATCTTCTTCAGCTGATCGGCCGTAGGGATGGTGTGATGTTGCAACAGCTTAATCTGTCCCTCCTGAAGCAGTAGATCAAAAATTTTATCGGCCTTGGACGTGTCAAAGCCGAATGTCTCTGGCTCCTTCTTGCCAAAGGGGCAGGATATTGGTTTTTTCCCTTTTACCCATTCCGCCAGGCCGATTTCTTCCTCCGCGTCAGATTCAGATCCCTCCAAGTACGCCACTTTCTTCTGGAAGCTCCTCCGCTGTTCAAACGGTCGGACCTCCTGCCCTGACAATCAGTGGACGATTTGACTCAGGCTCTCAAACTCTTGGGCGGCATATCTCTCTCTGATTTGCGGTAAGAGGCCCTGGAAAGCGATATCGGCCAACTGTGCATCGGTCAGAGCCAGGCTGTAGCACTTGTTTTTGATCTCTCTGAACCTCTGTATATACCCTGTCACCGGCTCATCGTTCCTCTGCCTGAGGCTGGTTAGATCCGAAATCTTCATCTTGTGTACTCCTGCATAGAAGTACTTGTGGAATTGTTTCTCCAGATCGGCCCACGTGACGATAGAATTTGGCGGTAAAGTGGTGAACCACTGGAAGGCCGATCCGGATAGAGATGATGAAAATAACTGTACCCTCAGAGCGTCTTGTGTGGCAGCTTCACCGCACTGGATGATGAATCTATTGATGTGTTCCACAGTGGATGTGTCATCCGTCCCTGAGAACTTGGTGAAATCAGGAACCTTGTAGCGGTGTGGGAACGGCAACGAGTCATAGGCCGATGGATACGGCGTCTTGTAAGTATAAGTTTGAACTTTCGGCTTCAGCCCAAACTGATCTTGGATTACTTCTGCTATTCTTGCCGTCCAATCCACCTGCTGCTGATGAACAGTTGTTCGCGGCGCGGGCACGTGTTGAAGGGCTGGTTCGGCCAGGTGATGAATCGGCGAAGTTTGCTGAGCGGCCGATAACTGCTGGCGAAACGCGTCCGCACCCCCTTCGTACGTCATTGCTGGCACCGTGCCTCTGAATGCCTCCACAGTGCTTGCCCCGCTGCCGATTTCTGGTAAAATCGGCTGGTACTGAGAGACCACCGGCCGGGCGGCCGATTGGTACGGCACCTAAAACGGATAAGTGCCATGCCGGTTCGCTGGCTCGAGGAAATACGTCGTGGCTGATGCCCCCCAAGGCACTGAGCTCGTAGGCAGTGTTTGCACAGAAGCCATTTGAACGGGTTGAAGCGGCGTTCGCGATGGGAGACATGGTGCACCGTTGTATCTTGGAGACGCCGGAAGTGGTGGAGAGATGTATCCTTCGCGCTGCGTCAATATCAGCTGAGAAGCCGATTGGGATGTGTACGGTAAGCTTCTGGCCGGCAAGGTAGTTGGAGGGGCATATGCCGGTCCCTGATAACCTTGAACGGCTCCGCTGGCCAGAGAGTTGACGACGGCGTTGTACACCGTGTTGCTCATCACCGAGGATTGGTCAATGAACGCTTGATACACGGACTGTTGAATCATATCTGACATCTTGCCCGAGTCTTCAGCAATGGTGATGTGGCGAGGTGCTGGAATGGGAGCTTTCTTAACTGCTTCCCCGCTTCTGGTACGGCTGAACGACTGGAGGTATATCTTCTTGTAATCTTCTAGATGTTTGGCCAATTCCTCCCTCTGGTCGTCCTTGAGATCAGCTTCTGTGACCCCAATGATGTTGCTGTCAGAGATTTCTGCGTTGTTCGACATATCAGGTCTTGGATGGTCCCACCGGGCGTGCCAAAAGTGTGTTGGCGCTAAAATCGGCCGGGTAGGAATCAGCCGATGGGTCTTCAGCGTCGGACACACGACCCGGGAGAATCTGCTTAGCTCCTGTTCGGGTTATCACCCTGGTGCGGTTTGCGCAGCGTGCCAGTCAATCTGACCTTTTGATTGACAAGGAAATAGAGTATTAAACTCCAGGCACGTTGATCGGCTGGATTTCTGATCTGTCCTGAGGAGCGCGTCGGCGGTAAATCGGCCGATTTGCTGTAGAGATGATCGGCTATGGGTCAGCCGATGATCGTATAGTAATTGTAAAGAGGACTGCTGGAGCAATCTAAACAATTACTATAGAAGCAACACTTGAAACAGATCTAATCGGCTATATGGCGATGAATCGAGGGAGAATAATGACGAAGCCGATTACCCTGATATCAAGCTGGATAACTGGTGATAATACTAGAATAACAGGTAAAATTTGCAATTCCAGTAAATATCGATAACTTGTGAATAAATCCAAACGAAACCACAGCGATGCGCCCGTAGTTAAAGCTCGGATATTACTCGATAAGCGGAACCTACCAATTGGCCGGAGATCAGGTTGATGCAGCCCTGCCAATCCGTACGAACTCGTAGAAGAAGAAAATATTGGCGAAGTCGCCGACTTGAAAAGTAAAGTACTGGTAAAAAGTAGAAGTGTTTTGTTGATTGATTTGATTGATTTTTGCAAAACCCTAGCGACTCCTATTTATACCCTGAAACTAGGACTCCTGGTCAATTACGACTTGTTACAACCTTATTTAAAACAGGAAAACTACTATATCTATAATAACTTTAAAAAAGGAAACGGACTCCCGCAGAATCTTCCGCCGCCGTTTCCTAATCCAATCAGGACCTCTTCAATTGCTTTCCGGCCGACTTAGCATGCCGTGTTGACCAGCTTTTGACTAGGATCTTCTGGAATAATCCTATCCTGTTGGCATAGGCTGCGCCACCAATCGGCCGATTTTCAACTGTTACCCCGATCGGCCGATTCCTTACTGTAGCTTTCAGATCCGCTTCATCGGCCAACCTTCTCCTCCTGACGCCAATTCAATACATGTCAAAATCTGGCGTCAACACCTCCCGATACAACCACGGTTTTTGCCAATCGAAACCACATATACATGTACTCACACGAAGGTGAGCCCAGAGTATACAACATTCCACAAATTTTACACCACAGGGTTCATCATAAATTATTATTACAATGGAGTTCAAATTCATAAAACAAGGTACTTCAGAGTTCAAAATAATAGAGTTCTTCAAAGTTCAATGCAGCGGAATAATAACGATAACTACTCGATGAGACGGATGTCTCGATGAAGCCCGTATGAGACATCACTCGGCATTATCACTGTTGGCCGGGGGCGTATCCCATTCCACCGACCAACCAGGAGGAAGGGTACAAGGCCAAGTCAAACTAGCAATCATGTCCTCGAAAGTTTCACCTGAAAACAAGCCACAAGCAAGGCTGAGTATACTAATACTCAGCAAGGCTTACCCGACTAGTGGAATATACTTAGCCGACTCCTAGACATGCAAGGCTTTTGGCTTGAGGGGTTTGTTTTGCTGAAAAGCACATATAAGTAGGTCCTTACTTTCAAATTTTAGCTCCAAGTTCTAGTTTTCTTTAACCATTCTAGGTAAGCAACTATCCAATATCATACATGGTGGAAGGATCAATTTTGCATCCAACAAGGTTAATCATCATCATTGTTCCTCTTCTTACTCTTTGTGGTAAAAGGGTCAAGCAGTCTCAATAACCGCGAGAAACGGACGATTCGAATCGAATTTCTTAACCTTGCAAGGGAAACCTAAACACACGTCACGTGCTTACTCATAGAGTCACACGTGCAACTTTTCCCCTTTCTTCCTGGGTTGTGGATCAGGGCCACCATCCGAGACTACAGACCCTAGCTCTGTACCCACCATGTGCGCGCATGGAACCGAAGTTGAGATGGTGGGATGCTGTCCACTTGCCGGTCCGATTAGGTACTTAAGCTTACCGATTACCATATTCTCGGCATGTGGTTAGTACGTTCAAAGACTTAACCACCACTACCACACACTGCGGCCTTAGCATTTTTCACTAAACAGACGGGGCCTCAATAATCAACATAAACATCGTACCATAGCCCCGTCCGTCGACCATATGATTGCAGCATGTAGTAAACATTCAACTCCTAAATTCTCGCGAGTGACAGGAAATCACTCGACTTTTACCGGAGTCCTATTAGCATAGCATTCTATCGAACCTTACATTTAGTGTTCAGAACGTGGGTACCTAGGATCATGCGACTAAGTTTTCATCCAACTCCTATAAACTTAATGCACAAGTAAAGTAGAGTAATAAGTTGTATAAGTTTAGGAAAATAGGGTTCATGCTCCGGGGCTTGCCTTCTTGGGTAAAGCTAGCCTGGGGCTCGTCCGAACTCAGGCTCGGGTCTCCGAGAGCTTCAGTTAGATTTACTTGAGCTTCACGCTGCTCACTCTCGGACGCGGGCACCAGCTCGTACGTTCCGTCGGCGAGAGTAGTCGATTCTATATGAATGCACAAGTGTAAGTTATAGCGATGGTATATGACGATTATTTTTCTTCACGATAAAGTTGCAGTTCACAAAATATCGATTTGGTTGTGAAGTTACTTAGTTAAAATTTTCTCGGGCAATTGTTAATAAATTATAACTTAAACTATTAAATTCATTAATCAAGAAGGGGTTGTATTATATTGGAAACTTAATTTTCTAAGCACAACATGGATTAAACACTACTTCTGGACTAAGCAACTTCTGGTGATGAAATTTTAATTTAGAGCACATTGTGCAGAGACAAAATCACTGTAAAAAATTTCAGACATTTTCACGCAGCAGAAAAATTATGAAAAATGTAATACACAGCCACTGCTAGAATATAGTTATTTTTATACAGAACAAACCATGCAAGTATTGATACCAAGAATTTTACAGGTGATTAATCTATCCATATATGTGTTACTGTAAATGTTTCAGATTTTACTATGAAATATTCAGAGCATAATAGATAGGACAAGATACACCCACTTTAAAAAAGATTAATTTCTACAGGATGTTTTACAGGGTTTCTGTGTATGAAACTTTTTATGCAGCAAGAGTTACTCTAAAGTGTGCTACAGTAAAACATTGAACATTTTCCAAGCACAGAAACTAATTGTTTGAATTAGTGCATTTCTCCTACCACAAAATTATATAAATAGGTTAGAGGAAAGAAAGAGGTTCTAAACTTTTTCTGTGGTATTTAGGCAACAATATAACAGCTCTGGAAAAGTTTCACAACAAGAAATACAATACAACAGCAGTTACAATTTAGTTTTATTATTTCACAGCATAAACAAAGTTTAACAAAACGTTTAGCCAGAGATGGGTTCTGGTCCTAATAGTTTTACACTGCCCTACAAATCAAGCAACTAATCTACTGTTAAATTTTCAGATTTAGCCTTTATCTACAACAGTGGGTACAATTAAAGTCTATTAAACCTTCCATTTAATTTATAGCAAGATTTATCAAGCAACTGAAGAAATGAATGTACCAAAAGTTGTAGATTTTCATCTAAAGATTCCAGAATAGTTGAGTTTGTATTTTTCCGATTTTTCTATGATTTTATATGAATTTTACAAGTTCGCTGTTTTTTATTTCAAAGTTTAAACTTTCTTTTACAGAGGGGTCCCTGGAAACTTGCGTGCAGACTCTTTTAAAGATTTTAATCGTTGCAATTGGGTCCCTAGGCGGCGCTGGCATGGCGGCCGGCCAGATTCCGGCGAGGGGGCTCGTCGGCGGCGAGGGAAAAAGGGTCAGGGAGATCCAGGGAGGTGAGAGCTACCTCGGGATGGCCTTGGTCGGGGTTGGGGGTGGCCGGAGGTGGCTCGTCGGTGCGGAGCAGAGGGGCGGCGGTTGGGGGGGAGCGTCAGCGACAGTGCTTCGGCGAGGAGGGGAGAGCGTGGGCTGGTCGATGAGCTTCGTGGCGTCGAGGGGAACCCGTTTCAAAGCTTGGCTTGGACGGAGAAGCTTCGGAGTGAGCTGTCCACGGAGCAGCAAGGGAGCGGCGGCAGTGCGGGCGGCGCTGGCGGTGCTCCGGCGGTTGAGCTGGCCGGGGAAGAGGCCGGTGAGCTTCAGTGGAGGGAGGGCAAGCTTGATGAGCGATGGGTTTGGGCAGTGGAAGGCTGGGGAGTGGGGCTCCACGGGCAGGTGGTGCACGACGGCGGTAATGGTGGCGGCGGCGGCGTTCTGGTGTCTGGGCTCGCGAGGGGGGGGGGGGCTCAGTACAGCCTTTTGTAGGCAGCAGAGAGGCGGGAGGAGGGGCGGGACTGGGCTGTGAGACGCGGGCGCGGGCAATACGACGGGAGCGCGTGACTGACCGCGGTGGGCGGCGAGCAGAGCCGGCGCGGCGTGCGGCGGGCACGGGCAGGGGATTGGGCGCTGAGGATTTGGCGTGGGGAGCGGGAGATCACGCGGCGCACGGGTTGGGCGAGGAGCGGCCGCAGCTGTCTTGCTGGGCGGCGAACGCGGCGACGGGCGGGACGCGGCGGAGGCACGGGCACGGCGCAGCTTGTCCATTGGGCGCGGCGGGCGGCGGGCAGAGGCGCGCGTCGCCGGCGTGCGCGTGGCGTGCGTGGACTGGGGAGGAGCGCGTCGTGCGGGTGCGGCCAGGCATTGGCTTGGCGCCTAGCGCCGTCAGGCATCGCCGGCCAAGTGGCCCGCGGCGACTGCGCGGCGGGCGAGGGTCGGGCGAGGCGATGTGTCGGGCGAAGCCGAGGGTCGGGGGACCGGCTGCGCATCGGAGGGTCGGGCGAAGCGAAAGGGTCGGACGAAGACGAGAGTCAGGCAAGTGAAAGGGTCGGACGAAGCGAAAGGGTCGGGCGAGCGTAGGGTCGGGCGACGCGAGGGTCGGGCGAGCGGCTGCGCGTCGGAGGGTTGGGCGAACGGCCGCGCGTCGGAGGGTCGGGTGAAGCGAAAGGGTCGGACGAAGACGAGGGTCGGGCGAGTGAAAGGGTCGGACGAAGCGAAAGGGTCGGGCGAGCGTAGGGTCGGGCGACGCGAGGGTCGGGCGAGCGGCTGCGCGTCGGGCGCGCGAGGGTCTGGCGAACGATGGGTCGGGCAACGCGAGAAGAAGGGTCTGCAGTGTAAATAGAAGGAAAAGGCAGGGGCTGGTTTGCAAATCCAAGTGTTTCTCAAATTTTTATTTTGCAACTCAAAAATCTCTGAACATGAAAGTTGTTCAAAATGAAAAGTTACACAAGTTTTGTTTCAGACCAAAGTTCATTTGAGTTGTAGTTTAGAAGTTATTTTAAAAACTCAAAAAGATAATTCGGAGGGTACGTCATTTCCTAGGCAAAACTTTGCATTCACTCCTAGGCTTCAACTAGACTTTTGTTTAACATGTCAACAACGATGTGCCTATTCAATTTTGTAGCCATATTTGCATCATTGTGAAAGTTATTTAAATAGCTTGATTAAAGTACATGTACTTACGCACATATACACAACTATTTTCAATTCAAGGTAAAACCAGTTTATAATTCGTTTTCTTTAAATTTTTCTTAGTTAGTTAAGCATTTGGTTACGCTAATGAGCCTTATTTCGTAAATTAAACACCTGAGGTGTTACAGCGGGCTCGCCGGGCTTTTTCTTTTTTTTGTTTTTTTATTCCATTTACGGAGGCGAGCGTGGAAGCCGTCTCGGTTAACCTCTGATTAACCGTGATCTTGGCTCTGAGGCAGTTGCAAAAACCGCCTCGGTTAATGCATTTTGCTCGCCTCCGTAAAAATTTCTGTAGTAGTGTCCCTCACAAGCAGCCACCCCCGTTCGCCGCTTGCACCACAGCTCACCGCACGTCCAAGCCAAATCAGTGTGGCAGCCCGAGCTAGCACCACCCTAGGCCTCTACTCAACACTCGTTGCATCGCTCCCTGCGTCCCTCAGTGTCCTCCATCGTCTATCCGCCCTTGCTGTCCTCATCAGCAGTGACAGCGCTAGGCAAGCCTAGCCACGGGTGAGAGCTCGAGGCTCCTCAAATCGGCCTCCATCGCATCAGCCAGGGTGATGCTGCATACTTCGAGCTCCTCTTCTCCTCGATCTGCTTCGATTTGTCATCGGTAATCTCTCGTATGCTTGTAGTCTCGCGTGGAATTGATAGATCGTATGCTTTTTTGCTTGTTTTGTGAATGAGCCGAGACGAGCTAGCTCGTATAGATAACGAGCCGCACCGAGCTGAGCCGGCTCATTATCCACCTCTAGTCCCATGGAATCCAGCTCGTCTCTAGTGTACGGTGTTGATGGCAATTGAAACACGTTGTGACCGCAAACCAGACCGTCAACTCCTCGGGAATAAAATAGAGCTTTACACCACGTTCCATATATATTTTTTTAAAACTGGCCAAGTTCCATAAGTTTTGGATGAAGTATGAATGTAGGAGCACATGGTATAAATTTCAAGCAAAATGGGCAAAATCGTAGGCCGACCGGCCTCTCCTAGGCTGGCCGGCCTGGCACCTCCACCAATTGCCACGTCATTGATCCAGGGTGAAGAAAACACACTCAACTTATCCCTGAGCCACGTATTCAACGTCAGTTTGATCAAATGGACCGAAAGGCTTACCACATGGATTGAAGGGCCCATGCACCAGGAAAATGTGCACTAAACGTACCAATGCAAGTTATATGGGTGAACAATCTTGGCCGTCCAAGAGTCAAGGCGGTGGATCAAACAATTTGGGATGAAGTCCTAGGCCGTCCGGCCCTACCTAGGCTGGTCGAACTCCTCTTTCGCGCTAAATTAAGACCGTGCCCTTGGGAGTTAAGCTAATCACCTCCAGGAGGCAAACAAGGTCTCATGATCAAGAGGCAGTTGATCCAAAGGCCGGTCGGCCTCCCTTACGCTGGTCAGCCCCACTTCATCGCCTACTGCCTGCTGGCTTCACCGACCTCTTCCTCATCACTCCTACACATAAATAAAAGAGGTTCCAGCACTTGTAAACACATGGGAAGGAGTTCTCGTTCCATCCTTAAGTTTCTAGAGTTTAGTTTAGTAGTCTGGGAGTTAGAGTTTAGTTTAGTAGTCTGGGAGTTAGAATGGGATCGAGCTTGTCTCAGGATTCCGGAGTCGTTATCGGAAGTATGGTATAGCTCTTGTATCTTTTCCTTTGAAATTTTATCAATATAATTTATTTTCTTTATCTGTCGGAGTCAGCTTTACTTCCCATATTTATTTATCTTTCCAAGTTATCTAGCTTGTGTGCATTAATGCTTCTCTCTAGTTTAGTCTTTATTTTCTATGTTCTTTATCGGGATCTTACCTTACAGGTATTCTCGCCCGGACTAGGGAGCTCAAGTTAGTTCCATAGGTTGAAGGGGATTTTTCTCGAACGCCTAAGGAGAAATACTAACACCGAATGCAGTCGTAGTGTCTTGGTTTGGTGTTAGCTTGAAGTGTGTTCCACCCCACGAAACAGTCGTGGTAAGCGGCAGGTGGTGATAACCTGTCCGTCCTTTGTAGTCCATCACGTTCAGGTACTTTTATAGCAGTAGTTGTTGTTTGCTGTTGGACTCCCTTCTCACCCCTTTTTGCAGTCCTTCCTCTCTAGCCGCTAAAATAAGCACTAGGTTCCCGAATACTAGTTAGAAGCAAGGTCTAGTCTAATGAAGCTCGCTCGTTTAGTTTAGAAATTTTTTAGGAGTCTTTCTCGCTCATTGTTCTCCTAGCTGCTTACCGCTCTAAAATTAGAGTCTCTTGTGTCAGAGTCATCGTTGGAACCTTATCGTATCATATCCTTTACCCCTGCTATATTAGTTGGTTGATATCTATGGTAAAGTTCATCATTCTCTTCTTCGATCCTCTTTAACCATAGTGCTTCCCTAAGGAAATTTACCGTACCTAGAATACTCCAAGCGTTGTTGAAGGTGAATCATGGATGGCAATGCAACTGTGGCGGTGTTCTGTCCGGAGATCGGTGAGGCGGTGGCATCGACCTCGTCAGGTTGTTCTGAGTGAGTAGCAAATGGAGATGAAAATCCGGTACAGGAGGTTCCAGCATGGACGATGTCAAGGTGGCGTGCATATTGGCCAAGGTGGAGTGTGTTGAATATGTGTACGTTAGGGATAGAATTTTGATCGGACTTTGTATTACAGGCCCTCATAAATATGAGGGCACTACCGTTGTAACCAAGAGACGATCGACTTGGCAGCTGGTGTGGACGGCCGTGAGGCCGTGGTGGTGCCCGAATACCGCTGGTGTAGCTGATGCTTATGGGGAGAAGCGTCCGTAGTCATGCCCCGAGGATGTAGGCACATCATTGTGAACCTCGTTAAAAAACATTGTGCCTCGATGTCATTCTCATTTTGTGTCATCTTATTATTTAGTTTTATGTTCTTGGGTTGTCGCTTCGATATGGAAAAAGGCACTGATGATAGTCCTCTTGATATGATAGCGGACATGTGCATCGCTAATGAACTTGATGGTCAAAAGAAATTGTTATAAGCTATTAAAGAACTTTTAAGTCATAAGGTGGCCCCTAGATTTAGAGGTACAAAATTTATATTTATTGTGAAATTACTTCACATCAAGTCTTTCCATCGGATCAACAATGTCACATTTAATGTAATTCTGAAGGTGTTATCCGATGCATTTCCGTAGTCATCTGTTCCGGCATATTACAATGAGATAATGAAGTATATCAGTGCCATGGGACTTGGCTATGATTTAATCCATGTTTACAAGAATAATTGTGTATGGTTGCAGTAATATGTACTGGGATTATGCCTCTAAAGATAAGCATCCTATATAGAGACTAAGACTAAGAGTAATCTATGCTAACACTTTCCCAATCTGCTAGATAACCTTTGTCTACTTTCAGAATATTCCATAAGCAGTTAGCCATATGTGTATTAATCAACTTAATTGTCCACTTTGGAAACTTAATAAAAAAAGCAGATAGTAGTCAGGTATGCTAGCCAAGCATGTCTAAATAATAACTACTCTAGATCCAAGCAGCCTCCCACCTCCGACCTGCAGCTCTTTCCAAAATTTTATCAAATCAAAGGCTGGATGTCCTCTGTCATCACTCATCAGCTTATCAGAATGCAAAGGAACACATTTGGGAGAGAAACCTCCTACATGGCATCCAAAAATGTGGAAGATCCTATGTGTTCATCTCCTACATGGCATCAAAATGCAAAGGAACACATTTGAGAGAAACTTTTACAATAAAATAATTTTCATGTCAAACATTTGTGACCGGAGGGAGTATTATATTAAGATGCACAGGTTGATCAACATTTGTTACAGATGTACGCAAATATATCCATACTGATGCCTTTATAACTGCATCAATAATTTGATCAACATGAATTTGAACATGGGATCGCTGCTTGAGAATCCTGAAGGCAGCATCGCCAACTTTTTTTTTTGTTACTGTTCAAACCTCAGTTACATCACTCTGTAAGCTATTACTGTTGTAAGCCCCATTATATGGACTGTAGCCTGTAAGCTACGTTTGCTTATTGAAGCATGCTACTCTACAGAACAGGTTCAAGAACTCCCTACTTGCATCTTGGATCAGCATCTGCATTTCCTTCCCATTTTGAAAAAGCATCTGCGTTTCCAAGTATACACTTCACAACAATTATCATAAACTTTGTAAACTACAGGAAGCAGCAAATGCACCTGTACTTCCACTGGATACCTCGCTTTTATATGGAACTCTGAGATTAGTGGCTCCCGGATGACAGCGCATTTGCCTCAATCCAGTCGAAAGCAAGTGGACTAAGGAATGCATCAGGGATTCCAAAAGAACTGACAATAGCAAGCGCATGGGGCCTGAGTTCACTGCACAGTTTCAAGACTTCTTTCCGCACACTGGCTACGTTGTCACGTGACAAATATCCATATCTTAAGAAAGATGCAGATTCATCTATGCTGACCATAACATATAGAGACCTCAGCAAGAGCAGCACCTCCTGGAAAATGAAAGGTTGCATTAGCATTATGTTACAATGAAATATGAAACATAATTCTACTTTCCAATGAAAAGGACCAAAGAAAGGATTGATTCATTGTCGACAATAGTGGCAAGCAAAATTATACAATTGTGGACTAAACAAGAGTGTGAATATACCTTTAGGGAACCAGAAGGAACATTTATCTCATCCGCCAAAAATATTTGGAGGATTGTACGCTCAGTAAATGCTCTAGCTAAATCTTCAGCAAGTTGGTAGCTCTGGGAGAATGTCATTTATATCAATGACAGAGAAATTTTGAACAGGAAAAATAGCACACAGTGAAATCCGAATTATACCAGCATCAAAGCCTTTTCTCTGCTTTTTCCTTGCGCAAGATGTAGAGAAACCTCCTCCGTGAACTGCTTTAGTAAATCTCTCTCCCTTAAGCAGTACAGGTCCATCTATTCATGTGCACAAACCCTCGCTCTAAGTCTGTATGCATGCCAGAGATATATTAGAAGTAACAAACTAAAATATGGTTACCTGGAACTTGGAGCTCCTTAATATGCTACTTGTCAGCTTCTCAGGAATAACAGGGCTTGGACCATTTAAGTGTTCCAATCCCAATCCCTTGAATGGCTTCTTCTTCTTTTGTGCAGCCAAAAATTCAGCATAAAGTGCTTTGCTTACCTAAACAAGATTAAATTTTTACAACCATACGAAGCAGCTTTCATGAAATACATGGATGACTAAAAACAACAATAACCTGTTGCATTAGAACATTATTATCACCCTCAAATGTGGACTGGACATCAAATTCAGCTTTGAAAATTCCTATGCGGTTCTCAGTCTTTAGACCTTGGCCTCCACAGGCCTCGCGACACTCCTATACATTTACTAGAAAATCCAGTGAGAAAAGTGACTAGAATAAAGAAATATAATGGTAGCTCTTTCAACGCTAAAAGTACCTGAAGCGTAATCATATTCTGCCAAGTTAGTGTGGCCTTCAGGGCACTAGAGTAAATGTGTATGGCTTTGCTCATTTCAGGAGTTCTCTTGACATACACCTTTTTCATGAAATTACCAGCACTGCTCATCAGACATCTGCACAAGGAAGCATAGTGAAATGCTGGCTGCTACATAAATGAAACCATTGGCAAAAAAAGTGCTATGATTTATCACTATCAATTACAGAGTATGGAAGCTTTGTACCACAAGAAGGTAATTAGATTGGAACAAAAATTAGCTAAACTAGAGTAAGAACTTGTATTAAATATTAACTATAGGCACATGAAACAATAGCAAGATAGTAGCATACACTTTTGCTAGCAGTGGTAGAAGGCGTCGCTGGTGACTGGGATAATCAAGCAACAACATTTCAGGACCATCTGGTGTTAATGAAAAGGCCCTCCTCGACAAACTGTATCTCACAGCAATCGCTAAGCCTACCTGTATGTATGGAAAGTAAATAGCATATCACTATGTCCAATACAGTTGTATCCATGCTTCAACAGTGAACACCAGGCACATTCGCTCAGTAAAGAGTAAAACTTGGCCAAGCTAGTTATTTAGAACAAATCAACCCTATCTTTGCTGGTGAAAAGATAGAATCAGTTCCTCCAAACAAACAATAAGGTCCCAGATAATTTCCATGCTTGTTCAAATGAGCTAGGTTTTGCAGGGAAAATCGACTTGTTATCTATCCCTTGACCAATCCAGTGATATCTCACTTTAGTAAAGCTGGTTGGTTACCCCTTACTGGGACAAGTTTGATTAATTTCCTTGTTGAATTTTTAAAGCAAATAACTGCAAGCTTAGGGGACTACATTTGTTAAATTCATCATCCAAAACATTTTTATCTGTATTTACAGGAAAAAAAAATGCCACACCTTTGAAATGTAGACTGAATTAACTGCAATATTTACTCGACCAAGTGTAAGCGGAGACAGGAAAGCTGCAAACCTCTGCAAATCAACATTGTTACTTCTTCAGAAAAAAAATAACAAAAACTAGCTCATCTATCATGTCAACATATTGAGTCAAGCGGACCTGATCCGGATCATCTATCATGCTAACATATTGCCCATTTGGCAAAACATCAGCAACCAAATTAAGCAAGTTCTCGCGAGGAACACGTATATTCTGAAACCTGGTATTGAGGTAAAAGGTAGATTGATATACAGTGGATGGCATATATATAATAAGAAAAAAACAAGAAATACAATTACTCACCAAATCCGCCCATTATCAACACCATTCAATCCAATCTTATGGCCACAGTCAGCTATATGGATATTAGGCAACACATTTCCATCTTCATCCCTAATTTGAGCCACAAAAGCATGGACTCCTTCATTTTTCCCATTTATATGGAGTTGAGAAAAGACTATTGTATGCGTCGCATGCTGCAAAAGGGCATGAACATTTTTAGTAAGTTATAACCAAATGCGCAGCATAGACACATAGAGTTAAGAAAGTAAAGTGTTATCTTACGTTAGCAGCTCCACCAATCCAGTACTTCTGAGCTGATTCACATGGAGTATTTATGATAAACTCCCTTGCTTTTGAATCATAAGTTGCTATTGTCTCTATTCCTCGCACCTTTTGTATGAAAGAAACAGTGAAGCATAGCTTAATCAGAATGGTAACCCAGATATGTACCATCCAAAATTGAGATTCTTAGCCCAAAAATCTGCACTTACATTGCTTCCATGGCCTAGTTCTGTCATTGCAAAACAGCCCTTGACATCATAATTTTCTGTGGCTAACAACCACTTGTCATGGTGGCGCTTTGTTCCAAGAAACCTGATAGCACTACCCCTGGAATATATAAAGAAATTATACAAACTAATCATGAGAAAAATGCAACCAAAAGAACTCCATATAATAAATACAATAAATTTGGACTCAATACAATACAAAATACAATAAACAATTGTATGATTTTCTGTTAAGGCTAAAATTAAGGTGCAGGCTAATATTAGCTCCTTAAATTTGGATGTGAAATTCAGCTCAAAGTTTTCAAAGAGGGATGTAAACATGTCGTCAAAGAGGACCGCTTCGAGATAACTTATTTGTAAATGTAAACTTAGTGATAGAAATTCTGGAAGAGCCAGTATTTGCATTGAGTATTTTTTTTGGGGACTAGGGGGTCATAGCCCCTGATTGGTAGTACCAACAACAGTACAACTAGGTGAACTGCTACTGCAATACAAGCACGTTCTTGTCAAAGGAAATATCTAAGGAAAAACGTGCTGTTTCTTTTTTCCAACCATTCCTGTACGTTAGTCTAAAGAGCCACAAGAAACCCTTAGAAACGACCATCTAGATGTGAAAACACAGGCTGCAGTCTTTTATTCTATGTGACAAGTCCGAAATAAATTCTAATAAAAGAACAATATTGAAGGACATCCTGATGCTGGCATCAATCATAGCTTCGAGCTGTTCGACACTAGCTCCATAGCTATTGGATCCAAACTAACCAGTTTTTTGTTAGTACTATTGCCAATCCAGCACAAGCGAAGGATTTTTATGAATGGCACAACACAAGCAACACAACAGAATCACAATCTCAGAGTTTCCACACCAGTGTATCATAACACCAGATGGAACTTAATCCAATGAAATTAAAAATGACATAAACTTGTTAATTTGTCATGAAGTTTGGGAAGGTTTTAGAAGCACCCAGTAACTACACACGAAGGATCTGGCCTATAACTGTGAATAAGGCTGTAAGTAGTTGTAGCAGTAATCACCAGAGGAAAAAGTGGACACCAATCTTAATGGCCAGAGAATGGTCATAGACGCCGACGCAG
Organism: Panicum miliaceum; assembly: GCA_032594955.1. Taxonomy (NCBI): domain Eukaryota; kingdom Viridiplantae; phylum Streptophyta; class Magnoliopsida; order Poales; family Poaceae; genus Panicum; species Panicum miliaceum. Next base: position 16,396,488 of record CM064062.1, read on the forward strand.
TCGAGGCGGGCAATCTTGTGGAGCTCGGCCTGTAAGGAAAATGGCCCCATTAGACCATATTGAGATTTTGGTGATTGTGTGACAATATAGTCAATGGGACTAACAAGTTTGTGAGCTCAAGTTTGTAGGATTTCTAGGTCCCATGCATGGAGTCTAATCCATATACAAGATGGTCCAATTCGCTGTGAAGATGTCCAAGATGTAGTGAAAATGCAGAAATAGAATTTATTTGAGGAGTCCAAATGACTGTAGCGATGATTTGGACAAGGCTCGGCATGAATACATGCGCCAGTTGAACCGACGGCATCAAAAAATGAGTTGAGCGGTGCATTGGATAGTGCAGATGGAGATCAAGTGAAGAAATGACAGGTTAAACCGACGTTTGTCACCGGTTTAACCGACGCGCCGTCGGTGCAATGGAGAAATGCATTGACAATCTATACAGAAGCGCTAGAAGGTTCTGATGAAAATTGCACCGGTTAAACCGACGGACCTACCAGAGGCGTCGGTGCATTAGTGTTGTGATTACTCAGTACCGATTTTGGAGGTGCAGAAGAGTTCGAGAAACAAATCCTTCAGGACCGGTTGAACTGACACCCCGTCGGTGTAAGGCGTCAGTGCAATGACGTCAATAGAAGGAGAACGTTGGAGTTCAACGGCTAGCATGCAGACCGGTTAAACCGACGGTGGCGACCGGTTTAACCGACGCTTTATGCTTTTCTGGGTAAACGCAAACAACGGCTATGAGCTGCCCTCTAACCTATACAAGGCCTCGCCCCAGGTCATCTAAGGCTGTTGGAGTTCTTTGAGAAGCCTCTTACACTCAGAAGAAGTTCTCCAAGCCACTGAAGAGCACATTGATGACATCCTTAGGTTTAGCACAAGCTTTGTAAGTGAGAGTGCTAGGCTAGCTCTAGTTAGAGTGAGAGTGCAAGGTGTAGTTGCCTTGTATACTGGTTCTTGAGTAAACCAATGCTTGTATCTCGGTGTGCCGGTCCCTTGGAGTCTTGGTGGCTCGCCGGCGATGACAAAGGTTTTGTGCTGGGGACGTGGAGACCTCATCCTTCGTGGAGAAGCTCCTTAGTGGAAAGCGGCATCGATGTGACCGGGGACTTGGCGAGAGCCTTGGTGGTTAAGCTTTTATGGCGAGTCAAGAAGAGTCTCGAAAGAGACTTGGTGACTGGAAAAAAATACTCTTAATGAGTGTTTCAACAACATGGACTAGTGGTGGTTTTGTGTCTACCGATATCAAGGGATAAATCCGCGCGTCAACAGTTTGCTTCCCCTATTATCCCCTTCTTTAAGCTTCCGCATTTTATACTTGCAATCTTATGTGCTTTTACTTTCATAGAGTAGTATCTTGATAAGGTTGGCTATAGGTTGCAAAACTCTTTAGAATGAGGTTTTTGTCACTGGAAGAACTCTAGTTGCACATCTAGATAGTATGTTCTAGTTTATATTTTGTGAAAACTAATTTGAACCATAGGTTAAGCTTTTAATTTGGCCTAATTCACACCCACCCCCTCTTAGGCTACGTGCACCGATTCCTTTTACGGCCTTAGCACCGTCGTCGCTAAACCACCCTCGGAACACACCGTGCCACATCAGGTATGCTATCAGTCGCATGGTTGCGTCGAACTACCCTTCCTTCCCCTCATTGAAGTTCGACGCCAAGAACACCCTGCCGCCCGTCCCCGCATGCCGGCTGCAAAAGAGGGGGCTCTCCTCCATGACGTGGAAGAGCCAATCGCGCGTGGGCAGGTCGTGCCCGTCCAGCAGCCGCCTGAGGTCGCTCAGCCCGAACGCCGCCGTCGGCTCGCTGGACTCCGGCGCAACACAGCTCAGGCAGCTGGAAGGTACCAGGGAAGTCCTGCCTAGGACAGGATCCGTGGCACCAGCAAGGTGTCGCGCGATGGCGGTGGTGCGGCGGGCCGCCGGTTTAGGTGAGGTCGGTTCCATCACGGATCACGAAAGGTTTGGGGCTCGGCACGGAGAAGCAAAGCCGTGGAGGAGGTCTGGGTGATCGTGCGGGTATGGGAGCGGGATAACGAAGCAGCTTTGAGGTAAACGAAATGGCTTAGAGGCGGGATGGTGAATGAAGCGAGAGCGCGAGAAGAGAAACCGAGCCAACGTGCCAATGAAAGAGTACGCGGGAGTTAGCGTGGACATATTGTATGAACGTGCAAAGTGAATAATAGTCTCACGTTTTGCGTCTGCGTTTAGTACAGCTCGTACACTTGACGTAGCAAAGCATGTATAAATAAAGGAGGATGCTAGCCCGAGAGGGCTCTGCCGTTTGGATTCATCGAGAGCCCCCATCCTCTCCCCATCTTATCTGTTCGCAGCGATTAAAAAAAATCTGCCTTCGTCTTCGCTGCTGAGACTGCCTAGATGGCCTCCTCCTCCTGCCCACCCTGCCGCCCGCACATCCCACAGCCCGCCATGCCGGCGAGCGCCGCCCTCCTCCCATCCCTTCCCTCCCCCTCCCTCTCCCCTTCTCTTCAAGCAATCCGACGCCCGTCCGCCCGCCTCCGCCCCTGCCGCCGACCTCCCCCTCACTGGCGTCGCCTCCGATGCAGGCGAGGACCACCCTCTCCTCCCCTCCCCCTCCCTTCCCCGCCTCCACCAGTTGCCCCCGCCGCCGGCACCGCCCAACCAGCCTCCCAAACCACCCGCCCGGCGACGCCATCGCCACCGACCTCGCCGCCCACAAAGCACCGCCATCACCGGTCCGGCGGCCTCCGCGACCATCCCTCTAAACCCGCCGGCTATGAAAACCCTGAAACCCTAAATCCCTAACCCGAATCCTCCTTCGCCCCCGCCGACCTCCGCCGCCAACCTCCCACTCCCCGTCGCCGGAGAAGAAGTGCAGCAGAGTTACTTTCTTCTCCTCTTTTGTTATTTCCTTGTGTATATTCCATAAAGTAACAAGAGGGCTCTCCAGTTAGTGCTAAATGGAGAGGCTCTCCGTGTAGCATTTAGGTAAAAGGCCACTACTATTTGGGTACCAGGTAAACCAGTTGGTAAAGAAATCCTGATTACTCCGTATTTGTCATACTCCATACGTTGGTCGACTGTAAGTTATGTTATTATATACACATATAAAAAACACAACGTGTGATCACACTCGTATCTGAGAAGACAAGACATTTCAAATCCGAGTCAGCAAAAAGTACTAAAATCCCCGGAGATCTTAACTAACCAAAACAGCGCTGCAACTAAAATTCTTACAAGAGCCACCGGTGAGAGAACCTAATTTCATCATAGCAGAGCGTCAAACTGCCCCTGACTTTGATCAAGTTAATCTTCTTAATTTCATGTCACAACAAGGCATCGTCTTAATAGAGTGCAATCAGTTCACATTAGGACAGAGGCGAAGCTCCTAGCTCTAGGATGAACACCATGGACGACCATCTGAAGTCAGAGCGCGAAACAGAGGAGATAGATATACCCGCACGATTCTTCAATAATAAGCGTTGCTCTTATGCGAATTCTGAGCATCCAATCCAGTAATTGAAGAGAATGTTGGAATTTTTCGGTGGTCCAAAAGGCCGAAAATAAAAGGAAAAAAAAACGGAAAAGTAAAGGCCCGTTACGCGCCTTGATCGGAGGCCCAAGCGCAACAGTGGTTGTGGCCCCAGGTCGTTCAGCGCCATAATAAATAGTGGGACCCGGCGTTTTTGTGATCAACCTAATCATACTCAGAAACCCTAGCCGTCCACTACAGCTGTCCCGATCTACGGCGGCGCTGGAGCCACCTGAAGGCCACCGCCTCCGCCTGCCGTCCAACACCGGACAGTGCCGGTATAGGCCGGAAGGAAGACGGTACCCGGCGAGATCGACTACTTCATCTACGTCAGGAACACCTACGGGAACGACTACGGAAGCGCCGTTTTCATCCCCAACACAAACCACCGCCGAGATGTCGTCCTCAGCGGCTCCTACGATGACTGGCGGTCGAGATCTAAACACTTCTTTGTTATTCATATCGTTCTATAGGTTGTGCTCATATTTTAGGTGTTAAGATCCTGTTAAGATTGAGTTTTAAGCCATGTTTTATCTAACATTTGGTATCTTCCGCCTAAGCACCTAACAGTGAGCCTTAATAGCCTATAGATCCAGTCCAGTTTTAGATCTTGGTTGTTTGTTTCATGTTTAGTTCTCGGTTTTATTCATGTTTAGTTTAGATCTGTTAGTTCTAAGTTGAATTTCGCATGAATAAAGTCAGATCCGAGAGAAAGAAAGCATAAGAAAGCATTAGATCGAAAGAAATCCCACCCGAAAACCCCTCCAAACCCTCGGAATAAGTATAGAAACCCCACGGCGGTGCCCGGTTTTCCGCTAGATTTCAACGTACTTCTCGGGCACTCGCATGGCGGTTTTCGCATAAGGTCGCGCGGGGTATGTAGCACCCGCGGCGATGAAACAAAAAATTGCGCAGCCATGGCGGACCGCGGAAGCGGGCCGCCTCCATGGCCGTCGTGAAGGCGCCGGAGACGGCACGCCGCCGCGGCCCCCCAAGGCGGCGCTCCGACAGCGGCCCAGGCGGCCCCAAGCGCGGCGGCCATAGCTGCTGGTGCCCTGGCCGCACCGCCATGAGAAGCGGCGGCGCCAAGGGGCCACGGGGCCGCCACTGGCCCCAAGAGGCGGCGGCGCCATGCAGCCAGCGGCCCCGCGGCTGCCACCGCTGGCGCCACTAGCGGGCGTCGGGGCGGCGGCGGCACCATGAGGCAATGCACGGCGGCGGCCCGAGGCGCGGCAGCCCCCACCGCCGGCGGCCGCCACCGGCGCCCGACGCGTGGCCGGCCCGAGGCGCCCCCCCCCCCCCCCCCCCCCCCCCCCCGCCGGCGGCCGCCGCACGCCGGCGCCGCCATGAGGGGCGACGGGCGGCACCAGTGAGCTGCCATGAGTGGCCAGCGGCTGCTTCAGTGAGGGGAGAAGAGAATAACCTAGGGTTAGGGTTGTGTGGTGCAGCCGGCCTTTTATACGCCCGATAAAGAAGGAAAGCCGTCGGATTTAGGGTTTCTTGATCGACGGCCTAGATTGAGGCGGGGTGGAGTGGTGCCGGCTGAGCTGGGCCGAATTGGCGGCCCAGCCATTGGCTGTCGGGCCCGCGGCACAGGCGGTTTTAGAGGGAAAAAGGGTGCGGCTGGGCCGGTTTTGGCGGCCCACCGTCCACTGCTGGGCCTCAGGCCCAGGCGGGTGGGGAGTGGGTGGGGCGTGGCTGGGCCGAAATGGCGGCCCGCCCGTCGGTTTGTGGGCCAAGAGCCCAATAAGGTTTAAGCCCTTTTTTTTCGGTTTTATTTTCAGTTTTATTAATTTCTGAGCTGATTTTCAGTATATTTTCCTCTTTAGCATTAAGAAATTTTTAAATTGGGGATTATTACGCTGAAAATTATAAGAAAATTGTGAGTTGTTATTATGAGTAAATGAAACCAACGTGAATTTTATTCAGAATTGTTTAGTTTATTTTGAGCATTTAATTAATTTCTGACCAACGTTGATTTAATTATTTGCTATTAAGACGTTTAGTTTATTTATGTTTATTTTGCTTCTGCCCAACGGTGATGCAAAATTAAGTTTTCCGCTGCGTTAACTACGCTAAGTCATTAAGTTTATTTTGAGCATTTAATTAATTTCTGACCAACGTTGATTTAATTATTTGCTATTAAGATGCTTAGTTTATTTATGTTTATTTTGCTTCTGCCCAACAGTGATGCAAAATTAATTCATGAGATGCTAAGTTTATTTGCTTCTGCCCAACGGTGATGCAAATTGTTTATTCAAGATTATTTAATGTTTTAATCTGGCCAACACTGATTACATTCATTATTTTATTGTCGTTACTGATTCAATTTTATTTTATGAACAGAAGCCACCCCACTAGCATCATGACTTATATCAATGGTGTTTCTCAGTTAGGAGGGGATAACTTCGTCAAGTGGAAGACTGAGATTGGCTTCATTCTGCTGACGGTGGATAGAGATCATTCCCTGAGGCTGCCCGCTCCTGTTGCACCAGTGTCACAAGGGACTGAGGATAATACCCTTGCTGCACGCACTGCTGCTTATGAGAAAGAAAAAGAGCGCAGGAGCATTTGACAGAGTGGCCCTAACTCTTATGAACATGACCATTAACCCTTCTATCGGGAGAGCTCTTGACAAAGAGCCTAAGAATGCTAAGGACTCAATGGATAAGATTGAGAGCTACTTTAAGGGGTCTGACAAGACCAATGCTAGCACTCTCTTATCTCAGCTCGTGAAGGCTAAGTATAATGGGCAAGGCAGTGTAAGAGAGCACATTATAGGCATGGTCAACATGAGGGATAAGCTTCGAGACCTCGACTGTCCCCTTAATGATACAGCGCTGCTTCACCACATCATGATGTCATTTCCATCAGTCTTTGAGCCATTTAAGATAAATTATAATGCAAGCAATCAGAAGTGCGACATCACCACGCTTGTGTCTAAGTGTGCTCAAGAGGAAGAACGGCTACGCTCTCAGAACCCCGACTTTGCCAACGTCGTCAGACATGAGGGACATAGGGGAGGAAACAAGAGGGCATCCCGCCCCAATAAGCCAAAGAAGGGTAAGAAACCTTATAAAGCTCCTCAGCAGAATGATTCATCTGCTCCTAAGAAGCTTCTCTGCTACCACTGCGACAATGAGAGCCATGAGAGGAAAGACTGCCCGACGTTTAAGGCGTGGTGTGAGAGAAAAGGTAATAACGACATCATTTCCATAGTCGATGAGTCCTTTTATGCATATTTCCCATTAAGTACTTGGTGGATTGATTCTGGTGCTACCATTCATGTTACAAATTCCTCACAGGGATTGTCTGGCGTGCCGACTATAAGAAAGGGGACTCGAAGGTTAAGAGTCGCAAATGGCGTTGAAGCCGACGTGGAGGCCATTGGAGCTCTCCAATTAGAACTTCGTGGCGGCTTTATTCTTCACTTAGATGATGTCCTTTATGTTCCCTGTTTCTAAATTAGATCTTGATGGTTATTCATGCACTTTTGGTGACAGCAAATGTGTAATAAGTTTGAATGGTGACATTATTTATCGAGCAACTTTACACAATGATTTTTACTTACTGTCCCATAATAATGTCTTTGTGATGAATGTAAGCGAAGTTAGTCACAAACGCAAGAGAGGACATAAGACTTCGTCGAAATTGTGGCATTCTCGTTTAGGCCACATTTCGAAGGGGAGAATGGAGCGTCTCATTAGAGAAGAGATACTTCCAAGACTAGATTTCTCTGACTTAGACCAATGCGTTGATTGTATTAAGGGGAAGTTTGCAAAACAAATTAAGAAGGATGGAGCTAAGCGCAGTTCAGGAATATTAGAATTAATTCACACTGACATCTGCGGTCCATTTAATGTCAAGTCGGTGGATGGTTTTAGTTACTTTATAACATTCACTGATGATTACTCCCGTTATGGATATATTTACCGCATAAGAGAAAAATCCGAGGCACTTGATAAGTTCAAAATCTTTAAAGCTGAAATAGAAAATCAACATCAGTCGAGGATTAAAGTGGTACGGTCAGATAGAGGTGGTGAATATTATGGGAGACATGCCACATATGAACAAATCCCAGACCCTTTTGCTATATTCCTTCAAGAAGAACAGTACCTCAGTACTCAACTCCTGGTGAGCCTCAGCAAAATGGTGTAGCAGAAAGAAGAAATCGCACTCTAATGGATATGGTGCGCAGTATGCTAAGCAACTCTACACTGCCAGTGAGTTTATGGATGGAAGCGCTGAAAACTACCGCGCATGCGTTTCTAGTAAGTCAGTCCCTAAGACACCTTATGAGCTTTGAATTGGTAGGAAACCCAGCATTAATTATTTTCATGTCTGGGGTTGTGCAGCTGAGGCGAAGTTATTTAATCCGTCCCTTGGAAAATTAGATGCTAAGACAGAAAGATGTTATTTCATTGGATATCCAGACAGATCAAAGGGATATCGGTTTTACTGTCCTAAGGGTATACATGCAACATTCTTAGAGGAAAATGGATGCACTGAGACTAGGCAAATCAATCTCGAGGAAATGCGGACTTATGACATTGCACCGCTGACTCGTGATTATTATGTGCCTATTTTGCCTAATTTTCAGAAGACAGCACCAGCTCAGACAGTTGACTCCCCAGAAGTGAATGTGGAACAAGCACCTGTTATAAGTGAGCATGAGAATGTGCCTAATGAGCATCAAAGTGAAATAGTGAAATTGTGGAAGAACCTGTTGAGGAAGCACAGGATCAGACCGTCGCTGGGGTGCCAGAAGCACAGCAAGAAGTTACTGCTGAGCCTGTTCCAGTGGAGGAGCCACAACCTCTGAGAAGATCAACACGAAAGAGGAAAACTACTATCTCCAATGATTATGTGTACATGAGTGGAGAAGGACACGATATGGGGAAGGTTGATGATCCAAACTCGTTCAAGAAAGCTATGAGTAGTGAGCACTCCCACAAGTGGATTGAGGCTATCGAAGAAGAGCTGAGAAGATTGAACTAAGTAGAGATTCCGGATGGAGCTAAGAAGGTGGACTGTAAATGGGTCTACAAAACTAAGTATGACTTTAAAGGGAAGATTGAACGTTTCAAAGCAAGGCTTGTGGCTAAGGGCTTCACACACTGAGAGGGAATTGATTATATTCAGACCTTCTCTCCCGTTTCCCGTTTCGAAGAAAGACTCGTTCAGAATCGTTATGGCTCTAGTAGCTCATTTCAACCTCGAGCTGCATCAGATGGACGTTAAGACTGCGTTCTTAAACGGTAATTTGCATGAGAATGTATACATGGCGCAACCAAAAGGTTTCGTTGTGGGAGGCAAAAAACAGTTGGGATGCAGACTAAAGAAATCCATTTATGGGTTGAAACAGGCGTCCAGACAATGGTACCTAAAGTTTGATGAAGTAATTAAGAAATTGGGCTTGGTTGAAAATATAGTGGATAATTGTATATATATTAAGATCAAGGGGAGCTCTTTCATCATTCTAGTTTTATACGTGGATGACATCCTATTAGCAAGCAGCGATAAGAATTTGCTGCATGAGACAAAAGGTTTTCTCTCATCAAATTTTGATATGAAGGATCTCGGTGATGCCTCTTATGTACTGGGCATTGAGATAGAGACAGATCCAAGGGTGTATTAGGACTCTCTCAAAAGGCTTATATAGAGAAGGTTCTTAAAAGATATAATATGCATAAATGTTCAGGCATAGCTGCTACAGTGGTTAAGGACGATAAGTTTGGGCAATTTCAAAGTCCCAGTAATCAATTAGAAATTGATCAAATGAGTTCGATTCCATATGCTTCAGCTGTTGGAAGCATTATGTACGTACAAGTATATACACGTCCTGACTTAGCTTTCATTACCGGGATGCTTGATAGATATTAGTCTAATCCAGGAATGGATCACTGGAAAGCGGTCAAGAAGGTCTTGCGTTATTTGCAGGGCACTAAGGACTACATGCTCACATATAAGGAAACTGAGAATTTAGTAGTAGTTGGCTGTTCAGACGTCGACTTCGCAGGTTGTGTTGACACTAAAAAGTCAAAATCAGGTTATGTCTTCACACTTGCAAATGGAGCAATATCATGGAAAAGCTCCAAAAAAATCACTTACTGCAGCATCAACTATGCAGGCTGAGTTTGTGGCATGTTATGAGGCTGTGGGGCAATTTGTGTGGCTTAAAGGATTTATACCCGGATTAAGAGTGGTAGACAGCATAAGCAAACGACTAAAGTTATACTGCGATAATAAAGCCGCAGTTTTCTATGCTACTAACAACAAGTCAAGTGGTGGTGTCAAGCACATTGACATTAAGTTTTATGTTGTGAAAGATAAAGTCCAAAATCGTACTATTGAGTTAGAGCATATAACTACTAAGGAAATGCTCGTGGATCCATTAACGAAAGGCTTACCTCCCAATCAATTTCGTGAGCTAATTGCCGGCATGGGACTATTGAATAGCTCGTGATCTTGGAACTAGAAGGATCATAAGACAACTACATCCCATTACGATAAGTGGTTTAATGCATTGTGGATAATTGTGTCGCGATGGGATTATACACTGTTATGATACATTGTCTCTTTACATAACTCCACTTTAAGAACGGCATCAGTTTTAGACCTTTAGACAAAGAGGAGAATGTTGGAATTTTTCGGTGGTCCATTTTTCTCAAAAACGGTATTAAGAAGATAGGGTTCCTTGATATCCTAGAAGGCCGAAAATAAAAGGAAAAAACGGAAAAGTAAAGGCCCGTTACGCGCTTTGATCGGAGGCCCAAGCCCAACAATGGTTGTAGCCCCAGGTCGTTCAGCGCCATAATAAATAATGGGACCCGGCGTTTTTTGATCAACCTAATCATACTTAGAAAGCCTAGCCGTCCACTACAGCCGTCCCGATCTACGGCGGCGCTGGAGCCACCTGAAGGCCACCGCCTCCGTCTGCCATCCAACACCGGACAGTGCCGGTATAAACTATAAGGAAGACGGCACCCGACGAGATCGACTACTTCATCTACGTCGGGAACACCTACGAGAACGACTACGGAAGCGCCGTTTTCGTCCCCAGCACAAACCACCGTCAAGATGTCGTTCTCAGCGGCTTCTACTATGACTGACGGTCAAGATCTAAACACTTCAACGAAAACGTGGGATGAGGAAAATCGACGGGAAATTGGGGGAATTGGCGTACCAGAGGAAGAAGTGGACGCCGATCTTGATGGCGAGGGAGTGGTCGTAGACGCCGAGGCACTCGAGCAGTGCGAGCTTGCGGAGCTCAGCCTCGGCCCCGGGCTCCGTGAGCCACCCGCGGAACACACCTCGCTGCGCCAGGTGAGCGACGCGCCGCATCGTGGCCTCCCGCTGCGCCTCCTTCCCGTCGTTGTAGTCCGGCGCCACGAAGACCGTACTCCCACCGCCACGCTGGCGCGGGCAAAAGAGCTGGCTCTCCTCCATGACGCGGAACACCCAGTCGCGCTCCCTGAGGTGGTGCCCGTCGAGTAGCGCACGGAGCTCAGCGGGCGGGAACGCCGGCGCCGGCTCGGCCGACTCCGGCGGCGCGTAGCTGAGGCATGGGGAGGAGCCCAGCAGCGTGGCCGCGGCGGCGAGGGGCGATGGAGCGGGGAGCGCGCCGGCGGTGAGGTGCCGCGCGATGGCGGCCGCGCGCCGGCCGGCGGGGGACAGGGCGGGGTCCATCGGCGTGCGGGGATTTGGATCCTGAGGTGAGCTGATGTGTGAAAGCGGAGAGTTCAACGCAGGCACCGCAGGGGAAGGAGGAAACTTGCAAGCTATCGATTCCCGTACAACGACGAAGAGCTTCCTGTGTTCTTTTAATAAAAACAGAAAAGCGGTGGCCCATACCGGACGGACAAATTGCTGGTCGTTGCGACCTCCACTCACAAGTTCTCCGCCCCGCCCCCACCACATTACCACACACGGCGAGCTCTAAGGCTGCTCGCAGCGGGGACGGGCGTCCCATTTACTGGAAATCTGGCGGAGGCAGCGGCCGTCCGGGGACGCCGACATGGCACGGGCCCGCGTGCGGGTCGTTGGTCTGCGCTGGCAACAGGAAGGGGGAAAGAGGGGGGCTGACCGCGGCAGAGAGGGTGGGGCCGGCGCCGTTGCTCGCAGCCGCCGCCGTCAAGGAGCCCGGAGGGCGTCGGGAGCTCCGCAGCACACCGCCATGGCCGCCGCCTCGACCGAGCACAGGCCACCGCCACCGGATTTGAGCACAGACCACCGCCACTGGATCTGAGCACGGGCCACTGCAGGAGCAGGGGAGACGGCGGCGAGGTGCAGAGGGAGGCCGCGCCCGATCCGCAGCCGTGCTCGCCCCCAGCCGCCAACACCATGGCCTCCACCTCCTCGAGATCGAGCCATGCCGTCGCAGAGGAGGCCGCCACCGCGCCTGAGCTAGTGCCCCGCCGCTGCTGGAGGCCGCCGCCACGCGCAGGCTGCTCGCACCGGCCTGGATCCGGCCACGGGGCGCAGGCCGCTGCTGGAAGCGTGCAGCAGCAACAGCAGGAGGACGGGGCATGCCAGTCGAGGAGGGCAAGCAGGGGAGCCGCCGCCGCACAGGGCCACCCCGCCGCCACCGCGTAGGCCACAGATCCACACCGTGGAGGGGAGCAGGGGAATGGGGAGGGAGGTAAGGAGGGGAAGGCGCCGGGGCTGGAGCTCGCCCACCGCCGCGAGGCCGAGGAGGAGCGCCCGCGGGGAGCTCCAGGAGGGGTGGAGCGGCACGGCCCCGCGGCTGGTCGCGGCGCGGCTGGGGAGGGAGGAGGGGAGGGGCGGCGTGGCCCGCAGCTCGCGGCGGCGCGGCCGGGGAGGAGGAGAGGAGGGGAGGCGCGGCCGGCGGAGGGAGGAGGGCTTGGGCGCCACGTGCGGCGGAGGGAGCAGGAGGGGCGGCTCGCGCGGGGCAGGGGAGAGAGAATGGGAGGGAGGGGGTGTTAAAAGAAAAGAAAAAACCTAACATGTGGGCCCCGCCAGTGTTAGTTGGGATAGAGAATGGAATATAGAGTATGACGGGTGCGGGAAACTGGAGATAGAGGAGAGAATTTTGATGACCAGGATGGAATATTCCTTTTAGAGGATGAATTTAGAGTATGACAAGTGCAAATAGCCTAAGCATCGATGAGAGAATGCCTAGAGAAAAACAAATGGATCCGCTCACAGGCGGGCCACCCACATTTTGGTGTGGTATTGGGGGATGTCCGTGGCATCCTATCAAAAAAATGTGCTTTTGGGTTTCATCCTAAATTAACTTGTAGAGAGACAATATATGGTAGGTGTTGCATACAACACCAAATAGTAAATGAACAGGTAAGTATTTCCATGCATTCGGATACGTTTAGATTTACATCTATGTCTAATAAAAAATTCTTTTCTTTTTGTTTTTTCATAAAACACCGTACAGAAGCAGACACTCACAAATACACACGCACACTAACCCCTATGAGCGAGCTTTACCGAGTAAGATTGACGAAGTCACCACAGGCGGCTCGCTATCGACAGGCATGTCGCCTACCACCGAATAACGCCGATTAAATTTTGAAAAATAAATCCAGAAAAATAAGAGCACCCGTGCTGAGTCGAAGACTCGAACCCGGGTAAACAGGTTCCACCACAAGGAACATTACTACCAACTGAGCTATGATTAGATCGCATGTCTAGAAAATTTTTTCAAATATCCAGATTCACATTTTGGAACATGGCTAATTTAGATGTATTGATTGATAATAGTATCCATTTCACAAACAGATATCTTTTGTCCATTTTTCACCCCTATCAGTATTTGTGGGTATGGACATGTGTACTTGAAGCATGAGGGCAGACCTGCATTTTCTAGCTTATTTCTTGATGATGTTGTTTTAGGCGAGCTGAATTTCTATCACGTTCCGCATAGGGATGATTTTCCTGATACTGATATGCACGATAGATAGTCACAAAATATGGTTTTTATTACCATAGCTAAACTCTAAAGTATTGTACATACATTATCTGACGACATCGCAGTGAATTGTCTACACACAGGGCGTGGTTAATTAGTTAGTTGCCTCGATGCCTCTCAGGCTCCTTTTCACGCAGGTGCACCTAGCATGGTCGATTTCATCTATGCTATTGGAAATTTAACTCGTATCTTTAATGTTATTGAAATTTAGATCATCCCTTCGTTACTACTAAAATTTTAATCTCATCCCCCAATACTATTTTGTGACTGAGCTGTTACAAGAGTGTTAAATGAAGATGGAAAAGACAATACTACCTCTTAGGAAATACTGCCCCTGTACGAATTGGATGAAGTACCCATTCCACCGACGCTGATCGTCGTCGTCCTCCCAGGGAGGAAACCCCCGCTTGATCCTGCCAACCCTGTCGATGGTCGTTTCTGCAAAAAATCTGCACAGCCGCCATAGCCAGCCCCGAAGCTCCGGCGAGCTCTAGCGATGGCCATCGAGATTTGGCGAGGCCGCGTAGGTGCTCAGGCTGCCTCCACTTCACGTTTCTCCGGCCAGGGCACTCATTTCTCTAATCCCCAAAGCCCCAGTCTTTCGTTCAGAAAAAAAATAAGCCCGTCTGCCTGCACCCGGATGAGAAGGGGAAGGCTCTGCATCGTCAGCGGCCACGGAAACGTTCTTGCCGCGAGCTACAGCTTTGCACAGGAGAAATGATGTCCGCGCCAGCGTGGCTGACGACATCATGGCTGAGACCTTCCAGCTCCTCTGCTCGCTCACCTCGGTGGTGACACAGCTAGAGAAATGAGCACTTGTACCCCGCAGGAACTCCCAGTTAGTAATGGTTTTCTGCTGGTACAGATGAGACAGTACTAATCTGCCAGCAATTTAGTACCGGGTACTAAATAACGCAGTTAGTACCGGCTGATAGCACCATCCGGTACTAAGCTGTTTGCCACGTTTTAGTACCGATTGGTAGTTACTAACTTCTTTTTTTATTTGTGTGCTTTTTTTTCCTATTTTTGAGTTTTAATTAGAATTCGTATTCGTATTCCTATCTATAGCCCGATTGTGTGTAGTTACGTATTTATACTTGTATTTATATCTAATATAGCATAGCAAAAAAGTATGTATGTGTATATATATATACAATTTCATAATACACAAGAGTAGCCATAAAAGTTTTTCCGTAAAAGTATTTCTGATGTTGTCGTCTTCTCTATTTGGATCTAATCTACCCACGCTTATCCTATGATCTGTATAAATTTTTTTTAAGGATTTATGACTTCATCTAGCAAGAGTCCACAGATTTCTTCTTGAAACGCCCTGACTCTTTCCGGTTCGATGAGCTCCTCTTTCGTTCTGAAAATCTATCACGTACAAACATTATTTATTTAAATCAATACATGTACGAAATTAAAAGAAAGGTATCCTTCTTAATTTTTTACTTACTTCAAATTCTCTTTGTGTCATTTTCTTTGGGCCGCAAAAGTTGCGGATGAACTCACATACGTAGTACCCGCATAAATTATTTCCGGGCGCCTGTCTTATACACTATATATACACATATACAGTTTTATGAAATATTAGTGGTGATTAAGGAAATGGAACTAGAGATGTACGAGAATTGTATTCATACTAGAAAGTCTATTTTGAAAGAAAGTTCACCCGGGTTCTCTGGGACTCCTATGTGTTTTTTGAGGAAGCGAGCCCATGCTTTTTGAAGGAGATTTATGAAGTCTTGATATTTAGCTGTTGGTGTTCTCTTAGAGTCAAACACCACCACCCGGGATTTATCAATCTTGATACATAGCAAGATCCAGTGAAAGTTGTTGATACACATGCATATACATACGAAATGTTTGATATACTTATTATCAAATGGAAGGCATAGAAAAGATAGTCGAAGTGCTTACTCGAAGTTGTACGGTAACAAAATGAATTCACAAGTATTCTACTCATCTAAGGCCATAAATATATTCTTCATGACCTTATTTGGCCATTTGCGTACGCTTTTCTCGTGTATAACAACCGGATCCATGAAACCGACGTTATAGTAACCCCTTCTACGGCATTCTTGCATCTTCGACCTATACATGATACAAAATAAAAGAGGGGATGAGAAAGCACAGAATTAGTAGAGCTACAATATAGAAATGAGAGGAGATACTTATATACAAAATACACTAAGTTGGGACTTGTCTAGAGAATAGAAACCAAAGGCTCTCAAACTCGATCCATACGTTAGCGGGCCCCGATAGAAATCTTCACCCGGGTTCTCTATGTATAAAGCATGAAGCGAAACATAAAGAACACCAAAGAAGAGAGGATGAAGTTGCTAACCTTTTGAGCACGTGGATGAGCGAAATCCCCTAAAAACTTGGAAAAAATGAAAATGGGCAGCACCTCCTCTAAACCGGCGCCATGGAGAAGAAGCCCGAGCTCATGGTCAAATGGATTGGCTCAGGCTCGCGGAGGAGGAAGGAGTTGATATGTACAAGAAAAATTAGTACCGGCTGGAGCCACCAGCCGGTACAAGCCTCATCGGCTCCATTTAGTATCGGCCTGGAGCGACCAGCCGGTGCTAAAGTGCCACCGGGGGGAATGTAGCCGTTGTCCCCGGCCCCCGGTATCTATGGTGCAATTTAGTACCAGCTGGAGCCTCCAACCGATACTAAAGGGCGCTAGGGACACTATAGCCCTGGCCGGTACTAAGCGCCACAGACGAATGCTCCGTTTTCTGACAGTGTGATCTCTACAACTTAATTCCGAAGCCTTGTCTCCACAGGGCTGGCTGGCTCAAGATTAGTGTTGATGCCGAACACGAAGGTATCCTCTGCTGCGGTCGGTGCCAACGTCTGCTCCAAGGTCTGCTTTGCTTTCATCTGCGCCCAGCCCCGCCCCCGACGCGAGCCAGCCCCCCCCCCCCCCCGGCGACGCGGCCCCCCTGATGCGGCGCCCCCCGACGTGGCGCGAGGGCCGGCGCAAGCGGACCACTCAACAGGAAGGCAGGTGTGGTGGCACGGCGTGGTGCTGCGGGGAGCGGGGTTGACGACGGGAGATGTGGCTGGTGTTTGAGGATAGAGTTTGACAGATCAAGTTTAGCAGTGTTGCTAGACCTTTTGCTCTTAATATAACGGGGATGACAACGGAGGGGTGGAAAATTAAAAATCGTGGCATTGAAAGTATGTGCTAAATTTTGATGGTATCGAAGCGATGAGTTAAATTTTCGATGTCATTGAGCTAATTTTCTCATGTTTAATTTGGTTTCCAACGAAAAAAAACAAACTGGTTCCATGTCTCGACCTACCATGTACATGCACCGGAACTTGCAAGATTCTCTCTCCCCACGAGGATACGCAGGAGTTGAGCTTCCCTCGCGTCGCAATCCAGGAGGACTAGGAGATGTGATGAGTCGATGACGGCAGGCCCATAGGCGTTGGGGATGGTCGACACGTAGGTCGGGCAGAGCCAGACATACTATACAGCACTGCAGGAGGCTAAATTTTGATAGATTTCGACTGGTTGAATAGTATTCTGTGAGAAAAATAACCCGAACAAAGTGATTACAAGAGCGGGTGAGATCTCAGACAGAGCGCGCGATAGGCGGACTGGGTGGGAGAGAGAGATGGACGTCCTCGCCGGCGACCTCCAGCAACGGTGTTTGCTCTCGCTGGCCGTCCTCGGCGCCCTCTACCTCGCCGCCGTCACGCCCCGACTCCTGGACTGCCTCGGCCTCCCCAACCTCCTCCGCCGGCCGATGGACCTCCGCCGCCGCTACGGCGCGCGGGTCGTGGTCACCGGCCCGACGTTCGGCATCGGCCGGTCCATGGCCCTGGAGCTCGCGCGCCGAGATCTCAACGTCGTCCTCGACCCCGACAGGCTCCGCGACATCTCCGACGCCATCACCACGACTCACGCCGTGCAGATCAAGACGGTTGTGTTCGACCTCTCCCTCGCCTCCACCACTCAAGGTCGTCACGCAAACGCGATTCGCATGAGCATGTTTTTTTTCCTCTTCTTTTTTTTGCAACAAACAACCGGCCGCACCGGAAACTCGATCTCACGGGTGTGCTAACCTTTCCGCGCAGGGGACGAGGCAAAACAGCGGCTCCGGGAGGCCGTGGAGGGGCTCGACGTGGGGGTGCTGGTGAACAACGCCGGCGTGGCGAAGCCGTGTGCGGTGTACCTGCACGAGTTCGACGTGGAGGCCTGGTGAGGATGGTGCGGGTGAACCTGTGGGCGCTGACGGAAGTGGCGGCGGCGGTGCTGCCGGGGATGGCGGCGCGCGGGAGGGGCGCCGTCGTGAACATCGGATCTGGGTCAACGGAGGCGATACCCTCCTTCCCCCTCTACACGGTCTATGCTCCCACCAAACGGTAATATCAACTGGTATCTCTCTGTGTGTGTGATTTATTTAGTTCTGGCTGGTCTGCTTTGTCTCCAAAGGAAAAAAAAGTTCCCTAGTCTTAAACGTTGACCTTTTGTACAAGATTCATGCCAGAATTTTTAGTTTGACTATACATAAAAATTTGAAAAACCAGCTGTACGTTTTTTGCAAAATAATTTTATGCTTATAGATTTATTGAATTTCGTAATATTTCTAACAGAATGTAGTAGTTAAAGCTATATACATATGGAGGTCCTATCGATCCAGAAATGATGTTTGTGAGATCCTCTATTTATTTTATTTTCCTTTTGTGTTAATCCTTTTTGGAGTTAAATTTTCAAGCAGGTACGTTGCTCAGTTCTCCAGGAGCCTTTACGTTGAATACAGAAGCAAAGGGATCGACGTGCAATGCCACGTAACATAGCATTTTCTAATCTTTCCTAATATTCAATGTTCAACAAGAAAAAATAAGAACGGGACCCTAAATAGAACGTAAAATTTGTATATATAGCATTTTTACGGCATAGTCATGCTTCAGTGTAACATTTGATAACATTCTTTAGCCCTTTATGATCCGTTATGCTATATATATACAAAATGCCTATATGCTTTCTCTTCTTTTCTTTAGGGACCCTAAATGTTTGAGAGCATTGTTCGTAGCTTTTTATATAAGAGCATCTGCAATTACTCATCCCTCTCCCAAAATACTAAAAAAATTAATATTTTAGTGATTGGAGTGCTCCAACAGATTACCAATAAAGAGAATTTACTCTCTACCTTATTCTTGTGATTGGATTTTGATAGTCTGTTGTAGCAACCATTACTAATAAAACAAAAATAATTATTGGTAGTAAAAAGAGTGTGTTTTGAATATGAGGTATAAATAATCTACTAGAGATGCTCTAAAAATGGCCATCACGTGTGCCAGACCGGACACAGGTAACAGAATAGATCTAGCGTCAAACTCACATCTCCTCCCAAACTCGGTCCAGCACCCGGGGCCACCAGTCAGGCCTGCAGTTCACTGACAAACGTGCAGCCTCGAGCAGGCAGACCCATCTCCATTCTCCGGCAAAGCAACAGCTCTTTACCACGAGGCCCCCGCTGTGGTTTTCAGGGAATAAACTTTATTCCCATCACATCAAATAAGAATCTTGCTATTTATGAATATTAAATAAAATTTATTTATAAAACCTTTTGTATAGATGGGTGTTAATTCACGAGACGAATTTAATAAGTTTAATTAATTCATAATTTGCTACAGTGATGCTATATTAACCATCTACTAATTATGAATTAATATATATTATTAGATTCATATCACGAATTAGCCCACAAATTCTGCAATTAGTTTTGTACTTAGACTTTATTTAATACTCAAGATTCTCATTAATGTGACAGCACTAAAGTTTAGCACTCTCATCCCCAATAACTCACTGCTCTAGTTTGACAGGTAAGTACCTGGCGCAATATACATTGGTGCCCGGCTGTTTGTGTACGAGCAATAAAAGCATACGCTTCATTGCTTGTACAGTTCACCTGCTAGACTCGTACCGTGCACATGCATGTCTTGAATTCGACCAAACTGAAGCCACAGGGTTAAAATTCGTACAATCTCTTCGAATATTTTTGTAGGTCAGCTAGTTTAGAAATGGGAGTAGTTCCGCCATCTTACATTGAGGTAGTGCTTTGCTTAATGCCTTTTTTTTCTCTAGTTTTTCCCCTATGCGTAAGCGAATCCCAGGGAAGTTGAAATTGTTCAGCTACCCAGTAGGACTATCTATGTGGTGTTGTGCGATTGGGACAATCCAAGGTTTATCAAGAGGGCTTAGATTATTGGCAAAAACAAATAATGGATAAAGAGATTATGGAGTTAAAAAACAAATATTGAACATAGGTTGATTGATGTGATGTAGGATTGGGGTTATGATCGATCAGGGTTTATCGGCCAGGGTGGAGACGAGAGGTGGGGACGAGAGAGAAAGGCCACCGAGGCTGGAGATCCTACTAGCTGGCCGCGGCCGCCGCTCCTCACCCCGCCGCCCGATTCCGGTGAGGGGTGAGCGGAGAGGGGCGGAGAGGAGCCTCGAGAAGAAGGTGGAGGGAGAGGGCTGGGGAGGGAGAGGGCTGGGGAGGGAGGTGGCTGGGGAGGAGCTCTCGCCGGCCTATGCCCAACGCCGTCGCTACCGCCCACATCGCCGTCGTCGAGGAGGAGACCGAGAGAGAGGGAGAAAAGAGAGGAGGAGGAGGCCGGTGGCTTTGGCTTTGGAGAGAGAGAGGGGGGTGATCCGGGTGTTTCTATTTATCGCACGAGCGTATGCACGCTATCCTATCGCAGAAGCTAGCCGCACATCCGCATGGCACGCGTTTGCTCAGGTCCGGCCTCTAGCAGGTGGGTTGGGAATGCGTAAATGGAGGCCCGTTAAGGCGTATGGTTGTTTACCTGTTCAGGTGGGCTGCCAAGTTTTATTTTGTTCTAAACGTTCAATTTTGTTTGAACTTTGCAAAAGAAGTTCAAAATGTTCGAAACATTTTATTTTGTTTGAACTATTTAGTTTTGTTTTAAATTTTGCAAATAAGTTCTACAAGTTTTCAGAATGTTCAAAACATTTTATTTTGTTTGAAACATACAATTTTGTTTCAAACTTTGCAGAGAAGTTCTTTAATCTTTTCAGATTGTTTGAAACATTTTATTTTGTTTCCTTAAGAAATTCTTTAATCTTTTCAGATTGTTCGAAATATTTCATTTTATCCAAAACGGGTAGGCATAAAAAAAGAATAAATGCTGATAGAAAAAGAAAAGGAAGAAGACGGAAGCAGAGGAGGCGCGCGTGGCGCGCGTCGGCTTCTGCGATATGTTCGCACCAAATCACGTGCGTTACGTATAGACACGCCCGATGATCCGGCTCATGATGTTTGGACCAATGGGAGAGCTCCATTTTAAAGCCTTGGATTGATGACATGGCAAGTGTATTTTTTAACTGCCTTCCAATATATTTTAATACAATCAAATGAGCTTAAATAAAAAAGTTGTAAACTACAAAGTTTTAGATCTCGTCGAGCTCTACAACTTTGATATAGAACTTATTTACATCCGAAGTAATTTGAAAATTTTAAAAATTTAAAATTTGAAATCGAAAAGCTTATAATGATATTTTGAAGTATTAAACAATCTTAGATATAAAAGTTGAAAACTACAAAGTTTTATATTTTGTCGAGTTGTACAAATTTAGTATAAAGTTTTTTTCATATGAGATCATATAAAAAAGTTTGTATTAAAAAAATACATCCACTAACTCCCTCACATACAATCACACATATACTTTTTGTGAGATGTTTCGATTTTGTAAACATCGTTATGACAAAATGTGTGAAATATTCTCAACTTTTTATCATAGTCTCCACGTGTGATACCATCACATCATGACAAATCTCATGATTTTCAGACTACATTTGCTTTTTTTAGAATTTAAAAATCATTCGGACACACGTTAGTGGTCATATTTCTTGAACAAGATGTTCAATTTTTTTTTTCATTTCATGGGTAAGGCCTCAAACTGAACTAAATAACATGAATATAATTTTTCTACTCGTTGTATTCTATTATTTGAATCACTTGCAGTTCAAATTTGACTTGATTCAAATAATTTCTTGAAATGTAATTAATTAATTAAATATAGCAAACAAATACAAAAATGTGCTAAATTTTAATATGGAGTAACACATGTTGTATGTGGAGAGTAGAAAATGTTTTGAGGTAGGAAGTGGAAAAAGCTTAATTCTTTGCCGAGTGTAAAAAAAAATACTTGACAAATTCTCATCTTTATCGAGTGCCAAAATAATATACTCGGCAAAGAACTCTTTGCCGAGTGTAAAAAAAATACTCGGCAAACTCTTATCTTTGCCGAATGCTAAAAATAATATACTCGGCAAAGAACTATTTGCCGAGTGTATTTATTTTACCGAGTGCCGAAAAAATACACGGCTAGCTACTCGGCAAATATCGGGTTTACCGTATTGTCTACGTGAGCAATTCCCAAGAAGGTGAGTACATTTGTGCCCGATCGGTGTGGTTGGCGGCTGACTGGACATGCGAAGGGTTCCACTTCACATTTTTCTGCCAATAATTCCCCTCAAAAAAAATTCTACCAATAATATTGGATGACGATAGATAAACGGTAGCCAGGCAAATCCAGTAGTGTATGTAGTCGTTCAGACTGCGACTTATTAGCATCAAATCATGGCATGTCTTTCTCTCTAAAAACAAACAACTGCTCATGCCCGCTGCAGGCCCCGCTGTTCGTGGACACAAAGATGGCGTCCAGGGTCGCCAGGGCCAGCCGCTTCTCGCCGTTCGTGCCGACGTCCGACGCGTACGCGCGCGCGGCGGTGCGCTGGATCGGTCACGGCGCGCTCTGCGTGCCCAACGCCGGGCACCGGGTCCAGCGGTGCCTCGCCGCCGCGGTGCCGGACCACGTCCACGACTGGCTCCGCCTGCGCGAGCACCTACGGCAGCGGGCGCTCTTCCAGCGGATCAGGTCGGCAAGGGCAGCAACGACCTCAGGGAATCCCCGAGACACGAAGTTGATGGAACACTAGGCTTGGCGTCGCTGGCTGTTGTTATTAGCTATGTTCCATTGTTCCTCCTGGCTAGCTTCAAAGTCATGCCGCTTGGATGCTGAATAATTTCGTTGCATCAGGTTGTGATGTGGTTGATGTAATGTTTGTTGGCTCTGTGTTTTCGCGGAATTGTTGTATATATCTATTGGTGGAGAGCGCATGATGCATTTGTGAGCCTAATGACCGTTTAAATAATGTTAGCTTCTTTCTTGAGTTTTAAGCAATTTTTTCTTTGGATTTGGAAAAAATTCAGCTAGAAGCAAAACGGGAAACTTGAGCATTGTATTCTGTTGAGCATCTATTTGTATGTGAAGGATGCGTTTTGGGACGCCAAAACAATCTCAAATGAAAATTTGTCAACTGTAAAGTTTCAAGTTGCTTAATAGGTCGTTCAATAGGTCTACGAATTTATATTCAATATTTGGGTATAAAAAATTAAAATGAAAAAGTTGTCACCTATAATTTTTTTTATCTCGTCGAGCTTTATAATCTTGAGACAAAGTATGTCTTCATCTAACTTTGTACGAAAAGTTATAAATTTCTTCGTGTTTATGGTGGGTTATCACCGCCGTTTATGAATAGATCCGGTAGTAAAAATCTACGTATCGTCGCCAGCCCATAGTACAACGCAACAGGGATAGTTGTTTTTACCGCTGGTTCCAACGGCTACTACGTCTACCTACTTACAAACCGGTGGTAAAACCTATTATTGTTGGGTTGAGTTGAATCGGCGGTGATGTTCCACTTACAAAGATCTACTCATCCCAAAATACAAGTGATGCGGCGAAATTCGGATGGTGAATCTTGCGGAGCATGAACCGCTAAGGCTTGGGAGTTCTGCTTATCTCCAGAGCAGATTCTGCAAATCAGGTTCGTAGCGGCCAGTCAATTTTTTCTGCAATTGATAAGGAAAAGAAATTTAATCAGTAAATAATAAGGAACACATCGGCTAGGATTCCGAATAGTTACCAAAAAAGCTTATCGGCTTAGTCGTCCGATACGTGATCTGTAAATCAGATATAAAGCCAAATCTTATCGAAACAGGATTAAGAATAAAATCTTTATAATTAAATACAAACGTTCAATCATACCAAATTTACTGTCACCATTAGTCGGATCGGGCTTAACCGAGACAGCGCTAACAGCAGGGCGACAAACCGAGTAAAATTAACTGATGCACCTAACTATATCAAAAATTATACTTACCATTTAGCCTAGAATTGGCCAAGAAGGGCCGATTGATACTAACGAGCTATCATAACCGTGTCATTGTTGTTGACAAACGAATCTAACCAATAAGACTAGATTTAATGTTATTATTCAAGGATCGGACCTAACCGAGACCGATTGAGATGACAAGATTAGAGCAAAGAATTGGCCGATGAGTTCACCCGCAACATATGGCAAGATTGATGATAACTAGATAGTTTTGGTGTAGATCAATGAAGAGATCGGCTATCAGATTGCTGCATAAAATAAAGATTAGATAGAAACCATTAGTTTTTTGATCGACCTTAGATAAATTGTAAAATCTATTAAGCACTTAGTAAGAGATGAAATGATGCAACCTTATAAGAACTTGATAGAGATCGATAACTGGTAGATAAACTAGATAAAACTACAGCGATATGCTTGTAATTAAAGCCTAGAAAATATGATGAAATGAGCTTACCAACAAGCCGGAGATCGATCTGATGCACCCTGCTTGATGAAAAAGTCATCGAGAAAGTACTCTACTCCTCCTAGGGTTTGTGGCGAAGTGACGAAAAGAGTTGTATTGAATTGTTGATTGTTCTTTACAAAACCCTAAGATCTGCTATTTATAGCTTGAGGCTAGAACTCCTAACTCAACACGACTTAACAAACTTGTATTGAAAGAAAACAACTGAATCTACTAAATTTACAAAGTTTCCATAACACATCGAACTTTGGTTAAAGACCTGCTGGTGTCACCTTCCCATCCAAGTTGTAGCCATTCGCTATGCCACCTTTGACTAAGCCTTGACCGTAACTTGACCATGCCAGACTACCAGTGGTAGCTTGGACCAAGTCTTCGAGTATATTGGACCGAACGAGCTATCGGCCTTCCAAAAATCTTCTATTGGCTTCACACCCACTCACTAAAATTGTACTTGCAAAATTCTGGTGTCAACACACATACCCCCCAATATCGGAATAAAAAATTTTGTTCCAAAATTCCTGTGAGTCATGATGGTTTCCTACCACAAGCCGACTTCCAACAGCACCTCGATCTCCGCCTCTCTGATCGGTCTTTTCAAATTACACCTTTAGGTTCCTCGATCTTCGGAACCAGCACTAATACTCGTGCTGGCCTCCTCCACTTCCCCATCGACTCCTTCAGCGCGACACTTCGCCTTCCTTACCCAATAGCCAATTCATATCTCATTTTCGGCTATAAATACAGACCTTGTGTAGAGCAAGAAGAATCCATCTACTTCTCAATCTTACAAGCCTCTTCCCACCTCTAAGCCTGCTCCAGGATCAAAGCTATGGTGAACAACAAGCGCTCGGCAGAAGAAGCCTCCGTCAATCAACCATCTCACGTTCACTTTCGCCACAAAGGTTAGGAAGATTTTGATCTCGCACATCTTCTTGCTCACATTACTAATCTTTTTGATCATACAGAGTCATCATTAGTGAAGAAGCCTCCAATGCGGCCCGCTATGCGCCACCCGTAGCCCTAGTGAGTTCCTCCACCAACTCCGTTGACTTCTACAATGGTGATGATGCCTGAGGCTTCCTCCGCCAGATGAATGAGACCTGCGATCTCTACTCCAGGGCAACCCGTGAGATCGGGCGTCTCGAACATTGCTTGGAGGTCACCTAGGTGGCCCTATCGCCCCCTGAGAGCAAAACATCGGGCGCGATGCTGGCCTATGCCGACGCTAGAGTAGCAGGTAAGGTTTTCTTCCTGTGAACAGGGTTTTTACTTCCCCAACAATTTCTCTATCTCGACTGCCTTCTCTTCTCCTTGAGAGCTCTCGATGCCCAGGTGTAGGCTCTCGACCAGGTGACGAACAGTGCCACCACCGCGGTGAACGCTAGAGGCGCTCTGCTCAAGGATCGTCTGTAGGACATCCCCAACCGCGCCAAGGAGCGGCAACTGCTCTGGCCACGGTGCAGACTCAACTCGGACACAAGCTCTGATTTTTGCATCCTATCTTACCTGATGGGGAAGGACGGGCAGACTTCGAAGAGCTCATTGATGAGCTTGATGAAGCTGGCGGGGTTATCAACAATGAAGTCGACACCGATAGAATTGTAAATAGGGTCTTCTATGATGATTAGATTATCTCTGAAGAATCTCGATGAATGAGCAATCTTTTATTTGTAAATATATTTGTTCTTCAGATTCCCTGTATTCATATATTCTGCTTCACTTTTTGTTTTCTTATGATTAACTCAATTGTGCAAAATGGAGCCCTTCCAATATTGTCTATCAGTCAATACTAAATCAAACAATACGACGTAGCTACACTTTTTCCCTCAAGGCGACACATATTGTGTCGGCTATGGCCATCAGCTTTCACGAGTTAATCCAAATGCTGGGAAAATATTACTTCAAGTATTTCCAATGTTTCAACACCTTAGGAAACTGCTCTCCTTCCAATGTTTCAATAATATAGGCATTCCAAGGAAAGCATTCCTTAATCGTTAAGGACCATACCATAGGTGACCACTTTCCGAATTGTGCATCCTTTGTCAAAATCAACTTCCAAAACAAATCGCCTTTCTGAAATGTTTTTGGTTTGACCTTTTTATTGTATGCCCCGGCGACTTTCTTTTTATTGGCCTCAATATTTGCCAACGCTCATAGCCGATGTCCAACCAACTCTTCAGACTCATCGATCATCAATGTTTTATACTCATCGGCTGTCAGCTGATTTTGGAGCGCTAGACGTCTTGAACTGGTCTTTAATTCCGAACGGAGTGCCTTATGTCCATACACTAACTGATAAGGTGACTCTTTCGTGGCATACAGGCCATCTGATAAGCCCACAATGCTTCCGATAAGAAATTATGCCATTACTCATCAACCTTGCATTTAATCATTTTGATCATACATTTATTTAAAGCCTTCGTTTGTCCATTAGCCTGAGCATAATACGGTGATGAGTTTAACAATTTATTTCCTAGGCCCGCAGCAAAATCCTTGAGCTCATCGGATGTAAACATTGTCCCCTAATCTGTAGTAATTGTTTGGGGTATCCCGAACCGATAGATAATGTGCTCCTTGATGAATGCAATTATATCTTTTGATGTAGCCGCTTTCAGTGGGATAGCCTCCATCCATTTAGTAAAATAATATGTGGCTGCTAGGATGAATTTGTGTCCTTTGCTGGATGACGAATATATCTGCCCAATCAAGTCGATTCCACATCCTTGAAACGGCCATGGCTTTACTATCGGATTCATAGCCGACGCTGGAGCTCTCTGAACATCTCCAAATCTCTGGCATTCATGACATTCCTTGTAATATCTGAAGCAATCCTCCAACATTGTTGGCCAAAAATAACCACTGCCTCAAATAACCCATTTCATCTTGTAGGCCGATTGATGCGCCCCACAAATGCCTTCATGAACTTCATCCATAATCAAATTTGCTTCTTTTTCACTTAAGCACTTGAGCAACACCACATCAATCATCCGACAGGAGAACATACTTCAATGCTTTGTAGTGCACCTTCCTAGATTACCTTTGAGATGGATCCTTTAGTTAATCAACAATTTATTTTCTCTAATCATCGACAGTTATATCCTCCAGGAAAATGTTAGTCTTCCGCCGATAACCAGACATAGCTTGGGCAAGCCTATTTGCTTCTTCATTCCGCGCTTTTGGGATATGTTCCACCATCACAGATACGAATTCATCCAATAATTGTATGCATTGTCCAAAGTACTCAAGTAGAGTTTTATTATTATACTCATACTTGCCGATCAATTGGTTGATTACCAGCTGCGAGTCTCCAAAGATCTCCACCATATCGGCCCTAACCTCTTTTAACAACTTGATCCTCTGAGAATCGCTAGATACTCGGCTTGATTATTACTCCCTCTGTCCCAAATTATTATTCGTTTTGGCTTTTCTAGATACATCGATTTTGCTATGCACCTAGACATGATATATATCTAGATACATAGCAAAAACTATGCATCTAGAAAAGCCAAAATGACCAATAATTTGGGTTGGAGGGAGTAGTACTCTTAGGATCAATTGGAATGGCAAACTCAAAGCTTGTCCCGGAGGCGATATAAGAACCAGGCCGATACCATATCCTTGACCACATGATGATCCATTGAAGAATAAAGTCCATGGCATTGGCTCAACAAATCTTTGCATTAGATCATGGTGCTGAGCTACAAAGTCGGTTGTCGGTGTTTTACCGCCAAGCCAACTGAGGGATATCCCTGAGGTGGTGATTTGTAAGTAGGGTGTCGCCGAGATCAGGAACTCGAAGGTGCAAGGAACACAAGGTTTAGATAGGTTCAGGCAGCTGAGAGCGTAATACCCTACATCATGTGTGGTGGTTTGTATTGCCTTGGGGTTTGATGAGGTGTTGGATTGTTTGGAGGGGGTCCCAACCCGCCCTTATATAGTTTGGGGGGACAGGGTTACATGGAAATCCTAGGCCGATACTTGCGCAGGAAGCCTACCTAGATACAGATTGGGTAGTTTCCATCTATATCAACTTGTCATATCTTTGTACGAGTAGTTACATCAGGCATAGGGGGTGGGCCATACCCCATCCCCTATCCTAGGAGATCTACACAGCATGCGCAGTCCCGTAGTCCCGGGTCTGACATTGGCTATTGCTTGACCTTTCACCGCTTTAGCCGATTCATGACGCAAATTGAATTCCGTTAGAGCCAGAATCCATTTCCCGATTCTTCCTTTCAATATCGGCAATGAGAGCATATATCACACCATGTCATCTTTGCAAACTACCGTGCATTGAGCTGATAAAAGATAATTCCTTAACTTTGTGCAAGAGAAGTAGAGGCATAAGCATAGCCTATCAATAGGAGAGTGTCGGGTTTCAGCATCCAGGAGTCTTTAGCTAAGATAAAATATGGCACACTCCTTTCCCTCAAACTCCTATATCAGGACCGATCCAATGGATCATTCATCAGCCGATAAGTATAACTTAAATGGCTTATCCTTCTGCGGATGGATCAACACTGGAGGAGATTTCAAATATCCCTTTATGCTGTCAAAAGCCTTCTGTTGCTCTTCTGCCCATATGAAATCCTGATCGACCTTCAATTCTAATAGCGGAGAAAAAGCCCGAATCTTCTCCAATAGATTTGAGATAAATATTCTGATAAAATTTATCTTGCCGATTAGAGATTATAACTCGGTTTTATTTGTTAGAGGGACCGTCTCATTGATAGCCTTGATGCTCCTTTGACTGACTTCAATCCCTCTCTCATGTACCACGAATCCTAGAAGCTGTCTAGCCGATACTTCAAATGCACACTTGTTTGGGTTCATCTTTAGACCATGTTGTCTTGTACATTCAAGAGTCTCTCGCAAATCGGCCAAATGTTCCTTATATCCTTTCGACTTTACCACCACACCATCAATGTAAATCTCCACAATTCTGCCGATGAGCTTATGAAAGATCTAATTCATTGCACGTTGATAGGTGGCTGTTGACGGCCTTTAATCACTCATTGTTTGTCAATTTCTTGGGAATAAAATAGGGCTTTGCATCCTTTTTCATACATATTTTATTTAAACTAATAAAAGTACCACAAATTTTGGATGAGTTGTGCATGCAGGGATAGGTGTACCAATACTTAGGCACAATGGGTCAAAATCCAGGCCGGCCAGCCTACTCCAGGCCAGCCGGCCTGGCACCTCCTCGGTTCACCATGCCATTAATCCAGGGCGAAGGAAACACACCCAAGTTAATCTTGAGCTGTGCATCTTAAGGCGGTTTGATCCAAGGATCTGAAAGGCCTCTCAAATGCTAGGGGCCGCGCGCGCGGGTGCGAGGCCGCGCGTTGCAGAAGCCCACCGCACGGCCCATGAACTACTTCCGGTGATCCACGCAGCCCACTGATGGCCCGCGGGGGGCGGCCCACTGGCAGTCCGCCGACCTAGTTTGTGTTTTTTCTTTTTTTCTGGAAGTTCCAACAAAACATTTTTTTTCATTTTTTGTTCCAACAGAACATTTGTTCAAGTGGAACATTTTTTGTTTTCAAGCGTAATATTGGATCCAACCGAACAAATTTTATTTTT
The DNA here is from genome assembly GCA_032594955.1 of Panicum miliaceum. NCBI lineage: Eukaryota > Viridiplantae > Streptophyta > Magnoliopsida > Poales > Poaceae > Panicum > Panicum miliaceum. The sequence continues at coordinate 16,426,238 of CM064062.1, forward strand.
TGTTTCAATAGAACTTTTTTGCTTTCAACGAAGCATTTTGTTCCGATAGAACAATTTATTAGAAATTTTTTCGTTCCAGTGGAACAATTTGTTTTAGTTATGGAGGAAGCTGCGGGCCAGCGGCCCAAGAAGTATTTTAACAGTCTAGCTCCCTACACGGCCCAACTCCCCCCGTGGCCCAGCTCGCGCCCGCCCTTCTGCGACGGGACGGCTCGGGGTCACGCGGGTGACCCCCGAGTAGCCTCCAAAGGCCTTGAACATGGATTGGAGGTCCCACCTATATGCAAGAGACAGTTGCCTACATGTGACTGTTGGTATTTCTTAACTCTTACAGAATAATCCACAAGCGCATGGAGATACCGCTGTAGCACTTCACCTGTGAGTATTCAAGGGTATCGTATTTTCCACGAGGAACGGAAGTACTAGCCTTCTAATTGGTTCGTCCAAGGATAAATAAGAGATAAGTTGTCGAGCATAGAGAGGATTCCTATGGTTTTAGAGTTTCTAGTAAAGATAAGCTCAACCTCTACTTGCTTACTTCGGTGTGGCAGAACCACCTGAATTAATCTGGCTCAAGTGCGCTAACCATCACCACGAGGGCAATCAGGGCTAACTTGCACTTCAAATGGAGTAATCCATAGGTCTGTCGGGTAACCTCCCGATACAACCACGGGTTTGCCGATCGAAACAACACATACAAAGTACTCACACGAAGGTTAGCCCAGAGAATACAACATTCCACAAATTTTACATTACAGAATTCCACATAAACTTAGTATTACAGACCAAGTTCGAATTTGTAAAACAAGTACTTCAGAGTTTAAAAGTAAACGAGTTCTTCAGAGTTCATTGCAGCGGAAAAACAACGATAAGCTACTCGACAATACATGATGTCTCGATGAAGCCCGTACGAGACATCACTCGGCAATATCATCATTGGCCGGGGACGCATCCCATTCCACCGACCAACCAGGAGGAAGAGTACACGGCCAAGTCAAACTAGCAACCATATCCTCAAAAGTATCACCTGAAAACAAGCCACAAGCAAGACTGAGTATACTAATACTCAGCAAGGCTTACCCGACTAGTGGAATATATTTAGCCGACTCCTAGACATGCAAGGCTTTTGGCTTGAGGGGTTTGTTTTACCGAAAAGCATATACAAGTAGGTCCTTACTTTCAAATTTTAGCTCCAGATTCTAGTTTTCTTAACCATTCTAGGTAAGCAACTATCCAATATCATACATGGTGAAAGAATTAATTTGCATCCAACAAGATTAATAATCATTGTTCCATTTCTTACTCTATGTGGTAAAAGGGTCAAGCAGTCTCAATACCGCGAGAAATGGACGATTCGAATCGAATTTCTTAACCTTGCAAGGCAGACCTAAACACACGTCACGTGGTTACTCCCAGAGTCACACGTGCAACTTTTCCTCTTTCTTCCTGGGTTGTGGATCAGGGCCACCATTCGAGACTACAGAGCCTAGCTCTGCACCCACCATGCGTGCGCATGGAACCGAAGTTGAGATGGTGGGATGCTGTCCACTTGCCGGTCCGATTAGGTACTTAAGCTTACCGATTACCATATTCTCGGCATGTGGTTAGTACGTTTAAAGACTTAACCACCACTACCACACACTGCGGCCTTAGCATTTTTCACTAAATAGACGGGGCCTCAATCACCAACATGAACATCGCACCATAGCCCCATCCGTCGACCTTATGATTGCAGCATGTAGTAAACATTCAACTCCTATATTCTCGCGAGTGACAGGAAATCACTCGACTTTTACCGGAGTCCTATTAGCATAGCATTCTATCGAACCTTACATCTAATGTTTAGAGCATGGGAACCTAAGATCATGCAACTAAGTTTTCATTCAACTCCTATAAACTTAATGCACAAACAATATAGAGTAATAAGTTGCATAATTTAGAAAAATAGGGTTCGTCCTCTGGGGCTTGCCTTCCTGAGCAAAGCTAGCCTTGGGCTCTTCCGAATTTTGGTTCGGGTCTTTGAAAACTTCAGTTAGATTCACTTGAGCTTCACGCTGCTCACTCTCGGACTCGGGCACCAGCTCATACGTTCCGTTAGTGAGAGTAGTCGATTCTATATGAATGCACAAGTATGAGTTGTAGTGATGGTACGTGACATATATTTTCTTCATGATAAAGTTGCAGTCCACAAAAACATAGATTTGTTGTAAAGTTACTTATTTAAGATTTCTTGGGCAATCGTTAATAGAGTACATCTTAAACTACTTAACTTCATTAAACGAGAAGGGGTTGTGTTATATTGGAAACTTAATTTTCTAAGCACAAAATGGATTAAACACAATTACTGAGCTAGGTAACTTCTGGTGATGAAACTTTTATTCAGAGTACCACATGCAGAGACAAAACCACTGAAAAAATTTCAGACATATTTGTGCAGCCGATTAAATATGAAAAATATAATAAACAACTACTGCTAGAACATAGTTACTTTTATACAGAATAAACCATGCAAGTTCTGATGCTACCAATTTTACAGGGTGTTAATACATCCATAAATGTGTTACTGTAAATTTTTCAGATTTTATTGTGCATGATACAGAGCATAAGAATTAAAACAATATACACCTACTTTAACAAATATCAATTTCTACAGGATGTTCTACAGGGTTTCTGTACATCAAACTTTGTATACAGCATGATCTAATCCAAAGTGTCCCATTGTAAAAAGATGAACATTTTCCAAGCAAAAAACTAATTACTTTGATTTAATGCATTTTTCCACCATAAAAATTATATAAGTAGGTTACAGAAAGGAAAAAAGTCCTAAACTTTTTCTGTGGCATCGAGGTATCAATATAACAAGACAGAAAAAGTTTCATAACATGAATCACCATAGAACAGCAGGGAAAATTAGTTCTATCCCTTTATGGCATAAAACAAAGTCTAACAAAAAGTTTAGCTAGAGATGAGTTCTGGTCCTGAACTTTTTACACTGGCCTACACATCAAGAAAATAATCCACTATCCAAAAATTAGGTTCAGCCTTTGTCTACAACAGTGGGAACAAATAAAGGCTATTGAACCTTCCATTTAATCTAGGGAAAAATATAGTAAGACCGAAGAAATGCATGTATCAAAAGTTGTAGATCTTTTTTTAAGGATTGGAGAACAGTTGAGTTTGTATTTTTCTATTTTTTCTATGATTTTTAAAGCATTTTCAAAGTTTATTGTTTTTGAATCTAGAGGTAGAACTTTCTTTTATAGAGGGGTCCGTGGAATCGTGCGTGCAGACCCTTTTAAAGATTTCAATCGAAGCAATTGGGTCCTTGGTGGCGGCTGGCATGGCGGCCGGCCAAATTCCGGCGAGGAGGCTCGCAGGCGGCAAGGGGAAAGGGTCGGGGAGTACTAGGGAGGCAAGTGCTACCTTGTGGGGGCCTTGGTCGGGGTTGGGGATGGGCGGAGGTGGCGTGCCCACGGAGCAGTAGGGGCGGGTGGCGGTTGTGTGCGGCGGCGGCGGCGCTCCGGCGAAAGAGAGCCGGCGGGGGCGGGTCGGTGGATGGGAACCCGTTCCGAGGCTTGGCTCGGGCAGAGGAGGGTCGGGGGATGGGGCTCCATGGCGGGTGGCGCACGGCGGTGGCAATGGCAGCGGCGGCGGCGTTCTGGTGGTGCTGGCGCGCGAGAGGGCTCAGTGATGCCTTTTATAGGCTGCAGGAGGGAGGGAGAGGGTCGGGCGAGGTTGGGGAAGGTCAGAACGGCTTGGGCTGCACGGGGTGCGCGGCATTGGCCGCCGTGGCGGTGCGCAGGACACCGGCGTGGCGTGCGGCTGGAGCGGGCAGGGGTTGGGCGAGCGGGATTCGGCGTGGGGGAGGAGGAGATCACGCGGCACGCGATTGGGCGAGCAGCTGCAGCAGCTGGCTTGCTGAGCGGCGAGCGCGGGGACTGGCGGGGCACGGCGCGCGGTACTGGCAGCCCTGGGTGGCGAGCAGGGGCGCCTTGCCGGCGTGCACGTGGCAACAGCGGGTTGGGCAGGCTCCCTGCGTGGGGAGGGAGGTGTGCGGCAGGGGCGCGGGTCAGCGGGCTTGGCCCTGGTTGGCTTGGCACGGCGCGATTGCAGGCATCGCCAGCCAGGTGGCCAGCGGCGTCTGCGCGGCGGTCGGGCAGAGCAGGGGAGGGAGCTGAGGGAGAAATAAAAGGAAAGCGAGGGGCTAAAATGAAAAACTATATTTTTCTCGCATTTTTATGTTGCAACTCAAAATTCTCTGAACACGAAAGTTGTTCAAAATAAAATGTTACACAAGTTTTGTTTCATACCAAAGTTTATTTGAGTTATATTTCAAAAGTTATTTTAAAAACTCAAAAAGCTTGATTCGGATGGCACGTCATTTCATGGGCGAAACTTCATATTCTCCCCTAGGCTTCAAGTAGACTTTTATTTATCATGTCACTGATGATGTGCCTATTCAATTTCGTAGTCATATTTGCATCGATGTGAAAGTTATTTAATTTGTTTGTTTAAAGTACATGTACTCATGCACATATACACTTACTTTCAATATAAATGCAATACCGTGGGGCTCGCAGCATACAAAGGTAATCTAGGGCCTAAACGCCATGTTTATGCCGTCGACTACTACTCTAGCGATGTACAAGGTTATCCCATCTTTATCAGGGGCCCTCACTAGAGCATCCGCCGCTAGAACGGACGATGATCCTATAAGCAAATAAAGAAAGAAACTTACTAAACTAAGAAGCTGACTACCATAGAAGATCATGAATACTTACTTAAGAAAGGCAGCATCCGTCGAGGTACAAGTTGGAGAAGAGCGCCGACAGGCCGGCGCCCCTCCGAACTACCCCTAACTCTCTCCCTATTTTCTAAGCACTACGGAGGTAGGGCTTCGCCTTGGAGTCGAGCTTTGCTCTTCTTGTTGGGTGTTGAATGGGGGACTCTCCTCCTCCTTATATAACCCTCCAAGGCCGCATCTTTGGGTGAACTTCCAAGGTGGAACAACTCAGCACCGTCGTAGGGAACACGGTCGGAGACTCCAGGAGAAAACTGGGCCTATTTGGGCCCAGTAGGGGGTCGGCCACACCAGGGGGTCGGCCGCACCCCAACTAAGGCCTTTTGGGCCCATCTTCGGTCAGTGCATTCCTTGTGGGCTCCTTGTGTGGGATTTTGGGTGCTCGCCTGAAGTTAAGTTGGTTTAGTATGTCATATGGCCCTTGGTTCCTTGTGTTGGTCTTCTGGTTTTGTGTTTTCTCTTGGACTTGGGTTGAATTTCTTTGGGTTGTGGACCCTCCAATTCTCATGCTCGCATAGGATGCTTTGTAATGTACTTTTACTCCTTGTTTGAGCATGGTTTCCCTCCGTATGTAGACATAGTCTCCTGAAAATTGTGATTCACTAAAACTCATGGAAATGATTAGTATTAAACACCTATCTCTAGTTTGGTGTTTGATTAGACACTCTTCTCTTCAGGAGTTGACGGTCAAATTTGGCACTTAAGGTTCGTCAACAGTGACACATCTTTACCGACCTCAGGAAGCACATTAGAGACAACTAGGAGAAGTCGGAGCCACGCAGCAGCACCCCCAGGCCGGCTGGCCTGGAGGAGGCCAGCTGGCCGCACTTGTCAACCGTTCAGCTTCAACTTCACGTAGGAACTACGATAACCGCCAAGGCCACGTGCAAGAGAAGCAATTGTCCAAATCCGACCTCCAACTAGTATAAATAGGTTAGCATTCACCACATGTAAACACACTAAGGAGTTCTCTCTTCACTTCACTTTCTAGAGTTAGGTTTAGTAGTCTGGGAGTTAGAGTCGAGTCAAGCTTGTCTCGGGATTCCGGAATCGTCATCGGAAGTCTGGTATAAGCTCTTGTATCATTTCCCTTTTGATATTATCAATATAAGTTATCTTATTTATCTTTTCAAGTTAGATTTACTTTTTGCATTCATTTACCTTTCCAAGTGTTCAACTTGTGTGCAGAAGTTCTGTCCTTTAGCTTAGGCGTTGTCCTTTTCCTTGTTTATCGGTATCTTACCTTCTGGGTTTTCTCACCCGGACTAGGGAACTCAAGTTAGGACCCTAGGTTGAGGGGGATTTCTCTTGAAGGCCTTAAGAGAAATCCTAGCACCGAGTGCAGATCTGGTTTCTGGCTTAGTGTTAGCTAGAAAGTGTGTTCCACCCCACGGAACAGTGTGGTAGGCTGCAGGTGGCGACAGCCCTGTCCGTCCCTTGTAGTCCACCACATTTGGGTGTTTTCATAGCAGTAGATCGTTAGTGCCGTTGGACTTCCCTCTCATCCCTTTCTGAAGTCCTTCCTCACCAGCTGCCGAAGTAAGCTCTAGGTTCCTGATAGCTAGTTTAAGGCAAGGTTTAGTCTAGAGAGGCTAGCTCGTCAGTTTAGAAGTGTTTTAGGAGTCTTTCTCGCTCGTTGTCCTGCCAGCTATTTTCCGCTCTAAGGTCTAGAGTCTCTTATGTCGCACGGTCATTTCCTGGCCATTAATCCTATCCTATCATATCCTATCTGCCTTACGCCCACTTAGTTAGTCGGTGATTATCCCCAGTAAAGTTTATCATTCATTCACTCGATATTCTTTAGACCATGTTTCCCTGAGGAAATTGGATACCCTAGAACACTCCAAGGTGAAGTGTTATAGCGGTGTATTCTTTGCGCTTGTGGATATCTATTCTATTGGGCATAGGAAACGCCAACAGTGGCACCGGCATTCCTCAAACCGAAAGTCATCACAACCCATTCATATAATCCGATAGCTCCTGGACAACGAAACACAGTCTTTGGAATATCTTCTTATGCCATCAAAATATGGTTGTACCCAGCATTACCATCCATGAAGTTGATCACCTTATGACCTACCGCAGCATCGACCTGCATGTCTGCTATCGACATTGGGTAACCATCCATCGGGGTAGCTTTGTTTAAGTCCCTAAAATTGACACAAACGTGCAATTTTCCATTTTTCTTGAAACAGGTACTACATTAGAAATCCATTCGGCGTATCAGCACGGTCGAATAAATTTAACTTCATACAACCTAGCTATCTCGATCTTAATATCCTCATGAAGTTGTGGCTTGAATCCCCGTGGAGCCTGCTTGTACGACCAGTAACCCAGTTTAATTAGGAGCCGATGTTCCACAATCGATCGGCTTAATCCTGGCATTTCATAGTATTCCCAAGCAAAAAAATTTTGTTATTTCTTTAGCTATTCTATTAATTCTTGTTTATACACAAGATCTAATTTAGCACTTATAAATGTTGGCCTTGGTCTATCTCCTATTCCAATATCTACTTCCTCCAATTCATCGGCCAACATAAAACCGTGCCCTAGCTTGCCTTCTTCTTCGAATTCACTATCCATTAAAACAAGCTGCAAGAGCCGACTGCTTGGATCGGCTTTAGTCCAAACATGGACATTTGCGAGAACTCTCCTTCCAAACCTGCTGGCAAGAAGGAAACCATATTTATATTGGCCGATGCCCCAGGTTGATCGGCCTTCTTGTTAGGTCACAAAATCTTAGCAGCCTTAGCTTCTTCCTCAAGCTGTTCTCTCTGCCTGAGATGTTGCACCCTTCTTTTCTAGGACCTGGTCAGACCTCCAGGACACCACCGAGGATCGGACAATGGAATATACTCGTGACGATATGCGGGTTTATCTGATTCTTCAAATCAGCTTTGCCATGTCGATCGTTCCTCTAGAAAACTCAACCTCCGGTGTATCGAGGTTCTTTTTTATGGCTAACCATGATGATCATACTCTCCTCATCGTCTATCGTGCACCGTCCTTTCTCCTTCTCGAGATCGGTAGTCAATCAGATCATGGATGAAGCGATGCCTCTTGTAATCTTGATAATCTCCCGGCCATCCATTACACTCTGGACAGTCTCTAAGTTTAGGTAATCTCAATCTTTTGTTCCAGCAATGCGCAAAGTATGGACATCGCCAGTGCAACTCTTGATCTCGTTGTTCTACTTCCTGGTGCCTATAGGCTCTCTCTTGCTGGTGTCTGTGTTTGTTCAGCAGCATTTGTGACATCACCCTTGGGCGTTGTTCATCTCTGGAGGTCTGTTCTAACCCATATCGGCCATGAGCGTGATTGTTGTTAATTTTTATCTCATCAGCCAATATCTATACCTTGGGATCCCCTGATCGAGATGCCTTGGCCATTTGTGATGTCAGTACCTTTGCTTTCCCTTCTTCAAACTCCACCATATTAGCACCCATGGCTGGGAACGGACGCTGATCAATCTTCATCGACTTCTGGGCTTCTTGTATCCGGATTCTTCCTTGCTCAATAGCCAATTGAATCTGCTGGCAGAACACCTTGCACTCATTGGTGTTGTGAGAATTGGAGTTGTGCCACTTGCAATATTTCTTATTCTTTAATTTTTTTAGCTGATGGGATATTATGATTCGGGGAAAGCTGGATTTGCTTCTCCCTTAGAAGGAAATCAAATATCTGATCAGCTTTATGAAAGGTTATGGGGAGGCTACGCTAGCGCAAAAAAAAAAATTCCCCATAAACCAGGATCTACTGCTGTTATAGATCACAGAATTACCACTAGACGCGCAGGTGCGGAACTTCTATAGCGCGTCGGTGTAGATTGTACGGTAGTCGGCAGTGCAGTTGCGAGACCTTCTCACGTGCGGCTCGTCCTCATGCAGTAGATGTAGCACCTCCAAGGTATCCACACGTACGGCGGCGAAAGTGTCACGGTCCGGACTGCTAGGTCCGCGAGGGCGACGAAAGCGCGGGTGTGGGAAACAGGCGGCGGCAGCAGGTGTGCAGAGTTAGGCTTTCCATGCGCCCCGCCCCTGTTCATATAGATCCCCTTTAGGCATAGCGTTTGATAGCTCCTAAGTAGGTCGGTTCACATCTTGAGCATATGCGACAATCTCAGGTCTAAGTACATAGCGTACACATTGTGTAAAGAGAAATAACTGTTTCTCGAGTTGGGTCTGTCCAGCCACGTGTCATACATGCGCCCACATTGTTAGTTTGACATCTCCATGTCCATGACTTGTGAAAAATAGTAATCAACTAATACATGTGCTTGTCTAATATTCATGTGTGTCCATACATGAACTCCGACTAGGAATAACTTTAGAATAACCATACAAGTAAAGAGTCTCACAAACAAATCACATAACTGCCAATCAATACAAGTTGCCTTTTTCATGGATATTCAATGAACACATATATAATACATCATGGATACAACAAAATATGCTCATCTCTATGATTACCTCTAGGGCATATTTCTAACAATCTCCCACTTGCACTAGAGTCTAATCCTTAAGGTATCTAATACCCATAGCTCTTGTGTGTGCCTCATGCTTAGGCTGTGGAAGAGGCTTTGTCAACGGATCAACAACATTCAAATCCGTGTGTATTTTGCATATCTTGATCTCACCCCGTCTCACGAACTCTCGTATAAGATGAAATTTCCGCAGTACATATTTGTTCTTCTGGTGATTCCTTGGCTCCTTAGCCTGCGCTATCACCCCATTGTTGTCACAGTAGAGGTTCAATGGGCTAGACGCATTTGGAAAGACACCAAGCTCAATGAGGAACTTCCTCAACCAAGCACCTTCCTTCGCACCTTCCAAAGCTGCAATGTACTCGGCTTCCGTTGTAGAATCGGCCACCGTATCTTACTTGGAACTCTTCCAACTCACAGCACCACCATTCAATGTGAATATAAAACCTGATTGCGACTTTGAATTATCTTTGTCGGTTTGGAAGCTAGCATCAGTGTAACCCGTTACAGTGAGCTCCTCCTCACCTCCATAGACTAGGAACACATCTTTAATCCTTTTGAAGTACATAAGGATGTTTTTCACAGTTGTCAGTGACTCTCACCTGGATCAGACTGGTACCTGCTCGTAGCACTTAGAGCATATGAGACATCTAGGCGTGTACTTATCATTGCGTACATGATTGAATCAATTGTGGAAGCGTATGGAACCTTGCTCATGCGATCCCGCTCATCAGTCGTCAAGGGACACTGAGTCTTGCCGAGATGCATACCATGTGACATAGGCAAGAACTCTTTCTTTGATTGATCCATACTGAAATATTTTAATACCTTGTCAATGTAAGTATCTTGGCTTAATCCTATTAGCCTTCTTGATCTATCTCTATAAATCTTTATGCCCAGAACATATGCGGCTTCCCCTAAGTCCCTCATAGAAAAACTATTTTTCAGTAAAGTCTTTACGGATTCCAGCATAGGAATATCATTCCCAATCAGCAGTATGTCATCCACATACAGGATTAGAAATGCTACAGAGCTCCCACTTTCCTTCTTGTAAAACAAGCTTCTTCTTCGTTCTGAAGAAAACCAAACCCTTTGACTACTTCATCAAAATGAATATTCCAACTCCGAGATGCTTGCTTCAACCCATAAATGGATTTCTGAAGTTTGCATACCTTTCTAGCATTGGTCGAATCGACAAAACCTTCGGGTTGTATCATATACACGTCCTCGTCCAGGTTTCCATTCAGGAAAGCTGTTTTGACATCCATCTGCCATATCTCGTAACCGAAATACGCAGCTATTGCTAGAATGATCCGAATAGATTTAAGCATCACTACGGGAGAGAATATCTCGTCGTAGTCAACTCCTTGAACTTGTCTAAACCCCTTTCCGACAAGTCGAGCTTTATAGATGTGAACATTTCCATCTATGTCTTTCTTCTTTTTATAGATCCATTTGCACTCTATGGCTTTAACACCATCGGGCGGGTCAACCAAGTTCCAAACTTGATTGTCTCCCATGGATTCTATGTCGGATCTCATGGCACTCTGCCATTTCTCGGAATCTGGGTCCACCATCGCTTCTGCATATGTTGCAGGCTCATCATTGTCCAACAATAATATCTCGCTCGCTGCACGGAGCCTTGCCGATCTTCGTGGTTGCGGTGGTTCTTCTCTTGCGGTTGTTCTGCTACACTAGCATCACTTGTTGAATCTTGCCCGATTGGCTCCTCTTGAACTTCTTCAAGATACACCTTCTGTCCATATTTCTCCTTGCTGAGAAACTCTTTCTCTAAGGAAACACCATTTCAACCGACAAACACTTTGCCCTCTGATCGGTTGTAGAAATAATACCCTAAAGTTTTCTTTGGATATCCCACGAATACGCACTTATCCGATTTGGGAGTTAACTTGTCCGACTGAAGTCGCTTTCCAAAAACTTCACATCCCCAAATTTTCAGAAAAGATAAGCTGGGACTCTTCCCAGTCCACATCTCATATAGTCTCTTAACTACGGATTTAGACGGTACCCTATTAAGTTTGAAAGCTGTTATTTCTAGAGCGTAATCCCAAAATGATCTCGGTAGGTCCGACTAGCTCATCATCAACCGAACCATGGCCAACAAAGTCCGATTAGGTCGCTCGGACACACCATTTCTCTGAGGTGTTCCAGGTGGCGTGAGCTGTGGAACAATTCTGCAACTCTTTAGATGATTGCTAAACTCGTGGCTCAAATACTCGCCTCCTCAATCAAATCGCAAGGCCTTAATTTTCTTGCCACGTTGATTTTCATTCTCATTCTAAAATTCCTTGAACTTTTCAAAGGTTTTATTTATGCTTCATCAAATAGACATAGCCATATCTACTCAAATCATCAGTGAAAGTTATGAAGTATAGGAATCCTCCTCTGGCAGTCGCGCTCATTGGACCACACACATCAGTGTGTATGAGTTCTAGCAAGTCCGATGTTCTTTCTAGTAAACCTGTGAATGGCATCTTGGTCATCTTGCCTAGCAAACAAGCCTCGCATGTCTTGTATGACTCAAAATCAAGCGAAGATAGAAGTCCATCCGTATGGAGCTTCTTCATGCGCTTCTCGCTTATATGACCGAGACGACAATGCCACAAGTAGATAGGACTCAAATCATTAGGCCGAGGCCTTTTAGCACTAACATTACAGGCAGGTGATTCATCAAGATTAAAAATAAACAAGCCATTCACAATGGTCGCACAAGCCACAAACATGCCATTCTTAGAGATCACACAATCATTGTTTTCACTCGCAAATGTATAACCATCCTCCATCAAACATGAAGGAGACATAATGTTTCGACTCATACTTGGAAAAAAATAACAATTATTCAACTCCATAATAAATCCTGACGAGAGGTGGAGTTGCATCGTCCCGACGGTCAACACAGCAACCCTTGCATTATTGCCCACGTGGAAATCAACTTCTCCTCTTTCCACGCTTCTAGTTCTTGTCATTCCCTGCATCGAATTGCAAATGTGAGCAACCGATCCGGTATCAAATACCCAAGAATTGACATAAGAATCAGCGAGGAATATTTCTGTAATATAAACAATAAGCGCACCTGAGTTGGAAGTACTCTTACTTCCATGGTTCTTCAAAGAAGCCAAGTACACCTTGCAGTTTCTCTTCCAGTGATCTTTCCAACCATAGTGATAGCACTCATTGTCTAAAGTTTTCTTTGGATATCCCACGAATATGCACTTATCCGATTTGGGAGTTAACTTGTCCGACTGAAGTCGCTTTCCAAAAACTTCACATCCCCAAATTTTCAGAAAAGACAAGCTGGGACTCTTCCCAGTCCACATCTCATATAGTGTCTTAACTACGGATTTAGACGGTACCCTATTAAGTTTGAAAGCTGTCATTTCTAGAGCGTAATCCCAAAATGATCTCGGTAGGTCCGACTAGCTCATCATCAACCGAACCATGGCCAACAAAGTCCGATTACGTCGCTCGGACACACCATTTCTCTGAGGTGTTCCAGGTGGCGTGAGCTGTGGAACAATTCTGCAACTCTTTAGATGATTGCTAAAGTCGTGCCTCAAATACTCGCCTCCTCAATGAAATCACAAGGCCTTAATTTTCTTGCCACGTTGATTTTCATCCTCATTCTCAAATTCCTTGAACTTTTCAAAGGTTTTAGATTTATGCTTCATCAAATAGACATAGCCATATCTACTCAAATCATCAGTGAAAGTTATGAAGTATTGGAATCCTCCTCTGGCAGTCGTGCTCATTGGACCACACACATCAGTGTGTATGAGTTCTAGCAAGTCCGATGCTCTTTCTAGTAAACCTGTGAATGGCATCTTGGTCATCTTGCCTAGCAAACAAGCCTCGCATGTCTTGTATGACTCAAAATCAAGCAAAGATAGAAGTCCATCTGTATGGAGCTTCTTCATGCGCTTCTCGCTTATATGATCGAGACGACAATGCCACAAGTAGATAGGACTCAAATCATTAGGCCGAGGCCTTTTAGCACTAACATTACAGGCAGATGATTCATCAAGATTAAAAATAAACAAGCCATTCACAATGGTCGCACAAGCCACAAACATGCCATTCTTAGAGATCACACAATCATTGTTTTCACTCGCAAATGTATAACCATCCTCCATCAAACATGAAGGAGACATAATGTTTCGACTCATACTTGGAACAAAATAACAATTATTCAACTCCATAATAAATCCTGACGAGAGGTGGAGTTGCATCGTCCCGACGGTCAACGCAGCAACCCTTGCATTATTGCCCACGTGGAAATCAACTTCTCCTCTTTCCACGCTTCTAGTTCTTGTCATTCCCTGCATCGAATTGCAAATGTGAGCAACCGATCCGGTATCAAATACCCAAGAATTGACATAAGAATCAGTGAGGAATATTTCTGTAATATAAACAATAAGCGCATCTGAGTTGGAAGTACTCTTACTTCCATGGTTCTTCAAAGAAGCCAAGTACACCTTGCAGTTTCTCTTCCAGTGATCTTTCCAACCATAGTGATAGCACTCATTGTCTGCAGTTGGTTCAAATTTAGCCTTGGGTGCTGGGTTTGGCTTGGGGTTCTCAACCTTAGCCTTGCCCTTCTTCTTCCAAGAAGAACCTTTCTTCTTGAAGTTAGGCTTATTCTGGACCGCCATCACATGGCCGCCGCCCGTGCTCTTCTTTATGTCACTCTCTACTGTCTTGAGCATGCCACATAGCTTATTCAAGCCCTTTTCCACCCCATGCATGTGGTATTCGAGATGAAGTTCCCATAGCTCGGTGGTAAAGACGCAAGAATGAAACCAGTGGCCAACTCTTGGCCGAGTGGGAAGCCTAGCTTCTCCAACCTCTGCGTCTAACCTACCATCTTGATCAGATGCGGCCCTACTGCTGCGCCCTCTGTGAGCTTGGTCTCATGGAAGGCCTTGGCGATATTGAACCTTTCAGTCCTGGCCTGTGTCTGAAACATGTCCTGAAGCGCCACGATCATATCGTGCGCCTCATGGTTAGGCTCGAACTGTATCTGCAGCTCAAGTTCCATGCAAGCAAGCATGAGGCAACTCACTTCAAGGTTGTTGTCGCATGCTTTCTTGTAAGCATTCTTGACAGTAGAAGTTGAATCATCAACAGGTTCTTTTGGTAATGGGGTATCCAGAACATCTTCCTTTTTCTCGGCCCGGAGAACAATTCTCAGGTTACAGATCCAATCTGTATAGTTAGTCCCATTCAACTTGCCCTTCTCAAGGATCGAACGCAAAGTAAAAGATGCGGTGGTGCTAGGTGCCATTTATCTACAACAAAATAATAATGCAAAATGCTAAGACAAACGTATCCAAGATAGAGTAAATTACATTAAATGATTTAACAGAATGTACTCCCACTAAAATCAATATTCCTCAATTGATACTTAGTGATTCAAGACCCACAACTATCAAGTCGAACCTTTCTTCTTGAAGTTAGGCTTGGGGTTCTCAACCTTAGCCTTGCCCTTCTTCTTCCAAGAAGAACCTTTCTTCTTGAAGTTAGGCTTATTCTGGACCGCCATCACATGGCCGCCGCCCGTGCTATTCTTTATGTCACTCTCTGCTGTCTTGAGCATGCCACATAGCTCATTCAAGCCCTTTTCCGCCCCGTGCATGTGGTAGTTCGAGATGAAGTTCCCATAGCTCGGCGGTAAAGACGCAAGAATGAAATCAGTGGCCAACTCTTGGCTGAGTGGGAAGCCTAGCTTCTCCAACCTCTGCGTGTAACCAACCATCTTGATCACATGCGGCCCTACTGCTGCGCCCTCTGCGAGCTTGGTCTCATGGAAGGCCTTGGTGACATTGAATTTACGTATAAAAATCGCCTCAATCCGAGTTTGTATGCAAAAGTTCTGGTTGTTTTACCGAACACCATGTTTTCTGCAACTTTCTCAACACGGTAGCAGATCCAATCTGCCACCACACATCATATGCATCTGGCGACCCACCCTAGGTTTCAATTCGACCAATCTCATCGATCTCCTCTTGCTGTGATTGGGGTTATGTGTATCACTTAACTCGGATGGCGAATACCCGATCGGTAGGAGTAGTTCGTTACATGACCATCGCAGCGAGGACACGAAAACAGGATTAGGGTTTCATCTACACCTCGCATATCTCCATATGCACACATCCGAACCTATAACGAAGCAGTTACGGCTCTGATACCACTGAAGGGTTACGGGAAGGCTACGCTAGCGCAAAACAAAATTTTTTTCCCCATAAACCAGGAACTACTGCTGTTATAAATCACGGAATTACCACTAGACGCGCAGGTGCGAAACTTTTGTAGCACGTCGGTGTAGTTTGTACGGTAGCCGGCAGTGCAGCTGCGAGACCTTCTCACGTGCGGCTCGTCCTTGTGCAGCAGATGCAGCACCTCCAACGTATCCACACGTACGACGGTGGAAGCGTCATGGTCCGGACTGCTAGGTCCGCGAGGGCGACGAAGGCGCGGGTGTGGGAAACAGGCGGCAGCAGCAGGCGTGGAGAGTTAGGCTTTCCATGCGCTCCGCCCCTGTTTATATAGACCCCCTTTAGGCGCCCACTAATGGGCTCAACCGAGGCCCATTAGTGCACCTAAGCCCAGACTAATTTAGATCAAATCCGTATTAGGCTTCCAACCCCTTAAGTGTGTGACCCTATGGGCTCACGAGCGAATAGACATGGCCCGAGTACTCCTACTCGACCAATAAGTGACAGCGGCCTCTAGCAAGACATGTCAACTCCTATGCGTGCGCAAAGATCAAATCAGACGAGCCATTACAATCTCATATACATGCTATTCCCTTTGCCTCATGATATTTGGTGTAGCTCCAAGCTGACCTCTCTTTCTCGATGTCGTGATCCGGAATCTTTGGTTAACACTTAACCCTAGCACGCCCATGCATTTCTTGATCCGATCACTCAAGGGGCCCAGAGATATCTCTCTCAAGTAGAGATGGGCAAATCCCATCTTTACTGACCATGTCTCACAGCATGCTTCTTGACAAGCCCGAGAACTACCTTTATTACTACCCAGTTACAGAATAGTGTTTGATAGCTCCTAAGTAGGTCGGTTCACATCTTGAGCACATACGACAATCTCAGGTCTAAGTACATAGCGTACACATTGTGTAATGAGAAATCACTGTTTCTCGAGTTGGGTCTGTCCAGCCACATGTCATACATGCACCCACATTATTAGTTTGACATCTCTATGTCCATGACTTGTGAAACATAGTCATCAACTAATACATGTGCTAGTCTAATATTCATGTGTGTCCATACATGAACTCCGACTAGGAATAACTTTAGAATAACCATACAAGTAAAGAGTCTCACAAACAAATCACATAACTGCCAATCAATACAAGTTGCCTTTTTCATGGATATTCAATGAACACATATATAATACATCATGGATACAACGAAATATGATCATCTCTATGATTACCTCTAGGGCATATTTCTAACACTTTATTCACGTCGAAGCTGTACTTCTCTCTGTTTGCCTTAACCCAAGGGCAAGACACCGGCTTCTAGTTTCTAGTCCTCTCAGCCAAGCCAATCTCCCCCTCATCTTCAGAATTCGACTCTATCAAGCCGACCTGTGCGACCTTCTTCAGGTACCACGGCTACCTCTAGAGTCCTAATAACTACTTTCATGAACCGGTACCCTTTGAATGATGTGCCTAAGGCATTCAAACTCCTGAGCCCAATACCTTTCCTTGATGGCTGGCAGCAACCCTTGGAAAGCTAATTTCGTAAGTTGCCCATCAGTCAGGTTCAAGTTGAAGCATTGGCTCCTAACATCCTGAAACCTTTGGATGTATTCTAGGATCGGCTCGTCGTTCCTCTACCTGATAGCAATCAAGTCTGCCAGGCGCATCTCATAAAGGCCGATGATGAAATACTTATGGAATTGCTTCTCTAAATCGACCCAGCTGTGGATAGAATTAGCCGACAAGGATGCGAACCAAGTGAGTGCTAATCTAGACAAGGATAGAGGGAATATCCGAACACTCAAAGCATCTTTGGCTGCAGCTTCTCCGCACTATGCTAAGAATTGGCTAATGTGCTCAATGGCTGACACACTATCTTGACCAAAACATTTAGGGAAATCTGGTATCCTATATCTGTTAGGCAGCGGCACTCGGTCAAACGCCTCGAGGTAGGGGTGCCGATACATGTAGGCCTGATCCTTAGGTTTTAAGCCAAAGTGTTTTTGAATCACATCGACTATCTTGTTGGCCTAATCATCAATTGGTGGCCCTTCCTGCTGGACTCTCGGGGATGGGATTTGAATTGATGCTTGCGTCGTGCCCAACAATGGTGCCTAACAACCTGTGTCATCGGCTGCCCAGTGATATCCCTGTGGAGGTTTGTATCCTCCGGTGTTGGTTCCATAGTTTGCAGCATGGAAGTACTGCTGCGGCACGTCATGAGCATAGTATTGTCTGTAGTATTCTCTTCCACCGGTAGGATGGCAGTTGCTCCCTGTTGGCTCGCCAGTTGTCATCTGGTGCCAATACCCTTGGTTACCTGGCATTAGCGTTGGATGTTGATGCCCCCCTTGCATGGAAGATGTGTGCTGGTAACTGCTAGGGGGTGGTGGAGGAGCCTGTAACAACCACCCATAGTAGTTGGAGTGGTGAATGGTGGCCCACTAGATTGTGGTTGTGCCGAAGGTATTAGCGGTGACACCTTCGGCGATATTGTCTCCTTTGTCTGCACACCTTTGCCTTTATAGTTTGGAGCTGATGGATCTATGGGGAAATACTCCGGGCCCGTCTGATGCTGAGGTGGCACGCCGACTGCCTGCTGGATCAGGTTTGACAACATGTTGACCAACACCCCCGATTGATTGATCAAAGCGTGGTGCATGGCCTGATTGACAGCGTCTTGAAAGCTTGGTGCACCAGATGTTTCAACCAATTAATATGTTGTCACTATGACAGATGGTGTCGGCAATTGGGTTTTTTTTGGATCACCTTGCCTCTGATTTTGCCGAACGAATCCAAATAGAGTTTGACATATGCATCCTTGTTGGCTTTGATCAGCTTCCTCTGTTCGTCATTGAGGTCCTCCCAGGTGACCTCGATGACATTCTTGGGGTCAGTGATCTCAGGCATGATGAAGAAGTTGTTGTCGTGTCCCACCGGGCGTGTCAAAAAGTGTTTTGCCGCAAGATTAGGATGGTCAATCTTGCGTAGCACGACATGCTAAGGCGCTTATCTTCACTGTAGGTCCTATGAATCAGATTTGCGGCGTGCCAGTCAATTTGATCTGCAATTGACAAGAAAAAGAAATTTAATCAGTAAATAATAAGGAACACATCGGGTAGGATTCTGAATAGTTCGCAAAAAAGCATACTAGCCTAGTCATCCAATACGTGATCTGTACATCGGCTATAAAGCCAAATCTTGTCAAAATAGGATTAATAATAAAATCTTCATAATTAAATACAAACATTTAATCGTACCTAATTTACCATCACCATTAGTCGGATCGGACTTAACCAAGACAACGCTAACAGCGGGACGACAGAGCGAGTAAAATTAACAGATGCATCTAACTTTATCGGAAATTACGCTTATCATTAAGCCCAGAATCGGCCAAGAAGGGTCGATTGATACTACTGAGCTATCATAACAGTGTCATTGCTGTTGACAAATGAATCTAACCAATAAGACTTGATCCAACGTTATTATTCAAGGATTGGACCTAATCGAGACAGCTTGAGATAACAAGATTAGAGCAAACGAATCGGCCGACGAGTTCACCCGCAACAAGTGGCAAAATTGATGATAACTAGATAGTTTTAGTGTAGATCAACAAAGAGATCGGCTATCAGATTGCTGCATAAAAGATTAGATAGAAACCGATAGTCCTTTGATCGACACTAGATAAATTGTGAAATCTATTAAGTACTTAGCAAGAGATGAAACGATGATGCCTTACAAGAACTTGATAGAGATTGATAACTGGTAGATAAACTAAACAAAACTACAGCGATACGCCGGTAATTGAAGTCTAGAAAATCTGCTAAAATGAGCTTACCAACAAACCAGAGATTGATCCGATGCAGCCCTGCTTGATGAAAAAATCATCAAGAAAGTACTCTACTCCTACTCATAGGGTTTGTGCTGCCGAAAAGTGTTGTATTGAATTATTGATTGTTCTTTACAAAACCCTAAGTTCTGCTATTTATTGCCTGAGGCTAGAACTTCTAACTTAACACGCGACTTAACAAAGTTGTACCGAAAGAAAACAACCAAATCTACTAAATTTACAAAGTTTTCATAACACATCGGACTCTGGTAAAAGATCTGCTAATGTCACCTTCCCATCCGAGTCGTAGCCATTTGCCATGCCACCTTTGACTAAGCCTTGACCGTACCCTAACCATGCCAATGGTAGCTTGGATCAAGTCTCCGAGTATCTTGGACCGAACGAGCTATCGACCTCCCAAATATCTTGTATCGGCTTCACTTCCACTCACCAAAATTGTACTTGCAAAATTCTGTTGTCAACAACAAGTCATTCTAGGAATTATATTATAGACTAACACGGAGATAAAATGACCATATTTGCTTCTAGCTATTACCCATATTTGGTACTAATTGATTCTTGCATATACATACCCTTTCTAAATAGATTAAAATGACTAGTTTTTAGGATAAATTTTAAATTCTAGAGTGACTTGTTTTCTGGAGTATTATTTAGTAGTGTAACTTTCTAGGAATGGAAGTACGTGGAAAATTATCCCTTCCTGGTATGCCGCTAATAAGTAAACCCTCCATAAGGTGTGTTTATCAGTAGAGGAGTTGTGTATACCATACCATGCATGCATTGTAGTTGTATCGAGCTTAGTAAGCAGCGCACAAAATTGTCCCCTTCATAGTTATAAGCTGAGGTTTTTACATGTGTACTATTATAAAAAGTTGCCTCTTACTTATGTACCATTGGAAATTTGTAAAGTTCTTCAGTACCGTCTAATGGAATTTTCTTTCTCTACATACACTTTCATCCACCTTCCGTCTATTTCTTGCTATTGCCCGTCCTGATGTATGGGCCCCGGTTCGTGGCGCCGCCCGCCCCTCCTTTCCTTCTCCCCTAAGCCTTCTTCTTCCTCGCGCCGAGCCGAGCAGACCTCGTCGCTGGCCGAAATCCATCAGCCACGCCCCATCTCCCTTCGATCCCTAGAGCCAAAGCCTCCACCACCTCCTCCTCCACCACCGCCCGCCTTCACCAGCCCCGGTTGAGCCCTTCCCTGGCCGGAATCGGTCGATTTCTGGGCGGCTGGAGCAGCCAGCACCACCGAGCTCCGCCCCCAACGCCTCATCTCCCTTAAGCCTTCTTCCTTGCGCCGAGCCGAGCGGACCTCGTCGCCGGCCGAAACCCGCCGGACACACCCCATCTCCCTTAAATCCCTAGCGCCAAAGCCTCCCCCACCTCCTCCTCCACCTCCGCCCGCCTTCACCAGCCCCGACCGAGCCCTTCCGCGGCCGAAATCGGTCGATTTCCGGGCGGCTGGAGCAGCCTGCACCTCCGAGCTCCGCCCCCAACGCCGACGACCTTCTTCTGGCCCTCCTCTTCGCCTTTTTGACTCCCATCCCCAGTGAGATACTCGACCTCCCTAGCCGTCAGCATGGCCTCCTCTCGCCGGAATCGAGCTCCTCCAACACCTCCTCGTCGCGCCTCCTCCGGCTCCACCTCCCCTGCGCCCAGCCATGCCTCGGGTCCACCACCGCCGCATCGCTCATCCCTCGGACCGCCGTGGGCGCGCGCGGGGGCGAGCTCGAGCTCCGCCCCGGCCGCCGTGTCACCAGCTCCGCCCGGCAGCATGGACCGGTTCCATATGCCAGGACGGGCAAACAAGACAGGTAAAGAAAATTTCATTCGATGGTACTTGGTACTAAGCAATTCTAGAAATTTGCGATGGTACACAGTTAAGAGGCAACTTTTATAATGGTACACATGTAAAAACCTCTTTTAAATTGGCGTGTTCCAGAGTACATAAGTATAACTAATTAAACTCCTAATTGTGCAAAGAGAGTAGACAAAATGTAGTTCCTGATTGCACAAATTTTCTTAGAGCATCATTTTCTGATCCTGTTCCATTCCATGTATTACCAGTCTAATGCGAATCACGGATTAATATAAGGCTACTCTACATAAAACCTTCTATATATAAACGAGACCTCGGTTGTGTTGTCGTATTTGGTTTATCTGACATGGAGCATAACTCCAACACATATACGAGACCTTGGTTGTGTTGTCGTCTTGTCGACATAACGGGGGAAGATATATTATTATACCACGAAACCAATCATCGTCCTCTATCAATCAATCATCGTCCTTGTTGTAGACACGATCGGCCGCTTCCCATGGCTGCGGCAGCCGCGACCGCCGCGTTGCTGAGGTCGCCATCCAGCCGCGTCCTGTGCTCTGCCGTGGTCTGCAAGCCGGTGACGGGGTCCTGCGTGTACAGGATCGACGGGTACTCGCACCGGAGCCGACTGCTCGCGAACCGCGAGCGCGACTAGTCGCCCGCCTTCGACATCAGCGGCCTCAGCTGGTGCCTCAGGCTGTTCCCCAACGGCGACACCACGGAATCCAAGAGCCACATCACCGTCTATCTCGAGGGCAACCCAGGCGGCGAACGCGTCTCGGCCAGGGCAAAGTTCAGCGTGCTCGACCGGCGCGGGAACCCGGCGGGGTTCGTCCACGACACCTTCAAGCAACGACACAGCTGGGGCTGCAGTAAGTGGATCGCCAGGGAAGAGCTGGAGAGCTCTGGTACCTCGTGGACGACTGCTCGAAAGGAATCGGTGCTCGTAGCCTAAGAGGCGGAGGGATTAAATTAGGTAAACTTAAAAGCTTAAACTAGTTTGCACAAAATTTAAACTAAAATATACTATCTAGATGTGCAACTAGGGTTCTTCTAGTGAGAAACTCTCACCCCAAAAAATTTTGCAATCTATAGCCAATCCTATCAAGATGCTACTTTATGAAAGTAAAAACACGTAAAAATTGCAAGTAATAAATACGGAAGCTCAAGAGAGAGGATGAGAGGAAGCAAACTCTTACGCGAGGATTTATCCCGTGGTTCCGTTAGCCACAAAGCCACTCCTATATCCACGTTGTTGAAGCACTCACAAAGAGTATTGCTTCCCGGCAACCAAGTCTCTTTCGAGACTCTTCTTGACTCGCCACCAAGGCTATATCAAGTCACCACGCTCACCTTCATCCCGCTTTCCACTAAGGAGCTTCTCCACGAAGGATGGGGGTCTCGATGTCCCCCGCACAAAGCCGTCGACGCCGCTCCACACCAAGCCGGAGGATCGTAGACTTGCCGGCGAGCCACAAAAGCTCCAAGGGGCCGGCACACCGAGATACATTTGTGGTTCACTTCTAGAACCAGCACACAAGGTTCACACCTTGCTTCTCTCACTCTTACAAGAGCTAATCCTAGCACTAAGACTCACAAATCTTGTGCTAACCTAAGGATGTGATCAATATGCTCTTGGGTGGCTTGGAGGTGTTCTTCAATGTGTCTAGGGTTTCTCCCAAGCTCCAGCACTCTTAAATGACCCGGGGTGAGGCATATATATAGGCCACCAACTCAAAGTAGCCGTTACTAGTCGTTTTTCCTTTTCTGCGCATAGCGTCGGTTTAACCAACCCCTCTGAGTCCAAATAGTAGTTGTTGCTGTTCTGACACTATACTATTGGCTGATGTCGTTTAACCGACTGATGCACCGATCCAGTTGATGACACCGTCGGTTTAAACGATCGTGAAGAGACAACCTCGGTTGAAGTTGCATAGCTCTCTGATGCTATGGTTAATGCACCGACGCTAGGTGTGTCGGTTCAAACCGATTGTACTGAGCAATTCTAGGCAGAAAATACAACCTCTCTGATGCGACTGACATTGCACCAACACCTTAGAAAAGATCATGTCGGTTCATCCGACTATGAAGGGATTTTTCTGACAAGATCAGCATACTAATTCCAATTGCACCGACCCGTTCATATTTGACACTGTCGGTTCAACCGACCCGTTGACTATTTCTGTCACTTGTCCAAATGGTCACTGAGATCCTCAATGCACTGACAAATATGATCTCTGCATTTTCACTGCGTCCGTTGTGTCTTGGAGATGATTTGGACTATCTTGGAGATAGGTTGGACTACATCCATAGAACCTAAAAATCCTACAAACTTGAGCTTACAAACTCGTTGGTCCCATTGATCATGTTGTCACTCAATCACTAAAATTACAATATGGTCTAATGGGGCCATTTTCCTTACACTGCTTCTCCGTCCAGTGCGACACCGTCGTCACAATTGTCAGAAACTGTCGTGATCATCTGGTCTTTATCTCTGGAACGAAGTAGCGATTCCGGTGCGACGACCTAGGTAGCTAGGGTTGTACGTGGTTTTAGATACTATGTCGATTAAGGAGCTGCATTGTTCTTTTTACCTTTTTAGATTATGGAAAAAAGTCCAGCCTCAGCTGTCCCAGGGGAAGCTTGCAGCCAATGGTTTACACAAAATGCAGTACTGAGCCTGCCCAGATCACTCAAAACGTTTACAGAGTTCAGCAAACCAAAGAAAACTAAGAGCATAGCACTAGCACTCTATTCTGTTTCTGAACTTCCAACCAAATTTGCTGAAGATCTCCATCACATTACACTCCAGCTGTTTGCACTTTTCTTTCAAGAGGACCCTCTCTTCCTCTTTAGATAGCAAAGACCAGCTCCTAATCCAGTAGGTCCCCTTGAAGATGACCTGCAAAAAGGATTTAGTGATCGAATTTTTGAAAATCACATCATTTCTACTAAGCCATATGGCCCAACAAAGAACAGAAGCTCCAATCATGATTGCCTTTCCGTATTTTAAAGGGAAGCTTTTGTACCAAGGCCCAAATAGATTTGCTACACTTGACGGAGGTGTAATGCCAAAAGACAGGAACAAAGAATTCCAAATGAACCTTGACATATGACAATCAAAAAACAAATGTTAGATGGTCTCTTCCCTGCTACAGAAACAGCATCTAGTGCACCCTTTCCAATTTCTTTTCACCAAATTATCCTTAGTTAATATGACTCCCTTTTTTAGATACCAAAGAAAAACTTTGATTTTCAATGGAAGCTTCAGCTTCCAGGAAAAACAGAAGTCAGGGAGAGAGTTCTCTCTCATCAGATCCTTGTACATTGAGTTAACAGAAAAGGATCTTTTGTTTAAGGACCATATGAATTCATCTTTTCTATCATTCAGTTGAACCCCCATTACTTTTCCCACTAGATCATGCCAAGAAATCAAGTTGTCTCCCACTATAGCCCGTCTAAATGAAATTTTCAGAGGGATTGTGCTTAGAACTTCCACAACTGAAGCATGTTTCTTCCTCACAATGCCATAAAGATTGGGATACCTACTCATAAAGGGCATATCACCGATCCAGAGGTCTTCCCAAAATCTAGTTTGGGTTCCACCTTGAACTCGGAAACTACCTCTAGACAACAAATGATCTTTGATTTCCATTAAACCTGACCAAAAATGGGAATCCCCTGGCTTTTTTTCCACCTGTGCTAAAGTCTTGTTCTTCAAATATTTACTTTTGAGGATGTCTTGCCAAATTCCATCTTCATTAAATAGCCTAAATAACCACTTACTTAGTAGGCAAATGTTTTGGTTTTCAAGATTAATGATTCCTAAGCCTCCCACACACTTAGGTGTGCACAAAAGGCTCCACTTAGTAAGTCTATACTTTTTCTTATGCCCATCACCCTGCTAGAAAAATCTTGATCTATAATAGTCAAGTTTCTTAAGGACACCTTTAGGTATTCGGAAAAAGGACATCATGAACAATGTAAGCTAGAAAGTACTAAGTTAATCAAAACCAGTCTCCCTCCTATTGACAAGTGTTTACCTTTCCAGCTCCCCAACTTCTTTTGAAATCTATCCTCTACCCCAATCCAATCTTTATTTGAAAGCTTTCTTGGGCTCATAGGAACGCTGAGGTACTTGAAGGGCATACTCCCCTCTTTACAACCAAACACCTCCACATAATCACCTACCTTTCTTGAAGCCTCTCCAAAATAGCACAACTCACTTTTGTGGAAATTAATTTTGAGGCCCGAAACCTTTTCAAAGGCACATAGTACCAATTTTAGATTCTTGGCCTCCTCCAAATTATCTTCCATGAAAAAAATTGTGTCGTCGGCATATTGTAGAATCGAAATTCCACCATCTACCAGATGAGGAACTAGCCCCTTAAATTGTTCATGTTTTGTGGCTCTAGATATAAGGATAGATAGCATATCTGCAACTAAGTTAAAGAGTACCGGTGAAAGAGGATCCCCCTGTCGTAAACCCTTCTTAGTTTGGAAGAAATATCCCAAATCATCACTAACTTTAACTCCAACACTTCCTCCGGTAACAATGCTCTTGATCCACCGGCACCAAACCGGGGAGAACCCCTTCATTCTTAAAGTTTGTTGCAAAAATGACCAACTGACCTTGCCGTAGGCCTTTTCAAAATCTAATTTTAGAATCACACCACTCAATTTCTTCTTCTGTAATTCATGTATTGTCTCATGTAAAATAACCACTCCTTCCATAATATACCGTCCTGGGATAAAAGCCATCTGTGTGGGTCTTATCACTTTGTTTGCCACCATCGAGCGTCTGTTCGCCACAACCTTTGTAAAAATCTTAAAACTCACATTGAGCATGCAAATTGGCCTGTACTGCTGGACCATTTTAATCTCCTTCTGTGTTTTGGGAGCAAAGTTATGATCCCAAAATTTAAACTGAAGAGAGGGAGGTACCCTTTGTGGAATTCCCTAAACATAGCCATCAGATCATCCTTAATTAAACTCCAGAACACTTGATAGAACTCTGCCGGGAAACCATCAGGCCCCGGAGCCTTGTTGTGCTTCATTTGGAAAATCGCAGTTCTAATCTCATCTTCCAAAAATTCAGCTGTGAGGACTTCATTTTTGTATGTCTGCCTGCTAGAGGGATATCATCTCTTATGGATTCAACCATAGTGAAATTATTCCTTTCTGGTGAACCAAAAAGACATTTGTAGTATTTTGTTATGTACTCCTTCAGATTATTCTCCCCCTATGACACCTTCTTCTTGTTCCAGTTTAAAAATTTGTGTCTTTCGTCGTTTTCCATGGCAACCAATTGAAAATACTTTGTATTATTGTCTCCTTCCAGCAATGCGGTTGTTTTGAATTATTGGGTGCTTCCGTTCTGGGGCTATTCCAATGCCGCAGCCTGTCTCTTGCATCACCGGTGCAGGTGTTAAACTTGACGCTCCCGGCGCCTATAAATTGCTTTCTACTTATTAATTAACGCCGGAATCATTCCGGGTCGTTTGAAAAGAAAAAACACCTGTGCCTCATAGAGGTTGCTTCTGATTGCCAGAGGGGCGCAGCAGAAACACAATCTGTTTTTTAGAAACTGAACCATAAGACAACAGCTGCATATACTTCATGCAACTAGTTTCTCTCTCAAAAAAAAACCCTTCATGCAACTCATACTTCAAGCACCAGTACTTGAAATACTTCCCCGATCCAAAAGAAGTCATTTTAGGAAGTTTGTGACAAATTAATAGGATGTTAAATGTTCTTGT
Organism: Panicum miliaceum; assembly: GCA_032594955.1. Taxonomy (NCBI): domain Eukaryota; kingdom Viridiplantae; phylum Streptophyta; class Magnoliopsida; order Poales; family Poaceae; genus Panicum; species Panicum miliaceum. Next base: position 16,453,194 of record CM064062.1, read on the forward strand.
TTGGCCCTATTTAGTAGTCATATTTGACACTCGTTGATTGTTGCATGCACATGCACCTAATAAATAGGGTAAAATAACTTATTTTTTGAAATAAATTTTGAATCATAGACTGACTGGTTATTTGAGATGGAGGGGGTATGTCTTAATAGCAAGCAAATCAGTGACGAAACAACCAATATTTCAGGGATAATACAACATCAAAAAGTATGGAGACATAGAATTACATGAACAGTAATGCTACTGATCATACGTCTGATGTCTGTCCATCGGTCCGACGCTCAACACATGTTGCACGAGATAAATACCAATATTGCAATTATTGTTTCTTTATGTTTTGTAGTGGATGTTGCACGAAACATGGTGTCAATGTCGCGATGAGAATTTCTATTCCCGAATCGGATATCAGGATTATGTTGCAAGCGTTGATTTCTGATGTTGCAACTGTTATTTATTAATGTTGCGACGGATTGTCCGATGAAAAAACTCTGATCGGACGTCCGGGCGCCAGTAGTGCCGTTACATGAATATCCCCGTGGAAAGATTACGATAAACAAATGAGCGATCCATTTCACACACACACACACACACACACACACACACACACATATATATATATATATATATATATATATATATATATATATATATATATATATATATATATATATATATATATAGGTGAAGCAAAGCATGAGTTAGGTGCCAACACTACTAGAAAACAGCCTTACAGTACCGGGTGGTAAGGTCCTTAGGCACCGGTTTGCCACCTGGTACTAGAAAAACGAGACTAAAAGGCTCGGCTTTCTACACCGGGTATTTGAACCGGTGCCTAAGGCCCCCTTTGGTACCGGTTGGAAAGACAAACTGGTACCACAAGAGCTGCCATGCTGACGCAAGCTGGCAGCCCCTTAGGTACCAATTGGAGTTTGCAGCCGGTACCAAAAAGTTTTCCACCTTTTATCCTATTCCTATTTTATTTTTATTGTTTATTACTATTTATGCATGCAGAATTGGTACGCGTACCCGAGCTATACACTACTATATGATTATTAGCCGTGTTCAAGTTAAAATAATGTACGAAAATAACTAAGTGTCACTGCAAATCATGCAATTAAGTTATTTTAACAAAATAATATTTACAAATATACAAATATCATGATTACAAGCACTAGAAATCATTTGTATCACGACGTCGATATAGGTTCTCTATGGACCGAATGGCTATCGTGGTATAACTTGCCTTTAGGTACCTAAGGTGCGCCGATGGGCGGGAAACGAATTCCCACCCTTTAGGTACTGGGTCAATATTTCAACCCGGTACCTCAAGGCATACAGGAAATTCATTTCCTACCGTTTCATTTTTCTTTCTTCTTTGGTTTTGTTTAGTTTTTGCTTTTCTGCTGAAAGTCTTTTAGTTCCTTAGACAATTATATATGGGTGCAAAAATTCACCTAAATATCTGTAAGTATTGCATTTTTATGTGTGAGAGTTAGAGAGAGTGTGTGTGCGTGTGAGAGTGAGCGTGAATGTGTTGTGTGTGTGAGAGCTAGAGAGAGTGTGAGAGAGAGGGTGAGTGAGTGTGTGTTAGTCAAAGAATTATATGATGACTAAAAATTATTCAAAATAATAAAAATATAAATGATGATTAAAAATATTACATGACTCAAAATATTATATTATGATTAAAATTTATTCAAGAGACAATTAATCACCTAATGAATATTAACCTATTCATTAACCTTGTGTGTGTGTGTGAGCGAGTGTGTGTTAAAGAGAAAGAGAGAGAGCGTGTGTTTATTTATTAACAACATAATCTCCTCAAAAAAATATAATATTACAAATACTAGCAATGATGAGTCAAAATATTACATGAATACTTGAGATGATGAGTCAAAATATGTCAAGAGAATACTAAACATCTAATGAAATATTAACGATAGTTTTTTTTACAATGGTTCCTTCATTATGATCATAGCGTACGTAGGAAGCGTCCTCCTGGGCTAAAAGAATACTTGTGTCAACATCCACTGTGAATGGAGTCATGTCTTCATATAATATGTGTAATAATTATTATATCATTGGCTAACTACATCTAAATCACTTGCTAAGTAAAACTAAAAAATTAATTAATAAGTGTATAATAATTATAAACTAAATCAAAGGCTGAGCTAAAAAAATAAGTAACCTTGAGCCAAAAAAACTGCAAAAGCTTCCCTCCCCTCACCTCACACGGCTGCCATGAACAGCGCTGCATTCATGGCAGCTCGAGGAGGTGGAGGGGAACTGGTATATATAGACAGCAGCATTAGTACCAGGTCGTGGTATGACCCTGCGCTTATGGCCTCTACAAAGGCACCGGTTCGTGCCACAAACCGGTACTAATGCTGTTGGGCTCACCGGGCACGGATTGGAGGTATGACCCGGTGCTCATGGCCCCTACATAGGCACCGGGTTGTGCCATGACCCGGCGCTTGGGGCACCATGAAGCCTTACACACCGGCTCATGTTACGGACCCACACGACCCGGTGCCTAAGGCTCTTTATAGGATAGCCACAGTTGCAGCCATCAGTACTAGCTGCAACAGCAAGTGGTACTTTAGGTCGGAATCTTTAGCCTGTTTTCTAATAGTGCAACAAATGAGGAAATTAGACTCTTCTATGAATGGAGTTGGTGGACCTTTAGCCTCGCCTCTCAATCTCCCAAACCATTGCGCTCGCTCTCTCGAGAGAGAGAATTAACATGAATGAGTCCACACACACGACGAGGAGGGGTACCTCGGATGGGCTTTCAGGTAAGATTCTTTTGGCACTTAGCAAATGGACTCTCGCCCCTTGGAATTGCAGATGAGCTTCAGAATCACAATTTAGCAAAGATCAATTGCATCAGATACAAACTCCATGTTACTTTTAAGAAAAATTGTTTATGTCCTTCCTATTTTTACCGGATCGGCTGCCGTACCATCCTGCCACACGTAGGTGCGTTGGATACTATGTCTTTGCATGCTTTATCTTTCCAAACATGTAGACGTAGGAGTAATAATTCCTAGATTATTATGCTCTACTCCTCTATTATGATGTGGTCGTCGGCCGGCGGCACCCTGCGCTCCGCCTCCGCTGCCATCATCTGCCGGCCACCGATGGCGTGTACCCAAGTGCTCTCCTGCAGGGTCGCCGGCTATGCGAACACGACGCAGCCCCAGCCGATCGGCGCTAGCGACGCGTCCGGCGATCGCAGCAGCTCCGCCGATCATGTCTCGCGCTCCGCCTCCACCGTCACCTGCAAACTGTTCAAGGGCTCCCACGTCCTCAGGGTCCATGGCTACTCGCTCCTGAGCAAGATGAAACAAAAGAGGGTCGACTCGCCGGCCTTCGACGTCGGCGGCCGCATGTGGATCCTACGGGTATACCCCCACGGCAAACATGATGAGGAGGAGGACGAGGAGGAGGACGACGCCACCGAATACCATACGGACTACAACGCCGGCGAATCCGAGTTCTCGGACCACGTCGGCGTCTACCTTCACCGTTTCGACAGCAGACCCCACAGCGAGACCGTCTTGGCGAGGTTCCAGTTCAGCATACTGGATCAGCTCGGGAACCCACGGGGCGCTTCGGCTCCCATGGCTGGTGCAATTTCGACCACAGGGATAACGAGTGGGGCCACCCCGATTGGATCAGCAGGAAAGAACTGGAGAAGCCTGAATACCTCAAGGACGACAGCTTCGCCGTCCGGTGTGACTACTACGTCGATCTGCACGACGAAAGAATTGGAGAAACCTGAATGTAATGCCTCAACGACGACACCTTCGACGGCCAGTGCGACGACGTCATCGCAACTGGCATTGAGGCCTCGATCTAGCTAGCTAGTCAGAGCCAGCGTCTCTTGTTTCGCTGCAGCTATTTTTCTCTAGTACAAACATGTTATTTATTAAATTGGAAATTACCAGAATCATGTGTGTAGTGTCATCTTGCAAAGTACTATCCGCTTGTTAAGAGGTTTTGAGAACATATTAAAAGAGAACAACCATGTTGTCCTCGTAATTCTGAATCTTTGATCCTAATATTTGTTTCTTCCCTATCATTCGTTCTAACTCTCATTTGTATTCTCAATGAGGGTTTTATGTTTTGTTTTCAAATAAACGAAATTCTTCCATTTTAATAAAAAAGATGCTCGGTTGCAAAAAAAATGAAATTCATGAAATATCATATTTTTTCGATTAGAAAGTTCACTCAAATTTTTTTAAAAATATTAACTATTTAGACAGCTTATTAAATTTAGTAGAGATACGACATTCACAACTTGGGTAGTAGTTGGGTCATGGTTTTGCGGTTCGCTCTCTACTATTTTGCCAACTGGAAGCCCAGGCTCTGAGTCATTGCTGTGCGCAGCTGCGTGTTCAATTTTTACAATTAACTAGCAACATGTCCGTGCGTTGCAACGGAAAGATATAAATAAGCATAAAAATTATTAAAATTGTATGTATCATAGAATCACAGTACATACAAATTTAGTCACCAAAGATGAAGATGTAAAATATGAAAATATATTTCATAATATACGTAACGGTGTTTGTTTGTAATTTAGGATAATTTAACTTATGATAAATTTTAAAAAATATAATGTTTTTGGATACAGATGAACTATATATATCATGTGAAAGTATATATGTCATGTGAAAGAAAGAAACCAGCAACATTTAATCTTTCCCTCGATTCATACTTTTCTATTTAGTGCTTTATTTATTTCTAGATCCAGTAATTAACAAGAGCCCGCGCTCTCCATGTGAAAACTAAACTATATATCTTTACATATTTCTAAAATTATATATCTTTACATATTTCTAAAAACCAGATTGTTTCCACGGTATGTTTTTTGGGTTTATTTAATTATAGAAAAAAATTAGTTTTGTAGCATCGAAAGATTACGACTTCTATAAAATATCATAAAAATGTTTGCCCTGTAAAATACCAATAAAAGATGCAAATATTACCTCAAAGTACCATTCTGTTATATTTGTTCACAGAAAATTTTGTTTTGGCTCTTTTTAGCACAAATGGTAGAGACGAAATGATTTTTCTGCCCTGAATCATGTAGCACCATCCACTATAGTTGCTGCCGACCTTATCCACTCCTATCGCTCTAGCCTCCTGGAGTCCTGCTCCCTAGCGCCGCCCAATTCTCGATCCGGCCGCCGCTCCCCACGCTCCTCCACGGGCGGTCTCAGCGCTCGAAGGGCAGCCGGCCTCGGCACCCATAGCCACGGCGCTCTATTGGCAGCCAAATTTGGCAGAGGCTGCGGCCGACCGGTCAGACCGGTCTGGCCAAATGTAATCCGAGTAGGGGTAGATTTATAATTTTTAGATCTTTGTAAATCTATTCGTGAAGGGGTACGACTTCCCCGGCCTATATATATAAAGGCTAAGGCCGATTGAGGGCTATTCCCAATTGAATCGATACAATCTGTCATTTACTTTATCTCTCAAACCCTATCTTTTCCAAACCCTAATTGTTGTTCTTCGCTCGTCTCTACGGCGTTTGAAGGCGTTCTGAGTGGCCTGCCGACCTCAGAGCAACCCTAGATCCGTAAGCTCCAACGGGGTCCCTCCCGAGCTCAAGGTTTTAGGTCTTCACAGCGCTTCCTGTCTAACCGGTCTAACCGGTTGCCCTGGCCGGTCTGACTGGTCAGCGCGCAGGCAGCTCGTTGGTGCTGATCATGCTGACAATTTGCGCGTTCTAGCGCATCCGAGTGTGTTTGGCGCAATTCTATGTCAACACACTTTTTGGTGACTCCGCTGGGGAAGAGGATCTTAGTTACACGTAAACCGATCTAGTCTACTCCCCAAAGAAGATGGGCTCCAACTCCGAGATCAGCAAAGAGAACATCGTATCAGCGATGATGGAGGAGCTCACCTAAGAGGAGCGCAAGTCCTACCCGATCGCCTAGTAACACTTCAGGGCGTGGTTCTTGAAGGGCTTCAAGAAGGATCGGGGTGGCTTCGTCAAGAGGGTCGAAGAATTCGTCATGCCATCCTTCAAGCTAAATAACAATCAGATTGAAGAGATCCCTAATGTAAGCAACGGACCCACTGATTTACTTAAGCAATTATCACTCATGGTAGATCACAAAATTTTTGTTGCGCAATTAACTGCGGGTGATATGCTTGCTTCTATGTCCGATGACATAGATGCGTTAAGAAAAAATAAAAATATGGTAGATACTTCTTATGCTTCGGACGTCATAAATCCTAGTCCATCGGCTACGCCACTTCCTGCATCAGATACACTATTAGGCATGCCGCCGGTCTATTTTGCAAGGCAAACTCCACCTCCGACATCGGTCCACACAGGACCGGTCAGACCGGTCAGGTGATCGGTCAGACCGGTGCTATGGTGATTAGCCCACCATCGCCTACACCGCTTTCGTCTGTCCCTAGTTCGGCTCCTTCTAGCCGAACCAATGAAATGGTGGCACATGTGCTACCTCATACTGCACCAGCAAGTGGTGTACCGCAAGGATCCGGTTCCCATAATGGACCGATTCCTAATGCTACGCAAACAATGGCGCCTACTTATCCTACTTTGCATCGTCTTGCGTCTGCATCTCAAGCTTCAACCAGCGGGAGTTATCAAGCCGATTTCTCTAGATTCAAAGAGGATCTGGCTAATATGATTAAAACTAAGCTGGGGGCGGATATGGGTAGTTCACGGTTGTATCAAAAACCGTATCCTCCAACTTGATTTTGTTTCTTATCATGCTGGTTGGCGTGTTCCTGAGTTCACTAAGTTTAATGGTGATGATACTCTCACGACTTGGGAACACGTGAGTCAATACATTTTGCAGTTGGGAGAAGCTGGTTTCCATGATGCTTTACGGGTGCGTTTATTTTCTTTATCTTTGACTGGAACCGCTTTCTCTTGGTTTTCCTCGCTTGCTACAAATTTTATTCAGACATGGAATCAATTAGAGAGAAGGTTCCATGATCACTTTTTTAGTGGGGAAAATGAGGCTAAATTGACAGATTTGACATGGGTTAGGCAAGGCCGAGATGAATCAGAATCTGATTATTTTAGGAGATTTAAAGATATAAAGAACTGATGTTTCAATTTAACAGTTTCTGAAAAAGATTTGGCGGATTTGGCTTTTGCGGGCTTGCGGTCTTATTTGAAAGAAAAACTTGAAGGTTACGATTTTCTTTCCGTTAATCATTTGCAAGTAAAGGCCGTGGGTTTGGAATTTAAATTAAAAAACGCAAAAGATACCTATAAGACTCATCGGTCCAACACACATGTTGTGGATCAGGATTCCGATAGCTATGAGGAGAAAGAGGTATACGCCGCTGAGTTCGTTTGGCCATCAAAGGCCAAACCATGTTCTCGCCCCTCACTCAAACCGACTCAAAAGAATCGGCGAGATGAAGTAAAGTTTACTTTTGATGTTTACAAATGTGATCGTATTTTTTATGAATTGCTTAAGAACGGGACATCAGGTTGTCTCATGCTATACCATCGGCGGAAGATCTGAAACGGCATGCATATTGTAAGTGGCATATTTTTTTTCGCATGCGACTAATGATTGTAGTGTTTTCCGTCACCAGGTACAATCGGCAATTGATGAAGGACGATTGATACTAGCTGAGATGAAAGTTGACAAGACTCCCTTCCCTGTTCACATGTTGTATCTGAACAATGCTAAAGTTCTCATTCGGCCAGAGAAGGCCGAAGGAGCTAAAGGGAAGAACGTGATTATTGGGAAGCCAAGACCGAAGGATGTCAATGACAAAATTCCAGTCAGAAAAGTGATGCTGGACAAGATCCCTGATGGCAAGGAGTCTCTGAAAAATACCATTAAAGCTTCAAGGCCCGAGGGGCAAGAGAGTCCACCACATGATGTGAATCGGCCTGCTGTCTAGGTGCGACCGGTGAGACAGATTGCCCCAACCGGTCCGACCGGTCCTGTCCAGGGCCGACCCCGGACTTTCAAGCCTAAACACCCAGAAGTGGGTACTTGGAAGACAAATGAATCAAAGGTGCAGGGAAGTTTTGTGAAACATAAACCTACCTTTGGTCAGCTCTTGAACAAGTACACAAAGGCCGTTCGGAATAATCGGCCGCTAAAAAGAGACCTAGGTCACCGCCACGCTCAGATAGACCTTTATCTCCTAGGGGAGAATCCAGTAAGCGTCGGGGTGATATAACTACTTTGTTCCCTCCAGAGAAGGTGTACGTTACCATGCCATGGGCGCTGCTAGCGTCTAATTCTTCGTGCCCGTCATGGGAACATGAGGGGATCAGAATGCAATGTTTCTCAATGCCATGCCCTCCGCAACATTAGGATGAGGAAAGTTTCAGAACATTGGTGCTTGACCGATTGGAACCACGCCAATCGGGCCCGGCACGACATGCCCCACCGATCAGACCGGTTGAGGACCGGTCAGACCGGTCTCGTCAGACACCGGCTCGTGATTCTACTCCAAGACAGGAATATCGTGTCAAGGAGAAGAAAGAAGAAATTCAGCCCAGAGTTGATACAGGAAAGGCCAAAGCCGATGATATTGTGCAGATTAGCGAGATTAAAGTGGTTGTGCAAGACACGGGCAAAAGACCGATGATGTTTGGTAAATCGGTCAATTCTCTCGTTGAGAAGTCCGTCATGGCCAATGATCATGAAGCTAGTAGCAGTGGCACAGCAGACAAATACCATCAGCCAAGGTGGTGTCCTCCGGGATTGACTCATACACAAAAGAGGAAGTTGCAGCGCTTGCGAAACAAAGAGAAGAAGAAGGAGGAGGCCGAGAGGCTGAGGGACGAACACTTCAACAAATACAAGCCTCTGGTCCCTCAAGGCAAGGTGTGGTGCGTTAAGCCGGTTGGCCAACCTGCGGCACGACCGGTCGGACCAACCTCGCCGACCGGTCAGACCAGTGCATCTGACCGGTCAGACCGCCTTGAGCAGCCTGCCAGACCGGTTGAGCTCAGTGCAGAGCAGCAAGCCAAATCAGCAGCGCCTGTTTCGATTTCTCATGGTGATGAAATGTCGTTGGTTCCCTCAACACGGGATGATGAGGAGCTAGTGGATTACGAGATGTCTCCAGACCACAGCAACATGGATATCAATGTGGTGCACTTATCTTTAGACAACTTTGTGGTGCCGGAGGAGGAGGTTGCTCACCTTCAGTTTGGGCATCGTGATGTTGTGTTCCAGAAGCCCAAAGAATCGGATAACCATTTGAAAGCTCTCTACATGAGAGGCCACATTAATGGAAGGCCAATTTCCCGGATGCTTGTTGATGAAGGGGCCATTGTAAATCTTATGCCCTATACGTTGTTCAAGAAGCTTGGTGGGAAGGACGAAGAGCTGATCAAGACGAACATGACAGTCAGCGGTGTGGGTGGAGGTGATCCTATCGGCGCCAAGGGGGTTGCTTCCATGGAATTGACCGTCGGGAGCAAGACGATCGCTACTGCCTTCTTCATTTCCGAGGTGCAAGGTAACATTAGTTTAATCCTTGGACATGATTGGACTCATGCCAATCAATGTGTGCTGTCTACCATGCATCAATTTCTTATTCAGTGGATCGGCGATGAGATAAAAGTGGTGCATGGTGACACTTCATCTTTCATTGCTATAGCCGATTCCAATTCTATTGGTGCGCATGATAACATTAAGTGCTTATCGGGCTTGGATCTGTCCTATTATGAGTTGATCAGCTGCACCAAGGATGCTTTTGTTACTGCTACGTTAAAGCCGATGGAGAATCAGCTAAATCATTCGGTGTGATCAAGATGAGTCAGATAGATGACTCAGACACGACCAGTTAGATCGGATACGCCAGCCGGTCTGACCGGTCTATCCAAGATCGGCGCACAGGTGCAACCGGTCAGACCAGTGGGTCCGATCGGTCAGACCGGTCTAGTTCAGAATGGTTGCGGCAGCGGTTGATCACTATCGGGCACGTATGAACGATATGTGTGAAGCCATTGAAGAACTTGATGATATAGATAAGTTGGGCCAAGGTTTTACGTCGGTTGATCCTTTAGAGAAGGTAGATATTGGGGATGGTGCTATTCCTAGGCCAACTTTTGTAAACATAAATTTATCAGCTGAGTATAAAGCCGATTTAATAAAGTTATTAAAGGAGTATGCTGATTGTTTTGCGTGGAATTATACTAAAATGTCTGGTTTGAATCGTGATTTGGTTGAGCATCGGTTGCCAATTAAGGCCGATTTTAGACCTTATAAACAACCTGCTAAGCGTTTCAATCCTATTATATATGACCGAATTAAAAAAGAGATTAATCGTTTATTAGATGCTGGTTTCATTCGATCTCGTTGTTATGCTGATTGGATCTCTAATATTGTGCCTGTTGAGAAGAAAGATTCGGGAAAAATCAGGGTTTGCATTAATTTTAGAGATCTTAATAGAGCTACTCCCAAAGATGAATATCCTATGCCTATAGCCGATATGTTGATTAATGAAGCTTCTGGGCATCGTGTTATTAGCTTTCTTGATGGTAACGCTGGTTACAATCAAATATTCATGGCCGAAAAAGATACGTCTAAAATGGCCTTTAGATGTCCGGGATTTGTTGGTCTGTTTGAGTGGGTTGTTATGACTTTTGGATTAAAAAATGCTGGTGCCACTTATCAAAGGGCTATGAATTTGATCTTCCACGATTTACTTGGTGTCATCTTGGAAATTGGAAGTGTACATTGACTTTATTATGATTAAATCGGCTAGTTTAGATCATCATTTAGCCGATTTAAGACTTGCTACTAAAAGAATGCGTCGGTATGGTTCGAAGATGAATCCACTCAAATGTGCTTTTGGTGTATCAGCTGGGAAGTTTCTTGGTTTTATTATTCATGAAAAAGGCATAGAGATTGATCCTAAAAGAATTGAAGCCATGAAGAAAGTTGAGGCTCCTACATGCAAGAAGGATTTGCAGAAATTTCTGGGCAAGGTGAATTTCTTGAGAAGATTTATATCTAACTTGTCTAGAAAGATTGATGCGTTTACTCATATTCTTCGGCTAAAGAATGAGGCCGAATTTGCTTGGGGGCAAAACAGCAAGAAGCATTCGAGAAGATCAAGCAGTATTTGTCTTCACCACCAGTATTAAGGGCACCTAGGAGAGGGATTCCTTTCAGACTTTATGTGGCAGTCAAAGACAAAGTTATTGGGGCTGTTTTGACTCAAGAGATTGAGGGCAAGGAGTATGTCATTACCAATATAAGCCGACGAATTATTGATGCGGAGACAAGGTATACTTTTATTGAAAAATTATGTCTGTCTCTATACTATGCTTGTACCAAGTTGAGGCATTACCTACTATCTAGTACTTGCATAGTAGTATGTCACCGATGTGATCAAGCATATGTTATATAAGCCGATTTTGAGTGGTAGAGTCGGCAAGTGGGCTTATGCATTGGTTGAGTATGATTTGGCTTGTGAGCCTTTGAAATCCATAAGAGGCCAAATCGTAGCAGATTTTATTGTTGAACATCGGATTAATGATGAGCATGATTTAGAAGTCGGCTATGTCACTTGCACACCATGGAAGTTTTATTTTGATGGATCGGTTTGTGATGAGGGTCAAGGAATTGGTGTTGTTCTTATTTCTCTGAATGGTGCTGTTTTTGAATTCTTAAACCGATTGGAAGAAGCTTGTACAAATAATCAAGTTGAATATGAAGCACAACTTCTGTTTGGCTTGGTATTTTTGCAATCCATGGGCGTGAAACATGTTGAGGCCATTGGTGATTCACTTCTGGTGGTGCAGCAGGTATCCAAGGTATGCCAATGCTATAATGGTTCTCTAAATGCATATCTTGATAGATGCCTTGATATCATCTCTTGCTTTGATGAATTCGTAATAAGACATATTCCAAGGGAAGAGAATGGGCAGGCTAACGCTCTGGCTCAACAGGCAACTGGTTATGTTGTCGTGAAAAAATATTTTCACCTTCGAAAGCCGATGCGAGCCAGGGCTGAAGTGCAGGCTCTGGACCAGCCGGTCCGACTGGTCGTGGAAATCAGTCTGACCGCCCAGACCGGTCTGACCGGTCATGATACCGGTTTGACTGCCCAGGCTGCTGGACAAAAAAAATTCGGCTGAGAAAATTGATTCAAATGATAAAGCTGAAGGTCTGGACTGGAGGGTTCCTATTATTACCTACTTAAAAGATCCCGGTTGAGGTGCAGATAGAAATATTCAGCGTATATCATTTAAGTATACATTGATCGATGGTGAGCATTATCGTCATACCGCCGAAGATTTACTTCTCAAATGTTTAGACTCGGATTAGGCTAAAGTTGCTATGGGGGAGGTCCATGAAGGCATCTTTGATACACATCAATCAGCTCCTAAAATGAAGTGGTTGCTTAGAAGAGTCGGTTTCTATTGGCCTAGCATGATATCTGATTGTTTCAAGTATTATAAAGGGTGTGGAGAATGTCAGCGATTTGGTAACTTCCAATTGGTTCCTGCTGCGTTGATGCATCCTATTATTAAACCGTGGTCGTTCCGAGGTTGGGGGTTGGATTTCATCGGTCAAATTAATCCTCCATCTTCAAAGGGACATCGCTTCGTGTTGGTTGCTACGGATTATTTTACTAAGTGGACCGAAGCGGTTCCTTTGAAGAACATGACACATAAGGAGGTGATTGAATTTATTACAGAGCATATTATTCATAGATTCGGTATTCCTCAAACTTTGACAACGGATCAAGGTTCTTCATTCATATCAAAGGAGCTACGTGTATTCACCGAATCTTACAAGATTAAGTTGCTCAATTCATCTCCATATTATGCTCAAGCCAATGATCAGGCAGAGTCGAGTAATAATATTTTGATCAAGCTTATCAAGAAGAAAATAGAAGAAAATCCTAAGAGGTGGCATGAGGTGTTGTCCGAAGCATTATGGGCTCATCGTATATCTAGGCATGGTACTACTAAAGTTACTCCTTTTGAGCTTGTGTATGGTTAGGAGGCCATTTTGCCCGTTGAGGTGAATTTGGACGCTTATAGATTGGCTAAACAAAATGACCTTTCTGCTATTGATTACCATGACTTGATGATGGATAATATTGATGAAGCGACCGATAAGCGATTGAGGGCTTTAAAGGAGATTGAAAAGGATAAGCTTCAGATGGCTAAGGCTTACAACAAGAAGGTAAAAGGTAAATCTTTTCAGGTTGGTGAGCTGGTTTGGAAGACAATTTTGCCTCTTGGGATGAAAAGTAAAAAGTTTGGCAAATGGTCGCCAAGTTGGGAAGGTCCGTACAAGATTATCAAAGTTATCTTCGGGAATTCGTATATGTTGGAGACGCTGCAAGGAGATCGTTTGCCCAGGGCTATCAATGGAAGGTACTTGAAGAAATATTAGATGCTTAAAGATGAAGACGGTCAATGCATGAGTATCGCCAGTATGCGCATGATGTAACACTTTTGATAGGTCTAGTTGCTTTTTGGCTTGCAACGCTCACCAAAAAGGTAGGGGGGCATATGTTGATAGCCAAATTTGGCAGAGGCTGTGGCCGATCGGTCAGACCGGTCTGACCATATGTAATCCGAGTAGGGGTAGATTTATATTTTTTAGATCTTTGTAAACCTATTCGTGAAGGGGTACGACTTTCCCGGCCTATATATATACAGACTAAGGCTGATTGAGGGCTATTCCCAATCGAATCAATACAAAAAGTCATTTACTTTATCTCTCAAACCCTAGCTTTTTCCAAACCCTAATTGTTGTTCTACGCTCGTCTTTACGGCGTTCGAGGGTGTTCTGAGTGGCCTACCGACCTCAGAGCAACCCTAGATCCATGAGCTCCGACGGGGTCCCTCCCGAGCTCAAGGTTTTAGGTCTTTGCGGCGCTTCCCGTCTAACCGGTCTAACCGGTTGCCCTATCCAGTCTGACTGGTCAGCGCGTAGGGAGCTCGTTGGTGCTGATCGTGCTAACGATCTGCGCGTTCTAGCGCATCCGAGTGTGTTTGGCGCAATTCTGTGTCAACACGCTCGCAGCCACGACACCCGCGATGACGGCATCCTCGGCCTCGGCACCCACGGCCACAACGCACGCGGCCATGACGCCCGTGATGATGACGCTCAGGGCCGGTGTCCACTGCCTTGATCCACTTGGCTACATCCGCCCCATGACGATGGCGTCCTCGACATCGGCGCCAAAGGGCAGCCGGGCGTGGCGCTCGCGGCCTCGACGCTCGCGACGATGGCGTCCTCATCCTCGGCACCCCCGACCACCGCGCTGTAGCCATGGTGCCGGATTTGCCGCTAGCCCTGCCGCCGCTAGCCATGGCTCCACGAAAACCACACTAATCTAGTGTTTTGTGAGAAATTGAAACAAAGGAGAGGGGACGTGGGGCTCACCGCCGGCGTCGGGTCGTCGTGTGCTCGCCACCTGGCCACCACCTGGTCCGAGTCTACCATGGCCGCGTTGTCGCAGCAGCCATCTTCATCAGCGCTGGCCCACCACGGTTCATCGCCGTTGGCCGTCATGGCGCCCACAGCCTCACCGTGGGGCCGACGCCGAAGGTGGCTGGTCTCACACTCTTGCGCCCTCCGTCGGTTCAGACCACGGCACGCGGTGTCGCCAGTCGGCGGCACCCAAATCGGTGCGTGGCATCGCTAGAACCGGCGGTGAGGACGATAGAGTTCAACTCGAGTAGGCGTGCAGGGACGGCATGGTATACAAAGCTGCGGACCCACCAGGCATTGAGTATTGACGCACCAATACAGAGGTGGGCCCCTTTTTCAGCGGCAAAAAAAGTGAGGTTGTATAAAAATTTCGTACAATAACAGTAAAAACTTGGTATCTCCCAAGTTTCACTACTACAAAAAATGATTTACCGCAATCTTTTTAAAACACCTCCGAGACAGGCAGCAACTTCAATCGTCTCGGTTGATGGTGTCGATTAACTGAAGCGGTCATTTTTTATTAACCGAGGCGGTTAAAAAATCGCCTAGCAAAATCGGTTAACTGAGGCGGGCACCATTAAATGTCTCGGTTAATCAATTAACCGAGGCGGGAACCCTACGGGGTCCGTCTCGGAAAATATTGAAGCCCAAAGAGGCCCAGAAGACCCATTACCACGGTTTCATATATATATATATATATATATATATATATATATATATATATATATATATATATATATCCGAGTTAGGGTTTCACTAGGGTTCAAATTTTCCCCAACTCCCACTCCCAGCCACCAGGGACTCTCTCTGCTCTGCTTCCCTCTCTCCTCCCTCCCTCCCAAGGCTCCCTCCACGGTGGCGGCTCCCTCTCCCTCCCACTCTCTTCTCGACGGTGACGACGGCGGGCATGAGATGCGGCGGGGCGGCTGTAGGCCCGGCAGGGCTCGGCGCGGCGGCACCTGCGCGGATCCGCGGCGGCGACCAGGGCGGCGCGCGCCCGAGCCAGCACGGATCCGCGGCGACGGCGGCGGCGACGTCCAGGGGGAGCGGCTGTGAGCCCGGCAGCGCTCAGCGTGGTGGCGACTAGAGCGACGCGCGGCCGGGCCAGTGCGGATATGCAGCGGCGGCCAGTTGCGTGCGGCTGGGCCGGCGCGGATCCGCGGCGGCGACGGCATGCAGGGCAGCGCGCCGGCCGGCGGTGCGTTCGGGCGGCGATGGGCTTGGCGGGCCCATGGATGGGCTCGCCGGGCTGGATTTTTCTTTTTTTTTAATTTTATTAACAGAGGCGGGCAGCAAACCATCTCGGTAAATGACTCATTTACTGTGATCCTACATCCGAGACGGTTGCGAAAAACACCTCGGTTAAGCGTTTTTGCCCGCCTCGGTTAATGTTTTTTTAGTGGTGTTTTAAGCTATTCATACATCTTTGGTACCTCCCAGATACCATAAGAATGCCCACGGCTGATGATGGATTTAGGCCTAATATGGGTAAATTTTGAGGTGAATTGTTTCAAATAATATTTCTTAGTATATACATCAAAGAATTGTTACTCCTACATTCTGGAAACATGATCCAGAGCGAAAATTGTAGTCTCATGGAGAAAGAAAATAAATGCTTCTATCGCTGATCTTTTGCCGTGGGATAGAAGCATGAGGACGCATCGCCGTATGATGTAAAGCCTCGCCTTCTGCTCCTTTAACATTCTGTTCAGGCTTCCGCTGCGCGTCCCAGGCCTCCTTGCCTTGTTCATCCTGGCACAGAAATCAGGGATGTGAATTGGGAAATGGGCAGGCTGAGAACTTGGAGCAAGGAAGCAATAGGTTTGAATGCTCAGGGAAGCGTGTAACTTTTACCTCCTTCAAGTTTAATTAAGGGGTCGTACTCTGAATCTAGGACACCTCGTAGTCTTTGATTGCAGCGAAAGCTAGCTTTTATTTGACCAGAGCATAAAAGGCAGATAGTTTGTCGTTCCTTACTTCTCTCTATTAGATTAGTTCCATATAAAAATTGATAATGGAGAAGCACACCATATAAGGTAGGGTAGCCTTTACCCATCAGGCTAGTATTTGAGTTAGGCTCAAGACCTTGATTGTTGTGGCCTCTGATGGATCTCGATCTGGATCTGATAGGGCGCCGGCTCGTAAGTATATCAGGTTGGGCCTGATTCCGCTGTGCAAATCTGGAATATCCGAATTTGAAAGGTCGCATGGGTTGTTTGTGGCTCGAGTATTTAGTCTCACATCCAAAATTGTTAATGGGGAGCACAATATATAGGTTAAGGTGGATCTGGTAGAACGCCGACTCGTGGGTATATCGGGTCGGGCCGGATTCCACTACACGCACTCTAATACTCTCAGCCTTAATTTTTGCGTATACAAAGCTTTCAGTCAACTGGCTTGGGTGTCAATTTAGCGGATTAGCAGAAGCGTCCATTATTTAATATGTTAATGTGCCAAATGTTCTATCTGGAGCCATTGTTCTAAGCAAATAAGGAGTTCCCGAGCGACAAATAAAGCGGGGTGGAGGGAGTATGTGCCAGAGATGGATGCTTCATGACTAAAGCAGAAGCCTTCAAGTTTAGTCCCACTTCACGAATTGATATTGAGCTGGACTAATACATGTATATACCATGTACATTCGTTTCTTACAAAAATCTTTGATATTCACATGAATACAGGTGCATACCGCTGCCGATACGCCTCTGCTCGCCGATGTTCGGGAATCAATCCAATTAGTTTTGTCTGAAGAAAATTGAATTAACTGCTGCCGGTTGTGAATTTAGTTTATCGAGAAAGAGATTGTGCATCAATGATGGCTGAAGTGAAGCAGCAGGTGGAAATTTCAGTTGAACATCTTTTGCATCGGGGACTGAATCGTGACTAAAATTGCTAAATTTTTTCGCTGCCTGTTACATGTAACTAAACAAGGATTATAATTTATTTGGTAACGAAGCACTTGTTACAGAACGAAGGAAGTTTTGATGTTTAACTTAACACGAAACCTTGCTATTATTGTATGTATGTTCGATCGAAAGCTCAAAACTACCAGTCGGTCAGTAATTCCCTAACATTCGTATAACTGGTGCATTGAAACGTTCAGAAGAACATCATTCAGTCAATAATGTACAGCTGTTTGAAATGAAACAAAATGTATTGCATTCATGCATGATATATCGAATACACTAGAGGATTGTCAACGTACGCAAGCAGAGTGCCAACGGGCCAAAGATCATTGAATGAATTAATCTTCCTCAGTATACTATATACACAAAAGAATTGTTACTATCAGACACTGGTGGACTTCGCAGATTCTGGTAGTGACTCATACATCCTGGAAAACGAAAATCCAGAACAAAAATTGTTGTGCCAGGCTCCAAAAAAAAAACAATGTGCCAAGCAATCAGTCATGGTGGGAGAGAAGCATGACAACACATCGTCGAATGATGTACAACCTTGCCTTTTGCTCCTTCAAAATTCTGCCAATTCCTCGACTACTCTTTCCTTGCCTCGTTTCCTTGTTCATACTGCTAGGAGGTAGTGGCTGTCTCTTAGGGAAAGAGCGGGCAATGCCGAGTTTAGTCTAATCCTTTGTTGTTGTATGGGAGAGTGGTTCTGCTTAATTAGGTTGTCTATTCTCACGGCATCTGGGTTGTTTATATAGGGATGAACTTGGAATCTTCATTTTGACGCTTTGAAATGATAGCTGATCAGAGGAAACAGTATGATTGAATTATCAGGAAGGCTCGCTGTAACTGCACTTTGTTCAGGTTTCAAGGCTTTGACTGTGAATATCTTGGGGCAGTTCTAGTCTCTGATTGCAGCAAAAGCTAGCTTTTGTTTGACCACATTATGAAAAGAAGGTAGCTGTGCCTTACTTCTGCCAAAGTTAATGTTTGTGTTCACTGAGGTTTCAGCCAACTAGCTTGCGCACCAATATCGCAAATTTTACGCATATACTTGTAATTTTAACTATTTCGTCTTTCTAAAAAGGTTGTAATTTTACCTTTATATGCAAAACTTTTGCTGCCATCAGCATTCATCAAAAGCATTTGGGCGCCGCCGTTTTGATGCAAGATAATGCATGGCCTGGAATCCTTGATATATTAGCACAATAATGCAATTGTATCTACACTTTATCACCATATATCTGGTGCCAAGGTCCGTAGGTGCCACCTTTAACTAGGAACTCCTGAACATTTATTTCAAACTTGATCCACTGCAAAGCAAGCTCTCAAATCTCAAGAGGTCTCTAACTACTACCTCCATCCCAATTACAATTTATTTTAACTTTTCTAGATACATATATTTTACTAGATTTGAATACATTATTCCCAAATTACATTATATCTAAATACATAACAAATATTATATATTAAAAAATCTAAATGAATTATAATTTGGGACGGAGGAAGTATTTATCTTCGAGCTCCCAACTTCAGCCCCTTTTTCCTCCTTGGCTGATTGCTTGCCTCCGCCCAACGGCCACCAGCAATAAGGCGAGGTACCCTGCAGTATTGGGCCCGGCCGTTGCGCATGTAAGTTGCCAAATCAGTTTGAGAAAATGGACTTTTAATTCATGGAAGTGTGGCAACAATAGAGGAATTAGACGGTTGGGAGGAGGTACCCATACATTGCCTTCCTTCAGTTTAGCGATTTCGCGTGAAGCATATGCACAGCAACGTTGCTGCGGAACATCACTTGTGCACATAGCACAGGCACAAACATGCTGCAGACTGACAGCGGTGACAAGGAGTGAACACTAGTACAGTCGTATTGGTTGCAACGCTTAGCTAGGTGACATCTTTTTCAGGGCATATGCTTTCCATGCCACTATATGCCAGCGTAATTCATCTTTCAAATTCAGGTGATTGCAGTTGCAGCATGAACTCCAATCGAAGACCCAGAAGATGAAAGATCAACGTGCAAGACTTGGATCCAAGAACAAATAGTAATCGATTCCTTCGCGGGAACTGCAGTCACCTCCTCCTCCTCCAAACCAACTTCAAGATTAGGTTTACCACGTTTTCATCTTACCACATCCAGATTTGCTCAGTAACAAATCCAAATAAAGTGTTTCCCATAACAATAGATTCAGGGTTCGAACCCAAAGTTTTATTGCCTGAACTGAATTTTCTCTCGAATCAGAAATTTTCCCACCCATTTTCATCTTGGCAACAAAGGTAGCAAACGTACGTTGCTCGCCCTGCAAAAGGCGATGACAGGAGGGTCATCAAGTCTATGTGGCAGGATTGCAGACAAAAATGGGGAAAGAATGGAGGAATTCAAACCGACGGACGTTGGTCTCCTTCCAATTCTTTCTCGGCTTCCCATGTCTGCGTCCCAGCTTTTGTGCAGCTGGTTGGTGGCAGCAGCCCGAGTAAATTCTTACACACTGCTGTACTGCACACACCTTGCATGTGCTGCAGTCGTAGATGCACACATACAGTTGCACACCGGCAGGAAGCAACTAATCTCAATGTACAGATGGAGATTAGGAAGGAACACCGGAGTTCAATAAGAGCGCAGTTGGTAGTTGGGGCCGTCATGATCGCGGGATGGTTATAGCTGCTCGTCGGCTTCAGAAAAAGGAGAAGCACAGCAGTTGCAAGAACAAGGGGACGAGCTTAGGGAGAAGACATCTTCTGAGGATGACAGGACCGGCACCGGCGGCATGGTTCTTCCTCTTGCTGGTTTTCGTCGGCGGCGTATCCGCCGCGGCGTTCTCGTTCCGCGTCCTCGCCTACATCGCGGTCTGCCTGCGCCGGCCGAGGGACCTGCGCCGCCGGTACGGCGCGTGGGCAGTGGTCACCGGCCCGACGTCCGGCATCGGCCGGTCCGTGGCGCTGGAGCTCGCGCGCCGCGGCCTCAACCTCGTCCTCCTCGACCTCGACGCCGCCAACCTCCAGGAGACCTCCGACGTGATCACGTCTCGCCACGGCGTGAAGACGAGAACCGTGGTGTTCGACCTCTCGCTCGTCGGCACCCCCCAAGGTCACGCATCATCATTCATCTCCCTATGCTTGTGCATGTGCGTTGGGCTACTGGCAGTAGCACTGGCATCGGTCACTCATCTGCAAGCTAATCTTTGTCCTGGACGGCAGGTGATGAGTCGATGCGGCGGCTGCGGGCGGCGATCGAGGGCCTGGACGTCGGCGTGCTGGTGAACAACGCCGGGGTGGGAAGGCCGGCGGTGGCGTACCTGCACGAGGCCGACGTGGAGGCGTGGGTGAGGATGATACGGGTGAACCTGTGGGCACTGACGGAGGTCACGGCCGCCGTCCTGCCCGGGATGGTGGAGCGCGGCCGGGGCGCCGTCGTGAACATGGGCTCGGCGTCGTCGGAGGCCATCCCCTCCTTCCCACTCAACACCATCTACGCCGCCACTAAACGGTATGCATGCCATGTTTGGATCCCTGCTAGATTGCACAGTTGAGATCGTGGATTGCAATCTAGAAGACTTCCAAGTTAAAGTGGCACAGTACTGCACCTTTGATTGCGATTCATAGGGCAGTGACTGGAATTTTTGAAATTTAAATTTATTATTCTCTCATGCACGGTCTGCTCATCGTAAGCAGGTACGTTTCTAAGTTCTCGAGGAGCCTCTACGTCGAGTATAGAAGCAAAGGGATCGATGTGCAGTGCCAGGTAATACAACTAACCAATTTCAAATCCTTCATTCAAATTTCAAAAAGAATTGTTCCTAATTTCAATAATTTCAATCATCATCTGCACTGCACTGCAGGCCCCGTTCTTCGTGGCGACCAGGCTGGTGCCGAGCGCCGTGCGGAACAACTGGCTCTCGCCGCTCGTCCCCACGCCGGACGCCTACGCCCGCGCGGCCGTGCGCTGGGTCGGGCTCAGGCACGGCCCGCTCTGCACACCCGTCGCCGGCCACCAGCTCCTGTGGTGCCTCGCCGGCGTCCTGCCGGACGCCGCGCACGACTGGCTCCGCCTGCGCGAGCACCTGCGGCTGAGAGCGCTGTCCCAGAGAGCGAGGGCGGCGAGGGCGTTGGCAGCTGATCGAGGAGAGAAAATGACTCACGCCAAAAAATAAGTTTTGAGTTTGGCTAATGGCCTAATGTCCTTGCTTGGCAAGGCCGCGCCGGAACCAGTATTGTTGCTGCTTGACCCCAAACTGTGTGCAGCAGGTGTGGTTCAGTTGCCTCTCCTTGCCTGAAACTACAAGCGGGAGAACAAATATCCTTGCCTGACATTACTAGCGGGAGAGCAAATATCTAACATGCTGGTCGTCTTTATCAAGTTCACTAAATAATCCACACGTGTCCTGAATACGCTTTGCCATGCTCAGTTTTTAAATACCATGCCTGAACCATCATGCTGGGTTCACAGTTCATCAGCTTAGAAGTATACCAGAGCAGCGAAATAAAACATCTATCTAATCTAATTTTATTATTATTACTAGTTAGAGGTTAGTTCTATAGCTCATATTAATTTCATGGAACACAATTGGAAAATAGAGAAATCGTAGAAATTTTCCTAAAATAATAGATACATTATGGCATCAATTCAATAGACTCTAATTATCAAAAATAATAATAACGGTAGAAGTGCACCAAACTTTCCATTTGGTGTGTTTGTACTTTTTTTCTTATAACTATCATTCTACCAAAATAATATAGATTAATCATGATCCGATCTTTAACAACTTCTATAGTTTCAAGGAATTTAAACATGAACATATTTATTGATCTCAGCCAGCTCTAGCCTCTTGAGAAAGCATCAAAAAAAAAGAATAATATGATAAAAATTTGGTATCTTCTTCTATCAACCCAGCAAGTACTTTCCCCACAACAACATTTCTGATGGTATCGCTATCTGTGTGTGGCTATAAATAATTTAGCCCAATACTACATTTAAGTTGTAGATACATTCCAGTCGTTTCAGCTACCACCGAACATTTATAAGGAAAATCCTTGTAAATTTCAGACCACACCACCTTCCGTTGTTTCCAAATCAAAACACCAATATTAGTCTTCTTTACTTCCTCTTCCTCTTCCTCTTCCTTTCCTTTTGCCTCATTTTCATGTTTTTTTTATTCAACGATATGTCACTTTCAAACTTATACCAGGTGATATTATCTGGAGGATAATTAACACCAAAATCCTAAACTGCATATGAGATCTAAATTGTCAACTTGACTTTCCAATCAAGCTAGATGATGGTTCTCTTCCAGTTGAGAAAATCAAGCAGTGGAAGCCAAAAGTCTCTTGGTGTACTAACCAATATCTCTATCAACTTTCATGTACTCATGTTACTAGTCACCTTCACGGCATCATATTTTAATATATGATCAAGCTTAAATTGCAAACATCTTCTGGATGGGTTGCCATCAAGTTCATGTGGCCAAAGAAGCTCCCTCACTTCCAAAGCTTCTCTTATTGCATATTCATCAAACATTGTCCTCAACACACTGATATCCATGAAACTTTGTCTAACGAGATACTTATCCTATTCCATCACATCGAAGACAATATTTGGCCCAAAAGATACAACGCGAATGTCTTGGTCGACCATTGTTTCCTCGGGAGATGATTCTGAATCAAACATTGGAGTAGAAGTGAGATCACAAGGGGGGTGTTAAACTCTTGTTGTGGGGAATGTGCGGAATTCTTGCTTCCTTAGAGTAGAACCTTTGCTGGAATCTTCTTACCATGGGCTTGGAAAGAATCATTAATCACTAGATTAGTAAGTTTCAATAAAGCATTGTCTCGAGTCAGACAAAAGCCAAAATAAAGACCTGACACTCTGTTCTACTCCATATAACTCATGTCATCCTACTATACTAGGCTTGAACTAATCAACTCGGCAATTGTATTCCTAATAAATGTGTTGATAAGTTTTCAGCTACTAATAAATGGTTTATCAATAATAAGAAGATGAAAATGGTATGCAAGTCAAAAAAACAACCACTTGTATTTCCTCTTTCCCTCCATTGGACAAAAAAAATCATCCAAGATAACAATGGAGTCGAAACTAAAGCAAGTATGCATGTCCGGGTTGAGTTCTATATGAAATAAATATTGAAAATCTGGATTAAGTTCTATATGAAACAAATATCAAAAATCTGGATTGAGTTCTCTCTGAAAGAAATATAATGTTATAATGTCATCATCCGAATAGTGACTTTTTTCAGTAGATGAAAATTTTACATGACAAAATATCCTAGAAAATATTGAGTGATTCACTGATTTGAACTCCTAAATCACAAATGCAAGACCAATGACATGTTTTAAAGCAAGGTTCCACAAGAATCCTCTTCAGGAGACTTTTCAGTGAGCATGAGAGCCACTGTTTTTTATGGAGATTACAGGAAGGTTGGGTTGTAATCATACCGTGGAGGGAATAAGTTGTTTCTGGCCCATCCTGGCTGATTTGCTACCATGACATTGTGCTGATCCCCACAATCGGCAGCACATTTAGTTATGCTTGAAAGCTGGAGAAAGAGAAAGATATAACCATGAACTACTGAAATGTATATTTGACTGAATGCAAGCTACATCAATCAAAAATACTGTTAGACCCGGGGCCACGGGACTGCACGCGTCGCGTAGAACATTCTAGAGTAAAGGGTGGGGCATGTCTCATACCTTATCCATACTGTAAACTACTCGGACACGAGTACAACTAGCCAGTATATAGAAGGAAACTACCCGAAAGTACTCGGGTAGGACTCTTAAGCTTGTACGGGGCTAGGACTTCCATGTAACCCTATCCGTCCAGACTATATAAGGGCCGGCAGGGACCCCTCCAGAACATATCTCATAACCTCAAGGCAATACAAACCATACAGGACGTAGGGTATTACGCATACTGCGGCCCGAACCTGTCTAACCCTTGTGTTTCTTGCACCATCGAGTTCCTGATCTCGGCGATACCCTGACCACAAGTCTACTATCTTAGGGTATCCCTAGGTAGGCTTGCCAGTAAATCACCGACAGCTGGCGCGCTAGGTAGTTGTGCTCATCGAAGATCCACCGGCGAATTCGATGGCAACTTTCAGCTTCACCAGGGCCGTGTCCCCCTCGGGCACAACTTTCGTCTTCGGCTCCTAGGTCTGCGTCTCTGACGGTGCAGGCGACTTCCAACAGCACCTCCTCGACAACAAGCTAGAGGCACCTGCAGCAACAACAAGCAGTGATCTCGACGAGTTCGTCAACAACCTCGGCGAGATGCAGCTCCCTGACCTCGCCAGGGAGATCGAGATGATGTCCGTTTTCGACACAACTCCGACTCGTGCTGCATCAAGCTTCCCTGGATTGAACTCGACTCCATCTGGGGGACCGCGTAGCCGATTCCCGTTTGGTCCACGTAACATGGCCACTATATACCAGGAGGCCATACAGTCTGAATTCCTCTCTGCATTGGAGGAGGATTTCGATGAACTACTCAAGCTCAGAGAGAGGGACGCCACTGCATGCTGGGAGGCTCTTATCTTCGACAACTACGACTCAGACTCCGATCCCGAGGCCGAACCCTACTTGGGTGGCCAGGGTCTGATTATAACCTCCACCCCGGAGGGTCGCTTCGTGTACTGGAAGGGCATGAAACCCTCCGAACTACTCGAAGACAACGCAAGACTAGTCGCCCACCTCGATTCCCTACCTTTTCAAGAGGGCAAACCACTCGAGACCACCCCCTGCGACTTCTCGAACGTGACCAAGATCGTCGATTTCATCTTTGGCGGGGAATCGAGATTTGCCTCCAAAAGGACTCAGAAGCTTCATCACCGCGAGATCATGTCTGTTGAACCCGAGGTACCATGACCCCTCCGGTGGTCGGAGGTCCCCATCTCGTTCTCCAAGGCTGATCAATGGACTAACTTTTCTGACCGGGAAAACTCCCGCTCGTCCTGGACCGAGTCATCGCGGACGTCAGACTCACCAAAGTACTCATCAATGGGGGTAGTGGCCTCAACCTCATCTTCGCGAGTACTCTGAGGAGAATGGGGGCGACCTTCAGCGATCGGCTCACCCCCAACAAGGTTCCCTTCTACGGTATCGTACCGGGGAACACTGCTACACCCCTTGGCACGGTAGTGCTCCCCGTCACCTTTGGCACGCGGGAAAACTACCGTACCGAGTACATCAAGTTCGAAGTGGCTGACTTAGAGACTTCGTACCATGCCATTCTGGGACGACCCACATTGGCCAAGTTCATGGCCGTGCCCCACTACGTCTACTTACTTCAAAAGATGCCAGGAAAGGGTGGGGTTCTTACCTTCCGCGGCGACCTCGAGAAGTCCTACGACTGCGACCAGAAGGCCATTGAGTACGCTTCAACCACGTGTGTACCAGATACTTCAGGAGAAGTACTCACGGTCGCGCAACAACTATCCAAGACAGGGCTGGAAATCCCCACAACGAAGGCGAACAAGACCAACCTACAGCCCACTGGAGAACTCGCTCTGAAGACCATCCAGCTGCAGGAGGGAGACCCGTCCAAGACAACCCTGATCGGGTCACAGCTCGATCCCAAATAGGAAAGCGCGCTCATCAGTTTCCTTAGGGCCAACCGAGATATATTCGCGTGGAAACCAGCGGATATGCCAGGGGTGCCCAAGGAGCTGATCAAGCATAGCCTGAAAGTAGATCCTGATGCTACCCCTAAGAAGCAGCGTCTCCGTAGATTCGCTCAGGATAAGAGGAAAGCAATTAAAAAGGAGTTGGCTAAACTACTCGTGGCTGTTTCATCAACCCTGTCCTTGTAAAAAGAAGAAGAATAATAATGAATGGAGAATGTGTGTCCATTATACCCATCTCAACAAGCACTGCCCGAAGGACCACTTTGGGCTACCGCGCATCAATCAAGTAATCGACTCCACCACCGGTTGTGTACTCCTCTGCTTCCTTGACTGCTACTCGGGCTACCATCAGATCACCCTCAAGGAAGAAGATCAAATCAAAACCGCTTTCATCACGCCCTTTGGGACTTATGCTTACAAGACTATGTCCTTTGGGCTGAAGAACGCGAGGGCTACGTACCAGTGGGCAATACAAATGTGTTTTGCAGACCAGCTGCACCGCAATGTGGAAGCCTATGTGGATGACGTGGTTGTTAAGACTAGAATTCCTGAGGATCTAATTGCAGACCTAGAGAAAACATTCAACAGCCTCCGGAAGTACCAATGGAAACTCAACCTGACTAAGTGTGTCTTTGGCGTACCGTCGGGCAAACTACTCGGGTTCATCATCAGTCACAGGGGAATTGAAGCTAACCCTGAGAAGATCACCACCGTCACCGACATGAAGGCTCCGGCAATGATCAAGGACATCCAGAAGCTAACAGGGTGCATGGCGGCGGTCAACATATTCATCTCACGGCTTGAAGACCGAGGCCTTCCCTTCTTTAAGCTACTAAAGCAAAAGGACAAGTTTCACTGGATGGACGAAGCCGAGTAGGCACTGCAGGATCTCAAGCTACATCTGCAGTCACCTCCCATACTCACAGCACCACGTCCAGGCGAGAACTTGCTGATGTACATCGCTGCAACTACTCACGTGATTAGCACAGCAATCGTGGTGGGGCGCAACAAGGAGGGCCATACATTTGGTGTGCAGAGGCCAGTTTATTTCGTCAGCTAAGTACTCTCTGAGTTGAAGGCCCGCTATCCTTAAATTCAGAAACTACTCTACGCAATCCTCATCACTTCTAGAAAGCTCCGCCACTACTTCGATGAGTACAAGATCTCAGTTGTTACTGATTTTCTGTTGGGGGATATTCTCCACAACCGGGATGCCACTGGTCGCATATCCAAGTGGGCAGTAGAACTGGGGGCTCTCTCCATCGACTTCAAGCCAAGGACAGCCATCAAATCCCAAGCATTGGTTGATTTCATGGCTGAGTGGCGCGAAAACCAAGTACCAACTCCAGTCAGCCGCCTAGAGCATTGGACGATATACTTTGACGGGTCACTCAAGCTCGATGGTGGCGGGGCAGGAGTACTTTTCGTCTCTCCAAAGGGTGAACAACTCAAGTATGTCCTGCAAATCCTTTGGATGGTGTCCAACAATGAGGCCGAGTATGAAGCGCTATTACACGGGCTCCGCCTGGCAGTCTCCCTGGGAATCAAACGACTACTCGTGTACGATGACTCTCTGCTCGTTGTGCAGCAAGTCAACAAGGAGAGGGACTGCACAAAGGAGGAGATGGACGCATACGTCATGGAAGTGCGCAAGCTGGAGAACAAGTTCGCAGGCTTGGAGATTCACCACGTCGTCCGAGAAAACAACGTCAGAGCAGACATACTCTCCAAGCTTGGATCTACTCGAGCCCAAGTCCCAATAGGAGTCTTTGTCAAAGAACTCAAAGAACCGTCGATCAAGACCACACCACAGGTAACCACCGGCTCGGGATCCTCGGATTCTAGTCGGGAGGTCATGGTGACGGAGATTGATTGGTGGGGTACTTATATCAATTTCATCAAGAAAAAGAAACTACCTCCTGGGGTGACAAAAAAGAGTGCAGAAGCAATACGCATCATGAGGTGCAGCAAAGGCCTTATGATAGTGGGAGATTTACTCTACAAGCGTGGAGCAAGCTCTGGAGTACTTATGAAGTGTCTCCCGAGTGCTTGCGGCCGCAATATTCTACTCGAAATACATGAAGGAACCTGTGGAAATCATGCAGCGTCCAAGACACTAGTCGGTAAAGCTTACAGGGCAGGTTTTTGGTGGCCAACAGCAGTTTCTGATGCCAAAGATCTTGTACGCAAATGTCAGAAGTGCCAGTTCTTCGGCAAACAGCCTCATCTCCCGGCGCACAACCTCATCACCATACCACCCTCCTGGCCCTTCGCCTGCTTGAGCCTCGACATGATTGGGCCTCTGACAACAGCGCCAGAAAGTTTTACACATGTGTTGGTAGCCATCGACAAGTTAACAAAATTGATCGAGTACAAGCCGATTGTCAAACTCACTCCAGACAGGGCAGTCGACTTCATCTCAGACATTATGTATCACTTTGGCTTTCTTAACACCACTATCACATATCTGGGCTCCAATTTCACTGCAAATCAGTTTTGGGAATTCTGTGACAATAATGCAATAGAAATGAAGTACGTGTCAGTGGCACACCCAAAGGCCAACGGACAAGTCGAGAGGGCAAACGGCTTGATTCTGGATGGCCTAAAGAAGAGACTCTATGACGAGAACAGCAAAAAGAGTGGCAACTGGATTTATGAACTACCTCATGTCGTTTGGGGGCTTCGAACTCAATCGTCGAAAGCCATAGGACATACTCCCTTCTTTCTTGTCTACGGGTCAGAAGCTATTCTCCCAGCAGACATCATGTGACGCTCTCCCAGAGTATAGATGTACGAAGAAGGAGAGGCGGACGAAGTAAGGCAGCTGGAATTGGACTCAGTCAACGAAGCCAGATGCAGTGCCCTTGTCCAATCAGCCCGCTATCTACAGGGAATTCGACGTTACCATGATCGCAACGTACGGGAGCGGTCTTTTAGCATCGGTGATCTGGTCCTTCGCCATATCTAGGGCGAAATTGGGCTTCACAAGCTTAATTCTCAGTGGGAAGGCCCTTCATTGTGTCGGAAGTTACAAGACAAGGGTCATATCGCCTGCAGTACCCTGATGGCCAAGAAGTTCCTAACTCCTGGAATATAGAGAATCTTCAGAAATTCTACGCTTAGTAGCAGTTGTAAACAATTCACGAGCTGCATGTCAGCATTACTATAAATAAAGAGTTGATTTTGTCCCAATTTGACTACTTTATGTGTGTTCCAACTTGGGGGCTTTCGCCACGAGTTCTAGCATATTTTCTCCTACGTAAAATTCGGGGGCTTTGCCATGAGTATTTATACTCAGCTCGCCTACACTCGGGGGCTTCGTCACGAGTACTTGTGACTAGTATAGCCCACAAGGCTAAGCATTCGAGTACTTCCCGGATACTTATGATTCCGGCCACTCCTACGACTACTCAACAAAGAGCGTTAAGATACGAGCCGAAGGGGTCACCAAGCCCAACACACGGTTAAATTATTCCTTGCCACACGCAAGACGTTGAACCGTCCAGGCTTCTAAGCCTCAAGGCCTGCCTAGCATACCGCTTGATCGGATAAATCCAGGCTAAGTCCTTTCGCTCTACGAGCACTCTTATGGAACGTCAAGTTATTGACTACATCCAAGCCGTTGCTCTTGGAGTAGCTTAACCCAAACATCTCCAATTACTCTAACTCCTACGATCATACCAGCAAAACATCGAATAAAGAGATGTGCTGAAAAACGATCAACAGGCAAATTTATATACATATACACAAACAACATAAAGTCTTTATCATGACACATTGTTTTTGCTCATCCTAACCCTCTTGCTCCAGGCTTTCAGCTATTTTTTCGACGATGGGCTCGACTTCCTCGTGATACTTGGTAAACTATTCCACTGAGCGGTGGGCCGCCTTGCCTTCACCAAGTGGTTCAAGTTGAGCCTTGGGCTAGAACGACTTCACACTTGCGAGCGCCTGAGCAATGTATGTCCTAGTGGCCTTTGAGATATAGCTGGCAACCTTTTGGGGAGTTGCATGAAGTTTCTCCAGCAGCGTTTGCTCGTCAGCATCATCTGGAAACTCCACCATCTCCACGACAGCCTGTGCAGCAGCCTTGAAATCTTCAAGTTCTTTCTGCATATGATCTTTCTCCACAAGAATGTCATTGATCTGCTTCATGGCGTCGCGGAACTGGCCATCGGTATCTTGGAGGATCTTCTCGAGGCGCTTGATGTCATCTGCGCCATGGTAAACAAGGTTCTTCAAATCAATAATCATATTATCTTTCTTTGGCAAAGTAGATTTGAGTTATGCGTGCAAAAGACAAGAGGACGTATTCAGGAGTTTCAGAAACTACTTGAACAACCGCAAGTAAAGACAACAAAGATAAGGCAACAAGTTACCTTTGTGGGCCTTGGCAATCTTCTTGTTCTTCTCTATCAGCTCGGCTTTTTCTTTCTTGAGATTTTTGATGTCGTTCTTGAGGAGCCAAGTCTCTCGAGTGCGTTCTTTCTTCAATTGCTCGAGCTCATTGCGCAGATCAATCTTTTTCCGGATTTCTTCATCAATGCGCTTATCTTTCTCATGCAATTTGTGATGGCCGTCCTCAATAAACTTGAGTTTCTCGGATTTCTCCTGGGACCGGTCCATCAGATTCTACAAGGTCAAACTACAGCACTCAGCACATATTATACCAAAATAGAGGATTCAGAAAACTACTCGAGGAAGATGTATACTTACACTGGTGAATTCATACAACTCTTTAAAGATGGTCTGGAGATGTTTCCTTTTCTCCTTGGTCAAGTAAGGATCATCGATCAGATCCACCGTAATGGTATGTTGCCAAGCATACGGCGTCACGATCAAATCATCCTTCTCCGATGCATCTACGCTGGGTTCCGACGTACCCGCGGCGCCAGCATCCCCAGCGCCAGGGCCTGCTGTGCACGTGGCCTCAGCGGTGCTGGTACCAGGGCCCGATCTACTCGCGGTACCCGTATCTTCCGCGCCTGACTCCTTGGGCGGCTCGCCTGCCACTTCACCCGCAGTCACTAGTCTAGCCTCGGGCAGATTGGTGCTTGGAGGCGGAGGAGGCACGATGGGCTCACCTTTGGGTACTTCAGGTGCAGGGGTCTCCGCTTCCATCCGCTCCGGTTCGACTTGCTCCGGCATGGTTTCTTTCTCCGCCTTGACACTAGTGGACGGAGGAGGAGGAGGAGCACAGTCTCCAACGCTGCAACATCCAAGCCTTTTTCAAGCTCGGAGACTTGGGTCGCCGGGGCATCGCCAGGCTCGTCCAAGCCTAGAGCAGAGGAAGGCCTAGGTTACAAGCGACTACATTAACTATTGATCAATGGAAATCTACAAAGAATACAAGTTCAAGTACTCAACACTTACTAGGAAGACCTCTTGGTCACCATCTTCTTCAGTTGGATAAGTCGAGGCCCTCGAGTACCCGACTTCCCTGAGCCGCCAGCAGGTTCCTTCGCTTGAGCCTCCGGGGCGCTCGGTGGGATGGGATCGCGAGGGGTGGGCGCAACGTTACCAGCTGAAGGGTCCGTCGCACCAGGCTGGACGTCGATTCCTGGTGCAACATCATTCCCGGTAGAGCCCGTCTTTCCCCCGTCCTTGGATCGCTTGGATAGGGGGGAGGCCGGAGGACTGAGGACTGAACAAGAATAATTCAGCAAAGAACTTCAAAATCGACAAGACAAGTACTCGAAGGTAGTGCTTACCTCGGGTTGTCGTCTGACAAGCCAGTGAGGGAGAGTTTGTGCTTCCTCACAACTCCTCGCGGCTTGGTCGGATGGCTCGAAATCTCCATGCCGCTGGTCGACTCCTTACCAGACTTCTTCAACAAAGCTGCCAGAGGAAGATCGTCGTCAGAATCCATCATTTCTTCATCAGTTAAAGGGTCACGGTCTAAGCGACTGATCTTGGGCCTCTGAAACACACTTGGCTTGAGATGATCAGCCCAAGGCACGTCGGGATTCGGAGCAGGACACCGGTACAGATCAGTGTGCCCCTGCAAAAAATGACAACAACAAGTTAGCAGCCAGCGATAATTTATATCCACAAGTATTGTAAGTACTTGACAGGCAGATTACTCACCGGTTCCGGCGGATTCACTGCACTGAAAGGCTTCGGGACATAAGGAACCGTGTTCACATCGAGTAGTACTCGGTGAACACGGTCAATGGTCGTTTGCAGAGGAAGGATTTCTGCGGAAAGGGGAGATGGATCGTTACTTCCTAAGTACTCGAATCCAAAGTGACACCTCTTCTGCAGTGGCATGATACGCCTTTTGTACATAGAAGCCAGAACGAATGTGCCGGTCACACCCAATTCTTTCTGCGTTCCAATCAGCTCGAGCAGTTCACTGGCTTGCATCATTTGGTTTGGATTCAACTTCTCATTCCACTCAGATCTCCACACCGCCTTCCCTGGAGTTCTCTCTGGCAATGCGGGTTGATGTTTCCGATGTAAAACCATAAGGACCTCCAGCCCGAGTGGTTTGTGGGAAGCGTGTACTGGATGTACTCCTTTCCCTTCCCCTGCTTGAAATGGATCCCGGCTCCGCCAGCAAGGTATTGCCTCTCCTCCGACGGTTGTTGGCGCAGATGAAAGAAATAACGAAAGAGATTGAAATGTGGCTCGATGCCAAGAAAAGCTTCGCAAAAATGAACGAAGATGAAGAGGTGGACGATGGAGTTAGGGTTTAGATGATGGATCTGAATACCCCAATGATAAAGAAGGCCACGGAAGAAATCAGAAGCGGGGAGGGCCAATCCCCTTTCGACAAAGTGTTCGAAAATAATGATTTGATCTACATCTTCTTGAGGATAAGGTTGGCGGAAGGAAGGTTTCCACTGAACCATCTCCTCCCCCTGAAGAATACCCTAAGCAACCAAATTGATGAGGTTCTCGCAGGTGCACTTACTTTTCTCCCAGTCGTCGGTGCTCGACTCCTCCTCCTTGCCCTTGGCCGCTTGCCGCTTGTTGCCCATCTTCTTGAACGTCACGAGTTGCTTCACTCGCATGCGCTCGGGAGCTTCGAGAGGAGGGATGCAAACACTCACCATTGCAGCAGATCGACTCTCTGACTAGTTCCACCAAGGATGGAGGACGGGCTCAATGGGGCTTCCAAACCCTAGATCTAAAAGAATTGGCGGCGCAGGAATGTGAGAAGGAGAAATGGCTAAGGCAAAGAGTGAAAGGGTAAAAACCCTAGAGTCACCACGCGGTTAAATAACCAGCGGGTAGGCCCACATTTACTGTTTGGAAGTCGAAGAGTTTTTCTCTAAAAATGCGATTTGTTTTGAGCGGTTATTTGGGAAGAATTTTGGGGAGTTTATTTGATCAACCATTTTTTCAGGGACCATATCGCGAAAAAGGGGTTTTTTCGAATTTTGAACCAATTAAATTTCAAAATACACCATCAAGGCAGATTGCATAAAATATTTTATACATAACACTCTTCAGTATGCCACGTTGTTTTGGATCCATTTTCAAAACCTTGGGATTTGGATTCAAGGTTCGGGGGCTACTGGACACATGTCATCGATGGCTTATTTTTCAAAAATATTTGGAAGATAAGGAAAGAAGATTCAAGACTAGTGAGACCCTCAGCCTGATTCTTCGATCCAACCTAAGGCTCGGGGGCTACTCCATATGCAGTGGGATTTGCATCGCACCCCGTAGAAAGAAAAGACTTGAAAAGTACTCGGGGCTAGAGCACCTCACAGCCTCGAGCAACCAAGAAAAGTACTCGGAAGACACCTTCAAGACGGAGTTTCAGCAGAAACCGAAGGATGGCATCTAGAAGTACTCGAAGCCTGCAGTACTCGGCTATGAAGAGCTCGGGGGCTTGTTAGACCCGGGGCCACGGGACTGCATGCATGGCGTAGAACATTCTAGAGTAAGGGGTGGGGCATGTCCCATACCTTATCCGTACTGTAAAGTACTCGAACACGAGTACAACTAGCCGGTATATAGAAGGAAACTACCCGAAAGTACTCGGGTAGGACTCCTAAGCTTGCACGGGGCTAGGACTTCCATGTAACCCTATCCCCCCAGACTATATAAGGGCGGGCAGGGACCCCTCCAGAACATATCTCATAACCTCAAGGCAATACAAACAATACAGGACGTAGGGTATTACGCATACTACGGCCGAACCTGTCTAAACCCTACCCTTATGTTCCTTGCACCATCGAGTTCCTGATCTCGGCGATACCCTGACCACAAGTCTACTACCTTAGGGTATCCGTAGGTAGGCTTGCCGGTAAAACACCAACAGATACAACCTTTCAATAAGTAGTATTTCATTTTGTATGAGTACATTGAAAGCCGTGTACTAGATAACTGAAATGTATATTTGATTGAATGCAAGCTACATCAATCAAAGATACAATCTTTCAATCAGTAGTATTTCATTTCACACGCTTATAGTGAAAGCTATGAAATACACAACTGAAATGTATATTTGACTGAATGCAAGCTACATCAATCAAAGATACAACCTTTCAATAAGTAGTAGTTCACTAGTTCATTTCGCATGAGTACAGTGAAAGCCATGAAATAGACGAATAAACAACGGATTCATGATAATATAAATACCTTGCAAAGGTAAGGAGCGGATCTTTCGAATCCACATCATCCTCCATTGATGATCGAGCCAAAGCCCGCGGCCGATAGCAGAGGCAGCTCAGCCATAGCTATAGCCAACTGCGATAGGCCACGAACCCAACAAGCCACCCAAATCCGTAGGATCCATACGAACTAGGTTTTCAGTCATCAAAGTACAGATACTGTGAGGATGCCAATATGACTTTGCTCTCTAGTTTGGCATGAAACTTCGTGACCAATGGTGAAAACTCCATTGCAATAATTGACTTGCCAAATCCATGGTCATAGTCACCGCAATTTGCAGCAATGAGGAAGACTAGGCCAGCAACGTTGACACCATGGCCAAGTCCAATCTGTCGGTGTCAACCGTGCACCAGTATCTGGCATCCACATCCACAAGAAGCAGCAGAGAACTTATAGAGTGGCGACACCTCCTTGCATGCACAGCGACCGCACAAACTATGCCGCCTTCAGTTCATTCGCCACAGAATGCCACCGCCACCGCTGTCAAACACAATGAAGTCAATGTGAAACCACCACGGAATAGGGCAAACATAGCTGCACTATGTAGAGTGCCATCTCCTCACAGAAGCTATACCACCACACACGAGGCACGGCTGCGCCACCTCCAATCCTACCACCATGGCCGCCATAGTTATCAGGACCCGCAAGCCGGGGGACCGACAGCCTAGTTATCGCCACGCCCCTCATCACAAGAGGCCCTGACTCCGGGGGGCATCTATTCCTCACAGCTGCGATTGAATTCATCCAATCACAGCTGCGCCTCCTCCTTCTTCTTCCTCTGTCCCACCCCTGCTCCCCCGCCTCCCCCGCCTGCCCGGCTCCGGTGCCTCCACCGCTACCATCCGTCGCCGCCATGCTAACCAAGCTCGCCGACGCGCCGCCCAGCCGCCGCCGCGCCACCTTCTCCTCACCCCCGCCGCCGGCCACCGCCCACCGGGGGTCCTACCCGCCCGGCCAACGGCGTTCCCGCGCCACCTTGCCCTCCACCGGCCAACCCGCCACCACCACCGGGCCGGCGCCGCCCCCGGACCCCTCCTCTAGGGCCGCCGGCCATGGAAGCCCCGGCAACCCCGGAATCTTAAGGTCCGCCGCCGCCCTCCACCACCCTGGTCGCCGGTGACCTCGCTGGCGGCTGCTCCCCCCACCAACCACCCTTCGCTGGCCACCCCTCCCCCTCCCCTAGCTCGCAACCCCTGCCGCCGCCATCACCATCGTGAGTCGGAGGAGGAAGAAGCTACTCTGCGATGGGTCGGCGTGAAATCGCATATGCGATGAATAGATTTTCCCCCTGACTCCTGCCATGGCACACCCCACGGTAGGAGGTTCATTGCCTGCTAAGGCCAAAACCATGACGCTCAGCTGCCGCACTGACGCGTCACGCCACCACCCAAGGTTCGAACGTGAATCTCAATTTGGGAGGTCACAATTATCCAAACATGAATCTCAATCTGGGAGAAAGATGGTGGAAGAAGGACAAGAAGATAACAAGGAAGGGAAAGGGGAGTTAAGGAGTGACGAGCGGAGGCTGTCGTTGCCACTGGCAATTGACCAGGAGTCAATAGCGGGGGGTAGTTTGGGTGGAGTCTCCTGGTGTAAGCTAAGGAGGATTATTGGTCTTTGGGATGGCTCTCGCACTTAATTTTTTGGGCCAACCCCGTGGTGCCATAATTTTCACATGATAGCGTCATCTCCAACTCTGACATCTCTGCATTGAGTCTACAGCAAGCTACCTATCGAGGTTTGGGGTTAAGGTTTGGGGTTTGGAAGGTGGCAAGCTGGCCTGGCGAAGGTGGCGGTCAGAGGGTACGCGACGAGGTAGAGACGTGGCTGCCAGCCATGAGAGGTGGAGCCATGGAGGACGGGGCCAATAGCGGGGGCGCGTTCGCTGGGATGTGCTAGCCACCAACGAGCGATACAATAGACTAGCGACGCGCAGAAGGGAGCACCTGGCGACATGGCCGCAGCAGCAACGCCCAATAATTAGCTGACAAAGTGTGTTTCCTTCTCCTTTTCTCGCATTTTTTCATGTCAACCTTCAGTTTGGTGTCAGCTCTTTTTCCCTTCGGTGTTCCTAGATTCCCTTGTCTAGCTTCTTTTAAATTTTGCCCCCAATAAAAATTTTGGCACGCAGATGTTTTCCATTTTGGGACAACGGATGAGGAGGGGTAGAATAAAGGGCGGGGGTATTATTTTCATATCTAGATGAGGTGTGAGCAACGTTGATCAAAATGTTGTTTTATAAATATAATTCAATAGAAAAATAGGATGACAATTTATAAAATGGCTATCTTCGCTAATAAGTTCTGCACAAAAAATTAGCGTGCACAAAAAATTAGTCCCCAACTTTAAAGCATTTCAGTAAAAACTTTGCATCCCAAAAGTAAGAAACTTTCAAATCATGTATCTTAAACTTCATACATTCAACCTTGAAATTATATTTTTAAACTTACATAATTAAATGGTAAAATTTTAAACCATTTATCCAAAACTTTATATATCCTACTTTCAACTAAGTGTTCTGCAACTTTACATTCGAATGTTAAAGACTTCTTACGACAACTAAGATATTATTCAAATTTATGGCTCAAATTTATAAGACTTTTGAAATCATATACCAAAAAAAAACTTTGTGCATCATACTTTCGAAATTGAATTTTAAAACTTCATACAAATATATTAAAAACCTTCATATCAGATGTCCAAAAAAAACTTTAATCTACACTTCAAAACCTTCCGACCTGAATCTTATAAAATTTTACGTCATATATATGAAAAATCGATCTATGTCTTGGGTAAAGACAATAGAATAGCACCTCTAGCATGCAAAAATGAATATAAGTTCTACATCCAAACTTTTAAGAAGCTGGTCCAACTCTTTTACTTGAACTATATAAACTTTTAAATTTTCTATACAAATATTGTAAACATACAATTTTTATCTATAAATCAAAAACTTCCGAGTTGAATATTTAAAACTTTTAAATCATGTACAAACTGTATAAGATTCATACTTGGATTTAGGAACTTTCAAGTCACTAAGCAATTTCTTTATAGACTAATTTCAAACTTTCCACTCTAAAATCTATAATTCAGAAGCTTTATAGATATATGCCATTAGCATGTTATAAACTTTGCACTCCAAGTCCAAAACTTTATTCAACCCCCAAAACTTTGTAATTCCAAACTTTGCACGTGAATTTAGGAACTGTTTAGTAGCACATTATAAACTTTGCTAGTCCAATCTATACGCTCCAAATTCTAGAAGTTTATACTAGCACACTTCAAACTTCGTATAATCTCAGATCTAGTACTTTGTAATCACATATGACAAATTTTGTACGCCTCTAACTTTCAAGTGATAGGTAGAAAACATTATACTGCTAATATATAACTTCGAAAATGGAATAAGAGAATGTTATATCTATGCCACCGATCGAGCTCGTCGAGTCATAGGAGCAGATTTTATGCGAGGGTGAGAGAAAATGGAATGGGAATGAGATGCCAGCAGTGAAGCACGGTGCTTAGGATGAAACAGATGCAAAATAAAAAGGGTAATAATGAAAGTAAACTGGACCCGCCACGAGCGTTGCGTCTGGATTTCGCGTGAAGCACATAGCACAGACACAAAGATGCTGCAGCTAGACTAACAGCGGTGACAAGGAGTGAACAGTACATTCGTATTGGTTGCAACGCTTAGGTGACATCTTTTTCAGGGCATATGTTTTCCATGCCACTATGTGCAAGCGTAATTCATCTATCAAATTCAGGTGTTTGCAATTGCACCATCAACTCCAAACAAAGACCCAGAAGATGAAAGATCAACGTGCAAGACTTCGATCCAAGAACAAATAGCACAATCAATTCCTTGGCGTGAACTGCAGCCACCTCCTCCTCCCATTCAACTGCAACATTAGGTTTACCCCGTTTTCATCTTGCACATCCAGATTTTTAGTAACGAATCCAAAGGGTTTCCCATAACAAAATTTCAGGGTTCGAACCCAAAGTTTTATTGCCTGAACTGAAATTTTTTCTCGAACCAGAATTTTTTTTATTCAAACACATCCAATTAAGGTTCTAAGTAATCTCTTGAAGGAGGAGGGATAGAGGAAAACTGGACCGAGGGCCAACACCAATGACAGATTGACAGGGGTGACCTTGGCAACAAAGAAAGTAAACGTGGCTCGGCCTGCAAAAGACGACGACAGAGGGCTATGTGACGTTAATGTTTGTGTTCACCGAGGTTTCAGCCAACTAGCTTGCGCACCAATATAGCAAATTTTACGCATATACTTCTAATTTTAACTATTTCGTCTTTCTAAAAAAAGTTGTAATTTTACCTTTATATGCGAAACTTTTGCTGCCATCAGCATTCATCAAAAGCATTTGGCAGGCGACTCTTGCTTATAATCTTTGTCCTGGATGGCAGGCGACGAGTCGATGCGGCGGCTCCGGGCGGTGATCGAGGACCTGGACGTCGGGGTGCTGGTGAACAACGCCGGGGTGGGAAGGCCGTGCTGGAAAATAGGCCTATGGAGAGACCCATTTTACGAATTCTAAAGAAAAATGCATGGCATTCAATTATCCCATACTAGTAGTTTTGGTTGGTGAAAGTTAACTTAAATAGAAGAGCTCCCTCACATATCTAAATGGGTGACTAAAAGAGAGAATGGGTCTACACAACAAATACGCGCGCACGTTTCCGCATTCCTTTTCGCGTGACCAACCGCGTGACTTGCGAGCAGCCAAGTCAAGTTGATGTAAATCTTTTGCCATCTGTGTATTAATATTTTGACAACAGTCATTAGATGAGATTAACACACAGTCATGCTATAATCCCAAGTTAAATGGCAGTATTAATCTGAGTTATTTGAGTGATTATTACTGCTAATTAGTGGGTGATGGTGATTTTGTAGCGAAAACGGTACCGGAGATGTCCAGGAATACACACACGAAAAACCCATGAACTCCTTCTTTCTCTTTCTATATCTGGTGATTTGTGTTGTGGTACTGAGCTGCTGTTCCTCGCCGGCTCTTCTCCTGGGCATG
This sequence comes from Panicum miliaceum, assembly GCA_032594955.1. Classification (NCBI taxonomy): domain Eukaryota; kingdom Viridiplantae; phylum Streptophyta; class Magnoliopsida; order Poales; family Poaceae; genus Panicum; species Panicum miliaceum. Next base: position 16,492,845 of record CM064062.1, read on the forward strand.
CACCAAGGAGAAGGGTCGGCGGAATCTTCGAGCTTTTGCCGTCGTGAAGCCTGCACGAGGGACGGCAATAAGGTTTCTGGGCAGCGCAACTGCGCGACCGCTCGAGGCCGATCGACTACGTTCTGCGCTGCCTCGACTACGGTCTACACTGCGTCATATCTTCACGAGGACGGAGCGCTGATCTGTAAGTGTTTTGGATTTAAACAAGAGTTTGTTTCAGCTTCTTTTATTCAGGCTGTTCTTACATCTAAATTACATGGCAGTAGTAATATTTTGTATAATTTGTCTCGAATTAAAATCTGGTAGATTTAAACATATACTTACAACAAACCGACAGTGGCGTACCTGCACGAGGCCGACATGGAGCGGTGGAGGCGTGGGTGAGGATGATACGGGTGAACCTGTGGGCGCTGACGGAGGTCACGGCCGCCGTTGTGCCCGGGATGGTGGAGCACGGCCGGGGCGCCGTCGTGAACATGGGCTCGGCGTCGTCGGAGGCCATCCCCTCCTTCCCACTCAACACCATCTACGCCGCCACTAAACGGTATGCATGCCATGTTTGGATCCCTGCTACATTGCACAATTCAGATCGCGTGGGTTGCAACCTAGAAGGCATCCATGGTAAAGAGGTCCACAGTTGTACTGCATCCTTGATTGTGTGATTCATAGGACAGTGACTGGATTTTTAAATTTAAATTTAAGCAGGTACGTTTCTAAGTTCTCGAGGAGCCTCTACGTCGAGTATAGAAGCAAAGGGATTGATGTCCAGTGCCAGGTAATACAACTAGCAAATTTCAACAAGAATCAGTTCCTGATTGGCACATGTACGGTTGTACCTGCCAAACTTCGCATGCACAAAGCAAAGTAGCCTCAGTGCAAGAACACAGTGGCTTTATTAAATGGCAGTGAAGATCGGGTCAATTGAATTCGCGACATCGCCCTGCAGTACAGTGCAGATGATGATTGAAGGTATCGAATGCGAGTAACTGCCCGATGTGACTGCAGGCCCCGTTCTTCGTGGCGACCAGGCTGGTGCCGAGCGCCGTGCGGGACAGCAGGCTCTCGCCGCTCGTCCCCACGCCGGACGCCTACGCCCGCGCGGCGGTGCGCTGGATCGGACACGGCCCGCTCTGCACACCCGTCGCCGGCCACCAGCTCCTGTGGTGCCTCGCCGGTGTCGTGCCGGACGCCGCGCACGACTGGCTCCGCCTGCGCGAGCACCTGCGGCTGAGAGCGCTGTCCCAGAGAGCGAGGGCGGCGAGGGCGTCGGCAGCTGATCGGGGAGAGAAATCGACGCACGCCAAAAAATGAGTTTTGAGCTTGGATAATGTGCTTGCTTGGCCTGCCGGAACCGATGTGGTTGTTGCTTGACCCCAAACTGTGTGAAGCTGTGGTTCAGTACTTCAGTTGCCTCTTCTTGCTTGACATTACAAGCGGGAGAACAAATATCCTTTCCAGACATTACAAGCGGAAGAACAAATATCTAACCTGCTGGTCTTGCTTGTCAAGTTCACTCAATAATCCACACGTGTCCTGATTACGCATAGCGATGCTCAGTTTTTAGATACCCTGAGGCCTGAACCATCGTGCTGGGTACACAGCCCGTCAGCTAGCATACCACAGCTGGCAAATAAAACATCTATCTAATCTAGTTTTATTATTATTATTAGTTAGAGGCTAGTTTTAGAGCTCATATTAATTCTCATGGGATACTCTTGGAAAATAGATAAATCATAAAAATTTTCGCAAAAAGATAGATCCATTATGTCATCAATTATGTACACTCAAATCAGCAAAAATAATAATAATCGTAGAAGTGCACCGAACTTTCCATTTGATGTGTGTTTACTTTTTTCTTATAACTATCATTCGAACAAAATAATCTAGATTAATCAAGATCCAATCGTTAAGAACTTCTATAGTTTCAAAGAATTAAAACATGAACATACAAGTACTACTAGAAACTAAATTAATAAAATTAATAAAGACAAGTCCTCAATGTTTCATCGAAAGATTCTAGAACCAGTATCCTTTATCCTTTTAAGCATGATCATATGTTGACGTTAGGATGTGTTTGGATGGAAGGACGGGATGGGATAGAGTTATCCCGTTTTTCAATGTGTTTGGTTAGGGGTCACGAGGGATGGGATGGACACTACCACAGATCACTTTTTTCGTGTCGGTGGGAACTAGTCCCTGCGGCTGCCCACCTCAAGTCAGGGAAGGGTCAACCATGCCTGACGTGCTCAGGAGCCCGACCAGGAATCCCAGGCGACCGACGGGAATGCTTCTTCGGGTCTCGAGTGCGCTAAAAATTGGAGCCGGCGCCAGCAAAAAAAATCTCACAAGGGGGAGAGGCGGGCGCAAAACAGCAGCTGGCACACGCATCAGACATACAAACGAAAAAAAGAGCGCAAGGATGCGCGGGCTCCATGACTTCTTCCCCCCAAAGTCTCTCTATCTTTCCCTCGCCTCTTCTGCTTCCCATTCATCACCGCTCCTCGTTGCGCTGTCCGTCGCCGCGTCTGCTCCTCCCTCCTCACCCGCCATAGCTCAGCACCACCAGCTAGCACCTCCGCCTACCAAGCCCTAAGCCGCCGCCACCGCTACTGCCAGAGCCCCCACAGGTAGGCCGAAATCCCGCTGCCTCCCAAGCTCCGCGGCCGCCGGCCGAAATCCGGAAACCCAAGCTCCGGCGTCGCCACCTAAGCAATGCCGCCGTCCAAGCTACCTTCTTCCAGCGTGTTGCAGATCTGCAAACTAGTCCCCTCCCCAATCTCTAGCCCTCCCACCTGTTTCCCAAATAACAACCAAAATTTCAGCAATATTGGGGTAAGATCTAGATCGCGCTCAGTTCTTGCTTTTATAGGGAAAAATTGTTTTTCTCTGATTTATTCTGCTCCGCGTACAGAAATTGGGAGAGGGGAAGCCTTTGTCTGACTGCTATCTACTTGGCTCCCAACGACGTCCTCAACTTTGACGAAGCTGCCATCTTCCCCAGCCACCCCTAAATCCTAGTTATCACTGGTGATTTTTCTGTCTCTTAGCTATCTTGCCTTACGTAACTGATAATTGTGATGTTCTTTGCCTCATGGGGAATTTGATACTTTCATCTGCTGCAAATTTATTTGCATAATGGGACCCAGTTGGCATTGGATTGGAGAAACATTATGTTTTGCTCTCATGAGTTAAATTACCCTTTCACTACTGACTACTTGTTGTTAAATTGGTATATAAAAAAATGTTAGGTTGCTTTGTTCTTGGAATCGAATGGATTCTACTTGTTTTAGTGTTTCACACAATACTGCAGATAGGCATTAGTGCTTTAGTAGGGATGTTTTAGTATTTCCACAACATTACAGATAGACTTTATTATTTTAGTTCCGTAAACTAGATCACCCCAAATCCGCCCGGTTGTTGTTTGGTTTCAGATGCACAGTTGCACACCACTGAACGTTCTTAATACATAGCGCAATAGATAAAGATTATTTTCTATAAACAAATGAAGATTGGAAGGAACATCTGATATACAGGAGTGAGGAGAAACAATTGGTTGTTCATAGTTGGTCGTTGGCCTCTCATCAAAGAAAAGAGCAGCCTTCATACCTAAGGAACAAGGTATGTAGAAGACAGATGCTGAACATGATCTCCATCCGCGTCCTCGCCTATGTCGTGTTGTGCCTGCGCCGGCCCAAAGACCTCCGCCGCCGGTACGGCGCCTGGGCCGTGGTAACTGGCCCGACGTCCGGCATTGGCCGGTCCATGGCGTTGGAGCTTGCCTGGCAGGGTCTCAACCTCGTCCTCCTCGACCTTACGCCGCCAACCTCCTGGAGACCTCCGACATGATCAAGTTTTGCCACGCCGTCAAGACCCGGACCATGGTGTTCGACCTCTCCCTCGTGGGAGCCCCTCAAAGTGAGACCTCTTAGCCTCGGCGTGCCTCGGAATGGGTCACTCTAATTTCGCGGCGTGCCGGACTGCCGGCCGGTCGGTAGGGGACGAGGCGATGCAGCGGTTGCGGGAGGCGATCGAGGGGCTAGAAGTGGGGGTGCTGGTGAACAACGCCGGGTGTCGCGCGGTGTACCTGCACGAGATAAGCGTGGAGGCCTAGGTGAGAATTGTACGCGTCAACCTTTAGACGCTGACGGAGGTGACGGCAGCGGTGCTGCCGGGGATGGTGGAGCGCGGATGGCCGGGGCGCCATCGTGAAAACATGGGCTCAGCATCATCGGAGGCCATCCCATCCTCGCCAATCCTATCCATCTTCCGGAAGGTGGGAAGCCCACCCACCTTCCGATGTTTGAGATTTGTGCGGCCTCTGTAGGCCGCACGATCTCCTTCGTCCTCCCTCTCGCTCGCGCGCGCCGCCGCTGTCTCGTGGCACTGCTCGCGCGCGCCGGCCGGAGGAGCTAGGGGAGGGGGAACGGGTGGAGCGGCCGCCGGCGAGGGGTGGGTGGTGAGCGGGAGCGGCCGAGGCGAGGTCGCCGCCGCCGGCCGCCGGTGGTGGTCAAGGTGGCGGTTTTTAGGGGTTAGGGTTGTTGGGGTTGCTGGAGCTTCATTGCTCGCCGGCGTTAGAAGAGGAGGGGGAATCGATCGGCGGTGGGCGGTGGTGCGTGGGCGGGCGGTAGAGAGCGACCGGCCGGGGTGGTGGGTGTCGGCGTCGGGCCAGGTCCCGGGTGGGGGAGTGATGCCGGAGAGGTTAGGGAGGGCGGGGATGGCCGGCGGCGGGTGGTGGACGGGCGGACGGCGCAGCGGCGCGGCAGCTGCCGGCCGTGGTGGTGGTGGCGACAGTGGGTGATGGCCAGATGGGCCTAGGTGGGCCGGAAGATAGATAGGAGCCCCCTCCCATCCTTCCCACTCTACACCATCTACGCCGCCACCAAATGGTATCAAACGACGGTAGCACTACTGCAAAGATAACTGCATTGTTGGAGAGTGACAGCGTAGCTAATCTCCGGCTTGGTTGGAACACTTCATCATGCAGATTCGTTGCTCAGTTCTCCAGGAGCCTTCACGTTGAGTACAAAGCCAAAGGCATTGACGTGCAGTGCCAGGTAATATAACCATTTTTACCGTGCCAACGCAATCCCGATACGATTCATTGCATTTCTTTGCAAGAACCGTTCATTGCATTTCTTTGCAAGTGGCACGATCGAGTTAGTCGATCGCCCTGCACGCAGGCACCGTTCTTCGTGGCGACAAGAATGGTGTCGAGCCTCGTGCAGACCCAGAGGCTCTCGCCGTTCGTCCCACTGGCGGACGCCTACGCCCGGGCGGCGGTGCGCTGGTCGGGCACGGCCCGCTCTGCACCCCCCTCGTCGGTCACGAACTCCAGTGTGCCTCGCCGGCGTGCTGCCGGACGCCGCGCACGACTGACTCCGCTTGCGCGACCACCTGCAGCAGAGGGCGGCGTTCCAGAAAGTGAGGGCATCCAGGGCGTCGGCAGCTGGGCGTCACTTCCGCCAAAAGTTGAGTACTGAGTTTGGCTAATGTGTTTGCTTGGCTCCAACTTGCCTGATGTCGTTGCATACTCTTATAAGTGAAGGGGTAAGTGTAAGTTCATCTACTAAGAAACCACCATGCTCATCTCTGTACCTAAAAATTACCATATTAATTTAGAAAAGGAGAAGAATATATACACCACTAGATTTATGAAGATTTAACAGTCTATACTACATATTACCTCAAAAGGTCTATGTCTAATACGAGTTATGAATAAATATAAATTTACAAATTACAACGAGTCGGAGAAAAGAAAAGTATACAGACCATTGATTTTAATGATAATCTAATGTTCTATAGACTAACCAAATACAATTAGAATAAATATAATCCGAAATTAAAAAATATGCAAACTCGGTAGATTGATTTCCCTGACGATCGAAATTAATAAATTAGTAGCTTGATTAAAAATATAGACGATAAATACACATGGAAATTTATCTTTCCATCCTAACATATGACGATATGTAATTTTTTAAACAGCCAAATTTCAGGAAAAGGGAACCGAGGCATGACGTGCTTAGTCGGAACAAAGTTGTGAAAAAAAAACATCAGGGCACATTAGAAAAAGCAGACGGCAGTTTGTAAGACCATTCCTATTGGGGTCGCATCCGTCGGTTTCCAAGATTACCCCATTTAGCTTGGTTTTTTTATAAATAAAGCTATGTCATCAGATATAAAGATGAACACAGCTAATGTACGGCCGGCCGTAAGTTAGGCTGGGCATACGGCCACCCTATTTTTAGAAAAGGAAAGACCGTCCACCTTTCCTCTTTCTAACAAATAAATATGCACCGGCACCAATCGGGACTGGTGTTGTCACCACCAGAACCAGATTAGATCATAAGCAAATATAAACATTAGTCGTGCTTCAGGATGTTGCTAACTTTATAATATTGGTAAATCAAATCAACAGTTACAATGTAAAAAGCAACTTCTACGGATCTTATAGGTAAAACTTTGAAAATATGTAAGCAACTTAGTACATATACAAAGGTATTTTCACTCATCCAATTAAATTCTAAACATTCACAAAAACAAGTCTTAAGGCCTCATCCCCTAGCACCAAAATAAAAGGCATGGACTGTCCTTCAAATTTGTGTGAGCCTGCTATAGAACCAAGCACAAAGTACCAAACACAGAATTGAGTCATTATAAATTAAGAGGATAGATAATCAGAATACAAAAATACTAAACTAGAATACAGGACGTGCTAAACTAAAATGAATTTTTCCTTCAGAGATTGGCCAGTGAAACAAAAATGGTAAAACTAACCAAATATGTAAAACCGATACAACATCATCTATTGTTGTTCAGACAAAAAACAAAAGATGTGCCTTCCGCAATGTTTCCCATCACCCCAAATCAGGTGAACACAAAAGAAAAGGCAGCGGTAACATGTTGTTTGAGCATAAGTAAAACCAGTTATTTGTCTATAGTTATTTATCACTGCTTATCACAAAACTGGTTATTTGCCTATAGTTATTTATCACTAGTTATGGGATCAAAACTACACTGTTATTTTCTATCTAATATGAAAATTGCAATATGCACCAAGAACAAATTAAATCAGTTGAAAAATGGTAGATCAGCTTAACACAAAAATGCTAATTAGAACAACAAAAGTACTAAACCAAAATAAATAATTTGCTTTTTTTGAGGGCATAAATATTTTCTTATTGATTTCACACACGTTGCCTATAAAAAGTAAAAAAGGCAAAATCATCCAAGGAAAATGTTAAGAAGGTCTCATTATTCTGCAACCCGTGGAATTTGTTCATTATCAGTAACCACTAACCAGTATCAAAATAGTTGGAGAAAAAAGTGTGTATGGAATAATTGAAATTGAGAAATTCTGAAGAAAAAATTTAGTACATTGATGACGGACCTTAGGGAGAACAGTATAACTATTTTGGAGTTCTTCTGCATAATCATGGCGAAATCTTTGCTGGCCTGCAATATGATAGGAACAGGCACACATAAAGCTAAAACTGCTAAATTACAAATTCTTTACTTTTGCATGGTAGATAATTGTATAATAATAGCCTAAATTATATATCATACAACCAAATTTGCTTATCCGTGGTTCCTAAATTTCTATATTGCACAGCCTACAATGCTTCGTTGTGGATCCTAAATTGCTTAATTTAGAAGCTAATATCTTTACACTTGATTGGCACCTGTAGAAGTGGTCACAGGATAGCCCAAATGCTGAATCATGTCTCAAAAATGATACGACAAATAACATAGGTGCTTGTGATCTACCATATGTAAAAGTAAAATATTGGAGCTCATACACGTCATATAGATACAACCACAAAACTAGACAACCATAGTTGCATAATAAACTACATACTGACGCAAATAGAATTGCTCCCAGTTTCACTATTAAAAGCTTCATATGCATTGCTTGTAAATTGCCTAAATCCTAAAGTAGACTACCCTTATTGCATAACCATAATTGCACAGTGGCAGTGGCTCAATTAAAATTGCTTGTCAATTCAATATAAATTGCTTAGCATGCATACACTAAATTGCTCAGAAAAATGGCCAAAATCTAAGCTACCAATCCCCCCCTCCTTTCTCCTCGTGAATCCAGGAAGCTCTCTCGGTAGATCTCGATACAGTCGCATGAGCGCCACCGCTACTCCTCTTGGTGCTGGAGTGCCAGATCCAGCGAGGAGGAGCGTGGGGTCTTAGGGGGCATGGAAGCCTCGTTGACCTCGACGCCGTCGAGCTCGCTGGCAAACCTAGAGAGGCCCTCCAAGCCTAACCCCCACCCTACCCCCTCCCCCCCCCCCCAACCAGCTCCAAATCTCCAGATACTAACTCGTCTGTGCCTCAATTAGGGAGAGGGGAGGGGAAGGGGGAGGAGGACCATTACACGGCGGTGATAACCATGAGGCGAAAACTGTGTTGCATGCTGCCGCATCACCATCCCCTACTGCAGCCTCACAGATCCGTGCACCGCTCGGCCTGCCCGCCGCCGCATCCGAGCCGCCGCTCCTCATCCCGTCCGCCCGCCACCTCCTCGTCATGTCATTCTGTTGTGTCCTCACGTGTGTGCACGCGCGCCACCGTGGAGGGAGGAGGCGGGGGGGACGAGGGGAGGAGGTTGTAGTGGGGCAGAGAGAAGTGGAGGAGGCCTCGGCGAGGTGATGATGAGGAGGAGGAGGAGGGGAAGATGGAGAGAGAACAGGTCGGTTCTGGAGAGTGGGGGAGGCGCAGTTTCTACGTGAGTTAGCAGCACGGAACGGATATCTGGCCATGAGGAAAAAAATAAGACCGTGCAGATAAACAAAAATACGGCTGGCCGGTAAGTAGTCTTTACATATAAAGATTCATATGCAAGCCATAGACTTTGTTCCTTTTGCTGCCCTCCTCCTCTTTCCCCTGCAGATCCTCCTCTCCCCCTTCCAGATACTTCTCTTCCCCATGCAGATCCTTCTCTTTCCCCTGCAGATTCGCCTGCCTTATTGAAGAATGGATCCAGGGATTAGGAGAGAAGAGGATTTGAGAGAAGGATTGGTGACGAAGGAAGATATCCACAACTAACTGGAGATGAGGCAACGGAGCATCCACCGGTGGTGGATGGCTCGCTCGCTTGGGGAAGATGGAGGCACGGCTGCACAGGTGAGCGGTGGCGAACCCCGCGCCACGGGGGGACCAGCGATGGGGAGAGGGACGGTATTGCAAGATCCTAGGTAGGAAGGGATATAATGGGTTGGTAATTGCCTGGTTTCCAATTATGTGTTATCGGATTACAGAGGAGGTCGAAACAACCGGGTGAAAGGGTACCACTTAACGCCACATAATCTGATTACGTTACATTTTCACGGACCAAACATAATCCTACGTTACATTTTCAATGGTATGGAATCATGGAGTGAAAGTTACAAAAGAAAGGATTCCCCGTTTTGTTTGGTTCAAATGGAGACAGCTCTGTAATTGGGACCTGAACAGTTACACGGAGGAAACAACATGAGCCCTTCCGTCTCCTCAGCTCCTCTTGTGTCTGCTCGGGCTCCGGCTAAGGCATCCCTTGTCTCCCTTCCTCCTTATCACGTCTTACATGATTGCGCCCCCACCATCTCCTCCTCATTGCAGGCACTGCCCCGATCCGGTTGAAGTGCCCACATCGCTCGGCGCCCACGCCGGCTGCCGGCGAGGTCCGGGTAGTTGGCGGGCTATGTCCGGTGGGCTTTGTGCCGGTAGCGCTGCCCGTAAGTGGTGCCATGTCGATCAGAATTGTAAATACAAGTTTATAATATAATTGTAAATAAAAAGTTTGTTGTACGTAACATTATTGTCATACACATGCTTTCTATGTAGTTGTGGAGTTGTGTGGAATTTGGAAGATGACATTGCTTATTTCCACTGGACAGATTATTGCCAAACAAGTAAAATGAAATTTGTTGCAAGTGTATACAAAAGCATTAAAAAAGAATTGTACACCAGAATTGTAACGGTGCTGGTTCGAGTCGTTCTGACAGCATAGGTTGAATGAAACCAGCGGTCGGTCCCTGCTGTGTTAAACTCGTTTATGCGGGGCCCATCTACAATAAAAATCATGAAATCGCCAGGACGGCCTCCCTATCGCGCGAAGGGACGGAACTATCTACTTCCCTCTTGCTGTGTGTTTGGGGTTGGAGAGCTTGGGATTAAGGAGTTTATCAGATCTGTGAAACTAGATGAGGAAGAGTGCTCCACCGTACCTATACGTGAGTTTGAATGTTTGCATGTGTGAACTTCATGTATGTATATAGATGGAGATAAGCAGCAAGCTGGCCGTGGCAACAGCTCGCAGCTAACGGCCATATATAATGTGTCATATTATTTTATTTGAAGTGGATGGTGGGGGTAACCGCCGTACGGCCAGCTCAATATTTAATTTAGTACTAGCAGCTCACGAGTTGGCACGTCTGCATACTTCGTTTTTAGTTCTGAGACCCATCATCCGACTGTCGCGGTGTGCAAAGTTCGGTTTCTAGCGACTACTGTTCGATTTTGGAACACACTGGAGCTGCCCTAAGTGGATACAACGTTATATTCTCAAATCTAGCAGCGCACTCGCATGGGTAATTTAGCTAGTTCAAGGGGAACATGAGAATTCATTTTTTTTTAAAACCACATGAGAAGTCAATTGGAGAGCACCACGCGTCAGCAAACACCCAGAATAATCCATGATTAGATGTTTGTAGACGATAACCAATATGCAAGATGGCAGGAGATGACTGATGAGGTTCTTGTTCTTTTTTTAATTCAAGGAGATATGAGCACTGAAATACAATTAATTGCATATTAGTACGCAAATAGAAACCAAGTGGATCTGCCAATGTTAAGCATAACCGCAAGTACGCGCGGAGGCGCCCCTCCACGTAGCAGCGCGCGGCGCATAACCTTGGCGTTCCGAGTGCCCGCGGCGCGGTGGTGCACGCACGCGCAGGGCGCAACCGCCGCATCGGCCATCACGCCCACTCCCCACTCCATCTCCCTTCCATTTATCACCGGCTCCTCCTCGTCGTCGGCGTCCCTTGCGCTACCGCGCACCCCTCGGTTCCAGTTCGTTTTCGTGTTGGCAGCAGTTGCCAGACGCACAGCACACGAAGCGGGGCGATCATCACGACGGCGATAATGGAGGTGGTGGTGGTAGCGGCGCCCTCCCCGCACGGCGGCGCTCGAGGTCCTCGTCGCTCGCCAGGCTCCTGGCGGGAGCCGGCGTCGAGGTCGAGGACCTCGAGCGCTGGCGCGAGGAGGTGCGCGAGACGCTGTCGCGCATCGACGCGAAGCGCGGCCGGCCGGCTCCAGGGCCAGATCACCGCGGCGTCCCGCGCCAGGCGTCGCGCTCCGCGGAGGGCGGCGCCGGCCGCTGCTGCTGCCGGTGTCGGTGCGCATGGGCCACCACCATTACTTCCTCCAGCCGATGACGACGACGACGGTGCGTTCTACGCCCGGAAGGGCGCCGCCGGCGCCGTCCGGAGGAGGCTGCGGGCCGTCGCCGGCGACGCGAAGAAGGAGCGGCAGCGGCTGGAGGCCTTGTGGGGCGACCTCGAGGAGGCGATCGTCGACGCCAGGGAGAGGCTCGCCCTGCAGCCTGCGGGGCGAACCGCCTAGGCCTCGTTCTCGTTCTTCAACAGTGTTCCCTGTACATACTCGTCTTCCTTTTTACCACTGATTTGGCACCTGTATTATGTTTGTTTTCGCCCCTTCGAAACTTGTTGCCACTGCATGCCTCTCTTACTGAGGCGAAAACAAAATGAGGTTACAATTCAGTGGTAAAATGGAATGTGTCCATGTGCTCGACGTCCGCCCTCCTCATTTCGGCTTGAAATGGAATTTCTACTGGCTTGTACGTTGCAGTTTGTGATTTTGTGAATCTGATGGTAGTGCGCGCGGTCTCTGTTATATATCTCTCAGTCCTCATCAGCCACGGAACTTGAACCCGGGTTAAATTTAGAGAAGCTGAAGTACCCGTACGTGCTAAGTCGAGAATTTGAAACAGCAGGATGGACAGATATGCTACACTCACTTAGCTATCCACCACTTTAAATTAGATAGGATCATATTAGTTCACTTTTGGGGGAAGCCTAGGGACGTAAATTGGTGACTCTAAGTGCACCTCCAGTTCTTTTTATTTTAAATATTTGTGCTAATTCTTTAAATTGAGATCCTATTTTCAAGAAGTAGCACAAAATTTTAAAGTAGAGATTGAAGTTATATCTAAAGATCACCAATTTGCACCCTGGTGCAGCCAATCAGTTCAAGTAATTTGCTCATATGCACACGGGTGAAGATATTCCTTGAGAGGTGCGACGAAGGAAGCTGCTGGTAAGTGGTAAAGTCGCCGGCGTATGGTCTGAATCAGCGAGAGTGTGTTAAAAGAAACGGAAAATCTATAAGTGGGGGCTAGCTCAATTTCTTTCCCCTTTGTGACAGCCTAGTTTTAACTTTTTGGGCTACGAAACATTTTAAGCCTCATTTGGGCCGCTGAAAGGCCTAAACGTGTGCGTTTCACTGTCCACGCTTTCTTGAAAGCCCATCTTACTTCCTTTCTCCTCCTCGCCGTCGCCGCAATAAACCCCAGCCAGAAACCGCACCCCGCCTCGCCGCCGGCGGCTCACCGGAGACGGCACCCATGGCCTCCCACCGGGCGCTCCACCTCCTCACCCCCTACCGCGGCATCTCGTCGACCCCGCACCTTGCCTCCCTCGGCTGGTTCGACAAGATCAAGTCCACCTTCACCGGCAAGAAGCCCGAGGCCTCCGAGGCAGACTCCTTCACCCTCATCAGTAAGTCGACGATGCGCCCGAGCTCTGCTTCGGCTCCTCTATCGCTAGGCTAACGGCGAAGCGGCGGCATGACCAACTCCGCGGATTGGGTCTGATTCACAGAGTTCGCGGACACGATGGAGATGGCGAGGAAGGTGGGGACGTTCAAGAACTTCGTCGCCGGGCGGGCCAGCGAGGCCACCGTCGTCAACGCCTTCGAGAAGCATTCCGCCGTGCTGCGCTACCTCGGCGCCATCGACCCCACTGGCGAGGTACACACTGATTTGATTTTTCCTTTCTTTTCTTTTTTTTTGGGATTCCTTTTTGTGGGATAGAGGGCTTGGCATTTTGGATTGATTGTCTGAGCTGTAATTTTTCTTCAGAAACTCCAAAACAGTGACAAGATTAACGCGACCAAACACTGCAACTGTACGATTGCTGATGTGGAGCACATACTGGCCAAGTATACATGGGCGAAAGAGGCACAGAAGAAGATGGCAAAGCTCAAGGATGAAGGAAAGCCATTGCCAAAGACATTTAATGAGGTAACTATAAGAAGACCGACAAGGATATGGAGCTTTGTTTGTTATTAAGCTTGTGTGGGATATGGAGCTATGTGTATTATTAAGCTTGTGTGGGATTGTTACTTTGTTCAATTTGAATTATAGTCTGTAATTCTACAATTCATTGAAGAGGAAAAAGTGGAGATTATAGAGAATCAAAGCGAACAAATAAAGACATACATGGGAGTGAGGGAAGGAAACAAACAGAATATAGCAGTAGAGTGCATATTTTGAGTAATGTAAAGTTGTAGGCACATTCAGCTGGATAAAGGAAATTATATCATACTAAATGTGACGTGTGATGTTACAGATTTATAAAGAAGGAAATGCAGTACCCTAGTTTTTCCATATTAGCTTGAAATTTTTCATCATTAAATGTCTTAATTGGTATGTCAAGGTGTCAACATAATTCGGTAGCAGCAGGTTGATTAGGCTTCTGGTACCCTATTCTCATTTTGTTTTCAGTTTTTATGTGGACATGTTTGATATATCTGACTTCTGATCTTGCACCATTCGCACATGCTATTTTTCATGTCTGCTTCATTGTAAACAACTTTCTGGATTATATTTAAGTAACTTTGTAAAGCACTCTGAGTAACCCATTTGGGTTGTTAAAAGTGTTGGATGCCATTATATAATATTCTATTTTTTCTTCTTCTTTTCACACCAGATTTCGATCTCCTTGACTGCGTTTTCATTTAGTTTTTTCTTTTTCCATTGTGCTGGATCGTTTGTTATTTCTAACCATACCTTTGTTTCATTGTTTGTAGATCCAAAATCTAATGGGTTCTACACCAATGGACGTCGGCCGATCAAATCTGGCGAAGAGTGGTCAGATAAGTAGGAATGCTCTCTGCCCATGTGGTTCTAAGAAAAGATATAAAAGGTTTGCTTCAAGAACTAGTTCCATTACTAAACTGCCATGCCGCTCTTTGATTGATGACATTTTCTATTGCTGCGATTCACATGTGCTGTAATGCCTGCAATATGGTTTACTCATGGATAATGATCGGCACATTGCATAATAGTTCTTTTATATGAATATGAATGATTTTAGTGTAATAGTATAGCATTGTAGATATGTTGTGGAATGACTAAATAGTAGTTTTTGACAAAAGGATAACTTTTGAAGTCTACGTATTTTGACAATAGTAGGCATTTTTTTTTTTAAGTCTACGGATTCTTGCTGGCGACCATAATCTAGTTTATTTTCCTCGCATTATTATGACAATTTTTTCTTTGCTGCCTCAAATGTGAAGGTGCTGTGGAGCTTCATAAGGTGAGCAACCATGCTTTCGTTTGCTTGCACGTGATGAAGGCTGGAAGCAGCATTTAGGTTTGCTGTGATCAAGAAAGGCATTTTGGCAATTCTCAATGTGAGCATGCAGCTATTTTCTTGACAGCAAACCGTGTGAGCAGCCGAGCATATGATTTTTAAACTTGTAAAACACCATGCATGAGCCTTGTTACTTCGGGAGAAACCTTTGCTCGAATTGCATGATTTCTTGGTTGATTCGATTCGTCCTTGCTGATGAATCTTAGTAACATCCATTTAGCTTGTTCAGAGTTCTCATACAGGCCTGAGTATTTTAAGCTTCACTGTTGCACAATATTTTCTGTTCTAGGTGGCATAAGGAGTTATGATGGATGAATCTGAATAAAGTAACTGGCTTTTGCTTCGCATCTTATCGTTGATGAAATCTTGCTTCCACTGGGGCATTATTCTGTTTTTCTTTTCCTTTTTCTTTTTTTGAAAAGCGCTGTTATTCTGTTTTGTTGACTACTCAAGAAACCTGTAAATATTGTGCATCCTGTACTAGTACAAGCGTGCAGCGCCCGGGCTTAGGAGGTTCTTGGGCGGCAGCTGCGTGACGGTGATGGCGAGTTGTGGGAGGAGCGGCGAGGTGGTGTGGCGCACAACTGGTGTGCGGATAAGCTAGAGCTGGCTTAGCGCAACAGCCGGGCGGTGGTAAGCTGTCCGAGATGGAGGGCATTGAATCTTGGTGAATCCTGTGCTGGAGGAGTTCGATCCCGTTATGTGCTGCGACCAGGCATGGTGATGGTGTGGGGTGGTGCACAGTGGAAGTTGTTGGTACTGTGGATGTGTGGAGGGTGGATCTGCTCTTCTTCCTCGCTGGCTTCCAGCAACGAGGGTGGATCCATGGCTAGGGAGGCCTGGGGTGTAGCCCCGGCCGATGTTGCTCCATGGTGTTTCAGTTCCCGTCTTCTGCGGTGGGAATGCTTATGCGGCTCGTTCCAAAGCCTTGTGTGCGATGGTCCCTCCTGGCGTCGGTGTGCATCCCGCCGTCTCCCCATTGCACCGGTGTTGGCTTCGGCTACGGTGGAGTTGGGGGGGCACCGGTGGTAGTCACAGTGAACATGCAGGATCCACCCTCCAAAATGGTCCTCCAGCAAGCTTTGGTGCTATCTCCCATTGAAGCTACAGGGAAGGTCTAATAAAAACTTTATTTTCATGATCATTCTCAGCAACTTTTGTTCTTTCTTTTTGAAGGACTCAACAAGGAGATATCTACAACTACAACAAAAACTCAGCAGCCGATCGTACAGCTGCCACTGCATGATCAAGCTAGTCCTATCTTCATTTGGTTGACCGTGCGCCTAGATTAGAGACTACTAACCAGTCCTATCTTCATTTCATTGGTCGCTCCCAGGACGTCTCCGATGCGAGGCTGTTCCCGTAGTAGACCTGCTTAGTAGATTCATCCACGTAAGCCTGCATGGTGGGGGTACGAACATCAGTACCTTTTTTGTAACACAAATAGCATATGAACAAGGTTTCACAGCATGCTGAAGCACAGGACACACTAATGGGTAGTGACTGATGTTGATCCCTTATTTGGATTGGATGCAATAGATATGCAAATATTGCAAGCTGCACTGGAAGCTACCACTTATGGTACGTACAGCATCAAAGACAGCTTCGGTATATCGAGCAAAAGAAAAGGCACAATGTAAAATACTAACCTGCCAACCAGAAGGAAGCCCCTTGGAGAGCTCTGCAAGATCAGGCGACCCTTTATGCTGTTCAGCACTACTTAACGATGCCGCAACAGACTCATCTTTTGGCTGCTTTTTTGCTTCAGCTCTTCTGCGTTTCACACGGTCACGCCTGCAATGAAATTCAATTGAGTCAAGACAATAACAGCCACCCAGCTTAATTAATGCAAGAAACCATGTCTCTATTCATAAAGTTCAGATTCAGAATACTAAGGTTCTCAGTTGTGCTCATAACGGGTAGGTTATCAGAGCCTATTCTTAAATGGTAGCTAGAAAAGGCCTCTTGCATGTAACCTGAAGAATAAAAACTAATCATGGCATTGAACACTTGCTGCAAATGGAGGCATTTCTTTGGGGAGTTTTGGGTTCTAGATCAAATTGAACTAAATCACCAAACTTCCAAATGAGATGAGGAATATAAATGTTAAACATATTCTACCAAGTTTCAAGAACCAAGCACCAAACTGATCGCCATTCAGCTATGTCAGAAACCTAATAGATCTCTCACAGGTGCTTCTGATGCACTCGAACCAATTACTATCGGTGCCATGCAGAGAACATATAGAATAAAGATGTTGTATCAGTTTCAGATGCTTACAAACAAAAGGCAAACTGACATAAGGTATACATGTATTAACAATATTCAAGAAATTAGTAAGCACTAGGTAGGGCGACCAACAAACTAGTAAGACAAAAAAGCTAGGTACTGGAGTTAGTTTGAACATTTCCTTTTAACACAATTATAGATGCAGAAAGATTGTCTCTGTTTCTAGAAATGTTCTTTCAGGCTGACTCATGGGTCATTGAAGTCTACTTCTAAGCAAATAGGGCATCAGAGGCCACGAAATCGTGAAAGGAAACAAAATTGGTCATGACCATGACAAAGGCCAGAAATACAACTATCAAAAGGTGCAGAAACAGTACCAATCACCACGAACAGGAACAAAATTGGCATTTTCCTGAGCTTCTCCACTAGCTATCTGTTGTTTCCGCCATTCCTGGATCAAATGGAGCATAACTTAAATTCAGAGAACTTTGAGAAAATTTTGTGCAAGCTTGCTCCAAAGAGAGGTACCTCTATTTCCTTTTGACGCTTCCTTTCTAATGCCTCCAAAGCACTTTCAGGTTCCTCCTCTTCATCGCGAAGTTCCTCCTTTGCAGCTTTCCACTGTTAAAAATAACGAAATGAGCTGCTTTTGCAAAGTCACATTGCCAGGACACCAGTTATCACTACCCACCTCAGTTTAAACCTTACCATGAAAGCGTTATACTAGCAAATTTTAACCATGAAAACTAAAAAATAACCAGGAAACAGAAGTTCAAAAATGCAACTTCCAGGAAATGTTTCTTCATGACATGATATATATTGCACACAAGAAAACTAATTTAAATGAAGCTCCCTACTAGTTGATAAAAAGGATAGTTGAAATTGAGAGTATATCTATATCGGTCAAGTATACGGAACAAGTATTTGCTGATTCCATGAATAGACAGGAAGAATTTCAAATTTTGTTGTAAATTTCAGGCATCAAATTTTTGGAAGGGTAGTGTGTGCATGCTGCAGTCAGCATAGTTAGGGGCACAAGTCACTGTTATTTGCACCCATATGCATAGTTGTTACGGCAGCGCGGCGAGGCGCGGCGACCCACCACCTTCACACCTTTACAGCGTCTATGGCGCGCGGCGTGGCGTCGCCATACACACATCGGCGTGGCGAATACATACATTATAGTCTAGGATATTAGGAAATTATACTGACAAATAGTAATGCAAATGTAGGTTAAAAGGTATAGTCTACAATATTAGCAACTCAAAATAGTAATGTAAATGTAGCACAAAAGACATAGAACTCTCTCATTTCTCAAACTTCCAAATCTCTCATCTCTTAAAAGTCATCCAATGCAAACTCATCGAGATCGTTAGAAGTATCCACGTTCTCTCCACATGCTCTTGCGGTCGCCAGGCTTATCCTGGACGTCGATCGCACGAGCGGGCCCACATTAATGGTGTTCAGGCGGGTGGGTACGGGTTCTTTTGACTGGTTTCTCACAGGGGCATTATGGGAAGAATTAAAAAATACCCAGAACCTTATCCTTTTGCACACGGTTCTTCCCCCAAATGCAGCCGGCTTTCTTCTTCCTTCGTTCCTCAACTTCTACCCCGTACGGCTGCGATTCGCGAGCCTTGCGCCGCCGGAGCTGCGCCCGTCTCCCTCCCGACCTTCGTCCGCAGCTGCTTTGCCTCAAGCAAGACCCGCGAGGCGCTCCTCCGGGATAAGGCCCGCCAGCTCGACCGCGACATCGCACTCGTCCGGCGCCGCCAGGAGACCGCCGCGCGCGTCGTCCGCGCCATCACGCAGCACGTCCGCCGCGGGGGCGCCGTGCTCCACCTCTTGGAGTTCCTCGGCCTCCGCAGCTGCGTCGTCTGCTGCCCGCGCCGCCAGAGCGCCCACGACCGTCCAGCGGAGCTCACGACGTCTGAACTCGCCGGAGTTCTCTTCTTCCCCAACTCCGGCGGGGAGATAGCGGCGGCGGCGGGGCGAGGAGATAGCGGCGGCGGCGGCGGGGCGAGGAGATAGCGGCGGCCGGACTGAGCGGAGGTAAACAGAACACTTTTGAGCGCTGCAAGCATGCAACTCATAGACCTAGACGCAACGAGTATGGCGCCCGCCACAAAGCGATACGGCGCCACAGGACGCCATATCGGCGCCACGGGGACGCCATGGCTCTGTGGTGGACGCCATACTCCCTGAACTCGTGGCGTCGCCGTGGCGAGAGGGAAAAAACCGCCACGACGATATGGCGACGTTATGGCGACGATATGGCGACGCCATAACAACTATGCCCATATGTGATAATAGCATTGAGTGGTTTGTCATAGAGTGATAGAGAGCTACCTTATCCACCAGACTTGAAACCTTCTTATTAGACCTCAGGGATGATGTAACAGCAACAGCCCGCTTCTTGCTACGAATAACTGCAGAACAGCACAAAAGGTCCAACAATGTGATGGAGTAACCATGACCAATAGGTTAAGATGAATTACCCCAATGAAGATATTCAAAAAAAGAATCACCTTTAGTCTGATTTGTAGTACTAGTAGAAGACTGTGTAGAACTTCCAAGTACGGATGATGTTCCTGCAGCTGATGTTGCTACTGCAGCTTGGGTCAAAGGCGCAATACTTGCATCCTTAGATATAACTTTATCAGGCCCTTTGGGATCCGAATTGATATTTGCAGAAACAAGAGGAGCTGAGCTTGTTTTGATATCTGCTGCACTGCTAGAAATGGCAGAGGTTGATGGAACATAGTATCCAGAATGTTCAGCTGCTATTCCGCTGGCAGCCGTACTGACTGAAGGATAGGTATAGTAAGATTCTGGGGCAATAGATGTGCCATCAACAGGAACAGATATGCCACTTGCAGATACTGGTGCATAATAAGAATGCTGCTGTGCTTGAAGGAGATGGGGCTCAGTCACTTGCATATAGTAACTGGCATGTGTTCCTTCAGTACCAACAGTAGCATAGTACTCCATTCCTGAAAGTGTATAGCCAACATTTGCTTGAGCTATATATGGCTGAGAAATTGTATCAGCATGAATATATGATGCAGCGGGCTCTTCTGGGGGAGCTGGAGGAGCTAGTTCATTATCAGGTGGCGGAGGTGGAATCCATTCCTCCTCTGGTGGAGGCGGAGGGACATCATTATCCTCAGGAGGAGTAGGACCTTCCAATGGGGGCAAATCAGCTGAACTCACTTGTTCTAATGGAGGATGCTCCTTGTTAGGTACAGAACTGCAATGCTCTTCAACATTATCCTCATCAACTTCCATTTCCACATCCATATCTTCATCATTGTCAGATTCGACTTCTGAAGTAACTGCTGGAGCATCCCTATCTTGTGAACTCTGAGCAGATGATGTTGAAGCTGGCTTTTCAATCTTAACATTTTCATCGATGGTAATCCCAGCACTAAGCTCAGATTTCAAAGCCTCACCATTGGAGGGTGCTATCATATCAGCTTCATTAGGTGCCTTGTGTTCAGCAACCTCTGTCTTCAAATCCCTAGGCTCTGTATCCACACGATAGCTCATTTCCAACTTGGAAACAGAAGAGTCTAGTTGCTTAAGGTGCACCTCAGCATGCAACCACAAAGGCAGCAAAGAAGATCCGTATGATGAGAGTGCATTGCAGTCTGATATTCGTATCTCAATTTCTCTTCTTAACAATTCAAGACCTTCATTCGAGCCATGGAGCCTACAATGATAATAACTGATTAGTTTTCTACACTCCAGGAACAAGAATGCACAAAAAGTAACAAAAGATAATAACAAGCACCTTGATAGCAGGTTCAATCTTTGTAGCAATTCTTCACCATATTTTGCAAGATACAAGGGATCAATGTCCATAGACTCATGACTCGCCGCAGGTGCATAAGCATAAGCATCATGAGTTACCTGTGCACTTCCACATGTCATTCCAAAATTAGCATAAGTTGCTGTGCCGTTACCAACAGACATGTCACTTGGATATGCTTCCAGAGTGTTTTGGGGAAGGACATGGCCTTGAGCTTCTATTGAATAGTCCATATGAGTAGGAACAGATGCAGATGCAACTCCATCAGAAGCAACTCCTGAAGCTAATCCATTTGGTATCTCCCAAGAAGTTTCTCCAGTAACTGTGTTCCAGTAATAACACTGATTACTCTGTTCATGCATTATTGCTTTCCAATTTCCACCAATATCACCAACAATTTGCATGCCAGATGAATCAGGAACCGATTCAGCTGCTATCGCGCTCTCTTCTTCAGGAGTTGGCTCAGGAGCAAGAGTGTTTTCTTCAGTAACACTTTGAGTGTAGTTCTTAACATCACCAGTTTCAGGTGCTTCTTGTTGATCACCAACAGAAACTAATGGTTCAGTTTGTGCATCACCAGCTGTGTCAGGACGCTCAATAGTTATCTGATGTAAGAAAACATGTATTATTACAAGACCGACAAAAAAAATGGCAAAGAAGTGAGCTTATACTCCCTAGCTGCAATAATGTCCTCTATTTGAATAGATAGATGCAGTTGACCAAGAAGATGAAGAAAAATCATTGTGTGAAGAAACAAATGTGGTCTGAAGAATATAATAACATAAATTAACAAAAGTTACCTATTAACAGAAATAAGCTCAGTGAATCTAAGGCCAGCTTATTGGAGGCTGCCTATAAGCCTTCTTTGCTGGCTTCAGCTATTTTGGGACCTATAGTACAAAACTAGAGTAGATTTACATGTCTAACCCAAGAAGGTTCAACCTGATTGAACTACCAAAAGGCAGGCACAGTGAGGTGGAATTACCTGAGCACTTGCATCCCCTGGACTCCGCTTAGCTTCACCAGTGGGTTGATCTGCTGCTTCCTCATCATCTTCTTCATCATCACTATATTGCCCAAGCAATGCTAGAGGATTCTCGTTTTTATCTGAAAAAATAAAATATATGCAAAAATTAGAAAAGAAAAGAATTTATATGCCAATATACATTGCAACTCTTTTCTGAAGCATACATGATGACATCAATAGTGTGCAAAATTAAATCAGAAAGATGGTTAAAATTATTAATGTGTGTCCATAAGACCATAAATAAGAAGACCAGGTTAGGAGCTACATACAAAGAAAGAGACATACGAACCGAGGAGGGAACAATCACATCCTGAAATCCCCACGCTTAGATGCTGTCAAATGGGAAATTACCCGTAGGCATTCACTCAATTTTGACAGTGGCAGCTCGGTCTGAAGAATTTACTGAATGTTCCTTGCAGGCCGGCAACCCTACATGTATCTCAGAACCAGACATGCGGAGCGCATACATGCTTAAACAACAAATCCAAATTTCCACCATATTTATGTTCCATAATCCATAGGCATGTCTTCTTTACATATCCCTTGGAAGGAAATTGATGAAACCCACCTGAAGAAGATGGTGAAGTGGGAACCACAGTCTGTTGGTCACGGATTTCACCTCCTATTCCCTCTTTCTGTGATGCCTCCCCTGCAAGTTACAGTATCAGGAGTCAGCTTATGTATAGAACTATATCACAGCCTATTGAAATGCTAACAGATCTGAGACAGATGGTATGTCTTAATAACCATATCTCACTGATATTCAGTATATCTACGGTTACAAGAATGTGTTGAATCAGTAACATGAATAAAAATATATCCAAAAACAGTTAGATTATCCATCCTTCTGCAAAATCCGATATAAGTTTTTCATTACCTAACTGGCATTTGGTAATAGGTTGCTTCCATTTTTATTGTTCCATTGATTGAGGCGACTAAACAATAACCTACCATGCATCATTAGATCCACCCACTCTCAAAGCCATTTATCACCCTTGCCGATGCCTGCCACTCCTGCTTCCCAGCGAAAATCCCCCCCCCCCCCCCCCAAAATCCATGCAAGGTACTCCCTCTGTCCCAACAAAGAATGCAATTCTGGCTATGTATCTGGACAACGTGACGTCCAGCCATCCAGGTGCATACCCAGAATTGTATTCTTTGTTGGGACAGAGTAGTATGAGCATGCATGTTGGATCAGATCTACCATCCTAGTTCCAAGAGTGTGTTCCCTAGTAACGTAAAGTTCAAAACGATATTGAAACTTTCAAACTAAGGCCAGTGTAGCCAATGTTCTTAAGGCGCTAAGGCGACTCGTGGCGACCTACCCCCTCACAACGCCTAGGCGTATAAGGCGTGCGGCGAGGCGACGCCATAAACATATCCTAAACCTACCATAACAGCAAAATTTAGTAGAATATACATACATTTATTGAGCTGTTGTACCACCCATTCTCCCCTTACCAGTTGCTCAGTTGCTCTTGCACAACTACTCCAGCAAGCAGTAGAGGTATAGATGATAGAGCATAGCAAGCACAAGCAGCCAGTAGAGAGAAGGGAAGCACGAGCAGAGCAGCAGAGCAGAGGGAAGTAAAGACTGGGAGATGAATTACATGACCATTGCAGTCTCGCAGTCGTGGACCAGCAGGGACCGAAGAGGTGGGCCACACAGGGCCATGGACCAGCACTCCAGCAGAGGAGACGGAGGAGATCTGGTAGCAGAGGAGAGGCGCACGGGCCATCGGCGGACATGCGCAGCGTTGGCCTCACGAACAGGTAGAGACGCGTGGGGCGGCAGTGTCGCCGTCGTCGGGGATCCGCCCAGCTGCCACGAGCCCATGAGTTTTCTCCCGCCTCCCTCCTCTTCTTCCCTCTCTCTTCTCTGTTTCCCTCCCTCTTCTCTGTTTCCCTCTCGATTAAGCCAGGATTGGGCAGGTATTGCTCTCGATTTCCCGTCCGCCTCTCAGATTTCCCGCCCGCGCCCTCAATTTTTCACGCTCTCCCCATGTATGGCGCCCACCTCATCCTCCAGGACGCCCAGGCGGATGCCTTGCACCTGAGGCGGACGCCATACGCATCCAGGCAAGGCGAGGGGGGCGCCTACCACCCCGAGAGCGCCTGGACGCCTAGTTGTCGCCTAGGCGACGCCTTAAGAACATTGAGTGTAGCATTACCTCAATGTGCTTTGGTACATTGTGGTGACGACTATTCAGCTATAGTTCTGTTACTTACGTCTGATGAAAAAGAATATTAGCATTTATAGCTGTTGGTAAGTCGAAAAGTTCAATACTAGAAATGATTTCGTTCTTTGAGTTCGGACATTTGGTAGGTTTGACCATTCACCTGACACTGCTTTATAAAATAGTAGGCATTTCAATTATGCTTTGTAACAGATTCGCAGCAGAATGGGCTTGATAATGTGACTAGTATTTTTCAGTATACCACTGAAACTGCAACTGGATTGACGAATGTTGAAATGATGTATACTAACATTAGAACACTCTACGGACAGAAAACATGCCCAGCCATATTGCCTTGTGTTTGTTCCTTGCGGGAGCATGTGTGTGTGTTTTGCATTGACACAGATTTTCATAGCAACCAAATTACTGATGAAGTGATAAGACCAACCAAACTAGGGAACAGATCATTGTCCTGTTGCCCGAAACCCGGAGCAGATCAAACAACTTAACCTAAATACATCTTGCTCGAGATAAGGTCGCTGCATCCACTCATGCAGGACGGGTGGATTCGGAGGACCAGACAAACCCTAATCGTGAAACGCTAGGAGTAGGTCATAATAAGCTCCAGTTCTCGTACTAATCAAGCAGAAACAAGATTAAACAGTTTACAGGCCAGACAATCAGGGCGAGCGCTCCGAGATCGATCTCAACTCTCAAACCATGTCGAAGCTAGGTGGGACACACCCCGCGGTCGAACGCGACCGGATCAAGCAGACCGGGCGGCGGTGCGGAACTTACCGGGGGAGGGATCGAGGAAGAGGTCGAGCTTGACCCTGCGGCCCGCCGCGGCCATGGCCGCCAGGCGGCGCTCCTTCCTCCTCCCCATCGGTCGGGGAGCGAGGGGCTTCGATGCGTTGCGGGGGTTGAGAGAACCGAGCTAGGGTTAGGGTTTGGAGGTCGAGGTGGGTAACCGAGGAGGCGTCTCGCGGAAGCGTGGAGGCGAACTGGCGAAGGGAACGAAGCGGAGGGACGACGGGAAGCGGCGGCGGCGTTCCTCGTGGGTGGGCGCGTCGAATCGCAGGGAAACCAGGAACCTCTTGGGCTCTGCCACGACATAACAGCACATAAAAGCCCATTTAGCAGGTCCAGTCCACATCGAATCAGGCCGGAGTGCGTGAGAGCCATATGGCTCCCAATCTCCCTCTTTTTTTATTTCAAAAAAAATCTTCCCCCACCATTTCTCTGTCTTTAAGGATTATTTCAGGATATCACCCTTAATTGGTGTGAAAATAAAAGGCACGTAACTCTAAACTCATCAGGCACAATGAGAGAAAAGCACCAAATAAAGAGTATACTGGAATTACTCAAAATATTTCACCAAATAAAGACTAAAATAGTATTGATAAGCACCGTCGTTGAAGCTGACAAGATAAAAAGCACTTGGTTGGAATACTTATTTATTCCAATTCCCATTCAAATCGATCTTCCCGTGGGAAAACATTAAATGTTAATGTTGACTCCCAAATCTGATGTTGTATTCTTGATCGTGATATTATGTCGACAAGCTACTAGCTAACTGCCTAACGAAATCTTGGTGATATACTTTTCAGTTACACCAATTTCTTACATACTATTTTATTTTTTGTAATGGATTCACGCGGCGTAATGATCAGCGAGCAATGTGTATGTAAGCGTGGGCGTGTACATATTTTGCCTTTTTTGCGACAAAGTAATAACCTACTAGTTGGTGCATAAAGGTTGGGAGGAAAGTTCATGAATTTTATTTGGACGCTAGCTGGAAATCGGGGATGTCTCTCTCTCTCTCTCTTTCGAATCCAGGGATGTCTCTCTTTTCCCCTCATCCTTCGATCCAAGTCTTGGTCTTCTCTTTTGTCAGTCTTTCCGTTAGTGCTGTGTGTTTCTTGTTTGCTTTCGGTTAGATCAATTTCAGTGCACAGTTTCATAGCACAGTTACTAAGACTGAGAACTAAGTAACTGTACTGACTGAGTTTTACATGGATGAAACTCCTCTCTCATCATCCCATAAAACTTTCTCCTTCTCTCTTCTCGCCATGTCAGAAAATTTGATGATGTGATATATAATTTAATGCCATAAAATTCTCTATAAAACTTCCATTAAGAATAGCCTTAGGTAGCGTACGGCCATGCTGCTCAGTTCACTGGTTTTGTTTTCAGTTTCTTTTTTTTTCTGTTTTTTCTGGTAAAGGATTTGTAAGGAATTTGTAATATTTGGGCCTCTTTTTATTTTTTCCTCACAAACATACGGGACAAGCCACCCACTTGAAACATACACCGTATTTCTCTTCTTATTGAAATACATGCTCAGGTATATTTTAAGAAAAAACTTGTGAGCTTTGGTTGTGGTGAGCCTGCGATACGTACGGTGCGCTTGAAGTGGACTGAAGCGTAATGCGCAGAGAAATTTCTTCGGATGGAGACGCAAATTTCAACAGTACAGCAACGTCCATGCATGTTTATTTGTAAGCATATTTGACCCTTTTCTTTTCTGGCCGGGATAGTCGTAGATTGATGCTTTTAGCACGTGTGTTCAGCGGCAACGCCGGCGGCCGCGACGCCATCGAGGTCGGAGAGAACGAACGTTACTGGTCCGGTCCTGGCCGCGGCCGGCGTCCTGCAAGGCTGCATGATTACAATAACATCCCAGCCCAGGTGGCATGCAGATCTTCTTGCCACTCTGTCGTCGGTGCCACTGCCGGCGCCGCGTGCTCTGCTGCCGGAGCTCTCTCTTGCCACGAACCGGCCAAGGATCGATCGCAACTGACGGCGACGCGCGTCCGCCGCATGCCTGGCCATCGACTGCCTCAATAGAGAAGGCCGGCATCAACGGCCGGGCACGTCGGAGCACCACCACGAGCCTGCTCCTCCGGCCACCGCCGCCGGCCGGCCGGCCGGTCTCGCTCACGGTAGCAAACGATGGCATGCAGTAGCTGCTCCAATTCAGGCCATGCATGATGCATGTCTGTCGGTTCGCCGGCATTGCTTTGGCGCTGGTGGTCATCAGCTTCATTATCCTAGATGCGCTCGATGCAGGTGGTGCCTTCAATGCAGACGCTTCCACTTGACCAACCATTGTATTATATTGTCGCGGTCGCGGTCGCTCGCCTCTGAATATGGTTTCGATGCATGCCCGCTGAATGTTTACTTGCTGCTCCGAGCCTACTGCAACCGGAAGAAGCACAACCTTTTTCTCAAGACACATACGTGGACATTCACGTACGACCACCTATGAATATGCGCGCGTACTTTTTACTTATGTGTAGATCTTGAGGTCGACAAAATTACTTAAATGCTTCGTGTGGTCGACGGACATGTCACACCATAAAAAAGAATAATGTTGTCCAACCTTTACTAAGGAGTTATTCTAGCCACGGACAAAGTGCAACCATTAAGAAGTAGAACTTGAATAAACTATCTTCAAATCAGCAATGTCCACAATAATGTTGAGGGGTGCAAGCATACTCATCTCATTCTTCCGGACGAAAATGGTTGAGGAAATGTTGTCGCTACTCAAGTCAACGATAAAAAGGAAAAAGAGACATTTGATGGAGCATGTATAGTATGATTTATGAATTGAACATTAATAGTCCCTGCCATCAACATCCATAAAAAACTATTGAGATTTTTCACTAGATAATAATTATATAAGTTGGCAAAATAATTCTTTTTTGTTGTGAGTACAAAAGACCACTAATGTTAAGACAAAGATATACTCTTGCAGAACATCTTGCCTGGTTAATCGAAGGGGAAAGCTAAAATATAGTTGGGTAGTTTTCTCCTCTCCAACATCCACATTTTTCCTTTCTCCTTTTCTCAAAGCTTCTCCAATAACGTGTGGGAAATATGTTGAGGCTGCACCGTAAGCAGGCCGGGCCCTGATGGGGGGGCAAGAGGGGCGGCCGCCCCGGGCCCCCGAAATTAATGGACCCTTCCACAGTATATATGCAGTAGATGTATACGCTTCATGTACTAGCATCACGGCAAATCGTGGCGGCTGATTGCGATGCAGACTCATCATTCAGCCTCGCCCAGTCTTCCTCGCGGCGTCCTGGCATATGACCGCATCTGGCATCTGTGCTTCCGTCAACCCATCTGTGTCGTTGATTCAAGCGCAGCGTCGCAGGCAAAAGCAAGCAGATAAGGCAGGAAGCGGAGCCAATGCAAGGTAGGAATTTTTCGTGTTTAGTTTAGGCCGGCCCTAATTCTCACCGGCTCAGGTAATCGGATTAATTGGTGTTCCATATTTTGAATGACGATCCGATCAGTATTGCTCGACCGATTGCTTGGATATTAGTGAGAGATATATATTGGAATTTGAGAGTCCTACAAAGTGATCAGTAACACCTTTTGTAGTTGATTTGATACATTTGTAGTTTTTCGCTAGCTAGCTAGCTTTGAACTATCTAGAACTTTTAAAATTTTTAGAATAATGGTGTGGCCTAGAAGTTATGATAACTTTATGTTTATCGTCTAGAAGAAATTATTGTATGAAGTCGATGGTATATATATATAGGGATGTAAGTATCTAAAAAGTTGATAAAATGAACTAGAACGGTATTTTGCATAAATAATTGGAGAGAAAAAATTAACGGCTTGCCATTGTAATTAATTAGATGACTAAAAATACTATCGGGTACTCATTTGCATCCTTAGATATATATCATCATCAAAGATTTCATATCAAAAAATAGATAAAACCCTTACTATAATATGTAAAAATTGTTTGACATAAATATGTCTTTTTGTGCATAGTATTTTTCGGTATCATCGTAAGGGCCCCGACGTTTTATTTCGCCCCGGGCCATAAAAACACAGGACCGGCCCTGACCGTAAGAGAGAAACACACGAGCTGTATCGTCTAAAAGCCATCTCTCTCAAGAAAGCAATTTCGAGGTTATTTCTAGGCGAGGAGGGGAAGAAATTATCAGCAGAGGAGAGGTCAATGAACGGCACGAATTCAGCGGGGCCCAGCAAGTTAGGAAGCAGAGCCAATCAGGGGGTAGCGCCTACTGCACATGTGCTGGTTGGTAGGGTCCCGGACGAGGGCCCCGCGTGGCCGCAAGACGACGGGAAGCTGTGTGCGTCACGTGTGTACCGCCCTAATGCAGGCGAGCTCGGCTTGCTTAAAGCGATCGCTCACGGGAGCCAAGCGGCGGCCAGGGCTCCTGTTCGACCGTGTCCACGTCCGCAATGATGGCCTGGCCTCTTATTGCTCCCGGAAAGGGACCCGGTCCTCCAGTACAGCGCAAAACACCACCATGATCCATGATCCATCCATGACAGGTCAGCATGAAAAAGATCATAGGGGAAAAAAAGGCTTGACAGGTCGATGCTGCTTGCGGCATTGGAGATCGAGTGCTTCTTATCTGCTCACGTACGCCACCAGGGTAAGGTGGGTTGAGTTGAGTTTTTGATGCCTCAGTTTTCCTGCGGATGGATAAACATGCATGGTGGTAGAATTGCATGCCAAATACAAGAATCCTTCTTATCGCTGAATTATTACCGTGGCAATTATTCAGAAGATGGAGTAGTATTAGAGAAGATTGACCAGGTAATATATATGATCGGATCTCGATGACGATCCAATAATAAACGTGTGGAGCTGTGGTGACATGTCCAAATTGATGTTTTTTCATCTCATACTGCAAAAAACCTCATAATGGTTAATGATTTCATGAACTCATGATATGCACCAAAGAGGACGATAAGTCTAGAATAACTCTAGTATGTGACGTGAAGCTCGAAGTAGCTGTGGGGGGGGGGGGGGGGGGGGGGGGGGGGATCACGGTACCAAGGTAGTTTGTTGATGCCTTAGCGACTTAGCTTATGTGGATGAACAAACATGCAAGGTGCTAAACATGCACGTGTATATAGCTTACGGCTAAAATAGTAACATCATAACTATATACCATCGAGAAATTATTATTTTTTTCATGTCAATATGTTCGAGAAGGACCTAATAAGTAGAATGGCTGAGCAACTGTGCTTAATTTGTTTGATCTTCTTTTCTTTCTTTCTTTGTCTCCTAAGGTCTTTCTTGTAAACCTCTTTTTATCTATAAATATACATAATCAGTAGGGGATTTCCATCGCCACCTGATGCCTCTAAAAAAAATTTATATGCTAGATGATTACCAATTTAGACTTGCCATGATTGATCAAATAGAGGAGCCAAAACTTGTACATGTTGATATCATATTCTCAAATTTATTTTGAGGGATACCAGTAAAGTTGAAGATCTCGTGATATAGAATCAAGAGGTGGTGACTTTTGATAGTTTCATGTGGCTATCCAAGTAGCTCCTTAATTTTTGTCCAGAGAAGTGGTTGAGGAATTCTGTATTATTGCGCTTACAAATATTGTTCATGCGATAAGCAAGGTTTACATACACCTAATCCCCATCATCATTCCAGAAAAAGACCCCTACTAGCCCTCTTCCAAATTATGAGATCAGCTGCCTCCCCATAAAAAAGGAAATCATACAAAATTAAGTATCGGTCCTTAAACCTTAAAAGTTTCCCTTGGCTTAAACTAAATACTTGTACCAAACATACACCTAACTAACCAATCATGCGTCCGAGAAGCCGGACTTTGGACGGAATATCCCGTTTCCACCATCGAAGCCTATTAACAGGGTCGTCAAGAAAGGCAGCTGTTGGCGCGCTAGGCCGGGGGCGGCACGCCCGAACGGGCATGACACGTCACTGTTCGCCGGTGACGCTCGGGCCCACGTGCTAGAGAGCCAGCCCAGCAGGTGTACGCCGCTGTACCAGGGACAAGTCAAACGGCAGCCGGGGGACAGCAGCAGTGTCGCTGCACGAGCAGCCCAGGCTCACCCGGCCGTGGCTTACACGTGGTCCCACCTGACCTGGGGCCACCTGCTCGTGCCAGCAGCAGGCACGAGGGGCGTGGCCGGTGGCGCAGGCCGCGCGTGCCAAAACGAGGGAGCTGCACACGTGGCGGGGGCCCGGGCTTCCCCTCCCCCTCTTATCCTCTGTGGCGGGCGGAAATGACGCCGCTGCCCTCCAAAAAGCGCACAAAAGTGCGCGGGGTGGGACCCGCCACCTCATCCCCTCGCTCGCGCTCGCTCTACGCTACCACTATGCTGGCTTCCTCTTTCTCCCTCTCTCTCTCGTGCCGCTGCCTCTGCTCTGCATCTCTCCCTCTCTCTTGTTCCTGCCTGCGCCCCCTTTCTCTTCTCTCTCTAAAAAAGGTGTTTTTAACTAGGGTTCTGACCCCTTTCTAGAAGCTCCTGGGGTTCTGTGGCAGAGCCGACCCCGGTGGAGGTCGGGGGGCGCCCAGCCGGCGCCCGCTCCGGCGGATCTGAGGAGCCGCCGCCTTTGGTCTGCCTCCGGTGAGTGGTTCTCCCTCTCCCTTGTCACGGGGTTTCGGATGTGGGATCGAGCTTATGGCCCACAGATTCGAGGAGCTGCTTAGGAATTTCATTTCCTTTTGCCTTTCGGTGTTCCCTATGTGCCTGGCTTGGATTTTGGGTGTGATTTAGTTTGGTGCGGATTGACGAGCCTTGGAAATGGCCGTTCTACAGTGTTTGTTAGTCGCTTGGGCTATGTTTTGTTCGGGATATTCCCCAAATCACCCAAATGTCAGCTTCCCCTTTTTATCTGGGAAAGATCTTCCTTTTTCTTGGGCAACTGTGAAATAGTTTCTGTTTAAGACGCGTGAACACTGTATATTTGTTTGACATAAGAACGGTAAGAAAACTGTCTTTTGTGGGTTTTTTCTTGATCTAAATGATCATCATATTGCTACTTGTTTTTGCTTCTCCTAGTTTCAGCCTTCAAAGCAAAATCTTTTTTGCATCCTAATTTCCTTTTTTTAAAGTTGTTTTTTCTTGCTTATATGAATGGTCAAAATCTACATTTTTTTATTTATATCCCAGACACTTGTGTCTTAGGTACAAATATGTGTGGTTACTTACTTAAAAATGTCCATACTTTAGTCTTTTTGCTATGATCCGTATGAGCACGGTTCCTGAAAATATTTGTTTCCTTTTCTTCGAAACTGAGTTTTCCACTAAAGTCACCTTTATTTCTTGGTTTGCACACATAAGGCTTTCTTTCTGGTCTGGAGCCTTCTATGCAACTCTTTGGTTATTTTGCTGGTGAAAAAGTAACCCTCTGCCTTTTCAGAATAGTTTAACTTAAATAAAATTATCACTGAGTTGTGTTTTTTTTTATTTCATTGGTCCAATCATTCCTGCGTCATATGTTTCGTCGCCAGCTGCTGTCCTTGGTTGCTTGGAAAAGTGGAGATATTATAGAATAGGGTTTTCTAATGAAAACAATGTCAGGGTTGACTATAAATTGTGTTTTGTGATGGTTGCCTTTCCCTTCTTTTTTGCACATTATCCCTTCTAGGAATAGCAGTACCTAGTGACCTCGTGGAATATATACTTGTGTTCTTGCAAGCAGTGAGTGGGGGGCTCGAATTATAATATATGCTGAGAACACAAGATTCCAAGACTAGTTGCCTGTACTTTTATAGTGGGACTTGCAGTTCTTTTACTTCTTTAGCCTTGGTCGGAAAATTTGGGCGGAGTCTACGGGTTTATGAGTTCATTGATACCTAGAATTGTCCCAATGCAGATGGCGGCTATATGTCCTAATTAGGAAGTAAATCTATATTATCCATGATTTTATTATATTGCTGGCAGCTGATGTAAGATGTTGATGGTGGAAAATGTTTAGAACCTTTCGTGTGGATTAAGTTGAAAAAAATATTTTTAACTGCTGTGTGGGTGGGTACCAGGGTCATAGTAGCTCCCAGTAGAAAATTTCTGTCATCACGTCAGTGTCATACTATCAAATACACAGTTACACACCAAATCATGTATGTGCAGTTCATAGAATAGAAGTGCTTACAATAATATTCCTGTTTCTGTTGGAAAAAAGAGTCAGAATAATTATTGATTTATTCTTTTTAATTGTTGCTTACCAACGCTGCAACAGGTTCCTTGTAAACTTGGTTGGTCAGGAAACACTCTGAATACTAGTTTGTTGGCAACATAACTTCTGCTGAAGCTGGCTTGAAGTTTGCTGATAGGAATGTTGGGTGCTCTCTGCGATTTCTGTGGGGAGCAGAGGTCCATGGTTTATTGCCGATCAGATGCAGCATCCTTGTGTTTATCATGCGACCGTAATGTGCATTCAGCTAATGCTCTTTCTCGGCGCCATACAAGGACCCTTTTATGTGATCGGTGTGCTTCACAGCCTGCTACAGTCCACTGTGTAGTGGAGAATGCCTCGCTTTGCCAAAATTGTGATTGGAATGGCCACACTGCAGGATCCTCAGCTGCTGGACACAAAAGGCAGACTATAAATTGCTACTCAGGGTGTCCATCATCTGCAGAACTTTCTAGAATCTGGTCCTTCGTTTCGGATATTCCTAATGTAGCTCCTGAGCCGAACTGTGAGCAAGGAATAAGCATGATGAGCATTAGCGACAGTGGTGTCAGTAATCAAGACAATGCTGCAGGGGACAATAATTTGTTTGATATAGCTAGTGCAACACTTATGAGTGATCTTGATACTTGTGACAAGCCTTTGGTAGGCTCCTCTTCAGGAGCTGGAGTGAACCTGCTTCCACTTGCTACTGATCAGACAGCTGGAGCCGTGGATTCAACAACTAAGGTGCTTTAAGGCTATTCACATATCCCTGATACCTCATACATAGAATTAATTATTCACCACTGCTGCTGCATATTCTACTTCCATGTGCAATATATGTAAGATAACCGATGACTTTCTTCCCTACAGTTGATGATTATCATTTCACATGTCATTTAATTATTTCTTTTGTATGATCTGTTGTCTGCTTGTATATAATTACTTAATAAAAAATAAGATAAACAAAAATTATGAACAAAAAGAATTGCTAAGAAGCTTATGAATCTACTGTACCATGCATGAAAACACTGATGTTGCTGGGATAGTATGAGTAATTGCATATCCCTATCTCTCTGATGAAAAACTGGGCATAGTATCTATCTTTTGTTATTTTCATTATATGACATCCACATCTGAATCTTTCTCAGATCTAATTTAAGTTACCTAGCCACACCTTAGTAACTCCTACACTGGGAAATTCATACACTATCTATGCACCTTTTGCTTTCTTTGCTTGTGAGGATTTCACAGATGCGGGATGGTGAAAGGACATATTTGATCTTTTCATATGTTATTTCTGTGTATGGCATATGCAAAATTGTACTCCCCCCACCCCCATTGCACTGTGCCTTTTCAAATATTAATCTGTTAATAATGTGTCAGGATTGCCTTGTACAGGTGCCCTTTACACCAGATAAAGATATGTTTAGCAAGGATAGCATATATGAAGATTTTTGTGTGGATGATGTTGACCTTGCTTTCGAAAATTATGAAGAATTATTTGGTACCTCACATATTCAAACGGAGCAACTCTTTGATGATGCTGGAATCGATAGTTACTTCGAAGTGAAGGAACTGCCTGCTGGGGATTCTACTGAGGTTTATAGTTTGTTGGTTTGCCAATTAACCGAGCCAATTTCATGTTCTTCCCAATTTGTGTCAATCATAAGATGTTTAATTTCATGTGACATCATCAAAATTCAGTGGGAGGGCCTACCACGAAATTGACCCAAGTGATAAGCTTCCATGTTTAACTATAATCCTTATTTGGAAAAAGCAGCCAAGATACTAGAAAATACTGGTAGAATATTTGTCATTGACCTGTTACTTGTAGGGTAACCTTTTATACATTTGAACTAATAATTTTAACTGGAGTTAGCAGTCCAGAAGATATGGTATAGGGGGTCCAAGTTTTCTTTTCTGTTTTTATCCATTGGTTGTAATTGACAAACTCTTCAGACTGGCTACACGTTCTTAAGTGAATTAAAGGTGGTTTTAACTTGTCCTAAGTCAAACTCATCTAAATTTGACCAAGTTTATAGAAAAATATATTAACATCTGCAGCATCAAATAAATGCACTATATAAATATATTACATGATCTATCTAGTGAAACTAGTTTGATGTTTTAGATATTTATGTATTTTCTATAAATTTTGTCAAACCTAAAGAAGTTTGACGTAGGACAAGCTAAAACCACTTATAATTTGGAACGGAGGGAGTAGGAGCAGTCTTCGCCTTCTTTCTGTTTGAGTCTTGGGTGTTGGGTTGAGCATGTGCCAAGTAGTGTATTTGGTATTGTGTTCTAACCACAACTAATTGTAAATTGTAATCTATAATCATTTAAATGCTTGCCAGCGGATTTGTAATCCATTTACTGTTATCCCAAAGTTTTGTCTAGGCATAATTAGACCATTTGCTTGTGTTTTATTATATAATTATCATAGGGTTTGTGTCTCATGCTTTTCAGCAGCCCAAGCTAACGCAGCCTGCGAATAGTAATGCAGTATCTGCTGACTCTGGGATGTCCAACCCAGGAGTGAAAGGTGATTCTAGTGTTTGCATCCCTCCAAGGCAGGCTAGGTCCAGTCTGTCTCTTTCGTTTTCTGGTTTGACTGGTGAGAGCAGTGCTGGAGATCACCAAGATTATGTGGTATCATCACTGCTTCTTATGGGTGAGCCTCCTTGGCAGCCTCCTGGCCCTGAGGGCTCAATTGCTGGAGGTAGCAGAGACAGTGCTATTACACGATACAAGGAGAAGAAGAAGAGAAGAAAGTAAGTTCATCTCTTATAAATCTTTGTGTGCTTTTGTAACAATGTACTGATTTCTACCATACAACAGCCCCTTGAAGAAATTTTAGGATAATTATATTTTAAAAACTATGTAGCATTCTAAGTGGTTACTTGTTCATTCTGACAGGTTTGACAAGAAGATTAGGTATGCTTCTCGCAAGGCTAGGGCTGATGTGAGAAAGAGGGTGAAGGGGCGGTTTGTTAAGGCTGGTGAAGCATATGACTATGATCCTCTCAGCCAAACAAAGAGTTACTGAAGTATGTGACCTTTCTCTGGTGTTAGGTTAGCAAAACTTAAACCAAGGCTCATTGCAGCTGGCACAAAAGCACCGACACTCCAAGCAATTGGGCAAGATAAGTGCCTTGAACAAAAGGAAAAAAAAAGTGAAAGCAGCGAGCAAGAAAAAAAAGGAAAAATATTTGGATGTTTCAGAAGTTTTTGGATGCAGTTCCTCCATTTTTCCTCCTGTACAGTGGATGGAATTTGCATCTTCCGTTGCCTTTTGGGGAGCGATTTGAGTCCCTCTTCACCTTTTGTGAATTAGCCTGAATATGACTAAACAGACTCTTGTTGCATTTTGATCTCCATTTTCTGACTGGCGTTGGTCCACGTACCCTTGCTGCGGTGTTCTTCCATATTAGACAAAGATGGCTGTGCATGTGACCTGTGAAATTTCCTGCTGTATTTTGTTTATTATTATGATGTAAACTTTGCTGGGATCTGTAGTGTTTCTGCTATTGTGAACGGTAAATTTTTCTCGAACACACAGGAGATCTGTGCATCAATATATTAAAAAAGAAAGTGGATGAGAGCATCCAGGGTACACAGGTTTTGTTTTGTTTATCGGGGGAAAACAAACCTGTGGAAAAACAAAATCCCCTCACACACAGCCTATCACTCTATTACCATACACTCGTATCCAGACCCAAGACCAAGGGCTAGAAATCTATTTCTAACCAGCTGGTAACTGGGCAAGGATGTGAGGAACTCCTTGAGCTCCAGCAATACCCCACAGGCGCAGCTCCTCCCTGATGGATGAAAGAACTACATTCAGATTTGGCTGCAAACCAGGCCACCAAGATTATAATTGAGTTTTATAATTGAGTTAAGCCCCTTTTTATAATTGAGTTAAGCCGCCTTTTAACCGGACCTTCAACCCTGCTGTTCACTTTCTCCCACCAATCATCCAAGGAGTTTTCATTGAGTTGTGGAGCTGAAGACCTTGTAGAATAATGAACCACACCAGTCCTGAGAAAACAAATTGCAGTAGACGCGCCTGTGGTGCGATGGTTGAGGCTGCCCGCTGTGGCGCCTCCCCGCCCAGGCTCGAAGGCTGGGTTGCTGCATGGTCGCTGTGCCCCCCTCCAAAAATATAGTAACCGCGCAGATGGGTCCGCGGCCGCCATGAAGCGTGCGCGCGTGAGGTTCCTGCCGGCTATTGAGGTTCGAGGGGTCCCTACCTTTACCTTTAGGACTATGTCAACGGGTCGTCTCTCCCCTCGATCGAGTCTTTTAGAAAACACATTGCGGCGGCAAATGATTTATTGTCTCTTCTTCCTGAGGTAGTGCTCAGGATGAGGCAGTCCCTAGCGAGTTGATCAGCCGTCCGCACCTATCATCGTGAATGTGTAAATTCCAGGTCGGAGACAAACTGGTGGTCAGTTTGATATTTTTAGGCTGGTGATTGGGGACCCATGTACCTGGACACCAACTTTCTGTGCTCGCTCTGCCCAAGCCAACCTCCAGACTGACTCAATGTTATTATTTGTACCGAGCGAGTATGTGCTCAAACCTCAATTACGTCCTTTTGTAACAAACCACAATATTTTAAGAGTTAATTTTGTCCATTTACGTTTTTTTGTTGAAACATTTGCTACAGCACCTTACATTGGCAAAAACAAAAAAAAATTATGGACCAGAGTTCACCGGGAAAACTTAAACTATGATAAGATTGATGTTTTAATATTGTTACTGGTTGCGCATTGTACTTTTTCCCCGCTATTCCAGTCAGCAATGTTGCTGTCCTTATGTATTGTCTGCTCATAGTATTGCATTTGTTTAGTCTTTAATGATCACTAGCACTAATGTCACATCAAAATTAGTGTGAGATTACCCCGTACCACCTGGTATTGTACTCCCATAAAAAAATACAGATATTTATTAAACCATCTCCACCATTTCAGAAAATATTAGCCATTTTATGTTGTTGAGGTACCTTTTCACCTTATTTTCTGTTTTACCCTTCTTAATTTCTAGGTTAATAAATGAACCAAGGAAGAAAAGGAGACAATACAACTTAATTCATGCGCACATGGCTAAAACTACCTATATTTGTAATTGGATAAAACAAATATGTTTGCATCAATAAAAGATTACTGAAATGACACACCAACAAGCTAGCATGAAAACAATATATTGATTTTACTTTTATCCAAAAAATCTGGATGCACGAACAGCAAATATATGCATATTCATCTCATGTGGTAGCATCAAACAATAACATAATCTTCTAGACAGAATTCGAATCAAACCCCTTGATTGCGCAATAACATCAGCTATTCTGAGTTGTTGACACACTTAAGTTCCTTCATTTTGCAAACTGCCTTGCCAATATCGTTTTTCACCAAATTAACATTATAGTGCCCATAAGAAAAGAAAGCAAGGCGATTCCTGTAGTCGTGGATCATTCAGGATTCAGTAGAGAACCCTGCGTCTAATTCTTGAGGGGTAGGAAACTAATGAAGCCAGCCCATCATTGTAACACGAAGGGAAAATACAGTATTTGTATTCTTTTCCTTCCAATCTTGTTAGTAGTACCAACAGATGATGCAACATTTGCAGGAGTGGGGGGGGGGGGGGGGGGGGGGGGGGTGGGGTGGGGTGGGGTGGTTAGTATGTTTTCTGGGATTCATGGACCCTATCTGTGCCTCTAATCTAACTGAAGAAGATTCTCTAACCTTCTGTAGAAGTCAGAACGACATTTGAACATTCTGTAATCATAGGCAGCTAAAACACATTCCAGGCTCTGCAGTTAGTTCTCCATTGTCCAATCTAAAATCTTGTGATGAGGCCCTTGCTGTGTAAAATTTTTGCTGAGGGCTTTGCCTTATATTGAAAGTTATTCATCATGTCACTTATCTTTGCTCAGCATGGCAGCAAGGAGTCGTAAAAGACACTATATTGCCGGAACATGCTTTCTGGTGATCCGTATGTGCACTCGTGCATTAGCAAAAGTAGGACGTTGTCAAAAAGGGGTTCCTACTTGGCTGATATAGATTCCTTCTCGAGTTGGCTGAATATCTTCTTGAGGTGTGAAGATGCACTGGATGTTACAT
The DNA here is from genome assembly GCA_032594955.1 of Panicum miliaceum. Lineage (NCBI taxonomy): Eukaryota > Viridiplantae > Streptophyta > Magnoliopsida > Poales > Poaceae > Panicum > Panicum miliaceum. Next base: position 16,531,830 of record CM064062.1, read on the forward strand.
CCTGCGCGATCTTCTTCCGATTCTTGCAGCTCTTTAACCATAGTATGCCAATGGATACTTGGACGGTACAAGTCTTCTGCTTGGATGTATTGCTCTCCAGTTGATATCGAATATGAAGCTGTAAGAGAGATAAGACCACAAAGGGCAGCACGATCAGGTGGCAAGTAAAAAGCTAACACTTTCAGTGTTAAGTGATGAACAAATAGACGATTGTTGCCTAAGTGCATCTACATGAATTTCAGAATCAAGACGACCCTCTTAACACAGTCACCATTGTAATTTCATTGAAAAGACCACAAATGGAAAATGGCTAATATCCAAAATAGTACCTATACATGCAGCATAAAAAAAAGATATGTCCCTCACTGCTTTTCAGGCTGATAGTGATTTTTTTATATAAAAAGAAGAAATAATATAGAAAAGAAAGAACACCCAAGATTATCAGCTAAAAAATAGTGATTTGCTTGACAACAAGGACACTGACACTCAAAAAAGGAAGATGTGAGAGGGAAACAACATAAGCATGTCAGAATTTCAAAAGATATATAGTAAATAACTGATATTGAAATGTATATAATAAAATACCAGGAATCGGCTCTTACATTGAAACATTCACCTATTGGGATACCTTCAAATGTCATCACTTCTTCAACAAGCCAGCCATTCTTATTAGGCAAAGGGGATTTCTGTTGGGTGCTCATTGCTTCTCCCTCGTACCGCGTCGATTTCTTGTCAAACTTGTAATGAACTTGCCTCTGGTAAATATCAGCTCTGACAGGTTCCCATTCTGTAACAGAGTAGTCCACACAGCCAACTTTCTCCATCACCTGACGCTCCAAAGGACCACCCTCAAAAATGCTCATGGCTGTTGATACCTAATGACACATAAAGTTGATTACAATGTAAAGCTACAATTCTTTGTGGAGCACAAAGTGGATTGCACACTATATCTCGATGGAAAAAATAAGGAACCTTACATCAAAAGGTTTTGTAGATGAAAACACTCCTGACATTTTGGCATCTTCTATCCCTAAGAAAGATCCACCTTCCTCATTTTGGAAGTCTTCTGTTTCGGACTCCTCCTCTACAAGCTGTACTTTTTGTTCAGGGGTCAAGGACCTTGCCTTCCACAGTGCCATTATTGTTCTGCAAAGCAGATGATTGAAATTTTGAACAAACATATTCATGAAGAAAAGATCAAATTGGTGAGGAGTAAATAGACAGAAAAGATAGGTGTCCTTTTTAAGGAATACACTTGTGATGGCCAGTCACATATGACAAATTAGGTCCATATAAGTATCATCCAAGAAAATGTACTTACTTATGTGCGACATTGAATGAGACAAAAGACTGGAAATGAAACTTGAGTCTTCCTTCACTGTCCAGTTGCTTTGCTCCATGCTTTGCATCAATTCCTCTGCCCTTGCGAAGAATAATCACCAGAGACGGACTTCCCATTGAAGCCAGGGTCGCAGGGGCCACTAGGATTTCTTCAATATCTTCCCAAAGAAAGAAGAATTTTGTTTTGTGGCCAAAAAGGTTTGTGTAAAACCCAAATATTCTTGGAGACAGAAAAAGGCGACCCTGCAACATAGGCAGACATGAGTCAGCTCTCAGGGATGATGGCATAAAAGTCATGTTTAGTTTGTCATAAAGTTACAGTAACAAGACAATGTGAAATCCTAGTGGCCCCTGCAAGTATTGTCTGCATATTGGTGATCATTGATCAGAATAATTGAATCAAGACAAGCAGATGAATAGGTTAAATATATTGTTTAAACAGGATTTTGAAGCCGAATCATGTGAATACCAACAATCAAGAATAGAAGGTGAAAAGTATGACTACCATCTATAAATTTGCAAACCTCCGGTATTGATTCATGTGCCTAAATCTGATCAATTATTTTTTGGATAATAAGAACACGATAGTGAAGTATTATAAAATGGATGGAGGCTCAGCCACAGTATGATAGAAAAGCAGCACAAAAAGCAATTAAGCGTAAACAAGGAACATTTACCTGTGTTAGCATTTTCCTCTTTAAGTGACAAGTAAAATCATTGATAAGAAATTCTTCTGGTGGCAAAGAAAAGATTTTCTGGAATGCTAAATTTGCGTGAGGAGACCTCACAGCAATCTGCAGAATGATTTTTGCATGTCAATAAAGCCAAGATGGGATGAATTTGCACACTTGCAACATGAGAGGAAATCCTAACCTTTTTGCCAACTTCTTTCTCCATTTTGTCCAGGTAATCCTTCACAATTTGAGTACCCCTTGTATTGTTTAAGAATATTCTCAAATGCAATTTTGACTGACATGCTTGAGCCAGCTTTCCCTTAAGAGGAATCCAAATGTCAGCAAGCTCGGATATATTATATTTCAAGAAATTCACTTCAGCATGACCAAGGGAGGCAACTTCATCGAAGGGTCCATCAAAATCATACACGTCTATTTCCATCACTGATGGAGGATCTTCCATGGCATCAAATTCAAAAATTTCTGCAAGTTTTGGTAAATCAAAATATATAAGAGAAGCTGCTTGATAATGCATGTCCAATGAATCCTGCAATGGCTGATGGATGTCAGAAAAAAAAGGAAAAGTGCAGTTTACCATTCCATTGAGGCTCAAGGGTGTGAAACTTGATAGAACTTGTCTTTGTCTTTCCATTGCATGTAAATACAACATATGGATCAGAGAAGCCAGACGATTTGGTTGCTGCCAAGTTGGTTCCCTCGATCAGAGCAACAGTCAGCAACCAGCCATCCCCTTGAGCTTTGACTCCATGATCACCTAACATACATTCCAATCCGAATGGTCAATATTAGTGGACCATAAGAGTAATCATCTGAAACAATGTCTGAATCCTGAAGGTTATGTTGAACACAAGGAAAGGTAACAGTAACCATTTCTTCCAATTAGGAAATGCCTAAGCAAGCACTTGTTTTGAGACCTAACAGCTACATGCTAACTTGTCACTGTTGACTGCCATGTAGAGCAGGATTTTATCTGATGAAATTCCACTACTAATAGTAATTCTGAATCTCTGATGAATAAGAATAACACTTAAGGAGACATTCTATTCCCACTAAGAAAAACAATGAGAAGCCAGATATATGCTACCTCTCTGCCTCTTCGCCTGGATGAACCATCCAATCATATTTAGGACACGCTGTCCTTGTAGAACAAGAATACCACAAACTACAACTTCACCAGCAGAATCTGGCAAATCCAGGCCTGGGAACTCGAGACCTTGAATTATACTAGGACTTGCAAGGATGATGTGCACAGAAACATATACAAATGCAAAAATTGAGGATAAAAGAGCAAAATTTCCAAATATTCGAAACGCTAGCTTCCAATCAGATTCTTGCTCTGGTTGCACAGAAGACAGGACTTCATTATTGTCTGTTGCATCAACTGGCCTAAAAGTTCGAGAAAGGAGCTCAGAAAACTGAGCATAGTTATCCTTCAAGCCTTGTCGTGCCCCATTTTCAATCATGCTCTTCATCATGGTACTTTGGAGAAAATTTAAGCGCCAAGAGACCACAAGACATGAAGATTTTTCATCATCTGGCAGTTCAGGCCCTGGCATTATGCAGGTTAAAACCTCGACTCTGAAATTATTGCCAAAAGGAACTTCAGGAGTACTAGCAGATGCTAAAACTGCAAACATCTCTCCATCTGCCTTCAAGTATGTCATGTCCTCCGTCGCTTTCACGGCCTTAACTAATTTAGTAGGAGCTTTTGTGTAGCTTACGACCCTCTTCAAGATTTCACCATCATTTTCAAGTCCCCATTGTTGAATTTCAAGACCAGTAGTTCCTTGAATTTCTGCTAGCGATTGCAGAAAGTCTGAACTTGGAGAGAAAAGATGTGTGTTCAAGTCACTTGGTGCAACAGCATAAACTTGATCAAGGAGTACTCCACCTGACAAATTTTCAGGCATTTCTTTCCCTTCATGCCGAGAACCAAAGGCCTTCAGTAGCTCATCAAATGTCATAGATGCACTAGCTTCCTGATCCTGCTTCTCAGGAGATTGCGAGCTGATTGGTGGTGTTTCTTCAAGAAAATCTGGAGTGCTGTCCAGATTGGAGAGAGATGGAGCAGGAGCTTCAGTGTCTTTTGGTTTAAATATTTGATACAGCTTGTTGACAAGTGACGGACCGCCATTTGATTTATCCTCCTTGATAACTTCTATCTCGTCGCTCTCTGATACTGCAGCGGATATTTCTATTGGAATATTTGGCAAAGAAGATCCTTTCACTAATTCAGCTGATTTGTCTGAATTTGATGTGAGGTCATCTGAAGCCCAATGTGCAAGCGCAGCTGTTTCTTCAGAGTGATTTTGACTTAGAGATATGGTGAGGCAAATTTCTCCTAAAAAAAGGCAGCATCAGCAGACAAATACATTGCTCACGTTAAAGCTATTAACACATAAACCTCTCCTAGTACATAACGTGTCGTCATGGGAACTAACTAGTAAGGGAGAAAAAACACAAATTGAATGGACATCAAAGAATAAAGGGTACGGATAACTTTTGCGGCATGTCCTTACCGCAATCCTTGAGCTTGGCCTTCTTGCTCTTGGGCTGCAGTTGGTACCACTGCGTCCCGAGCGTGCGGTTGTCGGCGTCGAGCACGGCGGTGAGGGGCACCTTGACCTGGCCGAGGACGTCGTCGGAGAAGTAGCGGTCCTCGTGGAGCACGGAGACGAGGAGCTGGTCCCTGAGGTCCCCGACCCGGAAGGCGAACTCCTCGTCCCAGGCAGGGCTGAGCGTCTTCCGCAGCACCTTGGTCTTGGCCCGCTGCTTGCCCAGCTGCGCCCTGGCGTAGGGGTCCCGCGGCCCGTCGGCGTCCGTCGCCGGGAGGCCCCGGGCCTCGATCACGCGCACCACCAGCCTCATTTTTTTCTTGGAAAATGGGGCTTTTTTTAGTCGTGTTCTGTGATACTGTTCCCAAGAAATTCGATTCGGGCGTCCGTACGCCTCCTCCGATCGAATCGAAGCAACCCGAGTTCCGAGAAGCCGTGATTCTCTCCTGTTTCCTTCCCCTTCTCCGCTTCTCACTCGGGATTGAAAGGAAACTGGAGACCAATGGAAGAAGAATCAGGGGAGGTATCCCCGGCTGTTGTGGGCGGGTCCAAGAAACGAAGGAAGCTCAAACCGGCAACCGAAATACGAAAAATCACCGAAACCCCGAATTAACGCGGCATGAATCCAGGAGAAGGACGCACGACGCGCTCACGGGAGCAAGAAAGACGACGACTTTGGGAACGAAGCAGCGCAGGCACAGAGAAGCCTCCCGGGAAATCAGAGGGAAAAAAAAAAGAACCTCCACGGAAATCAGAGCAGAGTCGTGGCTCGGGGGGATGTCGAGGAGGAGAAGCCCCGGAGGAGGTGGATGGGAGGCCACTAGGTCAGGTTCAGGGAAATGAAGGCCGGGATGTAGGGGAGAGGAGAGGAGAGGAGAGGAGACCAGACCTGTGGGTTGATGGAGGCCGCGGAAGAGTCTTCCTTTTCCCCGCGTCGTCGCTGCTGAGTGCTGACTTTCAAACGAGCCGCCCTGGCTCGTCAGTACTGGAGTCGTGCCCTTGCTCCGCCGAGGTTTACTCGTTCCAAATTCAACCAGGGCCGTTTTTCCGCCTCCCCAGCACTTCCATTCCAGGGACACCTTTTTTTTAAAAAAAATATCTTTCTTTTCTGAGATGAGAAAAGAATCTTGAGGACGGGAGTTAGGTCCCTCCACAGCGTGTGCCGAGAGTGCTGCCCAACGAGGAAAGAGAAGGTTTGAACATCACTTCATACACTGTAGCTAGTGGTGCTATCTCAGAGTGGTGCCAAAAAATAGGAAGCGGAGCACGTACCTTCACCGATGCCTAAACATTATATAAAGTTACTGTTTGTGGGGAAGGCTGAGGGAGCAAGGAAAGGGAGATGTCTTTGCCGATGTCGCCAAGGAAACGAAATTATCATGATATTTTATTTCTCGTGGGCCCGACGTTGGAGATAGCATCGCTGCTCAATTTTGCTCACGCTACAACTATCGGATGCCCTTTTTTCTTTGTGGGATCCGGTAATTTTTCTAGCTTCACTCCACGCGGTGGAGGGCCTTATGACACGTGAAGTTCTTCTGGATGAATTTAATACCAGTAGTGACGTGAAAATTTGAAAGGATACCTGCTTGAAAAATTGATGGACTGACATGGATGAAACGAAAGAAATCGATTGGTGGTGACGTGATCAATGCAATCGGCGTCGTTGCACAAAAACCATGCCGTTGCTTTCTTCTCCCATCAAGCGGCGATGAAAAAGGTAGGAGAGCAAACGTGCGCGCTCAAGGCTTGTTGCGCCAAGAATTAATTAAATAGTAATATGGGTGGTGCTTTGGATGTTTCTTTTTTGCCTTTTGTTTATGGTACCGCAAAATATTTGGTTTTAGTTAGGTGTTTCGATAATTTATCATTAAATCTTTCTTGTTATACTTCGTTTTTCTTCCCCCTTCTGTTGTTAACCATGCCGTTGCTTCCTTCCATGGATGGGAGGTTGGGCTCAAGCAAGGAGTGCTTCAATTTGTGGTGAAGGGAGAAGAGGGCCTTAGGGGCATGGGTTTTTGATCCGCGTCTGTGTCATCACCGCTAACTTTTAAAGCAACTGTTTGCTGCTAACCTTTCAGCTAGAACGATTTGTTTCCTTTTGCTTTCCTAGCACATGACTGTAACCGCTCCACTTCTTGATAATCTTTTCCTTTTTATTAAAAGGAAACTTTGAGAAACCGAGGAAATGTGCAATGTTTGCGTTCTATGAATTTTTTTAGCTTATTTTTTTAATACCATTGAAACCAATGCCTTTCGCAAAAGGCCACATGTACTTTGACCATGATGTGGCCTCTACCGGGGACATATTTCGATCAAAACTAGAAACACGCGCGGCTTTGCCGTGCTGGGCCAGTATTTTGCGGCGTAGTATTGTATTTGATATAGACTTTAGTTCATACATACAATAATTATTGTAGGTAGGCAAAAGTACATTTTTTAATCAACGTAGATAAGGCAAATCTGTAGCTTCATTATTTTCGCATAGTTATCATGGTCTAAAGCTCGTTATTGCACTTGGTATATATTTTGAGCACTATATTATTGTGACATTATTGTTTAAGTAATATATTATTTTGGGTATTGAAATGGAAGCATGAATCTTTTTCCTGAAAAGAGGGGTGTTGACGCTCGCTACGGACCAATTTTGAGTGTCAACTTGACCCGAAAATGGAGATGACTAACGTGCTTAATCTGCATGTTTACCCCAAATAATATCATTTTCATATTTTCCTTGAAGATTTTGGAATGTAGAAAATTATGCAAGAAATGCAGGTAAAACAAGCTTTAGGATTCATGCCACAAGAGGCCGACAGATCGGAGCGTGCCAACCCACAAAGAGTAAGTGTTTAATTACCAAAATTCCATATATGTTGGTGAACATGTGTATGCAGCTCAAGCAAAGGAGGAAACACATCTCAAGAGCATGGAAACAGAACCTCAATCCAAGGCAACACCTTTCCGACCAATCAGACGCAAGCATTCAGCATCCCATGGATCAAAGAGCCCACCAACGCAGGAAACCGAATTAGGACAGTGCCGACTCACGCACCAGTACCCATAGGATCCACGTGTTAGCTTCCTGTGCAAAGTTGAAGGTGGTTGGTGCCGAACCCGGTTCGGCCGAACCAGGGCAAAAGCCACCGCCTCTCCCCTTCGACGTAGCGTCTCCTCATTGGACCCCAATGTCAATTCCAGGTGATAGCCCCTCGCTTGCCGGCCATAGCATCCCTGATCACCCCTATAAATATGGGGGGAGGGGCTTCTAAAGGAGGTGTACAATTCCACAAGCTCCACTCTCGCTTTTGAGTTTGGGGGTTTTCCTTAGAGGTTTAGTGCTGCCTAGGTAGTGCCTAGGAGTTAGGGAGAGAGTGAGGGGGAGTCGGGGAGGTGCCGGTGTGCACACCGATGCTCTTCTCCAGTTTGTACCTCGATGGATGTTTATCAATCATAGTAAGTATTCGTGACTTCTTCTGTGCTTTAGTTTCTTAGTTAAGTTAGAGCTAGTCCCCCCTAGTTGTTTGCCCGATCAATTAGTTCACTAGTTTAGTGGGTAGCTTTAGTTTGTAGCTAAGACTAGAGTTAGTAACGATAGTGTAGACGTGGTGTTTAGACTAGACTTACCTGTTGGTTGTGGTATATCCCATGATTAGATAAGGTAGGTAGCAGGTGGTGACAACCCTATCTATCCAGCGAAATCCTCCCCGTTCGGGTATATCCCAGTGCCGTATTACTGGAACTCACCAGTCTTATTCTGTGGGAAGCTAGTAGCTAGACAGATCTATCTTATCTCTGAAATCCAGCCTTAGGAAACCTCTCTACCCTCACCTCTAGCGGGTGTGGTGTCCTTGGACGAACCTGAACCGTAGAGAAAGTAAACACGTTCCTCAGTGGATACGATACCCTTAGAATACTCTTGGGTGAAAGCTACAACGGTATTCGTGCGCTTGCGGATTTATTTTCGTGATGCTAGAAAACGATAAGCTTTTCTAAGATAGCGATGAGCTTTGATGTCTCCTCTTCCGAGAGTTTGTCACTGATGATCACGGGAGTTTCTACATCGCTGTTTAGGAAGGCGTATCGAAGGCGAGAAGGTAAAGGTTTAAGCTCAACTGGAGGCCGGGCTGGAACTTCGAATTTTGTAAACTCTAAGATTTCATCAGAATCTTCCTCTTCTTGGATAAATTCTTCAGCTTCTTGTTCAAGAGCCATTTCTGATGAATCTAGAGGGTTTGTGTCCAACACCTCCTCAATTGGCTCTACTATGGGGGAAACCTCTGCCACTGAATTTACCGATCGAGTGATAGGAACAGAGAGGGTTTCCTTCCCCAATTTGATGTTAAGGGTTTCCGAGTTCGGCACATCCGTGAGAAGCTTTACGATTGGATGGCCGATGAGAATGTCAAAGTTGGGAACTTCGAACACATAGAAATCTAGATTCACCTTAACATCGTTGTGTCGCATTGACACCTTCTGGAGTACCCCATGGCTTCCTGTAAAGGAACCTGAAGAAGCGCTAAGGGTCCGGTCTGTTGGGATTAGAGCTTCGCCTCCTAAGAAGGCGCGCGAATTTGTAGGACATGATGTTTGCCCCAACGGCGGGGTTATAAAGGGCGTCCACCTCTTGGTTCTTTATGTGGCAGCGGATGGGGGAAGAAGGGTGGCTGATTTGAATGGGAAATGAGCATGATTCTCCTTCTATCGACCATTCGCCGCTCATTATGGCTGTCAACTCCTTGATGGTTTCTGAAAAGTAGTTCTTTTCGTATGGTTCTAAAGAAGTGACTGAGACTGGTGGTCGCTTCTGGCATAAATACTTAGAGGTGTTGCCAAGATTTTCAAAGAGATTCTCCTCGAATCCATGCTCAAATTCCGAAGGTAGAGGATCCTCTTCCTCGGGTGTTTTGGATTCCGGTTCAGGAGAAGGTGTGGGAGTCGAACCTAAAGGTTGGGCTTCTAAGGGCTTGGATTCGGCTGCCATGGTTTCCTCGTGTGGTACCTCTTGTTCTACCTGAGGTGGTTCTCGAAAGGAGACGAAGGAAATCATCTCTAGGATTTTATTGAGGATTTCCCTTCCTTCCGCTGGGGTCTTGTACGAGAATGATCCTCTGGCTGTGTTATCGAGGTACTGTGCATCATCCTTGTTCAATCTCGCGTACAAATGTTGAAGCAATAAATGGTTGGGTAGAGACAAATCGGGACCGGATTGAGCTAGAAGAGACAATCTGGCCCAAGCTGCACCGAGGGATTCCCCTTCGTTCTGATGGAAAGTCAGAATCTCTACTCGTAAGGCGCATATACGAGAGAGGGGAAAGTATGTGAGATAGAAGCGATCTTGCAAATTCTTCCAATCTCCATTTGCTAGTCTTACGTTATATGTGTACCATTGCTTCGCTTTTCCTATGAGAGAAAAAGGGAACAACTTCCACTTAAGAGTTTCGTGTGTCATGCCTGAGATCTTCAGACACGAACACACTAGCTCGAATTCGTGCAGATGATGGTAAGGATTTTCACCACACCATCCTGAGAAGGTACTTTCCTGAACCTTGTCTATGAATCCGGAGGGAATTTTGTAACCAGATGAAAGGATTGGATCAGAAGATGATGTTGGTTCACAAAATTCGCTCTTGGGTGCGGAGAGCTGAGAAATGGATGGCTGCTCCATGGGTAGTGGGGCTAGAGATAGAATGAAAGAAAAAAAAGATACGAGGGCGAACTAGGTTCGAAGAGAAAATAGCAACCGTTCCCCGGCAACGACGCCAGAAAGCTTGTCGACATTTCCAAGCGTCATGAAAATAAATCTGCAAGCGCACGGAAACCGTTGTAGCCTTCACCCAGGAGTATTCCAAGGGTATCATATCCACTGACGAACGTGTTTACTTTCTCTACGGTTCAGGTTCGTCCAAGGACACCACATCCGCTAGAGGTGAAGGTAGAGATGTTTCCTAAGGCTGGATTTCAGAGATAAGATAGATCTGTCAAGCTGCTAGCTTCGGGCTACTGGCTTCTCATAGAATAAGACTGGTGAGTTCCAACATTATGGCACTGGAATATACCCGAACGGAGAGGGTTTCACTGGATAGACATGGCTGTCACCACCTGCTACCTACCTTATCTAACCATAGGATATACCACAACCAACAGGTAAGTTTAGTCTAGACACCACATCTACACTATCATTATTACTCTAGCCTATGGCCTTAGACTAGAGCACCCACTATAAACTAGTGAACTACTGATCCAGCTAAGCAACTAAAGAGCTAGAACTATAACTTAACTAAGAAACTTAGCACATAAGAAAGTACGAACACTTACTTTGATTGACAAGCATCCGTCGAGGTACAAGCTGGAGAAGAGTGCCGATAGACCCGGCACTTCCCCAAACTCCTCCCCACTCTCTCCCTAACTCTAATCACCTCTAGAGATGAGCCTAGAGCTCATGTACACAAGAGAAAACTTTAAGAGGGAGTTGAGAGGGATGTGAAGGTGTGTCTCTCTTAGAAGTACCCCCTTTATATTTATAGGGATGTGTGAGGGGTGCTCCTGCCGTGCAACACGCCGAAGCCTGCCTAAACCAACCTCTAGGACCAATGAGGAGGCGCCACGTGCAGCAGGTAAGGCGGTGGTAGCCTTCCTGGTTCGGCCGACCTACCTGGTTCGGCCGAACTAGGTTGGTCACCCGGCCAACCTACCTGGTTCGGCCGAACCAGGTTGGTCACCAACCAACCTCAACTTTGGTCGTGGTGCTGACACGTGGTCTCTAGGCATGCTGGTAAGTGAATGAGCCCTGTGTTCTGTCGGTTCCTTGCTCTGGTGGGCCAGTTTTGCTCTTGCAAAGCCGTTTGGTGCATTCCGAGTTTACGCCTTGCTGAATTTCTGCATTTTCACCATGTATCTACCTGCATACAGAAATCGACCAGCACTCGTGGAATTCGTTAGAAAACGCTCTATTCTAGTGTTGATCTTGGGATATGTGTTGCTTTTATGCAGGTTTTGATGGTTGAAAAGTGGTCCGTATCGAGCGTCAACAGACTGCGGTTGATTTAGGAAAAGTTATGGGGTTTTAAAAAAATATCCAAGAGAGTAGGTCGAACTGCGGGTTAATTTCGATAAACGTTGAGGGATTTTTTGCAAAATGACCACCAACCGCGATGTGGCCCTCTTTTGGTGCAACTTTCATACTGTAAGATTACTATCCTTAATTTCATTTTGTGAAAACATCCTTTGAGAAAAAAACTATGTTAATATAAACTTTTTTGTGGAAAAATTACAATTAGGCTCAAATGAAAAGAAATACTTCTTATGACTAAAATGTTTCATCACATAAATAGAATATAAATAGAGAATTTGTCGATCAAATCTTGTCCTAATGAAACAATACACATCTTGTAAAAAAATAGAGGAAATATTATGTCTCAAATGGCACTTGAAAAGTTAGGAGGATGGACACCCTAGATCGGACAATAGGACAAATAAGGCACTTTAATAAGCTTTCTTATGTGGCTGAGAAACACATTCTATAAGGGATGATACTTGGAATAGTTTTTTGTTGGATTCTATAAGCTGTGTGTTGTGATTGTGAGTTGTGACGGCGGCAAAAGGGAGACAAGTTTCGTTATCGCGTCACTGGTTCTTTCCCCTTTTGCCCTGATCTTGAACATCGATGCTAGAAAGCCATGCCACCATGTCGCTACCCTATTACACGGAACTCTCCTCCCCACAAGACCATCTCGTAATCATGAAACCTCCATCGAAAGGCTACGGTGACGAGAAGGCAAGGGAAACTGTTCCAAATACAAAAGTTTTGATTTACGTTCACATCAAAGTGGAGAATTTGCAACTAAAGTTTTTTTTAAAAAAAACTAAGCTAACTTGAATTTTAGTATACAAAAAACTCAAATCATTTTTTAGATTGAGATAGGATTTAGGTACCAAGATTAACATTATAAATCTAATATTAACATTTTTTTGTGTCTGAGTTGAAGAAGGAAGATGTTGTAGGTCGACTGATTTTGTGGTGGTCAGGTAGTGCTACCAAACAAATTCTATTTGTATGAAGATAAGCTATGTGTCAGAAAAAGAATAAGCAATATATTATGAACGTGTTAAGCACTAAAATGTTTGATCGGGCGAGCTGTTAGGTTGCTTGCGGTAGAGCCTGGCCACTCACTGAGATCTTGACATGTAAGTGTACTTGTATTTTTCTAAATTAATTTTAGAAAATAATCATGCTTTTCTTTCGGTGTTAACGATATGCCAATCGATAACGAGCTGTCTACAGTGAGTTCGCCAATTTTAAGATCTACTAGAATCTCTCAGCGTGTATGTATGTGAGTATTTGCGCATGTACTGTATTAAAATAATGTTCCATGGCTCATAGCTTTATATTTTGTTGATAGAATACATGACGTTTCTATTGTTATTTTCTTTTACTTTCTAGAAATAAAATTCTATTCCCTATGTAGAACCTGTGTATAAAATTCTATTAGCCTAAAATCATATTATTTTTCTTAAAAAAGATAGAATTTGTGTCACAAAACAACTAAAATCAGGCATTTCCAATCCAGTCCCCCCTGCTGCCAACACGAGAAAGCTGCAATGCTGTCACAGAAAAGCGCAACCCAGCACCAAGATTCCAAGAACATAATCCATGCTAGAGGCAGACCATGGTTACACAGGTCAAAGCTACCGTCAAACCGGCAGGACAATCAGGACTAGCATCACTTGATTGCTACTACACACGAACTGAAACTTTTTGCAGTCTTCCAAGACGAAAATTACATGGCTTTTTTGATGCAGGCATGAGCCCACGATCTGACTGGGTTAATAAGAGGCAGATTTATTATCTTAAAAGTAATAATACTTTTAAGCGGGCATGGTTTGACGGCAGCACAAGTGTCAACGTCAATGGATTATCGATGAACAGTTCAACAAACACGGAAATAATTAAAAGATACTCCAGAGTCGGCCAGCCAGAACATCAGCAAGAAAATGGAGACTTAGTCAAAAAGGCAAATATTTTCTTTAATAATAATCCAGTATAGCCTCTGCCATATAGATTCTAGAGCAGAGACTTCAGATGAGCAAGTCACACATGGTACCTTGATATGGGCTTTTCAGATGACGATATTGTCTAGAAAACTGACCAGGTACGTACTAAAAAATCATAATGAAGAAAAGTTCGAAAAGAACTTAATTACAGTACATTCCCAGTTTTTTCCTTCTAAAGGAAGGGCAACTTTTATCCACCCAAAAGTTGTGTGTAACCGGAAACGAAGTTAACTCCAGAATTCTAGATCACTCAAGGTCAAGAACAGGTTCATATCATAAGTAAAGTCACAGAGCTTTCTGGCTCGCAAGTTAACATTAGTACAGAACATATGATAAATCAACCCATATGAACACGCCAACATTCAGAACTACCCTCAGGACTCACAGAATTAGGGTGCCTCGCAAAGAACTTGGAACTGAATGGAAAAGCCATGGGTAGGTGCAGATATGCACAGACGAGAGTGTCAAACCTAACCTGGTTTAGCTGTCTGAACTCTGAAGCCTTGATAGTTGCCTTTTGTAGTTCAATTGCAGGGTACCTTGGGTATCTTTGCCTGATGAGCTGGTCCTGCTATATCTTCCAAACCGTATGCTATCAGATCCTTTAAGGAAGCACAGCAGAAAACCGCCTATCACTTGTACTGAAAGTTTCAAGAGTTGGATGCATGTAAGCTATGTACGAACCAATATGGCCAAAAAAAAAATACTGCACAACTTCAGATTCAACTGGACACTGAGGTCATTCAGCACTCCGCGGATATCAAAACCAAATCTATGGAGTGATCCCATAGATATTAAATACAGCCACAGAGAGGAAAAGATCACAACCGCTGCAGTAGCTGTGCATATACTCTGGTATGATACAAGATCAAAACCATCATGTAAATATAGCGGGTAAAAAATCCTACACATGTATTTCTCTCAAAATACAAGCAATTTAGCCTTGGATCTGATGCTAGCTGCTGGTCTCCTCTGCATCAGCAAGCACAAACTCTGTGTACAAGTTCTTCAATGCTATCACAACTGTCATTATAAGGGGACCTAATATCGCTCCCTGCAGAACAGCAACAAAAAAAAAACATCAGCCGAATTTGAGGTTAAGAAAAAGCTCCATATCACTATGTGAGGATTATTGCTATGCTCCAGCTCCCAAGAATCAGGATGGTGTTTGAAGCAATTTAGTGAACAACCGACCACAGAAAAGAATTCTCTACTTCCTATTTATAAACAGCTGTTGCATCTTCTGACTTTCACAAACACAAATTATTTACACAATTACACAGCTGTATGACACATAATCTATGGACAATTGTTCAACACGACAACATTGTTGCCAATCTTTTTGTAGCCTATAAGAATATACTTGTAGTTCAGTGCAGGTAAGTATGTAGAAATGCAATAAGCATAAAAATATGTGGAGAAAATGATTTTTTTCTAGAGCACAACTATCTAGATCACAAAAAGAAAGGGATGGAGAAAATACACTACTATGTAGAACACAAAAGAAGTTTTCTATTGTACCTCAAAACGAAAAAAAATAGTTGCAGAAGGGATTGTATCTCACAACAAAAAAAAGGTTCTTCTAATTGCATCTTGGGTAAAGATATCTTTGGTTCTAAACAGATAATGTAGATTCTAATAGCTTTCGAAACATAATGTGCAAGACAAATAGTACAAAGTTTAACTTTTCATGGCGAAATGAGTAGCACACAACAAAATTAGTACCTCCAGAGCATTTGGAAACAGAGTCATGCCACCAATTATGCTGAGGCCGGTGAGATATCCGTTGTACCCAGGTATATCCTCCAGAATGGTGGTTGTTCCATAATCCATCAGTGTGAGATGTATCACAGTTACCACTAGTGCAAGAACATATCTCCCTTCCATGAGCAGCTGCCCTGCAGCGAATATTGAAGACAACCAAAATGGAAGTATTGGCACAAGTGCACTGATGAATCCAAGCACAGTTGATGCGTACACAAAGTGCACCTTGAAGAACTTGAACAAGAGCCATGTCAGGCCTCCTTGGAATATAGCAATCTTGGCAGTGGCCAACAAGACACTACTAATGGCATGGTCGATGACCTCAACACAGCGATCCTTTACTTGTTTTGACACTGGTAAAAGATCAATGATCTGCTCTGTAGCTCCACCTCCCTCTACTGTAATGAGGTAATACAACACCCACAAGAAGACCATCAGCTGCGATAGAAAATTGACCACCTCAGCCGCACCTGAGACAATGTGGAGAGCGATGGATAACATCAAATTAGCACTACCACCGAGCACTGATGTGCTACTTGACAACAGCTTCTTTGCAATCTCTGTTCCCTGCAAAGCCAGCTCCTTGGCCTTGATCACCAAATCCTCCCTTGTGATCAACAGCTCCCTAAAGAACGAGTCCAGCTCCCTGTAAATCTCCACCCACTCCCTTTTCTTCACACGCGCGGCAATTGATTGCAACTTCATTGAGTATGGGTGTGGTCTGGAACTGATGAGCGCCTTGCTCTTTGGGTCAACTGATTGGCTGATCAAGAAATGTCGGAATCCGCTGGTGAAATCGGTAAGGTTGTACTGCACTGCCAATTGGTCCACCTGCTCCCAGACTGTGTCATAAATCTTGGCGGAGTACTGATCGATCAAGCCGGGAATGTCATTGTCGTCCAGCCACTTCTTGAGCCCAATCTTCTCAGAATAGTTGCCCTTCTCGACATGGGACTTGAGGGACATGACAGCATCCTTGCCCTCGAGCCCAATCTTGTAGGAGAAGAAGATGCTGCCGGTTATGAACCCGGCGATCATGCCGAGCATGAGGCCGACAGCGACGAGCGTCTTGAGGTGGCGCAGGATGCCTCCAGTTAAGAGGAGGCCGCGCGAGGAGGGGCGGCGACCGGAGATGCGCGAGGAGGCGGCGCGGGTGAGCTTGGGGGTCGCGGCGAAGAAGGCCAGCGCGAGCGCGAGGAGCAGCAGCGCGGCGGCGGGGCCGAGGCGCTCGAAGAGGACGAGGAAGAAGAAGGAGGAGACGAGCCAGCGGAGGAGGCGCGGGAAGGCGGGGGAGTGCGGGAGCGGGCGGCGCAGGAGCGCGGCGCGCGCGTCGGCGAGCGTGGCGACGGAGGAGCGGAGCGCGGCGAGCGGGAGCGCGAGCACGGCGGCGCTGAGCCCGCCCCGGAGCGGGGGCTGCCAGAAGGCGACGAGCGCGCGCTGCGTCTCCCGGAGCGGGACGGAGCAGAGCAGCGCCCACTGCAGCGGTCGGAGGAAGTCGGCGAGCAGCATGTAGATGCCGTAGAGCACGAGTAGCGCCGTGGCGAGCCCCGCGTGCGCCATGGCGATGTAGAGCGCCAGGCGAGCGTCGGGCTCCAGCGACAGCCCCCCGATGTCGCTCCCCGCCCCCGCCGCAGCCGCCTTGGGCTTCTCCTCCTTCAGGGCCGGCTTCAGCGCTCGAGGCGGCGGCTTCTTGGCCGGCGCGTCGTCGGGCTCCTGCTTGGGCCGGAGCCGCGAGGCGGAGCGGAACATCTCGGACCACGGCAGGCCGAAGGCGGCCTCGTCCTTGGCCTTGCCCGCGCCGCCGCGGGGCACGAGCGCCATGTACCCGAGGAAATGCCGCTGCCGCTGCTGCGGCGGCGGCGGCGGGCGGTGGCGGTGGCGGGGGCGGGGGCAGCGTCGCCTGCCCTGCGCCTCTCGCGCTGTCGGGGATCCGATGGGATGGGTGGTGGATTTGGGGGCTGATTAGTGAGGGTGGGCCAGCCATGGTGGCGATTAATCACGGGGGGAGATTAACCGAGAGGGGGATGAGTTAACCGGTGCCCGGCCACCGACATGTGGGCCCACGTGCGGCGACGGCGACGGCGACGGCGACAGGTGGCGGCCTACGGGCGTGCCTTGCGCTGATTTCCCTTTGTGACAGCCTGACTGAGCGATACGGTTCGACAATGACAGCTATGGCGTGCCCCGGCTGTCTGAAGACGACTGGCCTGGGGAAAAGGACCAAAAAGGCCATACAGTTTGGACTTCTACACACGAGAAGATTAAGCCCAAAGACAGACAGTTACTGATTTTTCAAAATGAGCTTTTCAAAAGCCATCTCCTCCTCCTCCTCCTTGTAAATGAAGCTACAACCCCGCAAGCTATGCTTCAAAAAGCCACAAAAACAGGGTTGCAAAACCGTTACAGCTTGAAGGAGAAAAATGGCCTTTTGCAAAGAAAAGCAACATCTCCGGGGTCTAAAGGCAGGAAGAAAGGCTCTAGATGTGTTATTCAGTTTGTACCTAATGTTAACTAACGATCAAAATTTTGCAAGGAAAAAAATATAGTACTCCATCATTTTGATTTTTCTAAATTTATAGTATTTCCAAAACTTGCATCTATACATTATTTGGGCAATTAAGCTATTACATACTCCCTCCGTCCCGTCCCAAAATAAGTGTTGTTTTAGAAAAATTCTGACACATTACTCATCCTAAGAAATGAACTTGTTACTCCTAATTACTTCTAGCAATTATGATTGAAAACCATGTTATTTATGTGGTTTTCTGATACTCAATGAATGCATATGAATTGGAACTAGAAAAGTAACCTCTACTAAGTATTTGATTGGCTCTTGGTACTTAATTGGTATTGATTTAATTAGATGGAAATTATTACAAGATCAAACAACACTCTTTATGAGATAAAATTTAAATGCTAAAAAATAATACTTATTTTAGGACGGAGGGAGAGGAATACATCATCCACCGAGAATTAAAAGAAAAATACATACACGCAATGCCATCTTAATTTGCTCTCTGACGTCTTTTCATTTAGCTAATCATTACTGATTATCATTTATGTGTTTATTTTTTGTCGCGGTAGGGTGGATGTGAAGTCATTTTCGAGCAGATGAGGTATGATGGAGCGGGAGCACCTTGTGTAGGGTCTGATTTACTTACAATGTCATGTTCTCACTATAATTGCCGTGCATGCACTTGGAATTGATGAGAATATCGCTTCTTCGAATACAAACCACACTCCTCGTATGGATGTGCAAGGACCGATACTATACTCGTGTACGTCGTCTAAGTCAATAGGTGAGTTTATTCCTATATATATGAGAATAGTATGCTATCTAATGATATTACTGTACTTATGAATAATGGAGAGGATCGTGAAGTATTTGGAGAAAAATTTAGAGGAGGAAAACATAAGATGGAGCGTCCAAGTCAAGCCAGAGTCCCACATCTTGAGTTCGAGTCTGCCTTAAAGTCCAGGAGCAGCGCGCACTAAAATCGACGCCCAAATCGCATACATCCAAGTTTGACGCTCTACATGTATACGAAAAGCTAAAGATATAAGTTTTCCAATGCCACCAGTCCATAATCATTATCAGATCCGAGTCAACAGAAATTATTGAAACAAGTGAATGTCCGAATCTGTCGGGGTGATGCGCCGCTGTCATTGGACCGATGGCCCGTGTATCTTGTTGGAATCCATTAGGGACACGTCTAGGGGTCCTTGGCTGAGACCCTAAGTTTTTATAAACTCTAGTATTCGTCCATATTAGGATTTGAGTTTTGCTTAGATTAATTTGTCAAGAACAGTTTCGTTATCATCGGTTTGTAAGATCCCAATTTGTGAGCTTAATCATTCACTTGCAATCTTTGTTGCGTTCTTTCTCGTTCTGGCTTGTGTTCTTCGATTCACGGGCAAGGATTAGCCTTCGTGGTGAGGTCAACTCGACAGCACATGGTTGATAACCAAGAGACGATGTGGTGCTTCGATTGCGGGCTCGGATGTCGTTGATCGGAAGCCGGATCGCTTATGTCGAATTGTCGATAAATCGATAGTTATCCTCACGTGACGAAAAATCGGGCACCCTCGTATCTCCCATAAGGAACCATCAACTGATTTAGAATTGAAGTGCATACTCTCATAGTATTATCGACACGTTGGTCTCTAGCTGTGTATAATCCGAATGCTCTTGAAGTACTGGTGACACGTCGGTTTGTAACAATTTATAATACGGTACAGAGGCAATGGAATTCAAAATAAATATCGAATCGCTACATACTTTGAAGCAGGGTGGAGCCAGCCATGGAGCCTACGGAGGGCACTGTCGGATTTGCACTCCGGCAAGTCTGCCAAGGGTAGCCCGAAGCAGTAGATTTATAGGCGGGGTGGATCGGAGAGAGCCCGTGAACTTGATGGTAACACAAAGACGCAGAGATTTAGACTGGTTCAGGCCGCACGGAGTGTAACACCCTACATCCTGTGTTTGGAGGTTTGTATTAGAGTTTGTGGTATGAGCTGAATGAGATGAATTCCCTATGGGTCCCCCCACGGCCCTATCCGAGTAGCCGTGGGTTACAAGTTAGGGTAAATCTACTCGGGTTTGTTACAAGGAATCCGATCGGTTAAGATACACAAGATCATGCCTATCCAGTTCGACCTAGATCCTGACCCCGGGGCATCCTGCCCTTCGTCCAGCTGAGTGCCTGTACGCCGGGTCATTTATGTGGAGTCGTTCAGCCGGGTAGCCGTCTCTAGTCGGCAGGGAGGTACCTGGGTCTACCTCCGTCAAGCCCTGAGCGCCGAGTCGAGCCTTGACCGAGCAATGAGGCCAGTCGGTGATCAGATAATGATCCCTACATCCTCGGGCTCTTGCTGCAACTTGACTTCAATAGACTCCTGCCTTTATGTTCCTTCTTCAACGGGATGCGCCCTTGGGCGCACCCATTGGGTGTAGCCCCCGAGCCTCGGAAGGTTTCGCAGAAGCATTTCGAGGGTCAAAAAGGAAACAACCTCTTAAGGTCTTCATTCCTAGTCGTCTTCCGGCGCCCAGCTTCTCAATCAGAACAGCCAGCGGAGTCACGGAAACACGCCGAATCGAATAGCAGCGCCCAGCCCCCGAGCAGGGTTACTGGCGGAGTCACGGAGACACGCCAAGTCAAATAGCGGCACCCCAGCCCTCGAGTAGGGTCACTGGCGGAGTCACGGAGACACGCCGAGTCAAATAGTGGTGCCCAGCCCCCGAGCAGTGTCACTAGCGAAGTCATGGAGACATGCCGAGTCAAATGGCGGCGCCCAGCCCCCGAGCAGGGTCACTGACAGAGTCACGGAGACACGCCAAGTCAGATAACGACGCCCAGCCCCCGAGCAGAGTCACTGGTGGAGTCACAGAGACACGCCAAGTCAAATAGCGGCACCCAGCCCCCGAGCGGGGTCATTGGCGGAGTCATGGAGACACGCCGATTCCTTTGGCACCAACTGGTAGAAGGGAATATTTTGATCCAACGGTCAGATCCAATTCAATTCAAAAATCCTGGGATCTGTTCCGATCTTTTGATCAACTGCACAACCTATCCTTCGGGGCCGCCTTCCCTTTTACTGCCGCTGTCAAATCATTTGTTACCGTTTTCCCCTCTGCCTCGGGGAGAGGAAGGGACGCTCTCGGAGCCGATTCAAATTTCAAAAAGAAGGGAGAAGCCGAATGGCCCGTTAGGGTTGCGGCCGATATAAAAGCAATCGGCTTGGCGTGACCTTATCTCTTTGTGCCCTTTCGTCTCTACCTCCACCGAGTCTTCCAAATCTTTCCAGCCTTCTCTCAAGCACTCGCCTCCAGAGCATTCCACCGCCCCTTCGCCCATCGCTACTCGACTTGCGCAGGAATGGCCGGCGAAGTCCCAGCAGCAGCAGTCGCCGCCGCCACGCCGCCAGCTCCGGAGCTGGCCTGGTCCCCGAGCACCATGATCAACGCCGACATAGAGGCGCTCGTGGCGCAGGGCCTACTGCCGGAGAAGACAATCTCCGGCTGGCGGAGCTGCTTCAGGGAGGCGTTCCCCTTGGAGGACCGGACGGAGACGGTGGTCTTCCGGTCCTTCTACGAGAAGGGGTTCAGCCTGCCATCGGGGGCATTCTTCCGGGGGCTGCTTCACTACTACGGGATGGAGGCGACGCACCTCAAGCCCAACTCCATCACGCATATCGCGACCTTCATCCATCTATGCGAGGGTTCTTGGGGATCGCGCCCCACTTCAATCTGTGGAGAGCCCTGTATTATCTGCGGGCATATCCGAACAAGGATACGCTGGATGTGGTCGGCTGTGGCAGAACCACCTGAATTAATCCGGCTCAAGCGCGCTAACCATCACCACGAGGGCAATCAGGGCTAACTCGCACTTCAAACGGAATAATCCATTGGTCTGTCGGGTAACCTCCCGATACAACCATGGTTTTTGCCGATCGAAATGACACATACATGTACTCACACGAAGGTGAGCCCAGAGGATACAACATTCCACAAATTTTACACCACAGGGTTCATCATAAATTATTATTACAACTGAGTTCGAAATTTGTAAAACAAGGTACTTCAGAGTCCAAAGTAATTGAGTTCTTCAGAGTTCAATGCAGCGGAAAAATAATGATAAACTACTCGACGATACAGAATGTCTCGATGAAGCCCGTACGAGACATCACTCGGCATTATCATCGTTGGCCGGGGGCGTATCCCATTCCACCGACCAACCAGGAGGAAGGGTACACGGCCAAGTCAAACTAGCGATCATATCCTCGAAAGTATCACCTGAAAACAAGCCACAAGCAAGGCTGAGTATACTAATACTCAGCAAGGCTTACCGGACTAGTGGAATATACTTAGCCGACTCGTAGACATGCAAGGCTTTTGGCTTGAGGGGTTTGTTTTGCCGAGAAGCATATATAAGTAGGTCCTTACTTTCGAATTTTAGCTCCAAGTTCTAGTTTTCTTTAACCATTCTAGGTAAGCAACTATCCAATATCATACATGGTGGAGGAATTAATTTGCATCCAACAAGATTAATCATCATCATTGTTCCTCTTTTTACTCTATGTGGTAAAAGGGTCAAGTAGTCTCAATAACCGCGAGAAATGGACGATTCGAATCGAATTTCTTAACCTTGCAAGGGAAACCTAAACACACGTCACGTGGTTACTCCAAGAGTCACACGTGCAACTTTTCCCCTTTCTTTCTAGGTTGTGGATCAGGGCCACCATCCGAGACTATAGAGCCTAGCTCTGCACCCACCATGTGCGCGCATGGAACCGAAATTGAGATGGTGGGATTCTGTCCACTTGCCGGTCCGATTAGGTACTTAAGCTTACCGATTACCATATTCTCGGCATGTGGTTAGTACGTTCAAAGACTTGACCACCACTACCACACACTGCGGCCTTAGCATTTTTCACTAAACAGACGGGGCCTCAATCACCAACATGAATATCGTACCATAGCCCCGTCCGTCGACCTTATGATTGCAACATGTAGTAAACATTCAACTCCTATATTCTCGTGAGTGACAGGAAATCACTCGACTTTTACCAAGTCCTTTTAGCATAGCATTCTATCAAACCTTATACCAAGTCTTATTAGAAGCTGGGCGCAGTCTTTGCCCTCCGCTGTGTCGCTGAAGCCGAGCTTCAGCGTGCAGCGGGCTGGGAGGTGAGTCTTCCAACCTCTTGCACTTCTCAATTTTACTCCTTTTCATGCTGGATTCCGATTCTGAGTCGATGAATCGAATTGTAGGAGGGCATCGCTTAGCGGCGCCAAGCGCAAGACGGAGGAGTCCACCAGTGAGGTCGTTTCGGCTGAGGTGGCCAAGGGGGAGGCGTCCCCATCGGACTGGCCGCTAGCTCGCCCTCGACTGATCAAGGGGGCGGCTGCCGGGGCCAAGGGAGAGGTGGTGGCATCAGAGCCGCCACAGGGGGACGATGTCACACCCTTGGAGGTCAGGCCGAGGGATGGTGCCAAGGGAGGGGTCGTGGAGGATCCTACCGACCCGAACGCAGGGTTTCGAGCCATCGCCCCCGCGCTCACTGCTGCCCAGGAGCCGCCTGAGGAGAAGGCACTTGGGGAGGAGGCAGTGGTGACCAAGGAGGCGCTGATTGAGGCCGCCCGGTGCGCGGCCGAGGCTACCGAGGTGAGTCTTTGTAGTTTGCATTTTAGCTGCCTGGGCATGTTGCTTGCTACGCTTTGTTTGTGCAGGCTTTGGCCGACCTGAGTCGACGATCTGCTAGTCAGCTCGAGGTGGGAGACGGGTCAGCGGGCCGAGTCCTCCAGCTGGAGGAGGAGCTGCAGGCGCTGAAGCGTCACCACTCCGAGGCCTCGAAGAAGTAGTCGGCCAAGCTGAAAGGTTTGACTTTTTAGTCGTCTTCGTGTCTGGCTGCCCGACTTGTCGCAAGGGCCTGACGCCTAGGGCTATGTAGAGATGAAGGAGGCCAATGAGACGATGACCCGGGAGCTCAAGGTCATTGTGGCGGCGAACGAGGAGCTGCATCGGTTGCGGGAGGGCGCTGAAGGCCGGGAGTCTCTCACGGAGCAGAAACTCCGGCTGGAGAAGTAGCGCTGCCAAGGTAACTGCTCTTGTTTGTTGAAGATTACGTGTTCTACCGAGTCGCTCGTACTGATACGGGTATCTTTTGCAGAGGTGGAGTCCCATTTGGCCAACGCCCGGGCGGACCTCGACCATCTGATGGCCAGGATCGACGCCGTGCTGGTCGCGTTCGAGTTAGAGGGGGTGGCCTTGGCAGAAGAGGCGGCGCAGCGCCTCGACAGTGCTTGGGAGCGCCTCAAGTCCTTCGTCACGAAGACGGCCAAGGACTCGGTGTAGTTCGCGATGGTCCTCGTTAACTCCCACAACCCTGAAGCGGACCTGGATCCCGTTGGTGGGGGCGTCACGGAGGACTGCACCGATGCCGAATGGGACGCGCACCTCGCCGCCGTTGGCCCCATCGCCGAGCGCATCATGGGCCATGTTGTGACACCTTAGGTGTTTAAATTACTAAACAAGTCTCATTAGCATAACAATATGCTTGACTAACTAAGAAAAATTTAAAGGAAATAAATTATGCTCTGGTTTTGCTTGGATTTGAAAGTATGTGTATATGTGCATAAGTACATGTACTTTAATCAAACAAATTAAATAACTTTCACATCAAAGCAAATATGGCTACGAAATTGAATAGGCACATCATCAGTGACATGATAAACAAAAGTCTAGTTGAAGCCTAAGAGGGAATATGAAATTTTGCCCATGAAATGACGTGTCATCTGAATCATGCTTTACGAGTTTTTAAAATAACTTTTGAACTATAACTCAAATGAACTTTGGCATGAAACCAAATTGAAGAACTTTTCATTTTGAACAAGTTTCATGTTCAGAGATTTTGAGTTGCAACATAAAAATGGGAGATAATTTTGTTTTTACGACCAGACCCCAAAACTTCTGCAAATTCTTGCAGTCCAGTCGCTCCTCCATCCCCTGTTTCACCCGACCGCCGCGCAGAGGCCCCAGCCACTTGGCAGGGCATCCTTGTCGCCCGCGCCATGCCAAGCCAATGGCTGGCTGCACCCCTGCCGCACGCCAGCTCCCACCCCGCGCCACGACCTTGCCCAGCCCGAGCGTGCCACGCGCGCGACGTCGTCGCCCGCCTCTGCTCGCCGCTTGCCGCGCCCAATGGCCTGGCCGCGCCGTGCCCGAGCCCCCGCCGCGTCCCACCAGTCGCCATGCTCGCCGCCCAACCAGCCCGCTGCTGCAGCTGTGCGCCCTATCGCGTGCCGCGCGATCTCCCCTCCCCCACGCCGAATCCCCGAGGCCCAATCGGCCGTTCGTGCCAACCGAACGCCGCGCTGGCACTACCACCGTCCACCGTGCCCAACGGTGACCCCCCATCGTGCCGCCCCTCCCCAGCTTTGCCTCGGCCCTCTCCCTCCATCCTGTCCCTATAAAAGGCAGCACGAAGCCGCTGACGTGCGCCCAGACTCACCAAAAGCTCCCCGCCGCTGCCATTGCCGCCGCCGTGCACCACCTGCCCGTGGAGCCCTCTCCTCCGGCCTCCCACTGCCCAAACCCATCCCCTGGCTAGCTCGCCCTCCCTCCCCTGGAGCTCACCGGCCTTTTCTCCGACCCTCTCAACCGCCGGAGCGCCGCCAGCACCGCCCGAACCGCCGCCGCCCCTACTCCTCCATGGACGGCCCAGCTCCGACCCTCCTCCGCCCTAGCCAAGCCTCGGAACGGGTTCCCCTCGATGCCGCGAAGCACACCGACCCACCCCCGCAGGCTCTAGCTCGCCGGAGCATCGTCACCGACGCGCCGCACCGCAGCCACCCCCTGCTCCGCGCCGACGAGCCACCTCCGGCCATCCGCAGCCCCGACCAAGTTCCCCACAAGGTAGCTCTTGCCTCCTTGGTACTCCCCGACCCTTTTCCCCTCGCCGCCGACGAGCCCCCTCGCCGGAATTTGGTCGGCCGCCATGCTAGCGCCGCTAGGGACCACATTGCAAACGACTGAAATCTTTAAAAGGGTCTGCACCCAAGTTTCCAGGGGCATATCTGCAAACCAGTGTTTTAACTTTAGTTTCAAAAACCGTGAACTTGTAAAATTCATATAAAATCTTAGAAATATGGGAAAAATACAACCTAAACTGTTCTGTAATCTTTAGAAGAAAATCTACAACTTTTGTTACATGCATTTATTCATTTGCTTGCTATATTTTGTTCTCCATTAAATGGAA
The DNA here is from genome assembly GCA_032594955.1 of Panicum miliaceum. Lineage (NCBI taxonomy): Eukaryota > Viridiplantae > Streptophyta > Magnoliopsida > Poales > Poaceae > Panicum > Panicum miliaceum. The sequence goes on from CM064062.1 coordinate 16,557,994, forward strand.
GGTTTAATAGCTTTTAATTGTACCCACTGTTATAGACAAAGACTGACCCTGAACATTTGACAGTGGATTAGTTGCTTGATGCGTAGTCCAGTGTAAAAAGTTCAAGACCAGAACCCAACCCTAGCTAAACTTTTTGTTAAACTTTGTTTTATGCCATGAAGACATATAAATAAATTTTTCCTACTGTTCTATTGTGATTTATGTTGTGAAACTTTTTCTATGCTCTTATAGTGATACATAGATGCCACAAAAAAATTTAGGGACTGTTTACCTTTCTGTAACCTACTCATATAATTTTTGTGGTGGAAAAATGCATTAACTCAAAGTAATTAGTTCCTTTGCTTGAAAAATGTTCATCTTTTTACTATGGGATACTTAGGGCTAGAACAAGCTGTATAAATAGTTTCATACTCAGAAACCCTGTATAACATACTGTAGGAATTAATCCTTAAAGAAATAGGTGTATATTTTCCTATTTATTATGCTCTGTATCATGCCCAATAAAATCTGAAAAATTTACAGTAACACATATATAGATAGATTAACACCCTGTAAAATGTTTAGCACTAGTACTTGCATGGTTTGCTCTGTATATAAATAACTATGTTCTAGCAGTGGCTGTGTATTATATTTTTCATAATTATTCTGCTGCATAAAAATGTCTGAAATTTTTACAGTGCTCGTGTCTCTGCATAATGTGCTCTAAATAAAAGTTTCATCACTAGAAGTTACCTAGAGCAGTGTTTGCGCTTAATCCATGCTTGTACTTCGAAAGCCAAGTTTCCAATATAACACAACCCTTCTCGTTTAATGAAGTTAAGTAGTTTAAGATGTACTCTATTAACGTTTGCCCAAGAAATCTTAACTAAGTAACTTCACAACCAAATCTATGTTTTGTGGACTGCAACTTTATCGTGAAGGAAAATAAATGTCATATACCATCAATACAACTCATACTTGTGCATTCATATAGAATCGACTGCTCTCGCTGACGGAACGTACGAGCTGGTGCCTGAGTCCGAGAGTGAGCAGTGTGAAGCTCGAGTGAATCTAACTGAAGCTTTCGAAGACCCGAACCCGAGTTCGGAAGAGCCCAAGGCTAGCTTAGCTCAAGAAGGCAAGCCCCGGAGCATGAACCCTATTTTCCAAATTATGCAACTTAGTACTCTATTTTACTTGTGCATTAAGTTTATAGGAGTTGAATGAAAACCTAGTTGCATGATCTTAGGTACCCATGCTCTGAACACTAGATGTAAGGTTCGATAGAATGCTATGCTAATAGGACTCCGGTAAAAGTCGAGTGATTTCCTGTCACTCGCGAGAATATAGGAGTTGAATGTTTACTACATGCTGCAATCATAAGGTCGACGGACGGGGCTATGGTGCGATGTTCATGTTGATGATTGAGGCCCCGTCTGTTTAGAGAAAAATGCTAAGGCCGCAGTGTGTGGTAGTGGTGGTTAAGTCTTTGAACGTACTAACCACACGTCGAGAATATGGTAATCGGTAAGCTTACGTACTGGATTAAACCGAGGCCGGAATATACTCCCCACCGTCTTGAATTCGTTCACATCTAGCTAATGGCGGGTGCATGTGCCGCCATGGCTCGGCTGGGTCCGTGGTCCATGGGGACGTGTAGTCGAGGGCGGTGGGCCTGTTCCGTGAAGTGGGAATTGAAGGGAAAAATTGCACGTGTGACTCTGGGAGTAACCACGTGACGTGTGTTTAGGTCTGCCTTGCAAGGTTAAGAAATTCGATTCGAATCGTCCGTTTCTCGCGGTTATTGAGACTGCTTGACCCTTTTACCACATAGAGTAAGAAGAGGAACAATGATGATGATTAATCTTGTTGGATGCAAATTAATTCTTTCACCATGTATGATATTGGATAGTTGCTTACCTAGAATGGTTAAAGAAAACTAGAATCTGGATCTAAAATTTGAAAGTAAGGACCTACTTGTATATGCTTTTCGGCAAAATAAACCCCTCAAGCCAAATGCCTGGCATGTCTAGGAGTCGGCTAAGTATATTCCACTAGTCGGGTAAGCCTTGCTGAGTATTAGTATACTCAGCCTTGCATGTGGCTTGTTTTCAGGTGATACTTTTGAGGACCTGGTTGCTAGTTTGACTTGGCCGTGTACTTTTCCTCCTGGTTGGTCGGTGGAATGGGATGCGTCCTCGAACAATGATGATAATGCCGAGTGATGTCTCGTACGGGCTTCATCGAGACATCATGTATCGACGAGTAGTTTATCGTTGTTTTTCCGCTGCATGAACTCTGAAGAACTCGCTTACTTTTGAACTCTAAAGTACTTTGTTTTACGATTTCAAACTGGGTCTGTAATAATAATAATTTTATGTTGAACCCTGTGATGTAGAATTTGTGTAATGTTGTATTCTCTGTGCTAACCTTCGTGTGAGTACTTTGTATGTGTGGTTTCGATGGGCAAAGTCGTGGTTGTATCGGGAGGTTACTCGACAGACCAATGGATTACTCTGTTTTAAGTGCGAGTTAGCCCTGATTGCCCTCGTGGTGATGGTTAACGCACTTGAGCCTGATTAATTCAGGTGGTTCTGCGACACCTGGTATCAGAGCCAAAATGCATACACCAGAGAATGCGACAAGTCTTAAAAACTTGTTTCGTAAAATGTGACCACAAAAATCATGTTTGCAAAATGCGTTGGTTCGTTAAGGACAGTTCCTAGTTCGTAAAACCCTAAGGAATTACAGAAAAGTTACTAGGTGGCTATCTGACTTATGTATATTATCAACTGACTTCCAGCACATTACTTTCTGTCGAAACTTACTTTTATGCACAACCGACCCTTACATTCTGTAACGACACACTCATCGCTAAGATAAGAAGGTAAGAATCCTCAGCCAACTGAGAGAGCTTGGCCTTCCTGTCGGTGATGCGAGCCGAACGCTGCCCTTAAGCAGTGGCTTACTTGAGGTGCTGCCAATATACCAACTATTAGTTGATTATATTGGGAGTAGAAGGTTTGGCGCAGGGTATGGTGATCGCTGTTCATGCCCCCGTCTCAAGACGGTACCCCCGTGAATACGCTATCTCGATAGCGTATGTCAACGTCGTCTGTACGGTGGGAATTGTGCGGATGCCGTTTCTATAGTGAATGGTAATGAATGCAGACGCTTTCATGAGTGCTGGCATGAAAGGTTCAATGGATATATATATGCTCTATCTTCTGCAGGTACACTAACTGCGATTACGATAAGTTAAAGAACGGTTAGAGGATTTTCGACTGGCTATTATAGTGAGAGACGTATTATGTATGCCACCGAAACTAATTCCGTAAGACCAAAGCTATTTGACAATTATTTTATTTTGTGAGGACGAATAGAACGTGCATGCATCATGACCATATAAATCTGAAATTGAAAATGCGATGCTTGAGAGTGGTAAGGTTCATGCGTGCACAAGATTGTCTTACGTAAGGATTATCTTGCAATCTGTCTCTTTCTATCGTGTCTGGAAAGATGAAATTGTTGAGCATTGAAAATGATCCCTTCTGAAGAAGCTCATGTTGAAAGTTGTGTTCCAAAAATTGTATTCCACCTCATGTTTAAATATGAAAAATTCTGAACAGATGGATAATGAGAAACAACAAAGACCTTGAGATGTCAGTTTTCTGTCCAAAATGAGCACTTCTGCCACATAAATTTTTATGCCCTCTTACTACAGTTTTCTGCAAAAGTGTTCAACACAAAACTTCTTGTAAATTTACTCAGGCAGATACTGTTGAAATTTGGTAATTTTTGGCTGGGTAGAGTTTCCCTGGTGCACGAAACATTGGCTCACTATTCACTGAATTTTCTGGGTAGACAGTGAAGTGAAACCTTAAGAGAAAAACCATCTTAGAGCTTGATTTAGCTCTGGAGTTGACTAGAAAAGTTGTGCACAAATTCCTTAGAAATGTTCTGGAAAAGGTTGAGAATTTTTGGGCAAGAACTGTTGAAGCTATGGCTATTTTAGCGCACTATCCAGAACCTGTCCACTATGGTGTTCACAGTTTTTCACTATCTCACCCATTCGATCTTTTGTGCAGATGGCCGAGCCTGTTGCCATGATGGTGGATGAGGATGGACGCATTCACTCGCAGTGTCTCCACTGGGAGGGCTTTCCCTCTATCTTGTGGGATGTTCTGAGCACCGCGGCCTATCCAATTCCCCCACGTTACGCGGGACTGGAGTTTGCAGAGAATGGAGTTACCCAATGCCGTGTTAACGTGACCATCTTTCTGCGCCCACTACACCCGGAGTGGCCGGCCTTGGAGATTGAGGCTGTTGGTCACCATTTGGCTGATACTTGGGAGCTTGCTGCCATGAGGGCACTCACCACTTTTTGTGCGTAGTGCCCCGAGGTTGTCACGCTCACTCCTATTGGCTTGTTTCCTGCTGCCTAGGACAACGACCCATTTTGGCTCAACAGGGTACAACACTCTTAGTACTTGGTGGACTTTCACGCTCAGGAGACCATCGAGACCTCAGTGCGGTGCATGAATGCACTGTACCGACTCCAGGCTCTCCAGAGTCAAGCACTTGTGTAGCTCGCCGACCTTGCACAGGCCTAGCACATGATGTCAAACAATAGAGATGAGCAGATTCAGGAGCTCAGTGAGGAACTTGAGGACAGAGACACCTGGATTGGCCAACATGAGGGCCAAGTTCAGGAGCACGACGCTCTCATGGGTGAGAGAGATGACATGATTGCACACTTGGAGGAGCAGCTCCATGATCTGAATCTTGAGTTGGAGGATGCTAATGAGCACATTCAATGGCACCACGATCAGAATGCCCCTCCCGATGTGGTGGCTATGGAGGAAGATGTTGAGGAGCCACAGGAGATTGACGGTGTTTCAGGCATGGACTTTGAGGGTGAAGCATCTCAGCCACCTCCGATGGGAGCTCACTCTCCTGCTAGCAGCGAGTCGTCCGTCAACGACCTCGACGATTTCTAGTTGATGACCTAGGAGGACTTTTGCATATACTCCTCGATAGTGTAGCCTAACTTTTGACAAGTGTTGTAATAGGATAACTGAGAGTTGAGTACCTCTTTTGAGACGAGTGCATCTTGACTATTGGATACTCTAATCGTGTAGGCCATGGCTAAAAACTTGGTGGTTTGATTGTGATGTTGGAAAGCAGTTGAATCTGCGATTGCAGAAACTTGTCGGAATTTTTACCCATGTCTCCTTACATTTCTGGGCTGAGTGTTGAATGCCAAACTTGTCCTAAATTTTGTAATCTGGGTTCTCACAAAATTTCAGCACTATTCGATCTTTCTAGTTTGAGTTATAGGCAAGATACTATAACTCGTTCTGCTGAAAAATAGCCAAACCAGCGAAGCAAAGAGTGAATCTTTCGACCATCTTGGCCATCGATTTAGCGTCTGAATTGAATACCAAAGTTGTACATCTCTAAATTCCCTACCCACTGCCAAAATATGAGCTATTTTGGATGAACCTACCAGGAGCTATAAGTTTCTTATGGCAGACAGTTTTCTGACCACGATTCAACCCATGATCTTTTGAGATTCTACATTTTCCGCGCTCCCCTTTTGAATCGTGTAAGCAATATGGATCATGTTGCTAATGATAAACCTTCACGCTTAAGATGGTTGGAGCAACCCGTGGTAACCCGGATGGTTTTGGTGCTAGTGGTAGCGGATCGCAACAACCACCACCACCATCCAACCTGACGGAACTAGTGGCTGCCCAGACTGAGTTGCTTCGTTTGTAGAAGTGCTAAACACTTTGCTCGAAAATGCCCCCAGGCCAGACAACGAAGTCAGGGCCAAGGTTCTAGCCAAACCCATCAGAACAAGTGTAAAAGATAGAGGAACAAGCGCAAAAGACAGATTGATCAGCTTGAAGCGCTCCCTGAAGGTGCACCAATAATGACACGTACATTCTCTGTTTAACAACAAGCCTATGGTTATATTGTTTGATTCGGGTGCATCACATAGCTTCATTAGTGTAAAATTTGGTGCAAAAATAGGCTTGGATTGTAACACCTCAGGTGTTTTAATTGTTAAACAAGTCTTGTTAGCATAATAAAATGCATCACTAACTAAGAAAATAAAAGGAATGGATTTAGTTTGGTTTTGCTTTTACCTTTAAAAGTTTGTATGTGCATAAATGCATGTACTTTAATGAAACAAATTGGATAACTTTCACATCAAAGCAAATATGGCTATGAAATTAAATGAGCACACCAGTATTAGCATGACAAATAAAAGTTTAGTTGAAGCCTAGGGAAGAAAATGAAATTTTGAAATAAAATGACGCGCCCTCCGAATAGAGTTTTCTTTAAGTTTTTAAAATAACTTTGGAACTAAAGCTCAAATGAACTTTGGCCTGAAACGAAACTTGTAGAACTTTTTATTCTGAACAACTTTCATGTTCAAAAGATTTTGAAATTCAAATTAGAAAGTGGAGAAAACGTCCTGTTTGCAACCAGCCCCCTGGAAATTTTCGAATTTTCGCACTTAGGCCCTTGCCCATCCTCTGCTGCACCGTTCCCTCGCCCGACCGCCGCCGGCCACCTGGCCCTCGACGCCTGCGCGGCACCAGGCGCCGAGCCAACCCCCGGCGCCCTGCTGCACCGCCCCCGCTCGCCCAATCGCGGCCGCGCCTTCTTCTCCACCCCCCCCCCCCACGCCGTGCCTCTGCCCAACCCGGCGTCCTGCAGCACCGCCCCGCCGCCCAGTCGTTGGCCGCCGCCCCGCCACCCAACGGCGTGCCCCCGTCGTGCCGCCCCAGCTCGCCAGTAGCACGCCCGCGTCGTCCGCACGCGACGCCGTGCCCCGGAGCGCGCCCAGCGCACGCACGCCACGCGCATGGCGCGCCTCTGGCCGCTGGTCACCGCCGGCCGCACCCAATGGCGCCCAGCCTCGCCGCCCCCTCCACCCAGCGCCCGGCCGTGCCAAGCCCGCCCCCATGAGCTCCACCGGCTATAAAGCCCAGCACAGCGCCCTCCCTCCTCTCCTTTCTTCTTCCCCGCCAGAGTAGAGCAGAGCTCCATTGCCGTCGGCGCCCCCACCTCGCCGCGGGGCCCCTTGCTCCGGCCCACCTCCGCCCGAGACAAGCGCTGAAACGGGTCCTCCTCAATGCGCTGAAGCTTCCCAGCCCGAGCCCCGCCACCCTCATCGCCGGAGCGCCGCCGTCCGCGCCGCCCCACCGCCGCCGCCCCTGCTCTCCGTGGCCAGCCCGCCACCAGCCACCCCGAGCCACTCCAAGACCACCAATAGGTGCGCCCTGGTTCCCTCTCCGTGCTCCCCCACCTTGCCCTCGCCGCCGGCGACTGAGCTCGCCGGAATTCGGCCGGACAGGATGATCCCCGCCATGAATCGCGACCAGGGACTACATTGCAAACGCCCAAATCTTCCTAGGGGGTTTTCTGCTAGTTTTCAGGGACCCCTCTGTAAAGAAAGTTTTAACCAAATCAGTGAACTTGTAAAATTCGTATAAAATCGTAGAAAATTCAGAAAAATGCAAACTTAACTGTTCTCGAATCCTTAGAAGAAACTCTACAACTTTTGTTACGAAAAGGTTCTCAGATTCTCAACATATTTTGCTCTAGATTAAATGGAAGGTTTAATGGACTTCTTTTGTACCCACCGTTGTAGATCAATGCTGACCCCAAATTTTGGGCAGTGAGTTAGTTGCTAGATGTTTAGGACTGTGTAAAAAGATCAGGACCAAAAGCCATCTCTAGATACACATTTTGTCCAACCTTGTTTTATGCCATAAAGTGTTAGAACTACTTTTTCCTACTGTTCTGTGATGTTTAATGTCATGAAACTCTTTTTGTGTTGTTGTAGTAATACCTAGAGGCCATAGAGAAATTTAGAAACATTTTTACTATATGTAACCTGTTCATATGAATTTGTGGTGGGAAAACTTCACTAATTCAAAATAATTAGTAAAGCGCTTAGAAAATGTTCATCTTTTTAATATGAAACACAATAGAGTAGCTCAAGCTGTACAAAAAGTTTCATACATATAAACCCTGTATAACATCCTGTAGAAAATAATCTTTAATAACATGAGTGTAGCTTGTCCCATTTATTATGCTCTATATCATGTACAATAAAATCTGAAAAATTTACAGTAACACAAATATGGTTATAGCAACACCCTGTAAAATTTTTAGCATCAATACTTGCATGGTTTGTTCTGTATAAAAATAACTAGATGCTAGCAGTGGCTGTGTATTACATTTTTCATATTTAACATGCTACACAAAAATGTCTGAAACTTTTACAGCGATCTTATCTCTGCATAATGTACTTTCAATAAAAATTGCATTACCAGAAGCTAACTATATTAGTAATTGTGTTCAACTCAAGTTTGTGTTTAAAAGAAAAACTAAGTTTTCAATATAACACAACCCCTTCTCCTTTAATGAAGTTAAATAGATTAAGATAAACTCTATTAACGTTTGCCCAGGAAATGTTAAAGTAAATAACTTCACAGCAAAACTTATGTCTTATGAACTGCAACTTTATCGTGAAGGAAATCGTGTCGTTTACCATCACCACTGCTCAAACTTGTGCATTCATGTAGAAACGACTACTCTCTCCGACGGGACGTGCGAGTTGGTGCCCGAGTCCGAGAGTGAGCAGCGAGAAGCCCAGGCAAATCTAACTGAAGCAGTTGAGACCCGGGTCAACGTTCAGACGATCCCCGGACTAACTATTCACAAGAAGGCAAGCCCCGGAGCATAACCCATTTCTTTTCCTAAATTATGCAACTCACTACTCTTTTACTTGTGCATTAAGTTTATAGGAGTTGAATGAAAACTTAGTTGCATGATGTTAGGAACCCATGCTTGAAAACTAGATGTAAGGTTCGATAGGATGCTGTGCTAATAGGACTCCGGTAAAAGCCGAGTGATTTCCTGTCACTCGCGAGAAAATAGGAGTTGAATGTTTACTACACGCTGCAATCATAAGGACAACGGACGGGCTATGGTACGATGTTTACGATTGAGGCCCGTCTGTCTAGTGAAAAATGCTAAGGCCGCAGTGTGTGGTAGTGATGGTTAAGTCTTTGAACGTACTAAACACATGCCGAGATTATGGGAATCGGTAAGCTTAAGTACCTGATTGGCCCGGCAAGGGGACGGCATCCTACCCTTTGAACTTCGGTCCCACTATATGGCGAGTGCACGAGTGGTCACGACCCGGCGGCGAACCGTGGCGTGGGGCTCGTGTACTCTCGGAGGGTAGCCCCGATCCCCGACCCGGAAAGAAAGGGGAAAAGTTGCACGTGTGACTCTGTGAGTAACCACGTGACGTGTGTTTAGGTTTCCCTTGCAAGGTTAAGAAATTCGATTCGAATCGTCCGTTTCTCACGGCTATTGAGACTGCTTAACCCCCTTTACCCACAGAGTAAGAAGAGGAACAATGAGGATGAATGAACTGGTTGGATGAAAATTTAATGCTTCACCATGTATGCTATTGGATAGCTGCTTATCTAGAATGGTTAATGAAACTAGAATCTGAGGTAAAAGTTGAAAGTAAGGACCCACTTGTAAATGCTTTCCGGCAAAACAAACCCCTGAGCCAAAAAGCCTTGCATATCTAGAGTCGGTGGAGTAGATTCCACTACTCGGGTAAGTCTTGCTGAGTATTAGTATACTCAGCCTTGCTTGTGGCTCGTTTTCAGGTGAGACCTTCGAAGATATGATTGCTAGCTTGACTTGGCCCTGCACTTTTCCCCCTGGTTGGTCGGTGGAATGGGATACGCCCCCGTCCAACGGAGATAATGCCGAGTGATATCTCGTACGGGCTTCATCGAGACATCCTTATCGTCGAAGTAGCTTTCGTTTTTTTATTTTCCGCTGCAACTTAAACTCTGAAGAAGTTATTAGTTATGATCACTGAAGTACTTGGTTTCTAAACTCAAACTTGGTCTGTAATATTCACTTCTGATAATGTTGTAATATTTGCTGGAATGTGGTATTCTCTGGGCTCATCGTCGCGTGAGCATTTGTATGTATGGCACTCGATCCGCTTTACCGTGGTTGTATCGGGAGGTTATACTCGACAGACCAGTGGATTACTCCGTTTGAAGTGTAAGGTTAACCGAGATTGCCCTAATGGTGATGGTTAATACACTTGAGCCGGATTAATTCAGGTGGTTCTGCCACATGGATTTTTGTCACACAAAAGGTTCGTATATGATATCAAGACCGGGTGGTAAAATTGCTTCCAACCAGATAATACGACTAGTACCAATAAAGTTGGGTAGTAAAACTATCATATCCAACCTTATCCTTTTGGCACTAGAAGGCATAGACATTATTTTGGGTATGAATTGAATGGCTATGCACGGAGTCATACTGGACCTTTCTTCCCGAGTGGTTGAAATAAATTCACCTAGCCACGGTGCCACTACCCTTTACCTACCATTACGAAAGTGCACCAATTCTTGTTCTTTCGTGATGGAAGGAATTGAACTAGAGGATATTCCAGTGGTATGCGAGTATGCCAATGTTTTTCCAGACGATTTGCCAGGAATGCCACCAGATAGGGATATTGAGTTCGTTGTTGAACTGCAACCAGGCACTGCACCTATCTCAAAAAGACCTTATAGGATGCCACCTATGGAATTGGCCGAACTAAAAACACAACTCCAAGGACTCCTGGACAAAGGCTTCATTCGCCCTAGCACATCACCTTGGGGATGTCCAGCCCTATTTGTAAAAAAAAATGATGACAGTTTGAGGTTATGTGTTGACTACCGACCTCTCAATGCGGTGACCATTAAGAATAAATGCCCACTTCCCCGCATTGATGTTCTCTTTGATCAATTATCTGGAGCTAGGGTTTTCTCAAAGATTGATCTTCGTTCCGGATATCAATAGATAAAGATTCGTTCATGCGATATTCCTAAGACCGCCTTTTCCACACGATATGAACTATATGAATTTTTGTTCATGTCCTTTGGTCTCACAAATGCTCCTGCCTATTTTATGTATCTCATGAATTCGGTATTCATGCCCGAGCTTGAAAAATTTGTCATAGTTTTCATTGACGACATCCTTATCTATTCCAAGAATGAGGAAGAGCACGCTAAGCACCTGCACATTATTCTTCAGCGTCTCAGAGACCATCAAATCTATGCTAAATTTTCTAAGTGCGAATTCTGGTTGAATAGTGTGAAATTCTTGGGTCACACTATTTCCAGCGAAGGCATAGCCGTTGACCCCAGCAAGGTACAAGAGGTGATGGATTGGAAGCCTCGTACCTCTGTTCATCAGATTCGCAGTTTTCTTGGTTTAGCCAGTTACTATCGCCGCTTCATTCCGGATTTCTCCAGAATTGCTAAGCCTATGATAGAACTATTGAAAAAGGGAGTAAAGTTTGTGTGGGATGAGAGATGTGAAGAAGCTTTCCACACTCTTAGAGAATATTTGACTACAGCCCCTGTGTTAGCTCAACCCAATAACACCAAGCCGTTCGATGTTTACTGTGATGCATCTGGCACTGGTCTTGGATGTGTTCTTATGCAAGAGAATCGAGTTATTGCTTATGCCTCATAAGCCCTTCGGCCCCATGAGCAGAATTATCCGACCCATGATCTCGAATTAGCAGCTGTCATTCATGCTCTAAAAATATGGAGATATTATCTCATGGGCACTCATTGCAATAGCTACACCGATCACAGAAGTCTCAAAGGTATCTTCACCCAAGCCGATCTGAATATGAGACAAAGAAGATGGCTAGAATTAATCGAGGATTATGACCTTGAGGTGCACTATCACCCCGGCAAGGCTAATGTAGTCGCGGATGCACTAAGCCGCAAGGCTCATTGCCATTGCCTATCAGTGGAATTCTATAATGAAACATTATGTTCCGAAATGCGGAAACTTAGTTTGGAAATGATTCCCCAAGGCACTCTGAATCTCATCTCGATTGAGCCTACTCTTCACGACCAAATCATCATGGCACAACTACATGATGAAGGTGTTAAGATCATCAAACAAAAACTCTCTCTTGGAGAAGAGAAGTATAAATGTTTCCGCCAAGACCATAAGGGAATTCTATGGATCGAAAGTCGCATAGTCGTTCCGAAGAATCATGAGCTCCGCAGACAAATTCTTGATGAGGCACATCTTTCCAAATTTTCTATTCACCCCGGCAGTAGCAAAATGTATCAAGATCTTAGACAAAACTTCTGGTGGACTAGAATGAAAAGGGAAATTGGTAAATATGTCTCAGAATGTGACACATGCCAGAGAGTAAAAGCTAGCCACTTAAAGGTAGCCGGTACACTTCAACCTTTGCCTATACCCTCCTGGAAATGGGAAGACATAAGTATGGATTTCATTGTTGGATTGCCGAGTACCGCATAGAAATATGATTCCATATGGGTTATCGTTGATAGGCTCACAACGACGGCACATTTTCTTCCGGTGCACACCACCTATACTGCCAAGAAATATGCCGAGATTTATCTCGACCGCATTGTTTGCCTACATGGAGTACCTAAGATAATTATTTCCGATCGTGGTACTCAGTTTGTAGCACGCTTTTGGGAACAATTGCAAACATCTCTTGGTACTAAATTGATTCGAAGCTCCGCCTATCATCCTCAAACTGACGGACAAACTGAAAGAGTGAACCAAATTCTTGAGGACATGCTTAGAGCTTGCGTCATTCACTATGACAAGAAGTGGGACAAATGCCTCTCCCTAGCAGAGTTCTCATATAACAATAGCTATCAAACGAGTTTGAAAATGGCACCATTTGAGGCTTTGTACGGACGATGGTGTCGAACTCCTTTGAGTTGGTCACAAACCGGAGAACGCAAAATATTTGGACCCGACTTGGTAATCGAGGCAGAAGAAAAAGTGAGAGTAATACAAGAAAATCTTAGAGCTGCACAATCCAGGGTGTACAACGATTCGGAGTTAAAGGAAAATTAGCTCCCCGATATGTTGGTCCCTATGAAATCATCGAGAATTGTGGACCCCTAACCTATAGAATACAACTACCCCCTCAGCTAGCAGCCATCCATGATGTTTTTCACGTGTCTCAACTCAAGAAGTGTGTTCGAGTTCCTACCGAGGTTGTGGAACAACTAGAAATATTGGTAGAACCCGACCTCTCATATGTTGAGTATCCTATCAAAATCATGTATCAAAAAGAAAGAAGCACTAGAAGGAAAGTGATTAAAATGTATAAAATTCAATGGAATCATCACTCTGAGGAAGAGCCATATGGGAAACTGAAAGCTATCTAAATCAAAATTTCCCCGATTTTCTCAACTCTACCAAAGGTACACACTGTCCATACTAAGCTTATTGTCCGAATCTCGGGACGAGATTCTTTTAAGGGGGGAAGGCTGTGACACCTCAGGTGTTTAAATTACTAAACAAGTCTCATTAGCATAACAATATGCTTAACTAACTAAGAAAAATTTAAAGAAAATAAATTATGAGCTGGTTTTGCTTGGATTTGAAAGTATGTGTATATGTGCATAAGTACATGTACTTTAATCAAACAAATTAAATAACTTTCACATCAAAGCAAATATGGCTACGAAATTGAATAGGCACATCATTAGTGACATGATAAACAAAAGTCTAGTTGAAGCCTAAGAGGGAATATGAAATTTTGCCCATGAAATGACGTGTCATCTGAATCATGCTTTTCGAGTTTTTAAAATAAATTTTGAACTATAACTCAAATGAACTTTGGCCTGAAACCAAACTTGAAGAACTTTTCATTTTGAACAACTTTCATGTTTAATGATTTTTGAGTTGCAACATAAAAATCGGAGATAATTTTGTTTTTACGACCAGACCCCTAAACTTCTGCAAATTCTTGCAGTCCAGTCCCTCCTCCATCCCGTGTTTCACCCGACCGCCGCGCAGAGGCCCCGGCCACATGGCAGGGCATCCCTGCCGCCCGCGCTGTGCCAAACCAATGGCTGGCCGCGCTCCTGCCGCACGCCAGCTCCCTCCCCCGTGCCACGACCTTGCCCAGCCCGAGCGTGCCACACACGCGACGTCGTCGCCCGCCTTTGCTCGCCGCCCGCCACGCCCAATGGCCAGGCTGTGCCGTGCTCGAGCCCCCGCCGCGTCCTGCCAGTCGCTGCGCTCGCCGCCCCACCAGCCCGCTGCTGCAGCTGTGCGCCCTATCCCGTGCCGCGCGATCTCCCCTCCCCCACGCCGAATCCCCGAGGTCCAATCGGCCGTTCGTTCCCATCGCACGCCGCACCGGCACTGCCACTGTCCACCGTGCCCAACGGTGAACCCCCCGTCGTGCCGCCCCTCCCCAGCTTTGCCCCGGCCCTCTCCCTCCCTCCTGTCCCTATAAAAGGCAGCACGAAGCCGCTGGCGCGCGCCCAGACTCACTAGAAGCTCCCCGCCGCTGCCATTGCCGTTGCCGTGCACCACCCGCCCATGGAGCCCTCTCCTCCGGCCTCCCACTGCCCACACCCGTCCCCTGGCTTGCTCGCCCTCCCTCCCCTGGAGCTCACCGGCCTTTTCTCCGACCCTCTCGACCGCTGGAGCGCCGCCGGAGCGGCGCCCGCACCGCTGCCGCCCCCCTACTGCTCCGTGGACGGCCCACCTCCGACCCTCCTCCGCCCTAGCCAAGCCTCGGAACGGGTTCCCCTTGACGCCGCGAAGCTCACTGACCCGCCCCCGCAGGCTCTAGCTCGCCGGAGCATCGTCGTCGACGTGCCGCACCGCCGCCGCCCCCTGCTCCGCGCCGACGAGCCACCTCTGGCCACCCCCAACCCCGACCAAGGCCCCCACAAGGTAGCTCTTGCCTCCCTGGTACTCCCCGATCCTTTTCTCCTCATCGCCGATGAGCCCCCTTGCCAGAATTTGCCCGGCCGCCATGCAACGATTGAAATCTTTAAAAGGGTCTGCACGCAAGTTTTCAGGGGCATATCTGCAAACCAGTGTTTTAACTTTAGTTTCAAAAAAAGTGAACTTGTAAAATTCATATAAAAAATTAGAAAAATCGAAAAAATACAAACTCAACTGTTCTGTAAACTTTAGAAGCAAATCTAAAACTTTTGTTACATGCATTTATTCATTTGCGTGCTATATTTTATACTACATTAAATGGAAGGTTTAATAGCTTTTAATTGTACCCACTGTTGTAGACAAACACTGACCCTGAACATTTGACAGTGGATTAGTTGCTTAATGTGTAGGCTGGTGTAAGAAGTTTAGGACCAGAACCCAACCTTAGCTAAACTTTTTATTAAACTTTGTTTTATGCCATGAAGACATATAAATAAACTTTTCCTACTGTTCTATCATGATTTATGTTTTGAAACTTTTTTTGTTCTGTTATAGTGATACCTAGATGCCACAGAAAAATTTAGGGACTGTTTACCTTTCTGAAACCTACTCATATAATTTTTGTGTTGGAAAAATACATTAACTCAAAGTAATTAGTTCCTTTGCTTGAAAAATGTTCATCTTTTTACTATGGGATACCTAGGGTTAGAACATACTGTATAAAAAGTTTCATACTCAGAAACCCTGTATAACATCCTATAGGAATTAATCCTTAAAGAAATAGGTGTATCTTTTCCTATTAATTATGCTCTGTATCATGCCCAATAAAATCTGAAAAATTTACAATAACACATATATGGGTAGGTTAACACCCTGTAAAATGTTTAGCACCAGTACTTGCATGGTTTGCTCTATGTAAAAATAACTAGGTTCTAGCAGTGGCTGTGTATTATATGTTTCATGATTATTCTGCGGCATAAAAATATCTGAAATTTTTACAGTGCTTGTGTCTCTGCATAATGTGCTCTAAATAAAAGTTTCATCACCAGAAGTTACCTAGAGGAGTGTTTGCGCTTAATCCATGCTTGTACTTCGAAAGCCAAGTTTCCAATATAACACAACCCTTCTCGTTTAATGAAGTTAAGTAGTTTAAGATGTACTCTATTAACGATTACCCAAGAAATCTTAACTAAATAACTTCACAACCAAATCTATGTTTTGTGGACTGCAACTTTATCGTGAAGGAAAATAAATGTCATATACCATCACTACAACTCATACTTGCATTCATATAGAATCGACTGCTCTCGCTGACGGAATGTACGAGCTGGTGCCCGAGTCCAAGAGTGAGCAGTGTGAATCTCGAGTGAATCTAACTGAAGCTTTCAAAGACCCGAACCCGAGTTCGGAAGAGCCCAAGGCTAGCTTAGCTCAAGAAGGCAAGCCCCGGAGCATGAACCCTATTTTCCAAATTATGCAACTGATTACTCCATTTTACTTGTGCATTAACTTTATAGGAGTTGAATGAAAACCTAGTTGCATGGTCTTAGGTACCCATGCTCTGAACACTAGATGTAAGATTTGATAGAATGCTATGCTAATAGGACTCCGGTAAAAGTCAAGTGATTTCCTGTCACTCGCGAGAATATAGGAGTTGAATGTTTACTACATGCTGCAATCATAAGGTCGACGGACGGGGCTATGGTGCGATGTTCATGTTGATGATTGAGGCCCCGTCTGTTTAGAGAAAAATGCTAAGGCCGCAGTGTGTGGTAGTGGTGGTTAAGTCTTTGAACGTACTAACCACATGCCGAGAATATGGGAATCGGTAAGCTTACGTACTAGATTGAACCGAGGCCAGAATATACTCCCCATCATCTTGAATTCGTTCACATCTAGCTAATGGCGGGTGCATGTGCCGCCATGGCCCGGCTGGGTCCGTGGTCCATGGGGACGTGTAGTCGAGGGCGGTGGGCCTGTTCCGTGAAGCGGGAATTGAAGGAAAAAGTTGCACGTGTGACTCTGGGAGTAACCACGTGACGTGTGTTTAGGTCTGCCTTGCTAGGTTAAGAAATTCGATTCGAATCGTCCGTTTCTCGCGGTTATTGAGACTGCTTGACCCTTTTACCACATAGAGTAAGAAGAGGAACAATGATGATGATTAATCTTGTTGGATGCAAATTAATTGTTTCACCATGTATGATATTGGATAGTTGCTTACCTAGAATGGTTAAAGAAAACAGAAAACTAGAATCTGGATCTAAAATTTGAAAGTAAGGACCTACTTTTATATGCTTTTCGGCAAAACAAACCCCTCAAGCCAAATGCCTTGCATGTCTAGGAGTCGGCTAAGTATATTCCACTAGTCGGGTAAGCCTTGCTGAGTATTAGTATACTTAGCCTTGCTTGTGGCTTATTTTCAGGTGATACTTTTGAGGACCCGGTTGCTAGTTTGACTTGGCGGTGTACTTTTTCTCCTGGTTGGTCGGTGGAATGGGATGCGTCCCAGGACAATGATGATAATGCCGAGTGATGTCTCGTACGGCCTTCATCGAGACATCATGTATCGACGAGTAGTTTATCGTTATTTTTCCGCTGCATGAACTCTGAAGAACTCGCTTACTTTTGAACTGTCACACCCGGTTTAAGGACAAAACCGAATGCATAACTATATGTATGCTAGGATCAAGTTCCATACATATAGTGACATCATTAGTGAATAACAGCAACAGTATCACGTAAAGAAACATAAATAAAGACTTACAAGACTATCAGAGATATGCGATTATCATGGAAACGAAGGCTCCAAACTTAACAGGCAGACGACTGGGGGTTGCGTACGCCTAGAACTCTTCATCATCTTCAGTAGACTTCATACCTTTTTCTTCTGAGCAGCAGTTAGCAAGGGTGAGTACACTTATGGTTGGTACTCAGCAAGGCCACAAGATATAACCAGAGTAACGATTTAAATCCATCTTTAAGTTTATTAATCATGTGAGGGTCCAGGCCACTCTTGACCGTGAGCATGGCTGATATATCAGTTTTAGACACTCTGCAGAGGTTGTACACTTTCACCACAAGTCGCGTAAAAGTTCAAAAGAACTTTGGACCCAACCATGCTGTGCTAGCCAGGCCCAATACCACACTTCCGAGGTGTGATTGCATAGGGACGCTACGAGGCCTTTACAAAGATTTCCTAATAAGAAGTAGTCCGCTAGAGTTTCGGTAGCAGTGTGGTCCATAAACCTCCCTAATGGTCAGCACCTTAGCGAAGGTTGCTACCCCAAGAGGATCGGGCTATGACCCCTATCACCGACCCCCTCCTTGCCCTTTCGGTAAGACCGCTTCAAACTAGAGTCTCTAATTATTTAGCCAAGACCAGAGCCATATAGTCCTCGTGGTTGTACTGTTTTCTTGGTTGGTCCCCACGTTCCAATTAATACATGGTATTCTTGTAAATAAGCATAGATAGAAGGATGGTTAGGGTCACTTGCCTTTTTCCAATGAAAAGCTACTTTTACTGCTCTTTAGTTCTTGCTCACTTGGAAAACTTGATCTTCAAGCTTCAACAGCGATCATTCTATTCGAATCAAACATCAAGCACAAACATACAAAACAACAAACAAGTACAACTAAGAACAATACACCAATCACAAAACAAAAGCTTTTAAAAGAGCGTGCTAAAGGATAAGGCTCGCTGCTACGGTTACAAGAGCGGAAGAAACATGGAAAACGGAGCTAGGGTTGAAAAGACACAGCTATCAGAAGATTGGTATTATAAAAGAAACAAAAGAACTATGATCTTTATTTATTTTATTTGGAAAACAAATGTAAAAGATATTCAAAACAAAATATCCCTGATTAGAATTAACTTATATTATATTTTTATTTATAAAAGCGGAGTAGAACTTAGTCATATTTTATTTATGATTGTCTATGTACAAATTACACTAATTAACAATTAATTAGAAAGAAACTTGTGAGAGCATCTAAACGCATAACTTTATATTTGGTGTTCAACTAAACAAATTATATTTAGAACACATTTGAGTTGGTATTAATTGAATTGGCATTAGTTATGAAAACCGGAGGTAAAGACCTAGGTAGATTTTAATTAGAAAAACTAGGTGAGAGAACTTTAATCAAATTTAATCTATTTTTAATTAAAAGACAGGAACTAAGGCACAATGACACGACTAAACGGTAGCTTAGAGTTTTAGAAGACTTAACGCAACAAGAACGGGTCGAAACGAATCTAAAACGACGAAGACAGGGCTAAAGCAAGGCTTCAGGGACTTATCTGCGAAGAAACTGAACTTCCAGGGGCTAAATTGAAGAAGTCAGGGGCTAAAACATAATTAAACCTTAAACAGAGGGTCGGGGTGCAAAACTATAGGTCCTGGATGGCGGGTACTAATTCTGGAAAGGTCAGGGGTCGGGACAGAAAAAGAAAGGGCTCAACTCTAATTATTTTTCTACTGATCTAGACTGTGGGTTGATTTTCTAGAAAACCTAGGGGCTTTTCTGCAAAAGTTCCGGGGACGGCTAGGTTTGGCTCAGTCGAGCGGATCTGGTCCGTTGGATCATGATCCGACGGCAGGGTAAGGGTCGGGCGAATCGGACGCGGTTCGGATCTGTTCTGGCCGTTAGATTTAGATCGGGCGGCAGGACGAGGGTCGGCTCGGGTCGAGACGACTTGGCAGAGTAAGGGGTCGGGCGAATCGGTGGGGTAAAGGGTCGGGCGAATCGGTGTGCGCTGGGCAGCAGCAGTCGTCGGCGGCGAGTAGGCGCGGCGGTGCCTCGCCGGTGTACACCGGAATTGGTGCTCCGGGGGACGGATTGGCACGGGAAAAAGCCGAAGAGAGAGAGTGGGCGACAGGGAACACTCCTAGGGGCTCGGGACGGCTGTGTGGCGGCCGGAAGCATGCTCACCACGGCGGTGGGCGGAGACAGAGCTCCGGCGAGCAATTGCCGGGGCAAGAGAGCGAGAGGGAGGTGGAAAACGGGAGCGGTGTGGTACTCACCACCTCGTGGAGCGTTTACGAGATTTGAGGGCGGCGGAGAAGCAGCGGGACGGCGGGTCGACGACGAGGTGCGGCACGGGTGGTTCGGGGCGGCAGCGTTTACACCGGTGAGGGATTGCAGGCGTGGTGCGTCTGCGCGGAGGGGAAGACGAGGCTGTTGACGGTGCGGGGTCCCAGGCGGAGCTCCGGCGGAGGTCAGCATTGACGAAGAGGCGGCGTGAAGGCGGGTCGATGGCGTGGCAGCGTCGGCGAGCTCGACCTCGGGAAAAATAGCGGCACAGAGCGGCGGGGCAGTCGGGCGTGCGGTGCAGGCGTGGAAGAGGAGGGGCAGGGGTTCAGGCGCTGGTTTTATAGGGGAGGAGAGGAGGCGGAGCGGCCGGGGAAAGGAAGGCGGCGGCTCACGCGGCGCCCGGGATTGACACGGCGGAATTGCTGCGGGAGCCTGCGAAGGAAATGGGCGGGTACCGCGGCCATTATGGCAGGCCTGCGTCGCAGGGAAGGGAGGAGGAGACGCGGGCGATGGCGCGGGGGCGAACAGGATTCGGGGTGACGAAGAAAAGGAAAGAGGAGGGAGGCGCGGACGACGGGCGACGGCGACGGGCGCGTCTAGTGTTGCAGCGGAAAGGAAAGAGAGGAGCGGGAGGAAGAAGAAAGGAAGGTGGGGCGGGCGCGGGTAGGACTCGCGGCGAGGAGGGGGGAGAAAGGAAGGCGCTGGTGACGCAAGAAGGAATGTGGGAGTGGGAGGAAGAAGATGGTGCTGACGGGTGGGTCCCGTCCGTCAGCGGCAGGAGGGAGGAGGGGGAAGGCAGATCGGGCTGTGGAGGAAACTGGGCCGGTGTGCGGTTCGGGCCGAGCGAGTGAAGGAAAGGAGAGGGAGAAGGGGAGGTGGGTCAGGTCGGGCTGAGTTGGGCCGCGGGGAGAAAAAAAATAATAGAAGAGGAGAGAAGGATTTGGGCCGGGCTGGAAGAAGGGAAAGAGAGAGAGAAAGTTGGGGTGGGCCAAAAGAGATAGAGAAGAGAGAAGAAAGGATTTTAGGGTAGTTTTTTGGGTATTTTTATTTTGCAAACTTAAACACGCAGACAAACAAAAACCAATGCAACGACATGAATGCAACAAACATAAAACCATTTTATTTAATTCTGAAAGACAATTATTTATTTTTCTTATACTAGATTTTTTGTAAAGAAAATAAATGTTGAAATTTTTTTATATAATTATGAGAAAATCATTGCTTTATTATTATTATTATTATTATTTTAATCACATCCTAAAATCCATTAATTTTAGGGTGTGACGTGAACTCTGAAGTACTTTGTTTTACGATTTCAAACTGGGTCTGTAATAATAATAATTTTATGTTGAACCCTGTGATGTAGAATTTATGCAATGTTGTATTCTCTGGGCTGACCTTCGTGTGAGTACTTTGTATGTGTGGTTTCGATGGGCAAAACCGTGGTTGTATCGGGAGGTTACCCGACAGACCAATGGATTACTTGAGCTGAATTAATTCAAGTGGTTCTGCGACAGCTGGTATCAGAGCCAAAATGCATACACCAGAGAATGCGACAAGCCTTAAAAACTTATTTCGTAAAATGTGACCACAAAAATCCTGTTTGCAAAATGCGTTGGTTCGTTAAGGACGGTTCCTAGTTCGTAAAGCCCTAAGGAATTACGGGAAAGTTACTAGGTGGTAGTGCACCTATGTCACCTATGTTGAAATCTCGCTCTTGCACGTTTCGGTCGTGGTAGTGCCTGAGCTGCTGTTCGTAACGTGCATGCTGCAAGGCAGCTGAGATGCAGTGTTCCTCGACTAGGTCGATGTCGTGGCGCCGAGTCGTTTCTGCTTCGCCTTCCTCGTAGTTTTGGATGCGCGGGGCACCAAAGGTTATATCGCTCGGGAGGACGGCCTCCGAGCCATACACTAGGAAGAAGGGAGAGTAGTCGGTGGCCCGGCTCTTTTGGGTGCGTAGGCCCCAAATGACCTGTGGTAGTTTTTCTTGGATCCACTTGGGACCGAACTTCTCGAGTGGGTTGAAGATGCGCGCCTTGAGCCCCTGGAGGATCATACTGTTGGCGCGTTCTACCTGGCCGTTGCACCTTGGGTGAGCCACGGAGGCGTAGTAGACGTCGATGCAATTTTCTAGGCAATGGTCCAGAACGCGCTTCCGGTGAACGATGTGCCCAGGTCAGTGATGATCCTGTTGGGCACACCGAACCTGTGGGAGATTTCCTGGATGAATTCAACCGCCTTGAGTGCCATGGTCGCTGCGACTTGTTTGACTTCAATCCACTTGGTAAACTTGTCGATGGCCACAAATATGTGGTTGTAGCCACCTATAGCCGTCTTGAGAGGTCCAACCGAATCGAGCCCTCAGCAGGCGAAGGGCTAGGAAGGAGGAATCGTTTGCAGGGCCTGAGCCGGAATGTGCTGCTGCTTGGCGAAGAATTGGCACCCTGGGCACCTTTTAACGATGTCGTGGGCGTCAGCGAGTGCCGTAGGCTAGTAGAAACCAGATGTGAATGCCTTGCCCACTATAGTAGAGGTGCCTGCGTGGTTGCCGCAGATGCCCAAGTGGATGTCGTGGAGTAGAGCAACTCCTTCTCTCTGAGCGATGCACTTGGACAGCGTCCCTGAGGAGGCCGAGTTCTTGAATAAGTCGGTGCCAATGACCACGTAGCTTGCAGCTCGTCGCGAGAGCTTCTCGTGTTCTTTTCTGTCGGGGGAGGACTTGTTGTTTACGAGGAAGTCGATGATGGGAGAGCGCCAGTCGGAGTAGATCACCAACACCTCTTGGCCCTGAGTAGGCACCAAGTCTTGCTTGGTGGGGGGTGGTTCCTCGACCTCGACCGTGGGTCGTCTCGGGGCTTGGATGAAGACTCTGGCCGGTACAAGGGCACGACTGGAGCCGAGCTTGGAGAGGACATCGACCGCGATGTTGTAGTCTCTGATGATGTGGTGGAACTCCAACCCGTAGAAGATGGCTTCTAACTTTCATATCTCCTTGCAGTAGGCATCCATCTTCTCCTTTGTACAGTCCTAGTCTTTTTTGACTTGCTGGATAACGACTTTGGAGTCGCCGTAGGCGAGGAGGGGCTTGATGCCGAGCGAAGCGGCAATTCGGAGACCGTGGATAAGGGCTTCATACTCAGCAGCATTGTTAGTTGCATTGAAAAGTAATTGGAGGACGTACTTGAGTTGTTCGACTTTCGGGGAAATGAGTAGAACTCCAGCGCCGGCTCCGTCGAGGTTGAGGGCGCCGTTGAAGTACATCTTCCAGTGCTCGGGTCGTTCCTCGGGTGGTGGGTCTTGTATCTCTGTCCACTTGGCCACGAAGTCAGCCAGGGCCTGAGACTTGATTGTGGACCGAGGGGAGAACTGCAGGTTGAGCGCACCCAGCTCGATGGACCACTTGACGACTCGGCCGTTGGCATTGCGGTTGTGGAGGATGTCGCCAAGTGGAATGAGGAAACGACTCTAATGTTGTGTGCTTGGAAGTAATGCCGCAACTTCCTGGACGTGATGAGGACCGCATATAGGAGCTTCTGGACCTGAGGGTAGCGCACCTTGGACTCGCCGAGTACATCGTTGACGAAGTAAACGGGTCCCTGCACCTTGTCAATGTGACTTGGCTCATCTCGCTCAACGACCAGGACGGTACTCACCACATGAGTGGTTGCCGCTATGTAGAGGAGGAGCTCCTCGTCGGGCTCTGGAGCCGTGAGGACCGGTGGGTTAGTAAGAAATTCCTTGAGCTCCTGGAAGGCTCTAGTAGCGTCGTCGTTCCATACAAACTTGTTTGCTTTGCGAAGCAGCTTCAAGAAGGGGAGTCCCTTGTCGCCGAGTTGACTGATGAATCGACTCAGGGCCGCCATGCACCCGGTTAGTTTCATCACATCCTTCTTGCACTGAGGGGGCTACATTCTACTGATGGCGTTGACCTTGGTGGGGTTGGCTTCAATGCCTCGGTTACTGACTATGAAGCTGAGTAACTTTCCTGAGGGGACCCCGAAAACACACTTGCGTGGGTTCAGCTTCCATTTGAATTTTCTAATATTTTCAATGTTTCGACTAGATCTGCTATGAATTGATCGTAGGACCTAGTTTTAACCACTACGTCGTCGACGTATGTTTCAACGTTGCGGCCGATCTGCCCCTGGAGGCATCTCTGGATGGCTTTCTGATATGTAGCACCCGCATTTTTAAGGCCAAACGTCATGGTGTTGTAGCAGTATGCCCCGAAGGGTGTGATGAACGAGGTCTTCTCTTGATCCGACTCCTTGAGGGCGATCTGATGGTACCCAGAGTAGCAATCAAGGAACGAGAAGAGGACGCACCCGGCCGTAGAGTCAATGACCTGGTCGCGCAGCTGGGCTGCAGCTGTGACTCGGTTATCGAATCGTTTGCTGGGATGGGGATGCCCTCTAGAGGCATCACCTCTGCTGACTCGGCAATCATGA
The DNA here is from genome assembly GCA_032594955.1 of Panicum miliaceum. Lineage (NCBI taxonomy): Eukaryota > Viridiplantae > Streptophyta > Magnoliopsida > Poales > Poaceae > Panicum > Panicum miliaceum. The sequence goes on from CM064062.1 coordinate 16,582,269, forward strand.
AGGCGTTCTTGGTCCTCTCAAGTGCCTCCGAGATGTTTATGTTCTCGGTCTCATAGGAGTGGGAGGTTTGCAGGTCGCCGTAGATGGAGAGCACACCGTTGGGAGCAGGCATCTTGAGGACAAGATACGTGTGGTGTGGAATGGCCATGAACCTGGCGAGGGCGGGCCTCCCCAGGATGGCATGGTATGACGTCTCGAAGGAAGCCACCTTGAAGTGGATGTGCTCTGTCCTGTAGTTCTCCCGGATGCCGAAGGTGACTGGGAGAGTGACTTGGCCGACTGGAATCGAGCCTGAGCCAGGGATGATGCCGTAGAAGACCTCCTAGGTCGGGACCAAGGAGGTCATGTCGTACCCCATGCTCTCCAGCATCTTGGAGAAGATGATGTTGAGGCCGCTGCCTCCGTCGATGAGCACCTTGGAGAGACAAACCTGGCTAACCACCGGGCTGACCATGAGTGGGTAGGAGCCAGGGCTGGGTAGGTGTATCCAGTGGTCGCGCCGATCAATGGTGATTGCGACCTCGGACCAGCGCAAGGGTTCGACCGGGTGTTGGAACACAGAGTTGACCTCGTGCTGATCAAGCTTGAGGTAACGTCGGTACCCTGGGGCCCTGGAGCCACCATAGATAAGGTTGACCGCCCGGTTTGCCTCCTGGAAGTCTGCTGGGGACTTGTCGGTTTGGTTGTCCCGGTCTCGCCTGGGCGAGTCGTTTCGACATCCTCGACCCTTGGAGGTTTTGGAGGACATTTTGGGTCGTCCTGGGCCACACTATTGCGGAGTGCGTGACACTCCCGCGCCGTGTGGTTGGAGTCCTTGTGCCAGGGGTACTTGCTGTCGACGAGTCGATCCAGCTCCTCCTGGTTTAGGGAGGTGCACTGTCGAGGTCGATCTGTAACTGCGACGGTGTTGTCAAGGCCGCGCTTGCGCTCCTGCTGTTTGGACGACTCAGGTCGGTCGTTGTGCTTGCCGGAGTTATGGCAAGGCCGACCATCAGGTCATTGGCGATTGTTGTGTCGCTGCTTAGGCCGGTCGTCGGAGTGACGCCTATCCTTGTGGTGACGGTGCGGCATCTCCACGTCCTCCATGTCGGCGTGCTTGTTGACAATGACCATCATCTCGGAGGCAGTTTTGGGTTTGATCTCGAACATCTTGCGCCAAAGCTCGATGTTGTGCAGCCCTTGGTGGAAGTAGTGGATGATGTCCCTTTCATCAACATCCGTAATCATGTTACGGTTGGTGAAGTACCTTTTAGTGTAGTCACGCAAGGACTCGCTAGGTTGCTGAGTGACATTGCCTAGATCCCATCTGGTTTTGGGACCCGGGCATGAAGCCTGAAAGTGGTTGATGAAGGTAGTGCAGAGGTCCTGCCAGCTATTGATGGAGCCGGGACGGAGTCCCTCGAGACAGTTGAGGGCCTGGCGACTCATCATAACTGGGAAGTAGGCCGCCATGATGTTGTTGTTGCCTCTCGCCGCCCGGATGACGATGTTGTAGGTGCGCAGCCACGTCTTGGGGTCCTAGTTGCCGTCGAACTTGTCGATGCTGACTAGCTTGAACATAGAGGGCCACGAGACTCCGCGGAGTCGGTTGGAGAAGGCAGAGAAGCCGTCCAGGTCCCCGGTGATGTCATCATCGAGGTTGATCGGAGCCTGCTGGGATCGATGTGGACGTTGGTCGGCGTTTCCGGGCGAGCCCGACCTCCGCGGTTAGTGCCGGGTGTGCCGTACTCCTCGATGTACCGTCGGCTGCGCTCCCGCTTGGCCTCGTCGTGCTCATGGTGTCGTTCGTTAATGATGGGTCGAACGTCACGGTTGTGGTCGTTAGCGCTTGGCCTCCTCATCTTCTCCTTCGACAGATGCTTCGTTGGAGGAAACGACAGAGATTTCCCGCCGATCTGGAGATCTCACAGGGTTGGTTGGAGGGTGGAGAGAACCTCCTGGTAGCCAGCTTGTGGTCCTGGGACCATGTCAGATCCGATCTGGTCAATGCTGGGTTGACTCAGGTCGGAAAGGTGCACCTTCTCCATCGAAGATCGGATCTGGTCCGAATAAATGGAGGAGCTGGAGCAGAGCCCGAATGGGGCCTGAGGGGCCGAGCCGCGGGGACGGCGGAGTGCCGACTCCACAAGCTCGATGCACTCGGCCAGGGAGGCATCAACTCGGTCAAAGCCCGCGAGGATATCGTTGATGTTGATGCGCGGTTGACGGGTCATCGGCGAGGGGTTTTGGGCTTCGTCCTGGATGGACAGGTGCTCCACCTGGTGCAGCACTGAGCTGGAGAGGGTCAGATCGGATCTGGAACCCTAGAGGCATTTTGTCTCGGAGACAGATGAACTTGGCGATGAGCTCCTAGGAGTGGACATCTCCAGACATCTCTGGAAAGCTTCCAAAGATGATGGAGTGGCCGACAGCAACCTGGATCTGGAGTGTCACTTGCACGGAGGAGAAGACGCCGGAGTTGGATGCCATCAAGTTCGCCAAGAGGACCCTGGAGATCCCCCTACCTGGCGCGCCAACCGTCGAATTTGCACTCCGGCAAGTCTGCGAAGGGTAGCCCCAAGCAGTAGATTTGTAGGCGGGGTGGATCGGAGAGAGCACGTGAACTTGATAGTAACATAAAGACGCAGAGGTTTAGACAGGTTCGGGCCGCACGGAGCATAACACCCTACGTCCTGTGTTCGGGGATTTGTATTAGGGTTTGTGGTATGAGGTGAATGAGATGAATTCCCTATGGGTCCCCCACGGCCACCTTATATATCCGAGTAGCCGTTGGTTATAAGTTAGGGTAAATCTACTCGGGTTTGTTACATGGAATCCGATCGGTTAAGATACACAAGATCATGCCTATCCAGTTCGGCCTAGATCCTGACCCTGGGGGATCCTGCCCATCGTCCAGCCGAGTGCCTGTGCGCCGGGTCGTTTATGCGGAGTCATTCAGCCGGGTAGCCGTCTCCACTCGGCAGGGAGGTACCTGGATCTACCTCCGTCAGGCACCTTCCTCTTCATTTTTTCTCTTGGCTCCTTAGGGCAATCCCAACTTATAGTATCCATAAAATAGTGCCTATGTTGACATATCATCAAGATACCATCTTTAAAAACTACACTCTACAACCCATGATGTCTTAGTGTGAATTTCTATTAAACTTACTCTCTTTTCTCCACCTATCATATTCGTTCTCCATTTATTACGAAGACACCGCCCACTTCCAATGCACAACTTGTACTCCAGTGTCTATGTATTGATTTACATACGTGTTGATACTGGGTCTTGCATGAGACCCTGTTTCTTTCCCTCTCAACTCTCTCTTATTTATTATATTACCACATAATCTAAAAATTCTATATGGTAGTATAATTAATGGTATGGAAACTATGGGTTGGGGATGCCTTTAAAAATATGGTGCTCCATTGTTTGTGGAGCGGTAGCTTACGCTGTTTATGGCAGAGCATACGCTGTTTGAGCTACTGCATATCTTTCAGTTTTTCATGGAACATCATTCACGTAAACAAAAAATACATACATGCAGTGGCATCTTTGTTCGCCGATGTCTTTTCAAATGGCTAATGATTATTTTTAATGTGTTTATTTTGTGTCGATAGGGTGGATGTGGAGTCATTTTCGGACAGGTGGGATATGATTGCACGGGAGCATGATCCGGTTTTCAATGGTGCCATTTCTCGCAATAATTGCCATGAATGCACTTGAAAGTTGGAACCTTCAACTACTTATTTATAAGTGAACTTAACGCTCTTGAAGTGTATCAGTGGAATTGCTACTTTTTTTATCTTTGAAGAATATTTAAGTCCTTGTGCGCTGCACTTTCAAGACTGCTCAAAAGTGTTCCGGAGTATGTTTAAGTGGTGCTCTTGATTGCGTGTCCTATTACGGCACCCTTCAGATCTTACCATGGTACTTGAGGCCTAATGCTCTTTACTTCCCCGATCAGGGAACGGTGATGCCATAATAGCATTGCAGCAGTTGTTTCTGAAATGAACCAGGTCTTCGGAATGAGGACCCGACTCTTTGTATCGTTGCAGTAGTCCGCTAAAAGACATAATCACAGTCATACATCTCGATAAAAGACATTACATGGGTTTAATATTTACATAATAATTGTGGGTAAAGTGTACAACCTCTGCAGAGTGTAAAACTGTTATAACAGCCGTACTCACGGTTAAGAGTGGCTTGGACCCTCACATGATAATGAAACTTGAAGATTAATTAAATTGTGGTTCGTGGTTTATGTTTATGTTGATGGAATCCTTATGATTTTACTAAAGTGGGTTGGTATAAACTTAAACCTTGTTAATAGGTGCTTGCTAATAAATATTTGACCAACTAAAAGTGCTCGCTGCTGCAAACCTTAGCCTATCCTTGATGGCCTTGCATATTCTCCCCACTTGCTGAATACCAACCATAAGAGTACTCACCCTTGCCCACTGCTGTTCAAAAGAGAACTTTGAAGAGGAGATCTTCGACGACTACGAGGAGTTCTAGGCTTTGCATTCACCAGTCATCGCCTGTGGAATACGGAGTTGTTGCAGACTTCGTATAGGGTATATCGGTGTATCGTTTTGAGACCTTTGTGTCTCTTTTATTCGGAGTATAATATTGTTAAATACTTTATTTAGTTACTTTTTGAGCATTGTCTTTGATATATTACACTTTTCCGTCTATCATGTGTGTGTGAACATGATCCTGGCGCACACATGAGATGCATCTGGTTCTTTCTAGAATCGGGTGTGACAGTGCCGAGGCGAGTATCTTCCACAACGACATATCCGGCGCAACGGTCCGTCACTGCCACCCATTACAGGTATAGCGCTCCATTTCCTCCTCCATCATCCACAAAGGACCCCACATCCACAAAGGACTAACTTGTCCATCCACGACATGTGCCCGCCACAGGCACTCTGTAGGATGTGCCCAACACACACCCCAAGCCCTTGATCCGAAGATCAAGTTAAGGTTCACTCACCCCAAGCTAGATTCCTATCCCCCAACTCCTCAAAAGAATCTCCACACACGCCAAGAATACATCACAAAATTCCACACATACACATGCACAAGTAGCCAAAGCATCTTTAATTTCATTCAAGGAAATCATGGGATTACAAGGAATCTAGGTAAAAAGTAGGCTATGCATGTTTAACTCCAAGTATCACATTTAATAAGCAATAGCATTTCTAGCATATCTGCCTAATGGGTATTCAATCGTAGATGGGCGTGAACCTGATGGTTCTTCGTAGCTCTTCTAAGTCTTCTGGTTGTCGGGGTTGTCCTCCTAGCTTCTGGTCATCCGGGAAATCCTTCGGAGTCTTCTAGTTGTCAGGTACGTTAGTCCTCTCCTCCTCGCAGGGGCCTAATCATAAATACGTATACGTAAAGAGACTAAAGTGTAAAAGTGCACAAAATTCTTCAAAAAGATCCAAATCACCACAAAACCTACTCTAACAGGTTGGTCATGATTTTAGAAGAATTATGAAACTGGTTTCAAAATTTTTGGAGGTCTGGTTAATTTATTATGAATTTTCTAAGTTTAAATAATTTTTTGAAATTAATAAATGATTAACGAAAAAGGAAAAGCACACTAGGGTGACATGTGGCACGCTGACGTCATGCTAACGTCAGCTTGACATCATCACCAGGGGTCAGGCCAGCTGACGTCAGTGGTGGGCCCTGATGACGTTAGCGTTGACCGGTCAACGGTCAAGGCTGGGTCCACTAGTTAGTGGGTCCCTCTGGTCAGTCATGGTAGTGGCTGACAGGTGGGGCCTTCGCGTCAGGCTAAAAAAAACAAAATAAAAAGAGTTAGGGCTCAGCTCTGGCCATTGGGCTGAAAGGGGGTATTGGGCCGGCTCAACGGTCCAAATTAGCTCAGCCTAGGTTGCTTGGTGGCTCGCCCTGTGGCTTGTAGGCCGGCTTGGGTTAGCAGTCAACTTAAATGGGCTCGGCTCACTCTATGGCCAATGGACAAACTTAGGTTAGAGGGCCGGCTCAGGTTCAAGGCAGGCCGACATAGCATCGGCTCGGCCCACAGCTAACAGGCCAGCTCGCTGTTCTACTTGGGCAGGCTCGGGTGCTGGAGTGGGCCACGACCCAAACATGGTCCTCTTCTTCTTGGCCTGGTCCGGTCTTCCCCCCCTTCTCTCTCTCTTCCGCTGTCAGGTGGGTCCCTCCCGTAGGTGTCTTTTGCTTCTCTGCAGCTGGGTCCCACGCGTCGGCATTTTCCTTGCTCCTTCTCTTGCTATTAACAGATCGGTCCCACGCAGCAGCCTCTCCCTTTCCTCCCTGCTCAGTGTTGACGGCCATTAATTCACACTTTGTTCGTCAACTTCTCGGGAATAAATCGGAGCTTTACACTATGTTCCATACATATTTTACTTATCTCTAACAAATTCCATGAGTTTTGGGTGAGTTGTGCTTTCAGGAACATGTGGTACAAAAATGAACCGAAATGGGAAAAATCCTAGGCCGGCCGGCCTCCCCTAGGCCGGCCGGCCTGGCACTAAAAGATTTTGAGCCCAAACTTCACCAGGGGCAAGGACACGCACCCAACATGCCTCTGAGTTGTGCCCTTCGAGTTGGTTTGATCGAATGGACCGAAAGGCCTCAACCATGGATTAAAGGGTCCACTTGCATGCAAGACTTGACCAAATCCATGAAGCCCCACTTCCTCCGACACCAGGAGCTCATCAGGACCGTCCAAGAGAAAGGCGGTTGCAAACCGCCACAATCCTAGGCCGGCCGGCCTGGAGGAGGCTGGCCGGCCCACTTTACAGCGTCTCGGGCTCAACTTCACGTGGAAGCTACGCCAACTACCAAGGTTGCGTATAACTAACGCCTTTGCCCAAATACCGACCAAAGGAGCTCCCTTCTCTCTTTCCGTTTTCTAGAGTATGTTTAGTAGTCTGGGAGTTAGAGTCGAGTCGAGCTTGTTTCGGGATTCCGGAGTCATCATCGGAAGTCTGGTATAGCTCTTGTATCTTTCCCTTTGACATTTATCAATATAATTTATCTTCTTTATCTTTTTGAGTCAGCTTTACTTTCTGCATTTATTTATCTTTTCCAAGTTATCCAACTTGTGTGCGGAAGTCCTTTCCTCTACTTAGGCTTTGTTCTCTATCTTGTTTATCGGGATCTTACCTTGTGGGTTTTTTTGCCTGGACTTGGGAGCTCAAGCTAGTTCCCTAGGTTGAGGGGGATTTCTCTTGTTTCCTAACACCGAGTGCAGACATGGTGTCGGGCTTAGTTTTAGCTAGGAATCGTGTTCCACCCCACGGAACTGATGTCGTAGGCGGCAGGTGGTGACAACCCTGTAGGCCGAGTTCGACCCCCCATTTCTCCCTCAGTCTGAGGTCCTTCCGCCCTAGCCGCCAAAGTAAGCTCTAGGTTCCCGATAGCTAGTTAGGACCAAGGTTTAGTATAGTGAGGCTAGCTTGTTAGTTTAGAAGTGTGTTAGGAGTCTTTCTCGCTCGTTGTCCTCCCAGCTACTTACCTCTCTAAGGATTAGAGTCTCCTGTGTCACTCGGTCATTGCCTGGCCATTTATCCTATCTATCATATCTGGCTTACCCCTGCTAGTTAGTCGGTCGATATCTCTAGCAAAGTTTGTCATTCGATTCTTTGATACTCTTTAGACCATAGTGCTTCCCCGTGGAAATATACAATATCCTTGAATACTCCACTGTGAAGTGCTACAACGGTGGATTCGGTGCGCTTGCGGAATGCATATTCTTTTGGAGCATAAGCAACACCAACAAGCATTTCTGGCGCCATTGCCGTGGAAGAAATTGGTGCTAAAGATATCGTTGAATAGTTTGATAAGGTGTACTAATTTATCACCGCTAATTTGAGCGGGATTACCATTGATCTCTTTTTCCTTGTGATTTATGCAGAGCAGTGTATGACCGGTTTTGATCTACCACAAAACTTCAACTCGAATCCAGAAAGAATTGGGAGAATTGCCCCACCTCAAAAAAGGCTTATTTTAGGAGAAAGTTAGTCAACGTCTGTCTCAACAATGGCTAAAAAGACACTCCGTCAGCACTCGGCCCCATCCAGCAGCCACATCCCTACTGGATTGGATAATGACCAAGGCACTGAAGGCTTTGAGCTGAAGACTAGACTTGTCAACATGGTCCAAGCAAGTCCCTTCTATGGTAAGGCATCGGAGGATGCCAATGCTCATCTTCAGAACTTTCTGGATGTGAGTAGCATTATCAACCCCAAAGGTACTACGATGGAAAATGTTCATCTTTGTCTGTTCCCGTTCTCTTTTCTGGGAAAAGCAAAGATGTGGTTCTACACCAACAAGGAAACCTTCACTACATGGAATGCCTGCTCAAATGCATTCCTCGCCAAGTATTTCGCAGTGGGCAAGACCAATGCCCTCAGAAACAGGATTTCCAGTATCCAACAACTCCAGGATGAAACCATTCCGGAAGCCTGGGAAAGACTACAGGATTACATTGCGGCATGTCCACACCATGTCCTAGAAGAGTGGTTTATCATTCAGAACTTCTTCCATGGTCTGAGCCAACGAGCACAAGATCATATGGACGTAGCATCAGGAGGAGCATTCCTCTCTCTCGATGTTGCAGGAGCTAAGGCGCTCGTCGACAAGATTGCCTCCAACCAGAGTCGGATGGGAGATAGGCAGCCAGCCCATGCTAAAGGAGTACACCAGACTGATGGTGTAGAAATGTTGGCAGCCAAGATGGATTTTCTCATGGAAAAGCTGGAATCTCCGCACCAGGAGGTCAACCAGATTATGGGATCTCGAATCACATGTGAGATATGTGGCAAAACTGGGCACTCAGGCAACAGTTGCCTGGCGACCCAAGAGGACGTGAATTCAGGATGTCGTCCTCAGCAGCAAGGGTGGAACTCCAAGCCCGACCTCCCCTTCGGCTAACAGCAAGGTAACGATTTTAATAACAGTTTTCAGCCTTCTCTTAAAGATTTAGTGTACGGTCTAAAGCAACTAAATGAAAACATTAGTAAGAAATTTCAAGCTAATGATGGAATTTTGGAGTCTTTGGCCACACAACTAGAGGGTGTTAAATCTTTTATTAAAAATCAGCTGAGTTTCAACAAAGTGATAGAAATTCAAGTAGCTCAGCTGGCCTCATCTTGCCCTAACCATAACTCGGGAAAGCTACCTGGGCAACCGGAAGTAATTCCAAAGGAAAGTGTGAATGCGGTGACTACGCGGGATACAATGTCCACGCAAGATCCACCCCATCCGCAGGATGCAGGTACACGGCGGAAGACTGTAATTGCTAGGGATACTGATGCTGAAGACGAAGTGCAGGAGGAGGTTAACGGAAGCACCTCTGCTACCCTGGGAGAAAATGAGGAGGCCCCAAGGGTTTCCCAAGGGTACCACAATGCAACCGCCTTACCGTTTCTAGATATGAGAAGGAGGCCAGTGGCCGACGAGCAAATCGGCAAGTTCGTCGAGGTAATCAAGAAGCTATATGTCCACATACCACTTCTTCAAGCTATGCAGGTTCCTACAAATGCCAAGTATATAAAGGATATCCTTGGAAATAAGAAGGCTCTGCTGACCACTAAGGTAGTACAACTCACGGGAGAGTGTAGTGCAGCTATACTCGATCCACCCCTGGAGAAGAAGACAGACCCAGGATGCCCCACCATCGCATGTTCAATCGGAGCCCAACACTTCAAACACACTCTTTGTTGTAACAACCCTGATAAATTACGTTTCTAAAGCAATGTCATTAGCCCAACCCTATGCTTAATCAACTAATAAAAGGATTAAAACAAGTTAAGTTGAAATTTAAATTTAATTTGGGCACATATGAATACCTTCAAATTATTAAATTAACTTTCAAACCATAAGCCAAATGAGATGTTGCCTGAAACCAAACATGTAGAACTTTTTATTCTGGACAACTTTCATGTTCAAAAGTTTTTGAAATTCAAATTAGAAAGTGGAGAAAACATCCTGTTTGCAACCAGCCCCCTGGAACTTTTCAAATTCTCGCAAATAGGCCCTTACTCCTCTCTCTCTCCCCTCCCCGCCCGACATCCCGGCCAGGTGGCCGGCGATGCCTGACCGGCGCGAGCCGCCAGGCCAGTTGCCGCCGTTCCTCGCCCTGAAGCCCGGCTTTGCCCCCCCCCACCGCCGCGCTTCCCAGTCCGCGCTCGCCGCGCGCGCCACGCCAGCCCGCCGCGCCCAACGAACGCGCCGCGCCGTGCCGCACCGCCCGCCGCGACCCGCCCGTCGCTGCGCCTGCCGCCCGCCTGAGCCACTGCTGCAGCTGTCCCCCAATCCCCACGCCACGCTATCTCCTCGCTCCACACGCAAAATCCCCGGCCGCCAGTCGCTCGCTCCCGCCCGCCGCACGCCGCTCCGGCGAACCGAGGCGCCCACCGTGGCCAGTGGCACGCCCTTGCCGTGTCTCCACCCCTGCACGTCGCCCGGCACCCCTACCTCCCTCCTGCCCCTATAAAAACCGCCCCCAGGCCGCCCGCGCGAGCCACCAGCAGCCATAGCACGCTCGCCGCCCCATTGTCGCCGCCGAGCTCCGCCCGCTCGTGGACAGCCCTCCACAGCCGCCCCCTGCCCAAATTGAAGTGCCAGCCACCACTACATCATCCCACCGAAGCTCGCCGACCCGCCCAACACCGCCCAGGACCGCCGGAGCGCCGCCGCCCGCGCTGTCACCGCCGCCGCCGCCTCTGCTCACCGCGGGCAGCTCGACTCCGACCTCCTCCGCCCAAGCCAAGCACCCGAGCAGCTTCCCCACGCGCCACTGAAGCTCCCCGTCCAGACCAAGCCGCCCCAAGCCCGCCGGAGCACCGCCGTCGACGCGTGCCGTCGCCGCCGCCGCCCCTGCTCCAACGCCGGCGAGCTACTCCCGGCCGTCCCCCACCCGAACAAGACCCCCACGAGGTAGCCCTCGCACCCCTGATCCTTCCCCGACCCTCACCCCTCGCCGCCGGCGAACCCCTCGCCGGAATTTGGCCGGCCACCGTACCCGAGCCGCCCGAGGACCCAATTGCAGTAATTGAAATCTTTAGAAGGGTCTGCACGTAAGATTCAAGGACCCAGTTGTAATAGAAAGTTTCAAATCTAGATTCAAATTTAGTGAACTTGTAAAATTCGTATAAAATCGTGGAAAATTCAGAAAAATGCAAACTAAACTGTTCTGGAATCCTTAGAAGAAACTCTACAACTTTTGTTACGTAAAGTTTCTCAGATTCTCAATATATTTTGCTCTACATTAAATGGAAGTTTTAATGGACTTCTTTTGTACCCACTGTTGTAGATCTATGCTGACCCTAAATTTTGGGCAGTGAGTTAGTTGCTTGATGTTTAGGACTCTGTAAAAAGATCAGGCCCAAATTCCATCTCTATCTACACTGTTTATTAAGCTTAGTTTCATACCATAAGTGGCTAAATATTTTTATCCCTGCAGTTAGGTTATGAATCACCTAATGAACCTTTTTCTATACTTGTGTAATGGTACCTAGATGCCAGAGAAAAATTGGGAGACTTTTTATCTCACAGGAACCTATTTATTTGAATTATGTGCTAATAACATACATTAAATTAAGAAAATAGTATCCTAGCTTGGAAAATTCTCATATTTTTTACTAGAAGATACTCAGTGGTAGAGGATGCTGTGTAAAATGTTTCATGGACAAAAACCCTGTGTAGGGTCCTGTAAAAATAAATCCTTGAATAACCTAGGTGTGTAATGTCAAATTTACTATGCTCTGAAAACTGCATAATAAATCCTATAAAACTTACAGTAGCTCCTGCATGATTAAATGGAAGCCCTGTAAAAATCTTAGTCTCAGTTTTTGCACCATTTGTTCTGTACAAAAAGAACAAGAGGCTAGCAGCAACCATGTATTATATTTTTCATAATTAATCTGCTGCATGAAAATATCTGAAAATTTTACAGTAAGCATATCTTTCCCTGATGTGCCTAGATCCAAGGTTTCATGACCATAAACTACTCACTGTAGAAGTTACACTTAAATCATGTTTCCATGAGGAACATAAGTTCCCATGAACACCCACCCCACCTTGCTTAACGAGGTTACTTATTGTACTTTTCTACTCTATTAACGATTGCCCACGAATGATAAAGTAACTCACTTCACAATAAACTCGTGTTTTACAAACTGCAACTTTATCGTGAAGGAAATCATGTCGTTTACCATCACCACTACTTAAACTTGTGCATTCATGTAGAAACGACTACTCTCGCCGACGGGACTTACGAGCTGGTGCCCGAGTCCGAGAGTGAGCAGCGAGAAGCTCAAGCAAATTTAACTGAAGCAGTTGAAGACCCGGGTCAACGTTCAGACGATCCCCGGACTAACTTTGCACAAGAAGGCAAGCCCCGGAGCATAACCCATTTTCTTTCCTAAATTATGCAACCCACTACCCTTTTGCTTGTGCATTAAGTTTATAGGAGTTGAATGAAAACTTAGTTGCATGATGTTAGGAACCCATGCATGAAAACTAGATGTAAGGTTCGATAGAATGCTGTGCTAATAGGACTTCGGTAAAAGCCGAGTGATTTCCTGTCACTCGCGAGAAAATAGGAGTTGAATGTTTACTACACGCTGCAATCATAAGGACAACGGACGGGCTATGGTACGATGTTTACGATTGAGGCCCGTCTGTTTAGTGAAAAATGCTAAGGCCGCAGTGTGTGGTAGTGGTGGTTAAGTCTTTGAACGTACTAAACGCATGCCGAGAATATGGTAATCGGTAAGCTTAAGTACCTGATTGGCCCGGCAAGTGGATGACAACCTACCCTTTGAACTTCGGTCCCACTATATGGCGAGTGCACGAGTGGTCACGACCCGGCGGCGAACCGTGGCGTGGGACTCTTGTACTCTCGGAGGGTAGCTCCGATCCACAACCCGGAAAGAAAGAGGAAAAGTTGCACGTGTGACTCTGTGAGTAACCACGTGACGTGCGTTTAGGTTTCCCTTGCAAGGTTAAGAAATTTGATTCGAATCGTCCGTTTCTCACGGCTATTGAGACTGCTTAATCACTTTTACCCACAGAGTAAGAAGAGGAACAATGATGATGAATAAACTTGTTGGATGAAATTTAATGCTTCACTATGAATGATATTGGATAGCTGCTTATCTAGAATGGTTAATGAAACTAGAATCTTGAGCTAAAAGTTGAAAGTAAGGACCCACTCGTAGATGCTTTTCGGCAAAACAAACCCCTGAGCCAAAAAGCCCTGCATGTCTAGAGTCGGTGGAGTAGATTCCACTACACGGGTAAGTCTTGCTGAGTATTAGTATACTCAGCCTTGCTTGTGGCTCGTTTTCAGGTGAGATCTTCGAAGATATGATTGCTAGCTTGACCTAGCCGTGTACTCTTCCCCCTGGTTGGTCGGTGGAATGGGATACGCCCCCGGCCAATGGAGATAATGTCGAGTGATGTCTCGTACGGGCTTCATCGAGACATCCTTATCGTCGAGTAGCTTTCGTTATTTTGTTTCCGCTGCAACTTAAACTCTGAAGAACTTATTGGTTATGATCACTGAAGTACTCGGATACTAAACTCAAACTTGGTTTGTAATATTCACCTATGATAATTTTGTAATATTTGTTGGAATGTGGTATTCTCTGGGCTCATCGTTGCATGAGCATTTGTATGTATGGCATTCGATCCGCTTTACCGTGGTTGTATCGGGAGGTTACCCGACAGACCAATGGATTACTCCGTTTGAAGTGTAAGGTTAACCGAGATTGCCCTAATGGTGATGGTTAATACACTTGAGCCGGATTAATTCAGGTGGTTCTGCCACATTTGTGATCTGGGAGCAAGCGTCAGCGTCATGCCTAAGGTAGTTTATGATAAACTTAACCATCACGCGCTTGCTCCTAATGCTTTGTGCTTGCAGCTAGCGGACCAATCGGTTCGTTACCCCGCGGGAATTGCCAAGAATATTCCGGTGAAAATATGGAATTTCTTCATCCCCGACGACTTTGTCGTTCTCGACTTGGAAGTCGGCACCAAGACCCCTCTTATCTTAGGAAGGCCGTTCTTGAGCACTGCAAAAGCACACATTGATGTGGGAGTTGGAGAAATTCAGCTCAACATCAATGGGCAGAAGGAGAGATTCGCCTTCAGACCGAAGGTCGAACAATGTTCTCAGGTCAACATTTTCAACCGGAAGGAGTCCGAGAAAGAGCTAGAGAAGCCATCTACCCATCGGCGCCCTCATCCAATTCATGGATAATTCACGAATTCAAGATGAGATCAAGGTGCACAACCGACGGGAAGCGAAGCAAAAGTCCAACGTAAGAAATTTATGGAGCTCAAGTGGAAAGAGATCGAAGCAAGAAAAGTCCACGAGGAAAACGTGGCAAGTGTCATCACCGACGACATCTCCATCCGGTGATGACAATCGAACAAAAGGTATGGAGAGTCCTGCTTAGGACTCAAAAACCGAGCTCTCGCCATGGGGTAACATGGTAGTTATCCATTCTCTGCATTTGCATGTAGGATAGTTTATCTCCTTGCATAATTTCCCTTCAACTTCATCATAGCATTTTTAAATTTCTGCAAATTGCATATTTAATTTTCAAACCTTTTTGTTCATTTGCACTGCATAAAAAAACGGCCAAATATTAGGCTGGCCGACTCCACCGAGGACGGCCGACCCCACTTGTCATTATTTGGTCAGGGTGGAGCATGCAGGTGGAGCACTAACGTGCAAGGAGCAGAAATGATTACATCCATACACTATGACATATCCACCATCTTCTACCACTTGGGCCTCGACCCCAATAGCAGAACTGAGCTTCATCTAAGCTTGGGGAGGTCCCATGTATCCAGGTAAGTCATCCAACCCAGTCCATTAGTTTTGGAAGGTTCCATGCCATGCTAAAAAACAAGGTAAAAAAAATAAAATAATAAATGATTCATGCTTTGAAAATAAAACAGTCCCAACTCATATGTGTGGAAATCCGTGTAAGCTTTTATCTTGGAAATGATGAATAGTTGCTCTGGTCATGCTTTGCAAGTGCCCCGTATACAACTTTTTACTCTCCGAGTGCTTGAACTTGTTGGCACATGGTCTTTGAAAATCTTGTTTTGTGGGCGCATGACCTTGATTTCCAAGTCTAGGTTGTTGTGAGATTTGAGATAGTTGGAACCAGAATAAACTGCATGCTCTAGTAGGGAACATCTCGGAATTTCTTTAAAAGCAAATAATGGTAAAGATATCCCCTTTGGTTTACATGTCCTACCCAGAGCCATAATGTTTTATCATCTGAACCCATATAAGCTATCTTAAGTTGTTTTGAGCTCTGCCGAATAGTGAGTCCGTTCATGGAAGGTACTTGTCATCTACCGATCTTTCTCCTTTGCATACCCATTGTTTTGCTAGCCTCAAAATGTCTGGCATGTCAATTACCTACCCCAAGTATTGACATCCACCTTCACCAGACAATCCCACTCACAAAAAAGCCCAAAATCTCCACAGTGATCCCATCCATCCATGAATGGTCTATCTAATAAAAGCTCCACTCCAATATTCCATCAGCACGGAGTATGGTTCATCTTCCTTAAAAGAAACTGAGAAAGAAAGAAAAGGAAGGAGAAAGAAAAAGACCATACCTCCCTTCAAAAAAAAAGAAAGGGGCAAAATATGGAGTTCAAAGACCGGAAATATTCAAAGTGTGAGTGCATTTCCTCCCTCTCCCTTGAACATTTTTCCTTCCATAAGATCGGGATTTGATCGGGTACCAACCTTTTGCGAACCACTCTTCGGCTCGGCAACACAGGTAACTAAGTTATGCTACACTCTTCCTACCCATAACTCCACATATCAGCCTTAGAGTAGGAAGAAGATGGTCAAAATGTCCGACCATGGTGAGGATTATACACCTTGAGCGACTTGAGAGTACAATTGGGGAATCTTAAACCTCTTTTGAAAAAAAAATTACAAAAAAAAATCTAAGATAGGAACCTAAATAGGAAGTTGGAAATATTTCGGTGAAGACTGTTCAATCTCTCAACCGCCCAAGATGAGGAACGAAATGCGAGTAAGCCCCACACTACGGAAATCAAGGTACGAACCAACTTATTCAAAGTACATATGGGCTAGAGTAATATGTTGTGCACATGGTATCTGCAGGGTATGAACATTAACGCAACTCCTGATCCACTGAGCCTAAGTTTTAGCTTTGCTCGAGGACGAGCAAAAGTCTAAGCTTGGGGGTGTGTTGACGGCCATTAATTCAGACTTTGTTCGTCAACTTCTCGGGAATAAATCAGAGCTTTACACTATTTTCCATACATATTTTACTTATCTCGAACAAATTCCACAAGTTTTGGGTGATTTGTGCTTTCAGGAACACGTGGTACAAAATTGAGCCAAAATGGGAAAAATCCCAGGCCGGCCGGCCTCCCGTAGGCCGGCCAGCCTGGCACTGAAAGATTTCGAGCCCAAACTTCACCAGGGGCAAGGACACGCACCCATCATGCCTCTGAGTCGTGCCCTTCGAGTTGGTTTGATCGAATGGATTGAAAGGCCTCAACCATGGATTAAAGGGTCCACTTGCATGCAAGACTTGACCAAAGCCATGAAGCCCCACTTCCACCGACACCAGGAGCTCTTCAGGACCGTCCAGGAGATAGGCGGATGCAAACCGCCACAATCCCAGGCCGGCCGGCCTTGGGGAGGCCGGCCGGCCCCATTTGCAGCGTCTCGGGCTCAACTTTGCATGGAAGCTATGTCAACAACCAAGGTTGCGTATAACTGACACCTTTGCCCAATTACCGAGCTTGGAGTAGTATATATAGACCCCCCATCCATCACTTGTGACACACACCAAAGGAGCTCTCTTCTCTCTTTTCGTTTTCTAGAGTAGGTTTAGCAGTCTGGGAGTTAGAGTCGAGTCGAGCTTGTCTCGGGATTCCAGAGTCGTCATCGGAAGTCTGGTATAGCTCTTGTATCTTTCCCTTTGACATTTATGAATATAATTTATCTTCTTTATCTTTTCGAGTCAGCTTTACTTTCTGCATTTATTTATCTATTCCAAGTTATCCAACTTGTGTGCGGAAGTCCTTTCCTCTACTTAGGCTTTGTTATCTATCTTGTTTATCAGGATCTTACCTTGTGGGTTTTTTCGCCCGGACTAGGGAGCCCAAGTTAGTTCCCTAGGTTGAGGGGGATTTCTCTTGTTCGCGACAAGAGAAATCCTAACACCGAGTGCAGACGTGGTGTCGGGCTTAGTGTTAGCTAGGAATCGTGTTCCACCCCACGGAACTGATGTGGTAGGCGGCAGGTGGTGACAGCCCCGTCCGTCCCTTGTAGTCCACCACGTTCGGTTGTTTTCATAGCAGTAGATCATTGGCCGAGTTGGACCCCCCATTTCTCCCTCAGTCTGAGGTCCTTCCGCCCCAACCGCCGAATTAAGCTCTAGGTTCGCGATAGCTACTTAGGAGCAAGGTTTAGTCTAGTGAGGCTAGCTCATTAGTTTAAAAGTGTGTTTCGATTCTTTCTCGCTCATTTTTCTCCCAGCTGCTTACCTCTCTAAGGATTAGAGTCTCCTGTGTCACTCGGTCATTGCTTGGCCATTTATCCGTGTTGACGGCCGTTATTCGACCATCGTCCGTCAACATCTCGGGAATAATTCAGAGTTTTGCATTATGTTCAATGCATATTTTATTTAAACTAATAAAATTCCACAAGTTTTTGATGAGTTGTCTATGCAGGAGCAAGTGTACCAAAAATGAGCCAGTTTGGGAGAAATCCCAGGCCAGCCGGCCTGGTCCCCCCTCTTCAGGCCACGTCATCGATCCAGCAGTCAACAAACACACCCAAGAGGATCATGTATCATGCGCTTGAAGTCGGTTTGATCCGAGGACCTGAAAGGCTTCACACACGGATTCAAGGGCCCACCTGCATGTCTAAAATGGTTGCTTAACTAAAAAGCAACTATTACCGACTCCAGGAGGCAATTAAGAGCGTCCACGAGAAGGTCGGTGCCACTTGGCACCAACCCCAGGCTGGCCGACCTGGGGGAGGCCGGCCGGCCCCACCTGGCGGCCACTGATGCCCAGTCTTCGCATGGAAGTTAAGCAACCATCAAGGATGCATAATCTTGACGCTTTTCACCGGTTACCGCCTTCACTAGCTATAAATAGAGCTCCCATCCTCACTTGTAAGACACACACTCAGAAGGAGTTCTCTCTTCACTTCAGTCTAGAGTTAGGTTTAGTAGTCTGGGAGTTAGAGTCGAGTCGAGCTTGTCTCGGGATTCCGGAGTCATTCTCGGAAGTCTGGTATAAGCTCTTGTATCCTTCCTTTGACATCATCAATATAAGTTATCTTCTTTATCTTATCGAGTCAGGTTTTACCTTTCGCTTTTATTTATTCATTTCCAAGCTCTTGCTTGTGTGCGGAAGCTCTATCCTTTAGCTTAGACTTTGTTCTAGTCTTAGTTTGTCGGGACCTTATCTTGCGGGTTGTCTCGCCTGGACTAGGGGGCTCAAGTCAGTTCACTAGGTTGAGGGGGATTTCTCTTGTAGGCCACAGGGGAAATCCTAACACCGAGTGCAGACGTGGTGTTTGACTTAGTGTTAGCTAGAAAGTGTGTTCCACCCCACGGAACTGATGTGGTAGGCAGCAGGTGGTGACAACCCTATCCGTCCCTTGTAGTCCACCATGTTCGGGTGTTTTCATAGCAGTAGATCGTTGGCCGAGTTGGACCCCCCATTTCTCCCTCAGTTTGTGGTCCTTCCGCCCCAACCGCCGAAGTAAGCTCTGTTCTTCCGACAACTAGGTTAGTTCCGGTTTAGGTTAGAGAGGCTAGCTTGTTAGTTTAGAAGTGTGTTAGGAGTCTTTCTCGCTCGTTGTTCTCCCAGCTACTTACCGCTCTAAGGTAGAGTCTCCTGTGTGTCATTCGGTCATTGCCTGGCCATTTATCCTATCATTTATTTGGCCTACCCCCGCTATCTACCTGGTGATTATCCCTAGTAATGTTTACCATCCATTCAATCGATACTCTTTAGACCATAACGCTTCCCCGTGGAAATTCGATACCCTGGAATACTCCAAGGTGAAGTGCTACAGCGGTGTATTCTGTGCGCTTGCGGAATATCTATTCTATTGGGCATAAGAAATGCCAACAAGCATTTCTAGAGCCGTTGCCGGGGAAACAATTTGGTGCTATAGATATGATTGAATCGTTTGGTAAATTTTGCTGTTTTAATTTACCGCTAGCTTTAGCAGGCTTACCATTGCTCTCTTTGTCTTTTTGATATATGCAGAGCAATGCATGACCTGTTTCGACCCACCAAGCAACTTCAATCCGAATCCAGAAAGAATTGGGTGTGTTGTTCGGCAAAGAATTGTCCCACCTCAGAAAAGGCTTACCTTAGGAGGGAGTTCGTCAATGTCTGTCTTTACCATGGCTCAGAACACACTCCGTTAGTACCCGGCCCTATCCAGCAGTCATAACCCTACTGGTTTGGATAATACCCAAGGCACTGAATGCTTCAAGCTAAAGACTGGACTTGTCACCATGGTCCAAGCAAGCCCTTTCTGTGGGAAGGCTACCGAAGATGCCAACGCTCACCTCCAGAACTTCATGGAAGTGGGTAGCACAATCAACCCAAAGGCACTACATTGGACAACGTTCGCCTTTGTCTGTTCCCTTTCTCTTTGCTGGGCAAAGCAAAGACGTGGTTCTACACCAACAAGGCAGACTTCACTACTTGGAATGACTCCTCCAACGCATTCCTGGCCAAGTATTTCCCAGTGGGCAAAACCAACACCCTCAGGAACAGGATCTCAAGTTTCCAACAACTCCAGGATGAAACCATCCCGGAAGCCTTGGAAAGACTCCAGGATTACATAGCAGCATGTCCACACCATGGCATGGAAGAGTGGCTGATTATTCAGAACTTCCATGGCTTGAGTTAGAGAGCGCAAGACCACATCAATGCAGCAGCAGGAGGAGCATTCCTTTCTCTGGATGTTGCACGGGCCAAGACGCTCATAGACAAGATCGCCTCCAACCAAAGTTGGAAGGAAGATAGGCAACCAGCTCGCCCGAAAGGAGTACACCAGATTGATGGTGTATATATGCTGGCAGCCAAGATGGATCTCCTCATGAAGAAGCTAGAATCTCCAAACCAAGAGATCAATCAGATCATGGACTCAAGGATCACATGTGAGACATGTGGCGACACTGGGCATTCAGGCAACAGCTACCCACTAACAAAGGAGGATGCGAATTTCGTTGGGAACAACTTTTCTAATAGTTCGGGATATCGTCCTCAACAGCAAGGGTGGAACTCCAAGCCCAACCTCCCCTTCGGTCAACAGCAAGGTAACAATTTTAATAACAATTTTCAGCCTTCTTTAAAAGACCTAGTTTACGGCTAGAAACAAATTAATGATAACATTAGCAAGAAATTTCATGCTAATGATAAAATTTTGTAGTCTCTGGCCGCACAACTAGAGGGTTTTAACTCCGTTATTAAAAACCAGCTGAGCTTTAATAAAATGATAGAAACTCAAGTAGATCAACTGGCCTCATCCTGTCCTAACCCTAACACGGGGAAACTGCCCGGGCAACTGGAAGTTAACCCAAAGGAAAAAGTGAATGCAGTGATTACGCGGGCTGGAAAGTCCACGCAGGATCCACCCCTACCACAGGATGTAGGTTCATGGCGGGAGACCGTAACCGCCAGGGATACCATTGTTGAAGACGAGGTGCAGGTGGAGGCTCACGGAAGCACCTCTGCTGCCCATGGAGAAGCTGAGGAAGCCCCAAGGGCTCCTCGAGAATACTACGACACAAACGCCTTACTGTTTCTGGAACGGAGAAGGAGGCCAGTGGCCGATGAACAATTCGGCAAGTTCGTCGAGGTAATCAAGAAGTTATATGTCAATATACCACTACTTGATGCAATGCAGGTACCTACGTATGCCAAGTATATCAAGGATATTCTTGGAAACAAGAAGAACCTGCCAACCACCAAGGTAGTACAACTCACAGAAGAGTGTAGCGCAGCTAACTCGTTCCTCTCCCGGAGAAAAAGAAAGACCCAGGATGTCCCATTATCACATGCTCAATCGGGACTCAATGCTTCAAGCACGCACTCTGCGACTTGGGAGTAAGCGTCAGCATCATGCCTAAGGTAGTCTATGACAAACTTAACCATCATGCTGTTGGCGCTAAAATCGGCCGGGTAGGAATCGGCCGATGGGTCTTCAGCGTCGGACACACGACCCGGGAGAATCTGCTTAGCTCCTGTTCGGGTTATCGCCCTGGTGCGGTTCGCGCGGCGTGCCAGTCAATCTGACCTGTTGATTGACAAGGAAATAGAGTATTAAATTCCAGGCGCGTCGATCGGCTGGATTTCCGATCTGTCCTGAGGAGCGCGTCGGCGGCAAATCGGCCGATTTGCTGTAGAGATGATCGGCTATGGGTCAGCCGATGATCGTATAGTAATTGTAAAGAGAACTGCTAGAGCAATCTAAACAACTACTATAGAAGCAACACTTGAAACAGATCTAATCGGCTGTATGGTGATGAATCGAAGGAGAACAATGACGAAGCCGATTACCCTGATTTCAAGCTGGATAACTGGTGATAATACTAGAATAACAGGTAAAACTTGCAATTCTAGTAAATATCGATAACTTGTGAATAAATCCAAACGAAACCACAGCGATGCGCCCATAGTTAAAGCTCGGATATTACTCGATAAGCGGAACCTACCCATTGGCCGGAGATCAGGTTGATGCAGCCCTGCCAATCCGTACGAACTCGTGGAAGAAGAAAATATTGGCGAAGTCGCCGACTTGAAAGTAAAGTACTGGTAAAAAGTAGAAGTGTTTTGTTGATTGATATGTTGATATTTCGCAAAGCCCTAGCGACTCCTATTTATACCCTGAAACTAGGACTCCTGGTCGATTACGACTTGTTACAAGCTTATTTAAAATAGGAAAACTACTATATCTATAAGAACTTTTAAAAAGGAAACGGACTCCCGCAGAATCTTCCGCCGCCGTTTCCTAATCCAATCAGGACCTCTTCAATTGCTTTCCGGCCGACTTAGCATGTCTTGTTGACCAGCTTTTGACCAGGATCTTCTGGAATAATCATATCCTGTTGGCATAGGCTGCGCCACCAATCGGCCGATTTTCAACTGTTACCTCTATCGGCCGATTCCTTACTGTAGCTTTCAGATCTGCTTCATCGGCCAATCTTCTCCTCCTGACGCCGATTCAATACGTGTCAAAATCTGGCGTCAACACATGCCCCCCAGTTTCGGAGTAAAATATAACTTTTTCTTCGAAACTCTTTCTTTAATCCTTCTCTCTAAGCTTCCCCATTGTGACAGGAGTAAACCTCAGAACCTTTTCCTCTGCATCTGATCCTTTTTCTAGAATCGGCTCCATGACATGGAATCCGGCAACAGGATAAACATTATGTTGGCGTGTAGACTCAGACTTTGACCATCCCCCTGGCAGCTTTACATTTACTGATGCCTTTACTCCGACGGTACATATCTTGCCAACCCTTTGTCTCTTCCTTTCTATAAATACGACTCTTCGTACTATTTCCAAAAATGCTCATCTTGCTCGTCTTCTTTTCTTTCTGAATCCCGACCCTCGCCGCCTTTGGTCAAATATTAAAATGTCTTCTCGATCCTCTTCTTCCGTTAACCAGGTATCAACTTTCTCTCCATCCCTTCCTGAGATATCTTACTTGGTTCCAACATGTTTGTCTATTCTTTCTTTCAGCCGAACCATCTTAACCCTGGTTTGGAAAGAGCGATCGAAATCGTGCATTCAGACAAACCATTGTCGCAAGCTGATATAGATCTGATAGAAGCTCATTCTGAAGAACTCAAAGATCATGCTCATGCCAATATCCGACCAATCTTGGATTATATGGATCTCGTCTGCTTTGAACAAATGCCAACCTCTGACGAGAGTTCTTCATCTTCACACCGACTTGCTGAAGCTAAGACTGAAGCCACCATGAAAGATTTGGAAGAGGAGAAGGCCCGCCTGCTGAAAGAACTCTGCGACCAAGCTCAAACTGGAGCCACTGCAAAGGATCTGAAAGATGAAAGGCTCACCCTCATGATAAGACTAGGTCGCGTCGAAAGAGAAATCCAACGCAGGCGTAATCAGTAGTATTTTTATTCTAAGGGCGACTTATACCATGTCGGCCATGCAATCCGTGATTTCCATTCAATAATGAATCCCAATGTTTCCTTCACTAGATGTGTAACCAGAAAACCGACGAGAAATCGGCCATGTTACCTTGATATATCTTGTTGTAAGTTATGCATCTACCCAAATGCTTGGATAGTACCTCTTCAGATATCGTCCATTTAGAGCTCTTGGGAATTCCTCCCCTTCTATTGTCTCCAGAATGTATGCATTTCCAGGAGCACATCGGCCGATTCTATACGGCCCTTCCCAAGTGGGTGACCATTTGCCGAATTTGGGATCCTTAGATCCTATCGGTAGCACCAGCTTCCATACCAGACCTCCCTGAGAGAACTGTCTGACTTTGACCTTTTTGTCATACCATCTGGCCACCCTCTTCTTGTTCTCTTCTATGCTAATCAGGGCTCTTAACCGCAAACCCGCCGAATCATCAGGTTCATCTTTCATGAGAAAGGAATAGTCATCGGCCGTTAACTGATCCTGTAGCGATATTCGTCTTGACCCTGTCCTTATCTCCCATGGTAAGACTGCTTCATGACCATAAACCAAACGATAAGGGGATATTTTAGTAGCCCCATGACAAGCCATTCTGTACGCCCATAAAGATTCAGCCAAAGACATATGCCACTTCTTGGGTTGCTCTTCTATCTTCCTCTTGATTAGCTTGATTATCCCCTTGTTAGATGACTCTGCTTGGCCATTGGCTTGAGCATAGTATGGAGAGAAATTTAATAATTTAATTCCCATATCGGAGGCGAACTCTCCGAATTCTCCAGAAGTGAACATTGTCCCCTGATCAGTTGTGATGGTTTGAGGAATGCCAAATCGATATATAATATGGCTTTTAACAAACTCAATCATATCGGCCGATGTCACGTTCCTTAAAGGAACTGCCTCCACCCACTTGGTAAAATAATCTGTAGCCACCAATATGAACTTATGCCCTTTGCTAGATGGAGGATGAATCTGTCCGATGAGATCTATTCCCCAACCTCTGAATGGCCACGGCTTAATTATTGGGTTCATAGCCGATGCTGGTGCGCGCTGCACATTGCCAAACCTTTGACAGTCTTGGCATCCTTTGTAATACTTGAAACAATCTTCAAGGATGGTTGGCCAGTAATATCCATTGTTCCTGATCATCCATTTCATTTTGTAAGCCGATTGATGAGCCCCACATACGCCTTCATGGATTTCTCCCATCAGAACCTTTGCCTCTTCTGTTCCCAGGCATTTGAGAAGAACTCCATCAATCGTCCGAAAAAATAAGTCATCCTCAAGCAACACATACTTTGTGGCCTGAAAACGTATTCGCCGATCCACCTTTTGGGATGGATTTTTCAAGTAATCGGCGATCTCCTTCCGCCAGTCATCGGCCGCGAGTTCTAGCGTCATCGCTCCCTGAATCGACCGATACCCAGAAGCATGTTGAGCCAGTCTGTTGGCTTCTTCATTATAATCTCTGGGGATGTGCTCAATTATTGCAAATTTGAATCCTTTCAAAAGTTGAAGACAATCCTCATAATAAATCCTCAAGATGTCGTCCTTGCACTCAGATCGTCCTGTTAACTGATCCACAATGAGCATGGAGTCTCCAAAGATCTCGACTGCATCAGCTCTGACTTCCCTTAATAATTGGATGCCTTTCAGAACAGCTCGATATTCCGCCTGGTTATTGGTTGCAGAAGCTTCTATCGGCAGAGAGAAATCATAAGTTGCCCCCCGAGGCGACACAAGAACGACGCCGATTCCTGATCCGACCCCACACGAAGAACCATCAAAATATAGAGTCCATGGAACTGGTTCAACGGTGGCAATTTCTGGTCCACAATGCTGAACTACGAAATCGGCCATCACTTGACCTTTGACGGCTTTGGCCGATTCGTACCTTAGATCGAATTCTGACAAAGCCAGGATCCATTTTCCAATCCGCCCCTTCAAAATCGGCAACGATAGCATATACTTCACCACATCGTCTTTGCACACGACTATGCATTCTGCCGATAGCAAATAGTGCCTGAGCTTAGTGCATGAAAAGTACAAGCACAAGCATAATCGCTCCACCGAAGAATATCTTGTTTCGGCGTCTAAAAGTCTTCTGCTGACGTAGTATACCACTCATTCTTTCCCTTCAAACTCCTGTACCAACGCCGATCCAATAGCCTGCTCGTCAGTGGATAAATATAACTTGAACGGCTTACCAGGCTGTGGCGGGGCTAGCACCGGAGGTGAAACCAGATACTGCTTGATATTCTCCAGTGCCTTGCGTTGTTCTTCTCCCCATGTGAACTCTTGGTCGGGCTTTAATTTCAACAGAGGGGTAAAAGCCTGAATACGTCCTGATAGATTGGATATGAATCTTCTGATGAAATTGACCTTGCCGATGAGGGACTGCAGTTCAATTTTATTTTGTGGAGCCACTACTTTGTTGATGGCGTCTATAGTCTTGCGGCTGACTTCTATCCCACACTCATGGACCATAAACCCCAAGAATTGTCCGGCCGATACACCAAACGCACACTTGTTTGGGTTCATCTTCAGCCCATGTTTCCTTGTGCACTCCATTACTTCCTGTAAATCGGCCAGATGATCCTGGTGACCTTTTGACTTGACCACGACGTCATCTATATAAATTTCCACTGATAAACCAATGAGCTTGTGGAAGATGTAGTTCATGGCCCGTTGATATGTAGCACCGGCGTTTTTCAAGCCGAAAGTCATAACCATCCATTCAAATAAACCAAGATGGCCTGGGCACCTAAAAGCCGTTTTGGAGATATCTTCTTCGGCCATTAATATCTGATTGTATCCGGCATTTCCATCCATGAAGCTTATGACTTTGTGGCCTGCGGCAGCATCCACCAAGATATCGGCCGTTGGCATCGGATATCCATCCATCGGCGTAGCCAGATTTAAGTTCCTGAAATCGATGCACACACGCAATTTACCATTCTTTTTGTATACAGGCACGATGTTAGAAATCCACTCGGCGTAGCGGCACTGCCGAATAAATCCTGCCTCAATCAATTTTGTAATCTCGGCCTTTATATCAGGTAGAATCTTGGGGTTACACCGCCGTGCAGGTTGCTGATACGGCCGATATCCTGATTTTATAGGTAACCGGTGTTCAACAATAGACCAGTCTAGTCCTGGCATCTCGTGGTATTCCCAAGCAAAGCAATCTCTGAACTCTTTCAATAATCTTATCAATTTGCATTTGTACTCAGAATCCAAATCGGCACTAATGTACGTCGGCCTTGATTTGCTGCTATCTCCCAAATCTACCATCTGTAATAAATCGGCCGATGTGAACCCGTGCCCCAGCTTCCCATCTTCTTGGACGAGCTGATCCATTTATTCTGAATCTTCAGAGCCGACTGCTTGGATCGGCTGTAGACCGAAATCGGACACTTTCAGGAAGTCAGTGTCCCAAGTCCTGCCAGATATACACTTGACGTGCTCGCAGCTCCACTGTTGTGTGTCGGCCGCTGCAACGCTGTAGACGGAATCGGCAGCGACTATCTCTGTACTGTCGCCGACCCATTGCACAAGACATTGATGCATAGTAGATGGGACACAGCAGTTTGCATGTATCCAGTCGCGACCAAGCAGCATATTATAGGACCCTTTGCCATTAATGACGAAGAAAGTGGTAGGGAGGGTCTTACTGCCGATGGTGAGGTCGACGCAGAGTGCCCCGCGGGCAGGTGACACGTTGCCTTCGAAATCCTTCAGCATCATGTCCGTCTTGGTGAGGTCGTCATCGCCCTTGCCCAACTTGCGGAACATGGCATACGACATGATGTTGACTGCCGCGCCTCCATCTACCAGTAATCTGGTGACGGGTCTTCCGTTGACATATCCTTTGAGAAACAGTGCCTTAAGATGTTGTCGTTTTTCCTCTTCTGGTTTCTCAAACGTAGCCGTCATCAGCTCTAATACCAGTTGTGCCATTTGCTCTTCCTCTATTCTTGTCATTTTGTCCCGATCGCTTGGCGCCATGAACTCCATCGGCAATATGAAAACCATATCAATCTCGGCTGCCGATTCTTGGTTATCCTTTTCTTGATTGCTTTTCTTTGGGCGCCAAACTCGAGATTTAACATTCCTTCTTTCTGGCACGTGTCTTTGTTCTTCTTCTTGATGCTCAAACTGGCGTAGGCGTTGGATCCTTCGCTTTTGGGATCTGGATAGGCCATCAGGACACCACCTGAGATTCACTGGTTTGGCCGATGATCTGGCGTGTTCCCAATCTGGTTCCCTACCTAGGGGATCTTCGTCTGACATCCTATCATCGGCCATTTCTTCCAGCCGATCGTGTGCGCTGATCCTGCCCCCCAGTCCATCTTGCTGGCCGATCTTGCTTTTTGACCTGTTGCGCTGGTCAACTCTGCCCCCTAGCCGATCATGCACCAAAACGCGCCGTTCTTCGCGCCGATTTCTGTTGATCGGCTCTGATCCTTTGTCCCTAGAGTGTAGCCTCGGGCGATCGTTGTGGTTTGATCCATTACATTCCGGACAGTTATCGGCAGATGGCAACCTGATATCGTTCTCCCAGCAGTGGATGAAGAAGGGACACTGCCAGTGATCTTCACGCTGGCGTATCATCTCTTCCTGGTGTTGTGCTTGTTCTTGCTGCCGCCGATATTTACTGAGTAGAAATCGGGGGGTGACAGGCCTGTGTGGTCGTTCTGGCCTTCGCCTGTTCCTTCTGATTTCTTCCGTTGTGATCTGCCTCCTGAGGTCGACAGCGCCGCCTCTTCTCGCCGATTCTGACGTCAGCACCTTTGTTTGACTTGATTCTTCTCCAGCGTTGACCGTGTTGGCTGGGAAGGGATGCTGATCTATCTTCATCGGCATTGCCGATTTGGTTGGAGTTTCAAATCTGAGCCGCCCCTGTTCAATGGCCGATTGTATCTGCTGGCGGAAGACTTTACATTCATTCGTATCATGAGAAGTAGCATTGTGCCACTTGCAGTATTTCATCTTCTTAAGTTGATCGGCCGTAGGGATGGTGTGATGCTGTGACAGCTTAATCTGTCCCTCCTGAAGCAGTAGATCAAAAATTTTATCAGCCTTCGACGTGTCAAAGCCGAATGTCTCTGGCTCCTTCTTGCCAAAGGGGCAGAATATTGGTTTTTTCCCTTTTACCCATTCCGCCAGGCCGATTTCTTCCCCCGCGTCGGATTCAGATCCTTCCAAGTATGCCACCTTCTTCTGGAAGCTCCTCCGCTGTTCAAACGGTCGGACCTCCTGCCCTGACAACCGGTGGAAGATTTGACTCAGGCTCTCAAACTCTTGGGCAGCATATCTCTCTCTGATTTGCGGTAAGAGGCCTTGGAAAGCGATATCGGCCAACTGTGCATCGGTCAGGGCCAGACTGTAGCACTTGTTCTTGATCTCTCTGAACCTCTGTATGTACCCTGTCACCGGTTCATCGCTCCTCTGTCTGAGGCTGGTTAAATCCGAGATCTTCATCTCGTGTACCCCTGCGTAGAAGTACTTGTGGAATTGTTTTTCCAGATCGGCCCACGTGACGATAGAATTTGGCGGTAAAGTGGCGAACCACTGGAAGGCCGATCCGGACAGAGATGATGAAAATAAACGCACCCTCAGAGCATCTTGCGTGGCAGCTTCTCCGCACTGGATGATAAATCTGTTGATGTGCTCCACAGTGGATGTGTCATCTGTCCCTGAGAACTTGGTGAAATCAGGAACCTTGTAGCGGTGTGGGAACGGCAACGAGTCATAGGCCGATGGATACGGCGTCTTGTAAGTATAAGTTTGAACTTTCGGCTTCAGTCCAAACTGATCTTGGATTACTTCTGCTATTTTTGCCGTCCAGTCCACCTGCTGCTGGTGAACAGTTGTTCACGGCGCGGGCATGTGTTGAAGGGCTGGTTCGGCCAGGTGATGAATCGGCGAAGTTTGCTGAGCGGCCGATAACTGCTGGCGAAACGCGTCCGCACCCCCTTCGTAGGTCGTTGCTGGCACCGTGCCTCTGAATGCTTCCACAGTGCTTGCCCCCCTGCCGATTTCTGGTAAAATCGGCTGGTACTGGGAGACCGTCGGCCGGGCGGCCGATTGGTATGGCACCTGAAACGGATAAGTGCCGTGCCCGTTCGCTGGCTCGGGGAAATATGCCGTGGTTGACGCCCCCCCAAGGCACTGAGCTCGTAGGTAGTGTTTGCACAGAAGCCATTTGAACGGGTTGAAGCGGCGCACGCGATGGGAAACGGGGTGCACCGCTGTATCTTGGAGACGCCGGAAGTGGTGGAGAGCTGTATCCCTCGCGCTGCGTCAATATCGGCTGAGAAGCCGATTGGGATGTGTACGGTAAGCTTCTGGCCGGCAGAGTAGTTGGAGGGGCATATGCCGGTCCCTGATAACCTTGAACGGCTCCGCTGGCCAGAGAGTTGACGACGGCGTTGTACACCGTGTTGCTCATCACCGAGGATTGGTCAATGAATGCTTGATACACGGACTGTTGAATCATCTCTGACATCTTGCCCGAGTCTTCAGCAATGGTGATGTGGCGAGGCGCTGGGATAGGAGCCTTCTTGACTGCTTCCCCGCTTCTGGTACGACTGAACGACTGGAGGTACATCTTCTTGTAATCTTCCAGATGTTTGGCCAATTCCTCCCTCTGGTCGTCCTTGAGATCAGCTTCTGTGACCCCAATGATGTTGCTGTCAGAGATTTCCGCGTTGTTCGACATATCAGATCTTGGATGGTCCCACTGGGCGTGCCAAAAGTGTGTTGGCGCTAAAATCGGCCGGGTAGGAATCGGCCGATGGGTCTTCAGCGTCGGACACACGACCCGGGAGAATCTGCTTAGCTCCTGTTCGGGTTATCGCCCTGGTGCGGTTCGCGCGGCGTGCCAGTCAATCTGACCTGTTGATTGACAAGGAAATAGAGTATTAAATTCCAGGCGCGTCGATCGGCTGGGGTTCCGATCTGTCCTGAGGAGCGCGTCGGCGGCGAATCGGCCGATTTGCTGTAGAGATGATCGGCTATGGATCAGCCGATGACCGTATAGTAATCGTAAAGAAAACTCCTGGAGCGATCTAGACGACTACTGCAGGAACAACACTTGAAATAGATCTAATCGGCTGTATGATGATAAATCGAAGGAGAACAATGACGAAACCGATTACTCTAATCTCAAGCTGGATAACTGGTGATAATACTAGAATAACAGGTAAAACTTGCAATTCTAGTAAATATCGATAACTGGTGAATAAATCCAAACGAAACCACAACGATGCGCCCGTAGTTAAAGCTCGGATATTACTCGGTAAGCGGAACCTACCAATTGGCCGGAGATCAAGTTGATGCAGCCCTGCCAATCCGTACGAACTCGTGAAAGAAGAAAAGGTATTGGCGAAGTCGCCGACTTGAAAGTAAATTGCTGGAAAAGTAGAAGTGTTGTTGTTGATTGATGTCTTGATTTATTTTTTATGTAAGCCCTGACGACTCCTATTTATACCCTAAAGCTAGGACTCCTGGTCGATCACGACTTGTTATAACCTTATTTAAAAAACAGGAAAACTACTATATCTATAAGAATTTTTTAAAGAAAACGGACTCCCGCAGAATCTTCCGCCGCCGTTCCCTAACCCAATCAGGATTCCCTTCAATTGCCCCTTGACCGACTTGGCGTGCCCTGTTGACCAGCTTTTGACTAGGATCTTCTGAAATAATCCCATCCTGTTGGTATAGGCTGCGCCACCAATCGGCCGATTTTCAACTGTTACCTCAATCGGCCGATTCCTTACTGTAGCTCTCAGATCTGCTGCATCGGCCAATCTTCTCCTCCTGACGCCGATTCAACACGTGTCAAAATCTGGCATCAACAACCAGCTTCAGCTTCATCTCGGCACAGTAGCTCTACAGTACTGCTACAATAGCCGAAGCTGAAGCAACCGAATCTGGGCCAAACGAGGCCTAACTTATAGGGAACGACTATGATCAAAAGAACAGGGGCTAAAACAGTCAAAGCGATCAGATTCCGAAAGAGCGATGTTGATCATGCAGAAAACAGTAGTTGGCTACAAAGAAGTATAGCATGCATGAAGCTCTAGGTACCGGAGATTGGAGAGCAAAGAAAAAAAAAGGAGATTATTTATTTCTACTTCGTACATTGAACTACTCGTATAGAACTTCTCAAAAAACATGAGGATAATTTTATATGTCCATGGATCAAAACTCTAAGGAAAAAAGTGTATCACCAATCATCATTTTAAAGATTATATTCTTAAAATAATATTCCATATAAACATGAGGCGCTAGAAAAATAGAAAAAATATGTTTGTATATAAGATATTACTTGTTCTCCGTAGTGTTTTCAAAAAATACTCAAAGAATATGACACATGAGAAAAGATATAGATGATACATTCATTTAGACTATCAAAAAAATAATTATAATAACATCGTTCGAAAGATTTATTTACATCTTATTTTATATAAAATTTAATATATAGAATAAAAAACTAGCTACATGCGCTATTTGCGCGTGATACATTGCTAATTATTAAATATATGATATCTATAATAATCAAATTAGTTTAATTTTAAACTAAATAGTTTATCCTAAACAACTTATACTTGAGAACGGATGTAGTACATTTTTAGACCATTCAATCAAACGGTGTCAATATCGATCAATCCATAACTCAAATCAAAAAGGCTCTCTCTCTATAAAATATCATCGAAAACTATAAAACTGACCCGGAATATCGCAATATCGCAATATTTTTCACCAGAATCCTACTTTCACATATTTTTCACCAGAATCTCTCCATTTACATATTTTTACCAGAATCCTACTTTCATATTCTATCGCAATATCGTTTACATATTCTATCGCCAATTTTCCATTTACATATTTTCACCAGAATGATGTCCTCCAGCCAGTGATAACAATTAAAAATAAAAAATTAAAGGCGCATGTCTCTCTTTGTAGGGAAAATTGGCTAGAGGACATCATTCAAATTCCTTTGCTGGTAGCGACTGAAAAAATCTTCCTTTGCCAGGAGACACCCTTCAACCATGGTAATTTGACACAGGATACTAAAGTCTATTGTTTATTCGAATTAATTGTCAAAGAACGCGAAATGACCAAATTACCCCCCGCTGCCTACACAGCTGAATCGACATCCCATCTAGGGATGAAAGCGGGAACGGGAAAATCCCGTACCGACCGCAACCGTATACCGTGTAAACCGATCGAATACCGTTTAGACAGGAAAAACGGGAAAACGGGAAAAAACGGGAAAATACGGCGGGAACGGGAACGAAAACGGTTAGCACTATTTCCCGACCGAATTCGCGGTTCCCGTATATTACCGGGAACGTTCCCGCGGGAATTTCCCGTATTCAGCCCGTCCCTAGATGGCGGCCCAGCCCACTTACCCCGGCGCCCCACTTACCCCGGCGCCCCGCAGCGCACCGTCTTCAGCTCGTAGGCGCCGTCGCCCGTAGCCACCGCCGCGCCCCCAACCCGACCCCTGTGCCGCACCTCGCCCGCGCCTCCCCCGCGTTGCCGGTCCCCTCCGCCGCACCGACGCCCGCGCCTTCCCCGCGCTGCCGCTCCCCTCCTCCGCGCCGCTGGCCGCGGCTACCTCGCCCGCGCCTCGCCCTCTCCTCCGCGCACCCCTTTTCGCGAGCTGCCGGTCCCCTCCGCCGCGCCGACGGCCGCGCCTTCCCCGCGCTGCCGCTCCCCTCCTCCGCGCCGCCGGCCGCGGCCACCTCGCCCGCGCCTCGCCCTCTCCTCCGCGCACCCCTTTTCGCGAGCTGCCGGTCCCCTCCGCCGCGCCGACGGCCGCGACTCGCCCGCGCCTCCCCCGCGTTGCCGGTCCCCTCCACCGCGCCTCGCCCGCGCCTCCCCTGCGCTGCCGCTCCCTCGCCTCGCGCCCTCTCCCCCGCGCTGCCAGCCCCTCCTCCACGCCGCCTCTCCGGCGCGCCGCCAGCCGCGGCCGCCTTCCCCGCGCTGCCTCTCCCCCGCGCTGACGCGCTGCCGCTCACCTGCCTCTCCGCGGAGCTGCCTCGCCCGTGCTGCCGCTCCTCCGCCGCCAACGCCCAGGCAGCCGGCACCTCCCCGCGCGGCACCAACGCACAGCAGCGCATCCCCCGCAGCAGGGGATCAATTTCGCAGCGCCGGTCGAAACAGAGCGCCGCCGGCGGCGTTCCACCCTTCGATTCGTCACGCGCGTTGGCCGCCGCCACCATTCGATTCTGAATGGTTAGTTATTTGCCTTCATATTTTAGCCTAATTTTTGTATGCAGGAATGCCATCTAGTTTCAGAGGTAGCTATTCTTCCCGAGTTCTTCAGCTTCTCTAAATACTTATCAAGATAGGAAGATACTGGTAGCGTGCCCCCTCTGATCACAACAAGGCCAGCCTGTGGTTTGAAGTTCAAGTTGTCATTGTTAGATAATAACACGGAAAATAGATGATTGATCGTTGCAGATAGACTTTTAATTGTCTACTTAGATGGTTGTGACATTGTCTTGATATGGACCTGAAAGGCTACATTTTAATGGCGCACGTTTTTAGTCAAAGTCAAGAAAATAGAACTGCTGTTTCTGATAATTGATAGATACACTACATTATGGAAGCACAAAGAAACGTCTGATTCCCAGAACCTTTCAAGCTGAATTTAAATGTAATACCAGATCGTGCCTTGCATATTACTTCCACATTAGCTGTCCTAAATCCTAATAGCTGACAAACAGGTGACCACGATGTACTTTTAATATTTTTCCTGCTCCCTGACTTCTGGGGTGTTAATGGACAGATGCCGAGACGGCGACCGAGAAGCTTCAAGGAGGTGTGAAGTCAGGCATTGAAACAATCTTGCACAAAGGTTCAGGCCTTCTTGAGAAAGCAAAAGAAGAAGTCGGAGGTCACTCCGAGGCCAGCCGTTCAAAGGAACTAGGTAAGCTGCACTCATTTAGAGTGGCTTTAAAGGAAAAAGGATTGCAGCTTGCAACATTTCATGAACTTTCTTGCATCGAGTTGATGTGGTCCTTGTCAATGTTTTATTTCAGAAAAGATAGCACTTCGTGTACATTTGTGCTAGTGCAGTTCAACTTCCACGTTAGATACTCTTCTTGCAGTGCAAATTACATTAAAATCATAGAAGATATGAAGTGAAACCAATCCTTAGATAAATCTGCAGCACATGGCACATAAAGAAGAGTTGGTTTGCTTCAGTATGAGCAGCCATGGGTGAGCCATAATAATTCTGCAGTAAACAACGATTACAATGTATGTAATTTGAAAACAAAAGGCCCAGGATTTTTTTTTCCAAAACGAACGTGGATGCATCTGGACCGTGAAGCAATTGAAACCTTTTTCCTTATTAGGTGAACTATCTTCTCGGATATGACCTTTTTGAAGGAAATACCCACGAGCTATGTGATTAAGAAAGCAGTGATGTAACACATGGCGCGTGGAGCAAAGGGTGATTTGATTTCAGTCATGATCGTGGAGTAGGTCAGTTTGGATCATGATAGAGAAACAGACCATTTGGACATATGCAACGAAAATATCACACAGGATGTAAAAACAAGCCAAGGTTTCTCTAGTGATGTCAAGATATAGTTGATGCGCTCAACAATGTAATTATCAGGGTAAAGTAAAGTTAGAAATTGGTAAAGAAAAAAATTGCTTTGTGTTCAGTGAACATTTCATAGCTTGGAAGAACTGCATTTTTTTTTGCGAATTAAAACTGCATTTGTTTAGAGGCCTACCTTGGATTAGGTCTCCTGGCCAATAGGTTTGCTTAGCTTTCCTTCCACATAAAAGGAGCTTTATGCACACAATGATTCTCTAGGATGTTGGGCATGTATGTGCCAACCAAAAGCTTCTGTTATTGTTTTCTTTTGTAAAAAAAAACACTTGCTTATTTGATTGCGGTCTTTTGCAGCAGTTGTGACCGAGGAGGCGAGGATGAAGCCACCAACTGGTTCCGCTTCCACGTCTGTTGCTGCCTCGTCGGGATCCAAGCGCCGGCTCATCCTAGAGCCACAGCCACCACTGTCGGCGGTGGATCTAAACACTGACGAAACTGAAAACACTAGTAAGACAAAAGGTATAGTTGTGGACCTGTGTTCTGTATAGTTTCTATTTCATCTAGATTCAATTTTAGTTATTCAATTTCAAAAAGGATTGGTATAAGCTTGAATATTAAATTTGAATCTGACTGTATGTGTTTAATTTTTCCATTGCTAGGATCTAATAGGTCAAGCTCAATAAATGAAAGCTCTGTTCCTACTCAAGATCTTGATTTGTGTATTTCTAGTGGAACTCCTACATCTAGCCAAGCTCCTTGTGGTGATGCTGCTTCTTTGTCAAGTCCAACTGGTGCTGGTGCAGCTTCTTTGTCAAGTCCAACTGCTGCTGCCGGTGCTCCTTGTGGTGATGCTGCTGGTGGACAGGCTAGAGGAGATGCTGCAAATGCCATCATTGTTGAAGGTGATGATCTTGTTGCAGATAAAGATGAACATACTAGAAAGAGGGTGAAGAGGTGCACATCTGATGTGTGGCAGTACTACAACAAGAAGGAATTGGTCATTGAGGACAATGGCAAGACATGTTCAGAGGTGGGCTTACTGCAAGTACCCAAAATGCAAATATAAGGGTAGATGTGAGAGCAATTATGGAACAACAGGATTTTGGACTCATTTGAGGGTAGCACATAGTGTAGTGAAGGGCCAACAGCAACTAAAAGTGGAAAAAGACAACGAAAAAGACATCAAAGGTGTGGTACCATACAGGTATGATGAAGAGGCCAGCTTGAGAAAGTTTTACTTGGCAATAGTCATGCATGAGTATCCGTTTAATATAACTGAGCATGAGTATTTTGTTGAATTTATCAAATCCATGCGTCCAACCTTTCCAATTAAATCTAGGGTTACCATTAGGAAAGAAATCATGAACATGTTTTTACAAGAGAAAGAGAAATTGTATGCATATTTCAAATCTGTCTCTTGCCGGATTAGTGCCACCATGGACATGTGGACTTCAAATCAGAACAAGTCTTACATGTGTGTCACTGTACATTGGATAGATGACAACTGGTGTATGCAGAAAAGGATTGTGAACTTTGTGCATGTATGTGGACGACATACTGGTGCCAAGTTGTCTGAAACATTTACTGAACTCATGGTTAAGTGGTACATTGATAAGAAATTGTTTGCTTTGACCTTGGACAACGCATCAGCAAATGAAGTAGCAGTCAAAGACATCATCTCTGATCTAAGGGCCAATGCTAGTGCTTCATCTTTGGTATGTGATGGAATATTCTTTCATGTCAGGTGTGCTTGTCACATACTAAACCTAGTTGCTAGGGAAGGTTTGAGTGTGATCATATCCACAATTGAGAATATTAGACAACTAGTACTTGCTGTCAAAGGAACTCCATTGCAATGGGAGGAGCTCATGAAGCGTGCAACTGAGTGTGGACTGGATACAAACAAGGGCCTTTCACTTGATGTATCAACAAGATGGAATTCAACCTATTTGATGCTCCGAGATGCCTTGTACTACAAGAATGCATTCATGAGGCTGAAATCACCAGATCGTCGTAGGTATGAAAAAATTACTCCTTCTCCTAGTGAATGGGCTATGGCATTCAAACTTTTCCAATGCTTGAAGAAATTCTTTGATCTCACTGAGTTATTGTCTGGTAGTCAATATCCCACTGCAAATCTGTTCTATAGAGGGTTTTGTGATATAAAGGTTTTGCTACATGAATGGTCTCTTAGTGAAGATAACACTATTTGTGCAATGGCTATTTCTATGAGTAGGAAGTTTGAAAAATATTGGAAGAAGTCGTCCACCACACTTGCTGTTGCTTGTTTCCTAGATCCTAGGTATAAGAAAAGGCTTATAGAGTTCTACATGAGAAAAATCCATGGAAATGCATCTCATCTTCATGTTGATGAACTTGTTGATGTTATCAAGAAATTGTACCAGTTCTATGTTAATGATGCACCCCTGTCTTCGAGGCCTAAAAGCAAATCAAATGGACCTAGTGATATGGATATTGATACAGCAGACCTTTTAGTGGACAATGGAGATGAGGAACTAGAGAGCTACCTGTACGAGTCTAGTGGACCTGATGGTGATGAAATGAATGAGTTGGATAGGTATATGGCAGATCCACCTCTCAGGCTTAGTGGTCAGTTCGATATCTTGGCATGGTGGAAGAACCAGACCGATGAGTATCCTGTTCTTTCAAGAATAGCTCATGATTTGCTGGCTGTACAAGTCTCAACCGTCGCTTCTGAATCTGCTTTTAGTGCTGGTGGACGTGTAGTTGATCCTTTCCATAGCCGCCTAGATCCTGAAACTGTTGAAGCTTTGATATGCCTGAAAGATTGGGTTGCTGCAGGAAGAAGAGGTTAGAAAAAAATCTCAGTTTTAGTTATTGTACAATATTTTATCATAATCATGTTTTCTAATATATGTGTCTTGGCTAACTATGATTTTCAGATAAGAAGATTGGTTCGATTGTTGGTGATCTTGAAGTTATTGAGGCTCTTGCTTCAAAGCTGAAGATTGAGGTTATTTTACTGTACAGTTACTTGTGAATTTTGAACATTTTTTGCTACTATAGCTCTTAAGATTGATGCCACCTATTTGTTGTAGGACGACGATGTCGCGGACAGTGATGAAGAAGATGGGCCACATGCAGATGATTTGGCCTTCTTTGACATGTAGTCATATTACTCGTGTAGTATTACATGGCTACTGTGGTATTTTTTTTAATTTGGACTTGTGATCTGTGAACTTTTTCCTGTTGTGACTTATGACTTGTGAACGGTTGTTAGCTTGTTGATTGTTCGGCTGTTCGGAACTTGTTTGCTAGTTGCTACTTGTCAACTTGTTTCATTGTGTGCATATCGTTGCTATTGTTGCGTCGAGCTCATTGTTTTAAGTGGTTACGTATATTGATATTCTCGTTTTATGTTACCGCTTCCCGATCATAATCGACACGTTCCCGTTCGAATTATTCCGTTCCCGATATCCCGTATTACCGGTTTCGTTTTCCCGTCCGGCCTTCCCGTTCCCGTTTCCGTTCCCGGCAAAAAAATACGGTAGCGGGAACGGTTAAGAGCCTTTTCCCGATCGTTCCCGATCGTTTTCATCCCTAATCCCATCCACATCCTCCATCCGCATCACGCATCGATGCCTGTCGCAAGCGACCGGCGGCGGAAGTCCTGCCGACGGCATGCTCCGGCGTGCAGGGCCACCTGCCGGCCGGCCGTCCGCCTGCTAGTCCGGCACGCAGAGCCACCTGCTATGCCAGCCCGCCGTCCCGCCTGCTATCCCTCCGCCCGCTCGGTTGCGGTCGGCCAGCGTGCGTGCCTGAGCGCGAGGGGGGCCAGCACACGTGCCTGGTCACCGAGATTGGGTGCGAGGGCGGCCAGCCCCCCTTGCAGCGCGAGCCTGGGTGCTTGGAGGCCCCTCGCGGCGCGCATGACCGGACAGCGGAGCCCCCTCGCCGGCATCAGGCCCTTCCGGCGTCCAATCTCGGTGATTTCGGCGGCAATTGATAGAAGATGGAGACCCCTCGATTCCTCAGTGACATTTTCCTGCAGGATCAAGCCAATCTTTCATGGATTCTTGATGGGTAAGTATTCTGTCATTTTTTCCCTAGGGTTAGTGCTAACTATGGGCTTCTATTTGCTAAATAAACTGTTCCAATTTGTGCCATTGTTCTGTAGCTGTGCGTGTAGATGCTTACATGAAGTTTAATGATGATGACACTAGTGGGTATTGTAATGCATGCAACATTTCTAAGATTTTAGACAGAGATAGCACAAATTGGAATGATTTGCTGCTTGACATTGGTATTGAAATTAAAGTTGGCCATAAACACAAGTTACGTGTCACCTTTTGGAACAAAATGAGTCGTAGTTATGAAGAGATTACTTCTGACCAGACACTTGATGCAATTGACATGTATCGGGAGATAAGGAGGCACTCATTGCAAGTTTGTGTTATGAAAAAGAATGAGTTTGATTCCATGCATGATATTGAGCGGCAGCAGAGCATGCCTTGCTTGTTGCAGGGAAGCACCAGTGCCCTAGCCACCCAGATTAGTGCACAATCTCCAGTTGAAATTGCACCACCCCTTTTTTAGAGCCTCCTGTTCAGAGCAGCACCGAAGTGGCTTGGGTAGATGATGATGTAGAGTATCTGAGTATGTGGGTCTAGATGATGAGGATCGTTTCAAAGCTTTACTTTCTGATGGATCTGATTCTGAATCAGTAGCTTAGAGGATGACATAGAGTGTGTTGATTCTGAGGATGACTTGGTTGTGGGGGATGATGAGACAATTGTCCATGCAACCGACTTAGAGGACCCAACAATACAAGTTGGTATAACTTTTGAGGATGGTGATACTTTTAAGAAAGCTATTAGGCAGTATGCAATAAAAGGTGAATATGAAATTGCATCTTCCTATCCTGAGTCAACAAGATATAGAGGCTATTGTAAAGCTGAAGGGTGCAAGTGGCAGATACATGTATCACAGCTGCAGGATGAAAGGACTTGGAAGGTACTAACCAGTTCTTTTACCTTTTTTTTAACATTTTTGTGTACTGAATTTTTGTTTGCATTTTTTACAGATAAAGAAGATACTTGAACCACACACTTGCCAAAGCACTGGAAAGGTTGAAAAGAACAACATGGCAACTAATCATTGGGTTAGAGATAGGGTTCTTGATTGGCTTGCAAAGGATCCTACAATTGGGGCTAAAGCACTACAAAAAAGACTAGAAGAACAATATCACATGCGATTGTCATATTGGGTGGTATGGTATGGAAGAAATAGGCTTTGGAACAGCTCAAAGGGAAGTGGGATGACAACTTTGAGCATATTTTTAGTTTCAAGGCTGAGATAGAGAAAACAAATCCTGGCAGCATTGTGGACATTGAATATGAGCGAATTAGGGAAAAAAATTGAGATTCACAAGAATGTTTATTGCCTTGAAAGCCTGTGTGGATGGTTTTTTAAATGGCCGCAGGCCTTTCCTTGGCGTGGATCCACATATTTGACTGGTAAATGGAAGGGTCAACTTGCATCTGCGACTGCTATTGATGGGCATAATTGGATGTTTCTGGTGTGTTCTGGTGTGTTTGGTTCAGAGACAACTGAAAATTGGTCTTAGTTTTCCAGCAGACTTTATCAAGCTATTGGGTCACCTCCCGGCCTAGTGATCTCAACTGATGCAGGAAAAGGTATTGATTCTGCCGTTACTCAAGTATTCAGAAGTGGGGTTGAGCATAAAGAGCGCATGAGGCATTTAGTTGCAAATTTCCAAAAGAGATTTCGAGGAGAGGTCTTTGACAAGCACTTGTGGCCAGTATGTAGATCTTTCCAAAGGCACAGGTTTGAATAGCATTACAATCTCATGTATGAAGCATGTCTGAAGCCATGAAGTGGATACATGATAACCATAAGCACCTTTGGACAATGCTCTTGTTCTCTGAAGCAAGTAAGTGTGACTATGTCACAAATAACATAGTTGAAACATTCAACAACTGGATTAGACATGCAAAATCCATGCATGTAGTTGAACTTATGGATACGATAAGACAACTATGCATGGAAAAAATGTTCTTGAGAAGAAAAATTGCCAGGAAGCTTGAAGGCAAGATATTACCTAATATTATGAAGGACCTCAACGAAAGGAGCAGGGGGCTGAAATATGTATGGAGGTATTCACAAGATGTTGGCAAAGATGATGAAATGTTAGGTGAGGTAGAAGGTGTCACGAGGTATCTAGTTCATTGGAGGCATGTTGTTGATCTTCAGGAGAGGACATTGTTGGCGATCATTAACTCATATCTTTTGATCGCTAACAGCGTGAGAAAATGGATAAAATCATGAAATACCATAGCTCTAGGACTTTATTCTCACATGTTCCATGAGTTTTGTTGAGTATTTGGTGCAGGGAGGCAGCAGACCAAAATTCAGCCCAAACCGAGGAAACTCTGGTTTGGTCGCACCATGGCTGAGCCCAATTTAGATCATCTTCGGCCACATGCAAGGAAACACAGATGGAACACATCCCATGCGTTGGTTTCGTGTTGGTTCGATCCGAGGGACACGATGGATCACCCAAGGATTCATGGGCCTACAACCTTAAAGCAAACGACTTCATTCATCAGGAACCTACCTAGGGGAACATCACACACCGTCCAGGCATCACGTCGGTGGAACGGAGGGCCAAACGGCCCTGGGTGTGCTGCGCCCGCACCACACCTGGTTCGGCCGCACCAACTTAACCGCCAAGCAAGAGCAACTGCCTAGGACAGGAACTTGCTGACCTCAGGGAGCATTCTGGAGCGCAGGATCACGAAGTCGGTGGATCTTGTGGTGCGGCCGCACCAGGTGCGGT
Organism: Panicum miliaceum; assembly: GCA_032594955.1. Classification (NCBI taxonomy): domain Eukaryota; kingdom Viridiplantae; phylum Streptophyta; class Magnoliopsida; order Poales; family Poaceae; genus Panicum; species Panicum miliaceum. The sequence continues at coordinate 16,623,916 of CM064062.1, forward strand.
TCGATCGCACCAACATTTCCACCGCCTCAGCTGCCCTTTGGCTACAAGTAGCCCCTCACTTTTTAGGCATTATAAATACCTTGGTTCGGGGCAGAAGCAAAACACACAAGTGAAGAGAAGCTCCAAAGCGAAGCCCTGCAGAATATAGAAATAGAAAATAGGGAGAGAGGCGAGGTGAGAGTGCCGGGAGGAGCCGGAGCGTCGGCCCCTCTTCCACCTTGTACCTCGGCGGATGCAGCTCAGCTTCGAGTGAAGTCCGGGTCTTGTATGGTAACTCTAGTCTTTCTATTTAATTAAGCATTAGTAATTACTTTCGTTGTCTGCGGGTTCCTCGTTCATCGTTTAGTAAGTTATCTTACTAGCTTTGGGTGCTTTGCTCTAACGTGGAGTAAAGTAGTTATCGACCGGTGTAGGCGTGGTGTCTAGATCTTAGATTACGTTGGTTTGCACCCAACCCCACGGATAGTTGTGTTAGTCGGCAGGTGGTGACAACCCTATTCAGCCTACGTATTCCACCACGTGAGAGCGGTTGGTGCTGTAGGACTTAGGAGTAGACCGCACAAGTTCCTCTTCTCATCCCTTTCTAGAGCTTGTCCCGTCCGAGCGCCCGAAGTAGACTGTAGAAGTAACCTCTAATCCCCTCAGTTGATTAGTCATACTTAGTTTATCTGCAAGTACCCTCTCTACCCTCTATCCTTTACTCTCTTCCTTCATAGTCAACCTTACCCCCAGAGGAATCAGCTAGGATTAGTACACTTCACGTTCCCCGTGGAAATCGATACTCTGGAATACTTCCGGGCGAAAGCTACGTTGGTATTCGTACGCTTGCGGATTAATCTAGTAGGCTTACGAAGTGCCAACAAGCTTTCTGGCGCCGTTGCCGGGGAACGGTAGCTGTTCTAATCCGAACCTAGTTCGTCTGTGTATCATCTTATACACATGGATTCAACTCTTACCTTAAATCAATTCTCGGCTCCAAGGGGCGAGTACTTTGAGCCTCCATCATCATCACACCCCATCCATACACCCGGCTATGAGCTGCATCCCGGCTTCATAGCCATGGTTCATGAACAATCTTTTGCTGGTTTCGAGGATGAGAATCCATATACCCATTTGCGTGAATTTGAACAACTTTGTTCATGTCTCACAATAGCGGGTATGAACCAAGAAACATTGAAATGGAAACTCTTCCCATTCTCTCTGAAGGGAAGAGCGAAACAATGGTATTCTCTCTCCGTAAAAAGTGCAGAAGGAAGATGGGAAGCATTAAGGGATAAATTTGTCTAGCTTTTTCCCCCATTCCTAAGGTAGTTAGTCTCCGACTTGAGGTCCTTATGATCAAGCAACAAGATAAGGAATCATTAGAAGTAGCCTGGGACCGTTTCAAACATTTGTTGGCTTCTGGATGTGACCTTAATTTGGCAGAACCCGTCCTCTTGCAACATTTCCGACAAGGTCTCAACCCAGAATCAGCCACATTTTTAGAAACTTCTGCGGGGGGATCATTTCCTCATTTGACACCGGCTGAAGGGCGGTCAGTACTGGATAGAATCCAAGAAAATACTCCCTACACCGACATTCATGATGAACCCTCCGAAGAAGAACCCACGGAGCAAGCACTTGAAATATCGGTATCCGAAGAAGCAACTACTTCACATTCCATATCCTTTGAATCTCTTCCGGTATCCACACCCAGCACGTTCTCTAAACCCACTTCTCAACCGTTTATGGACCCATATGATTCACCTTTAGATCTTCCCTACACCTTTTACGATGAGTTATTCCATGATTTCGGTAATGCTTCAAAGCAAACGATAATGGAAAGACACATGACACAAGGGGATAAAAAGGTCCATACGCCTGACCCAGAAGAAATACGACTACAAAAAGAGAACTTGGCATATTTCTCTGCTATTACAAGTCGAGAATGGTTGAGAGAAGCAGAAAGCAATGATCAAGTTGTGCAACTATATCCCTAGCCAAAATTTCTCCAAGGCCAAGTAGGAGGAATCTCTTACCAAGATGTGATCTACGACCCAAGGGTTGAAATCAATAGCATTTCTCGATCCTTGGTAATAGATTCTTTCCTCAAAGAATCTTTTTCATTCTCTCAGAAATGTCTCCAATGGTTCATGGGTAAAATTTTGGAGACTGAGGGAGTCCTTAGGGTCATTAATACGAAGATTGGAGAATGGGGGATCTTCTTAGATTTCCATATCTTTGATATCCCTCAAGATGATCCACCATTCATTCTCATCGGAAGACCCATTGAAAGGTTCATCAATAGTGTTTTTACTCAAGGTGAGGATAACTTGTATCATCTTGATGTTTGAGATGCACCCAGAGAATGTCATAGACAATCTATGATGGAAGAATATGTTTGGTCTATGGACATTCTTGGGGCATCAACTCTAGAGCCCGACAACCAGTCAACGAGCATGAAAGTTTCATTCTAGAAGAACCACTAGACCCATGCTCACCTAAAAAGCCTCTAGAGTCAATTCACAGTGCTAAGGGCACATACGAGAGCTACATCCGTCCTATGCTCACTGATCTGAATGACTTTAAAAGGATGGTTGTAGATGCTTTTGTCTATCATAAATATTGCAAATCTCGTAGTGGTTTTTGGCACATGTGTTGCAGCTAGAACTTTGAAGATCCATCAAGCGACGTCGCCAAGGTCAACTGTAACATGAAAGTTTCACAAGGTCGAGCTTTTGACCATAGACAAGCACTGCTGGGAGGTACTCCCTCCGTCCCAAAATAAATGTAATTGTAGGACTAGGCACGTAAACCAAGGCTAGTTGTAAAATTACAAAAATATCCCTTGTCTTTTATGAGAATCATCTCGATACTAGCTTGTCTTTTGTGGTAGAAACTTTCGGCGGCGAATCGGCCGATTTGTCCTGAGGAGCGCGTCGGCGGCGAATCGGCCGATTTGCTGTAGAGATGATCGGCTATGGGTCAGCCGATGATCGTATAGTAATTGTAAAGAGAACTGCTAGAGCAATCTAAACAACTACTATAGAAGCAACACTTGAAATAGATCTAATCGGCTGTATGGCGATGAATCGAAGGAGAACAATGACGAAGCCGATTACCCTGATTTCAAGCTGGATAACTGGTGATAATACTAGAATAACAGGTAAAACTTGCAATTCTAGTAAATATCGATAACTTGTGAATAAATCCAAACGAAACCACAGCGATGCGCCCGTAGTTAAAGCTCGGATATTACTCGATAAGCGGAACCTACCAATTGGCCGGAGATCAGGTTGATGCAGCCCTGCCAATCCGTACGAACTCGTGGAAGAAGAAAATATTGGCGAAGTCGCCGACTTGAAAGTAAAGTACTGGTAAAAAGTAGAAGTGTTTTGTTGATTGATATGTTGATATTTCGCAAAGCCCTAGCGACTCCTATTTATACCCTGAAACTAGGACTCCTGGTCGATTACGACTTGTTACAAGCTTATTTAAAATAGGAAAACTACTATATCTATAAGAACTTTTAAAAAGGAAACGGACTCCCGCAGAATCTTCCGCCGCCGTTTCCTAATCCAATCAGGACCTCTTCAATTGCTTTCCGGCCGACTTAGCATGTCTTGTTGACCAGCTTTTGACCAGGATCTTTTGGAATAATCATATCCTGTTGGCATAGGCTGCGCCACCAATCGGCCGATTTTCAACTGTTACCTCTATCGGCCGATTCCTTACTGTAGCTTTCAGATCTGCTTCATCGGCCAATCTTCTCCTCCTGACGCCAATTCAATACGTGTCAAAATCTGGCGTCAACACATGTGCTTGCTCCTACTGCCATGTGTTTGCAGCTAGCGGACCAATCAGTTCACTACCCCGTGGGGATCGCCGAAAATATTCCGGTGAAAATCCGGAACTTTTTCGTCCGCGTAGACTTCGTCGTCCTAGACATGGAAGTCGACACCAAGACCCCTCTCATCCTAGGGCGGCCATCCTTGAGCACAACAAACACACATATCGATGTGGGAGCCGGAGAAATCCAGCTCAACATCAATGGGCAGAAAGAGAAGTTCTCCTTCAGACCAAAGGTAGAACAGTGCTCCCAAGTCAAGACAGTCAACCGGAAACAACAATCCGAGAAAAAGCTTGTTTAAGAGCCCAAGAAAAGATCCAAGAAGAAACCGGAGGATCTAGCTATTCCTGCCATTGAAAGCCTCATCGAACTCGTAGAAAGCATACGAATTCGAGAGAAGGAAATCAAGGTGCACAACCAAAGAAATGCGAAGCAACTGATCCAACGTAAGAAATTTCTAGAATCAGAGATGAAAGATGTCGAATCAGCTACGCCCACAAAGAAAGTGTGGCGTGAGAAAAGTGTCACCACCGACAGTAACTCCAGCAGGTGATGACAACCAAGCTCAAGGAACAGAGAGTCCCGCTCCAGACTCAAAACCCGAGCTCTCGCCATGAGGTACATGGTCGTTATCCATTCTTTCATTTGCATATAGGATAGTTTAATTCTTTCAATCTTCATTTAAATCATGGCATGTTTAAAATTCTGCAAAATGCATCTTTATTTTTTGAACTGTTCTTTCAATTTGCATTGCATAGAAAAATGAAAATTTTACAGCCGGCCCCACTTGTCATCCCCTGGCCGGGGTGCAGCTCGTGGAAGTTCCACTAACATGCAGGGACAGGAAACATGGTGCATTGCACCCATGATTGTTCATGTGGAGGGCCAATTAACCCCATCATGGATGGTTGGCCTCCTTTGCGCCGCAAACGTCTCATCATGCAGGAAAAACAACGAAAGGCAGCAGCAATTGTGGAGTGTGATCGGGGGCAAATGTGCAGACGAAGGAAGATCATGAGGCGGCACATGCTCAAGCCGTTCGGCCCCATACAGGCCGGCCGACCTCCATTCACCAGTGCTGTCAAATCGGCACCAAAATGAGGCACCTCCACCTAACAACCTACACATAGGTTCATTAGCTGGAGCTCGCAGCGCCATCCATGGCGCTGGCCGGCCTGGCCCAGGCCGGCCTGCCTGCCCCCTGCGCCTGGCTATAAAAGCCGAGGTCCGCAGCGTATGTCGTCGCACCACCAGCTCAGGTTCTTCTGTCCTTTCTCGAGCTCGAGTTCCCTTCTCCCTCTCTAAGCTTCTTTAGTTAATTTAGCCCTTGGGCTAATTAAGTAAGGAGCTTAAATGCTGCACCCACCAAAAAACAAAATAAAATTAGTGCTAAACCTTCGCTTTAGCCATAGAAAAATACCAAAAATATTTCCCTTTTCGTCTGAATAAATCTCTTGGCGCTTGAACGAGAACATTTGTGGAGGTTGATCCCCCACAAGGACGACTAACGACTAACTCTTTTGTTTAGTCCTTCGGGTATTTCCTTTGTGCGTGCGCTAACTTTTTGCAGGCAACATGTGGACGGCGGCGAAGAATAAGCTCAAGAAGCTCAGCGCTCGCACGGGACGACATCCTCCATGGATAATATGTCGGTTGGCTCAAGTCACCAGGATACTGACTCCCAGGAGGACGCAACCCCCACAGTGCCAAGGAGCCACGTTCAAGGTCGTATCTGTGTGCTGACTTCTGTTGAACAGCTCGTGCCGCGGAACGACTACGAACGGGAGTCATTGGATCTGCTGAAGAATCTGATGTACCACCACGTCAGGATCTTCGAACCCCTCTTTTTCATAAAGACTGGTTTGAAGGCGGACATGACCCGAGCATTCATCCATGTGGGGTGGTACAACTTCGCCAACATGACGGAACCAGGTTCGAAATTTCTCACTATGGAATTCCTCATGACTCTCAGTTTCGAAGAAGAAGGTAATACCACTTATATTTACTTCCGTTTCTTCGATGAGTAATTCAAATTAACGACAAAAGATCCGAGTATTTTGGCTAAAACATATAAATATGATCGGATCACTTGGTGGAACGAAATTTCTGAGGAACTTGTGAGTAGCAAGAATAGCATAGTTTCTATCCATCACCCTACTCTCAGGATGTTAGCAAAGTGGATTGGCATGGTGGTGCACCCGCGCTCCGATCTGCGCCTTTGCAGTCTCCCCGAGCTGCAGTATCTCTTTGCGATGGCAAAGAAAATAAAGCTCTCCCCAGTTATGAGCATGCTTGCTCACTGGCAGAAGATGATCGCCGATAGGAGCCCCATTGATATCACCACCTTGGTCACGCGTATTGCTACACATGTCAAGGCGCTGGATAATGCCCAGGTCACTTACTTGTCAGCTACTTACTGCTCTAAGGTAGATTCTCCTATGTCATTCGGTCATTGCCTGGTCATTTATCCTATCATTTATCTGGCTTACGCCCGCTATCTACCTGGTGATTAGCCCCAGTAAACTTTACCATCCATTCAATCGATACTCTTTAGACCATAACACTTCCCCGTGGAAATTCGATACCCTGGAATACTCCAAGGTGAAGTTCTACAACGGTGTATTCTATGCGCTTGCGGAATATCTATTCTATTGGGCATAAGAAACATCAACAATCCTATCTATCATATCTGTCTTACCCCTGCTAGTTAGTCGGTCGATATCTCTAGTAAAGTTTGTCACTCGATTCTTTGATACTCTTTAGACCATAGTGCTTCCCAGTTGAAATATACGATACCCTGGAATACTCTTGGCGTAATGCCATAGAGGCACACCCATGTGCCCTACCGCGATGTCGTGGCGAGGGGCGTCAAGTGCGCGGTCACCATGGCCGCGCCATGGCCATGTAACACACGTGCGTGCGCGAGCGTGGCGAGGTGGCGAGCAGGCTCAGCAGGAGGTGTGGTGGCGAGTCAGCGGCAGAGCGGGCGGTGGCTCGAGCGGCGCGAGAGCAGGGATGCAAGGCGGCTCGTCGGTGGGGTAAACGTGGCGGGGTGCGACGCCAGGGCGCTAGTGCTCGACGTACGTGCACGGCGAGGCAAGGTAACACGCGTGGGGTCTGGTGTCCCAGGTCCGCGGCGATGGTGCGTCGGCGTGGTAGGGTAGGCCAGGTAGCATGGGGGTCTAGGTGAGCGCGTGCGCGAGCTCTCGGTACAGCCGAGGTCGCAGCACGACCATGATGCACGCGCAATACTCCGGTGAACCGGGCCGCGACACCATCGGGCTGCAACGGGGGTCTAGCGAGCGGCAACAGTGTTGGGCTCCTGCATAAGAATGGCGAACGGGGGATCCTAGGGTTGTTCTAAGGAGGGCTCATCGGCATGGCTGCCGGCAGCACGAGGAAGATGGCGAAGGGGGTAGCACGATCGGGCTCACCTCTTGGGCTCGAGGTCGAGGCGCAGGCGAGGTGATGCCGTGTTGTGCAGTGCAGCAACATCGTTGTTGGCGTACATGCGCAGGCTCGGGTGCGTGGTCCGGCGGCGGCGACTCCTCGGCCTCCTCTCCCTTGGCGTGGCGTCGTGGTATCGGTGGCGGCGTCGGCTCCCTCGGCGGAGCTCCTTGTCCTTGGACCTCTTCTCCATGAGCTCCCTCTCCTCTCCTTACTCTCCTTCTCTTCTTGGGTGCAGCGGCGGCGGCGGATTTGGTGAGAAAATCCCCAAGGGACCTAGGGTTTCGGCGGCGGCTGATTAGGGTTTATATAGGAGCGAGGCTAGGGTTTCTGGGGGTGGCTCGAGAGGACGGCGAGGATCCTCGGTGTCCATGCCACGGATGCGTGGCGCGAATTCAAGGGATCCTAGGCTAGGGTTTCTAGGGCGCGGGGCGGTCTAGGCGCGGCGCGGGGCTGGGTGGCTGATAGCGGGAGGGGCAGCGCGGAGGTGACGTGAGCAGTGGCAAGCGAGGCCGTTGGGGCCTTTGGCGTGGAGCGGGAGCGGGCGCGGCGATTGCGGAGCGGAGCAGAGGAGGCGCGGGTGGCGTGTGCGGCGTGGGCGAGAGGAAGAGGAAAGCTGACAGGTGGGTCCCACCCGTTAGTCGCCGCGAGCACGGCGAGGAGATAAGGATGAGGGGGTGCGGTGCGGGGTAGCTGGCATGCGGGCCCTGGTTGTCGGTGAGGCAGACCGCGCGGAGCTGGGTTGGGCCGCCCGCTGGGCCGATGTGCCGGGTTCTCAGCAGGCCGCGCACTGCGGGCAGGCTGGGGTGGCATTGGGCCTTGCTGGCGTGGCATCGGGCCAGGCCAAGCTGGTTAGCTGGGTAAGTCAGCTGGTCTGGTCCTTGGGTTGGGCTTCCGTAGGGTAGGACCTTGGGTTAGGGTTCGGGTCTAAATGAGCTAGGGTTTTTGACTAGGGTCAAATCGAGTTAGGGTTAGGGTTTTAGGTGGGGCCACTTTAGGATAGTTAGCCAGGTTAGTTGATTAGTGGGGTTAGTTGATGAATTCAAGTTGAGGGCTCAACTCAAATTGAATTCCACACAAGTTCGAGCAATCAAAATAACCCCAAAACAATTTGATTAAACAAGGCACATCCACAAACCCCAAATAGACTCCAAGCAACTCACTCTAGCTTTATTGTCCTTCTAATTAATTAGATTTTATTTTCCTAGGAATTTTAGAGAGAAAAAGCATTAGCCTTAAGTTATACTAGCTGCTTCTGAGTTCTCTTCCTTGGTTGCTTCTATCAAGGTGCTAGCTAATACACTTGTTGAGATGTAGAAAAACATAGGTCATAAAGGAGCAAAAGAGTGATGAGTGTTTTCACGCTATTCATCATCATGAGCAGCTGCTCATTGACACTTTACAGTACCAACAACGTCAATCGGACTACTAATTCCAATACCTGATTAGCATATTGACGCAATAGTTCCACCGTCTCTACCAGATCGGAGCATTCCTCGAGCAAAGCTTTAGAGTCCGCTTGTGCCTCAATCACTACGCTCGATGGCAGTTCCAGGACTGTTCCAACAGATTCCGCAGCCGCGTGCTCCAGTGTTGGACTCTCCATGGTTGCTGCATATATCTTCGTCCTTCGGCACCCCATCACCTTCCTTGCTTGGATAGTCCCAATCTGCTTCGACTCAGCTTGCCTCGGCATCCGTTTCTGAGACAGCCAGTGTGCCACCCTGAAAGGACCTTTGATGTCTCCTAGAGGGGGGGGTGAATAGGGGGGTTCTGAAATTTTACACAAAAACTTGTAGCAGAATTAGTAAGCTTCAGACTCTCTAGAGATTTTGGAGTCTCCGAAACTTCCGAAGTTTCGGCAGAAATCTTCGGAGTCTCCGGAACTAGCACAAACTACAAAACGCGCCTATGGAAACCACAACCAAAAGTTGAGCGACGATTTACCATACAAGGGTGAGTTGTTTCCAAGCTATTTCACTAGATACTTGCAGCTCAAACCTTCTCTAAAGATAGATCAAGGTAAACCTAGAAAGGAGCTAGCACAAGCAACAAGTAGTGAAATCCACAAATCAAGAACAAGTGACACAAGAATTTGTTTACCAAAGTTCAGAGCCCTTCACGGGTTCCTACGTCTCCGTTGGGTGCTTCCAAAGAAGCTGGGTCACTCTCAACCCTTTCCCCACTTCACTTCTTAATTTCTTCCCTTGCGGAGGCGAAATCAAGCCTTCACAAACTTCCCGCGTCACACCACAAGCTTGGGTGCTCACCAGGCAACGCCTAGCCGTCTAGGAGGCTTGACCTCCAAGAGTAACAAACACCACGATGATTTCTTGCTATGAACTTGGGTGCTCAAGAATGGATTTGCTCACTTTCACTTAGTCTTCCTCCCAATCTCTCTCTCAACCCCAACTCACTTCTCTTCTCAAATCTCTTGCAAATCTATAGTGGGGAGAGCTTCTTAGGGCTATGGATATGTGTATTTCGTGGAGGAACTCAGCAGCCACAAATGGGAGGGGGTGAGGGGTATAAATACCCATCCCCCAGAAACTAGTCATTGGGCTGTTAAGTTCCGGAATCTCTGAAAAATCTCCGGAGACTCCGGACCCAAAAACTAGCCGTTAGGTTCAAAAAGGTCCGGAGACTCCGCAAAAAATGTCTAGAATATCCGGACAAAGTTAGCATTTCTTTTCTCAGAATTCTTCAGAATCTCCAAAGAAATGTCTGGAATCTTCGAAATCTTCGGAGTTTCCGCAGGTCAACTAGACACCTTAGGTAACCTAAGAGAAAATGCCATCACATTTTACTCCGGACTCCGAATTTGATGATCTTGGGCTCAATGGAAAGCTTATTCAGAGGACTACCCATTCCAACTGAAATCAATATCCAAGACCATCAGGTGCATGTGTTGTGATAAATGTTTCTCTCATGTTAGCACTTGAAAGGTTAGGTTGGAGGACCGAGTCACAAGCAAAGCTATCAACGTCTCATCCCTCTTGATAGAACGACATTACCTATACTCAAGATCAAATAATAAACACAATATCATCCTCTTGAGCTTGAATACTTTCACCATGCCGCTTTTCTTCAGTATCACACTTTGAGGGTTTGCAAACATTTTCTTTGCCTCTTTCTTAAGCATTATCCTTCTTGAGCTAGTGCCTTGAGTTTATTCATCATATATGATCAATAATCAACTTGACATCCTCAAGACACCTAAATCCATATGATGCAACGATGATTCATGCTTAGCAACTTGTGACTATCCATGGCCTTAATTGGTCCATAAATGCTAGCAATAACTTGCTTCTTCACCCTAGCATGGGTTCATTGGCGCCAAGCCCTTTGCTTGCCCTTCTCCCTTGCTTAATACCTCATAGCCAAGTTCTTTCTAACCCATAACCATCTTTCCATCTTTAATCACATGTAGCCTTGCATCAAAACATGTACTCATTGAATTTCATTTCTTCAACAAATAAATTTATATACCAATTTTGTGATCAAGTAACCAAGAATCTTCGCTTCTATTGAAATATTATGCTATTGATCACATCTCTTCCTTCTTGATCAAAATATCAATGCACTATCAATCTTTACTCATCCATACAAGCAAGCCATCATTGAGACCAAATAATATCCATAAATGCGATCGGTTCTCGAAGCATGGCAATGACTACAACAACAACAAGCGGAGCAACGACCACTGCATCGACAGAAGCCAGCGGGATTACTCGGGATCTTCCTGAAAGCGCAAGCCAAACGATCTCATCGCGGCTGTTGATCGCGCCCCGTGCGGCAAGAAGACGTCCAATCTGCAAGAGGAGTTCGATAAGCTCATGCAAAAGCAAAGCCCATGGCACCCACACTCCAAGCACTCAGCTTTCGAGTGCTACCAGCTTCGATGGTCCCTCAACGCTCCGCCCTTGGAGAAGGGCGAAAAGAAAAAGAAGAAGGACAAGGACGATGAAGACCCGGAGAACAAGACAAACGCCACTGAGTTCCCGGACGTGTCCAAGATCATCAACATCATCTTTGGCGGGGAATCAGGATTTGTCTCAAAGAGGACTCAAAAGCTTCATCGCCGCGAGATCATGTCCGTCTATCCGGCGGTACCACGACCCCTTCGGTGGTCGGAGGTCCCCATCTCGTTCTCCAGGGCTAATCAGTGGACTAGCTTTTCTGAGCTGGAAAAACCCCCGCTCATCATGGACCCAGTGATCACGGACGTCAGACTCACCAAAGTACTCATTGATGGGGGCAGTGGCCTTAACCTCATCTTTGCGAGTACTTTGAGGAAGATGGGGGCGAACTAATTGACATGCTCACCTCCAACAAGGTTCCCTTCTACAGCATCGTACCTGGGAACGCAGCTACGCCCCTTGGCACGGTAGTCCTCCCCGTCACCTTCGGCACAAGGGAAATCTACCGTACCGAGTACATCTAGTTTGAAATGGCCGATTTTGAATCGTCGTACCACGCCATTTTGGGAAGACCCGCATTGGCCAAGTTCATGGCCGTGCCGCTCTATGTCTGCTTGGTCCTGAAGATGCTAGGAAAGAGTGGTGTTCTCACCTTTCGCAGCGACCAGGAGATGTCCTACGATTGCGACCGGAAGGCTATCGAGTACGCCTCAACTATGCATGTACCAGATACTTCAGGAGAAGTACTCATGGTTGCGCAACAGCTCTTCAAGATATAGCTAGAAATTCCCACGAAGAAGGCAAACCAGACCAAGCTGCAGCCTACTGGAGATTTCGCACTGAAGACCATCCAGTTGTAGGAGGTGGATTCGTCCAAGACAGCTCTGATCGGATCACAACTCGACTCCAAATAGAAAAGTGCGCTCATCAATTTCCTTAGGGCCAACCGAGACATATTCACATGGAAACCAACGGATATGCCAGGGGTGCCCAAGGAACTGATCGAGCATAGTTTAAAAGTAGATCCTGATGCTACCCCTAAGAAGCAGCGTCTCCATAGATTCGCTCAAGATGAGAGGGAGGCAATCAAAAAGGAGTTGGCTAAACTACTCGCAGCTGGTTTCATCAAAGAGGTGTTCCATCCAGAGTGGGTAGCCAACCCCGTCCTTGTAAAGAAGAAGAAGAATAATAATGAATGGAGAATGTGTGTTGATTATACCGATCTCAATAAGCACTGCCCGAAGGATCACTTTGGGCTACCGCGCATTGATCAAGTAGTCAACTCCACCACCAGTTGTGTACTCCTATGCTTTCTTGATTGCTACTCGGGCTACCATCAGATTGCCCCCAAGGAAGAAGACCAGATTAAGACTGCCTTCATCACACCCTTTGGGACTTATGCCTACAAGACTATGTCCTTTGGGTACAAGAACGCGGGGGCTACGTACCAGCGGGCAATCCAAATGTGTTTTGCAGATCAGCTACACCGCAATGTGGAAGCCTACATGGATGATGTGGTCGTAAAGACTAGAAATCCTGAGGACCTAATTGCAGACCTGGAGGAAACATTCAACAACCTCCGGAAGTTCCAATGGAAGCTCAACCCGACTAAGTGTGTCTTCGGCATACCGTTAGGGAAACTACTCGGGGTCATCATCAGTCACATAGGGATTGAAGCTAACCCAGAGAAGATTACCGCCATCATCGACATGAAGGCTCCAACAACGATCAAGGTCGTTCAGAAGTTAACAGGGTGCATGGCGGCCTTGAACAGATTCATATCACGGCCTGGAGAATGGGGCCTTCCCTTCTTCAAGCTCCTGAAGCAGAAAGACAAGTTTCATTGGATGGAGGAAGCCAAGCAGGCACTACAGGATCTCAAGCTACACCTACAGTCGCCTCCCATACTCACAGCACCACGTCCAGGCTAGAACTTGCCGATGTACATTGCCGCAACTACTCACGTGATCAACACAACAATTGTGGTAGAGCGCAATGAGGAAGGCCTTGCATTTGGCGTGCAGAGGCTAGTCTACGTCATCAGCGAAGTACTCTCTGAGTCGAAGGCTCGCTATCCTTCAATTCAGAAACTACTCTATGCAGTACTCATCACATCCAGGAAGCTCCACCACTACTTCAACGAGTACAAGATCTCAGTTGTTACTGATTTTCCGTTGGCGGATATTCTCCACAACCGGGATCCACTGACAATATATCCAAGTGGGTAGTAGAACTGGGGGCTCTCTCTATCGACTTCAAGCCAAGGACAGCCATCAAATCCTAAGCATTGGTTGATTTCATGGCTGAGTGGCGGGAAAATCAAGTACTAACTCCAGCCAGCCGGCCAGAGCATTGGACGATGTACTTTGACGGCTCGTTCAAGCTCAAAGGCGGTGGGGCAGGAGTACTTTTCATCTCTCCAAAGGGTGAACAACTCAAGTATGTCCTGCAAATCCTTTGGAAGGTGTCCAACAACGAAGCCAAGTATGAAGCGCTACTACACGGGATCCGCTTAGCAGTCTCCCTGGGCATCAAATGACTATTCGTGTACGGCGATTCTCTGCTTGTCGTGCAACAAAGTCAACAAGGAGTGGGACTACACAAAGGAGGAGATGGACGCATATGTCATGGAAGTGCGTAAGCTGGAGAACAAGTTTGCAGGCCTCGAGATTCATCATCTCGTCCGGGATAACAACATTGGAGCAGATGTACTCTCCAAGCTTGGATCTACTCGGGCCCAAGTCTCAGCGGGAGTCTTTGTCCAAGAACTCAAGGAACCATCGATCAAGACCACGCCTTAGGTAACCACCAGCTCGGGACCCCTAGATTCCAATCGGGAGGTCATGATGGCGGCGGTTGATTGGCGGGAGACCTATGTCAACTTCATCAAGGAAAAGAAACTACCTCCTTGGGTGACAAAGAAGAGCGCAGAAGCAATCAGCATTATGAGGCGCAGCAAAGGGCTTGTTCTGGTCGCCGATAAGCTCTCCAAGCGCGGAACAAGCTCTAGAGTACTTAAGAAGTGTGTCCCGAGTGCTTGGGGCTGCAACATTCTACTTGAGATTCATGAAGGAACCTGTGGAAATCACGCAACATCCAAGACACTAGTCGGGAAGGCCTATAGGGCATGTTTTTTGTGGCCAACAGCAGTTTCTGATGCTAAAGATCTCGTATGCAAGTGCCAGAACTGTTAATTCTTCGGCAAGCAGTCTTGCATCCTAGCGCACAACCTCATCACTATACCTCCCTTCTGTCCCTTCGCATGCTGGAGCCTTGATATCATTGGGCCTCTTACAACAGCGCCAGGAAGTTTTACGCATGTGTTGGTAGCCAACGACAAGTTTTTGAAGTGGATCGAGTACAAGCCGATTACCAAGCTCACTCTAGACTAGGCAGTCGACTTCATCTTAGATATTCTACAACGCTTTGGCTTTCCCAACACCATCATCACAAATCTAGGCTCAAATTTTACTGCAAATCAGTTTTTAGAGTTCTGTGAAAATGCTGCAATAGAAGTCAAGTATGTGTCAGTTGCACACCCAAGGGCCAATGGACAAGTCGAGAGGGCAAATGGCTTGATCTTGGATGGCTTGAAGAAGAGACTCTATGACGAGAACAGCAAAAAGGGTGGCAAGTGGATATATGAATTGCCTCATGTTGTTTGGGGGCTTCGAACTCAACCGTCGAAAGCCACAGGGCATACTCCCTTCTTTCTTGTCTATGGGTCAGATGCTATACTCCCAGCAGATATCATGTGGCGCTCTCCCAGAGTTGAGATGTACGAAGAGGGGGAGGCGGACGAAGCTAGGCAGCTGGAACTAGATTCAGTCGATGATGCCAGATGCAGCGCCCTCGTCCAGTCAACCCGTTATCTGCAGGGAATTCGATGCTATCATGATCGCAATGTGCAAGAGCAGTCCTTCAGCATTGGTGATCTGGTCCTTCGCCGCATCTAGGACGAAACTGGGCTCCACAAGCTTAATTCTCGGTGGGAAGGACCTTTCATCGTCTCTGAAGTCACAAGACTAGGGTCATATTGCCTGCAGTACCCTGATGGCCAAGAAGTTCCCAACTCCTGGAACATAGAGCATCTCCGGAAATTCTACACTTAGTAGAAGTTGTAAACAATTTGCCAGCTGCATGCTAGCGTTAATATAAATAAAGAGTTTATTTCGTCCCAATTCGACTACTTTATGTATGTTTTAACTCGGGGGCTCTGCCACGAGTTCTTACATCTTTTCGCCTACATTTTTTACGACCACTTTTACTCAGGGGCTTCGCCACGAGTACTTATAATTAGCTCGTCTACTCTCGGGGGCTCCACCACGAGTACTCGACAGAGAGCGTTAAGGCACAAACCGAAGGGGCCAGCAAGCCCATTGCGTGGTTAAGTTATTCCTTGCCACACGTAGGATGTCAACAACTAAACCATTCAGTCTTCTAAGCCAAAAGGCTAGCCTAGCGCACCACTTGATCGGGTAAATCTAGGCTAAGCCCTCTTGCTCTAAATGCACTTTTATGGAATGTCAAGTTATTGACTACATCCAAGCCGATGCTCTTGGAGTAGCTTAACCCACAGGTATCCAAACACACTAATTCCTATGATCAAACCAGCGAACATCAAACAACGATATACGCTGAAAACGATCGAACAGGCAAATTTATATACATATCAACAAACAGCATAAGTGTTTCTCATAACACACTATTTTTCTACACCTAACCCTCCTGCTCCAGGCTTTCAGCTATTTTGTCGGCGATGGGCTCGACTTCTTCACGGTACTTTGTGAATTGCTCAACAGAGCAGTCGGCCGCCATGCTTTCTCCGAGTGGTTCTAGCTGTGCCTTTGGCCAGAAGGACTCCACCAATGCGAGCGCCTGGGCAATGTTGGTTCTGGTGGCCTCCGAGATATAGCTAGCGACCTTCTGGGGAGTTGTGCGAAGCTTCTCTAGTAGCGTCCGCTCATCAGCTTCACCTTCAGTGGGGGAGCTCCACCATCTCCATGACAACTTGAGCAGCGGTCTTGAAATATTCAAGCTCTTCTGCATGCTCGCCTTGTCCTCATCCATGGACTTAATTCTCTGCAAGGCGTCAGTGTCCTGGAGGATCTTCTGAAGGCGCTCGACGTCATCTGCGCCACGGTAAATGTTGACGCTCGCTACGGAAGAAGTTTGAGGGTCAATTTGATCATAAAATTGGGATGACTAGCATACTTAACTTGCATATTATCTAGAATAATATTGTTTCCACATTCCCCTTGGAGAATTTGCAATGCAGGGAAATTGAGCAGAAATTAAGTGTAAACAAGCACTTCAATCTAAGGCAAATGGGGTCGACCAATCAGAGCGCACCATTCAGCCTCCCATGGATCAAGGGGCCCACAAACAAGCACAACCGACCTAGGACAGACTCAACTCACCCACAGGAGTGACCAAGGCCCACGTGTCAGCACCATAGAAGAAGCTGGAGGCGGTGGTCCCACCGACCTTCCTCTTCCACGTGGAGCTCTCCCATTGGTCCTACATGTCGGTTCAGGGTGCTAGGGTGTGAAGGGGCACCGAGAAGCTGTTGCACACCCCTCTCACTCACCTTTATAAATATGAGGGGGTGCTACTAAATGACACACCACAAGTTGAAGCCTCTCTCAAGTTCCTCTCTTGCTTAGTCTTTAGGATAGTGAAGTTTAGGTGAAGTAGCTCTTCTTCGGTTCCCGAGTCTTGCCTAGGAGTGTTCGAAATGGGTTTTTCTCTTCCTCTCCTTTGTAATATTTGGAATTCCTTAATAGACTTATCTTCTAGTTTAGCATATTCGTATAGTATATGTTCTGTGTATTCGGATGTGTATGCTATGCTTAGTTTATATCTAGAACTTATATCTTGCATGATTAGACGTGGTAGGACTTCTCGGCTACAAAATTGGTTCCGGTATTCGCATGTTTGCTCTAGTGTGATGTTTGTCCATCCGAAGGGTGGGGGCTCCGCGCGGGGCATTAGAGTATCGCTTATTAGTGTAGACATGGTGTCTGGGCTAATCCGTGTTGCTGGTGGGGCTCTATACCATGGTTAGATGAGGTAGGCGGCAGGTGGTGACAGTCCTATCCGTCCAGCTTAATCCTCCATGTTCGTGTAGTAGCTGTAGGAGGTGCATAAAATAGCCGTGAGGATCCAATGGCCACCTAGCCATATCCTGTGCGGTCTCCTGGTGATGCCTGGGGCCTAGAGCCCGTTCCTAGTCATGTATATGTATGTGAGTACTTAGTATAGACGGTATGCTTAGTTTGGAGTACATAAGTCCTTATATTAGCTTTCTTCTTCCTTTCTCCCTTCCTGTAAGCTTTGCATAGAGTAGAACTTGAGTAACTTGTGTGTCACACTACCTCTTTACCATATATATTATCTTACCCCTATTTATTCAATAGAATATCCATGCTAGAACTAATCAGCACACTAATCTATTCCAGTAACCGTCGCCTTCCCTACGGAAATATAAATACGACCCCGTACTCACGGGTAAAATGCTACAACAGTATTTCGTGCGCTTGCGGGTCCTTCTGTAACGTAAGAAATACTCCACAACATTTCTGGCGCTGTTGCCGGGGAATGGATTTTATGTGCATACTTGGTGACTGTGTTATAAAATGCCAACAATAAACAAGGTTCTTCAGATCAATAATCATATTCTCTTTCTTTTTCAAAGTGTATTTGAGTTCTGTGAGCACAAGACAAGGGGAAGTACTCGGGAAGTTATAGAAGACTACTCGAACAACCGCCCACTAAGAAAAGCATGACAAAGCGGCGGGATACCTTTGTGTGCTTTGGAGATCGCCTTGTTCTTCTCGAGCAGCTCGACCTTCTCCTTCTCCAGATTCTTGATGTCGTTCTTGAGGAGCCAGGTCTCATGAGTGCGTTCATCCTTCAGCTTCTCCAGTTCATTGCGCAGCTCAACATTTTTGTAGATCTCTTGAGAGATTCTATGGTCTTTCTCTTGAAGCTGGCGATGGCCGTCCTCAATGAATTTTAGCTTATCAGACTTTTCCTGGGAGCGGTCCATCAGAGTCTACAAGACGAAAGTATGTCAGTCAATACTGATTATGCAAAAACACAGGATACAAACAACTATTCGAGGAAGATGAGTACTTACAGTGGTAAACTCGTACAAGTCTTTAAAAGTGTCGGCTAGGTGTTTTCTCTTCACCTTGGTCAGCATGGGATCTTCAAACAGATCAAGCTTGATGGCATGCTGCAAACTGTAAGGCGTCACGATCAGATATTCCTTCTTCGCAGCGGCTGCACCGGCATCTCCTGCGCTAGGGTTTGATATGCCCGCGGCTTCGGTCGTGTCGGCGCCAGGGTCCGAAGTACCCGTGGCACGTGCATCTCCTGCGCCTGGTCCATTGGGCGGCTCGCCTGCTACTTCACTCGCAGTCACTAGCCTAGCTTCGGGCAGATTAGTGCTGGGTGGTGGAGGAGGCTCAATGGGCTCACCTGTGGGCAGCTCTGGTGAGGGAGTATCGACTTCTACACGCTCCAGTTCGATTAGCTCCAGAATGGTTTCTTTCTCCACCTCGACATTGGTGGCTGGAGGAGGAGGAGGAGGAGCACCCGCCCCCAACGCTGCAGCATCCGAGGTCTTTTCAAGCTCGGGGGCTTGGACTGCCGGGGCACCGCCAGGCTCGTCCAAGCTCAGAGCAGAGGAAGGCCTGGATACAAAGCAACTACATCAAGCACTAGATAACAGAAATTACAAAAGTACAAGTTAAAGTACTCGAAACTTACTTGGAGGACCTCTTGGTCACCACCTTCTTCAGTTGAATTAGCCGAGGCCCTCCAGTACTTGACTTCCCTGAGTCGCCAGCAGGTTCCTTCGATGGAGCCTCCGAGGCGCTCGGCGGGATAATGTCGCTCGGGCTTGGTGTAACATCTTCATCTGAAGGGTCCGCCGCACAAGGCTGGACGTTGATAATTGGTGCGACATCATCCCCGATGGAACTAGTCTTCCCCCCATCCTTGGAGAGTTTGGAGGGGGGGGGGGGGAGTGTGGCAGAACCACCTGAATTAATCCGACTCAAGCGCGCTAACCATCACCACGAGGGCAATCAGGGCTAACTCGCACTTCAAACGGAATAATCCATTGGTCTGTCGGGTAACCTCCCGATACAACCATGGTTTTTGTTGATCGAAACCACACATACAAGTACTCACACGAAGGTGAGCCAAGAGGATACAACATTCCACAAATTTTACAACACAGGGTTCATCATAAATTATTATTACAACTGAGTTTGAGTTCGTAAAACAAGGTACTTCAGAGTTCAAAGTAATTGAGTTCTTCATAGTTCAATGCAGCGGAAAAATCAACGATAAACTACTCGACGATACAGGATGTCTCGATGAAGCCCATACGAGACATCACTCGGCATTATCATCATTGGCCGGGGACGCATCCCATTCCACCGACCAACCAGGAGGAAGGGTACACGGCCAAGTCAAACTAGCGATCATATCCTCGAAAGTATCACCTGAAACAAGGCACAAGCAAGACTGAGTATACTAATACTTAGCAAGGCTTACCCGACTAGTGGAATATACTTAGCCGACTTCTAGACATGCAAGGCTTTTTGGCTTGAGGGGTTTGTTTTGCAGAAAAGCATATACAAGTAGGTCCTTACTTTCAAATTTTGGCTTCAGATTCTAGTTTTCTTTAACCATTCTATGTAAGCAACTATCCAATATCATACATGGTGAAAGAACTAATTTTTCATCCAACAAGATTAATCATCATCATTGTTCCTCTTCTTACTCTATGTGGTAAAAGGGTCAAGCAGTCTCAATAACCGTGAGAAACGGACCATTCGAATCAAATTTCTTAACCTTGCAAGTGAAACCTAAACACACGTCACGTGGTTACTCCCAGAGTCACACGTGCAACTTTTTCCTTCAATTCCCGCTTTACGGAACAGGCCCACCGCCCTCGACTACACGTCCCCATGGACCACGGACCCAACCGGGCCATGGCAGCACATGCACCCGCCATTATCTAGATGTGAACGAATTCAAGACGGTGGGGAGTATATTCCGGCCTCGGTTCAATCCAGTACTTAAGCTTACCGATTACCATATTCTCGGCATGTGGTTAGTACGTTCAAAGACTTAACCACCACTACCACACACTGCGGCCTTAGCATTTTTCACTAAACAGACGGGGCTTCAATCATCAACATAAACATCGTACCATAGCCCCGTCCGTCGACCTTATGATTGCAGCATGTAGTAAACATTCAACTCTTATATTCTCGCGAGTGACAGGAAATCACTCGACTTTTACCGGTGTCCTATTAGCATGGCATTCTATCGAACCTTACATCTAGTGTTCAGAGCATGGGTACCTAGGATCATGCAACTAAGTTTTCATTCAACTCCTATAAACTTAATGCACAAGTAAAATAGAGTAATAAGTTGCATAAGTTTAGAAAAATAGGGTTCATGCTCTGGGCCTTGCCTTCTTGGGTAAAGTTAGCTTAGGGCTCGTCCGAACTTGGGTTCGGGTCTTCAAAAGCTTCAGTTAGATTCACTTGAGCTTCACGCTGCTCACTCTTGGTCTCGGGCACTAGCTCGTACGTTCCATCGGCGAGAGTAGTCGATTCTATATGAATGCACAAGTGTAAGTTGTAGTGATGGTATATGACGATTATTTTCCTTCACGATAAAGTTGCAGTCCACAAAGATAGATTTGGTTGTGAAGTTACTTAGTTAAGATTTCTTCGGGCAATCGTTAATAGAGTATAACTTAAACTTATTAACTCCATTAAACAAGAAGGGGGTTGGGGGTTGTGTTCTTTTGGAAACTAACTTTTTCTAAGCACAACATGGATTAAACACAACTTCGGGACTAGGTAACTTTTGGTGATAAAATTTTTATTTAGAGTAAATTATGCAAAGACAACGGCACTATAAAAATTTCGGAAATTTCTGTGCAGCAGATTAATTTTGAAAAATGTAATACACAACCACTATTAGAACCTAATTATTTTTATACAGAACAAACCATGCAAGTTTTGATGCCAAAAAGTTTACAGGGCGTTAACCTATCCACATATATGTTACTGTAAATTTTTCAGATTTTATTGTGCACAATACAAAGCATAATAAATAGGACAAGCTACACTTATGTTAATAAAGATTAATTTCTATAGGATGTTCTACAGGGTTTCTATGTATGAAACTTTGTATACAGCATAAACTAATCCAATTTATCCTATAGTAAAGAGGTGAACATTTTCCAAGCATAGAAACTAATTATTTTTATTTAGTGCATTTTTCCCACCATAAAATTATACAAATAGGTTACTGAAAGGAAAAAGGTTCTAAACATTTTCTGTGATATTTAGGAATCACTATAACAGCTCTGGAAAAGTTTCACAACATGAATCATAATATAACAGCAGTTACAAATTAGTTTTATTATTTCATGGCATAAACAAAGTTTAACAAAAAGTGTAGCTAGAGATGAGTTCTGGTCCTAATATTTTTACACTGGCCTACACATCAAGCAGCCAATCTACTGCCCAAAAATCAGATTCAGAACTGTTCTATCATAGTGGGTACAATTAAAGTATTTTAAACATTCCATTTAATTTAGAGCAAGACTTATCAAGCAACTGAAGAAAAACATGTAACAAAAGTTGTAGAGTTTCTTCTAAAGATTCCAGAACAGTTGAGTTTGTATTTTTCTGATTTTTCTACGATTTTATATGAATTTTACAAGTTTGTGGTTTTTGAATTCAATGTTTAAACACGGGTTTACAGTTATGCCCCTGGAAACTTGCGTGCAGACCCTTTTAAAGATTTCAATCATTGCAATTGGATCCGTGGGCAGTGCTGGCACGGCGGCCGGCCAAATTCCAGCGAGGGGGCTCGTCGGCGGCGAGGGAAAAAGGGTCGGGGAGAACCAGGGAGATGAGAGCTACCTTGTGGGGCCTTGGTCGGGGTTGGGGGTGGCCGGAGGTGGCTCGTCGGCGACGGTGCTCCGACGAGGAGGGGAGGGCGTGGGCTGATCAATGAACTTCGCGGCATCGAGGGGAACCCGTTCCGAGGCTTGGCTCGGACGGAGGAGCGTCGGAGTGGGCTACCCACGGAGCAGTAGGGGAGCGGCGGCGGCGCAGGCGGTGCTCCGGCGGTCGAGATGGTCGGGGAAGAGGCCGGTGAGCTTCAGTGGAGGGAGGGCAAGCTCGCTGGGTGATGGGTTTGGGCAGTGGGAGGCTGGAGGATGGGGCTCCACGGGCGGGTGGTGCACGGCAACGGCAATGGCAGGGGCGGCGGCTGTAGCGTCCCGCCTCCCCGAGGCCGAGCCCGCTTACATCTGGCCGCTTCCTAGGAAAGTCTCTTCTGCACACTTTGTCCTCACTCGTGCGCACCGAGGAAGAATGCCAAGCACGCTTAACTTTGGAGTTCTTTGAAATTGGGCTTCCGGAAAAGAAGTTGCAACTTGTTGGTATGAGTATCCTATTAATCCTATTAAGTCTTGGGCCGGGGTGTCACATCCTCAGCCCCTTAAGAGACTAGTTGGGCGAGGAGCTGCAGGAGCTGGCTTGCCGGGCGGCGAGCGCTGCGACTGGCGGGACGCGGCGGGGACTCGGGCACAGCGCGGACTGGCCATTGGGCGTGGTGGGCGGCGAGCAGAGGCGCGCGTCGCCGGCGTGCGTGTGGCGTGCGCGGACGGGGCAGGGTCCCGGCGTGGGGAGGAGCGCGTGCGAGCGGGGCGCGGCCAGGCATTGGCTTGGCGCCTAGCGCCGGTCAGGCATCGCCGGCCAAGTGGCCAGTGGCGACTGCGTGGCGGCGGAGGGTCGGGCGGAGCGGAGAAGAGAGGGTCAGCGGCGACTGCGCGGCGGAGGGTCGGGCGGAGCGGAGAAAGGAGGGTCTGAAATGAAAAAAAAAAGAGAAAAAGGCAGGGGCTGGTTTGCAAGGTCAAGTGTTACTCAAATTTTTATGTTGCAACTCAAAAATCTCTAAACATGAAAGTTGTTCAAAATGAAAAGTTACACAAGTTTTGTTTCAGGCCAAAGTTCATTTGAGTTATAGTTCAGAAGTTATTTTAAAAACTCAAAAAGCATGATTCAGAGGGCCCGTCATTTCCTAGGCAAAAATTTGTATTCTCTCCTAGGCTTCAACTAGACTTTTGTTTATCCTGCCATCAATGGTGTTCCTATTAAATTTTGCAGCCATAAGTGCTTTGAGGTGAGAGTTATTCAATTTGTTCGATTAAAGTACATGTACTTGTGCACATATACACATCTATTTTCAATTCAAAGCACAACCAATTTATAATTCATTTCTCTTAACTTTTTTAGTTAGTTAAGCATATTGTTATGCTAATGAGACTTGTTTAGTAATTTAAACACCTAAGGTGTTACAGGGAGGCGGGAGGACTGAGGATAGAACAAGAAAACTCAAGAAAGAACTCCAAATTTCAACGAAGAAAGTACTCGATTCTATATGAATGCACAAGTGATGGTTTATGACGATTATTTTCCTTCATGATAAAGTTGCAGTCCACAAAACATCGATTTGGTTGTGAAGTTACTTAGTTAAGTTTCTTTGGGCAATTGTTAATAGAGTATAACTTAAACTATTAACTTCATTAAAATAGAAGGGGTTGTGTTATATTGGAAACTTAATTTTCTAAGCACAACATGGATTAAACACAACTTCTGGATTAGATAATTTCTGGTGATGAAATTTTTTATTTAGAGCACATTATGCAGAGACAAAAGCACTGTAAAAATTTCAGACATTTTCACGCAGCAGATTAATTATGAAAAATGTAAACACAACCACTACTAGAACCTAGTTATTTTTATACAGAACAAACCATTCAAGTATTGACACCAAAAATTTTACAGGGAAATAATCTATCCATAAGTGTGTTACTGTAAATTTTTCAGATTTTACTGAGCAAGATACAAAGCATAATAAATAAAACAAAATACAACTAGTTTAATGAAGATTAATTTCTACAGGATGTTTTTGCAGGGTTTCTAGGTATTGAACTTTTTATACAGCAAGAGCTACTCTAAGTTGTACTACACTAAAAAGTTGAACATTTTCCAAGCATAGAAACTAATTATTTGAATTAGTGCATTTTTCCTACCATAAAATTATATAAATAGGTTACAGAGAGTAAAAAGGTTCTAAAATTTTTCTGTGGTATTTAGGCATCAATCTAACAACTCTGAAAATGTTTCACCGCATGAATCACAACAGAACAGTAGTTATAATTAGTTTTATTATCTCATGCCATAAAAATGTTTTATTAAGAAGTTTAGTTAGAGATGGGTTCTGGATCTAATATTTTTACACTGGCCTACAAATCAAGCAACTAATCTACTGTAAAATGTTCAGGTTTAGACTTTGTCTGCAACAGGGGGTACACTTAAAGTCTATTAAACCTTCCATTTAATTTATAGCAAGATTTAGGAAGCAACTGAACAGTGGAGTTTGTATTTTTCTGATTTTTCTACGATTTTACATGAATTTTACAAGTTCGCTGTTTTTGAATTCAAAGTTTACACACAGGTTTACAGATATGCCCCTAAAAACTTGCGTGCAGACTTTTTTAAAGATTTCAATCAAACCAATTGGGTCCCTGGGCGGTGCTGGCATGGCGGCCGGCCAGATTCCGGCGAGGGGGCTCGTTGGCGGCGAGGGAAAAAGGGTCGGGGAGATCCAGGGAGGTGAGAGCTACCTCGGGATGGCCTTGGTCGGGGTTGGGGGTGGCCGGAGGTGGCTCGTCGGCGCGGAGCAGAGGGGCAGCGGCGGGACGGAACGTCGGCGACGGTGCTCCGGCGAGAAGGGGACAGCGTAGGCTGGTCGAGGAGCTTCGCGGCGTCGAGGGGAACCCGTTTCGAAGCTTGGCTTGGACGGAGGAGCTTCGGCGTGGGCTGTCCACGGAGCAGCAAGGAGCGGCGGCGGCGCGGGCGGTGCTCCGGCGGCTCTGGGTGACGATGGGTGGGGCAGTTAGCTGCGGTTGGGTGGTGGGAGACCCAGCTCTGGCAAGGGGTGGCCGGAGAGGTGAGCTCCACGGTGAGCTGGGCACGACGGCGGTAATGGTGGCGGCGGCGGCGTTCTGGAGTTTGGGCGCGCGAGGGGGACTCAGTGCGGCCTTTTGTAGGCAGCAGAGTGGCGGGAGGAAATGTGGGACTTGACTGCGAGGCGCGGGCGCGGGCGGCACGACGGGGGCGCGTTACTGTTCGTGACGGGCGGTGAACAGAGCCGGCGCAGCGTGCGGCGGGCGCGGGCAGGGGATTGGATGCTGAGGATTTGGCATGTGGAGCTGGAGATCACGCGGCGCGCGGGTTGGGCGACGAGCTGCAGCAGCTGTCTTGCCGGGCGGTGACCGCGGCGACTGGTGGGACGCGGCGGAGGCACGGGCATGGCGTGGCTCGTCCATTGGGCACGGCGGGCGGCGAGCAGGGGCGCGCGGCGCCGGCGCGCGCGTGGCGTGCGCGGACTGGGGAGGAATGTGGCGTGCGGGCGCGCGTGCCGGCGCGGCCAGGCATTGGCTAGGCGCCTAGCGCTGTCATGGAGGAACTTAGCAGCCACAAATGGGAGGGGGTCAGGGGTATAAATACCCCAAAAAGTAGCCGTTGGGTTGTTAAGTTCCGGAATCTCCGAAAAATCTCCGGAGACTCCGGACCCAAAAACTAGCCGTTAGGTTCGAAAAGGTCCAGACTCCGCAAAAATATCCGGAATCTTCGGACAAAGTTAGCATTTTTCTTTTCTCACAAATCTTCGGAATCTCCGAAGAAATCTCCGGAATCTCCGAAACCTTCGGAGTTTCCGCAGGTCAACTAGACACCTTAGGTAACCTAAGAGAAGACGCCATAACTTTTTACTCCAGACTCCGAATTCGAGGATCTTGGACTCTATGGAAAGCTTATTTAGAGGACTACCCATTCCAACTGAAATCAATGTCCAAGACCATCAGGTGCATGTGTTGTGACAAGTGTTTCTCTCATGTTAGCACTTGAACGGTTAGGTTTGAGCACTGAGTCATAAGCAAAGCTATCAACATCGCATCTCTCTTGATAGAATGGCATTACCTATACTCAAGATCAAATAATAAACACAATATCATCCTCTTGAGCTTGAATACTTTCACCATGCCGCTTTTCTTCAGTATCACACTTTGAGGGTTTGCAAACATTTTTTTGCCTCTTTCTTAAGCATTATCCTTCTTGAGCTAGTGCCTTGAGTTTTTTCATCATGTATGATCAATAATCAACTTGACATCCTCAAGACACCTAAATCCATATGATTCAACAATGATTGATGCTTATCAACTTGTGACTATCCATGGCCTTAATTGGTCATAAATGCTAGTACTAACTTGCTTCTTCACCCTAGCATGGGTTCATTGGCGCCAAGCCCTTTGCTTGCCCTTCTCCGTTGCTTAGTACCTTGTAGCCAAGATCTTACTAACCCATAACCATCTTGTCATCTTCAATCACATGTAGCCTTGCATCACAATATGTACTCATTGAATTTCATTTCTTCAACAAATAAATTCATATACCAATTTTGTGATCAAGTGACCATCTTGCCATCTTCAATCACATGTAACCTTGCATCACAATATGTACTCATTGAATTTTATTTCTTCAACAAATAAATTCATATACCAATTTTGTGATCAAGTAACCAAGAATCTTCACTTCTATTGAAATATTAAGCTATTGATCACATCTCTTCCTTCTTGATCAAAATATCAATGCATTATCAATCTTTACTCATCCATAAAAGCAAGCCATCATTGAGACCAAATAATATCATTTGCAACTATATCTCTTTTGCTTTTTCAATTTGCTTGCTGTTGACATTTCATAACGCAGTCACCAAGTATGGACATAAAATCCATTCCCTAGCAATGGCGCCGAAAATTCCGTGGGGGTATTTCTTACGTTACAAAAGGGTCCACAAGCTAATCAAAGGACTTATGTACTCCTAACTAAGCATACAGTCTATACTAAGAACTCACATACATACACATGATTAGGAACGGGCTCTAGGCTCCCAGGCATCACCGGGAGACCGCACAGGATATGGCTAGGTGGCCACTAGATCCTCACAACTATTTTATGCACCTCCTATAGCTACTACACAAACGGGGAGGATTACGATTAAGCAAAAGAGGAACTTGAGAGAGGCTTCAACTTGTGGTGCGTCTCATTTAGTAGCACCCCCCCCCTCATATTTATAGAGGTGAGTGAGGGGGTGTGCAGCAGCTTCTCGGCGCCCCTTCACCCCCTAGCACCCTGAACCGACATGGAGGACCAATGGGAGAGCTCCATGTGGAAGAGGAAGGTCGGTGGGGCCCGACCTGGTTCGGCCGAACCAAGTGGTTCGGTCGAACCAGGTTAGGCGCCCACCGCCTCCAGCTTCTTCTGTGGTGCTGACACGTGGGCCTTGGTCACTCCTGTGGGTGAGTCGAGTCTGTCCTAGGTCGGTTGTGCTTGTTTGTGGGCCCTTTGATCCAT
Organism: Panicum miliaceum; assembly: GCA_032594955.1. NCBI lineage: Eukaryota > Viridiplantae > Streptophyta > Magnoliopsida > Poales > Poaceae > Panicum > Panicum miliaceum. The sequence goes on from CM064062.1 coordinate 16,651,644, forward strand.
GGGAGGCTGAACGGCGCGCTCTGATTGGTCGACGCCATTTGCCTTGGATTGAAGTGCTTGTTTACACTTGATTTCTGCTCATTTCCCTGCATTGCAAATTCTCCAAGGGGAATGTGGAAATGATATTATTCTAGATAAATATGCTAGTTGTGACAACCCTGGTAATTGCATTTCCAAAATCAATGTCATTAGCCTAACTTTATGATTAAACCAACTAATGAAAGGGTGGAAAGAATTAAAACGAGTTCAGTTGGAATTCAAATTTAATTTGAGCACATTGGTTACTTTTGAACATTTAAATTTAACTTTCAAACCATAAGCCAAATGAGATTTTGCCTGAAACCAAAGTTGTAGAACTTTTTATTTTGAACAACTTTCATGTTCAAAAGTTTTTGAAATTCAAATCAGAAAGAGGAGAAAATGCCCTGTTTGCACCCAGCCCCCTGAAGTTTTTCAAATTCTTGCACTTAGGTCCCTCGCTCACCCCTCCCTCCTCTGCTGCGCCGCGCGCTCGCCCGACCGCCGCCGGCCACCTGTCCCCCAACGCCTGCGCGGCACCAGGCGCCGAGCCAACCCACGGCGTCCTGCTGCACCGCCCCCGCTCGCCCAACCGCGGCCGCGTCTTCTTCTCCTCCCCCCCACGCCGTGTCTCTTCCCAATCCCCGGTGCGCCACCGTGCTGCCCAGTCGCTGGCCGCCGCCCCCCTCCACCAGTGCCCGTCGTGCCGCCCCAGCTCGCCAGTAGCACGCCCACGCCGCTATCTCGCTCGCCCAGTCGCCTGCCCGCGTAGTCGCACGCGACACAGCACCCCGTGCACCGCCGCCTGCCCAATAGCGCCACTGGTCACCGCCGGCCGCCCCCAATGGCGCCCAGCCTCGCCGGTCCCTCCACCCCACGCCCCGGCCGTGCCACGCCCACCCCCACGAGCTCCACCGGCTATAAAGCCCGGCGCAGCGCCCCTCCCTCCTCTCCCTGTTCCTCTTTCTTCCCCGCAGAGCAGAGCCGAGCTCCGCCCCACGCCGCCGCCGTGGAACTCCCTCCTCCGCCCCTCCTCGACCCGAGCTAGGCCCCAAAATCGCTCTCCTACCTCCGCGCGAAGCTTCCCAGCCCAAGCCCCGCCGCCCAGCTCGCCGGAGCTCGCCGGAGCAGAGCTCCACCCGCCGCCGCCCCCCGGTAGCCGTGGGCAGCCCTGCTCAGGCCACCTCCGCCCCAACCGTGACCACCCAAAGGTAGCCCCCAACCTCCTCTTGCTCCTCCCCCACCTTGCCCTCGCCGCCGGCGACCCAGCTCGCCGGAATTCGGCCGGACAGGATGCTCCCCGCCGTGATTTGTGACCAGGGACTACATTGCAAACGCCCAAATCTTCCCAGGGGGTTTTCTGCTAATTTTCAGAGACCCCTCTGTAAAGAAAGTTTTAACCAAATCAGTGAAATTGTAAAATTCGTATAAAATCGTAGAAAATTCAGAAAAATGCAAACTCAACTGTTCTGGAATCCTTAGAAGAAACTCTACAACTTTTGTTACATAAAGTTTCTCAGATTCTCAATATATTTTGCTCTAGATTAAATGGAAGGTTTAATGGACTTCTTTTGAACCCACTGTTGTAGATCATTGCTGACCCTAAATTTTGGGCAGTGAGTTACTTGCTTGATGTTTAGGACTGTGTAAAAAGATCAGGACCAAAAGCCATCTCTAGATACACTTTTTGTCCAACATTGTTTTATGCCATAAAGTGATAGAACTAATTTTTCCTGCTGTTCTGTGATGTTTAATGTCATGAAACTTTTTCTGTGTTGTTGTAGTGATACCTAGAGGCCATAGATAAATTTAGAAACATTTTTACTATATGTAACCTGTTCATATGAATTTGTGGTAGGAAAACTTCACTAATCCAAAATAATTAGTAAAGCCCTTATAAAATGTTCATCTTTTTACTATGAAACACAATAGAGTAGCTCAACATGTACAAAAAGTTTCAAACATAGAAACCCTGTGTAACATCCTGTAGAAAATAATCTTTAATAACATGAGCGTAGCTTGTCCCATTTATTATGCTCTAAATCATGTACAATAAAATCTGAAAAATTTACAGTAGCACAAATATGGTTATAACAACACCCTGTAAAATTTGTAGCATCAATACTTGCATGGGTTGTTCTGTATAAAAATAACTAGATCCTAGTAGTGGCTGTGTATTACATTTTTCATATTTAACATGCTACACAAAAATGTCTGAAATTTTTACAGTGATCTTATCTCTGCATAATGTACTTTGAATAAAAATTTTATTACCAGAAGCTAACTAGATTAGTAATTGTGTTCAACTCATGTTTGTGTTTAAAAAGAAAACTAAGTTTTCAATATAACACAACCCCTTCTTCTTTCATAAAGTTAAATAGATTAAGATAAATTCTATAAATGATTGCCCAGGAAAGGTTAAAGTAAATAACTTCACAGCAAAACTTATGCCCTATGAACTGCAACTTTATCGTAAAGGAAATAATGTCTTTTACTATCACAACTACTTAAACTTGTGCATTCATGTAGAAACGACTACTCTCGCCGACGGAACGTACGAGTTGGTGCCCGCGTCCGAGAGTGAGCAGTGTGAAGCTCAAGTGAATCTAACTGAAGTTGCCGAAGACCCGAGCCCAAGTTCGGAAGAGCCCCGGACTAACTTTTCGCAAGAAGGCAAGCCCCGGAGCATGAACCCTATTTTCTAAACTTATGCAACTTATTACTCTACTTTACTTGTGCATTAAGTTTATAGGAGTTGGATGAAAACTTAGTTGCATGATCCTAGGTACCCATGCTCTGAACACTAGATGCAAGGTTCGATAGAATGCTATGCTAATAGGACTCGGTAAAAGTCGAGTGATTTCCTGTCACTCGCGAGGAATTAGGAGTTGATTGTTTACTACACGCTGCAATCATAAGGACGACGGACGGGCTATGGTACGATGTTTATGTTGATGATTGAGGCCCGTCTGTCTAGTGAAAAATGCTAAGGCCGCAGTGTGTGGTAAGTGATGGTTAAGTCTTTGAACGTACTAACCACATGCCGAGAATATGGTAATCGGTAAGCTTAAGTACCGGATTGAACCGAGGCCGGAACATACTCCCCACTGTCTTGAATTCGTTCACATCTAGCTAATGGCGGGTGCATCGGCCGCCACAGCCCGACGTACCGTGGTCTGTGGGGAGGTGTAGTCGAGGGCGGTGGGCCTGTTCCGTGAAGCGGGAATTGAAGGGAAAAGTTGCACGTGTGACTCTGGGAGTAACCACGTGACGTGTGTTTAGGTTTCCCTTGCAAGGTTAAGAAATTCGATTCGAATCGTCCGTTTCTCACGGCTATTGAGACTGCTTAACCACTTTTACCCACAGAGTAAGAAGAGGAACAATGATGGTGAATAAACTTGTTGGATGAAAATTAATGCTTCACCATGAATGCTATGGAATAGCTGCTTATCTAGAATGGTTAATGAAACTAGAATTTTGAGCTAAAAGTTGAAAGTAAGGACCCACTTGTAGATGCTTTTTGGCAAAACAAACCCCTCAAGCCAAAAGCCTCGCATGTCTAGGAGTCGGCTAAGTATACCCCATTAGACGGGTAAGCCTTGCTGAGTATTAGTATACTCAGCCTTGCTTGTGGCTCGTTTTCAGGTGAAACTTTCGAAGATCTGATTGCTAGCTTGACTTGGCCCTGCACTCTTCCCCCTGGTTGGTCGGTGGAATGGGATACGCCCCCGCCCAACGGAGATAATGCCGAATGATGTCTCGTACGGGCTTCATCGAGACATCCTGTATCGTCGAGTAGTTTCCGTTGTTATTTCCGCTGCAATTTAACTCTGAAGAACTTATTTATGTTAATTGAAGTACTTGTTTTCTAAACTCAGAACTTGGTCTGTAATATTTACTTATGTTAATGTTGTAATATTTGCTGGAATGTGGTGTTCTCTGGGCTCATCGTCGCATGAGCATTTGCATGTACGGCGCTCGATCCGTTCACCGTGGTTGTATCGGGAGGTTATACCCGACAGACCAGTGGATTACTCCGTTTGAAGTGTAAGGTTAACCGAGGATGCCTTAATGGTGATGGTTAATACACTTGAGCCGGATTAATTCAGGTGGTTCTGCCACAGCTGGTATCAGAGCCGTAGCTGGTGCCACAGCTGGCAACAGCTGGCGCCGGAGCCAAAATACATACGCCAGAGAATGCGACAAGCCTTAAAAACTCATTTTACTAAAACTTGACTAGAAGGATGTGTTGCGAAATGCGTTGGTACGTTAAGGATGGTGCCTAGTTCGTAAAGCCCTAAGGGATTATGGGAAAGTTACTAGGTGGCTATCTAACTTCTATATATATTATCAACTGACTTCCAGCACATTACTTTCTGTCAGAACTTACTTTCATGTACAACCGACCTTAAATTCTGTAACGACGCACTCATCGCTAAGGTAAGAAGGTAAGGATCCTCAGCCAACTGAGAGAGCTTGGCCTTCCTGTCGGTGATGCGAACCGAACGCTGCCCTCAAGCAGTGGCTTACTTGAGGTGCTGCCAATATGCCAACTGTTAGTTGAACATATTGGGAGTAGAAGGTTTGGCGCAGGGTATGGCGATCGCTGTTCATACCCCCGTCTCATGACGGTACCCCCGTGAATACGCTATCTCGATAGCGTATGTTAACGTCGTCTGTACGGCGGAAATTGTACAGATATCGTTTCTATAAGTAAACGGTAATGAATACGGACGCTTTCATGAGTGCTGGCATGAAAGGTTCATGAAATATATATATGCTTGTCAATCTTCTGCAGGTACACTAACCGCGATTACGATAAGTTAAGGAACGATTAGAAAGACTCGACTAGCTATTATAGTGAGAGTCGTATTGTGTATGCCACCGAAACTATCTTCGTGAAGACCAAAAGTATTTGGCAATTTTTTTTTCTTTGTGAGGACGAATAGGACGTGCATGCATCATAACCATATATATCTGAAATTGAAAATGCCTTGTATGAGAGTGGTAAGGTTCTTGCGTATCTAAACCATGGTTTGCATAAGGACTATCTAGCGAAACTGTCCGAAATCTGCCGTCACCAAAAAGAGCGATTTTATGGCCTAAGAAAATGACCATTTCTGATAAAGTTCATGTTGAAATAATTGTTCCAAATTTTGTGTTCTATCCCCTGTTCAAAAATCAAAAATTCTGAACTTATGGATAGTGAGAAACAACAAAAACCTTGGAATGTCAGAATTCTGTCCAGAATAAGCACTTCTGCCTCTTAAATTTTTAGGCCCCCTTCCTTCAGTTTTCTGCAAAAGAGTACAACACAAAACTTGTTCCAAATTTACCCAAGTAGCTTCTGTTAAAATTTGGTAAATTTTGGCTGGGTAGATTTTCCCTGGTGCACGAAATATAGGCCCCCTGTTCACTGAAAATTTCTGGGTAGACAGAGAAGTGAGACCTTAAGGAAACAGCCATCTTAGAGCCTAATCCAGCCAAAGTGTTGAATACCAAACTTGTCCTAAATTCTGTGATCTAGGTTATCACAAAATTTCAGCCCTATTGGATCTTGCTAGTTTGAGTTATAGGCCAGATACTATAACTCGTTCTGCTGAAAAACAGTCAACCAGCGAAGCAAAGAGTGAATCGTTTGACCATCTTATCCGTCGATTTAGCATCTTGGCTGAATATCAAAGTTGTACATCCCTAAATTCCCTATCCACTGCCAAACTATGAGGAAATTTGGATGAACCTACCAGGAGTTATAAGATTCTTATGGCAGACAGTTTTATGCCGTGATTCCATCCAGGACCTTTTGGAAGTCTACTATTCCGCGTTAGATCTTTTTGGAGTCATGGAAGCAATATGGATCACGTTGCTAATGAAGAACGTTCGCCTTTTCAGATGGTTGGAGCAACCCGTGGTAACCCGGATGGTTTTGGTGCTAGCGCAAGTGGATCACAACCACAGCCGCCGCCACCACCCAGCTTGGTTGAAGTAATGGCCGCTCAAACCGAGTTGCTTCGTCAGCTGGTGCAAGGACAGCAACACAACCAGCGGGGTGGGCAAAATGTCCCCCACCCCCAAGTTGCAGGGTACACGGATTTCCTAGGGACCCAGCCTCCCTTGTTTCACGAGACGGAGGAACCCTTGGATGCGGACGCTTGGATTCGCACAATCGAGTCCAAGTTTTCTCTACTTGTGGCCCCATGTTCGGATGAAAACAAGGCCCGCTTTGCCGCGCAGCAGCTTCGCGGTACGGCTCGTCTATGGTGGGACCACTATTTTGCTATGCTCCCCGCTGATCACATTGTCACCTGGGATGAATTCAAGACTGCGTTCCGGGCACACCATATTCCCGAAGGTCTCATAGAAAGAAAGCTAAATGAGTTTTTAGCTCTCACTCAGGATAACCGCACTGTACTTCAGTATGCTCAGGCCTTCAACAACCTGTGCCAATACGCTGGCTATCACGCAGACACAGATGCCAAGAAGCGTGATCGTTTCCGTAGAGGTCTGAGTACTAAACTCAAGGAACGATTGAATCTTGTCAAAGCCGATACATATAACGAGCTAGTCAACATGGCCATCACTCAAGAGGACTGTATTGAGGCTCATCGTGCTGAAAAGAAGAGAAAGGCGCTAGTTGGACCCTCGGGTGCTCAGTCACCGAGGTATCGCTTGGTGCGAAATGCTGCGCCTACAGCTCCACCGAAGGCCCCTCAGCCAGGGCGTTGGATTATCAGGCCCCCGCAGCAGCCAGGCATGGTACGACCCCCGATGCCTCCACAGAATGGTCCGAGGCCCACTCTGCAACAGCCTCTTCGACCCAGCCCCGCGAATCGTTGTTTCAAATGCGGGAGTTTCGGTCATTTCACTCGCGAATGCCCTCAACCCAGGCTGCCAAATCAGGGCCAGGACTCTAACCAGAACAATGAGAACAAAGGCAAGAAGCAGACCCTCCAGGTCAAACAAGGACGGATCAACTTCACCACCCTTGCAGAACTTCCTGAAGGAGCACCTGTAATGACGGGTACATTCTCTATCCATAACAAGCCTGCAGTCATATTGTTTGATTCTGGTGCATCACATAGTTTCATTAGTGCAAAGTTTGGTGCAAAGGTAGGCTTGAATGTTTGTCACACCAAAGGGTCGTATATGATATCAACACCGGGTGGAAAAATTGCTTCCAACCAAATAATAAGGCTGGTACCGATAAAATTGGGAAGTAAAGTCATCAACACAGACCTTGTTCTTTTACCCCTTGACGGCATGGATATTATTTTGGGAATGAACTGGATGACTAGGCATGGAGTCACACTGGACCTCTCTTCCCGAGCCGTTGAGATAAATTCACCTAGTCACGGAGCCACTACCCTTTACCTACCGTTATGGGAGTGCACAAATTCTTGCGCTTTCGTGATGGAAGGGACCAACCTAGAGAATATTCCAGTGGTATGCGAGTATGCCGATGTCTTTCCGGATGACTTACCCGGAATGCCACCAGATAGGGACATTGAGTTCGTTATTGAACTACAGCCAGGCACTGCACCTATATCCAAGAGACCATATAGGATGCCCCCTAAAGAATTGGCAGAGCTGAAAATTCAACTCCAAGAACTACTGGACAAAGGTTTCATTCGCCCTAGCGCGTCACCTTGGGGATGTCCAGCCCTATTCGTAAAGAAGAAGGATGACAGTTTGAGATTATGTGTGGACTACCGACCTCTCAATGCGGTAACTGTTAAAAATAAATACCCACTTCCTCGTATCGATGTACTCTTCGATCAATTAGCTGGAGCCAGAGTCTTCTCAAAGATTGATCTTCGTTCGGGATATCATCAGATCAAGATTCGCCCGTGCGATATTCCTAAGACTGCCTTCTCCACACGATATGGACTATATGAATTCTTGGTCATGTCCTTTGGACTCACCAATGCCCCTGCCTACTTCATGTATCTCATGAATTCGGTATTCATGCCCGAGCTTGACAAATTCGTCGTAGTGTTCATCGACGACATCCTTATCTATTCCAAGGATGAGGAAGAGCATGCCAAGCACCTTCGCATTGTTCTTCAACGACTCAGAGACCATCAGCTCTATGCTAAGTTTTCTAAGTGTGAATTCTGGTTGGATACTGTAAAGTTCTTAGGTCACACGATCTCCAGCGAAGGCATAGCTGTTGACCCCAGCAAGGTACAAGAGGTGATGGATTGGAAACCTCCTACCTCTGTTCATCAGATTCGCAGTTTTCTTGGCTTAGCCGGTTACTACCGTCACTTCATCCCGGATTTCTCTCGAATTGCTAAGCCCATGACTGAACTGTTAAAGAAGGAAGTAAAGTTCGTATGGAATGAGAAATGTGAAGAAGCTTTCCACACTCTCAGAGAGCATCTGACTACTGCACCTGTGTTAGCTCAACCCGATAATACCAAGTCATTCGATGTGTATTGTGACGCATCTGGTACTGGTCTAGGATGTGTGCTTATGCAAGAGAATCGAGTGATTGCATATGCCTCACGAGCCCTTCGGCCCCACGAACAGAATTATCCCACTCATGACCTTGAGCTTGCAGCCGTCATTCACGCTCTAAAAATATGGAGGCATTATCTCATGGGTACACAGTGCAATATCTACACGGATCATAAGAGTCTCAAGTACATCTTCACACAAGCCGATCTGAATATGAGACAACGGAGATGGCTAGAATTAATCAAGGATTATGACCTTGAAGTGCATTATCACCCCGGCAAGGCTAATGTAGTCGCGGATGCACTAAGCCGCAAGTCCCATTGCCATTGCTTATCCATGGAGTTCTACCATGAGACATTGTGTGCAGACATGAGGAAGCTTAACTTGGAAATGGTTTCCCAAGGCACACTAGATCACATCTCAGTTGAGCCCACTCTTCACGACCAAATCGTCATGGCACAACTACATGACGAAGGAATTAAGATCATCAAACAAAAACTCTCTCTAGGTGAGGAGAAGTATAAATGTTTCCGCCAGGACCATAAGGGAGTTCTATGGTTCGAAAGTCGTATAGTCGTTCCGAAGGATCGTGAACTCCGCAAGCAAATTCTCGATGAGGCACACCTTTCCAAATTCTCTATCCACCCCGGCAGTAGCAGAATGTATCAAGACCTAAGGCAAAACTTCTGGTGGACTAGAATGAAAAGAGAAATTGCTACGTATGTCTCAGAATGTGACACGTGCCAGAGAGTAAAAGCTAGCCACTTGAAGGTAGCCGGTATACTACAACCGTTACCAATACCATCCTGGAAATGGGAAGACATAAGTATGGACTTCATCGTAGGACTACCAAACACTTCCCAGAAACATGATTCCATATGGGTTATCGTGGATAGACTCACGAAGACGGCACATTTTCTTCCGGTACACACCACCTATTCTACCAAGAAATATGCTGAGATCTACCTCGATCGTATTGTTTGCCTGCATGGAATACCTAAGACAATTATTTCCGATCGTGGTCCTCAGTTTGTAGCACGATTTTGGGAACAACTGCAAACATCTCTTGGCACTAAGCTGATTCGCAGCTCAGCATATCACCCTCAGACCGATGGACAAACGGAAAGAGTAAACCAAATTCTTGAAGACATGCTGAGAGCCTGTGTCATTCATTATGACAAGAATTGGGACAAATGCCTACCCCTAGCAGAGTTCTCGTACAACAACAGCTATCAAACGAGTTTGAAAATGGCACCCTTTGAGGCCCTGTATGGACGAAGGTGTCGAACTCCTTTGAGCTGGTCACAAACCGGAGAACGTAAAATAATTGGACCCGACCTGGTGATCGAGGCAGAGGAGAAAGTAAAAGTAATACAAGCAAATCTTAGAGCCGCACAAGCTCGACAAAAGAGCTATTCTGACAAAAGGAGGAAGCCCCTAAAGTTCGAAGTTGGCGATCATGTCTATCTTCGAGTTTCACCAACCAAGGGAGTGCGAAGATTCGGAATCAAGGGCAAACTAGCTCCCCGTTATGTTGGTACTTACGAAATCATTGAGAGCTGCGGACCCGTAGCCTACAAATTACGACTGCCCCCTCAGCTCACGGCCACCCATGATGTCTTCCACGTATCTCAACTCAAGAAGTGTATTCGAGTCCCTACCGAGATTGTGGAACAACAAGAAATATCGTTGGAACCCGACCTCTCGTATGTCGAACACCCAGTTAAGATTTTGGATCAAAAAGAAAGAGAGACCAGGAGGAAAGTGATTAGAATGTATAAAATACAATGGAATCACCACACGGAAGAAGAAGCCACCTGGGAAACGGAGAGCTACCTGAACCAACATTTCCCTGGGTTTCTGGTCTCAACCACTGGTATGTGCACCCACGCCCACACTAAGATTTACCGAATCTCGGGGCGAGATTCTTGTTAAGGGGGGAAGGCTGTGACAACCCTGGTAATTGCATTTCCAAAATCAATGTCATTAGCCTAACTTTATGATTAAACCAACTAATGAAAGGGTGGAAAGAATTAAAACGAGTTCAGTTGGAATTCAAATTTAATTTGAGCACATTGGTTACTTTTGAACATTTAAATTTAACTTTCAAACCATAAGCCAAATGAGATTTTGCCTGAAACCAAAGTTGTAGAACTTTTTATTTTGAACAACTTTCGTGTTCAAAAGTTTTTGAAATTCCAATCAGAAAGAGGAGAAAACGCCCTGTTTGCACCCAGCCCCCTGAAGTTTTTCAAATTCTTGCACTTAGGTCCCTCGCTCACCCCTCCCTCCTCTGCTGCGCCGCGCGCTCGCCCGACCGCCGCCGGCCACCTGTCCCCCAACGCCTGCGCGGCACCAGGCGCCGAGCCAACCCACGGCGTCCTGCTGCACCGCCCCCGCTCGCCCAACCGCGGCCGCGTCTTCTTCTCCTCCCCCCCACGCCGTGTCTCTGCCCAATCCCCAGTGCGCCACCGTGCTGCCCAGTCGCTGGCCGCCGCCCCCTCCACCAGTGCCCGTCGTGCCGCCCCAGCTCGCCAGTAGCACGCCCACGCCGCTATCTCGCTCGCCCAGTCGCCTGCCCGCGTAGTCGCACGCGACACAGCACCCCGTGCACCGCCGCCTGCCCAATAGCGCCACTGGTCACCGCCGGCCGCCCCCAATGGCGCCCAGCCTCGCCGGTCCCTCCACCCCACGCCCCGGCCGTGCCACGCCCACCCCCACGAGCTCCACCGGCTATAAAGCCCGGCGCAGCGCCCCTCCCTCCTCTCCCTGTTCCTCTTTCTTCCCCGCAGAGCAGAGCCGAGCTCCGCCCCACGCCGCCGCCGTGGAACTCCCTCCTCCGCCCCTCCTCGACCCGAGCTAGGCCCCAAAATCGCTCTCCTACCTCCGCGCGAAGCTTCCCAGCCCAAGCCCCGCCGCCCAGCTCGCCGGAGCTCGCCGGAGCAGAGCTCCACCCGCCGCCGCCCCCCGGTAGCCGTGGGCAGCCCTGCTCAGGCCGCCTCCGCCCCAACCGTGACCACCCAAAGGTAGCCCCCAACCTCCTCTTGCTCCTCCCCCACCTTGCCCTCGCCGCCGGCGACCCAGCTCGCCGGAATTCGGCCGGACAGGATGCTCCCCGCCGTGATTTGTGACCAGGGACTACATTGCAAACGCCCAAATCTTCCCAGGGGGTTTTCTGCTAATTTTCAGGGACCCCTCTGTAAAGAAAGTTTTAACCAAATCAGTGAAATTGTAAAATTCGTATAAAATCGTAGAAAATTTAGAAAAATGCAAACTCAACTGTTCTGGAATCCTTAGAAGAAACTCTACAACTTTTGTTACATAAAGTTTCTCAGATTCTCAATATATTTTGCTCTAGATTAAATGGAACGATTAATGGACTTCTTTTGAACCCACTGTTGTAGATCATTGCTGACCCTAAATTTTGGGCAGTGAGTTACTTGCTTGATGTTTAGGACTGTGTAAAAAGATCAGGACCAAAAGCCATCTCTAGATACACTTTTTGTCCAACATTGTTTTATGCCATAAAGTGATAGAACTAATTTTTCCTGCTGTTCTGTGATGTTTAATGTCATGAAACTTTTTCTGTGTTGTTGTAGTGATACCTAGACGCCATAGATAAATTTAGAAACATTTTTACTATATGTAACCTGTTCATATGAATTTGTGGTAGGAAAACTTCACTAATCCAAAATAATTAGTAAAGCCCTTATAAAATGTTCATCTTTTTACTATGAAACACAATAGAGTAGCTCAACATGTACAAAAAGTTTCAAACATAGAAACCCTGTGTAACATCCTGTAGAAAATAATCTTTAATAACATGAGCGTAGCTTGTCCCATTTATTATGCTCTAAATCATGTACAATAAAATCTGAAAAATTTACAGTAGCACAAATATGGTTATAACAACACCCTGTAAAATTTGTAGCATCAATACTTGCATGGGTTGTTCTGTATAAAAATAACTAGATCCTAGTAGTGGCTGTGTATTACATTTTTCATATTTAACATGCTACACAAAAATGTCTGAAATTTTTACAGTGATCTTATCTCTGCATAATGTACTTTGAATAAAAATTTTATTACCAGAAGCTAACTAGATTAGTAATTGTGTTCAACTCATGTTTGTGTTTAAAAAGAAAACTAAGTTTTCAATATAACACAACCCCTTCTTCTTTCATAAAGTTAAATAGATTAAGATAAATTCTATAAATGATTGCCCAGGAAAGGTTAAAGTAAATAACTTCACAGCAAAACTTATGCCCTATGAACTGCAACTTTATCGTAAAGGAAATAATGTCTTTTACTATCACAACTACTTAAACTTGTGCATTCATGTAGAAACGACTACTCTCGCCGACGGAACGTACGAGTTGGTGCCCGCGTCCGAGAGTGAGCAGTGTGAAGCTCAAGTGAATCTAACTGAAGTTGCCGAAGACCCGAGCCCAAGTTCGGAAGAGCCCCGGACTAACTTTTCGCAAGAAGGCAAGCCCCGGAGCATGAACCCTATTTTCTAAACTTATGCAACTTATTACTCTACTTTACTTGTGCATTAAGTTTATAGGAGTTGGATGAAAACTTAGTTGCATGATCCTAGGTACCCATGCTCTGAACACTAGATGCAAGGTTCGATAGAATGCTATGCTAATAGGACTCGGTAAAAGTCGAGTGATTTCCTGTCACTCGCGAGGAATTAGGAGTTGATTGTTTACTACACGCTGCAATCATAAGGACGACGGACGGGCTATGGTACGATGTTTATGTTGATGATTGAGGCCCGTCTGTCTAGTGAAAAATGCTAAGGCCGCAGTGTGTGGTAAGTGATGGTTAAGTCTTTGAACGTACTAACCACATGCCGAGAATATGGTAATCGGTAAGCTTAAGTACCGGATTGAACCGAGGCCGGAACATACTCCCCACTGTCTTGAATTCGTTCACATCTAGCTAATGGCGGGTGCATCGGCCGCCACAGCCCGACGTACCGTGGTCTGTGGGGAGGTGTAGTCGAGGGCGGTGGGCCTGTTCCGTGAAGCGGGAATTGAAGGGAAAAGTTGCACGTGTGACTCTGGGAGTAACCACGTGACGTGTGTTTAGGTTTCCCTTGCAAGGTTAAGAAATTCGATTCGAATCGTCCGTTTCTCACGGCTATTGAGACTGCTTAACCACTTTTACCCACAGAGTAAGAAGAGGAACAATGATGGTGAATAAACTTGTTGGATGAAAATTAATGCTTCACCATGAATGCTATGGAATAGCTGCTTATCTAGAATGGTTAATGAAACTAGAATTTTGAGCTAAAAGTTGAAAGTAAGGACCCACTTGTAGATGCTTTTTGGCAAAACAAACCCCTCAAGCCAAAAGCCTCGCATGTCTAGGAGTCGGCTAAGTATACCCCATTAGACGGGTAAGCCTTGCTGAGTATTAGTATACTCAGCCTTGCTTGTGGCTCGTTTTCAGGTGAAACTTTCGAAGATCTGATTGCTAGCTTGACTTGGCCCTGCACTCTTCCCCCTGGTTGGTCGGTGGAATGGGATACGCCCCCGCCCAACGGAGATAATGCCGAATGATGTCTCGTACGGGCTTCATCGAGACATCCTGTATCGTCGAGTAGTTTCCGTTGTTATTTCCGCTGCAATTTAACTGTGAAGAACTTATTTATGTTAATTGAAGTACTTGTTTTCTAAACTCAGAACTTGGTCTGTAATATTTACTTATGTTAATGTTGTAATATTTGCTGGAATGTGGTGTTCTCTGGGCTCATCGTCGCATGAGCATTTGCATGTACGGCGCTCGATCCGTTCACCGTGGTTGTATCGGGAGGTTATACCCGACAGACCAGTGGATTACTCCGTTTGAAGTGTAAGGTTAACCGAGGATGCCTTAATGGTGATGGTTAATACACTTGAGCCGGATTAATTCAGGTGGTTCTGCCACACTAGTCATCCCAATTTTCTGATCAAAGTGACGCTCAAAATTGGTCCGTAGCGAGCGTCAACAAGAACCCCCAAGCTGTCATTTGCTCGTCCCAAGCAAAACAGGACAAATCAGGATGTTGATCAGAAAATTGTTAGACTCATTACCTGCTGTCATGTCAAGTCTGAGGCATAGATGATCACCTTGAGAATGAGTAATGTTGGCATGTGTACCTGGCCCTCGTTACCTTCATCATCTATGGGGCTTATGAGCTTCTCCTTATCTTGAGAGTTAGAATAGTCGATAGAGCAGTACTTACCTTCCCTTTGTTCAACAATCCATCTGGAGGTTTTCTTTTTGGAAATATTAAAACAAGACTAAGTTTCTCAAATGATTCACTTTGGTCGCTCAATGGTGTATGAATACTTACCAAGGCACTTCTCCTTTCTCATAACGAAAAGCTTTTGTGGAGCTCAAGTTACGAAATGGATGAAGCATACCTGCATTTCATATATTGCCAAGACAAAGAGTGGATCCATAGAGAAAACAAGTCATATCCCTTGATCTAGAGGTGCATGTGTGTGGATGGATGAGAGGTATGTTTACTCCTTTTTGGTTTGTGATCTCTCTCCTCTTTATTTTTTTTGTATTTTCCTTTAGACATGGCTATCCCCTTTTATTCTTTCTTTTCTCTTTTTTCTGGGTCATGCTTCTTGGGCATGCCATCTTTTCTCTTTTTCTTTTTCTCTCTTTTTTTTCAGGGATGACCAAGCCTAATTTCTTTTTCAAGGATAACACGAGGAGAGATCACAAACTTCATGGAGCATTTATTTGGTGGATGGATGGATTTGCTAATTCCCAGTGTAGGAATCTCGCAATGGGTGTAACGTGTGCATGATCTTTATCAAGAGGATATGAAAAGCATCTCACTAGGGTCACAACAATTTGACAAAGCTCAATGAAATAGCAAGCAGCATATGTATAGGGTTTTTCAATGTAAATAACATATGGCTTTGGTAGGACTTGGAACATCATTGAGGAACTTGTCTTTCCCTTTTTAAATTTTTGAAAACAAAAATACTCCAGACATCATGCTTCACTTAGGACAAGATTATAAAGCTCCATCTTCCATATCTAAACTCACAATAACCTAGACTTGGATAAAGCCTGTGCAACCCACGAGATGTTTGGGTTCATGGCACAAAGGTTTAAACAGCCAGCAAACTCAAACATAGGGAACAACATGCTTTAGGACTAAGCAAGACAGACAAGCAAGAGCATAACAATTATTTATGCTTTCAACTTAGGAAGACTGAACATTCTTAGCAAGCATATAGATAAGGAAAATTAAAGCAGGAAATATTTGTTTGATTTTTTTTAGAGTTTTTATATTTTTATTGAAAGCTGTAAAAGGATACAATTCACTGGCTGGAGGGACTCCCCCAAGCTAGCTCTTGGTTTAAGGTCCGATGAGCAGGACCCTCTCCATACCTGTTTAACTTTAGGTCGAATCGTCCATAACTGGAGAGGATGTAGAGGACAATGACATCTTCTTCTTTCTCCACGCCTTCTTGGATTTCTTCTTTGGTGCTGTCGGTGGTGTGGGAGTTGGATCTTCGGGTGTGAGACTGTGTATCTCCCAGTCTTCGAACCATTCCGGTTATGTCCCCAGCCCTTGTTCTTTTCTATCCTCATGAAGCAGGTATACTTGTTCGCGTCTGTTGCGGAACCTGAACTTCATGGTCCTCTTCCCAATCCGGAAACTGATTCCTCCGATCCCCACATCTATTCTGGCCTTGGTGTCTCTTAGAATGGTCGCCCAAGGATGAGCGAGATTCCCAAATCACCCTCCATGTCAAGGACTATGAAGTCCACGAGGACGAATGAATTATGGACTCGCACTAAGAGATTCTTCACGATTTCCTTAGGATATCGTATTGTGGAGTCGGCCAGCTGCACACACATGCAAGTAGGGGAAATAGCAGGATAAGCTAGTTCTTCGAAGGTTACCTTGGGCATGATGTTGACGCTTGCTCCAAGGTCGCAGAGGCCATGCTCATAATAATGGTCGTATATTGAGCACTTGATCATTGGGGTTCCGGGATCCTCCTTTATAGTTACTGCTAGATCACCCTAGGAACTCTTCTGAGGGCGTTCGAGTCTTTCGGCGTAGTTAGTAAAGAATTTACCACGCGATGGCTTACCCCACTTCGTGGTTATTGCATTAACGCTCTCCAGGGGAGCCTCGGGTTGCCTCAGGATCTTCCTTGTCTCTGCAGAAGGAACAGCGGCGGCTAGCTGAGCGAGTTGAGTTTCAAATATCTTGTTGAAGCTCAGCTGGTTCTTGAGTGTTGGGGAGATGCCATCCATCTTCGCTTGGATAGTCTCCAAGGTCTTGTCGGTGGCGGCAAGCTTCTTCTGGATTGCTTTGTTGGTCTTTGCTTGGCTAAGGACAAGATCCCTCAAGGAAGGTTGATTAGGATTAAACGAATTTGAATTACCATTACCTCCTTGGTAGAAAGGGCGCGACTGGTTCCACCTCTGACCTCCTTGTGGACAAAACTCGTTGTTGTTGTTCATGTACATGACATCCTCCTAGGTTTCGGGGCAGTCGTTGTGACAACCCTGGTAATTACATTTCCAAAATCAATGTCATTAGCCTAACTCTATGATTAAACCAACTAATGAAAGGGTGGAAAGAATTAAAACGAGTTCAGTTGGAATTCAAATTTAATTTGAGCACTTTGGGTTACTTTTGAACTTTTAAATTTAACTTTCAAACCATAAGCCAAATGAGATTTTGCCTGAAACCAAAATTGTAGAACTTTTTATTTTGAACAACTTTCGTGTTCAAAAGTTTTTGAAATTCCAATCAGAAAGAGGAGAAAACGCCCTGTTTGCACCCAGCCCCCTAGAGTTTTTCAAATTCTTGCACTTCGGTCCCTCGCTCACCCCTCCCTCCTCTGCTGCGCCGCGCGCTCGCCCGACCGCCGCCGGCCACCTGTCCCCCGACGCCTGCGCGGCACCAGGCGCCGAGCCAACCCACGGCGTCCTGCTGCACCGCCCCCGCTCGCCCAACCGCGGCCGCGCCTTCTTCTCCCTCCCGCACGCCTCGCCTCTGCCCAACCCGTTGCTGCTCCCTGCGGCACCGCCCCGTGCTGCCCAGTCGCTGGCCGCCGCCCCCTCCACCAGTGCTCCGTCGTGCCGCCCGAGCTCCCCAACCGCCCGCCAGCGTCGCCTACACGCGACGTCGCGCCCTGGACGCGCCCAGCGCACGCACGCCACGCGCACGACGCGCCTCTGGCCACTGGTCACCGCCGGCCACCCCAATGGCGCCCAGCCTCGCCGGTCCCTCCACCTCGCGCCCCGGCCGTGCCGAGCCCGCCCCCACGAGCTCCACCAGCTATAAAGCCGGCACAGCGCCCCTCCCTCCTCTCCCTGTTCCTCCTTCTTCCCCGCAGAGCAGAGCCGAGCTCCGCCCCACGCCGCCGCCGTGGAACTCCCTCCTCCGCCCCTCCTCGACCCGAGCTAGGCCCCAAAATCGCTCTCCTACCTCCGCGCGAAGCTTCCCAGCCCAAGCCCCGCCGCCCAGCTCGCCGGAGCTCGCCGGAGCAGAGCTCCACCCGCCGCCGCCCCCCCCGGTAGCCGTGGGCAGCCCTGCTCAGGCCGCCTCCGCCCCAACCGTGACCACCCAAAGGTAGCCCCCAACCTCCTCTTGCTCCTCCCCCACCTTGCCCTCGCCGCCGGCGACCCAGCTCGCCGGAATTCGGCCGGACAGGATGCTCCCCGCCGTGATTTGCGACCAGGGACTACATTGCAAACGCCCAAATCTTTCTAGGGGGTTTTCTGCTAGTTTTCAGGGACCCCTCTGTAAAGAAAGTTTTAACCAAATCAGTGAACTTGTAAAATTCGTATAAAATCGTAGAAAATTCAGAAAAATGCAAACTCAACTGTTCTGTAATCCTTATAAGAAACTCTACAACTTTTGTTACATAAAGTTTCTCAGATTCTCAATATATTTTGCTCTAGATTAAATGGAAGGTTTAATGGACTTCTTTTGTACCCACTGTTGTAGATCATTGCTGACTCTAATTTTTGGGCAGTGAGTTACTTGCTTAATGTTTAGGACTGTGTAAAAAGATCAGGACCAAAAGCCATCTCTAGATACACTTTTTGTCCAACATTGTTTTATGCCATAAAGTGATAGAACTAATTTTTCCTGCTGTTCTGTGATGTTTAATGTCATGAAACTTTTTCTGTGTTGTTGTAGTGATACCTAGAGGCCATAGAAAAATTTTGAAACATTTTTACTATATGTAACCTGTTCACATGAATTTGTGGTAGGAAAACTTCACTAATTCAAAATAATTAGTAAAGCCCTTATAAAATGTTCATCTTTTTACTATGAAACACCATAGAGTTCATCTTTTATAACATGAGCGTAGCTTGTCCCATTTATTATGCTCTAAATAATATACAATAAAATCTGAAAAATTTACAGTAGCACAAATATGGTTATAGAAACACCCTGTAAAATTTGTAGCATCAATACTTGCATGGTTTGTTCTGTATAAAAATAACTAGATTCTAGCAGTGGCTGTGTATTACATTTTTCATATTTAACATGCTACACAAAAATGTCTGAAATTTTTACAGTGATCTTATCTCTGCATAATGTACTTTGAATAAAAATTTTATTACCAGAAGCTAACTAGATTAGTAATTGTGTTCAACTCATGTTTGTGTTTAAAAAGAAACTAAGTTTTCAATATAACACAACCCCTTCTTCTTTAACGAAGTTAAATAGATTAAGATAAACTCTATTAACGATTGCCCAGGAAATGTTAAAGTAAATAACTTCACAGCAAAACTTATGTCTTATGAATCTGCAACCTTATCGTGAAGGAAATCATGTCGTTTAACATCACCACTACTTAAACTTGTGCATTCATGTAGAAACGACGACTCTCGCCGACGGAACGTACGAGTTGGTGCCCGCGTCCGAGAGTGAGCAGCGTGAAGCTCAAGTGAATCTAACTGAAGTTGCCGAAGACCCGAGCCCAAGTTCGGAAGAGCCCCGGACTAACTTTTCGCAAGAAGGCAAGCCCCGGAGCATGAACCCTATTTTCTAAACTTATGCAACTTATTACTCTACTTTACTTGTGCATTAAGTTTATAGGAGTTGGATGAAAATTTAGTTGCATGATCCTAGGTACCCATGCTCTGAACACTAGATGCAAGGTCCGATAGAATGCTATGCTAATAGGACTCGGTAAAAGTCGAGTGATTTCCTGTCACTCGCGAGAAATTAGGAGTTGATTGTTTACTACACGCTGCAATCATAAGGACGACGGACGGGCTGTGGTACGATGCTTATGTTGATGATTGAGGCCCGTCTGTCTAGTGAAAAATGCTAAGGCCGCAGTGTGTGGTAAGTGATGGTTAAGTCTTTGAACGTACTAACCACATGCCGAGAATATGGTAATCGGTAAGCTTAGTACTGGATTGAACCGAGGCCGGAATATACTCCCCACTGTCTTGAATTCGTTCACATCTAGCTAATGGCGGGTGCATCGGCCGCCATGGCCCGGCTGCGTCCGTGGTCCATGGGGAGGTGTAGTCGAGGGCGGTGGGCCTGTTCTGTGAAGCGGGAATTGAAGGGAAAGGTTGCACGTGTGACTCTAGGGAGTAACCACGTGACGTGTGTTTAGGTTTCCCTTGCAAGGTTAAGAAATTCGATTCGAATCGTCCGTTTCTCACGGCTATTGAGACTGCTTAACCACTTTTACCCACAGAGTAAGAAGAGGAACAATGATGGTGAATAAACTTGTTGGATGAAAATTAATGCTTCACCATGAATGCTAGGGAATAGCCGCATATCTAGAATGGTTAATGAAACTAGAATTTTGAGCTAAAAGTTGAAAGTAAGGACCCACTTGTAGATGCTTTTTGGCAAAACAAACCCCTCAAGCCAAAAGCCTCGCATGTCTAGGAGTCGGCTAAGTATACCCCATTAGTCGGGTAAGCCTTGCTGAGTATTAGTATACTCAGCCTTGCTTGTGGCTTGTTTTCAGGTGAAACCTTCGAAGATTTGATTGCTAGGTTGACTTGGCCTTGTACTCTTCCCCCTGGTTGGTCGGTGGAATGGGATACGCCCCCGTCCAACGAAGATAATAACGAGTGACGTCTCGTACGGGCTTCATCGAGACATCCCTTATCGTCGAGTAGCTTTCGTTATTTTATTTTCCGCTGCAACTTAAACTCTGAAGAACTTCTTAGTTATGATCACTGAAGTACTTGTTTCTAAACTCAAACTTGGTCTGTAATATTCACTTATGGTAATTTTGTAATATTTGCTGGAATGTGGTGTTCTCTGGGCTCATCGTCGCATGAGCATTTGCATGTACGGCGCTCGATCCGTTCACCGTGGTTGTATCGGGAGGTTATACCCGACAGACCAGTGGATTACTCCGTTTGAAGTGTAAGGTTAACCGAGGATGCCTTAATGGTGATGGTTAATACGCTTGAGCCGGATTAATTCAGGTGGTTCTGCCACAGCTGGTATCAGAGCCGTAGCTGGTGCCACAGCTGGCAACAGCGGACACCAGAGCCGAAATACATACGCCAGAGAATGCTACAAGCCTTAAAAACTCATTTTACTAAAACTTGACTAGAAGGTTGTGTTGCGAAATGCGTTGGTACGTTAAGGATGGTGCCTAGTTCGTAAAGCCCTAAGGGATTATGGGAAAGTTACTAGGTGGCTATCTAACTTCTATATATATTATCAACTGACTTCCAGCACATTACTTTCTGTCAAGACTTACTTTCATGCACAACCGACCTTAAATTCTGTAACGACGCACTCATCGCTAAGGTAAGAAGGTAAGAATCCTCAGCCAACTGAGAGAGCTTGGCCTTCCTGTCGGTGATGCGAACCAAACGCTGCCCTCAAGCAGTGGCTTACTTGAGGTGCTGCCAATATGCCAACTGTTAGTTGAACATATTGGGAGTAGAAGGTTTGGCGCAGGGTATGGCGATCGCTGTTCATACCCCCGTCTCATGACGGTACCCCCGTGAATACGCTATCTCGATAGCGTATGTTAACGTCGTCTGTACGGCGGAAATTGTACAGATATCGTTTCTATAAGTAAACGGTAATGATTACGGACGCTTCCATGAGTGCTGGCATGAAAGGTTCATGATATATATATGCTTGTCGATTTTCTGCAGGTACACTAACCGCGATTACGATAAGTTAAGGGACGAGTAGAAAGACTCGACTAGATATTATAGGAGAGCCGTATTGTGTATGCCACCGAAACTATCTTCGTAAGACCAAAAGTATTTGGCGATTATTTTATTTTGTGAGGACGAATAGGACGTGCATGCATCATGGATATATATATCGGAAATTGAAAATACGTTGTATAAGAGTGGTAAGGTTCTTGCGTATCTAAGGGAGGTTTGCATAAGGACTATCTAGCGAATCCATCACAAATCTGCCATGACCGAAAAGAAAGATTTATTGACCCAAGAAAATGACCTTTTCTGGTAAAGTTCATCTGGAAAAAATTGTTCAAAATTTCGTGTCCTATCCCCTGTTCAAAAATCAAAAATTCTGAACTCATGGATAGTAAGAAATAACAGAAACCACGGAATGTCAGAATTCTGTCCAGAATAAGCACTTCTGCCTCTTAAATTTTTAGGCCCCCTTCCTACAGTCTTCTGCAAAAGAGTACAACACAAAACTTGTTCCAAATTTACCCGGGTAGCTGCTGTTAAAATTTGGTAAATTTTGGCAGGGTAGATTTTCCCTGATGCACGAAACATTGGCCCCCAGTTCACTGTAAATTCTGGGTAGACAGTAAGGTAAAACCTGAAAGGAAAGACCATTTTAGAGACCTATCTAGCTCTGGAGTTGACTAGAAAAATTGTTCACAAATACCTTAGGAGTGATCTGGTGAAATTTGAGAATTTTTGGATGAGAACTGTGGAAGTTATGGTTATTTTTGCACTCTATACGGAATCTGTCCCTGTGCTTTTCACACTTTTTCTCGGTCTCATCCATTTGATCTTTCGTTCAGATGGCCGAGACAGCTGCCATGATGGTGGATGAGGATGGACGCGTTCACTCACGGTGTTTCCACTGGGAGGGCTTTCCCTCTATTTTGTGGAACGTGTTGAGCACCGTGGGCTAGCTAATTCCCCCACATTACGCCGGACTGGAGTTTGCAGAGAATGGAGTTACCCAGTGCCGTGTCAACGTGACCATTTTTCCGCACCCGCTACACCCGGAGTGGCCCGCCTTGGAGATCAAGGCTGTTGGTCACCGTTTGGCCGATACTTAGGAGCTCACTCTCCTGCTCACAGCGAATCGTCCGTCAACGACTTGGATGACTTCTAGATGATGACCTAGAAGGACTTTTGCACATACTCCTCGATAGGGTAGCCTGACTTTTGGCAAGTGTTGTAATAGGCTAACTAGGAGCTGAGTAACTCTTTCGTGATGGGTACACCTGAACCATGTGGATACCCTCAGCATGTAAGGAACGGCGATAAACTTGGGTGATTTCGTTGTAAGTTGGTAAAACGATGAAATCCACAATCGCTGAAACTTGTCGGG
Source organism: Panicum miliaceum (assembly GCA_032594955.1). Taxonomy (NCBI): domain Eukaryota; kingdom Viridiplantae; phylum Streptophyta; class Magnoliopsida; order Poales; family Poaceae; genus Panicum; species Panicum miliaceum. Next base: position 16,674,661 of record CM064062.1, read on the forward strand.
AATTTTGTCCATGTCTCCTTACATTTCTGAGTTGTGAGTTGACTACCAAACCTGTCAGGAATTCTGTGATCTAGGGTCTCACAAAATTTCCACCCTATTGGATCTTGCTAGTTTGAGTTATAGGCCAGATACTATAACTCGCTCTGCCGAAAAACAGCCAAAACAGGGAAGCAAAGAGTGAACCGTTTGACCATCCTAGCCATCGATTTAGCATCTTGGCTGAATACCAAAGTGGTACATCTTTAAAACTCCCTATCCACTGCCAAAATATGAGAAACTTTGGATGAACCTACCAGGAGTTACAAAATTCTTATGGCAGACAGTTTTTATGCCCGTGATTCCATCCAGGACCTTTTGGAAGTCTACTATTCCGCGTTAGATCTTTTTGAGTCATGGAAGCAACATGGATCACGTTGCTAATGAAGAACCTTCGCCTTTTCAGATGGTTGGAGCAACCCGTGGTAACCCGGATGGTTTTGGTGCTAGCGCAAGTGGATCACAACCACAGCCGCCGCCACCACCCAGCTTGGTTGAAGTAATGGCCGCTCAAACCGAGTTGCTTCGCCAGCTCGTGCAAGGACAGCAACACCACCAGCGGGGTGGGCAAAATGTCCCCCACCCCCAAGTTGCAGGATACACGGATTTCCTAGGGACCCAGCCTCCCTTGTTTCACGAGACGGAGGAACCCTTGGATGCGGATGCTTGGATTCACACAATCGAGTCCAAGTTTTCTCTACTTGTGGCCCCATGTTCGGATGAAAACAAGGCCCGCTTTGCCGCGCAGCAGCTTCGCGGTACGGCTCGTCTATGGTGGGACCACTATTTTGCTATGCTCCCCGCTGACCACATTGTCACCTGGGATGAATTCAAGACTGCGTTCCGGGCACACCATATTCCCGAAGGTCTCATAGAAAGAAAGCTAAATGAGTTTTTAGCTCTCACTCAGGATAACCACACTGTACTTCAGTATGCTCAGGCCTTCAACAATCTGTGCCAATACGCGGGCTATCACACAGACACAGATGCCAAGAAGCGTGATCGTTTCCGTAGAGGTCTGAGTACTAAACTCAAGGAACGACTGAACCTTGTCAAAGCCGATACATATAATGAGCTAGTCAACATGGCCATCACTCAAGAGGACTGTATTGAGGCTCATCGTGCTGAAAAGAAGAGAAAGGCGCTAGCTGGACCCTCGGGTGCTCAGCCACCGAGGTATCGCTTGGTGCGAAATGCTGCGCCTACAGCTCCACCGAAGGCCCCTCAGCCAGGGCGTTGGATTATCAGGCCCCCGCAGCAGCCAGGCATGGTACGACCACCGATGCCTCCACAGAATGGTCCGAGGCCCACTCTGCAACAGCCTCTTCGACCCAGCCCCGCAAATCGTTGTTTCAAATGCGGGAGTTCCGGTCATTTCGCTCGCAAATGCCCTCAACCCAGGCTGCCAAATCAGGGCCAGGACTCTAACCAGAACAATAAGAACAAAGGCAAGAAGCAGACCCTCCAGGTCAAACAAGGGCAGATCAACTTCACCACCCTTGCAGAACTTCCTGAAGGAGCACCTGTAATGACGGGTACATTCTCCATCCATAACAAGCCTGCAGTCATATTGTTTGATTCTGGTGCATCACATAGTTTCATTAGTGCAAAGTTTGGTGCAAAAGTAGGCTTGAATGTTTGGCACACCAAAGGGTCGTATATGATATCAACACCGGGTGGAAAAATTGCTTCCAACCAAATCATAAGGCTGGTACCGATAAAATTGGGAAGTAAAGTCATCAACACAGATCTCGTACTTTTACCCCTTGACGGCATGGATATTATTTTGGGAATGAACTGGATGACTAGGCATGGAGTCACACTGGACCTTTCTTCCCGAGCCGTTGAGATAAATTCACCTAGTCACGGAGCCACTACCCTTTACCTACCGTTACGGGAGTGCACAAATTCTTGCGCTTTCGTGATGGAAGGGACCAACCTAGAGAATATTCCAGTGGTATGCGAGTATGCCGATGTCTTTCCGGATGACTTACCCGGAATGCCACCGGATAGGGATATTGAGTTCGTTATTGAACTACAGCCAGGCACCGCACCTATATCCAAGAGACCATATAGGATGCCCCCTAAAGAATTGGCAGAGCTGAAAATTCAACTCCAAGAACTACTGGACAAAGGCTTTATTCGCCCTAGCGCGTCACCTTGGGGATGTCCAGCCCTATTCGTAAAGAAGAAGGATGACAGTTTGAGATTATGTGTGGACTACCGACCTCTCAATGCGGTAACTGTTAAAAATAAATACCCACTTCCTCGTATCGATGTACTCTTCGATCAATTAGCTGGAGCCAGAGTCTTCTCAAAGATTGATCTTCGTTCGGGATATCATCAGATCAAGATTCGCCCAAGCGATATTCCTAAGACTGCCTTCTCCACACGATATGGACTATATGAATTCTTAGTCATGTCCTTTGGACTCACCAATGCCCCTGCCTACTTCATGTATCTCATGAATTCGGTATTCATGCCCGAACTGGACAAATTCGTCGTAGTGTTCATCGACGACATCCTTATCTATTCCAAGGATGAGGAAGAGCATGCTAAGCACCTGCACATTGTTCTTCAGCGTCTAAGAGACCATCAGCTCTATGCTAAGTTTTCTAAGTGTGAATTCTGGTTGGATACTGTAAAGTTCCTAGGTCACACTATCTCCAGCGAAGGCATAGCTGTTGACCCCAGCAAGGTACAAGAGGTGATGGATTGGAAACCCCCTACCTCTGTTCATCAGATTCGCAGTTTTCTCGGCTTAGCCGGTTACTACCGTCGCTTCATCCCGGATTTCTCTCGAATTGCTAAGCCCATGACTGAACTGTTAAAGAAGGAAGTAAAGTTTGTATGGAATGAGAAATGTGAAGAAGCTTTCCACACTCTCAGAGAGCATCTGACTACTGCACCTGTGTTAGCTCAACCCGATAATACCAAGTCATTCGATGTGTATTGTGACGCATCAGGTACTGGTCTAGGATGTGTGCTTATGCAAGAGAATTGAGTGATTGCATATGCCTCACGAGCCCTACGGCCCCACGAACAGAATTATCCCACACATGACCTTGACCTTGCAGCCGTCATTCACGCTCTAAAAATATGGAGGCATTATCTCATGGGTACACAGTGCAATATCTACACGGATCATAAGAGTCTCAAGTACATCTTCACACAAGCCGATCTGAATATGAGACAACGGAGATGGCTAGAATTAATCAAGGATTATGACCTTGAAGTGCATTATCACCCCGGCAAGGCTAATGTAGTCGCGGATGCACTAAGCCGCAAGTCCCATTGCCATTGCTTATCCATGGAATCCTACAATGAGACATTATGTGCAGACATGAGGAAGCTTAACTTGGAAATGGTTTCCCAAGGCACTCTAGATCACATCTCAGTTGAGCCCACTCTTCACGACCAAATCGCCATGGCACAACTACAGGATGAAGGAATTAAGATCATCAAACAGAAACTCTCTCTAGGTGAGGAGAAGTATAAGTGTTTCCGCCAGGACCATAAGGGAGTTCTATGGTTCGAAGGTCGTATAGTCGTTCCGAAGAATCGTGAACTCCGCAAGAAAATTCTTGATGAGGCACACCTTTCCAAATTCTCTATCCACCCCGGCAGTAGCAAAATGTATCAAGACCTAAGGCAAAACTTCTGGTGGACTAGAATGAAAAGAGAAATTGCTACGTATGTCTCGGAATGTGACACGTGCCAGAGAGTAAAAGCTAGCCACTTGAAGGTAGCCGGTACACTACAACCGTTACCTATACCATCATGGAAATGGGAAGACATAAGTATGGACTTCATCGTTGGACTACCAAACACTTCCCAGAAACATGATTCCATATGGGTTATCATTGATAGACTCACAAAGACGGCACATTTTCTTCCGGTACACACCACCTATTCTACCAAGAAATATGCCGAGATGTACCTCGATCGTATTGTTTGCCTGCATGGAATACCTAAGACAATTATCTCCGAGCGTGGTCCTCAGTTTGTAGCACGCTTTTGGGAACAACTGCAAACATCTCTTGGTACCAAACTAATTCGCAGCTCAGCATACCATCCTCAGACTGACGGACAAACGGAAAGGGTAAACCAAATTCTTGAAGACATGCTGAGAGCTTGCGTCATTCACTATGACAAGAATTGGGACAAATGTCTACCCCTAGCAGAGTTCTCGTACAACAACAGCTATCAAACGAGTTTGAAAATGGCACCATTTGAGGCCCTGTACGGACGAAGGTGTCGAACTCCTTTGAGCTGGTCACAAACCGGAGAACGTAAGATAATTGGACCCGACCTGGTAATCGAGGCAGAGGAGAAAGTAAAGGTAATACAAGCAAACCTTAAAGCCGCACAAGCCCGACAAAAGAGCTATTCTGACAAAAGGAGAAAGCCCCTAAAATTCGAAGTTGGCAATCATGTCTATCTTCGAGTTTCACCCACCAAGGGAGTGCAAAGATTCGGAATCAAAGGCAAACTAGCTCCCCGTTATATTGGTCCCTACGAAATCATTGAGAGCTGCGGACCCGTAGCCTACAAATTACGACTGCCCCCTCAGCTCACGGCCACCCATGATGTCTTCCACGTATCTCAACTCAAGAAGTGTATTCGAGTCCCTACCGAGATTGTGGAACAACAAGAAATATCGTTGGAACCCGACCTCTCGTATGTCGAACACCCAGTTAAGATTTTGGATCAAAAAGAAAGAGAGACCAGGAGGAAAGTAATTAGAATGTATAAAGTACAATGGAATCACCACACGGAAGAAGAAGCCACCTGGGAAACCGAGAGCTACCTAAACCAACATTTTCCTGGGTTTCTTATCTCAACCACTGGTATGTGCACCCACGCCCACACTAAGAATTACCGAATCTCGGGGCGAGATTCTCGTTAAGGGGGGAAGGCTGTGACAACCCTGGTAATTACATTTCCAAAATCAATGTCATTAGCCTAACTCTATGATTAAACCAACTAATGAAAGGGTGGAAAGAATTAAAACGAGTTCAGTTGGAATTCAAATTTAATTTGAGCACTTTGGGTTACTTTTGAACTTTTAAATTTAACTTTCAAACCATAAGCCAAATGAGATTTTGCCTGAAACCAAAATTGTAGAACTTTTTATTTTGAACAACTTTCGTGTTCAAAAGTTTTTGAAATTCCAATCAGAAAGAGGAGAAAACGCCCTGTTTGCACCCAGCCCCCTGGAGTTTTTCAAATTCTTGCACTTCGGTCCCTCGCTCACCCCTCCCTCCTCTGCTGCGCCGCGCGCTCGCCCGACCGCCGCCGGCCACCTGTCCCCCGACGCCTGCGCGGCACCAGGCGCCGAGCCAACCCACGGCGTCCTGCTGCACCGCCCCCGCTCGCCCAACCGCGGCCGCGCCTTCTTCTCCCTCCCGCACGCCTCGCCTCTGCCCAACCCGTTGCTGCTCCCTGCGGCACCGCCCCGTGCTGCCCAGTCGCTGGCCGCCGCCCCCTCCACTAGTGCTCCGTCGTGCCGCCCGAGCTCCCCAACCGCCCGCCAGCGTCGCCTACACGCGACGTCGCGCCCTGGACGCGCCCAGCGCACGCACGCCACGCGCACGACGCGCCTCTGGCCACTGGTCACCGCCGGCCGCCCCCAATGGCGCCCAGCCTCGCCGGTCCCTCCACCTCGCGCCCCGGCCGTGCCGAGCCCGCCCCCACGAGCTCCACCAGCTATAAAGCCGGCACAGCGCCCCTCCCTCCTCTCCCTGTTCCTCCTTCTTCCCCGCAGAGCAGAGCCGAGCTCCGCCCCACGCCGCCGCCGTGGAACTCCCTCCTCCGCCCCTCCTCGACCCGAGCTAGGCCCCAAAATCGCTCTCCTACCTCCGCGCGAAGCTTCCCAGCCCAAGCCCCGCCGCCCAGCTCGCCGGAGCTCGCCGGAGCAGAGCTCCACCCGCCGCCGCCCCCCCGGTAGCCGTGGGCAGCCCTGCTCAGGCCGCCTCCGCCCCAACCGTGACCACCCAAAGGTAGCCCCCAACCTCCTCTTGCTCCTCCCCCACCTTGCCCTCGCCGCCGGCGACCCAGCTCGCCGGAATTCGGCCGGACAGGATGCTCCCCGCCGTGATTTGCGACCAGGGACTACATTGCAAACGCCCAAATCTTTCTAGGGGGTTTTCTGCTAGTTTTCAGGGACCCCTCTGTAAAGAAAGTTTTAACCAAATCAGTGAACTTGTAAAATTCGTATAAAATCGTAGAAAATTCAGAAAAATGCAAACTCAACTGTTCTGTAATCCTTATAAGAAACTCTACAACTTTTGTTACATAAAGTTTCTCAGATTCTCAATATATTTTGCTCTAGATTAAATGGAAGGTTTAATGGACTTCTTTTGTACCCACTGTTGTAGATCATTGCTGACTCTAATTTTTGGGCAGTGAGTTACTTGCTTAATGTTTAGGACTGTGTTAAAAGATCAGGACCAAAAGCCATCTCTAGATACACTTTTTGTCCAACATTGCTTTATGCCATAAAGTGATAGAACTAATTATTCCTGCTGTTCTGTGATGTTTAATGTCATGAAACTTTTTCTGTGTTGTTGTAGTGATACCTAGAGGCCATAGAAAAATTTTGAAACATTTTTACTATATGTAACCTGTTCACATGAATTTGTGGTAGGAAAACTTCACTAATTCAAAATAATTAGTAAAGCCCTTATAAAATGTTCATATTTTTACTATGAAACACCATAGAGTAGATAAACCTGTACAAAAAGTTTCAAACATAGAAACCCTGTATAACATCCTGTAGAAAATAATCTTTTATAACATGAGCGTAGCTTGTCCCATTTATTATGCTCTAAATAATGTACAATAAAATCTGAAAACTTTACAGTAGCACAAATATGGTTATAGCAACACCCTGTAAAATTTGTAGCATCAATACTTGCATGGTTTGTTCTGTATAAAAATAACTAGATTCTAGCAGTGGCTGTATATTACATTTTTCATATTTAACATGCTACACAAAAATGTCTGAAATTTTTACAGTGATCTTATCTCTGCATAATGTACTTTGAATAAAAATTTTATTACCAGAAGCTAACTAGATTAGTAATTGTGTTCAACTCATGTTTGTGTTTAAAAAGAAACTAAGTTTTCAATATAACACAACCCCTTCTTCTTTAACGAAGTTAAATAGATTAAGATAAACTCTATTAACGATTGCCCAGGAAATGTTAAAGTAAATAACTTCACAGCAAAACTTATGTCTTATGAATCTGCAACCTTATCGTGAAGGAAATCATGTCGTTTAACATCACCACTACTTAAACTTGTGCATTCATGTAGAAACGACGACTCTCGCCGACGGAACGTACGAGTTGGTGCCCGCGTCCGAGAGTGAGCAGCGTGAAGCTCAAGTGAATCTAACTGAAGTTGCCGAAGACCCGAGCCCAAGTTCGGAAGAGCCCCGGACTAACTTTTCGCAAGAAGGCAAGCCCCGGAGCATGAACCCTATTTTCTAAACTTATGCAACTTATTACTCTACTTTACTTGTGCATTAAGTTTATAGGAGTTGGATGAAAATTTAGTTGCATGATCCTAGGTACCCATGCTCTGAACACTAGATGCAAGGTCCGATAGAATGCTATGCTAATAGGACTCGGTAAAAGTCGAGTGATTTCCTGTCACTCGCGAGAAATTAGGAGTTGATTGTTTACTACACGCTGCAATCATAAGGACGACGGACGGGCTGTGGTACGATGCTTATGTTGATGATTGAGGCCCGTCTGTCTAGTGAAAAATGCTAAGGCCGCAGTGTGTGGTAAGTGATGGTTAAGTCTTTGAACGTACTAACCACATGCCGAGAATATGGTAATCGGTAAGCTTAGTACTGGATTGAACCGAGGTCGGAATATACTCCCCACTGTCTTGAATTCGTTCACATCTAGCTAATGGCGGGTGCATCGGCCGCCATGGCCCGGCTGCGTCCGTGGTCCATGGGGAGGTGTAGTCGAGGGCGGTGGGCCTGTTCCGTGAAGCGGGAATTGAAGGGAAAGGTTGCACGTGTGACTCTAGGGAGTAACCACGTGACGTGTGTTTAGGTTTCCCTTGCAAGGTTAAGAAATTCGATTCGAATCGTCCGTTTCTCACGGCTATTGAGACTGCTTAACCACTTTTACCCACAGAGTAAGAAGAGGAACAATGATGGTGAATAAACTTGTTGGATGAAAATTAATGCTTCACCATGAATGCTAGGGAATAGCCGCATATCTAGAATGGTTAATGAAACTAGAATTTTGAGCTAAAAGTTGAAAGTAAGGACCCACTTGTAGATGCTTTTTGGCAAAACAAACCCCTCAAGCCAAAAGCCTCGCATGTCTAGGAGTCGGCTAAGTATACCCCATTAGTCGGGTAAGCCTTGCTGAGTATTAGTATACTCAGCCTTGCTTGTGGCTTGTTTTCAGGTGAAACCTTCGAAGATTTGATTGCTAGGTTGACTTGGCCTTGTACTCTTCCCCCTGGTTGGTCGGTGGAATGGGATACGCCCCCGTCCAACGAAGATAATACCGAGTGACGTCTCGTACGGGCTTCATCGAGACATCCCTTATCGTCGAGTAGCTTTCGTTATTTTATTTTCCGCTGCAACTTAAACTCTGAAGAACTTCTTAGTTATGATCACTGAAGTACTTGTTTCTAAACTCAAACTTGGTCTGTAATATTCACTTATGGTAATTTTGTAATATTTGCTGGAATGTGGTATTCTCTGGGCTCATCGTCGCATGAGCATTTGTATGTACGGCGCTCGATCCGTTCACCGTGGTTGTATCGGGAGGTTATACCCGACAGACCAGTGGATTACTCCGTTTGAAGTGTAAGGTTAACCGAGGATGCCTTAATGGTGATGGTTAATACGCTTGAGCCGGATTAATTCAGGTGGTTCTGCCACAGCTGGTATCAGAGCCGTAGCTGGTGCCACAGCTGGCAACAGCGGACACCAGAGCCGAAATACATACGCCAGAGAATGCTACAAGCCTTAAAAACTCATTTTACTAAAACTTGACTAGAAGGTTGTGTTGCGAAATGCGTTGGTACGTTAAGGATGGTGCCTAGTTCGTAAAGCCCTAAGGGATTATGGGAAAGTTACTAGGTGGCTATCTAACTTCTATATATATTATGAACTGACTTCCAGCACATTACTTTCTGTCAAGACTTACTTTCATGCACAACCGACCTTAAATTCTGTAACGACGCACTCATCGCTAAGGTAAGAAGGTAAGAATCCTCAGCCAACTGAGAGAGCTTGGCCTTCCTGTCGGTGATGCGAACCGAACGCTGCCCTCAAGCAGTGGCTTACTTGAGGTGCTGCCAATATGCCAACTGTTAGTTGAACATATTGGGAGTAGAAGGTTTGGCGCAGGGTATGGCGATCGCTGTTCATACCCCCGTCTCATGACGGTACCCCCGTGAATACGCTATCTCGATAGCGTATGTTAACGTCGTCTGTACGGCGGAAATTGTACAGATATCGTTTCTATAAGTAAACGGTAATGATTACGGACGCTTCCATGAGTGCTGGCATGAAAGGTTCATGATATATATATGCTTGTCGATTTTCTGCAGGTACACTAACCGCGATTACGATAAGTTAAGGGACGAGTAGAAAGACTCGACTAGATATTATAGGAGAGCCGTATTGTGTCTCAGTGCGGTCTTATGTAGACAGCAGAGAGGCGGGAGGAAGGGCGGGACTGGACTGCGAGGCGCGAGCGCGGGCGGCACGACGGGGGAGCGTTACTGTTCGTAGTGGACGGCGAGCAGAGCCGGCGCGGCGTGCGGCGGGCGTGGGCAGGGGATTGGGCGCTGAGGATTTGGCGTGGGGAGCGGGAGATCACGCAACGCGCGGGTTGGGCGAGGAGCTGCAGCAGCTGGCTTCCCGGGCGGCGAGCGCGGCGACTGGCGGGACGCGGCGGGGACACGGGCACGGCGCGGCTTGTCCATTGGGCGCGGCGGGCGGCGAGCAGAGGCGCGCGTCGCCGGCGTGCGCGTGGCGTGCGCGGACTGGGGAGGAGCGCGGCGTGGGGAGGAGCGCGGCGTGCGAGCATGGCCAGGCATTGGCTTGGCACCTAGCGCCGGTCACGCATCGCCAGCCAAGTGGCCTGCGGCGACTGCGCGACGGCGGAGGGTCAGGCGAAGCGAGGGGTCGGGCGAAGCGAGGGTCGGGTGAAGCGAGGGTCGGGCGAAGCGAGGGTCGGGCGAAGTGAGAAGAAGGGTCTGCGGTGAAAATAGAAGAAAAGGCAGGGGCTGGTTTGCAAATCTAAGTGTTTCTCAAATTTTCATGTTGCAACTCAAAAATCTCTGAACATGAAAGTTGTTCAAAATGAAAAGTTACACAAGTTTTGTTTCAGGCCAAAGTTCATTTGAGTTCTAGTTTAGAAGTTATTTTAAAAACTCAAAAAGTAATATTTCGGAGGGCACGTCATTTCCTGGGCAAAACTTTGCATTCACTCCTAGGCTTCAACTAGACTTTTGTTTAACATGTCAATAACGACGTGCCTATTAAATTTTGTAGCCATGTTTGCATCAATGTGAAAGTTATTTAAATGGCTTGATTAAAGTACATGTACTTATGCACATATACACAACTATTTTCAATTCAAGGCAAAACCAATTTATAACTCATTTCATTGAAACTTTTCTTAATTATTTATGCATCGTGTTAAGCTAATGAGGCTTATTTCGTAAATTAAACACCTGAGGTGTTACAGCCTTCCCCCCTTAAAAAGAATCTCGCCCCGAGATTCGGGCAATAGGCTTAGTGTGGATAGTGTGTGTACCTTCGGTAGAGTTGAGAAAACCCGGGAAATTTTGGTTTAGATAGCTTTCAGTTTCCCACGTGGCTTCTTCCTCAGTGTGATGATTCCATTGAATTTTGTACATTTTGATCACTTTCCTCCTAGTGCTTCTTTCTTTTTGATCCATGATTTTGATAGGGTACTCCACATATGAGAGGTCGGGCTCTACCACTACTTCTTGTTGTTTAATAACCTCGGTAGGAACTCGAACACACTTCTTGAGCTGAGACACGTGAAAGACATCATGGATGGCTGCAAGCTGAAGGGGCAGTCGTATTCTATAGGCTACGGGTCCACAGCTCTCGATGATTTCGTAGGGACCAACATAACGGGGAGCTAATTTTCCTTTGACTCCGAATCGTTGTACACCCATGGTTGGTGAAACTCGAAGGTAGACGTGGTCACCAACTTCAAATTTTAGTGGCTTTCTCCTTCTATCGAAATAGCGCTTTTGCCTGGATTGTGCGGCTCTAAGGTTTTCTTGTATTACTCTCACTTTTTCTTCTGCCTCGATTACCAAGTCTGATCCAAATATTTTGCGTTCTCCGGTTTGTGACCAACTCAAAGGGGTTCGACACCTTCGTCCGTATAAGGCCTCAAACGGTGCTATTTTCAAACTCGCTTGATAGCTATTGTTATATGAGAACTCTGCTAGGGATAGGCATTTGTCCCAACTCTTGTCATAGTGAATGACGCAAGCTCTAAGCATGTCTTCAAGAAATTGGTTTACTCTTTCAGTTTGTCCGTCAGTTTGAGGATGATAGGCTGAGCTTTGAATCAATTTAGTACCAAGAGAAGCTTGCAATTGTTCCCAAAAGCGCGCTACAAACTGAGTACCATGATCGGAAATAATAGTCTTCGGTACTCCATGTAGGCAAACAATGCGATCGAGATAAATCTCGGCATATTTCTTGGAAGTATAGGTGGTGTGTACCGGAAGAAAATGTGCCGTCTTTGTGAGTCTATCAACGATAACCCATATGGAATCATATTTCTGTGCGGTACTTGGCAATCCAACAATGAAATCCATACTTATGTCTTCCAATTTCCATGAAGGTATAGGCAAAGGATTAAGTGTACCGGCTACTTTCAAGTGGCTGGATTTTACTCTCTGGCATGTTTCGCATTCTGAGACATATTTAACGATTTCTCTTTTCATTCTAGTCCACCAGAAATTTTGCCTAAGGTCTTGATACATTTTGTTACTGCCGGGGTGAATAGAAAATTTGGAAAGGTGTGCCTCATCAAGAATTTGCTTACGGAGCTCATGATTCTTCGGAATGACTATGCGACTTTCAAACCATAGAACTCCCTTAGGGTCTTGGTGGAAACATTTGTATTTCTCTTCTCCTAGAGAGAGTTTTTGTTTGATGATCTTAACTCCTTCATCATGTAGTTGTGCCATGATGATCTGGTCGTGAAGAGTGGGCTCGACTGAGATGTGATTCAGACTGCCTTTGGAAATCATTTCCAAACTAAGCTTCCTCATTTCCGAACATAATGTCTCATTATAGATTTCCACTGATAGGCAATGGCAATGGGCCTTACGGCTGAGTGCATCCGCGACTACATTGGCCTTGCCGGGGTGATAGTGCACCTCGAGATCATAATCCTTGATTAATTCTAGCCATCTTCTTTGTCTCATATTCAGATCGGCTTGGGTGAAGATATATTTGAGACTTGTGATCGGTGTAGATATTACAATGAGTGCCCATGAGATAATGTCTCCATATTTTTAGAGCATGAATGACTGCTGCTAATTCGAGATCATGGGTCGGATAATTCTGCTCATGGGGCCGAAGGGCTCGTGAAGTATAGGCGATAACTCGATTTTCTTGCATAAGCACACAACCAAGACCAGTGCCAGAAGCGTCACAGTAAACATCGAACGGCTTGGTGTTATCGGGTTGAGCTAACACAGGGGTTGTAGTCAAACGTTCTCTGAGAGTGTGGAAAGCTTCTTCACATTTCTCATCCCACACAAACTTTACTCCCTTTTTCAATAGTTTGGTCATAGGCTTAGCAATCCTGGAGAAATCCAGCATGAAACGGCAATAGTAACCGGCTAAACCAAGAAAACTGCGAATCTGATGAATAGAGGTAGGAGGTTTCCAATCCATCACTTCTTGTACCTTGCTGGGTCAACGGCTATGCCTTCGCTGGAAATAGTGTGACCCAAGAATTTCACACTATCCAACCAGAATTCGCACTTAGAAAATTTAGCATAGAGCTGATGATCTCTGAGACACTGAAGAACAATGTGCAGGTGCTTAGCATGCTCTTCCTCATTCTTGGAATAGATAAGGATGTCGTCAATGAAAACTACGACGAATTTGTCGAGCTCGGGCATGAATACCGAATTCATGAGATACATGAAGTAGGCGGGGCATTGGTGAGACCAAAGGACATGACCAAGAATTCATATAGTCCATATTGTGTGGAAAAGGCGGTCTTAGGAATATCGCATGGACGAATCTTTATCTGATGATATCCAGATCGAAGATCAATCTTTGAGAAAACTCTAGCTCCAAATAATTGATCAAAGAGAACGTCGATGCGGGGAAGTGGGTATTTATTCTTAACGGTTACCGCATTGAGAGGTCGGTAGTCCACACATAATCTTAAACTGTCATCCTTTTTCTTTACAAAAAGGGTCGGACATCCCCAAGGTGATGCGCTAGGACGAATGAAGCCTTTGTCCAGTAGTTCTTGGAGTTGCGTTTTCAGTTCGGCCAATTCCTTAGGTGGCATCCTATAGGGTCTTTTGGAGATAGGTGCAGTGCCTGGTTGCAGTTCAATAATGAACTCAATGTCCCTATTTGGTGGCATTCCTGGCAAATCGTCCGGAAAAAAAACATAAGCATACTCGCATACCACTGGAATATCCTCTAGGTTGATCCCTTCCATCACGAAAGCACAAGAATTCGTGCACTCCCGGAACGGTAGGTAAAAGGTAGTGGTTCCGTGACTAGGTGAATTTATTTCAACAGCTCGGGAAGAGAGGTCCAGTATGACTCCATGCATAGTCATCCAATTCATTCCCAAAATAATATCCATGCCTTCAAGGGGTAAGAGAACAAGGTCCGTGTTGATGATTTTACTACCCAATTTTATCGGTACCAGCCTTATTATTTGGTTGGAAGCAATTTTTCCACCCGGTGTTGATATCATATATGACCCTTTCGTGTGACAAACATCCAAGCCTACTTTTGCACCAAACTTTGCACTAATGAAACTATGTGATGCACCAGAATCAAACAATATAACTGCAGGCTTGTTATGGATAGAGAATGTACCCGTCATTACTGGTGCTCCTTCAGGAAGTTCTGCAAGAGTGGTGAAATTGATCCGTCCTCGTTTGACCTGAATGGTCTACCTCTTGCCTTTGTTCTTATTGTTCTGGTTAGAGCCTTGGCCCTGAATTGGCTGCCTAGGCCGAGGGCATTCTCGTGCAAAATGACTGGAACTTCCACAATTGAAACACCGATTGGCGATGTTTGGACGAAGGAATTGCTGAGTAGCGGGCCTTGGTCCAGTTTGCTGAGGCAAAGGGGGTCGTACAACACCTTGTTGCTGCGAGGGCCTGACAATCCAACGCCCTGGCTGAGGGGCTTTCGGTGGAGCTGTAGGCGCAGCATTTTGCACTAAGCGATACCTCGGTGGCTGAGCTCTTGAGGGTCTAGTTGGCGCCTTTCTCTTCTTCTCGGCACGGTGAGCTGCAATACAATCCTCTTGGGTAATTGCCATGTTTACCAGCTCATTATATGCATCGGCCTTGACAAGGTTCAGTCGCTCCTTGAGTTTGGTACTCAATCCTTTGTGGAAACGATCCCGCTTCTTAGCATCCGTGTCTGCGTGATAGCCCGCGTACTGGCACAGGTTGTTGAAGGCCTGAGCATACCGAAGTACAGTGCGGGTACCCTGAGTGAGAGCCAAAAACTCATTTAGCTTTCTTTCCATAAGACCTTCTAGGATATGGTGTGCTCGGAACGCAGTTTTGAATTCGTCCCAGGTGACGACGTGATCAGCCTGGAGCATAGAAAAGTAATTGTCCCACCAAAGATGAGCTGTGCCGCGAAGTTGCTGAGTGGCATAGCGAGCCTTGTTTGCATCCGAACATGGGGCCACGAGTAGAGAAAACATGGACTCGATTGTGCGAATCCAAGCGTCCGCATCCAAGGGTTCCTCCATTTTATGAAACAATGGAGGCTGGGTCCCAAGGAAATCCGTGTAACCGCCAGCTTGATGTTGGTGAGCATTGTGTCCACCCCGTTGTTGGTGCTGTCCTTGCACGAGCTGGCGAAGCAACTCGGTTTGAGCGGCCATTACTTCCACCAAGCTGGGTGGTGGTGGTGGCTGTGGTTGGGATCCACTAGCACTAGCACCAAAACCATCCGGGTTACCACGGGTTCCTCCAACCATCTGAAATGTGAATTTTTATCATTAGCAATGTGATCCATATTGCTTCCATGATTAAAAAGGATTAGCGCGGAAAAGTAGACTTCCGAAAGATCATGGATAGAATCATGGACAGAATACTGTCTGCCATAAGAAATTTATAACTCCTGGTAGGTTCCTCCAAAATTGCTCATATTTTGGCAGTGGGTGGGGAATTTAGAGATGTACAATTTTAGTATTCAGCCTAGATGCTAAATCGATGGCCAAGATGGTCGAAAGATTCACTCTTTGCTTCGCTGCTTTGGCTGTTTTTTTTTAAGCAGAATGAGGTATAGTATCTTGCCTATAACTCAAACTAGCAAGATCCAATAGTGATGCAATTTTGTGAGAACCTAGTTCACAAAATTTAGGATAAGTTTGGTATTCAACACTTAGTCCAGAAATGTAAAGAGACATGGGTAAAAATTCCGACAAGTTTCTGCAATTGCAGATTCAACTGCTTTCCAATATCACAATCAAACCACCAAGTTTTTAGCCATGGCCTACATGATTAGAGTATCCAATGGTCAAGTTGTACCCATCACAAAAGAGGTAATCAACTCTTAGTTAGCCTATTACAACACTTGCCAAAAGTTAGGCTACACTATCGAGGAGTATATTCAAAAGTCCTTATAGGTCATCATCTAGAAGTCGTCGAGGTTGTTGACGGACGACTCGCTGTGAGTAGGAGAGTGAGCTCCCATCGGGGGTGGCTGCAGTGCCTCACCCTCAAAGTCCATACCTGAAACACCATCAATTTCCTGTGGCTCCTCCTCATCTTCCTCCATAGCCACCACGTCGGGAGGGGCATTCTGATCATGGTGCCACTGAATGTGCTCATTAGCATCCTCCAACTCAAGGTTCAGATCATGGAGCTGCTCCTCCAAGTGCGCTATCATGTCATCTCTCTCACTCATGAGAGTGTCGTGCTCCTGAACTTGGTCCTCAAGTTGGCCTATCCGGGTGTCTCTGTCCTCAAGTTCCTCACTGACCTCCTTAATCTGCTCATCTTTGGTATCTGCCATCATGTGGTAGGCCTGTGCAAGATTAGCGAGCTGCACAAGCGTCTGACTCTGGAGAGTCTGAAGTCGGTAAAGTGCATTCATGCACCGCACGGAGGTCTCGATGGTCTCCTGGGCATAAAAGTCTACCAAGTACTGTGAGTGTTGAATCCTGTTGAGCCAAAAGAGGTCGTTGTCCTGGGTAGCAGGAAACAAACCAATAGGAGTGAGCATGACGGCCTTGGGGCACTGCGCACAGAAAGTGGTGAGCGCCCTCATGGCAGCAAGCTCCCAAGTATCGGCCAAACGGCGACCAAGAGCCTCAATCACCAAGGCGGGCCACTCCGGGTGTAGTGGGTGCGGAAAGATGGTCACGTTAATACGGCACTGGGTAACTTCATTCTCTGCAAACTCCAGTCCGGTGTAACGTGGGGGAATTGGATAGCCCGCGGTGCGCAGAACATCCCACAAGATAGAGGGAAAGCCCTCCCTTTGGAGACACTGTGAGTGAATGCATCCATCCTCATCCACCATCACGGCAACCGGCTCGGCCATCTGAACAAAAGATCAAATGGGTGAGATAGCGAAAAACCGTTAACAACACAGTGAATAGGTTCTGGACAGTGCACTAAAATAGTCATAACTTCAACAGTTCTTGTCCAAAAGTTCCCAACTTTTACCAGAACATTCCTAAGGTATTTGTGAATAATTTTTCTAGTCAACTCCAAAGCTAGATCAGGCTCTAAGATGGTCTTTCTCTCAAGGTTTTACTTTACTGTCTACCCAGAAATTTCAGTGAACAGTGGGCCAAGATTTCGTGTACCAGGGAAAATCTACCCAGCCAAAAATTACCAAATTTTAACAGTAGCTGCCTGGGTAAATTTTCAACAAGTTTTGTGTTGAACACTTTTGCAGAAAACTGTAGTAAGGGGGGCATCAAAATTTATGTGGCAGAACTGCTCATTTTAGATAGAAAACTGACATCTCAAGGTCTTTGTTGTTTCTCATTATACATATGTTCAGAATTTTTCATATTTAGGCAGAAGGTAGAATACAAATTTTGGAACAAAACTTTCAACATGAGTTTCTCCAGAAAGGGTCATTTTCTAAGCTTAATAAATTCATCTTTTCAGATAAGGCAGAATGTGACAGATTTGCTAGATAATCCTTATGCAAAGACAAATGTGTGGGCGCATGAACCTTACCACTCTCACGCATCGCATTTTCAATTTCAGATTTATATAGTCATGACGCATGCATGACCTATTCATCCTCACAAGATAAAATAATTGCCAAATAGTTTTGGTCTTACGAAGTTAGTTTCGGTGGCATACACAATACGTCTCTCACTATAATAGCTAGTCGAGAAATCTCTAACCGTTCTTAAACTTATCATAATCGCGGTTAGTGTACTTGCAGAAGATTGATATAGCATATATATAACCATTGAACCTTTCATGCCAGCACTCATGAAAGCGTCCGTATTCATTACCGTTCACTATAGAAACGGCATCCGTACAATTCCCGCCGTACAGACGATGTTAACATACGCTATCAAGATAGCGTATTCACGGGGGTACCGTCTTGAGACGGAGGTATGAACAGCGATCGTCATACCCTGCGTCAAACCTTCTACTCCCAATATAATCAACTAATAGTTGGTATATTGGCAGCACCTCAAGTAAGCCACTGCTTGAGGGCAGCGTTCGGCTCGCATCACCGACAGGAAGGCCAAGCTCTCTCAGTTGGCTGAGGATTCTTACCTCCTTACCTTAGCGATGAGTGCGTCGTTACAAAATTTAAGGGTCGGTTGTGCATCAAAGTAAGTTTTCACAGAAAGTAATGTGCTGGAAGTCAGTTGATAATATTCATAAGATAGATAGCCACCTACTAGCTTTCCCATAATCCCTTAGGGATTTACGAACTAGGTACCAACCTTAACGAACCAACGCATCTTCCAAACACAATTTTTGTGGTCAAGTTTTATTAAAACAAGTTTTTAAGGCTTGTTGCATTCCCTGGCGTATGCATTTCGGCTCTGGTACCAGCTGTGGCAGAACCACCTGAATTAATCCGGCTCAAGCGCGCTAACCATCACCACAAGGGCAATCAGGGCTAACTCGCACTTCAAACGGAGCAATCCACTGGTCTGTCGGGTAACCTCCTGATACAACTACGGTTTTTGCTAATCGAAACCACACATACATGTACTCACATGAAAGTGAGCCCAGAGGATACAACATTCCATAAATTTTACATCACAGGTTCACCATAAATTATTATTACAACTGAGTTCGGATTCGTAAAACAAGGTACTTCAGAGTTCAAAATAATTGAGTTCTTCAGAGTTCAATGCAGTGGAAAAATAACGATAAACTACTCGATGATACAGGATGTCTCGATGAAGTCCGTACGAGACATCACTCGGCCTTATCATCGTTGGCTGGGGGCGTATCCCATTCCACCGACCAACCAGGAGGAAGGGTTCAAGGCCAAGTCAAACTAGCGATCATATCCTCGAAAGTTTCACCTGAAAACAAGCCACAAGCAAGGCTGAGTATACTAATACTCAGCAAGGCTTACCCGACTAGTGGAATATACTTAGCCGACTCCTAGACATGCAAGGCTTTTGGCTTGAGGGTTTGTTTTGCCGAAAACCATATACAAGTAGGTCCTTACTTTCAAATTTTAGCTCCAGATTCTAGTTTTCTTTAACCATTCTAGGTAAGCAACTATCCAATATCATACATGGTGGAAGAATTAATTTTTCATCCAACAAGATTAATCATCATCATTGTTCCTCTTCTTGCTCTATGTGGTAAAAGGGTCAAGCAGTCTCAATAACCGTGAGAAACGGACGATTCGAATCGAATTTCTTAACCTTGCAAGGGAAACCTAAACACACGTCATGTGGTTACTCCCAGAGTCACACGTGCAACTTTTCCCTTCAATTCCTGCTTCACGGAACAGGCCCACCGCCCTCGACTACACGTCCCCATGGACCCGGCCATGGCGGCACATGCACCCGCCATTAACTAGATGTGAACGAATTCAAGACAGTGGGGACTATATTCCGGCCTCGATTTAATCCGGTACTTAAGCTTACCGATTATCATATTCTCGGCATGTGGTTAGTACGTTCAAAGACTTAACCACCACTACCACACACTGCGGCCTTAGCATTTTTCACTAAACAGACGGGGCCTCAATCATCAACATAAACATCGTACCATAGCCCCGTCCGTCGACCTTATGATTGCAGCATGTAGTAAACATTCAACTCCTAAATTCTCGCGAGTGACAGGAAATCACTCGGCTTTTACCGGAGTCCTATTAGCATAGCATTCTATCGAACCTTACATCTAGTGTTCAGAGCATGGGTACCTAGGATCATGCGACTAAGTTTTCATTCAAGTCCTATAAACTTAATGCACAAGTAAAGTAGAGTAATAAGTTGCATACGTTTAGGAAAATAGGGTTCATGCTCCGAGGCTTGCCTTCTTGGGTAAAGTTAGATTGGGGCTCGTCCGAACTCGGGTTCGGGTCTTCGGAAGCTTCAGTTAGATTCACTTGGGCTTCACGCTGCTCACTCTCGGACGCAGGCACCAGCTCGTACGTTCCATCAGCGAGAGTAGTCGATTCTATATGAATGCACAAGTGTAAGTTACAGTGATGGTTTATGACGATTATTTTCCTTCATGATAAAGTTGCAGTCCACAAAACATCGATTTGGTTGTGAAGTTACTTAGTTAAGTTTCTTTGGGCAATTGTTAATAGAGTATAACTTAAACTATTAACTTCATTAAAATAGAAGGGGTTGTGTTATATTGGAAACTTAATTTTCTAAGCACAACATGGATTAAACACAACTTCTGTACTAGGTAACATATGGTGATGAAATTTTTATTTAGAGCACATTATGAAGAGACAAAAGCACTGTAAAAATTTCAGACATTTTCACGCAGCAGAATAATTATGAAAAATATAATACACAGCCACAACTAGAACCTAGTTATTTCTATACAGGACAAACCATGCAAGTATTGACACCAAAAATTTTACAGGAGATTAATCTACTCATATATGTGTTACTGTAATTTTTTCAGATTTTACTGTGTAAGATACAAAGCATAATAAAAAGGACAAGATACACCTACTTTAATAAAGATTAATTTCTACAGGATGTTTTACAGATTTTCTGAGTATGAAACTTTTTATACAGCAAGAGCTACTCTAAAGTGTCCCTCAGTAAAAAGTGAACATTTTTCGAGCACAGAAACTAATTATTTAAATTAGTGCATTTTTCCTACCACAAAATTATATAAATAGGCACAAAAAAGAAAAAGGTTCTAAACTTTTTCTGTGGTATTTAGGCATCAATATAACAGCTCTGGAAAAGTTTTACAACATGAATCACAATATAACAGCAGTTACAATTTAGTTTTATTATTTTATGGCATAAATAAAGTTTAGCAAAACGTTTAGCTACAAGTGGGTTCTGGCCCTAAATTTTTTTCCACTGGACTACACATTAAGTAACTAAACTACTGTCCAAAATTCAGGTACAACCTTTGTCTACAACAGGGGGTACAATTAAAGTCCATTAAACTTTCCATTTAATTTAGAGCAAGATTTAGCAAGAAACTGAAGAAAAGGATGTAACAAAAGTTGTAGATTTACAGATTCAGGTACATCCAGAAAAGCTGAGTTTGTATTTTTCCTATTTTCTATGATTTTATAAGAATTTTACAAATTCGCTATTTTTGAATTCAAAGTTTAAACACAGGTTTACAGATATGCCTTTGGAATCTTGCGTGCAGGCCCCTGGGAAGATTGCAATCAAAGCAATGTGGTCCTTGGCAGCGTTGGCATGGTGGCCGGCCAGATACCGGCGAGGGGGCTCGTCGGCCGCGAGGGGAAAAGGGTCGTGGAGATCCAGGGACGTGAGAGCTACCTTGGAATAGCCTTGGTCGGGGTTGGGGGTGGCCGGAGGTGGCTCGTCAGCGCAGAGCAGAGGGTCGGCGGCGGGGCGGAGCGTCGGCGAGGGTGCTCCGGCGAGGAGGGGAGGGCGTGGGCTGGTCGATGAGCTTCGCGGCGTCGAGGGGAAACCGTTTTAAGGCTTGGTTGGGATGGAGGAGCTTCGTAGTGGGCCGTCCACGGAGCAGCAGGGGAGCGGCGGCGGTGCGGGCGGTGCTGGCGGTGCTCCGGCAATCGAGCTGGCCGGGGAAGAGGCCGGTGAGCTTTAGTGGAGGGAGGGCAAGCTCGCTGGGTGATGGGTTTGGGCAGTGGGAGGCTGGGGAGTGGGGCTCCACGGGCGGGTGGTGCACGACAGTGGTAATGGTGGCGGCGGTAGCATTCTGGTGTCTGGGCGCGCGAGGGGGGGCTCAGTGCGGTCTTATGTAGGCAGCAGGGAGGCGGGAGGAGGGGCGGGACTAGACTGTGAGGCGAGGGCGCGGGCGGCACGATGGGGGCGCGTTACTGGTCGCGGTGGGCGGTGTAACACCCAAAAATATAGGAGTTAAAACTTTTAAAAGTATTTTCATAAAAATCATAAATTAAAATTGTGCATGCATCTTTATTTCTTTTCCTCTCCTATTCTTTCTTCCAGCCAGCCCAATTCTTTTCCTCTTCTTCTTTTCTTTTTCCGCAGCCAACTCAGCGGCCGATTCCCTCACCCGACTCTTGCTTTCACCGACGTCTAGGCCCCACCTGTCGGCGCCTTCTCCTTCTTTCTTCTTTACTTACCCAGAGTCCGGAACGATTCCGTGCTGTCGTTCGCGCCCCGTTTTCTTTCTTTCTTGTTTCTTTTACCCCGAGTCCTGATCGACTCCGCAGCACCGCCTTCCTACTCCCGGCCAATCCGCCCCTATAAAATCCTGCCGAAGCCCCGCTTTGCAACCAGAGCCAACTTCAATCTTGTCTGCTACTCCACATCGTCGCACGCCGCTGGAATTGCGCATCGGAGGAATGCCGCCGTCCCGTGTCGCCGATTCTCCGTCGACTCGCCGATCTGCAGTTTCTCCGCCGTCTTCAACTCTCGCCAGAGCTCCGCGAATTGGTGAGCATCAAGCTGCACCAGATTCCTCTCTCTCTCTTGCTCCGCCGCCAACCAGATTTCTCGCCGGACCCCTGTTTCCGCCCGTCGCCATGGCTGCCAGTTCACAACCGCCGCACAGCCAACCCGTGACCACCCTCACCTTCGTCGTACCGCCCACTCACTTCCCGGCATAAACCCAGCTTGAATTGAGCCCCGGAACACCGGATTCGGTGAAGCTCCGGCCGTCCGCCGCCGACGCCCAGTAAAACTCCGCTTCGCCCGACCCTTTTCGTTATGACGAGCCGACCCTTCCTTTGCCGCTCGATCTAAATCTAACGGCCAGAATCGATCTTCACTTTACACTGCCGATTTACCCGACCTTTTCCTTACTCATCCGATTCGCCCGACCCTTACTCCGCCAATTCGTCCGATCCGCCGCCGATTCTGATCTAACGGATTAGATTCACCCGACCCTAGCCGTTCCCGAAACTTTTGCAGGAAGATCCCTAAGTTTTCCAGGAATCAACCCGCAGTAGGGGTAATTAAAGTTGAGCCCTTTCTTTTTCTGTCCCGACCCCTGACTTTTCTAGAAATAGTACCCGCCATCCAGAACCTATAGATTTAGCCTCGGGAGATTTAAAACTATAGCAGATTAGGTCCCCAGATCACTGTTTTAGCCATATCTTCATCGTTTCAACTCCGATTTCAGCGATTCTTGAGCCCACCCGATCCTTGCATCATGAACTACAACTCTGATTTCTGTTTGTATTGTTTGTTGTATTGTTTCTTATTTGTTTGTGTATGCTTGTTTGTGTGATCGCGTAGACAATGTGACGTTCGAGCCAAATCAAGAGCAAGCTTACGAGGAAGAGAACCAGCAGCTATTTGAAGAAGGCAAGTGGATTTCCTCCCCTGCATATTCTATTTGATCCCAACAACAGCATGAAAATTCACTTTACTTCAATGTTGCTTGCATAAACTTGATGGGTTACCTATGCTAAGGACATACCTAGTCTTTTACCCCAAACCTTGAAACACCTAGGTTTACTACTTTGTTGGGTAGTTACGCTTAGTTGCCAACTTTGGGATTGGTATTGGTTTACTCCTTTGTTAATGTTGATCACGTTTCGTATTGCGTTGTTATCGCGTAATTTCAAAGATCAATTTTGATTAATAGGAACATGGAGAACCACCCAAGAAAACAGTGCAACCACAAAGTCATATGGCTATGACCTTAGCCGATTAATTAGATGTGTAGTTTGCTGGTGGCCTTACAGAAAGGGCAAGGAGGGGGTCGGTGATAGGGGTCATAGCCCGGTCCTCTTGGGGTAGCTGCCTTTGCTAAGGAGCTGACCATTAGGGAGGTTTATGGACCACGCCGCTACTGAAACTCTAGCGGGCTGCCTAGCTTTCGACATGTCTTTGTAAAGGCTTCGTAGTGTACCCTCGCCACTCACCTCGGAAGTGTTTAAGGGCTTTGCAAACCCGGGCAATTCAGGGAAACACAATTTGTGGGTAAAGTGTACAACCTCTGCAGAGTGTAAAACTGTTATAACAGCCGTACTCACGGTTAAGAGTGGCTTGGACCCTCACATGATAATGAAACTTGAAGATTAATTAAATTGTGGTTCGTGGTTTATGTTATGGTTGTTGGAATCTTTGTGTTTTTGCTAAAGTGGGTTGGTATAAACTTAAACCTAGGAATAGATGCTTGATAATAAATATTTGACCAACTAAAAGCAACCGCTGCTGCAAACCCTAGCCTATCCTTGATGGCCTTGCATTTTCACCCCACTTGCTGAGTACCAACCATAAGAGTACTCACTCTTGTCCCCCCGTTGTTCAGAAGTTAACTTTGAAGAGGAGATCTTCGACGACTTCGAGGAGTTCTAGGTCCTGCGTTCACCAGTCATCGCCTGTGGAAGACGTAGTTGTTGAAGACTTCGTATAGGGTATAACGGTTTATCGTTTAAAGACATTTGTGTCTCTTTTATACGAAGTGTAATATTGTTAAATACTTTATTCAGTTACTTTTGAGCATTGTCTTTGATATATTACACTTTCCGTCTATCATATGTGTGTGAACGAGATCCTGGCGCACATATGAGATGCATCTGATTCTTTCTAGAATCGGGTGTGACAGAAGTGGTATCAGAGCTATGTTGACTGTAGGACGCTAGCCTAGATAGAAACGGTCGAAATTAAGGATTTATCTTCTAGCAAGCCATATCAGCATCAAAACTTCCTATTATATTTCCACATAAAAACCTATGTTTACATAAACCTTCTACCATTTTCATTTTTTTAAAAAAGAAAAATACCCTGAATTTTACTCCCGCTCTGCCAGATGGTCAGAACTTACCAAACTGCTCGCAAGAGCACCGGAGGTCGTCAAGTTCGCATTGCCCCAGCTGAACCAACTTCTCCTACCCCAGTTCCAGCCCCTGTTGAAGAGGAGGAAGCTACGGAGGAAGAACCCGAGGAAGTCTATTATTTCGTGGATAGTGAAGATGGCCGCACCATGGCAATTGATGAAGAAGGAAATCAGTTCACCCCGCCGGCATCACCAGTTGTTGAGGCATCGCCACCACCCTCAGTTGTCCCTGCTCCCGCCCCAGCACCGGTCGTCGCTGAAGGAAGCCCGAGTAATTTCGATGGTATTAGAGGAGATGATGACGAGGACAACAACAACGATGAAGACAACGACGATCAGAGTGATGAAACTCCAGAGATGAGGCAACTTTGCTGTGTTCGCACTTCGGACAGAGAACCCGGCCACTTGTCTCTGGCGCTACAAGGTGTTCTTCAAGAGTTGGGCAACCGCGTGAGACCTCACTACCACACGCACCACTACATCGACCCTGCGCTCGGCGACTACTACCTCTCTCGCGTCCACATCAGGATGGAAAGTGCCAGAGGCCTGAGGACTCTCACTGCACACGACTCCGCCACACCCCACGCTACATATGACGCCGCCGTCAGCAGTGCCGCCAGGAGAGCTCTATGGTCCATCTGCCACACCTACCGCCAGGAGCATCAGAACACAGAGTATCGCCACCTTCCTCGCCGCCTCAGCGGAACTGAAGAGACTATGATTACTCTGGGTGAAGATGACAAAGACCGCCTCAACACTCTTGCTCGAGTCACCGCCGCTCTTAACACTGAGCTGGAAAGCGTCATCACTGAGCTGGACGATACTCAGGACAAGCTACTGGAGGCCCATGAAAAGATCCGCATGCTGGAAGCTCGACTGGAGGGAAGAGCGCCGCCATCCCCACAGATAGATGAACCCCGCTTCCCCGCATTGTCACCACCCCACAAGAAGCTTCGTCGCGGCGAACCCGGCTCCATAACTCGCCCCGAGGAATAGGCACTTAGGCTGTTAGGCTAGTATCTCTCTAAGTTCTCGTTAGAATCATTTTCACTTGAGAGGACGACGATGTAATGATGATTGCTTGAGAACAAATGTTTGCTTTGAGTGCTATAAGAATTGGTTGATATAATATATACATTAATATCGGTTGGAGTCTTATAAATCCATATTTTGTTAAGATATTATCTTCTGTCTACCTATATCTAGTACACCTGTCTTATCCTGGGTTTATTCCCTAACGGTCAGATGGTGAACACCAGGACAGGTGGAAGGCGGAAT
This sequence comes from Panicum miliaceum, assembly GCA_032594955.1. Lineage (NCBI taxonomy): Eukaryota > Viridiplantae > Streptophyta > Magnoliopsida > Poales > Poaceae > Panicum > Panicum miliaceum. The sequence continues at coordinate 16,700,650 of CM064062.1, forward strand.
ATCCCTAGCTCTAGGCGTGCTCGCATAGTCAACCGACAGAGTCAGTTGCCACCACCGCCCAATCCAACAATGGAGCAATTCTTGGCAGCACAGATGCAGGTGCTGCAGAACCTCACTGCCACCATCCAGAACAAACAAGCTCAGCAGAATCAGCAAGCACCACAGCAAAACCCGCCACCAAGAGACAAACACAGAGAATTCATGAGCCACCACCCTCCTACCTTTTCTCACTCTGTGGACCCCTTGGACGCTGATGATTGGTTGAAGGTCATCACTAAGAAACTGGACATCACGCAATGCAGTGACCGTGAAAGGGTCCTGTATGCTGCAGGACGTCTGTAAGGTGCAGCCGCTGATTGGTGGGATGCTTTTACTGCTGCCCACGCCAATGCCAACGCTATCACCTGGGAGGAGTTCAGAACCAACTTCCGCAGCCACCATATCCCAGCAGGACTAATGAAGCTCAAACAGAAGGAGTTCCTGAACCTGAAGCAAGGCAGCATGACTGTTAGTGAGTACCGGGACAAATTCACTCAGTTGTCTCGATACGCGCCCCATGAGGTGGATAGTGACGCAAAGAGGCAGGAGCGCTTCCTGGAAGGGCTGATAGGGCCGCTCAACTATCAGCTGCATAGTCACACTTTTCCAAACTTCCAGACTCTGCTGGACAAAGCCATTGGTCTGGAGAGCAAGCGCAAGGAGCTTGGGGAAGACAAGCGAAAACTCCAGTCCTAGGGACAATCCAGCAGCAACACCCGTCCCCGCTACAACACACCCCAGGGATATCAGTCGCGCTTTGGAGGACAAGGTGGAGGATATCAACAGAGCCAACAGAATCAACGAACTCCACAGCAGCCTCAACACTACAACCAGCAGACTCAGCGCCACTCCAACCCGCAACCGTACCATCCAGGCTATGCCACAGGTGCACCAGTGCAGTCCAACAATCCAGTCACCCCGGTCCAACCTAACGGATGTTTCAAATGTGGAGAATTGGGTCATTACGCTAATAACTGCCCAAGGCGTAACGTGCAAACTCCTCAGAATCAGAGGAACAGTGGGCAAAGGCAGACTCCTCAGCAGCAGCAGCCGCGCAACAGCAACCAGACACCACTGGGCAACAAAGGACAATAGAACTACGTACGCGGAAAGGTGAATCATGTGGCTGCAGAAACAGCCGAAGAGGCTCCCGACGTTGTGCTTGGTACGTTCCTTGTCAATTCTGAACCTGCATCAGTTTTATTTGATTCTGGAGCATCACATTCATTCATTACTGAGCAATTCGCTGCAAAATATAATTTACCAATGAGCCCTATGAACCAAATATTACTAGTAAGCTCACCGGGCAAGGAATTGAAAGCCAGCCACTTATGCCCAAGGGTCAGCATGAATATTATGGGGATAGAATTCTTAGCCAATCTAATAGTCCTAAAGACTAACGGCATCGATGTGATCCTCGGAATGGATTGGTTATCAGGATGTGATGGTGTTATTCAGTGTCGCAAGAGATCAGTGCTCTTGACCAGCCCTCAAGGAGACAAAATAGAGTTTGTGGCATCAGCTTCGCCCAATAGAGTTGGGACAGTGAACCAAATGAAGGGAGTGCCTCTGGAAGATATCAGAGTTATCAGTGAGTACCCCGACGTCTTCCCGGAAGATTTACCAGGTGTGCCACCTGTTCGTGACATTGAGTTCAGTATTGATCTTTTACCTGGTACTGCACCTATCTCTAAAAGACCCTATAGAATGGATGTTAAGGATCTAAGTGAACTAAAGAAACAAATAGAAGAAATGTTAGCTAAGGGATTTATCCGTCCAAGCTCATCCCCGTGGGGAGCACCCGTGATCTTTGTCGATAACAAAGATGGCAGCAGAAGGATGTGTGTAGACTACAGGTCGTTGAACGATGTGACGATCAAGAATAAGTATCCACTGCCCAGGATTGAAGATTTGTTTGATCAGATGAGAGGTGCCAAGGTTTTCTCCAAGATTGATCTGAGATCAGGATATCATCAGCTAAGGATCCGACCAGAGGATATACCTAAGACAGCCTTCACTGCCAGATATGGTCTGTATGAGTTCACTGTGATGTCATTTGGATTGACCAACGCACCAGCATACTTCGTGTACCTGATGAACAGGGTTTTCATGGAATATCTTGACAAGTTTGTGGTTGTGTTCATTGATGACATCTTGGTGTATTCGCAGAATGAGGAAGAACATGAAGAGCATTTGAGGATAGTGTTACAGAAACTCCGAGAGAATCAGTTATATGCCAAGCTGAGCAAATGTGATTTTTGGTTGAGAGAAGTTTCTTTCCTTGGACATGTTATGGAGGAATTGCAGTAGACCCAAGTAAAGTTCGGGATGTTCTGAATTGGAATCCACTGAAGTCTGTGTCTGAAATCAGAAGTTTCCTCGGACTTGCAGGTTATTACCGCAGATTTATTGAGGGATTCTCAAAGATCGTGAAACCTATGACTTCTCTGTTGGAGAAAGGGAAAGAATTTGAGTGGGATGATACATGCCAGAAGTGTTTTGAAGAGCTGAAGTCAAGATTGACCACTACCCCTGTGTTGATAATGCCAGATATCCACAAAGGGTTTGATGTGTATTGCGACGCTTCACGGATGGGTCTTGGATGTGTGTTAATGCAAGAAGGCAAAGTTGTGGCCTATGCTTCAAGACAGCTGAGAAAGCATGAGCAGAATTATCCTACCCATGACTTGGAATTGGCTGCCGTCGTGCACGCATTGAAGATTTGGAGGCACTACATGATCGGAAACAAGTGTCAGATCTTCACGGACCATAAGAGTCTGAACTACATCTTCACGCAACAGGATCTTAACTTAAGACAGCGCAGATGGCTAGAATTAATCAAGGACTATGATTTGGATATTCAGTATCATCCTGGCAAGGCTAATGTCGTGGCAGACGCCCTAAGCTGGAAAGGACAAGCTAATATGATGGTTGCTCGATTGATGCCTCAAGAATTATGTTGGGAGATGGCACGTTTGAATTTGGGAATTGTCACTCAGGCGGAAACCATGACTATGGAGATGGAACCGACATTAGAACAAGAGATCAGAAAAGGACAGTTGACAGATGCTAAGATCAAAGAGATCAAGATTCAAATCGGTTTAGGCAAGACTATGGATTTCACCGAAGATGAACAAGGAACTGTTTGGTTCAGGAAGAGGATCTGTGTACCTGAAATTGATCACCTTCTTGAACTTATTTTGAAGGAAGCACATGATTCCGCTTATTCTATTCATCCTGGAAGCACCAAAATGTATCAAGATTTGAAAGAAAGGTATTGGTGGTATGGTTTGAAAAGAGACGTAGCGACTCACGTAGCTTTGTGTGATGTGTGCCAGAGAGTGAAAGCAGAACACTAGAGACCAGCAGGTTTACTCCAGCCTTTGAAAGTACCTGAATGGAAATGGGAAGAGATTGGTATGGATTTCATTGTAGGGTTACCTCGGACTCGTGATGGATATGACTCGATATGGGTTATTGTGGACAGATTGACAAAAGTCGCACATTTCATCCCAGTCAAAACAACCTACCCTGGAGCCAAGTTAGCAGAACTGTACATGTCATGAATTGTGTGTCTGCACGGTGTTCCAAAGAAGATAGTGTCTGATCGAGGTACTCAGTTCACGTCGCGTTTCTGGCAGAAATTACATGAATCCATGGATACAAAGCTCAATTTTAGTTCTGCATATCATCCGCAAACAGACGGTCAGACTAAGCGAACAAATCAAGTATTAGAGGATATGTTGAGAGCATGTTCCCTCAAGCATGGAGGTAGATGGGATAAAAGTTTGCCATATGCAGAATTCACCTACGATAACAGTTATCAAGCAAGTCTCAAGATGGCCCCATTTGAAGCATTATATGGAAGAAAATGCAGGACACCCTTGTATTGGAATCAGACAGGAGAAAGTCAAGTTTTTGGACCAGAGATTCTTCAAAAAGCGGATGGGCAAGTCCAGATAATCAGGGATAATCTCAAGACTGCCCAGTCACGACAGAAAAGTTATGCCGATACACGAAGAAGGGAATTGACATTTGAAGTTGGAGATTTTGTGTATTTGAAGGTATCACCCATCAGAGGTTTACGAAGATTCAAAGTGAAAGGAAAGTTGTCACCACGTTATATTGGTCCATTTCAGATCCTGGAAAGGAAAGGTGAAGTAGCATATCAATTGGAGTTACCGGCAAGATTGTCTGATGTCCATGATGTGTTTCATGTATCACAGTTAAAGAAATGTTTGAGAGTGCCAGAGGAGCAATTACCGTTGGAGGAACTGGAGGTGCAAGAAGATTTAACTTATGCAGAGCACCCGGTCAGAATCTTGGAAACATCTCAGAGGGTTACCCGGAACAAGGTGATCAAAATGTGCAGAGTACAGTGGAGTCACCATTCAGAGGATGAGGCTACATGGGAAAGAGAAGATGAACTCATGGCAGAATTCCCTCAGTTGTTCCCTAGTCCTTCCTAATCTCGAGGACGAGATTCTTTTTAAGGGGGGTAGGTTTTGTAACACCCAAAAATATAGGAGTTAAAACTTTTAAAAGTATTTTCATAAAAATCATAAATTAAAATTGTGCATGCATCTTTATTTCTTTTCCTCTCCTATTCTTTCTTCCAGCCAGCCCAATTCTTTTCCTCTTCTTCTTTTCTTTTTCCGCGGCCAACTCAGCAGCCGATTCCCTGACCCGACTCTTGCTTTCACCGATGTCTAGGCCCCACCTGTCGGCGCCTTCTCCTTCTTTCTTCTTTACTTACCCAGAGTCCGGAACGATTCCGTGCTGTCGTTCACGCCCCGTTTTCTTTCTTTCTTGTTTCTTTTACCCCGAGTCCTGATCGACTCCGCAGCACCGCCTTCCTACTCCCGGCCAATCCGCCCCTATAAAATCCTGCCGAAGCCCCGCTTTGCAACCAGAGCCAACTTCAATCTTTTCTGCTACTCCACATCGTCGCACACCGCTGGAAGTTGCGCATCGGAGGAACGCCGCCGTCCCGTGTCGCCGATTCTCCGTCGACTCGCCGATCTGCAGTTTCTCCGCCGTCTTCAACTCTCGCCAGAGCTCCGCGAATTGGTGAGCATCAAGCTGCACCAGATTCCTTTCTCTCTCTTGCTCCGCCGCTAACCAGATTTCTCGCCGGACCCCTGTTTCCGCCCGTCGCCATGGCTGCCAGTTCACAGCCGCCGCACAGCCAACCCGTGACCACCCTCACCTTCGCCGTACCGCCCACTCACTTCCCGGCATAAACCCAGCTTGAATTGAGCCCCGGAACACCGGATTCGGTGAAGCTCCGGCCGTCCGCCGCCGTACTCGCTCGCCGCCGACGCCCAGTAAAACTACGCTTCGCCCGACCCTTTTCGTTCTGTCGAGCCGACCCTTCCTCTGCCGCTTGATCTAGATCTAACGGCCAGAATCGATCTTCACTCTACACTGCCGATTTACCCGACCTTTTCCCTACTCAGCCGATTTGCCCGAACCTTACTCCGCTGATTCGTCCGATCCGCTGCCGATTCTGATCTAACGGATTAGATTCACCCGACCCTAGCCGTTCCCAAAACTTTTGCAGGAAGATCCCTAAGTTTTCCAGGAATCAACCCGCAGTCCAGATCAGTAGAAAATAATTAAAGTTGAGCCCTTTCTTTTTCTGTCCCGACCCCTGACTTTTCTAGAAATAGTACCCGCCGTCCAGAACCTATAGTTTTGTACCCCGACCCTCTGTATAAGGTTTAATTATGTTTTGGCCCCTGAATCCTTCAGATTTAGCCTCGGGAGATTCAAAACTATAGCAGATTAGGTCCCCAGATCATTGTTTTAGCCATATCTTCATCGTTTCAACTCCGATTTCAGCGATTCTTGAGCCCACCCGATCCTTGCATCATGAACTACAACTTTAGCATCTTTTCACTTTCTGTTTGTATTGTTTGTTGTATTGTTTCTTATTTGTTTGTGTATGCTTGTTTGTGTGATCGCGTAGACAACGTGACGTTCGAGCCAAATCAAGAGCAAGCTTACGAGGAAGAGAACCAGCAGCTGTTTGAAGAAGGCAAGTGGATTTCCTCCCCTGCATATTCTATTTGATCCCAACAACAGCATGAAAATTCACTTTACTTCAATGTTGCTTGCATAAACTTGATGGGTTACCTATGCTAAGGACATACCTAGTCTTTTACCCCAAACCTTGAAACACCTGGGTTTACTACTTTGTTGGGTAGTTACGCTTAGTTGCAAACTTTGGGATTGGTATTGGTTTACTCCTTTGTTAATGTTGATCACGTTTCGTATTGCGTTGTTATCGCGTAATTTCAAAGATCAATTTTGATTAATGGGAACATGGAGAACCACCCAAGAAATAGTGCAACCACAAAGTCACATGGCTCTGACCTTAGCCAATTAATTAGATGTGTAGTTTGCTGGTGGCCTTACCGAAAGGGCAAGGAGGGGGTCGGTGATAGGGGTCATAGCCCGGTCCTCTTGGGGTAGCTGCCTTTGCTAAGGAGCTGACCATTAGGGAGGTTTATGGACCACGCCGCTGCTGAAACTCTAGCGGGCTGCCTAGCTTTCGACATGTCATTGTAAAGGCATCGTAGTGTACCCGCGCCACTCACCTCGGAAGTGTTTAAGGGCTTTGCAAACCCGGGCGATTCCGGGAAACACGATTTGTGGGTAAAGTGTACAACCTCTGCAGAGTGTAAAACTGTTATAACAGCCGTACTCACGGTTAAGAGTGGCTTGGACCCTCACATGATAATGAAACTTGAAGATTAATTAAATTGTGGTTCCTGGTTTATGTTATGGTTGTTGGAATCTTTGTGTTTTTGCTAAAGTGGGTTGGTATAAACTTAAACCTAGTAATAGATGCTTGATAATAAATATTTGACCAACTAAAAGCAACCACTGCTGCAAACCCTAGCCTATCCTTGATGGCCTTGCATTTTCACCCCACTTGCTGAGTACCAACCATAAGAGTACTCACCCTTGCCCCCCCCCCCCCCCCCGCTATTCAGAAGTTAACTTTGAAGAGGAGATCTTCGACGACTTCGAGGAGTTCTAGGTCCTGCGTTCACTAGTCATCGCCTGTGGAAGACGGAGTTGTTGAAGACTTCGTATAGGGTATAACGGTTTATCATTTAAAGACATTTGTGTCTCTTTTATACGGAGTGTAATATTGTTAAATACTTTATTCAGTTACTTTTGAGCATTGTCTTTGATATATTACACTTTGTGTCTACCATATGTGTGTGAACGAGATCCTGGCGCACATATGAGATGCATCTGGTTCTTTCTAGAATCGGGTGTGACCGGCGGCGAGCAGAGAGTCGGGCGCGGGCAGGGTATTGGGCGCTGAGGATTTGGCGTGGGGAGCGGGAGATCACGCGACGCGCGGATTGAGCAAGGAGCTGCAGCAGCTGGTTGCCGGGCGGCGAGCGCGGCGACTGGCGGGACGCGGCGAGGACACGGGCACGGCGCGGCTTGTCCATTGGGCTCGGCGGGCGGCGAGGAGAGGCGCGCGTCGCTGGCGTGCACGTGGCATGTGCGAACTGGGGAGGAGCACGGCGTGGGGAGGAGCACGGCGTGGGGGCGCGGCCAGGCATTGGCTTGGCGCCTAGCACCGGTCAGGCATCGCCGGCCAAGTGGCCTGCGGCGACTGCACAGCGGCAGAGGGTCAGGCGAAGCGAGGGGTCGGGCGAGCGTAGGGTCGGGCAAAGCGAGGGTCGGGCATTGGCTTGGCGCCTAGCACCGGTCAGGCATCGTCGGCCAAGTGGCCTGCGGCAACTACACGGCGGCAGAGGGTCGGGCGAAGCGACAGGTCGGGCGAGCGTAGGGTCGGGCAAAGCGAGGGTCGGGCGAAGCGAGAAGAAGGGTCTGCCGTGAAAATAGAAGAAAAGGCAGGGGCTGGTTTGCAAATCCAAGTGTTTCTCAAATTTTCGTGTTGCAACTCAAAAATCTCTGAACATGAAAGTTGTTCAAAATGAAAAGTTACACAAGTTTTGTTTCAGGCCAAAGTTCATTTGAGTTCTTGTTTAGAAGTTATTTTAAAAACTCAAAAAGTAATATTTCGGAGGGCACGTCATTTCCTGGGCAAAACTTTGCATTCACTCTTAGGCTTCAACTAGACTTTTGTTTAACATGTCAATAACGACGTGCCTATTAAATTTTGTAGCCATGTTTGCATCAATGTGAAAGTTATTTAAATGCCTTGATTAAATTACATGTACTTATGCACATATACACAACTATTTTCAATTCAAGGCAAAACCAATTTATAACTCATTTCATTGAAACTTTTCTTAATGATTTATGCATCGTGTTAGGCGAATGAGGCTTATTTCGTAAATTAAACACCTGAGGTGTTACAGGGAGACCGTCAAGAAAGCTCCTCTTCCATCTTCCCGCTAGATCACCATCGCTGAGGACTCGGGCAAGATGTCCGATATGATTCAATAGTCTGTTTATCAGGCTTTCATCGACCAATCCTCAGTGATGACCAACACGGTATACAATGCCATCATCAGTTCTCTGGTCAGCGGAGTAGCTCAGGGATATCAGGGGCCAGCATACGCCCCACCTATTGTAGCTCCAGTCAGAAGCTTACCAGGCACATCTCACTCGGCTCCTCAGCCGATATCAACATAACACGGAGGATACAACGCTTCATTGCCTTCAATGCCTCCAAAATATAACGGTGCGCCATGCTTTCGATCACAAGCGTTGCCTCAGCCTGCCCAGATTTCTTCCGTTCAATCACTGCCCTCAAACTCAGTACCTTGGGGGGCACCAGCAATGGTGGCTGTTCTGGACCAATCAGCCAGTCATGGAGGCTCTCCGATCCAGGCACCGTTCCAATCGGCTATCCGGCCGACGGTCCCTCAATAACAACCGGCCAGCAATCGGCAGGGGGGTAGATGCTGCAGAAACACTCAGAAGCGTGGCGCCGATGATGCTGTACGATGGGACGGCAGATTCGCTACGCCACCAGCTGTCAACCGCTCAGCCAGCCACGCTGCCGCAAAATCCGCCGCACGCTTTGATCCATCACCCGGCCGTCCCACCGCCGATCCATCAACATGCGCCGATCCCCCAACCAGTTGTTCATCAGCAACAAGTGGATTGGACAACAAGGATAGCGGAGGTGATTCAAGACCAATTCAGGTTGAAGCCGAAGGTACAAACCTATACGTACAAAACGCCATACCCACCTGCCTACGATCTACTGCCATTTCCCCATCGGTACAAAGTTCCTGACTTCATCAAGTTTTCGGGGCTGGGTGACACCTCAACTGTGGAGCACGTGAATAGATTAATCATCCAGTGCGGGGAGGCCACCACACAAGATGCTCTGCGAGTGCGTCTATTCTCGTCGCCTCAGGCAGAGGAGCGACGATCCAGTAACTAATTACGTACAGAGGTTCAGAGAGGTCAAAAACAAATGCTATACCCTAGCCCTGACCGACGCTCAGCTGGCTGATATCGCCTTCCAAGGTCTCCTGCCACACATCAAGGAGAGGTACGCCTCACAGGAGTTTGAAAGTTTAAGTCAGATCGTTCACCGATTGGCCGGTCAAGAAGTACGTACGTTTGATCAGCGGAGGAATTTTCAGAAAAAGGTGGCGTATTTAGAGGTATCTGAATCTGAAGAGGAAGTGGAAATCGGCCTAGCAGAATGGGTCAAAGGGAAGAAGCCGATATCATGCCCTTACGGGAAGAAAGAACCAGAAGCGTTCAGTTTTGACACGTCAAAGGCCGACAAAATCTTCGACTTACTTCTCCAAGAGGGGCAGATCAAGCTCTCACCTTACCACACCATTCCGTTGGCCGAACAGCTCAAAAAGATGAAATATTGCAAGTGGCATAATGCCACGTCTCACGACACAAACGAGTGCAAAATCTTCCATCAGCAGATACAGTCGGCCATTGAGCAAGTCCCGGCGAAGCCAGTAAAGCCGATGAAAATTGAACAGCATCCTTTCCCTGCTAACATGGTTGACACGGGAAAAAACTCGCTTCAAACCAAGGTGCTGACGTCGGAATCGGCTAAAAGAAGCGGCGCCGTGGACCCCAGAAATCAGGCTACGATGGACGATGTCAAAGGGAAAAGACGGGTTGAAGATGAGGGCGAAGGATCAGAGCGATCGCGTAGACCCGTCACCTCCCAATTCTTACTCAACAAATATCAGCGGCGGCAGGAAAGTTCGAGACACCGCGAAGAGATGATACGTTGACATGAAGATCATTGGCGATGCCCGTTCTTCATCCACTGCTGGGAAAATAACCTCAGATTACCATCAGCTGATAATTGCCCTGAGTGCAGTGGACCATATCGCAACATTCGCCTGCTCAAGAGGTCACGCTCCAGAGACAAAGGATCAGAGCTGATCAGCAGAAACTGGCGCGAACAAGAGAATCGGCGCCTTTCAGTGCATGATCGGCTGGGGGGCAGAGTTGACTGGTATGATCGGCCAAGGTGCAGGCTCGAACAATATGCTCGGCCGGGGGGTAGGATCGACCAGCACAAGCGATTGGAGGGCAGAGCCAGCGCACACGATCGGCTAGAAGAAATGGCCGACGCTAGGGTGTCAGATGAGAACCCCCTAGGACGGGAACCAGACTGGGAGCGTGCCAAACCGCCGGCCAAACCGGTGAACCCCAGGTGGTGCCCTGATGGACTATCCAAATCCCAAACACGAAGGATCCAACATCTGCGCCAATGGGAACAATAAGAGGAAGAGCAGAGGTAGATGGTGGATAAGAAAGATGATAGGTCTCGAGTCTGGTGCCCCAAAAGAAACAACAATGAGGAGGGCAACAACCAAGAATTGGCAGCTGACGTTAGCATGGTGTTCATCTTGCTGATGGAGTTCATGGCGCCCGCCGATCGAGATGACGCGACAAAGATGGAGGAGCAGATGGCGCAATGGGTTTTGGAGCCAATTACAGCCACTTTTGAGAAACCGGAAGACGAAAAATGACAACATCTCAAGGCTCTGTTCCTCAAAGGACACGTTAACGGATGACCTGTCACTAGGCTACTAGTAGACGGAGGCACTGCAGTCAACATCATGCTGTATGCCATGTTCCGAAAGTTGGGCAAAAGCGATGAAGATCTGACCAAGACGGACATGATGCTCAAAGATTTTGAAGGCAACGTGTCTCCCGCCCGTGGAGCGCTCTGCGTCGACCTCACCATCGGCAGTAAGACCCTAACCACTACTTTCTTTATTATTAATGGCAAAGGGTCCTACAACATGTTGCTCGGACGTGAATTGCTGTGTCCCATCTACAATGCACCAATGCCTCGTACAGTGGGTCGGCGACAATACCGAGATAGTCACCACCGATTCCGCCTACAGTGTTGTTGCGGCCGATACGCAATAGTAGAGCTGCGAACACGTCAAGTGTATATCCGATAGAACTTGGGACACCAATTTCCTGAAAGTGTCCGATTTTGGCCTACAGCCGATTCGAGCAGTCGGCTCTTAAGATTCAGACTAGATGGATCAGTTCGTCCTAGAAGATGGGAAGCTTGGGCATGGATTTACGTCGGCTGATTCATTGGAGATGGTGGATTCAGGAGATGGTAGCAAGCCAAGGCTGATGTATATTAGTGCTAGCTTGGATCTCGAGTACAAGTGTAAATTGACAAGTTTATTAAAAGAATTTAAAGATTGTTTTGCTTGGGAATACCATGAGATGCCTGGTCTAGACCGGTCCATTGTCGAACACCGGTTGCCTATAAAACCAGGATACGGGCCGTATCAGCAGCCTGCACGACGATGCAACCCTAACATTCTACCTGATATAAAGGCCAAGATTACAAGACTGATTGAAGCGAGATTTATTCGGCAGTGCCATTACGCCGAGTGGATTTCTAATATTGTACCCGTATACAAGAAAAATGGAAAGTTGCGCGTATGCATCGACTTCAGGAACCTAAATCAGGCTACACTGATGGACGGGTATCCAATGCTGACAGCCGATGTTTTGATAGATACCGCTGGAGGACATAAAGTCATCAGTTTCATGGACGGTAATGCTGGGTACAATCAAATATTAATGGCCGAAGAAGATATTTCGAAAATGGCTTTCAGGTGTCCGGGCCACTTCGGTTTATTCGAGTGGGTGGTAATGACCTTTGGATTAAAGAACGCCTGTGCTACATACTAACGGGCTATGAATTATATCTTTCACAAGCTTATTGGTGTATTGGTGGAAATCTACATCGACGATGTTGTGGTCAAGTCAAAAGGTCATCAGGAACATCTGGCCGATTTACGAGAGGTGTTGGAGTGCACAAGGAAGCATGGGTTGAAAATGAACCCGAACAAGTGTGCATTCGGTGTGTCGGCCGGACAATTCCTAGGATTCATGGTCCATGAGCGCGGGATAGAAGTCAACCGGAAGACCATAGCTCCCATCAATAAGGTTGTGGGCCTGGTGAATAAAACTGAGCTGCAGTCCCTAATCGGCAAGGTCAACTTTATCAGAAGATTCATATCCAACTTGTCCGAGCGTATTCAAGCTTTCACTCCTTTGTTGAAATTAAAACCTGATCAGCAATTCGTGTGGGGAGAAGAACAACGCAAAGCATTAGAAGACATCAAGCAATATCTAATTTCGCCACCTATATTAGTCCCGCCACAGGCTGACAAGCCGTTCAAACTATACTTATCGGCCGACGAGCGGGCTATCGGATCGGCGCTGGCACAGGAGTTCGAAGGAAAAGAACGGGTAATATATTATGTCAGCAGAAGACTCCTGGACGCCGAAACGAGATATTCCCCGGTGGAACGGCTGTGCCTATGTCTATATTTCTCGTGTACCAAGCTCAGGCACTACTTGTTATAGGCAGAGTGCATAGTCGTAAGCAAGGATGACATGGTGAAATACATGCTATCATTGCCAATTTGAAAGGACGGATTGGAAAGTGGATCCTGGCTCTATCAGAGTTTGACCTAAGGTACGAATCGGCCAAAGCTGTCAAGGGTCAAGTCATGGCCGATTACATGGCTCAGCATTGTGGACCGAAAATTGCTGTTGTTGAACCAGTTCCATGGACTCTATACTTCGATGGTTCCTCGTGTGGGGCCGGATCGGGAATCGGCATCGTTCTCATATCGCCTTGGGGTGCAAGTTATGATTTCTCTCTACCAATAGAGGCATCCGCGACCAACAACCAGGCGGAATACCGAGCCGTCCTAAAAGGTATCCAATTGTTAAGAGAAATCAAAGCCGATACTGTGGAAATTTTTGGAGATTCCATGCTCATTGTGGATCAATTAATGGGGAGATCTGAATGCAAAGATGATGTCTTAAGGATTTACTACGAAGATTGCCTCCAACTGTTAAAGGAATTCAAGTCTGCAGTTATTTAGCACATTCTCAGAAATTACAATGAAGAGGCCAATAGGCTTGCCCAACACGCGTCCGGGTATCGGCCGATTCAAGGGGCCATGACTCTGGAACTTGCGGCCGACGATTGTCGAAAGGAGATTGCCGATTACTTGAAAGATCTGTCCAAGAAAGTGGATCGGCGAGTGCGTTTTCAGGCAACAAAATATGTGTTGCTCGAAGACGATTTGTTTTACCGGACGATTGATGGGGTTCTACTCAAATGCCTGGGGACGGAAGAAGCAAAGGTTCTGATGGGGGAAATCCACGAGGGCGTATGCGGAGCTCATCAATCAGATTACAAGATGAAGTGGATGATCAGCAACAACGGGTATTATTGGCCGATGATTCTAGAAGATTGTTTTAAATATTATAAAAGTTGTCAAGACTGTCAGAAGTTTGGCAATGTACAGCGCGTAACAGCTTCGGCTATGAATCCGATAATCAAACGATGGCCGTTTAGAGGTTGGGGGATAGACCTCATCGGACAGATTTACCCTCCATCAAGCAAAGGGCACAAGTTTATATTAGTAGCCACTGACTATTTTACCAAATGGGTGGAGGCAGTTCCGTTGAAGGTCGTGACATCGGCCGCTATGATCGATTTCGTGAGGGACCATATTGTTTATCGATTCGGCATCCCCTAAACCATCACAACTGATCAAGGAACAATGTTCACCTCAGGAGAGTTTGAAGAATTCACCGCCGATATGGGGATTAAATTGTTGAATTCTTCTCCGTATTATGCTCAAGCCAACGCCCAGGCCGAAACATCCAATAAGGGGATAATAAAGTTGATCAAGAGGAAGATAGAGGAACAACCCAAGAAGTGGCACCTGTCTTTAACCGAATCTCTATGGGCTTACAGGATGGCCTACCACGGGGCCACTATGATATCTCCTTATTAGTTGGTATATGGTCACGAGGCAGTATTGCTGTGGGAATTAAGGATGGGGTCAAGGCGCACATCGCTTCAAGATCAGTTGACGGTCGATGACTATTCCATCCTCATGAAGGGAGAGCTCGACGATTTGGCGGGTCAGCGATTAAGGGCCCGAATCAGCATTTAAGAAAACAAGAAAAAGGTGGTACGACAAGAAGGTCAAGGTCAAACAATTCTCGCAAGGAGATTTGGTATGGAAGTTGGTGCTACCGATAGGGTCTAAGGATCCCAAATTCGGTAAATGGTCGCCCACTTGGGAAGGGCCGTATAAAATCGGCCGATATGCTCCGGGAAATGCATATATACTAGAAACTATCGAAGGGGAAGAATTCACAAGAGCCTTAAACGGAAAATATCTGAAGAGGTACTATCCTAGTATATGGGTGGGTGCATAACTTACGATAGGGTGCATCAAGACAACGTGGCCAACTCCTATTGGCTCCTGTCTATATAGCCGATGCAAAGATAACATTGCCTTAAGGACGAAACATTCGATTAGTCTGACCGATTTATTATTCGGTAAGAACAGCAGGGTACATGGCCGATACGGTACAAGTCGCCCGTAGAACAAAAGTACCAACATATTTATTGACCACGCTTTTTCTTAATCTCCCTCTCGATCCGGCCTAATTCTATCAAGAGGCAGATGCTCTTTTCCTCCAGATCCTCCATGGCAGCTTCAACCTCAACTTGACGAGGGAGTGGGTGGCTCCTGTCGAGAGGTGGTTGGGATGTCCCCGCTGCAGCATCTTCAAGGGCGACTGGGCGAGGGAGTGGATGACTCCTTTCAGTTGGCGGCCGCCTGGAGCAGTTAGCGTCTATATGGTCCCAGATCTTCTGGACGTCAGCGGGGACATGATCTTTGAGTTCTTCGAAATGAGCCTTGATCAGATCTCTGTCCGCCTGTGACAATGGTCCGTCTGAATGCATGACTTCAATCGCTCGTTCCAGACTGGGGCTAAGACGTTTCGGCTAAAAGGGGAGCAAGCAACCACCCAGCGTCAGATTGATTGAAATGTCAAGAGAGGGAACAAAGGAAGATTTCGTACCTGGTTTGCAGAGAAGGAAGAAGACGAAGAAGACATCTTGGCATCTAGTCTGGGAAGTTGGAGATCAAGTCGTTAGAGGAAAAGAAGACGGGCGATGCGAACGCCTTTGGAAACGATACGAGGCCTCATACTTATAGAAGGAAGAGGGTGAAGGAATGGTAGGATGTGTCCCATCAGAGTAAAAGGGTTAATAAATGAAAAGCTGCCGAAGAGGACGGTCCAAGTTTGAATCCGCACGCCAACGACAAGAGGACATTAAATGTTTACAGAGCATTCAGTACTTTTACAGTTCACCCGAGGAGGGCATTAATAGCCGCAATCGCTCGTTGCCTAACTTGATCGGCCGAGCTAAGGTTCTCTGGTCGTCATCAGCCGATCCAGGGACTTCTGGCATATGACGATGGATTTTTATTGCTTCGTGGGCCAGGTTCTGCCTCTCCTGCTTCAGCTTGGTGATGACGGATGGGAGGTCTTGGAGTCTTTTCTCTTCAGCAGTTATGGCCTTGGTCACCTGCTCCATCTCCTTAGCTAGCTCTGCCCTTCGCCGTTTAAGCCGGTCTATGGCACCGACGATATCTGGACGAGAGCTTTCAAGGAAGCTGATTCGTCGATGCACCTCTTGAGCTTGATGTTTGTAGGAGTCTTCCTCCTCACGGGCTTTCGCTAGTTTGGCGCGATCGGTCGTATGGCGCAAGGCTCTAAACACTGGAATCTGCATTGACTCTATGTATGCGGCGGGTACCAGAGCCTCTTCCGCTTCCTCTGGAACTCGGCCTCTAATTTCACTAAGAAGTTGTCAAATCGGCAAGGCGTCTTCCACTAGTCGGCCGATGTCGTCTTGGAGGAGGGTCCGTATGCTCTCAAGCTTGGCACGGACGTCATCAGGGATCGAGCTCAATGTGACTTGGCGCGAGGCAACCTCTTCATCTTCAGAAAGTGCAACCGCAAAGGAAAAAAGACTGTTGTTGGGAGTGTCCTGCTCCTGCGAAAGAATAAAAAAAATAAAAATACGGATTAGCCGACGGTAAGGGGAAATCGGCTCATTTGGGTGACAAGTTTCTTACCTCTTTGAAGCGGATTTCTTCTGCTTGCGCCGGCGGGAGTGCTACCCTCATCTCGGGAACTAGCGCGATTGGTTCATCGGAAGAAGAAGATTCGACGATTATTGGTGCCCTGCTCGGGCCAGCTTCCTGGAAAGGTATGGGAAGCAGATTTTTATAAGTATAATGCAAATGATCAAGTCTGATGATATATAATGACTGTCATACCTCTATGAGTCGTCCGGCCGATGGTTGTTGGAAAGGCACAATCGATGCGCCCAGGGTAGCCTGCATCAAAAATCAGTTAGTTTTTGGTTAAGTATCAAAAAATTGAGTTAAGAGACTCTCTACCTCGGTGGGAGGAATTGCTGGCGTTCCGGTTTCTGCCTGGAATGTAGTCGATTTCTGCGGAGATTGCACTGGGGCGATTTGTGCAGTCTGACAAAAAGAAGTTAATATCAACAGAATACTTAGAAGGATATGAGGTATGCGAAATTACCTAAACAACTTCTACTAGCAATGATGCAGCAGCCGCTCCAGCTTTTGTAGCAGCCTGGCGATCAACTTCCTCAATAATCGGCAGAGTCAGCGCAGCTAAAGGTTCATCCGTGTGGCAGAACCACCTGAATTAATCCGGCTCAAGTGTATTAACCATCACCATTAAGGCATCCTCGGTTAACCTTACACTTCAAACGGAGTAATCCACTGGTCTGTCGGGTATAACCTCCCGATACAACCACGGTGAACGGATCGAGCGCCGTACATACAAATGCTCATGCGACGATGAGCCCAGAGAACACCACATTCCAGCAAATATTACATCATTAGCATAAGTAAATATGACAAATCTAGTTCTGAGTTCAGAAAACAAGTACTTCAATTAACATAAATAAGTTCTTCAGAGTTAAATTGCAGCGGAAATAAACAACGGAATCTACTCGACGATACAGGATGTCTCGATGAAGCCCGTACGAGACATCACTCGGCCTTATCTCCGTTGGACGGGGGCGCATCCCATTCCACCGACCAACCAGGGGGAAGAGTGCAGGGCCAAGTCAAGCTAGCAATCATATCTTCGAGGGGCTCACCTGAAAACGAGTCACAAGCAAGACTGAGTATACTAATACTCAGCAAGACTTACCCGTGTAGTGGGAACTTACTCCACCGACTCTAGACATGCAAGGCTTTTTGGCTCAGGGGTTTGTTTTGCCGAAAAGCATCTACAAGTGGGTCCTTACTTTCAACTTTTAGCTCAAGATTCTAGTTTCGTTAGCCAGTCTAGGTAAGCAGCTATCTAAGCATACATGGTGAAGCATCAAATTTTCCATCCAACCAGTTCATTCATCATCATTGTTCCTCTTCTTACTCTGTGGGTAAAAATGGTTAAGCAGTCTCAATAGCCGTGAGAAACGGACGATTCGAATCGAATTTCTTAACCTTGCAAGGGAAACCCAAACACACGTCACGTGGTTACTCCCTAGAGTCACACGTGCAACTTTTCCCCTTTCTTTCCGTGTCGTGGATCGGGGCTACCCTCCGAGAGTACAAGAGCTCCACGCCACGGTTCGGCGCCGGGTCGTGACCACTCTCTGCACTCGCCATATGCACATGGGACCGAAGTTCAAAGGGTAGGATGCCGTCCCCTTGCCGGGCCAATCAGGTACTTAAGCTTACCGATTCCCATAATCTCGGCATGTGTTTAGTACGTTCAAAGACTTAACCATCACTACCACACCCTGCGGCCTTAGCATTTTTCACTAGACAGACGGGCCTCAATCGTAACCATCGTTACATAACCCGTCCGTGTCCTTATGGTTGCAGCGTGTAGTAGTCATTCAACTCCTATTTTCTCGCGAGTGACAGGAAATCACTCGACTTTTACCAGAGTCCTATTAGCACAGCATTCTATCGAACCTCACATCTAGTTTTCACGCAAGGGTTCCTGACATCATGCAACTAAGTTTTCATCCAACTCCTATAAACTTAATGCACAAGCAAGGAGTAAAAAGTTGCATAATTTCGGAAAGAATGGGTTATGCTCCGGGGCTTGCCTTCGCAGTTCGCTTGGGGATCTTCCGAACTTGGGCTCGGGTCTTCAAAAGCTTCAGTTAGATTGGCTTGAGCTTCACGCTGCTCACTCTCGGACGCGGGCACCAGCTCGTAGGTTCCGTCGGCGAGAGTCGTCGATTCTACATGAGTGCACAAGTTTAAGTCGTGGAAATGGCACTGGATTACGATTTGAGAGTCATTACTACAAGGAATAGTTTCTGGTCATGAAATTTTGGATTTAGGCACATCAAGGAAAGATGTGCTTACTGTAAAATTTTCAGCCAATTTTATGTAACTGATTAATTCTGAAAAATATATATCATTGTTGCTGTTAGATACTTGTTCTTTTTGTACAGAACAATTGGTGTAACAAATGAGTCTAAGATTTTTACAGAACTTTCACTTAAGCATGCAGAAGCTACTGTAATTTTTGTAGGATTTATTATGCAGTATTCAGAGCATGGAAAATATGACATTCTACACCTAGGCTTTTTAAAGATTCATTTTTACAGAACCCTACTCAGGGTTTTTGTCCATGAAACTTTTTACACAGCAACCTCTACCCTAGTGTAACTCCCAGTAATAATTTGGGGATTTTCCAAGCTAAGATACTATTTTCTTGATTTAATGTATGTTATTAGCACATAATTCAAATAAATAGGTTACTGTGAGATAAAAAGTCTCCTAATTTTTCTCTGGCTTCTAGTTACCAATACATCAGCATAGGAAAAAATTCAATGGGTGAATCACCACCTAACTACAGGGATAAAACATTCCATTTACACATGAATTAAAACTAAGTTTAACAAACAGCAGAGCTAGAGATGGAATTTGGGTCTGATCTTTTTACACAGTCCTAATCATCCAGCAACTAGTTCACTGCCCAAAATTTAGGGTCAGCATTGTTCTAGAACAGTGGGTATAAAATATGTCCATTAAAGCTTCTATTTAATGTAGAGCAAAATATTTTGAGATTCTGAGAAAATTTTTGTAACAAAAGTGGTAGAGTTTGTTCTGAGGATTCCAGAACAGTTGAGTTTGCATTTTTCTGAATTTTCTACGATTTTATACGAATTTTACAAGTTCACTGAATTTGAATCTAGGTTTGAAATTTTCTTTTACAACTAGGTCCTTGAATCTTGCGCTCAGACCCTTCTAAAGATTTAAATCCTTGCAATTGGGTCCTCGGCGGCTCGGGTGCGGCGGCCGGCCGAAATTCCGGCGAGGGGGCTCGCCGGCGGCGAGGGGCGGGGGTCGGGGAAGGTTCAGGGGTGCGAGGGCTACCTTGTGGGGGTGTTGTTCAGGTGGGGGACGGCCGGGAAGGGCTCGCCGGCGTTGGAGCAGAGGCGGCGGCGGCGCGGCTCGCGTCAACGGCGGTGCTCCGGCGGGCTTGGGGCGGCGTGGTCCGGTCGGTGAGCTTCAGTGGCGCGTGGGGAAGCTACTCCGGGGCTCGGCTTGGACGGAGGGGGTCGGGGTCGTGCTGTCCACGGCGAGCAGGGGCGGCGGCGGCGACGGCAGCGCGGGCGGCGGCGCTCCGGTGGCTCTGGGTGGCGTTGGGCGGGTCGGCGAGCTGCGGTGAGGTGATGTAGTGGTGGCTGGGTGCTCAGTTTGGGCAGTGGGCGGCTGTGGAGGGCTGCCCACGGGCGGGTGGTGCTCGGCGGCGGCGATGGCGCGGCGAGGTGTTCTGGTGGCCGGGGGCTCGCGCGGGCGGTCGGGGCGGGGCTTTTATAGGGTCAGGAGGGGGCGTGGAGATGCCTGGGCGACGCGCGGGGCGGGGCACGGCAGCGGCGTGCACTGGGCGCGGCGGGCGGCGGCAGAACGCCGGCGCTGCGTGCGGCGAGCGGGCGCGGCGACTGGGCGGCCGAGATACTGGCGTGGGCGCGAGGAGATAGTGCCGGGCGCGGAGTGGGGAAGCAGCAGCGGCAGCGGCTCGGGCGGAGGGCGGGCGCGACGACTGGTGGGGCGCGGGGGCCGGGGCGGCACGGCGGAGCGCGGAGACTGGCCGGGCGGGCGGCGGCCTGGGCGCGGCAGCGCACGCGCGGGCGGGGACCGGCCGCGCGGCGTCGGGGCGGGGCAAAGCCGGCCCTGGCGGGGTGGCGCGGCGGCCACTGGCCTGGCGCTTCGCGCCGGTCAGGCGACGCCGGCCACCTAGCGCGCGGCGGGCGGGCGAGCGCGCGCGGCGCGGCAGAGCAGAGGGGGAGAACGAGGTACTGAACTGCAAAAATTCGAAAAAGTTCAGGGGGCTGGGTGCAAACAGGGCGTTTTCTCCTCCTTCTGATTTGAATTTCAAAAACTTTTGAACACGAAAGTTGCTCAAAATAAAAAGTTCTACAACTTTGGTTTCAGGCAAAATTTCATTTGGCTTATGGTTTTAAAGTTATTTTAAAAGTTTCAAATGTGTCCAAATGTGCCCAAATTAAATTTGAATTCCAACTGAACCCGTTTTAATTCTTTCCACCCTCTCATTAGTTGGTTTAACATAGAGTTAGGCTAATGACATTGATTTTGGAATTTTAATTACCAGGGTTGTCACAATCCGATGCCACCGCCGACTGATCAATCGGTTCTATACGAGCACGCACTCAGCGGCTCGTCTTCTTTAAAGAGGTTTTCCTTGGCGTTTGTTTCAATCGGCCGGTGGTGATGTCTTCGATGGTTGGGGCATGGTAGCCGATGAGTGGGAATGGTGTGTATGGGTGGCTATTCTCTATCGGCCTACCACTTCGGCTCCGCGTCGGAGGAAGTCGATTTTCGGACTGAAAAGGGAAATAAGAGTTAGCAGCAAATTTGTAGCATAAAAAGAAATAACATCAAAATCGGCCGAGAAAAGGGCGGTACCTCTGCGTTTGGGTCGATGTTGTCAGGATCCAGATCATTGCAATATGTTGAAGGAGATACACAAAAGAGATGCTGCTTCCATTCTGCCCACCAAAACTTGAATTGTTGGACAGCAAAAGGAGCCACTATCCAATTGTTTAGATCAATGGTACTGGAGTCCGGCACTAAATTGCACAGCCGATTGTAGTCAAGGCCCTTAGTGAGCTCATCACGGAATTTTGCGCGGCCGGCAAAATAAACTTGAATCGGCAGCTGACCAAGGCCGAACTGCCGTGCTGCAACTGATGGGTTATAAAATTCATAAGTTGGGGAGTCTTTCCCAGAGAAGAAGTTCGCCGATAAGATCCCTGGTTTGATCAAGGCGTCCATGAGATCATTATCAAAGGAGTTGGACGTCGAGTCATAGCAGAAGGGAAGCTCAAAACGTGGCTCTGTTCTCTGGTACGGGTACCAACTGGTAGTTTCTTCACTAAAGCCATTGTAAAAGCATCTGAAATACTTAGCTGTCTGGGTGGCGGTGAACTGGCAACCAGGGAAAGCTGATGCCGCTTCGCCGAAAGAGGTGCACCATTGTCGTACTGTGGGGTTTTCCTCTGACTCGATGTTGGGGAATGCCTTGGTCTCTATCTGCTGCTGGGAGATTTTGCTCATGTACAGGTTGAGCCAGAGGGTGATAAACCACCAGGGGCCACCAGGGTTACCAATCGGTTTTCCCTTTGACAGTTTAACGCTGATCTGGTGCATCATGTGGTAGGCCGATCCTAGCAGATGCTTCCCGAGAGGGTGGCGGATCCTCTTGGCAGGGCTTTGGCCAGAGCTTGTGTGTTGGAAGAAGGGCCAACCGCTCTGCCGCACAAGAGGTGCTTCTCTAGCCACATCATCAAAAACGTTGAATGTTCTCTCTCCAAAATCGTCTCGGTCCTCATGTTTCTGTTGATATACCCTTTCCACCCACCGATTCCTTTCATCTCTAGCCGATGGGTCGGCTTGATCAGATAACTAAAGGGTGTATCGGGGGAGGACATGTTGAGGCCGGTCAGCATCAGGACATCGGCCAGAGTTGGGGTCACGGGTCCGTGCCCAAAGAGAAACGCGTTGAGCGCGTCAGACCAGAAATAGGAGGCTGCTATTACCAGGGGTTCATTCTTCTCCATCTGGGACAAAGAGAGATTGATGCACTGGCCGATTTTTAATTCATCCCATTGAACTCTCTTAGAGTGGGCCATTCTTTGGTACCATTCTTTCCAGCCGGGGCAAGATCTAAAAGTTCCTGACCACTGGCCCAAATCCATAGGTGATTGCTTGAAAAGGATTCTATGGATTTCTAAGTTAATCAGATCAGTCGGATCTGGATTCCCCATAGGGCCTAAGCAGATGAGACCAGGAGCTTCGGAAAGGCGGATAGTGATTTGGTGTCTAACTGCCTAAAAAAGGTAAAAAGGGAGGAATTAAGAATATATCTAAAAGATGCATGGGCGATAAAAAGTAAAAGGGAAAAGTTTCGGATGTTTACCTCTAGGATGAAGCTCATTGTTGCTGATGGAATTGCTGATGGAACCATCATCGCCGATGGAGTTGCTGGTGGAGCCTCCGTGGCTGGTGGAGTTGCTGATGGTGCCGCCATTGAAGGAATGAAGCGGAATGTAGATGAAAGAAGGATCACCGGAGAATGTGGTTGGAAGCCAAAAAGGCGCTGGGAGAAGATAGAAAGTGATTCGCCGGGGAGGAAGTTACTGAGCTCGTGGAGAAGAAGCGGCAGGGAACGCCAGTATTTAAAGACGGTCCGAAAGAAGGGGTAAAGGCGGGATTTTACCGCACCGTCTACACGAATTCCAGGGGAACAGTTGTCTCAGGCGCTCAGTTCAAAAAGATTGCAATCATCAGGTAGAAGACCGCGAAACAGAAGGAGATTTTTGCCGCGTTTGTTTTGGAGGAGAGATTAGAAAAGAATTTCGAAGTAAAAGTCATGTTTTACTCCGAAACTGGGGGCATGTGTTGACGCCAGATTTTGACACGTTTTGAATTGGCGTCAGGGAAGGAGGAGATTGGCCGATGCGGCAGACTTAAAGGCTACAATTGGGAATCGGCCGATTTGGCGCTACAGTTAGAAATCGGCCGATTGACGCTGCAGTGTTTCGGGCGATTGGCGAATGGAGTTGGTGGGGGTCGGCCGATTGAAAGGGTGGAGCGTTTGGGCCACTATGGGCTTGCACCAACAGATAAATTATTTATAGAAGGGGGATGGAGCCAATGGAATCCCAATGAGGGGATGTTGAGTCAAGATGACAGAGGATCCCAATCAAAGATGAAATGATGTTGGTCAAAGAGCGACGCCGACTCGGTCGAGGAGCAATGGAAGGAGTTTGGAGTGGATTAGGAGATGGCAGCAGAAGATCCTGTGGGAGTCCATTTCCTTTAGGAGAGTCTTATAGATATAGTAGTTTTTATTTAAATTAAGTTTGAAACGGATCATGACAGATCAGGAGTCTTAGTCCTAGGGTATAAATAGAAGCAATCAGGGTTTTGTAAAGGATACACATCAATCAATATAAACAATCTACTTTTTCATCATACTTTACTTTCAAGTCGGCGACTTCGCCAATATATCTTTTTCTTTCACGAGTTCATACGGGTTGGCAGGGCTGCATCGACACGATCTTCGGCCAATTGGTAGGATCCGTTTATCGAATAATATCTAAGCTTTAACTTCGGACTCATCGCCGTTGTTTCGTTTAGATTTATTCACCAGTTATCGATATTTACTAGAATTATAGGTTTTACCTATTGTTCTAGTTTTATCGCCAGTTATCCAGCTTGAGATCGAACTGTCGGCTTTATCATTATTTTTTCTTATTTATCATCATATAGCTGATTAGATCTATTTCGAGTGTTGCATCTGTGGTGATTGTTTAAGTTGCTCCAGTAGTTTCTTTGCAATCGCTACGTGATTATCGGCTGATCTATAGCCGGTCATGTTCATAGCAAATCAGCTGATTCGCTGATACGCTTTTCGGGATAGATCGGAACTTTAGCCGATCGAGACCCCAGAATTTAATACGTTTCTTTTCTTGTCAATCAACAGGTCAGATTGACTGGCACGCCGCGCAAACCGCACCAGGGCGATCACACGAACAGGAGTTAAGTAGATTCTCCTGGGTCGTGTGTCCGACGCTGAAGGTCATCAGCCGATTTCCGGCCGATTTTTAGCGCCAACACATGGTATAGAGCCGCATCCAGCAACACTGATTAGCCCAAACACCATGTCTATACTAATAAGCGATACTCTAATGCCCCACGCGGAGCCCCCACCCTTCGGATGGACAGACATCACACTAGAGCAAACATGCGAATACTAGAACCGATGTCGTAGTCTAGATGTCTTACCACGTCTAATCATGCAAGATATAAGACCTAGATAAAAACTAAGCATAGCATACACATCCGACTACACAGAACATATACTATGCGAGTACACTAAACTAGAAGATAACTCTATTAAGGAATTTCGAATATTACAAAGGAGAGGAAGAGTAAAACACATACCGAACACTCCTAAGAAGACTCGGGAACCAAAGCAGAGCTACTTCACCTAAACTCCACTATCTTAAAGACTAAGCAAGAGAGGAACTTGAGAGAGGCTTCAACTTGTGGTGTGTCTCATTTAGTAGCACCCCCCCTAATATTTATAGAGGTGAGTGAGGGGGGTGTGCAGCAGCTTCTCGGCGCCCCTTCACCCCTAAGCACCCTGAACCGACATGGAGGACCAATGGGAGAGCTCCACGTGGAAGACGAAGGTCGGTGGGGCCCGGCCTGGTTCGGACGACCCACCTAGTTCGGCCGACCCACTTGGTTCGGCCGAACCAAGTTAGGCGCCCACCGCCTCCAGCTTCTTCTGTGGTGCTAACACGTGGGCCTTGGTCACTCCTGTGGGTGAGTCGAGTCTGTCCTAGGTCGGTTGTGCTTGTTTGTGGGCCCATTGATCCATGGGAGGCTGAACGACGCGCTCTGATTGGTCGACGCCATTTGCCTTGGACTGAAGTGCTTGTTTACACTTGATTTCTGCTCAATTTCCCTGCATTGCAAATTCTCCAAGGGGAATGTGGAAACGATATTATTCTAGATAAATATGCAAGTTAAGTGTGCTACTCATCCCAATTTTCTGATCTAATTAACGCTCAAAATTGGTCCATAGCGAGCGTCAACACTTGCCCTTTCTTCAATTTGAGATATTATAACTTTGGTATGCTTACTTGCAATGATACCTATCCAAAGCTCATCAAACTCATTAGTTCTTTAGTTATGTTGTCATTTAACCACCAAAACCCACAAGGGGGCCCAGATGCTCTTTCACACCCGAGACTTCCACAGTCACCCGACATCTCATGTTCTCTTACAATGAGGTCACAGGTATAGCTACTCCTCCATCATTTGTGACAATTGGCTTCATTGATGCAGCTTTACATGTGGCTGTTTACGCTCGATACGGACCACTTTTTGACCATCAAAACCTGCATAAAAGCAACACATATCCAAAGATCAACACTAGAATAGGGCGTTTTCTAACGAATTCCACGAGTGCTGGTCGATTTCTGTATGTAGGCAAATACATGGTGAAAATGCAAAAAATAAGCAAGCAAGATTCAAGGCGTAAACTCGGAATGTGCCATATGGCTTTGCAAGAGCAAAAGAGGCCCACCACAACAAGGAACCGACATAGCACAGGGCCCATTCACTTACCAGCATGCCTAGGGACCACGTGTCAGCACCAGGTCGGTTGGTGACCAACTTGGTTCGGCCGAACCAGGTAGGTCGGCCGAACCAGGAAGGCCACCACCGCCTTACCTGTTGCACGTGGCGCCTCCTCATTGGCCCAAGACGTCGGTTTGGGCAGGCCTTGGCGTGATGCACGGCAGGAGCACCCCTCACACACCCCTATAAATATAAGGGGGGTGCTTCTAAAAGAGAGACACCTTCACATCCCTCTCCATCTCACTTTTGGAGTTCCTCTTGTATACATGAGCTCTACGCTCATCTCTAGAGGTGATTAGAGTTAGGGAGAGAGTGGGGAGGAGTTTGGGGAAGTGTTGGGTTTGTCGCCACTCTTCTTCAGCTTGTACCTCAACGGATGCTTGTCAATCAAAGTAAGTGTTTGTACTTTCTTATGTGCTAACTTTCTTAGTTAAGTTATAGTTCTAACTCTTTAGTTGCTTAGCTGGATCAGTAGTTCACTAGTTTATAGTGGGTGCTCTAGTCTAAGGCCATAGGCTAGAGTAGTAATGATAGTATAGAAGTGGTGTCTAGACTAGACTTACCTGTGGTTTTGGTATATCCCATGGTTAGATGAGGTAGGTAGCAGGTGGTGACAGCCCTGTCTATCCAGCGGAACCCTCCCCATTCGGGTATATCCCAGTGCCGTAATGCTGGAATTCACTAGTCTTATTCTGTGAGAAGACAGTAGCCCGAAGCATGCAGCTAGGATAGATCTATCTTATCTCTGAAACCCAGCCTTAGGAAACCTCTCTACCCTCACCTCTAGTGGGTGTGGTGTCCCTCGACGAATCTGAACCGTAGAGAAAGTACACACGTTCCTAAGTGGATACGATACCCTTGGAATACTCCTGGGTGAAAGCTACAATGGTATCCATACGCTTGCGGATTTATTTTTGTGACGCTAGGAAACATCAACAAGCTTTCTGACGCCATTGCTGGGGAACGTATCTTTTTCTTTCCTTTCCTTCTATCTCTACCCCCGCTACCCATGGAGCAGCCATCCATTTATCAGTCGCACCCAAAAGCGAATTTTGTGAACCAGCATCATCTTCTGATCCAATTCTTTCATTTGGTTACAAAATTCGCTCCGGATTCATTGACAAGGTTCAGGAAAGTACCTTCTCGGGATGGTGTGATGAAAATCCTTACCATCATCTGCGCGAATTTGAGCTAGTGTGTTCGTGTCTGAAGATCTCAGGCATGACACACAAAACTCTTAAGTGGAAGTTGTTCCCCTTTTCTCTCATAGGAAAGGCGAAGCAATGGTACAAATATAACGTAAGACTTGCAAACGGGGATTGGAAGAATTTATGCGATCGCTTCTGTCTCACATACTTTCCGCTCTCTCGTATCTGCGCCTTATGAGTAGAGATTCTGACTTTCCGTCAGAATGAAGGGGAATCCCTTGGTGCAGCTTGGGCCAGATTGTCTCTTCTAGCTCAATCCAGTCCCGACTTGTCTCTACCTGACCATTTGTTGCTTCAACATTTGTATGCGGGACTGAAAAAGGATGATGCACAGTACCTCGATAACACAGCTGGAGGATCGTTCTCGTTCAAGACCCTAGCCGAAGGAAGAGAAATCCTCGATAAAATCCTAGAGAGGACTTCCTTCGTCACCTTATGAGACCCACCTCAGGTAGAACAAGAGGTACCACAAGAGGAAGCCACGGCAGCTGAATCCAAGCCCATAGAAGCCCAACCTTTAGATTCGACTCTCGCAGCTTCTCCAGAACCGGAATCCGAAGCACCTGAGGTAGAGGATCCTCTACCTCCGAAATTTGAGCATGGATTCGAGGAGAATCTCTTTGAAGATCTTAGCAACACCTTGAAGTATCTATGCCAGAAGTGACCACCAGTCCCGGTCACTTCTTTAGAACCATACGAAAAGAACTACCTTTTAGAAACCATCAAGGAGTTGACAGCCATAATGAGCAGCGAATGGTCGAGAGAAGGAGAATCATGCTCATTTCCCATTCAAATTAGCCACCCTTCTTGCCTCATCCACTGCCGCATAAAAATCCAGGAGGTGGACGCCCTTTATAACCCCACTGTTGGGGCAAACATCATGTCCTACAAATTCACGTGCGCCTTCTTAGGAGGTGAAGCTCTGATCCCAACAGATAGGACCCTTAGGGGGTCTTCAGGTTCCCTCACAGGAAGCCACGGGGCACTCCAGAAGGTGTCAGTGCGACACAACGATGTTAAGGTGAATCTAGATTTCTATGTGTTTGAAGTTCCCAACTTCGACATTCTCATCGGCCATCCAATCGTAAAGCTTCTCACGGATGTGCCAAACTTGGGAACCCTTAACATCAAATTGGGGAAGGAAACCCTCTCTGTTCCTATCACTCGATCAGTAAATTTAGTGACAAAGTTTTTCCCCATAGTAGAGCCAATTGAGGAGGTGCTGGACACAAATCCTCTAGACTCATTAGAAATGGCTCTTGAACAAGAAGCTAAAGAATTTATCCAAGAAGAGGAAGATTATGATGAAATCTAAGAATTCACGGAATTTGAAGCTCCAGCCCGACCTCCGGCTGAGCTTAAACCTTTACCTTTTGGCCTTTGATACGCCTTCCTAAACAACGATGTAGAAACTCCCGTGATCATCAGTGACAAACTCTCAGAAGAGGAGACATCAATGCTCATCGCTGTCTTAGAAAAGCATCGGGCTGTTCTTGGTTACGCCCTCCAAGACCTCAAGGGCAATAGCCCTACTCTTTGCACTCATCGCATTCCCATCGATCCCGCTATGGCACCCTCTGGGGAGCCTTAATGAGGTTGAACAATGAGATGCGTGAGGTGGTGAAGAAGGAGGTCCTGAAACTCCTACACGCCGAAATCATCTATCCAGTCCCGTATAGCGAGTGGGTAAGCCCAGTATAGGTAGTGCCCAAGAAAAGAGGTATGACGGTCATGGAAAACAGCAAGAACAAGCTGATTCCACAACGAACCATCACGGGATGGAGAATGTGCATCGACTACAGAAAGCTCAACAAGGCTACAAAGAAGGATCACTTCCCGCTTCCCTTCATCGATGAGATGCTCGAAAGGTTAGCGAAGCATTCCTACTTTTGTTTCCTTGATGGCTATTCTGGTTATCATCAGATCCCAATCCATCTCGATGACCAAAGCAAGACTACGTTCACACGCCCCTATGGAACCTACACGTACCGACAGATGTCATTCGGGTTGTGTAATGCACCCGCTTCGGTCCAAAGGTGCATGATGTCCATCTTCTCGGACATGATCGAAAAAATTATGGAAGTCTTCATGGACGACTTCTCGGTTTATGGTAAGATCTTCGATCATTGCCTTAGGAATTTGGATAAGGTCTTGCAGAGATGCCAAGAGATGGACCTGGTGCTAAATTGGGAAAAGTGCCACTTCATGGTCCGTGAGGGCATCGTTCTCGGACATCTCATCTCCGAGAGAGGAATCAAGGTGGACAAGGCAAAAAATCAAGGTCATCGAACGACTTCCACCTCTCACCAATGTGAAAGGCATCCGAAGATTTTTAAGTCATGCATGGTTCTACCGGTGCTTCATAGTAATTTCTCCCATATTGCTAGACCCCTCACAAACCTGCTAGCCAAGGAAGCCCCTTTCCAATTCGATGATGAGTGCCTAAAAGCCTTCCACACACTGAAAAAAGGCATTCATCTCAGCTCCAATCATTCAACCCCCGGATTGGAAGCTGCCCTTTGAGATCATGTGTGATGCTAGCAACTATGCGGTGGGTCCGTACTTGGGCAAACTAAGGACAAGAAGCATCACGCGATCGCCTATGCAAGCAAGACATTAACAGGAGCCCAGCTTAACTATGCCACAACTGAAAAGGAGCTCCTGACAGTTGTCTTTGCTATAGATAAGTTCCGATCTTACTTAGTGGGTGCAATGGTTATTGTATACACTAACCACGCAGCTCTGAAGTACCTCTTCACTAAGAAAGTTGTAAAGCAAAGGCTCATAAGGTGGATCCTTCTACTCCGGGAGTTCGATTTAGAAATTAAAGATAAAAGGGAGTAGAAAACTTGGTGGTAGATCATTTTTGCATATAAATATCACTAACACGCAGGAACTGCCGATAAACGACTTCCTCCGGGAAGACATGCTACTCAAGGTAACAGCTTCGAACCCCTAGTATGCAAACATTCTCAGCTTTATGGTTTTAGGATACGTACCACCGGGGGAGAACAAGAAGAAGCTAGTGTTTGAGAGCAGACGACACCTATGGGATGAGCCATATCTCTACAGAGTCTGTGCAGATGGATTACTCCGAAGATGTGTCCCCACAGCAGAAGGGATCAAAATTATTAGGAAATGCCATGCAGCACCATATGGAGGGCACTATGGTGTGTTTTGCACTCAAGCGAAAATATGGCAAAGTGGTTTCTATTGGCCAACCATGTATGAAGACACCAAGGATTTCATTCGAAGGTGTCCCAGTTGCTAGAAACACGGAGGAATATCAGCTCGTGATGCCATGCCTCTCACATACAATCTTCAAGTGGAGCTTTTTGATGTATGGGGCATTGACTATATGGGACCCTTCCCGAAGTCCCATGGGGCTATGAGTGTATCTTGGTTGTTGTGGATTATGTCTCAAAATGGGTAGAAGCAATGCCATGCAAGGCTGTCGATGCCAAGCACGCCCGAAAAATGTTTCAAGAGGTGATCTTTCCAAGGTTTGGGACACCACGAATGGTGATCAGTGACGGGGGATCGCATTTTATCGATGCGGCTTTCCGGAACTTCCTCAAGGAACTCGGGACGATGAATAACATCGCAACCCTATATCACCCTTAAACAAGTGGTCAGACAGAAACAGCGAATAAGCAAATCAAGAATATTGTTCAGAAGACCATTAATGAGCTTGGAAAACAATGGAAGCCTAAGCTAGCAGATGCTTTATGGGCATATCGCACGGCTTACAAGACTCCCATTGGCATGTCACCATATCAACTTGTCTATGGAAGGACATGTCATCTACCCGTTGAGTTGGAGCATAGAGCACATTGGGCCATCCGAAGATGGAACGTGGATTTGGATCTGGCAGGAGAGCACAGGAAGACGCAGATATCAGAATTTGAAGAGTGGAGAGACAAGGCCTATCATAGTGTTGCGTTATATAAAGAAAGAACCAAGAGATGACATGATAAAAGGCTAAAGCCAAAGGTCTTCACGCCAGGAGATAATGTATTACTTTTCAATTCCAGGGTAAAACTCTTCGGCCACGCGAAGTTGATAAGCAAGTGGATGAGAACTTACCTCGTCATCGACACATCAACGCATGGAGCCATAACGATCCAGGATGATGAAGATAATATCCATAAGGTAAATGGCCATCGTCTGAAACTATTTTTAGATCATGATACAACCATTGATGAAGATATAGACGTGATTGAACTCGTTCAACATGATTATATACTTGATTAAAGGCTCTATAGGTCGTATCCCATGGTAAGCCACCTGTATATACCTTCTTCCTCTCCCTCAATTTCTTTCCATCTACTCTTGCCTTTCCACCTCCAAAACCCATCTGCACCACCTGAAACCTCCCATGGCTGGTAAGGAGATTGTCCTGTTCATCAACCCCGATGCCATTGATCACCCGATGGTAGCCCCGACGCCAGCTAATAGCCCCAACTCTCCAATCATGATCGAGCCGGTGGCCGAAGAGGTCCATGCACTCACGGTGGTGCCCCTGGCGGTAGCACTTGCCGTCGTGTGCAACGGGGGGCTGAGGGGAACCAACCTTGGTTCGGCCGACCCCCCAGTTCGGCCGAACCGGGGACGAGAAATCTCGCGCCCCCGTTCGGTAGCACGCTCCGCCTCGCCTCATAGGAGCCAAAAACCAAGGGCTCGAGCGTCGAGCCCCTAACAAAGGCCACAAAAGGGCACTCCAGCTTAGCGAAAGTCAGGGGTGCCACAAAAGCCGAAGGAGAGCGGCGCGCCTGGGGCATCTGCACCTCCCACAGTACAGCCCAAGAGCCCTCGGCCGGAGGACCAGATTCCGGTGTTCACCCCCTCACGTGTTACCAAGGAGAAGGAACAGGAGCAGCAGGTTCCCCCAGAGCGGGTCAGGCGCCACAGGTCACAGCCTGCAATCAAGAGACCTGGAGGCTACTTTGAGAGTAGCGATGACGAAACACCTCAGGGGCTCACGCTAGCTGACCTCACAGTCATGGTCAGGGAGCTTCGCCTGGAGAACAAGCGGCTCAAGGATCAGCTAGCTGAGAGGAGGCTAGAGGTTGAGGAGGTCCACGACGACCTCCATTCTTTCCATCGCGGTTTGAGCTCTAAGCTCAAGCGTCTTTACGCAGCAATAGGACAGGGTATAGGTCTTCCTTAGTTTAGTTTAGTTGGGTGCTAGGATCAGGTTTATTTCCCTTCAATTAGTTTGTTTCATCTCGGTTTGTTTTCGTCATTGTAAGCGCCCCCATTTTCTTTTAATAAAATGAACTTTGGCTCCCCGGTGTTAACGCCGGCAGAGCCCCTTTGCTTTGATTGAATAAAGACAGGTTCGAAAACAAGTGTCGGGGAGATCCTCGCTACACCCAGTCGCACGCCCCCAGAACTCACGTGCACCGCAGGACGGACTCGTACGCAAACGAATATTCAACACCATCTCGTTCTCGACTTACAGTTTGCACGTCCTCACTCGTTTTCTCTGTGTTCTCTGAGTTCTAAACATGCTATTAAAATGCCTAATATAAAATGGTTAAACTCATGAGAATCCGTCGTGCCGCTGTGTGGTTCATGCATAAACTTTTTTCTTTATCATACTTGAGTTTGCGAACCACCAGCTAGGGAACCCATAATGCTAAAGTTTTTGATTAATGAGATATGATTTTTGATGAAAGTTTCTCTACCTATTTCTCTTGCTGAACTTGGGAATTTTCTATCTCAAAAATAAAAACAAAAAAATACCATGGTCTGCATATCCTTCTACCTACTACAGCCATATGCAGTTGCTCTACAATATAAAAACCTCATATAAAAGTGTCTTATTGCTACATTGAGCTCTAACAAATGTTGTGACCCAAGCGAGATCTGTTTCTTTATTTGTTTGATCAAGAGGCACGCACACGAATAAAGTGTCCTTAGAATGTACATGATCGCTCTCCAAATACTCCCCTTTGAAAAAAAGAGAGAGAAGAGAGAAAAGATGGCATGCCAAAGAAGCATGACCCAAAAAAAGAGAGAAAGGGGAAAGGAAGAGAGAAAAAGGATCAGTACCCGAAGAGTTTACATCCGCCACACGTGCACTCTGTTGATCAAGCAGGTAAATAATACAGAATCTCCGTGGATCCAACCTTTGATGTTGCAACAGATGTACCGTCAAGAGCGCATTTATATACCTCCTACCGAGTTCCACTTCAGCCTTACACAAAAGGAGAGAGGGACAGCTCTGAACTTGACAAATAAATGAGTGACTGAGAGTTTTGCACAAAGGTAAGACCATGGAATATTTCTTTCTCAAAAACTTTTCAAAAACATCCCCAGGTTAGCAGGTGAGCTGAAGAGGATACTTGAGTCATCACCATTCCATCCTTCAACCGCCTACAGCATAATGGTAGACACTTCAAGGTTCGGGAATAAAGGTAAGGGTTTAGACTAACTTTTATGCAGCGACCTTGCCAAAGCAGTCGTTCCGCCTTGGTCCTGTTGCCTTCACTCGAGGATGAGCAAAGGGCCAAGTGTGGGGGATCTTGTTGACGCTCGATACGGACAACTTTTCGACCGTCAAAACCTGCATAAAAGCAACACATATCCAAAGATCAACACTAGAATAGGGCATTTTCTAATGAATTCCACGAGTGCTGGTCGATTTCTGTATGAAAATGTAGGAAATAAGCAAGCAAGATTCAAGGCGTAAACTCGGAATGCGCCAAACGACTTTGCAAGAGCAAAAGAGGCCCACCAGAGCAAGGAACCGACATAGCACAGGGCCCATTCACTTACCAGCATGCCTAGGGACCACGTGTCAGCACCAGGACCAAAGTTGAGGTCGGTTGGTGACCAAACTGGTTCGGCCGAACCAGGTAGGTCGGCCGAACAAGCAAGGCCACCACCGCCTTACCTGCTGCACGTGGCACCTCCTCATTGGTCCTAGATGTCGGTTTGGGCACGCCTCGATGTGTTGCATGGCAGGAGCACCCCTTACACACCCCTATAAATATAAGGGGAGTGCTTCTAAGAAAGAGACACCTTCACATCCCTCTCCATCTCACTTTTGGAGTTCCTCTTGTATACATGAGCTCTAGGCTCATCTTTAGAGGTGATTAGAGTCAGGGAGAGAGTGGGGAGAAGTTTGGGAAAGTGTCGGGTTTGTCGGCACTTTTCTTCAGCTTGTACCTCGACGGATGCTTGTCAATCAAAGTAAGTGTTCGTACTTTCTTACGTGCTTAGTTTCTTAGTTAAGTTATAGTTCTAGCTATTTAGTTGCTTAGCTGGATAAGTAGTTCACTAGTTTATAGTGGGTGCTCTAGTCTAAGGCCACATGCTAGAGTAGTAACGATAGTGTAGACGTGGTGTCTAGACTAGACTTACCTGTTGGTTGTGGTACATCCTATGGTTAGATGAGGTAGGTAGCAGGTGGTGATAGCCCTGTCTATCCAGCGGAACCCTCCCCGTTCGGGTATATCCCAGTGCCATAATGCTGGAATTCACTAGTCTTATTCTGTGAGAAGCCAGTAGCCCGAAGCGAGCAGCTAGGACAGATCTATCTTATCTCTGAAACTCAGCCTTAGGAAACCTCTCTACCCTCACCTCTAGCGGGTGTGGTGTCCTTGGATGAATCTGAACCGTAGAGAAAGTACACACGTTCCTTAGTGGATACGATACTCTAGAATACTCCTGGATGAAAGCTATAACGATATCCGTGCGCTTGCGGATTTATTTTTCCAAAGAACAGCTCATGGCAGAGCGGGCTACAGTTGAGCCTTCAATATCAGCACAACAGTCCGTGCCAGGTGTTGGAGACCTCAATTGCGCCAGACACTACAACAGTTACCATTGAGGCTCCTCTTCGAGTTCCAGCTCCCGCGAGATCTCTACGGAGCCACAAACAATTGAGACTTCTTCTTCTGAGTCAAACCCAATGACAGCTGCACTTCGTGACTCAACTTCGTCTGCCTTCCCACAGTTAGAGTTTTTTTTTTGAAGGTCAACGGGGGGGAGAGAATCCCCCACCTAATTCATTTCTTTGGCCCTGAATGGCCCATCAAGATAATAAGAGTTTTTACATTTTGGACATGTTATATTGCTGAATCAAAGAGTGAACACCAGGTCTGACTAACGTGTCGATCGCCCACCGGTAAGCGGCAGCCCCACAATCTAGCTTCCTCTCGTGCGGCCCTCATGACCAGTTACGTCGTTTCCATAGTTGCCAGCAGCATAGTAACAAGAACGTGGAGTAGTAGGCCAGTGGCACATGGGAGGCCGGCGCCAGTTCACATAGCTGTGCCGTCGTCGTCTCTTCTGGCATGGTGATGTTGAGTGCGGACCAAAAAGACACAGCGAACGGGTATCCAAACATGATGTGAGCGGCCGTCTCGTCAGCTTCAGAGCATACCTCACAAGTGGCGTTGTCCAGGACTTTGCGTCGGTGCAGGTGTGCACAGCTTTGGATCCGTTCACGAACAAGGAGCCAGGCGAAGAACTGGACCCGTGGCGGCGCCTTGTTACGCTTATCTGAAGTAGCAGACGGCGTCGAGGCGGCGAGCAGTGCCTCCACCTGCAGACGCTCTTGCCGTGCTTCAGGGGTCATTCTGGGCTCGAGCAGGCCGGCAAGTCCCTCGCGCTTGGCGGCTGCACATGTTTGCCTGGAGCTTTTGCAGTGGCTGAGCAGAGCCGGGTAGCGGTCGGCCAACACCTCCTCGCCTTACCAAACATCAAACCAGAAGGAAGTTGTACATCCATCGCCAAGTGTAATAGTTGTGATCGCCCTGTAGGTTGGTAGCAGGTCGCGTAGCGCAGTCCAATGGTGGCTGGCTACTTACCCTTCCATTGTTGCAATGCAGGAGTGGCGGCGTACCCAGGCAGCCCAGGAGCTGGCGTCCTGGTGAAGGCGGTGGATCAGCTTGAGCATAAGGCAAGTGTTCTGTATTCCCAGATCCCTGATGCCCAATCCACCATTGTCCTTATCCATGCAAACTTGTTCCCACGCCACCAGGCAATTGGCCCCTCGGGCAGTATCCTCACCGGTCCAGAGGAAAGCGCGACGCCGGTGGTCGACCTGTGCCAGTGTCCCGGCCGGCAGTGGTAGAGCACACATCAGGTAGACCACCTGCGAGTCCAGTACAGTGTTGATGAGCACGGTCCTCCCCATTGGGTTGAGGAGAAGAGCCTGCCACCCAGCAACATATCTGTCGGCTTTGGCTACATATGGAGCAAAAGCCGTTAGCCTCAGCTTGTCGCTGGACAATGGTAGTCCCAAGTACGTTTGTGGGAAACCTTCCTGCTTGCAGCCCAGTGTTGAGATACATTGTTGTAGCAAACCGTCCGGAACATGCATCGGGACTGCGGTGCTTTTGGAGTAGTTGATCTTGAGGCCAGTGGCGTCCGCGAGCTGATCCAGCAGGAGACGGAGACGGATAACATCTGCAAGCGCGCCACGGCAGACGATCAGGGTGTCATCTGCGTACTGTAGAACCGCACAGGTCTCATCCTCTTGGATTGGATGCCGCACACCGCCATCAGTCTTGATAAGAGTTTGCAGCACATCGGCGACCAGCAGAAAAAGATATGGAGACATGGGGTCGCCTTGTCAGAGGCCGCGCTTGCACTGGATCCAAGGACCGGGGCATCCATTAACCAGGACAGCTGATTTGGACGTTGACAACAGATCAAGAACCCAGGAGCGCTTCCCAGTTCACAGTGTCAAAGGCCTTGGCAAAATCGAGTTTGAGCACAATTGTCGGCACCTTTCGTTTGTGACAGACTTGTACGAGCTCCATGGTGTACACAAAGTTCTCAGAGATGGAACGGCCTTTGAGGAACCCTATCTGGTCGAGGTCTATCATTGCTGAGATTTCCCGTTGTAGCCTGGTTGTGAGTGATTTCGCCACAATTTTCACACTGCAGTTTTGCAAACATATTGGCCGGAAAGCATCCATAGTGACTGCTCCCGGTTTTTTGGGCAGGAGGACCATGAAAGAGCAGTTGATTCGCTCAAGTTGTGCCGTGTTTTGGTGGAAAGCTTGTAGGAATTGCATGACTTGTGGCTTGATAGTCCCCCACGCTGCCTTGTAAAAGCTGGGTCCGAAACCGTCCGGTCCGGGG
This sequence comes from Panicum miliaceum, assembly GCA_032594955.1. NCBI lineage: Eukaryota > Viridiplantae > Streptophyta > Magnoliopsida > Poales > Poaceae > Panicum > Panicum miliaceum. Next base: position 16,738,052 of record CM064062.1, read on the forward strand.
GCGCTCCCCCCATTCATATTCTTCACGGCTTGCCAAGCTTCATCCTCGGTGAACTCCGCCGTGAGCGCCCCGGAAGCCTTGACACGGTCCATGTACAAGTCGGCAACGTCGAACTGCCACAGGGGCGGAGTGGCTGTCCCCAGCATGCTTCTGTAGTGTGCAGTCAGTGCGGCCACGTTTTCCTCATGCGAGTTAATTATCAAACCATTAACTTCAATGCCACGGATGGTGTTGCGTCGTAGTCGTTGCGTCGCGTGTGCTTGGAAGAATGCCGTGTTGGAGTCACCTTCGCGGACGGCCCGCTGCTTTCCTCGCTGGCGCCAGAAAGCCGCTCGCTGCTTGATCGCCAGGCAAAGCCGATCTTTGCACATGGTCCGCACCTGAATCTCATCAGCAGATAATGCACGATCTTCCTCCATGGTGTCAAAAAGTAAAATAATGAATTTGCAATTGGGAATGATGGATGGCGGCGCCCTGGTACGCCTTGCCCAAACCTTTGCCGCAGCGCGCGTCGACTTGAGGCAGCCAGCGAGGTGGCCGGCGGTGTCGGGGAGTGGGGGGGCATCCTGCCAAGCAGGGAGGACACTAGGGAGGAACAGCTTATTATTGAGCCATGCATTTTCAATCCTGAAGATGTTCGCTTTGGGGATAGCTGTGGACATGTGAACAATGATCGGGGTGTGATCAGAGGTGGAGCGAACACAAGCTGTCAGTGTGGTTTGTGGGAAAGCTGAGCAGTGTGCGTTATTCACAAACATGCGGTCAAGGCGAGCTAGAGTGGGTGTGGCACGTTTGTTAGACCACATGTAACGACAGTACAAGAGTGGGAGTTCGAGGATGCCGATGTCCTCGATGGCCGTGTTGAAGGAGGTGGCCAGCGAGGTGTTAAAGCCGCCAGTGTTCTTATCCTCGATACCGCGCAGAAGGTTGAAGTCCCCGGCCAAAAGCCAAGGGCCATGGATGTGTGGCGCAAGTTCACGCAGGCCATCGAGGAACAGATCAGTGTCCCTGTGGTCCGATGGCGCATAAACATTAGTGATAGTAAGGTGTAGGTCGGTTTGTGTTGAGGTAAGCACAATGGTTAGGGTGTGGCGTCGGGAGATGAAAGAAGCCATCTCGAGCGCATTGGTGTCCCATGCAGTCAGAATCCCACCCCTGGATCCTGAAGCACCAATGAAATGGTAGGATGTTGCAAGATGGGATGGGAGAAAAACATGAGCTTTAGAGGTGGGGATGTCATGGAGTTTAGTTTCTTGGAGGCAACAGACAGAGGGGTTAGCAGTCGCAATAGCATCACGAACAACATCACATTTCTCCGAGTCGCCAAGACCACGCACGTTCCAAGACATCACCGAGAATTGCCTAAATTGATCATTCATTTGCTAGACCGTTACACCAGCGTACAGCGGCCAACAGCCGAGCAAGAGAACAGTACAACAAGGCAACCTAACACAACAAACGTCCCCGCAGCAACCTAACACAACAACGGAGAGGAACTGGTCTCCGGCCTGGGCAACAAGCCCGTTACAACAATCAGGGAGGAGAGAAACAGGTCTCCTCACGGGGCGACAAGCCCGAGCAACAACCGAACTAGGCAGGGGACGACGACGAAACACATGACGGCTCCAAGAGCTGAGCTTGGTGCGCCCGCCACCGGGCGAAAGGACGAGGCAGCGCATCATTCTGCCACGGGCGGCACCGCGCCGGCAGCAGAGGCGGCAGAGCAGCCAAGGCCGGCCGCACTAACGAGGTTGCACAGGTCGGCAACAGAGATTGGAAGCTTGCTGCGGTTGAGGAGGCCCTTTTTCTCAACCTGCTCCTTGAGAGCCGCGGAGCAAGGTGCGAGCGAGTTCTTCAGAGCGGTGCGCTGCACAACTTTGTCAGTCATGCTGACAAAGGAAGCGGTGGCTTTGGCAGCAAGGCGGGAGCTCTGGCGTTTAGGCTTCTTGGCGGACACGCGCGGGCGCCGGCCCCGGCAAGTGGGCGGCACACCGTGGCTAACGGGCGACGGCGGTGGGTTAGGTGGGAGCTCGGGTTCAGGCGCGTCATGGTCAGTGGCGCCGTCGTCCCCCAAGACAGGGGGCAGAGGCGCCAGGAGGAGTGACGCGGGGTGATGCGGGTGGCAGCAAGTGTGGCGGCAACGTGGAAGAGGAGCGCAGGCAGGTTGGTGGCCTGAAGAGCTTGGGGGGCCGAGGCCTGCTATTGTGGAGGAGCGAGCGGAGCCCGCAGAGGCCCCAAAGGACCGTTACCACCGTTGGTGGCGGTGGAGTCGGCTTCCTGCCCACCAGCGTTGTTGGGCCCACCATTGTTTGGCCCAGCAGGAGGGGGCGGCGGCCCGCCATTGTTGGGCCCAGTTGGAGTCGGCCCGAAGAAGGGGAGACGACCCGTTCGGTCCGATCTGTGCCCGACGGGGCCAGATCCGAATCGGCATCAGCTGGGCCACACCACCCAGGCCGTTCGGCACCGAGATCCAGAGCTCGCTGGGGATGTCAAGGCGGTTGTTGATGGCGATGACCACGCGCAGCGGAGAGTAGTCGTAGCCGGTGAAGCAGATCGACGCGACCTTGACGATGTCCTCGAAGCCGGCGAAGCTACGCTTGACGTGGTCCTCGAACCAGTGTTCGGTGGGGAAGTCCAGCACAGCAATGTACACGAGCCATTCCGGCTCCCTGAAGAAGCGGTTGGGCGTTTCTTCAGGGCACTCAAGGGAGAGCTCCCCATCCTCATAACGGATCGGGCTAAGACCCCGCACCAGTTCGCGCTCAGCCAGGTTGGCGAAACGCAGGAGCATGGTCCCATATGAGGAAGATAGAAGCTCAACCTCCAGCTGCGGGGCGGCGGCGTCAAGAGCAGCGCGGATGAAGGTAGCCGCGTTGACACATACCCGGTCAGGTGTGACGGTGACAAAGGCTAGGCGCTCGTTGACGCTGCTGTTCCCCTCCGGCAGCCACACCTCAAGAAACTAGGTGTGCCCCTTCCAGCTCAGCTCGGAGCTAGCACCGGACGAGATGTCGCCACTTTCGATCTCCTCCTCGTCATCGCTGAGACCCGCGGAGCCAGACCTGATAGGGTTTGGCTCCAGCACCTGGGCGGCCGGTGGGGAATCAGCGGCCGGCGGTGTGCGATGACCCCCAGAAGAGGCGTTGGACCTTACGTCATGCATGATGGATGCCGGGGCCTTGCCGCGAGCGTCCATGGCGTGGATCTCTGTCACCGCAGCACGGGCCGTGCGCGGAAACACCGTGCCGGCTGCGAGGGCAGCCGCACGGGGCCTGGGACGCTCGAAGTCCGAGGTCACCGAGCTGGAGGAGGCGATAAGGCTGAGAGCGTCGAACGCAGCCGGAAGGTGGACCTCGGAGGTAGGCGTGGGTGGTGGCGGCGGGGTTGTGGGTGGTGGTGGGGTGGCGGAGCGAGGCGAAAAAGGGACGGCGCGCACGGTACCGCGTGAGGCGAGCACCAGGACCGTAGGGTGGCGGCGAGGCATAGGGGTCAGGACGCTGGCGATGGGCATGGTGCAGGAGCTCAGGCGATGCCCGCTACCGCGGCAGTTGCGGCAACGAACAGGGTCTCGGCAGTCTTTCACCAAGTTGTCGCTGGCCAAATAGCGAAAGCAGCCGGAGGTGGAGGTGATGGGTGGTGGGCGGCGGGTTAGGGTTTGGCGAGGTTTCGCTGGGTGAGGAGGGCCTCGAGATAAGGCCGCGGCTTCGCCGGTTGGTGGGAGGCATTGAACACAGGCGGAGCTATTGGGCGCAACTGGCGACCATCACTGCAACAGGGGCTTGGATTTGCTTTGCGCAGAGGGGGCACATTGGGTTCGTAGGGGACACAGGGAGCATTCAAGCGGAACTCTCCCCTCTGACCCAATCTCGTCGCAGGAGCACGGTTAGAGTTGACAAACAAACAAACAAACACGACCAACAACATCTTGACAAACAAACAAACAAAGAGAGTCACACGAGCAGAGAGCCCACCTTGTAGATCTTGATGACCCGTCGCTCAAGTGATAAGAGCCGGATAAGATCCTCAAGTCAACACCACACTCACAACCAACTGCGTCAGATCGTCCGTGGATGCAGCTCTTTTCCCCATTATCTACAAGAAAAGGTGTAAGACGAGGAGAGGAGAAACCTAGCGGAATAGGGAGTTGCGGTGCAGAGGCAGCGGGAGGAGAGCATAGCAGAGGTGATGTGCGGCGGCGACAGAGAAGGAGACCGCAACAACAAGCGGGGCGATTGGGGAGTCAAATCGATGCGGGGAGAGTTGTATCGAGACGGGGAATGCGGCTTGGTGTCTGGAGGTCGAGCTTGGGCTATGTTTGTTATCGATTCTCAACCGATTCTTACCAAAAAAAATGGAGAGAATCTCTCCAAACGACGCGATTCGCATCTGATTCCAGAGGAAGCGATTTTGTTTGTAGAGAGCATAGCACTACGACTGAGAATCGGCCCTCCCGGTCCCTAGGGGCGCGTCTATTCCTAGTGCGCGCGAATTACAGCGGACCTCTCACAGAAGCATGTTCTGAGCGAGCGAGCGGGTGCGCACACGGGGATACTCATGGGCCAGAACTAGAGGCCCGTTACTTGGTCATTGCGATGAAACTGGAAGGCCGATCGGAAATGGACTCCTGCATCAAAGGAAGATGGACCGATTTCATAATGTTTTGAACATTTTCTAATGTTCTAAATTACTGAAAGAAGTTCTACAACATTTCAAAGTCTTTGGGTTCCAAAATAATAAAAAAGTTTCTAACCCATTTCGAAATGTCCAAAATATTTTAGGATGTTTTCAAATATTCAGAAAATAAGTTCGGTAATATTTTATAGTGTTTGGAAATATTTATAAATGTTCCAAAATAATCAAAAAAGTTCTGTGCCATTTTGAAATGTTCGAAACATTTAAGGATATTCCAAATATTCAAAAAATAAGTTACCCTGACCTGGGAATTGGGAAATGGAAATAGAAGCCGGAATAGAAAGAGAAAAAGACCAACCAGCTTAATATCGGCCGTCCGGATTAATAGGCTTCGGAAAAGTTAAACCAACTGAACAGCGGGACGTATGGAAAAAAATTTCTGCGACGGAAGAGTCAGGATGGCAACAGAGGCCGTGGGGTGGATCCCCGCGGGGACCCGTCCCTTTAACGGCGGGGATGGGCGACTTGGGGCAGGGCCCGAAACTGTTTGGGGGCGGGGCGGGGGAGAATTTTACCCCGTGGAGACCCGTGGGGATCCGAAATAGCGTATGGCCCATTGAAAAATCAGCCCGGGATGGCCCAACTACAAACCCTAAAGCTTAAAATCTCAGCCCACGCACGCCGCACGCCCCGAGCCTCCCCGCATCCCGCCGCCGGCCCGCCGGCTCCTCTCCTCACCTCACAGGCTCACACGCCACCCCGACGGCCGACCCCAAGCTTCCTGCATGCGTCCCCCCGCCTAGCTCCTCTCCTCTCCTCGCCGCACGCCGCCCCCAAGGCCCAAGCCTACCACGTCACGCCGCCCTGCTCCTCTCTTCTCCTCGCTGCACGCCATCCCGACCCCGAGCCGGCGAGCTCCCGGCTCCTCCCGGCCGGCCGCTGGACGCCGCAAGCCACCCTCCCGACCCCGAGCTGGATCCATCGACCGTGCACGCGGCACACCTGCTCGGCGGGGCGCCGGTGCCCACTGCTTGAGTGCTCGGCGGTCCGCGTCGGCCTCGTCACCTGGACGCCACCGTCGCGGCGGCGGCCCGCCCGACGCCGAGGTTGGAGCACGTCGCCCGTCCCGCGGGGCTCCATCGGGGATCGAAAGGGAGGGAGAGAGAGAGAGGCTAGATGGCATCGGCTTGGCCGACGGGGGCATATGCGCCTTCGACTTCGCCGTCGGTACTGTTCGACCTGCTGCCGCAACTGTCCGCTGAGGAAAAGGCACGGTTTCCCCCTACCGGGTACGCCCCCCTCCCCCATTCTCCCAATCTGTGATTGCAGTATTAGTTAACTAGTTTATGCCATGATCGAATTGGTGACCTGAGTGCTTTTCGCTGCAAAAGTATTTGTTCTACAAGATTATGAAGCACCCCAATTTGTTGAGTTGCATTGGACTGATTTACTGGCTCCTCTAAGATCCCTGTCGCAGAGGTTTCGACGTTGGGGAAACCATTATAGTTGCCATTGTGTAATTTCTGTTTCATTTTACGTTTGGCTTAGAAAGAATTACTTGCACTGAAACATTATGTTTCACTTGCCATAAGTTCTTTAGCTTATACTTAATCGTAGGGGAGCTTTGGATCCAGTACCCAAAAACCTGATAGCAGCCCAAACACAAGCCTTCTGCTTGTTTCTTTTGCCATGCACCGATTGAGGAATTCCCCAAGGAATACAGTTACAAAGTTTGAACGTTCGCTCAAGTCTCATTTAATTTCTCTAAAAGTTCTTGCACAGTCTAAACACCCCATGCAATTAGATGTGAAAAATATTGTGGCTGAACAGCTGATTGTGGAAAGGTGCTCGTGAGGTTACTTATGGCTCATATTTTGTTGATGGCATGGCTTAATGAGATGCTTGTTTGCACTAAGTAATAGAGAAGATTGATTTTATTTATGTGTATACATATGTATATTGAAACCTAACTTATCAATCAAACTACTCCAACAGGAATGGACGTGCTAGTGAAGCCACTCGCATGTGCACTGTCAATGATGCTCTCCGCCACTACAATGCTGGACATCCGGTATGTGCATTTCATACCTCATCAATTTCGTCACACATAATAAAATTCTGCTGCGTTTGTTTTGCATGACGTATATATAATTTGTGCAGGGTGCTGAGTTTGATGCTGTTAAGTCTCTGATGGAAGACAGCGTGTATTTCAAGTGCAGGCTGTGGTTCCACATCAATTTCTTGGCTCGCAGCTGCAGTAGCAAAAGTATAAAGCGCTTCTTTGCTGAGGTGCATTACGAGCCACAGCCATCCACTGATGGAGATCCCTTCTTCTCACTATTTCCTGTCGTTGAAGCATGCATAATCCTTGGTATGCTTGTAACCTTTTTTTTCTTCGCAACTAGTCGGTTTTGATTGATTAACTAATGTTAACCTGCATCTGCATGCAAATGAGTCGTCTAGCCAGTACAGGAGCAGCTGTGCATTTTGTAGAAGCCACCGGGACATTTTGCACCCCGTAGATGACCATGACTTTGTTTGTGGAACCGGAAAGGACAAGGACTGGATATTTGAAGAATTGCTTGGGATGCGATTCATTCGCCGTGGGGATCTGGCCTCCTCCAACAGTGAAGTGGAAGAAGAGAAGACGGAAGCCTAAACCTGTTGGGTGTCACCTATTCGTCTTGTCTTTAATTCCAGACCATGTCAATTAGGTCAAATGATAGCAGACGTCAAAGAAATATTGGTAGATGTTGGGCAGCCATCCTATGTATATAATCTTGTATGCTGGTTCTGTTTGCTTGATGGATATTTGTGTATGTGGTTACTTAGTTTGTTGTTTACGTTGTGTTACAAATGTAATAATGGTTGTTTCATGTTTTATATGTGAATTACCTAGCGTCCCGAATTTCTGTAGAGATGATGCATTACTTACATGGCTACTTCACTCTTGACATTGTCTCCATGACATAGCACAAGCTTCACTTGTCCCAATAAAGACTATAAAGTAAACATGCTCTGATTATTGATTAATATGAGAAAAAAGTTTCAGGTACAACCGACACTCAGTCATGATGTGACAAAGATCTTCATTTCAAAAAAAAAATGATGTGACAAAGATCTGGACGGTTGCAGTGACAGTATTTAACTGGTGCTAATGAAAAGTAAAAGAAATCCAAATGCTTACTGACACTCACTTGGCCATAATGCTTACTGACAAACAATGTCTGCTTTTGGCTTCTTTCAGGTTATTCTCCTTCACATAATACCATAGCGTGTGTACATTTTTTTTTTGTTTTCATGAATTAAAGTAAACAAAGTAATCAACAATAGGCATTAGGCTCGTGGATTACAGGATCATCACTGCTAATTGCTTTCAGAAATCACATTAGGAAAATTTCTCTATATTAGTTTTGACTGATGCGCTGCAGAGGTTATCCGTTGTGGTATACATTAATTAGTCTTGTAGCTAATGTTAAAGACGCTTCAAGGGGTTTAGCTGTCAATAGGCCAGTAAAACAAGGAACCCCTCACCCTGTACCGCGATAATCCCATCTCCACACCCGTCGCCATCTGCTGAGGACTGAGTGAGGAGGAGCTCGAGCTCGAGCTCTAACCCGACCCAAGGAGGCAAGGACCGCCCCGTGCTCCACAGGGGGGATCCGGCTGATGCGGCGGCGGGAATGGGCGTCTGGGATTCCATCCTCCCCGGCTGCGGCCGGCGCTTCATCAAGCGCAAGGACAGCGACGCCGGCGAGGCAGGTCAGGACTCCGGAATCCGAACTCCCCGCCACCCCCGGTCCCCACCCATTTCTTGTTCTCGTGTCCGTCATGAGGGAGCACCTATGGCATGTATTGGTACGAATTGGGTTGTCCTTGGAGATGCTGCGCCGATGTGGTTTCCTGATTCACTTGCTCCTCTTTCTTTTACTTGTAAAGATCCCGGCTTTTGAGTGCTTCAATGGTGGAATGGTGTGTGCGCGCGTGAGGAAGTGAGAGCTTGAAGTACTTCATTTGGCTGTTGCTCCTTGGGATGAGCCACATTGTGACTTAGATCGTTCATAGTTCCCCCCTGCTCACTAGTAATTATGGTTTGGAGATCGGTTCTATCGCTTCTTCTTTCAGGATAAAGTTACCACATTGTGATGATTTTGTTCCGGGTGCAAGGTAGTGGCAGCCTTTGCATTTTAAAGGCCGGCTTATGCAATCGATGGTGATATGATTTAGGCTCCATGGCAAGTTCACTTAGTTTGATTATACATAATGATCTCTAACTGTTCAAGTAAAGATTTTTGAAAGCTTGATTGCACATGACAGCTGTTTCAACACTTCATTGACCACTTCAGGAAATGAGTTGAGCTTGTTAATAGTTTTATGGCACAATTAATGTTGACTATTATTTGAATCACGAGAATTTTTAAGTGATATTAGTTATGAAGAAGTATTTTTTAGCAATAAATATAGTTATTGTGATGCCATTGAATATGTTCAATATCATGATGTGTGTTAGGGTCGACTTTATGACAAGAATATTTACTACTCCCTCTGTTTCACAACAGTTCTAGTTTTGGCTTCTACTATTTTCAAAATACTTGTTGTTATACAGCTCCAAGGCAACTTTGACCATATTTTCCAATCCTGTCCCTACTTAATAAATACACACTTCAGAGTGAATTTGTATTTTTGAAATCAGAATTGCACTCTTTAGAGAGGATTAACTAAGTGTAGGATTGTCCTTTCATTGCCCTCTTTAATTTTTGTGCCTATGGCTAAAACAAGTATTGTGAACTGAGGTAGTATTTTTCCATTGACCTAGCTCTCTTAGTTACATTTGATGTTTCAAATGGTGTTGAATGGTGATATGTGTAACTGTCTGATTGAAAAAAGCTAGCACATTAGGTCTTGTCTCACACTCTCTCATACATATTAGGTAGAGCACTAGAGGAACTGAGAGGCTCACTGTATAATGACTTCCATACTTCGGAAGGGGCCAAGCGCCAGCAGCAAAGGTTTTGTGGCCCTATCGTTGCGCTGACGTTCAACTTTGTGGTTGCCGTTGGGATCATCATGGCAAACAAAATGGTATGGCTATCTTTCCAATCATTTTCGTTCTCATTGTCTGTTCTTTTTGCATTCTATTCTTAATTGTATATCTTTTCTTGCAGGTGATGGGCACTGTTGGATTTAACTTCCCAGTTGCACTGTCGTTAATTCATTACCTTTTTGCTTGGGCTCTAATGGCTGTTCTCAAGGCATTATACTTGCTGCCAATTGCTCCTCCTTCTAAGTGCACTCCTTTCTCCTCATTATTTGCTTTGGGTGCTGTCATGTCTTTCTCCACTGGGCTTGCCAATATCAGCTTAAAGCATAATAGGTGAGATGAACAATTAGGTCTTTGTTTAATGGATACAAGTGTCCTGCATTGAAGTTTTGCTCTACGAGATTGTCTCATAATGTACTGATTGTTTTTTTGTCTTCAGTGTAGGTTTCTATCAGATGGCTAAGATAGCTGTAACTCCAACAATAGTTGTAGCAGAATTTATTCTTTTCCAGAAAAGGGTTTCTCTTCGGAAGGTAAATACCTTAGGAGCTTCATGCTTCTAAACTGTCCCATTCTTCAGTTGATTTGATTGTTAGCACAACATTTTAAATTGATCACAATGTTAAGCAATTCAAGAAAGATGTACCTTTTTGGATTGTAGGTTATCATGCTGGTTGTTGTGTCATTTGGTGTGGCTGTTGCAACTGTTACTGATTTGGAGTTCAATTTTTTTGGTGCTTGTGTAGCACTGGCTTGGATTATTCCTAGCGCTGTGAACAAAATCCTGTGGTCAAATTTACAACAGAGTGGAAATTGGACAGCTCTTGCGTAAGCTTTTATTTTCTGTTTTCTGAGACAGCTCATATTTCCTATGTTTTCTCCTAATTTTTATGTTATCTGATCAGGTTAATGTGGAAGACGACCCCAATTACCATATTTTTCTTTATTGTTTTGATGCCATTGCTGGATCCTCCAGGCCTTTTGTCTTTCAAATGGGATTTCAGGAATAGCAGTGCAATTATTATATCTGCTTTGTTTGGTTTTCTTCTTCAGTGGTCTGGTGCTTTGGCACTCGGGTGAGTCATAAACTTTATATTATATATTTTTGTGTTTCATGGCAAGCCACATTTCTATGCAAGCTTGTTACTAGATTAATGCTTGTGTACTTAATTACATATAGTCCTGTATGCAGATATCTGTTATCTTCAAGAAAATCCCTGTAATGCATGTTTACTTGATACAAATGGAAATATGAGCACATATGAAGCTGCTTTCTTTCTAAACATAGAGAAAAACAATCTTATTGATATTGACATTAGTACTCACTTTAGCATTGTAGTCATGAAATGATTCAAATAGGACAGTCCTTCTTGAAAAATGAAATGCCATTTTATATATATTAGGATGTATGAAAATTACATATATGTCACATTTCCATGTTTCAACATTAATGTGATGAAATTTATCTGCTATGACCTAGCATGAAAATGAACTTTATGCTGACAAGACCTATAGAATTTCAACTGACAAGAAAAAATCCTATCTATTAGGTAAAATATGGCCGTTTGCAAAAGCTTTTGCCTGTGCAATTCTGTTATCTTTCTCTTGAAAACAAAATATTTCACATATTTGGGTACTGGAAAGGGTAGTCTAAAATGTCTTGGTCAGCCATTTTCTTCTGTGGATACCAAATTTGCAAACATAACTCTCACTGTCTTTTGGATGATGCAGTGCAACCTCGGCTCTCGCTCATGTTGTACTAGGTCAATTCAAGACAATTATCATTATGCTCTCTGGTTATCTGGTATTTAACTCTGATCCTGGACTCACCAGCCTCTGCGGAGCTGTCATTGCCCTTGCTGGGATGTCAGTGTATACTTACCTAGGGATCAAAGAGTCAGCCACCAGTGGCAGGAGAAATTCCTTAAATTCAAGGCAAAGTTCTCATTTGCTGAAGTCCAAGGTTATTACAGATGGAGAAAAGCAGGAAACAAGGACTGTCGATTCTGTATAAGTTGTAGAATTGCTGTCCTGCATGGTGTAAGAATCCATTGGAAACAGCACTGAGGCAGTAGGAGAACGAAAGCTTAGCACTTCGAGTAGCAGTACTTTGAGTTTATGTTCTCTAATTCGTGCTTAGAGTGCTATTATTCTTAAGGCAATATTGGTCAACTTCTTTCGTCGGTGACCATATCCGTTGTATGTAGGATTGGTTCTAGTTTTAGGAAATTTTTGTCAATGTTCTACCCTTTTGTCGGCATGTTCCTTGTCTTATCTTGTGGATTCTATTTATTAGAAAATGCATGAACAGTGCTGACAGTGGGACCTGGTTGAATTTGATCTTGTGCAAGGCTGACCTGGTCGGATTCTAGTTTAGTTTGTATACTGAAGTTTTTGGACTCAACATTGTTCTTCTGGAAAAAAATATCTCATTCTTACTTAAGACTAGTAATTAGTATCGACAATTGTTCATTCAAAACGTGCGCATACACGTGGAGATGTGGCGATTTAAAAAACAAGATATGTGGCCAAAGAAAATGTACAACCAGCAAAGCAAAACAAGCACAGACTCAGTGAGATATCTCACATCTGCAGCAGTCTCTAAATTACTGAATTGGGCAATGGGGTAAGCAGCAAAGCAAAGCACCATGTTGAACTATGCCAATTTATCTTATAACCAATAGTCCATGAAAAGATCACAAGTTTACAACACCTCAACCTTAACACAAGTACACATAAAAAAAAGAACCTTAACACAAGCAGTAAAGGCGAATGACAGCCGTGCCATTTTATCGAAGGACAGCAAGATGCCATTTTTTGGAATACAAATGCACAGTCAGAGGCACCTCTCATGGTTCCTCCTCAGAAGATGGATGATGGTTTGGAGGTTTAGTTTCAATGAGTGCCCACATCTTCTTCAGACATGGAATCCACTGTTCTCCAGTCTTCTTCACCAGCCGTGCCATTTTATCGAAGGACAGAAAGATGTGAATGACTATGTACATAAAAACAGCAACGACGAGTGCGAAAACGTATATAGAAGTTTTCAGTTTCCTGCAGCTGCCTGCAGCATACGCCCCAAGCAGAGCAAGCAGGTCCAGCACCATCGCTGTTTTCATGGGAAGGAGAGATCTCCTGTACTTGCTTATCGTGCTATTCAGCAGCAGGATGACTATGACCACCGATGCCATGAATGCTGTGGCGTTGCAGTAGAAGAATGCCTTGTACCGTGGTGGATCAGTGTCATGGAGGATCGGGTCGCCGATGAAATGCCCGTCCCGGTCATCAGGCCAAAGCCCTCCTGGTGGGAGCAGCCCAGCTTGGTATGTGACGCTGACTGCGAGGGTTCCAATCAGAATTAGATCTTTTCGCCATTTATGCTCAGGTTTTCGGCTGACCATTATGCTTTGCTTGCAATTCTCGGATGGATGTAGACTCTTGAAAGGAGTGGCACAGAGCACCCACTCGAAGAAGTAACTCACTTTATCTTTTGCAAAGGTTAGCACCAGAACTTGAGCCATGGCATAGGCAAATACAATTGAAACAACTAGAATGGCATACACTGATGTTGATACTTTCCGGCAGCTTCCAGCCGCAAAAGCACCCATGAGACTGACCAGATCAAGTAGCATGCACCCACGCAGCAAGTAGCCATTGATTCCCCTTTGGCATAACCTTTTGCTAACAAGCAACATGATCACAGCCAAGGAAGACATAAAAGCAGTGGAATTCAGGTAGAAGAATACCATGTAACGGTGCGGAAACTCATCATGGAACATTGGATAACCTGCGCGGTGACCATCGTTGTTGTCAGTCCAGAAACCACCCGGTGGGTTTATGCCAGCTTGATATGTGCATGATGCTGCCAGAACTGCAAGCAACACTAGAAACTTGCGCTGTTTCTCCATATCTTTCAGTTCGGGGTTATCATACATTTGCTGAGCTGATTCGTCAGAGTTTCTTATGCACACAAACAGAAGAATGTGAATCATAACATAAGAGAAGGTAAGAATGACCAAGATTATCACATACAAAGATGTGGAGAAAGTACGGCTGCTGCCAGCGGCATATGCTCCCATCATACCAAACAGATCAAAGATCATGGCTGTTTGCAGCACATATCGTTTCAAGGCACCAACAGTGATCAAGTTGCTCTGGAGTAGGGTGATTATGACCAAAGATGACACAAATGCTGTGGCATTGCAATAGAAGAATGTGTTGTACCGTTTCGGACTGATAACCTCCAGTATTGGGTCTCCAGCAAGATGGCCATCCTCATTGTCTAACCAAAACCCGCCGGGTGGATTTAACCCAGCTTGGTATGTAATGGTGGCTGCTAGGATGCCAAGCAATAGAAGATATGTGCGCAACTTTCTTATACCATCCTTAACATCACTAACAGTGCTTGTTATATCATGATCAGATGGCTGCTGTTGATCTAATCCTAACGGCATCTCCTGCTCGCTGGTTGCGCTTGTATTATCTGTAAGGAAAGATTTTAGCTTCAGAATCAGCTTATTTTTTTCTGCTTTTGTCCATTTTATGCACTTGCTGACAAACTCTGGCCTGGGCACAATAGGTGCAATCCACTGGATGATGAGGTATAGTAGGACTGCACCAACAAGGGTGAACACATATATAGATGTATGGACTTCCCTGCAGCTCCCCGCAGCATAAGCAGCCATAAGGCCGAATAGGCTTATCAGAACACACAATCGAAGTGCGTTCGACTCGACAACATGATGCACTGCTGTGTTGCTGAGAAGCATGACGATAATGACAAGGGATCCAGCAAAAGCAGTGTCATTGCATGCCATGAATGCCTTGAAGCGACGGGGGTAGTGATCTCGGAGCACCGGATCACCAGCGAGGTGGCTAGCATTGCTGTCAGGCCAGAATCCACCTGGTGGGTTTAGCCCCGCAGCATATGTCACTGTCGTTGACAATGTAGCAAGAACCAGCAACAAGCTGCGTTTCTGCTCCAGTTCTTCCTCTTTTTCTTTGATAGAAGCAACTGACTCCTCTGTTGTGCTCTTATTTTTGCCCAACATGCGCGCCAGATAATCCTTCCATGATCTCTGAACATCCATTAAAGTTTGTCGAAGCCATTCAGATGCTAGATGCTGGAAGAACACAACATGAAGTGCAATGTATGCGAAGATGCCAACAAGCAACACCCATGTATACAAGGATGTTCTGATTTCCCTGCAGCTGCCTGCAGCATAGGCTCCCATAAGCCCGAGAAGGTTGAGCAACATTGCAAAATGCAGGGAGCGGAGCCAAATTGCATTGCGGCTGAGCTCCCTTACTAGAAGCAAGATCAGAACAATGAGTGACGCCATGAATGCAGTTGAGTTGCAGTAGAAGAATACATTATACCTCTTTGGGTATGTAGATTGCAGGACAATGTCACTAGCAAGGTGGCCATGCTGGTTGTCAAGCCAGAGGCCGCCTGGTGGGGCGAGCCCTGCCTGGTAGGTGATAGTTGCAGAAAGGATTGCCAGTAAGATCAAGTACTTCCGCAGTTTCCACACAAGCTCTGCTTCTTCACGAGCGCTTGGGATTTGGGCACCTTGTTGCTGTGATTCTTTCTGACCCGTGGTGCTTTCAACCGCACGATCGTTTCCAGGCTGCAGTTCAACCTCCATGACCATAAGCTCAACAAACCAAAGAAAATCTCTGAGTGGTCTAGCACAGAAGATTTCAACATTTGGTCTATTTGTAGGACTGCAACAATCTCAGTATATGCCAAGATTCTGATCCTTGTATGTATCAGTGAAAGTTGGACAGGTGGGTAGAAAAAAATAATGTCATCAAATCCAATGCCGAATTTAAAAATGATAACAACTTTGGTTTAGCCACCAAGGAAGAGTTCTTGTCAGTAGGTACCCACCTTTGTTGAACATTGAAAGTATCTCTTGAAGTGGCATAAAATACACAAGTCAAAATCCAGTGTGTGTGCCTTAGGTTCATATTGTAGTATGATATATCAACTCCTATTACAGTATTACCTGACAGTAAATTAAATCTTCAGTTATCCTTGCAAATAATTAATACTGATCTGCATAGGATTCTCAGATCAATATCTATTTGATCACAGTAGTCAGTAGGAAGAACAATAAGGGCTTGATTTGAATGCAGCTTATACAGTGTCTGCAGGATACCAAACTCTTTTCCTTGTCATTTCTTCCTTGATATTATTTTTGTCTCGAGCACGCAAGAGAGCTGCGAGTAATTTCATTAAGGGTAGCAAATGTGCATCACACACCACCCCACAAACAACTTTAACATTTGTGCCACACTCTAATTACATGACGACAACAATTGCCAGGGCAGTAGGACCTTAAAAGGGCACCGAAGGCCCTAAGACCCGACACACCATAGGGCTCATTCCTCTCGGTCCCTCCTGTCCGCACAACCAATTTCCCTTGTCTCTAGTTATTTGTTTTATTCTGTTGTATATTTTGAAAAGCATTGATTTTAACAACTACAGTTTGATTAAAATATGTTAGAAAACAAGAATGTGAGAAAATTAACAGTTAATGACAACAAGCTATTGTCATTGTAACCGGTTGGCCTTAAATTTTTCACAATAACTTTTTTTACTGTCTACCACTTGGGACTCAACAACACGTCCTATTTATTCTTTAGTGCCAATCTTCTCTTAAAGTACAATAATCTGCTTTCAAATTACATACAGCGTCTAACATGGTGAATTAAATTTAGGTGTATTGTGTTGAACTGTAAAAAAAAAAGAATTATACACAATCCTGAAATGATAGTAAGTATAGAAGGTATCCAAGTACTCCCTCCGTCATGAAATACAAGATATTTTGGTTTATCCTAAGTTAAACTACTCTAAGTTTGATCAAGTTTATAGAAAAGAGTAATACTATTTTGAACGTCAAATGAGAATAGTTAGATCCATTATGAAATATATTTCATAATTTACTTATTTGATGTGTTGGATATTAATATTTTTCTCTATAAATTTGGTCAAACTTAGACTACTTTGACTTATGACAAAATAAAACGCCTTGTATTTCAGGACGGAGGGACTTCAATAGAAGGATACACATTAACTCCAATTAGCATTGATCTAAGCATTGCCCTTCAATTGGTATTCATATAGTCATTGTCAAAAGTTGGTCATATTTGACCAATGTAATAAAAAAACTGTATGCCCTATTGATTCATCTGCTTGCTTCAGGACCTGCTGCAGATAGGTCAGGAAAACCCAGCTCCTAACAGATTGGCACTCGTACAACCTATTTTATTAACAGCCAGGCCATTTTATCAAACCTCAATGGGGTATTACAATTTACATCTTCAATTTCTCTATTTGCACCTGTTATCCTATTAATAAGTTGGCTACTGCCAATTAGCATCCTCCACATTACATTACCCTAGGCCTCTGATCCGGCACCCATTTAACAATTTTGTCTGGGCAGATTATTTACTGAGAAAGAACTACATTCACACCTCACAGTGCAGATTTGTGCAAATGTAAAGAAACACATGGCCGAAGGAATAATGCTACACAACTACACAAAAATTGAAAAACAGAGATCAAAACTTTTAATTTGTATATATCAGGCACATCAACCCTATCAAGATTACAACTACACAGCTGGAGGTGCCTCGCCCAGTCGCCCATCAGATGGCTGAAGGTTTGAAGGATCAGTTTCAATAAGTGCCCACATATTTTTCAGGCAAGGCATCCACTTCTCTCCCTTCTTTCTAACTAACAAAGCCACCTCATCGAATGACAGCAACACATGTATTACAATGTAAATGAACATGGCAATGAAGAGTGCAAAAATGTATGCAGATGTCTTTAACTTTCTGCAGCTGCCTGCGGCATATGCTCCAAGCAGACCAAGCAAGTCCAATACCATTGCTTTCTTCATAGCAAGAAGGGATCTCCTGTACTTGCTTATTGTGTTGTTCAACAGTAGGATGACCATGACCATCGATGCCATGAATGCCGTCGCATTACAATAGAAGAATACTTTAAACCGTGTTGGATGGGTATCATGAAGGATTGGGTCACCAGCCACCTGGTGGGCTTATGCCAGCTTGATATGTGATGGAAGCAGCTAGAATTGCAAGCAACATAAGAAATTTGTGCCGCTTCTCCAAATCCCTCCCGTCATCTTCATTATCCATTGCATCGTTTCTTCTGAAACGATCTATTATCCTCTTCAGTCATGTCTTGAGAGCCACAGATAGCAGAACATGAAGCACAACATAGGTGAAAACAAGGAGGACCAAGACAAAAACATACACGGATGTTGAGAACTTTCTGCTGCTTCCAGCAGCATAGGCCCCCATAAGACCAAAGAGATCCAGTGTCATGGCTGTCTGCAATATGTGACGCTTCATGGCACCAACGGTAATCAGCTTGCTCTGAAGTAACGTTATGATCACCAAAGATGCTACAAATGCTGTAGCATTGCAATAGAAGAATGACTTGTAACGCCTGGGGTGCATTGCTTCCAAGATCGGGTCCCCCGCAATATGTCCATCAGCAGTGTCTGCCCAAAAGCCACCTGGTGGATTCAGCCCAGCTTGATATGTGACAGTGGCAGCAAGGATGCCGAGCAATAGGAGATATGTGTGCAGTTTCTGTAGATCATCCTTAGCATCACTAAAATTGCTTGAAATGCTATTGTTGGATAGATGTTGTGTATTGGGCCTTGACAGGGTAGTATGCTTGCCATCATCTGGATTCCCATTCCCTTTCATAATGAAAGAGCCCAGTTTCTGGAGCAGTTCAGTCTTCTTCTTTCTCATCCATCCAATGGACTTCTCTACACATTCTGGCTTTGTCACAACAGGTTCAATCCACTGAAGGACAAGGTAGAGCAAAACTTCACCAACGAGGGAGAAGACATAGATAGATGTTCGGACCTCCCTGCAACTCCCAGCAGCATAAGCCCCCATAAGCCCGAAGAGGCTGACTAGCACGCACAACCGCAGAGCATTGGACTTGACAACATGATCCACTGCTGTATTACTGAGGAGCATGATGACGATCACAAGGGATCCAGCAAAAGAAGTTGCATTGCAGACCAGAAACGCCTTGAATCGACGGGGGTAATGATCTTCCAGCACTGGGTCACCAGCAAGGTGGTTAGGCTTGTCATCAGGCCAAAAGCCACCTGGTGGGCTTAACCCTGCAGTATATGTCACTGTTGCTGCTAATGTAGCAAGAACTAGCAAGAAACTGCGATTCCTCTCCAGTTCTTCCATCTTGTCAGAATGCTCTTGCTCATCTGTTGTGCTCTGTGAATTCTTGAAAATGTTGTTCAGGAAATTCTTCCAGTATCTCCTTATATTCATGAATTATCACGCAACCATTCAGGCGCCAGATGCCGAAAGAATATGACATGAAGTGTGATATATGCGAATATGCCAACAAGTAATACCCAAATGTAAACTGAGGTCCTCACCTCCCTGCAGCTCCCTGCAGCATAGGCTCCCATGAGCCGTAGCAGGCTCAATACCATCGCAAATTGAAGTGCCCGAAGCCAAACCGCATTGCGGCTCAGCTCCCTGACCAGGAGCAGTATCAGAACAATGAGTGATGCCCCGAAAGCTGTTGTGTTGTAGTAGAAGAAAACATGGAAACCTCTGGGGTAGCTAACTCTCAGCACAATATCACCGGCGATGTGACCGTTCTAGTTGTCTTGCCAGAACCCACCCGGCGGAGCTAGCCCTGCTTGGTAGGTGATGGCTCCAGCTAGGATAGCCAGCAGCATCAAGTACTTCCTCAGCTTCCACAGGAGCTCAGCCTCATCAGCTCCAGAATTTTTGTCAGCTTGGCCTTGCTGCGGTGCATGTTGCTCATCAGGAGAGTTGCAAGCCATATGGTGATTTCCAGGCTGCTCTTCAGACTCCATAGGCTTGATCTCAGATCAAAACAAATCTCTATTTGTCTCGGAAGGTTGTAACATTTGGAAAAGGAGTATGAGAACGAGCTATATGCAAAGCTTGCTGCCTTTGGATATACCTCCGCTAGATAGAAGGAGAAGGCGCAGACGACAGAAAAATAAGAGAATGAAAACTCTGCAGTTGTATAAAGATTCCATAGTCCAAGTCATGGATGATTGACCGCTTCAAACAGACAGAAGTGTCAGCCACCAAAAAAGACAGTGAGACACAGTGGACCACACAAAAAGCCTTGACTTCAATTATGTTAGGTTCACATCACAACTTTCTATATTTCCACTTAACTGTGAGGTTGAATTGTCTAATTATGACATAACAACCTACAGAAACATAAAAAAAAATGTTTTGTATAGATCACAAATCCGCATTTCTCTGTAGGATTTCAGGTCTGTTTCTTTTCTGCCTCTTTCTTCTATTTGTCAGTACATGTTTAACTGAATTTTTCCTCGAAAACGTTCTTTAACTGAACTTTGAGAATATTCTAAGACGTTCTTTGACTCCATGATTTCCAATTCTCAGTTAACAAATGTGAAAGCTGATCGCCAGTCTTCAATAATGCATGAGGTAGCTGAACGTGCAGACTTGTCTTTGTCCATTTAGTTGACCTGACTTGGGAGATTTGGCCTTGTTCTTATTGTACCACCAAGGTCCTTGTGTACGCAATAATCATGACAGAGTTCGAGGTTCAGTTGGCTGTTTATGATGATTGACAGATCAACTTGCTGCCATGAAACTCCCCAGGTAAGGAAATACATGCTCATATTATAACAAACTGTACATAGGTCGTTGGAGAAGTTGGTGGATCTCGCTGGCGAGACTCGAACTGATATTTTTCGAAGTCCATGTGTATTTTGTGTAAGTTCGCCCAGTGTCAACATCACAAGGAGCCCAAGCTACATTATTTCATAGTAAGTTGATGCCGTTTGGAGCACCACATGGATGAAGACTGGATTAGTGAATTGTTTTAGAGTGATAGTGGATCTGAAGTGGTGACTGGTGATATCTTTGCGTTTTTTAAAAGATCAAAGACAGCTTTGTGTTACAGACTTTCTAATCAGACTCTTCCTTTCTGTCCCTGAATTTCTAACAAGAAATCAATGTCTAATTTCCCCTTTTTGAGTCCACCACACGTAAATAGGAAGCTTCCAACGTGGTAACGTCCATGTCGATGCAACACCATCAGACGCATAAGCAGACAAATGGCAAGGCAAGGTGGCAGTGGGCAGTGAGCACACACCTGGTACAGTGGCAAGCTCGTGCGCAGACCGCCTCCTCCAGTGCACGGACCGCGGCCTCAGCCAGTCGACGCACGTCGTGAGTTGGGGTCGAGCAGGGCGCGCACGCCATGGCCCTCCCCACGAAGCCCTATCCCGAGGCGCGCACGCATTTCATCGAACACCGTTCGGGCAGGACAGGGCAACTTGCACGGGCATTTTGCCGAACATCCGTCGTGCAGCATCTCTCCCTCCTCCACCAAGGCGGGCCGCGGGACCCTTCGGTGAGCCCATAGAGCTGAGCAGCTGTGCCAGTCCGAGATGGGCAGGCAAGGCGTCGACATCTCTCTCGTCGGCAAGGCTGCCCTGGCATAGTCGCGGCGGAGCAGCGAGGAGAACGTTCCTTTCTTTTCAAGGGAGGTTGAAGTTTTCAACGGGTGCGCCATGCGCATCTCACATCAGAGTGTAAGGCCCAACAGTTGTAGTTCAAAGGGTGCCCCACTCGTCGATCGAATCACGGATCAACCTTGAACCTAGCGATCATATTAAGATTTGAGGAAATTGGTTTCTTTGCCCTTCTCAAAATTGTGTTTAGTTTTGTGGTCTCTTTTGGAGTGAACTTACATATTTAGCTCATCCAATTTTATTTAGTTTCTTGGTCCTTCCGTCCATTTAATCGTCTAGTGTAAGTTGACTATTTTATCCGCGTGCCTTATAATTTTTTCTCAACAATATAAATTGACTATTTTACCCCTACCTTCAAATGACACTATATAACAACAACCGTGTGCCTTATAATTTTTTCTCTCACCTGAAATTTGCAGCTGCGTATTATCAATAATGTACCAAAGGAAGATATTTTTTCCTTTGAAGCATGAAATTGTTATTTTCATATATATTCACACATGACATGACACTAACCATTTAAATTACATATGCAAGCTAAGTTTACACAGATTGCATATAAATCAAGTCAAGCCACCATACAGTACATAGGTTCGGATCATACATGAACAAGATGCACACATACGAGATATATCTAAGTTCACATTAACCAAGTCAAGCCACCATACAGATCATACATGAACAAGGTGCATATCTAAGATTAAAGGCTAAGTCTTCTCTTGCTTCTTGTACTCATCGTAGGGCTAGGTGGTTGTGTTTTTTTTTTTGCTTCTAGTACCCATGCAGGGGCTGTCAACTGGCACCTTCTTCTTTGTGGCTGCCACCTTCTTTGTGGCTATCATCTTCTTTGTGAGTGTCATTTTGTAACCTTCACAGGTTGTTCGATGGAAAGTGGTTTGAGCCACTCCTTGAGCTACAAAATATTTATTTTCATCAGCAAATGTTAGTGTAATATACATTAGTGAAATGAAAAAATTGAGTTCTATGAAAAATACCCTTTTGAGAGTGCAGAGCTAATTTTTTTTTGTTTTCCCTTAGTCTTACTTGAAATCTCCATGCTTTGGCTGTGATTATAGACATCACCCATTAGAGGGAGTAATCAAATTGTTGTTAATAGTAGCACAAAATTTCAGCACTAGTGTCAATTACCTTCTAGATGCTTCAGGAGTACAATCATCACTATTTTTCCTTTTATTAGTGATTGTTTCCAAGTTTTGACTAGAGGGCCGAAGTCAATATTTAGAATTTATCACAAGTTCTATTCACAATTAGAGGGAGTAAGTAATAAATTGCAAACCTTGGTGGAAAAGACATGGTTGCAACCGGTGCATCATCCTCCAAAGGAACAATAGAACTGTGGGCAGATTTGGCCTTCTTCTTTGGTGGTCCCCTACAAGAACAATACATGTCATCACTATATTTTTTGAGAAGGAAAAACACAAATGATAGTAAGAGTAGAAACATTATTACTTGATTGCTTTCATAGCCTCGCCGTCCTCGCTCGCGCCCACGGGGGTCGCAGCCTCACCGGCCTCGGGCGCGCGATAGGGGCCCACGCCCGCGCCGGCCTACCGCGCGCCGCCAGGGGCCGAGCCCGCGGACCTCCCAATAGGGCGGCCGGTGGCCAGCCCAGACATGAGCCGGGCAGCTCTGCTCTACCGCGGAGGCGGTGGATTGAAACAAACCGGGTCTTCGGAATGAGGACTCGACTCCCTGTATCGTCGTGATAGTCCCTGGATCAGTAGCTATCACATACAGAACTCATTTCAATTACATATCACAGACGTACAACTCGATATTTCATTACAAGGGTTTAATATTTACATAATCTAGAGGATTGTTATACGGATTTCTCGGTATAAGCCCTTTGGGCTAAAAGGGAAAAATAGAAAACGGAAGCGATAACTAGTCTTCAAGGCCATCCTTCATCTTGAGGGTCAGCAACTCTCCACAGGCATGACTCGAGCATAGCACGAACCGTCCTTAGTCCATCTCCTCATCTAGTACGAATCATCGGTTTGTATCCTGCAGCTACCAACTATCCCCAAGGAGTGGGATAGGTTCACGTCACCATCCGTATGCAAGCTTTAAGTGGAATGCATAAGGTGATTAAGCAAGTCAAGGATAAGGCTGAGGTTTTTCCTATGCACGCAGCAAGCAAACATATATATAATCATCCAACACACCTCAACTCGGGCCATCCTGGCTCTCCAGGTTCCTGAGGTACTCACACCTCCAACTTGGGCCATCCTGGCACTCCAGGTTCCTGAGGTACCCACATCTTCCAAACCCACCAAGTCGGTGCGAGAACTCCCTCTCCTCGCACCTCAACTGCCCTAGGCAGAAAAACACGTCTAGAGGGAGGTAGAAAACAAGTAACACTAACTATGAAAGCGAAGCCGGATCAAGAGTTGTACATGACCGAGTATGCGGCTATACGTATAGTTTTCACCCTTCAGGGGTTGTACACCTGGACCCACTCGAGTCGTAGCCAGCGAGGGATCAGCCCACTAACTTACGAAACCACGGTCAACGAAACTAGCTGCAACAGCCCCCATCCTGCCTTCCCGAGTTTGGGATGCTCCCTCCCGCGAGAGGTTGCCCCGAAACTATAATGCCTTCTACACCGGGTCCCGCAAGACCCTATCCTCCTACCGTCATGGTGCCGCGCGTCACTAGCTCAGACCGGACCGCCCTCATAACAGATAAGTGGTGTGCACATTTGGCATGGTTCCATCTCCAAGTCCACTAACTCGGGCCTTAATTGCCGAGGCGAGATCCTCCCACAATGACGTATCTATTGCAATGGTCCGCCAATGGCACCCATTACAGGTATAGCCCAACAACTCCTCCTCCATTGTCCACAAAGAACCCCACGTCCACAAAGGACTAACTTGTCCATCCAGGACATGTGCCCGCCACACGCACTCCGTAGGATGTGCCCAACGCACATCCCAAGCTCTTGATTAGAAGATCAAGTTAAGTTTGTCTCGCCCAAGCTAGATTCCTATTCCCCAACTTCTCAAAAGAATCTCCACACACGCCAAGACTATCACACAACTCCACACATGCTCATATACAAGTAGCCAAAGCGTTTCTCATTTAAATCAAGGAATCATATGGGGTTATAAGGAATCTAGGTAAAAAGTAGGCTGTGCAAGTTCATTACAAAGTATCACACTGAGGAGCAATAGCAAATCTAGCATAAATGCCTAATTGATATTCAATCGTAGATGGGTGTGAACCTGATGGTTCTTCGTAGTTTCTTCTAGGTCTTCTGGTTGTTGAGGTAGCTCTTCTGGCTTCTGGGCGTCCGCAAAGTCCTCTGGGGCTTCTGGTCGTCCGGTACGTCGGTCCTCTCCTCCTCACAGAGGCCTAATCGTAAAATACACGTAAGCTCAGGGACTAAAGTGCAAAAATGCACAAAGCTGCTCAAATAGATCCAAATCACTTCAAAAGCTACTCTAACTGGTAGATCATGATTTTAGATGAATTAGGAAATTGGTTTCATAATTTTCGGAGGCCCGGTTAATGTATTATGATTTTTCTAAGTTTAAATCATTTTCTGGAATTAATAAATGATTAACGAAGAAGGAAAAACACACAGGGTGACACATGGCATGCTGACGTGACGTCAGCATCCAGGTCAAGTCGGCTGACGTCAGCAGTGGACCCTGCTGACATCAGCATTGACCGGTCAACGGTCAACGGTTAGGGCTGGGTCCACGCGTCCATCCGAAAAAAGGGAGAAAGAAAAAGTTAAAGGAAACCTCTTAGGGTTTCTAGGCTGAAACTATTGGGCCGGCTCGGCGGCCCATTGGCTTGGCTTGGCTAAAAGGGGCAGATCCGGTCTGCGGCTTGCAGGCCGGCTCGGGTCCATGGCTCGGCTGGATTGGGCTCGGCTTGGTCACGTGCAGGCCGGCTAACCGACCAGTTCGGCCTGCGGCTTGCAGGCCGGCTCGGATTGGAGTTTGGCTAAGCGGGCTCGGCTCCGCTATGCGGGCCGGTCTACCGCCTTAATCGGGCTGGTTCGGGTGTGAGCATGGGTCACGGCCCACACGTGGCCCTCCCTTCTCTCCCTTTGTCTCTCTCTCTCTCTCCTGGTTCGGTGGGTCCTGCTTGTTAGCGCCTTCCCCTCCTTCTGCAGCTGGGCCCCACGCGTCAGTGTCCACCTCCTGCTGACAGTTGGGTCCCACCAGGCAGTCTCCCCTGCTCTCTCTCCCTCCTCTCTGGACACTGGGTCCCGGGGGTCAGTCGCACCCCCGGATCCGGTGCGGCGGGGCACGGATTCGGTGCGGGTGCCAGCGTGTGTGCATGCGTGTGTCTAGGACAAGAGGTGCGTGTGTGTGTGCGATCGGGCGCTCGCGAGGTGCTCGGCCATTTGCTGTAGTGGCACTTGCGGGTGCCCTGCCGCCACGTCGCGGTGGGAACACGTCCCTGTGCGCGGTCAGCACGACCGTGTCGTGGCCGTGGCATCTGGCGGCGCGGCGAGCAGGTGAGGTAGGCCGACGGGGTAGGTCGACGGTGAGGTATAATGGTCGCGAAGCAGCACGACAGGCGTGTGTAGCTCCATAGCACCTTAGGGCTGCGGCGCAGGTTAGGCGTGCGGGCACCTGACGTCCTGGGGCCGCGGCGGCGAGGTCGACCAGCGGCGAGCGGCTGCGAGCCGGGGTCCGTGGCAGCAGTTGTGGCGCGCGCGACACACTTGTGTCCAGGGTCGCGGCGTGGCCGTAGCGTGCGCGGGTGGCCGGCGTTTCGGGCCCGCAACACGCAGGCGGCGAGGCAGGGGTGAACGGGGCGAGCCAGTTGTGGTCATCGCATGCGCGCAGCGTCCTAGCAACCCAGGGCCGTGGCATGGCCAGCGCATGCACGCAGGGCTCCGGCATC
This sequence comes from Panicum miliaceum, assembly GCA_032594955.1. Lineage (NCBI taxonomy): Eukaryota > Viridiplantae > Streptophyta > Magnoliopsida > Poales > Poaceae > Panicum > Panicum miliaceum. The sequence goes on from CM064062.1 coordinate 16,764,185, forward strand.
CTGGTCCTGCGGTGTGGCACGGCGGCGAGGCAATGTCGTGGTTGCGGGTGTGGCTCGCGAGTGGCACGACGGGCTCCTGCAGAACACACAAGGGACAGGGTTCCTAGGGCTAGCTCTACAGGGGGCTCATCGGCCTTTAGCCGACAGCACGAGGGGAGACGGCGGGGGACGGCGCAGCTGGGCTCACCGTCGGGCTCAGGGTCGTGCAGTTGAGGTAGGGAGGCGTCGTGGCCGTGGCGATTCGCAGTAGTGGCGGCTTGGTGTGGTGGCTCCTTCCCCCTGCTCCGGCTTGTCGGCGTCCGGCGGCGGCGACGCGGGCTTGGGGCGGTCCTCCTCCCTCGGCGCGGCGTCGGCGTATGGGCGGCGGTCTTCCTCCAGCTCCCGGTCCTGCTTCTCCTCCTTGGCTTCCTCCCCTCCTTCTTCTTCCTTCCCCTCTCTCCTCTTGGCGGTGGCGACAGCGGATCGAGACGGGCGGAACCCTAGGGTTACGGTTTCGCAGCGGCGACTCGGGGCTTAAGTAGGGGGTGGTTTAGGGTTTGGCGGGCGCGAGAGGCTCGAACGGCGGGGATCTTTGGCGTCCGTGCCACGGACGCATGGCGCGGTTCCCCGCCGTCGTGGCTAGGGTTCACGGGAGCGGGCGAGTGGGCGCGTGGTGGCTGGGTGGCCGACAGCGGCAGCGCAGAGCAGAGGTGACGCGAGCGGTGGCAGGTGGAGCCGTTGGGGCGGATTGTCGCGGAGTGGGGGTGGCAAGGCTGGCGCGGCCGGGAGATGCGGCGCAAAGCAAGGGTCAAAGCAGAGAGAGGCGGGCCGCGGGCGGTGTGAGGAGGAAGGGAAAGCTAACAGGGCGGGCCCGCCTGTCAGCGTCCCTTGGAGAGATGGAGGCGCGGGTGAGTGGGTAGGGTCGCGGCGGCGGGAGGCGACTGATGCGCTGGCTGCACGCGTCAGCGGGGCTTAGCGGGCGTGCGGGGTGCTCGGGTGGCTGGCGCGTTGGCCCCATGCGTCATTGAGGCGATGTGGCGTGGTGAGGCGGGGAGGAGCGGGGTCGCCTGATGGGCCTAGCTGGGCTGGTCCGCGGGTGTGGGCCAGGCCGAGCTGAGATGGGTTGGTCTCCTATTGGGTTGGGTTTGTCAGCAGGCCGGTGTAGCGGGCCAGGATGGTGCTGGGCTGGTTTTTGGGCCGGATTAGGATTAGGTTAGGGTTAGAGGTTGGGTCCACTTTTGGGTAGAAAGATAGGTTAGTAGATAAATTCAAATTGGGGGGTCCACTCAATTTGAATTCCACACAATTTTCATTTCACAAAATAATTTCAAAATGATTAGTTTAAACAAGGTAGATGCAAAACCCAAATAGAATTCCAAAAGTTCACACTAACTTAAATGATCTTATAGTTGATTTGATTTTTGATTTTCTAGGGTTTTTAGAGAGGACAAGCATTAACCTTGGGTTATGCTAGCTAAAAACACTTCCACACAAAAAGGTTTTTTTGAAATTTTCACATTTTTGCATTCTAACATTCCGGGAGAAAATTCCGGGATGTTACAAATCGAGCGCCATGGCCGATCTTCTGCCCCTCCGTCCACAGCCGCCGCCAGAAGCAGTGTGGGGAAGGAAAAGGGCTAAAGAGGTAAGGGTACTTTGGACCTTTCGCGCGTGCCCTATGTGCTGGCTAACAGCAAGTGTGGACGGAATGGAAAGAAGGGCCAAGAAACCAAATGAAATTGGATCTGACGCCAAATAAGCAAGTTCACTCCAAAAGAGGCCACAAAACTAAACACAACTTTGAGAAGGGCCAAGAAACCAATTTCCTCTTAAGATTTCAATTGCAAGCAAAACATAGGAGTACAATTGTTATCTTAATCCATTTGCCACGGTTAAATAAAAATTACATACTTTGTATTGAAACTTATGGAGCCTTTTATTTCTATTATTGTTAATATTGAAGGATCGAAATAGACGGCCAAATGGGAATGAACACAATCGGAGAAAAATTCAGAACATAAACGGACTTTAAAATAATTCTCCACGATTAAAGAATAAAGCCTACATCCCAATTACCACCACACATCACCGCCATGATGATCAACTGGTGACAAGCTTACCGTAAAAACGGTTCAAAAAGCTTGACACAAAGCGAAAGCAAACAAAAAGCAGTCTACTCAAGCAAGGCACACAAAGCGGAAGCAATGATTTACCAAAGTATGGAAAAAGCTTTTATGAAAAAAGTACAACTAGTCACTGCAAGAGAAGCAACTATAGTGCATGAACAAATGTTACAAATGGTGAAGCTGCAGCGGAAATGTTATTACGTCAAGTAGGATCTGCATGATCTACTAGATGTTTTAACCTTATCCATACCATGCTAAAGTAAAGCAGCTTATCCAATGGGGCTATTCAACCAAAATTAGAAGGATGCAGAGACAAATGAGTGTTAATTTCACCCTGTTCTCCTGAGCTCTCGATATAACTTATGGTATTTTGTATTCAAGCATTCGATTCAGAGTTTCAAGAAAGGGTAACTCACTATGGACATTGATTCTTGCAGCTTAAACCGTTGTTGCTTCACTTCCCATTCAGGTTTGTAGATTGGAGTATAAGCCTGACCATTGAAGGGTCAGATTTTGAATGTCATTGCACTGAGGTGCAAACTTGCCATGAACAACTTGACCCGAAATCAAACCCAAAATTCATGACGATTAAAACCGCGGCAAGCATGCTCAGGAGAAATCGACAAGCGTTTGTTAAAACTGAGGTGGTGACTCAACATTTTCCAAGTAAGATAGTACTTTTTTTGAAGAGTCAAATGCAAACACCGTCATCCACCTCTTGAAGCGTGCAAAGAAACTGAATGGTGAGGAGTCGAGAACCATACTCCTCAACGGACATGAAACTTTTCCAACCAACCGCATGTTAAATGTTAGCAAAGTCAAGGTCCATACCTATTTTTGCGAGGATGTCCAGGTCAAAGGCTTTGGTGTGGCCAAAGCTTCGGCGCTTGAGAATGGCGTAGGCTTGGCGCTCGCGGTCGCTGTGCAAGTCGAGGTACGGTGCATCTTTGTCGTCCATCTCCATGTCATCGGCTTGCACTTCTTCTTGTTCTTCTTGTAATTTGTAGTCTATCATGCTCGGGGTCGGAGTTGGCTCGGGAGTGTGGTGGGAGCTTGAGCTACCTCGGGAACGAGATGAGCTTGCGCCCGTCCCTTTCTTGAATGCCTCGGAGAGCTTCCGTCCCACGCTCTTCATGCTTGAAGCTTGGAACACGAACAAGAACAACTCGGTTTGGGTTTAGCGAAATCGAAATGAAAGCTCTTACAGAACATTGTTCCCCCGGATGTGTGGGCTTTTTCTTGCAGCAATGAAAAGAGAGAGATCTCTTGAATCCAAACTTGAGCAAAAATCCAATGAAAACCCGAGAGCAAAGAGTGTGAGAATGTGAGAGGGAGTGAGCGAAAGAAGTGAAGTGTGAGTGCTTCACCCCTCTCTCTCGGCCTCTATTTAAAGAGCAATGGCAGAGAACACTTGGGGAGGCGTCAGGCATAATGGCTAGTGACTGTTGGAAGAAGTGGGGCCCAGGAGCCGTTGATGTGGGGTCGGCCGCACCCTGGCTGGCCTCCCAGGCTGACAGCCTAGGCCCACTGCTCACCATTGCCTGCTCCCCAATGGTTATATGCTTTTGAATTTTTTGTGCCCGACCCAAATTTGCTCCGAAAGAATGTTCAAAAATATTTTTCAAAGGATTTTTGTGCTCGGAAATATTTTTAGGATTTCTGTGAAAGTAAAAAAAAAGGCTTAGAAAAATTCTAGCATGTAAGAGAGTGATGGAAAAATTTAAATATGCAGTGAGAAAAATCAAATGGGGTAAAAAACTAAATTGTGAAAAAATCAAATATGAGATAAATACCAGTTTACCTTTGGCAAGGGCTTGTCGATTTAAAGTCCAACGGGCAGATTTCTCCTCCGGTGTTACTTACCAGTTGTTGCTGCATCCTGTCTGGGAGAGGCAGAGTCGGATGTCGAGACTCCTTTTACCTTCCACACCTTCTTGGATTTCTGAGTTTTTGATGGTGCGATTGGTGTTTGTTGTGCAGACTTCGGGGTTTGTGGTTTTCTGTGTGTCTTGGCTTTTGAATTCTTCCACTGCCCCGGCTTATGTTCCATCTTTTCTTTTTCTTTCATGAATTCCTTCATGAGGGTGAAGAGGGTATCTGTCTTGGGTGGAGTTACTTCTTCTTCTTGAATGCCTTGTGCTTTTAGTCTATACTTGATCTTGATCATGGAGCATTGTTCTCTTTTGGGCTGAAACAGAAATTTTTGTTCCTTGCCATTGATGTTGAAGTGGATTTCTCCAGCTGCTACATCAATCTGTTCCCCGACAGTGCTTAATAATGGCCGTTCAAGAATGAGCGGTGTTTCCTTGGATGTTTCCATGTCGAGCATCACGAAGTCGACAGGGATGAAGTAATTTCTGACTCTCACCGGAACGTCTTCTGTGATCCCCTCTGGATAGCGGACTGAGGAGTCAGCTAGCTGGAGATGCATCGGTGTCGGTGTGAGGTGGGTGAAGTTCAGTCTTTCAAAGATGATCTTGGGCAGCACGCTCACGCTGGCCCCAAGGTCGCACAAGGCATGGTTGAAGTGGTGTGCCTCAATTGAGCAGATTATTGTTGGGCACCCTGGTTCTGTTTTCTTCTCAAGAGGCTGGTTGAGTATAGCTGCGCTACACTCTTCCGTGAGCTTGACGACTTTCATGGTGGAGAGCGGTCGCTTGTTGTTGATGATGTCCTTGATGTAGCGAGCATATTTCGGTACATGCATAACGTCCAGCAAGGGAACGTTAACATGTATTTTTTGGATCATCTCAACAAAACGAGGAAATTGCTCGTCCACCGCCGCCTTCCGATTGCAAGTCAGGAATGGCAAGAAGCTCGTGTCAACGAACTCTTGCGGGGTCGTTCCTTTCTCAGGCTCCTTGTCTTCCTCCTGGCTTGACGGCCCCTCTTCTTCTTGTGATCCTACTGTCTTTCCTGCATGGTTAGGTTGCAGCAGATCACTAGTGGACTTACCACCTCTCATGGTCACCGCATTTACCTTATCGGAAGTAGGAACGACAGTAGCAATTTGCGCAAGTTGGGTTTCTATCATTTTATTAAAACTTAATTGATTCTTGAGAGCAGAAAATAAGGTTTCAACTTTTATGTTCAAACTCTCAAGAGTTTTATCATTGGCAGCAAGTTTCTTATTTATTGATTCATTGATTTTAACTTGGCCAAGTACAAGATCTTTTATGGAGGGTTGGTTCAAATTGAAATTCGAATTGTAATTTGAGTTGAAGTTATTACCTCCTCCTTGGTAAGGTCGGCGTGATTGGCCCCACCCTTGGCCTCCTTGTGGACAACACCCGTTGTTTTTGTTGTTGTTCATGTAGGCCACGTCTTCATGGGTCTCGGGGCAGTCATTGCCTGAGTGTCCACCATTGCCGCAGACCTCGCACATGGGGTGCGAGTCTACGGCTTGAGCGTAGTGGTTCATATGCTCCTTGAACTGCGCCCTTTCGTCGAGGCGCTTCATTAGGAGGTCCATCTTGGTGGAGAGCATGTTGACTTCTTTGACAGTGTGCGTTCCGCCTTTGGTTTTGGGTTGGGAACGCTCCTCCTTCCAACCCTGGTTGTAGACCATTTTCTCGACTAGTTCGTTGGCTTTGGCGATAGTAAGGTCGAGGAAGGCTCCTCCAGCAGCAGCATCTATGTGGGCTCTTGATGTCGGAGTCAGCCCATTGTAGAAGCTTTGGAGTACGAGTCACTCATCCATCCCGCAATGAGGACAGACGAGTATGTATTCTTGCAATCTCTCCCAAGCTCCCGGGATCGACTCCATTCCTGTCTGTTGAAAACTGGATATCTTCCCGCTTAAGGCGTTGGTTTTGCCTAGCGGAAATAATTTTGCGAGGAACGCCATGGAACACTTGTCCCACGTGCTGATGGCTTCTTTGTTCTTGTAAAACAATTGTTTTGCCTTCCCTAGGAGGGAAAAGAGAAATAGACGGAGCTTGATAGCGTCAGCTGTGACGCCCCTGATGGTGACAGTCTCGCACAACTCCGGGAAGTTCTGGAGGTGGGCGTTGACGTCCTCGTTTGGCTTGTTGCAGAATGGGATAGCCTGCACCATATTTATGAGGCTGGATTTTAGCTCAAAGTTCACGTCCCCAACATTGATGTTGGGTCCGGTCGCCACATTAGCAGCGGAGGGGACGGAGAAGTCGCGGAGAGTTTTTTCAGCCATGGGTTCAGTTGAGGTTGATGGTACTGGAAGGACTGGCTCGCTTGCCGATAGAATAATTCGAGGAGGGACGACGCGAGGTCGGACCCTTCTCACGAGCTTCTTGGGATTTTCAATGAAGTTTGTCGGCAAGGAGAAACCAGTCATACACTACCCTATTTTCACCCAATTAGGATAAAACAAAATCAACATTAGCCTGAATAATCTACAGCTATTTCTTAAACATATTGTCATGATCATGCTCATGTAAATCTTTTAATCAATGCTTCTCCCCGGCAACCGCGCCAGAAATGCTTGTTGGCATTTCTTAGTGTCATCACTAGGAACGGGGGTGTTAAGCCCATCCCTAGCAATGGCACGAGGAAACGCCGAGTGGTACGTCTTAACGATTACAGAAAGAATCTGCACGCGCACGGATATACCGCTGTAGCATTTCACTCATTGAGTGTTTGGGTATCGTTATTTATATTTTCCCAAAGGAGAGCATGATGTAAAAGAATTTGGTTGGAACATAATCAAGACTATATGAGTAAGCCATAGACTATAGCATAAATGGGGGTAAGTCATGATAAATGATATGAATCGGATAATGTGACACACACACGGGGCCAAACTCAGGATAAAGAATAAACGAATAAACCAAAGGTTAGCGGGAGCATAGGCATACAACAAGATCTTAATAGCATCTATTCATATAAGCAAAGGTTACACACTAAACATGCTTAGAACTACAGTTGCCAGGAAAATAGGGATATCAGAGAGAATGTCCCGTCCCGTAGTACATCCAGGGCGTTACATCTTTGCATGAACTCCTACCCCGAACCCGAACGTGGGGGACTTCACTAACCACGACGAGACGTCATGGCGGACCAACAGAGCTATCACCTTCTACGGTTGTTGGCACTTCTTAAGCCTAACAGATTAATCCGCAGGCGTACGAATACCGATGTAGCTTTCAGCCAGGAGTATTCAAGAGTATTGATTTCCATGGGGAACGCGAAGTGTACTAATCCTAACTAATTCTCCTGGGAGTAAGGTTGACAACGATGGAATAGAGTAAAGGATAGAGGGTAGAGACGGTACTTGTAGATAAACTAAGTCTAGCTAAGGAATTGAGGGGATCTGTTATTGCCTTCACTGTCCACTTCGGGCGCCCAGACGGGACAAGCTCCAAAAAGGGATGAAAAGGGGAACTTGTGCAGTCTACTCCTAAGTCCTACAGCACCAACCACTCTCACATGGTGGAATATGTAGGCCGGACAGGGCTGTCACCACCTGCCGGCTACCACAACTATCCGTGGGGTTGGGTGCAAACCAAGGTAATCTAAGATCTAGACACCACGCCTACACTGGTCGATTACTACTTTACTCCACGTTAGAGCAAAGCACCCAAAGCTAGTAAGATAACTTACTAAACAATGAACAAGGAACCCGCAGACAACGAAAGTAATTACTGATGCTCAATTAAATAGAATGACTAGAGTTACCATACAAGACCCGAACTTCACTCGAGGTTGAGCTGCATCCGCCGAGGTACAAGGTGGAAGAGGGGCCGACACTCCGGCTCCTCCCCAGCACTCTCACCTCGCATCTCTCCCTATTTTCTATAGGTATTTCTGTAGGGCTTCGCCTTGTAGGTTCTCTTCACTTGTGTGTTGATCAATGGCGCAACTCCCCATATTTATAGTGCTTAGGACACCGGGGGGGAGGGGGGGGGGGTACTTGTAGGCAAAAGATGAGGCCGTTCTGCTGTGGGCCTAGTTCGGCCACACCAAGTTGGTTCGGCCGGACCACTTGATCCACCGCCTCGAGTGTTCCACGGTCTAGATGTTATCCTGAGGTTGGTAGTTTCCTGTCCGAGGCAGTTTGGGGTTGATTGGGCGTCAAGTTGGTTCGGTCACACCACATTGGTTCGGCCGCACCAGACCCAGGGCCGTTTGGCCCTCCGTTCCACCGACGTGTCACTTGGACGGTGTGTGATATTCCTCTGGGTGGGTTCCCGGTGAATGAAGTTGTTTGCATTGAGTTTGTGGGCCCATGGATCCTTGGGTGATCCATTGCATGGGATGTGTTCCCACTGTGTTTCCTTGCATGTGACTGAAGATGATCTGATTTGGGCTCAGCTCTGGTTCAGCCGAACCACCTTGGTGTGGCCGAACCAAACTTTGGTTCGGCTGAACCACTTTGGTGTGGTCAAACCAGCTTTTCCTCGGTTTGGGCTGAATTTTGGTCTGCTGCATCCCTGCACCATAAATACACCAAAACTTGTGGAACATGTTAGAATAAAGTCCTAGAGCTATGGTGTTTCATGATTTTATACATTTTATCACACTGTTGGCGGTCAAAAGATACGAGTTAATGATCGCCAATAGCGGTCTACCCCTGCAATACCGTGGAGCATGGGCATATACGAAGGATCCCGCATACCCGAGCACCACGCCCATGTATGAGGTCACTACCTTAGCGTCCCCAGGTCTCTCACCCTTTGGATGGACAAGAAACACTAAGGCAAGCCTAAAGGCACGACGAACCGATATCCTTACCCAGATCATCTGTCCTAAGCATATAAAGAGTATAACTAATGAAGCAACAATCCAAGGCATGATATATTATCAAGGTAGCATAACAAGCAAGAGCATGATAGACTATTAAGATAACATAACAACCAAAGCTCATCTCTATATTATGAATGAGATACCGACAAGTCGAATACAAAGCCATGCCAAGGATCAAGGATTACTCTCCGATCCTGAGGATGACTGGATTCACTGAGAGAAGTTCTAGCCTAGCTCCACTACTCTAAGGATTACAAGGCACAAGTGAGAGTAGAAGAGAATAGCTCCAAGTGGTGGTGTCTTGAATGAGAAGGGGAGGGCTCCTTTTATAGCTCTTGAGGTCGGTTCCTGCCATCTCCCCACATGGAAACATCTGCAACCAACTTGTAGAGGATAGGATCGAATCTCTCGCCAAGCCTCACCTGGACTGCTTCTAGTCCAGGTTCGGCCGCACCAGGGGGTCGGCTGCACTGTTGGGTGTGTTTCCTATTTTTGTACGTCAGTTGGATATGACATGTGGGCCTTCTCTTGGGTGTGTGACGCAGGATGCGATCTTATGTGGTTTCTGTTGCGTTTTCTTTGTGTTTTCATCTTATTTCGGACTTGCAACCCTGAAATGGTAAATTCTCCAAAACAACTGTGGAGCTAGGTTAGTGATACAAATATGCGAGTAAAAGGCATGATTTTCCTTTGTTTGTGAGTATCGTTGACGGTCGGATTTCGCACTTAAGGACCCCGTCAACATCAGCCTTGCTTATGGCTTCGATTCTCTTTCCAACGAAGCCAATCAACGGGTATGTGGATTTTTTCAAATCCTTACCTGTGAATCCCATCTGGACAAAGCATCACCATAGAATGATATCTGCTGAACTGCCATTGTCCACCGGTATTCTGCCTACATCGTCGCCGAAGAAGTGCACTATGTTCTTGCCAATGTTTGCTCTGATGACTAGAGGATCATTGTGGGGATAATGCTGGAGCCTGAGATTTGCTTCGGTGAAAGTTATTGGGACATGGGACCATGTGGTCTTGAAGTGTTTGCCTCCGCATACGTGATTCACTGCCCGAAGGTAATCTTTTCATTGTCGCTTTGTTTCATGTACTGGCTCATTGGACCCTCCGGAGATGGCGTTAATGATGTTTACCATTGGGCCTCCCGTGTTATTGACCTTTGGCGAACTTGTTGAGGATTCTGGGATTTGGCCTGGCTCAAGCTTCAGAGCTGGCGGTAGATGGTAGTTCACGGGATCATAGCTTTGGGTCGTACTGAAAGACCAACTGTGATGATACCCCGAGGCGGACGGAGCGTGGTATCCCGAAGAGGTTGGAGCATGTTTATACGAGGTTATAATCCTTGTTCATTTATCGCTGGTTTGTTGCCATTGGCTATAATCATCAGGTCTATTGTGTCAGTTCTGCTTGATGCATGTGCTTAGCCCAGTGCCCGCTATTATCGCATTCTCCTGGAAGCATTGATAAAGGTTTCAGTAACAAGGTGGTTAAAGGGATTGATAATGAGACTTTGTCACAAGCAAATTGGACAATAGCCTGGCTGACGTCCTGGAAGAATTATATATCGACTGGTTGATCACCGGCCGATAGAAGTTTCTTTTATTATCGGCCGACGAGATGAAGTTAGAAAGCTACAGATACAGCAGATTTTATTTGGTTCGGACTGTACAGAGGCAAACATGCATGTCATGAGATAGAGATGGAAAAGATTACTTCTGATCGGCTCAACATCTGAAGGATAACTCGATGGCCCGTTGGAGGTGAGGCAATCGGCTAACTAACATTTGGAGGAGTCTCCATCAATCGGCTCATCCTATGTGGTCCATGCAGCCGATGAAAATATGATTTAGGGCCAGTTCAGAATCGGACGATCAATTTTAATATTTGTAAGACTGAGCGAGATGTACACAGAGACCATCATCGGCCCTCAGAAAGAAACAATAAGAAAAGCCAGACACCGTGCATCAGTTTTGAGCCTCGCGTGAGCAATAAAGAAAGCAATTATTAGCGGCCGATCAAGCGAAGAAGCGCCCAATCGGCTATCTAAAAGAAGCATTGGCTGTCCTGCATCTGCCTAAACAGTATAATAGTGCTTGTTGGACTTACAAAAGCCGACTGGCTGGATTACTCCGGTCTTCTCCGATATTGGTTGGCCAAAATATATTATATTCTGTAGAGAGGCTAGCCAGTACATTGGAGCTCTGGTAGGTCAATACTTATCTTCGGAGCTCCCAGGGAAGCAAAGAAATGCCGGCAGCATTATTTGTGTATGATAAGGATCGACCGGCAAATGGACAGTCAATATTCACATTGACCCGCTAATGGCCGATAAATAGGAATGAACTGTGCCGCGGAGGTATGTGAGCCGCCGACACAACAGAGATACATGCAGGCGGCCAAGGGTCAAGGAACCAGGTGCTGCGGTCTGGACTAAAGTAATATGTCGAGGTTGATCATCAGCTCAGAACGGGAAGATCAGGACATCAGGCCAGTAGAGCCCTCTATGTGGTGCGTGCAAGTCAGATTTCTATTCATGTATATATGTATATGCTTGACGTACGAAGATACAAAAGGGATGAACCAGATTGTGGAAGAGTGCGCGTCGTCATGCCATATCATACGAGAACCACTTAAGAAGATATGCACGCATAATGGGTACAAACAAACAGCCGATGGATATTATCGGTCAGCAAGGACTGATGATAAGACTATGTTGCTGCCGACACCGCCGATACTGCTGCCAATACTGAAAATTGTGACGAAGGGGCTTGAGGAGGATCATCGGCTGTAAAAGGGGTGTACCAGAAAAGTTCGCCAGTCTTGAGTTCGCTAGGGTCTTCGTATGTCAGGTGCTCTAGGTTTTAACTTCCGGGCAAATCGCTGTCGTTATGTCTAGATTCACCTGTCAGTTATTGAAGACTCAAGGTTGTCATACTGGAGGCATCAACTAAATTCTGGTAAGCTTGGAGAAAGACATCGGCCGTGGAAAAAAGCAGAGAAGAAATCTGAATGTCGAGTATATGAGTAATCGAGCATATTGAGACATTGGATTTATAAAGTTTCGAACCATCAAACGTTCATACTCCAAAACTGGAGGGGGGGGGGGGGGGATTGTGTTGACACTGGATTTTGGTTGATAAATCCTATTATGAAAAGACGTCGGCTGATGGCACATGGCAAGTTTTAAACGTAAGAGTGCAAGAATCGGCTTGAGCTACATAAAGGCAGATCGGATAAAGAATGGAATCTACGGTTGCATAGCCATGTCCCAATCGGTTTGAGATGCACATGGTTCTATAATTATTTGGTTTAATCTAGCCGGTTAATTATTTGATTAGCGTGTGTGCGGAGCACGTATGATGAGCTTACAATCCAAGTGCAGCACGTCATCCAGGTTCACGACAAGTTAGCAATACCTAAACAGGACACGTGACAATTAACATGTTCTATTAAGGAAGGGGAAAAGGAACCAGGTGGCCGTACAACTCAAGGAAGCTTCATCGAGAAGGGTTCTACGGAGAGGAAGTTAGAATCCATATATTTTAATATTTCTTTTTAGTTTAGTATATTACTTGTTAGTCAAATTTTTATAGCAGCCCAGGTTATAAATATAAGCCTCCGGCTATTGTATCAGTTTTATCCCTCGATCAATCAAACATATTTACCTTGTTACCTTTACCTTTTTGCCCTAGGAGTAGGAGTAATGTAACTTCTCGATGAGTTCTTCAGCAAGCTGGGCTGCATCGCCTCGATCTCTAGTTCGCCGTGGTCTTCGTCACCGGATATCCCAGATCCCCAACTTCCGGGCTCATCGCTGTCTTTGGCTCTGGTTCTTGTCCAGCAGTTATCGATTCTCATCATATCGTGTAAGCCTGCATCAATTTGATCTCTTACTAGATGTGGTAGAATCACAGTCATACAGCTCAGATTAAGCTTTCTAATCGGTTGTCTATCAAGTTCGATCGTTCCAATTATTGCGTACGGAGTAGTCAGATCTTATTCTGAGTGCTGTTTGGTGAAGCTTTATTAAGTTTGCAATTTAGTATTCTTAATATTGCTTTGCACTTGTACTGATGAGGACATCAACACAAACGATACATCCACTCCGACACAAGTACCTATTATTCATCCTTGTTTCAGCCCACCTATAGCTCCACATATTCGACTACAGCTTGACAGGTCCTGTTGTTGCGACACCGATACACTTCATCCCACGGTTGCAGACTTGTTGGTTGCCGTCCCCTCCTGTTGAGCAAGGTAAGAATTGGTAAGAGCTTATGTAACAGGTTGAGTGTGAGCGCCTTGCAGTAGCTACATCCCATTAGTTGTAGGATCTTATTTCTTCACCTATTTTCGTGTTTCCTTTGTTCATCTAACCATGACAGGATCAGAGGGTGATGGGAGTTTAGGTCACTCTCCTCGTACAAAGGGAATCATACAACATTTTCAAAATAAGATGAGGAGGCATGTAGATGGGCTTGCTGAAGATATGCTGGTGTCAAATGATGAGGACATCAACACCAACGATACATCCACTCCGACACAAGTACCTATTGCTGGTCCTATTACTCGTACTCGTACGCATCAACTTAATCATCAGGTGAGTTCAAATCTAAGCTCATGTACATCATGTTTAGACCATGGAGACCCGTGTACTCTTGTTTTGCTTAGGAACCAAGGAGGCGACCGAAAGGGAAACGGATTCGCGCAGGCTGGATTCGGACTGCAGAACAGTACCAACTTGTGACGGACAGCACGGTCGCATATGAACTCGGATTGGGGCGTTCAAGTACTTCGTGGAAAGCTTATGAAGTCTTCTTTCAAACGGATCCGGCCTCATATCCATATCTATTATGAGTCGGCCGCAATCGTAAAATTAATACAGAGTCCTTTTCTGCATATGGTGCTGCGTCACCCTGTTTTGGCCCAATGGACCGTGTATCAAGTTGAGTCCATTACGGACGCGTCCTAGGGTTGGAGTACGACCCCAGCACCCCTGTGGTCGTCCTCCCACGTACTTATACCCCTTAGCCACCACCAAGGATGCTTGGGTTTTGTTTAGATCAAGTTTAGCCTTCGCTACTTGCTTGCAAGCGCGCGTGCTGGATCAACCGCCCGTCTTCTTGTCTTCGGAACCCCACCATTATTGAGATTGCGTGTGAAACCTTCATTTACATCTAGTAAATTCAGTACTTGTCATACTTGTTCTTGCTAGTTCTTCGATTGCTTGCAGGACGAGTGCCCTAGTGGCCGGGTGCCGCGCTCCACAAGATCGCGACAGCCATTGGAGGGGGTGTATCGGTTGCTAAGGCGCAGCTTGGAAGGCTGTAGTCGGGCCGTGAACGTCGCCTCCATCGACCAATCGAGTTATCCACGCCTCTCCTCGAAAGATCGGGAATCAAACCCTAGCGGGTCGCCATTAGTTGGTAATCAGAGCAAGGTTTATCGGTGAGAGACTTCTAATTCTTCGCTGTTTTTATTTTTCCTATAGTCCAGAAAAGCCAAAAAAATAGTAGATTAGTTTACCTTCAATCCTATAAACTCGTTTGAGCCTTTGCTAGCACTGCTTAGTTAGGGCTTGTTGAATTTTTGGTTGCATCGGTTGCGTCAAGTTGCTGGTCTTAGTTTTAGTCCTTTAGAGTTTCGAGTTCTTGTCACGTTCTAGTCACAACCGTGCGCTACCATACATACTCCGTGTTGGCGGAATCCGAGTCCATATTCGTGTTCAAGTCCGAGTTAGATTCTGTGTTGGTTTGTGACCGAATCGCACGTGGTGCTGTGATTCGAGTAGGAATCGGTTTCCGAGTCCGAATTGGTTATTGCGCCGTGTTATAAAATTCCATTGCTATTCGCACTTGCACTGCATATTTTGTAGCGCTCCAGAAAGGCAGAAGTAGTCTCGGGTTACTCAAACCGCAACTTTGCATGCATACATATAGTCTCGGCTTACTCCAGAGAGAGAGAGAGAGAATACCCCTACCCTTTCGGGAAAAGTTTGTGTGCTGTGTGGCTCTTTTGAAGTCTTTTAGGTTATATAATCAGTTTTGAGGATCCCCTGAAAAAAAAAGAAAAAAAAAGAAGGAAAAAAAAGAAAAAAAAAGAAAAAAAAAAGAAGAAGAAGAAAAAGAAGGGAAGAAAAAGGGGCTGTTCTTTGTGCATCTTTTTTGTTCTTCGGTGGTGTCTCGTGACTTCATTTGTATCCAGGCTCGCGTCTCTAGCACGGTCTAGGCTAGGACCAGCATAGTACCGCCGTTGAACGATTTTTCAGCTTGCTTTTGTAACTAATGTGGTGCTAGTTCATCCTTGTTTCAGCCCACCTATAGCTCCACATATTCGACTACAGCTTGTCAGGTCCTGTTGTTGCGACACCGATACACTTCATCCCACGGTTGCAGACTTGTTGGTTGCCGTCCCCTCCTGTTGAGCAAGGTAAGAATTGGTAAGAGCTTATGTAACAGGTTGAGTGTGAGCGCCTTGCAGTAGCTACATCCCATTAGTTGTAGGATCTTATTTCTTCACCTATTTTCGTGTTTCCTTTGTTCATCTAACCATGACAGGATCAGAGGGTGATGGGAGTTTAGGTCACTCTCCTCGTACAAAGGGAATCATACAACATTTTCAAAATAAGATGAGGAGGCATGTAGATGGGCTTGCTGAAGATATGCTGGTGTCAAATGATGAGGACATCAACACCAACGATACATCCACTCCGACACAAGTACCTATTGCTGGTCCTATTACTCGTACTCGTACGCATCAACTTAATCATCAGGTGAGTTCAAATCTAAGCTCATGTACATCATGTTTAGACCATGGAGACCCGTGTACTCTTGTTTTGCTTAGGAACCAAGGAGGCGACCGAAAGGGAAACGGATTCGCGCAGGCTGGATTCGGACTGCAGAACAGTACCAACTTGTGACGGACACCACGGTCGCATATTAACTCGGATTGGGGCGTTCAAGTACTTCGTGGAAAGCTTATGAAGTCTTCTTTCAAACGGATCCGGCCTCATATCCATATCTGTTACGAGTCGGCCGCAATCGTAAAATTAATACAGAGTCCTTTTCTGCACATGGTGCTGCGTCACCCTGTTTTGGCCCAATGTGCCGTGTATCAAGTTGAGTGCATTACGGACGCGTCCTAGGGTTGGAGTACGACCCCAGCACCCCTGTGGTCGTCCTCCCACGTACTTATACCCCTTAGCCACCATCAAGGATGCTTGGGTTTTGTTTAGATCAAGTTTAGCCTTCGCTACTTGCTTGCAAGCGCGCGTGCTGGATCAGCCGCCCGTCTTCTTGTCTTCGGAACCCGACCATTATTGAGATTGCGTGTGAAACCTTCATTTACATCTAGTAAATTCAGTACTTTTCATACTTGTTCTTGCTAGTTCTTCGATTGCTTGCAGGACGAGTGCCCTAGTGGCCGGGTGCCGCGCTCCACAAGATCGTGATAGCCATTGGAGGGGGTGTATCGGTTGCTAAGGCGCAGCTTGGAAGGCTGTAGTCGGGCCGTGAACGTCGCCTCCATCGACCAATCGAGTTATCCACGCCTCTCATCGAAAGATCGGGAATCAAACCCTAGCGGGTCGCCATTATGTACCAGCTGTCTAGCCGATAGTCCTGATGCTTCATGGATTCAGATCTGTTTTGGATAGCCGATGAGCCGCTCATGCTCATCAAGATGTTGTAATCGGCCTCATGGCCGATTGTTTATCTATCATGATCTCCTGTGCATATCATTATTGCTATTGGTGCCAGATTGCATCGGCCTGATCGACCGATCGCTGTAAGCTTCAAGAGGATTATCTTCACCTCGTCCGCTGAATGGTCAAGCTGACTGGCACGCCGCGCACACCACGCGCGCCAATCTGGATTCTGCACTGGAGTTAAGCAGATCTCCCAGGTCCTCATGTGGGTCGATGCAGGGTCTGTCATCGTCAGGATTTTGCGTCAACAGTCCCCCGCAGCCCCCTCGGCCTCCTCTTCCTCCACATCCTTGTTAGATGGGATTTGTGAATCCTGGGGCTTCATGCCTTCTGTGACCGTGTTTACTGGTCGGTGTTCATTACTCTTCGCTAGTCTGCATGCCATGGCTTCATATGGTTCCACTGGTTCTTCTTGGCCTTCTTTTCTTGGTTTAACACTTCAATTCTTCTTCGTCAGCCTCGGTCAGATTTGCAGTATTCTTACATTACGTCGAAGAGTTCCCCCACAGTGCGTGGCTTGCACCGGTCGAGGTATTCTTGGCATGGCCCGACCCAATGGCCGTTGATTGTTGCTTCGATGACCGACAAGTCTGCTACATTCGGGGCCTTCGCTCATAACTTGATGATGCGCTGCATGTAGTCTTGGAGGGGCTCATCTTTCCCTTGCTTGCAATTGTGAAAATCATATGAAGTCGTCTCTTCAGTCTTCAGCCCACGGAAGCTGGTCAACAGCTTCGTTCTTAGTTGGTCCCATGCATAGATGTGACCCTTCGGGAGGCTTGCGTACTAGTGTTGCGCCGAGCCCTTCAGCGCTAAGACGAAGGCCTTTGCTTTAATGGCCAATCGGCCCCCATTTGATTCCACAGCAGCTTCGCACTTGAGTAAGAATTCCCTAGGGTCTGTCTCCCCATCATACTGCGGCAAGATGACCATATTGATATCAAAGGCGGGCCCAGGACATGAAGATTTGGTATTCAAAAATTCAAAGGCATAGCAAAATGCCTGCTTTATACCTATTATTAACATATATACATTTGGTTATACTTTAAATACTATTGATAAGCAAAAATAATTGGTATTCAAGTAATACCCTTGAATACCAAGTGGGCCCGCCCCTGATTGAAATGAGACGGTCATGGCACCTGTACCAGCTCGATTAATAGTGGAGTCCAAGGGCTCTCACGATGTCTATGTCTTCGGGGATGTTCCCTTCGGTTTCTGTGGTATTTTTCTTCTGAATCCTCTTGATAATCATCAACATGAATGGGGCTGGTCCTCGGATGAGGCCTATCGTGGGTGGTCTTCGGCTGGTTCATGTACTCCAGGCTCTTAGTTCTTTCTGGATCTTTGTACTGAGGTGAACATGCAAACTCCAGTGCCTGTTTCTTCTCTTGTATATGCTTGTACACGAGCTCTAGGCCAAGCTTGTCCTCCCTGAGCCGCCTGTACTGCTCCGCGGCTTCGTTACTTGCTCCTTAGACCTTTTTACCCTTTCCTCTTGTCACCATGTGCGAAGTGGATGGTTGTGCTGCTCGGGCGGCCTAACGCGCATTTGCAGAGACCTCGACCAACCTGGCCTCAATCCTTCGGTAGGCTGCGATGTCTTCGGCTGAGATGCCACACCCTTCTAGCTGGACCTTGAAAGTGTTGTTCGTGATGTCTTCGACTTCGGTTGTTTCATCCCAGGCCTGGCCCGGGCCTGGTGCCGTGATGATGGCTCCAGCATCTTCGGATGGTGGAGCCGAAGCCCCGTCCGCCTTCTTCCTTGGTGCCATGCGGAGTGTTGGTACGAACCATGGTGGGTGCCAAAACTGTTGGTAGAGGGTACCCTTCGTAAGGAAGAGGCACCACAACAGCCCGCTGAACAAACTCTAGCAACACCAATAGCAAAAACACCTTCGATGCTCAAGTAGATATTTCTCTATTCAACAGGAATCCGTCCCATCAGTTATAGTTACAGGAGTATTTATAGGGGCAGTTACACCTACCCTCAGCACTATGACACCTTTTTGCCCTCTAACAACTATAACAATCAGATTGAATAGATCCCCAATGTAAGCAACGAACCCTCTGATTTACTTAAGTATTTATCACTCATGGTAGATCTGAAAAATTTCTGCTGCACAATTAACTGCGGGTGATATGCTTTCTTCCATGTTCGATGAGATAGATGCGTTGAGAAAAAATAAAAATGTGGTAGAAAATTCTTATGCATCGGACGTTATAAATCCTAGCTCATCGGCTACGCCAGCGCCTGCATCGGATACACTCTTGGGCATGCCGCCGGGCTATTTTGCAGGGCAAACTCCACCTCCTACATCGGTCCACACAGGACCGATAGGACCAGTTCAGGCAACCGGTCAGACAACCGATCAGATGACCGGTTAGACTGGTGCTATGGTGATTAGCCCACCATCACCTACACCGCTTGCATCTGTCCCTAGTTCGGCTGCTCCTGACCAACCAATGAGGTAGTGACATATGTGCCGCCTCATAATGCACCAGCGAATGGCGTCCCGCAGGGATCCGGTTCCCATAGTGGGCCGATGCCTAATGTTACACAGATGATGGTGCCTACTTATCCTAATTTGCATCGTCTTGTGTCTGCACATCAAGCTCAACCAACGGGAATTATCAAGCCGATTTCTCTAGATTCAAAGAGGATCTGGCTAACATGACTAAAACTAAGCTGGGGGTGGATATGGGTAGTTCTCGGTTATATCAAAAACCGTATCCTCCTGAATTTGATTTTGTTTCTTACCCTACTGGTTGGCGTGTTCCTGAGTTCACTAAGTTTAATGGTGATGATACTCGTACGACTTGGGAACACGTGACTCAATACATTTTGCGGTTGGGACAAGCTGATTTCCATGATGCTTTATGTGTGCGTTTATTTTCTTTATCTTTGACTGGAACCGCCTTCTCTTGATTTTCCTCGCTTGCTCCACATTCTATTCAGACATGGAATCAATTAGAGCGTAGGTTTCATGATCACTTTTTTAGTGGGGAAAATGAGGCTAAATTGACAGATTTGACATCGGTTAGGCAAGGCCGTGATGAGTCGGCCTCTGATTATTTCAGAAGATTCAAAGACATAAAAACCGATGTTTTAATCTGACAGTTTCTGAAAAAGATTTGGCGGATTTTGCTTTTGCGGGCTTACGGTCTTATTTGAAAGAAAAACTTGAAGGTTTCAATTTTCTTTCTGTTAATCATTTGCAAATGAAGGGCGTAGGTTTGGAATTTAAATTGAAAAATGCAAAAGATACCTATAAAGCAAATGAAGGTCTTGATCTTATCTTTTGATGTTTGCCGCCTTTATACGTCGGTTTGGTCTGGTAAGTGGGCCGTTCTTGTAAGTGTGACGCGGCGGATGATCTTCTGCGCATGTGTTGCTGCGTATTCTTCGTGTTTTCTTCTTATTGCAGACTTGTATCCCTGAAACAGGTAGATAAGGTAAATAACTGTGGAGTTAGGTTAGGGATACAAATATGTGAGTAAGAGGCATGGTTTTCCTTTGCTTGTGAGTATCGTTGACGGTCGGATTTGGCATTTAAGAACCGTCAACAACACCCCAAGCTAGGCTTTTGCTCATCCCCGAGCAAAATAAGTCCTTATGTTGTTGATTAGGAGTTGCTTCAATGTTGCATTTCAACCTATACCTTAGCCACAACAAAGTGTTCTTACCATGATTTTGAATAAGTTGGCTTTGTTATTACCTCTTACCTTATCACTGTGGGGCTTGTAGCTTCTCCTTATCTTTGGCTGTTCAGAGTCAGAATGGTTTTGTAGAGTGTTAATATCTCTTACTCCCTTGTTCAACCGTCAATCCGGAGGGTTTTGTAAAGTTTTTCAAAAGAAATCTCAAAGTTCCTCAAATGATCTCTCGGATGACTCTTTTGTGTATGATTCCTCACCAAGGCTTTTTATTTTGCCTTTCTTCCTCACCCTATCTCTAAAGGTCAAAATTTGTGGAGCTGTAGATATGGAGGATATGAAGGCACACTTGTTTCTCATGTATTGCAAAGTCAAAAATAGGATCCAATGGAGAGACAAGTCATAAACCTTGATCAAGATGTGCAAGTGTGTGGATATTTTTGGTGGATGGTGGACGAACTCCTTTGCATGGACCACCTCTCTATTTATTTTCTTCTTTTGAGCATGGGCTATCTCTTCTTTTTTTTTTAACATGCCTTGTGAGCATGTGGCATACCTTCTTTGGGCATGCACCTTTTTTTCTTTTTTATTGACATTCCTTGTGAGCATGTGGCATATCTTCTTTGGGTATGTATCTTTTTTTATATAGCCCATACTCCTTTTTCCTACGATACTTGGGAGAGAGTGGTCATGAGGCAAAGTGAAGTTTTTATTTGTGGGTGGATGAGTGGAATATTTGCTTACTTCTTGTGTAGAAGCATAGAATATGGTGGAGTGTGTATGTGATCTTGATCATGGGAGTATAAAATGAATCTCACTAAGGGTCACAAACAATTTGACAACGCTCAATGAGATAACAAGTTGCATATGTGGAAGGTTTTTCATTAGGAACAACCTATGGCTTTGGATAGAAATTTAAAATCATTGAGGAACTTTGTTTGTTTTTGTATTTTTGAAAACATAAATACTCCGAGAATCAAGCATCACTTGGGAGAAAATCATAGCAGCTCTATTCAACCATATCATAACTCACAACAACCTAGGTTTGGATCATGCTTTTTGCTACCCACAAGTTTCAAGCTTAAGGTTTGAACATTTTAGCCAACAAACTCAAAATTTAGGAAGAGCACTAAATTGTAACTAGGCATGTGAACGAAATTTAATGGAGCAACTATTCATCATCTCAACAGGAAAAACTATACCATGCTTACTACACATAAGAAAGCGAGTAAAAGTTTTGCAGATTTTTATTTTGTTTCATGCATAAGGGTCTGAAAGAGATAAAGAAGTTAAGATACAAGATACCTCCCGGTGGGGGTCCTCCCCCAAGCTAGCTTCAGGCTCACTGCTGTTGGTCGGGGTTAAACTCTCTCCAACGGTAGTAAGCCCTCCACTCCTCCTGCTGCTGTAGCTGCCTCTACTCCATGGCGTGGATCCTGTCGCTGGTGTACTGCTGCCATGCTTGGTTGCTCTCGATGTGCTGGTGCAGCGTGTCTTCGATGTTGGTGGCTTGGACCCGCAGCTCTCCTAGCTGCTCAGCGACGGAGCCGAAGTCACGGCTGGAGGCCGTGCGTCATGCGAGGCTAGGGATTCTGCCGGAGCTGGAGCTGGTGGACTGGCGGCTTGGAGCCTGCCGTGCCCACTCCTCTGTGCTTGCGCTGTGCCAGGACGAACCACTTGCCTTATGATGGTATGAAGTTTGGTGTTGTGGTGGTGGTGGTGCTGGCTTGGTTCCTCTTCTAGCCCTGCTTCTTGTGGTCCTGCCAGGTAAACCAGAAACACCGTGCCTTCTTGCCGCCTCTTCCAGAGTGAGAGGGGCAGTAAGTGACTGGCAATTATACAAATAATACCCCGCGTTTGGTAACGGGATTTCATTTGCATAACCCAGAGAGAAGAAAATCAAGGAGTCATTCGGGCCCTTCTTGAGAATGTGGCCTTGAACCAAATAGGCCTCATCGATAAAAACATGGTCACCCTCAATGAAAGAAACATTGTTTCTTCCTAAGGCGCCAGTGCTTGAAGCGATGCAGGTTATCAAAGAAGTACACTCAATAGGACCCGTCACCTTGAAATTTTGAAGCCAACGGTTAACTATTTCTTTCGCGGGAGAGACTGGAATCTTGTTGACCATGGCATATAGGATCATCAACTCATCGTTGCGCACGACTCGGAAATCACCTCTTGGAAAGAGGGTGATGGCAAGCCACTTGTGCATCAAACGAAGAGTCGGATTTTGAATGTCATTGCACCGAGGTGGAAACTTGCCATGAACAACTTGACCCGAAATCAAACCCCAAAAATCATGATGATTAAAACCGCGGCAAGCATGTTCAAGAGAAACCGGCAAGCGTTTGTTAAAACCGAGGTGGTGATTCAACATTTTCCAAGTAAGATAATACTCTTTTTCAAAAAGCCGAAAGCAAACACTGTCATCCACCTCTTGAAGAGTGCAAAGAAACTAAATGGTGAGGAGTCGAGAACCATACTCCTCAACGGGCACGAAACCTTCCCAACCGACCGCATGCCAAATATTAGCAAAGTCGAGATCCATACCTATTTTTGCGAGGAGTTGCAGGTCGAAGGCTTTGGTGTGATCAAAGCTTCAGTGTTTGAGGATGGCGTAAGTTTGGCGCTTGCGGTTGCTGCGCAAGTCGAGGTACGGTGCATCATCTTCATCTATCTCCATGTCCTTAGCTTGCACTTCTTCTTGTTCTCCTTGTTCTTCGTAGTTCATAATGCTTGGGGCTGGAGTTGGCTCGGAAGAGTGGTGGGAGCTTGAGCTACCTCGGGAGTGAGATGAGCTTGCTCCTGTCATTTTCTTGAGTGCACCGGAGAGCTTCCATCCCATGCTCTTCATGCTTGAATACGAGAACGAACAAAAACAACTCGATTCGGGTTACGTTAGTGAAATTGCAATGTAAATTCTTACCGAATGTTGTTCTTCCGGATGTGCAGCAAAGAAATGAGAGAGAGAGATTTCTTGAATCCAAACTTGAGCAAAAATCCAATGAAATTCCAAGAGCAAAGAGTGTGAGAGGGAGTGAGTGAAAGAGTGCTTCACCCCTCTCTCTTGGCCTCTATTTAAAGACCTGAAGCACGAGCACGTCGGGAACGGTCATCTAATAACGGCTAGGAGCCGTCGGAAAAAGTGAGGCCCGAGAGCCGTTGATGTGGGGTCGGCCGCACCCTAGGTGCGGCCGCACCATGGCTGGCTCCCCAAGCTGACAGCATGGGCCCACTGCCCCCTAATGGTCAAATGCTTTTGAATTTTTGGTGCTCGGCCCAAATTTTCTCTTAAAAGATGTTCAAATAAATTTTTCAAAGGAATGTTATGCTCGGAAATATTTTTGGGATTTTTGTGAAAGGAGAAAAATGGCCAGAAAAATTCCAGCATGCAAGAGAATTTTGGAAAATTAAATATGCAGTGGGAAAAATCAAATATGGGATAAATACAAATTTACCTTTGGGAAGGGCTTGTCGTTTAAAGTTCGACAGACAAAACTTTTCTCCTTCGTTACTTACCATTTATCGCCCCGTCGTAGAGAATTTGACGAAGACGAACTTTCAACCTTCCACCACATTTTCTTTGTTTTCTTTCTTTTGGTGGTCGAAGGTTCTTCTGGCTGGGGTTCTGGTGCCCCCAAGAGTGGGCTTCCGTCATAAGCCTGCTGAATTAGGAAGGGCTGCTCTTTCCTGTATTAAAATTTAAAGAAAATGTTTTCCGTCCCAATGCGGAAATGGATGTCTCCTGTCCATACGTCAATCCTCGCCTTGACGTCCCTTAAAAAGGGGCGCCCAAGGATGAGCTGTATACCCATGTTGCCTTCCATGTCGAGGACGACAAAGTTGGCGAGGATGAAGGAGTTCTTGACTCATACGAGCTTGTTTTCGACTATCCCTTCGGGATATCGAATTGTGGAATCGGCGAGCTGCACGTACATGAGTGTCGGGGAAAGAGCAGGGTATTGCAGTTGCTCAAATATCACCTTGGGCATGATGTTTATGCTTGCCCTAAGGTCACAGAGAGCCCGGGTGTAGTGTTGATCGTAGATTGAGCAGTGAATCATTGGCACCCCTGGGTCTCCATGCAGTGCTGCTGTCAGTCCTCCCCACGCATTTGTATTGGCATGTGAGGATCTACCTGCATGGTTAGCATGTGGCATCCACCGGGATGGGTTGCCCCATCCGGTAAACACCATATTGACATTTTCAGCGGGAACTTCCGGTTGCCCTGGAATTTTTCCATCGTCCACAACAGGAACGGCAGCAGCAATTTGGGCTAACTAAGTTTCGATCATTTTATTAAAACCTAATTGGTTCTTGAGAGTAGAACAAAGTGTTTCAACTTTTATATTAAAACTCTCAAGAGTTTTATCATTGGCAGCAAGCTTTTTGTTTATAGATTCATTTATTTTAACTTGGTCAAGAACAAGATCTTTTATGGAGGGTTGGTTTGAATTGAAATTTGAATTGTAATTTGAGTTAAAATTGTTTCCTCCTCCTTGGTAGGGTGGCCTTGATTGGTTCCACCCTTGGCCTCCTTGTGGACGGTAGCCATTGTTGTTGTTCATGTAGGCTACGTCTTCGCGAGTGTCCACCATTGCCACAGACCTCACACATGGGGTGCGAGTCTATGGCTTGAGCGTAGTTGTTCATACACTCCTTGAATTGCGCCCTTTCGTCGAGGCGCTTTAGTAGGAGGTCCATCTTGGCGGAGAGCATGTCGACTTCTTTCACTATGAGCATTCCGCCTTTATTCTTGGGGTGGGAATGCTCCTCGTTCCAACCCTGATTGGAGATCGTGAGGTTGAGGAAGGCTTCTCTAGCAGCGGCATCTATGTGGGCTCTTGAAGTTGGAGTTAGCCCATTGTAGAAGCTTTGGAGCACGAGCCACTCGTCCATCCCATGATGAGGACAGGCGAGTATGTATTCTTGCAGTCTCTCCCAAGTTTCGGGGATTGACTCCATCCCCATCTGCTGGAAACTGGATATCTTTCCGCGTAAGGCATTGGTTTTGCCTAGCGGAAAGAACTTGGCGAGGAATGCCGTGGAACATTTGTCCCACGTACTGACGGATTCTTTGTTCTGTAGAACCTTTGTTTTGCCTTCCCTAGCAGGGAGAAGGGAAACAAACGGAGCCTAATGGCGTCAGTCTCAACGCCACGTATAGTAACATTTTCACATAACTCCAGGAAGTTCTAGAGGTGGGCGTTGGCATCCTCGTTCAGCTGGCCACAGAACGGGCTAGCCTGCACCATGTTGATGAGGCTGGACTTGAGCTCGAAGTTCATGTCCCCAAGATTGATGCTGGGTCCAGTCGCCACAT
Source organism: Panicum miliaceum (assembly GCA_032594955.1). NCBI lineage: Eukaryota > Viridiplantae > Streptophyta > Magnoliopsida > Poales > Poaceae > Panicum > Panicum miliaceum. The sequence goes on from CM064062.1 coordinate 16,789,713, forward strand.
TGGCGGCGGAGGGGACGGAGAAATCGCGAAGAGTCTTCTCAGCCATGGGTTCGGGTGAAGTTGGTGCTGGAAGGACTGGTTCACTTGCCGAAAGAATGACTTGAGGGGGGATGACGCGAGGTCAGACCCTTCTCACGAGCTTCTCGGGATCTTCAATGAAATTTGCGGGCAAGGAAAAAACCAGTCATACAGTACCCTGTTTTCATCCAATTCAGGAGAAACAAAAGGCATCATTAGCCTGAATAAGCTACAACAATTTCTTAGACACATTGCCATGATCATGTACAAGTAAATCATTTTAATCAATGCCACTCCCCGGCAACGGCGCCTAAAATGCCTGTTGACATTTCATATCATCACCACTAGCAACGAGGGTGTTAGTCCCATCCCTAGCAACGGCACCACAAAATGTCGGTTGGTATGTCTTAACAATTACAGAAAAAGATCCGCAAGCGCACGGATATACCGCTGTAGCATTTCACCTGATGAGTATTCGAGTATCATTATTTATATTTTCCCAAAGGAGGGCATGATCGTAAAGAGTTTACTTGGTACAAGAGCAAGACGATATGAATAAGTCATAGACTATAGCATAAACAGGGGTAAGTCATGAATAAAGATATGAATAGGGGTAATGTGACACACACACAAGCCAAACTCAGGATAAAGAATAAATGAATAAACCTAAGGTTAGTGGGAGCATAGGTATACAAGGGGTCCTAGTAGCATCTATTCATACAAGTAAAGGTTACACACTAAACATGCTTAGGACTGCAGGTGCCGGGAAAATAGGGACAACAGGGAGAATGTCCCATCCCGGAGTACATCCAGGACGTTACATCTTTGCATGAACTCCTACCCCGAACCCGAATGTGGGGGACTTCACTAACCATGACGGAACGTCATGGCGGACCAACAGAGCTGTCACCTTCTGCGGCCTACCCCTACAATACCGTGGAGCACGGGCATATCCGAAGGATCCCGCATACCCGAGCACCACACCCGTGTATGAGGTCACTACCTTAGTGTCCCCGGGTCTTCCACCCTTCGAATGGACAAGTAAAACACTAAGGCAAACCCGAAGGCACGACGAACCGTTATCCTTACCCAGATCATCTGGCCTAAGCATATAGAGAGTATAACTGATGAAGCAACAAGCTAAGGCATGACACATTACCAGGATAGCATAACAGGCATGAGCATGATAGACTATCAAGATAACACAACAACCAAAGCTCAGCTCTATAATATGCATAAGATACCGACAAGTTGAATACAAAGCCATACCAAGGACCGAGGATTGCTCTCCGATCCCAAGGACGACTGGATTCGCTAAGAGAGGTTCTAGCCTAGCTCCACTATCCTAGGATTACAAGTCACAAGTGAGAGTAGAGAGAAAGGCTCCAAGTGTGGTGTGTTGAATGTGAGGGCTCCTCCTCCTTTTATACTCCTCCAAGGGCGGTTCCCGGGTGAAATATACAAGGACACATTGGTAACCGACGTAGCAATGGCGATGGTGACCTTCCATCCAAAGCTGAAGGGGGCGGGAACCAGTCCAGGTTCGCCCGCACCTAGGGTGCGGCCAACCCCTAGCTGGCCCCCCTCGGCACCGCCTTCATGTGGGAGTCTGACAGGTGGGTCTTGATCTTATCTTTTGATGTTTGCCACCTTTATACGTCGGTTTGGTCTGGTAAGTGGGCCCTTCTTGTAAGTATGACGCGGCGGATGATCTTCTGCGCATGTGTTGCTGCGTATTCTTCGTGTTTTCTTCTTATTGCAGACTTGTATCCCTGAAACAGATAGATAAGCAAAACAACTGTGGAGCTAGGTTAGCGATACAAATATGTGAGTAAGAGGCATGGTTTTCCTTTGCTTGTGAGTATGGTTGACGATCGGATTTGGCATTTAAGGACCATCAACAGGGTCCCTCCCGAGCTTGAGGTTTTAGGTCTTCACGACGCTTCCTGTCTAACCGGTCTGACCGGTTGCCCTGGCCGGTCTGACCGGTCAGCGTGCAGGGAGCTCGTTGGTGCTGATCGTATTGATAATATGCGCGTTCTAGCCTATCTGAGTGTGTTTTGCACGATTAAGTGCCAACACACTTTTTGGCGACTTCGCTGGGATGACGATCTTGGTTACACGCAAACCGATCTAATCTACTCCCCAAAGAGGATGGGCTCCAACTCCGCGATTAGCAAAGAGAACATCATATCAGCGATGATGGAGGAGCTCACTGAAGAGGTGCGCAAGTCTTACCAGATCGACGAGGAGCACTTCAGGGCGTGATTCTTGAAGGGCTTCAAGAAGGATCGGGGTGGCTTCGTCAAGAGGATCGAAGAGTTCGTCATGCCGTCCTTCAAGCTGAATAACAATCAGATTGAATAGATCCCCAATGTAAGCAACGAACCCTCTGATTTACTTTAGTATTTATCACTCATGGTAGATCTGAAAATTTCTGCTGCACAATTAACTGCGGGTGATATGCTTGCTTCCATGTTCGATGAGATAGATGCGTTGAGAAAAAATAAAAATGTGGTAGAAAATTCTTATGCATCGGACGTTATAAATCCTAGCTCATCGGCTACGCCAGCGCCTGCATCGGATACACTCTTGGGCATGCCGCCGGGCTATTTTGCAGGGCAAACTCCACCTCCTACATCGGTCCACACAGGACCGATAGGACCAGTTCAGGCAACCGGTCAGACGACCGATCAGATGACCGGTTAGACTAGTGCTATGGTGATTAGCCCACCATCACCTACGCCGCTTGCATCTATCCCTAGTTCGGCTGCTCCTGACCGAACCAATGAGGTAGTGACATATGTGCCGCCTCATAATGCACCAGCGAATGGCGTCCCGCAGGGATCCGGTTCCCATAGTGGGCCGATGCCTAATGTTACACAGATGATGGTGCCTACTTATCCTAATTCGCATCGTCTTGTGTCTGCACCTCAAGCTCAACCAACGGGAATTATCAAGCCGATTTCTCTAGATTCAAAGAGGATCTGGCTAACATGACTAAAACTAAGCTGGGGGTGGATATGGGTAGTTCTCGGTTATATCAAAAACCGTATCCTCCTGAATTTGATTTTGTTTCTTACCCTACTGGTTGGCGTGTTCCTGAGTTCACTAAGTTTAATGGTGATGATACTCGTACGACTTGGGAACACGTGACTCAATACATTTTGCGGTTGGGACAAGCTGATTTCCATGATGCTTTATGTGTGCATTTATTTTCTTTATCTTTGACTGGAACCGCCTTCTCTTGATTTTCCTCGCTTGCTCCACATTCTATTCAGACATGGAATCAATTAGAGCGTAGGTTTCATGATCACTTTTTTAGTGGGGAAAATGAGGCTAAATTGACAGATTTGACATCGGTTAGGCAAGGCCGTGATGAGTCGGCCTCTGATTATTTCAGAAGATTCAAAGACATAAAAACCGATGTTTTAATCTGACAGTTTCTGAAAAAGATTTGGCGGATTTTGCTTTTGCGGGCTTACGGTCTTATTTGAAAGAAAAACTTGAAGGTTTCGATTTTCTTTCCGTTAATCATTTGCAAATGAAGGCCGTAGGTTTGGAATTTAAATGAAAAAATGAAAAAGATACCTATAAAGCAAATCGGTCCAATACTCATGATGTTGATCATGATTCCGATAGCTCGGACAATGAGGGAAAAGAGGTATACACCACTGAGTTTGTTTGGCCATCAAAGGCAAACCATCTTCTTGCCCTTCACTCAAGCGGACTCAGAAGAATCGGTGAGATGAAGTAAAATTTACTTTTGATGTTTCCAAATGTGACGTATTTTTGATGAATTGCTTAAGAATGGGAACATCAGGTTGTCTCATGCTATACCGTCGGCGGAGGATCTGAAAGGACATGTATATTGTAAGTGGCATAATTCTTTTTTGCATACAACTAATGATTGTAATGTTTTCTGTCGGCAGGTGCAATCGGCCATTGATGAAGGACGATTGGTACTAGCTGAGATGAAAATTGACAAGACTCCCTTCCCTGTTCACACATTGGATCTGAACAATGCTAAAGTTCTCATTCGGCCGGAGCAAGCCGAAGGAGCTAAGGGGAAGAATGTGATTATCGGGGAGCTAAGACTTAAGGATGTCAGCGACAAAATTCCGGTCAGGAAAGTGGTGCTGTATAAGAGTCCTGATGGCAAGGAGTCTCTAAAATTACTATTGAAACATCAAGATCCGGGGGGCAAGACAGTCCACCACATGACACGAGTCGGCCTGCTGCTAAGATGCGACCGGTCAGACCGGTTGCTCCAACCTGCCCGACCCTGGACTTTCAAGCCTAAGCGTCCGGAAGTGGGTACTTGGAAAACAAATGAATCAAAGGCGCAGGGAAGTTTTGTGAAGCAGAAACCCACCTTTCGTCAGCTCTTGAACAAGTACACAAAGGCCGTTCGGAATGATCGGCCTATAAAAAAGAGATCTAGGTCACCACCGTGTTCGGACAGACCTTCATCTCCTAGGGGAGAATCCAGCAAGCGCCGGGGTGACGTAACTACTTTGTTCCTTCCACAGAAGGTCTATGCTACCATGCCATGGGTGCCGCCGGCGTCTAATTCTTCGTGCCCGACATGGGAACATGAGGGGATCTGGATGCAATGTTTCCCAATGCCATGTCCACCACAACATCGGAAAGAGGAAAGATCCAAAACGCCGGTGCATGACCGATTGGGACCATGCCAATTGGATCGGGCACAACACGCCGCACCGGTCAGACCGGTTGAGGACCGGTCAGACTGGTCTCACCAGAGATCGACCCGTAATTCTGCTCCTAGACAAGAATACCGTGTCACGGAGGAGAAAGAAGAAGTTCAGCCTGTGAGGGTTGACACAGAAAAATTCAAAGCCGATGATGTTTTATAGATCGGCGAGGTTAAGGTAGTTGTGCAAGACACAGACAAAAAACCAATGGTGTTTGGCAAATCTGTTGATTCTCTTGCTCAGAAGTCCGTCATGGCCAATGACCATAAAGCTAGCAGCAGCAGAGCAGCAGGCAAATACCATCAGCCCAGGTGGTGTCCTCCGGGGTTGACTCATACACAAAAGAGGAAGTTGCAGCATTTGCGGAACAAAGAAAAGGAGTGGGAGGCAGAGTGTGACATCCCGACCCAAAGCTTAATAGGATTAATAGGATACTCATACAAACAAGTTGCAACTTCTTTTTCAGAAACCAACTGTTGGCGCTAAAATCGGCCGGATAGGAATCGGCCGATGGGTCTTCAGCGTCGGACACACGACCCGGGAGAATCTGCTTAGCTCCTGTTCGGGTTATCGCCCTGGTACGGTTCGCGCGGCGTGCCAGTCAATCTGACCTGTTGATTGACAAGGAAATAGAGTATTAAATTCCAGGCGCGTCGATCGGCTGGATTTCCGATCTGTCCTGAGGAGCGCGTCGGCGGTAAATCGGCCGATTTGCTGTAGAGATGATCGGCTATGAGTCAGCCGATAATCGTATAGTAATTGTAAAGAGAACTGCTGGAGCAATCTAAACAATTACTGTAGAAGCAACACTTGAGACAGATCTAATCGGCTATATGGCGATGAATCGAAGGAGAACAATGACGAAGCCGATTACCCTGATCTCAAGCTGGATAACTGGTGATAATACTAGAATAAAAGGTAAAACTCGCAATTCTAGTAAATATCGATAACTTGTGAATAAATCCAAACGAAACCACAGCGATGCGCCCGTAGTTAAAGCTCGGATATTACTCGATAATCGGAACCTACCAATTGGCCGGAGATCAGGTTGATGCAGCCCTGCCAATCCGTACGAACTCGTGAAAGAAGAAAATATTGGCGAAGTCGCCGACTTGAAAGGTAAAGTACTGGTAAAAAGTAGAAGTTGTGTTTGTTGATTGATGTTGGTTCCCTTGCAAAGCCCTAGCGACTCCTATTTATACCCTGAAACTAAGACTCCTGGTCGATTATGACTTGTTACAACCTTATTTAAAACAGGAAAACTACTATATCTATAATAACTTTAAAAAGGAAACGGACTCCCGCAGAATCTTCCGCCGCCGCTTCCTAATCCAGTCAGAACTTCTTTAATTGCTTTTCGGCCGTCTTAGCATACCTCATTGACCAGCTTTTGACCAGGATCTTCTGGAATAATGCTATCCTATCGGTGTGGGCTGCGCCACCAATCGGCCGATTTTCGACTGTTACCCCGATCGGCCGATTCCTTACTGTAGCTCTCAGATCTCCTGCATCGGCCAATTTTCTTCCCCTGACGCCAATTCAATACGTGTCAAAATCTGGCGTCAACACCAACCTTCAAAGAACTCTGAGATTAAGCATGCTTGGCCTAGAGCAATTTCGGGATGGGTGACCGACCAGGAAATTCTTCCCAGGTTCGCACGAGTGAGGATAAAGTGTGCAGAAAAGATTTGTGTTGGTTTGTGAGGGCGGTCTATATCCTAGGAAGCAGCCAGATGTAAGCGGGCCCGGCCTCGGGGAGGCGGGACGTTGCAGAATGGTATCAGAGCCGACCCTCGCGGTTGCGCATACGGGTCGTGTGCGGGCATATTGCGCATGGCGCGATGAGCCCTTGTGGGACACACGGCATGGCATATGGCGCCGACACTGGATGTGCGGTCATGCACTAAGAGGGGACGTTCCTAGATACAGTACGGGTCAGTGTGCCGGCATATGTCGCATGGCGCGTGTGGGTCCAGATGGGACACACGGCATGGCATATGGCGCTGGCATTGGATGTATGGTCACGCCGTTGGACCGACGAAGACGTCGGGTCCTTTGAGAGGGGGTGTATGTGACACCTGGCCAAATTTGGATATGGCCCAGTAGTGGCCAATGAGTGCTACGTGCATATGTTTAGTACCACCTTGGTAGTTGAGCAAGGGTGGAGCCAACTTATAAGCCTTTGTCCTCCAGCCATAGCACCTTCAGGTTGACCCTTTTACACGAAGCGAGGACGAAAGTGTAAGGAGAGTGCTATGTGTATGCAGGCCCGCCCCTCGAAAGGGCTGGGCAGTGCGGCTTTGGAGGACGGGGTGTGACACAGAGAAGCTGAGGGATGAACACTTCAACAAGTATAGGCCTCTGGTCCCTCAAGGCAAGGCATGGCAGGTCAAATCAGTTGGCTAGCTAGCAGTAGGACCGGTCGGGTCAACTTTGGCGACCGGTCCGACCGGTGCTTCTGACCGATCAGATCGCCCTGAGCAACTGGTCAGACCGGTTGAGCCTAGTGCAGAGCAGCAAGCCAAATCAGCAGCTTCTATTTTGGTTACTCAGGATGATATAGCATCACTGGTTCCCTCAGCACAAGGGGATGAGGAGCTGGTGGATTATGAAGCATCTCCAGAACATAGCAACATGGAAATTAATGTTGTACGTGTATCTTCGGATTACTTTGTGGTACTGGAGGATGAAGTCACTCATCTCCAGTTTGGGCCTCATGATGCTGTGTTCCAAAAGCCTAAAGAATCGGATAACCATTTAAAAGCTCTCTACATGAGAGGACATAGGAATGGAAAACCGATTTCCCAGATTCTTGTTGATGGAGGGGCCATTGTAAATCCCATGCCCTATACGTTGTTGAAGAAGCTTGGCGGGAAGGACGAGGAGCTGATCAAGATGAACATGACGGTCAGCGGTGTGGGAGGAGGTGATCGCATCGGCGCCAAGGGGGTTGCTTCCATGGAATTGACCGTCGGGAGCAAGACGATCGCCACTGCCTTCTTCATCTCCGAGGTGCAAGGTAACTTCAGTTTAATCCTTGGACGTGATTGGATACATGCCAATCAGTGTGTGCCGTCTACCTTGCATCAGATTCTTATTTAGTGGATCGGTGATGAAATTGAAGTGGTGCATGGTGACACTTCATCTTTCGTTGCGACGACCGATTCCACTTCTATTGGTGCGCATGATAACATTAAATGTTTGAGGCTTGGATCTGTTCGATTACGAGTTGATCAGTTGCACTAAGGATGGTTTTGTTCCTGCTACATTAAAGCCGATGGAGAATCGGCTAACTCATTCGGTGTGATCAAGATGAGTCAAACAGATGGCTCAGGTGCAACCGGTCAGACGGATATGCCGGCCGGTCAGACTGGTCTTTCCCAGATCGGAGCACAGGTGCAACCGATCAGACCCGTGGGTCCGACCGATCAGACCGGCCTAATTCAGATTGGCTATAGTAGCGAATTGATCACTATCGGGCGCGTACCAACAATATGTGTGAAGCCATTGAAGAACTTGATGATATAGATAAGCTGGGCCAAGGTTTTACGTCGGCTGATCCTTTAGAGAAGGTAGATATTGGAGGTGGTATTATCCCTAGGCCTACTTTTGTAAACAAGAATTTATCGGCTGACTATAAAACCGATTTAATAAAGTTATTGAAGGAGTATGTGGATTGTTTTGTGTGGGATTATACTAAAATGTCTGGTTTGAGTCATGATTTAGTTGAGCATCGGTTTCCAATCAAAGCTGGTTTTAGACCTTACAAACAACCTACTAGGCGTTTCAATCCTATTATATATGACCGAATTAACGAAGAAATTAATCATTTATTAGATGCTGGTTTCATTGTCTTGTCGTTATGCTGATTGGATCTCTAATATTGTGCCTGTTGAGAAGAAAGATTCGGGAAAAATCAGAGTTTGCATTGATTTTAGAGATCTTAATAAAGCTACTCACAAAGATGAATATCCTATGCCGATAGCCGATATGTTGATTAATGAAGTTTCTGGGCATCGTATTGTTAGTTTTCTTGATGGTAATGCTGGCTACAATCAAATATTCATGGCCAAAGAAGATACGTCTAAAACGGCCTTTAGATGTCCGGGATTCGTTGGTTTGTTTGAGTGGGTTGTGATGACTTTTGGTTTGAAAAATGCCAGCGCAACTTATCAAAGGGCTATGAATTTGATTTTCCATGATTTACTTGGTGTCATCTTGGAGGTGTACATTGATGATATTGTTATTAAATCGGCTAGTTTAGATCATCATTTAGCTGATTTGAGACTTGCTCTTGAAAGAATGTGTCGGTATGGTTTGAAGATGAACCCACTCAAATGTGCTTTTGGTGTATCGGCTGGAAAGTTTCTTGGTTTCATTATTCATGAAGAAGGCATAGAGATTGATCCTAAGACAGTTGAAGCCATGAAGAAAGTTGAGGCTCCTACTTGTAAGAAAGACTTGCAGAAGTTTCTAGGCAAAGTGAATTTCTTGAGAAGATTTATATCTAACTTGTCTGCAAAGATTGATGCTTTTACTCCTATTCTTCGGCTAAAGAATGAGGCCGAATTTATTTGGGGGGCGAAACAGCAAGAAGCGTTCGAGCAGATCAAACAATATTTGTCTTCACCACCGGTACTAAGGGTGCCTAGGAGAGGGGTTCCTTTCAAGCTTTATGTGGCAGGAGAAGATAAAGTTATTGGGGCTGTTTTGACTCAAGAAGTTGAGGGCAAGGAGTATGTCATTACTTATATAAGCCGACGACTTATTGATGCGGAGACAAGGTATACCTTTATTGAAAATTTGTGTTTGTCTCTGTATTATGCTTGTACAAAGTTGAGACATTATCCACTATCTAGTACTTGTGTAGTAGTATGTCAAGCCGATGTGATCAAACATATGTTACATAAGCCGATTTTGAGTGGTAGAATCGGCAAGTGGGCCTATGCATTAGTTGAGTATGATTTGGCTTGTGAATCTTTGAGATCTATAAGAGGCCAGATCGTAGCAGATTTTATTGTTGAGCATCAGATTAATGATGAGCATGATTTAGAAGTCGGCTATGTTACTTGCACTCCATGGAAGCTGTATTTTGATGGATCGGTTTGTGATGAGGGTCAAGGAATTGGTGTTGTTCTTGTTTCCCCGAACGGTGATGTTTTTGAACTTTTAAACTGATTGGAAGAGACTTGTACAAATAATCAAGTTGAATATGAAGCACTTCTATTTGGTTTGGAATCTTTACAATCCATGGGCGTGAAACATGTTGAAGCCTTTGGTGATTCACTTGTGGTGGTGCAGCAGGTATCCAAGGTATGCCAATGTTATAATGGTTCTCTAAATGCATATCTTGATAGGTGCCTTGATATCATCTCTTGCTTTGATGAATTTGTAATAAGACATATACCAAGGGAAGAGAATGGACAGGCTAACGCTCTGGCTCAGCAAGCATCTGGTTATGTTGTTGTGAAAAAATATTTTCACCTTCGAAAGCCGATGCGAGCAAGGGCTGAAGTGCAAGCTCTGGACCAACCGGTCCGACCGGTTACAGAAACCGGTCTGACCGTCCAGACCGGTCTGATCCGTCATGTGACCTGTCTGACCGCCTAGGCTGCTGGAGAAAGTAATTCGGCCGAGAAAATTGATTCAATTGCCAAGGCCGAAAATCAGGACTCGAGGATTCCTATTATTGCTTATTTAAAGAATCCTGGTCGTGGTGCAGATAGGAATATTCAGCGTATATTATTTAAATATACATTGATCGACGATGAGCTTTATCGTCAGACCGCCGAGACTTACTTCTCAAATGTTTAGACTCGGATCAGGCTAAAGTTTCTATAGGGGAGGTCCATGAAGGTATCTGTGGTACACATCAATCAGCTCCTAAAATGAAGTGGTTGCTTAGAAGAGCCGGTTTCTATTGGCCTAGCATGATGTTTGATTGTTTCAAGTATTATAAAGGGTGTGAAGAATGTCAGCGGTTTGGTATCTTACAATTGGTTCCTGTTGTGTTGATACATCCTATTATTAAACCATGGCCGTTCCGAGGATGGGGGTTGGATTTTATTGGTCAGATTAATCCTCCGTCTTCAAAGGGGCATCGCTTCGTGTTAGTTGCTATGGATTATTTTACTAAGTGGACCAAAGTGGTTCCTTTGAAGAAAATGACACGTAAAGAGGTGATTGAGTTTATTACAGAGCATATTATTCATAGATTCGGTATTCCTCAAACTTTGACAACGGATCAAGGTTCTTCATTTGTGTCAAAGGAGGTACGCGTGTTCACCGAATCTTACAAGATTAAGTTGCTCAATTCATCTCCATATTATGCTCAGGCCAATGGCCAGGCCGAGTCAAGTAATAAGATTTTGATCAAACTTATTAAGAAGAAAATAGAGGAAAATTGTCGGAGTCTTGGTTGCGCAGGGCGTAGCTATGGCTTGTGGGAGGATGGGGTCGGACCTCTCGGCGGCGGCGCGATGAGAACGCCGTCGTGGTAGATGACGGCGCGTGCAACTGGCGACAAGGAACGAGCGACAGGAAGCGAATGTGGGAGCGGGGGACTCAGGTTGGACGCCAGGAGATCCAAATGATCTCCAGCATAACTGCATTGGTTCCAGGTTTAGGCCTTTATGGCCAAATTACACAACTGACGTACAGATTACAAATTCAAACTAAAGATACGAATGAAAGGTACAACTGCTCTACTCGCAACGCCTCCGCTGGTAGACATTGCCGTACATAACATCTCTCCCCTCCCCGGGAACAGCTCGTCCGCGAGCTGGAGTGAGGGGTAAGCTGCGGGGAAATAATCTACCTGCTCCCATGTAGCTTCAGCATCTGGTAGACCGGCCCACTTGATCAAGACATGCCAGCTGCCGCGGCGCAATTGGGAGCGCAAGACGCGTTCAGGTTCTGGAACTGCACGACCATTACGTAGTGGGGGAAGAGCTGGAGGTGACTGAGGAGGTGTTCCATGGAACGGCTTCAGGACTCCCACATGAAAAACATCATAGGATTCGTGCGCCGTCTGGTAGTTGCAGTCGGTAAGCCAGTTCGCCAATGCGGTCTAGGACTTGGAATGGTCCTGCATACCTTGCACTGAGCTTGTTACGAGTGCCCGGAAGTAGTGACTGCATAGGGCGATGTAGCACACGAAACCAAACCCAGTGGCCAATTGAGAACTCCAGTGGTCGATGGTGGGCGTCGTAGTATTTTTTTGCATAGGACTGTGCTTGCTGGAGACGCTCCCTGACATCTCTGATGAACTCATCGCGATCTTGGAGCAACTGGTCGGCCGTTGTGGTGCGAGCTGACGCTGGAGTGTATGGCAGCAGTTGTGGGGGAGGTCGGCCATACACGACTTGGAATGGTGTGAGGCGGAGTGCTGAGTGGTAGCTGGAATTATAACAGAACTCTGCCCACGGTAACCAATCAAGCCAAGTACGAGGGCGATCACCGGTGAGACATCTTAAGTACATAGCAATCGTTTTGTTCACAATTTCTGATTGGCCGTTAGTTTGCGGGTGGAAAGCTGTGCTCAACCGAAGCTTGATGCCTGCTAGCTTGAACAGATCACGCCATACATGGCTAGTAAAGACTGGATCACCATCACTGACAATGGAAGTAGGATAACCATGCAGACGCACAATTTTGTTGAAGAATGCTCTTGCCACTGTGGATGCTGTGTAGGGGTGGCTGATGGCAATAAAATGAGCATACATTGAATGTCGATCCACCACTGTCAGGATAACACTCTTGCCATGCACTTTGGGTAGGCCTTCTACAAAGTCAATTGAGATATCAGACCAGATAGAGTGAGGAACCTCTAAAGGCTGCAATAAGCCGGCTGGCTGCAGGGTCTCTGTCTTGTTGCGTTTACAAACTGCACAAGCTTTCACGAAATTACGGACCACTGCCCGATCCTGATCAATGATGAAGTCCTTGCGTAATCTATAAAGTGTTTTCTGTACACCTTCATGGCCAGTGGCGTGTGCCATTTGCAAAACAGATTCCAAGTGATCTGATGAAGTCGGAATGAACACCCTGGAGCCTTTCTTGATTAAGCCATCGTGCACTGTCCAGTCAGTCCCTCTGGTTGTGGTGATTGAATCGCGGAGCTCCCTCTATGTTGGGTTTGACTGTAATTCATCTCGGAGTTCAGTAAATAAGTGAAAGGAGGGAGAGGAGATCACTGCCAACTCCATTTCAGGCTGTGCGCGGCGGGAGAGCGCATCAGCTACTGTGTTGAGGCGCCCCGGCCTATATTCCACGGTGAAATCATATCCAAAAAGTTTGCTGATCCATTGGTGTTGAGGAACTGTGGAAAGTCGCTGGTCTAGCATAAATTTGAGGGAATAATGGTCTCTGTGAACTGAGAACCGACGACCCCATAGATACGGGCGCCAATGTCTACAGCTTGCACTAATTCAATTAGCTCACGTTCATAGGCTGCAATTTTGAGGTGGCGAGTGGCAAATGGCTTACTGAAAAATGCCAGGGGTCCATCACCCTGGTGCAGCACAGCACCAAAACCCGTTCCTGAGGCATCACTGTCAACCATGAATGGCTTGTTGAAATTGGGAAGGTGTAGAACAGGAGCTGTGGAAAGCGCTTGTTTCAGTGCGATGAAGGCAGCAGTGGCCTGATCAGTCCACAGAAAACCCTCTTTGCGGAGTAGCTGTGTCAATGGTGCAGCTAGAGTACCAAAGTCTTTGACAAATCTTCGATAATATCCCGCGAGACCAAGGAATCCACGTAGAGCTTTAGTTGATGTGGGTTGTGGCCATGTTGTAACTGCTGCGATTTTGTCACTGTCCATAGCTACACCAGACTGGGAGATGACATGGCCTAGATAATGCACTGAATCTGTAGCAAAAGCACACTTGGATCTCTTAACATGAAGATTATTAGCTTGCAAGGCCGAGAGGACAGCTCTGATGTGCTGCAAGTGTTCCGAGTAAGACTGACTATAAATAAAGATGTCGTCAAAGAATACAAAGACACACTTAGCGCAGGAATGGCTGTAGGACAGAGTTCATGAGGCTTTGAAATGTGGCAGGGGCGTTTGTTAACCCAAATGGCATAACTAAGAACTTGAAGTGACCATGGTGAGTTCTAAATGCTGTTTTCTCCACATCATTGGGGTGTACACGCACCTGATGGTAGCCAGCCCTTAAGTCAAGCTTTGTGAAAAATTTAGCACCATGAAGTTCATCAAGTAGTTCTTCGACGATTAGTATGGGAAATTTGTCTTTAACTGTAGAGTCATTGAGTGCTCTATAATCAACACAAAACCGCCAAGTGCCGTCTTGTTTCTTGACGAGGAGAACGGGTGCTGAAAATGGAGAAGTGCTGGGTCCAATTATGCCCTGTTCTAGCATGGTGGCACACTGGGTCTCGAGTTCATCTTTCTGCATTTGTGGGTATCGGTATGGTCTGACGGCCACGTGTGGTGTGTTGGGCAGCAGATGAATTCTGTGGTCACAAGCACGTGCAGGTGGCAGACTTGTTGGTGGAGCAAATACATCCTTAAATGAAAGAAGCAATCTTTCTAATAATTCTGGCTCGGCAGAACCAATAGAATGTAGGCGACCAGTAGGTGGGATGTCTGTTCTCGTGGATCCAATACCTTTCCAAAGTACACGGTGCCCCTGTTGCCAGAAAGCCATGCATAAATCATCAAAATCCCATAAAATTGGCCCCAAAGTGCGCAAGAAAGAGACACCCAAAACCATGTCATAACAGTCGAGAGGAATGGTGTAGCAATCCACTGAAAAATACTCCTTTCCAATTTGAAGTGCCACATTACGTGCCAGCCCCCTACATGCCACACGATCTCCATTTGCTACCACCATATTCATACCTTTACTGTCTTGGAACTGGAGGCCAATAGCATGTGCAGCCTCAGCACTAACAAAGTTGTGAGTCGATCCTGAATCCAGAAGTGCTGTTAACTCTTGATTTCCCACTGAAACTCGAAGCTGCATGGTGTCCTCTATTCTAATTCCTGTAATGGCATGCAGAGAAATTAAGGGTTGCATATGCTCAGCTTCCTGTATTTCAGCGGATTGGGGTTCATCTTCATCAAAATCACAAACTTCGAGATAAAAGAGGCTCTGACATTTGTGGCCGCGAACGTATTGTTTATCACAATTATAACAGAGGCCTTATCGGCGCCTTTCGGCCATTTCAGAAGGTGAGAGCTTCTTGAATGGGCGTGGTGGCACTGCAGCAGGTGCTTGTGTTGGCTGAGCAGACACCATGGACGTTGATGTGGGCACTATCTGGGTTGTCCTGGGCATCGGCCGGGTCGAGCGTGACACCGTGGAGGACGAAAGCGACAGTGAACGGCGTTCAAACGCTCGGGCCAATGCCATTGCTCTCTGAAGATCTGTAGGGGCTTGCAGTTCGACATCTGTGCGTAATGGCTCAGGTAATCCTCCAGTGAAAAGCTGAACCTGCTGGGCCGGAGTGAGATAACCGGCGTGAGCCATACGGGTTTGAAAATTCTCCTGGTAGTCGGACACTGAAGTGCGGAACAGAAGTCGAGCCAACTCAGACAGATGATTTGTGCCAAGGGGAGGGCCAAATCGCTGCAGGCAGTGTGAACAAAACATTGGCCAGGAAATGGCTGCAATATCGCCGGCATCACGCTCCAACATGAAAAACCAATGCTGAGCGACGCCAGTCATGTGGAAAGATGCTAACCAAACTTTATCTGCTTCTCTAGTACGTTGAGCTCGAAAGAAGTGTTCACAACGATTGAGCCAACCAAGAGGATCATCTTTACCGTCAAAGGTTGGGAAGGACAACTTGTAGTAGAGTGGAACGCCCAGGGTCTCGTTGCGTTCCTCAACTTGATCAACAGGAGGTGATGGAGAAGCGGCGAATGGTGGAATGACTGATGGGGAAGATGGAAACTGGATCTGGGTGATAGGTACATGGAGTGGCGCTGCCGACGTGTGCACGATGGTAGGTGGGGAAGATTGCACCGCGGTATACCACCGAAGCCTGGCAGGTCATATGGCAACGACTGGGAAGGATGATGACGCGAACTGGACGCCAGGGCACCGGCAGACAGCGATGAGATCCTGCCGTTTTTGGCCGGTCCGCAGTCCTCCACGGCGGAAAGGCGCGTGGCGAACTACCCGATCTGTCGCTGCAATCCATAGATCGCCGATGTCAGGGTGTCAATGGTTGCCAAAGGAACGTGGGCGTTGATGGCTGATGGTGGCGTGGTGGATAGTGGAGCGCCGGTGGTGGCCGGCACGCCAGACGTGACGGCTGCGGAAACTCCAGAGATCGGAGCTGACATAGTTGATACCTAATTGTCAGAGTCTTGATTGCGCAGGGCGTAGCTATGGCTTGTGGGAGGATGGGTCGGACCTCTCGACGGCGGCGCAATGAGAACGCCGTCATGGAAGACGACGGCGTGTGCAACTGGCGACAAGGAACGAGCGACAGGAAGCGAACGTGGGAGCGGGGGACTCATGTTGGACGCTAGGAGATCCAAATGATCTCCAGCATAACTGCATTAGCTCCAAGTTTAGGCCTTTATGACCAAATTACACAACTGACATACAGATTACAAATTCAAACTAAAGATACAAATGAAAGGTACAACTGCTCTACTCACGACGCCTCCGCTAGTAGACATCGCCGTACATAACAAAAATCCTAAGAGATGGCATGAAGTGTTGTCCAAAGCATTATGGGCTCATCGTATATCTAGGCATGGTGCTACTAAAGTTACTCCTTTTGAGCTTGTGTATGGTCAGGAGACCGTTTTGCCCGTTGAGAGGAATCTGGACGCTTATAGATTGGCTAAACAAAATGCTCTTTCTGCTCTTGATTACCATAATTTGATGATGATGGATAATATTAATAAAGTGACCGACAAGCGATTGAGGGCTTTAAAGGAGATTGAGAAGGATAAGCTTCGGGTGGCTAAAGCTTACAACAAGAAGGTAAAGGGTAAATCTTTTCAGGTTGGTGAGCTGGTTTGGAAGACAATTCTGCCTCTTGGAGTGAAAAGCAATAAGTTTGGCAAATGGTCGCCAAGTTGGAAAGGTCCGTACAAAATTATCAAAGTTATCTTCGGGAATTCATATATGTTGGAAACGCTGCAAGGAGATCGTTTACCTAGGGCTATTAATGGAAGATACTTGAAGAAGTATTATCCCAGCGTATGGCAAGTCGCTTAAACATGAAGATGGCCGATGTATGAGTATCACCCTTAGTATTAATTTTAGACAAGTATGTTCTGTGCGCGATGTAATACTTGTAATATATTCTAGTTGCTTTTTGGTTCGGTCGGCCGCAACCCCCGCCAAATTTGATTGTCAACATATGCCCCTCTGTCCGACCGGTGGGGCCGACCGGTCATACCGGTCTGGCCAGTTGTAATTCGAGTATATTTTTTTTAGGTGGGGTTCCTTTTGTAAATCAACTCATGTTGAGGTAGGTCTTCCCCAGCCTATAAATATAAAGGCTAAGGCCGATTGAGGATTATTCCCAATCGAATCAACACAATTTGTCATTTACTTTGTCTCTCAAATCCTAGCTCTTCCAAACCCTAATTGATGTTATTCGGTCATCTCTACGGCGTTCGAGGGCGTTTTGAGTGGCCTGCCGACCTCAGAGCAATCCTAGATCTTCACGCTCCGACGGGGTCCCTCCCGAGCTTGAGGTTTTAGGTCTTTACGGCGCTTCCTGTCTAACTGGTTTGACTGGTTGCCCTGGCCGGTCTGACCGGTCAGCGCGCAGGGAGCTCGTTGGTGCTGATCGTATTGACGATCTACGCGTTCTAGCGCGTCTGAGTGTGTTTGGCATGATTCAGTGTAATGATTTTTCCTCTTGCTTCCTTTTTTCGATTTCATTTGCACCTAGTAAGTTTGAGGAGAAATACAAAACATAACATTTGTAGTCTGTAGTGCTACAAATGGTATATTTGGCTCATGTGTATCTGTAGTCCTACAACTTTAACAACTGAACGGGAATGCACATGATATGAGCATATACTTCCGTTACAAAACAAGTTCAGCAAGAGGGAAGTGTATCATTTAGCAACCGTGAAACAACCAACAGCGGACCTTCTTGTAAACCATATCGAATTTCCGGCTGACTACCTCGAAGATGGTGCGACAACATCGCGCCCAAGGTTTTCTAGTTATATATGTTCGAAATTTTACATGGTTGTGACGAATTTTTGATAATTTCACAAATCTTGATACTAAATAATAGGACTTTGAGGCCACCACACTAAAATTCATCTCTCTACTTGCTTAATAAAGCACCTTTATTACACCTAGCCAAATATTTGACATATGCAATACAATATAGTTCAATGCACAATTTGATAACACAAGTTTCACAACTATAAAATTCTCCGACAATTCTGTATACAAGTATAAAGTAACCAAATGTAAAATATTCACCGAGTTAGTAAATCTACACTTGAGAGTTGCAATTCGAACGGGATTGAGATGGAATCAGGCAAGGCTAAGCAATCCCTGACAATTGAAACACACGCCAACGGACTATGGATACACTAACGAATAACTGAATCGGTGAATCTGAACTTGTAGTAATTTGCAATTCGAAAACCGGATTGAGATGGAGTAGGGTACACACTAGTCACCTGTCATCGTGAGAGGATTTCCCGATCGGGGAATGCTCGAGTGCCGCGGTGCCGGCATCGTCCGTCGGGACCCGACGTGGGCTGGCGATGTCGGGAGTCGGCAGGTCGCCGGCCGGGGCGTTGCACGGCAGCGGCAAGACGCTGGCGGCCAGTGCTAGGGCTCGGCCGTTTGGGCGTCGTGGGGACTGGCGTCGAGTTCAGGCGGCGCCTCCTGGACAGATCAACGACAGAAGATGGAGAATGGCGGGACTGCAGATTGGCTGGCGGCGGCCAAGTCGCGGACGGACGGTGTGTCATCGTCGATCGGTGGCTTCGCGGGTCGCGGCTTGACGTGAGAGCATCTCCAAGAGCGGCCAAGACATGTTCCAAAACAACTGCTATGGGAATTAACGTGAAAATCTCTACTCCAACAGTCGCCCAAACCTGTTCCCAATATTCCCGCGCGTCCAAAGCCAGCGGTCAACTGAGCCAGATTTCTGCCGCTCTAGTATGTTCCCAATCGCTGATTCCCGTTAAAATCGAGATCCTCCTACACCGAGGTTGTCGCTGCGCACGTCAATTTTTAGATTGTTGCGCCCTTTTGAAGATCAGCAGGCCGCCGTGGCCTGGTGGAGATGCTGGCGCGCTGGCGCCGCCGGCGGTCATTGAGTCCATGACGGTGCCTGCTGTCGTCAGTGACTTCGGGGCTTTGTTCGTCGAGTCAACAATGCAGGATCCGTCTATCGTGTCAAGAGCATCGCCTCCGTTCGTGCAGTCTAGGGTGCTGCCTTCTTCTGTCCAGTTAATGGAGTTGTCTCCGATGGTGCAAGACTCCAAGGTGAGGAGACTGTAATTCTAAGGAAAAAAAATGCGAGAGGAAGATCTCCCGTGATTTTTTTAAAGAACAGGTCTCATGAATTGGCAGAACTCAAGTTTTTTCGACCAATTTTTGAGAACTGTTGGGTGGGAAGATTTTTTATCCTCCCAACAATTTTTAGCAAGGTTCTAAAATTAAATTTTTTGGACTTTATTTTTGGGCACTTTTGGAGATGCTCTGACCAGGCCCATCTATGTCGGCCTGTTGGATCAATTCTTCATTTTGGGCTGGGAAAGCGAAGTAAAAAAGCATTTGGGCCGAAATCCAGGGTAGACCTACGGCAGCAGCAGCCTGGCCAAGGTTCTCGGCTGCAACATTTGCCTAGGCTAGCTGCAGCCAATCATATTCATTGTTGCCGTTTGTGTAGGAGGAAACCATTATCAAAGCATGTATCATTTGTACTCTAGTTTATTATAAAAAATTCAACATGTAGCCAAAGTCTTAAGGAAGGCATATGTGCTTAATCACTACTAGATTCTGGGTGTTTGCCGTGTGCCTGAGGCACATGGCAAAGGCCCAGAAACACACGGCAAAGTCTTTGCCGTCGGGCGCCCACGGCAAAGCGCCGACGACAATTAGGCCCGACGGAAAAGAGGACTTTGTCGTGTGCCCTTTACCGAGCACACGGCAAACACATTTACCGTATCTTTTGGACAGCACACGGCAAAAAAAGGTAACAAACGGCGGCCCAGTATTGACGGCGGCAGCCAACGGCGCGTGGGCCGGCTTTGCCGTGTGCTACACGTTAGGCGTGTGTCTGCCCACCAAGCACACGGCAAACATGGGTATCTTTGCCGTGTGCCTGGTTTAGCACACGGCAAAGTGCCGCACACCTTGTCAGTTATGGTCACTTTGCCGTGTGTCCCGGCCATTGCACACGGCAAAGTGACCAAATATTTTCTGATTTTTCTATTTTTTGCGTTTAAAGTTCCCCACTCAAACAAATATAACAAATATCATATATATATATATCTCCATAAGCATCACAAGTACAAAGTTCAGAAGTAGCAAGTTCACAAGTACAAGTTCAAAAGTAGCACAAGTTCACAAATGCAAAGTACGTGAAGTCTATCACTGAGGTGCTGGGTCGAACGGCGGTGGAGGCGGGTAGAACTGCTGCGCGGGGAACGTCGGTGAGAGGCCGTGCGACAAGTCTGGAGTATTCGATGCCGCCAAAAGGAACTGCTGTGCTGGGAACGACAGAAAGGAGAATATTTTGCATTTGAGATATGAATCAAGTTCTCTAAGTTTTCAGCTGAAACATTCAAATCGAAGTCTCTACATTCTCTATGTCTGTAATACTTGAAACGAATCTATAAGGTTGTCAAGTGGCTCACAGGAGGAGTTGCAGGAGGCGGAGCTGGAGGGAACACGATCGGTGGTAGGGGTTGACCCATCTGAACAGAAAGACCTCGAATGTAAGCATACATCTGAGCCATCTGCTGCTGAACCTCGGCCTGCTGCTTCACTGTCTCCTCCTCCCGTAACCTCCGCTCTTCGGCTAGCGCCGCCTGGAGTGCCGCCGCTTGCGCCTCCAGCTGGGCCTACAAATTTCATCCCAATGTTACAATGAGCAAACACATGTACAAATTTAATGAACCATGAATAAATCGGAAATAACCTGAAGCTCCTGCACTTGGAGCTGTGCCGCGGATAGCCGTGGGTGTATGGCCGGGCTACTGCTCGTGCTCCTTGCTCGAACCTGTGCGAGAGTGGGAGTACTGGCCGTGTCTAGAGTGTTGTCGCCTATATAGTACCGGCCATGCTTCTTGCCTCCTCCCACCCTCATGATGAGCTCTCCATCAAGGTTATGCGTGCTCGGATCCCACTCTGGCCCATGGACCTTCCTTTCCGCCTCTGTGTACATGTTGATGCGGTTGTGGATGGAGGGATTGGTGTACGCCGAGGGTGGGTCGTCCGGGTTGTAGGTGACCTCGGACGCTTTGCCCTTGTGGGCCCGAACCCATCCCATTAATTGGGAGCACTCGGCACCTTCATGTGCCTGGGACTGCGAAAAAATAGCAAGTGGATTACAAATTATATAATGCCGTGTTGAGCGTTAGAATAAAGAAATGAATCCACATACCCATTTCTCCCTTTATTCATCGTTGCTAAGGCTGCCTTGATGGTGTGCTGGAACTGGCATCAGCAAACGCCGCTCTCGGCCAGCGTTGTGCTTCTCCTCCCACTCGGGTGTGAACCACTTGTCCACTATGCGTTCCGAGCATGTGGAATCTTTGCGGCACCACCACGCAGGCACCTACACGTGATCAATTTGATGACATGTAGATCAAATTAAGCGATGTACTTAATCTAAGAATAAATCCAAATTTACCTCCAAGTATTGCTCCCGGGTCAGCTTCGAATTTCTTGCGGCTTCTTTTTTGATCTTCTGGCCCAGGAGCAAAGCGTTGTAGTTGATGACACACTGAACTTGCGTCTCGTAATGCATGTCCTTCACCAGCTTGATGCATCGAGTGTGAGCCACAACCGCTGCCCGTTCCTCGTAACCTTCCTCATACCTGAAAAAATCCTGCATATAAACACAATATATCCAATCATTATTACAAAAATGTCGAATGAATGCGATGTATTGAGCATTGTAGTGCGAGAAAGACTTACCCACAGCTCGGCCTTCACCCGCTCTGCCTTGTTGGCGAAACACCTATTTTCCCAATCAAGATGATCGGGGGCGATGACGTAGTGCTCCCACGTCCAGGCCGGCTCGTACCTTCCAGGAATGTGGACCAGGCCTGGGATGTGCTCCCTGCACAACAGACCAAGGATGCCGTTGACCTTGCGTTTGTGAACACCGGGCGTGACTACTCTCCAACTCCTACCAAAAGTGATTAAGAGAAAATATTAGTTTCTATTATGATTTTCAAGTTATGAAAAATGAAAAAGTATTAAAGTTACTTACGCCGGCCTAGAGGGTCGAATCATCGGGCGTCCGGCAAGAGGTATAGGCCTGTCTAGGAGTCGTGAGGGACCTCGCAACCACACAGCCGGCGTACCCCCCCCCCCCCCCCCCCCCGCCCGTCGTGTCCTCCTCCTCCTCCTCCTCAGACGAAGGCGGCTCTACAGGGGTCGTCTCGCTCGACCCTTCTTCCCTGGACCCTTGGGGCCACCCTTCCCTCGACCCTTGCTTCGGGCACCCCTAGGGACGGATCCCTCAGCTCCATCATTACTTGGCACGCTCCTTCTAAAAATGGACGCGCATTTCCATGCAATTCCGCCGCCCACCATCGTTCAATCACCTGCAATTAAAAATAGTAAACTAATAAGCACGTATTAAGAAAACATAATTACAAAGAGAAGCAATATAAATGAGACATTATTAGAAACCAACATGATATTACAAATAATAATTAGAAAGTAACATGGTATAACCAAAACATGCTTAGAAAGAGAAGTAAAATAAACAAGACATAAAAAGAAACTAACATGTATTAGAAGTAATTATCTTGGTCGGGATTAGCTGGATCATAAGTCTCATCATCACTATCATGCATGTCGAAATAATCAGGCCCGTGCTCCAAAGGAGGAGTGTCATCGTCATCATCCCCCAGTTGTAATCGCTCAAGTAATTCTAAGTCCTTCGCGTTTTGAACCTCATCTCCATCGTCCTTGTCTTCAACCATTTCATCAACGTCTACCTCCATTTCGACTAAGCCGGTTAAGTCTATCTCAAAATGCCCATGTAGCCCATCTTCTTGAAAGAAATCATTGTCATATGTGTTTTGATCTATGTTGTAATCTTTATTGTTTGAGACAGGTAGTTTACCATGTGGCGATACCTTATACACAATGTCCCAACCATTAAGATGTTCGTCAGTTTTGCACGGATATGAGAAATAATAAACTTGTGTGGCTTGTTGAGCCATGATATAGACATCGTCTCCTGCATAGACGGATGACTGTCGAATTTCGACTAGTCCAAGATTAGGGGTCTGTCGCACTTTTTTAGGATCAAACCAATGGCATTTGAATATGACGGGCTTAAGAGGTTTGCAACCATGAAACGTGAGTTCATATATTTCTTCAATTCTTCCATAATACTCGACCCCATCATGGGCTGTCGTACAAACTCCGTTATTTGTGGTTCTTTGATTGGGCCGACTATGCTCATGGCTTTTTGTGTGAAAGCGATATCCATTCACGTCATAGCCAGAGTACGACATGACCCTATAGGCACAACCATTGGCAACCTGTCTGTGACAACCCTGGTAATTAAAATTTCAAAATCAATGTCTTTGGCCTAACTCCATGTTTTAAACCAACTAATGAGAGGGTGGAAAGAATTAAAACGGGTACAGTTGGAATTCAAATTTAATTTGGGCACATTGGACACATTTGAAACTTTTAAAATAACTTTAAAACCATAAGCCAAATGAGATTTTGCCTGAAACCAAAGTGGTAGAACTTTTTATTTTGAACAACTTTCGTGTTCAAAAGTTTTTGAAATTCAAATCAGAAAGGGGAGAAAACGCCCTGTTTGCACCCAGCCCCCTAAACTTTTTCGAATTTTTGCATTTCGGTCCCTGGCGTCTCCCCCTCTGCTCTGCCGCGCCGCGCGCGCTCGCCCGCCCGCCGCGCGCCAGGTGGCCGGCGTCGCCTGACCGGCGCGAAGCGCCAGGCCAGTGGCCGCCGCACCACCCCGCCACGGCCGGCTTTGCCCCGCCCCGACGCCGCGCGGCCAGTCCCCGCCCGCGCGTGCGCTGCCGCGCCCAGGCCGCCGCCCGCTCGCCCCGTGGCCGCGCTCCGCCGTGCCGCCCCGGCCCCCGCGCCCCACCAGTCGTCGCGCCCGCCCTCCGCCCGAGCCGCTGCCGCTGCTGCTTCCCCACTCCGCGCCCGGCACTATCTCCTCGCGCCCACGCCAGTATCTCGGCCGCCCAGTCGCCGCGCCCGCTCGCCGCACGCCGCGCCGGCGTTCTGCCGCCGCCCGCCGCGCCCAGTGCACGCCGCTGCCGTGCCCCGCCCCGCGCGTCGCCCAGGCATCTCCACGCCCCCTCCTGTCCCTATAAAAGCGCCACCGCGGCCACGCGCGCGAGCCCCCGGCCACCAGAACACCTCGCCGTCGCCATCGCCGCCGCCGAGCACCACCCGCCCGTGGACAGCCCACTGCCGCCGCCCACTGCCCAAACTGAGCACCCAGCCACCACTACATCACCTCACCGCAGCTCGCCGACCCACCCAACGCCACCCAGAGCCACCGGAGCACCGCCGCCCGCGCTGCCGTCGCCGCCGCCGCCCCTGCTCGCCGTGGACAGCACGACCCCGACCCCCTCCGTCCAAGCCGAGCCCCGGAGTAGCTTCCCCACGCACCACTGAAGCTCACCGACCGGACCACGCCGCCCCAAGCCCGCCGGAGCACCGCCGTCGACGCGAGCCGCGCCGCCGCCGCCTCTGCTCCAACGCCGGCGAGCCCTTCCCGGCCGTCCCCCACCTGAACAACACCCCCACAAGGTAGCCCTCGCACCCCTGAACCTTCCCCGACCCCCGCCCCTCGCCGCCGGCGAGCCCCCTCGCCGGAATTTCGGCCGGCCGCCGCACCCGAGCCGCCGAGGACCCAATTGCAAGGATTTAAATCTTTAGAAGGGTCTGAGCGCAAGATTCAAGGACCTAGTTGTAAAATAAAATTTCAAACCTAGATTCAAATTCAGTGAACTTGTAAAATTCGTATAAAATCGTAAGAAAATTCAGAAAAATGCAAACTCAACTGTTCTGGAATCCTCAGAACAAACTCTACCACTTTTGTTACAAAAATTTTCTCAGAATCTCAAAATATTTTGCTCTACATTAAATAGAAGCTTTAATGGACATATTTTATACCCACTGTTCTAGAACAATGCTGACCCTAAATTTTGGGCAGTGAACTAGTTGCTGGATGATTAGGACTGTGTAAAAAGATCAGACCCAAATTCCATCTCTAGCTCTGCTGTTTGTTAAACTTAGTTTTAATGCATGTGTAAATGGAATGTTTTATCCCTGTAGTTAGGTGGTGAGTCACCCATTGAAATTTTTCCTATGCTAATGTATTGGTAACTAGAAGCCAGAGAAAAATTAGGAGACTTTTTATCTCACAGTAACCTATTTATTTGAATTATGTGCTAATAACATACATTAAATCAAGAAAATAGTATCTTAGCTTGGAAAATCCCCAAATTATTACTGGGAGTTACACTAGGGTAGTGGTTGCTGTGTAAAAAGTTTCATGGACAAAAACCCTGAGTAGGGTCCTGTAAAAATGAATCTTTAAAAGGCCTAGGTGTAGAATGTCATATTTTCTATGCTCTAAATACTGCATGATAAATCCTACAAAAATTACAGTAGCTTCTGCATGCTCAAGTGAGAGCTCTGTAAAAATCTTAGCCACAATTGTTGCACCAATTGATCTGTACAAAAAGAACAAATATCTAACAGCAACAATGTAATACATTTTTCAGAAGTAATCTGTTACATAAAATTGGCTGAAAATTTTACAGTAAGCACACCTCTCCTTGATGTGCCTAAATCCAAAATTTCATGACCAGAAACTATCCCTTGTAGTAATTACTCTCAAATCGTAATCAAGTGCCATTTTCCACGACTTAAACGTGTGCACTCATGTAGAATCGACGACTCTCGCCAACGGAACCTACGAGCTGGTGCCCGCGTCCGAGAGTGAGCAGCGCGAAGCTCAAGCAAATCTAACTGAAGCTTTTGAAGACCCGAGCCCAAGTTCGGAAGATCCCAAAGCGAACTGCGAAGGCAAGCCCCGGAGCATAACCCATTCTTTCCGAAATTATGCAACTCATTACTCCTTGCTTGTGCATTAAGTTTATAGGAGTTGGATGAAAACTTAGTTGCATGATATCAGGAACCCTTGCTTGGAAAACTAGATGTAAGGTTCGATAGAATGCTGTGCTAATAGGACTCCGGTAAAAGTCGAGTGATTCCCTGTCACTCGCGAGAAAATAGGAGTTGAATGACTACTACACGCTGCAATCATAAGGACACGGACGGGTTACGTAACGATGGTTACGATTGAGGCCCGTCTGTCTAGTGAAAAATGCTAAGGCCGCAGGGTGTGGTAGTGATGGTTAAGTCTTTGAACGTACTAAACACATGCCGAGATTATGGGAATCGGTAAGCTTAAGTACCTGATTGGCCCGGCAAGGGGACGGCATCCTACCCTTTGAACTTCGGTCCCATGTGCATATGGCGAGTGCAGAGAGTGGTCACGACCCGGCGCCGAACCGTGGCGTGGAGCTCTCGTACTCTCGGAGGGTAGCCCCGATCCACGACCCGGAAAGAAAGGGGAAAAGTTGCACGTGTGACTCTAGGGAGTAACCACGTGACGTGTGTTTGGGTTTCCCTTGCAAGGTTAAGAAATTCGATTCGAATCGTCCGTTTCTCACGGCTATTGAGACTGCTTAACCATTTTTACCCACAGAGTAAGAAGAGGAACAATGATGATGAATGAACTGGTTGGATGGAAAAATTTAATGCTTCACCATGTATGCTTCTAGCTAGCTGCTTATCTAGAATGGCTAACGAAACTAGAATCTTGAGCTAAAAGTTGAAAGTAAGGACCCACTTGTAGATGCTTTTCGGCAAAATGAACCCCCGAGCCAAAAAGCCTTGCATGTCTAGAGTCGGTGGAGTAGTTCCCACTACACGGGTAAGTCTTGCTGAGTATTAGTATACTCAGTCTTGCTTGTGACTCGTTTTCAGGTGAGCCCTTTGAAGACATGGTTGCTAGCCTGACTTGGCCCCGCACTCTTCCCCCTGGTTGGTCGGTGGAATGGGATGCGCCCCCGTCCAACGGAGATAAGGCCGAGTGATGTCTCGTACGGGCTTCATCGAGACATCCTGTATCGTCGAGTAGATTCCGTTGTTTATTTCCGCTGCAATTTAACTCTGAAGAACTTATTTATGTTAATTGAAGTACTTGTTTTCTAAACTCAGAACTAGGTCTGTAATATTTACTTATGCTAATGATGTAATATTTGCTGGAATGTGGTATTCTCTGGGCTCATCGTCGCATGAGCATTTGTATGTACGGCGCTCGATCCGTTCACCGTGGTTGTATCGGGAGGTTATACCCGACAGACCAGTGGATTACTCCGTTTGAGGTGTAAGGTTAACCGAGGATGCCTTAATGGTGATGGTTACTACACTTGAGCCGGATTAATTCAGGTGGTTCTGCCACAGCTGGTATCAGAGCCGTAGCTGGTGCCACAGCTGGCAACAGCGGACACCAGAGCTGAAATACATACGCCAGAGAATGTTACAAGCCTTAAAAACCCATTTTACTAAAACTTGACTAGAAGATTGTGTTGCGAAATGCGTTGGTACGTTAAGGATGGTGCCTAGTTCGTAAAGCCCTAAGGGATTATGGGAAAGTTACTAGGTGGCTATCTAACTTCTGTATATAGTATCAACTGACTTCCAGCACATTACCTTCTGTCAAAACTTACTTTCATGCACAACCAACCTTAAATTCTGTAACGACGCGCTCGTCGCTAAGGTAAGAAGGTAAGGATCCTCAGCCAACTGAGAGAGCTTGGCCTTCCTGTCGGTGATGCGAACCGAACGCTGCCCTCAAGCAGTGGCTTACTTGAGGTGCTGCCAATATGCCAACTGTTAGTTGAACATATTGGGAGTAGAAGGTTCGGCGCAGGGTATGGCGATCGCTGTTCATACCCCCGTCTCATGACGGTACCCCCGTGAATACGCTATCTCGATAGCGTATGTTAACGTCGTCTGTACGGCGGAAATTGTACAGATATCGTTTCTATAAGCAAACGGTAATGAATACGGACGCTTTCATGAGTGCTGGCATGAAAGGTTCATGATATATAAATGCTTGTCGATTTCTGCAGGTACACTAACCGCGATTACGATAAGTTAAGGAACGATTAGAAAGACTCGACTAGCCATTATAGCGAGAGCCGTATTGTGTAAGCCACCGAAACTATCTTCGTAAGACCAAAGCTATTTGGCGATTATTTTATTTTGTGAGGACGAATAGGACGTGCATACATCATGAACATGTGTATCTGAAATCAAAAATGCGTTGTGTGAGAGTGGAAAGGTTCTTGCGTATCTAAGCATGGTTGCATTAGGATTATCTAGAGAAACTGTCCCAAATCTGCCACGACCGAAAAGAGCGAATTATTGACCAAAGAAAATGACCATTTCTGATAAAGTTCATGTTGAAGAAATTGTTCCAAATCTTGTGCCCTATCTTCTGTTCAAAAATGAAAAATTCTGAACTTATGGATAATAAGAAATAACAGAAACCTTGGAGCGTCAGATTTCTGTCCAGAATAAGCACTTCTGCCTCTTAAATTTTTAGGCCCCCTTCCTTCGGTTTTCTGCAAAAGAGCACAACACGAAACTTGTTCCAAATTTACCCAGGAAGCTGCTGTTAAAATTTGGTAAATTTTGGCTAGGTAGATTTTCCCTGGTGCACGAAACTCTAGCCCTCTGTTCACTGAAAATTCTGGGTAGACAGAGAGGTAAAACCTGAAAGGAACGACTATCTTAGAGACCCAATTAGTTCTGGAGTTGACTAGAAAAGTTGTTCCCAAATACCTTAGGAGTGATCTGGTGAAATTTGAGAATTTTTGGATGAGAACTGTGGGAGTTATGATTATTTTTGCACACGATACAGAATCTGTCCTTGTGCTGTTCACAGTTTTTCGCTACCTCACTCCATTTGATCTTTGTTCAGATGGCCGAGCCTGTTGAGATGATGGTGAATGAGGATGGACGCGTGCACTCGCAGGGTCTCCACTGGGAGGGCTTTCCCTCTATTTTGTGGGATGTTCTGCGTACCGCGGGCTATCTAATTCCCCCACGTTACGCCGGACTGGAGTTTGCAGAAAACGGAGTTACCCAGTGCCGTGTCAACGTGACTATTTTTCCACACCCGCTACACCCGGAGTGGCCCGCCTTGGAGCTTGAGGCTGTTGGTCGCCGTTTGGCCGATACTTGGGAGCTTGCAGCCATGAGGACGCTCACCACATTTTGTGCGCAGCGTCCCGAGGTTGTCACACTCACTCCCATTGGATTGTTTCCTGCTGCCCAGGACAACGACCCCTTTTGGCTCAACAGGGTGCAGCACGCACAGTATTTGGTAGACTTCCATGCCCAGGAGACTATCCATACCTCCGTGCGGTGCATGAGTGCACTCTACCGGCTTCAGACTCTCCAGAGTCAGGCACTCGAGCAGCTCACCGATCTTGCTCAGGCCTACCATATGATGGCAGATACCAGGGATGAGCAGATAAAGGAGCTCAGCCAGGATCTTGAGGACAGAGATGCTCAGATTGGCCAACTTGAGGGCCAAATCCAGGAGCAGGACACTCTCATGGGTGAGAGAGATACCACGATAGCACAGTTGGAGGGGCAGCTCCATGATCTGAACCTTGAGTTGGAGGATGCTAATGAGCACATTCAGTGGCATCATGATCAGAATGACCATCCCCATGAGGACGACATGGAGGAGGATGAGGAGGAGCCACAGGAGATTGATGGTATCTCAGGTATGGATTTCGAGGGTGAGGTACCACAGGCACCTCAGGTGGGAGCCCACTCTCCTGCTCACAGCGAGTCGTCCGTCAACGACTTGGATGATTTCTAGAGGACGACCTAGGAGGACTTTTGCACATACTCCTCGATAGGGTAGCCTAACTTTTGGCAAGTGTTGTAATAGGCTAACTAGGAGTTGAGTAACTCTTTTGTGTTGGGTATACCTGAACCATGTGGATACCCATAACATGTAAGGAACGGCGATAAACTTGGGTGATTTCGTTGTAATTCGGTAAACGATGAAATCCACAATCGCTGAGACTTGTCGGAATTTTTACCCATGTCTCCTTGCATTTGTTGGCTGAGTGTTGAATACCAGACTTGTGCTAAATTTTGTGATCTGGGTGCTCACAAAAATTCAGCATCGTTGGACCTCGCTAGTTTAAGATATAGGCGAAACAGTACCGATCAATCTGCTGAAAAACAGCGAAGACAGTAAGGCAAAGGACGAGCTTTTCGACCACCTTAGCTATAGTTCTAGCACCAAAGTTAAAATACCAAGGTGGTGCATTCCTAAATTCTCTCACTACTGCAAAAGATTGAGATGTTTTGGATGGACCCACAGCAGGCTATGATTTTTCTCGTAGCAACCCGAGATTCTGTCCATACTTCTAGCTCAGACTTCGGAAGTCTATGACTACACCAATTATTTATGAATCAAGGAAGTAATATGGATCGCGTTGCTAATGGTAACCTTTCACGTTTCAGATGGTTGGATCAACACGTGGCAACCCCGAGGGTTTTGGTGCCGGTGGCAGCCGCTCGCGACAATCGCCACCACCCCCGCCCAGTTTGGTGGAAGTGATGGCCGCTCAAACCGAGCTGCTACGTCAGATTGTGCAAGGGCAACACCAGCAGAGGGGTGGGCACAATGCTCACCAACCACAAGCTGCAGGATACACGGATTTCCTAGGGACCCAGCCTCCATTGTTCCATAAGACCGAGGAACCCCTGGACGCAGATGCATGGATTCGCACCATAGAATCCAAGTTCACACTACTTGTGGCCCCCTGCTCAGAGGCCAACAAGGCTCGTTTTGCCGCGCAACAGCTTCGCGGAACCGCTCGTCTGTGGTGGGATCACTACTTTGCGATGCTCCCGGCTGATCATGTGGTCGACTGGAATGAATTCAAGACCGCGTTCCGGGCACATCATATTCCCGAGGGTCTCATGGAGTGGAAGTTGAACGAGTTCCTGGCACTCACCCAGGGCACCCGCACCGTGTTGCAGTACGCCCAGGCGTTCAACAACCTATGCCAGTATGCGGGCTATCACGCGGATACGGATGCCAAGAAGCGTGATCGTTTCCGCCGAGGTCTGAATACCAAGCTCAAGGAACGTCTGAACCTAGCCAGGGCTGACACCTACAATGAGTTGGTCAATATGGCCATTACCCAGGAAGACTGTATCAAGGCACACCGGGCAGAGAAGAAGCGAAAGGCACCCGCAGGACCATCAAGTGCCCAACCACCAAGGTATCGCATCGTGCAAAATACCGCACCTACAGCTCCACCAAAGGCCCCGCAGCCAGGAAGATGGATTGCCAGACCCCCACAGCAGCCAGGCATGGTACGACCCCCGATGCCTCCACAGAATGGTCCGAGGCCCATTCTTCAGCAGTCTCTTCGACCTAGCCCCGCAAATCGCTGTTTCAAATGCGGGAGTTCCAGCCACTTCGCACGCGAATGCCCTCAGCCTGGACAGCCCAACCAAGGTCAAGGATCCAACCCGAACGCCAAGAACAGGGGCAAGAGACAGACCCTGCAAGTCAAGCAAGGACGGATTAACTTCACCACGCTTGCAGAGCTTCCAGAAGGAGCCCCAGTGATGTCGGGTACATTCTCTATCCATAACAAGCCTGCAGTTATATTATTTGATTCTGGTGCATCGCATAGTTTCATAAGTGCAAAATTCGGTGCAAAAGTAGGCTTGGATGTTTGTCACACAAAAGGGTCATATATGATATCAACACCGGGTGGTAAAATTGCTTCAAACCAAATGGTCAGACAAGTACCAGTCAAATTGGGTAGTAAAACCATCGACACGGACCTTGTCCTTTTACCCCTTGACGGCACGGACATTATTTTGGGAATGAACTGGATGGCTATGCATGGAGTCACACTGGACCTTTCTTCCCGAGCCGTTGAGATAAATTCACCTAGTCACGGAGCCACTACCCTTTACCTACCATTCATAGATTGCACGAATTCCTGTGCTTGTAAGATGGAAGGACTTAAGCTAGATGAGATTCTTGTGGTGAACGAGTATGCCGATGTTTTCCCGGATGACTTACCAGGAATGCCACCGGATAGGGATATTGAGTTCGTTATTGAACTACAACCAGGCACTGCACCTATATCCAAAAGACCGTATAGGATGCCCCCTAAAGAATTGGCCGAGCTGAAACTTCAACTCCAAGAACTACTGGACAAAGGTTTTATTCGCCCTAGCGCGTCACCTTGGGGATGTCCAGCCCTATTCGTAAAGAAGAAGGATGACAGTTTGAGATTATGTGTGGATTACCGACCTCTCAATGCGGTAACAGTTAAAAATAAATACCCACTACCTCGCATCGATGTGCTTTTCGATCAATTAGCTGGAGCCAGAGTCTTCTCAAAGATTGATCTTCGTTCGGGATATCATCAGATCAAGATTCGCCCGTGCGATATTCCTAAGACTGCCTTCTCCACACGATATGGACTATATGAATTCTTGGTCATGTCTTTTGGACTCACCAATGCCCCTGCCTACTTCATGTATCTCATGAATTCGGTATTCATGCCCGAACTTGACAAATTCGTCGTAGTGTTCATCGACGACATTCTTATCTATTCAAAGGATGAGGAAGAGCATGCCAAGCACCTTCGCATTGTTCTTCAGCGACTCAGAGACCATCAGCTCTACGCTAAGTTTTCTAAGTGTGAATTCTGGTTGGATACTGTAAAGTTCTTAGGTCACACGATCTCCAGCGAAGGCATAGCTGTTGACCCCAGCAAGGTACAAGAGGTGATGGATTGGAAACCCCCTACCTCGGTTCATCAGATTCGCAGTTTTCTCGGCTTAGCCGGTTACTACCGTCGCTTCATCCCGGATTTCTCTCGAATTGCTAAGCCCATGACGGAACTATTGAAGAAGGAAGTAAAGTTTGTATGGAACGAGAAGTGTGAGGAAGCCTTCCACACTCTCAGAGAGCATCTGACTACTGCACCTGTGTTAGCTCAACCCGATAATACCAAGTCATTCGATGTGTATTGTGACACATCAGGTACTGGTCTAGGATGTGTGCTTATGCAAGAGAATCGAGTGATTGCATATGCCTCACGAGCCCTTCGGCCCCACGAACAGAATTATCCCACGCATGACCTTGAGCTCGCAGCCGTCATTCACGCGCTGAAGATATGGAGGCACTACCTCATGGGTACACAGTGCAATATCTACACGGATCATAAGAGTCTCAAGTACATCTTCACACAAGCCGATCTGAATATGAGACAACGAAGGTGGCTAGAATTAATCAAAGATTATGACCTTGAAGTGCACTATCACCCCGGTAAGGCTAATGTAGTCGCGGATGCACTAAGCCGCAAGTCCCATTGCCATTGCTTCTCCATGGAGTCCTACCATGAGACATTATGTGCAGACATGAGGAAGCTTAACTTGGAAATGGTTTCCCAAGGCACTCTAAATCACATCTCAGTTGAGCCCACTCTTCACGACCAAATCGTCATGGCACAACTACATGATGAAGGAATCAAGATCATCAAACAAAAACTCTCTCTAGGTGAAGAGAAGTATAAGTGTTTCCGCCAGGACCATAAGGGAGTTCTATGGTTCGGAAGTCGGATAGTCGTTCCGAAGGATCGTAAACTCCGCAAGCAAATTCTTGATGAGGCACACCTCTCCAAATTCTCTATCCACCCCGGCAGTAGCAAAATGTATCAGGACCTAAAGCAAAACTTCTGGTGGACTAGAATGAAAAGGGAAATTGCTACGTATGTCTCGGAATGTGACACGTGCCAGAGAGTAAAAGCTAGCCACTTAAAGGTAGCCGGTACACTTCAACCGTTACCTATACCATCATGGAAATGGGAATACATAAGTATGGACTTCATCGTTGGACTACCAAACACGTCCCAGAGACATGATTCCATATGGGTTATCGTTGATAGACTCACGAAGACGGCACATTTTCTTCCGGTACACACCACCTATTCTACCAAGAAATATGCCGAGATTTACCTCGATCGTATTGTTTGCCTGCATGGAATACCTAAGACAATTATTTCCGATCGTGGTCCTCAGTTTGTAGCACGCTTTTGGGAGCAACTGCAAACGTCTCTTGGCACAAAGCTGATTCGCAGCTCAGCATACCATCCTCAGACCGATGGACAAACGGAAAGAGTAAACCAAATTCTGGAAGACATGCTGAGAGCCTGTGTCATTCATTATGACAAGAATTGGGATAAGTGCCTACCCCTGGCAGAGTTCTCATACAACAACAGCTACCAAACGAGTTTGAAAATGGCACCATTCGAGGCCCTGTACGGACGAAGGTGTCGAACCCCTTTAAGCTGGTCACAAACCGGAGAACGTAAAATAATTGGACCCGACCTGGTAATCGAGGCAGAGGAGAAAGTAAAAGTAATACAAGCAAATCTTAAAGCCGCACAAGCCCAACAAAAGAGCTATTCTGACAAAAGGAGAAAGCCCCTAAAGTTCGAAGTTGGCGATCATGTCTATCTTCGAGTTTCACCAACCAAAGGAGTGCGAAGATTTGGGATCAAAGGCAAACTAGCTCCCCGTTATATTGGTCCTTACGAAATCATGGAGAGCCGCGGACCCGTAGCCTACAAATTACGACTGCCCCCTCAGGTCACGGCCACCCATGATGTCTTCCACGTATCTCAACTCAAGAAGTGTATTCGAGTCCCTACCGAGATTGTGGAACAACAAGAAATATCGTTGGAACCCGACCTCTCGTATGTCGAACACCCAGTTAAGGTTTTGGATCAAAAAGAAAGAGAGACCAGGAGGAAAGTGATTAGAATGTATAAAATACAATGGAATCGCCACACGGAAGAAGAAGCCACCTGGGAAACGGAAAGCTACCTGAACCAACATTTCCCTGGGTTTCTTGCCTCAACCACTGGTATGTGCACCCACGCCCACACTAAGAACTACCGAATCTCGGGGCGAGATTCTTGTTAAGGGGGGAAGGCTGTGACAACCCTGGTAATTAAAATTTCAAAATAAATGTCTTTGGCCTAACTCCATGTTTTAAACCAACTAATGAGAGGGTGGAAAGAATTAAAACGGGTACAGTTGGAATTCAAATTTAATTTGGGCACATTGGACACATTTGAAACTTTTAAAATAACTTTAAAACCATAAGCCAAATGAGATTTTGCCTGAAACCAAAGTGGTAGAACTTTTTATTTTGAACAACTTTCGTGTTCAAAAGTTTTTGAAATTCAAATCAGAAAGGGGAGAAAACGCCCTGTTTGCACCCAGCCCCCTAAACTTTTTCGAATTTTTGCATTTCGGTCCCTGGCGTCTCCCCCTCTGCTCTGCCGCGCCGCGCGCGCTCGCCCGCCCGCCGCGCGCCAGGTGGCCGGCGTCGCCTGACCGGCGCGAAGCGCCAGGCCAGTGGCCGCCGCACCACCCCGCCACGGCCGGCTTTGCCCCGCCCCGACGCCGCGCGGCCAGTCCCCGCCCGCGCGTGCGCTGCCGCGCCCAGGCCGCCGCCCGCTCGCCCAGTGGCCGCGCTCCGCCGTGCCGCCCCGGCCCCCGCGCCCCACCAGTCGTCGCGCCCGCCCTCCGCCCGAGCCGCTGCCGCTGCTGCTTCCCCACTCCGCGCCCGGCACTATCTCCTCGCGCCCACGCCAGTATCTCGGCTGCCCAGTCGCCGCGCCCGCTCGCCGCACGCCGCGCCGGCGTTCTGCCGCCGCCCGCCGCGCCCAGTGCACGCCGCTGCCGTGCCCCGCCCCGCGCGTCGCCCAGGCATCTCCACGCCCCCTCCTGTCCCTATAAAAGCGCCACCGCGGCCACGCGCGCGAGCCCCCGGCCACCAGAACACCTCGCCGTCGCCATCGCCGCCGCCGAGCACCACCCGCCCGTGGACAGCCCACTGCCGCCGCCCACTGCCCAAACTGAGCACCCAGCCACCACTACATCACCTCACCGCAGCTCGCCGACCCACCCAACGCCACCCAGAGCCACCGGAGCACCGCCGCCCGCGCTGCCGTCGCCGCCGCCGCCCCTGCTCACCGTGGACAGCACGACCCCGACCCCCTCCGTCCAAGCCGAGCCCCGGAGTAGCTTCCCCACGCACCACTGAAGCTCACCGACCGGACCACGCCGCCCCAAGCCCGCCGGAGCACCGCCGTCGACGCGAGCCGCGCCGCCGCCGCCTCTGCTCCAACGCCGGCGAGCCCTTCCCGGCCGTCCCCCACCTGAACAACACCCCCACAAGGTAGCCCTCGCACCCCTGAACCTTCCCCGACCCCCGCCCCTCGCCGCCGGCGAGCCCCCTCGCCGGAATTTCGGCCGGCCGCCGCACCCGAGCCGCCGAGGACCCAATTGCAAGGATTTAAATCTTTAGAAGGGTCTGAGCGCAAGATTCAAGGACCTAGTTGTAAAATAAAATTTCAAACCTAGATTCAAATTCAGTGAACTTGTAAAATTCGTATAAAATCGTAAGAAAATTCAGAAAAATGCAAACTCAACTGTTCTGGAATCCTCAGAACAAACTCTACCACTTTTGTTACAAAAATTTTCTCAGAATCTCAAAATATTTTGCTCTACATTAAATAGAAGCTTTAATGGACATATTTTATACCCACTGTTCTAGAACAATGCTGACCCTAAATTTTGGGCAGTGAACTAGTTGCTGGATGATTAGGACTGTGTAAAAAGATCAGACCCAAATTCCATCTCTAGCTCTGCTGTTTGTTAAACTTAGTTTTAATGCATGTGTAAATGGAATGTTTTATCCCTGTAGTTAGGTGGTGAGTCACCCATTGAAATTTTTCCTATGCTAATGTATTGGTAACTAGAAGCCAGAGAAAAATTAGGAGACTTTTTATCTCACAGTAACCTATTTATTTGAATTATGTGCTAATAACATACATTAAATCAAGAAAATAGTATCTTAGCTTGGAAAATCCCCAAATTATTACTGGGAGTTACACTAGGGTAGTGGTTGCTGTGTAAAAAGTTTCATGGACAAAAACCCTGAGTAGGGTCCTGTAAAAATGAATCTTTAAAAGGCCTAGGTGTAGAATGTCATATTTTCTATGCTCTAAATACTGCATGATAAATCCTACAAAAATTACAGTAGCTTCTGCATGCTCAAGTGAGAGCTCTGTAAAAATCTTAGCCACAATTGTTGCACCAATTGATCTGTACAAAAAGAACAAATATCTAACAGCAACAATGTAATACATTTTTCAGAAGTAATCTGTTACATAAAATTGGCTGAAAATTTTACAGTAAGCACACCTCTCCTTGATGTGCCTAAATCCAAAATTTCATGACCAGAAACTATCCCTTGTAGTAATTACTCTCAAATCGTAATCAAGTGCCATTTTCCACGACTTAAACGTGTGCACTCATGTAGAATCGACGACTCTCGCCGACGGAACCTACGAGCTGGTGCCCGCGTCCGAGAGTGAGCAGCGCGAAGCTCAAGCAAATCTAACTGAAGCTTTTGAAGACCCGAGCCCAAGTTCGGAAGATCCCAAAGCGAACTGCGAAGGCAAGCCCCGGAGCATAACCCATTCTTTCCGAAATTATGCAACTCATTACTCCTTGCTTGTGCATTAAGTTTATAGGAGTTGGATGAAAACTTAGTTGCATGATATCAGGAACCCTTGCTTGGAAAACTAGATGTAAGGTTCGATAGAATGCTGTGCTAATAGGACTCCGGTAAAAGTCGAGTGATTCCCTGTCACTCGCGAGAAAATAGGAGTTGAATGACTACTACACGCTGCAATCATAAGGACACGGACGGGTTACGTAACGATGGTTACGATTGAGGCCCGTCTGTCTAGTGAAAAATGCTAAGGCCGCAGGGTGTGGTAGTGATGGTTAAGTCTTTGAACGTACTAAACACATGCCGAGATTATGGGAATCGGTAAGCTTAAGTACCTGATTGGCCCGGCAAGGGGACGGCATCCTACCCTTTGAACTTCGGTCCCATGTGCATATGGCGAGTGCAGAGAGTGGTCACGACCCGGCGCCGAACCGTGGCGTGGAGCTCTCGTACTCTCGGAGGGTAGCCCCGATCCACGACCCGGAAAGAAAGGGGAAAAGTTGCACGTGTGACTCTAGGGAGTAACCACGTGACGTGTGTTTGGGTTTCCCTTGCAAGGTTAAGAAATTCGATTCGAATCGTCCGTTTCTCACGGCTATTGAGACTGCTTAACCATTTTTACCCACAGAGTAAGAAGAGGAACAATGATGATGAATGAACTGGTTGGATGGAAAAATTTAATGCTTCACCATGTATGCTTCTAGCTAGCTGCTTATCTAGAATGGCTAACGAAACTAGAATCTTGAGCTAAAAGTTGAAAGTAAGGACCCACTTGTAGGTGCTTTTCGGCAAAACGAACCCCCGAGCCAAAAAGCCTTGCATGTCTAGAGTCGGTGGAGTAGTTCCCACTACACGGGTAAGTCTTGCTGAGTATTAGTATACTCAGTCTTGCTTGTGACTCGTTTTCAGGTGAGCCCTTTGAAGACATGGTTGCTAGCCTGACTTGGCCCCGCACTCTTCCCCCTGGTTGGTCGGTGGAATGGGATGCGCCCCCGTCCAACGGAGATAAGGCCGAGTGATGTCTCGTACGGGCTTCATCGAGACATCCTGTATCGTCGAGTAGATTCCGTTGTTTATTTCCGCTGCAATTTAACTCTGAAGAACTTATTTATGTTAATTGAAGTACTTGTTTTCTAAACTCAGAACTAGGTCTGTAATATTTACTTATGCTAATGATGTAATATTTGCTGGAATGTGGTATTCTCTGGGCTCATCGTCGCA
This sequence comes from Panicum miliaceum, assembly GCA_032594955.1. NCBI lineage: Eukaryota > Viridiplantae > Streptophyta > Magnoliopsida > Poales > Poaceae > Panicum > Panicum miliaceum. Next base: position 16,828,562 of record CM064062.1, read on the forward strand.
TGAGCATTTGTATGTACGGCGCTCGATCCGTTCACCGTGGTTGTATCGGGAGGTTATACCCGACAGACCAGTGGATTACTCCGTTTGAGGTGTAAGGTTAACCGAGGATGCCTTAATGGTGATGGTTACTACACTTGAGCCGGATTAATTCAGGTGGTTCTGCCACACTGTCTCAACTTGGCACTCATGTACACATCATTTTGGCCCTGCAGGTAGAAGCTTGATAGTTCGTTATATTATTCGCACGTGCGAGGAATTTGCAATGTCAAAGAAAAAGTACGAGCTTTAGAATGACCATACCTTTTGTTTGAACCAAGAAACAAAATCGGGCGATCCATGTCCCGCACCCTTTTTAAGAAGGGTATCAACTTCTTGCGGGGTTGGTGCCCTATTTCTCCACCAGAATTGATGAGTAAATTCTCTGCATGAACGAGAATAAGATCGAGGGGTGTTGGATGCAGAATAGTGATAGTGTGAAATAATCGAGAACTAGATTGTTGAGAACTTACTGAATGTACGGCTCCATTTCAGAAAGGTTGGTCAACACATATATCATGATAGTGCGCAACTCTTCGTGCTGCAAGGTTTTAGGAGTAGCACCAATTGCACTTTCGAGTTGCCCTCTGAAGAGGTTGAGGTTCGTTTCATCTTCGTTGGCATTGTAACGAGGGGGTGGATTATGCATATTAGGAAGGGTGTCAGCATAGTATTTTGTTGTGAAGTTTGACACCTCCTCAGTACAGAATGCCTCTGCAATGGAAACTTCAATTTTGTTTTTGTTTTTACATTTGGCTCCAAGAATCTTTTGTTGTCTCTCAATTGAATAGCACCAACGGCCCTGCATAGGCCCCCCCACCCCCCATTCGTGCCTCATACGGGAGGTGCAAAATCATATGCTGCATTGGATTAAAAAAGCCGGGTGGAAAGATCTTCTCCAACTTACAAAGCAACACATGAGCTAATTTTTCTATTTCTGCAACCACAATCCGAGATAACTCCTTAGCATAAAAGATTCAGAAGAAATTGCTTAACTCTGCCAGCACTAGCCACACATGATTAGGGAGATAGCCTCGAACCATCACCGGAAGAAGTCATTCAATCCATATGTGGTAGTCATGACTCTTAAGCCCATTGATTTGCATAGTAGCTAAGTTCAGCCCCCTCCTCAGATTCACTGCATACCCATCAGGGAACATTAATGTTTGAAACCATTCTAGTACTTCCTTCCTTTCTTGCTTCTTTAGGACGAACTCAGTTGGAGGTTTTTTTTCCATTTTTTGCTATTTTGGGGAGGCGGAATGTCGAGCTTTGGTCTATTGCATAATCTAGCTTGATCCACTCTAGCCTTAACGTTGTCCTTTGTCTTATCAGGAATGTCCATGACTGTATCAGAGTGGCTCAACAACATTCTTTTCAGTGTGCATCATATCAATGTTATGTGGAAGCAGAAGCTCATGCATGTAGGGGAGCCTCCACAAGCCCGACTTCTGAGTCCAGGCATGTTCCTCACCATATCCCACAAAAACACCTTCTTTGTTCACCCTGAGCGCGTCTAACTGCGCACAAACCGCAACACCAGTCAACATCTGCGGTGGGGGGTCTTCAACAACGACACCTTTTGTAAAGTTATTGATGTCTCATCTGAATGGATGGTCAAGAGGGAGGAATTGTCGGTGTTTGTCGAACGAAGAATACTTGCCACCGTTCTTCAACCAGAGGAACTTGACAGCTGTCTTGCAAACTGGGCATGGTAACTTTCTGTGGACACACCAGCCATAGAACAACCCATATGTCGGCAAGTCATGCAGTGAGTACACGTACCACACTCGCAGTTGAAGTTGGTCTTCGTAGCTCGGTTGTATGTCCATACCCCTTCCTCCCAAGCACGGAGCAAGTCATCAATCAGAGGCTCCATGTACACAATCATATTATCCCCCGGGTATCTAGGAATTATCAATGACAAGAATATGTTCTGTCGTTGAAACATCATGCCGGGAGGGAGATTGAGGGGGATAACGAACATGGGCCAACAAGTGTATGGGGAAGCTGTCATTCCAAAAGGATTGAACCCATCCGTTGCCAGCGCAATACGTACATTACGAGCCTCCTCGGCTTCCTCAAGATGACACCCGTCAAAATGTCTCCATGCTTCAGCATCGGCTGGATGTACCATATTTTCAGAACGGTATTGTTTGCCTTCTTTGTGCCATGTCATCTGTTTTGCGGATTCTTCGGTCATGTAAAGCCGTAGGAATCCACGGTAAGAACGACAGGTACCGTAGGATTTTCACGGGGATTTCTAGCTGCCTCTTATGACCATCACCAGAGTCTACTTCCAGGTACCTAGAGGATTTACATTTAGGACAGTACTTTGCATCCGCATGGTCTTTCCTAAACAAGATGCATCCCTTCGTACAAGCATGTATCTGCTCGTATGGCATCTTAAGTGCACGAAGAAGTTTCTGTGTCTCATACATATTGCGTGGCAGATTGTGACCGCTCAGAAGCAGGCTACCAAAAACTGTTAGCATATTATCAAAGCCGTCTCGACTGATGCCAAGCTTAGACTTTAGGGCCATTAAGCGTCCAATGGCATCCAGTTGGGAAACTGTGGCAGAACCACCTGAATTAATCCGGCTCAAGCGCGCTAACTGTAACAACCCTGATAAATTACATTTCTAAAGCAATGTCATTAGCCCAACCCTATGCTTAATCAACTAACAAAAGAGTGAAAAGAATTAGAACAAGTTAAGTTGAAATTCAAATTTAAATTGGGCACATATGAATACCTTTGAATTTTTTTTAAATTAACTTTCAAACCACAAGCCAAATGAGGTGTTGCCTGAAACCAAACTTGTAGAACTTTTTATTCTGAACAACTTTCATGTTCAAAAGTTTTTGAAATTCAAATTAGAAAGTGGAGAAAACATCCTGTTTGCAACCAGCCCCTTGGAACTTTTCAAATTCTCGCAAATAGGCCCTTACTCCTCTCTCTCTCCCCTCCCCGCCCGACATCCCGGCCAGGTGGCCGGCGATGTCTGACCGGCGCAAGCCGCCAGGCCAGTGGCCGCCGGCCCTCGCCCCCACGCCCGGCTTTGCCCCCCCCCCCAACCGCCGCGCTGCCCAGTCCGCGCTCGCCGCGCGCCGCGCTGCCCAGCCTCTGCTCGCCGCCCGCCGCGCCCAACGGCCGCGCCGCGACCCGCCCATCGCTGAGCTCGCCGCCCGCCCGAGCCGCTGCCGCAGCTGTCCTCCAAGCCCCGTGCTGCGTTATCTCCTCGCTCCCCCACGCAAATCTCCGGCGCCCAGTCGCGCGCTCCGCCCTCCGCACGCCGCGCCGGTGAACCGAGCCGCCCACCGCGGCCAACCCCGCGCCATTGCCGTTCCTCCACCCCCGCGCGTCGCCCGGCACCCCTCCCTCCCTCCTGCCCCTATAAAAGCCGCCCCAGGCCGCCCACGCGAGCTACCAGCCACCAGAGAACGCCCGCCGCCGCCATTGTCGCCGCCGAGCTCCACCCGCTCGTGGACAGCCTTCCACAGCCACCCCCTGCCCAAATTGAACTTCCAGACACCACCACATCATCCCACCGGAGCTCACCGACCCGCTCAACACCGCCCAGGACCGCCGGAGCACCGCCGCCCGCGCTGTCACCCGCCGCCGCCATCCCTGGTCACCGCGGACAACTCGACCCCGACCCCCTCCGCCCAAGCCAAGTACCGGAGCAGCTTCCCCACGCGCCACTGAAGCTCCCCGTCCAGACCAGACCGCCCCAAGCCCGCCGGAGCACCGCCGTCGACGCGTACCGCCGCCGCCGCCGCCCCTGCTCCAACGCCGGCGAGCTACTCCCGGCCGTCCCCCGCCCGACCAAGACCCCCACGAGGTAGCCCTCGCACCCCGGATCCTTCCCCGGCCCTCACCCCTCGCTGCCGGCGAGCCCCTCACCGGAATTTTGGCCATCCACCGTACCCGAGCCACCCAAGGACCCAATTGCAGTAATCGCAATCTTTAGAAGGTTCTGTCCGTAAGATTCCAAGGACCCAGATGTAAGAGAAAGATTCAAACCTAGATTCAAGATCAGTGAACTTGTAAAATTCGTATAAAATCGTAGAAAATTCAGAAAAATGCAAACTCAACTGTTCTGGAACCTTTAGGATAAACTCCACAACTTTTGTTACATGCATCTCCTCAGATTCTAGATAAATCATGCTTTAAATAAAATGGAAAGATTAATGGCTTTTATTCATAGACTTGTCTTGAGACAAGTGCTGGCCATGAACATTTTACAGTGAGGAAATTACCTGATAAATAGGCCACCCTAAAAAGATCAAGCTCAGAATCTACTTCTAGATATACTTCTTGCTAAGTTTAATTTCATGCCATGATTAGCTAAATATTTTTATCTCTGTAGTTAGGTTATGAATCACCTAATGAAACTTTCTCTATACTTGTGTGATGGTACTTAGATGCCGTAGAAAAATTTATAGACTTTTTACCTCACAGGAACCTATTTATTTGATTTAGGTGCTAATAACATACATTAAATCAAGAAAATAGTATCTTAGCTTCGAAAATTCTCATATTTTTACTAGACGATACTCAGTGGTAGTGGTTGCTGTGTAAAAAGTTTCATGGACAAAAACCCTGTGTAGGGTCCTGTAAAAATAAATCCTTGAATAACCTAGGTGTGAAATGTCATTTTTACTATGCTCTGAAAACTGCATAATAAATCCTACAAAAATTACAGTAGCTCCTGCATGATTAAAGGAAAGCCCTGTAAAAATATTAGGCTCAGTTTTTGCACCTTTTGCTCTGTACGAAAAGAACAATAATCTAGCAGCAACCGTGTATTATAATTTTCATAATTAATCTGCTGCATGAAAATATCTGAAATTTTTACAGTAAGCTTATCTTTCTCTGATGTGCCTAGATCCAAGGTTTCATGACCAGAAACTACTCGCTGTGGTAGTTACACTTAAATCTTGTTTCCATGAGGAACATAAGTTCCCATGAACACCCACCCCACCTTGCTTAACGAAGTTACTTATTGCACTGTTCTACTCTATTAACGATTGCCCACGAATGATAAAGTAACTCACTTCACAACAAAACTTACGTTTTACAAACAGCAACTTTATCGTGAAGGAAATCATGTCATTTACTATCACCACTACTTACACTTGTGCATTCATATAGAAACGACTACTCTCGTCGACGGAACTTACGAGCTGGTGCCCGAGTCCGAGAGTGAGCAGCGAGAAGCCCAGGCAAATTTAACTGAAGCAGTTGGAGACCCGGGTCAACGTTCAGACGATCCCCGGACTAACTTTGCACAAGAAGGCAAGCCCCGGAGCATAACCCATTTCCTTTCCTAAATTATGCAACTCACTACTCTTTTGCTTGTGCATTAAGTTTATAGGAGTTGAATGAAAACTTAGTTGCATGATGTTAGGAACCCATGCTTGAAAACTAGATGTAAGGTTCGATAGAATGTTGTGCTAATAGGACTCCGGTAAAAGCCGAGTGATTTCCTGTCACTCGCGAGAAAATAGGAGTTGAATGTTTACTACACGCTGCAATCATAAGGACAACGGACGGGCTATGGTACGATGTTTATGATTGAGGCCCGTCTGTTTAGTGAAAAATGCTAAGGCCGCAGTGTGTGGTAGTGGTGGTTAAGTCTTTGAACGTACTAACCACATGCCGAGAATATGGTAATCGGTAAGCTTAAGTACCTGATTGGCCCGGCAAGTGGACGACAACCTACCCTTTGAACTTCGGTCCCATGTGCATATGGCGAGTGCACGAGTGGTCACGACCCGGCGTCGAACCGTGGTGTGGGGCTCTTGTACTCTCGGAGGGTAGCTCTGATCCACAACCCGGAAAGAAAGGGGAAAAGTTGCACGTGTGACTCTGGGAGTAACCACGTGACGTGTGTTTAGGTTTCCCTTGCAAGGTTAAGAAATTCGATTCGAATCGTCCGTTTCTCATGGCTATTGAGACTGCTTAATCCCTTTTACCACACAGAGTAAGAAGAGGAACAATGATGATGAATAAACTTGTTGGATGAAATTTAATGCTTCACCATGAATGATATTGGATAGCTGCTTATCTAGAATGGTTAATGAAACTAGAATCTTGAGCTAAAAGTTGAAAGTGAGGACCCACTCGTAGATGCTTTTCGGCAAAACAAACCCCTGAGCCAAAAAGCCTTGCATGTCTAGAGTCGGTGGAGTAGATTCCACTACACGGGTAAGTCTTGCTGAGTATTAGTATACTCAGCCTTGCTTGTGGCTCGTTTTCAGATGAGACCTTCGAAGATATGATTGCTAGCTTGACCTGGCCGTGTACTCTTCCCCCTGGTTGGTCGGTGGAATGGGATACGCCCCCGGCCAATGGAGATAATGCCGAGTGATGTCTCGTACGGGCTTCACCAAGACATCCTGTATCGTCGAGTAGCTTTCGTTATTTTATTTCCTCTGCAACTAAAACTCTGAAGAACTTATTGGTTATGATCACTGAAGTCCTTGGTTACTAAACTCAAACATGGTTTGTAATATTCACTTATGATAATTTTTATAATATCTGCTGGAATGTGGTATTCTCTGGGCTCATCTTCGCATGAGCTTTTGTATGTGTGGCTTCGATCCGCTTTACCGTGGTTGTATCGGGAGGTTACCCGACAGACCAGTGGATTACTCCGTTTGAAGTGTAAGGTTAACCTTGATTGCCCTAATGGTGATGGTTAATACACTTGAGCCGGATTAATTCAGGTGGTTCTACCACAGCTGGTATCAGAGCCGTAGCTGGTGCCACAGCTGGCAACAGCTGGCACCAGAGCCGAAATGCATACGCCAGAGAATGCGACAAGCCTTAAAAACTCATTTTCCTAAAATTTGACCACAAAAATTGTGTTGGAAAATGCGTTGGTTCGTTAAGGATGGTGCCTAGTTCGTAAAGCCCTAAGGGATTATGGGAAAGTTACTAGGTGGCTATCTAACTTCTATATATTATCAACTGACTTCCAGCACATTACTTTCTTTCAAAACTTACTTTCATGCACAACCGACCTTAAATTCTGTAACGACGCACTCATCGCTAAGGTAAGAAGGTAAGAATCCTGAGCCAACTGAGAGAGTTTGGCCATCCTGTCGGTGATGCGAACCGAACGCTGCCCTCAAGCAGTGGCTTACTTGAGGTGCTGCCAATATGCCAACTGTTAGTTGAATATATTGGGAGTAGAAGGTTTGGCGCAGGGTATGGCGATCGCTGTTCATACCCCCGTCTCATGACAGTACCCCCGTGAATATGCTATCTCGATAGCGTATGTTAACGTCGTCTGTACGGCGGAAATTGTACTCGTTTCTATAAGTAAACGGTAATGAATACGGACGCTTTCATGAGTGCTGGCATGAAAGGTTCATGAAATATATGTGCTCTATCAACTGCAGATACACTAACCGCGATTACGATAAGTTAAAGAACGGTCAGAGAATCTCGACTAGCTATTATAGGGAGAGCCGTATTGTGTATGCCACCGAAACTATCTTCGTAAGACCAAAAGTTATTTGGCAATTATTTTATTTTGTGAGGACGAATAGGACGTGCATGCATCACGACCATATATATCTGAAATTGAAAATACGTTGAATGAGAGTGGTAAGGTTCTTGCGTATCTAAACGTGATTTTGCATAAGGACTACCTAGCGAATCTGTCACAAATCTGCCATGACCGAAAAGAGAGAGTTATTGATCAGAGAAAATGACCTTTTCTGGTAAAGTTCATATTGAAAGAATTGTTCCAAATTTTGTGTTCTATCTCCTGTTCAAAAATGAAAAATTCTGAACTTATGGATAGTAAGAAATAACAAAAACCGTGGAATGTCAGATTTCTATCCAGAATAAGCACTTCTGCCCCTTAAATTGTTAGGCCCCCTTCCTACAGTTTTCTGCAAAAGAGTACAACACAAAACTTGTTCCAAATTTACGCAGGTAGCTGCTGTTAAAATTTGGTAAATTTTGGCTGGGTAGATATTCCCTGGTGCACGAAACTCTAGCCCTCTGTTCACTGAAAATTCTGGGTAGACAGAGACGTAAGATCTTAAGGGAACCGCCATCTTAGAGCCTAATTCAGCCAATGTGTTGAATAGAAAAGTGGTGCACAAATACCTTAGGAGTGTTCTGGTGAAATTTGAGAATTGTTGGATATGAACTGTGGAAGTTATGGTTATTTTTGCACTCTATACAGAATCTGTCCCTGTGCTTTTCACACTTTTTCTTGGCCTCACCCATTTGATCTTTTGTTCAGATGGCCGAGACAGCTTCCATGATGGTGGATGAGGATGGACGCGTTCAGTCACAGTGTCTCCACTGGGAGGGCTTTCCATCTATTTTGTGGGACATGTTGAGCACCGTGGGCTATCCAATTCCCCCGCGTTACGCCGGACTGGAGTTTGCAGAGAATGGAGTTACCCAGTGCCGTGTCAACGTGACCATTTTTCCGCACCCGCTACACCCGGAGTGGCCCGCCTTGGAGATTGAGGCTGTTGGTCGCCGTTTGGCCGATACTTGGGAACTTGCAGCCATGAGGGCGCTCACCACTTTTTGTGCGCAGCGTCCCGAGGTTGTCACACTCGCTCCCATTGGTTTATTTCCTGCTGCCCAGGACAATGACCCCTTTTGGCTCAACAGGGCGCAGCATTCACAGTACTTGGTAGACTTTCACGCCCAGAAGACTATCCAGACCTCTGTGCGGTGCATGAATGCACTCTACCGACTTCTGACTCTCCAGAGTCAGGCGCTTGTGCAGCTCACTGATCTTGCACAGGCCTACCACATGATGGCAGATACCAGGGATGAGCAGATTAAGGAACTCAGTGAGGAACTCGAGGATAGAGACACCCGGATTGGCCAACTTGAGGGCCAAATTCAGGAGCACGACACTCTCATGGGTGAGAGAGATGACATGATAGTACACTTGGAGGAGCAGCTCCATGATCTAAACCATGAGTTGGAGGATGCTAATGAGCACATTCAGTGGCACCATGATCAGAACGCCCCTCCTGGCGTGGTGGCTATGGAGGAAGATGAGGAGGAGCCACAGGAGATTGATGGTATTTCAGGAATGGACTTTGAGGGTGAGGTACCACAGCCACCTCAGATGGGAGCTCACTCTCCTACTCACAGCGAGTCGTCCGTCAACAACCTCGACGATTTCTAGATGATGACCTAGAAGGACTTTTGCACATACTCCTCGATAGGGTAGCCTAACTTTTGGCAAGTGTGTAATAGGCAAACTAGGAGTTGAGTAACTCTTTTGTGATGGGTACACCTGAACCATGTGGATACCCTCAGCATGTAAGGAACGGCGATAAACTTGGGTGATTTCGTTGTAAGTTGGTAAACGATGAAATCCACAATCGCTGAAACTTGTCGGAAATTTTATCCATGTCTCCTTACATTTCTGAGCTGTGAGTTGAATACCAAACCTGTCAGGAATTTTGTGATCGTGGTTCTCACAGAAATTCAGCATCATTGGACCTCGCTAGTTTGAGTTATAGGCAAAATATCACCTATCGATCTGCTGAAAAACAGCTAAGACAGTAAGGCAAAGGGCAAGCCTTTCAACCATCTTAGCTATAGTTCTAGTACCTGAGTTAAATACCAAAGTGGTGCATCCCTAAGTTCTCTAACTACTGCCAAAGTATGAGATGTTTTGGATGGACACACAACAAGCTATGATTTTTCTCGTAGCAAACAGAAATTCTGTCCATACTTCTAGCTGTGATTTCGGAAGTCTATGACTACACTAATCCTTTATAAATCGAGGAAGCAATATGGATCGCGTTGCTGATGGTAACCTTTCGCGTTTCAGATGGTTGGATCAACACGTGGCAACCCCGAGGGTTTTGGTGCCGGTGGCAGCAGACCATGACAATCGCCACCACCCCCGCCCAGTTTGGTGGAAGTGATGGCCGCTCAAACCGAGCTGCTGCGTCAGCTGGTGCAAGGACAGCAACACCACCAGCGGGGTGGGCAAAATGTCCACCACCCCCAAGCTGCAGGATATACGGATTTTCTGGGGACCCAGCCGCCCTTGTTCCATAAGACAGAGGAACCCTTGGACGCAGGCGCATGGATTCGCACCATCGAATCCAAGTTCACACTACTTGTGGCCCCATGCTCAGAGGCCAACAAAGTTCGTTTTGCCGCGCAACAGCTTCGCGGTACCGCTCGTCTATGGTGGGACCACTATTTTGCGATGCTCCCGGCTGATCATGTGGTCGACTGGGATGAATTCAAGACCGCATTCCGGGCACATCATATCCCCGAGGGTCTCATGGAGAGGAAGTTGAACGAGTTCCTGGCACTCACCCAGGGCACCCGCACCGTGCTGCAATACGCCCAGGAGTTCAACAATCTATGCCAGTATGCGGGCTATCATGCTGATACGGATACTAAGAAGCGTGACCGTTTCCGCAGAGGACTAAGCACCAAGCTCAAGGAGCGTCTGAACCTAGTCAGGGGTGACACCTACAACGAATTGGTTAATATGGCCATTACCCAGGAAGACTGTATCATGGCACACCGGGCAAAGAAGAAGAGAAAGGCACCCGCTGGACCTTCAAGTGCTCAGCCACCAAGGTATCACATCGTGCAAAATGCCGCACCCACAGCTCCCCCAAGGGCCCCTCAGCCAGGGAGATGGATTGCCAGACCCCCACAGCCGCCAGGCATGGTACGACCCCCGATGCCTCCACAGAATGGTCCGAGGCCCACTCTGCAACAGCCTCTTCGACCCAGCCCCGCGAATCGTTGTTTCAAATGCGGGAGTTCCAACCACTTTGCACGAGCATGCCCTCAGTCTGGGCCGCCCAACCAAGGTCAGGGATCCAACCCGAACAACAAGAATAGGGGCAAGAGACAGACCCTGCAGGTCAAGCAAGGACGGATTAACTTCACCACGCTTGCAGAGCTTCCTGAAGGAGCCCCAGTGATGTCGGGTACATTCTCTATCCATAACAAGCCTGCAGTTATATTTTTTGATTCTGGTGCATCGCATAGTTTCATAAGTGCAAAATTCGGTGCAAAAGTAGGCTTGGATGTTTGTCACACAAAAGGGTCATATATGATATCAACACCGGGTGGTAAAATTGCTTCAAATCAAATGATCAGACAAGTACCAGTCAAGTTGGGTAGTAAAACCATCAACACAAACTTGGTTCTTTTACCCCTTGACGGCATAGATCTTATTTTGGGTATGAATTGGATGATTTTGCACAAAGTCACACTGGACTCCTCGTCCCGAGCTGTGGAAATAAATTCACCTAGTCACGAAGCCACCACCCTTTACCTACCATTCTTAGATTGCACGAATTCCTGTGCTTACAAGATGGAAGGACTTAAGCTAGAGGATATTCCTGTGGTAAATGAGTATGCCGACGTTTTTCCGGATGACTTACCAGGAATGCCACCGGATAGGGATATTGAGTTCATCATCGAACTGCAACCGGGCACTGCACCTATATCCAAAAGACCATATAGGATGCCCCCTAAAGAATTGGCAGAGCTGAAAATTCAACTCCAAGAACTACTGGACAAAGGTTTCATTCGCCCTAGCGCGTCACCTTGGGGATGTCCAGCCCTATTCGTAAAGAAGAAGGATGACAGTTTGAGGTTATGCGTTGACTACCGACCTCTCAACACAGTAACCATTAAGAATAAATACCCACTTCCTCGTATCGATGTACTCTTCGATCAATTAGCTGGAGCCAGAGTCTTCTCAAAAATTGATCTTCGTTCGGGATATCATCAGATCAAGATCCGCCCGTGCGATATTCCTAAGACTGCCTTCTCCACACGATATGGACTATATGAATTCTTGGTCATGTCCTTTGGACTCACAAATGCCCCTGCCTACTTCATGTATCTCATGAATTTGGTATTCATGCCCGAACTTGACAAATTCGTCGTAGTGTTCATCGACGACATCCTTATCTATTCCAAGGATGAGGAAGAGCATGCCAAGCACCTTCGCATTGTTCTTCAGCGACTCAGAGACCATCAGCTCTATGCTAACTTTTCTAAGTGTGAATTCTGGTTGGATACTGTAAAGTTCTTGGGTCACACGATCTCCAGCGAAGGCATAGCTGTTGACCCCAGCAAGGTACAAGAGGTGATGGATTGGAAACCCCCTACCTCTGTTCATCAGATTCGCAGTTTTCTCGGCTTAGCCGGTTACTACCGTCGCTTCATCCCGGATTTCTCTCGAATTGCTAAGCCCATGACTGAACTGTTAAAGAAGGAAGTAAAGTTTGTATCGAATGAGAAATGTGAAGAAGCTTTCCACACTCTCAGAGAGCATCTGACTACTGCACCTGTGTTAGCTCAACCCGATAATACCAAGTCGTTCGATGTGTATTGTGACGCATCGGGTACTGGTCTAGGATGTGTGCTTATGCAAGAGAATCGAGTGATTGCATATGCCTCACGAGCCCTTCGGCCCCACGAACAGAATTATCCCACTCATGATCTTGAGCTTGCAGCTGTCATTCACGCTCTGAAAATATGGAGGCACTATCTCATGGGTACACAGTGCAATATCTACACTGATCATAAGAGTCTCAAGTATATCTTCACACAAGCCGATCTGAATATGAGACAACGAAGATGGCTAGAATTAATCAAGGATTATGACCTTGAAGTGCACTATCACCCCGGCAAGGCTAATGTAGTCGCGGATGCACTAAGCCGCAAGTCCCATTGCCATTGCTTATCCATGGAATCCCACAATGAGACATTGTGTGCAGAAATGAGGAAGCTTAACATGGAAATAGTTTCCCAAGGCACTCTAAATCACATCTCAGTTGAACCCACTCTTCACGACCAAATTGTCATGGCACAACTACATGATGAAGGAATTAAGATCATCAAACAAAAACTCTCTCTAGGTGAGGAGAAGTATAAATGTTTCTGCCAGGACCATAAGGGAGTTCTATGGTTCGAAAGTCGTATAGTCGTTCCGAAGAATCAGGAACTCCGCAAGCAAATTCTCGATGAGGCACATCTTTCCAAATTCTCTATCCACCCCGGCAGTAGCAAAATGTATCAAGACCTAAGGCAAAACTTCTGGTGGAATAGAATGAAAAGAGAAATTGCTACGTATGTCTCAGAATGTGACACGTGCCAAAGAGTAAAAGCTAGCCACTTGAAGGTAGCCAGTACACTTCAACCGTTACCTATACCATCCTGGAAATGGGAAGACATAAGTATGGACTTCATCGTTGGACTACCAAACACTTCCCAGAAACATGATTCCATATGGGTTATCGTTGATAGACTCACAAAGACGGCACATTTCCTTCCGGTACACACCACCTATTCTGCCAAGAAATATGCCGAGATTTACCTCGATCGTATTGTTTGCCTACATGGAATACCTAAGACAATTATTTCCGATCGTGGTATTCAGTTTGTAGCACGCTTTTGGGAACAACTGCAAACGTCTCTTGGTACTAAACTGATTCGCAGCTCAGCATACCATCCTCAGACTGACGGACAAATGGAAAGAGTAAACCAAATTCTTGAAGACATGCTGAGAGCTTGCGTCATTCACTATGACAAGAATTGGGACAAATGTCTACCCCTAGCAGAGTTCTCGTACAACAATAGCTATCAAACGAGTCTGAAAATGGCACCATTTGAGGCCCTGTACGGACGAAGGTGTCGAACTCCTTTAAGCTGGTCACAAACCGGAGAACGTAAAATAATTGGACCCGACCTGGTAATCGAGGCAGAGGAGAAAGTAAAAGTAATACAAGCAAATCTTAAAGCCGCACAAGCCCGGCAAAAGTGCTATTCCGACAAAAGGAGAAAGCCCCTGAAATTCGAAGTTGGCGATCATGTCTATCTTCGAGTTTCACCAAGGGAGTGCAAAGATTCAGAATCAAAGGCAAACTAGCTCCCCGTTATGTTGGTCCTTACGAAATCATTGAGAGCTGCGGACCCGTGGCCTACAAATTACGACTGCCCCCTCAGCTCACGGCCACCCATGATGTCTTCCACGTATCTCAACTAAAGAAGTGTATTCGAGTCCCTACCGAGATTGTGGAACAACAAGAAATATTGGTAGAACCCGACCTTTCGTATGTCGAACACCCGGTTAAAATTTTGGATCGAAAAGAAAGAAGGACCAGGAGGAAAGTGATTAAAATGTATAAAGTTCAATGGAATCATCACACTGAAGAAGAAGCCACCTGGGAAACCGAGAGCTACCTAAACCAAAATTTCCCTGGTTTTCTTATCTCAACCACTGGTATGTGCACCCCTGTCCACACAAAGATTTACCGAATCTCGGGGCGAGATTCTTGTTAAGGGGGGAAGGCTGTAACAACCCTGATAAATTACATTTCTAAAGCAATGTCATTAGCCCAACCCTATGCTTAATCAACTAACAAAAGGGTGAAAAGAATTAGAACAAGTTAAGTTGAAATTCAAATTTAAATTGGGCACATATGAATACCTTTGAAATTTTTTTAAATTAACTTTCAAACCACAAGCCAAATGAGGTGTTGCCTGAAACCAAACTTGTAGAACTTTTTATTCTGAACAACTTTCATGTTCAAAAGTTTTTGAAATTCAAATTAGAAAGTGGAGAAAACATCCTGTTTGCAACCAGCCCCTTGGAACTTTTCAAATTCTCGCAAATAGGCCCTTACTCCTCTCTCTCTCCCCTCCCCGCCCGACATCCCGGCCAGGTGGCCGGCGATGTCTGACCGGCGCAAGCCGCCAGGCCAGTGGCCGCCGGCCCTCACCCCCACGCCCGGCTTTGCCCCCCCCCCAACCGCCGCGCTGCCTAGTCCGCGCTCGCCGCGCGCGCCGCGCTGCCCAGCCTCTGCTCGCCGCCCGCCGCGCCCAACGGCCGTGCCGCACCGTGCCGCACCGCCCGCCGCGGCCCGCCCGTCGCTGAGCTCGCCGCCCGCCCGAGCCGCTGCCGCAGCTGTCCTCCAAGCCCGCCGGAGCACCGCCGTCGACGCGTACCGCCGCCGCCCCTGCTCCAACGCCGGCGAGCTACTCCCGGCCGTCCCCCGTCCGACCAAGACCCCCACGAGGTAGCCCTCGCACCCCTGATCCTTCCCCGGCCGTCACCCCTCGCCGCCGGCGAGCCCCTCGCCGGAATTTTGGCCGGCCACCGTACCCGAGCCACCCAAGGACCAAATTGCAGTAATCAAAATCTTTAGAAGGTTCTGTCCGTAAGATTCCAAGGACCCAGATGTAAGAGAAAGATTCAAACCTAGATTCAAGATCAGTGAAATTGTAAAATTCGTATAAAATTGTAGAAAATTCAGAAAAATGCGAACTCAACTGTTCTGGAACCTTTAGGATAAACTCCACAACTTTTGTTACATGCATCTCCTCAGATTCTAGCTAAATCATGCTTTAAATAAAATGGAAAGATTAATGGCTTTTATTCATAGACTTGTCTTGAGACAAGTGCTGGCCATGAACATTTTACAGTGAGGAAATAATCTGATAAATAGGCCATCCTAAAAAAATCAAGCTCAGAATCTACTTCTAGATATACTTCTTGCTAAGTTTAATTTCATGCCATGATTAGCTAAATATTTTTATCTCTGTAGTTAGGTTATGAATCACCTAATGAAACTTTTTCTATACTTGTGTGATTGTACTTAGATGCCGTAGAAAAATTTAGAGACTTTTTACCTCAGAGGAACCTATTTATTTGATTTAGGTGCTAATAACATACATTAAATCAAGAAAATAGTATCTTAGCTTGGAAAATTCTCATATTTTTACTAGACGATACCCAGTGGTAGCGGTTGCTGTGTAAAAAGTTTCATGGACAAAAACCCTGTGTAGGGTCCTGTAAAAATAAATCCTTGAATAACCTAGGTGTGTAATGTCATTTTTACTATGCTCTGAAAACTGCATAATAAATCCTACAACAATTGCAGTAGCTCCTGCATGATTAAAGGAAAGCCCTGTAAAAATCTTAGTCTCAGTTTTTGCACCTTTTGCTCTGTACAAAAAGAACAATAATCTAGCAGCAACCATGTATTATAATTTTCATAATTAATCTGCTGCATGAAAATATCTGAAATTTTTACAGTAAGCTTATCTTTCCCTGATGTGCCTAGATCCAAGTTTTCATGACCAGAAACTACTCGCTGTGGTAGTTACACTTAAATCTTGTTTCCATGAGGAACATAAGTTCCCATGAACACCCACCCCACCTTGCTTAACGAAGTTACTTATTGCACTGTTCTACTCTATTAACGATTGCCCACGAATGATAAAGTAACTCACTTCACAACAAAACTCACGTTTTACAAACTGCAACTTTATCATGAAGGAAATCATGTCATTTACTATCACCACTACTTACACTTGTGCATTCATATAGAAACGACTACTCTCGTCGACGGAACTTACGAGCTGGTGCCCGAGTCCGAGAGTGAGCAGCGAGAAGCCCAGGCAAATTTAACTGAAGCAGTTGGAGACCCGGGTCAACTTTCAGACGATCCCTGGACTAACTTTGCACAAGAAGGCAAGCCCCGGAGCATAACCCATTTCCTTTCCTAAATTATGCAACTCACTACTCTTTTGCTTGTGCATTAAGTTTATAGGAGTTGAATAAAAACTTAGTTGCATGATGTTAGGAACCCATGCTTGAAAACTAGATGTAAGGTTCGATAGAATGTTGTGCTAATAGGACTCCGGTAAAAGCCGAGTGATTTCCTGTCACTCGCGAGAAATTAGGAGTTGAATGTTTACTACACGCTGCAATCATAAGGACAACGGACGGGCTATGGTACGATGTTTACGATTGAGGCCCGTCTGTTTAGTGAAAAATGCTAAGGCCGCAGTGTGTGGTAGTGGTGGTTAAGTCTTTGAACGTACTAACCACATGCCGAGAATATGGTAATCGGTAAGCTTAAGTACCTGATTGGCCCGGCAAGTGGACGACAACCTACCCTTTGAACTTCGGTCCCATGTGCATATGGCGAGTGCACGAGTGGTCACGACCCGGCGTCGAACCGTGGCGTTGGGCTCTTGTACTCTCGGAGGGTAGCTCCGATCCACAACCCGGAAAGAAAGGGGAAAAGTTGCACGTGTGACTCTGGGAGTAACCACGTGACGTGTGTTTAGGTTTCCCTTGCAAGGTTAAGAAATTCGATTCGAATCGTCCATTTCTCATGGCTATTGAGACTGCTTAATCCCTTTTACCACACAGAGTAAGAAGAGGAACAATGATGATGAATAAACTTGTTGGATGAAATTTAATGCTTCACCGTGAATGATATTGGATAGCTGCTTATCTAGAATGGTTAATTGAACTAGAATCTTGAGCTAAAAGTTGAAAGTGAGGACCCACTTGTAGATGCTTTTCGGCAAAACAAACCCCTGAGCCAAAAAGCCTTGCATGTCTAGAGTCGGTGGAGTAGATTCCACTACACGGGTAAGTCTTGCTGAGTATTAGTATACTCAGCCTTGCTTGTGGCTCGTTTTCAGGTGAGACCTTCGAAGATATGATTGCTAGCTTGACTTGGCCCTGCACTCTTCCCCCTGGTTGGTCGGTGGAATGGGATACGCCCCCGGCCAATGGAGATAATGCCGAGTGATGTCTCGTACGGGCTTCACCGAGACATCCTGTATCGTCGAGTAGCTTTCGTTATTTTATTTCCGCTGCAACTAAAACTCTGAAGAACTTATTGGTTATGATCACTGAAGTCCTTGGTTACTAAATTCAAACATGGTTTGTAATATTCACTTATGATAATTTTTATAATATCTGCTGGAATGTGGTATTCTCTGGGCTCATCTTCGCATGAGCTTTTGTACGTGTGGCTTCGATCCGCTTTACCGTGGTTGTATCGGGAGGTTACCCGACAGACCAGTGGATTACTCCATTTGAAGTGTAAGGTTAACCTTGATTTCCCTAATGGTGATGGTTAATACACTTGAGCCGGATTAATTCAGGTGGTTCTGCCACACTAACCATCACCACAAGGGCAATCAGGGCTAACTCGCACTTCAAACGGAATAATCCACTGGTCTGTCGGGTAACCTCCCGATACAACCACGGTTTTTGCCGATCGAAACCACACATACATGTACTCACACGAAGGTGAGCCCAGAGGATACAACATTCCACAAATTTTGCATCACAGGTTCAGCACAAGATATTATTACAACAAAGTTAAAATTTGTAAAACAACGTACTTCAGAGTTCAAAATAATTGAGTTCTTCAGAGTTCAATGCAGCGGAAAAATAACGATAACTGCTCGATGATACAGGATGTCTCGATGAAGCCCGTACGAGATATCACTCGGCAGTATCACCGTTGGCCGGGGGCGTATCCCATTCCAACAACCAACCAAGAGAAAGGGTACAAGGCCAAGTCAAACTAGCAATCATATCCTCAAAAGTTTCACCTAAAAACAAGCCACAAGCAAGGCTGAGTATACTAATACTCAGCAAGGCTTACCCGACTAGTGGAATATACTTAGCCGACTCCTAGACATGCAAGACTTTTGGCTTGAGGGGTTTGTTTTTGCCGAAAAGCATATATAAGTAGGTCCTTACTTTCAAGTTTTAGCTCTAGATTCTAGTTTTCTTTATCCATTCTAGGTAAGCAACCATCCAATATCATACATGGTGGAAGAATTATTTTGCTTCCAACAAGATTAATCATCATCATTGTTCCTCTTCTTACTCTATGTGGTAAAAGGGTCAAGCAGTCTCAATAACCGCGAGAAACGGACGATTCGAATCGAATTTCTTAACATTGCAAGGGAAACCTAAACACACGTCACGTGGTTACTCACAGAGTCACACGTGCAACTTTTCATTTCAATTCCCGCTTCACGGAATAGGCCCACCGCCCTCGACTACACATCCCCACGGACCACGGTACGTTGGGCCGTGGCGGCAAATGCACCCGCCATTAGCTAGATGTGAACGAATTCAAGACGGTGGGGAGTATATTCCGGCCTCGGTTCAATCCAGTACTTAATCTTACCGATTACCATATTCTCGGCATGTGGTTAGTACGTTCAAAGACTTAACCACCACTACCACACACTGCGGCCTTAGCATTTTTCACTAAACAGACGGGGCCTCAATCATCAACATAAACATCGTACCATAGCCCCGTCCGTCGACCTTATGATTGCAGCATGTAGTAAACATTCAACTCCTATATTCTCGCGAGTGACAGGAAATCACTCGACTTTTACCGAGTCCTATTAGCATAGCATTCTATCGAACCTTACATCTAGTGTTCAGAGCAGGAGTACTTAGGATCATGAGACTAAGTTTTCATTCAACTCCTATAAACTTAATGCACAAGTAAAGTAGAGTAATAAGTTGCATAAGTTTAGGAAAATAGGGTTCATGCTCCGGGGCTTGCCTTCTTGGGAAAAGCTAGCTTGGGGCTCATCCGAACTTGGGCTCGGGTCTTCGAGAGCTTCAGTTAGATTTAATCGAGCTTCACGCTGCTCACTCGGACGCGGGCACCAGCTCGTACGTTCCGTCGGCGAGAGTAGTCGATTCTATATGAATGCACAAGTTATAGTGAAGGTATAAGACGATTATTTTCCTTCACGACAAAGTTGCAGTCCACAAAACATCGATTTGGTTGTGAAGTTACTTAGTTAAGATTTCTTTGGGCAATTGTTAAGAGAGTATGACTTAAACTATTAACTTCATTAAACAAGAAGGAGGTTGTGTTATATTAGAAACTTAATTTTCTAAGCACAACATGGATTAAACATAACTTCTGGATTAGGTAATTTCTAGTGATGAAATTTTTATTTAGAGCACATTATGCAGAGACAAAAGCACTGTAAAAAATTCAGGCATTTTCATGCAGCAGAAAAATTATGAAAAAGGTAAAACACAACCACTACTAGAAACTAGTTATTTTATACAGAACAAACCATTTATGTATTGAAGCTAAAAGTTTTACACGGTGTTAAACTATCCATAAGTGAGCTACTGTAAATTTTTCAGTTTTTACTGTGCAAGATACAAAGCATAATAAATTGGAAAACAACACCTAGTTTAATTAAGATTAATTTCTACAGGATGTTTTACAGGGTTTCTGTGTATAAAACTTTTTATACAGCAAGAGATACTCTAAAGTGTGCTACAGTAAAAAGTTGAACATTTTCCAAGCAAAGAAACTAATTATTTGAATTAGTGCATTTCCCCTACAACAAAATTATATAATTAAGTTATAGGAAGAAAAAAGGTTCTAAACTTTTTCTGTGGTATTTAAGCGTTAATACAACAGTTTTGGAAAAGTTTCACCACATGAATCACAACATAACAGCAGTTACAAATTTGTTTTATTACTTCATGCCATAAACATGTTTTATTAAGAAGTTTAGTTAGAGATGGGTTCAGGCGCTAATATTTTTACACTGGCCTACAAATCAAGCATCCAATCTACTGTTAAATTTTCAGGTTTAGACTTTGTCTACAACAAGGGAACGTTCTATTTATTTTATAGTAAGATTGAGCAAGCAACTGAAGGAATGCATGTAACAAAAGTTGTAGATTTTCATCTAAAGATTCCAGAACAGTTGAGTTTGTATTTTTCCAATTTTTCTACGATTTTATACGAATTTTACAAGTTCACTATTTTTGAATTCAAAGTTTAAACACAGGTTTACAGATATGCCCCTGGAAACATGCATGCAGACTCTTTTAAAGATTGCTTTCGCTGCAATTGGGTCCCTGGGCGGCGCTGGCACGGCGGTCGTCCAGATTCCGGCGAGGGGGCTCGTCGGCGGCGAGGGAAAAAGGGTCGGGGAGATCTAGGGAGGTGAGGGCTACCTTGGGGTGGCCTTGGTCGGGGTTGGGAGTGGCCGGAGGTGGCTCGTCGGCGCGGAGCAGATGGGCGGCGGCGGGGCGGAGCGTCGGCGACGGTGCTCCGGCGAGGAAGGGAGAGCGTGGGCTGGTCGAGGAGCTTCGCGGTGTCGAGGGGAACCCGTTTCGAAGCTTGGCTTGGACGGCGGAGCTTCGGAGTGAGCTATCCACGGAGCAGCAAGGAGCAGCGGCGGCGCGGGCGGTGCTGGCGGTGCTCCGGCGGTTCTGGGCGACGATGGGTGGGGCAGTGAGCTGCGGTGGGGTGCTGTGGTGGTGGTGGGAGACTCAGCTCTGGCAAGGGGTGGCCGGAGAGGTGAGCTCCATGGGAAGCTGGGCACGACAACGGCAATGGCGGCGGCGGCGTTCTGGTGTCTGGGCGCGTGAGGGGGACTCAGTGCGGCCTTTTGTAGCAGTAGAGAGGCGGGAGAAGGGGCGTGACTTGGACTGTGAGACGCAGGCGCGGGCGGCACGACGGGGGTGCGTGACTGGTTGCGTCGGGCGGTGAACAAAGCGAGCGCAGCGTGCGGCGGGCGCGGGCAGGGGATTGGGTGCTGAAGTTTTGGCTTGTGGAGCTGGAGATCACGCGGCGCGCGGGTTGGGGGATGAGCTGCAGCAGCTGTCTTGCCGGGCTGCGAGCGCGGCGACTGGCTGGATGCGGCGGAGACATGGGCACGGCGCGGCTTGTCTATTGGGCGCGGCGGGCGGCGAGCAGGGGCGCACATTGCCGGCGCGCGTGTGGCGCGCGCGGACTAGGGAGGAGCGCGGCGTGCAGGCGCGCGTGCGGGCACAGCCAGGCATTGGCTTGGCGCCTAGCGCTGTCAGGCATCACTGGCCAAGTGGCCTGCGGCGACTGCGCGGCAGACGAGGGTCGGGCGACGCGAGGGCCGCAGCGAAGCCGAGGGTCGGGCGAACGAAAGGGTCGGGCGACACGGGAGGGTCGGGCGACGCAAGGGTCGGGCGAGCGGCTGCGCTTCGGAGGGTCGGGCGAGGCGGAGAAGAAGGGTCGGCAGCTAAATAGAAGAAAAGGCAGGGACTTGTTTGCAAATCCAAGTGTTTCTCAAATTTTTGTGTTGCAACACGAAAATCCTTCAACACAAAAGTTGTTCAAAATGAAAAGTTACACAAGTTTTGTTTCAGGCCAAAGTTCATTTGAGTTGTAGTTTAGAAGTTATTTTAAAAACTCATTTTGTTGAAACTTCACTTAATTATTTATGCACTGTGTTAAGCTAAGGAGGCTTATTTCGTCATTTAAACACCTGAGGTGTTACAACCTTCCCCCCTTAAAAAGAATCTCGCCCCGAGATTCGGGCAATAAGCTTAGGGTGGGTACTGTGTGTACCTTCGGTGGAGTTGAGAAAACCCGGGAACTTCTATTTTAGAAAACTTTCAGTTTCCCATGTGGCTTCTTCCTCAGTGTGATGATTCCATTGAACTTTGTACATTTTAATCACTTTCCTCCTAGTGCTTCTTTCATTTTGATCCATGATTTTGATAGGATACTCAACATATGAGAGGTCGGGCTGTACTAAGATTTTCTGTTGTTTAATAACCTCGGTAGTGACTCGAACACACTTCTTGAGTTGAGATACGTGAAAGACATCATGGATGGCTGCAAGCTGAGGGGGCAGTCGAATTCTATAGGCTACGGGTCCACAGCTCTCGATGATTTCGTAGGGACCAACATAACGGGGAGATAGTTTTCCTTTGACTCCGAATCGTTGGACGCCCTTGGTTGGTGAAACTCGAAGGTAGACGTGGTCACCAACTTCAAACTTCAATGGCTTTCTCCTTCTGTCGAAATAGCTCTTTTGCCTGGATTGTGCGGCTCTAAGGTTTTCTTGTATTACTCTCACTTTTTCTTCGGCCTCGATTACCAAGTCTGGTCCAAATATTTTGCGTTTTCTGGTCTGTGACCAACTCAAAGGGGTTCGACACCTTCATCCGTATAAGGCCTCAAATGGTGCCATTTTCAAACTCGCTTGATAGCTATTATTATATGAGAACTGTGCTAGGGATAGGCATTTGTCCCAACTCTTGTCATAGTGAATGACGCAAGCTCTAAGCATGTCTTCAAGAATTTGGTTCACTCTTTCAGTTTGTCCGTCAGTTTGAGGATGACAGGTTGAGCTTCGAATCAATTTTGTACCGAGAGAAGCTTGCAATTGTTCCCAAAAGCGCGCTACAAACTGAGTACCACGATCGGAAATAATAGTCTTCGGTACTCCATGTAGGCAAACAATGCGATCAAGATAAATCTCAGCATATTTCTTGGGGGTATAGGTGGTGTGTACCGGAAGAAAATGTGCCGTCTTTGTGAGTCTATCAACGATAACCCATATGGAATCGTGTTTCTGTGTGGTACTTGGCAATCCAACAATGAAATCCATACTTATGTCCTCCCATTTCCATGAGGGTATAGGCAAAGGTTGAAGTGTACAGGCTACTTTCAAGTGGCTGGCTTTTACTCTCTGGCATGTGTCGCATTCTGAGACATATTTAGCGATTTCTCTTTTCATTCTAGTCCACCAGAAATTTTGCTTAAGATCTTGATACATTTTGCTACTGCCGGGGTGAATAGAAAATTTGGAAAGGTGTGCCTCATAAAGATTTTGCTTACGGAGCTCATGATTCTTCGGAACGACTATGCGACTTTCGAACCATAGAACTCCCTTATGGTCCTGGCGGAAACATTTGTATTTCTCTTCTCCTAGAGAAAGTTTTTATTTTATGATCTTAACTCCTTCATCGTGTAGTTGTGCCATGATGATTTGGTCGTGAAGGGTGGGCTCGACTGAGATGTGATTCAGAGTGCCTTGGGAAATCATTTCCAAACTAAGCTTCCTCATTTCCGAACATAATGCCTCATTATAGATTTCCACGGATAGGCAATAGCAATGGGCCTTGCGGCTGAGTGCATCCGCGACTACATTTGCCTTGCCGGGGTGATAGTGCACCTCGAGATCATAATCCTTCATTAATTCTAGCCATCTTCTTTGTCTCATATTCAGATCGGCTTGGGTGAAGATATATTTGAGACTCTTGTGATCGGTGTAGATATTACAATGAGTGCCCATGAGATAATGTCTCCATATTTTTAGAGCATGAATGACTGCTGCTAACTCGAGATCATGGGTCGGATAATTCTGCTCATGGGGCCGAAGGGCTCGTGAAGCATAGGCGATAACTCAATTTTCTTGCATAAGCACACAACCAAGACCAGTGCCTGATGCATCACAGTACACATCGAATGGCTTGGTGTTATCGGGTTGAGCTAACACAGGGGCTGTAGTCAAATGTTCTCTAAGAGTGTGGAAAGCTTCTTCGCATTTCTCATCCCACACAAACTTTACTCCCTTTCAATAGTTCAGTCATAGGCTTAGCAATCCTGGAGAAATCCGGAATGAAACGGTGATAGTAACCGGCTAAGCCAAGAAAATTGTGAATCTGATGAACAAAGGTAGGAGGTTTCCAATCCATCACTTCTTGTACCTTGCTGGGGTCAACGGCTATACCTTCGCTGGAAATAGTGTGACCCAAGAATTTCACACTATCCAACCAGAATTCGCACTTAGAAAATTTAGCATAGAGCTGATGGTCTCTGAGACGCTGAAGAACAATGTGCAGGTGCTGAGCGTGCTCTTCCTCATTCTTGGAATAGATCAGGATGTCGTCAATGAAAACTATGACGAATTTGTCGAGCTCGGGCATGAATACCAAATTCATGAGATACATGAAGTAGGCAGGGGCATTGGTGAGACCAAAGGACATGACCAAGAATTCATATAGTCCATATCGTGTGGAAAAGGCGGTCTTAGGAATATCGCATGGGCGAATCTTGATCTGATGATATCCAGATCGAAGATCAATCTTTGAGAAGACTCTAGCTCCAGATAATTGATCAAAGAGAACGTCGATGCGGGGAAGTGGGTATTTATTCTTAACGGTTACCGCATTGAGAGGTCGGTAGTCCACACATAATCTTAAACTGTCAACCTTTTTCTTTATAAAAGGGCTAGACATCCCCAAGGTGATGCGCTAGGATGAATGAAACCTTTGTCCAGTAGTTCTTGGAGTTGTGTTTTCAGTTCGACCAATTCCTTAGGTGGCATCCTATAGGGTCTTTTGTAGATAGGTGCAGTACCTGGTTGCAGTTCAATAACGAACTCAATGTCCCTATCTGGTGGCATTCCTGGCAAATCGTCCGGAAAAACATCAGCATACTCGCATACCACTAGAATATTCTCTAGATTGATTCTTTCCATCACGAAAGCACAAGAATTCATGCACTCTCGGAATGGTAGGTAAAGGGTAGTGGTCCCGTGACTAGGTGAATTTATTTCAATAGCTCGGGAAGAAAGGTCCAGTATGACTCCATGCATGGTCATCCAATTCATTCCCAAAATAATATCCATGCCTTCAAGGGGTAAGAGAACAAGGTCCGTGTTGATGATTTTACTCCCCAATTTTATAGGTACCAGCCTTATTATTTGATTTGAAGCAATTTTACCACCCGGTGTTGATATCATATACGATCCTTGTGTGTGACAAACATTCAAGCCTACTTTTGCACCAAACTTTGCACTAATGAAACTATGTGATGCACCAGAATCAAACAATATAACTGCAGGCTTGTTATGGATAGAGAATGTACCCGTCATCACTGGTGCTCCTTCAGGAAGTTCCGCAAGGGTGGTGAAATTGATCCGTCCTTGTTTGACCTGAAGTGTCTGCCTCTTGCCTTTGTTCTTATTGTTCTGGTTAGAGTCCTGGCCCTGATTTGGCTGCCTGGGCTGAGGGCATTCGCGAGCAAAATGACTGGAACTCCCGCACTTGAAACAACGATTGGTGATGCTCGGTCGAAGAAACTGCTGAGTAGCGGGCCTTTGTCCAGTATGTTGAGGCACAGGGGGTCGTGCAACACCTTGCTGCTGTGGGGGCCTGATAATCCATCGCCCTGGCTGAGGGGCCTTCTGTGGAGCTGTAGGCGCAACATTTTGCACTAATCGATACCTCGGTGGCTGAGCACCCGAGGGTCCAGCTCTTGCCTTTCTCTTCTTCTCGGCACGGTGAGCCATAATACAATCCTCTTGGGTAATGGCCATGTTGACTAGCTCATTATATGTATCTGCTTTGACAAGATTCAGTCGTTCCTTGAGTTTGGTACTCAGACCTCTGCGGAAACGATCACGCTTCTTAGCCTTCGTGTCTGCGTGATAGCCCGCGTACTGGCACAGATTGTTGAAGGCCTGAGCATACTGAAGTACCGTGTGGGTACCCTGAGTGAGTGCCAGAAACTCATTTAGCTTTCTTTCTATAAGACCTTCTGGGATATGGTGTGCCCGGAACGCAATCTTGAATTCGTCCCAGGTGACAACGTGATCAGCAGGGAGCATAGAAAAGTAGTGGTCCCACCAAAGACGAGCTGTACCGCGAAGCTGCTGCGCGGCAAAGCGAGCCTTGTTTGCATCCGAACATGGGGCCACGAGTAGAGAAAACTTGGACTCGATTGTGCGAATCCAAGCGTCCGCATCCAAGGGTTCCTCCATTTTATGAAACAAGGGAGGCTGGGTCCCAAGGAAATCCGTGTAACCGGCAACTTGAGGTTGGTGAACATTGTGTCCACCCCGCTGTTGGTGCTGTCCTTGGATGAGCTGACGAAGTCGGTTTGAGCGGCCATTACTTCCATCAAGCTGGGTGGTGGTGGTGGCTATGGTTGTGATCCACTTGCGCTAGCACCAAAATCATCCGGGTTACCACGGGTTGCTCCAACCATCTGAAAAGGTGAATGTTTATTATTAGAAATGTGATCCATATTGCTTCCATGACTAAAAAGGATTAACGCGGAAGAGTAGACTTCCGAAAGATCATGGATAGAATCGTGGGCATAAAACTGTCTGCCATAAGAAATTCATAACTCCTGGTAGGTTCATCCAAAATTTCTCATATTTTTGCAGTGGGTAGGGAATTTAGAGATGTACAACTTTGGTATTCAGCTTAGACGCTAAATCGATGGCCAAGATGGTCGAAAGATTCACTCTTTGCGTCGCTGGTTTGGCTGTTTTTCAACAGAAGGAGTTATAGTATTTTGCCTATAACTCAACCTAGCAAGATCCAATAGTGCTGAAATTTTGTGAGAACCTAGATCACAAAATTTAGGACAAGTTTGGTATTCAAAACTTAGTCCAAAAATGTAAGGAGACATGGGTAAAAATTCCGACAAGTTTCTGCAATCGCAGATTCAACTGCTTTCCAATATCACAATCAAACCACCAAGTTTTTAGCCATTGCCTACATGATTTGAGTATCCAATGGTCAAGTTGTACCTACCACAAAAGAGGTACTCAACTCTTAGTTAGCCTATTACAACACTTGTCAAAAGTTAGGCTACACTATCGAGGAGTATATGCAAGAGTCCTCCTAGGTCATCGTCTAGAAGTCGTCAAGGTTGTTGACGGACGACTCGCTGTGAGTAGGAGAGTGAGCTCCCATCGGAGGTGGCTGCAGTGCCTCACCCTCAAAGTTCATTCCTAAAACACCATCAATCTTCTGTGGCTCCTCCTCATCTTCCTCCACAGCCACCACGTCTGGAGGGGCATTCTGATCATGGTGCCACTGAATGTGCTCATTAGCATCCTCCAACTCATGGTTCAGATCATGGAGCTGCTCCTCCAAGTGTGCTATCATGTCATCTCTCTCGCCCATGAGCGTGTCGTGCTCTTGAACTTGGCCCTCAAGTTGGCCAATCCGGGTGTCTCTGTCCTCGAGTTCCTCACTGAGTTCCTTAATCTGCTCATCCCTGGTATCTGCCATCATGTGGTAGGCCTGTGCAAGGTCAGTGAGCTGCACAAGCGCCTGACTCTGGAGAGTCTGAAGTCGGTAGAGTGCATTCATGCACCACACGGAGGCCTCGATGGTCTCCTAGGCATGAAAGTCCACCAAGTACTGTGAGTGTTGCACCCTGTTGAGCCAAAAGGGGTCGTTGTCCTGGGCAGCAAGAAACAAACCAATAGGAGTGAGCGTGACAGCCTCGGGGCACTGTGCACAGAAAGTGGTGAGCACCCTCATGGCAGAAAGCTCCCAAGTATCGGCCAAACGGCGACCAACAGCCTCAATCTCCAAGGCGGGCCACTCCGGGTGTAGCGGGTGCGGAAAAATGGTCACGTTGACACGGCAATAGGTAACTCCATTCTCTACAAACTCCAATCCGGTGTAATATGGGAGAATTGGATAGCCTGCGGTGCGCAGAACATCCCACAAGATAGAGGGAAAGCCCTCCCAGTGGAGAGACTTGGAGTGAACGCATCCATCCTTATCCATCATCATGGCAACAGGCTCGGCTATCTGAACAAAAGATCAAATGGGTGAGATAGCGAAAAACCGTTCACAACACAGTGACAGGTTCTGGACAGTGCACTAAAATAGCCATAACTTCAACAGTTCTTGTCCAAAAATTCTCAACTTTTACCAGAACATTCTTAAGGTATTTTTGAACAACTTTGCTAGTCAACTCCAGAGCTAGATAAGTCTCTAAGATGCTCTTTCTCTTCAGGTTTTACTTTACTGTCTACCCAGAAATTTCAGTGAACAGTGGGCCAATGTTTCGTGCACCATGGAAAATCTACCCAGCCCAAAATTACCAAATTTTAACAGTAGCTGTCTGAGTAAATTTACAACAAGTTTGGTGTTGAACCCTTTTGCAGAAAACTGTAGTAAGGGGGGGGGCATAAAAATTTATGTGGCTGAACTGCTCATTTTGGACAGAAAACTGACATCTCAAGGTCTTTGTTGTTTCTCATTATCCATATGTTCAGAATTTTTCATATTTAGACAGGAGGTAGAATACAAATTTTGGAGCAAAACTTTCAACATGAACTTCTCCAGAAAGGATCATTTTCTAAGCTTAATAAATCCATCTTTTCAGATAAGGCAGAATGTGACAGATTTGCTAGATAATCCTTATGCAAAGAGAAATGTGTGGGCGCACGAACCTTACCACTCTCAAGCATCGCATTTTCAATTTCAGATTTATATAGTCACGATGCATGCACGTCCTATTCGTTCTCACAAAATAAAATAATTGCCAAATAACTTTGGTCTTACGAAGTTAGTTTCGGTGGCATACACAATACGTCTCTCACTATAATAGCTAGTCGAGAAATCTCTAACCGTTCTTTAACTTATTGTAATCGCGGTTAGTGTACCTGCAGAAGATTGATATAGCATATATATATATATATCCATTGAACCTTTCATGCCAGCACTCATAAAAGCGTCCGTATTCATTACCATTCACTATAGAAACGGCATCCGTACAATTCCCGCCGTACAGACGACGTTAACATATGCTATCAAGATAGCGTATTCACGGGGGTACCATCTTGAGATAGGGGTATGAACAGCGATCGCCATACCCTGCGCCAAACCTTCTACTCCCAATATAATCAACCAATAGTTGGTATATTGGCAGCACCTCAAGTAAGCCACTGCTTGAGGGCAGCGTTCGGCTCGCATCACCAACACGAAGGCCAAGCTCTCTCAGTTGGCTGAGGATTCTTACCTTCTTACCTTAGTGATGAGTGCGTCATTATAGAATTTAAGGCTCGGTTGTGCATAAAAGTAAGTTTTGACAGAAAGTAATGTGCTGGAAGTCAGTTGGTAATAATCATAAATTAGATAGCCACCTAGTAACTTTCCCATGATCCTTAGGGCTTTACGAACTAGGCACCATCCTTAACGAACCAACGTATTTTGCACAACGCCTTTTTCTGGTCAAGTTTTATTAAAACAAATTTTTAAGGCTTGTTGCATTCTCTGGCGTATGTATTTCGGCTCTGATACCAGCTGTGGCAGAACCACCAGAATTAATCCGGCTCAAGCGCGCTAACCATCACCACAGGGGCAATCCGGGCTAACTCGCACTTCAAACGGAATAATCCACTGGTCTGTCGGGTAACCTCCCGATACAACCACGGTTTTAGCCGATCGAAACCACACATACATGTACTCACACGAAGGTGAGCCCAAAGGATACAACATTCCACAAATTTTGCATCACAGGTTCAACACAAACTATTATTACAACGGAGTTCAAATTTGTCAAACAACGTACTTCAGAGTTCAAAATAATTGAGTTTTTCAGAGTTCAATGCAGCGTAAAAATAACGACAACTACTCGACGATACAGGATGTCTCGATGAAGCCCGTACGAGACATTACTCGGTATTATCACTATTGGCCGGGGGCGTATCCCATTCCACCGAGTCAAACTAGCAATCATATCCTCGAAAGTTTCACCTAAAAACAAGCCACAAGCAAGGCTGAGTATACTAATACTCAGCAAGGCTTACTCGACTAGTGGAATATATTTAGTCGACTCCTAGACATGCAAGGCTTTTGGCTTGAGGGGTTTGTTTTGCCGAAAAGCATATATAAGTAGGTCCTTACTTTCAAGTTTTAGCTCCAGATTCTAGTTTTCTTTATCCACTCTAGGTAAGCAACTATCCAATATCATACATGGTCGAAGAATTATTTTGCAACCAACAAGATTAATCATCATCATTGTTCCTCTTCTTACTCTATGTGGTAAAAGGGTTAAGCAGTCTCAATAACCGCGAGAAACAAATGATTCGAATCGAATTTCTTAACCTTGCAAGGGAAACCTAAACACACGTCACGTGGTTACTCACAGAGTCACACGTGCAACTTTTCCCTTCAATTCCCGCTTCGCGGAACAGGCCCACCGCCCTCGACTACACGTCCCCATGGACCACGGTACATCAGGCCGTGGCGGCAAATGCACCCGCCATTAGCTAGATGTGAACGAATTCAAGACGGTGGGGAGTATATTCCGGCCTCGGTTCAATCTAGTACTTAAGCTTACCGATTACCATATTCTTGGCATGTGGTTAGTACGTTCAAAGACTTAACCACCACTGCCACACACTGCGGCCTTAGCATTTTTCACTAAACAGACGGGGCCTCAATCATCAACATAAACATCGTACCATAGCCCCGTCCGTCGACCTTATGATTGCAGCATGTAGTAAACATTCAACTCCTATATTCTCGCGAGCGACAGGAAATCACTCGACTTTTACCGAGTCCTATTAGCATAGCATTCTATCGAACCTTCCATCTAGTATTCAGAGCAGGGATACCTAGGATCATGCGACTAAGTTTTCATTCAACTCCTATAAACTTAATGCACAAGTAAAATAGAGTAATAAGTTGCATAAGTTTAGGAAAATAGGGTTCATGCTCCGGGGCTTGCCTTCTTGGGAAAAGCTAGCTTGGGGCTCATCCGAACTTGGGCTCGGGTCTTCGAGAGCTTCAGTTAGATTTACTTGAGCTTCACACTGCTCACTCTCGGACGTGGGCACCAGCTCGTACGTTCCGTCGGCGAGAGTAGTCGATTCTATATGAATGCACAAGTATAAGTTATACTGAAGGTATAAGACGATTATTTTCCTTCACAACAAAGTTGCAGTCCACAAAATATCAATTTGGTTGTGAAGTTACTTAGTTAAGATTTCTTTGGAAAATTGTTAAGAGAGTATGACTTAAACTATTATCTTCATTAAACAAGAAAGGGGCTGTGTTATATTAGAAACTTAATTTTCTAAGCACAACATGGATTAAACACAACTTTTGGATTAGGTAACTTCTGGCGATGAAATTTTTATTTAGAGCACATTATGCAGAGGAAAAAGCACTGTAAAAAATTCAGGCATTTTCACGTTGTAGAAAAATTATGAAAAAGGTAAAACACAACCACTACTAGAACTTCGTTATTTTTATACAGAACAAACCATTCATATATTGAAGCTAAAAGTTTTACATGGTGTTAACCTATCCGTAAGTGAGGTACTGTAAATTTTTTAGTTTTTACTGTGCAAGATACAAAGCATAATAAATAGGAAAATATACACCTAGTTTAATACATATTAATTTCTACAAGATGTTTTACAATGTTTTTGTGTATGAAACATTTTATACAGCAAGAGATACTTTAAATTGTGCTACAGCAAAAATTTGAACATTTTCCAAGCAAAGAAACTAATTATTTGAATTAGTGCATTTCTCCTACCACAAAATTATATAATTAGGTTACAGGAAGGAAAAAGGTTCTAAACTTTTTTCGTGGTATTTAGGCCCCAATATAACAGTTTTGGAAAAGTTTCACCACATGAATCACAACATAATAGCAGTTACAAATTTGTATTTTTACTTCATGCCATAAACAAGTTTTATTAAGAAGTTTAGTTAGAGATGGGTTTTGGCCCTAATATTTCCACACTGGCCTACAAATCAAGCAAGCAATCTACTATTAAATTTTTAGGTTTAGACTTTATCTACAACAGGGGGTACATTTAAAGTCTTTTAAACCTTCCATTTAATTTATAGTAAGATTGAGCAAGCAACTGAAGGAATGCATGTAACAAAAGTTGTAGATTTTCATCTAAAGATTCCAGAACAGTTGAGTTTGTATTTTTCCAATTTTTCTACGATTTTATACGAATTTTACAAGTTCACTATTTTTGAATTCAAAGTTTAAACACAGGTTTACAGATATGCCCCTGGAAACATGCGTGCAGACTCTTTTAAAGATTGCTTTCGCTGCAATTGGGTCCCTGGGCGGCGCTGGCATGGTGGCCGGCCAGATTCCGGCGAGGGGGCTCGTCGGCGGCGAGGGAAAAAGGGTCGGGGAGATCCAGGGAGGTGAGGGCTACCTTGGGGTGGCCTTGGTCGGGGTTGGGAGTGGCTGGAGGTGGCTCGTCGGCGCGGAGCAGAGGGGCGGCGGCGGGGCGGAGCGTCGGCGATGGTGCTCCGGCGAGGAGGGGAGAGTGTGGGCTAGTCGAAGAGCTTCGCGGCGTCGAGGGGAACCCGTTTTGAAGCTTGGCTTGGACAGCGGAGCTTCGGAGTGAGCTGTCCACAGAGCAGCAAGGAGCGGCAGCGGCGCGGGCGGCACTGGCGGTGCTCTGGCGGTTCTGGGCGATGATGGGTGGGGCAGTGAACTGCGGTGGGGTGCTGTGGTGGTGGTGGGAGACTCAGCTCTGGCAAGGGGTGGCCGGAGAGGTGAGCTCCACGGGAAGCTGGGCACGACGGCGGCAATGGTGGCGGCAGCGGCGTTCTGGTGTCTGGGCGCGCGAGGGGGACTTAGTGCGGCCTTTTGTAGGTAGCAGAGAGGCGGGAGGAGGGGCGGGACTTGGACTGTGAGACGCGGGCGCAGGCGATACAACGGGGGCGTGTGACTGGTCGTGGCGGGCGGTGAACAGAGCCGGCGCGGCGAGCGGCGGGCGCGGGCAGGGGATTGGGTGCTGAGGATTTGGCGTGTGGAGCGGGAGATCACGTGGCTGCGAGCGCGGCGACTGGCGGGACGCGGTGGAGACACGGGCACGGCGTGGCTTGTCCATTGGGCGCGGCGGGCGGCGAGCAGGGGCGCGCATCGCCGGCGCGCGTGTGGCGTGCGCGGACTGGGGAGGAGCACGGCGTGCGGGCGCGGCCAGGCATTGGCTTGGCGCCTAGCGCTGTCAGGCATCGCCGGCCAAGTGGCCTGCGGCGACTGCGCGGCGGGCGAGGGTCGGGCGAAGCGAGGGCCGCAGTGAAGCTGAGGGTCGGGCGAACGAAAGGGTCAGGCGACACGGGAGGGTCGGGTGACGCGAGGGTCGAGCGAGCGGCTGCGCTTCGGAGGGTCGGGCGAGGCGGAGAAGAAGGGTCTGCAGCGAAATAGAAGAAAAGGCAGGGATTGGTTTGCAAATCCAAGTGTTTCTCAAATTTTTGTGTTGCAACACGAAAATCCTTCAACACGAAAGTTGTTCAAAATGAAAAGTTACACAAGTTTTGTTTCAGGCCAAAGTTCATTTGAGTTGTAGTTTAGAAGTTATTTTAAAAACTCATTTCGTTGAAACTTCTTTTAATAATTTATGCATTGTGTTAAGCTAAGGAGGCTTATTTCATAATTTAAACACCTGAGGTGTTACAGAAACACCGGTATGCTCGTGAAATGGTTTCTGTGTCGAAGACAATATGTCGTAATAGGCCTTTGCGGTTGGCTCTAGCGGATCCTCCCTAACATGACTATGTCCTTCATCAAAGTGTGCTTGATGAAAGTCATCTAACATATCTCCGCACCCGGCATCAGAATCATAATCCTCAATGCGTTGTCTCACAACCTTGTCTCTCGCACGATGGCCTCCACCATGACAGATCCATCGGGTATAGTTTGCCACAAAGCCATTGGTGCAAATGTGTTTACCCATCTGGAACTGTGATTGAAGTATCTTGTTTGCACAATTGCTGCAGGGACACGACGCTTTACTCTGTCCTTTGTCAAATGTCTTTTTCAAGAAATCTGCAACCTTGTGTATGAATTCATTGGTCCAGTCACGCTTACCCAGCCAGCCCGTGTACATCCACTCACGGTCATCCATCCTTTAGCATATGAGTGAGTGATATAAAAATCAATTGCATCTACACGATATCTATCATACTCTAATAGGTGAAGATAGGTCCTAATCCCATTCGAGGATGTGTAGATGGGGTTAGTTTCCATGCTCTACTACTACCCGAGACAGAATTTCGGCAGCACCTCCCCACTGTTCTCCAAATACACGTCCCAATAGGGAGATTTTGTATCCAGAGAACAATAGGGAGATGATGCCGAAACTCTGTCTCGGATCGGAGTAGAGCATGAAAACTAACCACATCTACACATCCTCGGACTATCCAAAAAATGTGGACAATTCGAAACAGATACGGTTTTAGATATGCAAAGATCTGCATATTTCCAACCGTATCTCTTTCGAACGGGAAACGCCTAGGTTAGGTGAACTTCAAACATGATAAACATGATATGGAAAGAGGGGACTTTTATGCCTCACCTTGCTGTCCTGCAAAGTGACAAGTCGAGGATGGTGCCACAACCTCTCCTGAAAAAAAACAACATAATAGTATCAATAGTTGTAAATTTTGGCAGCACCTCCCTTGCATGAGGAGGTTTTCAAAACCTGCATCAAAACCACATGCCAAAATAATTGAAGTAGTGATTTGCCTCAGATATGTTCCCTCTCATTTAACCTTGAAGTTGGAGCATAAGGAACATCAAATATACTAGAAAAAGTTCATGATCGCCTTGAAACCATGCGACACACCCAGCCCAACCATGATATCATCACAACCGAGCGGTTGCTTGGGTATGGATATGTCACATGGTTTCAAAACAAGCATGAGAAACATAATCATAGGACAAAAATAACACACTCTGAGTATCACACAAGCTCAAGCTCAAGGTCATCATATGCTACCCAGCCAGAAAAGTGGGTAAAACATGATATCATCACAGGCAATGGTAAAATTAAACTTTTTTAGTTCAAGAAATTGAACACTAATAGAGTTTTGTATCTAAACTACTCATGTACAACAAACTACAACTACACTAACTACTAGCACTAACAAACTAATTACTAACTAACTACATGCTCACCAAGGTTCAACTAACAAACTAATTACTACCTAACTACGTGCTCACCTAGATTCTGGACGGCGGGCGATGCGGTGTCGAGTTCGTGGCGGCGATGGTGGCCAGGGGTCAGTGATGTTCGTACGGCAGTGAGACAGCCATGGGACGCAGCGCCGCGGCGGCCACGGGCCAGCAGCAGCACCCCGGCGCGGACAGTGGTGGTCGCGGGAAGTGCGTAGGGGCGGTCGAGGGGCGGCGGCCGGCGGCGGCCTGGTGGCAGGGCGGCTGTGGGGCGCGGGCCGGGGATGGCGCAGCGGCGCCCGCTGGGCGCGCGCCGAGGGCGGTGTCGGCCGGCCGTGGCCCGCCGCGCTGGGGCGACGTCCCAGGCGCGATGGCGTCCGAGGCGCGGTGGCGCGGCAGGGGGCGACGGCGGCGGCAAGGCAGGAGGGCGACGGTGGTGAGTGTGTCTGCGTGTGTGGTGTGCGAGGTGGGGCCCGACCGTGGATAAGTTCCTGCAGACGACAAAGTAAAGCCTTTGCCGTGTGCCAGATCGAGGGCGCACGGCTATGTCAGCCTTTGTCGTGTGCCCTGTATCAAGCACACGGCAAAGCCATTTTTTAAATCATCTTCCCATACAAATTTAAATATGTTTATTAAAAAAACTCTGAAAAGTGGTAAGTTTATTCAAAGTAAAATTTTAAAATACGTTGTCTTGCATCATTGAATAATACTTGTTTCGATTATAGTGAAAAATTCATTATTTCATGCGCTTAAAGTTCAAATTCCACTTTTATCAACTCATAATTTAGGTACAAAAGTTCTTTTCTGTAAATTTGATTGAATGTACTTTGAAAGTACCTGGCCATAAGTTCAAGATTGATGACTACACGAAAAAATCTATTATTTCTTGCGTATGAAACTCAATTTTAATTTGTATCATTACGTAATTAAATCGTTTCCCTAATGTTTATACCTAAATTTGATTGAAAGTACTGTAGTTAACTTTTCAAAGTCTTTCAACAATTCATAATTGATGATTCTATGAAGAAAACTCATTATTTCATGTAGGTATAGCTCAATTTCAATGTATATGACTTGATACGATTTTATTGAACAAAAAATTTTAAAATTATCAAAAAGTTCCAAAAATTAACCAAAATTTGAGATCGAACAATTCAGATTGCCTGGTGCATATAAAAAATAAATTCACGCGCCAATTTAACTCGAAATATGAATGACTCTTTCTCAACTCTACGGATCTTCTCTAGAGATTCTACGATTTGTAAGCAGTGTAAGTGACAACTTGTGCGAAATCTTCTCAAATTTTTAACACAACATCCATGTATGAAATCATGATATCATGAAAAAATTTATAAATTTCGGACTTCATTTGCTTTTTAAAGAATTTTAAAATGATTAGGACACACGGTCATGCTCACGGTTCCTGACGAAGATGTTCAAAATTGCCTACCATTTCCTGGATACATATTCACAGTGAACTCAATAACGTGAATATCAATTTTTTGATTTATTTTATTCCATTATTCAAAACACTTGCAGTTCAAATTTGACTTATCGGCAAAAATCCGTTTAATGAAATAAAATGACTAAATATAGTAAAAAGACCGAGTAAAATACGAAAACTTAACACGGGATACAAAGAATAGTGTATGTATAGAAGAAAAAGTTTGAAAGGTTGGTTTGAAGTTTTGTGCTAAACTTTGCCGTGTGTCTGGAAAATTACACACGGCAAAGGGCTAATTTTGCCGTGTGGCCAGGCCGGCAGACGGCAAAAGCACGATTTTGCCGTGTGCCTATTGAGGGGCACACGGCAAACAGATCATCTTTGTTGTGAGCCAATCCGAGCACACGGCAAAAGCTGACGGCTGACCAACGGCCGTCAAGGGTGGCGTTAGGCACACGCAAACACAACCGCTTTGTCGTGTGCATAAAAGCCTGACGCCTGATCAACGGTCGTTAGGGTCAGGCTTTTGCCGTGTGCCTGGCGTTAGGCACACGACAAACACGGCCTCTTTGTCGTGTGCCTGCCGGTGCCGTGTTGTTTTTGAGGTAGCACACGGCAAAGTCGGTCTTTTGCCGTGTGCCTGGGTTTTGCCGTGCGTTTCATGGTTGGCACACGGCACATAGTCTCTTTGTCGTGTGCCCGAGAAATGGAGCACGGCAAATTCTCAAGCACACGGCAAACGTCTTGTTTCCGGTAGTGAATCTCTAAATCTTTCGTTTTGATTTTAAATTGGGTGAACGGTGAACCACATATCAGTTTTGATCTTTTTTTTCATAAGGGAAACTTTATTAATCTTAGATAGTTACATCAAGGTGATACAAAAGTACTAAGATTAT
Source organism: Panicum miliaceum (assembly GCA_032594955.1). Classification (NCBI taxonomy): domain Eukaryota; kingdom Viridiplantae; phylum Streptophyta; class Magnoliopsida; order Poales; family Poaceae; genus Panicum; species Panicum miliaceum. The sequence goes on from CM064062.1 coordinate 16,866,272, forward strand.
TTCCAGCCTCTGCATACCTAGGATGCACACAGCCAAAAAAAAGGAAGAAAATAAAAAAAGACATGACATCAGATGGCAAGACACAAAAGTTACAACCCACGACTTAATCTTCAGTATCATGCGCCATCATTGCAAAAAACTATACTACGATAAAGGCTCTTTGAAAAAGCAAAGCCTTCAACAAGAAAATGGCACACATCCGCACCATCGTTGCCATGGCCCAACAAGTCAAGGCGAGACCATCAGTTTTCACCTTAGAGAACAATTCTTTAAGCCCCGAACAATGTCTTCAACAAGACCATTGCTAAGTACAACCAATTAAGATTAGATCTAGAGATTTCTCACCGGAGCTAAAGAATCAGTACCCAAAACAAAACGTGGTTCCCCGGTTGTTGCCTCCCTCCTCCTTTCCAAGCTAATACTACCATATCACCCGTCTTGGCCAACTACAATCGGCCACGAACTCTCGTCATCCCACGACAACTATGCCACGAAGTGACCAATGGGCACACGCACAAAGTCTGTAGGATCCGCACCGGAGTAAGCGATGCCGTGAGTCAAAGCCAAGGTGACTCCAGTCTCTGGGATCGTGTGGAGAGTACTAAATATTTATGAAGAAATTGTCATGAGAAGTAGTTGTACCGCTATCACTGCCATGTCCAAAGGTGAGATTCAATCGATGCAGTCACTAGGTAAGAACAGCCCTATAGTGACACGCATAAAGGTGACGAGTGGTTGTTGAGCGTCACCTGTATTCGAAAAGTGATGTGCACAGATTAGGTGCGTCACCTTTCTATTCTCCTAGGGCCCCCGGCAAATATTGGCCCGTCACTTATGACCGAGCAAAAGTGACGCGGCTCTTGAAGCCCTTCACCTATATTACAGGTGACGGGCTTTATTTAGCGCCTGTCACCCCTAGTCATGTTATAGGTGACGGGCCATGCCCTCGTGGGTAGCCCTCAAGTAAATGTGATGGCCTTTACTTAGCGCGTCACCTCGTCTTCTGATACGCTTAACCTATGGTCCTTGAAAGGTGACGCATTATGTCTATAGTTCATCACCTATGTGTATGCCCTATCTAACAAAAGGGATTATTTCGAGGTATATAGTTCGTCAAATTCTTATTACGTGCATTACGTGAAAATTGCGAGGTAACAATGCTGAGATTATATTGCAAGGTAACAATGCGAGATATATAACGAGGCGCAAGTTTATATATATTGAGATATATATACAAAGGACCTACATACAAACTACGTTATACATAGTTCATGGCAGGTCCTTGATAACTTCCGCCACCCTGAAGATGGCGTAGACGTAGCCGGCGATGTTCTCCACCAGTGGCGGCTGCACCGTCGGCTTCCCAAGGCGGATGAGGTTCCCTCGTGACGCCGATCGCCCAGGCGTCACCGTAGCAGAAGGGGTGGTCCGGATCGAACTCGGGATCGCCAGGCGCCAGAGCAAGGGCCGGAGCCGGCAGTGGAGAAGGGGCCAGCGCAGGGGCCGGCGCAGGAGCCGGGACCGGAGCAGGGCCGGCGTAGGAGCCGCGGGGCCGGAGCCACAGTAGATGGAGGCGACGACCGGCGCTGGCGACGACGACGACGAGGAGTCCACCACGACGTAGCGGCGGCGCCTGGAGCTTGAGCTGGAACCCACCATTGTACCTAATGCGAGTGAGAGCAGGGGTGTGAGGAGAGAGCGAGACCAGCAGGGGTGTGAGGAGAGCGGCCGGCCTCGCAGTATATAATGGCGATGGCCAGAGCTCGTGGGAATGCGAAACGGGCGCGCATGGTTGTCAAGATGACGCGCGCGTGCAGTCGTGCATAGAGGGGGTAGCGCGGCGGTTGCGATTCCCAGCAATTGAATGCGGCGCGATGCACAGTTACCGAGGGAGCACGCGCGGTTGCCGAGGTGGCGCGTGCGCATGGACAGAGTGAGGGTACCAGCGGTTGCCATTCCCAGTAGCCGCGTCTTTGAATGTTCCCAGCATGCAGTTTCATGTGACATAGGTGACGGGAAACATATATCGCTCATCACCAACGACACATAGATGATGGACTCCATACGGTGCCTATCACATATATTCATGACGTAGGTGACGGGTCTAATTGATGTCATAGGTGATGGGCTACACATGTGTTGCCCGTCACCTATTTCCCTTTTCTACCATTTGAAGCCACCCCTTTGACTTAGTTCCTTACCTTATCCATTTGAAACTCTAGGTTAGTGCGCACCTCCTCTCCCCCCTCCTCGTCGCGCCACGAGGTGCCCGCCCGCAGGCAAGGAGGAGAGCTGGGCACACCTCCTCGCCTCCTCGTCACGCCACCAGGTGCCCGCCCGCCGGCACCGAGCCGCCGCCCGCAGGCAAGGAGGAGAGCGGGGCACGCCATCGCGCGTCCTCATCGCGCCACCAGGTGCCCGCCTGCCCGCGCCTAGCTGCCGCCCGCAGGCAATGGAGGGGAGCGGGGCATGCCGTCGTGCCTCCTCGTCGCACCACCAGGTGCTCGCCCGCCGTTCCTCTCCACCGCTGTCAGTATTTGATATTGCTTGTAGACAGATCTAGATACTTTTATTAGTGAAATATGAATGTTTGAAACCATCACGAAGTGAAAAAAATCCTACTGATATTTGTTGGCAAATGATGATATGGGAGAGTGTTCACCAGGATAGATTGAGAGATCGATACATGTGCACATCCAAATTAAAGCAGATTTTTCTTATAAGCTACTGTATACTTACACATGAACACCTCTGCCTCAAAAGGCATGAAGCACATGCCACACAGCGAGGCTGAGGTATTCATGGCAAGTATACAGTCGCTTATGTTTTTTGAGGGTGAGGTCTTCATGGATTGTTATAATGCAAACATATCTCTCCCAGTTTTGATGCCTTTTGAAATGCTAAATAATGTGATTTACTTGTATTAGTTAATGAAAATGAGTATATTGAGTTGAATATTTTTATATTTTCATACTCTAATGATGTATTTATTTAGGCTCCCATTGAAACCATCGCGAAGTTAAAAAAATTTTGTTTTGGATATTTATATTTTGTTAATCTTGATCCTGCGGTGTTGATACAGCCATTCGGGGCCAACATCGATATCCGTGATGCGGTGCGGTATAGGGACGTGATGAAGGAGTACGGTCTTGGTCCCAATGAAGAAATCCTCAACATTATAGCTGGGGACTTCTTTATTAGGACCAAGGCCATACTCTTTCATCACGTCCGTGTACCGCACTGTGTCATGGATATCTATGTTGGCCCCAAATGATAGTGTTATCACCGCAGGGTCCAGGTTGACGACATATGCATATCCTAAATAAGGATTTTTTTTCTTTTCGATGGTATTTGCATAAAGGACCTGAATAAATATTCTGAACCATTATTGCATCCCATATGACATGGGATGACGAGTGTTCGCCTCAAACTGAAGAGTATCAAAATAATTAGATTTTAGAAATAACTTTTTTTATTTGCATGTGTAGATATGATTTACTTGTATTAGCTGATGAAAATGGGTATATTGAGTTGAATATTTATTTTTGAATGGATGTGAATGTGTGTACTTGCTATTAGACATCGAATGGAATGTTAATGTTTAATCCGTAGAAATAACTTTGCAACATGATGGGTTGGAGCGCCGGGCGTCTGCTCGTGCATCGGTACGCAATAATTTGAAGCGCACCGGTCATTCCCTTGAGTTCCGCCCTGAAGAGCGCCTTGGACTTGTTAGTGGTCATATTCTTCGTTGGATTAAGAAAGCATTCCATTGCCTTGTGCTTGGCAAATTTGAGCGTGAATTTGATGTCGAGTTGCATGGTACGGATGATGACCGCGAGTTGATGGCTCGACATAATGCAAGGCGCGAAGCGTCGGGGATGCCAGAAATTGACCGTTCCATGGCGAGAGTTCGCGCGGCAATTCACGAGGCATCGGTTAGGTCTCATGAGTAGTTTGTATTTGCATGCAGTCCTTTTGTGCAATCATATTGTGTAATGGATCATGTAGTTATTTTATGTAATCATGTTGTGTAATGGATCATGTGTAGTCCTTTTATGTAATCATGTCGTGTAGTGGATCATGTAGTTCTTATAATTTATCATGTTGTGTAATGGATCATGTGGACCTGTATAATTTATCAAGTTCTTATAATTTATCATGTTGTGTAATGGATCATATGGACCTGTATACTTTATCAAGTTCTTATAATCTATCATGTTGTGTAATGGATCATGTGGACCTGTATAATTTATTAAGTTCTTATAATTTGTCATGTTGTGTAATGGATTATGTGGACCTTTAATATACATCAGGTGACGGTATCTGGAAGCACAACCCGTCACCTTTAAAAATTTCAAGTGACGAGTGATGTTCTACGCCCGTCACTTATGCTCCACCATAGGTGACAGGCGTTGTGTTAGGACGTCACCTGTATTTGAGAAAGGTGACGGGCATAGACTTCATACAGGGGGGCCTGGTCACCAAGAAAGGTGACGGTTCTGTAATGAAGTCTATCACCTATTGCGTCACATAGGTGACGGGCAGACACCCGTCACCTTTCTGTTCAAAACAGTGACGCAGTAGAAGTGACGGGTACTTTGCCTGTCACTTTAGAGAGATGATGCCCGTCACTATAGGACCTTTCTTACATAGTGAGTGGCTAACCGCCGACGGAGATCGGCAATGAAGGCCCAGACCATGGCCACGGGCCGCCTTGCTCCAACACCCCTGCAACGCCTACCCCGCAAAGATGGCCGGTGAAGACCCGTATAAGGTCCTGCGCGCGCCGACATCTGCCAGGGAGAATCTTAGGCCTGCCCTTGGTGTGGATGGCGCAATGGTCGCTACCGGCAGCCAGCACCACCACATCACCCTTCCGGGAGCCTCGATCTCCTCCACAAGAATGGAATGCCGCGAGCCTCCCCGTACCTCAACATGATGGATCCACGCGTAGGGGCACTGTACCGTCCGTGGTAGCCGGATCTAGCCCAAGCTGCCGCCACCATGGCAGGCTCTAGAGGAGGATGAGAGCACCCTATCTCAGCGAAGATGCCCCGCCGCTGCCTTCCTTGCAGCCACCGAGCTTCCAGAAGCCTGGTCACAGGCGGCGGCGAGGGATGGGGAGAGAGGTGATCTGGTCTGGTGGCGGCGCATAGAAGGAGATTTAGCATACCAACTCCTACGTAGTCGGTGATTCTGGGCTGTGGTATTGTGCATCAAGTATGTGATTTGATTTTGTTTTTCTTTTGATTCAAATTCTTCTTTGTCTGTCCCATGGATCTTTGTCGAGATGTCCGAATGAGTCCTTTTTATGTGGCTCCGACGCTCCTTGGTGCGACTGCATCATGGGTTCCCCTTGCTAATGCTCCATTATTGGGGTTTTACATGAATTTATCATATTTCTTGCAAAAAACATGTTAGCATAAAAATTCCTGGATATATCCTTACTATTATATATATTAGTAAAATGATTTTTGAAATTAAATATGGCATTTATCTTTTTAATAAGTCAGGTGGGTGCAGTGGTATGTGGGGGCGCTGTTGCAAAAGGATCTCGCTTTGGCATCCGGAACACATGACATAAGCATCTCCAACAGGTTCCTATAAATCTTCCGCAACAGCCAGCTCACGTGGATGTCGAGTAATTCATTATTATTGAAGTTGCTTTTGCAGTTCTCGAACAATAATCTCATCTCAATCCAACTATATATCAGGTGACTTCCAACTCCCCTTCTATTTAGAGTGAGTTAAGATAAATTATTGGTTCCTCTCAATAATTATTTAGAAAAGCTAGAAAAGATAAAGAGGACTTGCTAGTTTTACAAAGATAAAGAGGACTTGCTAGTTTTACACCAACACTTAATATGGTAGTTGAATTGGAGAATATGGATCTACTTGAGATGCTCTGCCTCCGCTCCAACCCCGGTACAAACGTAGGCAGTGCTCATCCGGTGCTCAAAAAAAAAAAGATAGTTAGAGAGGATTGCTATATTCAGGGACCTGAAATCAGCGAATGTAGGAAAATCCTTTGGCACCCCTGTTCTTCTTTCCATGTCCGGCGAGGCTACATAGGAACATAAACACCTTGTCGTGTACACTCAGCACTCAGTAGTAATATCCTCTATACCCCTCAAATGGATAACACTCATATACTTTGCCTACAAATAAATATGGATAAAATATATATCCTTTATTCATTGTGGTAAAAAATTAAATCAAACAAAACAGGTTTTACATGCATGTTATTACTTGTGCGCGACACACACCGATTATTGCATGGACGAAGAGTAAAAAGAAAAAAACAAGCACACAACACATGTTTCACCATAAGAAGTGAATCCACACCGCGTGTTCATCAGTTTCATGCCTTGTTGGAATCTGCAGGTGCTTGTCCTTTCTCTATGTCCCCGGGTTTAGACGACGACTTATCAGCGGCCTTGGCACCATCCTTACTCTGTTGCTCGTCTACAGGATGGCGGCTACCGTTGTCGAAGCCGACGCCGTGCCTTGTGGTGGGGAAGATCATGAACACGAAGCTGGACAGGAGTGCCAGCCCCAGCGGCGCGTTCCTCAGCAGCTCCTTGACGTTCCTCATGTTGGGGCTGTCCAGATCCGGGAAGAAACACTTCTGGAGCCCGACGTCGCCCATGGCGATGGAGAGGAACACGATGGCCGTGAAGAAGGCGTGGACCCAGTCCAGCGTCTTGAGGCGGCGCTCCACGAGGTCCTTCTTGAGGACCCGGAGCAGCCGCCGCTCCTCCGCCCGGGACAGGGCGAAGACCTTGAGCCGCCCCGGGAGGGCCACGCCGTAGTAGATCCTGTTGTCGTGGATGATGCTGTCGGTGAAGGTGAGGAAGATGCAGGCGGCGGTGAGGAAGCCGACGAGCAGCGCGCTGAGCCACTTGTTGGCGGTGTTGCAGGAGCCCTGGTTGGTGAAGGACGCCGACAGCGTCTGGAACACCAGCACGGCGCCCGACGGCAGCAGCTTCGCCAGGTTCGCCGACACCGACAGCACCTTCTCGGCGGCCAGGTTCCCCTTGTTGTCCCTCTGGTCGCGATCGGGTAGCATGCCGAGTCTGGGTGCAATGTTACTGCTGGCTGCCGCCGCCGGGGCGTTGTTGGGGTCGTCTGTTTTGGTGGGCGGCTTCGAGTTCACCTTGCCGCCGGTTCCCTCGCTGTCAGTTGGTGGGGTGGGGTCTGATGAGGTCGCATTGGCGGCTCTCGCATTGTTGCTTGTCTCCTGCGGATTTTCTCCTGCACCTGCTGGGCTTACGGTGGCGTTAGTTGGCATCGTTTCTTTGTGTGAGGACAGTATAGGTTAGCTGCTACCTGCTCCCACACTGATGACTGATCCATGCATGTTGTTGCTGTTTATATAGGCGAGCCATTGTCAGAGCATATATACCTTGATTAGAGAGTGCCAATTCGTACCGTGCGACGATGATATTCTTAATGCGGTGGCGCATGGTGGCCCATATGCACGTGCAAAGTCTTTAACTGAAGCTTATATGCGATTAGCCGTGCCAATTAAGCTGCATGGAATAATATACAGTCCTTTCTCTCCTTTTGTGACTTGGAAGAAATGATATTTCTTTTTTTATAAAAAAATTATCACTTGCAAGCCCTTCGCTCGGTGGTTAATTATTAATTGCTCCTATAGGTGTCATTTGGTCTAATAAGCACCTACTGCTTCGTCCCTAGCTCAAGCTCACGAGCCAATAATTAGTATAACCACGAGGAATGGAGTCACCCTACTAAATTTCATAGGAAAGACTCATGATGGACTATCTCATCTAGGATGAGGTGGTTGCTCAAACCAAACACCACCATAGTAAATCGTTTTTACACAAAAAGAAAAGAAGTTGCTTAAGTCAGATTTTTTTTTTTATCATCTAGCACTTTGCAGTTCGGTTGTTTCAAAATCGCAGAAATTAAATGCCAAAGTTGTGATGGTGGCATATGGCAAAAAAAGGCACTAAATTATCCTACATATATTAATCTTCCATCTTAAAGTGGAACTAAAACATTGGGCATGTTTGCTAAATTAAACTTTAACCTTTTGTACCAGATTGAACGTCAAATATATAAAATAAACACTTCAATTTGTAATTCAAACCCTATGCCTAAACGAATTCCTTTGTGAACGTCAAATTTAGAGTTACGGACTTTGGTAAATATGGACAAAAGATATGTTACTGTTTTCAGAATGGAAAAAGATATCTTTTAATTATCCTAAATTTTAGTCCACAAAATGTTGGTTGTTAAATTCAGATCTTGATCTCAACAATAATTAAATATTAAATAAATGACAATATAATGCATTAAACTATGGTAACGAAGAAGGCAATGATAAATGTATGATTATATGCACATTATAGCATTTAAAAAATGGTTAACATAACTCATCCATCAACACATTACCCCGCACAGGCTAATAATTTTGAAAGACTTGAGTATTAGAATTTTTTTTAAAAAAGTTTGGGCCTAAAGCTAATAACCAAAATTGCTTACCTTTCCCCCACCCTCATACTTGTCAAACATTTTGACATAATATTCATAAAGATAGATGGATGATTTAGAGCCTAATAACTCTTGTAACCCTTGGATGTATATTTCCACCAGATGGATATAGAGGCTGGTTTATCCTTTATCTAAACAAAAGATGGTTATCTTTATTTGGTTGTGTTAGACTTTAGTAAGAGGTTACTCTATACACTTTTTCATCAACATTAATAGGTTTTTTCACTTTGCATGACACCTCCGTATATGGTTGACATGTGTTTAATTCATAATTTGAATTATGTATTTAATGTGGAAATGGGTATTCCCATCATGCTCTACATGGTGCCACACATCATGCATGTAACGCATAAATTAGTATTTTTTAAATTATTATACAATGGTAGAAATAGGTAATTTAGAATTATGTGCTGGTGTTTACTTTAGATATTTTGTCTTATAATGATAGATTTAGCTAACTTAGATGAAAATATAGGTTTAATTTAGCTTATTTTGAATAATGAAAGAGGGTGTGCAATTAGATGAAATTTAGTGGACTACTTTACACTATTTCTTACCAATTACATAGATCTGTAATTTAGATGAATATTAGGGGTGGAGGGACTTAATGTTCTTTTCCATGATGACAAAGGTGGATAATTTAGATATAGATTTAGGGAGTTATTTTATATTATTTTCATAATAGTATAGGTAGGTAATTTAGATATAGATCTAGGGGTTACTATAGATAAATTTCACAATTGCAGAGGTGGATTCTCTTTTAGAAAACATAATCAATTCAATGACTATTTTTACCAATGGTGGTCACAGTCTACAGGTCTAATGACCAGATATTTATTATTTTTATGAGAATTTTTAGGATTTATATATCTTTTTCTTAGAATGTACCGTCAGGAATAATGTAGTGGCTCTAAAACGAACTTCGAATTACTATATAATATGTATATAAATTACATAAAAGTTTACAGTATGTCTAGGGTGCGTGGTTCTCTACGAATCATCAGTGGTAAAATTAGATTGTACAGACGGTGACACTAGCTATATATTTTACAAAGGGTGTGCCGTTTCGGACAGAGCCACTGGCAGTCCGCGCCAAGAGTTGTTGGTCAGTCACGGAGGCTTTAGCCCCAGCTTTGTTCCGACACTGGATCATTTCTTTGCGTGACACAATCTGCACCATATATACGGTAGACCTGTATACTACTTAAAAAATACGCTAATGATCTACCCCAAAAGTATTAGTATGAAGATAACCCAGTACTAATTCTAGTAATTCTAGCATTAGTACCGGATCATCTTCATGCTGATACTTTTGAGGTGGGAAGATCCAGGGACCTTTTATTACCGGGTGGGTAACACCACCCATCCGGTATATAAGGGTCATCCACGTGTTACTTCAAAAGGAAAATATCTTCCTTCCAATCACAATTATTGTGTAGGTGAGACGGCAAGGGAGGTACGCATGAAAAAATCATCTCTTCCCAGGTTTAATATATTTTTTTGACAGAAAAGCTTTGGTACCGGGTAAAATCTTCACTTGGTACTGAAGAGAGCCTTAGGTACCCGTTTTTTACCTGGTGGCAAAGACCGTGACTTTTAGTTTCGATTTCGCAGTACCAGTTGAGAAACCTTTGCTTAAGGTCTTCGTCACCCAGATCTTTTTCTAACGGTGATAGCTAGCTATAGGGTGATGAAGAAGTCTGATTCAAGCTGACATCCAAAATTCTATTTAACAAGCGTCGTACGCTTAGAACTGATACCGATGTGAGGTGGAGGATCTTTCATTTTGTGGCTCTGAAGAAACATTAGTGTTTCTTTTGTGTGACCGAAGAATTGAACAAAATGCACCACATGATCCGAAAATTGACTAACAGCCGGTATGTGTAATCTTAGCACAGAACATGAGACTATATATGGACAGGTGAGCAGACGTCATTAGAAACGTGCCACATATGGGATGCTTCTGTGGTATGTGAGGAGTGCTTGTCGTCACAGCCGCAAGTTCAGAACTAGCTAGTGTTGACTGTCAAAATCTCCAACCTTGCCATTCTCTCCCTGATCACCTCTCGTCTCTCACTCCAAAGTCCGATGCATATCCTTGCAAATACCCACCGCCTAATTAACTCCGTCCCCATTGCCCACCCCGTCATGGCCTACCCACCTCCTCCGCCAGATCCCCACACGTTATCCACCGTAACTAAATCCGTGGTGGTCGGATCTACTAACCCTCTTCACCCTAACTGACTGCCACTATGTAAGAACCGTCCTATACTGACGCGTATAACGCGTATAAAAGTAACGAGTAGTTGTTGTGCGTCACCTATATACGAAATGTAACATCCTTCTCAAAAATCTGCTTACGACCCAGTTCCTCACGTGGAGCGAGTCCGCATACGCATAGCACCTCTCTTACACTTTCGGCCTCACTTCGTGTAAAAGGGTCAACCCGAAGATGCTATGTTTGGAAGAACCAGGATTATAAGCTGGCCCTCACCCCCTAAACTTCGAATGTAGTACTAAGCCACCACACTACAACCACTAGGCCACATGGGCCAACTACTACTAAGGGATATTGGACTGGGGTATTACATCCACCCCACCTTAAGGGCTGACGCCCTCGGCAACTCACCACATATGCAGCAGATAGTTCATGCTCTGATACCATCTGTACACCCTGCTCCAAAATCTGCTTACGACCTAGCTCCTCACGTGGAGCGAGCCCGCATACACATACCACCTCTCTTACACTTTCAGCCTCGCTTCGGTAAAAGGGTCAACCCGGAGATGCTATATTTCGAACAACCAGGATTATAAGCTGGCCCTCACCCCCCTAAACTTTCAAGGTGGTACTAAGCCACCATACTACAACCACTAGGTCACATGGGCCAGCTACTACTAAGGGATATTGGGCTGAGGTATTACACAAAAAGTGACGCGCACAGATTCGGTGCGTCACCTTTTTATTCTCCTAGGACCCCCTTCAAAAAGTGGCCCGTCACCTTTGACCGAGCAAAAGTGACGCGGCTCATGAAGCCCGTCACCTATATTACAGATGACGGGCGTTATTTGGAGCCCTTCACCTGTAATCATGTCATAGGTGACGGGCCATGACCTCGTAGGTACAGGTGACGGCCTTTCATGAAGCCCATCACCTTTGACCTACTATTTCCCTCTGGCAGTCGCCGCTAGGGCAGGTAGTTGCCAGTAGGCAGCGGTTGTGGGCGGCGGCGGCCATTTTGGGCGATTTAGAGGTTGTGCAAGGTTAGAGCTCCAAATTGTTCCCCTCTCCCTTCTCTTTTCACCCCCATTCCCTCCCCCATCCTCTTCAATTAATTGTTGAAAATTGTTGTGTTCTTGCGGATGTAGATAGAGAATAAAAGTTGGATGGGCGTTCCTAGCCATTGTTGTCCGTAATACTTGAGAGGGTTGAAGTCTTTCATGGAGATTGCGAGGGCCGACATGGAAGCGAGGTCTAAAACAACAATCTATTGTCTGTGCCTCGATTGCACTTGATCGTTCGTGGATTTCTACCAAATTACACTTATTGGAATAAGCACGGAGAGGAAGGGCCTAAAGAAAGGGGGGAATGGGTCGCCGATCATGAAGAAGAGCCCAACCATAGGGAAAGGCAGGACGATGATCATGATGGGGAAGAAGGCAATGGTCAAGCTTATGATGACATCAATGAGGAGTGCATTTTGGAGTGCAATGATGACCAGTTTGATGCCTTGGTCGACAATGTTGAAGATATGATCCGTGATGTAAGGGGAGAAGAAGATGAGATGACGGAAGCTGAGCTATGTAAATACAGACAATTTGTTGAAGATTCCAAAAAACCTCTTTATCCCCATTGTGAGAAGTACTCGCGGGTATCCGGGGACCTGAAGCTTCTACAACTAAAGGCTGCTCATGGTTGGACGGACAAGAGTTTCAAAGTATTACTTCTTCTCCTGTAGAATATGCTGCCTGAGGGAAACTTGCTCCCGGATACTGTGTACGAGGCCAAGCAGATTGTGTGTCCTGTGGGATTGAAAATTGAAGAACATGCATGCATGCTATCATAATTGTGTCCTGTTTCATGGAGAGATTGAATATCTGGACCGTTGCCCTAAATGTGGAACATCGAGGTACAAGCGTCGAAAGGATGGTGGTGATGATGGAGAGGACAACATCAATGAGGGGAGGAAGAAGGGGACTCCTAGGAAAGTTGCATGGTACTTTCCTCTAATTACCAGACTGCAGCGGATGTTCGCAAACAAGAAGGAGACAAAGTTGTTGCGTTGGCATGAGGAGGGTCGTAATAAAGACATAATGCTACGTCACCCCACGGATTGTGCTCAATGGAGACATATTGATAACACCTATGGTTGGTTCGGGGATGATCCTAGGAATATCAGGTTTGCTCTGAGCACAGATGGAATAAATCCGTATGGAAACATGAGTACCTCACATAGCACGTGGCATGTTCTATTTTCAATCATGAATCTGCCGCCATGGCTTTGCAATAAACGCAAGTATATCATGTTGTCAACATTGGTCTCTTGACCAAAACAACCCGGTGATAGAATTGATGTGTTCTTCCGTCCCCTCATAGATGATCTTCAGCTCCTTTGGAAAGGTGTGTCCGTTAGGGATGCTGTCGTCAATGACCGCTTCACTTTGCATGCTATGTTGATGACCACCATCAGTGATAATCCGGCTCATCGTAATTTGTCCGGGCAGAGCAAAAGGAAGGGTCAAGGTTGCTCCCACTGCTTGTCAGAGACATGTTCATTGTGGCTGAGGAACTCGAACAAACTTCCATTCATGGGCCACAGGCGATGGCTGCTGAGGAATCACCCGTACTGAAGCATGGATAGACATTTGATGGTACAAAGGGGTCATGAACTCCACCACATTTCTCAGGGAGTGATGTGTACAGTCAGGTTAAGGATATCACTCCTGTTCTAGGCAAGCAAAAATGTGGAGTTCATGAAGATGACAAAGGGATCTGGAATAAGAAATCCATACTATGGGAGTTAGAGTATTGGAGCATCCTAGCAGTCCGACATTCAATTGATACCATGCATTTAAAGAAAAACATATGTGAGAGCCTTGTCGGCACATTCATGAACACGAAGGGTAAAGGAAAGGACCACGACAACGCTAGAGCTGATCTGGAAGAGATGGACATTCGTCCTGAGCTTTATGTCCAAGAAGCGGAAAATGGAAAAGACCTTCCTGTAGCCGCCACCACAATATCTAGAAAGGAGAAGAAAGAATTATGTGAATTTTTGCATAGCGTAAAATTTCCCTTAGGAGACGGATCCAATTTTGCTAGGCTTGTCAACATGAAAGAACTGAAACTCAATTTCGCCATGATGAAGTCTCATTGCTATCATGTGCCTATAGCAATCAGGAATATGCTCTCTGTGATGGTTGTGAGACAGTCATGAGCCTCTGCTTCTTCTTCAACACCGTAGAGCAAAAGGTCATTGATGATGAATCGCTACCAGCTCTAGAGAGACGGTTACATGAGACACTTTGTTTGATGGAGGCCTTCTTCCACCTAACATTTTTTGATAATATAGTTCACCTCACGATTCACCTTGTAAAGGAGATACACTACCTTGGCCCCTCTTACCTCCACCAAATGTTTCCTTACAAGAGATTCATGGGTATTCTGAAGTCATTCGTAAATAGTCGTACATATCCGTAGGGAAACATCATCAGCTAATATGGGACAGAGGAGGTTGTTGAGTGGTCGATGGGTTACTTGGATCCAAATAACCCAATTGGAGTGCCTCATTCAAGACATGAAGGGAGGTTAGCTGGGGTTGGGACTCTGGGGAAGAAGACTACTAATCCGGATTGAAAATCATACGATCAAGCCCATTTTCTTGTCCTAGAACATTTGGAGGTGGTGGAGCCATATGTACTCAAGCACAAACAGCTTCTAGTGCAGCAAAATCCTGAGAGAGGTGATGGTTGGGTTGCCAAGAAGCACATGAAAGAGTTCAACAATTGGTTCAAAGACCGTGTGAAAGCAAGCGATGTATCGACTGATGACATTAAGAAACTAGCTGCAGGCCCTATATTCACTGTGACGACATATCAGACTTATGTAATCAATGGATACATATTTTACATCGTAGAGCAGGACAAGAAAAGTATCTACCAGAACAGTAGGGTCCGCATTGATGCTTATGATAACAACATGCAAAAAGCCCTATACTATGGTCAAATAGAGGAGATTTGGGAGCTGAACTACCTGGGATTCAAGGTTTCCCTATTCAAATGTCAATGGGTTTAAGGGTCACAGGGAGTAACACGTGACAAGAATGGGTTTGTCAGTGTTGATCTTCGCAACGTTGGGTACAAAACAGAACCCTTTGTTCTGGCAAAACATGTGCAACATGTGTTCTATGTGTTTGATACAGTGAGGACAACACGACATATTGTCCTTCCTGGCAAGAGAAGGATTGTTGGGGTGCAAAATGCAGTGGATGAGGAGGAGTTTAAACAGTTTGATGAAATCCCTCCTTTCACAACTTGTGAACTTTCTCGCCTAACTGCCAACAACAAGACTCCGTACCTGCGCACTGACCATAACGAAAAAATCCGTGTGAGGTCAAAGTCTGGCCGTGGATGTGGACGTGGATGTAAAGAAACCTAGCTAAATGACAATGTCTCTTTTGATGTAATATATTTCTATTGTAATGTACATTAATTGTTGTTTGAAATTTGATGTCCCTAATTGGATTTACATTTAATTTGAAGTGAGGGCCAAGCCTTGAATTTTGGTGTAATATATTTTTAGTGTAATGGACATTAATTGTTGTATATATGCAAATTCCTGAATTTCAGTCTGGAATTGCAGGGATTTAGACCACATAGCAATTATCAAAGGTGACGGGCGACATGTGTTGCCCGTCACCTATCGTGTCTCAGGTGACGGGTGACATGTGTTGCCCGTCACCTATAGACATTTTTCTCCATTTGTAACTAGAATAGATCTCTCTCAGCACTTAGTCGTTTTCATTTACCATTTCAAACCCTTGGTACCCGCCTAAGCTGCCGCTGCCGCTCCCCTCTTCGCCACCGTGCCACCGCTCCCCTCTTCGCCACCGTTGCACCGAGAGGGAGAGAAGGAGGGGATGCCTGCCGCCGCTGGACTTCACCACGCCGACGCCACCTCTCCACTACACTGAGCACCGCTACCCCAGACCCAACCCACCATCGCCTCGTCGGAGCTGAGCTCCACCACCGCCACACCGAGTTGGAGGGAGAAGGAGCCGAGGAGGAGAAGCAGAGGAAGAGAAGGAGGAGACGCCCGCCGCCATTGGACTTCACCACGCCGGCGCCACCTCTTCGCTACGCCGATCACCCCTGCCCTAGATTCGACTCACCGTCACCTCATCGGAGCTGAGCTCCAACACCGTCGCCTCCACCAAGACACTCTCAGGTGTGCCTCGGACACCTCTAGCCTCTACTCCACCTGGCCCTCACCTCCGGTGAGCCCCCTCTTCTTTTTCCTCACCTCATTGATGTTTTCTTCCACAGAAAATAAAAAAATCATACAAATACAAACAAAATTGTTCTGGACTCCTTGGAATAAGATCGACAACTTTTGTTACATTCACATGCTCAGATTCTCATTCTATTTTAATCTAAGATAAAGGTTAGAATAAATGGCTAAAAAATGTAGCACATGTTCAAGAGCAATGCTGCACCTGATTTTTGGAACTTAGGCTTATTTTGACATCATGAACTCTGTATAAAACTTTGAGACCCATATCACAGTTCTAGGATGGTGTTCTTGCAAGATCTTATTCTAGGCTTGTATACATGGTTTTATTTGCTTCTGATGTTCAATATTTGTTATCATTTTTCCTATGCCATATCATGTACTGCTGCCTATTTTGCAGGATCACTGGAAGCAGCCATGTCTCAAACTAGATCCTCTAACACTTCAAATGCACAACATGAGCCTGCGCATAGTGGAGAACCGTCAGGACAGACAACTGCATGTAGCATGTCCCAACGTAGGAAGCCAAGAACATAGACAAAGTGGCAAAATGATGTTGTAAAAGTCGAGGGCATCGACGGTGAAGGGTTCCCAACAAATGATAATGTTCTGAAACGGTGGTGACTGATCTGTGGATTAATCGCTCGGCAAAGGATTGGAATCAATGTCAAATTTGAGGATGTGGACCAGCCCACGCGCCAGGCCTTGTTCGAGATGATGAAGGAATACTTGCAGTTTCCTAAGGGTATGTTGACGCCAGATTTTGACACATGTTGAATCGGCGTCAGGAAGAGAAGAGACCAGCCGATGCGGCAGATTTAAAGGCTACAGTGAGGAATCGGCCGATTGAGGCTACAGTTGGGAATCGGCCGATTGGCGATGCAACTTGCGCCAACAGATAGGGGGGATGAAGCCATTGGAATCACAACAGAGGATCCCAGTCAAAAGTGGCCTGATGTTGGTCAAAAGAACGATGCCGACTCGGTCGTGAAGCAATGGAAAGAATCCGTATTGGACTAGGAGATGGCGGCAGAAGATTCTGCGGGAGCCCATTTCCTTTAGGAAAATATTATTGATATAGTAGTTTTCTATTTAAATCAAGTTTGTAACAGGTAGTAATCGATCAGGAGTCCTAGTCCTAGGGTATAAATAGGAGTCGTCAGGGTTTTGTGGAGATATACATCAATCAATCAACAAAACAATATACTTTTTCATCGCACTTTACTTTCAAGTCGGCGACTTCGCCAATACTTTTTTCTTTCACGAGTTCGTACGGATTGGCAGGGCTGCATCGACACGATCTCCTGCCAATTGGTAGGTTCCGCTTATCGAATAACATCTAAGCTTTAACTTCGGGCGCATCGCCGTGGTTTCGTTTAGATTTATTCACCAGTTATTGATATTTACCAGAATAATAGGTTTTACCTATTGTTCTATATCACCAGTTATCCAGCTTGAGATCAAAACTATCGGCTTTATCACTGCTTTCCTTCGTTCATTATCATACAGCCGATTAGATCTATTTCAAGTGTTGCGTCTATAATAATTGTTTAAGTTGCTCCAGCAGTTTTCTTTGCAATTATTACGTGATTATCGGCTGATCCATAGCCGGTCATCTTCATAGCAAATCGGCCGATTCGCCGATACGTTTTTCAGGACAGATCGGAACCTCAGCCGATCGGAACGCCCGGAATTTAATACATTTATTTCCTTGTCAATCAACAGGTTAGATTGACTGGCACGCCGCACGATCCGCACCAGGGCAATCACCCGAACAGGAGTTAAGCAGATTCTCCCGGGTCGTGTGTCCGACGCTGAAGACCATCGGCCGATTCCTGGCCGATTTTTAGCGCCAACACACTTTTGGCACGCCTGGTGGGACCACCTCAAGATCCAATATGTCAAAGACCACCGAAGTATCTGAGAACAACATCATTGAGGTCACGGAAGCAGATCTCAAGGACGACCAGAAAGAGGAACTGGCAAAACATCTAGAGGACTACAAAAGGAAGTATCTGCAATCTTTCAGTCGTACCAGAAGCGGGGAGGCAATCAAGAGAGCTTCTCTTCTAGTTCCCCACCACATCACCATCGCTGAGGATTCGGGCAAGATGTCCGATATGATTCAATAGTCCGTCTATCGGGCTTTCATCGACCAATCCTCAGTAATGACCAACACGGTGTATAACGCCGTCATCAGCTCTCTGGTCAGCGGAGTAGCTCAAGGATATCAGGCGCCAGCATACGCCCCACCCATTGTACCTCCAGCCAGAAGCTTACCAGGCACGTCTCACTTGGCTCCTCAGCCGATGTCGACGCAACACGAAGGGTACAACACTTCGTTGCCTTCAATGCTTCCAGGGTACAACGGTGCACCATGTTTTCGATCCCAAGCGCTGCTTCAGCCTGTCCAGATTGCTTCCGTGCAATCGCTGCCCTCAAACTCAGTACCTTGGGGAGAACCAGCAACGGCGGCTTTTCCTGATCAATCAACCGGACATGGGAGCTATCCGATCCAGGCGTCGTTCCATTCGGCCGTTCGGCCGACGGTCCCTCTGTATCTGTGGCAGAACCACCTGAATTAATCCGGTTCAAGTGCGCTAATCATTACCACAAGGGCAATCAGGGCTAACTCACACTTCAAACGGAATAATCCACTGGTTTGTCGGGTAACCTCCCGATACAACCACGGTTCTTGCGGATCGAAGCCACACATACATGTACTCACACGAAGGTGAGCCCAGAGTATACAACATTCCACATTTTTACACCACGGGGTTCATCATAAATTAACATTACAATAGAGTTCAAATTTGTAAAACAAGGTACTTCGGATTTCGAAATAAATGAGTTCTTCAGAGTTCAAGCAGAGGAAAAGATCACGACAACTACTCGACGATAAAGGGTGTCTCGATGAAGCCTGTAGGAGGCATCACTCGGCATCACCACCGTTGGCCGGGGGCGTATCCCATTCCACCGACCAACCAGGAGGAAGGGTACAAGGCCAAGTCAAACTAGCAATCATGTCCTCGAAGGTTTCACCTGAAAACAAGCCACAAGGAAGGATGAGTATACTAATACTCAGCAAGGCTTACCCGACTAGTGGGGTATACTTAGCCGACTCCTAGACATGCGAGGCTTTTGGCTTGAGGGGTTTGTTTTGCCGAAAAACATATATATAGTAGGTCCTTACTTTCAGATTTTAGCTCCAAGTTCTAGCTTTCTTTAACCATTCTAGGTAAGCAACTATCCAATATCATACATGGTGGAGAATTATTTTTGCATCCAACAAGATTAATCATTATCATTGTTCCTCTTCTTACTCTATGTGGTAAAAGGGTCAAGCAGTCTCAATAACCGCGAGAAACGGATGATAAGAATCGAATTTCTTAACCTTGCAAGGGAAACCTAAACACACGTCACGTGGTTACTCCCAGAGTCACAGTGCAACTTTTCCCTTCAATTCCCGCTTCACGGAACAGGCCCACCGCCCTCGACTACACCTCCCCACAGACCACGGTACGTCGGGCTGTGGCGGCCGATGCACCCGCCATTAGCTAGATGTGAACGAATTCAAGACAGTGGGGAGTATATTCCGGCCTCGGTTCAATCCAGTACTTAAGCTTACCGATTACCATATTCTCGGCATGTGGTTAGTACGTTCAAAGACTTAACCACCACTACCACACACTGCGGCCTTAGCATTTTTCACTAAACAGACGAGCCTGAATCATCAACATAAACATCGTACCATAGCCCTGTCCGTCGACCTTATGATTGCGGCATGTAGTAAACAATCAACTCCTGATTTCTCGCGAGTGACAGGAAATCACTCGACTTTTACCGAGTCCTATTAGCATAGCATTCTATGGAATCTTGCATCTAGTGTTCTGAGCATGGGCACCTAGGATCATGCAACTAAGTTTTCATCCAACTCCTATAAACTTAATGCACAAGTAAAGTAGAGTAATAAGTTGCATAAGTTTAGAAAAATAGGGTTCATGCTCCGGGGCTTGCCTTCTTGGGAAAAGCTAGCTTGGGACTCTTCCGAACTTGGGCTCGGGTCTTCGAGAGCTTCAGTTAGATGTACTTGAGCTTCACGCTGCTCACTCTTGGACGCGGGCACCAGCTCGTACGTTCCGTCGGCAAGAGTCGTCGATTCTATATGAATGCACCAATATAAGTTATAGTGAGGGTATATGACGATTATTTTCATTCACGTTAAAGTTGTAGTTCACAAAACATCGATTTGGTTGTGAAGTTACTTAGTTGAGATTTCTGTGGGCAACTATTAAAGAGTATGGCTCAAACTTTTAAGTTCATTAAACAAGAAGGGGTTGTGTTATAATAGAAACTGAATTTTCCAAGCACACATGGATTAATCACAACTTCTGGATTAGGTAACTTCTGGTGATGAAATTTTTATTTAGAGCACAGTAAGCAGAGACAAAAGCACTGAAAAAAAATTTCAGACATTTTTACGCAGCAGATTAATTATGAAAAATGTAAAACACAACCACTGCTAGCACCTAGATATTTTTATATAGAACAAACCATTCAAGTATTGAAGCTAAAACTTTTACAGGTTGTTAATCTCTCCATAAGTGTGTTACTGTAAAATTTTCAGATTTAGACTTTGCCTACAACAGGGGGTACATTTAAAGTCTATTAAACCTTCCAATTAACTTATAGTAAGATTTAGTAAGCAACTGAAGAAATGCATGTACAAAAGTTGTAGATTTTCATCTAAAGATTCCAGAACAGTGGAATTTGTATTTTTTAGATTTTTCTACAATTTTAAATGAATTTTACGAGTTCGCTGTGTTTGATTTTAAAGTTTGAACATAGGTTTACAGATATGCCCCTGGAAACTTGCGTGCAGACTCTTTTAAAGGTTCCAACCAAAGCAATTGGGTCCCTGGGTGGCGCTGGCATGGTGGCCGTCCAGATTCCGGCGAGGGGGCTCGTTGGTGGCGAGGGAAAAATGGTCGGGGAGATCCAGGGATGTGAGAGCTACCTTGGGTGGCCTTGGTCGGGGTTGGGAGTGGCCGGAGGTGGCTCGTCGGCGCGGAGCAGAGGTGCGACGACGAGGCGGAACGTCGGCAGCGGTGCTCCAGCGAGAAGGGAACAACACGGGCTGGTCGAGTAGCTTCGCGGCGTCGAGGGGAAACCATTTCAAAGCTTGTCTGGGACGGAGGAGCTTCGGTGTGGACTGTCCACGGAGCAACAAGGAGCGGCGGTGGCGCGGGCGGCGCTGGCGGTGCTCCGGTGGCTCTGGGCGACGATGGGTGGTGCAGTGAGCTGCGGTGGGGTGCTGTGGTGGTGGTGGAAGACTCAGCTTTGGCAAAGGGTGCCGGAGAGGTGAGTTCCACGGTGAGCTGAGTGCGACGGCGTTAATGGTGGCAGCGGCGGCGTTCTGGTGTTTGGGCGCGCAAAGGGGGGGAACTCAGCTTGGCCTTTTATAGGCAGCAGAGAGGCGGGAGGAGGGGCGGGACTTGACTGCGAGACGCGGGGGGCGGCGGCACGACGGGGGCGCGCGACTGGCCACGGCGGGCGGTGAACAGAAGCCAGTGCGGCGTGCGGCAGGCGCGGGCAGGGGACTGGGCGCTGAGGATTTGGCGTGTGAAGCTAGAGATCACGCGGCGCGCGGGTTGGGCGAAGAGGTGCAGCAGCTGCCACGCCGGGCGGCGAGCGCGGCGACTGGTGAAATGCTGCGGAGACACAGGCACGGCGCGGTTCATCTATTGGGCATGGGGCCGGCGAGCAGGGGCGTGGGTCGCCGGCTTGCGCATGGCGTGCGCGGACTGGGGAGGAACGCGGCGTGCGGGCGCGCGTGCGAGCGCGGCCAGGCATTGGCTTGGCCCCTAGCGCGGTCAGGCATCGCTGGCCAAGTGGCCTGCGGTGACTGCTCGGCGGCGAGGGTCGGGCGAAGCGAGGGCCGCAGCGAAGCCGAGGGTCGGGCGAAGCGAAGGGTCGGGCGAATGAAAAGGGTCGGGCGAACGGCTGCGCGTCGGAGGGTCGGGCGAGACGGAAGGGTCTGCAGCGAAATAGAAGAAAAGGGAGGGGCTGGTTCGCAAAACCAAGTGTTTCTCAACTTTTTGTGTTGCAACTCGAAAATCCTTCAGCGCGAAAGTTGTTCAAAATGGAGAGTTCTACAAGTTTCGTTTCAGGCCAAAGCTTGTTTGAGTTCTAGTTTTTAGAAGTTATTTTTTTTAAAACTCATTTAGTTGAAATTTCTCTTAATTATTTATGCACCGCTTTAAGGTAAAGAGGCTTATTTCGCAAATTAAACACCTGGGGTGTTACAGTATCAATCGGCCACGTCAGAAATCGGCAGAGGGTAGATGCCGCAGAAGCACTCAGAAGCACGGTGCCGATGACGATGTTCGATGGGGCGACAGATTCGCATCGCCATCAGCTGTCAGCTGCTCAGATGGCCATGATGCAACAGAATCCGCCACATGCTTCGATCCATCTCCCGGCTGTACCGCCGCCGATCCACCAACATATGCCAGCACCCTGACCAGCCGTTCATCAGCAGCAAGTGGATTGGACGGCAAGAATAGCAGAGGTGATTCAGGACCAATTCGGGTTGAAGCCGAAAGTACAAACTTATACGTACAAGACGCCATACCCATCGGCCTACGATCTATTGCCTTTTCCTCACCGGTACAAAGTTCCTTACTTTACCAAGTTTTCGGGGCTGGACGATACCTCTACCGTGGAGCACATAAATAGATTCATCATCCAGTGCGGAGAAGCCGCCACACAAGATGCTTTGCAGGTGCGTCTGTTCTCATCGTCCCTGTCTGGATCAGCCTTCCAGTGGTTCACTACCTTACCATCCAATTCCATCGTTACTTGGGCCGATCTAGAAAAGCAATTCCATAAGTACTTCTACGCGGGAGTACACGAGATGAAGCTTTCAGATTTGACCAGCCTCAGGCAGAGGAGCGACGAACCAGTAACTGGGTACATACAGAGGTTTAGAGAGGTCAGAAACAAATGCTATACCCTAGCTCTGACCGATGCCCAGTTGGCCGATATCGCTTTCCAAGGCCTCCTGCCACATATCAAGGAGAGGTACGCCTCACAAGAATTTGAAAGCTTAAGTCAGATCGTTCACCGATTGGCTGGTTAGGAAATACATCCGTTTGAGCAGCGGAGGAATTTCCAGAAAAAGGTGGCATATTTGGAAGGATTTGAATCCGAGGAAGAGGAAGAAATTGGCCTAGCAGAATGGGTCAAAGGGAAGAAGCCAATATCATGCCCTTTTGGAAAGAAAAAACCAGAAGCGTTCGGCTTTGACACATCAAAGGCCGATAAAATTTTCGACTTACTGCTCCAGGAAGGGCAGATCAAGCTCTCACCATACCATACCATTCCTTCGGCCGATCAGCTCAAAAAGATGAAGTACTGCAAATGGCACAACGCTACATCTCATGACACAAATGAGTGCATGATCTTCCGTCAGCAGATACAGTCGGCCATTGAGCAAGGAAGACTCAAGTTCGAAATCCCGGCGAAGCCGGCAAAGCCGATGAAGATTGATCAGCATCCTTTCTCGGCTAACATTGTTGACACGGGAAGAAACTCACTTCAAACCAAGGTGCTGACATCGGAATCGGCTACAAGAAGCGGCGCCGTGGATCCCAGGAAGCAAGTCACGGTGGACGATGTCAAAAGGAAAAGACGGGCTGAAGACGAGGGCGAAGCATCAGAACGATCACGAAGACCCGTCACTTCCCAATTCTTGCTCAGCAAGTATCAACGGCAGTAGGAACGGTTGAGGCGCCGCGATGAGATGATATGCTGACACGAAGATCATTGGCGATGTCCGTTCTTCATCCATTGCTGGGAAAACGACCTCAGGTTGCCATCCGCCGATAATTGCCCTGAGTGCAGCGGATCAAGTCGCAACAATCGCCCGCTCAAAAGATCGCGCTCAAGAGACAGAGGATTAGAGCCGATCAGCAGAAACTGGCGCGAACAAGAAGGTCAGCGCCTTTCAGTGCATGATCGGCTGGGGGGCAGAGTTGATCGGTATGACCGGTCGAAGGGCAGAATCAACCAGCAGAAGCGACTGGGGGGCAGAACCAGCGTACACGATCGGCTGGAGGAAATGGCCGATGCTAGGGTATCAGATGAAAACCCTCTAGGAAGGGAACCAGACTGGGAGCACGCCAAACCGCCGGCCAAACCAGTAAACCCCTGGTGGTGCCCTGATGGTCTGACTAGATCTCAAAAACAAAGGATCCAACGCCTGCGCCAATGGGAACAACAAGAGGAAGAGCAGAGGCAGGTGCTGGATAAGAAAAACGTCAAGTCTCGGGTCTGGCGCCCCAAGAAAAACAACAGTAAGGAGGGCGACAACCAAGAATCGGCAGCTGATGTCAACATGGTATTCATATTGCCGATGGAGTTCATGGCGCCCGCCGATCGTGATAAAGCGACAAGGATGGGGGAACAGATGGCGCAGTTGGTTTTGGAGCCGATGACAGCCACCTTTGAGAAACCAGAAGACGAAAAACCGCAACATCTCAAGGCACTATTTCTCAAAGGACACGTTAACGGACGACTCATTACCAGGCTACTAGTGGACGGAGGCGCCGCAGTCAATATCATGCCATATGCCATGTTCTGGAAGTTAGGCAAAAGTGATGAAGACCTGACCAAGACGGACATGATGCTCAAAGACTTCGAAGGCAACGTGTCTCGCGCCCGCGGAGCGCTCTGTGTCGACCTCACCATCGGCAGTAAGACCCTCCCCACTACCTTGTTTATTATTATTGGCAAGGGGTCCTACAACATGTTGCTCGGTCGCGATTGGATACACACGAATTGCTGTGTCCCGTCTACAATGCACCAATGCCTTGTACAGTGGGTCAGCGACAGTACAGAGATAGTCACCGCCGATTCCACCTACAGTGTTGCGGCGGCTGACACGCAACAATGGAGCTGTGAATACGTCAAGTGTATATCTGGCAGAACTTGGGACACTGATTTCCTGAAAGTGTCCGATTTTGGTCTACAGTCGATCCAAGCAGTCGGCTCTGAAGATTCAGAATAGATGGATCAGCTCGTCCGAGAAGACGGGAAGCTTGGGCATGGATTTACGTCGGCCGATTCATTGGAGATGGTGGATTTGGGAGATGGTAGCAAGCCAAGGCCGACGTATATTAGTGCTAGCTTGGATCCCGGATACAAGTGTAAATTGACAAGTTTATTAAAAGAATTCAAAGATTGCTTTGCTTGGGAATACCATGAGATGCCTGGTCTAGACCGGTCCATTGTTGAACACCGGTTGCCTATAAAATCAGGATATCAGCCATATCAGCAGCCTGCACGGCGGTGCAACCCCAAAATTCTACCTGATATAAAGGCCGAGATCACAAGATTGATTGAAGCAGGATTTATTCGGTAGTGCCGTTACGCCGAATGGATTTCTAATATTGTACCCGTATATAAGAAAAATGGAAAGCTGCGCGTATGCATCGACTTCAGGAACCTAAATCAGGCTACACCAATGGACGGGTACCCAATGCCGACAGCCGACGTCTTGATAGATGCTGCCGAAGGACATAAAGTCATCAGTTTCATGGATGGTAATGCTGGGTACAATCAAATATTAATGGCCGAAGAAGATATTTCGAAGACGGCTTTCAGGTGTCCGGGCCACCTCGGTTTATTCGAGTGGGTCGTAATGACCTTTGGGTTAAAGAACGCCGGCGCTACATACCAGCGGGCTATGAATTATATTTTTCACAAGCTTATTGGTGTATCGGTGGAAATTTACATCGACGATGTTGTGGTCAAGTCGAAAGGTCATCAGGAACATCTGGCCGATTTGCAAGAAGTATTGGAGTGCACCGCATGGGTTGAAAATGAACCCGAACAAGTGTGCATTCGGTATATCGGCCGGGCAATTCTTAGGATTCATGGTCCATGAGCGCGGGATAGAGGTTAACCAGAAGACCATAGCTGCCATCAACAAGGTTGTAGTCCCGCAGAATAAAACTGAGCTGCAATCCCTCATCGGCAAGGTCAATTTTATTAGAAGATTCATATCCAACTTGTCTAGGCGTATTCAAGCTTTCACTCCTTTGTTGAAATTGAAGCCCAACCAGGAATTCGTGTGGGGAGAAGAACAACGCAAAGCGTTAGAAGATATCAAGCAATATCTAATTTCACCACCGGTGTTGGTCCCGCCACAGCCCGGTAAGCCGTTCAAATTATACTTATCGGCTGACGAACAAGCTATCAGATCGGCGCTGGTACAGGAGTTCGAAGGAAAAGAACGAGTGGTATATTATATCAGCAGAAGACTCCTGGACGCCGAAACAAGATATTCCCCGGTGGAACGGTTGTGCCTATGTCTATACTTCTCGTGTACCAAGCTCAGGCACTACTTGTTATCGCCAGAGTGCATAGTCGTATGCAAGGATGATGTGGTAAAATACATGCTATCATTGCCGATTTTGAAAGGACGGATTGGAAAATGGATCCTGGCTCTGTCAGAGTTTGATTTAAGGTACGAATCGGCCAAAGCTGTCAAGGGTCAAGTCATGGACGATTTTATGGCTCAGCATTGTGGACCGGAAATTGCTGTCGTTGAACCGGTTCCATGGACTCTATATTTTGATGGTTCTTCGTGTGGAGCCGGATCGGGGATCGGCATCGTTCTTATATCGCCTCGGGGGGCAAGCTATGATTTCTCTTTGCCGATAGAAGCATCCGCAACCAACAACCAGGCAGAATACCGAGCCGTCCTAAAAGGTATCCATTTGTTGAGGGAAGTCAAAGCTGATGCAGTCGAGATTTTTGGAGATTCCATGCTCATCGTAGATCAATTAACGGGGAAATTTGAATGCAAAGATGATATCTTAAGAATTTACTACGAAGATTGCCTCCAGCTGTTAAAGGAATTCAAGTCTGCGATAATTGAGCACATTCCCAGAAATTACAATGAAGAGGCCAATAGGCTTGCCCAACACGCGTCCGGATATCGGCCGATTCAAGGAGCTATGATTCTGGTACTCGTGGCCGATGATTGGCGAAAGGAGATTGCCGATTACTTGAAGGATCCGTCCCTGAAGGTGGATCGGCGAGTGCATTTTCAGGCCACGAAATATGTGTTACTCGAAGACGATTTGTTTTACCGGACGATTGATGGGGTTCTTCTCAAATGCCTGGGAACGGAAGAAGCAAAGGTCCTGATGGGGGAAATCCATGAAGGTGTATGCTGTGGCAGAACCACCTGAATTAATCCGGCTCAAGTGTATTAACCATCACCATTAAGGCAATCTCGGTTAACCTTACACTTCAAACGGAGTAATCCACTGGTCTGTCGGGTAAAACCTCCCGATACAACCACGGTAGAGCGGATCGAATGCCATACATACAAACGCTCATGCGACGATGAGCCCAGAGAATACCACATTCCAGCAAATATTACATCATTAGCATAAGTAAATATTACAGACCAAGTTTTGAGTTTAGAAACCAAGTACTTCAGAGATCATAACTAATAAGTTCTTTTGAGTTGCAGCGGAAAATAAAACAGCGAAAGCTACTTCGACGATAAGGATGTCTCGATGAAGCCCGTACGAGACATCACTCGGCATTATCTCCGTTGGACGGGGGCGTATCCCATTCCACCGACCAACCAGGGGGAAGAGTGCAGGGCCAAGTCAAGCTAGCAATCATATCTTCGAAGATCTCACCTGAAAACGAGCCACAAGCAAGGCTGAGTATACTAATACTCAGCAAGACTTACCCGCGGAGTGGAATCTACTCCACCGACTCTAGATATGCAAGGCTTTTTGGCTCAGGGGTTTGTTTTGTCGAAAAGCATCTACAAGTGGGTCCTTACTTTCAACTTTTAGCTCAAGATTCTAGTTTCATTAACCATTCTAGATAAGCAGCCATCCAATAGCATACATGGTGAAGCATTAAATTTTCATCCAACCAGTTCATTCATCCTCATTGTTCCTCTTCTTAGTCTGTGGGTAAAAATGGTTAAGCAGTCTCAATAGCCGTGAGAAACGGACGATTCGAATTGAATTTCTTAACCTTGCAAGGGAAACACAAACACACGTCACGTGGTTACTCCCTAGAGTCACACGTGCAACTTTTCCCCTTTCTTTCCCGGTCGTGGATCGGGGCTACCCTCCGAGAGTACAAGAGCCCCACGCCACGGTTCGGCACCGGGTCGTGACCACTCTCTGCACTCGCCATATGCACATGGGACCGAAGTTCAAAGGGTAGGATGCCGTCCCCTTGCCGGGCCAATCAGGTACTTAAGCTTACCGATTCCCATAATCTCGGCATGTGTTTAGTACGTTCAAAGACTTAACCATCACGACCACACACTGCGGCCTTAGCATTTTTCACTAGACAGACGGGCCTCAATCGTAACCATCGTTCCATAGCCCGTCCGTGTTCTTATGATTGCAGCGTGTAGTAAACATTCAACTCCTATTTTCTCGCGAGTGACAGGAAATCACTCGGCTTTTACCGGAGTCCTATTAGCACAGCATTCTATCGAACCTTACATCTAGTTTTCAAGCATGGGTTCCTAACATCATGCAACTAAGTTTTCATTCAACTCCTATAAACTTAATGCACAAGCAAAAGAGTAGTGAGTTGCATAATTTAGGAAAAGAAATGGGTTATGCTCCGGGGCTTGCCTTCGCAGTTAGCTTGGGGCTCTTCCGAACTTGGGCTTGGGTCTTCAAGAGCTTCAGTTAGATTTACTTGAGCTTCACGCTGCTCACTCTCGGACGCGGGCACCAGCTCGTAAGTTCCGTCGGCGAGAGTCGTCGATTCTACATGAATGCACAAGTTTAAGTATGTGATGGTAATCGACACGATTTAAGTGTAATTACTACAGTGGATAGTTTTCTGGTCATGAAATTTTGGTTTTAGGCACATCAGGGAAAGATGTGCTTACTGTAAAATTTTCAGACAATTTCATGTAGCAGATTAATTATGAAAAATATATTACATAGTTACTGTTAGATCCTTGTTCTTTTTGTACAGAGCAATTGGTGTGAAAACTGAGTCCAAGATTTTTACAGGGCTTTCATATAACCGTGCAAGAGCTACTGTAATTTCTATAGGATTTATTATGTAGTTTTCAGAGCATCGAAAATATGACATTACACACCTAGGTTCTTCAAGGATTCATTTTTACAGGACCCTACACAGGGTTTTTGTCCATGACACTTTTTACACAACAACCCCTACCACTGTGTATCTCCTAGTAAAAATTTGAGGATTTTCCAAGCTAAGATACTAATTTCTTGATTTAAAGTATGTTATTAGCACATAAATCAAATAAATAGGTTCCTTTGAGTTAAAAAGTCTCACAATTTTTCTCTGGCATCTAGGTGCTATTACACCATCATAGAAAAAGTTTCATTAGGTGATTCATAACCTAACTACAGGGATAAAATTATTTAGCCACTTATGGTATGAAACTAAGTTTAATAAACAGTGCAGCTAGAGATGGAATTTGGGCCTGATCTTTTTACACAGTCCTAAACATCAAGCAACTAGCTTACTGCCCAAAATTTAGGGTCAGTACTGATTTACAACAGTGGGTACAAAATAAGTCCATTAAAGCTCCCATTTAATGTAGAGCAAAAAAATATTGAGAACCTGAGAAACTTTTGGTAACAAAAGTTGTAGAGTTTCTTTTAAGGATTCCAGAATAGTTGAGTTTGCATTTTTCTGAAAGTTCTATGATTTTCTACGAATTTTAAAATTTCACTGAATTAGAATCTAGATTTGAAACTTTCTTTTACAACTAGACCCTTCTAAAGATTTAAATTCTTGCAATTGGGTCCTCGGGCGGCTCGGGTACGGCGGCCGGCCAAAATTCCGGCGAGGGGCTCGCCGGCGGCGAGGGGTGAGGGTCGGGGAAGGTTCAGGGGTGCGAGGGCTACCTCGTGGGGGTCTTGTTCGGGTGGGGGACGGCTGGGAAGGGCTCGCCGGCGTTGGAGCAGAGGCGGCGGCGGCGGCGGCACGCGTCGACGGCGGTGCTCCGGCGGGCTTGGGGCGGCCTGGTCCGGACGGAAAGCTTCGGTGGTGCGTGGGGAAGCTGCTCAGGGGCTTGGCTTGGGCGGAGGAGGTCGGGGTCGAGCTGTCCACGGTGAGCAGGGGCGGCGGCGGCGGTGACAGCGCAGGCGGCGGCGCTCCGGTGGTCCTGGGCGGTGTTGGGCGGGTCGGCGAGCTTCGGTGTGGTGATGTAGTGGTGGCTGGCGCTTTAATTTGGGCAGGGGGCGGCTGTGGAGGGCTGTCCACGGGCAAGCGGCGCTCGGCGGCGGCAATGGCGGCGGCGACGGCGTTCTGGCTGCGGTGGCTCGCGCGGGCGGCCGGGGCGCGGCTTTTATAGGGACAGGAGGGAGTGGGGGTGTCTGGGCGACGCGCGGGGCGGAGGCACGGCACGGCGCGGCACTGGCCACGGCGGGCGGCAGCAGGACGCCGGCGCGGCGTGCGGCGAGCGGGCGCGAACGACTGGCGGCCGGAGATTTGGCGTTGGCGCGAGGAGATAGCGCGGCGCGTGGATAGGGGAAGCAGCTGCAGCAGCGGCTCGGGCGGAGGGCAGGCGCAGCGACGGGCGGGGCGCGGGAGTCGGGGCGGCACGGCGCGTCGCGGCGTTGGGCGCGGCGGGCGGCGAGGCGGGACGCGGCAGCGGCGTGCGCACGCGCGGGCGCGTACTGGGCAGCGCGGCGTGGGGAGGGGGCAAAGCCGGGCGTGGGGGAGAGGCGCGGCGGCCACTGGCCTGGCGCCTCGCGCCGGTCAGGCGTCGCCGGCCACCTGGCGGGCTGTCGGGCGGGGAGGGGAGAGAGAGGGAGGGGCGAGGGCCTGAATGCAAGAATTGGAAAAGTTTCAGGGGGCTGGGTGCAAACAGGGCTTTTTCTCCTCTTTCTAATTCGAATTTCAAAAACTTTTGAACATGAAAGTTGTTCAGAATAAAAAGTTCTACAAGTTTAGTTTCAGGCAACATCTCATTTGGCTTATGGTTTGAAAGTTAATTTAAAAATTCAAAAGTATCCAAATGTGCCCAATTTAAATTTGAATTTCAACTTAACTCGTTCTAATTCTTTTCACCCTTTTATTAGTTAGTTAAGCATAGGGTTAGGCAAATGACATTGATTTTAGAAATGTAATTTACCAGGGTTGTCACATATGCGGAGCCCATCAATTGGCTCACAAGATGAAGTGGATGATCAGAAACAATTGGTATTATTGGCCAACGATTCTCAAAGATTGTTTCAAATATTATAAAGGTTGCCAAGACTGTTAGAAGTTTGGCAATGTGCAGCGCGCGCCGGCTTCGGCTATGAATCTGGTAATCTAGCCGTGGCCGTTCAGAGGTTCGGGAATAGATCTCATCGGGCAGATTCACCCTTCATCAAGCAAAGGGCACAAGTTTATATTGGTAGCCACTGATTATTTTACCAAATGGGTGGAGGCAGTTCCGTTAAAAACCGTGACATCGGCTGATATGATCGATTTCATTAAGAACCACATTGTTTATCGGTTCGGTATTCCTCAGACTATCACAACTGATCAAGGAACGATGTTCACCTCAGGGGAATTCGGAGAATTCACCGCCGATATGGGGATTAAACTGTTGAAGTCTTCTCCATAATATGCTCAAGCCAATGGCCTGGCCGAATCGTCCAATAAGGGGATAATCAAGTTGATCAAGAGGAAGATAGAGGAACAACCCAAGAAGTGGCACATGTCTTTGGCTGAATCTCTATGGGCTTATAGGATGGCTTGCCACGGGGCCACTAAGATATCTCCTTATCAGTTGGTATATGGTCACGAGGCAGTCTTGCCTTGAGAATTAAGGACGGGGTCAAGGCGTATATCACTTCAAGATCAGTTGACGGCCGATGACTATTCCTTCCTCATGAAGGAAGAGCTCGATGATTCGGCGCGTCAGCGATTGAGGGCCCTGATTAGCATCAAAGAAAACAAGAAAAGGGTGGCCAGGTGGTATGACAAGAAGGTCAAGGTCAAACAATTCTCCCAAGGAGATTTGGTATGGAAGTTGGTGCTGCCGATAGGGTCTAAGGATCCAAAATTCGGTAAATGGTCGCCCACGTGGGAGGCGCCGTATAGAATCGGCCGATGTGCTTCGGGAAATGTGTATATACTAGAAACCATCAAAGGGGAAGAATTCACAAGAGCCTTAAACGGGAGATATCTGAAGAGGTACTATCCAAGTATATGGGTAGGTGCATAACTTGCGATAAGATGCATCAAGACAACGTGGCCAACTCCTATCGGCTTTTGTTTATATAGCCGATGTGAAAATGACATCGCCTTAAAGAGGAGATATTTTGATTTGGTCTGACCGATCCATTATTCGGTGAAAACAGCAGAGTACATGACCGACATGGTACAAGTCGCCCTTAGAATAAAAAAGTACCAATATATCTATTAATCACGCTTTTTCCTGATCTCTCTCTCGATCCAGCCTAATTTTATCAAAAGGCGGATGCTCTTCTCCTTCAGAGCAGTTAGCGTCTATATGGTCCCAGATTTTTTGGATGTCAGCAGGAACATGACCTTTGAGTTCTTCAAAATGAGCTTTTATAAGATCTATGTCCGCCTGCGACAAAAGTTCGTCTGAATGCATAACTTCAATCGCTCGTTCCAGACTGGGACTAAGGCGTTTCGGCTAAAGATGAAGCAAACAACTACCCAGTGTCAGAGCGATTGAGATGTCAGGGGAGGAAATGGTAGAGGGTTCGTACCTGGTTGACAGAGAAAGAGGAAGATGAAGAAGACATCTTGATGTCTAGCCTGGGAGGATAAAGATCAAATTATTGGAGGAGAAGAACATGGGTAATACAGAAGCCTTTGGAAATGATATGGGATCTCGTACTTATAGAAGGAAGGGGGTAAAGAGATGGTAGGATGCGTCCCATCGGAGTAAAAGCGTTCATAAATGAAAAGCTGCCAGAGAAGACGGTCCAAGTTCGAATCGGCGTGTCAACATTAAGAGGGCATTAAATGTTTATAGGATTCTTTACAATTCACCCAAGGAGGGCATCGATAGTCGCAATCGCTCGTTGCCTAATTTGATCGGGCGAGTCTAACACTCTCTGGTCGTCATCAGCCGATCCGGGAACTTCTGGCATATGACGATGAAGTTTTATTGCTTCACGGGCCAGGTTATGTCTTTCTTGCTTCAGCTCGGCGATGACGAATGGGAGATCTTGGAGTTTCTTTTCTTCAGTAGCTATGGCCTTGGTTACCTGCTCCATCTTTTTAGCTAGCTCTGCCCTTTGCTGTTTGAGGCGATCTATGATGCCGACGTTATCTAGACGGGAGTTCTCAAGGAAGTTGATTCGCTGATGTACCTCTTGGGCTCGGTGTTTGTAAGAGTCTTCTTCCTCGCAGGCTTTCGCTAGCTTGGCGCGATCAGTCATATGGCGCAAAGCCCTGAACACTGAAGTCTGCATCGACTCTATGTATGCAGCAGGATCCAGAGCCTCTGTCGCTTCCTCTGGAATTCGGCCTCTGATGTCATTAAGAAGTCGCCGAATCGATGAGGCATCTCCCACTAATCAGTCGATATCGTCTTGGAGGAGGGTCCGCATATTCTCGAGCTTGGCACGAACGTCATCAGGAATTGAGCTCGATGTAACTTGGTGTGAAGTGACCTCTTCATCGTCAGAAAGGGTTGTCACAGCCTTCCCCCCTTAACAAGAATCTCGCCCCGAGATTCGGTAAATCTTAGTGTGGACATGGGTGCACATACCAGTGGTTGAGATAAGAAACCCAGGGAAATTTTGATTTAGGTAGCTCTGAGTTTCCCAGGTGGCTTCTTCTTCCGTGTGATGATTCCATTGAACTTTATACATTTTAATCACTTTCCTCCTGGTCTCTCTTTCTTTTTGATCCAAAATTTTAACTGGGTGTTCGACATACGAGAGGTCGGGTTCCATCGATATTTCTTGTTGTTCCACAATCTCAGTAGGGACTCGAATACACTTCTTGAGTTGAGATACGTGGAAGACATCATGGGTGGCCGTGAGCTGAGGGGGCAGTCGTAATTTGTAGGCTACGGGTCCACAACTCTCAATGATTTCGTAAGGACCAACGTAACGGGGAGCTAGTTTGCCTTTGATTCTGAATCTGTGCACTCCCTTGGTTGGCGAAACTCGAAGATAGACATGATCGCCAACTTCGAACTTTAGGGTCTTTCTCCTTTTGTCAGCATAGCTCTTTTGTCGGGCTTGTGCGGCTTTAAGATTTGCTTGTATTACTTTTACTTTCTCCTCTGCCTCGATTACCAGGTTGGGTCCAATTATTTTGCGTTCTCCGGTTTGTGACCAGCTCAAAGGAGTTCGACACCTTCATCCGTACAGGGCCTCAAATGGTGCCATTTTCAAACTCGTTTGATAGCTGTTGTTGTACGAGAACTCTGCTAGGGGTAGGCATTTTTCCCAATTCTTGTCATAGTGAATGACGCAAGCTCTCAGCATGTCTTCAAGAATTTGGTTTACTCTTTCCGTTTGTTCGTCAGTCTGAGGATGGTATGCTGAGCTGCGAATCAGTTTAGTGCCAAGAGACGTTTGCAGTTGTTCCCAAAAGCGTGCTACAAACTGAGGACCACGATCGGAAATAATTGTCTTAGGTATTCCATGTAGGCAAACAATACGATCGAGGTAAATCTCGGCATATTTCTTGG
Source organism: Panicum miliaceum (assembly GCA_032594955.1). Classification (NCBI taxonomy): domain Eukaryota; kingdom Viridiplantae; phylum Streptophyta; class Magnoliopsida; order Poales; family Poaceae; genus Panicum; species Panicum miliaceum. The sequence continues at coordinate 16,901,023 of CM064062.1, forward strand.
TAGAATAGGTGGTGTGTACCGGAAGAAAATGTGCCGTCTTTGTGAGTCTATCAACGATAACCCATATGGAATCATGTTTCTGGGAAGTGTTTGGTAGTCCAACGATGAAGTCCATACTTATGTCTTCCCATTTCCATGATGGTACAGGTAACGGTTGAAGTGTACCGGCTACCTTCAAGTGGCTAGCTTTTAGTCTCTGGCACGTGTCACATTCCGAGACATACGTAGCAATTTCTCTTTTCATTCTATTCCACCAGAAGTTTTGCCTTAGGTCTTGATACATTTTGCTACTGCCGGGGTGGATAGAGAATTTGGAAAGATGTGCCTCATCAAGAATTTGCCTGCGGAGTTCACGATTCTTCGAAACGACTATACGATTTTCGAACCATAGAACTCCCTTATGGTCCTGGCGGAAACATTTGTATTTCTCTTCACCTAGAGAGAGTTTTTGTTTGATGATCTTAATTCCTTCATCATGTAGTTGTGCCATGACGATTTGGTCGTGAAGAGTGGGCTCAACTGAGATGTGATTTAGAGTGCCTTGGGAAACCATTTCCATGTTAAGCTTCCTCATTTCTGCGCACAATGTCTCATTGTAGGATTCCAGGGATAAGCAATGGCAATGGGACTTGCGGCTTAGTGCATCCGCGACTACATTAGCCTTGCCGGGGTGATAGTGCACTTCAAGGTCATAATCCTTGATTAATTCTAGCCATCTCCGTTGTCTCATATTCAGATCGGCTTGGGTGAAGATATACTTGAGACTCTTATGATCCGTGTAGATATTGCATTGTGTACCCATGAGATAGTGCCTCCATATTTTCAGAGCGTGAATGACAGCTGCGAGCTCAAGATCGTGAGTGGGATAATTCTGCTCGTGGGGCCGAAGGGCTCGTGAGGCATATGCAATCACTCGATTCTCTTGCATAAGCACACATCCTAGACCAGTACCCGATGCGTCACAATACACATCGAACGACTTGGTATTATCGGGTTGAGCTAACACAGGTGCAGTAGTCAGATGCTCTCTGAGAGTGTGGAAAGCTTTTTCACATTTCTCATTCCATACAAACTTTACTTCCTTCTTTAATAGTTCAGTCATGGGCTTAGCAATTAGAGAGAAATCCGGGATGAAGCGACGGTAGTAACCGGCTAAGCCGAGAAAACTGCAAATCTGATGAACAGAGGTAGGGGGTTTCCAATCCATCACCTCTTGTACCTTGTTGGGGTCAACAGCTATGCCTTCGCTGGAGATCGTGTGACCTAAGAACTTTACAGTATCCAACCAGAATTCACACTTAGAAAACTTAGCATAGAGCTGATGGTCTCTGAGTCGCTGAAGAACAATGCGAAGGTGCTTGGCATGCTCTTCCTCATCCTTGGAATAGATAAGGATGTCGTCGATGAACACTACAACGAATTTGTCAAGTTCGGGCATGAATACCGAATTCATGAGATACATGAAGTAGGCAGGGGCATTGGTAAGTCCAAAGGACATGACCAAGAATTCATATAGTCCATATCGTGTGGAGAAGGCAGTCTTAGGAATATCGCACGGGCGAATCTTTATTTGATGATATCCCGAACGAAGATCAATCTTTGAGAAGACTCTGGCTCCAGCTAATTGATCGAAGACTACATCGATACGGGGAAGTGGGTATTTATTTTTAACAGTTACCGCATTGAGAGGTCGGTAGTCAACGCATAACCTCAAACTGTCATCCTTCTTCTTTACGAATAGGGCTGGACATCCCCAAGGTGACGCGCTAGGGCGAATGAAACCTTTGTCCAGTAGTTCTTGGAGTTGAATTTTCAGCTCTGCCAATTCTTTAGGGGGCATCCTATATGGTCTTTTGGATATAGGTGCAGTGCCTGGTTGTAGGTCAATAACGAACTCAATATTCCTATCTGGTGGCATTCCGGGTAAGTCGTCCGGAAAGACATCGGCATACTCGTTGACCACAGGAATATCCTCTAGCTTAAGTCCTTCCATCTCGTAAGCACAGGAATTCGTGCAATCTGGGAATGGTAGGTAAAGGGTAGTGGCTCCGTGACTAGGTGAATTTATCTCAACGGCTCGGGAAGAAAGGTCCAGTGTGACTCCATGCATAGTCATCCAGTTCATTCCCAAAATAATATCCATGCCGTCAAGAGGTAAAAGGACAAGGTCTGTGTCGATGGTTTTACTACCCAACTTGACTGGTACTTGTCTGACCATTTGGTTTGAAGCAATTTTACCACCCGGTGTTGATATCATATATGACCCTTTTGTGTGACAAACATCCAAGCCTACTTTTGCACCGAATGTTGCACTTATGAAACTATGCGATGCACCAGAATCAAATAATATAACTGCAGGCTTGTTATGGATAGAGAATGTACCCGACATCACTGGGGCTCCTTCAGGAAGCTCTGCAAGCGTGGTGAAGTTAATCCGTCCTTGCTTGACTTGCAGGGTCTGTCTCTTGCCCCTGTTCTTGTTGTTCGGGTTGGATCCCTAACCTTGGTTGGGCGGCACAGACTGAGGGCATTCTCGTGCAAAGTGGTTGGAACTCCCGCATTTGAAACAACGATTCGTGGGGCTAGGTCGAAGAGACTATTGAAGAATGGGCCTCGGACCATTCTGTGGAGGCATCGGGGGTCGTACCATGCCTGGCTGCTGTGGGGGTCTGGCAATCCATCTCCCTGGCTGAGGGGCCATTGGTGGAGCTGTGGGTGCGGCATTTTGCACGATGCGATACCTTGGTGGCTGAGCACTTGAGGGTCCAGCGGGTGCCTTTCTCTTCTTCTCTGCCCGGTGTGCCATGATACAGTCTTCCTGGGTAATGGCCATATTGACCAATTCGTTGTAGGTGTCAGCCTTGGCTAGGTTCAGACGCTCCTTGAGCTTGGTACTCAGTCCTCTGCGGAAACAGTCACGCTTCTTAGCATCCGCATCAGCGTGATAGCCCGCATACTGGCATAGGTTGTTGAACGCCTGGGCGTACTGCAGCACGGTGCGGGTGCCCTGGGTAAGTGCCAGGAACTCATTCAACTTCCTCTCCATGAGACCCTCGGGAATATGATGTGCCCGGAATGCGGTCTTGAATTCATCCCAGGTGACAATGTGATCAGCGGGGACCATAGCAAAATAGTGGTCCCACCACAGTCGAGCGGTACCGCGAAGCTGTTGCGCGGCAAAACGAGCTTTGTTGGCTTCTGAGCATGGGGCCACAAGTAGTGTGAACTTGGATTCGATGGTGCGAATCCATGCATCTGCGTCCAGGGGTTCCTCCGTCTTATGGAACAAGGGAGGTTGGGTCCCTAGGAAATCCGTGTATCCCGCAGCTTGGGGTTGGTGAGCATTGTGCCCACCCCTCTGCTGGTGCTGTCCTTGCACGATCTGACGCAGCAGCTCGGTTTGAGCGGCCATCACTTCCACCAAACTGGGCGGGGGTGGTGGCGATTGCTGCGATCTGCTGCCACCGGCACCAAAACCCTCAGGGTTGCCACGTGTTGATCCAACCATCTGAAACGTGAAAGGTTACCATTAGCAACGCGATCCATATTACTTCCTCGATTCATAAATGATTGGTGTAGTCATAGACTTCCGAAATCACAGCTAGAAGTATGGATAAAATCTCTGTTTGCTACGAGAAAAATCATAGCTTGCTGTGGGTCCATCCAAAACATCTCATACTTTGGCAGTAGTCAGAGAATTTAGGAATGCACCACTTTGGTATTTAACTTCGGCACTAGAACTATAGCTAAGGTGGTCGAAAGGCTCGTCCTTTGCCTTACTGTCTTAGCTATTTTTCAGCAGATCGATCGGTACTGTTTCGCCTATAACTTAAACTAGCGAGGTCCAATGATGCTGAATTTTTGTGAGAACCACGATCACAAAATTCCGGACAGGTTTGGTATTCAACTCACAGCTCAGAAATGTAAGGAAACATGGATAAAATTCCCGACAAGTTTCAGCGATTGCGGATTTCATCGTTTACCAACTTACAACGAAATCACCCAAGTTTATCGTTGTTCCTTACATGCTGAGGGTATCCACATGGTTCAGGTGTACCCATCACAAAAGAGTTACTCAACTCCTAGTTAGCCTATTACAACACTTGCCAAAAGTTAGGCTACCCTATCGAGGAGTATGTGCAAAAGTCCTTCTAGGTCGTCATCTAGAAGTCATCCAAGTCGTTGACGGACGACTCGCTGTGAGCAGGAGAGTGAGCTCCCATCTGAGGTACCTGTGGTACCTCACCCTCGAAATCCATACCGAAAATACCATCAACCTCCTGTGGCTCCTCCTCGTCTTCCTCCATGTCCTCCTCATGGGGATGGTCATTCTGATCATGGTGCCACTGAATGTGCTCATTAGCATCCTCCAACTCAAGGCTCAGATCATGGAGCTGCTCCTCCAAGTGTGCTATCGTGGCATCTCTCTCACCCATGAGAGTGTCCTGCTCCTGAATTTGGCCCTCAAGTTGGCCAATCTGAGCATCTCTATCCTCAAGTACCTGACTGAGCTCCTTAATCTGCTCATCCCTGGTATCTGCCATCATGTGGTAGGCCTGAGCAAGATCAGTCAGCTACTCAAGCGCCTGACCCTGGAGAGTCTGAAGTCGGTAGAGTGCACTCATGCACCGCACGGAGGTATGGATAGTTTCCTAGGCGTGAAAGTCTACCAAGTACTGTGCGTGCTGCACCCTGTTGAGCCAAAAGGGGTCGTTGTCCTGGGCAGCAGGAAACAAACCAATGGGAGCGAGTGTGACAACCTCGGGACGCTGCACACAAAAAGTGGTGAGCGCCCTCATGGCTGCAATCTCCCAAGTATCGGCCAAACGGCGACCAACAGCCTCAAGCTCCAAGGTGGGCCACTCCGGGTGTAGTGGGTGCGGAAAAACGGTCACGTTGACACGGCACTGGGTAACTCCATTTTCTGCAAACTCCAGTCCGGCGTAACGTGGGGGAATTAGATAGCCCGCGGTGCGCAGAACATCCCACAAAATAGAGGGAAAGCCCTCCCAGTGGAGACACTGCGAGTGTACGCGTCCATCCTCATCCACCATCATAGCAACAGGCTCGGCCATCTGAACAAAAGATCAAATGGAGTGAGATAGTGAAAAACTGTGAATAGCACAAGGACAGATTCTGTATAGTGTGCAAAAATAACCATAACTTCCACAGTTCTCATCCAAAAATTCCCAAATTTCACCAGATCACTCCTAAGGTATTTGTGAACAACTTTGCTAGTAAACTCCAGAGCTAGATAGGTTTCTAAGATGGTTTTTCTTTCCAGGTTTTACCTTACTGTCTACCCAGAATTTTCAGTGAACAGAGGGCTAGAGTTTCGTGCACCAGGGAAAATCTACCCAGCCACAATTTACCAAATTTTAACAGCAGCTACCTGGGTAAATTTGGAACAAGTTTTGTGTTGTACTCTTTTGCAGAAAACCGCAGGAAGGGGGCCTAAAAATTTAAGAGGCAGAAGTGCTTATTCTGGACAGAATTCTGACATTCCAAGGTTTCTGTTATTTCTTACTATCCATAAGTTCAGAATTTTTCATTTTTGAACAGTAGATAGAACACAAAATTTGGAATAATTCTTTCAACATGAATTTTACCAGAAAAGGTCATTTTCTTTGATCAATAAATCTCTCTTTTCGGTCATGGCAGATTTGTGACAGATTCGCTAGATAGTCCTTATGCAAACCACGCTTAGATACGCAAGAACCTTACCACTCTCATCCAACGTATTTTCAATTTCAGATATATATGGTTATGATGCATGCACGTCCTATTCGTCCTCACAAAATAAAATAATTGCCAAATACTTTTGGTCTTACGAAGATAGTTTCGGTGGCATACACAATACGGCTCTCCCTGTAATAGCTAGTCGAGATTTTCTAACCGTTCTTTAACTTATCGTAATCGCGGTTAGTGTACCTGCAGAAGATTGACAAAGCATATATATTTCATGAACCTTTCATGCCAGCACTCATGAAAGCGTCCGTATTCATTACCGTTTACTTATAGAAACGATATCTGTACAATTTCCGCCGTACAGACGACGTTAACATACGCTATCGAGATAGCGTATTCACGGGGGTACCGTCATGAGACGGGGGTATGAACAGCGATCGCCATACCCTGCGCCAAACCTTCTACTCCCAATATATTCAACTAACAGTTGGCATATTGGCAGCACCTCAAGTAAGCCACTGCTTGAGGGCAGCGTTCGGTTCGCATCACCGACAGGAAGGCCAAGCTCTCTCAGTTGGCTGAGGATCCTTACCTTCTTACCTTAGCGATGAGTGCGTTGTTACAAAATTTAGGGTCGGTTGTACATGAAAGTAAGTTTTGACAGAAAGTAATGTGCTGGAAGTCAGTTGATAATATATATAGAAGTTAGATAGCCACCTAGTAACTTTCCCATAATCCCTTAAGGCTTTACGAACTAGGCACCATCCTTAGCGTACCAACGTATTTCGCAACACATCCTTCTAGTCAGGTTTTATGAAAATGAGTTTTTAAGGCTTGTTGCATTCTCTGGCGTATGTATTTCGGCTCCGGCGCCAGCTGTTGCCAGCTATGGCACCAGCTACGGCTCTAATACCAGCTGTGGCAGAACCACCTGAATTAATCCGGCTCAAGTGTATTAACCATCACCATTAAGGCAATCTCGGTTAACCTTACACTTCAAACGGAGTAATCCACTGGTCTGTCGGGTAAAACCTCCCGATACAACCACGGTAGAGCGGATCGAATGCCATACATACAAACGCTCATGCGATGATGAGCCTAGAGAATACCACATTCCAGCAAATATTACATCATTAGCATAAGTAAATATTACAGACCAAGTTTTGAGTTTAGAAACCAAGTACTTCAGAGATCATAACTAATAAGTTCTTTTGAGTTGCAGCGGAAAATAAAACAGCGAAAGCTACTTCGACGATAAGGATGTCTCGATGAAGCCCGTACGAGACATCACTCGGCATTATCTCCGTTGGACGGGGGCGTATCCCATTCCACCGACCAACCAGGGGGAAGAGTGCAGGGCCAAGTCAAGCTAGCAATCATATCTTCGAAGGTCTCACTTGAAAACGAGCCACAAGCAAGGCTGAGTATACTAATACTCAGCAAGACTTACCCGCGGAGTGGAATCTACTCCACCGACTCTAGATATGCAAGGCTTTTTGGCTTAGGGGTTTGTTTTGCCGAAAAGCATCTACAAGTGGGTCCTTACTTTCAACTTTTAGCTGAAGATTCTAGTTTCATTAACCATTCTAGATAAGCAGCCATCCAATAGCATACATGGTGAAGCATTAAATTTTCATCCAACCAGTTCATTCATCCTCATTGTTCCTCTTCTTACTTTGTGGGTAAAAATGGTTAAGCAGTCTCAATAGCCGTGAGAAACGGACGATTCGAATCGAATTTCTTAACCTTGCAAGGGAAACCCAAACACACGTCACGTGGTTACTCCCTAGAGTCACACGTGCAACTTTTTCCCTTTCTTTCCGGGTCGTGGATCGGGGCTACCCTCCGAGAGTACAAGAGCCCCACGCCACGGTTCGGCGCTGGGTCGTGACCACTCTCTGCACTCGCCATATGCACATGGGACCGAAGTTCAAAGGGTAGGATGCCGTCCCCTTGCCAGGCCAATCAGGTACTTAAGCTTACCGATTCCCATAATCTCGGCATGTGTTTAGTACGTTCAAAGACTTAACCATCACTACCACACACTGCGGCCTTAGCATTTTTCACTAGACAGACGGGCCTCAATCGTAACCATCGTTCCATAGCCCGTCCGTGTTCTTATGATTGCAGCGTGTAGTAAACATTCAACTCCTATTTTCTCGCGAGTGACAGGAAATCACTCGGCTTTTACCGGAGTCCTATTAGCACAGCATTCTATCGAACCTTACATCTAGTTTTCAAGCATGGGTTCCTAACATCATGCAACTAAGTTTTCATTCAACTCCTATAAACTTAATGCACAAGCGAAAGAGTAGTGAGTTGCATAATTTAGGAAAAGAAATGGGTTATGCTCCGGGGCTTGCCTTCGCAGTTAGCTTGGGGCTCTTCCGAACTTGGGCTCGGGTCTTCAAGAGCTTTAGTTAGATTTACTTGAGCTTCACGCTGCTCACTCTCGGACGCGGGCACCAGCTCGTAAGTTCCGTCGGCGAGAGTCGTCGATTCTACATGAATGCACAAGTTTAAGTCTGTGATGGTAATCGACACGATTTAAGTGTAATTACTACAGTGGATAGTTTTCTGGTCATGAAATTTTGGATTTAGGCACATCAGGGAAAGATGTGCTTACTGTAAAATTTTCAGACAATTTCATATAGCAGATTAATTATGAAAAATATATTACATAGTTGCTGTTAGATCCTTGTTCTTTTTGTACAAAGCAATTGGTGCAAAACTGAGTATAAGATTTTTACGGGGCTTTCATATAATCGTGCAGGAGCTACTGTAATTTTTATAGGATTTATTATGCAGTTTTCAGAGCATCGAAAATATGACATTACACACCTAGGTTATTCAAGGATTCATTTTTACAGGACCCTGCACAGGGTTTTTGTCCATGAAACTTTTTACACAGCAACCTCTACCACTGTGTATCTCCTAGTAAAAATTTGAGGATTTTCCAAGCTAAGATACTATTTTCTTGATTTAAAGTATGTTATTAGCACATAAATCAAATAAATAGGTTCCTTTGAGTTAAAAAGTCTCCCAATTTTTCTCTGGCATCTAGGTGCTATTACACCATCATAGTAAAAGTATCATTAGGTGATTCATAACCTAACTGTAGGGATAAAATTATTTAGCCACTTATGGTATGAAACTAAGTTTAATAAACAGTGCAGCTAGAGATGGAATTTGGGCCTGATCTTTTTGCACAGTCCTAAACATCAAGCAACAAGCTTACTGCCCAAAATTTAGGGTCAGTACTGATTTACAATAGTGGGTACAAAATAAGTCCATTAAAGCTCCCATTTAATGTAGAGCAAAAAATATTGAGAACCTGAGAAACTTTTCATCATAAAAGTTGTAGAGGTTCTTTTAAGGATTCCAGAATAGTTGAGTTTCCATTTTTTTGAATTTTCTACGATTTTCTACGAATTTTACAAGTTCACTGAATTAGAATCTAGATTTGAAACTTTCTTTTACAACTAGGTCCTTGAATCTTACGCGCAGACCCTTCTAAAGATTTAAATTCTTGCAATTGGGTCCTCAGGCGGCTCGGGTACGGCGGCCGGCCAAAATTCCGGCGAGGGGCTCGCCGGCGGCGAGGGGTGAGGGTCGGGGAAGGTTCAGGGGTGCGAGGGCTACCTCGTGGGGGTCTTGTTCGGGTGGGGGACGGCCGGGAAGGGCTCGCCGGCGTTGGAGCAGAGGCGGCGGCGGCGGCGGCACGCGTCGACGGCGGTGCTCCGGCGGGCTTGGGGCAGCCTGGTCCGGACGGAAAGCTTCGGTGGCGCGTGGGGAAGCTGCTCAGGGGCTTGGCTTGGGCGGAGGAGGTCGGGGTCGAGCTGCCCACGGTGAGCAGGGGCGGCGGCGGCAGTGACAGCGCAGGCAGCGGCGCTCCGGTGGTCCTGGGCGGTGTTGGGCGGGTCGGCGAGCTTCGGTGTGGTGATGTAGTGGTGGCTAGCGCTTTAATTTGTGCAGGGGGCGGCTGTGGAGCGCTGTCCACGGGCGGGCGGCGCTCGGCGGCGGCAATGGCGGCGGCGATTGCGTTCTGGCTGCGGTGGCTCGCGCGGGCGGCCGGGGCGCGGCTTTTATAGGGGCAGCAGGGAGTGGGGGTGTCTGGGCGACGCGTGGGGCGGAGGCACGGCACGGCGCGGCACTGGCCACGGTGGGCGGCAGCAGGACGCCGGCGCGGCGTGCGGCGAGCGGGCGCGAACGACTGGCGGCCGGAGATTTGGCGTGGGCGCGAGGAGATAGCGCGGCGCGTGGATAGGGGAAGCAGCTGCAGCAGCGGTTCGGGCGGAGGGCAGGCGCAACGACGGGCGGGGCGCGGGAGTCGGGGCGGCACGGCGCGTCGCGGCGGTTGGGCGCGGCGGGCGGCGAGGCGGGACGCGGCAGCGGCGTGCGCACGCGCGGGCGCGTACTGGGCAGCGCGGCGTGGGGAGGGGGCAAAGCCGGGCGTGGGGGAGAGGCGCGGCGGCCACTGGCCTGGCGCCTCGCGCCGGTCAGGCGTCGCCGGCCACCTGGTGGGCTGTCGGGCGGGGAGGGGAGAGAGAGGGAGGGGCGAGGGCCTGAATGCAAGAATTGGAAAAGTTTCAGGGGGCTGGGTGCAAATAGGGCTTTTTCTCCTCTTTCTAATTCGAATTTCAAAAACTTTTGAACATGAAAGTTGTTCAGAATAAAAAGTTTTACAAGTTTGGTTTCAGGCAACATCTCATTTGGCTTATGGTTTGAAAGTTAATTTAAAAATTCAAAAGTATCCAAATGTGCCCAATTTAAATTTGAATTTCAACTTAACTCGTTCTAATTCTTTTCACCCTTTTATTTGTTAGTTAAGCATAGGGTTAGGCAAATGACATTGATTTTAGAAATGTAATTTACCAGGGTTGTCACATATGCGGAGCCCATCAATTGGCTCACAAGATGAAGTGGATGATCAGAAACAATGGGTATTATGGGCCGACGATTCTCAAAGATTGTTTCAAATATTATAAAGGTTGCCAAGACTGTCAGAAGTTTGGCAATGTGCAGCGCGCGCTGGCTTCGGCTATGAATCTGGTAATCTAGCCGTGGCCGTTCAGAGGTTCGGGAATAGATCTCATCCGGCAGATTCACCCTTCATCAAGCAAAGGGCACAAGTTTATATTGGTAGCCACTGATTATTTTACCAAATGGGTGGAGGCAGTTCCGTTAAAGACCGTGACATCGGCCGATATGATCGATTTCATTAAGAACCACATTGTTTATCGGTTCGGTATTCCTCAGACTATCACAACTGATCAAGGAACGATGTTCACCTCAGGGGAATTCGGAGAATTCACCGCCGATATGGGGATTAAACTGTTGAAGTCTTCTCCATAATATGCTCAAGCCAATGGCCTGGCCGAATCGTCCAATAAGGGGATAATCAAGTTGATCAAGAGGAAGATAGAGGAACAACCCAAGAAGTGGCACATGTCTTTGGCTGAATCTCTATGGGCTTATAGGATGGCTTGCCACGGGGCCACTAAGATATCTCCTTATCAGTTGGTATATGGTCACGAGGCAGTCTTGCCTTGAGAATTAAGGACGGGGTCAAGGCGTATATCACTTCAAGATCAGTTGACGGCCGATGACTATTCCTTCCTCATGAAGGAAGAGCTCGATGATTCGGCGCGTCAGCGATTGAGGGCCCTGATTAGCATCAAAGAAAACAAGAAAAGGGTGGCCAGGTGGTATGACAAGAAGGTCAAGGTCAAACAATTCTCCCAAGGAGATTTGGTATGGAAGTTGGTGCTGCCGATAGGGTCTAAGGATCCAAAATTCGGTAAATGGTCGCCCACGTGGGAGGCGCCGTATAGAATCGGCCGATGTGCTTCGGGAAATGTGTATATACTAGAAACCATCAAAGGGGAAGAATTCACAAGAGCCTTAAACGGGAGATATCTGAAGAGGTACTATCCAAGTATATGGGTAGGTGCATAACTTGCGATAAGATGCATCAAGACAACGTGGCCAACTCCTATCGGCTTTTGTTTATATAGCCGATGTGAAAATGACATCGCCTTAAAGAGGAGATATTTTGATTTGGTCTGACCGATCCATTATTCGGTGAAAACAGCAGAGTACATGACCGACATGGTACAAGTCGCCCTTAGAATAAAAAAGTACCAATATATCTATTAATCACGCTTTTTCTTGATCTCTCTCTCGATCCAGCCTAATTTTATCAAAAGGCGGATGCTCTTCTCCTTCAGATCCTCCATCGTGGCTTCAGCCTCGACTTGATGAGGGAGTGGATGGCTCCTGTCGAGAGGTGGTTGGGATGTTCTCGCCGCAGCATCTTCAAGGGCAACTGAGCGAGGGAGTGGATGACTCCTTTCAGTTGGTGGTCGCCTAGAGCAGTTAGCGTCTATATGGTCCCAGATTTTTTGGATGTCAGCAGGAACATGACCTTTGAGTTCTTCAAAATGAGCTTTTATAAGATCTATGTCCGCCTGCGACAAAAGTTCGTCTGAATGCATAACTTGAATCGCTCGTTCCAGACTGGGACTAAGGCGTTTCGGCTAAAGATGAAGCAAACAACTACCCAGTGTCAGAGCGATTGAGATGTCAAGGGAGGAAATGGTAGAGGGTTCGTACCTGGTTGATAGAGAAAGAGGAAGATGAAGAAGACATCTTGATGTCTAGCCTGGGAGGATAAAGATCAAATTATTGGAGGAGAAGAACATGGGTAATACAGAAGCCTTTGGAAACGATATGGGATCTCGTACTTATAGAAGGAAGGGGGTAAAGAGATGGTAGGATGCGTCCCATCGGAGTAAAAGCGTTCATAAATGAAAAGCTGCCAGAGAAGACGGTCCAAGTTCGAATCGGCGCGTCAACATTAAGAGGGCATTAAATGTTTACAGGATTCTTTACAATTCACCCAAGGAGGGCATCGATAGTCGCAATCGCTCGTTGCCTAATTTGATCGGCCGAGTCTAACACTCTTTGGTCGTCATCAGCCGATCCGGGAACTTCTGGCATATGACGATGAAGTTTTATTGCTTCATGGGCCAGGTTATGTCTTTCTTGCTTCAGCTCGGCGATGACAAATGGGAGATCTTGGAGTTTCTTTTCTTCAGCAGCTATGGCCTTGGTTACCTGCTCCATCTTTTCAGCTAGCTCTGCCCTTTGCTGTTTGAGGCGATCTATGATGCCGACAATATCTGGACGGGAGTTCTCAAGGAAGTTGATTCGCTGATGTACCTCTTGGGCTCGGTGTTTTTAAGAGTCTTCTTCCTCGCAGGCTTTCGCTAGCTTGGCGCGATCAGTCATATGGCGCAAAGCCCTGAACACTGAAGTCTGCATCGACTCTATGTATGCAGCAGGATCCAGAGCCTCTGTCGCTTCCTCTGGAATTCGGCCTCTGATGTCATTAAGAAGTCGCGGAATCGATGAGGCATCTCCCACTAATCGGCCGATATCGTCTTGGAGGAGGGTCCGCATATTCTCGAGCTTGGCACGAACGTCATCAGGAATTGAGCTCGATGTAACTTGGTGTGAAGCGACCTCTTCATCGTCAGAAAGGGGAACCGCGAAAGAGAAAAGGCTGCTATTGGGAGTGTCTTGTTCCTGCGAAAGAGTATAAAAAAGTAAAGATACGGATTAGCAGACAATAAGGGGGAATCGGCCGATTTGGGTGATAAGTTTCTTACCTCTTTGAAGCGGATTTCTCTTGCTTGCGCCTGCGGGAATGCCACTCATCTCAGGAACCGGTGCAATCGGCTCATTAGAACTGGAAGACTCGACGACTATCAGTGCCCTGCTCGGGCCAGCTTCCTGAAAAGGTATGGGAAATAGATTTTATGAGTATACTGCGAATAATTAAGTCTGATGATATGAGATACCTGCCATACCTTTGTGAGTCTTCCGGCCGATGTTTGTTGGGGAGGTACAATCGACGCACCCAGATTGGCCTGCATCAAAATCGGTTAGTTTTTGTTGAATATTAAGAGATTGAGTTAAGAAACTCTCTACCTCAGTGAGGAGAATCGCTGGCGTTTCAGCTTCGGCTTGGGACGTAGCCGATTGCTGCGGAGATTGTGCTGGAGCAATTCGTGCAGCCTGGCAAAAGGGAGAGGTTAATATTGATAGAATACTTAAAAGTATGTGAAGTATGCGGAGTTACCTGAACAGCTTCTACCAGCAGTGATGCAGCGGCCGCTCCAACTTCTGTAGCAGTCTGGGGATCGACCTCCTCGGCAATCGGCAAAGTCGGCGTAGTTGGAGTTTCAGCCGATGCCGCCGCCGATTGATCAACTGGTCCTATGCGGGCACGTACTCGGCGGCTTATCTTTTTTAAAGTAGGCCTTTTTGGCGTTTGCTTCCATCGGCCGCTGGTGATGTCTTTGATGGTCGGGGCGTGATGGCCGATAAGTGGGAATGGGGTGTACGGGCGATTGCTCTCTATCGGCCTACCACTTCGGCTCCGCGTCGGAGGAAGTTGACTTTCGGACTGAAAAGGGAAATACAAGTTAGTGGTGAGATTGTATCATGAAAAGGGATAATGTTGAAATCGGCTGGGAGAAAGGCAATACCACTGCATTTGAGTCGATGTTGTCTGGGTCCAGACTATTACAATATGTTGAGGGGGACGAACAGAAGAGATGCTGCTTCCATTCTGCCCACCATAGTTTGAATTGTTGGACGGCAAAGGGAGCCACTATCCAGTTGGTTAAATCGATGGTACAGGAGTCTGGCATCAGATTGCACAGCCGACTGTAGTCGAGGCTCTTGGTGAGTTCATCTCGGAACTTTGCATGACCGGCAAAATAGACTTGAATCGGCAGCTGACCAAAGCTGAATTGCCGTGCTGCGATTGATGGATTGTAAAATTCATAGGTTGGGAAGTCTTTTGCAGAAAAGAAGTTGGCCGGCAAAATCCCTGGCTTGATCAGAATATCCATAAGATCACCATCAAAAGAGTTGGATGATGAATCATAACAGACGGAAAGCTCAAAAATCGGCTCTGTCATCTCATACGGATACCAGCTGGTGGTCTCTTCACTGAAGCCATTGTAAAAGCATCTGAAGTATTCGGCCGTTCGGGTGGCAGTGAACTGACAGCCAGGGAATACTGATGCTGCTTCTCCAAAAGAGGTACACCGTCGTCGTATGGTGGGATTCTCCTCTGACTCGATATTGGGGAATATTTTGGCCTCTATCTGCTGTTGGGACACCTTGCTCATATACAGGTTAAGCCAGAGGCTGATGAACCACCAAGGACCACCAGCTCCCCTTTTGATAATTTGACGCCGATTTGGTGCATCATATGGCAGGCCGATCCTAACAGGTGTTTCCCAAGGGGGATGGCTGATCCTATTGACACAGCTTCTGCCAGAGCTTGTGTATTGGATGAAGGGCCAACTGCTCTGCCGCAGAAGAAGTGCTTCTCTAGCCACATCATTAAGAATGTTGTATGTTCTCTGTATGAAATCGTCCCGGTCCTCATGTTTTTGCTGATATACCCCTTCCACCCGCCGATTCCTTTTGTCTCTAGCCGATGGGTTGGTTTGGTCAGATAATCGAAGGGTGTATCAGGGGAAGAAATGTCAAGGCCGGTCAGCATCAAGACATCGGCTAGGGTTGGAGTCATAGGTCCGTGCCCAAAGAGAAACGCGTTGAGCGCGTCGGACCAGAAGTAGGAGGCCGCTATCACCAAGGGTTCATTTTTCTCCATTTGGGACAAAGAAAGATTGATGCACTGGCCGATTTTTAACTCATCCCACTGAACTCTCTTGGACTTGGCTAATCTTTGGTACCATTCTTTCCAGCCAGGGGTTTCATTCGGCCAAGATCTAAAAGCACCTGCCCACTGACCCAAATCCATAGATGATTGTTTGAAAGGAATTCTATGGGTTTCTAAGTTGATCAAGTCAGTTGGGTCTGGATTTCCCAGGGGACCTAAGTAGATGAGACCGGGGGTTTCGAAAAGGGGAATAGTGATCTGGTGCCTAAATGCCTAAAAAAGGGGGAAAAGGGAAAAACTAAGAATGGATCTAAAAAGTGCTTGAGCAGTAAAAGGCAAAAGAGGAAAAAACTCGGATGATTACCTCCGGAATGAAGTTCATCATCGCCGATGGAGTCACCGAGGGAGTCGCCGATGGGACCGCCGTCGCCGAGGGAGTTGCTGGCGTAATCTCCATGGTTGGTGGAGTTGCTGATGGCGCCGCCATTGGAGGGATGAGACAGATTGCAGACGTGAGATCGCCGGAGGATGCAGTTGGGAATCGAGAGGGCGCTGGGAGAAGATGAACAGTGATTCGCTGGGGAGGAGATTAATAGGCTCGTGGGGAAGGAGCGGTGGAGAACGCCGGTACTTAAAGACAGTCCAAGAGAGAAAGGGTAAAGGGGGGATTTTTGCCGTGCCGTCTACACGAATTCCAGGGGAACAGTTGTCTCAAGCGCCCAGTTCGAGAAGATTGCAATCATCATGTAGAAGACCGCGAAATGGAGGGAGATTTTTGCTGCGTTTGCTTCGGAGGAAGGACTAAAAGAAAAGAGTTTCAAAGTAAAAGTCATGTTTTACTCCGAAACTGGGGGCATGCGTTGACGCCAGATTTTGACACGTGTTGAATCGGCGTTAGGAAGAGAAGAGACCGGCCGATGCGGCAGATTTAAAGGCTACAGTGAGGAATCAGCCGATTGAGGCTACAGTTGGGAATCGGCCAATTGGCGATGCAACTTGCGCCAACAGATAGGGGGGATGAAGCCATTGGAATCACAACTGAGGATCCCAGTCAAAAGTGGCCTGATATTGGTCAAAAGAACAATGCCGACTCGGTCGTGAAGCAATGGAAAGAATCCGGATTGGACTAGGAGATGTCACTTTAAGGCGATGTCACACCGGGCGTGCCAAAAGTGTGTTGGCGCTAAAAATCGGCCAGGAATCAGCCGATGGTCTTTAGCGTCGGACACACAACCCGGGAGAACCTGCTTAACTCCTGTTCGGGTGATTGCCCTACTGCGGTTCGCGCGCGTGCTAGTCAATCTGACCTGTTGATTGACAAGGAAATAAAAGTATTAAACTCCGGGCGTTCTGATGGCTGAGGTTCCGATCTGTCCCGAAAAACGTATCGGCGAATCGGCCGATTTGATATGAAGATGACCGGCTATGGATCAGCCGATAATCACGTAATAATTGCAAAGAAAACTGCTGGAGCAACTTAAACAATTATTACAAACGCAACACTTGAAATAGATCTAATTGGCTGTATGATAATGAACGAAGGAAAGCAGTGATAAAGCCGATAGTTTCGATCTCAAGCTGGATAACTGGTGATAAAACTAGAACAATAGGTAAAACCTATTATTCCGGTAAATATCGATAACTGGTGAATAAATCTAAATGAAACAACGGCGATGCGCCCGAAGTTAAAGCTTAGATGTTATTCGATAAGCGGAACCTAACAATTGGCAGGAGATCGTGTCGATGCAGCCCTGCCAATCCGTACGAACTCGTGAAAGAAAAAAGTATAGGTGAAGTCGCCGACTTGAAAGTAAAGTGCGATGAAAAAGTAGATTTTTTTGTTGATTGATTGATGTATATCTCCACAAAACCTTGACGACTCCTATTTATACCCTAGGACTAGGACTCCTGATCGATTACGATCTGTTACAAACTTGATTTAAATAGAAAACTACTATATCTATAATATTTTCCTAAAGGAAACGGGCTCCCACAGAATCTTCTGCCGCCATCTCCGAGTCCAATCCGGATTCTTTCCATTGCTTCACGACCGAGTCGGCATCGTTCTTTTGACCAACATCAGGCCACTTTTGACTGGGATCCTCTATTGTGATTCCAATGGCTTCATCCCCCCTATCTGTTGGCGCAAGTTGCATCGCCCATCGGCCGATTCCCAACTGTAGCCTCAATCGGCCGATTCCTCACTGTAGCCTTTAAATCTGCCGCATCGGCCGGTCTCTTCTCTTCCTGACGCCGATTCAACACGTGTCAAAATCTGGCGTCAACAGGGTACATCCAAGGCACAGATGAATCATGTTAGAGGGGCGGCATTGAAGTCATTCGCCAAGCTTCACAGGCATTTCAAGTCCAATCTGGTACGAAATTTTGTCAACAATGGTACAAAGCCCTTCGAGGTGCACAAGCACTTGGATCGTTGAGACTGGGAGACATTTGTCGAGACTACCACCTCTGAGCAGTTCTCAGGGAAGAGTGAGCAGTTCAAGAACCTTCATGGTAGGATCACGGACAACCATCGCTAGGTCCAGAGGGCTATGCTGGGAAGGAGTAGGGGAAGTGGCGCAAAGAGGACACGGCAATGGAGGAGGTGGGGATAGAGAACCCTTGGAGACAATTTCCTGAACGCTCATCACCATATTTAAGGGCCAGGGCTGATCCGACACCATCCACAGGGGAAATCATCTGGAGTAGTAACAATAGCAAGAGGCTGGCCGACCGGGTGATTGAGCTGAAGGATCAAGATATCGGTGTAAGAGAACATGACATCCTCTCCACTGCCATTGATACGCCAGAGCATCGAGGTTGTGTTCATGGAGTCTCCAGTTTGAAGGGCTGGAAGGAAGGCTACAACAAAGATATTAAAGGCTTGTGGAAGAAGAAGAAAAGGACTTCTATGGATCCAGACCGATTGAAAAAGAGATAATAGATGAAATATTTGGGAAGCTCAGGGCAGCTGGGATTGACCTTGATGCAACATTAGGCGCGTCCATTGGCAAGAGCAGCTGCGCCTCTAAGGAGGTGGAACAGCTCTTAGTAGCACCAACAGGCCGACATAGTCCCCCCTCCCATGGTGGACGTAGCATGCCATCCCCCAAGAAATGGCTGGGTCCTAGTCATGATGAGCCCGACACATTCGACTAGCTAAAAGGTCCAACCGCCTGCAGCCTTGTAACTGGAAGTTTCTCAACGATGTTGATTGAGCTAGCACATGCGGCCGTGCTACCCGAGGAGAAGATCTACCACACGGTGCCGGTGCAAGATGGGTATGTCGCGGTGAAGGTTGATCACGTCCATGAAAACGCAGAAGGCTACCCTCTTGACATCCTGGTGCCAAATGCCGAGATTTTTTACTTTGGGGGATGCCCGTACCTTGCGGATCCAGTGGAAGAAAAGTGGTATTGTCATCCCGCCCCTTTGTCGGTCCTCATCTACTAGTGGTGCACAAAAGCGGACACGCACCCCAACTCCTAGTCCACTTCTTCCTATGGTACAGACACCGCAGCCACCGTCCCAGAAGATTGATCAGGCGACAAAGGACCAAATGCCTGAACCTGTGACAGTTATCACTGCAGGTAGCCCCCAAAGAAAAAGGGAAGAACAACCCCAAAGATAGCACCAGCTAAAAAGGGAAGGGGTAAGGCAGCAGCAGCAAAAAAAGCAACGGTAGCGAAGGGAAAGGAGGCACCCAAGGAACCAGCTAATACGTGGACTTTGGCTCACCCCAAGTTTGTAATGGGCAAACCAATGATGACTATGGAGGAGCTGGCCAGTGCAGGGGTGAATACCAGGGGACTCCACAACAACTACATTTCCCATGTCATGCACAAAGAAAATCCGTCAATCGTGGGTGAATTCAAGGCCCGGGACTTGCACAGTGGGCCTGGTTATTTCTCCGTTGTGCGGGCTGATCTCTACGACCTCTTCAACCTCGATGCCTTGGACATCTCACTCATCGGTTGCTTGGTACTGTGAGTATATATATAGTACAAGTGATTGTTCACAGTCATTCTTATATTACTTCATAAGCTACCTAAAAAACTAATATACTTGTATGTAGGCAATTGAACAATGAATCAAAGGAATGTCAACTCGGTGTTGCGTTCATTGACCCCCAGTAGTTCTCTGCCACCGCCATCGCTTAGGACCCAGACCACGTATAGTCTACCATCTCAAAGGTCTTGAAGTCTGACACCGGTTGTGTGCTTGCTGCGCACCACACAGGCTCCCACTACTTCCTAGTCGTCATCTGTCCAAAGTGGGAAATAGTGTGGTACTTGGACTCTAACAGACCACGCAACAGACTACAACAGCATCAAGGTAGTTATCGATAAGTATATCTCTGAGTTACCACATTTGCAATTTTCTCATTTGCGAACCGTCACATATTTTGCAGCTAACGACATCCATAATGCCTAATGCAGTGGTGTATCCTCCTTTCGAACCGACCACCATCTTCCAAAAACCAAATTGATACATGTGACCGATTTTTCGGTATATCTCTGACCACCCGCATTCTATCTTTTAATGATTTCACCCAATATATTTGACCTAACAGTATATCATCTTGTGCGGTGCATGCAACAAGGATCTGGAAATGAATGCGGGTTCTTGAAAGTGCATCTAGGCCCCTAAGTGAGTTTTGGTGGTTTGAATGACAAGATGATTAAAGGACTAACTTGTTTGTTTATGATTGTGAGCAGGTTTTTATTCTAAATGTTAATAGCATAATATTGTTTCACATATTGATGAACATGATATGGCTCACAATGATGATATCAAACAAGTAAGTGATCTCATGATCTTTGTTCTGATAAAACCACTGTTTCGCCTTCCCCAGAAGGGAGAAAGGAAACAGGCGAAGCCTTATGGCATCAGCAGCAATGCCCCGTATGGTTACGGTCTTGCAAAGCTCCAGGAAACTCTGGAGGTGGGCGTTGGCATCCTCGTTAGGCTTGCCACAAAATGGGCTAGCCTGCACCATGTTGATGAGGCTGGATTTCAGCTCGAAATTCACGTCCCCAACATCAACGTTGGGTCCCGTTGCCACGTTGGCAGCGGAGGGGATGGAGAAGTCACGGAGGGTCTTCTCAGCCATGGGTTTGGTTGTTGTTGATGGTGCTAGAAGGACTGGTTCGCTTGTCGACAGGACGATCTGAGGAGGGACGACGCGAGGTCGGACTCTTCTCACGAGCTTTTTGGGATTTTCAATGAAGTTTGCCAGCAAGGAGAAACCAGTCATACACTACCCTGTTTTCATCCAAGCAGGAGATAACAAAAGCAACATTAGCCTGTATAAGCTACTGCTATAGAGTTTAGATCCGACATCATGATCGTGTATTAGTAAATCTTTTAATCAATGCCACTCCCCGGAAATGACGCTCGAAATGCTTGTTGGCATTTCTTAGTGTCACCACTAGGAATGAGGGTGTTAGTCCCATCCCTAGCAGCGGCACCATGAAACGCCGTGTGGTGGTATGTCTTAACAATTACAGAATGGATCCGCAAGTGCATAGATATACTGCTGTAGCATTTCACCGGGTGAGTATTCAGGTATCGTTATTTATATTTTTCCAAAGGAGGGCATGATGTAAAAGAGTTTACTTGGTACATAATCGAGATGGCATGAATAAGATATAGACTATAACAATACAGGGGTAAGTTATGATAAAGATATGAATAAGGGTAATGCGACACACACACTCAAGCCAACTCCGGATAAAGAATTAACGAATAAACCTAAGTTTAGTGGGAGCATAGGCATACAACAAAGTCCTAACAGCATTTATTCATGCAAGCAAAGGTTATGCAACATACACAAGGTTAGGACTACAGGTGCCGGGAAATTAGGGATACCAAAGAGAATGTCCCGTCCCGAAGTACATCCGGGCCGTTACATCTTTCAGAACTCCTACACCGTACCCGAACGTCGAAGAGTGCACTAACCACGAAGCAGCTTCGTAGCGGATGGACAGGGCTGTCACCACTTGCCGTCTACCCCAGTAACACCGTGGAGCACGGTCATATTCGAAGGATCCCGCATACCCGAGCTCCACGCTCGTGTATGAAGTCACTACCCTAGCGCCCCCGGTCTCCCACCCTTTGGATGGACAAGTAAAACGCTAAGTCAAGCCCTAAGGCACGACGAATCGATGTCCTTACCCAGATCATCTGGCCTAATCATATGTAAAGCATAACTAATGAAGCACCAAGCCATGATATGATTTATTATCAAAACAACATAACAAGCTAAAGCATGATAAGCTACTAAGATAGCAAAACAACCACGGCTCAGCTCTGCATTATGAATAGAGTACTGACAATCCAAATACAAAGCCATTACCCAAGGCCGAGGAATGATTCTCTGGCCCCGAGGACGACTTGCTTCGCTAAGAGATGAAGTACTAGCCTTGCTCCACTATCCTAGGGAGTACAAGTCTTGTGAGAGTGAGAGAGAGGCTTCAAGTGTTGTGTGTGTGGAATGAGGGGGCTAAGGGGTCCCCTTATATAGTCTCCAAGGTCGGTTCCCGCCATCCAAATATATGGAAACCTTATCATCTGAGATCAGGAGACGTGGATGCTACTCCTCCCCAAGATGCACCTGGACAGGAGTTAGGCCAGGTTCAGCTGACCCTAGGGGTCGGCCGACCCTTGGTGGCACCCCCCCAGGTACCCCTTCCTCTAGCACGCTGACATGTGGGCCCAGGTGGATATTCTACATGTTTGCTTCCTTGGTATGCCCGTTTGATCTGTCAGGTGGGTCGCTCTTGTAAGTGTGATGCAGCGGATGATCTTCTGTGCAACTTTATTGTGTATCCTTCGTGTTTTCTTCTTATTTCAGACTTGTGTCCCTGAAATGTTTAAAGTGACAAAACAACTGTGGAACTAGGTTAGTGATAAAGTTATGTGAGTAAGAGGTATAGTTTTCCGTTATTTGTGAGTATAGTTGATGGTCAGATTTTGCACTTAAGGACCGTCAACAGAGATCCCGAAGGACTTCAAGCCTACAACTATTCCAAAGTACAACAGGAAGCAAGATCCGCGGCAATGGTTACGCGGCTACTCCATCGCCATCGAAGTGTCGGGGGGCTCTAACTCCACTAAAGCTCTCTACTTTCTGAAGGCCCTAGAGTCCGCACCACTCACATGGCTGGAGAGTCTCAGGCCAAACTCCTTCGACTCCTGGGAGGCACTGAAGCAGGTCTTCGTCGACAACTTCGAAGGATCCATGATCCGAGCAGGTACTCGACATGACTTATCGCAGGTCAAACAGGAGGAGAACGAGACCCTGAGATCGTACACACGCCACTTCTTTGACACCTGCGCCACCATCGCCAACATCATCGATGAGGAAGTCATTCGCTGCTTCTGAAACGTCCTCGCTATGAAGCAGACGTACCATGAGTTCGGGAGAAATCTCCCGACTACTGTGGTCGAGCTCCACGACATGATGCAGCGTTGGGCGGATCAAGAAGATGAGG
The DNA here is from genome assembly GCA_032594955.1 of Panicum miliaceum. Classification (NCBI taxonomy): domain Eukaryota; kingdom Viridiplantae; phylum Streptophyta; class Magnoliopsida; order Poales; family Poaceae; genus Panicum; species Panicum miliaceum. Next base: position 16,923,913 of record CM064062.1, read on the forward strand.
AGAATGAGCGCTTCCCCAAGTGCAAGAATGACAAGGGCAACCACAACAACCGCTCCGACAAGGGCAAGCGCAAGCCGGAGGATCAAGTCGCGACTGTCGAGCGGAACCCTCGTGGAAAGAAGTCGGGCAAGCTTCAGGACCAGTACGAGAAGATCCTCCACAAGGAGTGCCCGATGCACCCAAAGTCAAAGCACACGCTGTTCTAGTGCACCACCCTCTGCAAAAGCCTCTAGGCGCCTCCGCTAGATGAAGAGAAGGACAAGGACAAGGAGGACGAGGGCAACGACAAGTCGGGGCCTCCGGGTTTCCAACACCCAACTAATGCCATCAACGTCATCTTCAGAGGCGACGAAGACATCCTCTCCAAACGCGCGCAGGAGCTATTTCGGCGTGAGATTCTGTCAGTTGAGCCAATCGTCCCATGTCCTTTGAGATGCAGTGAGGTCCCGATCTCTTTCACCAGAGAGGATCAATGGACCGGCTTCTCGGAGCCGGGAGAACTTCCACTCGTACTGGACCCCATGGTGGCGGGCTCTACTCTGACCCGAGTACTCATCGATGGGGGTAGCGGCTTAAACTCGCTCTTCCCGAGTACTCTAAAGAAGATGAGATTAGACATCGGCGAGATGCTCACTCCCAGCAAGGCTCCGTTCTACGGGACTGTTCCGTGTAACACGGCTACACCGATCGGTTCGGTTACACTGCCAGTTACTTTCAGAACAGCTGACAACTTCCATACGGAGTACATAAAATTCGAAGTCGCAAACTTCGAATCTTCATACCATGCTATCCTTGGCAGACCAGCCCTAGCTAAATTCATGGTGGTACCTCACTACATTAGCCTGGTCCTTATGATGTCAAGTAACACAGGTGTACTTTCCCTCCGAGGTGATGTCGAGAAATCCAACGACTGCGACTGTCGAGAAATTTCAATTTGTTCCATCTATATTTCTCGTCAATAGAAATTGCACCAAATTGAAGAGAACCGCTCTTGCAAGAAATACCAGTTGTCATTGTCATACTTGAAACAAAATAATTCTTGTCAGAGATATTATGATCCATGGGCTCATCATTCTCCCTTCCTTGAAACAAAGCCGTCCTCAACTTTGAGATATCTTGAACAGCTCCTATCTTATCCTCACTCTCTAGTGCAATATCAGAAGTTGGATCCACATATCAATTTTACAAACAGCAAATGTTGTTGGAACATCCTCAATGTCATCACCTTTATTTACCGGAGCATCAACGATGCTAGTAGTAATCATTGGAGCAAGAACAGACACATCATTCTCCACTCGAAGCTAAGCCGTCCTCGGCTTTGGAGTAAATGCAGTAGCCTTTTTCTTTACTTTCGAAGCAGCGAACACCTCAGCCTTGATAGCAGTGTCCGACATCGGCTTTTGGGCAGCAGCAGCGGCATCTTTCTTTTTCTTCACATGAACAAAAACCTCAACCTTTATAGCACTCTCTGGCATTGGTTTCAGCACATGATGACTCCCTTGTGCTCAAATGAATAATGGTTAGAACGACCACCATGAGTAGCATCAAGATCAAACTGCCATGGTCTACCCAACAATAAATGACACGCATTCATCGGCGCAACAACACAGTCTAGTGTATCCACATAACTTCCAATAGAAAATTTTACTCGCACCTTATGAGTAATTTTCAGCATACCACTTTGATTCATCCACTGCATGTAACGAGGTGTAGAAAGCCTCCATGTAGATAAGGACAAGGCACGTACTAAATCTGAGCTAATAGCATTAGTGAAGCTACCACCATCAATAATTAATTTGCATGCCTTGTCTTGAATTTTGCACTCTGACTGAAAAATATTGGAACGCTTCCATGTGACATCAAAGATTGTGCCAGCACCACACACCTCATGTGACATCAAAGACAAACCATCCATGGCATCATCATTAGATTCTGTAAATGGTTCATTATGTGCTCCATCACAAGAATCTTCACAAACTTGCTGCTCAAGTGTAGCAGAAAACTCGGAAACACTAGCATTCACTAGGACATCTGCTCCAACAATGGATGTGGTTGCAGGAAGATCACTAGCCAACCCCATTATAACTGTGTGGTTAGTAGAAGCATTCTTCTCAAATTGTGTAGCACAAGAAAATTCAGAAGCAACCATATATTAACTCCCACTGCTTGATAATACATTCTTCTTTGGCTCAAGAGGAGGAGCAAATCGTCGTCGTAGGGCCTCCTTCATCTCATACCAAGAAGTACAATAGTCATCACCATATTCCAACTGCAATCTCCACAACCATAATGACACAGGAAGAGAGAAACTTTGCTTTGCCAAATTTGCCAGCTGGTTTAATGGCAATTCACCAATCAGATAACAATTTATTATAGCATCCTCCCACTCATAGTACACAGATGGAGAAGTTGTTGCATAGAGCATTGGCACAAACTCAAGGTATATGTCAAAATAGTAAGCCATCACCACAAATCAACGAAAGCACCGTGAGCAACCTAGCAAACTGACAACACATGATAAGGACACACCCAAGATGCACGAATATTTTCCCAGTCTTTCACGGTACCAACAGCAAGCAAATCACGTGATCTCTGAATTTAGCTTAACTTCCCAACAAATCACACGGCAGCAAAGATATAATATATTTGGCTCGTGCAAATACCAATCAGCAAGGAACACCATAGTAATACTTGGATCACGACAGGAACAAAAATCAAGCAATTACTTTGCCAAATTTTGATAGCAGTATAACTCAGAGAGGCAAGGTAATTCCGATTGATTAGTGAAGTAATAGCAGCCACAAAGATAAAAGGGATCAGCTTACAAGACTGCAAACCAAACCGTAGATACGTCTTCCACCCGTGAGCAGCACACACACGAACAGAAGAAGGGATCTCCGAAGAAATCAAGCACGTACTCAGGTAGCACAGACCTGATCACGTCCTCCTTGTCAATCCAGCTTGGATCAGCAGCAAGGTATGGAAGAAGCCAAGAAGGGATGCCCTCCTTCTAGGGTTTCCTCTGGACGAAGCCACGAGCAAACACACAATGAAAATCCAATCTAAAGATACATGGGCGTTTGCCCTAGGCTATAAGGCACGCAGGCCAGCCAAAAGTCCATACGTTACTCGACCAGGATTCGAAACTGACTCGGACTCAACATGAGCCGACGCTTGTTTTTACGACTGCGACTCGTACAAAATAGATATGACTATGGGGCCGGATCCATTGGGATTATCTTTCCAGCACGTAATTATTCAGAAAAAACGGATTTCATATGAGGGATATATGACCAATTTACTCTGGGCTTGTAAAGCTGCGACGTGGCAATCCGAATTGAGTTCAAATCTTCCTATCTTCAAACTCCTTGTCATATCCGAACCAAAGTCTTACCATACTTGAAAAAGGAAGTCCTTTCCATTATAATTTTGCGCAGATTAGCCCCAACAAATATGCTATTGGTTAATTAGTGATAATATTACAAAGAACCCCATCAGTCATATCGCTTTGCTGCTCACCAAAGAAACCCAACTCCATATCATGAATATTATGGTGAGCCATAGAATCATCATTCTTCTTCTTTTTCTCACGAAAATTAGCTCCTTTAAATATGATATTTGAAAAAGTAAATTTCAATTTGTTCCATCTATATTTCTCGTCAATAGAAATTGCACCAAATTGAAGAGAAGTGCTCTTGGAAGAAATACCAGTTAGCATTGTCATACTTGAAACAAAATAATTCTTGTCAGAAATATTATGATCCATGGGCTCATCATTCTCCCTTCCTTGAAACAAAGCCGTCCTCAACTTTGAGATATCTTGAACAGCTCCTATCTTATCCTCACTCTCTAGTGCAATATCAGAAGTTGGATCCACACAATCAATTTTACAAACAGCAAATGTTGTTGGAACATCCTCAATGACATCACCTTTATTTACCGGAGCATCAACGATGCTAGTAGTAATGATTGGAGCAGGAACAGACACATCAGCTATGATACACAATCCCATTCCCTGTTCAGGACTCTAGACACAGCGCACAAAGATGATTTCTACCAGGGCAACATCAAGAGAGCGTCCCGGGACAACGGCGGCCCGAGGGAGACATGGCATGACATTCACTCCAAGATTGAAGGCCCCGCTGCATGGGATGTGCTCCACAACTTCAAGCACAGGTGGAGGAAGCAAGGCAGCAAGGATGTCCTCCTTGATCTTAAAGGTATGGAAGATTTGTCAGACCCGGGGCTACGGGACTGCACACGTGGCGTAGAACATTCTAGAGTAAGGGGTGGAGATTATCCCATACCTTATCCATAATGTAAAAATACTCGGACACGAGTACAACTAGTCGGTACAGAAGGTAACTACCCGAAAAGTACTCGGGTAGGACTCCTAAGCTCGTACAGGACTAGGACTTTCATGTAACCCTATCCCCCCAGAGTATATAAGGGTGGGCAGTGTTGGTGTTTTACCGGCAAGCCTACCTAGGGATACCCTAAGGTAGTAGACTTGTGGTCAGGGTGTCGCCGAGATTAGGAACATGATGGTGCAAGGAACACAAGGGTTTAGACAGGTTCGGACCGCAGTATGCGTAATACCCTACATCCCATATGGTTTGTATTGCCTTGAGGTTATGAGATTATTTGGAGGGGGTCCCTGTCCGCCCTTATATATCCCGGGGGAACAGGGTTACATGGAAATCCCGGTCTAGTACGAGCTTAGGTGTCCTAACAGAGTAGGGTAGTTTCCTTCTATACCGACTAGTTGTACTTGCGTACGAGTACTTTACAGTATGGGTAAGGTGTGGGACATGCCCCACCCCTTACTCTAAAATGTTCTACGCCGCACGTGCAGTCCCGTTGCCCTGGGTCTGACAAGCCCCGAGCTCTTCATAGCCGAATACTGCAGGCTTCAAGTACTTCTGGAAGTCATCCTTCGGTTTCTGCTAAAACTCTATCTTAAAGATGTCTTTCGAGTACTTTCCTTGGCTGCTTGAGGCTATGAGGTGCTCTAGCCCCGAGTACTTTCAAGTCTTTTCTTTCTATGGGGTGCGATGCAAATCGCACTCCATATGGAGTAGCCCCCGAGCCTTAGGTTGAATCGGAGAATCAGGCTGAGGGTCCCACTAGTCTTGAATCTTCTTTCCCTATCTTCCAAATATTTCTGAAATATAAGCCATCAATGACACATGTCCCGCAGCCCCCGAGCCTTGAATCCAAATCCCTAGGTTTGGAAAAAAGGATCCAAAAGAACATGGCATATTGAACACTGTTATGTATAAAATTTGTGTAGAAACTATGTGATTTGCCTTGATGGTTTACCTTGTGTCAGATTTGCACTCCGGCAAGTCTGCCAAGGGTAGCCCCAAGTAGTAGATTTGTAGGCGGGGTGGATCGGAGAGAGCCCGTGAACTTGATGGTAACACAAAGACGCAGAGATTTAGACAGGTTCGGGCCACACGGAGCGTAACACCCTACATCCAGTGTTCGGGGGTTTGTATTAAGGTTTGTGGTATGAGCTGAATGAGTCGAATGAGTTCCCTATGGCCCCCCCATGGCCCCCTTATATATCCGAGTAGCTGTGGGTTACAAGTTAGGGTAAATCTACTCGGGTTTGTTTACAAGGAATCTGATCGGTTAAGATACACAAGATATGCCTATCCAGTTCAATCCAGATCCTGACCCTAGGGGATCCCACCCACCGTTTAGCTGAGTGCCTGTACGCCGAGTCGTCCAGCCGGGTAGCCATCTCCACTCGGCAGGGACGTACCTAGGACTACCTCCGTCAAGCCCCCGAGAGCCGAGTAGCCGAATCGAGCCCTAACCAAGCAATAAGGCCGGTCGGTGATCAAATAATGACCCTTCAATCTTCGGGCTCTTTCTGCAACTTGACTTCAGTTGACTCCTTCCTTCGTGTTTCTTCTTCAACGGAATGCGCCCCTGGGCGCACCCGTTGGGTGTAGCCCCCAAGCCTCGGAAGGTTTCGCAGAAGCGTTTCAAGGGTCAAAAAAGGACACAACCTCTTAAGCCCTTCATTCCTAGTCATCTTTCGGCGCCCAGCTCTCAATTAGAGCAGCCAGCGGAGTCACAAAGATACGCCGAGTCAAATGGCGGCGCCCAACCCCCGAGCAAGGTCGCTGGCGAAGTCACGGAGTCACGCTGATTCGAATAGCAGCGCCCAGCCCCCAAGCAGGGTCACTGGCGGAGTCACGGAGACATGCCGGGTCGAATAGCGGGGCCCAGCCCTCGAGCAGGGTTGCTGGCGGAGTCATGGAGACACGCCGGGTCGAATAGCGACGCCCAGCCCCTGAGCAGGGTCCCTGGCGGAGTCATGGAGACACGCCGAGTGGAATAGCGGCACCTTGCCCCGAGCAGGGTCGCTGGCGGAGTCACGGAGACACGCCGAGTCGAATAGCAGCGCCCATCCCCCAAGACGGTCACTGGGGGAGTCACGGAGACACGCCGATTCGAATAGCAGCACCCAGCCCCCAAGCAGGGTCGCTGGCGGAGTCACGGAGACACGTCGGGTCGAATAGCGGCACCCAGCCCTCGAGCAGGGTCGCTGGCGGAGTCACGGAGACACGGCGGGTAATTGCGGCGCCCAGCCCCCGAGCAGGGTCCTTGGCAGAGTCACGGAGACACGCCGAGTCGAATAGCGGCCGAGCCCTCGAGCAGGTCGCTGGCGGAGTCACGGAGACACGCCGAGTCCAATAGCGGCGCCGAGCCCCCGAGCACGGTCGCTGGCAGAGTCACGGAGACACGCCAAGTCGAATAGCAGTGCCCAGCCCCGAGCAAGGTCGTTGGCGGAGCCACGGACACACGCTAGGTCGAATAGCGGCGCCCAGCTCCCGAGCAGGGTTCCTGGCGGAGTCATGGAGACACGTCGGGTCGAATAGCGGCGCCCAACCCCCAAGCAGGGTTACTGGCGGAGTCGCATTGACACGCCGAGTCGAATAACGGTGCCCAGCCCCTAAGCAGGGTCGCTGGCGGAGTCACGGAGACACGGCAGGTCAAATAGCGGCACCCAGCTCCTGAGCAGGGTCGCTGGCGGAGTCACAGAGACACGCCGGCTCGAATAGCGGTGCCCAGCCCCCGAGTAAGGTCACTAGTGGAGTCGCGGAGACACGCCGAGTCAAATAGCGGCCCCAAGCCCCCAAGCAGATTCGCTGGCGGAGTCGCAGAGACACGCCGAGTCCTTCGGCACCACCTGGGACAGAGAGGAATATTCCAATCCAATGGTCAGATCCAATCCAATCCGAAAATCCTGGGATCTATTCCGGTTCTCTTATCAACTGCACAACCTATCCTTCGGGGCTGCCTTCCCTTTTACTGCCACTATCATATCATTTGTTACCGTTTGTCCCTTTGCCTCGAGGAGAGGAAGGGATGCTCTCGGAGCTGATTGAAAATTCGAAGGGAGAAGACGAACATCCCATTAGGGTTGTGGCCGATATAAAAATGATCGGCTCAGCGCGACCTTATCCCTTTATTCCCTTTTGTCTCTGCCACCACCGAGTCTTCTAGATCTCTCCAGCCTCCTCTCAAGCACTTGCCTCCCGAGCGTTCCACCGCCCCTTCGCCTGCGGCCACTCGCCTCGCGTATAAATGGCCGGTGAAGTCCCAGTAGCAGCCGCCATTGCGCCGCCAGCCCCGGAGCTAGCCTGGTCCCCAAGCACCATGACCGACGCTGACATAGAGGCGCTCATGGTGCAGGGCAATCTCCGGCTGGCGGAGTTGCTTAAGGGAGGCGTTCTCCTCGGAGAACCGGACGGAGATTGTCGTCTTCCGGTCCTTCTACAAGAAGAGATTCGGCCTGCCGTCGGGGGTGTTCTTCCGGGGGCTGCTTCACTACTACGGGTTGGAGGCGACGCACCTCTAACCCAAATCCATCGCACAAATCACGACCTTCATCCATCTGTGCGAGGGGTTCTTGGGGATCGCGCCCCACTTCAATCTGTACAGGGCCCTCTATCATCTGCGGGCGTATCCGAACAAGGATACGCTAGATGTGGTCGGCGGTGCCACCTTCTTGCTCCGCCAGGGTGGGAAGTACCCGGAGGTTGTCTTCAAGGACAGCAACAAGAGATGGGCGGAGGAGTGGTTCGTGGTGGCGAACCCTGCTTCTGGCCTTCTGCCTCGCACCGAGCTCCCACCTGTCCTGAACGCTAGGTGGGAGGAGAAGCCCACCGACGAGGAGATGGTGGAGGTAGAGGTGCTGCTGGCCGAGCTGCAGAACCTCAAGGCCGAGAAGCTGACCGGCGCCGCGATGGCGCTGTCGTTCGCGAAGCGGCTGACCCAGCCGATCCAGGAGCGGGTCCACCCCGGGTACGAGTACTCGGGGCGCGAGGACCCGACTCGCGGGCAGAACCGCAAGGTCTCGCGCAGCAAGGTGCACAAGCGGGTCACGCTCATCGTGAGCAGGGAGGTCCGCGACAAGGGCTGGCCAAAGGCGTACTGCCTGAAGCGACCCACCACCGAGGTATTTAGTCTGCTTCGTTTTGCTTCTCGTCGAGTGGTTTTGGTCCGAGTAGTTTTCCACCGAGTCATTTTGCCGTCGAGTCACCCGTTGGGTTATAACACCACTCGGCTCTTTGCAGGAAAAAATCGTGTCGTTCTGGTGCCCTATGCCTCCGCCGGAGAGACAACACGGCAATGCTGTTAATCCGCCCACCAGGCTTGCACTACCGGCGGTGGATGTTGGAAGTTTCTCGTCCAACTCCTCCATCAGGAGCGATTCGGACGACGTTGATGAAGTATCGGGGCCGGCGGCTGGTGCCGGCTCCTCCACGAAGAAGTGGTGCCCCACCCGCAAGGTGGCCGCGTCGAAGGCCCAACGGGATGGAGTGGCACCGCGAGGCCGGAGCTCGACCCCTCCAGGTACGAGCAGGGTGCAGGCGGAGGCCGCGACGGAGAAAGCCGACCTCACCACCCCCAAGCCTGAGGAGGAGGACCAGGAGGAGGGGCGGGCGCGGCCAGCGAGGCCGCCCATGCGGGTGGCGCAGTCATTGCCCTCCGCCGTGCCACTGAAGCCGAGCTTCAGCGTGCAGTGGACTGGGAGGGGAGTTTTCCAGCCTGTTGCACCTCTCAATTTGACTCCTTTTCATGCTGGATTCCAATTCTGAGTCGATGAGTCGAAGTGTAGGAGGGTGTCACTTAGCGGCGCCAAGCGCAAGGTGGAGGAGTCCATCAGTGAGTCTGTTTCGGCCGAGGTGGCCAAGGGGGTGGCTGCCGAGGCCGAGGGAGAGGTTGCAGCGTCAGAGCCGCCACAAGGAGATGACGTCGCACCCCTGGAGATCGCGCCGGGAGACGGGGCCAGGGCAGGGGTCGTGGAGGACCCTGCCGACCCGAACGCGGGGCCCTGGGTCATCGCCCCTGCGCTCGCTGCTGTCCAGGAGCCGTCTGTGCTGAAGGCGCTTGGGGAGGAGGCGGTGGTGACCAAGGAGGCGCTGATCGTGGCCGCCCAGTGCACGGCCGAGGTGACCCAGGTGAGTCTTTGGAGTTTGTGTTTAGATGCCTCAGCATGTTGCTTGATACACTTTGTTTGTGCAGGCTTTAGCCATCCTGAGTCGGCGAGCTGCGAGCCAGCTCGAGGCGGGAGATGAGTCGGCGGGCCGAGTCCTCCAGCTGGAGTAGGAGCTGCGGGCGCTGAAGTGTCACCACTCCAAGGCCTCGAAGAAGGAGTCGGCGAAGCTGAAAGGTTTGGCTTTTGAGTCATCCTCGTTTTCGGCTGCCCGACTTGCCGCAAGGGGCTGACGCCTGGGGCTTTGTAGAGCTGAAGGAGGCCAACGAGACAATGGCCCGGGAGCTCAAGGTCATCGTAGCAGCAAATGAGGAGCTGCACTGGCTGAGGGAGGGCGCTGAAGGCCGGGAGTCTCTCACGGAGCAGAAACTCCGGCTTGAGAAGCAGCAATGCCAAGGTAATTGCACTTGTGCCTTGAAGATTACCTGTTCTGTCGAGTCACTCGTACTGATATGAGTATTTTTTGCAGAGATAGAGTCCCATTTGGCCAACGCCCGGGCGGACCTCGACCAGCTGATGGCCTAGATCGACGCCGTGTTGGTCGCGTTCGAGCCGGAGGGGGTCGCCTTGGCAGAGGAGGTGGCGCAGCGTCTCGAAGGTGCGCGGGAGCACCTCAAGGCCTTCGTCAGGAAGACGGCCAAGGGCTCGGTGCGGTTCGTGATGGCCCTCGTGAAGTCCCACAACCCTGAAGCAGACCTGGATTCCGTGGGTGAGGGCGTCGCGGAGGACTGCACCAACACCGAGTGGGATGTGCGCTTCGCCGCCGTTGGACCCTCGCCGAGCGCATCATGGGCCAAGTGAACATGTGAGAAATCATTAGTAGGGCAGAAACATTATGGAGCTAGGTGGTGGCAAAAAACAATGTTTATTTTGCGTGTAATTAAGTGTTGCTGTCGTTAAGTTCCGTAGCCGAGTAGTTTTCAGATTTGGCCGAGTGGTTAGGATGCAGACTATGCGATGTGCCCTTGCCTATTGTGCAGAGAGCTTGTCATTAGACACGTGATAGGCGTAGGTGACGCAGAGCGGCTCCAAGATGCACCATGTTACATCAGTTCACCACCCAGCTCGGTTAGTTTTTGACGCGAACAATGCTGGTGTGAGTTGTCATGGCCGAGTCGCAGCCCCCTATCGTTCTGGACGAGTCAGAGGGGGCTATACCAGGTCGTTTTTCAGGCGCGAAGAAGAAATAGAGTATAGAAAGGCAAAAAGCGATAACATGCGCTTATTATTATTTAGAAAGGTTGGGGTACATAACTGCAAGCTCCTCTCATGGGTAGAAGCGCCGAAGGTGTTCGATGTTCCATAGATTGCCTACGTCCGTGCCATCTTCGTTTTGCAGGCGATAGGTGCCAGGGGCAACGACTGCGCTGATGATGAAGGGACCTTCCCATGGGGAAGACAACTTGTGTGCACCGGTAGTAGACTGGATGCGACGCAGGACCATGTCGCCTATGTTGAAGTCTCGCTCCTCCACGTTTCGGTCATGGTAGCGCCTGAGCTGTTGTTCGTAGCGTGCGTGCTGCAGGGCAGCTGTGATGCGATGTTCCTCGACTAGGTTGATGTCATGGTGCCGAGTCGCTTCTGCTTCGCCTTCCTCGTAGTTTTGGATGCGCGGGGCACCAATAGTTATGTCACTCAGGAGGACAGCCTCTGAACCATATACTAGGAAGAAGGGAGAGTAGTCGGTGGCCCGGCTCTTTTGGGTGCGTAGGCCCCAAACGACTTGTGGTAGTTCTTGGATCCATTTGGGACCGAACTTCTCGAGTGGGTCGAAGATACGCGCCTTGAGCCGCTGGAGGATCATACCATTGGAGCGTTCCACTTGGCCGTTGCACCTTGGGTGAGCCACGGAAGCGTAGTAGACATCGATGCAATTTTCCAGGCAGTGGTCCCAGAACGCACTTCCGGTGAACAATGTGCCCAGGTCAGTGATGATCCTGTTGGGTACGCCGAACCTGTGGGAGATTTCCTCGATGAACTCAACCGCCTTGAGTGACGTGGTCGCCGTGACTGGTTTGACTTTGATCCATTTGGTGAACTTATCGATGGCCACAAATATGTGGTTGTAGCCACCTACAGCCGTCTTGAGAGGTCCAACCGGGTCGAGCCCCTAGCAGGCAAAGGGCCAAGAAGGAGGAATCATTCGCAGGGCCTGAGCTGGAACGTGCTGCTGCTTGGCGAAGAATTGGCACCGTGGGCACCTTTTGACGATGTCATGGGCATCAGCGAGTGTCGTGGGCCAGTAAAAACTAGACCTAAATGCTTTGCTCACCATGGTGGAGGCACCTGTGTGGTTGCCGTAGATGCCCGAGTGGATGTCGTGGAGTAAAGCGACTCCTTTGCTCTGAGCGATGCACATGGACAGCGTCCCTGAGGAGGCCGAGTGCTTGAACAAGTCGGTGCCAATGACCACGTAGCCGGTGGCTCGTCGGGAGAGGTTTTCGTGTTCTTTTCTGTCGGGGGAGGACTTGTTGTTGACGAGGAAGTCGATGATGGGAGAGCGCCAGTCGGAGTCGATTACCAACACCTCTTGGCCCTGAACAGGCACCAAGTCTGGCTTGGTGGGGGGGGGGGGGGTTCCTCGACCTCGACCGTGGGTCACCTCAAGGCTTGGACGAAGTCTCCAGCCAGGACAAGGGCACGACTGGAGCCGAGCTTTGAGAGGATATCGGCCACGATGTTGTAGTCTCTGATAACGTGGTGGAACTCCAACCCGTAGAAGCTGGCTTCCAATTTTTGTATCTCCTTGCAGTATGTGTCTGTAACACCTCGGGTATTTAAATTACGAAATAAGCCTCATTAGCGTAACAATATGCTTAACTAACTAAGAAAAATTTAAAGGAAATAAATTATGAGTTGGTTTTGCTTTGAATTGAAAATAGATGTGTATATGTGCATAAATACATGTACTTTAATCAAACAAATTAAATAACTCTTACTTCAACGCACTTGGCGGCGAAAATTTAATGGACACACCATCATTGACATGATAAACAAAAGTCTAGTTGAAGCCTACGAGAGAATGCAAATTTTGCCCAGGAAATGACGTACCCTCCAAATCCTACTTTTTGAGTTTTTAAAATAACTTCTAAACTAGAACTCAAATGAACTTTGGCCTTAAACAAAACTTGTATAACTTATCATTTTGAACAACTTTCGTGTTCAGAGATTTTTGAGTTGCAACATAGAAATGTAAGAAAATATCAGTTTTACGATCAGACCCTTAAAATTTATCAAATTCTCGCGTCTCGGTCCCTCCCTCACCTCTCTCCTCTGCTCTGCCCCGTCAACCCAGCAGAACCCGCCTGCCACGTCGCCAGCGATGCCTGCCGCCGCGTCGCGCCAAGCCAATCCCTCAACACCTCTGCTCGCCACCCAGCTCGCCCAACCCGCGGCCGTGTCCTCTTTCTCCCCCCACGCGACATCCCGCACGGCCACGGCTAGTAGAACGCCGCCGCCCCGACGCCCAATGGCGTGCCCCAGCTGTGCGCGGCTCTGGTCACCGCCGGCCGCCCCCAATGGCGCACCCCTGCGATGCCCGGCCCGCCCCAACCCTCTCCCCTCCCTTGGCTCGCTATAAAAGGGGAAGCACGCCCCTGCTCGCGCGCAGACCCGCCGACGCCCGCCATTGATGCCGCCGCTCGGAGCTCAGCGCTGAGCCCCTCCCTCCACCCCGCCTCCACTCAATCAAACCCCCGAGATCGGTCCCCCACCATCCACCAAAGCTCCCCAGCCAAGCGCTGCCGCTCCACATCGCCGGAGCCAAGCTCCAAGCGCCGCCGCCCGTGCTCCACCGTGGCGAGCCCGCCACCGGCCACCTCGGCCCCAACTAAGACCTCCCCAAGGTAGTCCATGCCTTCCCTGTGCTCCTCCCCCACCTTGCCCTCACTGCCGGCCCCTCCCCTCGCCGGAATCGAGCTCGAGCTCGCCGGCCAGCCGCCAGGGACCACATTGCTTTGATTACAATCTTCCTAAGGGCCTGCACGCAAGTTTCCAGGGACCCCTCTGTAAAAGAAAGTTTTAAACCTAGTTTTAAAAATAGTGAAATTGTAAAATTCATATAAACTCATAGAAAAATCATAAAAATACAAACTCAACTTTTCTATAATCTTTAGAAGAAGATCTACAACTTTTGTTACATGCATTGCTTCAGTTGCTTGCTAAATCTTGCTATAAATTAAATGGAAGGTTTAATAGACTTTAATTGTACCCACTGTTGTAGACAAAGGCTAAACCTAAAAATTTAACAGTTGATTCGTTGCTTGATTTGTTGGACTGTGTAAAAATATTAGGACCAGAACACATATCTAGCTAAACGTTTTTGTTAAACCTTGTTTATGCCATGAAATAATAAAACTAAATTGTAACTGCTGTTGTATTGTGATTCATGTTGTGAAACTTTTCCAGAGTTGTTATATTGATGCCTAAATACAACAGAAAAAGTTTAGAACTCTTTTCCTCTCTGTAACCTATTTATATAATTTTGTGGTGGGAAAAATACACTAAATAAAAATAATTAGTTTCTATGCTTGGAAAATGTTCATCTTTTTATTGTGGGACACTTTGGTGTAGTTTATACTATATAAAAAGTTTCATATACAGAAAACCTGTAGAACATCCTGTAGATATTAATCTTTATTAAAATAGGTATATATTATCCTATTTATTATGCTTTGTATCTTACTTAGTAAAATCTGAAAACTTTACAGTAACACCTATTTAGATAGGTCAACACACTGTAAATGTTTTGGCATCAATGCTTGCATGGTTTGTCCTGTATAAAAATAAATATGTTCTAGTAGTGGTTGTGTATTACATTTTTCATAATTATTCTGCTGCACAGAAATTTCTGAAATTTTTACAGTAGTCTTATCTCTGCATAATATACTCTGAATAAAAATTGCATCCCCAGAAGTTACCTAGATCAGTATTTGTGCTTAATCCATGCTTATACTGCGAAAATTAAATTTCCAATACAACACAACCCCCTCTATTAACGATTGCCCAAGAAAATCGTAAATAAATAACTTCACAACTATGTTTTGTGGACTGCAACTTTATCATGAAGAAAAAAATAATCGTCATGTACCATCACTACAGCTTACAGTTGTGCATTCATATAGAATCGACTACTCTCCCCGACGGAACGTACGAGCTGGTGCCCGCGTCCGAGAGTGAACAGCGTGAAGCTCAAGTGAATCTAACTGAAGCTTTCGAAGACCCGAACCCGAGTTCGGACGAGCCCCAAGCTAACTTTACCCAAGAAGGCAAGCCCCGGAGCATGAACCCTATTTTCTAAATTATGCAACTTATTACACTACTTTACTTGTGCATTAAGTTTATAGGAGTTGAATGAAAACTTAGTTGCATGATCCTAGGAACCCATGCTCTGAACACTAGATGTAAGGTTCGATAGAATGCTATGCTAATAGGACTCGGTAAAAGTCGAGTGATTTCCTGTCACTCGCGAGAATATAGGAGTTGAATGTTTACTACATGCTGCAATCATAAGATCGACGGACATGGCTATGGTACGATGTTTATGTTGATGATTGAGGCCCTGTCTGTTTAGTGAAAAATGCTAAGGCCGCAGTGTGTGGTAGTGGTGGTTAAGTCTTTGAACGTACTAACCACATGCCGAGAATATGGTAATCTAGCTTAAGTACCTAATCAGACCGACAAGTGGACAGCATCCCACCATCTCAACTTCGGTTCCATGCGCCCACATGGTGGGTGCAGAGCTTGGCTCTGTAGTCTCGGATGGTGGCCCTGATCCACAACCCAGGAAGAAAGGGGAAAAGTTGCACGTGTGACTCTAGGAGTAACCACGTGACGTGTGTTTAGGTTTCCCTTGCAAGGTTAAGAAATTTGATTCGATTCATCCGTTTCTCGCGGTTATTGAAACTGCTTGACCCTTTTACCACATAGAGTAAGAAGAGGAACAATGATGATGATTAAACTTCTTGGATGAAAAATTAATTCTGTCACCATGTATGATATTGGATAGTTGCTTACCTAGAATAGATAAAGAAAACTAGAATCTAGAGCTAAAATTTGAATGTAAGGACCTACTTGTATATGCTTTTCGGCAAAACAAACCCCTCAAGCCAAAAGCCTTGCATGTCTAGGAGTCGGCTAAGTATATTCCACTAGTCGGGTAAGCCTTGCTGAGTATTAGTATACTTAGCCTTTCTTGTGGCTTGTTTTCAGGTGGTACTTTCGAGGATATGATTGCTAGTTTGACTTGGCCGTGTACCCTTCCTCCTGGTTGGTCGGTGGAATGGGATACGCCCCGTGCCAACGATGATAAGGCCGAGCGATGTCTCGTACGGGCTTCATCGAGACATCCTATATCGTCGAGTAGTATTGTTATTTTTTTCCGCTGCATCGAACTCTGAAGACCTCAATTATTTTGAACTCTAAAGTACCTTGTTTTAAGAATCTGAGCTCAGTTGTAATAATAATTTATGATGAACCTATGATGTAAAATTTGTGGAATGTTGTATACACTGGGATCACCTTCGTGTGAGTACATGTATGTGTGGTTTCGATCGGCAAAAACCGTGGTTGTATCGGGAGGTTACCCGACAGACCAGTGGATTACTCTGTTTGAAGTTCGAGTTAGCCCTGATTGCCCTTGTGGTGATGGTTAGCGCGCTTGAGCCGGATTAATTTAGGTGTTTCTGCCACAGCTGGTATCAGAGCCGAAATGCATACACAAAAGAATGCGACAAGCCTTAAAGACTTATTTTCATAAAACTTGACCAGAAAAATGCGTTGGTTCGTTAAGGATGGTACCTAGTTCGTAAAGCCCTAGGGGATTATGGGAAAGTTACTAGGTGGCTATCTAACTTATGAATATTATCAACTGACTTCCAGCACATTACTTTCTGTCAAAACTTACTTTTATGCACAATCGACCCTTAATTTCTATAACGACGCACTCATCACTAAGGTAAGAAGGTAAGAATCCTCAGCCAACTGAGAGAGCTTGGCCTTCCTGTCGGTGATGCGAGCCGAACGCTGCCCTCAAGCAGTGGCTTACTTGAGGTGCTGCAAATATACCAACTATTAGTTGATTATATTGGGAGTAGAAGGTTTGGTGCAGGGTATGGCGATCGTTGTTCATACCCCCGTCTCAAGACGGTACCCCCCGTGAATACGCTATCTTGATAGCGTATGTTAACGTCTTCTGTACGGCGGGAATTGTACGGATGCTGTTTCTATAGTGAAGGGTAATGAATGCGGACGCTTTCATGAGTGCTGGCATGAATGGTTCAATGGATATATATATATATATGCTATGTCAATCTTCTGCAGGTACACTAACCGCGATTACGATAAGTTAAAGAACGGTTAGAGAATTTTCGACTAGCTATTATAGTGAGAGACGTATTGTGTATGCCACCGAAACTAACTTCGTAAGACCAAAGCTATTTGACAATTATTTTATTTTATGAGGACAAATAGGATGTGCATGAATCATGACCATATAAATCTGAAATTTAAAATGCGATGCTTGAGAGTGGTAAAGTTCAAGCGTGCACAAGATTGTCTTTGCATAAGGACTATCTTGCAAACGTGTCACATTTCTGCCTTATCTGAAAAGATGGATTTATTGAGCTTAGAAAATGATCCTTTCTGGAGAGACTCATGTTGAAAGTTTTGTTCCAAAATTTGTATTCTACCTCCTGTCTAAATATGAAAAATTATGAACATATGGATAATGAGAAACAACAGAAACCTTGAGATGTCAGTTTTCTGTCCAAAATGTGCACTTCTGCCACATAAATTTTTATGCCCCCTTACTACAGTTTTCTGCAAAAGTGTTCAACACAAAACTTGTTGTAAATTTACTCAGGCAGCTACTGTTAAAAATTGGTAATTTTTGGCTGGGTAGATTTTCCCTGGTACACGAAATCTTGGCCCACTGTTCACTGAAATTTCCGAGTAGACAGTAAAGTAAAACCTTAAGAGAAAGACCATCTTAGAGCCTGACCTAGCTCGGGAGTTGACTAGAAAAGTTGTTCATAAATACCTTAGGAATGTTCTGGTAAATTTGAGAAGTTTTGGACAAGAACTGTTGAATTTATGGCTATTTTAGTGCACTATTCAGAACCTGTTCACTATGTTGATCACAGTTTTTCACTATCTCACCCATTCGATCTTTTGTTCAAATGGCCGAGCCTGTTGCCATGATGGTGGATGAGGATGGACGCGTTCACTCGCAGTGTCTTGTGGGATGTTCGGAGTACCGCAGGCTATCCAATTCCCCCACGTTACACCAGACTGGAGTTTGCAGAGAATGGAGTTACCCAGTGCCGTGTTAACGTGACCATCTTTCCGCACCCGCTACACCCGGAGTGGCCCGCCTTGGAGATTGAGGCTGTTGGTCACCGTTTGGCCAATACTTGGGAGCTTGCTGCCATGAGGGCGCTCACCACTTTCTGTGCGCAGTGTCCCGAGGCCGTCACGCTCACCCCTATTGGTTTGTTTCCTGCTGCCCAGGACAACGACCCATTTTGGCTCAACAGGGTGCAGCACTCACAGTACTTGGTAGACTTTCACGCCCAGGAGACCATCAAGACCTCCGTGCGGTGCATGAATGCACTGTACTGACTTCAAGCTCTCCAGAGTCAGGCGCTTGTGCAGCTAGCTGATCTTGCACAAGCCTACCACATGATGGCAGAAACCAGAGATGAGCAGATTCAGGAGCTCAGTGAGGAACTTGAGGACAGAGACACCCGGATTGGCCAACTTGAGGGCCAAGTTCAAGAGCATGACACTCTGATGGGTGAAAGAGATGACATGATAGCACACTTGGAGGAGCAACTCCATGATCTGAACCTTGAGTTGGAGGATGCTAATGAGCACATTCAGTGGCACCATGAGCAGAATGCCCCTCCCGACGTGGTGGCTATGGAGGAAGATGAGGAGGAACCACAGGAGATTGACGGTGTGTCAGGTATGGACTTTGAGGGTGAGGCACCACAGCCACCTCCGATGGGAGCTCACTCTCCTACTCGCAGCGAGTCGTCCGTCAACAACCTCGACGATTCTAGTTGATGACCTAGGAGGACTTTTGCATATACTCCTCGATAGTGTAGCCTAACTTTTGCCAAGTGTTGTAATAGGCTAACTAAGAGTTGAGTACCTCTGTGGTGATGGGTACAACTCGACCATGGGATACTCTAATCATGTAGGCCATGGCTAAAAACTTGGTGGTTTGATTGTGATGCTGGAAATCAGTTGAATCTGCGATTGCAGAAACTTATCAGAATTTTTACCCATGTCTCCTTACATTTCTGGACTGAGTGTTGAATACCAAAATTGTCACAAATTTTGTGATCTAGTTTCTCACAAAATTTCAGCACTGTTGGATCTTGCTAGTTTGAGTTAATGGCAAGATACTATAACTCATTCTGCTGAAAAACAGCTGAGATAGAGAAGCAAAGAATGAGTCTTTCGACCATCTTGGCCATCGATTTAGTGTCTAAGATGAATACCAAAGTTGTACATCTCTAAATTCCCTACCCACTGCCAAAACATGAGCTGTTTTGGATGAACCTACGGAGAGCTATGAGTTTTCTTGTGGCGAATAGTGTTCTGTCCACGATTCTATCCATGATCTTTCGGAAGTCTACTTTTTCGCGCTAATCCTTTTGAATCATGGAAGCAATATGGATCACGTTGCTAATGATAAACATTAACATTTCAGATGGTTGGAGCAACCCGTGGTAACCCGGAAGGTTTTGGTGCTAGTGCTAGTGAATCACAACAGCAGCCACCGCCACCACCCAGTTTAGTGGAAGTAATGGCCGCTCAAACCGAGTTGCTTTGTGAGCTTGTCAAGGGGCAGCAAGCGATTTTTCAATACCTGCAGCAACAACACCATCAAGGGGATGGGTGTAATGTCCACCATCTTCAGGTTGCAGGCTATCCAGAGCTCAATAACAAGATGATGGACACAAGAGACGTTTACTCAGACTCCTTATTGCCCCCATCACAACTTCCGATGAAACTGAAGGATCACCAAGTAAAGTGTTGGACTCTCAAGCATGACCCATGCGGCATAGACTTGACTGGATGGGAAATTACCTACACAGAATTCATCCCACGAGGTCGACGTCAAGTTAGCCGAACTACTGACGCCGGCACTCTCCTACGAACACGAGCTCACTCGCCTGTTCAGGAAAAGATAGACCATGCCAAATGCACCACACCCAAGAAAGGTTCAGTAGGTATGCCAGTAGTGACATCTTTAGATAACAAATAGCCCGGTCGTCCAAGTGACAAAAATTGTTGTTTCAATTGTGGAAGTTCCAGTCATTTTGCTCGAGAGTGCCCTCAGCCTAGGCAGCCAAGACAAGGCCAAGGTTCTAGCCAAACCCATCAGAACAAGCATAAAAGACAGAGGAACAAGGGCAAACGACAGATTGATCAGCTTGAAGCGCTCCCTGAAGGTGCACCAATAATGACACGTACATTCTCTATTTAACAACAAGCCTATAGTTATATTCTTTGATTCTGGTGCATCACATAGTTTCATTAGTGCAAAGTTTGGTGCAAAAGTAGGCTTGGATGTTTGTCACACAAAAGGGTAGTATATGATATCAACACCGGGTGGTAAAATTGCTTCAAATCAAATGATAAGGCAAGTACCAATCAAGTTGGGTAGTAAAACCATCAACACAGACCTTATTCTTTTACCCCTTGACGGCATGGACGTTATTTTGGGTATGAATTGGATGGCTCTACATGGAGTCACAACGGACCTTTCTTCCCGAGCTGTTGAAATGAATTCACCTAGTCACGGAGCCACTACCCTTTACCTACCATTCCAGGCGTGCATGAATTCTTGTGCTTTCGTGATGGAAGGAATCAAACTAGAAGACATTCCAGTGGTATGCGAGTATGCTGATATTTTTCCGAATGACTTACCAGGAATGCCAATAGATAGGGATATTGAGTTCGTTATTGAACTGCAACCAGGCACTGCACCTATCTCCAAAAGACCCTATAGGATGCCACCTAAGGAATTGGCCGAACTGAAAACACAACTCCAAGAACTACTGGACAAAGGCTTCAATTGTCCTAGCGCATCACCTTGGGATGTCCAGCCCTATTTGTAAAGAAAAAGGATGACAGTTTAAGATTATGTGTGGACTACCGACCTCTCAATGCGGTGACCGTTAAGAATAAATACCCACTTCCCCACATTGACATTCTCTTTGATCAATTAACTGGAGCTAGAGTTTTCTCAAAGATTGATCTTCGATCTGGATATCATCAGATAAAGATTCGTCCATGCGATATTCCTAAGACTGCCTTTTCCACACATGCTTTTGGTCATGTCTTTTGGTCTCACAAATGCTCCTGCCTACTTCATGTATCTCATGAATTCGGTATTCATGCCCGAGCTCGACAAATTCGTCGTAGTTTTCATTGACGACATCCTTATCTATTCCAAGAATGAGGAAGAGCACGCTAAGCACCTGCACATTGTTCTTCGGCGTCTCAGAGACCATCAGCTCTATGCTAAATTTTCTAAGTGCGAATTCTGGTTGGATAGTGTGAAATTCTTGGGTCACACTATTTCCAGCGAAGGCATAGCCGTTGACCCCAGCAAGGTAAGGGAAAGTGATGGATTGGAAACCCCCTACCTCTGTGCACCAGATTCGCAGTTTTCTTGGTTTAGCCGGTTACTATCGCCGTTTCATTCCGGATTTCTCCAGGATTGCTAAGCCTATGACCGAACTATTAAAAAAGGGAGTGAAGTTTGTGCGGGATGAGAAATGCGAAGAAACTTTCCACACTCTCAAAGAACGTTTGACTACAGCCCCTGTGTTAGCTCAACCCGATAACACCAAGCCGTTCGATGTTTACTGTGACGCATCTGGCACTGGTCTTGGTTTTGTGCTTATGCAAGAAAATTGAGTTATCGCCTATGCTTCACGAGCCCTTCGGCCCCATGAGCAGAATTATCCGACCCATGATCTCGAGTTAGCAGCAGTCATTCATGCTCTAAAAATATGGAGACATTATCTCATGGGCACTCATTGTAATATCTACACCGATCACAAGAGTCTTAAATATATCTTCACCCAAGCCGATCTGAATATGAGACAGAGAAGATGGCTAGAATTAATCAAGGATTATGACCTTGAGGTGCACTATCACCCCGTCAAGGCTAATGTAGTCGCGGATGCACTAAGCCGCAAGGCTCATTGCCATTGCCTATCAATGGAAATCTATAATGAGACATTATGTTCAGAAATGAGGAAGTTTAGTTTGGAAATGATTTCCCAAGGCACTCTGAATCACATCTCAGTTGAGCCCACTCTTCACGACCAGATCATCATGGCACAACTACACGATGAAGGAGTTAAGATCATCAAACAAAAAACTCTCTTTAGGAGAACAGAAATACAAATGTTTCCGCCAGGACCATAAGGGAGTTCTATTGTTCGAAAGTCGCATAGTCGTTCCGAGGAATCATGAGCTCCATAAGAAAATTCTTGATGAGGCACACCTTTCAAAATTTTCTATTCACCCCGGCAGCAGCAAAATGTATCAAGATCTTAGGCAAAACTTCTAGTGGACTAGAATGAAAAAGGAAATTGCTAAATATGTCTCAGAATTTGACACATGTCAGAGAGTAAAAGCTAGCCACT
Source organism: Panicum miliaceum (assembly GCA_032594955.1). Classification (NCBI taxonomy): domain Eukaryota; kingdom Viridiplantae; phylum Streptophyta; class Magnoliopsida; order Poales; family Poaceae; genus Panicum; species Panicum miliaceum. The sequence goes on from CM064062.1 coordinate 16,946,107, forward strand.
TGAAAGTAGCCGGTACACTTCAACCTTTGCCTATACCCTCATGGAAATGGGAAGACATAAGTATAGATTTCATTGTTGGATTGCCAAGTACCGCACAGAAACATGATTCCATATGGGTTATCGTTGATAGACTCACAAAGACGGCACATTTTCTTCCGGTGCACACCACCTATACTGCCAAGAAATATGCCGAGATTTATGTTGACCGTATTGTTTGCCTATATGGAGTACCAGATACTATTATTTCCGATCGCGGTACTCAGTTTGTAGCGCGCTTTTGGGAACAATTGCAAGCTTCTCTTGGTACTAAATTGATTCGAAGCTCAGCCTATCATCCTCAAACTGACGGACAAACTCAAAGAGTGAACCAAATTCTTGAAGACATGCTTAGAGCTTGCGTCATCCACTATGATAAGAATCAGGACAAATGCCTAGCCCTAGCAGAGTTCTCATACAACAATAGCTACCAAGCGAGTTTGAAAATGGCACCATTTGAGGCCTTGTACGGACGAAGGTGTCGAACTCCTTTGAGTTGGTCACAGACCGGAGAACGTAAAATATTGGGACCAGACTTGGTAATCGAGGCTGAAGAAAAAGGGAGAGTAATACAAGAGAACCTTAGAGCCGCACAATCCAGGCAAAAGAACTATTTCGACAGAAGGAGGAAGCCACTAAAATTTGAAGTTGGTGACCACGTCTACCTTCGAGTTTCACCAACCAAGGGTGTACAACGATTCGGAGTCAAAGGAAAACTATCTCCCCGTTATGTTGGTCCCTATGAAATCATCGAGAGTTGTGGACCCGTAGCCTATAGAATTCGACTGCCCCCTCAGCTTGCAGCCATCCATCATGTCTTTCACGTGTCTCAGCTCAAGAAGTGTGTTCGAGTCCCTACCGAGGTTGTCGAACAACAGGAAATAATAGTAGAGCCCAACCTCTCATATGTTGAGTACCCTATCAAAATCATGGATCAAAAAGAAAGAAGCACTAGGAGGAAAGTGATTAAAATGTACAAAATTCAATGGAATCATCACACTGAGGAAGAAGCCACATGGGAAACCGAAAGCTATCTAAACCAAAATTTCCCCGGTTTTCTCAACTCTACCGAAGGTACACACACTATCCACTCTAAGCCTATTGCCCAAATCTCGGGGCGAGATTCTTTTTAAGGGGGGAAGGCTATAACACCTCGGGTTTTTAAATTACGAAATAAGCCTCATTAGCATAACAATATGCTTAACTAACTAAAAAAAATTTAAAGGAAATAAATTATAAGTTGGTTTTGCTTTGAATTGAAAATAGATGTGTATATGTGCATAAATACATGTACTTTAATCAAACAAATTAAATAACTCTCACTTCAATGCACTTGGCGGCGAAAATTTAATGGACACACCATCATTGAAATGATAAACAAAAGTCTAGTTGAAGCCTATGAGAGAATTCTACTTTTTGAGTTTTTAAAATAACTTCTAAACTAGAACTCAAATGAACTTTGGCGTAAAACAAAACTTGTGTAACGTTTCATTTTGAACAACTTTCATGTTCAGAGATTTTTGAGTTGCAAAACAGAAATGTAAGAAAACATCAGTTTTACGATCAGACCCTTAAAATTTATCAAATTCTTGCATCTCGGTCCCTCCCTCACCTCTCTCCTCTGCTCTGCCCCGTCAGGCCAGCAGAACCCGCCCGCCACGTCGCCGGTGATGCCTGCCGCCACATCGCGCCAAGCCAATCCCTCAACGCCTCTGCTCGCCGCCCAGCTCGCCCAACCCACGGCCGCGTCCTTCTTCTCCCCCCACGCGACATCCCGCATGGCCACGGCCAGTAGAACGCTACCGCCCCGACGCCCAATGGCGTGCCCCAGCCGTGCGCGGCTCTGGTCACCGCCGGCCGCCCCCAATGGCGCACCCCTGCCATGCCCGGCCCGCCCCAACCCTCTCCCCTCCCTTGGCTCGCTATAAAAGGGGAAGCACGCCCCTGCTCGCGCGCAGACCCGCCGACGCCCGCCATTGATGCCGCCGCTCGGAGCTCAGCGCTGAGCCCCTCCCTCCGCCCCACCTCCACTCAATCCAACCCCCGAAATCGGTCCCCCACCTTCCACCAAAGCTCCCCAGCCAAGCGCTGCCGCTCCACATCGCCGGAGCTCGCCGGAGCCAAGCTCCAAGCGCTGCCGCCCCTGCTCCACCTTGGCGAGCCCGCCACCGGCCACCTCGGCCCCAATTGAGACCTCCCGAAGGTAGCCCATGCCTTCCCCGTGCTCCTCCCCCACCTTGCCCTCACCGCCGGCCCCCCCCCTCGCCGGAATCAAGCTCCAGCTCGCCGGCCGGCCGCCAGGGACCACATTGCTTTGATTGCAATCTTCCCTGGGGCCTGCACGCAAGTTTCCAGGGACCCCTCTGTGAAACAAAGTTTTAAACCTAGTTTCAAAAATAGTGAACTTGTAAAATTCATATAAACTCGTAGAAAAATTGTAAAAATACAAACTCAACTGTTCTGTAATCTTTAGGAAAAGATCTACAACTTTTGTTAGATGCATTTCTTCTGTTTCTTGCTAAATCTTGCTATAAAGTAAATGGAAGGTTTAATAGACTTTAATTGTACCCACTGTTGTAGACAAAGGCTAAACTTGAAAATTTAACTGTAGATTCGATGCTTGATTTGTAGGCCAGTGTAAAAATATTAGGACCAGAACCCATCTCTAGCTAAACTTATTGTTAAACCTTGTTTATACCATGAAATAATAAAACTAAATTGTAACTGTTGTTGTATTGTGCTTCATGTTGTGAAAGTTTTCCAGAGCTATTATATTGATACCTAAATACCACAGAAAAAGTTTAGAACCTTTTTCCTCTCTGTAACCTTTTTATATAATTTTGTGGTGGGAAAAATACTCTAAATAAAAATAATTAGTTTCTGTCCTTGCAAAATGTTCATCTTTTTACTGTGGGACACTTTAGTGTGGTTTATGCAGTATAAAAAGTTTCATACACAGAAACCCTATAGAACATCCTGTAGAAATTAATATTTTTTAAAATAGGTGTATTTGTCCTATTTATTATGCTTTGTATCTTGCACAGTAAAATTTACAGTAACACTTATGTGGATAGGTCAACACCCTGTAAAATTTTTGGCGTCAATTCTTGCATGGTTTGTCGTGTATAAAAATAACTAAGTTCTAGCAGTGGCTGTGTATTATATTTTTCATAATTATTCTGCTGTGCAGAAATTTCTGAAATTTTTACAGTAGTCTTATCTTGGCATAATGTACTCTGAATGAAACTTTTATCACCAGAAGTTACCTAGATCAGTGTTTGTGCTTAATCCATGCTTATACTGCAAAAATTAAATTTCCAGTACAACACAACCCCCTCTATTAACGATTGCCCAAGAAAATCATAACTAAGTAACTTCACAACTATGTTTTGTGGACTGCAACTTTATCATGAAGAAAAAAATAATCGTCATGTACCGTCACTACAACTTACTCTTGTGCATTCATATAGAATCGATTACTCTCACCGACGGAACGTACGAGCTGGTGCCCGCGTCCAAGAGTGAGCAGCGTGAAGCTCAAATGAATCTAACTGAAGCTTTCGAAGACCCGAACCCGAGTTCGGACGAGCCCCAAGCTAACTTTACCCAAGAAGGCAAGCCCCGGAGCATGAACCCTATTTTCTAAATTATGCAACTTATTACACTACTTTAATTGTCCATTAAGTTTATAGGAGTTGAATGAAAACTTAGTCGCATGATCCTAGGTACCCATGCTTTGAACACTAGATGTAAGGGTCGATAGAATGCTATGCTAATAGGACTCGGTAAAGTCGAGTGATTTCCTGTCACTCGCGAGAATATAGGAGTTGAATGTTTACTACATGCTGCAATCATAACGTCGACGGACGGGGCTATGGTACGATGTTTATGTTGATGATTGAGGCCCCATCTGTTTAGTGAAAAATGCTAAGGCCGCAGTGTGTGGTAGTGGTGGTTAAGTCTTTGAACGTACTAACCACATGCCGAGAATGTGGTAATCGGTAAGCTTAAGTACCTAATCGGACCGGCAAGTGGACAGCATCCCACCATCTCAACTTCGGTTCCATGCGCGCACATGGTGGGTGCAGAGCTTGGCTCTGTAGTCTCGGATGGTGGCCCTGATCCACAACCCAGGAAGAAAGGGGAAAAGTTGCACATGTGACTCTAGGAGTAACCATGTGACGTGTGTTTAGGTTTCCCTTGCAAGGTTAAGAAATTCGATTCGAATCATCCGTTTCTCGCGGTTATTGAGACTGCTTGACCCTTTTACCACATAGAGTAAGAAGAGGACCAATGATGATGATTAAACTTCTTGGATAAAAAATTAATTCTGTCACCATGTATGATATTGGATAGTTGCTTACCTAGAATGGATAAAGAAAACTAGAATCTCGAGCTAAAATTTGAAAGTAAGGACCTACTTGTATATGCTTTTCGGCAAAACAAACCCCTCAAGCCAAAAGCCTTGTATGTCTAGGAGTCGGCTAAGTATATTGCACTAGTCGGGTAAGCCTTGCTGAGTATTAGTATACTCAGCCTTGCTTGTGTCTTGTTTTCAGGTCGTACTTTCGAGGATATGATTGCTAGTTTGACTTGGCCGTGTACCCTTCCTCCTGGTTGGTCGGTGGAATGGGATACGCCCCCAGCCAACGATGATAAGGCCGAGTGATGTCTCTTACGGGCTTCATCAAGACATCCTATATCGTCGAGTAGTATCATTATTTTTTTTCCGCTGCATCGAACTCTGAAGAACTCAATTATTTTGAACTCTGAAGTACCTTATTTTACGAATCCGAACTCGGTTGTAATAATAATTTATGATGAACCTGTGATGTAAAATTTGTGGAATGTTGTATCCTCTGGGCTCACCTTCGTGTGAGTACATGTATGTGTGGTTTCAATCGGCAAAAACCATGGTTGTATCGGCAGGTTACCCGACGGACCAGTAGATTACTCCGTTTGAAGTGTGCGCTAGCCCTGATTGCCCTTGTGGTGATGGTTAGCACGCTTGAGCCGGATTAATTCAGGTGGTTCTGCCACAGCGTCCATCTTCTCCTTTGCGCAATCCATGTCTCTGTTGACTTCTTGGATAACAACTTTGGAGTCTCCGTAGCCGATGAGGCGCTTGATGCTGAGTGAAGCAGCGATCCGGAGACCATGGATAAGGGCTTCATACTCAGCAGCATTGTTAGTTGCCTTGAAAAGTAACTGGAGGACGTACTTGAGTTGTTCGCCTTTTGGGGAAATGAGTAGAACTCCAGCGCTAGCTCCGTCGAGGTTGAGGGTGCCATCGAAGTACATCTTCCAGTGCTCGGGTCATTCCTAAGGTGGTGGGTCTTGTATCTCTGTCCGCTCGGCCTTGAAGTCAGCCATGGCTTGAGACTTGATTGTGGACCGAGGGGAGAACTGCAGGTTGAGCGTGCCCAGCTTGACGGACCACTTGACGACTCGGCTATTAGTGTCGTGGTTGTGGAGGATGTCGCCGAGTGGGAATGAGGAAACGACTCCAATGCTGTGTGCTTGGAAATAATGTCGCAGCTTCCTGGACGTGATGAGGACCGCGTACTGGAGCTTCTGGACCTGAGGGTAGCGCAGCATGGACTCGCCGAGTACCTCGTTGACGAAGTAAACGGGTCGCTGCACCTTGTAAACGTGACCTGGCTCGTCTCGCTCAACGACCAGGATGGTACTGACCACATGAGTGGTTGCCACTATGTAGAGGAGTTACTCATCGGGCCCTGGAGCCGTGAGGACCGGTGGGTTGGTAAGAAATTCTTTGAGCTCATGGAAGGCTCTAGAGGCATCGTTGTTCCATACAAACTTGTCTGCTTTGCGAAGCAGCTTGAAGAAGGGGAGTCCCTTGTCACCGAGTCGACTAATGAATCGACTCAGGGTCGCCATGCACCCGGTCAACTTCATCACGTCCTTCTTGCACCGAGGGGGCTTCATTCTCCTGATGGCGTTGACCTCGGTGGGGTTGGCCTCGATGCCTCGGTTACTGACTATGAACCCGAGTAACTTTCCTGAGGGGACACCAAAGACATACTTGCGTGGGTTCAGCTTCCATTTGAATTTTCTAAGATTTTCAAATATTTCGACTAGATCTACTATGAACTGATCATAGGACCTGGTTTTGACCCCTACGTCGTTGACATATGTTTCAACGTTGCGGCCGATCTGCCCCTGGAGGCATCTCTGGATGGCTTTCTGATTCGTAGCAGCTGCATTTTTAAGGCCAAACATCTTGGTGTTGTAGTAGTACGCCTCGAAGAGTGTGATGAACGAGGTCTTCTCTTGATCCGACTCCTTGAGGGCGATCTGATGATACCCGGAGTAGCAATCAAGGAACGAGAGGAGGACACACCCGGCAGTAGAGTCAACGATCTGGTTGATGCAAGGAAGAGGGAAGGGATCTTTAGAGCAATGCTTGTTGAGATTCGTATAGTCAACACACATTCTCCATTCACCATTTTGCTTTTTTACAAGGATTGGGTTTGCCAGCCATTCGGGGTGTGTGACTTCACGAATGAATCCTAATAGCCGAGTAAATTCTACCCTAATAGCCTCCTTCCGATCTTGAGTGAAGCGCCGGAGTCGCTGCTTGACGGGTCACGCCTTTTCGTCGAGATCCAAGGAGTGCTCAGCCTCCTACCTCGAAATGCCTGGCATCTCAGAGGGCTTCCATGTGAAGATGTCCCAATTGGCGCAGAGGAAGGAGGTGAGCGCGTCTTCCTATGCTTTGTCGAGGAACGCCCCGATGAGGGCGGTCTTGTCTGGGTCATTCTCCCGGAGGAGGATGGTCTTTGTCGTGCAGCCGGGCTGCAGCTGTGACTCGACGGCCGAGTCCTTTGCCGACTCGGCAATCACGACAGCGTTCTTGGTCCTCTCAAGTGCCTCCGAGATGTTTATGTTCTCGGTGTCGCAGGAGTGGGAAGTCTGTAGGTCGCCGTAGATGGAGAGCACACCGTTGGGAGCGGGCATCTTGAGGACAAGATACGTGTGGTGTGGAATGGCCATGAACCTAGCGAGGGCGGGCCTCCCTAGGATGGCGTTGTACGATGTCTCGAAGGAAGCCACCTCGAAGTGGATATGCTCCGTTCTGTAGTTCTCTCAGGTGCCGAAGGTGACTGGGAGAGTAACTTGGCCGACCGGGGTCAAGCCTGAGCCAGGGATGATGCTGTAGAAGGCCTCCTGGGTCGAAACTAAGGAGGTCATGTCGTACCCCATGCTCTCCAGTGTCTTGGAGAAGATGATGTTGAGGCCACTGCCTCCATCGACGAGGACCTTGGAGAGGCGCACCTGGCTGACCACCGGGCTGACCATGAGTGGTTAGGAGCAAGGGCTGGGTAGGTGTATCCAGTGGTGGCGCCGATCAAAGGTGATCGCGACCTCGGACCAGCGCAAAGGTTCAACCGGGTGTTGGAACACAGAGTTGACCTCACGCTGATCAAGCTTGAGGCGACGTCGACACCTTAAGTCTTTGGAGCCACCATAGATGAAGCAAGGAAAAATCAAAGAGGGAGGTTGAAACTGAATGACTCTGGAGGAAAGTTCTCCTTCTTGGATCCATTCGCTGCACATGACAGCAGCTAGTCCCTTGACACTCTCTTTAAGGGAAGACTTATCGAGAGGTTCGGATGGTTCTAATGGAACTGGTGGTCTCTTCTCATGTGAGTATAACGAGGTGTTTCCAAAATCTTGAAAGAGATAATCCTCAATGTTGAAAGTGAACTCTAGAGGTTTAATTTCTTCTTCCTCTATCGTTCCTGGTTTGGGGGAAGGAACGGTGGTCGGTTCAGAACAGGATGGTTGTGAAAGTACTGAATCAACCAACAAAGCTTCCGTTTCTTCTGACGGCTCTTCAGCTGGGTAGGGCTCGGTGAAGGAGTTGTTTTCTAGGATACGATCTAATAGGGCTTCTCCTTCGGCCGTGGTTTTATGTGAGAAGGATCCTCCAGCGAAGACGTCAAGTTGTAGGGCAGATTCCTTGCTAAGCCCTAACCTGAAGTAGCACATAGTTGGGTATAGACAAGTCTGGGCCAGAATGGGTTAACTGTGAGAACCTGGCCCAGGCTGCACCTAAGGTTTCCTTCTCATCTTGATGAAAGTCGAGGGTTTCTTTTCGTAGAGAAGCGATGCGAGAAATAGGAAAGAACGTAAGACAAAATCTGTCTCGTAGTTCGTCCCACTCTCCGTTTACCTTGCCCACGTTATGGCTGTACCATTGTTTCTCTTTCTCACGACGGGAGAAAGGAAATAATTTCCACCGCAAAGTTTCCTGTGCCATGCCTGAAATGATCAGGCATGAGCACAACTGCTCGAACTCTCGTAGATGGTGGTATGGGTTTTCATTGTCATATCCTGAGAAGGGTTGTTCCCGAACCATGGCAATGAAGCCAGGATGGAGTTCATAGCCTGAAGCTGTGATGGGTTTAGATGACTATGATGGCTCTAAGAACTCGCTCTTGGGAGCAGAAAGGTTTTGGATAGAAGTGTGCTCCATGGTAAGAAGAAAGGATAAAAGAAGAGAAAGGATAAAAGAAAGGATACACAGGCAAACTAGGTTCCTAGACAACTACATCAACCGTTCCTCGGCAACGACACCAGAAATGCTTGTTGGTATTTCTTAACGATCACAGATAAATCTGCAAGCGCACGAAAGATACCGTTGTAGCACTTCACCCGGAGAGTATTCAGGGTATCGTAATTTCTCAAGGAACGGATGTGTAAAGGTCTTCTAGCTAGTTTACCTAAGGAAAAGGAAGAGGTAGAATGGCTTTAAGGGTAGTGTGGTTATCCAAAGGTAAAGAGTCAAGGGAAGGTATACTTACGATACTGTTAGTTCACTTCAGGCACCGGTCTAACCCTAGTCTGCCAAGACCCTCCGGCTATTAGCTCTACTCCGAGACCGGACGTGGGGGACTTCACTAACTATGAAGCAGCTTCGTAGCGGACCAACAGGGCTATCAGCACCTGCGGTCTACCCCTGCAATACCGTGGGACTCGCAGCAAACAAAGGTAATTTAGGGCCTAAACACCACATTTAGGCCTTTGACTACTACTCTAGAGAAGCACAGGGTTTACCTGTTTTTAACAGAGACCCTCATTAGAGCACCCGCTACTACAACGGACGATGAACCCGCAAACGAACAATAACGAAAGGATAACTTAACCAAGATCTTACCAAAAGATAAACTCGGATACTTACTCAACTGAATCGTATCCGCAGAGGTACAAGGATGAAGAGTAGCCGACAAGCCCGGCTCTTCTTCTCACTTCTTCCTCACATACTCCCTACTCTAAAGATACAAGTGGAATGGTCCTCTACAACTTCTTCTCCAAAATTGTGTCTCCTTGAGAGGGTGAGGGAGGCTCTTTACATAGCTTTTGAAGTCGGTTCCTGCCATCTCCTTGTATGGAAACACTTGCAACCGACCTTGGGAGGATCAGAGGAATCTTCGTGCTGAAATGCACCTGGACTGCTTTCAGGGGGGTGCGGCCGACCCCAGGGTGCGGTCGACCCCCTCCTGCCGCCTTCAGCTTGGGCACTGGTAGGTGGGCCTATGCTTGATCCTTTTGGGTGCTTGCCGCCTTTCTACGTCGGTTGGGCTGTCATGTTGGCCTCCCTTGTAAGTGTGATGAAGAAGGTTGCTTTTATGTTCTTTTTTGATTGCTTCCCTCTTGTCTTAAGTGAACCTACGGAGTCGCTGCTTTTTAGGGGTAGCATCAGGATCTACTTTCAAACTATGCTCAATCAGTTCCTTGGGCACCCCTGGTATATCTGCTGGTTTCCACAAGAATATGTCTCGGTTAGCCCTAAGAAAACTGATGAGCGCGCTTTCCTATTTGGGGACGAGCTGTGACTCGATCAGAGCTGTCTTGGATAAATCGCCTTCTTGCAGCTGGATGGTCTTTAGTGCGAGTTCTCTTATGGGCTGCAGCTTGGTCTGGTTCGCCTTCTCCGTAGGAATTTCCAGCTCCGACTGGGAGAGCTGTTGCACAACTGCAAGTACTTCTCCTGAAGTATCTGGTACACGCGTAGTCGAGGTGTACTCGATAGCCTTCTGGTCGCAGTCATATGACTTCTCCAGGTCACCACGGAAGGTGAACCCATTATTTCCTGGCATCTTCAGGAGCAAGTAGACGTAGTGCCGCATGGCCATGAATTTGGCCAGTGCTGGTCTTCCCAGTATGGCGTGGTATGATGATTCGAAGTCAGCTACTTCGAACTTGATGTACTCGGTACGGTAATTATTCCTCGTGCCAAAGGTGACGGGGAGGGTTACCGTGCCAAGGGGCGTAGCTGCATTCCCTGGTACTATGCCGTAGAAGGGAACCTTGCTAGGGTAAGCATGTCGATGAAGTTCGCGCCCATCTTTCTCAGGGTACTCGCAAAGATGAGGTTGAGGCCACTGCCCCCATCAATGAGTACTTTGGTAAGCTTGACGTCCGCAATCACCGGATCCAGGACAAGTGGGAGTTTTCTGTGGCAGAACCACCTGAATTAATCTGGCTCAAGTGTGCTAACCATCTCCACGAGGGCAATCAGGGCTAACTCGCACTTCAAATGGAGTAATCCATAGGTCTGTCGGGTAACCTCCCGATACAACCACGGGATTGCTGATCGAAACAACACATACAAAGTACTCACACGAAGGTGAGCCCAGAGAATACAACATTCCACAAATTTTACATCACAGGGTTCAACATAAATTTATTATTACAGACCAAGTTCGAATTCGTAAAACAAAGTACTTGAGAGTTTAAAAGTAAACGAGTTCTTCAGAGTTCATTGCAGCGGAAAAACAACGATAAACTACTCGACGATACATGATGTCTCGATGAAGCCCGTACGAGACATCACTCGGCATTATCATCATTGGCCAGGGACGCATCCCATTCCACTGACCAACCAGGGGGAAGAGTACACGGCCAAGTCAAACTAGCAACCATGTCCTCAAAAGTATCACCTGAAAACAAGCCACAAGCAAGGCTGAGTACACTAATACTCAGCAAGGATTACCCGACTAGTGGAATATACTTAGCCGACTCCTAGACATGCAAGGCTTTTGGCTTGAGGGGTTTGTTTTGCCGAAAAGCATATACAAGTAGGTCCTTACTTTCAAATTTTAGCTCCAGATTCTAGTTTTCTTTAACCATTCTAGGTAAGCAACTATCCAATATCATACATGGTGAAAGAATTAATTTGCACCCAACAAGATTAATCATCATCATTGTTCCATTTCTTACTCTATGTGGTAAAAGGGTCAAGCAGTCTCAATACCGTGAGAAACGGACAATTTGAATCGAATTTCTTAACCTTGCAAGGCAGACCTAAACACATGTCACGTGGTTACTCCCAGAGTCACACGTGCAACTTTTCCCTTCAATTCCCGCTTCACGGAATAGGCCCACCGCCCTCGACTACACGTCCCCATGTACCACGGAACAATGCCGGGCCATGGCGGCACATGCACCCGCCATTAGCTAGATGTGAACAAATTCAAGACGGTGGCGAGTATATTCCGGCCTCGGTTCAATCCAGTACGTAAGCTTACCGATTACCATATTCTCGGCATGGGGTTAGTATGGTCAAAGACTTAACCACCACTGCCACACACTGTGGCCTTAGCATTTTTCACTAAACAGACGGGGCCTCAATCATCAACATGAACATCGCACCATAGCCCCGTTTGTCGACCTTATGATTGCAGCATGTAGTAAATATTCAACTCCTATATCTCGCGAGTGACAGGAAATCACTCGACTTTTACCGGAGTCCTATTAGCATAGAATTCTATGAACCTTAGATCTAGTGTTCAGATCATAGGAACCTAAGATCATGCAACTAAGTTTTCATTCAACTCCTATAAACTTGATGCACAAGCAATATAGAGTAATAAGTTGCATAATTTGAAAAATAGGGTTCATGCTCCGGGGCTTGCCTTCTTGAGCAAAGCTAGCCTTGGGCTGTTCCGAACTTTGGTTCGGGTCTTCAAAAACTTCAGTTAGATTCACTTGAGCTTCACGCTACTCACTCTCGGACTCGGGCACCAGCTCGTACATTCCGTCAGCGAGAGTAGTCGATTCTATATGAATGCACAAGTACGAGTTCAATGATGGTATATGACATTTATTTTCTTCACGATAAAGTTACAGTCCACAAAAATATAGATTTGGTTGTAAAGTTACTTATTTAAGATTTCTTGGGCAATCGTTAATAGAGTACATCTTAAACTACTTAACTTCCTTAAACAAGAAGGGGTTGTGTTATATTGGAAACTTAATATTCTAAGCATAAACATGGTTTATACACAACTACTGATCTAGGTAACTTCTGGTGATGAAACTTTTATTCAGAGTACAACATGCAGAGAAAAAACCACTGCAAAAATTTTAGAAATTTTTGTGTAGCAGATTAAATTTGAAATATGTAATACACAACCACTGCTAGAGTTTAGTTATTTTTATACAGAACAAACCATGCAAGTATTGATGCTAAGCATTTTACACGGTGTTAATCTATCCATATATGTGTTACTGTAAATTTTTCAGATTTTATTGTGCATGATACAGAGCATAATAAATAGGACAAGATACACCTATTTTAATAAAGATTAATTTCTACAGGATGTTATACAGGGTTTCTGAGTATGAAACTTTTTATAAGGCATGTTCTAACCCATAGTATCCCATAGTAAACAGATGAATATTTTTCAAGCATAAAAACTAATTACTTTGATTTAGTGCATTTTTCCACCACAAAAATTATATAAGTAGGTTACAGAAAGATAAAAAGTCCCTAAATTTTTTTGTGGCATCTAGGTATCACTATAAAAGCACAGAAAAAGTTTCATAACATGAATCACTATAGAACAGGAGGGGGTCGACCACAGCCTGGGGTCGGCCGCACCCCCCTGAAAGCAATCCAGGTGCATTTCGGCAGGAAGATTCCTCTGATCCTCCCAAGGTCGGTTGCATGTGTTTCCATACAAGGAGATGGCGGGAACCGACTTCAAAAGCTATATAAAGAGCCTCCCTCACCCTCTCAAGGAGACACAATTTTGGAGAAGAAGTTGTAGAGGAGCTATTCCACTTGTATCTTTAGAGTAGGGAGTGTGTGAGGAAGAAGTGAGAAGAAGAGCCGGGCTTGTCGGCTACTCTTCGTCCTTGTACCTCTGCGGATACGATTCAGTTAAGTATCCGAGTTCATCTTCTGGTAAGATCTTGGTTAAGTTATCCTTTCGTTATTGTTCCTTTGCGGGTTCATCGTTCGTTGTAGTAGCGGGTGCTCTAGTGAGGGTCCCTGTTAAAAACAGGTAAACCCTGCGCTTCTCTAGAGTAGTAGTCAAAGGCATAAACATGGTGTTTAGGCCCTAAATTACCTTTGTTTGCTGCGAGTCCCACGGTTTTGCAGGGGTAGACCGCAGGTGGTGACAGCCCTGTTGGTCCGCTACGAAGCTGCTTCATGGTTAGTGAAGTCCCCCACGTCCGGGCTCGGAGTAGAGCTAATAGCCAGAGGGTCTTGGCAGACCAGGGTCAGACCAGTGCCTAAAGTGAACTAACAGTATCGTAAGTATACCTTCCCTTGACTCCTTACCTTTGGATAACCACACTACCCTTAAAGCCATTCTACCTCTTCCATTTCCTTGGGTAAACTAGCTAGAAGACCTTTACACATCCGTTTCCTGAGAAATTACGATACCCTGAATACTCTCCGGGTGAAGTGCTACAATAGTATCTTTCGTGCGCTTGCGGATTTATCTGTGATCGTTAAGAAATACCAACAAGCATTTCTGGTGCCGTTGCTGGGGAACGGTTGATGTGGTTGTCTACGAACCTAGTTTGCCCGTATATCCTTTCTTTTATCCTTTCTCTTCTTTTATCCTTTCTTCTTACCATGGAGCACACTTCTATCCAAAACCTTTCTACTCCTAAGGGTGAGTTCTTAGAGCCATCATAGTCATCTAAACCCATCACAGCTTCAGGCTATGAACTCTGTCCTGGCTTCATTGCCATGGTTTGAGAACAACCCTTCTCAGGATATGACAATGAAAACCCCTACCACCACCTATGAGAGTTTGAGCAGTTGTGCTCATGCCTGACCATTTCAGGCATGGCACAGGAAACTTTGCGGTGGAAATTATTTCCTTTCTCCCTTCGTGAGAAAGCGAAACAATGGTACACCCATAATGTGAGCAAGGTAAACAGAGAGTGGGACAAACTATGAGACAGATTTTGTCTTACGTTCTTTCCTATTTCTCGCATTGCTTCCCTACGAAAAGAAATCCTCGACTTTCGTCAGGATGAGAAGGAAACCTTAGGTGCAGCCTGGGCCAGGTTCTCACAGTTAACCTATTCTGGCCCGGACTTGTCTATACCCAACTACGTGCTGCTTCAACACTTCCGGTTAGGGCTTAGCAAGGAATCTGCCCTACAACTTGACGTCTCTGCTGGAGGATCCTTCTCACATAAAACCACGGTCGAAGGAGAAGCCCTGTTAGATCATATCCTAGAAAACACTTCCTTCACCGAGCCCTACCCAGCTGAATAGCCGTCAGAAAAACAGAAGCTTTGTTGGTTGATTCTGTACTTTCACAACTATCCTGTTCTGAACCGACCACCGTTCCTTCCCCCAAACCAGGAACGATAGAGCCAGAAGAAATTAAACCTCTAGAGTTCAGTTTCAACATAGAGGATTATCTATTTCAAGATTTTGGAAACACCTCGTTATACCCACATGAGAAGAGACCACCAGTTCCATTAGAACCATCCGAACCTCTCGAGAAGGCTTCCCTTAAAGAGAGTGTCAAGGGACTAGCTACTGTCATGAGCAGTGAATCGATCCAAGAAGGAGAACTTTCCTCCGGAGTCATTCAGTTTCAACCTCCCTCTTCGATTTTTCCTTGCCTCATCCAAGGAAAGATGGTCTCAGCTCTCTATAGCCCCACAGTAGGAGCAAACATCGCTTCCGCATCTTTTGCGCTTAGCCACCTAAGCGAGTACCATTTGCTTTCTACCACTAGAACCCTCAAGATCGGATCTCGTTCCATCATAGAAGGGATTGGGGTTATCCATGACGTACAAGTTTGGTACAAAGATGTCGAGATCGCCCTTGATTTCCATATCTTCGAAGTGCACGACTTTGATGTGTTAATAGGGCATCCTGTAGAAAGCCTGTTCCTAAAAATTTTAGCTTTAGGAACCTTAGATGTTAAACTTAGGGGTAGAACCTACTCTATGCCAATCAATCAATCTAAAAACACTTTGGCCGAATTTTTCTCCAAGAGGAGCTGATAGAAGACGTAATGGCCATTTTTCCCGAGAGTTCTGAACCATCTTTAGAAGAGATTGTTGAATCCTTCATCCAGGAGGAAGATGATTCGGGAGAAACTCTTGAGCTACCCACACTTGAACAGCCAACACGTCCACCCATCGAGTTAAAACCCCTTCCATTTGGCCTTCGCTACGTTTTCCTGAACAGAGACACAGAAACTCCCGTCATCGTTAGTGATAAACTTTCTGACGAGGAGACAGCCAAGCTCATAGCCGTCCTAGAAAAACATAGGCCTATTTTCGGGTATTCACTCCAGGATCTCAAAGGAATTAGTCCTACCCTTTGTACTCATCGCATCCCTTTAGACCCATCTAGTACACCTTCTAGGGAACCTCAGCGTAGGTTAAACAATACGATGAGAGAGGTCGTTAAGAAAGAGGTCCTTAAGCTCTTGCATGTCGGGATCATCTATCTCGTGCCTCTTAGTGAGTGGGTAAGCCCCGTGCAGGTTGTGCCAAAGAAGGGAGGTATGACGGTTGTTGAGAATAATAAAAACGAGCTTATACCCCAACGAACCCTCAAGGGGTGGAGAATGTGCATTGATTACCGACAACTCAACTCGGCAACAAAGAAAGATCACTTCCCGCTACCCTTCATTGACGAAATGTTAGTGCGGTTAGCGAAGCAATCTTTCTTCTGTTTCCTTGACGAGTATCCAGGTTATCATCAGATTCTTATCCACCCCGATGATCAGAGCAAAACCACGTTTACATGCCCGTACGGAACTTTTGCATATCGTAAAATGTCGTTCGGGTTGTGTAATGCTCCTGCATCTTTTCAACGATGCATGATGTCTATCTTCTTGGATATGATTGAGGAAAGCATGGAAGTTTTCATGGATGACATCTCCATCTATGGGAAAACATTTGATCATTGTCTCAAAAATTTAGACAAGGTTTTGCAAAGGTGTTAGGAAAAGGAACTAGTGCTAAATTGGGAGAAATGCCACTTCATGGTCCGCAAAGGCATCGTCCTTGGGCACTTGGTGTCTGAAAGAGGTATTGAGGTGGACAAAGCTAAGATCAAAGTCATAGAGCAACTTCCACCTCCCGTAAACGTTAAGGGCATCCGTAGCTTCCTAGGGCATGCGGGGTGTTAGTGTTTTACCGGCAAGCCCACCGAGGGATACCCCCGAGGTGGTAGGTTGTAGGTGGGGTGTCACCGAGATCAGGAACCCAATGGTGCAAGGAACACGAAGCCTTTAGACAGGTTCGGGCCACAGTATGCGTAATACCCTACGTCCTGTTGGTTTGTATTGCCTTGGAGGTTATGAGGTATATTTTGGAGGGGTCCCTGCCCGCCCTTATATATCCCGGGGGGGCAGGGTTACATGGAAATCCTAGTCTGGTACGAGCTTAGGAGTCCTAACCGAATACTTTCGGGTAGTTTCCTTCTATACCGACTAGTTGTACTAGCTTATGAGTACTTTACATATGGATAAGGTATGGGACATGCCCCACCCCTTACTCTAGAATGTTCTACGCCACGCGTGCAGCCCCGGTGCCCCGGGTCTGACAAGCCCCCGAGCTCTTCATAGCGGAGTACTGCATGCTTCGAGTACTTCTGGAAGTCATCCTTTTGTTTATGCTGAAACTCCATCTTGAAGGTGTCTTTCGAGTACTTTCCTTGGCTGCTCGAGGCTGTGAGGTGCTCTAACCCCGAGTACTTTCAAGTCTTCTTTCTATGGGGTGCAATGCAAATCGCAGTCCATATGGAGTAGCCCCCGATCCTTAGGTTGAATCGAAGAATCAGGCTGAGGGTCTCACTAGTCTTGAATCTTCACCTTATCTTCCAAACATTTTTGAAAAATAAGCCATTGATGACACGTGTACCACAGCCCCCGAGCGTTGAATCCAAATCCCGAGGTTTGGAAAAAGGATCCAAAACAACGTGGCATACTGAACAGTGTTATGTACAAAATCCCTGTAAAAAATAATGTACATTAGTAGTGGTGCGATCTGCCTTGATGATTTTTCCTGGAAATCAATTGGTTCAAAATTCGAAAAACCCCTTTTTTTGGGAGCCTATCTCTGAAAAAATGGTTAATCAAATAAACTCCCCAAAACTCCTCCAAGGATAACCGCTCAAAAACAAATCGCACTTTTTTAGGGAGAAAAACTCTTCGGCTTCCAAACAGTAGATCTGGGCCGCCCGCTGGTTATTTAACCGTGTGGTGACTCTAAGGTTTTCACCCATTCGCTCTCTACCTTAGCCGTTTCGCCTTCTCACCATCCTGCACCGCCAGCCATTTAGATCTAGGTTTAACGCAGTTCATCAGAACCGCCTTTCTTCCACAGCCAACTTAGTCAGAGATCCCATCTTGCTCATCTGCAAGTGTGCCCGCCCTCTCTCTTGGAGCCCCCGAGCGCATGCGTGTGAAGCGACTCGAGACTCACGAGATGGGGAACAAGAAGCAGGCAAGCAAGACGAAGAAGGATGAGGCACCGACCGACGACTGGGAAAGAAGTAAGTGTACTCGAGCTAATTGTGGCAGAACCACCTGAATTAATCCGGCTCAAGCGCGCTAACCATCACCACAAGGGCAATTAGGACTAACTCGCACTTCAAACGGAGTAATCCACTAGTCTGTCGGGTAACCTCCCGATACAACCACGGTTTTTGCCGATCGAAACGACACATACATGTACTCACACGAAGGTGAGCCCAGAGGATACAACATTCCACAAATTTTACATCACAGGTTCATCATAAATTATTATTACAACTGAGTTCGAATTTGTAAAACAAGGTACTTTCAGAGTTCAAAATAATTGAGTTCTTCGGAGTTCAATGCAGCGGAAAAATAACGACAAACTACTCAACGATACAGGATGTCTCGATGAAGCCCTTACGAGACATCACTCGCCATTATCATCGTTGACCGGGGACGTATCACATTCCACCGACCAACCAGGAGGAAGGGTACACGGCTAAGTCAAACTAGCGAATATATCCTCGAAAGTCTCACCTGAAAACAAGCCACAAGCAAGGCTGAGTATACTAATACTCAGCAAGACTTACCCGACTAGTGGAATATACTTAGCCGACTCCTAGACATGCAAGGCTTTTGGCTTGAGGGTTTGTTTTGCCGAAAAGCATATATTCTTTCAATATTTTAGCTCCAAGTTCTAGTTTTCTTTAACCGTTCTAGGTAAGCAAATATCCAATATCATACATGGTGGAAGAATTAATTTGCATCCAACAAGATTATTCATCATCATTGTTCCTCTTCTTACTCTATATGGTAAAAGGGTCAAGCAGTCTCAATAACTGCAAGAAACGGACGATTCGAATCAAATTTCTTAAACTTGCAAGGGAAACCTAAACACACGTCACGTGGTTACTCCTAGAGTCACACGTGCAACTTTTCCCTTCAATTCCCGCTTCATGGAACAGGCCCACCGCCCTCGACTACACGACCCCATGGACCCGACCATGGCAGCACATGCACCCGCCATTAGCTAGATGTGAACGAATTCAAGATGGTGGGGAGTATATTCCGGCCTCGGTTCAATCCGGTACTTAAGCTTACCGATTACCATATTCTCGACATGTGGTTAGTACGTTCAAAGACTTAACCACCACTACCATATTCTCGAACCTTACATCTAGTGTTTAGAGCATGGGTACCTAGGATCATGCAACTAAGTTTTCATCCAACCCCTATAAACTTAATGCACAAGTAAAATAGAGTAATAAGTTGCATAAGTTTAGAAAAATAGGGTTAATGCTCCGGGGCTTGCCTTCTTGGGTAAAGTTAGCTTGGGGCTCATCTGAACTTGGGCTCGGGTCTTCGAAAGCTTCAGTTAGATTCACTTGAGCTTCACGCTGCTCAATCTCGGACTCGGGCACCAGCTCGTACGTTCCGTCGGCGAGAGTAGTCGATTCTAATGAATGCACGTGAAAGACATCATGGATGGCTGCAAGCTGAGGGGCAGTCGTATTCTAAAGGCTATGGGTCCACAGCTCTCGATGATTTCGTAGGGACCAACATAACGGGGAGCTAATTTTCCTTTGACTCCGATCGTTGTACACCCTTGGTTGGTGAAACTCGAAGGTAGACGTGGTCACCAACTTCAAATTTTAGTGGCTTTCTTCTTCTGTCGAAATAGCTCTTTTGCCTGGATTGTGCGGCTCTAAGGTTTTCTTGTATTACTCTCACTTTTTCTTTGGCCTCGATTACCAAGTCTGGTCCAAATATCTTGCGTTCTCCGGTCTGTGACCAACTCAAAGGGGTTCGACACCTTCACCCGTACAAGGCCTCAAATGGTGCCATTTTCAAACTCGCTTGGTTGCTATTGTTGTATGAGAACTCTGCTAGGGATAGGCATTTGTCCCAATTCTTGCCATAGTGAATGACGCAAACTCTAAGCATGTCTTCAAGAATTTGGTTCACTCTTTCAGTTTGTCCATTAGTTTGAGGATGATAGGCTAAGATTCGAATCAATGTAGTACCAAGAGAAGCTTGCAATTGTTCCCAAAAGTGCACTATAAACTGAGTACCACGATCGGAAATAATAGTCTTTGGTACTCCATGTAGGCAAACGATATGATCGAGATAAATCTCGGCATATTTCTTGGCAGTATAGGTGGTGTGTACCGGAAGAAAATGTGCCGTCTTTGTGAGCCTATCAACGATAACCCATATGGAATCATGTTTCTGTGCGGTACTCGGCAATCCAACAATGAAATCCATACTTATGTCTTCCCATTTCCAAGAGGGTATAGGCAAAGGTTGAAGTGTACCGGCTACTTTCAAGTGGCTGGCTTTTACTCTCTGACATGTGTCGCATTCTGAGACATATTTAGCGATTTCTCTTTTCATTCTAGTCCACCAGAAATTTTGCTTAAGATCTTGATACATTTTGCTACTGCCGGGGTGAATAGAAAATTTGGAAAGGTGTGCCTCATCAAGATTTTGCTTACGGAGTTCATGATTCTTTGGAACGACTATGCTACTTTCGAACCATAGAACTCCCTTATGGTCCTGGCGGAAACATTTGTATTTCTCTTCTCCTAGAGAGAGTTTTTGTTTGATGATCTTAACTCCTTCATCGTGTAGTTGTGTGCCATGATGATCTGGTTGTGAAGAGTGGGCTCAATTGATATGTGATTCAGAGTGCCTTGGGAAATCATTTCCAAACTAAACTTCCTCATTTCTGAACATAATATCTCATTATAGATTTCCACTGATAGGCAATGGCAATGGGCCTTACGGCTTAGTGCATCCGCGACTACATTAGCCTTGCCGGGGTGATAGTGCACCTCGAGATCATAATCCTTGATTAATTCTATCCATCTTCTTTGTCTCATATTCAGATCGGCTTGGGTGAAGATATATTTGAGACTCGTGTGATCGGTGTAGGTATTACAATGAGTGCCCATGAGATAATGTCTCCATATTTTTAGAGCATGAATGACTGCTGCTAACTCGAGATCATGGGTCGGATAATTCTGCTCATGGGGTCGAAGGGCTCGTGAAGCATAGGCGATAACTCGATTTTCTTGCATGAGCACACAACCAAGACCAGTGCCAGATGCATCACAGTAAACATCGAACGGCTTGGTGTTATCGGGTTGAGCTAACACAGGGGCTGTAGTCAAACGTTCTTTGAGAGTGTGGAAAGCTTCTTCGTATTTCTCATCCCACACAAACTTTACTCCCTTTTTCAATAGTTCGGTCATAGGCTTAGTAATCCTGGAGAAATCCGGGATGAAACGGCGATAGTAACCGGCTAAACCAAGAAAACTGCGAATCTGATGAACAGAGGTAGGAGGTTTCCAATCCATCACTTCTTGTACCTTGCTGGGGTCAACGGCTATGCCTTTGCTGGAAATAGTGTGACCCAAGAATTTCACACTATCCAACCAGAATTCGCACTAAGAAAACTTAGCAAAGAGCTGATGGTCTCTGAGACGCTGAAGAACAATGTGCAGGTGCTTAGCGTGCTCTTCCTCATTCTTGGAATAGATAAGGATGTCGTCAATGAAAACTACGACGAATTTGTCGAGCTCGGGCATGAATACCGAATTTATGAGATACATGAAGTAGGCAGGGGCATTTGTGAGACCAAAGGAGATGACCGAGAATTCATACAGTCCATATCGTGTGGAAAAGGCGGTCTTAGGAATATCGCATGGACGAATCTTTATCTGATGATAGCCAGATCGAAGATCAATCTTTGAGAAAACTCTAGCTCCAGATAATTGATCAAAGAGAACATCGATGCGGGGAAGTGGGTATTTATTCTTAACGGTCACCGCATTGAGAGGTCGGTAGTCCACACATAGTCTTAAACTGTCATCCTTTTTCTTCACAAAAAGGGCTGGACATCCCAAAGGTGATGCGCTAGGACGAATGAAGCCTTTGTGCAGTAGTTCTTGGAGTTGTGTTTTCAGTTCGGCCAATTCCTTAGGTGGCATCCTATAGGGCCTTTTGGAGATAGGTGCAGTGCCTGGTTGCAGTTCAATAATGAACTCAATATCCCTATCTGGTGGCATTCCTGGTAAATCGTCCGGTAAAACATCGGCATACTCGCATACCACTGGAATATCCTCTAGGTTGATTCCTTCCATTATGAAAGCACAAGAATTCGTGCACTCCCGAAACGGTAGGTAAAGGGTAGTGGTTCCGTGACTAGGTGAATTTGTTTCAACAGCTTGGGAAGAAAGGTCCAGTATGACTCCGTGCATAGTCCTCCAATTCATTCCCAAAATAATATCCATGCCTTCAAGGGGTAAGAGAACAAGGTCCGTGTTGATGATTTTACTACCCAATTTTATCGGTACCAGCCTTATTATTTGGTTGGAAGCAATTTTTCCACCTGGTGTTGATATCATATATGACCCTTTTGTGTGAAAAACATCCAAGCCTACTTTTGCACCAAACTTTGCACTAATGAAACTATGTGATGCACCAGAATCAAACAATATAACTGCAGGCTTGTTATGGATAGAGAATGTACCCGTCATTACTGGTGCTCCTTCAAGAAGTTCTGCAAGAGTGATGAAGGAATTGCTGAGTAGCGGGCCTTGGTCCAGTTTGCTGAGGCACAGGGGGTCGTACAACACCTTGTTGCTGCGGGGGCCTGACAATCCAACGTCCTGGCTGAGGGGCCTTCTGTGGAGCTGTAGGCGCAGCATTTTGCACTAAGTGATACCTCGGTGGTTGAGCTCCCGAGGGTCCAATTGGCGCCTTTCTCTTCTTCTCAGCACGGTGTGCCACAATTAAATCCTCTTGGGTAATTTCCATGTTTACCAGCTCATTATACGTATCGGCCTTGACAAGGTTCAGTCGCTCCTTGAGTTTGGTACTCAATCCTCTGCGGAAACGATCCCGCTTCTTAGCATCCGTGTCTGCGTGATAGCCTGCGTACTGGCACAGTTGTTGAAGGCCTGAGCATACTGAAGTATAGTGCGGGTACCCTGAGTGAGAGCCAAAAACTCATTTAGCTTTCTTTCCATAAGACCTTCTGGGATATGGTGTGCTCGGAACGCAGTTTTGAATTCGTCCCAAGTGACGATGTGATCAGCCGGGAGCATAGCAAAGTAATTGTCCCACCAAAGACGAGTTGTACCGCGAAGCTGCTGCATAGCAAAGCGAGCCTTGTTTGCATCCGAACATGGGGCCACGAGTAGAGAATTTGGACTCGATTGTGCGAATCCAAGCGTCCGCATCCAAGGGTTCCTCCGTTTTGTGAAACAAGGGAGGCTGGGTCCCAAGGAAATCCGTATAACCGGCAGCTTGAGGCCGGTGAACATTGTGTCCACCCCGCTGTTGGTGCTGTCCTTGAACGAGCTTGCAAAGCAACTTGGTTTGAGCGGCCATTACTTCCACCAAGCTGGGTGGTAGCGGTGGCTGTTGTTGTGATCCACTTGTGCTAGCACCAAAACCTTTCGGGTTACCACGGGTTGCTCCAACCATCTGAAAGGTGAATGTTTATCATTAGCACCGTGATCCATATTGCTTCCATGATTCAAAAGGATTAGCGTGGAAAAGTAGACTTCCGAAAGATCATGGATAGAATCGTGGACAGAATACTGTCTGCTATAAGAAACTTATAACTCCTGGTAGGTTCATCCAACATTGTTCATATTTTGGTAGTGGGTAGGGAATTTAGAGATGTAACACTTTGGTATTCATCTTAGACGCTAAATCGATGGTCAAGATGGTCGAAAGATTCACTCTTTGCTTCGCTGGTTTGCCTGTTTTTCAGCAGAATGAGTTATAGTATCTTGCCTATAACTCAAACTAGCAAGATTCAACTGCTTTCCAATATCATAATCAAACCACCAAGTTTTTAGCCATGGCCTACATGATTAGAGTATCCAATGGTCAAGTTGTACCCATCACAAAAGAGGTACTCAACTCTTAGTTAGCCTATTACAACACTTGCCAAAATTTAGGCTACACTATTGAGCAGTATATGCAAAAGTCCTCCTAGGTCATCGTCCAGAAGTCGTCGAGGTTGTTGACGGACGACTCGCTGTGAGTAGGAGAGTGAGCTCCCATCGGAGGTGGCTACGGTGCCTCACCCTCAAAGTCCATACCTGAAACACCGTCAATCTCCTATGGCTCCTCATCATCTTCCTCCATAGCCACCACATCAGGAGGGGCATTCTGATCATGGTGCCACTGAATGTGCTCATTAGCATCCTCCAACTCAAGGTTCAGATCATGGAGCTGCTCCTCCAAGTGTGCTATCATGTCATCTCTCTCACCCATGAGAGTGTCGTGCTCCTGAACTTGGCCCTCAAGTTGGCCAATCCGGGTGTCTCCGTCCTCAAGTTAATCATTAAGCTCCTTAATCTGCTCATCTCTAGTATCTGCCATCATGTGGTAGGCCTGTGCAAGATCAGCGAGCTGCACAAGCGCCTGACTCTGGAGAGTCTGAAGTTGGTACAGTGCATTCATGCACTGCACGGAGGTCTCGATGGTCTCCTGGGCGTGAAAGTCCACTAACTACTGTGAGTGCTGCACCCTGTTGAGCCAAAAGGGGTCGTTGTCCTGGGCAGCAGGAAACAAACCAATAGGAGTGAGCGTGACAGCCTCGGGGCACTGTGCACAGAAAGTGGTGAGCACCCTCATGGCAGAAAGCTCCCAAGTATCGGCCAAACGGCGACCAACAGCCTCAATCTCCAAGGCGGGCCACTCCGGGTGTAGCGGGTGCGGAAAAATGGTCACGTTGACACGGCAATAGGTAACTCCATTCTCTACAAACTCCAATCCGGTGTAATGTGGGAGAATTGGATAGCCTGCGGTGCGCAGAACATCCCACAAGATAGAGGGAAAGCCCTCCCAGTGGAGAGACTTGGAGTGAACGCATCCATCCTTATCCATCATCATGGCAACAGGCTCGGCTATCTGAACAAAAGATCAAATGGGTGAGATAGCGAAAAACCGTTCACAACACAGTGACAGGTTCTGGACAGTGCACTAAAATAGCCATAACTTCAACAGTTCTTGTCCAAAAATTCTCAACTTTTACCAGAACATTCTTAAGGTATTTTTGAACAACTTTGCTAGTCAACTCCAGAGCTAGATAAGTCTCTAAGATGCTCTTTCTCTTCAGGTTTTACTTTACTGTCTACCCAGAAATTTCAGTGAACAGTGGGCCAATGTTTCGTGCACCATGGAAAATCTACCCAGCCCAAAATTACCAAATTTTAACAGTAGCTGTCTGAGTAAATTTACAACAAGTTTGGTGTTGAACCCTTTTGCAGAAAACTGTAGTAAGGGGGGGGGGGGCATAAAAATTTATGTGGCTGAACTGCTCATTTTGGACAGAAAACTGACATCTCAAGGTCTTTGTTGTTTCTCATTATCCATATGTTCAGAATTTTTCATATTTAGACAGGAGGTAGAATACAAATTTTGGAGCAAAACTTTCAACATGAACTTCTCCAGAAAGGATCATTTTCTAAGCTTAATAAATCCATCTTTTCAGATAAGGCAGAATGTGACAGATTTGCTAGATAATCCTTATGCAAAGAGAAATGTGTGGGCGCACGAACCTTACCACTCTCAAGCATCGCATTTTCAATTTCAGATTTATATAGTCACGATGCATGCACGTCCTATTCGTTCTCACAAAATAAAATAATTGCCAAATAACTTTGGTCTTACGAAGTTAGTTTCGGTGGCATACACAATACGTCTCTCACTATAATAGCTAGTCGAGAAATCTCTAACCGTTCTTTAACTTATTGTAATCGCGGTTAGTGTACCTGCAGAAGATTGATATAGCATATATATATATATCCATTGAACCTTTCATGCCAGCACTCATAAAAGCGTCCGTATTCATTACCATTCACTATAGAAACGGCATCCGTACAATTCCCGCCGTACAGACGACGTTAACATATGCTATCAAGATAGCGTATTCACGGGGGTACCATCTTGAGATAGGGGTATGAACAGCGATCGCCATACCCTGCGCCAAACCTTCTACTCCCAATATAATCAACCAATAGTTGGTATATTGGCAGCACCTCAAGTAAGCCACTGCTTGAGGGCAGCGTTCGGCTCGCATCACCGACAGGAAGGCCAAGCTCTCTCAGTTGGCTGAGGATTCTTACCTTCTTACCTTAGCGATGAGTGCGTCGTTACAGAAATTAAGGGTCGATTGTGCATAAAACTAAGTTTTGACAGAAAGTAATGTGCTGGAAGTCAGTTGATAGTATTCATAAGTTAGATAGCCACCTAGTAACTTTCCCATAATCCCTTAGGGCTTTACGAACCAGGTACCATCCTTAAGGAACCAACGCATTTTGCAAACGCATTTTTCTTGGTCAAGTTTTATGAAAACAAGTTTTTAAGGCTTGTTGCATTCTTTGGCGTATGCATTTCGGCTCTGGTATCAGCTGTGGCAGAACCACCTGAATTAATCCGGCTCAAGCGCGCTAACCATCACCACAAGGGCAATCAGGGCTAACTCGCACTTCAAACGGAGTAATCCACTGGTCTGTCGGGTAACCTCCCGATACAACCACAGTTTTTGCCGATCGAAACCACACATACATGTACTCACAACATTCCACAAATTTTACATCACAGGTTCATCATAAATTATTATTACAACTGAGTTCGAATTCGTAAAACAAGGTACTTTCAGAGTTCAAAATAATTGAGTTCTTCAGAGTTCAATGCAGCGGAAAAATAACGATAAACTACTCAACGATACAGGATGTCTCGATGAAGCCCTTACGAGACATCACTCGGCATTATCTCATTGGCCGGGGGCGTATCCCATTCCACCGACCAACCAGGAGGAAGGGTACACGGCCAAGTTAAACTAGCGATCGTATCCTTGAAAGTCTCACCTGAAAACAAGCCACAAGCAAGGCTGAGTATACTAATACTCAGCAAGGCTTACCCAACTAGTGGAATATACTTAGCCGACTCCTAGACATGCAAGGCTTTTCGCTTGAGGGTTTGTTTTGCCGAAAAGCATATACAAGTAGGTCCTTACTTTCAATATTTTAGCTCCAAGTTCTAGTTTTCTTTAACCATTCTAGGTAAGCAACTATCCAATATCATACATGGTGGAAGAATTAATTTGCATCCAACAAGATTATTCATCATCATTGTTCCTCTTCTTACTCTATATGGTAAAAGGGTCAAGCAGTCTCAATAACTGCAAGAAACGGACGATTCGAATCAAATTTCTTAAACTTGCAAGGGAAACCTAAACACACGTCACGTGGTTACTCCTAGAGTCACACGTGCAACTTTTCCCTTCAATTCCCGCTTCATGGAACAGGCCCACCGCCCTCGACTACACGACCCCATGGACCCGACCATGGCGGCACATGCACCCGCCATTAGCTAGATGTGAACGAATTCAAGATGGTGGGGAGTATATTCCGGCCTCGGTTCAATCCGGTACTTAAGCTTACCGATTACCATATTCTCGACATGTGGTTAGTACGTTCAAAGACTTAACCACCACTACCACACACTGCGGCCTTAGCATTTTTTACTAAACAGACGGGGCCTCAATCATCAACATAAACATTGTACCATAGCCCCGTCCGTCGACCTTATGATTACAGCATGTAGTAAACATTCAACTCCTATATTCTCGCGAGTGACAGGAAATCACTCAACTTTTACCGAGTCCTATTAGCATAGCATTCTATCAAACCTTACATCTAGTGTTCAGAGCATGGATACCTAGGATCATGCAACTAAGTTTCCATTCAACTCCTACAAACTTAATGCACAAGTAAAGTAGAGTAATAAGTTGCATAAGTTTAGAAAATAGGGTTGATGCTCCAGGGCTTGCCTTCTTGGGAAAAGCTAGCTTGGGGCTCGTCCGAACTTGGGCTCGGGTCTTCGAAAGCTTCAGTTAGATTCACTTGAGCTTCATGCTGCTCACTCTCGGACTCGGTCACTAGCTCGTACGTTCCGTCGGCGAGAGTAGTCGATTCTATATGAATGCACAAGTGTAAGTTGTAGTGATGGTATATGACGATTATTTTCCTTCATGATAAAGTTGCAGTCCACACAAACATAGATTTGGTTGTGAAGTTACTTAGTTAAGATTTCTTGGGCAATCTTTAACAGAAGGGGGTGGTGTTGTATTGGAAACTTAATTTTCGCAGTATAAGCATGGATTAAGCACAAACACTGATTTACGTAACTTCTCATCATGAAATGTTCATTCAGAGTACATTATGAATAGATAAGACTACTGTAAAATTTCAGACATTTTTATGCAGCAGAATAATTATGAAAAATGTAATACACAGCCACTACTTGAACCTAGTTATTTTTATATAGAACAAACCATTCATGTATTGAAGCCAAACATTTTACAGGGGGTTAATATATCCATATATGTGTTACTATAAATTTTTCAGATTTTACTGTGCAAGATACAAGGCATAATAAATAGGACAAGTTACACCTACTTTAATAAAGATTAATTTCTACAGAATGTTCTAGGGTTTCTGAGCATGAAACTTTTTATACAGCAAGAGCTACTCTAATGTGTCCCACAGTAAAAATTTGAACATTTTTCAAGCATAGAAACTAATTATTTGAGTTAGTGCATTTTTCCTACCATAAAATTATATAAATAGGTTACAGAAAGGAAAAGGTTCTAAACTTTTTCTGTGGTATTTAGGAATCAATATAACAGCTCTGGAAAAGTTTCACAACATGAATCATAATATAACAGCAGTTACAAATTAGTTTTATTATTTCATGACATAAACAAGGTTTAACAAAAAGTTTAGCTAGATATGGGTTCTGGTCCTAATATTTTGACACTGGCCTACACATCAAGCAACTAATCTACTGTCCAAAAATCAGGTTCAGAACTAGTCTACAACAGTGGGTACAATTAAAGTCTATTAACCCTTCCATTTAATTTAGAGCAAGATAGAGAAAACATCTGAAGCAATGGATGTAACAAAAGTTGTAGATTTTCTTCTAATGATTACAGAACAGTTGAGTTTGTATTTTTCTGATTTTCTTACAATTTTATATGAATTTTACAAGTTTCCTGGTTTTGAAATCAAAGTTTAAACACAGGTTTACAGATATGCCCCTGGAAACTTGCGTGCAGACCCTTCTAAAGATTTCAATCGTTCCAATTGGGTCCATGGGTGGCGCTGGCACGGCGGCCGGCCAAATTCCGGCGAGAGGGCTCGTCGGCGGCGAGGGGAAGGGTCGGGGAGATCTAGGGAGGTGAGAGCTACCTTAGGGTGGCCTTGGTCAAGGTTGGGGGTGGCCGGAAAGGGCTCGTCGGCGTGGAACAAGGGGCGGCGGCGGTGTGGAGTGTCGGTGATGGTGCTCCGGCGGGGTTGGGGCAGCGCTGGCGGGTCGGGAAGCTCCGGTGGGGTGATGCAGTCCTGTTCCGAGCCTTGGTTCAGGCGGAGGAGGGCCGGAGGTGGGGTGTCCACGGCGGTCAGGGGTGGCGGCAGTGGAGGCGGCGCTGGCAACGAGCGCCGGCGGTTCTGGGCGACGATGGGCGGGGCAGTAAGCTGCGGTGGAGTGCTGTGGTGGTGGTTAGAGGCTCAGCTCTGGCAATGGGTGGCCGGAGAGGTGAGCTCCACGGTGAGCTGGGCACGACGGCGGTAATGGTGGAGGCGGCGGCGTTCTGGTGTCTAGGCGTGCGAGGGGGCTCAGTGCGGGCTTTTGTAGGCAGCAGAGAGGCGGGAGGAGGGGCGGGGCTGGACTATGAGGCGTGGGCACGAGGGGCACGACGGGGGCGTGCCATTGGGCGTCGGGGCGGCAGCAGGGGATTGGGCGTGCTGCGGCATAGCGGCTTGTCGGGCGGCCAGTGCGGGGAGTGGCGGGACAGAGCGGAGGCTCGGGCACGGCATGACTCTTCCATTGGGTGCGGCGTGTGGTGGCCGGGCGGTGGCGTTGCGTGCAGCCAGCGGCGTGTCGCGGTTGGCGGCTGGAGATCCTGGCGTGGGGAGGGAGGGATTGCGCGGCACGCGATTGGGCGCGACAGGGATCGGTCGGGGGAGTAGGGAGGACGGCCGGCGACTGGCTTGTCGTGGCGTGGGCGGCAGGCATCGCCGGCTAGGTGGCCAGCAGTGACTGGCGGCGGGCGGCGGGCGAAGCAGAGGACAGGGGAGGGGCTGGAAGTGGAAATAGAAAAAAATCAGGGGCTGGTTTGCAAATTCAAGTGTTTCTGAAATTTTTGCGTTGCAACTCAAGAATCTCTGAACATGAAAGTTGTTCAAAATGAAAAGTTACACAAGTTTTGTTTGAGGCCAAAGTTCATTTGAGTTCTAGTTTAGAAGTTATTTTAAAAACTCAAAAAGTATGATTCGGAGGGCACGTCATTTCCTCGGCAAAAATTTGCATTCTCTCCTAGGCTGCAACTAGACTTTTGTTTATCATGTCCAAAACGATGTGCCTATTCAATTTTGTAGCCATGTTTGCATTGATGTGAAAGTTATTTAATTTGTTTGATTAAAGTACATGTACTTATGCACATATACACAACTATATTTCCATTCAAAGCAAAACCAATTTATAATTCATTTCTTTTAAACTTTTCTTAGTTATTTATGCATCGTGTTAAGCTAATGAGGCTTATTTCGTAGTTTAAACACCTGAGGTGTTGCACTAATCTTCTGAATCTTGTCGCTCAAGGCCTTCTTCAATCGGAGGAAATGGTTCAGTGGAAACCTTCCTTCCTCCAGTATAGTCCACAAGAAGCTATAGATCAAACGGTGTTGTTCGAACATTTCGTTGATATGGGGTTGGCCCTCCCTGCATCCGATTTCTTCCGCGGCCTTCTTTACCACTGGGGAATTCAGCTGCATCACCTGAACCCTAACTCTTTCGTTCATCTTTCTATTTTTGTCCATCTCTGTGAAGCTTTTCTGGGCATCGAGCCCCACTTTGATCTTTTTCGTTATTCTTCCACCTTCGCTATCAGCCCTCTGACGAGAGGCAATATCTAGTCGGTGGAGCCGGCCTCCAGCTCAAGAAGGGAAAGGGGAAGGAGTACATTGATTACTCCCTTCCTACAAACCACTCGGGATAGAGGTCTCTTTGGTTTTACATTGGCAACCACGCACCCCCACTGCCCGAGAGAACCTCAGGGAAGACGGTGTGGAGGTCTGAGTGGAATGAGAAGCTCAACCCCAATCAGATGCTGCAAGTCACTGATTTGCTCAAGCTGATCAATGAGCACAAGGACAAAGTTGTGACCGGGGCCTGTGTCCTCGCCACCATGTACAAGAGGTGCATTATGCCACTGCAGAAGAGGGAACGATTTGGGTTCGAGTACTTAGGAAGTAACAACCCATCTCGATTGACTGCAGGGATCCTCCCATCGCAGACGGCTCTTCACCTTGTCCAGCGAGTACCACTCGATGCTCACACGGTGGATTATGTCCCCAGGCTGTTCAACGCCATTAATCCGCCAAAACCGGTTAGTAGTTTTGTCTTCGAGTACTTTCAATACCTTGTATATGAAAAACTCCTATCTAACTTTTCGACTTGTGTTGTTTGTGTCTTACAGGGACACGTAGAATTGTATCGTTGTCCTGCCCCAAACCCTGATGTGCCTTGAGTCGATCACCTCAGGCCGAGTGCGTTTCAAGTACTCAAGACCCATCAGTATGACCTTGATGCAGATGAGGATCTGACAGATTGTGACGATAACATTGCTCTGGCAGACATTCTGAAGAAGTCGGGGAAGGACTCGAGTGGTAGCCTGGAGGTGCCAAGCCACCTGACCAAGCCACGAGTGGTGCGGAAGCGCAAGGCGGTCCTTGGCGGGGATTCAGACGAGAACCCCTGGTAAGTCCATATCTTGAGTACTTCCCTTGTCTATTTTTGGCTTTTTTTTGCTGAAGTTCCTCTTCTTTTCTGTTCAGCCCTCTCGCTTCCCCCCTGTCCAAGCGTCACAAGGACGGGGGAAAGTTCGGGCCTTCTGGGGATGATGGCGCACCAGAACCCAATGTCCAGCATGGAGCGGTGGACCCTTCTGCTCTTGACGTGTCACCGGACCTGAGTGGTTCTATCCCGGCGACCACCCCGCAGGATCCATTAAAGGAGCCTGCTGGCAGTTCGGGGAAGGGAACTACTTGAGGGCCCCGGCTAACCAGCCTAAGAAGCTGGTGACCAAGAGGTCCTCCAAGTAAGTTTCGAGTGCCTTTACTTGTATGTTTTGCAATTCATCTAGTCGAGTAGTTGACTCATGTGTTTTCTTTTTCCAGCCCTTCCTCTGCTCTGGAGTTGGGGGATGCCGAAGAGGTCCCAGCGGCCCAAGCCCCTAAGCAAGGGAAGGACGCGGATGTATCAGCATTGGATGCAAGTGCACCTCCTCCTCCTCCTCCATCTCCTTCGGCCACCAATATTGAGGCGGAGAAAGATTCAGTGTCGGCTGGAGCGGATTTAGAGCGAGTGGAGATGGAGCCGCCGGCGTCTGAGCTCCCTGAAGGTGAGTACATCATGCCTCCTTGGCCCCCCGGTACTGGTCTGCCCGAGGTGACGCTCGTAACCATGGGCGTAGTGGCAGGCGAGCTACCCAAGGAGTTAGGTGCGCAGGATGCAGATGCTGCGGGCGTCACGGACCCTAGTACCAGCATCACCCAGACCGCGGGTACACCAGTCCCTGGTGCTAGTGATGTTGGCACCGCGGGTATACCGGAGCCCAGCGCAGAGGCCGCGGATGACTTGATCGAGGATCCCTCACTCTCCAAAGAGAAGAGGGAGCATGTTCTTGCTGTCTTCAAGGACTTGTACGAGTTTACCACAGTGAGTATTCATCTTCCTCGAGTAGTTTTCTTCCTCTTCTCTTGTCTGATGAATACTGACTGCTCTTATATGCTGTAGGGTCTGATGGACCGGTCCGAGGAGAAATCGAACAAACTGAAGCTCCTCCAGGACGGCCAACTCCAGCTGCAAGAGAAGGACCGCAAAATCTTCGAATTGCAGGAGAGACTCGAGCGGCTGGAGGCAGAGCGGGAGCGGGAAGCTTCTGCCTTTAAGAATACTTTTGATAATCATAGGAAGGAGAAGGCCCAGCTCGTTGAGAAGAACAAGAAAGAGGCCAAAGCGCATAAAGGTAGCTTGGTGCTCTGTCTTGTTATCCCTTAGTTTGTATGTCGTTCGAGTAGTTTCTGAAACTGTCTTCAGTACTTATTCTTTTCTCTTGCGCGCAGAACTGAAATCCACATTGCAAAAGAAAGTTAATTTAATTATAGATCTGATTAACCTTATTTACCGTGGCACAAATGACGTTGAGCGCCTGTAGAGGATCCTTAAGGACACTGATGTCCAATACAAGGAAGCACTGGCGCAGATCAAGAACATGCATGTAGGCTAGCAGCAGATGCAGAAAGAACTCAAAGACTTCAAGTCTGCTGCCCAGGCCGTCGTGGAGATGGTGGACTTCACCGCGGAAGGTGAAACCAGGGAACAATCGCTGCTGGAGAGGCTTCGTGCGACTCCCAAGAGGGTTGCCGGCTACATCGCGGAGGCCACCAGGACCTACATCACGCAGGCGCTCACCCTTGTGAAGTCATATTGGCCCAAGGCGAAATTAGAACCACTCGCGAAAGGCGTGGCTTCTGACTGCTCGGTGGAGCAATTCATGAAGTTTCGTGAAGAGGTTGAGCCCATCACCGACAAGATTGCCGAAAGCCTCGAGCAAGATGGTTAGTCGTAGCAGGAAAAAAACAATGTAAAAACATTGGTGCTACTTTGTGTCATATGTATATAATGTTGCCTGTTTGATCATTTCATCAGCTTGTATCATTGTATGCTGAGATGATCGTAGGACTTAAAGTAATACGGAGACGTTTGGGTTAAGACTACTGCAAGAGCATCGGCTTGGAAGTAGTTAATAACTTGACGTTCCATGAAGGTGCTCGTGGAGCATAGGACTTAGCTTGGATTTACCCGACGTAACGGTACGCAAAGCTAGCCTGTAAGCTAAGGAGTCTTGTACGTTCTTAGTTGTCATCCTGCGTATTTTAGCAAGGTGTAACTTAAGCCGTGTAGTGGGTTTGGTGACCCCTTCGGCGGGTGCCTTAATGCTCTCTTTCGAGTAGTCATAGTAGCGGTCAGGTTAAAGGAGTTAAGTACTCAAATATGATGCCTCTTGGGCGGTACTAGACGCAAGTACTCATGGCGGAGCCCCCAAGCATAAGCGAGCTAAGTACAAGTACTCGTGGCGATGTCCTATGGCTTTCGATAGCTGAGTTCGATGCCCCTAGACGACATGAGGTAGTTCATATATCCACTTGCCACCCTTCTTGCTGTTCTCCTCGTATAGTCTTTTCTTTAGGCCATCCAGAATCAAGCCGTTTGCTCTCTCGACTTGTCCATTGGCCCTTGGATTTGCGACTGATACGTACTTCACTTTAATCGTGTTGTTTTCACAGAATTCCCAGAACTTATTTGCAGTGAAGTTGGTGCCAAGATCTATGATGATGGTGTTGGGGTAACCAAAGCGTTATATGATGTCCGGGATGAAGTCGACCGCCCTGTCTGGAGTGAGCTTGGTGATCGGCTTGTACTCGATCCACTTAGTAAACTTGTCGATGGCCACCAACACGTGTGTGAAACTACCCGGAGCGGTAGTCAGGGGTCCAATCATGTCGAGGCTCCAGCACGTAAAGGGCCAGGAGGGCGGTATGGTGATGAAGTTGTGCGCCGGGATGTGTGACTGCTTGTCGAAGAACTGACACTTCTGGCACTTCGTACAAGGTCCTCAGCATCGGAAACTGCTGTTGGCCCCCAGTAGCCTTCCCTGTAAGCCTTCCCGACTAGCGTTTTGGACGCTGCATGGTTCCAGTAGGTACCTTCATGTATCTCGAGTAGTATGTTACAGCCCCAGCCCTTCGGGACACACTTCATGAGTACTCAGGTGCTAGCTCCACGCTTGTATAGTTTGTCTCCCACGATGACAAGCCCCTTGCTACGCCTCATGATGCGGATTACTTTTTGGCTCTTCTTTGTCACCCCGGGAGGTAGCTTCTTCTCCTTGATGAAGTCGATGAAAGTCCCTCACCAGTCGACCTCCGACATCATGACCTCCCGACTAAAATCTGATGGTCCCGAGGCAGTGGTACTCTGACTCATGGTCTTGATCGACGGTTCTTTGAGTTCCTGAATGAATACTCCGGCTGGGACTTGGGCTCGAGTAGATCCAAGCTTGGAGAGTACATCTGCTTCAACGTTGTTGTCCCAAACGACATGGTGAATCTCCAGGCCGACAAATTTGTTCTCCAACTTGTGCACTTCCGTGATATACGCGTCCATCTCCTCCGTGACAGGGTATGTACAGATGGTTTGCTACGAAGATGCGTACCAGCGGCAGAAGGGTTACAGATTATAGAGAAATGCCATACCTCAGCATATGGAGGCCACTTTGGCGCATTCTGGACTCAAGCAAAGGTCTGGCAAAGCGGTTTCTTCTGGCCAACAATGTATGAAGACACCCGAGAGTTCATTCGAAGGTGTCGGAAGTGCCAGATAAAAGGAGGGATCACTACTCGCAATGCGATGCCCCTCACGTACAACCTCCATGTCGAACTTTTCGACGTCTGGGGCATCGACTATATGGGACCATTTCAAAAGT
The DNA here is from genome assembly GCA_032594955.1 of Panicum miliaceum. Lineage (NCBI taxonomy): Eukaryota > Viridiplantae > Streptophyta > Magnoliopsida > Poales > Poaceae > Panicum > Panicum miliaceum. Next base: position 16,981,549 of record CM064062.1, read on the forward strand.
CTCATGATTGCAAGTACATCTTGGTTGCGGTTGACTACGTCTCCAAATGGTGGAAGCACTCCCATGCAGAGCTGCAGACGCCAAGCATGCCAGAAAAATGTTCCATGACGTCATTTTTCCACATTTTGGGACAACAAGAATGGTCATAAGTGACGAGGGTCCCACTTCATCAATAAGACCTTCCGATGCTTCCTTAGAGAACTTGGCGCCAAGCACAACATCGCTACAACCTACCATCCTCAAACCAGCGATCAAGCAGAATTCAAACAAACAAATCAGAAGCATTTTGTAGAAGACCGTCAATGATATGGGAAAAGGCTAGAAAAACAAGTTTCCTAATGCATGCTGGGCATATAGAACAACTTACAAAACCCCAATTGGCATGTCACCATATCAGCTTGTTTACGGAAAACATGCCACTTGCTAGTAGAGCTTGAGCACAAGGCCCACTGGGCCATCCGGCAATGGAACATGGATGAAAAGATGGCCGGGAGAAACAGAAAACTTCAGATCGTTGAGCTCGAAGAATGGAGAGAGAAAGCATATCACAGTGCCAAGATTTACATAGACAGAACAAAAAGATGGCACGACAAGAGGATCAAGCCTAAAAGCTTCGCGATAGGTAACAAAGTTTTAATGTTTAATTCTAGGGTTAAGCTTTTTGGACAGGGGAAACTACGAAGCAAGTGGAAGGGGCCATACACCATCATCAACACGTCGCCTCACAGAGCCATCACACTTCAAGATGACGACGGAAACATCTTCAAGGTAAATGGCCATCATTTAAAAGTTTTTCATGAACCTGATATTTCAAATGAAGGTTTTGATGTTATAAACTTAGTAGATTTTAGCACATATCACCACTAGCACAACCAAATAGAGCCTAAGCACCAAACCCCCCAAAACTACACCTCTACTTGGACCCACAGGAAAAGAGTCGGGCCCAGTTGAACCAGGAGGGCTGCGGCCGCACCCTAGGGGTCGGCCGACCCCACCTTGGGGCCAACGGCCGGGAAATTTTGCGTAGAGACTCACCCAATGACCACTTTTGGTTTCCTTACGTGCTTCACCGAGAAATGGAAGGTTTTGCTCAGATTTGTGTCTCTTTTCTCCTTAAAAGGATCCCTCTGGCTCTCTCTTTTTCCTCACCTCCAACCTTGATCCCACACTTCTCCTTTCTCTCTGAAAATTTTTTTGTCATCCACCATGGCAAACAACTCCATTGTCCCTTTCGTTGGTTCCACCTCCACCTTTGCACTTGAGGGAGAGCCAACACCGGAGAATCAAGTTGTGGTGGCCGACGACATCGCGCAGGAGGCCAAGCACATTGCCACCACGCCCTTGGCCGTGCTGCCGGCACCCACAACGAAGGAGGGGCCAAGGGGCGCCAGCAGGGGGTCGGCCGACCCCCTGGTTCGGTTGCAGCCCCAAAGCAGCCCCTCGCGTCCCTGTTCTGCACAACGCTTCATCAAGTCATCTGGAGCCAAGGTGGGCAGGGGCAGTCGCAGCATCAACACACAGAGGCCAACTACGGGAGCGCTTTGTCCTAAGAGAGTCGGCAAGAAACTCTTCGTCGATCCGCTGTCGCCTCTTCCTTTAGAAAAAGGACAAAAATATGTTTATTCTGTAACGACAAAAAATGGCAACATAGCTAGCCACAACTACACCACTACGGGCACATACATGCCCGATAGTCCCCCAGCACATGAACATTTTCATGTTGTAGGAATCCGTACCCCAGGCGGTGGGTACGGCAAGAGGATCATGGCCGGCCCGTCTCCCAAGAGAAAGAGGGACGAGTCTGTCGACTCCTCTCCCTAGGCTAGCAAGGTGAGGAGGCACATCTCGCCACCTTCGATCACTCGCCCAGGCGGGCACTACAAGAGTGAGGATGACAAGGCCCTCAAGGGACCTACGGTCGCTCAGCTCTTGCGCAACATCATAGAAATGCGCAAAGGGCACAAGAAACAGAGCGATCAGGTGGCAGAGCTCACTTTGGAGCTCAAATCCGTTAGGGACGATTATGACACGCTCCGCCGCGGTCTTTGCTACAAGGTAAACACCTTGACAAAGACCATCAGGAAGAACAGCGCTTAAAGGTATACCTTTTGCCTTCCCGACATTTCTTAGGGCACTTTGATTATTTCCCTTCATGATTTTCATTTCCAATATTTCCCTTCATTGTAATGTGCCCTTTATATATGAAATAAAAATTCAACTCCCCAATTCTCAAAACCGGCAGAGTTTCATTTTGTTTCCTTGTGTTTTGTGAATGAGATCACAGGTACAGAGACAAGTGTGGGGGAAGCACGCTCCCAAAACACAACACAGGCCCGAGACGTGCTGCACGCCGAAGGGTGGGACCAGAAGGCCCAAAGGTGGGTCGGCCGCACCCAAGTCAGGTCCATCTGGCCCCAACTCTTTCCCACGGACTGGTTTGCATCTCAATCTCACAATTATCTCTATTTTAAATAATTTTGCATCTCTGTCCAGGCAAAATAAAAAGAATCTTAAAATGCCTTGTGCTCTCATGAATAAAATTTGTATACTCTTTATTCCTTACCCATCTTTTGGTTCTTGTGAACAAAACTCTTCCATAGGGACCCCATGCTTTCTAGTTAATTGATTAATGTGATATAATGAGATAGATGGGACTATGCTCTTCTTTGTAAGGCACTCGGAATTTCTTTTCAAAAATAAAAATACAATAGCTTGCCTCCTCAAATTTAACATTCCCACCAGAGGCCAAGTTCAAAAGTTTCAATAAAACCCTTACATCTTGTTGTTTGCCTTTACTTTGAGTTTTGTCAAACTCTTTGACCCTTGTTTAGAAACTTTTCATGCTCACTTGATCAAATTCACGTACACTCCACTTCTCTTTGCCAACTTCTACACTTGAAGTTGCGCTAAACATGCCATCCATCCATAAAATAAAAGACTTCAGTTTATCCTATGGCCACTCTCTCAAAAGTTGTTACTATGAAATAGACATGGGCTATACAAAAAAAGGGGGAAATAAAAAGATGCATACCCAAAGAAGGTATGCCACATGCTCACAAGGCATGTTAAAAAAAGAAAGAGAGAGAGAGAGAGAATGAAAAGATGCATAACCCAAAGAAGGTATGCCTCATGCTCGCAAGGGCATGACACAAATAATAATAATAATAACAACAACAACAACAATAATAATAATAATAATAATAATAATAATAATAATAATAATAATAATAATAATAATAATAATAATAATAATAATGAGAGCCCATGTCGTACAAAAAGAGGAGAAAGAGGTGATTCATACAAAAGTCCATACATTACTCACCAAAAACACCACACACTGGCACTTTTGATCAACTTTGCATGACTTGTTTCTTCTTGGATCTTGATTTGACTTAGCAAAATAAGCAAAGATAGCATGCCTCCTTTCTCCTACCCACAGCTCCACATAAGCTGAATAGACGACAGGAGCAAGGCAGGAAATAACTTTGCCTTGGTGAGATTTCAAAATCAAAAAGAGTGACTTGAGAGAAAATTTGAGGAGCAAGGCTATTTGTTTGTTTCAAAAACAAAAACCTGAGTTGCCAAGAAATACATCGTAGCCACTTTCATAAAGTTCACAAGGACTGGAGGAGGTTCGGAATAACTTGTATGCAGGTTCTTTCAAAGAGATGCGACCACCTTAGTCCTTAAACTTCACTCGAGGACGAGCAAAGGGCTAACTATGGGGGGTGTTGTTGACGGTGCTTAAGTCCTGCATTGCCCGTCAACTCCTGCAAATATTGTTTTCAAATTCATCCATCAAACTTAGATATAGGACTTTATTCTAACAAATTCCAAAAGTTTTGGTGAATTGTGATGTGCAGGAACCCATACATCAAAGACATGGAGAAATATACAAAACATACACAAAGAAGAACATAAAAGACAACCTTCTTCATCACACTTACAAGGGAGGCCTACATGACAGCCCAACCGACATAGAAAGGCGGCAATCACCCAATGGATCAAGCATAGGCCCACCTACCAGTGCCCCAGCCGAAGGCGGTGGCCAGAGCCGGCAGGAGGGGGTCAGCCGCACCCCCCTAAAAGCAGTCCAGGTGCATTTCGGAAGGAAGATTCCTCAGATCCTCCCAAGGTCAGTTGCAAGTGTTTCCATAGAAGGAGATGGCGGGATTCGACTTCAAAAGCTACATAAAGAGCCTCCCTCACCCTCTCAAGGAGACACAATTTTGGAGAAGAAGTTGTAGAGGAGCCATTCCACTTGTATCTTTAGAGTAGGGAGTGTGTGAGGAAGAAGTGAGAAGAAGAGTCGGGCTTGTCGGCTACTCTTCGCCCTTGTACCTCTGCGAATATGATTCAGTTGAGTAAGTATCCGAGTTCATCTTCTGGTAGGATCTCGGTTAAGTTATCCTTTCGTTATTGTTCGTTTGCGGGTTCATCGTCCGTTGTAGTAGCGGGTGCTCTAGTGAGGGTCCCTGTTAAAAATAGGTAAACCCTGCGCTTCGCTAGAGTAGTAGTCAAAGGCATAAATGTGGTGTTTAGGCCCTAGATTACCTTTGTTTGCTGTGAGTCCCACGGTATTTCAGGGGTAGACCGCAGGTGGTGACAGCCCTGTTGGTCTGCTACGAAGCTGCTTTGTGGTTAGTGAAGTCCCCCACGTCCGGGCTCGGAGTAGAGCTAATAGTCGGAGGGTCCTGGCAGACCAGGGTCAGGCTGGTGCTTGAAGTGAATGAACAGTATCGTAAGTATACCTTCCCTTGACTCCTTACCTTTGGATACCAACACTACCCTTAAAGCCATTCTACCTCTTCCTTTTCCTTGGGTAAACTAGCTAGAAGACCTTTACACATCCGTTCCCTGAGAAATTATGATACCTTGAATACTCTCCAGGTGAAGTGCTACAACGGTATCTTCCGTGATCTTGCGGATTTATCTTTGATCATTAAGAAATACCAGCACAAACTTCATCGACATGCTCACCCCCAGGAAGGTTCCCTTCTATGGCATCGTACCTAGGAATGCAGCTACACCCCTCGGCATGGTGGTGCTCCCCGTCACCTTCGGCACACGGGAAAACTACCGTACCGAGTACATCAAGCTCAAAGTTGTGGACTTTGAAACATCGTACCACGCCATTCTGGGCAGACCTGCAATGGCCAAGTTCATGGTTGTGCCACACTATGTCTACTTGCTCCTGAAGATGCTAGGAAAGGGTGGGGTCCTCACCTTCCGTGGCGACCTGGAGAAGTCCTAGGATTGCGACCAGAAGGCCATCGATTACGCCTCGACTACACGTGTACCAGATACTTCAGGAGAAGTACTCGCGGTTGCGCAACAGCTCTCAAAGGCAGGGCTGGATATTCCTATGAAGAAAGCGAACCACTAGAAGCTACAGCCCACCGGAGAACTCGCGCTGAAGACCATCCAGCTGTACGAGACGGATTCGTCCAAGATAGCCCTGATCGGGTCACAGCTCGACCCTAAATAGGAAAGCGCGCTCATCAGTTTCCTTAGGGCCAACCAAAACATATTCGCGTGGAAACCAACGGATAGGCCAGGGGTGCCCAAGGAACTGATCGAGCATAGTTTGAAAGTAGATCCTGATGCTACCCCTAAAAAGCAGCATCTCCGTAGATTCGCTCAGGATAAGAGGGAAGAAATCAAAAAGGAGTTGGCCAAACTACTCGCGGCTGGTTTCATCAAAGAGGTCTACCACCCAGACTCGGTTGCCAACCCTGTCCTTGTAAAAAAGAAGAATAATAATGAGTGGAGAATGTGTGTTGATTATACCGATTTCAACAAGCACAGCCCAAAGGATCACTTTGGGCTACCGCGTATTGATTAGGTAATCGACTCTGCTTCCTTGACTGCGACTCGGGCTACCATCAGATTGCCCTCAAGGAAGAAGACCAAATCAAGACCACCTTCACGCCCTTTGGGACTTATGCCTACAAGACTATGTCCTTTGGGCTGAAGAACACGGGTGCTACGTACCAGTGGGCAATTCAAATGTGTTTCGCAGACCAACTACATCGCAGCGTGGAAGCCTATGTGGATGACGTGGTCGTTAAGACTAGAATTCCCAAGGACCTAATTGCAGACCTGGAGGAAACGTTTAACAGCCTTCGGATGTTCTATGGAAGCTCAACCCGACTAAGTGCGTCTTCGGTGTACTGTTAGGGAAACTACTCGGATTTATCATCAGCCACAGAGGGATTGAAGCTAACCCAGAGAAGATCATCACCATCACCGACATGAAGGCTCCAGCAACGATCAAGGATGTGCAAAAGCTAATAGGGTGCATGGCGGCCTTGAACAGATTCATATCACGACTTTGAGAACAGGGCCTTCCCTTCTTCAAGCTCTTGAAGCAGAAAGACAAATTCCACTGGACAAAGGAAGCCGAGCAAGCATTGCAGGACCTCAAGCTATACCTGCAGTCGCCTCCCATACTCACGGCACCACGTCCAGGAGAGAACTTTGCTAATTTACATTCCAGCAACTACTCATGTTATCAGTACAACAATCATGGTGGAGCGCAACGAGGAAGGCCATGCATTTGGCGTGTAGAGGCTAGTCTATTTCATCAGCGAAGTACTCTTTGAGTCGAAGGTCCTCTATCCTTCAATTCAGAAACTACTCTACGCAATACTCATCACATCCAGGAAGCTCCGCCACTACTTCGACGAATATAAGATCTGAGTTGTTACTGACTTCCCGTTGGCGGATGTACTCCACAACCAGGATGCCACTGGTCGTATATCCATGTGGGCAGTAGAACTGGGGGCTCTCTCTATCAACTTCAAGTCAAGGATAGCCATTAAATCCCAAGCACTGGTTGATTTTATGGCTGAGTGGCGGGAAAACCAAGTGCCAACTCCAGCCAGCCGCCCAGAGCACTGGACAATGTACTTCGATGGATCGCTCAAGCTCGAAGGTGGCGGGGCAGGAGTACTTTTCATCTCTCCAAAGGGTTAACAACTCAAGTATGTCATGCAAATCCTTTGGAAGGTGTCCAACAACAAGGCCGAGTATGACGCGCTACTACACGTTCTCCGCCTAGCAGTTTCCTTGGATATCAATCAACTACTTGTGTACGACAACTCTCTTCTAGTCATACAGCAAGTCAACAAGGAGTGGGACTGCACAAAGGAGGAGATGGACACATATGTCATGGAAGTGCGCAAGCTGGAGAACAAATTTGCTAGCCAACAGCTGCGGGCGCTGAAGCATCACCACTCCGAGGTCAGCATTAAAAAAATTCCTGTTTACTTTATATTTCCACATAAAAACCTATGTTTACATAAACCTTCTATTATTTTCTTTCTTAAAGAAAAATATCCTGATTTTTTCTCCCGCTCTGCCAGATGGCCAGAACTTACCAAACTGCTCGCAAGCGCACCGGAGGCTGCCAAGTTCGCATTGCCCCAGCTGAGCCAGCTTCTTCCACCCCAGTTCCAGCCCCTGTTGAAGAGGAGGAAGCTACGGAAGAAGAACCCGAGGAAGTCTAGTATTTCGTGGATGGTGAAGATGGCCACATCATGGCAATTGATGAAGAAGGAAATCAGTTCACACCACCGGCATCACCAGTCGTTGAGACATCGCCACCACCCCCAGTTGTCCCTGCTCCAGCCCCCTCCCCAGCACCGGTCGTCGCTGAAGGAAGCCCGAGTAACTTCGAAGATATTAGAAGAGACGATGACGAGGACAACAACAACGATGAAGACAACGACGATCAGAGTGAAGAAACTCCAGGGATGAGGCAACTCTGCTGTGTTCGCACTTCGGACAGAGAACCCGGCCACTTGTCTCTAGTGCTACAAGGTGTTCTTCAAGAGTTAGGCAACCGCGTGGAACCTCACTACCACACGCACCACTACATCGACCCTGCACTCGGCGACTACTACCTCTCTCGCGTCCACATCAGAATGGAAAGTGCCAGAGGCCTGAGGACTCTCACTGCACACGACTCCGCCACACCCCACACTACATACGACGCAGCCGTCAGCAGTGCCGCCAGGAGAGCTCTGTGGTCCATCTGCCACACCTACCGCCAGGAGCTTCAGAACACGGAGTACCGCCACCTTCCTCGCCGCCTCAGTGGAACTGAAGAGACTGTGATTACTCTGGGTGAAGAAGACCGCCTCAACACTCTTGCTCGAGTCACCGCCGCTCTCAACACTGAGCTGGAAAGCGTCATCACTGAGCTGGACGATACTCAGGACAAGCTACTGGAGGCCCATGAAAAGATCCGCATACTGGAAGCTCGACTTGAGGGAAGAGCGCCGCCACCTCCACAAACGGATGAACCCCGCTTCCCCGCTTTGTCACCGCCCCGCAAGAAGCTTCGTCGCGGTGAACCTGGCTCCATGACTCGCCCAAAGGAATAGGCACTTAGGCTCTTAGGCTAGTATCTCCTAAAGTTCTCTCGTTAGAAACTTTTCGCTGGAAAGGACGACGATGTAATAATGATTGCTTGAGAACAAATGTTTGCTTTGAGTGCTATAAGAATTGCTTGATATAATCCATACATTAATATAAGTTGGAGTCTTTATAAATCCATATTTTGTTAAGATACTATCTTCTGTCTACCTATATCTAGTACACCTGTCTTATCTTGGGTTTATTCCCTAATGGTCAGATGGTGAACACCAGGACAGGTGGAGGACAGAATATCCCTAGCTCTAGGCGTGCTCGCACAGTCAACCAACAGAGTCAGTTGCCACCACCACCCAATCCAACAATGGAGCAATTCTTGGCAGCACAGATGCAGGTGTTGCAGAACCTCACTGCCACCATCCAGAACATACAAGCTCAGCAGAATCAGCAAGCACCATAGCAAAGCCTGCCACCAAGAGACAAACACAGAGAATTCATGAGCCACCACCCTCCTACCTTTTCTCAGTCTGTGGACCCCTTGGACGCTGATGATTGGTTGAAGGTCATCACTAAGAAGCTAGACATCACGCAATGCAGTGACCGTGAAAGGGTCCTGTATGCTGCAGGACGTCTGGAAGGTGCAGCCGCTGATTGGTGGGATGCTTTCACTGCTGCCCACGCCAATGCCAACACTATCACCTGGGAGGAGTTCAGAACCAACTTCCGCAGCCACCATATCCCAGCGGGACTAATGAAGCTCAAGCAGAAGGAGTTCCTGAACCTGAAGCAAGGCAGCATGACTGTCAGCGAGTACCGGGATAAATTCACTCAGTTCTCTCGTTACGCGCCCCATGAGGTGGATAGTGACGCGAAGAGGCAGGAGCGCTTCTTGGAAGGTCTGATAGGGCCGCTCAAGTATCAGCTGCACAGTCACACTTTCCCAAACTTCCAGACTCTGCTAGACAAAGCCATTGGTCTGGAGAGCAAGTGCAAGGAGCTTGGGGAACACAAGCGAAAACTTCAATCCCAGGGACAATCCAGCAGCTACACCCGCCCCCGCTACAACACACCCCAGGGATTTCAGTCGCGCTTTAGAGGACAAGGTGGAGGATATCAGCAGAGTCAACAGAATCAACGAACTCCACAGCAGCCTCAACGTTACAACCAGCAGACTCAGCGCCACTCCAACCCGCAACCGTACCGTCCAGGCTATGCCACAGGTGCACCAGTGCGGTCCAACAATCCAGTCACCCCGGTCCAACCTAATGTATGTTTCAAATGTGGAGAACTGGGTCATTACGCTAACAACTGCCCGAAGCGTAATGCGCAAACTCCTCAGAATCAGAGGAACAGTGGACAAAGGCAGACTCCTCAGCAGCAGCAGCCGCGCAACAGCAACCAGACACCACTGGGCAACAAAGGACAATAGAACTGCGTGCACGGAAAGGTGAATCATGTGGCTACAGAAACAGCTGAAGAGGCTCCCGATGTTGTGCTCGGTACGTTCCTTGTTAATTCTGAACCTGCATCAGTTTTATTTGATTCTGGAGCATCACATTCATTTATTACTGAGCAATTCGCTGCAAAACATAATTTACCAACGAGTCCTATGAAACAAATATTACTAGTAAGCTCCCCGGGCAAAGAATTGAAAGCCAGCCACTTATGCCCAAGGGTCAGCATGAATATTATGGGGATAGAATTCCTAGCCAATCTAATAATCTTAGGGACTAACGGCATTGATGTGATCCTCGCAATGGATTGGTTATCAGGATGTGATGGTGTTATTCAGTGTCGTAAGAGGTCAGTGCTCTTAACCAGCCCTCAAGGAGATAAAATAGAGTTTGTGGCATCAGCTCCACCCAGTAGAGTTGGGACAGTGAACCAAATGAAGGGAGTGCCTCTGGAAGATTTCAGAGTTATCAGTGAGTACCCCAACGTCTTCCCGGAAGATTTACCAGGTATGCCACCTGTTCGTGACATTGAGTTCAGTATTGATCTTTTACCTGGTACTGCACCTATCTCTAAAAGACCCTATAGAATGGATGTTAAGGATCTAAGCGAACTAAAGAAACAAATAGAAGAAATGTTAGCTATGGGATTTATCCGCCCCAGCTCATCCCCGTGGGGAGCACCCGTGATCTTTGTCGATAAGAAAGATGGCAGCAGAAGAATGTGTGTAGACTACAAATTGTTGAACGATGTGACGATCAAGAATAAGTATCCACTGCCCAGGATTGAAGATTTGTTTGATCAGATGAGAGGTGCTAAGGTTTTCTCCAAGATTGATCTGAGATCAGGGTATCATCAGCTAAGGATCCGACCAGAGGATATACCCAAGACAGCCTTCACTACCAGATATGGTCTGTACGAGTTCTGTGATGACGTTCGGATTGACCAACGCCCCAGCGTACTTCATGTACCTGATGAACAAGGTTTTCATGGAAAATCTTGACAAGTTTGTGGTTGTGTTCATTGATGACATCTTGGTGTATTCACAGAACGAGGAAGAACATGAAGAGCACTTGAGGATAGTGTTACAGAAACTCCGAGAGAATCAGTTATATGCCAAGCTGAGCAAATGTGATTTTTGGTTGAGAGAAGTTTCATTCCTTGGACATGTTATCACTGATGGAGGAATTGCAGTAGACCCAAGTAAAGTTCAGGATGTTCTAAACTGGAATCCACCGAAAACTGTGCCTGAAATCAGAAGTTTCCTTGAACTTGCAGGCTACTACCGCAGATTTATTGAGGGATTCTCAAAGATAGTGAAACCCATGACTTCTTTGTTGGAAAAAGGGAAAGAATTTAAGTGGGATGATACGTGCCAGAAGTCTTTTGAAGAGCTGAAAACAAGATTGACCACTGCTCCTGTGTTGATAATGCCAGATATCCACAAAGGGTTTGACGTGTATTGCGACGCTTCACGGATGGATCTTGGATGTGTGTTAATGCAAAAAGGCAAGGTTGTGGCCTATGCTTCAAGACAGTTGAGAAAGCATGAGCAGAACTATCCTACCCATGACTTGGAATTGGCTGCTGTTGATGCCAGATTTTGACACGTGTTGAATCGGCGTCAGAAGGAGAAGATTGGCCGATGCGGCAGATCTGAAGGCTACAGTAAGGAATCGGCCGATTGAGGTAACGGTTGAAAATCGGCCGATTGGTGATACAGCTTGCGCCACCAGGATGGAATTATTTCGGAGGGTCCTGGTCAAAAGTTGGTCAACAGGGCAACGCTAAGTCGGTCAAGGAGCAATTGAAAAGAATCCTGATTGGATTAGGGGACGGCGGCGGAAGATTCTGCGGGAGTCCGTTTCCTTTAAAAGTTATTATAGATATGGTAATTTTCCTGTTTTTTAATAAGATTGTAACAAGTCGTGATCGACTAGGAGTCCTAGTTTTAGGGTATAAATAGGAGTCGTCGGGTCTTGCAAAAAAAAATATCAAGACATCAATCAACAACAATACTTCTACTTTTCCAGCAATTTACTTTCAAGCCGGCGACTTCGCCAATATTTTTCTTCTTTCACGAGTTCGTACGGATTGGCAGGGCTGCATCAACCTGATCTCCGGCCAATTGGTAGGTTCCGCTTATCGAGTAATATCCGAGCTGTAACTACGGGCGCATCGCTGTGGTTTCATTTGGATTTATTCACCAGTTATCGATATTTACTAGAATTGCAAGTTTTACCTGTTATTCTAGTATTATCACCAGTTATTCAGATTGAGATCAGAGTAATCGGCTTCATCATTATTCTTCTTCGATTCATCATCTTACAGCCGATTAGATCTATTTCAAGTGTTGTCTCTGTAGTAATCGTTTAGATCACTCCCGCAGTTTTCTTTACAATTACTACACGATTATCGGCTCATCCATAGCCGATCATCTCTACAGCAAATCGGCCGATTCGCCGCTGACGCGCTCCTCAGGATAGATCGGAACTCCAGCCGATCGAGGCACCTGGAATTTAATACTTTATTTTGTTGTCAATCAACAAGTCAGATTGACCGGCACGCCGCGCGAACCGTACCAGGGCGATAACCCGAACAGAAGCTAAGCAGATTCTCCCGGGTCGTGTGTCCGATGGTGAAGACCATCGGCCGATTCCTATCCGTCCGATTTTAGCGCCAACACACTTTTGGCATGCCCGGTGGGACAATCCAAGATCTGATATGTCGAAGAACGCAGAAATCTCCGACAGCAACATCATTGAGGTCACAGAAGCGGATCTCAAGGACGACCAGAGGGAAGAATTGGCCAGACATCTAGAAGATTATAAGAAGATGTACCTCCAGTCGTTCAGTCGTACCAGAAGCGGGGAGGCTGTCAAGAAGGCTCCTATTCTAGTTCCCCGCCACATCACCATTGCTGAGGACTCGGGCAAGATGTCAGAGATGATCCAACAATCCGTTTATCAGGCATTCATCGACCAATCCTCAGTGATGACCAACACGGTGTATAACGCCGTCGTCAGCTCTCTGGCCAGCGGAGCAGTCCTAGGCTATCAGGGACCAGCATATGCCCCGCCAACCACTCTGCCAGCCAGAAGCTTACCATACACGGCCCAATCGGCTCCTCAGCCGATATTGACGCAACGCAAGGGGTACAACTCTCCATTGCCCCCAGCGTCTCCAAGATACAGCGGTGCACCATGTCTCCCATCACAAACACCGCTTCAACCCGTCCAGATTGCTTCTGTGCAATCGCTGCCCACAAGCTCAGCACCTTGCGGAACATCGGTGACGACGTATTTTCCCGACCCAGCGAACGGGTATGGAAGTTATTCAATCCAGGTGCCACACCAATCGGCCGCCCGGCCGACGGTCCCCTAGTATCAGCCGATCTCATCAGAAATCGGCAGGGTGGCAAGCGCTGTAGAAGCATTCAGAGGCGCGGCGCCAACGATGACATACGTTGGGGGGGGGGGGGGCGGATTCACTTCGCCATCAACTATCGGCCGCTCAGCAAAGTTCGCCGATTCATCACCCAGCCGTGCCAGCTCTTTGGCACATGCCCGCACCGCGAACAGTTGTTCATCAGTAGCAGGTGGACTGGACGGCAAGAATAGCAGAAGTAATCCAGGACCAGTTTGGATTGAAGCCAAAAGTACAAACTTACACCTACAAGATGCCATATCCATCGGCCTATGACTTTCTGCCGTTCCCACACCGCTACAAAGTTCCTGATTTCACCAAGTTTTCGGGGACGGACGATACATCCACCGTGGAGCATATCAACCGATTCATCATCCAGTGCGGGGATGCTGCCACGCAAGATGCTCTAAGGGTGCGTTTGTTTTCGTTGTCTCTGTCTAGATCGGCCTTCCAGTGGTTCACCACCTTGCCGCCAAATTCTATTATTACTTGGGCCGATCTGGAGAAACAGTTCCACAAGTACTTCTATGCAGGAGTACACGAGATGAAGCTCTCGGATTTGACCAGCCTCAGGCAGAGGAGCGATGAACCAGTGATGGGATATATACAGAGGTTCAGAGAAGTCAGGAACAAATGCTACAGTCTGGCTCTGACCGATGCACAGTTGGTCGATATCGCTTTCCAAGGCCTCTTGCCACAAATCAAAGAAAGATATGCTGCCCAAGAGTTTGAAAGCCTGAGCCAAATCGTCCAAAAGAAGGTGGCATACTTAGAAGGATCTGAATCCGATGGGGAAGAGGAAATCGGCCTGGCAGAGTGGGTTAAAGGGAAAAAACCAATATCATGCCCTTTTGGGAAGAAGGAGCCAGAAACATTTGGCTTTGACACGTCAAAGGCCGATAAAATTTTCGATTTATTGCTTCAGGACGGACAGATTAAGCTATCTTAGCATCACACCATCCCTTCGGCCGATCAACTTAAGAAGATGAAATACTGCAAGTGGCACAACGCCACTTCTCATGATACAAATGAATGCAAAGTCTTCCGTCAGCAGATACAATCGGCCATCGAGCAGGGACGGCTTAAATTTGAAAATCCAGCTAAATCGGCAAAACCGATGAAGATAGATCAGCACCCCTTCCCGGCCAACATGGTTAACGCTGGAGGAAATTCAAGTCAAACCAAGGTGCTAACGTCAGAATCGGCGAGAAGAGGCGGCGCCGTCGATCCCAGGAGGCAGATCACGACGGAAGAAATCAAAAGGAACAGGCGGGGGCCAGAACGACCACGCAAGCCCGTCACCTCCCAGTTCTTACTCAGTAAGTATTGGCAGCAGCAAGAACAAGCAAGATACCAGGAAGAGATGATACGCCGGCATGAAGATCACTGGCAATGTCCGTTCTTCATCCATTGTTGGGAGAACGACATCAGATTGCCGTCTGCCGATAACTGTCCGGAGTATAATGGAGTGAGCTGCAACGATCACCCGAAGCCACACTCTAGGGACAGAGGATCAGAGCCGATTAGCAGAAATCGGCGCGGACGAGAGGAACAGCGCGTTTCGGTGCATGATCGGCTGGGGGGCAGAGTTGACCAGTACCACTGGTCAAAAAGCAAGATCGACCAACAGGATAGACTGGGGGGCAGGATCAGCGTGCACGATCGGCTGGTAGAGATGGCCGATGACAGGGTGTCAGATGAAAATCCCCTAGGAAGAGAACCAGATTGGGAACACGCCAGATCATCGGCCAAACCAGCAAATCCCAGGTGGTGTCCCGATGGCCTATCCAGATCCCAGAAGCGAAGGATCCAACGCCTACGCCAGTGGGAGCATCAGGAAGAAGAACAGAGGCAGGTGCCAGAGAAAAGAAATGTTAAGTCTCGGGTGTGGCGCCCAAAGAAAAACAATCAAGAAGCAAACAACCAAGAATCGGCAGCCGAAATCGATATGGTGTTCATACTGCCGATGGAATTCATGGCGCCCAACGATCGAGATGAAGCAACAAGAACAGAGGAAGAACAAATGGCACAACTGGTGTTAGAGCCGATGACGGCTACGTTTGAGAAACCAGAAGAAGAAAAACGGCAGCATCTCAAAGCGCTGTTTCTCAAAGGCTATGTTGACGGAAGACCCGTCACCAGATTACTAGTAGATGGAGGCGCTGCAGTTAACATCATGCTGTATGCCATGTTCCGCAAGCTAGGCAAGGGCGATGAAGATCTCACCATGATGGACATGATGCTGAAGGATTTCGAAGGCAACGTGTCACCCGCCCGTGGAGCGCTCTGCGTCGACCTCACCATCGGCATGTTGCAGCGGCCGACACGCAACAGTGGAGCTGCGAGCACGTCAAATGTATATCTGGCAGGACTTGGGACACTGACTTCCTGAAAGTGTCCGATTTCGGTCTACAGCCGATCCAAGCAGTCGGCTCTGAAGATTCAGAATAAATGGATCAGCTCGTCCGAGAAGATGGGAAGCTTGGGCATGGGTTTACGTCGGCCGATTTATTGGAGATGGTAGATTTGGGAGATAGCAGCAAATCAAGGCCGACGTACATTAGTGCTAATTTGGATCCTGAGTACAAATGTAAATTGATAAGTTTATTAAAAGAGTTCAAGGATTGCTTTGCTTGGGAATATCATGAGATGCCAGGACTAGACCGGTCTATTGTTGAACACCGGTTACCTATAAAATCAGGATATCGGCCATATCAGCAACCTGCACGACGGTGTAACCCCAAGATTCTACCTGATATAAAGGCCGAAATTACAAAGTTGATTGAAGCAGGATTTATTCGGCAGTGCCGCTACGCCGAATGGATTTCTAATATTGTGCCCGTATACAAAAAGAATGGAAAGTTACGTGTGTGCATCGATTTCAGGAACTTAAATCAGGCTACGCCAATGGATGGATATCCGATGCCAACGGCCGATATCTTGGTAGATGCTGCCGCAGGACACAAAGTCATAAGTTTCATGGATGGGAATGCAGGGTACAATCAGATATTAATGGCCGAAGAAGATATCTCGAAAACGGCTTTCAGGTGCCCAGGTCATCTTGGTTTATTTGAATGGGTAGTTATGACTTTCGGGTTGAAGAACGCCGGCGCTACATATCAACGGGCCATGAATTACATCTTCCACAAGCTCATTGGTTCATCGGTGGAAATTTATATAGATGACGTCGTGGTCAAGTCAAAAGGTCTCCAAGATCATCTGGCCGATTTACAAGAAGTACTGGAATGCACAAGGAAACATGGGTTGAAGATGAACCCAAACAAGTGTGCATTTGGTGTATCGGCTGGGCAATTCTTAGGATTCATGGTCCATGAGCGCGGGATAGAAGTCAACCGCAAGACCATAGACGCCATCAACAAAGTGGTGGCCCCATAAAATAAAACTAAGCTACAGTCCCTCATCGGCAAGGTCAATTTTATCAGAAGATTCATATCCAACCTGTCAGGACGTATTCAGGCTTTTACCCCTCTGTTGAAATTAAAGCCCGACCAGGAATTCATATGGGGAGAAGGACAGCGCAAGGCACTGGAGAATATCAAGCAGTATCTGGTTTCACCTCCGGTATTGGTTCCACCACAGCCTGGTAAGCCGTTCAAGTTATATTTATCGGCTGATGGACAAGCTATTGGGTCGGCGTTGGTACAGGAGTTTGAGGGGAAAGAACGAGTGGTATACTACGTCAGCAGAAGACTCTTAGACGCCCAAACAAGATATTCCTCGGTGGAGCGACTATGCTTGTGCTTGTACTTCTCATGTACCAAGCTCAGGCACTATTTGTTATCGGCAGAATGCATAGTTGTGTGCAAGGATGATGTGGTGAAGTATATGCTATCGTTGCCGATTTTGAAAGGACGGATTGGAAAATGGATCCTGGCTTTGTCAGAATTCGACTTAAGGTACGAATCGGCCAAAGCCGTCAAAGGTCAAGTGATGGCCGATTTCGTAGTTCAGCATTGTGGACCAGAAATCACCACTGTTGAACCAGTTCCATGGACTCTATATTTTGATGGTTCTTCGTGTGGGGTCGGATTAGGAATCGGCATTGTTCTTGTGTCGCCTCGGGGGGCAGGTTATAATTTCTCTCTGCCGATAGAAGCCTCCTCAACTAATAATCAGGCGGAATATCGAGCCGTTCTGAAAGGCATCCAATTATTAAGGGAAGTCAGAGCTGATGCAGTCAAAATTTTTGGAGATTCCATGCTCATTGTGGATCAGTTGACGGGGCGATCTGAGTGCAAGGATGATATCTTGAGGATTTATTATGAGGATTGCCTTCAACTTTTAAAAGAGTTCAAGTCTGCAATAATTGAGCATATCCCCAGGAATTATAATGAAGAGGCCAACAGACCGGCCCAACATGCTTCCGGGTATCGGCCGATTCAGGGTGCGATGACGCTAGAGCTCGTGGCCGATGACTGGCGAAAGGAAATCGCCGATTACTTGAGAAATCCATCCCAAAAAGTGGATCGGCGAACACGTTTTCAGGCTACAAAATATGTGTTGCTTGAGGATGATTTGTTTTATCGGACGATTGATGGAGTTCTTCTCAAATGCTTGGGAACGGAAGAGGCAAAGGTTCTGATGGGAGAAATCCATGAGGGCGTGTGCGGAGCCCATCAATCGGCTCACAAAATGAAATGGATGATCCGGAACAATGGGTATTATTGGCCGACCATCCTTGAGGATTGTTTCAAGTACTACAAAGGATGCCAAGACTGTCAGAAGTTTGGCAATGTACAGCGCGCGCCAGCATCGGCTATGAATCCAATAATTAAGCCGTGGCCGTTCAGGGGTTTGGGAATAGATCTCATCAGACAGATTCATCCTCCATCAAGCAAAGGGCATAAGTTCATACTGGTGGCTACAGATTATTTTACTAAGTGGGTGGAGGCAGTTCCTTTGAGGAACATGACATCGGCCGATATGATTGAATTTGTTAAAAGCCATATTATTTATCGATTTGGTATTCCTCAAACCATCACAACTGATCAAGGGACAATGTTTACTTCTGGAGAATTCGGAGAGTTTTCCGCCGATATGGGGATTAAATTATTAAACTCTTCTCCATACTATGCTCAAGCCAATGGCCAAGCAGAATCGTCTAATAAAGGGATAATCAAACTAATCAAGAGAAAGATAGAAGAGCAACCCAAGAAGTGGCATATGTCTTTGGCTGAATCTTTATGGGCATATAGGATGGCTTGTCATGGAGCCACTAAAATATCCCCTTATCAGTTGGTTTATGTTCATGAGGTGGTTTTGCCATGGGAGATAAGGACAGGGTCAAGGCGTATATCGTTACAAGATCAGTTAACGGCCGATGACTATTCCTTTCTCATGAAAGATGAACTTGATGATTCGGCAGGTTTACGGTTGAGAGCCCTGATTAGTATAGAAGAAAACAATAAAAGGGTGGCCAGATGGTATGACAAAAAGGTCAAAGTTAAACAGTTCTCTCAGGGAGATTTGGTATGGAAGTTGGTGCTGCCGATAGGATCCAAAGATCCCAAATTCGGTAAATGGTCACCCACTTGGGAAGGGCCGTATAGAATCGGCCGATGTGCCCCTGGGAATGCATATATTCTGGAGACAATCGAAGGGGAGGAATTCCCGAGAGCTTTAAACGGACGATATCTGAAGAGGTACTATCCAAGCATTTGGGTAGATGCATAACTTGCAACAAAATATATCAAGATAACATGGCCGATTTCTCATCGGTTTTTGTCTACACATCTGGTGAAGGAAACATGGGGATTCATTATTGGATGAAAATGACAGAGTACATGGCCGACATGGTACAAGTCGCCCTTAGAATAAAAATACCGATGTGTCTACTGATTACGCCTACGCTGGATTTCTCTCTCGATGCGACCCAGCTCTATCATAAGGCTGAGCCTTTTCTCCTTCGGGTCCTCTGCAGTGGCTCCAGTTTCAGCTTGGTTGCAAAGTTCTATCAGCAGGCGGGTCTTCTTCTCCTCCAGATCTTCCATGGCAACTTCGGTTTTAGCTTTACAAGGAAGTGGAGGATTTTTTTCAGAAGATGGTCGCTTTTGGACCAAAAAGTGAGCATCTATAAGGTCCCAGTATTCCTGGAAAACAGCGGAGACATGATCTCTGAGTTCCTCAGCATGAGCTCTTATCAGATCTCTGTCTGCCTGTGATAGTGGCTCTTCTGAATGCATGATTTCTATCGCTCGTTCTAGACCAGGGCTAAGACGTTTCGGCTAAACAGAGATAAAAGGGGTTACCCAACATCAGAGCGATTGAGATGCTTAGGAGAAAGGCAGAAGAGAAGTTCATACCTGGTTGACAGAGGAAGAAGATGAAGAGGACGAAGAAGACATCTTGCCGTTCAGTTCGGGACAATAAAGGAGGAAGAGAAGATAAGTGATGTGTATGCCTCTGGAGATGGTGAATGGTCTACTTATAAAGGAAAGAGAGGTAGATGGATGGTGAGACACGTCCTATCGGAGTAAATACATACATAAATGCAAAGCTGACTGAAGAAACAGTTCAAAGCCAAATCAGCGCAGTAACATTGAAGGAGCAATAAATGTTTACAACATTCTTTACAACCCAAGGAAAGCATCTATGGCTACAATAGCTTGTCGTCTAATTTGATCGGCCGTATCTAGCACTCTCTGATCATCATCGGCCGATCCTGGGACTTCTGACACACGGCGACGAAGCCTTATCATTTCGCGGGCCAAATGTTGTCTTTCTTGCTTCAGCTCGCTGATGATGGATGGGAGTTCTTGGAGTTTCTTTTCTTCAGCGGCTATCTCTTTGGTTATCTGTTCCATCTCCTTGGCCAGCTCTGCTCTTCTCCGTTTCAGCCGATCTATCGCGCCGACGATGTACGGACGGTTGTTTTCGAGGAAGTTGATCCTGTGGTGTACTTCCTGAGTCCGGTGCTTGTATGAATCGACCTCCTCCTAAGTTTTTTCCATCTGAGCACGATCGGCCATATGGCGCAGCGCCCTGGAAACCGGAATCTGCATGTGCTCTATATAGGCAGCATACGCTAAATTTTCTGATACTTCTTCCGGGATTCGACCTTTGATCTCGTTGAAAAGTCGTCGAATCGGCGACGCATCTTCTACAAATCGGCCGATGTCGTTTTGAAGGAGAGTGCGCATGCTTTCGAGCTTGGCGCGGACATCGTCGGAGGTGGAGCTCGATGGAATTGGGTGTGAAGCAATTTCTTCGTCATCGGGCAAGGAGACGGCAAAAGAGAAGATGTTGTTGTTGGGGGTATCTTGCTCCTGTGAGGAAATAAAGTAAAGGGTAGGCAAGCAGTGAAAGGAAATCGGCCGATTCTAATGGTAAGTTTGTTACCTCCTTAAAGCGAATTTCTCTTGCCTGCACCGGTGGAAGCGTCTCCTTGTCTCAGGGACTGGTGCATTTGGCTCGTCGGAAGAGGAAGATTCAACGATTATTAGCGCTCCGCTTGGACCAGCTTCCTGAAAAAGACATAAAAGAAGATCCTATGAATATGCTATGGGAAATTGAAATAATGTGGTGACAGAAATTTGCCATGCCTCTGTGGATCTCCCGGCCGATGCCTGTTGTGGGGTTGTAGTTAGCATACCCAAATAGGCCTGCATCAAGATCGGTTAAGTTTTCTGAGAATTAAGAATTTAAGGTAAGAGATCGTTTACCTCGATGATAGGAGCTGCTGGAGTCTCGGTTCCCACTTGGGATGTGGCCGATTGTTGAGGAGATTGCGGTGGGATAGCTTGTGCAGCCTGGCAGAGGAATAGAATTAATGTCAGTGGAAGATTTGGAGAATATATGAGATAAATAAGATTACCTGAACAGCTTCTACTAATAGTGATGCTGCAGCTGCCCCGACTTCGGCGGTGACTTGGGGATCGACCATCTCGACAACCGGCACAGATAAAGGGATTGAAGTCTCGGCCGATGTCACCGCCATCTGATCAGCCGATCTAATGCAGGGAGTCTCGGCCGATGCCACTGCCATCTGGTCGGCCGATCCGATACGAGGAACCTCAGCCGATGCTATTGCCGTCTGATCGGCCAATCCGATGCGAGCTCACACTCGACGGCTGGTTATCTTCAATGTTGGCCTTTTCGGTTCTCGCTTCGATCGGCCAGTAGAGATATCCTTGATGGTTGGAGCATGGAAGCCGATAAGTGGATACGGCATGTATTGGTGATGACTATCTATCGGCCGGCCGCTTCGGCTCCGCATCGGAGGAACATGGCTTTCAGATTGAGGAGATGAACTTGAGTTAACAACAAGATGATAATGTGGAAAGAAATAACATTGGAATCGGCTGAGGAAAAAGGACATACCGTTGCATTTGGATCAATATTCTCTGGGTCCAGAATGTTGCAGTAAGACGATGGAGATTTACAGAAAAGGTGTTGCTTCCATTCTGCCCACCATAATTTGAATTGCTGGGTGGCGAAAGAGGCAACTGACCAATTATTCAGGTCAATAGTACTGGAATCGGGTACTAGATCGCACAGCCGACTGTAATCAAGACTTGAGGTCAGACCATCTCTGAATTTCGCCTGACCGGCGAAGTAGACCCGAATCGGCAGTTGGCCAAAACCCAGTTGCCTCGCCGCAGCCGATGGATTGTAGAACTCGTAGGTGGGAGAATCCTTTCCTGAGAAGAAATTGGCCGGCAGAATCCCCGGCTTGATCAAGATATCCATAAGCTCTCTGTCAAAAGTGTGGGTGGAGAAATCGTAGCTTATGGGTAATTCAAAAATCGGCTCCACTGCTTGATATGGGTGCCAGCTGATGGTTTCTTCACTAAGGCCATTATAAAAGCATCTGAAATACTCAGCTGTGCGGGTAGCAGTAAACTGGCAGCCGAGGAAGGCCGATACCGCTTCTCCAAAAGATCTGCAGCGGCGTTGGACTGATGGATTCTCCTCTGACTCAATATTGGGGAAGGTTTTGGTCTCTATCCGTTGCTGAGAGACCTTGCTCATATGTAAATTGAGTCAGAGGGTGATGAACCACCAGGGTTCCCGATCGGCTCCCCCTTCGACAGCTTGGTGCCGATTTGGTGCATCAGGTAATAGGCTGATCCCAACAAATGTTTTCCAAGGGGGATGGCCGATCCTTGTGACAAAGCCTCTGCTAAAGCTTGGGTGTTTGAAGAAGGGCCAACTGCTCTGCCACAGAAGAAATGCTTTTCCAGCCACATCATCAAAAAGGCAGTGTGCTCCCTCTGTGAGACTGTCCCGGTCTTCATGTTTTTGCTAATATACCCTTTCCACCCGCCGATTCCTTTGGTCTCTAGCCGATGTGATGGCTTGAACAGATAATTAAAAGGGGTATCGGCGGAGGAGACTTCGAGGCTGGTCAACAGCAGAACATCGGCCAAGGTCGGGGTCATAGGTCCACGTCCGAAAAGGAATGCATTAAGTGCATCAGACAAAAAATAAGAGGCTGCCATGACCAGAGGTTCGTTTCTTTCCATCTGAGACAGAGACAAATCTATGCACTGGCCGACTTTTTGTTCTTCCCACTGAACCTTCCAGGATCTGGCCACCCTCTGGTACCATTCTCTCCACCCGGGGGTTTCGTTTGGCCAGGATCTGAAAGTGCCTGTGACAACCCTGGTAATTTCAATTCCAAAAATCAAAGACTTTAGCCTAACTCTATGTTAAACCAACTAATGAGAGGGTGGAAAGAATTAAAACGGGTTCAGTTGGAATTCAAATTTAATTTGGGCACATTTGGACACATTTGAAACTTTTAAAATAACTTTAAAACCATAAGCCAAATGAAATTTTGCCTGAAACCAAAGTTGTAGAACTTTTTATTTTGAGCAACTTTTGTGTTCAAAAGTTTTTGAAATTCAAATCAGAAGGAGGAGAAAACGCCCTGTTTGCACCCAGCCCCCTGAACTTTTTCGAATTTTTGCAGTTCAGTCCCTCGTTCTCCCCCTCTGCTCTGCCGCGCCGCGCGTGCTCGCCCGCCCGCCGCGCGCCAGGTGGCCGGCGTCGCCTGACCGGCGCGAAGCGCCAGGCCAGTGGCCGCCGCACCACCCCGCCACGGCCGGCTTTGCCCCGCCCCAACGTCGCGCGGCCAGTCCCCGCCCGCGCGTGCTGCCGCACCCAGGCCGCCGCCCGCCCGGCCAGTCTCCGCGCTCCGCCGTGCCGCCCCGGCCCCCGCGCCCCACCAGTCGTCGCGCCCGCCTTCCGCCCGAGCCGCTGCCGCTACTGCTTCCCCCACTCCGCGCCCGGCACTATCTCCTCGCGCCCACGCCACAATCGCGGCCGCCCAGTCGCCGCGCCCGCTCGCCGCACGCCGCGCCGGCGTTCTGCCGCCGCCCGCCGCGCCCAGTGCACGCCGCTGCCGTGCCCCGCCCCGCGCGTCGCCCAGGCATCTCCACGCCCCCCTCCTGACCCTATAAAAGCCCCGCCCCGACCGCCCGCGCGAGCCCCCGGCCACCAGAACGCCTCGCCGCGCCATCGCCGCCGCCGAGCACCACCCGCCCGTGGGCAGCCCTCCACAGCCGCCCACTGCCCAAACGGAGCCCCCAGCCACCACTACATCACCCCACCGCAGCTCACCGACCCACCCAACGCCACCCAGAGCCACCGGAGCGCCGCCGCCCGCGCTGCCGCCGCCGCCGCCCCTGCTCGCCGTGGACAGCACGACCCCGACCCCCTCCGTCCAAGCCGAGCCCATGAGTAGCTTCCCCACGCCCCAGTGAAGCTCACCGACCGGACCACGCCGCCCCAAGCCCGCCGGAGCACCGCCGTCGACGCGAGCCGTGCCGCCGCCGCCTCTGCTCCAACGCCGGCGAGCCCTTCCCGGCCGTCCCCCACCTGAACAACACCCCCACAAGGTAGCCCTCGCACCCCTGAACCTTCCCCGACCCCCGCCCCTCGCCGCCGGCGAGCCCCCTCGCCGGAATTTCGGCCGGCCGCCGCACCCGAGCCGCCGAGGACCCAATTGCAAGGATTTAAATCTTTAGAAGGGTCTGAGCGCAAGATTCAAGGACCTAGTTGTAAAAGAAAATTTCAAACCTAGATTCAAATTCAGTGAACTTGTAAAATTCATATAAAATCGTGGAAAATTCAGAAAAATGCAAACTCAACTGTTCTGGAATCCTCAGAACAAACTCTACCACTTTTGTTACAAAAATTTTCCCAGAATCTCAAAATATTTTGCTCTACATTAAATAGAAGCTTTAATGGACTCATTTTGTACCCACTGTTCTATAATAATGCTGGCCCTAAATTTTGGGCAGTGAATTAGTTGCTGGATGGTTAGGACTGTGTAAAAAGATCAGGCCCAAATTCCATCTCTAGATTTACTGTTTGTTAAACTTAGTTTTATATCATGTGTAAGAAGAATGTTTTATCCCTGCAGTTAGGTGGTGAGTCACCCCTTGAAATTTTTCCTATGCTAATTTATTGGTACCTAGAAGCCAGAGAAAAATTAGGAGACGTTTTATCACAAAGTAACCTATTTATTTGATTTATGTGCTAATAACATACATTAAATCAAGAAAATAGTATCTTAGCTTGGAAAATTCCCACATTATTACTGGGAGTTACAATGTGGTAGAGGTTGCTGTGTAAAAAGTTTCATGGACAAAAACCCTGTGTAGGGTCCTGTAAAAATGAATCTTTAAAAAGCATAGGTGTAGAATGTCATATTTTCTATGCTCTGAATACTGCATAATAAATCCTACAAAAATTACAGTAGCTTCTGCATGCTTAAGTGAAAGCTCTGTAAACATCTTAGACTCATTTGTTACACTAATTGTTCTGTACAAAAAGAACAAATATCTAACAGCAATAATGAAATATATTTTTCAGAATTAATCTGTTACATAAAATTTGCTGAAAATTTTACAGTAAGCACATCTTTCCTTGATGTGCCTAAATCCAAAATTTCATGACCAGAAACTATCCCTTGTAGTAATTACTCTCAAATCGTAATCAAATGCTATTCCCACGACTTAAACTTGTGCACTCATGTAGAATTGTCGACTCTCGCCGACGGAACCTACGAGCTGGTGCCCGCGTCCGAGAGTGAGCAGCGTGAAGCTCAAGCAAATCTAACTGAAGCTTTTGAAGACCCGAGCCCAAGTTCGGAAGATCCCCAAGCGAACTGCGAAGGCAAGCCCCGGAGCATAACCCATTCTTTCCGAAATTATGCAACTCATTACTCTTTGCTTGTGCATTAAGTTTATAGGAGTTGGATGAAAACTTAGTTGCATGATGTCAGGAACCCTTGCTTGAAAACTAGATGTAAGGTTCGATAGAATGCTGTGCTAATAGGACTCCGGTAAAAGTCGAGTGATTTCCTGTCACTCGCGAGAAAATAGGAGTTGAATGACTACTACACACTGCAATCATAAGGACACGGACGGGTTATGTAACGATGGTTACGATTAAGGCCCGTCTGTCTAGTGAAAAATGCTAAGGCCGCAGGGTGTGGTAGTGATGGTTAAGTCTTTGAACGTACTAAACACATGCCGAGATTATGGGAATCGGTAAGCTTAAGTACCTGATTGGCCCGGCAAGGGGACGGCATCCTACCCTTTGAACTTCGGTCCCATGTGCATATGGCGAGTGCAGAGAGTGGTCACGACCCGGCGCCGAACCGTGGCGTGGAGCTCTTGTACTCTCGGAGGGTAGCCCCGATCCACGACCCGGAAAGAAAGGGGAAAAGTTGCACGTGTGACTCTAGGGAGTAACCACGTGACGTGTGTTTGGGTTTCCCTTGCAAGTTTAAGAAATTCGATTCGAATCGTCCGTTTCTCACGGCTATTGAGACTGCTTAACCATTTTTACCCACAGAGTAAGAAGAGGAACAATGATGATGAATGAACTGGTTGGATGGAAAATTTGATGCTTCACCATGTATGCTTTAGATAGCTGCTTACCTAGACTGGCTAACGAAACTAGAATCTTGAGCTAAAAGTTGAAAGTAAGGACCCACTTGTAGTTGCTTTTCGGCAAAACAAACCCCTGAGCCAAAAAGCCTGGCATGTCTAGAGTCGGTGGAGTAGATTCCACTACTCGGGTAAGTCTTGCTGAGTATTAGTATACTCAGCCTTGCTTGTGACTCGTTTTCAGGTGAGCCCTTCGAAGATATGATTGCTAGCTTGACTTGGCCCTGCACTCTTCCCCCTGGTTGGTCGGTGGAATGGGATGCGCCCCCGTCCAACGGAGATAAGGCCGAGTGATGTCTCGTACGGGCTTCATCGAGACATCCTGTATCGTCGAGTAGTTTCCGTTGTTTATTTCCGCTGCAATTTAACTCTGAAGAACTTAGTTATGTTAATTGAAGTACTTGTTTTCTAAACTCAGAACTAGGTCTGTGATATTTACTTATGCTAATGATGTAATATTCGCTGGAATGTGGTATTCTCTGGGCTCATCGTCGCATGAGCATTTGTATGTACGGCGCTCGATCCGTTCACCGTGGTTGTATCGGGAGGTTATACCCGACAGACCAGTGGATTACTCCGTTTGAAGTGTAAGGTTAACCAAGG
This sequence comes from Panicum miliaceum, assembly GCA_032594955.1. NCBI lineage: Eukaryota > Viridiplantae > Streptophyta > Magnoliopsida > Poales > Poaceae > Panicum > Panicum miliaceum. The sequence goes on from CM064062.1 coordinate 17,008,332, forward strand.
AGGCCTTAATGGTGATGGTTAATACACTTGAGCCGGATTAATTCAGGTGGTTCTGCCACAGCTGGTATCAGAGCCGTAGCTGGTGCCACAGCTGGCAACAGCGGACACCAGAGCCGAAATACATACGCCAGAGAATGCTACAAGCCTTAAAAACTCATTTTACTAAAACTTGACTAGAAGGTTGTGCTGCGAAATGCGTTGGTACGTTAAGGATGGTGCCTAGTTCGTAAAGCCCTAAGGGATTATGGGAAAGTTACTAGGTGGCTATCTAACTTCTATGTATAGTATCAACTGACTTCCAGCACATTATTTTCTGTCAAAACTTACTTTCATGCACAACCGACCTTAAATTCTGTAACGACGCACTCGTCGCTAAGGTAAGAAGGTAAGGATCCTCAGCCAACTAAGGGAGCTTGGCCTTCCTGTCGGTGATGCGAACCGAACGCTGCCCTCAAGCAGTGGCTTACTTGAGGTGCTGCCAATATGCCAACTGTTAGTTGAACATATTGGGAGTAGAAGGTTCGGCGCAGGGTATGGCGATCGCTGTTCATACCCCCGTCTCATGACGGTACCCCCGTGAATACGCTATCTCGATAGCGTATGTTAACTTCGTCTGTACGGCGGGAATTGTACAGATATCGTTTCTATAAGTAAACGGTAATGAATACGGACGCTTTCATGAGTGCTGGCATGAAAGGTTCATGATATATATATGCTTGTCGATTTTCTGCAGGTACACTAACCGCGATTACGATAAGTTAAGGAACGATTAGAAAGACTCGACTAGCTATTATAGCGAGAGCCGTATTGTGTAAGCCACCGAAACTATCTTCGTAAGACCAAAGCTATTTGGCGATTATTTTATTTTGTGAGGACGAATAGGACGTGCATACATCATGAACACGTGTATCTGAAATCAAAAATGCGTTGTGTGAGAGTGGAAAGGTTCTTGCGTATCTAAACCATGGTTTGCATAAGGACTATCTAGCGAAACTGTCCGAAATCTGCCGTCACCAAAAAGAACGATTTATTGACCCAAGAAAATGACCTTTTCTGGAGAAGTTCATGTTGAAAGAATTGTTCCAAATTTTGTGTTCTACCTCCTGTTCAAAAATGAAAAATTCTGAACTTATGGATAATAAGAAATAACAGAAACCTTGGAGCGTCAGAATTCTGTCTATAATAAGCACTTCTGCCTCTTAAATTTTTAGGCCCCCTTCCTGCGGTTTTCTGCAAAAGAGCACAACACGAAACTTGTTCCAAATTTACCCAGGAAGCTGCTGTTAAAATTTGGTAAATTTTGGCTGGGTAGATTTTCCCTGGTGTACGAAACTCTAGCCCTCTGTTCACTGAAAATTCTGGGTAGACAGTAAGGTAAAACCTGAAAAGAAAGACCATCTTAGAGACCCAATTAGCTCTGGAGTTGACTAGAAAAGTTGTTCACAAATACCTTAGGAGTAATCTGGTGACATTTGAGAATTTTTGGATGAGAACTGTGGGAGTTATGATTATTTTTGCACACTATACAGAATCTGTCCTTGTGCTGCTCACAGTTTGTCGCTATCTCACTCCATTTGATCTTTTGTTCAGATGGCCGAGCCTGTTGATATGATGGTGGATGAGGATGGGCGCGTACACTCGCAGTGTCTCCACTGGGAGGGCTTTCCCTCTATTTTATGGGATGTTCTGCGTACCGCGGGCTATCTAATTCCCCCACGTTACGCCGGACTGGAGTTTGCGGAGAATGGAGTTACCCAGTGCCGTGTCAACGTGACTATCTTTCCGCACCCGCTACACCCGGAGTGGCCCGCCTTGGAGCTTGAGGCTGTTGGTCGCCGTTTGGCCGATACTTGGGAGCTTGCAGCCATGAGGGCGCTCACCACATTTTGTGCGCAGCGTCCCGAGGTTGTCACACTCACTCCCATTGGATTGTTTCCTGCTGCCCAGGACAACGACCCCTTTTGGCTCAACAGGGTGCAGCACGCACAGTATTTGGTAGATTTCCATGCCCAGGAGACTATCCATACCTCCGTACGGTGCATGAGTGCACTCTACCGGCTTCAGACTCTCCAGAGTCAGGCACTCGAGCAGCTCACTGATCTTGCTCAGGCCTACCATATGATGGCAGATACCAGGGATGAGCAGATAAAGGAGCTCAGTCAGGATCTTGAGGACAGAGATGCTCAGATTGGCCAACTTGAGGGCCAAATCCAGGAGCAGGACACTCTCATGGGTGAGAGAGATACCACGATAGCACAGTTGGAGGAGCAGCTCCATGATCTGAACCTTGAGTTGGAGGATGCTAATGAGCACATTCAGTGGCATCATGATCAGAATGATCATCCCCATGAGGACGACATGGAGGAGGATGAGGAGGAGCCACAGGAGATTGATGGTATCTCAGGTATGGATTTCGAGGGTGAGGTACCACAGGCACCTCAGGTGGGAGCCCACTCTCCTGCTCACAGCGAGTCGTCCGTCAACGACTTGGATGATTTCTAGAGGACGACCTAGGAGGACTTTTGCACATACTCCTCGATAGGGTAGCCTAACTTTTGGCAAGTGTTGTAATAGGCTAACTAGGAGTTGAGTAACTCTTTTGTGTTGGGTACACCTGAACCATGTGGATACCCTCAGCATGTAAGGAACGGTGATAAACTTGGTGATTTCGTTGTAAGTTGGTAAACGATGGAATCCACAATCGCTGAGACTTGTCGGAATTTTTACCCATGTCTCCTTGCATTTCTTGGCTGAGTGTTGAATACCAGACTTGTGCTAAATTTTGTGATCTAGGTTCTCACAAAAATTCAGCATCATTGGACCTCGCTAGTTTAAGATATAGGCGAAACCGTACCGGTCAATCTGCTGAAAAACAGCTAAGACAGTAAGGCAAAGGACGAGCTTTTCGACCACCTTAGCCATAGTTCTAGCACCGAAGTAAATACCAAAGTGGTGCAGTCCTAAATTCTCTGACTACTACAAATGTTTGAGATGTTTTGGATGGACCCACAGCAGGCTATGATTTTTCTCGTAGCAAACAGAGATTTTGTCCATACTTCTGGCTCAGACTTCGGAAGTCTATGACTACACCAATTAATTATGAATCAAGGAAGTAATATGGATCGCGATGCTAATGGTAACCTTTCACGTTTCAGATGGTTGGATCAACACGTGGCAACCCCGAGGGTTTTGGTGCCGGTGGCAGCCGCTCGCGACAATCGCCACCAGCCCCGCCCAGTTTGGTGGAAGTGATGGCCGCTCAAACCGAGCTGCTACGTCAGATTGTGCAAGGACAACACCAGCAGAGGGGTGGGCACAATGCTCACCAACCACAAGCTGCAGGATACACGGATTTCCTGGGGACCCAGCCTCCCTTGTTCCATAAGACCGAGGAACCCCTGGACGCAGATGCATGGATTCGCACCATAGAATCCAAGTTCACACTACTTGTGGCCCCATGCTCAGAGGCCAACAAGGCTCGTTTTGCCGCGCAACAGCTTCGCGGTACCGCTCGACTGTGGTGGGACCACTATTTTGCGATGCTCCCGGCTGATCATGTGGTCGACTGGAATGAATTCAAGACCGCGTTCCGGGCACATCATATTCCCGAGGGTCTCATGGAGAGGAAGTTGAATGAGTTCCTGGCACTCACCCAGGGCACCCGCACCGTGCTGCAGTACGCCCAAGCGTTCAACAACTTATGTCAGTATGCGGGCTATCACGCTGATACGGATGCCAAGAAGCGTGATTGTTTCCGCCGAGGTCTGAATACCAAGCTCAAGGAACGTCTGAACCTAGCCAGGGCTGACACCTACAACGAGTTGGTCAATATGGCCATTACCCAGGAAGACTGTATCATGGCACACCGGGCAGAGAAGAAGAGAAAGGCACCGCAGGACCATCAAGTGCCCAACCACCAAGGTATCGCATCGTGCAAAATACCGCACCTACAGCTCCACCAAAGGCCCCGCAGTCAGGAAGATGGATTGCCAGACCCCCACAGCAGCCAGGCATGGTACGACCCCCGATGCCTCCACAGAATGGTCCGAGGCCCATTCTTCAGCAGTCTCTTCGACCTAGCCCTGCGAATCGCTGTTTCAAATGCGGGAGTTCCAGCCACTTCGCACGAGAATGCCCTCAGCCTGGACAGCCCAACCAAGGTCAAGGATCCAACCCGAACACCAAGAACAGGGGCAAGAGACAGACCCTGCAAGTCAAGCAAGGACGGATTAACTTCACCACGCTTGCAGAGCTTCCAGAAGGAGCCCCAGTGATGTCGGGTACATTCTCTATCCATAACAAGCCTGCAGTTATATTATTTGATTCTGGTGCATCGCATAGTTTCATAAGTGCAAAATTCGGTGCAAAAGTAGGCTTGGATATTTGTCACACAAAAGGGTCATATATGATATCAACACCGGGTGGTAAAATTGCTTCAAACCAAATGGTCAGACAAGTACCAGTCAAAATGGGTAGTAAAACCATTGACACGGACCTTGTCCTTTTACCCCTTGACGGCATGGACATTATTTTGGGAATGAACTGGATGGCTATGCATGGAGTCACACTGGACCTTTCTTCCCGAGCCGTTGAGATAAATTCACCTAGTCACGGAGCCACTACCCTTTACCTACCATTCATAGATTGCATGAATTCCTGTGCTTACAAGATGGAAGGACTTAAGTTAGATGATATTCTTGTGGTAAACGAGTATGCCGATGTTTTCCCGGATGACTTACCCGGAATGCCACCGGATAGGGATATTGAGTTCGTTATTGAATTACAACCAGGCACTGCACCTATATCCAAAAGACCATATAGGATGCCCCCTAAAGAATTGGCCGAGCTGAAACTTCAACTCCAAGAACTACTGGACAAAGGTTTTATTCGCCCTAGCGCGTCACCTTGGGGATGTCCAGCCCTATTCGTAAAGAAGAAGGATGACAGTTTGAGATTATGTGTGGACTACCGACCTCTCAATGCGGTAACAGTTAAAAATAAATACCCACTTCCTCGCATCGATGTGCTCTTCGATCAATTAGCTGGAGCCAGAGTCTTCTCAAAGATTGATCTTCGTTCGGGATATCATCAGATCAAGATTCGCCCGTGCGATATTCCTAAGACTGCCTTCTCCACACGATATGGACTATATGAATTCTTGGTCATGTCCTTTGGACTCACCAATGCCCCTGCCTACTTCATGTATCTCATGAATTCGGTATTCATGCCCGAACTTGACAAATTCGTCGTAGTATTCATCGACGACATTCTTATCTATTCAAAGGATGAGGAAGAGCATGCCAAGCACCTTCGCATTGTTCTTCAGCGACTCAGAGACCATCAGCTCTATGCTAAGTTTTCTAAGTGTGAATTCTGGTTGGATACTGTAAAGTTCTTAGGTCACACGATCTCCAGCGAAGGCATAGTTGTTGACCCCAGCAAGGTACAAGAGGTGATGGATTGGAAACCCCCTACCTCTGTTCATCAGATTCGCAGTTTTCTCGGCTTAGCCGGTTACTACCGCCGCTTCATCCCGGATTTCTCTCGAATTGCTAAGCCCATGACTGAACTATTAAAGAAGGAAGTAAAGTTTGTATGGGACGAGAAGTGTGAGGAAGCCTTCCACACTCTCAGAGAGCATCTGACTACTGCACCTGTGTTAGCTCAACCCGATAATACCAAGTCATTCGATGTGTATTGTGACGCATCAGGTACTGGTCTAGGATGTGTGCTTATGCAAGAGAATCGAGTGATTGCATATGCCTCACGAGCCCTTCGGCCCCACGAACAAAATTATCCCACGCATGACCTTGAGCTCGCAGCCGTCATTCACGCTCTGAAGATATGGAGGCACTATCTCATGGGTACACAGTGCAATATCTACACGGATCATAAGAGTCTCAAGTACATCTTCACACAAGCCGATCTGAATATGAGACAACGAAGATGGCTAGAATTAATCAAAGATTATGACCTTGAAGTGCACTATCACCCCGGTAAGGCTAATGTAGTCGCGGATGCACTAAGCCGCAAGCCCCATTGCCATTGCTTATCCATGGAGTCCTACCATGAGACATTATGTGCAGACATGAGGAAGCTTAACTTGGAAACGGTTTCCCAAGGCACTCTAAATCACATCTCAGTTGAGCCCACCCTTCACGACCAAATCGTCATGGCACAACTACATGATGAAGGAATCAAGATCATCAAACAAAAACTCTCTCTAGGTGAGGAGAAGTATAAGTGTTTCCGCCAGGACCATAAGGGAGTTCTATGGTTCGAAAGTCGTATAGTCGTTCCGAAGAATCGTGAACTCCGCAAGCAAATTCTTGATGAGGCACACCTCTCCAAATTCTCTATCCACCCCGGCAGCAGCAAAATGTATCAGGACCTAAGGCAAAACTTCTGGTGGACTAGAATGAAAAGGGAAATTGCTACGTATGTCTCGGAATGTGACACGTGCCAGAGAGTAAAAGCTAGCCACTTAAAGGTAGCCGGTACACTTCAACCGTTACCTATACCATCATGGAAATGGGAAGACATAAGTATGGACTTCATCGTTGGACTACCAAACACGTCCCAGAAACATGATTCCATATGGGTTATCGTTGATAGACTCACGAAGACGGCACATTTTCTTCCGGTGCACACCACCTATTCTACCAAGAAATATGCCGATATTTACCTCGATCGTATTGTTTGCCTGCATGGAATACCTAAGACAATCATTTCCGATCGTGGTCCCCAGTTTGTAGCACGCTTTTGGGAACAACTGCAAACGTCTCTTGGCACTAAGCTGATTCGCAGCTCAGCATACCATCCGCAGACCAATGGACAAACGGAGAGAGTAAACCAAATTCTTGAGGACATGCTGAGAGCTTGTGTCATTCATTATGACAAGAATTGGGACAAATGTCTACCCCTGGCAGAGTTCTCGTACAACAACAGCTACCAAACGAGTTTAAAAATGGCACCATTTGAGGCCCTGTACGGACGAAGGTGTCGAACCCCTTTGAGCTGGTCACAAACCGGAGAACGTAAAATAATTGGACCCGACCTGGTAATCGAGGCAGAGGAGAAAGTGAAAGTAATACAAGCAAATCTTAAAGCCGCACAAGCCCGACAAAAGAGCTATTCTGACATAAGGAGAAAGCCTCTAAAGTTCGAAGTTGGCGATCATGTCTATCTTCGAGTTTCACCAACCAAAGGAGTGCGAAGATTTGGGATCAAAGGCAAACTAGCTCCCCGTTATATTGGTCCTTACGAAATCATGGAGAGCTGCGGACCCGTAGCCTACAAATTACGACTGCCCCCTCAGCTCACGGCCACCCATGATGTCTTCCACGTATCTCAACTCAAGAAGTGTATTCGAGTCCCTACCGAGATTGTGGAACAACAAGAAATATCGTTGGAACCCGATCTCTCGTATGTCGAACACCCAATTAAGATTCTGGATCAAAAAGAAAGAGAGACCAGGAGGAAAGTGATTAGAATGTATAAGATACAATGGAATCGCCACACGGAAGAAGAAGCCACCTGGGAAACGGAAAGCTACCTGAACCAACATTTCCCTGGGTTTCTTGCCTCAACCACTGGTATGTGCACCCACGCCCACACTAAGAATTACCGAATCTCGGGGCGAGATTCTTGTTAAGGGGGGAAGGCTGTGACAACCCTGGTAATTTCAATTCCAAAAATCAAAGACTTTAGCCTAACTCTATGTTAAACCAACTAATGAGAGGGTGGAAAGAATTAAAACGGGTTCAGTTGGAATTCAAATTTAATTTGGGCACATTTGGACACATTTGAAACTTTTAAAATAACTTTAAAACCATAAGCCAAATGAAATTTTGCCTGAAACCAAAGTTGTAGAACTTTTTATTTTGAGCAACTTTCGTGTTCAAAAGTTTTTGAAATTCAAATCAGAAGGAGGAGAAAACGCCCTGTTTGCACCCAGCCCCCTGAACTTTTTCGAATTTTTGCAGTTCAGTCCCTCGTTCTCCCCCTCTGCTCTGCCGCGCCGCGCGCGCTCGCCCGCCCGCCGCGCGCCAGGTGGCCGGCGTCGCCTGACCGGCGCGAAGCGCCAGGCCAGTGGCCGCCGCACCACCCCGCCACGGCCGGCTTTGCCCCGCCCCAACGCCGCGCGGCCAGTCCCCGCCCGCGCGTGCTGCCGCGCCCAGGCCGCCGCCCGCCCGGCCAGTCTCCGCGCTCCGCCGTGCCGCCCCGGCCCCCGCGCCCCACCAGTCGTCGCGCCCGCCTTCCGCCCGAGCCGCTGCCGCTACTGCTTCCCCCACTCCGCGCCCGGCACTATCTCCTCGCGCCCACGCCACAATCGCGGCCGCCCAGTCGCCGCGCCCGCTCGCCGCACGCCGCGCCGGCGTTCTGCCGCCGCCCGCCGCGCCCAGTGCACGCCGCTGCCGTGCCCCGCCCCGCGCGTCGCCCAGGCATCTCCACGCCCCCCTCCTGACCCTATAAAAGCCCCGCCCCGACCGCCCGCGTGAGCCCCCGGCCACCAGAACGCCTCGCCGCGCCATCGCCGCCGCCGAGCACCACCCGCCCGTGGGCAGCCCTCCACAGCCGCCCACTGCCCAAACGGAGCCCCCAGCCACCACTACATCACCCCACCGCAGCTCACCGACCCACCCAACGCCACCCAGAGCCACCGGAGCGCCGCCGCCCGCGCTGCCGCCGCCGCCGCCCCTGCTCGCCGTGGACAGCACGACCCCGACCCCCTCCGTCCAAGCCGAGCCCATGAGTAGCTTCCCCACGCCCCAGTGAAGCTCACCGACCGGACCACGCCGCCCCAAGCCCGCCGGAGCACCGCCGTCGACGCGAGCCGTGCCGCCGCCGCCTCTGCTCCAACGCCGGCGAGCCCTTCCCGGCCGTCCCCCACCTGAACAACACCCCCACAAGGTAGCCCTCGCACCCCTGAACCTTCCCCGACCCCCGCCCCTCGCCGCCGGCGAGCCCCCTCGCCGGAATTTCGGCCGGCCGCCGCACCCGAGCCGCCGAGGACCCAATTGCAAGGATTTAAATCTTTAGAAGGGTCTGAGCGCAAGATTCAAGGACCTAGTTGTAAAAGAAAATTTCAAACCTAGATTCAAATTCAGTGAACTTGTAAAATTCGTATAAAATCGTGGAAAATTCAGAAAAATGCAAACTCAACTGTTCTGGAATCCTCAGAACAAACTCTACCACTTTTGTTACAAAAATTTTCCCAGAATCTCAAAATATTTTTCTCTACATTAAATAGAAGCTTTAATGGACTCATTTTGTACCCACTGTTCTAGAACAATGCTGGCCCTAAATTTTGGGCAGTGAATTAGTTGCTGGATGATTAGGACTGTGTAAAAAGATCAGGCCCAAATTCCATCTCTAGATTTACTGTTTGTTAAACTTAGTTTTATATCATGTGTAAGAAGAATGTTTTATCCCTGCAGTTAGGTGGTGAGTCACCCCTTGAAATTTTTCCTATGCTAATGTATTGGTACCTAGAAGCCAGAGAAAAATTAGGAGACTTTTTATCACAAAGTAACCTATTTATTTGATTTATGTGCTAATAACATACATTAAATCAAGAAAATAGTATCTTAGCTTGGAAAATTCCCACATTATTACTGGGAGTTGCAATGTGGTAGGGGTTGCTGTGTAAAAAGTTTCATGGACAAAAACCCTGTGTATGGTCCTGTAAAAATGAATCTTTAAAAAGCATAGGTGTAGAATTTCATATTTTCTATGCTCTGAATACTGCATAATAAATCCTACAAAAATTACAGTAGCTTCTGCATGCTTAAGTGAAAGCTCTGTAAAAATCTTAGACTCATTTGTTACACCAATTGTTCTGTACAAAAAGAACAAGTATCTAACAGCAATAATGAAATATATTTTTCAGAATTAATCTGTTACATAAAATTTGCTGAAAATTTTACAGTAAGCACATCTTTCCTTGATGTGCCTAAATCCAAAATTTCATGACCAGAAACTATCCCTTGTAGTAATTACTCTCAAATCGTAATCAAATGCTATTCCCACGACTTAAACTTGTGCACTCATGTAGAATTGTCGACTCTCGCCGACGGAACCTACGAGCTGGTGCCCGCGTCCGAGAGTGAGCAGCGTGAAGCTCAAGCAAATCTAACTGAAGCTTTTGAAGACCCGAGCCCAAGTTCGGAAGATCCCCAAGCGAACTGCGAAGGCAAGCCCCGGAGCATAACCCATTCTTTCCGAAATTATGCAACTCATTACTCTTTGCTTGTGCATTAAGTTTATAGGAGTTGGATGAAAACTTAGTTGCATGATGTCAGGAACCCTTGCTTGAAAACTAGATGTAAGGTTCGATAGAATGCTGTGCTAATAGGACTCCGGTAAAAGTCGAGTGATTTCCTGTCACTCGCGAGAAAATAGGAGTTGAATGACTACTACACACTGCAATCATAAGGACACGGACGGGTTATGTAACGATGGTTACGATTAAGGCCCGTCTGTCTAGTGAAAAATGCTAAGGCCGCAGGGTGTGGTAGTGATGGTTAAGTCTTTGAACGTACTAAACACATGCCGAGATTATGGGAATCGGTAAGCTTAAGTACCTGATTGGCCCGGCAAGGGGACGGCATCCTACCCTTTGAACTTCGGTCCCATGTGCATATGGCGAGTGCAGAGAGTGGTCACGACCCGGCGCCGAACCGTGGCGTGGAGCTCTTGTACTCTCGGAGGGTAGCCCCGATCCACGACCCGGAAAGAAAGGGGAACAGTTGCACGTGTGACTCTAGGGAGTAACCACGTGACGTGTGTTTGGGTTTCCCTTGCAAGTTTAAGAAATTCGATTCGAATCGTCCGTTTCTCACGGCTATTGAGACTGCTTAACCATTTTTACCCACAGAGTAAGAAGAGGAACAATGATGATGAATGAACTGGTTGGATGGAAAATTTGATGCTTCACCATGTATGCTTTAGATAGCTGCTTACCTAGACTGGCTAACGAAACTAGAATCTTGAGCTAAAAGTTGAAAGTAAGGACCCACTTGTAGTTGCTTTTCGGCAAAACAAACCCCTGAGCCAAAAAGCCTGGCATGTCTAGAGTCGGTGGAGTAGATTCCACTACTCGGGTAAGTCTTGCTGAGTATTAGTATACTCAGCCTTGCTTGTGACTCGTTTTCAGGTGAGCCCTTCGAAGATATGATTGCTAGCTTGACTTGGCCCTGCACTCTTCCCCCTGGTTGGTCGGTGGAATGGGATGCGCCCCCGTCCAACGGAGATAAGGCCGAGTGATGTCTCGTACGGGCTTCATCGAGACATCCTGTATCGTCGAGTAGTTTCCGTTGTTTATTTCCGCTGCAATTTAACTCTGAAGAACTTAGTTATGTTAATTGAAGTACTTGTTTTCTAAACTCAGAACTAGGTCTGTGATATTTACTTATGCTAATGATGTAATATTCGCTGGAATGTGGTATTCTCTGGGCTCATCGTCGCATGAGCATTTGTATGTACGGCGCTCGATCCGTTCACCGTGGTTGTATCGGGAGGTTATACCCGACAGACCAGTGGATTACTCCGTTTGAAGTGTAAGGTTAACCAAGGAGGCCTTAATGGTGATGGTTAATACACTTGAGCCGGATTAATTCAGGTGGTTCTGCCACAGTGCCTACTGTTGACGCCAGATTTTGACACGTGTTGAATCAGCGTCAGGAGGAGAAGATTGGCCGATGCGGCAGATCTGAAAGCTACAGTAAGGAATCGGCCGATTGAGGTAACGGTTGAAAATCGGCCGATTGCTGATACAACTTGCGCCACCAGGATGGAATTATTTCGGAGGGTCCTGGTCAAAAGTTGGTCAACAGGGCAACACTAAGTCGGTTAAGGAGCAATTGAAAAGAATCCTGATTGGATTAGCGGACGGCGGCGGAAGATTCCGCGGGAGTCCGTTTCCTTTAAAAGTTATTATAGATATGGTAATTTTCTTGTTTTTTAAATAAGATTGCAACAAGTCGTGATCGACCAGGAGTCCTAGTTTTAGGGTATAAATAGGAGTCGTCAAGGTCTTGCAGACATCAAGACATCAATCAACAACAATACTTCTACTTTTCCAGCAATTTACTTTCAAGCCGGCGACTTCGCCAATATTTTTCTTCTTTCACGAGTTCGTACGGATTGGCAGGGCTGCATCAACCTGATCTCCGGCCAATTGGTAGGTTCCGCTTATCGAGTAATATCCGAGCTTTAACTACGGGCGCATCGTTGTGGTTTCATTTGGATTTATTCACCAGTTATCGATATTTACTAGAATTGCAAGTTTTACCTGTTATTCTAGTATTATCACCAGTTATCCAGCTCGAGATCAGAGTAATCGGCTTTGTCATTATTCTTCTTCGATTCATCATCTTACAGCCGTTTAGATCTATTTCAAGTGTTGTCTCTGTAGTAATCGTTTAGATCACTCCCGCAGTTTTCTTTACAATTACTACACGATTATCGGCTGATCCATAGCCGATCATCTCTACAGCAAATCGGCCGATTCGCTGCCGACACGCTCCTTAGGACAGATCGGAACTCCAGCCGATCGAGGTGCCTGGAATTTAATACTTTATTTCCTTGTCAATCAACAGGTCAGATTGACTGGCACGCCGCACGAACCGTACCAGGGCGATAACCCGAACAGGAGCTAAGCAGATTCTCCCGGGTTGTGTGTCCGACGCTGAAGACCATCGGCCGATTCCTATCCGGCCGATTTTAGCGCCAACACACTTTTGGCACGCCCAGTGGGAAAATCCAAGATCTGATATGTCGAAGAACGCAGAAATCTCCGACAGCAACATCATTGAGGTCACAGAAGCGGATCTCAAGGACGACTAGAGGGAAGAATTGGCCAAACATCTAGAAGATTATAAGAAGATGTACCTCCAGTCGTTCAGTCGTACCAGAAGCGGGGAGGCTGTCAAGAAGGCTCCTATTCTAGTTCCCCGCCACATCACCATTGCTGAGGACTCGGGCAAGATGTCAGAGATGATCCAACAATCCATTTATCAGGCATTCATTGACCAATCCTCAGTGATGACCAACACGGTGTATAACGCCGTCGTCAGTTCTCTGGCCAGCGGAGCAGTCCAAGGCTATCGGGACCAGCATATGCCCCGCCAAGCACTCTGCCAGCCAGAAGCTCACCATACACGTCCCAATCGGCTCCTCAGCCGATATTGACGCAACGCGAGGGGTACAACTCTCCATTGCCCCCAGCGTCTCCAAGATACAGCGGTGCACCATGTCTCCCATCACAGGCACCGCTTCAACCCGTCCAGATTGCTTCTGTGCAATCGCTGCCCACAAGCTCAGTACCTTGGGGAACATCGGCGATGACGTATTTTAGCGCCAACACCTACCCAGTGATCCAAATCCATAGATGATTGCTTAAAAGGGATTCTATGAGTTTCTAGGCTGATCAGGTCCGTTGGATCGGGGTTCCCCATAGGGCCCAAACAGATGAGGTCAGAGGATTCTGAGAGGAATGGTAATTCGGTGCCTAAGTGCCTAAAAAAGGGGAAAGGGGAAGAAACTGAGAAAGAATCCGAAAAGTGCTGAAGCAGTAGAAATGCGAAAAGGAAAAATTTTTGAACATTTACCTCTGGGATAGAAATCATCATCGCCGATGGGACTGCTGGGGAAGCCGCCGATTGGGCCGCCGCCACCGAAGGAGTTGCCGATGGAGCCTCCGTGGATGGAGCGGTCACCGATGGTAACGCCATTGGGGAGTTGGAGCAGGCCGCGGATGAGGTCGCCGGGAAGGGGGAAGCGCTTGGAGATCAAGAGAGCCTGGAGGAAGACGAACAGTGGTTCGTTGGAAGAGAATGCTAGATTTGTGGGGAAGAGTAGACGGAGAAGGCCAGTACTTAAGAAAAATCAGAAGAGCGAGGGCAAAGATGGTATTTTTACCGCGCCGTCTACACAAATTCCAGAGGAGAGGTCGTTTCGCGCACTTGGTCCGAGGAAATTGCAATCATTGTGCTGCGGAACGGAAGGAGATTTGACTGCGCCCGTTTCGGAGGAAAGGATTAAAGAAAGAGTTTCGAAGAAAAAGTTATGTTTTACTCCAAAACTGGGGGGCATGTGTTGACGCCAAATTTTGACACGTGTTGAATCGGCGTCAGGAGGAGAAGATTGGCCGATGCGGCAGATCTGAAGGCTACAGTAAGGAATCGGCCGATTGAGGTAACGGTTGAAAATCGGCCGATTGGTGATACAGCTTGCGCCACCAGGATGGAATTATTTCGGAGGGTCCTGGTCAAAAGTTGGTCAACAGGGCAACGCTAAGTCGGTCAAGGAGCAATTGAAAAGAATCCTGATTGGATTAGGGGACAGCGGCAGAAGATTCTGCGGGAGTCCGTTTCCTTTAAAAGTTATTATAGATATGGTAATTTTCCTGTTTTTTAATAAGATTGTAACAAGTCGTGATCGACTAGGAGTCCTAGTTTTAGGGTATAAATAGGAGTCGTCGGGGTCTTGCAAAAAAAAAATATCAAGACATCAATCAACAACAATACTTCTACTTTTCCAGCAATTTACTTTCAAGCCGGCGACTGCGCCAATATTTTTCTTCTTTCATGAGTTCGTACGGATTGGCAGGGCAGCATCAACCTGATCTCCGGCCAATTGGTAGGTTCCGCTTATCGAGTAATCATTTGGATTTATTTGGATTTATTCACCAGTTATCGATATTTACTAGAATTGCAAGTTTTACCTGTTATTCTAGTATTATCACCAGTTATCCAGCTTGAGATCAGAGTAATCGGCTTCGTCATTATTCTTCTTCGATTCATCATCTTACAGCCAATTAGATCTATTTCAAGTGTTGTCTCTGTAGTAATCGTTTAGATCACTCCCGCAATTTTCTTTACAATTACTACACGATTATCGGCTGATCCATAGCCGATCATCTCTACAGCAAATCGGCCGATTTGCCGCCGACGCGCTCCTCAGGACAGATCGGAACTCCAGCCGATCGAGGCGCCTGGAATTTAATACTTTATTTCCTTGTCAATCAATAGGTCAGATTGACTGGCACGCCGCGCGAACCGTACCAGGGCGATAACCCGAACAGGAGCTAAGGAGATTCTCCCGGGTCGTGTGTCCGACGTTGAAGACCATCGGCCGATTCCTATCCGGCCGATTTTAGCGCCAACAGCTACAGTCGTGCACGCATTGAAGATTTGGAGGCACTACATGATCGGGAACAAGTGTCAGATCTTCACGGACCATAAGAGTCTGAAATACATCTTCACGCAACAGGATCTTAACCTAAGACAGCGCAGATGGCTAGAATTAATCAAGGACTATGATTTGGATATTCAGTATCATTCTAGCAAGGCTAATGTCGTGGCAGACGCCCTAAGCTTGAAAGGACAAACTAATATGATGATTGCTCGATTGATGCCTCAGGAATTATGTTGGGAGATGGCACGTTTGAACTTGGGAATTGTCACACAAGCGGAAGCCATGATTATGGAGATGGAACCTACATTAGAACAGAAGATCAAAAAAGGACAGTTGACAGATGCTAAGATCAAAGAGATCAAGATTCAAATCGGTTTAGGCAAGACTAAGGATTTCACCGAAAATGAACAAGGAACTGTTTGGTTCAGAAAAAGGATCTGTGTACCTAAAATTGATCACCTTCGTGAACTTATTTTGAAGCAGGCACATGATTCAGCTTATTCCATTCATCCTGAAAGTACCAAAATGAATCAAGACTTGAAGGAAAGGTACTGGTGGTATGGTTTGAAAAGAGACGTAGCAACTCACTTAGCTTTGTGTGATGTGTGCCAGAGAGTGAAGGCAGAACACCAGAGACCAGCAGGTTTACTCCAGCCATTGAAAGTACCTGAATGGAAATGGGAAGAGATTGGTATGGCTTTCATTGTAGGGTTACCCCGTACTCGTGATGGTTACGACTCGATATGGGTTATTGTGGACAGATTGACAAAAGTCGCGCATTTCATCCCGGTCAAAACAACATACACTGGAGCCAAGTTAGCAGAATTATACATGTCACGAATTGTGTGTCTGCACGGTGTCCCAAAGAAGATAGTGTCTGATCGAGGTACTCAGTTCACGTCGCGTTTCTGGCAGAAATTACATGAATCCATGGATACAAAGCTCAATTTCAGTTCCGCATATCATCCGCACACAGACGGTCAGACTGAGCGAACAAATCAAGTATTAGAGGATATGTTGAGAGCATGTGCCCTCAAACATGGAGGTAGTTGGGATAACAGTTTGCCATATGCAGAATTCTCCTACAATAACAGTTACCAAGCAAGTCTCAAGATGGCCCCATTTGAAGCAGTATATGGAAGAAAATGGAGGACACCATTGTATTGGAATCAAACAGGAGAAAGTCAAGTTTTTGGACCAGAGATTCTTCAAGAAGCGGATAGACAAGTCCAAATAATCCGGGATAATCTCAAAACAGCCCAGTCACGACAGAAAAGTTATGCTGATACACGAAGAAGGGAATTAACATTTTGTGTATCTGAAGGTATCACCCATCAGAGGTTTACGTAGATTCAAAGTGAAAGGAAAATTGTCACCATGTTATATTGGTCCTTTTCAGATCTTGGAAAGGAAAGGTGAAGTGGCATATCAATTGGAGTTACCGGCACGATTGCCAGATGTCCATGATGTGTTTCACGTATCACAGTTAAAGAAGTGTTTGAGAGTGCCCGAGGAGCAGTTACCGTTGGAGGAACTTGATGTACAAGAAGATTTGACTTATGCAGAGCATCCGGTTAGAATCTTGGAAACGTCTCAGAGGGTTACTCGGAATAAGGTGATCAAAATATGCAGAGTACAGTGGAGTCACCATTCAGAGGATGAGGCAACTTGGGAAAGAGAAGATGAACTGATTGCAGAATTCCCTCAGCTGTTCCTTAGTCCTTCCTAATCTCGAGGACGAGATTCTCTTTAAGGGGGGTAGGTTTTGTAACACCCAAAATATAGGAGTTAAAATTTTTAAAAGTATTTTTATAAAAGTCATAAGATAAAATTTGTGCATGCATCTTTATTTCTTTTTTTTTCTCCTATTCTTTCTTTCAGCCAGCCCAATTCTTCTTTTCCCCTTCCTTCTTTTCCCGCGGCCAACCCAGCGGCCGATTCGCTCACCCGACTCTTTCTTCCACCGACAGCTGGGACCCACCTGTCGGCGCCTTCTCCTTCTTTCTTCTTTCCTTACCCAGAGTCCGGATCTATCCCGCACCGTCGTTCGCGCCCCTCTCCTTCTTTCTTGTTTCCTTACCCCGAGTCCTGATCAATTCCGCGTCGTCGCTTTCCTAATCCCGGCTAATCCACCCCTATAAAATCCCGCCGAAGCCCCGCTTTGCAACCAGAGCCAACTTCAATCTCGTTTGTTACTCAACATCATCGCACGCCGCTGGAAGTTGCACACCGGAGGAACGCCGCCGTCCCGATACGCCGCCTCTCCGTCGACTCGCCGTTCCGCAGCTTCTCCGCCGTCATCAACTCCCGCCAGAGCTCCACGAGTTGGTGAGCATCAAGCCGCACCAGATCCCCCTCTCTCTCTTGCTCCGCCGCAAACCCGATTTCTCGCCGGACCCCTGTTTCCGCCCGCCGCCGTGACCGCCAGTTTACAGCCGCCGCATAGCCATCCCGTGATCACTCCCATCTTCGCCGTACCGCCCTCTCACTCCCCGGCATGAACCCAGCTTGAATTGAGCCCCGGAACACCAGATTCGGTGAAGCTCCGGTCGTCCGCCGCCGCACTCGCTCGCCGCCGACGCCCAGTAAAACTCCGCTTCGCCCGACCCTTTTCGTCCCGACGAGCCGGCCCTTCCTCTGCCGCTCGATCTAGATCTAACGGCCAGAGTTGACCTTCACTTTACACTGCCGATTTACCCGACCCTCTCTTCACACCGCCGATTCGCCCGACCCTTACTCCGCCGATTCGCCCGACCCGCCGCTCGATGCTGATCTAACGGATTAGATTCACCCGACCCTTGCCGTCCCCTAAACTCTTGCAGAAAGAACCCTAGGTTTCCCAGGAATCAACCCGCAGTCCAGATTAGTAGAAAAATAATTAGAGTTGAGCCCTTTCTTTTTCTGTTCCGACCCTTGACTTTTCTAGAATTAGTACCCGCCGTCCAGAACCTCTAGTTTTGCACCCCGACCCTTTGTTTAAGGTTTAATTAGGTTTTAGCCCCTAATTTCTTTAGATTTAGCCCCTGGAAGTTCGAAACTTTCGCAGTTAGGTCCCTGAATCACTGTTTTAGCCATACCTTCATCGTTTCAACTCCGATTTCAGCGATTCTTGCGCTCACGCGATCCTTGCATCACGAACTACAACTTTAGTATCTTTTTACTTTCTGTTTGTATTGTTTGTTGTATTGTTTCTTATTTGTTTGTGTATGCTTGCTTGTGTGATCGCGTAGACAACGTAACGTTCGAGCAAAATCAAGAGCAAGCTTACGAGGAAGAGAATCAGCAGCTGTTTGAAGAAGGCAAGTGGATTTCCCCCTCTGCATATTCTATTTGATCCCAACAACAGCATGAAAATTCACTTTACTTTTTGTTGCTTGCATGAACTTGATGGGTTACCTATGCTAAGGACATACCTAGTCTTTTACCCCAAACCTTGAAACACCTGGGTTTACTATTCATGTTGGGTAGTTACGCTTAGTTGCCAACTTTGGGATTGGTATTGGTTTACTCTTTTGGCAATGTGGATCACGTTTTATATTGTTGTTATCGTGAAATTTCAAGATCAACTTTGTTTAATGGGAACATGGAGAACCACCCAAGTGAACAGTGCAACCACAAAGTCATATGGCTCTGACCTTAGCCAATTAATTAGATATGTAGTTTGCTGGTGGCCTTACCGAAAGGGCAAGGAGGGGGTCGGTGATAGGGGTCATAGCCCGGTCCTCTTGGGGTAGCTGCCTTTGCTAAGGAGCTGACCATTAGGGAGGTTTATGGACCACGCCACTACTGAAACTATAGCAGGCTGCCTAGGTCTCGACATGTCTTTGTAAAGGTTTCGTAGTGTACCCTCGCCACTCACCTCGGAAGTGTTTAAGGGCCTTGCAAACCCGGGCGACTCAGGGAAACACGATTTGTGGGTAAAGTGTACAACCTCTACAGAGTGTAAAACTGTTATAACAGCCGTACTCACGGTTAAGAGTGGCTTGGACCCTCACATTATAATGAAACTTGAATATTAATTAATTTGTGGTTCGTGGACTATGTTATTGTTGATGGTACCATTATATTTTTGCTAAAGTGGGTTGGTATAAACTTAAACCTAGTTAATAGGTGCTTGTTAATAAATACTTGACCAACTAAAAGTGACCGCTGCTGCAAACCTTAGCCTATCCTTGATGGCCTTGCATATTCACCCCACTTGCTGAGTACCAACCATAAGAGTACTCACCCTTGCCCCCTGCTGTTCAAAAGAGAACTTTGAAGAGGAGATCTTCGACGACTTTGAGGAGTTCTATGTCCTGCGTTCACCAGTCATCGCCTGTGGAAGACGGAGTTGTTGGAGACTTCGTATAGGGTATAACGGTTAATCGTTAAAAGACATTTGTGTCTCTTTTATACGGAGTGTAATATTGTTAAATCCTTTATTTAGTACTTTTGAGCATTGTCTTTGATATATTACACTTTCCGTCTACCATATGTGTGTGAACATGATCCTGGCGCACATATGAGATGCATCTGGTTCTTTCTAGAATCGGGTGTGACAATTGGGCGCGGCGGGCAGCGAGCACAGGCGCCTGTCGCCGGCGTGCGCGTGGCGTGCATGGACTGGGCATGGTCGCGGCGTGGGGGAGGAGCGCGTGCGAGCAGGGCGCCTAGCGCCGGTCAGGCATCGCCGGCCAGGTGGCCTGCGGCGACTGCGCAGCGAAGCGTAGGGTCGAGAGAAGCGCGGGTCGGGTGAACCCGAGGGTCGGGCGAAGCGTAGAGTCGGGTGAAGCTGAGGGTCGGGCGAAGCGAGGGTCAGGCGAAGCGGCTGCGCGTCAGAGGGTCGGGCGGGGCGGAGAAAGAAGGGTCTGCAGTGAAAATAGGAGAAAAGGCAGGGGCTGGTTTGCAAATTCAAGTGCTTCTCAATTTTTCGTGTTGCAACTAAAAAATCTCTGAACATGAAAGTTGTTCAAAATGAAAAGTTACACAAGTTTTGTTTCAGGCCAAAGTTCATTTGAGTTTTAGTTTAGAAGTTATTTTAAAAACTCAAAAAGTATGATTCGGAGGGCACGTCATTTCCTCGGCAAAAATTTCGTATTCTCTCCTCGGCTTCAACTAGACTTTTGTTTATCCTGCCATCAATGGTGTGCCTATCAAATTTTGCAGCCATAAGTGCTTTGAGGTGAGAGTTATTTAATTTGTTTGATTAAAGTACATGTACTTATGCACTTATACACATCTATTTTCAATTCAAAGCAAAACCAATTTATCATTCATTTCTTTTAAACTTTTCTTAGTTATTTAAGCATCGTGTTAAGCTAATGAGGCTTATTTCGTAATTTAAACACCTGAGATATTACACGACACCACCCCGCCTCTCTAGGCCTTCGACGCGGCCACCTTGCAGGTGGGGCGCCGCTTCTACGTGGTGGAGCCGGCACCAGCCGCCGGCCCTGATACTTCAACAACATCGTCCGACTCACTCCCGATGGAGGAGTCAGACAAAAAACTTCCAGTGTCCGCCGTCGACGATGCTAGCCTGGTGGACGGATCAACAGCCTTGCCCTGCTACCCCTCCGGCAGAGGAGCAGGGCACCAAAACGAAACAACTTTTTCCTACAAAAGCCGAATGGTGTTACAACCCAACGGGTGACATCAACGACAAAATGACTCGGCGAAAAGCTACTTGTACTAAAACCATTCAGCGAGAAGCAAAACGACTTTACAAGCAGATTACATACCTTTATGGTGGGCCACTTCAAGCAGTACGCCTTTGGGCAGCCCTTGTCACGGACCTCCCCACTCACGATGAGCGTGACCCGCTTGCGAGCCTCACCGCGCAAGACCTTGCGGTTCTGCCCGCGAGTCGGGTCCTCGCGACCCGAGTACTTGTACCCGGGGTGGACCCGCTCCTGGATCAGCTGGGTCAGCCGCTTTGCAAACGACAGTGCCACCGGGGCGTCGGTGAACTTCTTGGCCTTGAGCTTCTGCAGCTCGGCCAGCAACACCTCCACCTCCACCATCTCCTCCTCGGTGGGCTTCTCCTCCCACCATGCGTTCAGGACCGGCAGGAGGCTGGTGCGGGGCGCGAGGCTAGGAGCGGGGTTCACCACCACGAACCACTCCTCCGACCATCTCTTGTTGCTGTCCTTGAAGACAGCCTCGCGGTACATCCCCCCTAACGGAGTGAGAAGGCGGCACCGCCGACCACATCTGGCGCCCCCAGATGATACAGGGCCCTCCACAGGTTGAAGGGCGGTGCGATCCCCAAGAACCCCTCGCACAGATGGATGAAGGTCACGATCTGTGTGATGGAGTTGGGCTTGAAGTGCGTTGCCTGCAGCCCATAGTAGTGGAGTGGCCCCGGAAGAACGCCCCCGATGGCAGGCCGAACCCCTTCTCGTAGAAGGACTGGAAGAGGACTGTCTCCGTCCGGTCCTCCGAGGGGAACGCCTCCTCAGTGCAGCTCCACCACCTGGAGACCACCTTCTCTGGCAGCAGACCTTGCGCCACGAGCGCCTCTATGTCGGCATCAGTCATGGTGCTCAGGAACCAGGCTAGCTCCGGGGCTGGCGGCGCGGCGGCAGCGGCAGCTGTAGGGACCTCGCCGGCCATTTCTGCTCGAGGCGAGTGGTGACGGGGGAAGGGGCGCTGGATCACTTGGGAGGCGAGTGCTCAAGAGAGGACTGGAGGGATCTAGAAGACTCGGTGGCGGCAGAGACGAAAGGGCGCAAACGGATAAGGATGCGCCGAGCCAATCGTTTTTATATCGGCAGTAACACTAATGGGCCATTCGGCTTCTCCCCCCTTTTGAATTTTGAATCGGCTCTAGGAGCGTCCCTTCCTTTCCCCGAGGCAGAGGGGGAAACGATAACAAAGAATTTGACGGCAGCAGAAAAAGGGAAAGTAGCCCCGCAGGATAGGTTGTGCAGTTGATTAAAGATTGGAGCAGATCCTAGAATTTTCGGATCGGATTGGATCTGCGCGTTGGATTGGTATAATCCTTTCCATACCAGGTGATGTTAAATGACTCGGCGTGTCTCCCTGGCTCCACCAGCAACCCTGCTCGGGGGCTGCATGCCGCAATTTGAATCGGCGTGTCTCCGTGACTCCGCTAGCGACCCTGCTCGGGGGCAGGGCGCCGCTTTATGACCCGGCGTGTCTCTGCGACTCCGCCAGCGACCCTGCTCGGGGGCTGGACGCCACTATTTGACTCGGCGTGTCTCCGCGACTCCGCTGGCGACCCTGCTCGGGGGCTGGACGTCGCTATTTGACTCGGCGTGTCTCCGCGACTCCGCCAGCGACCCTGCTCGGGGGGCTGGATGCCTCTATTTGACTCAGCGTGTCTTCGCGACTCCGCCAGCAACCCTAAGCAGGGGCTTGACACCGCTATTTGACTCGGCGTATCTCCGCGACTCCGCCAGCGACCCTACTCGGGGCCTAGGCGATGCTATTTGACTCGGCGTGTCTCTACGACTCCGCCAGTGACCCTGCTCGGGAGCTTGGCACCGCAATCAGACCTGGCGTTCCTTGGTTCCCTTACTGGAGCCGAGGTAGAAGGCTGGAAAATAAATTGAAATAAAGGGCTTCAGAGGTTGTTTCCTTTTTTGACCCTCGAAACGCTTCAACAAAACCTTCCGAGGCTGGGGGCTACACCCAACGGGTCCCGTTGCAGAAATACAAAGGCAGGAGTTTATTGAAGTCAAGTTGCAGCAGGTGCCCGAGGATGTAAGGATTGCTATATGATCGCCGATTGGCCTCATTGCTCGGTTGATGCTCTATTCGGCGACTCGGCGCTCGGGGGCTTGATGGAGGTAGACCCAGGTACCTCCCTGCCGAGTGGAGACGGCTACCCGGCTGAACGACTCCGCACAAACGACCCAGCGTACAGGCACTCAGCTGGACGATGGGTGGGTTCCCCCGGGATCAGGATCTTGGTCAAACTGGATAGGCATATCTTGTGTATCTCAACCGATCGGATTCCTTGTAACAAACCCGAGTAGATTTACCCTAACTTGTAACCCACGGCTACTCGGATATATAAGGGGACCGTGGGGGTACCCATAGAAGACAATTCCTACAACTCCCGAAACCCTAGCCATTACTACTCATAACACAAATCCCTGAACACAGGACGTAGGGTATTACGCTTCGTGCGGCCCGAACCTGTCTAAGTCCTTGCGTCCTCATGTTACCATCAAGCTCACACTTACAAATCTACTACTTGGGGCTACCCTAGGCAGACTTGTCGGAGTGCAAATCCGACAGTAACTACCCGAAAAGTACTCGGATAGGACTCCTAAGCTCGAATAGGACTAGGACTTCCATGTAACCCTGTCCCCCCGGAGTATATAAAGGCGGGCAGGGACCCCTCTAAAGCATAACACATAACCTCAAGGCAATACAAACCATACAAGGCGTAGGGTATTACGCATACTACGGCCTAAACGTGTCTAAACTCTTGTGTTCCTTGCACCATCGAGTTCCTAATCTCGGTGACACCCTAACCACAAGTAAACTACCTTAGGGTATCCCTAGGTAGGCTTGCCGGTAAAATACCGACAAGATAAGATGTGATTGTTCGACTGTCATAGGTTGTGTCCCCTGATGACAGGGAGGCATGGAATATGCAAGTCTTCAGGTCCATCGATGGCAGCACCTGCTCTGTTTTCCCAAAACCCAGTGGAGGCAGCTAAATCAGAACTTTTCAGTGGCAAGGACCATGTCACTGACAGGAGCATCCAAGATGCCTACATCCATGCGATACGTCGTGCCAAGAACTTCATCTACGTTGAGAATTAGTACTTTCTTGGGAGCTCATTTGGGTGGAAACCTGACGGCATCAAGCCAGAGGACATCGGGGCATTGCATCTAATTCCAAGAGAGCTCTCGCTGAAGATTGTGAGCAAGATCAAAGCCGGTGAACTTTTTGCGGTCTACATTGTGATCCCAATTTGGCCAGAAGGAATTCCTACAAGCGAGCAAGTCCAGGCAATGCTGGATTGGCAAAGGAGAATGAAAGGAATCGGTGCTCATAGCCTAAGAGAGGGACGTAGTGAATTAGGCAACTTAAAACCTTAAGCTATGGTCTGCATCTACTTTGCACAAAATATAAACTAAAATAAATTATCTAGATGTGCAACCATAGTTGATCTAGTGTTCCAACCCACCCAAACAAGAGTTTTGCAATCTAAACCCAATCCTAACTTGATTCTACTTTAAGAATGTAAAGGTACACGAGTTGCAAGAGTAAATTGCGGAAACGTAAAGGAGTAGGTTAGGAAAATGCAAACTCGGCGCGTCGATTTTTTCTCATGGTATTGGTGGGCTAAAGTCACCCCTAGTCCACTTTGGAGCTCCACCAAGGTACGCTCCTAGTCACCAAGTCTTTTCCGATCAAGAGCTTGGTGTAGCCACTAAGGCTCATGCCAAGTAGGTGAAGACCTTGTACCAGCAATCCTTCCAAGATCTTGCGATGATGGTTCCGGCGGTCAGCGATGAGGGCCGAGATGGAGGTGAGGTCTCTTTTTCATATGGTTGTGATGGTGGTCTAATGCTGGCTACATCGACGCTATCGGTGCATGGTCGCTTGACGATCAGAGTCATAGAAAAATCACAAATGGATTTCAAAGTATCTCAATTAAATTGATGAGGTAGGCTGCAGGATTGAACTTGAGCACCTCCTCTCGATGGATTTAAAAGTTTCTCTCCCAACAATAGGCTTCACTGAGTTTCACCTTGAGAATGTTGTCGGATTCATTCTTCTCCATATGAATCACCGACAGATTTGTTCAACCTAAGCACTCCAGTGTGATGTGTTGCTGTAATGTTTATTGATGCATGCATCAACCATAGCTACAATTTTTTGTAATTCAAAACTGACGTTTGCAAAAATCTAGTTTAAAGTTCATAAAGTTTGTATTAATTAAATTGAAAGTTTATGAAAGTCAGATACAAAGCACTTCTAAGCCAAATCGAATGTGAAAGTCTCTACGTATCCATTTGAAAGTTTATGGTAGTCAGATATAAAGTTTTTATTAATAGAATCGAAACTTCTCAAAATCTCTCTCCCGAATCCAATTGCAAGTGTTATGTTGGTTAGTCGAAAGTCCCTTCAGATTCTTCTGGAAGTTGTTGAACTCAAAGTTTATGAAGCCAGATGCAAAGTTTTTGTTTATGGAATTAGAAGGTATATGTGGCAGAACCACCTGAATTAATCCGGCTCAAGCGCGCTAACCATCACTACAAGGGAAATCAGGGCTAACTCGCACTTCAAATGGAGTAATCCACTGGTCTGTCGGGTAACCTCCCGATACAACCACGGTTTTAGCAGATCGAAACCACACATACATGTACTCACACGCAGGTGAGCCCAGAGGATACAACATTCCACAAATTTTACATCATAGGTTCATCACAAATTATTATTACAATGGAGTTCAAATTCGGAAAACAAGGCACTTCAGAGTTCAAAATATTAGAGTTCTTCAGAGTTCAAAGCAGCGGAAAAATAACGACAACTACTCGACGATAAAGGATGTCTCGATGAAGCCTGTACGAGACATCACTCGGCATTATCACCGTTGGCCGGGGGCGTATCCCATTCCACCGACCAGCCAGGAGGAAGGGTACAAGGCCAAGTCAAACTAGCAATCATATCATCGAAAGTTTCACCTGAAAATAAGCCACAAGCAAGGCTGAGTATACTAATACTCAGCAAGGCTTACCCGACTAGTGGAATATACTTAGCCGACTCCTAGACATGCAAGGCTTTTGGCTTGAGGGGTTTGTTTTGCCGAAAAGCATATATAAGTAGGTCCTTACTTTCAGATTTTAGCTCCAAGTTCTAGCTTTCTTTAACCATTCTAGGTAAGCAACTATCCAATATCATTCATGGTGAAGGAATTAATTGCATCCAACAAGATTAATCATCATCATTGTTCCTCTTCTTACTCTATGTGGTAAAAGGGTCAAGCAGTCTCAATAACCGCGAGAAACGGACGATTCGAATCGAATTTCTTAACCTTGCAAGGGAAACCTAAACACACATCACGTGGTTACTCCCAGACTCAGGCTCTGTACCCACCAAGTGTGCGCATGGAACCGAAGTTGAGATGGTGGGATGCTGTCCACTTGCCAGTCCGATTAGGTACTTAAGCTTAACGATTACCATATTCTCGGCATGTGGTTTCTAAGTTCAAAGACTTAAGCACCACTACCACACACTGCGACCTTTGCATTTTTCACTAAACAGATGGGGCCTCAATCATCAACATAAACATCGTACCGTAGCCCCGTCCGTCGACCTTATGATTGCAGCATGTAGTAAACATTCAACTCCTATATTCTCGCGAGTGACAGGAAATCACTCGACTTTTAGCGAGTCCTATTAGCATAGCATTCTATCGAACCTTACATCTAGTGTTCAGAGCATGGGTACCTAGGATCATGCAACTAAGTTTCCATTCAACTCCCACAAACTTAATGCACAAGTAAAGTAGACTAATAAGTTGCATAAGTTTAGAAAATAGGGTTCATGCTCCGGGGCTTGCCTTCTTGGGAAAAGCTAGCTTGAGGCTCGTCCGAACTTGGGCTCGGGTCTTCAAGAGCTTCAGTTAGATTTACTTGAGCTTCACGCTGCTCACTCTCGGACGCGGGCACCAGCTCGTACGTTCCGTCGGCGAGAGTCGTCGATTCTATATGAATGCACCAATATAAGTTATAGTGATGGTATAAGACGATTATTTCCTTTCACAACAAAGTGCAATCCACAAAACATCGATTTTGTTGGGAAGTTACTTAGTTAAGGTTTCTTTGGGTTGTGATATATTGGAGTATGACTTAAACTATTAAACTTCATTAAACAAAAGCGGGTTGTGATATATTGGAAACTTAATTTCCTAAGCACAACATGGATTAAACACAACTTCTGGATTAGGTAACTTCTGGTGATAAAATTTTTATTTAGAGCACATTATGCAGAGACAAAAGCACTGTAAAAATTCTAAACATTTTCACGCAGCAGAATAATTATGAAAAAGGTAAAACACAACCACTGCAAGAACCTAGTTATTTTTATACAGAACAAACCATTCGGGTACTGACACCAAAAGTTTTACAGGGGATTAATCTATCCATATGTGTGTTACTGTAAATTTTTTATATTTTACTGTGCAAGATACAAAGCATAATAAATAGGACAAGATACACCTAGTTTAATAAATATTAATTTCTACAGGATGTTTTACAGGGTTTCTGTGTATGAAACTTTTTATACAGCACGAGCTACTCTAAAGTGTGCTACAGAAAAAAGTTGAATATTTTCCAAGCAAAGAAACTAATTATTTGAATTAGTGCATTTCTCCTACCACAAAATTATACAATTAGGTTACAGGAAGGAAAAAGGTTCTAAACTTTTTCTGTGGTATTTAGGCCTCAATACAACAATTTTGAAAAAGTTTCACCACATGAATCACAACATAACAGAAGTTATAAATTAGTTTTATTACTTCATACCTTAAACAAGTTTTATTAAGAAGTTTAGCTAGAGATGGGTTCTGGCCCTAATATTTTTACACTGGCCTACAAATCAAGCAACCAATCTACTGTTAAATTTTCAGGTTTAGCCTTTGCCTACAACAGTGGGTGCAATTAAAGTCTATTAAACTTTCCACTTAATTTAGAGCAAGATTTAGCAAGAAACTGAAGAAATGCATGTAACAAAAGTTGTAGACTTTCATCTAAAGATTCCAGAACAGTTGAGTTTGTATTTTTCCGATTTTTCTAAGATTTTATACAAATTTTACAAGTTTGCTGTTTTTGAAATCAAAGTTTAAACACACGTTTACAGATATGCCCCTGAAAACTTGCGTGCAGACTCTTTGAAAGATTTCAATCGTTGCAATGTGGTCCCTAGGCGGCGCTGGCATGGCGGCCGGCCAGATTCCGGTGAGGGGGCTCGTCGGCGGCGAGGGAAAAAGGGTCGGGGAGATCCAGGGAGGTGAGAGCTACCTCGGGATGGCCTTGGTCGGGGTTGGGAGTGGCCGGAGGTGGCTCATCAGCGCGGAGCAGAGGGGCGGCGGCGGGGCGGAGCGTCGGCGACGGTGCTCCGGCGAGAAGGGGAGAGCGTGGGCTAGTCGAGGAGCTTCGCGGCGTCAAGGGGAACCCGTTTCGAAGCTTGGCTTGGACGGAGGAGCTTCGGCGTGGGCTATCCACGGAGCAGCAAGGAGCGGCGGCGGCGCGGGCGGCGCTGGCGGTGCTCCGGCGGCTCTCGGCGACGATGAGTGGGGCAGTGAGCTGCGGTGGGGTGCTGTGGTGGTGGTGGAAGACTCAGCTCTAGCAAGGGGTGGCTGGAGAGGTGACCTCCACGGTGAGCTGGGCACGACGGCAGTAATGGTGGCGGCGGCGGCGTTCCGGTGTCTGGGCGCGCGAGGGGGACTCAGTGCGGTCTTTTGTAGGCAGCAGAGAGGCGGGAGGAGGGGCGGAACTGGACTGCGAGGCGCGGGCGCGGGCGGCACGACGGAGGTGCGTTACTGGTCGCGACGGGCAGCAAACAGAGCCGACGCGACGTGCGGCGGGCGCAGGCAGGGGATTGGGTACTGAAGATTTGGCGTGTGGAGCTGGAGATCACGCGGCGCGCGGGTTGGGTGACGAGCTGCAACAGCTGTCTTGCCGGGCGGCGAGCGAGGCGACTGGCGGGACGCGGCGGAGACACGGGCACGACGCGACTTGTGAATTGGGCGCGGCGGGCGGCGAGCAGGGGCGCGCGCGTGGCGTGCGCGGACTGGGGAGGAACGCAGCGTGCGGGCGCGGCCAGGCATTGGCTTGGCGTCTCGCGCGAGGGCCACAGCGAAGCCGAGGGTCGGGCGAGTGAAAAGGTCAGGCGAAATGAAAAGGGTCGGGCGACGCGAGGGTCGGGCGAGCGGCTGCGCGTCGCAGGGTCGGGCGAGGCGGAGAAGAAGGGTCTGCAGCAAAATAGAAGAAAAGGCAGGGGCTGGTTTGCAAATCCAAGTGTTTCTCAATTTTTTGTGTTCCAACTCGAAAATCCTTCGACACGAAAGTTGTTCAAAATGAAAAGTTCTACAAGTTTCGTTTCAGGATAAAGTTTGTTTGAGTTCTAGTTTAGAAGTTATTTTAGAAACTCATTTCGTTGAAACTTCTCCTAATTATTTATGCACCGTGTTAAGCTAAAGAGGCTTATTTCATAATTTAAACACCTGAGGTGTTACAGTATATATTCAAAAGCTCTTCTAAATCAAATTGAAAGTGTTTAGTTCATCAGTTCAATGTCTAAACTAAATCCATATAAATGTTATTGAATCATAGGTTTCTTTGGAAACTGATTAAAGTTTTCGTTAAGATACACTACGTGAGAACAGGCCATTGGTAACGGGCTTAGATCGACATTGGTAACGGACTCAAGCCCGTTAACCTTATTGGGTTACAAATGACTTGCATGGGTAATGGGCAGGCATATTGCCCGTTACCAATGGCTAGAACATTTAACGGGCATTAACAACATATCCATTACTAATATAGCGTTACCAAACGCTGCATGCCTAATAAGGTTCAAAGTTATTGGTAACGGGCCCTAGAATGTTGCCCGTTACAAATAATGGAAGGATGTAACGGGCTTCTTCTACGCCCATTACCGCTAACATCATTGGTAACGGACATGGAATGTTACCCATTACAAATGTCTTATGCCCCTCTAGGTAGCGAAAACCTCGCTTTTTCCCAAGCACTGCAAAATCCAATACTAAAGCTACGTTCGTGTCTTGTGGACATTTTGGCTTTCCTGGATAATTCTAATCAATATCTGTTGCCGCACTGGACTTATAAGTCCTCAACTAGTGTTTTATAAGCAATGGAAAGTGCAGGACATACTTGGATACAAGAAAGAACCAATCACTCATCCACAAGATAATTACAACATAATTAGTCATCACCAAGGGGGTGTTAGGGTTAAGTGAAAATTTAAATGAAATACAATTAAAAGCATCGTGTTCAAGTTCGTTCTTACATATAGTTATACCATCTAGTATAAACTAATCCTGCCTTCTAACTACGACACGCCGAACCATCTTGAGCACCATCTCCATGGTAGGATCAACTGCCGCAAGTCCCAAATCCTCGCGTCTCGCCTTTCATCGGGTCAGCAAAGCTTTATCTTCAGCACAGCCATAGACGGATACATGCACTTCATTTATACGAGTCGTGCGCATCTACTCTAGTGTGCGACTCGCGACTCCCATGTGATCTGAGTAGGGCGAGGCCCAAATAAATATCAAAGTTGAAATTAATTAAAATTAATAATTTGTTTATTTTAGCATCCTTGCAGTTTTTAGTGGCGTCAAGCTTCTGGCGTCCTATGTGATAGAAGGGTGCCACAAAAGTTAAAAGGTAAGTTCTATAGGACAGCGATTCGTCCGGCGATGTTATACGGTGCTGAATGTTGGCCTATAAAAAGACGACATGTCCAACATCTGAGTGTAGTAGAGATGCGGATGTTGCGGTGGTTTTGCGGGCACACACGAAGTGTCCGGAACGAAGTTATTCGGGATAGAGTCGGGGTGGCACCAATTGAGGAGAAACTTACCCAACATGTATTGAGATGGTTTGGACATGTCCAACGGAGATCCCCTGAGGCGCCGGTGCGTGGTGGGGTTCTAAAGCAGACCGAAAATGTAAAGAGAGGTAGAGGTAGACCTAAACTGACTTGGGATGAGTCGGTGAAGAGAGACCTTAAGGAGTGGAATATCTCCAAAGAGGTAGCTTTTGATAGGAGCGTTTGGAGACTCGCCATCCACGTACCTGAAGATCCGTATCTTTGTTTTTTTTTATGGGTTTCATCTCTAGCCTACCCAACCTTGCTTGGGACAAAAGGCTATGTTGTTGTTGTTGTTTTTGTTGTAGTATCTGTGCAGTTTTTATAGAAATAACTACGGAGCTTGTGGAAAACCTAATTTTTTTTAAATAGAGTGAGCTTGTGGCATCATTTGATTTTGCCTTTTGAGTTCCTAATAATTTAAGCAACTGTACTGAAATAACATATCATTATCTTACTTGCCAAAGGAAGTATTGTACATTATAAATTATTTGAGTCTCATGCACTACACGTTATTCAACAATTGGACCAGTAAAATGGTGTTGTGATTAAATTGGTCTGCTTGGTCAGATTGGTGTAGCGATTGCGCAAAGAGGGCTAGCCTTTTTAAGCGTCACACCAAACTTTTCAGCCATATCAACCCCATTTCTTTCGACCTCAGCTGGGAGCCTCCATTTGAACTTATTTAACAGTGATGCAAGAACCAGATGCACCATCCTAGTAGCTAATGGCATCCCAGGGCAGATCCGACGTCCTTCACCAAATGGTATGAGTCCAAAGTCTCCACCTCTAAAATCAATTGTACTTTCCAAAAACCTCTCGGGCATGAACTTCTTCGGTTCGAACCAAATATCTTCATCTCGACCCATTGCCCAGACATTTATAAGAACACGAGCGCCTTTAGGAATTATGTACCCCATTATTTCTGTTGCAACCTCTGCTTGGCGTGGTAGCAACAATGGAACAGGAGGATGCAGCCGGAAAGTTTCTTTTACCACGGCTTGAAGATAGGGCAGGTGGCCTATGTCAGATTCTTCAATTGTTCTTCTGGAACCAATTACTCCGACGAGCTCGTTGCACAGTTTCGACATTGAAACAGGGTTTCTAAGCAGCTCCACCATGGCCCATTCCACTGTGCTGGAGCTTGTATCACTTCCTGCAGCAAATAAATCCTAGAATACAAATGCATTAATAAAGTGCGAAATATTTATTTTGATATGAGAAATAAACGGTATAAAATAGTTCTGATGTGATAATTATTTATTTTCAGGTGAGAAGTTGTGATCTAGAAGTCTCGTTTTGGCAATAATGAACCCAAGATGCAGTGCAGTCATAGCAGTGACTACTCATAACGTGATATACGATTCATTGTTTCACTGCAGCGATCGTGTTCGCTTAGTAGCGTTCGATACTGTAGCACTCACTCTGATCCGTTCATATACGAGAAATGAACACTCCAGCTTCTGTGCAGTCCTTCAGATTGCCTTGGAATTTTCAGGATAAACATAAGAATATAATATTTTCATTCTTAGATTCTAATAAAACTAATCTCAATGGAATGTGAGAGAAGTGTAATCACCATGACATTCCACCGGCTCGATTGCCTAGTTCATGCTAATTGTGCGATGACATTCCTCACAGGGACTGGCTAAAAAACTACGGGAACCAATCGTAAACATCTGCTCTCTATTTGGCACTGACAGTGACAGGAACATGCGCCGCACGCGATATGTATAAAATTTGTATCTTGCCAAATAAATAAAAAATTAGATATAAAATAGTGCTCTTTTTGTTTCTTCTTACCGTGAAGAACGACCGGAGCGTATCACGGTCAATCCCCGCCGTGGACAAGCCGCCCCCTCCGGTGGCGTCGAGCAACAGGTCGAGGAAATCGTTCTTCCGGGGCTTGCCGGCATCGCGCTCGCGCAGCCTCCCGTCGACCTCCACGTCGAACACCTTGTGCAGCCGTGCAAACAGCCGTGCCAGCCTCCGGCGCAGGCGCTGAGGATCGACCGCGGCGAGCGCCGGGAAGAAATCAGACAGGTTCGGTCTTCCCACCGTCTCCATGATCTCGGTCACCACCTCCTGAAACACCTTGGACCCCACGTCGTCGAGGCTCGTCAGGTCGCAGGAGAACATGGTGCGCGAGAGGAGGTTGAGGGAAGTCGTGAACGCCACGTGGCCGACGTCCACCGCTGTGCCCTCCCGTGCGAGCCGGCCGACGTGGTCCACGAGCTCCTGCACCTTCTCGCGGCGCAGACCCTGGAGCGCGTCGAGCCGGTGCGGCGCGAACAACTCGGTGGCCATGATCTTCCTGAGGGCGCGCCAGCGCGTGGAGTGCGGTAGCCAGGGCACGGAGTTCCTGGCATGGTCGTCGCCGACCGCGTCGGGCACGGACCGGCTGGCGAAGACGGCGTCGTGCTTCTGCAAGAACTCGCGAGCGACTTCCGGGGAGGAGACGACCACCGTGGTGACCGAGCCCAGGCGGAGGGACATGAGCGGGCCGTGGATCTTGGCGAGGCGGGCGAGGGAGCGGTGTGGCTGGTCGCCGAGGAGGTGGAGGCTCCCGAGCAGTGGCAGCGGGCGGGGGCCCGGCGGGAGGCCGCGGCAAGCGTGTGCAAAGAGGTCTAGGAGGAAGACGGCAAGCAGGGAGACGACAAGCCATACCAGCCACGGAAGCAGCACGGCCGCTGCCATCTGCATATTGTGCCTGAGGCTGGGTGCGCCGTTTCTTAGTGCCATCATATATAGCAAATGCTAGTCGTGTACTAGTGCTTCAAGCTGCTTGTGGTTTGAGTTACAAACTAAACCCGCACAACACTATTTTAATTAAATATTTTGACATAAACCACTCTAGACCGGTTCATATCATGTGAAAATTAAACCACAACACAACCCCAACTGAACCACGCTATAGAAATTTAGTTGCTTCGTTCCTGACGTGGAGCCCATGTCTAGATTTCTGTCATACTGAGTCATCTCCAACAAGTTTCAGACAATTTCGATAAAATTTTATAGTGTCAATGCGAGGTTATTTTCAAGGTCCAGCTCTTGACGTGGGGTCCATGTGCAGTTCTAGCCACACCATTTTGCAGTGTCAGTCATACTGAGTCATCTCCAGCAAATTTCAATCAATTCAAAATAAAAATTTATAGTGTGAACGTGAGATTTTATTTTCACGGTCTGACACTTGACGTGGGGCCCATGTGTAGCTCCAATCACACTGCTTTGCACAGAGTAGCTGTCAGTCATACTGAGTAATCTCCAACAAATTTCAGCCAATTTGATAAAATTTTATGGTGTGAACGCGATGATTTATTTTCAGGGTCCGGCTCTTGATGTGGGTCCATATGTGGGTGTAGCTATACTATTTTGCACAGAGTAGCCGTCAGTCATACTGAGTTATCTCCAATAAATTTCAGTCGATTTCGAAAAAATTTATGGTGCGAAACGCGAGGATACTTATACATAGTTATTTAGACTTGAATTCCTCTTGCTGTCAGGCAAAATATTTGTGGAAAGTGTAATCTCTATGCTGCTAGTGATTTAAAAAATTACAAAAATAGAGAAGTTGGCACCCTCTACACAATGTTCAGTAAGATGAGCACCTTAGATCTTAGCGTATCGCGTGTCCACGGCGGAGCTTGATCGTGATATGCTCCGGTCGTTCTTCACGGTAAGAAGAAATAAAAAGAGCATTAGTTTTATATCTAATTTTTTATTTATTTGGCAAGATACAAATTTTATACGTATCGCGTGCGGCGCGTGTTCCTGTCACTGTCACTGTCAAATAGATGCAGGTGCTTATACGATTGGTTCCCCTACTTTCGTATTGAATCTAGTGGTGTAAATTGACACCTCCAACCCTTTTTAGTTTAAAATTTTGTACTACTTCTCTAAAATAGAATCTCAAGTTAAAAAATAGCATAAATATTTGAACTAAAGAGGGTTGGAGGTGCACCTAAGGGTCACCAATTTACACCTCTACTGGAACCTCAAGAATAAAAATATTATATTCTTAAATTTATCCTTCCAAGGTAATATTTTTTTTAAAAAAAAGTAAGCCATCTCTCGAAACCAAGGAAACAGAAGATCTCTTATAATATATTTATTGGGTATGGTTTAACAAAGATTAGCGCTGACAGTACTATATAAGTTATTAAGTTATTAGCAGAGGACCATCTTGGATTCTTGCATCAAGATAATATATCCTAATAAAAAATAATAGAATAGTTTCAAGTTGCCGAAAATTATTTCAAATATCCACGAGCATACGCTCTTGTAATTTTAAATGCTTGGGTGCGATTACGAATTGTGCAATAGTGTAGTTTAATAAATATTCAAAATAATTCGAGTTGCCTCAAAGCTGCTACATGCCGCGGATCCGGTGAAGCACATGCAGGCTTCCGTCGGACGCAGATCCGGTGCAGCTGATTCTGAAGGACTGCACAGAAGCTGGAGTGTTCATTTCTCGTATATGAACGGATCAGAGTGAGTGCTACAGTATCGAACGCTACTAAGCGAACACGATCGCTGCAGTGAAACAATGAATCGTATATCACGTTATGAGTAGTCACTGCTATGACTGCACTGCATCTTGGGTTCATTATTGCCAAAACGAGACTTCTAGATCACAACTTCTCACCTGAAAATAAATAATTATCACATCAGAACTATTTTATACAGTTTATTTCTCATATCAAAATAAATATTTCGCACTTTATTAATGCATTTGTATTCTAGGATTTATTTGCTGCAGGAAGTGATACAAGCTCCAGCACAGTGGAATGGGCCATGGTGGAGCTGCTTAGAAACCCTGTTTCAATGTCGAAACTGTGCAACGAGCTCGTCGGAGTAATTGGTTCCAGAAGAACAATTGAAGAATCTGACATAGGCCACCTGCCCTATCTTCAAGCCGTGGTAAAAGAAACTTTCCGGCTGCATCCTCCTGTTCCATTGTTGCTACCACGCCAAGCAGAGGTTGCAACAGAAATAATGGGGTACATAATTCCTAAAGGCGCTCGTGTTCTTATAAATGTCTGGGGAATGGGTCGAGATGAAGATATTTGGTTCGAACCGAAGAAGTTCATGCCCGAGAGGTTTTTGGAAAGTACAATTGATTTTAGAGGTGGAGACTTTGGACTCATACCATTTGGTGAAGGACGTCGGATCTGCCCTGGGATGCCATTAGCTACTAGGATGGTGCATCTGGTTCTTGCATCACTGTTAAATAAGTTCAAATGGAGGCTCCCAGCTGAGGTCGAAAGAAATGGGGTTGATATGGCTGAAAAGTTTGGTGTGACGCTTAAAAAGGCTAGCCCTCTTTGCGCAATCGCTACACCAATCTGACCAAGCAGACCAGTTTAATCACAACACCATTTTACTGGTCCAATTGTTGAATAACGTGTAGTGCATGAGACTCAAATAATTTATAATGTACAATACTTCCTTTGGCAAGTAAGATAATGATATGTTATTTCAGTACAGTTGCTTAAATTATTAGGAACTCAAAAGGCAAAATCAAATGATGCCACAAGCTCACTCTATTTAAAAAAAATTAGGTTTTCCACAAGCTCCGTAGTTATTTCTATAAAAACTGCACGGATGCTAAAATAAACAAATTATTAATTTTAATTAATTTCAACTTTGATATTTATTTGGGGCTCGCCCTACTCAGATCACATGGGGGCCGCGAGTCGCACACTAGAGTAGATGCGCACGACTCGTATAAATGAAGCGCATGTATCCGTCTATGGCTGTGCTGAAGATAAAGCTTTGCTGACCCGATGAAAGGCGAGACGCGAGGATTTGGGACTTGCGGCAGTTGATCGTACCATGGAGATGGTGCTCAAGATGGTTCGGCATGTCGTAGTTAGAAGGCAGGATTAGTTTATACTAGATGGTATAACTATATGTACGAACGAACTTGAACACGATGCTTTTAATTGTATTTCATTTAAATTTCACTTAACCCTGACACCCCCTTGGTGATGACTAATTATGTTGTAATTATCTTGTGGATGAGTGATTGGTTCTTTCTTGTATCCAAGTATGTCCTGCACTTTCCATTGCTTATAAAACACTAGTTGATGACTTATAAGTCCAGTGCGGCAACAGATATTGATTAGAATTATCCAGGAAAGCCAAAATGTCCACAAGACACGAACTTAGCTTTAGTATTGGATTTTGCGGTGCTTGGGAAAAAGCGAGGTTTTCGCTACCTAGGGGGGCATAAGACATTTGTAATGGGCAACATTCCATGTCCGCTTCGCTACCTAGGGGGGCATAAGACATTTGTAATGGGCAACATTCCATGTCCGTTACCAATGACGTTAGCGGTAATGGGCGTAGATGAAGCCAATGATGCAAAAAACTGGTGATCAGCCTTAAACGTCGGCACACGCGAGGACCTAGGAGATTCTGATTCGCTCCAATATAGAGTCCAACCCAGGTGCACGGTGGTGCAGGGCGTGCCAGTCAATTTAACATACAATTGACAAGGGACATGAAAAGCGTTAAATTCCCGGAACGTATCGGCTAGGATTCCGAATCGTTCCGCCAAGGTCATCAGCCAAGAGTCCGATACAGCAATAGATCAATCGGCCTAAGCTCTGGCCGATTGTACAAATAAGACAACGTCAAATGGATTGGCGAGGCCTTGGTAGACAACACCTAGATCCGAACCCGATCGGCCTAACGACGTGCAACAGGCAAGTTGTGCGTTGGCCGATGGTATTTAGATCTAGGCTGAATAAATTGTGGTAAAAACTAAATAAAAACAAGATTAAATGAATTTAACCCTATAAAATCTAGAAAATACCGATAACTGGTGATAACAGCAATAAACAAGCTAGACTAAGCAGATTAATCTAACAAGAACAAGAAGATATCGATAAATTGGTAAACAGACCAGACCGAGATCCAATCTGCCTCGTTCGACACGGAACTTACCAACAAGCCAGAGATCGAAGTCGATGCAGCCCTACGTGCAGGAAAGAACTCGTAAAAGAAAAATCTACTGCAACTAAGGCGAAGCCGCTGACAAGAGAAAAAGTGAAAAAAGGGCTTGTGTATTGATCATTGGATGTCTTTGGTACGTGCCCGAGGGCAGCTATTTATAGTCTATGCTACAAACCCTAGTCGATTATGACTTACAAATTACTTGACGATAAAGAAATAAACTTTCCTAAATGAAAATCTACGAGATAACTTGCTGACATAGCTCCGTCAGCTCTTTCCATGGCCCCATCGGCTCGGACGCTTTTTCTGGCCCAAAAGTCCAATATGCTCCATTCCTTGCTTCTGATCCAGCGTCGGCCCATCCATCATCGGCCGCTTGCCCAACGGATTAACATGTGTCAAAAAACGGTATCAACACATGCCCCACAGCTTCGGGGTAAAATATAAATTTTGCTCTGAAGCTCCTCCCCGTGAACTTCGATTCCATGCGGCCGATTCCTCGCGTCCCGTGTCAATGGTGAGTACAAATACTCCTTTTTGCCCTTGGTTTCAACTCGTTCTCACCACTAATCTGCACCGAGACTATTCAACTTCCGTCTATTCTCCTATAAAATATTTTCAATTGACTTTCTTGACCTGAGACGCTCCATCTTCTCTGAGCTGACCCGTCTCCTCCACTCGAACCATAAATAGCACCCATCGGCATAGCCAACTCACAAGATTCCATCGGCTTCATCTCCCCTGCTTTAGCCTAAAAAACCCTAGCCTTCATCTTATCGACAATGGCCGGAAACAAGTGTGCAGGCGAAAGTCCCTCTGATCAACCTCCAACTCTCCGCCATCGCACGTAATGAATCTATTGTTCTTGTGCCTTCCTGTAGCTCGGTCAGATCGAATCTACTTCTGTTTTCCTTTTAGAGACGATGGAGCTTCCAGCGCGCCACCCCGTTCTCCTCCCTCTTCGCTGTCGAATCCTTTCGACGATCTTGATGAAGGAACCCGCAATCTCATCCGGGATCTCCTCTGAGAAAAGGATGAGGCGCGTAGCAACTATGCAGAAGAGACCAAGAAGACCAGCCGATTGGAAGCCCAATGGGCAGTTGCTGAAGACATGGCACTAACAGCACGCGCGCAACTCGTTACTGCCGATTCCAGGATAGCAGGTTAGCTTTTCGCCCATAACCCTTTTCTTGAGAAAGGTTGATCTTCCCCTTATCTCTGTTTGTATCTCTTCCCCAGCTCTGGAATCGCAGATTCAGGCCCTCCTTGGTGCAGCGGGCACCGCCACAGAAGCGGTGAATGCTCGGGGTGACACTGTCGTTGCCCGCCTGTAGGACGTCCCCAACCGTGTACATGAGGTCGCTTGTCATAGAGTCCATCACGGCGCCACTATCGCTCTCGCCATGGTGCAGACCCTGTCTGGGAACAACCTCTGGACACTGCACTCAATCTTTCCAGAAGGCAGGGGCACGAGAAGAATTCAAAGAACTTGTCGATGATCTCAGCGTTGTTGCTTCTGCCATCAGTGAGGATGTTAGTCTAGGCGCTGTAATTAGCAATGTCTTCGCCGATGAATAAATCAGTAGTAGCAATTAGTCAATGTAACAGCCTGATCTACAGATCGGCCTTTGTAAACATATTTCCAACTGAATGGATCGGCCTTCCCCATATTTGTATCTAACTTCCCAACAAGCTTGGATTCTCTTCCTCGTTGATTTGCAATTAACTGAACTTGATTGACCACCGCCTTCACTCGATCAAAAAGAATCTTCAGCTGACTGAATAAATATGACTTTGAAAGAAGGAATCTTAAGCCTCTTATAATTATCAACTGGCCAAAAAGAATACGTAACTGAAACCCAAATCATTTTACCTGGCAACAAAATCATCTCTCCTGATTCTGAAATCATAATGCGATCCCGAGCTCCAATAACTAGCTTTCCAATTCACGGTGTCCAGTGCAAGATCAAACATAACTTTCGAGAAAGGACACACCAAAGTCGATCGGCCATGACAATCATGACAATCACCAGACACAACTGCAATATAATCCCAATATGATTCCAATCCTCTCAGACATAGTTTAACCAATCACTAGATCAAGATCAAATAATTTGATCAAAGAAAAGTCTTATTGTGGGTGTTTTTTGCACTAAAGGTGATACATATCATATCGGCCATTTGAGCCTGGTCATTTATCGCTACTGTTGGTATTTCTTAACGTTCTTAGATAAGATCCGCAAGTGCACGGAAGATACCGTTGTAGCACCTCACCCGAAGAGTATTCGGGGTATCATATTTTCTCAGGGAATGGAGGTGTAACAGTCTTCTAACTAGTTTAACCCTTGGATATGAAAGAGATAGAACGGCCTGGGTAGTGTGGCTTGTCTAATCACAAAACAAGAATAAACTTGCCAAGAGCTTACCAATAAACGAACCCGGATACTTACTCAAACGAATCATATCCGTCGAGGTAAAAAGTCAGAGAGATGCCGACAAGTTCGGCTCTTCTCCTCCACTTCTTCCTCACACACTCCCTATCCTAATGATA
Organism: Panicum miliaceum; assembly: GCA_032594955.1. Lineage (NCBI taxonomy): Eukaryota > Viridiplantae > Streptophyta > Magnoliopsida > Poales > Poaceae > Panicum > Panicum miliaceum. Next base: position 17,048,633 of record CM064062.1, read on the forward strand.
CAAGTAGGTGGAGTCCCTCTACTTCTTCTCTTCTCCAAATGGTGTGTGTTATGAGGGGTGAGGGGAGCTCCTTTTATAGTGTGTGAGGAGGTCAGTTCCCGCCAAATTAAATATGGAAACCTTATCATCTGAGATCAGGAGGAGTAGCAGCTACGTTTCCCTGAAATGCACCTGGACCTGTTGCAGTCCAGGTTCGGCCGACCCTAGGGGTCGGCCCAGGTGACGCCTCCCTGGGTCTGCCTTCCCCTGAGCATCTGTCATGTTGGCCCATTCTTATTCCTTAGGTGCTTTTCACTTTGCGCGCCCGTTTTCTCTGTCAGGTGGGCCCTTGTTGTAAGTGTGACACAGGTTGGATCTTTTGTGCATTCTTTGTGTGTCTCATGTGTGTTTTCTTTGTATTTGTGTACGTGTTCCTGCATAGCACAATTCACCAAACCTTCTGGAAATGGTTAGAATAAATCCCTTTGGCTACATTTGGTAAATGTTTTGATGGAGGAATTGATGCTATAGTTGACAGGTGATTTCAGACTTAATCACCATCAACAATACCCTCACACTTAGCCCTTTGCTCGTCCTCGAGTAAAGGTTTGAGGACTAAGGTGGTTGAAACTCCTTGAATGAAACCTGCATACAAATTATTCCAAGCTTTTCTCCAAACCTTGTGATTCTTTTGAGTGGCTACCATGCTTCCTTGGGTGTTTGAAGAATGGAATGATATAGACTTCAGGTTCCTTGCCCTTCCTGCTTTAAAAACATGGGTTTTTGGTTTTTGAAAAGAAAATAGCTTTGCTCCTCAAATTATTCTCTCGAATCACTCTTTGTTATTTTCTGGATCCTCACCAAGATAAAGTTGTTGCCTTCTTTTCTGAAATCTAGGCTTTTTGTGGAGTTTAGGGTAAGGGAAAAGAGGCATGCTTATCTTGCTTGTATTGCTAAGTCAAATACAAGATCCAAGAAGAAAAAAAATATGCAGTCTGATAAAGAGTGTGCAAGTCTGTGAGAATTTTGTAAATGCTCCTTTTTATTTGGCTCTTTCTCTCTTTGAATTAATGGGCTATTTCTCTTTTTCTTTGACATGCCTTGTGGGCATGTGGCATACCTTCTTTGGGTATGCATCTTTTTCTTTCTTTCTCTCTTTTTTTTTGACAAGCCTTGTGAGCATGTGGCATACCTTCTTTGGGTATGCATCTTTTTGTTTTCTTTTTGTATAGCCCATCCTTCATCTTTGAAGAGAGTTATTTCATTTGGAGCTTTTTTATTGGATGGCATGTTTTGCGCAATCTCCAGTGTAGAGATTGGCGTATGTATGTGGCGTGTTTGTGATCTTGATCATGAGAGCATAATGAATTTCTAACAAGGGTCAAAGAATTTAACAAAGCTCAAAGCAAAGTTAAGCTACAAATAAGGTTTTTCATGAAGATCTGACTTTGGCCTTGGTAGGAATTCATTTTAATTTGAGGAGACAAGACATTTTGTTTTTGATTTTGTAAAAGAAATCTCAAGTGCTTTTGCAAGAAAGCACAAGGTCCCATTCATCATGATCATATCACATTAATCAAATACCTAGAAAGCATCTGTTCCCTATGAAGATATGGATCACAAGATTGAGAAGAAATTGCGTGGAATAAAGAGTATGCGAGTTTTGCTCATGGAAGCGCATGGAGTGTGAAGCTTAATTTTAATTTGTTCTTATCAAGATCAGAATTGAATCTTCACAGAAGTCAATCATAAATGTGAGTGTGGAGTGCAAACCGTCCGGGCAGAAAAGGGTGGGGCCAGGTGGGCCACTCCTGGGGTCGGGCGACCCTGGGGGTCGGCCGACCCAATAGTGGGCCCTCTGGTCCTCCCCTCACGCGTGCAGGATGTCTCGGCCTTGTGTTGCTGTTTAGGAGCGTGTTGCTCCCCCACACTTGTTTCTGTTCCTGTGAACTTATTTAAACATGTGGAAACAAAACATGACTCTACCGGTTTTAAAACCGGGGAGTCGAATCTTTATTTAATTCAAAATGGGGCACATTACAAATGATGAAGAGAACTTCTGAAAACAGAATAGGAAAGGGAAATGTGTAATGTGCCTAAAGGTAAATGTGAAGGGAGATGTGCAAACCGTTAGTTGCCCTTCCTGTTGACGCCGGATTTTGACACGTGTTGAATCGGCGTCAGGAGGAGAAGATTGGCCGATGCAGCAGATCTGAAAGCTACAGTAAGGAATCGGCCGATTGAGGTAACAGTTGAAAATCGGCCGATTGGTGGCGCAGCCTATGCCAACAGGATGGGATTATTCCAGAAGATCCTGGTCGAAAATTGGTCAACAGAGCGACGCCAGGTTGGTCACGGAGCAATTGAAGGGAATCCTGATTAGATCAGGGAACGGCGGCAGAAAGATTCTGCGGGAGTCCGTTTCCTTTAAAAGTTCTTATAGATATAGTAGTTTTCCTGTTTTAAATAAGGTTGTAACAAGTCGTAATCGACCAGGAGTCCTAGTTTCAGGGTATAAATAGGAGTCGCTAGGGCTTTGCGAAAATCAATACATCAATCAACAAAACACTTCTACTTTTTACTAGTACTTTACTTTCAAGTCGGCGACTTCGCCAATACCTTTTCTTCTTTCACGAGTTCGTACGGATTGGCAGGGCTGCATCAACGTGATCTCCGGCCAATTGGTAGGTTCCGCTTACCGAATAATATCCGAGCTTTAACTACGGGCGCATCGCTGTGGTTTCGTTTGGATTTATTCACCAGTTATCGATATTTACTAGAATCGCAAGTTTTACCTGTTATTCTAGTATTATCACCAGTTATCCAGCTTGAGATCAGAGTAATCGGCTTCGTCATTGTTCTCCTTCGATTCATCATCATACAGCCGATTAGATCTATTTCAAGTGCTGCTTCTCTAGTAATTGTTTAGATCGCTCCAGCAGTCTTCTTTACAATTACTATACGATCATCGGCTGATCCATAGCCGATCATCTATACAGCAAATCGGCCGATTCGCCGCCGACGCGCTCCTCAGGACAGATCGGAACCCCAGCCGATCGACGCGCCTGGAATTTAATACTTTATTTCCTTGTCAATCAACAGGTCAGATTGACTGGCACGCCGCGCGAACTGCACCAGGGCGATAACCCGAATAGGAGCTAAGCAGATTCTCCCGGGTCGTGTGTCCGACGCTGAAGACCCATCGGCCGATTCCTATCCGGGCGATTTTAGCGCCAACATACTTTTGGCACGCCTGGTGGGACCATCCAAGATCTGATATGTCGAACAACGCAGAAATCTCTGACAGCAACATCATTGGGGTCACAGAAGCTGATCTCAAGGACGACCAGAGGGAGGAATTGGCCAAACATCTGGAAGATTACAAGAGGATGTACCTCCAGTCATTCAGTCGTACCAGAAGCGGGGAGGCAGTCAAGAAGGCTCCTATCCTAGCGCCTCGCCACATCACCATTGCTGAGGACTCGGGCAAGATGTCAGAGATGATTCAATAGTCCGTGTATCAGGCATTCATTGACCAATCCTCGGTGATGAGCAACACGGTGTATAACGCCGTCGTCAACTCTCTGGCCAGCGGAGCCGTCCAAGGCTATCAGAGACCGGCATATGCCCCTCCAACTACTCTGCCAGCCAGAAGCCTACCATACACATCCCAATCGGCTCCTCAGCCGATATTGACGCAACGCGAGGGATACAGCTCTCCACCACCTCCGGCGTCTCCAAGATACAGCGGTGCACCATGTCTCCCGTCGCTAGTGCCGCTTCAACCCGTTCAGATGGCTTCTGTGCAAACACTACCTACGAGCTCAGTGCCTTGGGGGGCGTCAGCCACGGCGTATTTCCCCGAGCCAGCGAACGGGCATGGCACTTATCCGTTTCAGGTGCCATACCAATCGGCCGCCCGGCCGACGGTCTCCCAGTACCAGCCGATTTTACCAGAAATCAGCAGGGGGGCAAGCACTGTGGAAGCATTCAGAGGCACGGCGCCAGCAGTGACGTACGAAGGGGGTGCGGACTCGTTTCGCCATCAACCATCGGCCGCTCAGCAAAATTCGCCGATTCATCACCCGGCCATACCAGCCCTTCAGCATATGCCCGCGCCGCGAACATTTGTTCATCAGCAGCAGGTGGACTGGACGGCAAGAATAGCAGAAGTAATCCAGGATCAGTTTGGACTGAAGCCGAAAGTTCAGACTTATACTTACAAGACGCCGTATCCACCGGCCTATGACTCGTTGCCATTCCCACACCGCTACAAAGTTCCTGATTTCACCAAGTTCTCAGGGACGGACGACACATCCACGGTGGCGCACATCAACAGATTCATCATCCAGTGTGGAGAAGCTGCCACGCAAGATGCTATGAGGGTGCGTTTATTTTCATCATCTCTGTCCGGATCGGCCTTCCAGTGGTTCACCACTTTACCGCCAAATTCTATCGTCACTTGGGCCGATCTGGAGAAACAATTCCACAAGTACTTCTATGCAGGAGTACACGAGATGAAGATCTCAGATTTGACCAGCCTCAGGCAGAGGAGCGATGAACCAGTGACAGGGTATATACAGAGGTTCAGAGAAATCAAGAACAAATGCTACAGTCTGGCTCTGACCGATGCACAGTTGGCCGATATTGCTTTCCAAGGCCTCTTACCACAAATCAAAGAGAGATATGCTGCCCAAGAATTTGAAAGCCTGAGTCAAATCGTCCACCGATTGTCAAGCCAGGAGGTCCGACCGTTTGAACAGCGGAGGAGCTTCCAGAAGAAGGTAGCATACTTGGAGGGATCTGAATCCGATGCGGAGGAAGAAATTGGCCTGGCGGAATGGGTAAAAGGGAAAAAACCGATATCCTGCCCCTTTGGCAAGAAGAAGCCAGAGACATTCGGCTTTGACACGTCAAAGGCCGATAAAATTTTTGATCTACTGCTTCAGGAGGGGCAGATTAAGCTGTCTCAACATCACACCATCCCTACGGCCGATCAACTTAAGAAGATGAAATACTGCAAGTGGCACAACGCTACTTCTCATGACACAAATGAGTGTAAAGTCTTCCGCCAGCAGATACAATCGGCCATCGAGCAGGGGTGGCTTAAGTTCGAAACTCCAAACAAATCGGCAATGCCGATGAAGATAGATCAGCATCCCTTCCCGACCAGCACGGTTAACGCTGAAGGAACCTCAAGTCAAACCATGGTGCTGACGTCAGAATCGGCGAGAAGAGGCGGCGCTGTCGACCCCAGGAGGCAGATTGTGACAACCTTGGTAAAATTACATTTCTAAAATCAATGTCATTAGCCTAACCCTATGCTTAACCAACTAATAAAAGGGTGAAAAGAATTAGAACGAATTAAGTTGAAATTCAAATTGAATTCGGGCACATTTGGATACTTTTGAATTTTTAAATTAACTTTCAAACCATAAGCCAAATGAGATGTTGCCTGAAACCAAACTTGTAGAACTTTTTATTCTGAACAACTTTCATGTTCAAAAGTTTTTGAAATTCAAATTAGAAAGAGGAGAAAATGCCCTGTTTGCACCCAGCCCCCTGAAATTTTTCAAATTCTTGCAATCAGGCCCCTCGCTCCCTCCCTCTCTCTCCCCTCCCCGCCCGACCGCCGCGCGCCAGGTGGCCGGCGACGCCTGACCGGCGCGAGGCGCCAGGCCAGTGGCCGCCGCGCCACTCCCCCACGCCCGGCTTTGCCCCCCTCCCCACGCCGCGCTGCCCAGTGAGCGTCCGCGCGTGCGCAAACCGTGCCGCGCCCAGCCTCGCCGCCCGCCGCGCCCAACCGCCGCACCCCGCCGTGCCACCCCGGCTCCCGCGCCCCGCCCGTCGTTGCGCCTGCCCTCCGCCCGAGCCGCTGCAGCAGCTGCTTCCCCACTCCGCGCGCCGCGCTATCTCCTCTCTGCCACGCCAAATCCCGGCCGCCCAGTCGCCCGCGCCCGCTCGCCGCACGTCGCGCCGGCGCCCTGCTGCCGCCCGTCGTGGCCAGTGCGCACCGTGCCGTGCCTCCGCCCCGCACGATGCCCAGGCGCCTCCACACCCCCTCTGCCCCTATAAAAGCCCCGCCCCAGCCGCCCGCGCGAGCCCAGCAGCCAGAACGCCTCGCCGCCGCCATTGCCGCCGCCGAGCGCCGCCCGCCCGTGGACAGCCCTCCACCGCCGCCCACCGCCCAAATTGAGCCTCCAGCCACCACTACATCACCCCACTGAAGCTCGTCGACCCACCCAACGCCGCCCAGGACCACCGGAGCGCCATCGCCCGCACTGTCACCGCCGCCGCCGCCCCTGCTCGCCGTGGGCAGCTCGACCCCGACCTCCTCCGTCCAAGCCAAGCCCCTGAGCAGCTTCCCCACGCGCCACTGAAGCTCGCTGACTGGACCAGGCCGCCCCAAGCCCGCCGGAGCACCGCCGTCGACGCGCGCCACCGCCGCCGCCGCCTCTGCTCCAACGCCGGCGAGCTATTCTCGGCCGTCCCCCACCTGAACAACACCCCCACGAGGTAGCCCTCGCACCCCTGAACCTTCCCCGACCCTCACCCCTCGCCGCCGGCGAGCCCCTCGCCGGAATTTCGGCCGGCCGCCGTACCTGAGCCGCCCGAGGACCCAATTGCAAGAATTTAAATCTTTAGAAGGGTCTGCGCGTAAGATTCAAGGACCCAGTTGTAAAAGAAAGTTTCAAATCTAGATTCAAATTCAGTGAAATTGTAAAATTCGTATAAAATCATAGAAAATTCAGAAAAATGCAAACTCAACTGTTCTGGAATCCATGGAATAAACTCTACAACTTTTGTTACAAAAATGTTCTTAGATTCTCCACATATTTTGCTCTACCTTAAATGGAAGCTTTAATGATCTTATTTTGTACCTACTGTTGTAGATCAATGCTGACCCTAAAAGTTGGACAGTGAGTTAGTTGCTTGACTTTTAGGACTGTGTAAAAAGATCAGGCCCAAATTCCATCTCTAGCTGCACTATTTATTAAACTTAGTTTCATATCATGATTAGGTAGATATATTTTATCCCTGCAGTTAGGTTATGAATCACCTAATGAAACTTTTTCTGTGCTGGTGTTATGGTACCTAGATGCCAAAGAAAAATTGGAAGACTGTATATCTCAAAGGAACCTAATTATTTGATTTATGTGCTAATAACATACATTAAATCAAGAAAATAGTATCTTAGCTTGGAAAATTCTCAAATGTTTACTAGAAGATACACTGTGGTAGGGGTTGCTGTGTAAAAAGTTTCATGGACAAAAACACTGTGTAGGGTCCTGTAAAAATAAATCCTTAAATAACCTAGGTGTGTAATGTCATATTTTCTATGCTATGAAAACTGCATAATAAATCCTACAAAAATTACAGTAGCTCCTGCGTGCTTAAATGAAAGCTCTGTAAAAATCTTAGACTCAGTTGTTGCACCAATTGTCCTGTACAAAAAGAACAAAAGTCTAACAGCAACTATGTAATATATTTTTCATAATTAATCTGTTACATAAAATTGTCTGAAAATTTTACAGTAAGCACATCTTTCCCCGATGTTCCTAAATCCAAAATTTCATGACCAGAAACTATCCACTGTAGTAATTACACTTAAATCATGTCGATTACCATTATCACGACTTAAACTTGTGCATTCATGTAGAATCGACGACTCTCGCCGACGGAACTTACGAGCTGGTGCCCGCGTCCGAGAGTGAGCAGCGTGAAGCTCAAGTGAATCTAACTGAAGCTCTTGAAGACCCGAGCCCAAGTTCGGAAGAGCCCCAAGCTAACCGCGAAGGCAAGCCCCAGAGCATAACCCATTTCTTTCCTAAATTATGCAACTCATTACTCTTGGCTGGTGCATTAAGTTATAGGAGTTGAATGAAAACTTAGTTGCATGATGTTAGGAACCCATGCTTGAAAACTAGACGTAAGGATCGATAGAATGTTGTGCTAATAGGACTCCGGTAAAAGCCGAGTGATTTCCTGTCACTCGCGAGAAAATAGGAGTTGAATGTTTACTACACGCTGCAATCATAAGGACGCGGACGGGCTATGGAACGATGGTTACGATTGAGGCCCGTCTGTCTAGTGAAAAATGCTAAGGCCGCAGTGTGTGGTAGTGATGGTTAAGTCTTTGAACGTACTAAACACATGCCGAGATTATGGGAATCGGTAAGCTTAAGTACCTGATTGGCTTGGCAAGGGGACGGCATCCTACCCTTTGAACTTCGGTCCCATGTGCATATGGCGAGTGCAGAGAGTGGTCACGACCCGGCGCCGAACCGTGGCGTGGGGCTCTTGTACTCTCGGAGGGTAGCCCCGATCCACGACCCGGAAAGAAAGGGGAAAAGTTGCACGTGTGACTCTAGGGAGTAACCACGTGACGTGTGTTTGGGTTTCCCTTGCAAGGTTAAGAAATTCGATTCGAATCGTCCGTTTCTCACGGCCATTGAGACTGCTTAACCATTTTTACCCACAGAGTAAGAAGAGGAACAATGAGGATGAATGAACTGGTTGGTTGAAAATTTAATGCTTCACCATGTATGCTTTTGGATAGCTGCTTATCTAGAATGGTTAATGAAACTAGAATCTTGAGCTAAAAGTTGAAAGTAAGGACCCACATGTAGATGCTTTTCGGCAAAACAAACCCCTGAGCCAAAAGCCTTGCATATCTAGAGTCGGTGGAGTAGATTCCACTACTCGGGTAAGTCTTGCTGAGTATTAGTATACTCAGCCTTGCTTGTGGCTCGTTTTCAGGTGAGACCTTCGAAGATATGATTGCTAGCTTGACTTGGCCCTGCACTCTTCCCCCTGGTTGGTCGGTGTAATGGGATACGCCCCCGTCCAACGGAGATAATGCCGAGTGATGTCTCGTACGGGCTTCATCGAGACATCCTTATCGTCGAGTAGCTTTCATTGTTTTATTTTTCCGCTGCAACTCTGAAGAACTTCTTAGTATGATCATTGAAGTAATTGGTTTCTAAACTCAAAACTCGGGCTGTAATATTTACTTATGCTAATGATGTAATATTTGCTGGAATGTGGTATTCTCTGGGCTCATCGTCGCATGAGCGTTTGTATGTATGGCATTCGATCCGCTCTACCATGGTTGTATTGGGAGGTTTTACCCGACAGACCAGTGGATTACTCTGTTTGAAGTGTAAGGTTAACCGAGATTGCCTTACTGGTGATGGTTAATACACTTGAGCCGGATTAATTCAGGTGGTTCTGCCACAGCTGGTATCAGAGCCGTAGCTGGTGCCATAGCTTGTAACAGCTGGCGCCAGAGCCAAAATACATACGCCAGAGAATGCTACAAGCCTTAAAAACTCGACTTACTAAAACTTGACTAGAAGGATGTGTTGCGAAATACGTTGGTACGTTAAGGATGGTGCCTAGTTCGTAAAGCCCTAAGGGATTATGGGAAAGTTACTAGGTGGCTATCTGACTTATGAAATATTATCAACTGACTTCCAGCACATTACTTTCTGTCAAAACTTACTTTCATGCACAACCGACCTTAATTTCTGTAATGACGCACTCATCGCTAAGGTAAGAAGGTAAGAATCCTCAGCCAACTGAGAGAGCTTGGCCTTCCTGTCGGTGATGCGAACCGAACGCTGCCCTCAAGCAGTGGCTTACTTGAGGTGCTGCCAATATGCCAACTGTTAGTTGGATATATTGGGAGTAGAAGGTTTGGCGCAGGGTATGGCGATCGCTGTTCATACCCCCGTCTCATGACGGTACCCCCGTGAATACGCTATCTCGATAGCGTATGTTAACGTCGTCTGTACAGCGGAAATTGTACAGATATCGTTTCTATAAGTAAACGGTAATGAATACGGACGCTTTCATGAGTGCTGGCATGAAAGGTTCATGAAATATATATGCTTTGTCAATCTTCTGCAGGTACACTAACCGCGATTACGATAAGTTAAGGAACGGTTAGAGAAACTCGACTAGCTATTATAGTGAGAGCCGTATCATGTATGCCACCGAAACTATCTTCGTAAGACCAAAAGTATTTGGCAGTTATTTTATTTTATGAGGACGAATAGGACGTGCATGCATCATGACCACATATATCTAAAATCTAAATGCGTTGCATGAGAGTGGTAAGGTTCTTGCGTATCTAAGCGTGGATTGCAAAAGGACTATCTAGCGAATCTGTCCCAAATCTGCCATGACCGAAAAGAGAGATTTATTGATCAAATTAAATGACCTTTTCTGGTAAAGTTCATGTTGAAATAATTGTTCCAAATTTTGTGTTCTATCCTCTGTTCAAAAATCCAAAATTCTGAACTTATGGGTAATAGCAAACAACAGAAACTATGGGATGTCAGATTTCTGTCCAGAATGAGCACTTCTGCCCCTTAAATTTTTAGGCCCCCTTCCTGCGGTTTTCTACCAAAGAGTACAACACAAAACTTGTCCCAAATTTACCCAGGTAGCTGCTGTTAAAATTTGGTAAATTTTTGCTGGGTAGATTTTCCCTGGTTCACGAAACTCTAGCCCTCTGTTCACTGAAAATTCTGGGTAGACAGTAAGGTAAAACCTGAAAAGAAAGACCATCTTAGAGACCTATCTAGCTCTGGAGTTGACTAGCAAAGTTGTTCACAAATACCTTAGGAGTGATCTGGTGAAATTTGGGAATTTTTGGATGAGAAATGTGGAAGTTATGGTTATTTTTGCACACTATACAGAATCTGTCCTTGTGCTGTTCACAGTTTTTCGCTATCTCACTCCATTTGATCTTTTGTTCAGATGGCCGAGCCTGTTGCTATGATGGTGGATGAGGATGGACGCGTCCACTCGCAGTGTCTCCACTGGGAGGGCTTTCCCTCTATTTTGTGGGATGTTCTGCGTACCGCGGGCTATCTAATTCCCCCACGTTACGCCGGACTGGAGTTTGCAGAGCATGGAGTTACCCAGTGCCGTGTCAACGTGACAATATTTCCGCACCCGCTACACCCGGAGTGGCCCGCCATGGAGCTTGAGGCTGTTGATCGCCGTTTGGCCGATACTTGGGAGCTTGCAGCCATGAGGGTGCTCACCACCTTTTGTGCGCAGCGTCCCGAGGTTGTCACACTCACTCCCATTGGTTTGTTTCCTGCTGCCCAGGACAACGACCCCTTTTGGCTCAACAGGGTGCAGCACGCACAGTACTTGGTAGACTTTCATGCCCAGGAAACTATTCATACCTCCGTGCGGTGCATGAGTGCACTCTACCGACTTCAGACTCTCCAGAGTCAGGCGCTTGAGCAGCTCACTGATCTTGCTCAGGCCTACCACATGATGGCAGATATCAGGGATGGGCAGATTAAGGAGCTCAGTGCGGATCTTGAGGGCCAAATTCAGGAGCAGGACACTCTCATGGGTGACAGAGATGCCACGATAGCACAGTTGGAGGAGGAGCTCCATGAATTGAGCCTTGAGTTGGAGGATGCTAATGAGCACATTCAGTGGCACCATGATCAGAATGACCATCCCCATGAGGAGGACATGGAGGAAGATGAGGAGGAGCCACAGGAGATTGATGGTATCTCAGGAATGGACTTCGAGGGTGAGGTGCCACAGGCACCTCAGATGGGAGCTCACTCTCCTGCCCACAGCGAGTCGTCCGTCAACGACTTGGATGACTTCTAGATGACGACCTAGAAGGACTTTTGCACATACTCCTCGATAGGGTAGCCATACTTTTGGCAAGTGTTGTAATAGGCTAACTAGGAGTTGAGTAACTCTTTTGTGATGGGTACACCTGAACCATGTGGATACCCTCGGCATGTAAGGAACGGCGATAAACTTGGGTGATTTCGTTGTAAGTTGGTAAACGCTGAAATCCACAATCGCTGAAACTTGTCGGAAATTTTATCCATGTGTCCTTACATTTCTGAGCTGTGAGTTGAATACCAAACCTGTCCGAAATTTTGTGATCGTGGTTCTCACAAAAATTCAGCATCATTGGACCTCGCTAGTTTAAGTTATAGGCGAAACAGTACCGATCGATCTGCTGAAAAACAGCTAAGACAGTAAGGCAAAGGACGAGCCTTTCGACCAACTTAGCTATAGTTCTAGCGCCGAAGTTAAATACCAAAGTGGTGCATTCCTAAATTCTCCGACTACTGCCAAAGTATGAGATGTTTTGGATGGACCCACAGCAAGCTATGATTTTTCTCGTAGCAAACAGAGATTTTGTCCATACTTCTAGCTGTGAATTCGGAAGTCTATGACTACACCAATCATTTATGAATCGAGGAAGTAATATGGATCGCGTTGCTAATGGTAACCTTTCACGTTTCAGATGGTTGGATCAACACGTGGCAACCCCGAGGGTTTTGGTGCCGGTGGCAGCCGATCGCGGCAGTCGTCACCACCCCCGCCTAGTTTGGTGGAAGTGATGGCCGCTCAAACCGAGCTGCTATGTCAGATCGTGCAAGGACAGCACCAGCAGAGGGGTGGGCACAATGCTCACCAACCCCAAGCTGCAGGATACACGGATTTCCTAGGGACCCAGCCGCCCTTGTTCCATAAGACCGAGGAACCCCTGGACGCAGATGCATGGATTCGCACCATCGAATCCAAGTTCACACTACTTGTGGCCCCATGCTCAGAAGCCAACAAAGCTCGTTTTGCCGCGCAACAGCTTCGCGGTACCGCTCGTCTGTGGTGGGACCACTATTTTGCTATGCTCCCCGCTGATCACATTGTCACCTGGGACGAATTCAAGACCGCATTCCGAGCACATCATATTCCCGAGGGTCTCATGGAGATGAAGTTGAACGAGTTCCTGGCACTCACCCAGGGCACCCGCACCATGCTGCAGTACGCCCAGGCGTTCAACAACCTATGCCAGTATGCGGGCTATCACGCTGATACGGATGCCAAGAAGCGTGATCGTTTCCGCCGAGGTCTGAATACCAAGCTCAAGGAACGTCTGAACCTAGCCAGGGCTGACACCTACAACGAATTGGTCAATATGGCCATTACTCAGGAAGACTGTATCATGGCACACCGGGCAGAGAAGAAGAGAAAGGCACCCGCTGGACCTTCAAGTGCTCAGCCACCAAGGTATCGCATCGTGCAAAATGCCGCACCCACAGCTCCACCAAGGGCCCCTCAGCCAGGGAGATGGATTGCCAGACCCCCACAGCAGCCAGGCATGGTACGACCCCCGATGCCTTCACAGAATGGTCCGAGGCCCATTCTTCAACAGTCTCTTCGACCTAGCCCCGCGAATCGCTGTTTCAAATGCGGGAGTTCCAACCACTTCGCACGAGAATGCCCTCAGTCTGGGCAGCCCAACCAAGGTCAAGGATCCAACCCGAACACCAAGAACAGGGGCAAGAGACAGACCCTGCAAGTCAAGCAAGGACGGATTAACTTCACCACGCTTGCAGAGCTTCCTGAAGGAGCCCCGGTGATGTCGGGTACATTCTCTGTCCATAACAAGCCTGATGTTATATTATTTGATTCTGGTGCATCGCATAGTTTCATAAGTGCAAAATTCGGTGCAAAAGTAGGCTTGGATGTTTGTCACACAAAAGGGTCATATATGATATCAACACCGGGTGGTAAAATTGCTTCAAACCAAATGGTCAGACAAGTACCAGTCAAATTGGGTAGTAAAACCATCGACACAGACTTTGTCCTTTTACCTCTTGACGGCATGGACATTATTTTGGGAATGAACTGGATGACTATGCATGGAGTCACACTGGACCTTTCTTCCCGAGCCGTTGAGATAAATTCACCTAGTCATGGAGCCACTACCCTTTACCTACCATTCCTCGATTGTACGAATTCCTGTGCTTACAAGATGGAAGGACTTAAGCTAGAGGATATTCCTGTGGTAAACGAGTATGCCGACGTTTTTCCGGATGACTTACCAGGAATGCCACCGGATAGGGACATTGAGTTCATCATTGAACTACAACCAGGCACTGCACCTATATCCAAAAGACCATATAGGATGCCCCCTAAAGAATTGGCAGAACTGAAAATCCAACTCCAAGAACTACTGGACAAGGGTTTCATTCGCCCTAGCGCGTCACCTTGGGGATGTCCAGCCCTATTCGTAACGAAGAAGGATGACAGTTTAAGATTATGTGTGGACTACCGACCTCTCAATGCGGTAACTATTAAAAATAAATACCCACTTCCCCGTATCGATGTACTCTTCGATCAGTTAGCTGGAGCCAAAGTCTTCTCAAAGATTGATCTTCGTTCGGGATATCATCAGATCAAGATTCGCCCGTGCGATATTCCCAAGACTGCCTTCTCCACACGATATGGACTATATGAATTCTTGGTCATGTCCTTTGGACTCACCAATGCCCCTGCCTACTTCATGTATCTCATGAATTCGGTATTCATGCCCGAACTTGACAAATTCGTCGTAGTGTTCATCGACGACATCCTTATCTATTCCAAGGATGAGGAAGAGCATGCCAAGCACCTTTGCATTGTTCTTCAGCGACTCAGAGACCATCAGCTCTATGCTAAGTTTTCTAAGTGTGAATTCTAGTTGGATACTATAAAGTTCTTAGGTCACACGATCTCCAGCGAAGGCATAGCTGTTGACCCCAGCAAGGTACAAGAGGTGATGGATTGGAAACCCCCTACCTCTGTTCATCAGATTCGCAGTTTTCTCGGCTTAGCCGGTTACTACCGTCGCTTCATTCCGGATTTCTCTCGAATTGCTAAGCCCATGACGGAACTGTTAAAGAAGGAAGTAAAGTTTGTATGGAATGAGAAATGTGAAGAAGCTTTCCACACCCTCAGAGAGCATCTGACTACTGCACCTGTGTTAGCTCAACCCGATAATACCAAGTCATTCGATGTGTATTGTGACGCATCGGGTACTGGTCTAGGATGTGTGCTTATGCAAGAGAATCGAGTGATTGCATATGCCTCACGAGCCCTTCGGCCCCACGAACAGAATTATCCCACTCACGATCTTGAGCTCGCAGCTGTCATTCACGCTCTGAAAATATGGAGGCACTATCTCATGGGTACACAGTGCAATATCTACACGGATCATAAGAGTCTCAAGTATATCTTCACACAAGCCGATCTGAATATGAGACAACGGAGATGGCTAGAATTAATCAAGGATTATGACCTTGAAGTGCACTATCACCCCGGCAAGGCTAATGTAGTCGCGGATGCACTAAGCCGCAAGTCCCATTGCCATTGCTTATCCATGGAATCCTACCATGAGACATTGTATGCAGAGATGAGGAAGCTTAACATGGAAATGGTTTCCCAAGGCACTCTAAATCACATCTCAGTTGAGCCCACTCTTCACAACCAAATCGTCATGGCACAACTACATGATGAAGGAATTAAGATCATCAAACAAAAACTCTCTCTAGGTGAGGAGAAGTATAAATGTTTCCGCCAGGACCATAAAGGAGTTCTATGGTTCGAAAGTCGTATAGTCGTTCCGAAGAATCGTGAACTCCGCAAGCAAATTCTCGATGAGGCACACCTTTCCAAATTCTCTATCCACCCCGGCAGTAGCAAAATGTATCAGGACCTAAGGCAAAACTTCTGGTGGACTAGAATGAAAAGAGAAATTGCTACGTATGTCTCGGAATGTGACACGTGCCAGAGAGTAAAAGCTAGCCACTTGAAGGTAGCCGGTACACTACAACCATTACCTATACCATCCTGGAAATGGGAAGACATAAGTATGGACTTCATCGTTGGACTACCAAACACTTCCCAGAATCATGATTCCATATGGGTTATCGTGGATAGGCTCACAAAGACGGCACATTTTCTTCCGGTACACACCACCTATTCTACCAGGAAATATGCCGAGATTTACCTCGATCGTATTGTTTGCCTACATGGAATACCTAAGACAATTATTTCCGATCGTGGTCCTCAGTTTGTAGCACGCTTTTGGGAACAGCTGCAAACGTCTCTTGGTACCAAACTGATTCGCAGCTCAGCATACCATCCTCAGACTGATGGACAAACAGAAAGAGTAAACCAAATTCTTGAAGACATGCTGAGAGCTTGCGTCATTCACTATGATAAGAATTGGGACAAATGCCTACCCCTAGCAGAGTTCTCGTACAACAACAGTTATCAAACGAGTTTGAAAATGGCACCATTTGAGGCCCTGTACGGACGAAGGTGTCGAACTCCTTTAAGCTGGTCACAAATCGGAGAACGTAAGGTAATTGGACCCGACCTGGTAATCGAGGCAGAGGAGAAAGTAAAAGTAATACAAGCAAATCTTAAAGCCGCACAAGCCCGACAAAAGAGCTCTTCTGACAAAAGGAGAAAGCCCCTAAAGTTCGAAGTTGGCGATCATGTCTATCTTCGAGTTTCACCAACCAAGGGAGTGCGATGATTTGGACTCAAAGGCAAACTAGCTCCCCGTTATATTGGTCCTTACGAAATCATTGAGAGCTGCGGACCCGTAGCCTACAAATTACGACTGCCCCCTCAGCTCACGACCACCCATGATGTCTTCCACGTATCTCAACTCAAGAAGTGTATTCGAGTCCCTACCGAGATTGTGGAACAGCAAGAAATATCGTTAGAACCCGACCTCTCGTATGTCGAACACCCAGTTAAAATTCTGGATCAAAAAGAAAGAGAGACCAGGAGGAAAGTGATTAGAATGTATAAAGTACAATGGAATCACCACACGGAAGAAGAAGCCACCTGGGAAACCGAGAGCTACCTAAACCAAAATTTCCCTGGGTTTCTTATCTCAACCCCTGGTATGTGCACCCACGTCCACAATAAGAATTACCGAATCTCGGGGCGAGATTCTTGTTAAGGGGGGAAGGCTGTGACAACCCTGGTAAAATTACATTTCTAAAATCAATGTCATTAGCCTAACCCTATGCTTAACCAACTAATAAAAGGGTGAAAAGAATTAGAACGAATTAAGTTGAAATTCAAATTGAATTCGGGCACATTTGGATACTTTTGAATTTTTAAATTAACTTTCAAACCATAAGCCAAATGAGATGTTGCCTGAAACCAAACTTGTAGAACTTTTTATTCTGAACAACTTTCATGTTCAAAAGTTTTTGAAATTCAAATTAGAAAGAGGAGAAAATGCCCTGTTTGCACCCAGCCCCCTGAAATTTTTCAAATTCTTGTAATCAGGCCCCTCGCTCCCTCCCTCTCTCTCCCCTCCCCGCCCGACCGCCGCGCGCCAGGTGGCCGGCGACGCCTGACCGGCGCGAGGCGCCAGGCCAGTGGCCGCCGCGCCACTCCCCCACGCCCGGCTTTGTCCCCCTCCCCACGCCGCGCTGCCCAGTGAGCGTCCGCGCGTGCGCAAGCCGTGCCGCGCCCAGCCTCGCCGCCCGCCGCGCCCAACCGCCGCACCCCGCCGTGCCACCCCGGCTCCCGCGCCCCGCCCGTCGTTGCGCCTGCCCTCCGCCCGAGCCGCTGCAGCAACTGCTTCCCCACTCCGCGCGCCGTGCTATCTCCTCTCTGCCACGCAAAATCCCGGCCGCCCAGTCGCCCGCGCCCGCTCGCCGCACGCCGCGCCGGCGCCCTGCTGCCGCCCGCCGTGGCCAGTGCGCACCGTGCCGTGCCTCCGCCCCGCACGTTGCCCAGGCGCCTCACCACCCCCTCTGCCCCTACAAAAGCCCCGCCCCGGCCGCCCTCGCGAGCCCAGCAGCCAGAACGCCTCGCCGCCGCCATTGCTGCCGCCGAGCGCCGCCCGCCCGTGGACAGCCCTCCACCGCCGCCCACCGCCCAAATTGAGCCTCCAGCCACCACTACATCACCCCACTGAAGCTCGCCGACCCACCCAACGCCGCCCAGGACCACCGGAGCGCCGCTGCCCGCACTGTCGGCGCCGCCGCCGCCCCTGCTCGCCGTGGGCAGCTCGACCCCGACCTCCTCCGTCCAAGCCAAGCCCCAGAGCAGCTTCCCCACGCGCCACTGAAGCTCGCTGACTGGACCAGGCCGCCCCAAGCCCGCCGGAGCACCGCCGTCGACGAGCGCCACCGCCGCCGCCGCCTCTGCTCCAACGCCGGCGAGCTATTCCCGGCCGTCCCCCACCTGAACAACACCCCCACAAGGTAGCCCTCGCACCCCTAAACCTTCCCCGACCCTCACCCCTTGCCGCCGGCGAGCCCCTCGCCGGAATTTCGGCCGGCCGCCGTACCCGAGCCGCCCGAGGACCCAATTGCAATAATTTAAATCTTTAGAAGGGTCTGCGCGTAAGATTCAAGGACCCAGTTGTAAAAGAAAGTTTCAAATCTGGATTCAAATTCAGTGAAATTGTAAAATTCGTATAAAATCGTAGAAAATTCAGAAAACTGCAAACTCAACTGTTCTGGAATCCTTGGAATAAACTCTACAACTTTTGTTACAAAAAGTTTCTCAGATTCTCCACATATTTTGCTCTACCTTAAATGGAAGCTTTAATGATCTTATATTGTACCCACTGTTGTAGATCAATGCTGACCCTAAAATTTGGACAGTGAGTTAGTTGCTTGATGTTTAGGACTGTGTAAAAAGATCAGGCCCAAATTCCATCTCTAGCTGCACTGTTTATTAAACTTAGTTTCATATCATGATTAGGTAGATATATTTTATCCCTGCAGTTAGGTTATGAATCACCTAATGAAACTTTTTCTGTACTGGTGTTATGGTACCTAGATGCCAGAGAAAAATTGGAAGACTGTATATCTCAAAGGAACCTAATTATTTGATTTATGTGCTAATAACATACATTAAATCAAATTTTTACTAGGAGATACACTGTGGTAGAGGTTGCTGTGTAAAAAGTTTCATGGACAAAAACCCTGTGTAGGGTCCTGTAAAAATAAATCCTTAAATAACCTAGGTGTGTAATGTCATATTTTCTATGCTATGAAAACTGCATAATAAATCCTACAAAAATTACAGTAGCTCCTGCGTGCTTAAATGAAAGCTCTGTAAAAATCTTAGACTCAGTTGTTGCACCAATTGTCCTGTACAAAAAGAACAAAAGTCTAACAGCAACTATGTAATATATTTTTCATAATTAATCTGTTAAATAAAATTGTCTGAAAATTTTACAGTAAGCACATCTTTCCCCGATGTGCCTAAATCCAAAATTTCATGACCAGAAACTATCCACTGTAGTAATTACACTTAAATCATGTCGATTACCATTACCACGACTTAAACTTGTGCATTCATGTAGAATCGACGACTCTCGCCGACGGAACTTACGAGCTGGTGCCCGCGTCCGAGAGTGAGCAGCATGAAGCTCAAGTAAATCTAACTGAAGCTCTTGAAGACCCGAGCCCAAGTTCGGAAGAGCCCCAAGCTAACTGCGAAGGCAAGCCCCGGAGCATAACCCATTTCTTTCCTAAATTATGCAACTCATTACTCTTGGCTGGTGCATTAAGTTATAGGAGTTGAATGAAAACTTAGTTGCATGATGTTAGGAACCCATGCTTGAAAACTAGACGTAAGGATCAATAGAATGTTGTGCTAATAGGACTCCGGTAAAAGCCGAGTGATTTCCTGTCACTCGCGAGAAAATAGGAGTTGAATGTTTACTACACGCTGCAATCATAAGGACGCGGACGGGCTATGCAATCATAAGGACGTAACCACGTGACGTGTGTTTGGGTTTCCCTTGCAAGGTTAAGAAATTCGATTCGAATCGTCCGTTTCTCACGGCCATTGAGACTGCTTAACCATTTTTACCCACAGAGTAAGAAGAGGAACAATGAGGATAAATGAACTGGTTGGTTGAAAATTTAATGCTTCACCATGTATGCTTTTGGATAGCTGCTTATCTAGAATGGTTAACGAAACTAGAATCTTGAGCTAAAAGTTGAAAGTAAGGACCCACATGTAGAAGCTTTTCGGCAAAACAAACCCCTGAGCCAAAAGCCTTGCATATCTAGAGTCGGTGGAGTAGATTCCACTACTCGGGTAAGTCTTGCTGAGTATTAGTATACTCAGCCTTGCTTGTGGCTCGTTTTCAGGTGAGACCTTCGAAGATATGATTGCTAGCTTGACTTGGCCCTGCACTCTTCCCCCTGGTTGGTCGGTGGAATGGGATACGCCCCCGTCCAACGGAGATAATGCCGAGTGATGTCTCGTACGGGCTTCATCGAGACATCCTTATCGTCGAGTAGCTTTCGTTGTTTTATTTTTCCGCTGCAACTTAAACTCTGAAGAACTTCTTAGTATGATCATTGAAGTAATTGGTTTCTAAACTCAAAACTCGGGCTGTAATATTTACTTATGCTAATGATGTAATATTTGCTGGAATGTGGTATTCTCTGGGCTCATCGTCGCATGAGCGTTTGTATGTATGGCATTCGATCCGCTCTACCGGGGTTGTATCGGGAGGTTTTACCTGACAGACCAGTGGATTACTCCGTTTGAAGTGTAAGGTTAACCGAGATTGCCTTACTGGTGATGGTTAATACACTTGAGCCGGATTAAATCAGGTGGTTCTGCCACACAGATCGCGACGGAAGAAATCAGAAGGAACAGGCGAGGGCCAGAACGACCACGCAGGCCTGTCACCTCCCAATTCTTACTCAGTAAATATCAGCAACAGCAAGAACATGCAAGATACCAGGAAGAGATGATACGCCAGCATGAAGATCACTGGCAGTGTCCGTTCTTCATCCACTGCTGGGAGAACGATATCAGGTTGCCATCTGCCGATAACTGTCCGGAGTGTAACGGATCAAACCGCAACGATCGCCCAAGGCCACACTCTAGGGAGAAAGGATCAGAGCCGATCAACAGAAATCGGCGCGAAGAACGGCGCGTTTCGGTGCATGATCGGCTGGGGGGCAGAGTTGACCAGTGCAACAGGTCAAAAAGCAAGATCGGCCAGCAAGATGGACTGGGGGGCAGGATCAGCGCTCACGATCGGCTGGAAGAGATGGCCGATGATAGGGTGCCAGACGAAGATCCCCTAGGAAGGGAACCAGATTGGGAACACGCCAGATCATCGGCCAAACCAGTGAATCCCAGGTGGTGTCCCGATGGCCTATCCAGATCCCAAAAGCGAAGGATCCAACGCCTACGCCAGTGGGAGCATCAAGAAGAAGAACGAAGACATGTGCCAGAGAGAAGGAATGTTAAATCTCGAGTTTGGCGCCCAAAGAAAAGCGATCAAGAAACAGACAACCAAGAATCGGCAGCCGAGATTGATATGGTTTTCATACTGCCGATGGAGTTTATGGCGCCCAACGATCGAGATAAAGCAACAAGAACAGAAGAAGAGCAAATGGCACAACTGGTATTAGAGCCGATGACGGCTACGTTTGAGAAACAAGAAGAAGAAAAACGACAGCATCTCAAAGCGCTGTTTCTCAAGGGTTATGTCAACGGAAGACCCGTCACCAAATTACTGGTAGATGGAGGCGCAGCAGTCAACATCATGTCGTATGCCATGTTCCGCAAGCTGGGCAAGGGCGACGACGACCTCACCAAGACGGACATGATGCTGAAGGATTTCGAAGGCAACGTGTCACCCGCCCGCGGAGCATTCTGCGTCGACCTCACCATCGGCAGTAAGACCCTCCCTACTACTTTCTTCGTCATTAATGGCAAGGGGTCCTATAATATGCTACTTGGTCGCGACTGGATACACGCAAATTGTTGTGTCCCATCTACTATGCATCAATGCCTTGTGCAATGGGTCGGCGACAGTACAGAGATAGTCGCTGCCGATTCCGTCTACAGCGTTGCAGCGGCCGACACGCAACAGTGGAGCTGCGAGCACGTCAAGTGTATATCTGGCAAGACTTGGGACACTGACTTCCTGAAAGTGTCCGATTTCGGTCTACAGCCGATCCAAGCAGTCGGCTCTGAAGATTCAGAATAAATGGATCAGCTCGTTCGAGAAGATGAGAAGCTGGGGCATGGGTTCACGTCGGCCGATTTATTAGAGATGGTAGATTTGGGAGATAGCAGCAAATCAAGGCCGACGTGCATTAGTGCCAATTTGGATTCTGAGTACAAATGCAAAATATGTCAAGTTAACATGGCCGATTTCTCATCGGTTTTCTGGCTACACATCTGGTGAAAGAAATATTGGGATTCATTATTGAGTGGAAATTACGGATTACATGGCCGACATGGTATAAGTCGTCGTTCAGTTGGGACAATAAAAGAAGAAGAAACGATAAATGATGCGTACGTAAATGCGAGGCAGACCGAGAAAGCAGTTCAAAACCAAATCGGCGCAGTGGCATTAAAGGAGCAATACTGTTTAACATATTTTTTACAGCCCAAGGAAAGCATCTATGGCTACAATCGCTCGTCGTCTAATTTGATCGGCCGATTCTACTATTCTCTGATCATTTTCGGTCGATCCTGGTACTTCTGACACGCGGCGACGGTGCCTTATTGTTTCACGGGCCAGACGTTGTGTTTCCTGCTTCAGCTCGCTAATCATGGTTGGGAGTTCTTGGAGCTTTTTCTCTTCGGCGGTTATCTCTTTGGTTATCTGTTCCATCTCCTTGGCTAGTTCTGCTCTCCTCCGTTTCAGCCGATCTATTGCGCCGACGATGTCCGGACGGCAGTTCTCGAGGAAGTTGATTCTGTGATGTACTTCCTGAGTCTGATGCTTGTGCAAGTCAACCTCCTCCTGAGTTTTGGTTTTCTGAGCACGATCGGCCATACGTTGCAGCGCCCTGGAAACCGGAATCTGCATACCCTCTATGTAGGCGGCATACCCCAAGTTTTCCGACACTTCATCCGGGATGTGATATTTGACCTCATTGAAAAGTTGTCGGATCGGTGATGCATCTTCCACCAATCGGCCGATGTCACCTTGGAGGAGAGTACGAATGCTTTCGAGCTTAGAGCGGACATCGTCAGAGGTAGAGCTCGATGGAACTGCATGTGAAGCGATTTCTTCTTCATCGGCCAAGGAGACAGCAAAGGAAAAAATGCTATTGTTGGGGGTATCTTGCTCCTGTAAGGGAACAAAGCAAAGGGTAAGCAAGCGGTGAAAGGAAATCGGCCGATTCTGATGGTAAGATTGTTACCTCTTTGAAACAAATCTCTCTTGCCTCCGCTGATGGAAGTATTTCCCTTGTTTCAGGGACTGGTGCACTGGGTTCGCCAGAAGAAGAAGATTCGATCATTATCGGTGCTCCGTTTGGGCCAGCTTCCTGAGAAAGACATAAATTCCAGTGAAAATACTATGGGAAAATGAAATGAGATGGTAATGGAAATTTGCCATGCCTCTGTGGGTCTCCCGGCCGATTCCTGCTGTGGAGTTACAATCGGCGTACCCAAGTCGACCTGCATCAAAATTGGTTAAGTTTCCTGAATATTAAGGATGCAGGGTAAGAGATCATGTACCTCGGCAACAGGAGCTGCTGTAATCTCAGTCCCTACTTGAGACGTGGCCGATAGTTGCGGGGACTGTGGTGGGACAACTTGTACAGCCTAGCAAAGGAATGGAATTGATGTCAGTAGAAGATTTGGGGAATATATGAGATAAATAAGGTTACCTGGACAGCTTCTACTAAGAGCGATGCTGCAGCAGCCCCGCCTTCGGCGGTGACTTGGGGATCGGCCGTCTCGACAACTGGTAGGGGTGAAGGACCTGAGGTCTCGGCGAGTATCACTTCTACCTGATCGGCCGATCCAACACGGGGAGTCTCGGCCGATACTGCTGCCATCTGGCTAGCCGATCCGATGCGGGAGACTTCAGCCGATGCTATTGTCGCCTGATCAGCCGATCCAATACGAGCTCGCATCCGACGGCTGGATATCTTTGGTGTTGGTCTTTTGGGCGCTCGTCTTGATCGGCCGGTGGAGATATCTCTGATAGATGGAGCATGGAAGCCGATGAGTGGGTACGCTGTATATTGGTGATGGCTATCGATCGGCCGGCCGCTTCGGCTCCGCATCAGGGGAACATGGCTTTCAGACTTAAGAGGTAAACATGAGTTAACAGCGAGATGATAATGCAGCATTGAAATCGGCTAAGGTGAAAAGGACATACCGCAGCATTTGGGTCGATGTTCTCTGGGTCCAGAATGTTGCAGTAAGTCGATGGGGATTCACAGAAAAGATGCTGCTTCCATTCTGCCCACCATAATTTATACTGTTGGGTGGCGAAAGAGGCAACTGACCAGCCGTTCAAGTCAATGGTGCTGGAATCGGGTACTAAATCGCACAATCGGCTGTAGTCAAGACTGGAAGTTAGTCCGTCTCTGAATTTTGCATGGCCGGCGAAATAGACTCGAATCGGCAATTGGCCAAAACCTAGTTGCCTTGCTGCAGCCGACGGGCAGTAGAACTCATAAGTGGGTGAGTCCTTTCCTGAGAAGAAGTTAGCCGGCAGAATTCCCGGCTTAATCAAGACGTCCATTAATTCTCTGTCAAATGTATGGGTGGAGAAATCGAAGCATACAGGCAATTCGAAAATCGGCTCTGCGGTCTGATATGGATACCAGATGATCATCTCCTCACTAAGTCCATTATAGAAACATCTGAAATATTCAGCTACGCGGGTAGCGGTGAACTGGCAGCCAGGAAAGGCCAATACCGCTTCTCCAACAGATCTACAGCAGCGACGGACCGATGGATTCTCCTCTGACTCGATGTTGGGAAAGGTCTTTGTCTCTATCCTCTGCTGAGAGACCTTGCTCATGTGTAGATTGAGCCAGAGGGTGATGAACCACCAAGGACCGCCTGGATTCCCTATCGGCTCTCCTTTCGATAGCTTGACGCCGATTTGATGCATCAGATGGTATGCCGATCCCAGCAAATGTTTACCGAGGGGGATGGCCGATCCTTGTGCAAGAGACTCTGCCAAAGCTTGAGTGTTGGAAGAGGGGCCGACCGCTCTGCCACAGAAGAAGTGTTTCTCCAGCCACATCATCAAGAAGGCGTTGTGCTCCCTCTGTGAGACTGTCCCTGTCTTCATTTTTTTACTGATGTATCCTTTCTACCCGCCGATTCCTTTGGTCTCCAGCCGATGAGATGGCTTGAACAGATAATTGAAGGGGGTATCGGCGGAGGAAACATCTAGACCGGTCAGCAGCAGGACATCGGCCAAGGTCGGGGTCATGGGTCCGTGTCCAAAAAGGAATGCGTTGAGTGCATCGGACCAGAAGTAAGAGGCTGCCATAACCAAAGGTTCGTTCTTTTCCATCTGAGACAGGATAAGTCTATGCACTGGCCGATTTTAAGTTCTTCCCATTGGACTTTCCAAGACCCGGCTACCCTCTGGTACCATTCTCTCCACCTGGGTGTTTCATTCGGCCAGGATCTGAATGCGCCTACCCAGTGATCTAAATCCATGGGTGACTGCTTAAAGGGGATCCTATGAGTTTCTAAACTGATTAGATCCGTTGGATCAGGGCTCCCCATAGGGCCTAGACAGATGAGGTCAGGAGACTCTGAGAGAGGAATGGTGATCCTGTGCCTAAGGGCCTAAAAAGAAAGGGAAAAAAGGGAAGAAACTAAGAAAGGGACCGGAAAATACTGAAGCAGTAGAAAGGCGAAAAGGAAAAAAAATTCGGGCATTTACCTCTGGGATGGAAGCCATCGTCGCCGATGAAGCCGCTGGGGAAGCCGCCGATTGGGCCGCCGCCGCCAAAGGAGCAACCGATGGAGCCTCTGTAGATGGGGTGGTCGCCGATGGAGATGCCATTGGGGGTCGGAGCAGGCTGCGGATGAGATCGCCGGAGAAGGGGGAGCGCTTGGAAATCGAAGGAACTTGGAGGAAGATGAACAGTGATGCGACAGAGAGGATGCTAGATTCGTGGAGGAGGAGAGGCGGAGAAAACCAGTACTTAAGAGAGATAAGGGGGGCAAGGGCAAAGATGGTATTTTTACCGCGCCGTCTACACGAGTTCCAGGGGAGCGGTCGTTTCGCGCGCCCGGTTCGAGGAAATTGCAATCATTGTGCCGCGGAACGGAAGGAGATTTTTACTGCACCCGTTTCGGAGGAGAGGGTTAAAGAAAAGAGTTTCAAAGGAAAAGTTATATTTTACTCCGAAACTGGGGGGCATGTGTTGACACCGGATTTTGACACGTGTTGAATCGGCGTCAAGAGGAGAAGATTGGCCGATGCAGCAGATCTGAAAGCTACAGTAAGGAACCGGCCGATTGAGGTAACAGTTGAAAATCGGCCGATTGGTGGCGCAGCCTATGCCAACAGGATGGGATTATTCCAGAAGATCCTAGTCGAAAGTTGGTCAACAGAGCGACGCCAGGTTGGTCAAGGAGCAATTGAAGGGAATCCTGATTAGATCAGGGAACGGCGGCAGAAAGATTCTGCGGGAGTCCGTTTCCTTTAAAAGTTCTTATAGATATAGTAGTTTTCCTGTTTTAAATAAGGTTGTAACAAGTCGTAATCGACCAGGAGTCCTAGTTTCAGGGTATAAATAGGAGTCGCTAGGGCTTTGCGAAAATCAATACATCAATCAACAAAACACTTCTACTTTTTACTAGTACTTTACTTTCAAGTCGGTGACTTCGCCAATACCTTTTCTTCTTTCACGAGTTCGTACGGATTGGCAGGGCTGCATCAACGTGATCTCCGGCCAATTGGTAGGTTCCGCTTACCGAATAATATCCGAGCTTTAACTACGGGCGCATCGCTGTGGTTTCGTTTGGATTTATTCACCAGTTATCGATATTTACTAGAATCGCAAGTTTTACCTGTTATTCTAGTATTATCACCAGTTATCCAGCTTGAGATCAGAGTAATCGGCTTCGTCATTGTTCTCCTTCGATTCATCATCATACAGCCGATTAGATCTATTTCAAGTGTTGCTTCTCTAGTAATTGTTTAGATCACTCCAGCAGTCTTCTTTACAATTACTATACGATCATCGGTTGATCCATAGCCGATCATCTATACAGCAAATCGGCCGATTCACCGCCGACGCGCTCCTCAGGACAGATCGGAACCCCAGCCGATCGATGCGCCTGGAATTTAATACTTTATTTCCTTGTCAATCAACAGGTCAGATTGACTGGCGTGCCGCGCGAACTGCACCAGGGCGATAACCCGAACAGGAGCTAAGCAGATTCTCCCGGGTCGTGTGTCCGACGCTGAAGACCCATCGGCTGATTCCTATCCGGCCGATTTTAGCGCCAACACTTCCCAACTTTCTTCTCTAGGCGTTCTATCTTAACGCCTAGGCCGCGGCGGAGCATGTCGTAGTTGTCCTTTGTGGACTTGAGCTCTAAAGTGAGTTCCGCCACCTTGTGCTCTTCGCGCATCTTAACAATAGTGCGAAGCAGCTGCAACACCTTAGGCCCCTTGAGGACCTTATCGTCCTCACTCTCGTATTGCCCGTCGGGGCGAGTGATTGGAGGCGGCGAGATGTGCCTCCTGATCTTGCTGGCCCGAGGAGAGGAGTTAGCAGACTCGTCCCTCTCCTTTCTCTTGGGGGATGGACCGGGCATGAGCCCCTTGCCGTATCCTCCCCATAGCGTGCAAATCCCTACAACATGAAAATGTTGCGGCGGCGGGCTAGCGTTTGTGCGCGTGGGAGTGCTAGTGCAGTTATGGCTAGTTACATTGCCGCTCGCTGTTTTTACAAAATATGCATATTGTTGCCCTTCCTCCAAGGGGAAAGGCGGCAAGGGATCCGCGAAAAGATGCTTGGCGGTGTCCTTAAGCCGAAGTTCGCCCATCGTTGGTCGTGGTGCAGTGCCGATGCGCCTGCCCCGTCCTTCGGCCGACCCCTCCTCGGCGCCCTTCGCCTTCTCCTTTGGTGCAGGGGCTGGCAGCATGGCTAGTGGAGTCGTGGCGATGTGCTCGGCTTCTTCTTCAACTTCAATAGCCACCAAAGCTTGGTTGGCCGGCAAGGGTTCCCCGTCGAGCGCGAACGTTGACGTGGACGCGGCAACTGGGATGAGAGCCTTGCCAGCCATTTGAAAACAGGGATGTGGTGGAGCAGAGGTGAAGGATGGATCAAGGTGTTTAGGTGAGGAAGAAAAGAGAATGGGGGTGCCCTTTTAAAGAGAAAAAGGATCATTTTTGTGCAAGAATTTCCTAATCTTTGAGCCAGCATGAAAGGAAGGTGAAGAGGGCCGTTGAGGGGGTTTGAATTCGAAGGCCGAGGGCCAACGGCCACCAGGTGGGGTCGGCCGATGTTCTTGGGCTTGATCCTTTTGTCATGCCATCTCTTGGTTCTATCTTTGTAAATCTTGGCACTGTGATATGCCTTCTATCTCCATTCTTCTAGCTCTGAGAGCTGAATCTTTCTATTTCTTCCTGCCATCTTAATATCCATATTCCACTGCCGGATGGCCCAGTGGGCTCGGTGTTCAAGCTCGACTGGCAAGTGACATGTTTTGTCATAGACGAGTAGATACGGTGACATGCCGATGGGGATTTTATAAGCGGTCCTGTATGCCCAGAGTGCATCAAGTAACTTGTTCTTCCATCCTTTACCCATCTCATTGACCGTCTTCTGCAGAAAGTTTTTGATTTGTTTATTTGAGGTTTCTGCTTGACCACTAGTTTGCGGGTGGTATGGTGTGGCAATGTTGTGCTTGGTGCCAAGTTTTCTAAGGTAGCTTCGGAAGGTCTTATCGATGAAATGAGACCCTCCGTAGCTTATAACCATCTTTGTTGTTCCAAAGCGAGGGAAGATGATCTCTTGGAACATCTTGTGAGCGTGCTTGGCATCTACAGCTCTGCACGAAAGTGCCTCCACCCATTTGGAGACGTAGTCCACAACAATCAGGATGTATTCGCAGTCATGGGATTTCTGAAAAGGTCCCATGTAGTCAATGCCCCAAACGTCGAACAACTCGACTTGCAGGTTGTATGTGAGGGGCATTGCTTCACGAGCTGTAATGCCTCCCTGCAGCTGGCATCTTCGACACCTTAGAATGAACTCTCTAGTGTCTTCATACATTGTTGGCCAAAAGAACCCACTTTGCCAGATCTTCGCTTGGGTGCGAAATGCTCAAAAGTGGCCCCCATATGCTGCGGTGTGACATTTCTCTATTATCTAGAATCCTTTTGTTGCCGGTACGCACCTCCTTAGCAAACCGTCTATGCATACCCTGTACAGGTACGGGTCGTCCCAAAGGTGACGTCTGCTCTCGTAGATGAGCTTCTTCTTGTTTTCTCCTGGGGGTACGTACCCTGAAACCATAAAATTCACAATATTTGCGTACCATGGTGTTGAGTCTGTCACCTTGAGTAGCATGTCATCACGTAAGAAGCCATCAATCAGTAATTCCTGCGTGTTAGTGACTTGCATACGTGATAAATGATCAGCAACTGTATTTTCTACTCCCTTTTTATCTTTTATTTCAAGGTCAAATTCTTGGAGTAGAAGGATCCATCTTATTAGCCGAGGTTTTCAAGTCTTTCTTGGTGAGTAAATATTTTAAGGCTGCAAGGTTAGTATAAACAATAACTTTTGCTCCAACCAAGTAAGATCTAAATTTATCGATAGCAAAAAACGACAGCGAGGAGCTCTTTTTCAGTTGTTGCATAATTTAATTGAGCTTCTGTCAAAGTTTTGCTAGCATAAGCAATCGCATGATGCTTTTTATCTTTGGATTGGTCAAGGACCTCTCCAACAACAAAGTCACTAGCATCACACATGATTTCAAAAGACAGACTCCAATCGGGTGGTTGAATGATTGGAGCTCAGATGAGTGCATTTTTCAAAATATGAAATGCTTTCAAACACTCATCGGTGAACTCAAAAGGTGCATCCTTAGCCAAGAGGTTAGCGAGGGGTCTAGTGATCTGCGAAAAGTCCTTAATAAATCGACGGTAGAACCCCGCATGACCTAGGAAGCTACGGATGCCCTTAACGTTGACTGGAGGTGGAAGCTGTTCTATGACTTCGATCTTGGCCTTATCCTCCTTAATTCCCCTTTCGGACACTAAGTGTCCTAGAATGATGCCTTCACGGACCATAAAGTGGCACTTTTCCCAATTTAGTACCAGGTCCTTTTCTTGGCACCTCTGCAAAACTCTGTCTAAATTCTCTAGACAATGATCAAAGGTTTTCCCATAGACTAAGAAGTCGTCCATGAAAACTTCCATGATTTCCTCGATCATGTCGGAGAAGATAGACATCATACATCGTTGGAAGGATGCAGGAGCATTAAATAGCCCAAAAGACATTCTACGATATGCATACGTTCCATAAGGGCATGTAAACATGGTCTTTGCTTTGATCATCGGGGTGAATGGGAATCTGATGATAACCTGAATATCCATCAAAGAAACAGAAGAAAGAGTGCTTCACCAACCGCTCTAACATTTCATCAATGAAGGGCAGTGGGAAGTGATCTTTCTTTGTTGCTGAGTTGAGTTTACGGTAATCAATGCACATTCTCCACCCCGTGACGGTTCGTTGGGGTATAAGCTCGTTTTTATTATTCTCGACAACCGTCATACCTCCTTTCTTTGGCAAAACCTGAACGGGGCTTACCCACTCGCTATGAGGCACGGGATAGATGATCCCGGCGTGTAAGAGCTTAACGACCTCCTTCTTAACGACCTCTCGCATCGTATTATTTAACCTACGCTGAGGTTCTCTAGAAGGTGTACTGGCTGGGTCTATAGCGATACAATGAGTGCAGAGGGTAGTGTTGGGGACGCCACCTTCGGGACTGGAGCCAAAGGTACCCGAAGGCTACGGGACTCAAGCCAAGGACAAAGCATCAAGGCGCCCCCCCCCCCCCCCCCCAAAGGGGTGAAGCCCGAAGGTCTCCCGAAGGGTCGGGACCCGAAGGCCCAAAGGGAGAAGAAGGTCAGGAGCTCCGACGGACGTTGTATGAGGCGCGAAGTCGCTCTGTCCAATGCTTCGCGCGAGGTCTCGGGGCTCGCGGACCGTTGCGAGAGAGAAATCGGGGGGGGGGGGGGGGGGGGGATCCAGTGATCCAGTTGGGGCGTGGGCCCGCGTTGTAAGGCATGTACAAGGGAAATTCCCATTTAGCCCTGGAATATTCCCGAAATATAGTAGTTGGAGGATAAAAAGGTGTAATATTGCAAGGGAGCAGGTGTAACCGCCCCTATAAATACCCCTGTAACTGTAATTGATGGGATATTTTTTTGGAGGAATGAATATATTTTTCCACTACTACGAAGGGGTTTAATCGAGGGTGTCTTGTTTATTGTAAGTTCGTGAGCTGTTGTGGTGCTACTTCATTCCGAAGGGTACCCTCCACCAACAGTTTTGGCGCCCACCGTGGTTTGTACCGACACTCCGCATGGTGAAAAAGAAGAAGGCGTCCGGGGCTTCGACCCGACGCGAGGAGGACGCCCGGCGCGAGGAGGACGCTAGGCGCGAAGAGGATGTCAAGCGCGAGGGGGATGCTAGGGCCCTCATTCCAATGCAACCTTCAGACCAAACCAGTGGCGAAGGGGTGGAAGTCGAAGAGGTGGCCAATGGCTAGTTCGAGGTCCAGCTTGAAGCGTTGGGGGTCGCTTCGGAAGACATCGCGGCATACCGAAGGATCGAAGCAACGCTAGAGGAAGCTAGATCGCGGGCTCGGGAGGCAGCCCGGGCAGCCCAACCAACAACAAGCCAACACAACACAAGGGCGAAGCGGAAGCAGGATCCACCAACCGAAGCCATGATCAGGCAGCTGGAAGAGGAAGAGTTGCGATGCGAGCTGACACATCAACAGCTGCATGAGAAGCGAAGGATGCTGGAAAGAATGAGCGTTCCAGAGGAGGAAGTCCACGAAGGCTTGGAAAGCCCACCATGAAGGCAACCTCGCGAACGTATCAGGTCCGAGGTGACAAGATCAAGGGAAAGAGAGAGGCAGCACTACTCCGAGGAGGAGGACGACGAGGAGGAGGAGTACAGGAGCCGAAGGGACCGTCGTTGGAGGTCCCGAAGGCAGGAAGAACCCTGGACACCTTTGGCAGTGGAGCTCGAAGAGGTGCCGTGGCCGCACCGATTCAATGCTACTACCATACCACAGTTCGATGGCGAGTCCGACCTAGAGGAATTCCTCCTAAAATACAAAGTGGCGGTAGAGTCCAACGGAGGAGGCTCGGAGGTGAAGGCCAAGGCTTTGGTCATGGCGATGAAGGGGGCGGCACAGCACTGGTACACTAACCTCCCGAGGGGGTGCATTCACTCATGGAGCCAACTTCGTGCCAAGCTACTGACAAACTTCCGAAGGTTGAAGCCGGATGAGTTAACTTCCTGTGATTTTCATGCTTGCAAGCAAGGGGAGAAAGAAACACTACAAGAGTATATGCACCGCTTCGTCAAGTTGCGGGCCAAGGTTCCGCAGGTCCCTGATGTGATAGTCATTGATGCAGTGATAGCGGGGCAACAAATGGGTCCCTGTGGAGAGTACTTGGACAGGCGCAAGCCTCGGACTGTGGAGGAACTGTTTGATGTCATGCAAGAATACTCCAAGTCAGATCGGGGTAGAAGGAGAAGAATTGAAGCTCGTAACCAAGAAAAGAAGAACAAATCGAATCAATGGTCGCAATAGAAGCCATGGCACACTGAGCAGTCGAAGCAGCAGAATCATAAGCCTGTCAACACAGTCGCGGGGGGCCAACAGAACCAAGAGCCAGGATCACATCACGGCGGAGGTCGAGGTGGCCGTGGAGGCAGAGGGAGCCGAGGAAGCAGGGGACCTTCGGGCCAAAAGATCCCATATTGCTATTTTCATGGCAAGGACCAGGGGCATTGGACAAATGAATGCCACTTCGCAAAAGAGAAGAAGGAGTTCGATGAAAAACCAACAGAACCGCCGAAGTCAGTGAACCACACTTCCGGAGGCGACAGAGCGGGATCAGTAGCTTCGGCGCTTCGGCACCATAGTGGCCAGCTCATCACCCGACGTTCAACTACAACCCACTACCGTATGTACCACAGTACTTGCCAGCACCGCTACCACCGCCAGTGCAACACAGTCAGATGCCTTCGGCATACAACCAAGGGTGGGCCCGAAGTTCAGCCACCCAAGGCTATGATCCAGTAAACTATCATCTACCGCCTCCACCGAAGCTGGAACCAGGGCAGATACCAGAGACAGCCAGAGGGTCCCCGAAGGTACACAATTCCGGAGGTCCAATGGTGAACGTGATAAATGCAATTTCGGGAGGATCCAATGAACCAGTGCATGAATCGAAGAGGTAGAGGAAAGACTACCTCCGGGCGGTCAATCATGTATGCGAAGGCAAACACTTCAGAACACCGTGGTCGCATGTCCCAATAACCTTCACTTAGGCTGATCACAGACTCAAGAACTATCCTCATAATGACGCCCTCGTCATCAGAGCGAACATAGGCAAAAACTTAGTACATTTCTTTGGAAACGATGTGGGAAAAATTTTGGTTGACAATGGCAGTTCAGCAGATGTCATTCTTTAGCGGTGCTTCGTCCAAATGGGATTCACAGAGAAAGACTTGAAGAAGTCCGAGTACCCTTTGATTGGCTTCGGTGGGAAGAAAATTCAAGCCGTCGGCAAGGCCGATGTGAATGTAACATTCGGGGAAGGTCCTACGATGAGAACAGAAGTCATAACATTCGATATTGTTGATATCCAGTACTCGTACAATGTCATCTTCGGCAGAAACACAATTATCAAGTCCGCCGCTGTTATCCATCAACCATACTTGTGCATGAAGATTCCCACGGCCGGAGGTGTAATAACGATCTATGGTGACCAAGAAGAAGCACGAAGATGTGAAGATAATACTTCGCATACCGAGAAGAATGTGCATGCAATCGAAGATCAAAAACAGCCGAAGGGGAGTTTAGTCAGCAAGAGCCCGAAGCCCAAGGGGCCACCGAAGGGCTAAAGGCAGCAGAGCATACCAAAAAGGTGCTTTTGTGTGAAGACATACCAGACCGCATGGTAGTCATTAGCAAGGGCCTTGAACAAGGAGAGGAGGAACGGTTGATATAGTTTCTTCGGAATAATCAAAATGTTTTTGCTTGGTCTTCGGCAGACTTGAAGGGTGTCAGCAGAGATATCATGGAGCACTCGCTCAATGTAGACCCGAAGGCAAAGCCAGTTCGACAGAAACTCCGCACAATATCCGAAGAAAGAAAGAAGACAGCTCAGGCCGAAGTCTAGAAATTGCTAGATGCAGGGGTCATACGCAAGGTGCAGTTCTCAGAATGGCTTGCGAATGTGGTGATGGTGCCAAAGAAGAATGGCAAGTGGCGCATGTGCATAGATTTCACAAATCTCAACAAAGCATGTTCGAAGGACGACTACCCGTTGCCCAGAATTGACACCCTAGTAGACGCAGCTGCAGGTTCGGGAACGATGAGTATGCTAGATTGTTTTTCCAGGTACCATCAGATCTGGATGAGGAAAGCCGACGAGGACAAGACCAGTTTCACTACCCCCTTTGGGACATTTTGCTTCGTGAGAATGCCCGAAAGTCTCAGAAATGCAGAATGCACCTTCAACAGAATAGTGCGCGCAGTCTTGGGCTCGCAGCTTGACAGAAATGTCTCGGCATACGTGGACGATGTGGTCGTCCGAAGCCAGAAGAGAAGTGATCACATTCAGGACCTTCGGGAAACATTTGCGAATTTGCGGCAGCACGGGATGAAACTAAACCCGGAGAAATGCGTCTTTGGGGTCAGGAGAGGAAAGTTGTTGTTTTGCATGATATCAGAAAGGGGGATTGAAGCAAATCCGGAAAAAATTGAAGCCATTAAAGAATGAAAGTCCCTCGCACTCAGAGAGAGGCACAGAAACTTGCTGGCAGGTTAGCAGCTTTGAACAAATTTATTTCGAAGTCGGCAGAGCGAAGCCTTCCTTTCTTCAAGGCTTTGAAGGGCACTGGGAATTTTCAGTGGGGGCTCGAGCAGCAAAGGGCTTTTGATGATTTGAAGGCGTACATTGAGAACTTGGCTATTCTGAGCAGCCCAACTCCGAAGGCCGAACTCTTGTTATACATCGCTTCGGCAGGGGAATTTTTATTGACGGGATTTATCACGACTATTGTTAATTTAGCGGCTTCACCCGTTACCGGTTACCCGGTTAACTTTAGCATAGTCTTTAAATGACATATACAAACTTATAGCAAGAACTATCCATAGTCATTTGCTTATCTTTGACCCAATTTGTATGTTTCCCAACATTTATTACATTTTTGCCCAACCACTGGTGCCGATTGGCGTGGCGAAGTTTATTGGTCGATTGATAGCGGTTGTCTGATCAGCAGCAACAGCAACAGGACTGCAGAGGTAGGCAGCAGCAGCAAGAGGCCAACAATCACGTGCGCTGCTGGCGTAAGGCTGTATGTACTCGTCGTACTCTATTTTTATCATCTAACTATTTTTATCATCTAAAAGGAATATTATATCTTGATCATCGAGATTATTTTCTCTACACTAAATTCTCTCGCACCCATCATTTTTTATATCCCATCTTCTATACCAACTACCGCAACGTGAGGCCCACCCGTCAGATTTTCCTTTTATTTTTTCCACCCCTCTCCCTCTCTCCCTCCCTCCATCCTCTCTCCCTGCGTCGGCCGCCGCTCGCCCTGCGCCCCTCCTCCGGCCTCCGCCTCTGCCGCCTCCTCCAGCCTCCCCCGCCGCCTCCGTCGTCGCCTCCTCCTCCGGCCTCCGCCTCTCCCCGCTCGCGCGCCTCGGCGGCGGCCCTCGGCGCGGCGACAGCCAGGGGGAGGCGCGGCCACAGCGAGCCTCGGCCATCCCCGCCGCTCCCTCTCCCGCGCCCCTCCCTCGGCGGGGGCGCGGCCACAGCGAGCGGGCTCCTCGGTGGCGGCCCTCGGCGCGGCCACAGCGAGCGGGCCCATCGAGCGGGCCCAAATTGAGCGGAGGCGCGGCGCGCGGCGGGGCGAAGCGGTGGCGGCGCGGCCAGCCAGCTGCAGCGGTGCGGCTTGGCAGTTGCGGCGCGGACGGAGGTGAGGTGGGACAGGCGCGGGCGTGTAGCGGACGCCCGCTAGCTACTCCGCTCGATTTTGAGGATCCACGAGCTAGCGGATGGGGTAGCGGACCCCGGTGTGGGGGCAAAACAACGCTAAACACGTACTGTAGGAGCGGTGCCGGACGGGTAGCGTCCCTGGTGCGGACAGCCTAAGGTTTAGGGCCCAACTCGTACGCCATCTGCCTCCATCTGTACAAATACACAGCCGTTTGTGTAAACACATGCTCCTCCATAAATAAACTATGTCTGAAAAAGGTCAAACCTGTTCACTAAACATCCTGCAGAGGAACTCACGGAGCATCAAGCCATTGTCAAGAACAGCACGCTTGTTGACAATTCCCTGAACCCTGGCGACCATCCGGAACTCAATCAGCCTGGCCAAATGTGAACGCGAGATCGATCTTGTTCAATCAGAGATAGGGAAAGTACCTAGGTTTGCTTTCATGGCGTTTTCCTCGCGTGTTGCTATTTTATCCTCTGGGGCCTGGTTCCATTCTTTGCGTCCACTTTGAAGGAATAGACGACCAAGGACCTGATCAAAGTTATTCGCTTTAATTTGCCCATCGCTGCTCGCTTTGCCGATTCCACTTTGTGCTCGTCCATATCTGAATGCTGCCCCATGATGGTTCTAAGATGCCCTGACGTTGTGTCATGACATGCTGCCATATGACATCATAAAAGTGATCAATTATTTCATACACTCGGGGATGAGCTAGTTTGCACGGTTGTTTCATAAATTCATAGTACTCCCAACTGGCAACAGAAATCTGAACTGCATGCCTACTGTCTCAATTGGAATGAATTCTGAATTGATCAGGTCACTACCAATTCTTGATGGCATCGATCACGCTACAGCTGCTCCGGGTCTCTTGTGTTCTTTTTCAAGAAAGAAAAATATTGTTTTGTGCCTCTGCTCTGTATCTGTAACCATTTTAGGACAGCAAGTCAGCAACCTGATTATTTGCCGAAAAATCATTTCAACTGCTTGTTGGAACAGTAACAGAGTTATTTCCACAAAGTCTTCTTTCCCATGTCCTGAAAATCCAAGATGTGTTTTTGCATAACTTCGCATGAGGCACAAAAGACAAACCGGCTTAAGAAAAGACACATGAATCACTTCAGTGGTTATCACGATCCTCCATGCATTATCGCAACTTTGCAACTGCATGACAATGAAGTCCTGATTATCTAATTAGACCACTTAACTTTGTCGAACTTGTCAATTCAAGAATATTAAAAAGAAAGATGCTCAAGCCACATCACGAGGAAACGGGGTAAAATAGAAGACTTACCAGGCGGCCTCGAGCATACTTCCAGCGCTCTAAAGAAATCCCGATGTTCACCAACCATAGGCCATAGCTGCTCCGAAGCTTTGAATTTTGCCATTTACAGTGGCAGCATGACCAACTGTACTCTGTACAGCCCTGCATCCTCTCCAGGAAACAGGGCATTTACCCCTAGATGGACCAAGCGTACAGGCCTTCAGTGGTATCTCATTGGACGCACAGCCAATCAATTTTGTACTGGTGTTCGAGCTCACAGACGGCAGCCTCTCTAGAGCTTTCTGCAGTAACATACCCAATGCGTCAGCATCATGACATTTGCAGATGATCTCATGCATATCACAGAGTAGCATGTTTAGGGCAGTTGGTATGAATGATTGAAGCTTAACACAACTAGAAGGTGAAAATGCCTTCATTCTTTCCCAATTGCAATTTGGGTGTAGGTAAATCGTGTACAGCTAATACAATGCGGTGAATTGAAACAAGCATATCCCAGAGTTGTATTAAAAACCGTGAATAAAAAAGGCAAAGTCTTTCCTGATCAGTGGCCACATAGAATAAGCAATAATCCAGTTCAGAGGAGCACACTCTGAATTGGGTCTGAGTATTTCTATTCTCCATAACATTAAAAAGCTTCCATGATTCTTGGGGTATAATAGTTTAGGGAATATAATTCTTCCGGATAGAAAAATATGGAACAAAACAAGTATTGCAGCTTGATGTAAATGAGTTTAAAAAGAAGTTGCAGAAATGGGGACAAACTTCAGAATGATAAATTGAAAGCTGACATGCGAAGAAAATACATTGCTTGCTGTGAAATATGAATATGAGTCATGTACACAAACAGAACCGAAAGGACCACTGATACCTGTTAAA
The DNA here is from genome assembly GCA_032594955.1 of Panicum miliaceum. Taxonomy (NCBI): domain Eukaryota; kingdom Viridiplantae; phylum Streptophyta; class Magnoliopsida; order Poales; family Poaceae; genus Panicum; species Panicum miliaceum. Next base: position 17,086,628 of record CM064062.1, read on the forward strand.
TTGCAACACAAGCCAGAGAAAAAGGAATGGAATCAACTTTAAATAGGAAGACTTGATAAGTCATCCAGTGACTGTGAGACAAGCAGATGCCAGGAGGACCCAATTCTGCCATGCCCAAGGCTTGGTGATGCTATGCTCGGCCGGCTCAGCTCTTTAACAAGAAGCTCCACCCTCCATGCCTGGGCATTAGCGCTGCCTCAGCCCTCAAGGCGCCTTGTTCACCTTGTGCCACCATCAATTAAGCCGATGGCATCCAGCAACGAAGTAGCTCCCAGCAATCCAATGGAGAATGGCGATCGAAAGGCTTCCAACCAGCCTGTGGGCAACAAGTCTTCCAGTCGATCCACAGAGTTCCAGCTGAGGGAGTACCTCCTCCTGCTGGCCACACTGGTGGCAACGGTGACGTACGTCGCCGGGCTAAACCTGCCAGGAGGAGCCTGGCAGGAGGACACGGAGGATGGCCACCATGCAGGTGACCCGATCCTCCAGTACGCCCACCACAGACGCTACCTCGCCTTCTACTACTGCAACGCAACTGCGTTCGCCGCATCGCTGGTGGTCAGCCTCCTCCTCCTCGTACTGGACGGGACGAACACAGGCTGGGAGGCTTTGCTGCGTGTGGTCATGGTGCTCGATTTACTTGGCCTCATGGGGGCCTATGCTGCTGGCAGCTGCCGGGATAAGCTCACTACCATCTACTCTGCCTTGCTGGTCTGTGCCGTCTTCGCCTACATCGTCATAGCTTTCTCTGCATATGTCTTCTCCAACAAACTGGTGCTGGCGATGGTGATGCCCAAGAAGCAAGGGGAGGAAACCGAGAAGCAAGGCGGCAATCATGGTGAGGAAACCGAGAAGCAAGCAGGCAAGGATACTGGCACGGTTGAGCATGAAGAAGAACTGCGTGAGGTCTTGATGTTGCTCGCGACCTTTGCAGTTGCCATCACATATGTGGCCGGGCTGAATCCACCAGGTGGCTTCTGGGGTGATTCCAAGGGCGAACACAAGATGAGCGACCCAGTTCTGCAGGAACACTACCCCAGCCGCTACCAGGCATTCTTCGTCTGCAACACCACCGCATTCATAGCATCCCTGCTAATCATCATCCTGCTCGTGGACAAGAAGCTGAGCAGCAACAAATCTGTACGGTTTGTTGCTCTGCACGGGCTCATCATTACAGCGCTCTTTGGCCTCATGGGCGCATATGCTGCTGGGAGCTGCAGGGAGGTTGACGACACCACCTATGTCGTTTGTCTCATCGGTGGAGTTCTTGCCTACATCTTCCTCCAAGCGGCTCTCACCAAAGCGGTAAAAAAGAAGGGTCACACGCATAAATCTGCTTCTGAATGGCTGAAACTGAATGCAATAAGGAGTTTATTGGGATCAAAGCGCCAACCTGAACGAGATCAGACCAGCAGCAGGTATGTATGAACAACTTCACCGCCACCTCAGATTCCTCAATTCTAACTTGCGATTTAACTCTTTGTACCTGCAAAATTGCTAGGAACACACAACGCGAGCAAGCAGTGGAAAAGGCCCGCTCTCTTGTTATGTTGCTTGCTACTCTAGTTGTGAGCATCACATACCAAGCAGCATTTGATCCACCTGGTGGCCTCTGGCCTGCCGATGGACCTGATTATAAGAATGGTGACCCAATACTCCTCACAACGCACCCTACCCGGTACAAGGTGTTCTTTTACAGCAACTCAGCAGCCTTTGTAGCATCCCTGATCGTCATCATAATGGTCCAGAGCAGATTTCTGCTTAAGCGCCACACGCTAGAGGCAGCCATGTTACTGGATTTGTTCGGTCTAATAGGTGCATATGCTGCAGGGAGTTGCAGAGATGAAATCACCTCCATCTATGTTGTCGCCTTGGCAGGGATTGTCCTTGTATATGTGGTGATTCATATCATCTTCTTCACCCTAGACCATGAGGACAACCATCGAGATGCTGAAAAATTGGAGAACAGGCGTGAGGTGCTGCTCCTCCTTGCGATCTTGGCTGCGACACTCACTTACCAAGCTGGGTTGACACCACCAGGTGGCTTCTGGTTGGATGAGAAAGCTGGTCACCGTGCAGGCTACCCAGTCCTCTACAATAACTATCGCCCACGTTACAGTGCATTCTTCTACTGCAACGCGGCAAGCTTCATGTCATCCGTAGCTGTCATTGTTCTCCTTGTGAACCCAAACCTATACAGGCCAGGCATACGGTGCTATGCACTATATGTATGCATGGTGGTGGGCATGTTTGGACTCATGGGAGCCTATGCTGCTGGGAGCTCACGGGATTTGCGCACCTCCATCTATGTGTTAACATTGGTTGTTGCTGTGTTTGCCTTTGTAGCCTTGGAGGTAGTCATTTTCTGGGTTTACCCGTACCTAAAGAAACTTCTATCAAGAGGCGTTAACACGGAAAATGGATCCTCCGGCAACATCACAGAACAGAAGACAGGTCCTCGAAGTGAAACTACAGAAAAGACTCCAGAAGCACAGAAGGAGAAGAACATGCGGGAATACTTGATGCTGCTAGGAGTTCTGGCTGCGAGTGTTACCTATCAGAGTGGCCTTAAACCACCAGGTGGCCTGTGGCAGGACAGCAATAATGGCCACTCTTCCGGTGACCCAATCCTGCACGACGTCAACAAAGGCCGGTACTATGCTTTCTTCTATAGCAACTCCACTTCCTTCATGGCTTCCGTCGTCGTCGTCATCTTGCTGCTTCCATGGACCCTGCACAAACATCAATTGCCACTCTGGCCAATGCAGACAGCTATTTTGCTGGACATGCTCGGCCTCCTGGGGGCTTATGCAGCAGGCAGTACCAGGGACTGGGAGACGTCCAGGAATGTCATCTATTTGGTCATCCCTGTCCTAGCCTATATTGCAGCCTACGCAGCAGTGTCACTGTTCCGTAAAAGAAGGCAATGTCACAACTCACAAGCGGAAGTCTGATGAGCATCAGTTATCTGGCGATGATAAATATCAAAAGTGATGAAATTCTATGATTTCTATTTTCTTTTTCTTTAACTGAGTACTGTGTTTGTAACTTCTATTAAGATGTTGAGCTGTTTAATCCATGTGTTCTTTAAAACGTATTCCATGGACACATCACTTTAGTCAGTGATTACTTTCAATGTAGTTTGTAGAATACTAGAATCAATTAATTATTCCATAAGCATCTATAAGAACTCATGAAAAAATTGCTCTGTACCTTGTGGCTCTGCCTCTATCCAACTCGTTCTTCTAGATTGGCTAGACAACAAGACAAATTTTCCACATAATTATTGCCCCCTATTACTTTTCTAGGTTTCCCGTTCAGTTGCTCATATAAGTACTAGAAATTTTTGCTCTAGTTGACTTCCATTTCCATTTTCCAGTACCGTTTGAGGCCAGTTGCAATAGTGTAATTAGTCTGGAGTCTAATCTTCCCTTCCAACTAAAACACTAAAGACATGGTCAAGCATCCCTACAATGGGCAGCACATGCACAGAGGACAAACCGTGAAACACTTACCTGGCATCCAGCACTGAAACCCCGCCCAGTATTTAATTCGGGCCATCGTGGCCAAGAGCCACCAGACCAGAATCCACGAGATAACCAGGCTAACAGCTTGAACGCGTCTTCCAGAGGCGTTTAGTACAACATGTGCCGTGCGGCATCATTGCCGCAATTCGTCGAACACCTACCGGGCGAACCAGCGACCACCCCGCGCCCTGAATAAGACACGCATGGAAGCGCAAGGTCTGTCATCATGGATCCACGCTGTAATACCAGATGATGCAGAATCCACGGTTAGCCGAAGAATTCTTCGAGCCAGACTCGTCTTATATTACGCAACTAGCGAACTGGTGCTCACCTCCGGTGGTCCGTGGGAGTTGTTGCCGAGTCGCAGACACTGGCGGAGCCAAGGGGGGCTGGCAGGGGCCATGGCCCCCCCTAATGATTCATACAAATAAAATCAAATTTACTTAATCACTAGTTATTTAAGTTAATTAATGATTATTTAGGGCTTATTTTTCTAGTATTAGGACTTCTCATCATTTAGATCGAGCTTGGTTGATTTAAATGTCATATTTACTACACTCATAAATTTACTACACTCATAAGTTCTTATTTCTATGGATAATTAAACTATTATCCCCGTTCCAATTTATAGGTTGTTTGGTCTTTCTAGATATATAGTTTTTGCTAAGTACTAGATATAAGGATACATCTAGGTACATAGCAAATCCTATGTATTATAAGTTAAAATAATTTATAATTTTGAACTGAGGGAATAAACATTATGGCAAAACGGCAAAAATACTCAATTTACCTTTTTACCATATATTGATATCGGTGAAATATAGTTATTCATACCATACTAAAATAATATAGATAAATATTGTTATGCTATATATATACTTCTACGGAAGCCTCCATTGCTTCTCACATTCGGAGCTCGCATCTTAATCACTATCAACTACTTAAAAATGTCTCGTAACCTAAGTTTTTTTACGGGTGCCAATGTCATAATTTATGTATTATAGTTTGACTTGATTTGGCTTGACCCCCCTTAAGTTTAATTCCTGCTCCGCCCCTCGCAGGGAGAAGACGGGAAAGATGTAAGGAACGAGGAACAAGTTTAGACTATACCAGTGGACTGTACTAGTACGCATTAAAAATGGACGTCACGTAAGATGATTGTTTAAGGAACCATCAAGCTCCATTAAACTTGCGAACTAGCCAAGTCGCTGGCCACCGCAACAAAAATACAATCTCCAAATTTTAACCGGTCTCTGATGCTCAACCTGAGAAAACTATCACAAAAATGCTGAGGTATTATCTTCTGATGATGATCATGCTTTCCCCCTATCGGTATCATACTAAATTGGCTGGAAGATTCGCTTCACGCAGATCAACGGAGCTATTAGCCTGGTGAGTGATGGCATTGCAATTCTTCATGCAGATCGCATAGGCAGCGAACGTATTAGTCTGGTTTTATCACCAAAGAAGGAATTGACTAATCCGGGCTCATTATTCCCAGCCGTCATTGTAGTTCACCTGTCGTTGTCTCCAGCGCTCATTTTCTTTCGGTTTCTTTTTGAGTTTAGGACGCTCATAGCAGAAAACGTAGAAATTAATATTCAAGAGTAAAATTTATAAAGGTATTTCTTTTAGATCGTATCAATAGAAGTGATTTCCTTAATAAAAGTTCTTTCCTCAGGAAAAGAGAAGTTTCAATATGACACTGTTTCTCTGCTGCAGTAAAAGAACATTTTTGAAAGTGTTTGCTTAAAAGGTTGCCCTTTTATAAGTGTTCTAGGGTAAAATATATCTTCCTTTTCAGTAAACTGGAAGTAGTTTTGCTAAAGGCTGTAGAAATAAGACCTAGAAATAAAAAAATAATAAAACATCAGAACATTGATTGGGGAAATTTTAGTCACCTATGAAAGTAGTCATTGGGTTTACATGTTTCAAAAATACCCACCTTTATCATTATAAAAATTTAACTCAAAAGTACCCACAATACTTGTTTCTAAATTCCTCGTAGCTATCACTATCAGAATTTTAATCCTAAGTTTACCTTTGCTGATATTTACTTCTTATTCATTTATGCCATTATGAAAAAAAACTAAAGTACTTTCAATATCTAGTTGAATTACCCACTTCTACAATTATAAAAAAAAACTAACCCAAGGAACCCAAATATCAGCCTCTAAATTACCATTTCTAACATTCAAACAATTTTCCAAAGTGCCGCTATTTTTCATCAATCCGCATCCATTTAAAATTAATTTTACATCTCCTTTCAATATCATATAAGACTTGATCATTTGTTGGGTCAGGTTGGGTCGGGTAAAAAAACTCATTTTTTTTCATCCAGCCCAAGCCCAATCCAATTTTTTATGATGGGTTTTTTCGGGTTTCAGGTAAAATGTTGGTTCGTGCCCAGTCCGATTTTTATGGCATGTTGCAAATTTTGAGTCGAGTCCATTGGTCGTGTCAGGGTAGGTGGTCCATGATCAGGTCTAATTTCGCAATGAGACATGGAGATCAAACTAAGAAAGAAACTGAAAATATTGAGTTGTAGATGGCCACACACATATATGATGAATATTGTGATCATGAGGGAAACACACGGGGGGGGGGGGGACCAGGCTCTGATTCATTAGAGTATGGTTAATAGTACAGCTAGTAGCGGGCTGTATATTTTTGTCACATCATATACAACCAACTAAAAACCCACTCATAAAGTAGTGTAGCTATAAATATAGACTAAATCATTAATGCCTGGCCCCTCGTACCTAGGATTTCGAGGCCCTGGTGCAAAATACCAAATGGGACCTCTGTACTAAGAAACTATAAATTATCAAAATTTAGAGTAGTACTTCCTCTATTTCAAATTATTAGTCGTTTTGGTTTTTCTAGGTGCATAATAAAATTTATGTATCTAGATAAGCTAAAATGACTAATAATTTAGGATGGAGGAAGTACTCTATTATTAAATAACAAGTTTCTTTACAATACTAAGGACTACTGTAATCATATTTTCTTTTACAATACTGATGAGTACAATAGACATATCCCTCTATCAAAAAAAAGTTATTATAGGATTTAAAATTTATCCTAAAAAATAAATTATCATAGCCTATTTGGAAAGTATATATGCATGCGAATCAATTAGCGCCCAATATGAGTAATAAATATAGATAAATATGGTTATTTTATCTTGTTGCTAATCTGTTATAAAATTTAATAACTTATATTTTGAGATAGAGGAAGTAGACGCTAAAGAAGTGAAGGGATAATCATTCTTATCGGTATCCTTTTGAACCTCTAGTATCACACAAGGCCGCGAAGGGCGGCCAGGCATCCGTCAGCCGTGTATGGGCTGTGGTGTTTCGCTTGTGGCCTGTCCCCCCACGTGTGGGCTAATTTGGTCTTTGAAACTTTAATTAGTCCGGAGTATTTGGGGCCCTCAAAATTGGAGGCCTGGTGCAAGTGGTCCACTTGCACCGTGCCATCGACGGGCCTGTGGTCCACCTTATTCTCTTACAAAAATTATAGGAACATGTGCCTCAACCGGCTATAAGATATCAACCTATTTTTTATCTCTCTCCTCTTCTCTTTCCTCCAATTCATAACAATTATGATAAGGTAACTCTTGCAGCCCGCTTACCTAACCTTATAATACTTGCTCTTAGAGGAATATGAAAAGAAAGTAGACCATTTGCAAACAAGAAGAAAGACATGGTCAATATATCCACATCAGACATCATTTAAGCCCTAACTAAATCAGAGTCATTTTGCAAAAAAAACTATTATTGATGTATTTTCTACAAATATTGTATGCTGATGGACTTGTAACCCAAATTAAATTTGTCCCAAGTTCTATAACGTGGTTTCGCAAAAAACACAAGAAGTTCTAAAATGTGTATGCAGGAATCTTCAAATTTAAAATGACAAATGCTTATGTACGGAGTATTTTAGAGGCACCACGCAAAAGAATGCTCGAGCCTCTAGAGCGCGTTCTCGGGAGAGACTACCGCAGCAAAAAACATGGTCGAGCGAAAAAAGGTCTGGCTTGACGCCGACGGGACTCTCGCCGGAGTCGTCCGACAGAACCACTTGGCCGGGGTAGGCAACGCCGCGTTATCGTGTGGCCGGCCCTCGATGGACAACCACGTACCATCGCCGCTCATCCGTCCATGCCCGCCAGATGTTCGACGCGATGCCTGAACGCGGCCCCTCCGCGGCCACGGCGGGTGTACGCGCGACAGGGACATCCTAGGCTGCCAGGAACGGAGCAAGGCGGACTTCAACCATGATTCCGGTGATTCATGCGCGGTTCATTGCCAGATTACCAGTGGTGTGAACTCGGATTCCACTTCGGCGCCTCCGGTTACCCACCAGCGCGCCATTGCCAGCATCGAGGTATTACAAAATTCGAGCAACCTGTCTTTTGCGTATCTGTGCATCAATTCATTTCGTAACAACTTGGCAACGGCAGTGAGATCTGAGCCCACAACCCAGGTCAATTTGCCATTAACAATTGGGCATGTCTTTTGTTGACTCCGAAGTTCTGAACGTGCCTCGTGACTCCACTACTGACTACTGGTGCTTGCTGCTTGGTACACCGTTCTTTATGGCTCTCCATGTCAAGCTCCTGCGGTAAGCTATTCAAAATCTGCATACTGATCGTCAATCGAATCTGGATTTGGCTTGATACTTGTTGAGAAGCTTGCATAAGGCTTCTTAATGCCATGAGCATCAGTTGATAGCTTTAGTTTAATACAAGTCACGTGGGCATTGTGGTGGGGGTCTTGCGAGATGACCCCTCCATCGTTGTGTTGCTGCCTTTTGGAAAAGAAGTTGCATTAAGCTAGTCTTTCCTCCTTGCAGTATTCTTCTTTTTCTACCTGTTCACACCACCCGTGACAGTGAGTGAGCAACTGATATGTCTTCGAATCTTACGAGTCTGAGCAGTCTTCTACCTGTTCACATCACCCGTGACAGTCTGAGCTGTTTGTTCTGAATGCAATACTTTCCATTTTACTATGCGAGTTATTTATTTATAGGCATCTCCATAAGACAAACAATCAAATCCACCTGCCACTGTAACGTGGCCTTTTTTTTTGAAAGTAAACTGTAATGTGGCTCTGGCTGCTAATACTTTTACCTTACACTGGAATAAACAGTACGGTTTATAATTATACTTTGCTGTCCTTTTGAGCCACAACTAGTGTGAACTCTCGGAGTTGACTGAGTCCCACTTGGTACAAGTCCTTCGGGGTACGTTGACAAGTCATATATGCATGCTCAAATAATTTGCATGGGGCTTCTCGCTGTCATTGGTGGGGTCAGCCAGAAGTGAGCCTTCAATACATCGTCTCCTTGTCAAGTTGTCATCTTCCTTTGCTACATTGACCTCACCCAAGTCTTCGTCTTCCTTATCACCAGCTGCCAGCTGCCATCTGCCTTTCTTGTTCAGAAACATCCTTCAATAATCCTTGAATCATTCAGATATCTTCTCCAACCAAAGAATCCCTCTGCCTCGGATTTAAGGTTATAGGCAATTAACCTGAGAGGCTGAGGTTAACAACCTCTGTTGAAGAGCAAGCAGCCATATGGCAAATGGCAAGCAGCCCGAGCTTGTCATTCCTCTGTCCAGCACAGCTGCTACTCCGGAACCAGGCAATGATCGCAGTGAAGACAGCAGCACCCATGAAGGCAGCACAGGGGAGCTTGGCATGGCCACGGGCAGCACCAGGCCAGAATCCATCGACGGTTTGTCCACCACCAATTTGTTAGTCCGTAGCCCTGAATCCAAAGTAGCTGTTGATTTTGAGCTCCTGTGGAGACTGCGGAAGTATCTGGTGCTCCTTGGAACCTTAGCTGTTAGTGTGACATACAATGCTGGGTTAACTCCACCAGGGGGGTTCTGGACACAGAAGAAGGACGGGCATGATGCTGGTGACCCTATCCTGCGCGCTAGGTTCTTCCGGCGGCATGAGGTATTCTTTTACTGCAATGCAACAGCATTTGCTGCATCTCTTGTGTTAATCATCTTGCTTCTTAGTAAGCATGTGACCAGGCAGAATTTGTGGCTCCGTTCAATGCAATTCACTATGATACTAGACCTATTCAGCTTGATGGGGGCCTATGCTGCTGGAAGCTGCAGAGCAGTAAAGTCATCCATTTACATCTGGGTTCTGGTCCTTGCTGTTTTCGTATATATTGTGATTCATATACTTTTATTCATAAGAGTTGTTCCAAAATGGCTGAAAATAGGGTGCAATCTGCACTACGCCAGATTCTACGCAAGTGGGGTTTCCATGAGGACCAAAGGAGCATCCCTCAAATTGAAGATGTTGAGGAGGCTCGCAAGTTCATGTTGATGCTTGTGACTTTTTCTGCAACTATCATATACCAGGCAGGGTTGAGTCCGCCGGGTGGTTTTTGGGCTGAAAATGAGGAAAATCAGCATCCAGCTACTTCTATGCTTCGCAGCAAAAACCTTGCTCGTTACAACCTATTTGTTAGTTGCAACTCAACTTCCTTTGTTGCTTCTTTGGTCACCATCATACTGCTTCTTAGCCCAGAGTTGAGCAGGCATGGCATAAGGTCCAGAGCAGTGAAAGTCTGTGTTGTAGCTGACCTGGTGAGCCTGATGGGAGCATATGCTGCAGGAAGCTGTAGAACTGTGGTACAATCTTTCTGTGTTATTTTCATTGCTATATTGGTGTGGATCTTCATTGCACTTCTGGCTGGGTCTTTTGTTATCAAACCTGTTGCAGACTGTCTTAGAAACATCAAATTGAGCTGCATGTATAGAGTTGGCCGGGTCTTTTCACTGGAATATGGTAGGAATAGATCAACAAATACAGTGGAGGAGAATTCAGTTTCAAGTCATCAGCAAACTGCAGTGCGTGTAACAGATTCAGCAGAACAAGTTAGTGCTCTTGAACCAGAACATCAATCATATCGTCAGCAAGTTCCAAATGTCAAAGAGGGAGAGCATCAGTCTGCTGGTGAACAAGAACAAACTGCAACTACTGAAGAGGTTGTGTCTGGCACTGGGCATACATTGGCGAATGACCAGCAATCAGAAAATGGAAGGCCAATCTGCAGATGACCAGTCAGTTGCTAAAGTGGCTTCGTCCAAAACAGGTAATTCGTTAATGAAATGTCAGCAAGCTACAAACACTAATAACAGTATGTCTAATCCTGACTATCAACCTACAGAAAACCTTAATTTTGCAGATATGAGGAAACAGTTTTCATCCGTGGATGATCTCAAGACTCCAAGTACTATGGTTGGCATGTCCAACCATAGTCATAAATCTCCAGATACCCAGAAAATTGCAAATATGATGGGGCAATCTTCATCTACTGATGTTCAAGAGCCTACAGTCATGCCAGTGGAAGAGTTTTCCAAACACATAACATTGTCCAGGGATCATAATGGAACCACCAATAATCTCACTGTGGAAAAAGAGTCCTCTGATGTGCCTTTGAAAACCAATGAGATAGAAATTGTCAGAATTAATGATGATATTGGACCAAATGAGAATGGCTACACTGACAACTATGAAGGAGCTCCCAGACAGGCTGACAGCAAAGAAAATGCTAGTGGCAATCTAACTGATAAACATCTCAAGAAATCCCGCACATATCTACTGCTACTTGCCATTCTTGCGGTATCTCTGACATACCAATCAGGTTTGAATCCACCAGGTGGTTTCTGGTCGAAACGAGAGAACAATAATTTAACTGGTGGTTTCATCACTAAGGACACTCATCATCGGCCATACCATTTACCTGGTGATCCCATCCTTGAGGATAATAACCATCAACGCTATATTGCGTTCTTCTATTTAAATGCCATCGCCTTTGTTGCATCTGTTGTCATGATCATTATGCTCCTGAACCGGAGGATGAGTGACAAGGTTATAAAACGATACGCACTGCAGACAGCAATGATAGTGGATCTTCTTTCTCTAACTGGGTCTTATCTTATGGGGAGCTGCAGGAAGACGAAGAATTCCATGTACGTCTTGCTGTTGTTATGCCTTGTATTTGCTTATGTTCTCATCCATGTTCTGATAGCAATACATGTAATCCCTGAAGGGTGGAAACAGCTTGTGTCACAAAAGCTTGAGCACCTGTCCTGCAAGCATTTATGGCCAAGAATTGAGCCTGGACACAACCAGGGAGGTTAAGGTAATGAGAAGAACTGGGAGAGGAGACGTAAGCTACTATTGATGCTTGCTGTTCTATCAGGGACTGTCACATACCAAGCTGGCATGAGCCCTCCAGGAGGTGTATGGTCTGATGACAAGGGTGTCAGTGGCAAACCTGGCTATCCAATCCTCCAGGACAACAATGTGAAACGCTATGATGTTTTCTACTACTCAAATTCAGTCTCGTTTGTGTCTTCTGTAGCTATCAACTTGTGAACAGGGAATCCTGTGAGCATGGTATCAAGTTCTATGCATTGAGGGTGTGCTCAGTGGTGGCTTTGGTTGGCCTCTTGATCGCCTATGCTGCAGGAAGCTGCAGGAAAGCAAAACAATCTATTTATCTTATCATCATTGCCATTGCAGTTCTGATCTCTGTTGTGATTCAAGTGTTTCTGCTCTCTTCGACACAGTGTACACTGGGAGGGCCATTCGGCAGATGCGTGAAATGTCTACTTGAGTGGCTTTTTGGTGCGACTGAGGCTGTGCAAGAAAGTACTTCTAACAAGCAAGAAAGTTCAAGTCATCGTGCAAAAAAAGCTCGGAAGAGGCATAAGTATCTGGTGCTGCTTGCAATTGTCGCAGCTTCCATCACGTACCAAGCTGGTCTAAGCCCGCCTGGTGGCTTCTGGTCTGATGATGATGGCGTCCATACAAGAAGCAATCCTGTCCTAAACCCCCATGCTGACTTCTGGTGGTATAACAAAAGCCATATGGTGGCTGGCAACCCGGTCCTTCTTGATACTCATCCTCGGCGCTACAAAACATTCTTCTAGTTGAACTCTATCTCTTTCATGGCCTCCATTGTCGCCATCATGTATCTGTTGAATACATCTATCTGGAAGATGGATGTACCACTTGAAGTACTGCACTTGATCATGATACTAGACCTGTTGGCTCTCGTGACAGCTTTTGCTGCTGGAAGCTGCCGGAAATTCAGGACTTCAATCTATGTCTATGGACTAGTTCTTGCTGTTGTAATATACCTTGTAATTGTAGTTTTGCTGTCCAAGAGCATTGCTGACTTTCTAAAGCCAAGGGATTCCAGTGGTAGTTCCTCTCAGAGACATACTAATGGTGCCTCTGGAACAGAACCCCTGATACACGAACAAGAAGTTTGAAGATCTGTTTTGCAGTATTATCTGAAAGTAGTTGCTGCATTTGGTTTACATGTACGCTTAGGTTTGTTCGGACATGGAAGTCAATAATGTATCAAGGCTTTTGCTATTCCGGATGAAATTATCATGTCATTCCTTCTTTTATTCCGATTCTCTGGAAAATTGTGTCAACTGTTACCGGCATTTCAGTGTCGTGTTGGAGGTGGGTTTCACATGAGATCAGTTTCTTTGATTGGGCTGCGTGGTCTGCGATATATGCATCTTTTGCGCCAATGTCTGCTCAAGAGTGAATTCAATTGATGCTGGTGAGTAGAAGATCAACTAGTGGCTTGGGGGGGGGGGGGGGGGGGGGGGGGGGTTGCTTTGCTGGTTTTTAAATGCTTGAAGGGCCCTGACGGGTTTGCTGGTAGTGGATGCTTACTGAATCTGAAATGTTGATGTTTGATGGGTCTGATGTTTATGCCATTTTGCCTTTCCTGATATTGTTTATGAGCGTAAACCTGGAGGTACGGTTCTTTTTTCTCTCTCTCTCTTTCTGGTAGTTGTAGGATTGCACCGAAGTGTCACTGTCCTGTTGAAACAAGTTGAGATGAAAGTGTTGCATGGTTTGGTTCAGGACCCAGATGAGTGACTCAGCCAGAGAATTTAATTCCCACACTGATTGATCTAAAATATGCAGTCCAGTCATGATTGTTCTAAGATTGAACTCTATGATTCCCTATCGGACAAAAAAAGAAGATCCAACCAAGGCCGTTGAGAAAATTTCTTATTTGACACTGGGAAAATGAGTCATTCCTTTCTTGGCCCTGAAATTTTCTTCGTTCCCTATTTGACACTCGCTTCAACTTTCGTTCCCTATTTGACACCGCAGTTAAATTCATGAGCTAACGGTGTTAAGTAGCTGTTAAGAAGACATTTTTGCCCCTAGACGTATGCTGGCGCCATGCATGCATGCAGGGGGTAGCTGGGCGTTGACGCCATGCACCAGGGGTGCATGCATGCAGGCTCGGCGCTGACGCCATGCATGCAATTCTCAAGCAGAGAAGCCATTTCTTTCTCTCTCTGATACAAATTCCCATCTGATGAAATTTTCCAAATACCAGGAAGACAAGAAAAATAAGCATATTTGGGAGCAAATCAAATATAGTGACCATTAAATATAGTGACCATTTAATGAGAGTCAGGTTCAAACAATTCAAGGATTGTAAAGACCATAACATCAAAGTTCACAGAATATGATGACAAAATATGATGATGACACATGATATAGAAAGTTCACAGACCGACACCACATTAATTCAAATTCAGGAGTTCAAATTCACATGCAAGTTCACAGGAGTTGACATTCACATGTAAGTTCACGGGAGTTCAAATTCACATCCAAATTCACAAATACATGAGGCTTAGCCTTCTTTTGCTTCTTGTGCTCATTGCAGGGCTAACAGGATCCACCCTTTTGCTTTTTGTACCCATTGCAGGGCTGTCAAGTCAAGTGGCAGCATAGGAGTCTTCATTTTCCTTTTGCTCTTTGCCTTGACTAGAGCAGCAGTAGGCAGAGGTTCATTTGAATCTGAAATTGACCTGTGTATGCCAGAACTAGACTTTTACATGTAATAGTAGCAACAAAATAACACTAGTAGTATGACCAAATTTTAAAAAATATGTGTATTACCTTTTTTTATGCTCCAGAACTAGATTTGCCCGTATTTGCCATTTTCTTGGATGTAATCTCCTCATTTTTTGATGTTTCAATACTTGAAACGAGTTGGTTATCCTTACTGTTCATATTTGAGGTCAAATTTTGGCTAACATGGCAAAAGTAAAGTGATAAAATAGTAAGCTAACATGTGTCTTTGATTATCTGAGAAATATGTTTTTATAAAGCAACTAATGAAGCAACCGAGAGAGGCTAACAACTAATCCTTCCGGTTCCGGCTCCGGTCCCAGTCTTTGTTTACAGCGGACTCGGTGGCCGCAACGGTTAACCAGGTCCTCTGTTTACTCCACGCGTCCGATCGGCCTTCGTGGTATTCTGGCCGGGCGGTTCGGGCGAGAGAGAGGTTCCGGACAGGCGCGCCCTGCGCTGACTGTGCGGCTGTGCCCGACTGCCCGCCCGGTGGGTGCTCAACGAAATGCCGGACCGGGGCACCGGGCCGTGGTGTGGTGCTTCGCCGTCCCAACCGCGCCCGCCAGGTGCTCGAGCAGTCGAGCGAATGCCCCGGCGGTGGGCGCTGCGGCCACGGCGTCCCGCCCGCGTCGCAGCTCCGGCACACGGACTTGGGGACTGCCCCTGTGCCCCCGCCCCGCGCGCGTTGACGGCTAGCTTCGGCCTCCGTTGGAGGAGAGCGCGACGGCGACATCACGATCTCTCCGGCCCGGATGAGACGAGCGGAGCGGAGCTTCGACGCGCAGCGGAATCGTCAAGGAAATGCCCGCCCACGGCAGGCGGAGACCCGGCGGAGCCCAGTGGGTGGATGTCCGGTCTGCGACGCCACGCGGTGCACGGGACGGCGGAGGTCCTCCGTCCGTCGTCGTGCACCACCAGTCACCCGGTCCAACTTGCGGTGGACTTGCTCGGTGCGGCGTGCAGAGCCAGCCAGCCTGCTCTGTTGGTCTTTGTGGCGGCCTCGCTACTATTCTGGCGACTGGTGAGTCCTGGTGATGGAATGGTACTACACAACTATCTGCATTAGCCCACAGGCATCTATTGTTCTAACTTCTAAGCAGGGCCAGCTTGGTATGGTATTACTATTAAGAAAGGGGGTAATATGTGTTTGTTCAGTCAGTTGTACCTTGCGATTTCGTTTACTAATACCGAGCATTAGATTAGTTTGTTACTTGATGCTCCAACTACAAAGTGGTCATACAATATTTGATATTATAAACTGCAAACAAATCAACTCTGAATTTGACTAGCTCCATGTCACCAACTTGGTGTCTCTTCTTCTTTTCCTTAAAAAAAGAATGCTCTTAGATTTTAGCTGCGCGGTAGCATATTAGCCATATATCCTTCTTTTAAGAAAAAAACACGCTTGCAAATCAAAATACAGCTCATGCTTAGTCAGTCAATGGCAACAACTAATGGACATTCATATTAAATGGCATGGTTGGTGGCTGGTCATGGTGGGGTCTAGGGAGCATTGTTCCCTTTTGCGTCACTGTGTGGGGGCATTGACTTCACCTGGTCTTCTCCCTTTGCCATATTCGTTTTCTCTGCTTCTTCTTGTTCAGACCTTCCACGGTTCTTCAATGGCTGAGCTTCTTGGAGTCCTTACAAGTGTGCTCGCCAGTCTGAGCAGCCATCTGTCGCTCTGTATGCGATCTTAAATTTGCAACCTCAGCTATGAAGTGATCATATCATAGCTGCTGGGGAGTGTATCCATGTAACTTCTTGATGGGCAATGCAATGTCTTCCCCGTAGGTATGTCCTCCTTTTCCTTCCTGTGTGTTTTATTTAATTTGATTTGGAAACCTGGATGTAGCTTAGCATTGCCAATAGCCTACAGTTTCTGGTTAACATCTTTCATGATTGTGGTATGTACAGTAAAACTTCTAAAATTTTTGCTTGCAATATGCTATTAGAGAACTATTGTGGTATATATACACAGTAGAACTTCTAAAGATTTTTTGCAATATGATCTTTTTTCTTGACATAACCCCAGTACAGATTCTAATTATAGACTGGGCCTCACTTGCACTAATCTCACTCTTTCAATCCTTAGCCACTGAAGCATACGCAATAATTCATTGCTACTGTTTACTATCTTTATGTTGGTGAGAGTGACTTCACTCTTCACCAAGTTTTCTCTTCCTCCCTGCACCCATTCTTTTACCATTGTTCTTCTTCCATAATTCAGAACAATCCTTGAGTAATCTGTGACTCTGATTCTTCCAGATATCTTCTCACATCCAAAGAGCTGTTTCCTGCTGCTATAAATGCAAGGGTAGAGGGCGGCTGAGACTTGCAGACTTGCAGTATCAGTTCCGGAACTACCATATGGCTACTGCTGCACAAACAGAGCACGCCGTTGTTCCAACTGGCACCACGACTACTCCAGGAGCAAGCAACGATGAGATTGAAGACAGCAACGCCCATGGAAACAACAATAATCAGAATTTCGTAGTCACTGACCTTGGAGATGGTAGTGGCAAGGGACAGGATTCCATGGATAGCACTGATGATGATGATTTTGTTTTCTTGTGGAAACTGCGAAAGTATTTGGTACTGCTTGGAATCTTAGCTGTTGGTGTGACATACAATTCTGGATTAACACCACCTGGGGGATTTTGGAATAAAAACAAGGATGGCCATAAAGCTGGTGACCCTGTCCTTCATGTTGAGTTCTCCCAACGATATGAGGTATTCTTCTACTGCAATGCAACAGCTTTTGCTGCATCTCTTGTCTTAATAATCTTGCTCCTAAGCAAGAATGTGACCAGGCAAAAGTTATGGCTTCGTTCAATGCAATTTACAATGCTAGTGGACCTATTCAGTCTGATGGGGGCCTATGCTTCTGGGAGCTGCAGGGCTCTTAAGTCATCCATCTACACATGGGTCCTAGTCATTATTGTTTTTGCATATGTTTTGATTCATATCCTAGTATCCACAAGGTTTGTTCCAGAAACATTCAAAACAACGGTGAAGGAGATGGTAAATCGAACTCTATCCAAGTTGGGTATATGTGATGCGGAAACAAGTAGTCATGAAGAGAAAAGAAACCTTGAGGAGGCTCGGAAGTTTATTCTGATGCTTGTAACTTTTGCTGCCAGTGTCACATACCAAGCAGGGTTGAATCCACCAGGTGGATTTTGGGCTGAAAATGATCATATCTCAGAGCACCGTCCAGCTACTCCTGTTCTTCGCAGTCAATACCTGCGCCGTTATAATATCTTTGTTAGTTGCAATTCAACCTCTTTTGTGGCATCTTTGGTTACAATTATATTGCTTTTGAGTCCAGAACTGAGCAGGCATGGAATAAGGACCAAAGCCGTGCTTGTTTGTGTGGTGGCTGACCTGTTATGCCTAATTGGTGCCTATGCTGCTGGATGCTGTAGGGATGTAGCAACATCATTCTTTGTCATATTTATTATAGTCATAGTTTTGATCTGCATTGGGTTTTTAGCTGGGATATTTGTTTACAAACCTGTAGCAGACTGGCTAGAGAAGATCAAAGCACACATTATGCAGTGCATGGGTGTAGTAGGTCGAGCACTCTCACTGAAATCTAGGAGTAACAGATCAATCAATTCAAAACTAGAGAGTTCTCATGGAAGTCATCTGAAAGAATCAATCCATGCATCTGTTGCACTAGCAGAAGACAGTTCATGTGAACCAGGACTCCAGACTGCAGGCAATCAGCAAGTTTCAAATGCCACAGAAGTGGAATCCAGTGGGGAGCATCCACCTGAAGACAATCAGAAGACAGAAAATACTGAGTCACTTTCGAACTCTCAGAATCCATCAGATAGTAGTTCACAATCAACAAACACCAAGTATCTTATGTCCAATCTGGAGTGTGAATTAACTGACTCCAAGCTAGTTGCAAACACGACAGAGCCTCTGTCCAGCACAGAACATCCATCATTCAGCTGTCAGCAAAGGGATGGTATGTTTGCAGACAGCCAGCTAGTTTCAGGTATGGAGCAATCTTCAACTGATAAGATCAGAACTATTGATATGCCAGAAGAGGGCTCATCTGAACCAAATGTGTTAGCTGGTGACTCCATTGAGGATGGAAGGCCTTCTTTGCCTGCGGAAGTCAGTGACACTGTGGAATCTGCAGGAGAACACAATTTGATTAGACATAATAACCGTGACATTGGAAATGATGGCATTGATAACAATGCAGAACATGAGATTGTCTGTATAGACTGCAATCAAGAATTGCCTGAACCAAATTATTCTCACAATTCAATTGAAGAGCATCTGGAGAAGACCCGCACATATTTGCTCCTCCTTTCCATTCTTGCAATATCACTGACATATCAATCAGGTTTGAACCCACCAGGTGGCTTCTGGTCAAGAAGTGAGAATAATCATTCTGCTGGTGATCGCATCCTTGAGGACAGTGACCATCCACGCTTCATTGCTTTCTTCTATCTCAATGCATTTGCATTTGTGGCATCTATTGTGATCATCCTTATGCTCCTGAACAAGAGTATGAGCAAGAAGGTTACAAAACACCGTGTCTTGCAGATAGTTATGATAGTTGACTTACTTTCCCTAACCGGGGCCTTTGTCATGGGGAGCTGCAGGGATGCAAAGAAGTCTATTTTCATATCAGTGTTACTGTGTCTTGTTCTTGCTTATGTTGCTCTGCATGTTCTGATAGCAATTCATGTGATCCCTTCAGAGTGCAAAAGGCAGCTTTCAGATAAACTAAAGAACTTCTCTTGTGGAAATGTGTGGTCAGCTTTGCCTCAGTTATGCCACAAGAAGACAGGGAAGAAAACTAGTCCAAAGGAATTGGAACGCAGGTGTAATCTACTACTGACACTTGCTATTCTAGCTGCAACTGTCACATACCAAGCTGGCATCAACCCTCCAGGTGGTGTATGGTCTGATGACAAAGATGTCAGTGGCACACCAGGAAACCCAGTCCTTCAGGACAACCATCGAAGGCGATATGATTTGTTCTACTACTCAAATTCAATCTCATTTGTGTCATCTGTTGCTATCACAATATTACTTGTGAATAAGGAATCCTGTGAGCATGGAATCAAATCATATGCACTGCGGGTGTGTTTGGTGGTGGGTTTACTTGGCCTCTTGATTGCATATGCCGCAGGAAGCTGCAGGAATAGAAAGCAATCCATCTTTGTCATCATCATTGCCGTGGCTGTTGTCATATCCCTTGTGATTCAAGTCCTGCTATCTTCAATGTATGAAACGCTAAGAAGACCATTGGCTAAACTTATGGAACGTCTGCAGAAACTTGTGGAATATCTCCAGAGCTGGGTTTTTGGAACTGAGTCAGTTAGACGAGAAATTACTTCCGAGTCACCGGAAACTAAAGATTGTGACGAACAAAAAGCAAGAAAGAGGCATAAGTATCTCATGCTTATTGCCACTTTAGCAGCCTCAATCACATACCAAGCTGGTCTGAACCCACCTGGTGGCTTCTGGTCTGACAATGACGTCCATTTTGCCGGCGATCCACTTCTCCTTGATATTAACCACCTACGCTACAAGACATTCTTCTGCTTCAATGCTATCTCCTTCATGGCATCTATTGGTGTGATAATGCTTCTACTGAGTAAATCTATTAGGAAGAAAGCTGTACCCCTTGAGGTTTTGCTCTTGATTATGATACTGGACTTGCTGTCTGTCATGACAGCTTTTGCTGCAGGAAGCTGCCGGAAACTAAGTACCTCAGCCTATGTCTTTGTGCTAGTAGCTGGTGTAGTCATATATCTTGTGGTTCTTATTGTTCTGTCAAGGGCTATTAAAAAATATCTGAGAAAGTGGAAGATAAGTGGGCTTTTCTGCTAAAGATATACTGGTCGTGTTTCAAGCACAAACACAACAAGGGTACAAAGAGAGCAAGTTTGAAGAAACCATCCCTGCTGTTCTTAAGTCAGTATATCTTCTTTCTCTGTAACACGGTGCAAAAAAGGCCTCACCACTCTTTATGTGTTCAAATTTACTTGCAGGATGGTGATGTTGTATGTTACTAGACAGTCCTCTGTAACACGGTACAAAGAGAGCAAGTTTGAAGAAACCATCCCTGCTGTTCTTAAGTCAGTATATCTTCTTTCTCTGTAACACGGTGCAAAAAAGGCCTCACCACTCTTTATGTGTTCAAATTTACTTGCAGGATGGTGATGTTGTATGTTACTAGACAGTCCTCTGTAAAAGTTGAATTTGGACTAAACCATGTTGATATTTTTGTAAGTGTCATGTAATCCGCTGGATACTTCATGAAAGACCGTGACTTTTTTTCATTATATGTTTCTGTGTTTTATGAGTTTTTTCCTATGGTAAAGCCAGATCACCAGATGCTGAAAGGTTTATAGTGGCTTTAGAAACTCATAGTATAAAATTTCTTATCTTAACTAATGTTCTAGCCCCATTTGTTTCTTTCTCAACGCAAATTTTTTTCTGTTGCATTATTCACCATCACATGGAATGAAAATGTCAAACTTTAAATATTTGATGAATGGCAGCCAGTGCATGAAACCTTGTCTGTCTGTTTTTCTCTTTGTGCAGATAATCATCTAACAGAAGGTGATAGTGTCTTTATCAGGTTATGTAATTCTTTTATTCATACTGGTTTCTAAAACAAACTGTAAAATATGTCTACTTCATTACCACGATCAGGCATGATGAAGATGCAGAGTTTGCATTGCGCACCTCACATGAGAGTATGAGACTACCATTATTATGGAAGTTACTCTCTTAATCCCTTGTGGTCGTTGAACAACTTTTAATCCATGTATAGAAAAACCTGCGTTAACTTTCTGAAATTAGCTCCGCTCCATACGTTTTGGATTGTTGAGGAATATGTATTCTTTTTTACAGGGAGACATCCCTTCCTTGAATTGCAGAATAAGCTTCATGCAAGTCGGTGTTTGCTCTGATTGCAATTTTTTTGTGCCGAGAAGCATCGCAAGGGGTTGGCCGCTGCGTGTGCCACCTCCAGACATGGCATGGTCCGGCAGTATGCAGCCGTGGCCGCCCGTTGTGTGTGTGTCGTCCGAGGTACTTTCTCCCGTGGGGCCGTGGCGCCGCCGTCCCACTGGCCTGAATCTCTGGGCCGGTGGTTCGCGCAGGGGCTTCCATCGAAGAGGCCAGCCCATCCTGCCGGCCCGGCGTTCGACGAAATGCCAGCCCAGGTCCCGACGAACCTCGCCGTCCCGTCCGTGCACGCCAGCAGCGCTGGGCTGCGACGGTGTCAGGCGCGGTCCCATGTTGCGCAGCAGAAACGTCAATGCGGCGCAGGAGGACGTCCTCTGCTTGTCGGAGCCAACAAATGGGACGAACCTGCTATGCGTCCCGATTGAGAAAATTGTAATTATAAAACTCGAAATAATAGATTTCGCAATTATAGGACTCCAAATATTAATTTCGTTAAAATAATCTTTGAAATCTTAGCATTTTGCTATGCATGGCATTTAATGCTTTTAATCAATCTATTATCCTAAAATACATATATTTTACCTTGCCGTGACCCTTTTGCCCTTCTACCTTTTGTATCATCGTGGGCATCGATCGATTCATCTTCCGACGTTCCTCCTTCCCTCCGAGACCGACGCCGCCCGCCCTAAACCCCAACGCCCGACGCCACGCCGCCTCTGCTCCTCCTTGTACAACGGCACGGCCAGCGAGCCGAAAGTGTCCTTGTTGGTGATCTCGTAGTTGGAGAGCACCGACCACCCGCCGACGTCGCCTTGCTGACGATGTCGCAGAAGTGGAGCCGGAGCAGGTACGCCCACCCCGGCGTGGCTGGGAATCTCCACGTCATGTTGAATTGCGCGCTTATGGTGTTGTCCATCAGAGTCTTGTTGAGCTCCTTCGCAGTCGCGTGCACCATGTTCGGCGCCGCCTCCGGGGTGGCGAAGCCCGCCGTGCGCACGAAGTGGCGGCCGGGCCTCTTGATCGTGAACGTGTACGTGGACGGCGCCGGGAACACGCGCGCGTACCTGTACAGCTCCGCCTCGCCAGAGGCGGCGTTGGTCGCTCCCGCCGACGCGTTGGCCGCGGCGCCGACAGCACCGAGCCCGGCAGGGTGGCATCCCCGACGAACGTCCGCCCGCCGACCGTGGTGCTCGCCGCCGTGCCGCAGAGCACGAGGTAGCTGTCCGCCGGGACGAACGCGGCGGTGCGGCGGCGAGCAGCGCGGGCAGCACGACGACGGCCAGCAGGAGCATGCCAGGGACGCGGCGCGAGAAGGATCGCGGCAGGACCATCAGCTCCTCGCTCGGTCGCTCTAGAAGCATCTCATGGGCGGCGGCTCCTGGGGACAGAGACGTGGAGCCCGGCCGCGGCGCGGAGCAGGCAGCATCAAGATCCTATGGAAGCCATGGGGGACGGATGATTAATTAGTGCAGGAGCTGCTCAGCAACCTGCAGCTTGCTCGGCGACGGGATGAATGAAAGTGAAACCGGGAACTGGCGAAGACAGGCACTGAGGCACAGCAGATGCAAGCCTACCCACAGGAAGGTGAAACCGGGGCTTGGTGATTGGAGATTTTGGCTAGGCATGGAGATAGCGGCGGCGGCTAGCCTGCCAGCCCGGCGGCGAGCAGGCTGCCTGTTTGCCCAGGCGGCCAGGCAGCAGCAAACGGCCAGCGAGCCAGCCGCATGCCTTCAAAACAAAACGAAGGGCAAAAGAGTCTTTTTAGATCTCAAATACATGTGTTTAGATGAGAAAAGAGAGAAAATACCCCAAATATCATGCATAGTGCCAACGTTTCAAAGATTATTTAGCAAAGTCAATGTTTGGAGTCATGTAAGGAAAATGGCCCTATTAGGCCATATCGTGATTTTGGTGATCGAGTGATAAAATGATCAATGGAACAAGTTTGTGAGCTCAAGATTGTAGGATTTCTATGTTCTCATGGATGGAGTCCAAACCATCTCCAAATTGGTCCAAATCGCTGTCAAGACACGATGGACGCAGTGAAAATGCAGAGATCGCAGCGACGATTTGGACAAGTGGCAGAAACAATCAACGGATCGGTTGAACCGACGACGTCAAATATGAACGGGTCGGTGCGATAGAAGATGCAACTACGGTCAAGGGCAGAATTTTTCAGTAGGACCGGTTGAACCGATGATAAGAAGAAAGAGGCGTTGGTGCATTGACAGTTGCATCAGAAGATTTTGGAACTTCGACTCAAGAATCTTCTTAAGGACCGGTTGAACCGACGCTAAGAGAAAAGAGGTGTCGGTGCATTGTCAGGTGCATCAGAAGGTTTTGGAAGATTGGCTCAGAAAAACCCTTTAGCACTGGTTGAACCGACGGTACCAAAGAAGGTGTCGGTGCATGCGTCGGTGCAATGATGTCAGCACCAAAAAGACGTTGGAAATTCAACGGTCCGCATGCAGGGCTAGAATGACCGGTTAAACCAATGGCATGGACCGGTTTAACCGACGCTAATATACTTTTCTGGGTAAAAGTATGTAACGGGTCTATTGAGTTTGTGGACTATATATATGCCTCACCCCAGGTCATTTGAAGTTGCTGGAGTTGCTGAAAGTTGAGGGACACGTAGAAGAACTCCTCCAAGCCACCCAAGAGCATATTGATCACATCCTTAGGTTTAGCACAAGCTTTGTGAAAGTTAGTGCTAGTATTAGCTCTTGAGAGAGTGCGAGAGCAAGGTGTGTTGCCTTGTGTACTGGTTCAAGAAGTGAACCACAAGTGTATCTCGGTGCGCCGGCCCCTTGGAGCTTTGGTGGCTTGCCGGCAAGTCTTTGACCCTCCGGCTTGGTGTGGAGCGGCGACGACGGCTTTGTGCGGGGGATGTGGAGACCCTCTTCCTTGGTGGAGAAGCTCCTTAGTGGAAAGCGGGATCAATGTGACCGTGGTGACTTGACATAGCCTTGGTGGCCAGTCAAGAAGAGTCCCGGAAGGGACTTGGTTACTGGGAAGCAATAGTCTTTGTGAGTGCTTCAACAACGTGGATGTAGGAGTGACTTTGTGCCTGACCGAACCACGGGATAAATCTTCGTGTCGAGACTTTGCTTCTCTTCATCCCCTACCTTTAAGCTTCTACATTTCATATTGTAATCTTGAGTACCCTAATATTCTTAGTGTAGTATCTTGCTATGATTGGCTATAGGTTGCAAAATTCTTTTGGGATGAGGGTTTCACACTAGAAAAACCACAGTTGCATATCTAGATAGCATGTTCTAGTTTAAGTTTTGTGCAAATTAGTTGAGCCATAGATTTAAGGTTTTAAATTTGTCTAGTGCATCCTCTCCCGCTCTTAGACTACGAACACCAATTCATTTCAAATCTATAATTACAAAGCCCATTATTTCGAGTCTTATAATTGCAGTTTTCTCGTGTGGTCGGGCTCGTGCACCAGCCAGTCGGCCGGGACATACCATTATGCCACTCGCTGCTGGTGTGTGCCGATCCCCTGGTGGCGCCTCCGCATTGCCTATTCATGTCTATGCGCTCTTTTCTGGAACATATCTATGCCCATATGGTATTAAGTTATTAACAATGGAATGCATATTAGTGCAAGTTGTTTATTTCACTGGTACTTTCATCAGATTTATTTGACGTCAAGTGATTGTCGGACTGAAATCCGTCAGTCGAATGTGAGGATGTTGTACACATATAAGAAATGTGTTCCTTGTTCAATAAAAATATTCTGCAAACTGATCTGGGCAGCTCAATTGTAGATCTAATGGCACAAAAAAGTGTCCGGCACAGTGTTGTTTTTGACTTGATGCTCTCTGGATTTGAGGTGGCCATGCCATGTTCCGTATTTAAAAATCTGGATGCCAACGAGTGTGGATGAACTAGGCCCAAGGTACGATTAGCTTATTGACTGTTCTAATATAATTTACTGCTTTGTATGCAGCTCGATTTACGTCTCCCTAAGCTCGAGTACATGACATGGTTATCGCTATTGGGACTAGTGAGGTAACCGTTAATTACCTTGTATCTGTGTTGCTGCCCTTTGGGGAATTGATGACATTGACTTCACCAAGTCTCCTCCCTTTGTCATCTTCTTCAGACTCCCGCACCAACAGCAGCTTCGTGGAGTCTTTACAAGTGTGTTCACTGGTCTGATCTATGCAGCCAAGCCATCTGTCGTCCTGGATGCAAGCTCAAACTTCGAACCTCAGCTTGGAGCAGGAGCAAACATATCATACAGCTTCATGGACATTGTTATGTCTTTCCCGTAGAGGTACCATCTTCTTATTCATCTTGTGTGTTTACTTGTTTGGTTGATAGACATAGATGTAACTTAAACACCACCAACACTCTAATATGCTTCAGTTAAGTCACGAACTATCACGCGGGATCTGTTGTGACTTGACCGACTAATGATCCTATATATGTATCTTTTGTAACATGGCAATTTGATCCAGAAGTGGGACTGCTAACCGTTTAACTTGTTTTGGTATATACGATGGGATTTATCTAGTAAAAGACTTTATTACTACTCTCAATCTGTTTGTTCCTCAGCCAGTGGAAGCATACACAATAATCCATTGTCACTGTTTTCTTTCCTTTTATTGTCGGATACTTTCTTTCGCCATCCTTCACTTTGTGAGCCGTTCTTGTCCAGGAATCAGAACAAACCTTGAATAACCTTGTCGCATCAAAAGAGCTATTTTTTCCCTCTACTGCAAGTCCAAGGATAGAGAGGGCAGCTGGGACTTGCATTTAGTTGGGAGCCTGCCATATGACAATCGTGCAAAACTCACCAGGACTAGACAATGGCACCAACAATGAGACAGATAGCACCCAAATTGGTTATGAGCACCCGTGGAAACTGAGGAAGTATTTGGTACTGCTTGGAACCTTAGCAGTTAGTGTGACATACAATTCTGGACTAACACCACCAGGGGGATTTTGGTATAAAAACAAGGATGGCCATAAAGCTGGTGACCCTGCCCTTCATGCTGAGTTCTCCCAGCGGTATGAGGTATTCTTTTACTGCAACGCAACAGCCTTTGCTGCATCTCTTGTATTAATCATCTTGCTTCTAAGCAAGAGTGTGAGCAGGCAGGAGTTATGGCTTCGTTTGATGCAATTTACAATGCTGGTTGACCTATTCAGTCTGATGGGGGCCTATGCTGCTGGAAGCTGCAGGGCACTTAAGTCATCCATCTACACATGGGTTCTAGTCTTCGCTGTATTCGTATACCTTTGGATTCATATCCTAGTATCCACAAGGGTAGTTCCAGAAAGACTGAAAAAGGAAGTGAAGAAGGTGGTAACTCTAATTCTATCCAAATACGTCTTCAATGTTGGGCAAGCGAGCAGCCCTCAAGAAAAAGACACGGAGGAGGCTCGCAAGTTTATTTTGATGCTTGTAACTTTTGCTGCTACTGTTACATACCAAGCGGGGCTGAGTCCACCTGGTGGCTTCTGGGCTAAAAATGACTATGCCTCAGGATCTTCTCCTCCTTACAAGAACCGTCCAGCTACTTCTGTTCTTCGCAGTCACTACCTGCGCCGTTATAACATACTAGAACATAACGCGCGCGTTACGCACCCTATCATCAGTTTCTTGATTCAAAATAAAGTAGATCTATATACATGAGTAAATATAGCATAAGATAGCAAATGAAAATATAGAAATGTGGAAACCGAACATAGCAGCAATAAAGATTGCATACATGTTGTAAGTAGACAATAAGACCTAGCTATGCAGAAATTGGGAATCCAGCACAACAATACTTTGAACAGCATGCAAACTCATATCAATTGTCTCATACAAATATCTTAACTGCAGCAGCACTGCTGATTGAATGGCATCTGCAGCCCATAGGTTCTGTCAAGCCATATCTTACATTTAAGGATCAACATTAGTAGCTACCAAACATTTCAGTAGGTAGCTCGGAATACTAATCCAGATAAAAGTGAGTACTAATATATTAAAGAGAAGTAGAAAATAGCACAGTTTGCAGCCATAAAAGTATCCAAAAGAGAGTTAACCGATGCTGAGAGCATCAGGTTATAAAATAGCTGAATATACTGCATGAAGCAGCAAGTCATCAAATGTAGATCTAGGCATGGCTGCAACTGTGTAAACACAAAATGAGCTGATCCGCTTCTTCCTTCTAAGCATCGGCGCTGGAACTATAAATGTAGTTATAGAGAACAGTTGTTAGTTATAAAATAGCTGAAGATAACATGAAGCAACAATAATTCAAGGTGTTTACAATGAAGATAGTATTTTTCAGGAGGTAGGCATGTTTGGATGAGAATTTGATGCCGACAAAAGAAATGCAGTGATCAAGTATATCTATCTCTAGATGATCTATTTTTTTCATCTGAAGCTTGTAGCAAGGGTATACCTAGGCATGGGAGTGTCATGGACACAACCATCATCTTCATTTTCAGTGTCTTGATCAAGCAGCAGTTTTCTGGCGGTCTTCTTGTTAGGTGAGGGGCGGGATCTAAAAATTTTACATGTTAGATATGAGATTATTATTTGACATATTATGAAAAAACAAATCTGTGTTGGCAATATAGACCTTTTCCTTGTCATAGTCTTTTCTATCTTAGTTGCAGAATTAACAGCTCCGTCTTTAGATTCTTTAGGATTAGCAGTAGACTGCAGGATAGAGGAGGAAGATGAAACAAAATGTCACATAGATAGATCATAGTTGGATATGGTTAAATTCCTTATTGATCAGGTCAATACTCTTTGCAATGTGATAAGTGAGTTAAAGGAAGGAGATTAAGCGATTATATTTTACCTTAGTCAAAATGGTGTCATCGTTCTTATGCGGTGTATCTACTGATGTTGCAACTGCAGTTTGAGTAAGGATATCTGGAGCATTTACGGACCTTGTACTTTGCTCTACTGGTACTAAAGCAATCTCTGTTTCCTTGGTTGGAGTGATCTGCAATTGTAGATAGTAGTTAGACAGGTGCTGATAAGTAGTTAGACAAGTGTTGAATCTCTGTTTACAAAATGAAGGAAAGTTTTTGACCTGATCCCCATTATTGTATCCATGACTCTGTGGAGTAAGCTGTGATTCAGGGATGTGGATAGGTGTTTTTATTGGTGTGGTGCTTGAAGCATGGCTGGCCCCTAAAGATTGTGAGGGTAAAGTGAAGGCAACGCTTTTCTGTGGGGTGCGCTGCATACTGCTGCCAGCACTCTGAGATATCAGAAGCGATGATGACTAGGATCCTGTCGGTGATATTGGAATGGGAGCATTTGTGTCATTTACTTCTGCAACTACTGCATTGACCTGGAAACAAACTTTGTTGGAGCTTGTTGTAGTTTTAGTGAAGCTGACATTGAATTTGAATACTTTCCCTAAGAGCCTTGTGATCTCATTTGGGATGAAACCCTGCGGATTCTCAGCAATAAGTGTATCAGCAGCTTTCTTTGTCAAGCGCTGAACCCACCTTCCAAACATGATAAAATCTGTGTCACCCATCTCATCTCCAGCAATAATGCTTAGCTTGTACCTGTGGGAGTGACAGATCATGTGAGTTAGTATAATAGTAGAGGATACTGTAGAAAGAACTATGTTGGTAAAGGGCATGAATTTGATTTTACCTCTAGACTAGTTTGCCAATATAATTGCAATCGCTGTCAGTGCACTTGTACAAGTCACCATAGGGTTTAGCAGTTCTCACGCACTTGTAGCAAGAGTTGTACCACCAGGAACTATCGATCTTTCTTATTGTCACAGTAACCAAGAAGTCCATTTTCTATAGGAGAAATAGAAAAAATCAATAATAGAGAATATCATAGTTGGGTAGAATTGATGAAATGAATCAATAGAAATATTAAGACAAGTATGACCTTATATTTGAACGGGTTAAGATCTTTGATTTCGGAGACTTTTTTGTGTTCAACAGCAGGTGTAGCTTTAGTTGGTGTCATTTGCTGATCCCATTTAATGGGCTGATTCGTGTTTTCAATGCTGAATAAAAACATAGAAATGATATGTTCACAATAAATTTATACGGATAACATATGCAGTTAGCCAAAGTAGAAATATATATTACCTAGACAGAAGAGCTTTTGCCTCAGGAACATCTGGATTTATGTACCATTTGCATGTTGAATTGCCTGCTAAGGTGACAGCTCCAGATGCTGATAAGTAAGATAGAAAAAGTTATGCAAGTTAGATAAATAAGACGTATGTATCTAATGTATGTCAAGTTGATTGATATTTGAGAGAGCATCTAAGATCAGCACAATATATATACTTAAGATTGTGAACTAAGAGAACTACAAACATAGCAAAGGAGAAAGAAATTATATGGACTACTATGATAATCTTTAAGTTTCATATCTGGTATAGTAAGCTAATGGAAGCATGCTTCATGTAAGCTAAACTAAGGGACAAAGAAGATGTAAATTCAGCAAGAATAAATTGGTAGGGCATGAACATAAATATTTCAAATCATACAAATATTAGCTAAACAAAGCTATGATGCATTTCTAATAGCATTAATTTCATAGATTTAATTAGAATGGGTAGACTGTAGAGGTTAAAAACATACATCCATATTTTTTGATAAGGGTACCAATAAATATGACAACTTGTGGGCAGACTTCTCCTTTTTGAATCTGTTCAGCAGGGAAGGAAGAGGCGCGCTCCCCCATAGCACAACATCCTCTAAAGCATTACTATTGTATTATAAAAGTAATTAGCATAGCACAATATCCATTAAAGCAATAATTAGCATAGCACAATATCCATTGAAGCATCACTACTGTATTATAAAGAAATCAGCATAATATACAAACTAACCTTTCATTGCGTATGGTGACAACCCTCTTCAAACTATCATTTTGTCTTTCTCTTGCTCTTAGTGTCATGACATTTGAGATTGCTGTGACTATTCCAATGACATCTGATTTGAAGGTTAATAAATATATTAGTTTGTGATGTAGGTCATCTAAACTTGAATAGTGAGAGTATACAACATTACCTGTGAAGTATTCTGTATAGTCCACACGAGATGGCACTTGCTCTATTGGAGTCAGGGAGTAGGTGAACATAGGAAAAGCTGGTGGAATTTCAACAACTTCTTCTATTGTAGTCCATGTTGATAATTCACGTAATCTGCTATACTCATGAAACGGTGTAGACATCCTATATATTTTAACCAATGTCTTAAACGTCCTCCGTCACTTCTCCTCATTGCAGGTAATCTGCTAAAAGAGGAGAGTGACACAATCAGGTTGTGCAACCTTTTCTGCTAATGGAATGATTATCTTAGTTCGACCTTCATGGGATTATCTTACTTTCATTATTAGTACTAACTAGTACAATGTCCGTGCGTTGCTACAGGTAATATAAATTTTTCGGACCTACATAAGACTACTAACTTTGTGCTCTTTCACTCTGTATACTGGTCGTGCCGTGATCGCGTGAGGTATTGACTGTTCGGATTCCGATTGGGATTTCCATTGATTTATCCGGGTACGATTAGGATTCCGATTAACGGATCAAGGAATCAATCCTTATTTTAGAAATAGGTAGTACTAATTGATAAAAAAAGTATCTTAGGCTCCAAGCTACTTGCAAGCAGGTAATTAGGATGGCACCAAACGAAGCACCGTTGCTGCCATCACCATGATCATTACTGGCAACAGAGCAGCAGGGATTACCATCGGCATCATGTTCAACAGTTCGGCTACGGATATTCCACCTTTTGACTCCACACTCCACAGGGCATCTGGATTTTTTCTTTTTTTTGAAATAAACGGCAGGAGGCATCTGGATTTTAAATTTGCTAACTCCTTGCCATTGCCGCATGGAGTGAAATCCGATAGTATGGATGGAATATTGTTTACTCAATGCCAATTCATTAAACTGCCACTTCTTTATTTGATGGCAAAAGGAATCAAGTACCTGTTTCACTTCTCTGATCTTATGCGGTTCACTTTGGTTTGCATGGTTATACAAAAGATTGTTCCTTGCATTTTATATTGGCATAGATTTTGTGTGTTTGACAATTGACGCCATACAAATGGCGAGTGCTCTGACACCACTTCTTCGTAATACAAACGTGGTAGCCCAATTTGAGCTAAAGATTGAGTTTTTCACGATTTGGGGGATGACTAGTACGTTTATTGTCTGTACAGCCAGTTGAAGCCCAACCTAATGGGACCCATTAGAGTCACGATATAACCTGTTGTGAACTACAACTACAACTGTACTATGATTGAAATTTGTTGCTCGTGCATATGGATACAGCCCAACCTGGTCCGCGGGATATAACATTGACATAATTGGTTGGCTGGATCAGCATTTGGGCTGCCTCCTGTATGTGAGGTTCTTCGGTGGTAATACTGGTGATACGAGAGAATTCAAGATACAGAATCGTCGCCGGTACTAACAGCCGCCGCCGCCTAGCAGTTCTCCCTCGGTTCCTCGTTCCCCCATCTCACACGACAACGTTACAATAAGAGCACATCGCGCAGTTATTCCTGGGCCTAGCTAACAAAGAAGCCCATTACACTCGAACCCATTCGTCTCCTGCGTAGCGTGGGTTGGGCCGAACGGCCCGTTTGCCTTGACGCCGGGTCTCTCCATCCTCCTCAGCATCAGAAGCTTGCACCCGTCCTCCATGGATGCTGACATCCCCTCCCCCTAAAGAGTTGTCTCGTCCTCGAGATAGTGAAGATCTTTGCTCTTCCGAGAGGTCTTGGAGTTTCTCCCAGGTGGCCATATTATTGGGTCAATCCTTCCACTTGATCAGCACCTTAGATTGCACCTTCCCATGATGATCACGAAGCTTTTCCCCTGCAATAGCTTCAGGTAAAGGATGAATATCAGAAGGATTAGGTATCACCTAGCCTGATGTTGATCACAAAGCTTTTCCCCTGCAATAGCTTCAGGTAAAGGGTGAATATCAGAAGGATTAGGTATCACCATAGTAGCCTGATGTTGATCACCAATATCCCCTGCGAGACATGGAATACTGGATGTATAGCGCTGTCAGCTGGTAGTTGCAATTTGTAAGCTACCAAACCAATCCGCTGAATCACTTCAAAGGGGCCAAAATATTTGAATGATAGCTTATCATTGGCTCTGTAGACCACTGACTGCTGGACATACGGTTGAAGCTTCACAAACACCATATCACCCACTTCAAAATGTCGATCAGTCCTATTTTTATCAGCTTGCAGTTTCATCTTCTGCTGAGCCCTTTGCAAGTGTTGCTGAACTAACTTGGTCATTAACTGGCGCTCTTTCAGCCATTCCTGTAGATCAGGTACTGCACAGGCTTCGATCACATCCAAACCCAAGTGTTTAGGAGTATGCCCATAAACAATCTCAAATGGAGTTTTGCCAGTACTAGAATGGTAGCATGTATTATACCAGAATTTTGCAAGTGGTAGCCACTTAACCCACTGTTTTGAACAAGTTTGCACAAAGCACCTCATATATATTTCCAAGCATTAATTGACCCTTTCGGTCTGCCCATCAGACTGTAGATGGTATGCACTAGTCATGCGTAACTGTGTGTGAGTCAGCCTAAATAGCTCCTGCCACATATTGCTAGTAAACACCCGATCGCGGTCAGAAACAATAGCTTGAGGTAACCCATGTAACTTATAGACATTGTTGACAAAAGTATTAGCCACTGTTATTGCTGTGAAAGGGTGTGCTAATGGAATGAAGTGAGTATACTTGGAAAAAGTATCCATCACTACTAAGATGCAAGAATAATGATCAGATTTTGGGAGACCTTCAATAAAATCCATAGAGATGATCTGCCAGCTGTGGTGAGTAATCTGCAGTGGTTGCAATAACCCTGGGTACTTCACCCTCTCCGGTTTAGCTTGCTGACAGATAGTACACTGGGTGACAAAAGCATATACTGTAGACTTCAAAGCAGGCCATGCAAAAATTGCTTTAACTCTCTTGTATGTTACCGGGAACCCAGAGTGCCCCCCGATAGCACTACAATGCAAAGCTGATAGCACCTTCCTCTGCAAGTCCTTATTGTTGCCCAGCCAAACTATGTTCTTGAATCTGAGAAGGACATCCTTGAATGTGAAATTCTTAACAGTAGTACCCACAGACAATGTTGTAATCATCTTTTGTGCCTCAGCAACTTGCTGATAACCTTGTACCACTTGTTCTAGCCAAATTGGCTTCGCAGTAGATATAGCAGCCAAATGTAAACTCTCAGCTTCAGGATCATAGGGTCTTCTGGAAAGTGCGTCAGCCACTTTATTTTCCACACCTTTTTTATACATTATTCGGAATTGTAGCCCCATTAATTTAGTCAATGCCTTTTGCTGCCATGGTGTTGTTAATCTCTGATCATCATGTATAAGACTTCGCTGATCAGTTTTGATAATGAATTCCCCTTGCTGCAGATACGATCTCCAATAGTCAACAGCAAACAAAATAGCCAAACACTCTTTTTCATAGGTCGACAAAGCTTGATGTTTGGGCCCCAAGGCTTTGCTGATGTATGCTACAGGGTGGCTTTCCTGTTGTAGCACTGCTCCTATGCCCCTATCACAGGCATCAGTTTCCACCAGGAATGGTTTCTGAAAATTAGGCATGGCTAAAACTGGAGCAGATATTAAAGCCTGTTTCAGAGCTAAGGAGGACTGTTGATGCTCACTTGTCCATGCAAACACTGCCCCCCTTTTTTAACAACTGGGTGAGTGGCTTACTCATGATGCTAAAGTTCCTGACAAACTTTCTATAGTACCCAACCATTTCCAAAAAGCTCCTCACTTCCTTTACATTTGCGGGTAATGGCCATTTTTGTACAATTGCAACCTTAGTTGCGTCAGTTGACTCTCCATTCTTGCTAATGACATGACCCAGAAATTCTAGACTGTCTTGAGCAAATGAACACTTGGACAGTTTGAGGTGTAATTGGTGTTCTTGCAGTAATAAAAACACTTGTCTCGGGTGTTGCTTGTGCTTTTCTAAGTTCTTGCTGTAGACTAGGATATCATCAATGAATACGACAACACATTTTTGCAACAAAGGTGCCAGCACAACATTCATCACTCCCTGAAAAGTAGCTGGTGATCCGGTCAGGCCATAAGACATCACCTTGTACTCATAATGGCCCGAATGAGTTTGAAAGGCGGTCTTGTATTCATCTCCCTCCTTCATCCTGATCTGATGATAACCAGATCTGTGATCCAATTTAGTGAACACTGCTGCTCCATGTAACTCATCCACAATTTCATCAAATATTGGCAAGGAAAATTTGTTTTTGATTGTGCAAGCTAAGCCTTCTATAGTCCACACATAACCTCCATGTGCCATCTTTTTTCTTCACTAAAAGAACTGGGGATGAAAAAGGACTTGAACTGTGTTGTATAACTCCACTTTGTAACATCTTCTGCACCTGCTTTTCTATCTCATCCTTCTGAGCTGGTGTGTACCTATAAGGTCTCAGCCTAAAAGGTTGTGCTCCTGCCACCAATGGTATAGTGTGATCACATATTCTCTTAGGTGGTAATCCTGTTGGGACAGTTATACTCTCTTAGGTGGTAATCCTGTTGGGACAGTGAACAGTCCTTTGAACTCTTCAATTACTGGTTTTAGACAGTCTGTTATGTCCTTATTCTCTGGTGGACTTGACACAGCACACAGCTCCACCACATGCATTATAGCATCATGTTTAATAAGAGCCTCTAACTGAAACAAGGACACAGTGGGACAACTCTGCAGGTGAGACACCACACCCTGTAACTTCACAGATTCACCCCTGTGCAAAAATGATAACTCAATTTCCAATTCACAATCATTGGGCTATGCTCTCCTACCCAATCCATGCCAAGGATTACATCATAACATCCTAATTGCAACACTTTGAGGTCAGAGGTAAAAGTATGTCCCTGACAGAACCATGGACAATCAACAACTTGCTCTGAACAACATAATGTACCCCCATCTGCTAACTTGACTGTGATGGCCTTGTCCAAAGCTTGAACGCCAGGTAATTTTTCGACCAACTGGCTGCTCACAAAACTGGAAGAACTTCCTGAATCAACCAGCATAAGTACTTCCTGACCCCCTAGAAAACCCCTCGGCCTAATTGTCCTTTTTGATTCAGTGCCATTCAAAGCTTGCTTAGAGATGGAATACAGCTGTTCCTCCTGTTGATTTTCAGACTTGCTAGCACCTCAACATCTTCTTCTTCATGCATCACAGCCCACAATTCCTCTACAACATGTAAAGACACATTGGCTGGACAAGTGTGACTGTTAGGGGACCATTTTTCATCGCACTTGTAACAAAGCCCATTGGCACGTCTGTAAGCTTTGATAGCCGCCAATTTATCTTCTGGCCTTTTGCTATGAGAACCTCCAGACACACTGGGAGAAACAGGTGCCTCGCTGCCACTGGGCCCAGGTGGTGCTGGCAAAGGTAGAGCAGTAGCCTTCGCCGTGTTCTTGACTACAGCAGGAGCTCCAGATGTATAAGATGCTGCATAATTTTTAGTCT
Source organism: Panicum miliaceum (assembly GCA_032594955.1). Taxonomy (NCBI): domain Eukaryota; kingdom Viridiplantae; phylum Streptophyta; class Magnoliopsida; order Poales; family Poaceae; genus Panicum; species Panicum miliaceum. The sequence goes on from CM064062.1 coordinate 17,122,577, forward strand.
TCCGCCACTCTCTCCTTGGATGAGACTGCAGCGCATCCTCCTGTAACAAAGCCAACAAACTCGCAGTATCGAGGTCTTGTGGGCGATGAATAAGTAAAACAGGACGAATTTCATGTTTCAATCCTTCTACAAAACGACTGGACAAAAAGACTTGACTCAAGAATGGATCATATGCTAGCAATTGGTGGACCAGAGTATCAAATTGTTCTATATACTCGGTCACCGAAGCTGTTTGATGTATGCAAAAAAAATTGACGCATCAAATGACTATGTTGATCTCGACCAAAACTATTTATAGCCACCTCTCCCAACTCCTCCACGGCATATTCATCAACCTATCCTCCGTTGATTGTAACCAAAAAACAGCAGAGCCATTAAAATGCATTAAGGCTAATTTCACCCACATCTCTTTAGGGACATCATACAGACTAAAGAAACTCTCACACAACTTGAGGTATCATAGAACTCCACAGTGGTGCTCGACTAGACACCATGGAATCATGCGAATCATGATAAAAAGTTGGCGAGGGATTGTGGAACTTGGAAGTACCTTTGACCGGGGGCGGCACCAGAGTCGTAACTAGGGATGAAAACAGATCAAATACGATCGGATATCTACGAATATGAATACAAATAGCTACTATTCATCTCGGATTCGGATCGGGTACGAATAGTTACTATTCATCTTGGATAAGATATAAATAGATATCGACATCATAAAAATTCAGTTTCAGTATTCGGATAAGAATGGATATTAACCCCTCTAAACGAATCCGAACTCGAATACGAACGGATATTATCCGTACCATTTTCACCCCTAGTCGTAACGACCCTAGCGCCGATCCCCCGGTAGTGAGATGGTGAGCCATGGCCGAATTGCCTAGATACCTCCACATGACCTTGGTCAGCTTCCAGGTGGGCGGAAGCAGGTATCTCCCCAAATTCCTTAGCCTCAGGATTCAGATCCTGCCTCGATAGGTGGTGTGTGAATAGATCCACCTTCTGCTTCACATCGAAGACGGAATCCTTGAGTTGGGACACCGCCGTCTCGATCTCCATCTTCCAAGTCGCCAGAGATTCCTGCTCCTCCGTTACCCGCCGCAGTGAGTACTCGACCCCTCGAACGGTGTTCCGGACTTCCTCCAACTTGCGATTCGTCTCCTCCGCCTTCGAGTACAATGTCAAGCCAAACTCCTCTAGCTTCGCCAACACGGTGGTTGTCGGCATCGTGAGGACGGGGGTCCCCACCCCGCCCGACAAGTCAAAGGATGAATGGGCCAGCGAGCCCACCACGGGCGTCAAGGCCCGACCCGGCACGGCGGCCTCCGGAGGATGCCAGGCAGGGCGAGGGTGCGGGCGGCCCCACCGGTCAGGGCGGTTCCTTAGCCTATAAGGAATTACCCCTGGCCATAGGTTTTTACCGCACCGGCATGGAGCAGGAGCGGGGTCCATCACGGCGCGGCTTTCCCGTAAAGCAGCATGATTACGGAGAGGCGTGCGGTCAGACGGTGCCCCGACTAGAACAAGGGGAGCCTCCCCCCCGGTCATGTCTTGTCAAACTAGTAGAGGATGGTGCAGGCGGGGCCCATCGCCTAGGTCCCCGTCACATCAGTTGAACCACCGGGAAGACCCCGTGGTCTTCTGGTCCGAGGGCGCGTCACAAGGACCTTGTGGGCCCCTCAAACACCCCGGGCGTCGGCCAGGCCGCCCTGGGGTGCCCTAGGAAGACCCCAGGAACCGACCGGATGGGGCCCACGGGATAGGATAGCGTTAGAAGGGCGGCGCCACTTGCAGGGTGGCGGCCCCCAGTACGGCGCCGTGTTCACACCCAAGGATGGTAAATCTAAGTCGGTAAAACCCCTCCCTGGGCCCAGGGGAGGGGCGATAAATAGGACATCATGGCAACATATAAGGGAGAGACCAAAGTCCCACGACTCATTAGCCACAAGCTCACTCGAGCAGAGAACAAGAACATCACACACAGGACATAGGGTCTTACGCTTCTGAGCGGCCCGAACCTGTCTAAATCCTTTGTCCACGGTTGGAATTTCACACCCGTGGCCGAATCTCTAAATGGGGGTTCCCCCGAATCCCTGCTGGTGGTCCTCATCCACCGTCAGCTGGCGCGCCAGGTAGGGGGTGTTGGCGCGTGAAGTCTTCATCCTCGACGAAGAACCTCCGATTTAAGCAATGGCGAGCCGCTCCGACCGTTTTGACGGCGAGAGCGGAGACGCACGTGCCCCCCGCCGGGGGCTATCCACAGCGAATGCGGGTGCAATGAGGCCAGTTCCATCGTCGGGCGCCAACCAGCGTCGTTCGCTACGGCGCTACCCCGTCTCGTCGCTCCCAGATCTGCCTCTAGGGGCACCACGTCGGCCAACGTCAGGTACGCCCAACTCCGGGCGGAGGCCCAATGGCATGCGGTTCAGCAGGCGTCCCATGCGCCTGCTAGGACCGACCGCGGCGGCGTCCCCATAGGGGAAGCGCTGGTCGCGGCCCGAGCACTCCTACGCCACCCCCCGGTGCGAGCAGAGCCAGGAACCCCTGAGGAGCATTGGCTTGACGAACTAGCCAGCCTCGTGGGGAAGGCCTGCCTCAAACCGGGGGCTCAGGGCTCTCGAACGGCGATCGGGGGCTCCTGCCGGGACGCACGACCTGCGTTCCCAGCTCCAAGAGATCAGGGCGAGTGAAGATGCTTGAACCACCATTGAGCGTGCACGAGAGTGCCGCTAAGAGGCCAGAGAGGAGCACGCTTCCTCTGGTTCTCCCACCCGCGGCAGCCGCAGGCAGGGAGGTTCGGTGGACGATGACATCGAGCCCTACAGGGCCGGGTGCCGAGCGTTCACCGCCGACTTGCGGCGGGTCAACTGGCTCACCAAGTTCCGGTCGGACCTCCCGGAGAAGTACGATGGTACCATCAACCCTGAGAAGTTCCTCCAGATCTACACCACGACCATCCAAGCCGCGAGTGGGAAGCCTCAGGTCATGGCCAACTACTTCCACATCGCCCTCAAGGGCACGGCGAGGTCTTGGCTGATGAATCTCCCCAGGTCGATTCCTGGGGAGATTTGTGCGAGCAGTTCATCACCAACTTCTCCGTCTCCAAGTTATTCGCCTTGGCGAACAAATGTGCCCAGGAGGCCGCGGAGCAACAGCGCTCTGAGCGCCGCGGCACCTTAGAAGAGCCCACCGTACTGGAACACGCCCTGTCCGGCCGGCACGACAACAAGAAGAACAAGCGGAAGGCCGCCACCGTCTGGGCGATGGCGGATGGCCGCAACAAGCAACACCCTAGATAGGCTCCTGGGGGAGGCGCCCCTAGGCCCAGTGGGGGATTCCAGAAGCCAGCTCCAGCCAAATCGGGGGCTGGCAAGTGGTACGACATCCACCGAACCGACCGGCATGACCTCACTGAGTGTCGGCTGGTCAAGGGGCTCACCGAGGACCACCAAAAGAAGCGCGGCGATCGCTACCCCGACGGTGAAGATGCTCCCGAAGAGGCGGGCCTTGGCTTCCAGGAGCCACGACAGGCCGTCGCCACTGCCTTCGGAGGAGCGACCGCGCCGCCATCCCGGAGGAGAGCCAAGCTCCTCTGGAGGGAAGTATGCGTCGTCTCCCCGGTGCCAGAGAGCTCCCGACTCATGAAGTGGTCAGGCACTCCTCTCAACTTCGACCGGAACGACCAGCCCGACAGCACGGCGGGGGTCAGGTTACTCCCTGTGGTAGTAACCCCCACCATCTGCAATGTGACAACCCTGGTAAAATTACATTTCTAAAATCAATGTCATTAGCCTAACCCTATGCTTAACCAACTAATAAAAGGGTGAAAAGAATTAGAACGAATTAAGTTGAAATTCAAATTGAATTCGGGCACATTTGGATACTTTTGAATTTTTAAATTAACTTTCAAACCATAAGCCAAATGAGATATTGCCTGAAACCAAACTTGTAGAACTTTTTATTCTTAACAACTTTCATGTTCAAAAGTTTTTGAAATTCAAATTAGAAAGAGGAGAAAACGCCCTGTTTGCACCCAGCCCCCTGAAATTGTTCAAATTCTTGCAATCAGGCCCCTCGCTCCCTCCCTCTCTCTCCCCTCCCCGCCCGACCGCCGCGCGCCAGGTGGCCGGCGACGCCTGACCGGCGCGAGGCGCCAGGCCAGTGACCGCCGTGCCACTCCCCCACGCCCGGCTTTGCCCCCCTCCCCACGCCGCGCTGCCCAGTGAGCGTCCGCGCGTGCGCAAGCTGTGCCGCGCCCAGCCTCGCCGCCCGCCGCGCCCAACCGCCGCACCCCGCCGTGCCACCCCGGCTCCCGCGCCCCGCCCGTCGTTGCGCCTGCCCTCCGCCCGAGCCGCTGCAGCAGCTGCTTCCCCACTCCGCGCGCCGCGCTATCTCCTCTCTGCCACGCCAAATCCCGGCCGCCCAGTCGCCCGCGCCCGCTCGCCGCACGCCGCGCCGGCGCCCTGCTGCCGCCCGCCGTGGCCAGTGCGCGCCGTGCCGTGCCTCCGCCCCGCACATTGCCCAGGCGCCTCCACACCCCCTCTGCCCCTATAAAAGCCCCGCCCCGGCCGCCCGCGCGAGCCCAGCAGCCGGAACGCCTCGCCGTCGCCATTGCCGCCGCCGAGCGCCGCCCGCCCGTGGACAGCCCTCCACCGCCGCCCACCGCCCAAATTGAGCCTCCAGCCACCACTACATCACCCCACTGAAGCTCGCCGACCCACCCAACGCCGCCCAGGACCACCGGAGCGCCGCCGCCCGCACTGTCACCGCCGCCGCCGCCCCTGCTCGCCGTGGGCAGCTCGACCCCGACCTCCTCCGTCCAAGCCAAGCCCCTGAGCAGCTTCCCCACGCGCCACTGAAGTTCGCTGACCGGACCAGGCCGCCCCAAGCCCGCCGGAGCACCGCCGTCGACGCGCGCCACCGCCGCCGCCGCCGCCTCTGCTCCAACGCCGGCGAGCTATTCCCGGCTGTCCCCCACCTGAACAACACCCCCACGAGGTAGCCCTCGCACCCCTGAACCTTCCCCGACCCTCACCCCTCGCCGCCGGCGAGCCCCTCGCCGGAATTTTGGCCGGCCGCCGTACCCGAGCCGCCCGAGGACCCAATTGCAAGAATTTAAATCTTTAGAAGGGTCTGCGCGTAAGATTCAAGGACCCAGTTGTAAAAGAAAGTTTCAAATCTAGATTCAAATTCAGTGAAATTGTAAAATTCGTATAAAATCGTAGAAAATTTATAAAAATGCAAACTCAACTGTTCTGGAATCCATGGAATAAACTCTACAACTTTTGTTACAAAAAGTTTCTCAGATTCTCCACATATTTTGCTCTACCTTAAATGGAAGCTTTAATGATCTTATTTTGTACCCACTGTTGTAGATCAATGCTAACCCTAAAAATTGGATAGTGAGTTAGTTGCTTGATGTTTAGGACTGTGTAAAAAGATCAGGCCCAAATTCCATCTCTAGCTGCACTGTTTATTAAACTTAGTTTCATATCATGATTAGGTAGATATATTTTATCCCTGCAGTTAGGTTATGAATCACCTAATGAAACATTTTTTGTACTGGTGTTATGGTACCTAGATGCCAGAGAAAAATTGGAAGACTTTATATCTCACAGGAACCTAATTATTTGATTTATATGCTAATAACATACATTAAATCAAGAAAATAGTATCTTAACTTGAAAAATTCTCAAATTTTTACTAGGAGAGACACAGTGGTAGAGGTTGCTGTGCAAGAAGTTTCATGGACAAAAACCCCGTGTAGGGTCCTGTAAAAATAAATCCTTAAATAACCTGGGTGTGTAATGTCATATTTTTCTATGCTCTGAAAACTGCATAATAAATCCTACAAAACTTACAGTAGCTCCTGCATGCTTAAATGAAAGCTCTGTAAAAATCTTAGACTCAGTTGTTGCACCAATTGTCCTGTACAAAAAGAACAAAAGTCTAACAGCAACTATGTAATATATTTTTCATAATTAATCTGTTACATAAAATTGTCTGAAAATTTCACAGTAAGCACATCTTTCCCCGTTGTGCCTAAATCCAAAATTTCATGACCAGAAACTATCCACTGTAGTAATTACACTTAAATCATGTCGATTACCATTACCACGACTTAAACTTGTGCATTCATGTAGAATCGACGACTCTCGCCGACGGAACTTACGAGCTGGTGCCCGCGTCCAAGAGTGAGCAGCGTGAAGCTCAAGTGAATCTAACTGAAGCTCTTGAAGACCCGAGCCCAAGTTCGGAAGAGCCCCAAGCTAACTGCGAAGGCAAGCCCCGGAGCATAACCCATTTCTTTCCTAAATTATGCAACTCATTACTCTTGGCTGGTGCATTAAGTTATAGGAGTTGAATGAAAACTTAGTTGCATGATGTTAGGAACCCATGCTTGAAAACTAGATGTAAGGTTCGATAGAATGCTGTGCTAATAGGACTCCGGTAAAAGCCGAGTGATTTCCTATCACTCGCGAGAAAATAGGAGTTGAATGTTTACTACACGCTGCCATCATAAGGACACGGACGGGCTATGGAACGATGGTTACGATTGAGGCCCGTCTGTCTAGTGAAAAATGCTAAGGCCGCAGTGTGTGGTAGTGATGGTTAAGTCTTTGAACGTACTAAACACATGCCGAGATTATGGGAATCGGTAAGCTTAAGTACCTGATTGGCCCGGCAAGGGAACGGCATCCTACCCTTTGAACTTCGGTCCCATGTGCATATGGCGAGTGCAGAGAGTGGTCACGACCCGGCGCCGAACCGTGGCGTGGGGCTCTTGTACTCTCGGAGGGTAGCCCCGATCCACGACCCGGAAAGAAAGGGGAAAAGTTGCACGTGTGACTCTAGGGAGTAACCACGTGACGTGTGTTTGGGTTTCCCTTGCAAGGTTAAGAAATTCGATTCGATCGTCCGTTTCTCACGGCCATTGAGACTGCTTAACCATTTTTACCCACAGAGTAAGAAGAGGAACAATGAGGATGAATGAACTGGTTGGATGAAAATTTAATGCTTCACCATGTATGCTTTTGGATAGCTGCTTATCTAGAATGGTTAACGAAACTAGAATCTTGAGCTAAAAGTTGAAAGTAAGGACCCACATGTAGAAGCTTTTCGGCAAAACAAACCCCTGGGCCAAAAGCCTTGCATATCTAGAGTCGGTGGAGTAGATTCCACTACTCGGGTAAGTCTTGCTGAGTATTAGTATACTCAGCCTTGCTTGTGGCTCGTTTTCAGGTGAGACCTTCGAAGATATGATTGCTAGCTTGACTTGGCCCTGCACTCTTCCCCCTGGTTGGTCGGTGGAATGGGATACGCCCCCGTCCAACGGAGATAATGCCGAGTGATGTCTCGTACGGGCTTCATCGAGACATCCTTATCGTCGAGTAGCTTTCGTTGTTTTATTTTTTCCGCTGCAACTTAAACTCTGAAGAACTTCTTAGTATGATCATTGAAGTAATTGGTTTCTAAACTCAAAACTCGGGCTGTAATATTTACTTATGCTAATGATGTAATATTTGCTGGAATGTGGTATTCTCTGGGCTCATCGTCGCATGAGCGTTTGTATGTATGGCATTCGATCCGCTCTACCGTGGTTGTATCGGGAGGTTTTACCCGACAGACCAGTGGATTACTCCGTTTGAAGTGTAAGGTTAACCGAGATTGCCTTACTGGTGATGGTTAATACACTTGAGCCGAATTAATTCAGGTGGTTCTGCCACAGCTGGTATCAGAGCCGTAGCTGGTGCCATAGCTGGTAATAGCTGGCGCCAGAGCCAAAATACATACGCCAGAGAATGCTACAAGCCTTAAAAACTCGACTTACTAAAACTTGACTAGAAGGATGTGTTGCGAAATACTTTGGTACGTTAAGGATGGTGCCTAGTTCGTAAAGCCCTAAGGGATTATGGGAAAGTTACTAGGTGGCTATCTGACTTATGAAATATTATCAACTGACTTCCAGCACATTACTTTCTGTCAAAACTTACTTTCATGCACAACCGACCTTAATTTCTGTAATGACGCACTCATCGCTAAGGTAAGAAGGTAAGAATCCTCAGCCAACTGAGAGAGCTTGGCCTTCCTGTCGGTGATGCGAACCGAACGCTGCCCTCAAGCAGTGGCTTACTTGAGGTGCTGCCAATATGCCAACTGTTAGTTGGATATATTGGGAGTAGAAGGTTTGGCGCAGGGTATGGCGATCGCTGTTCATACCCCCGTCTCATGACGGTACCCCCGTGAATACGCTATCTCGATAGCGTATGTTAACGTCGTCTGTACGACGGAAATTGTACAGATATCGTTTCTATAAGTAAACGGTAATGAATATGGACGCTTTCATGAGTGCTGGCATGAAAGGTTCATGAAATATATATGCTTTATCAATCTTCTGCAGGTACACTAACCGCGATTACGATAAGTTAAGGAACGGTTAGAGAAACTCGACTAGCTATTATAGTGAGAGCCGTATCATGTATGCCACCGAAACTATCTTCGTAAGAAAAAAGTATTTGGCAGTTATTTTATTTTGTGAGGACGAATAGGACGTGCATGCATCATGACCACATATATCTGAAATCGAAATACGTTGCATGAGAGTGGTAAGGTTTTTGCGTATCTAAGCGTGGATTGCAAAAGGACTATCTAGCGAATCTGTCCCAAATCTGCCATGACCGAAAAGAGAGATTTATTGATCAAAGAAAATGACCTTTTCTGGTAAAGTTCATATTGAAAGAATTGTTCCAAATTTCGTGTTCTATCCCCTGTTCAAAAATCAAAAATTCTGAACTTATGGGTAATAGCAAACAACAGAAACCATGGGATGTCAGATTTCTGTCCAGAATGAGCACTTCTGCCCCTTAAATTTTTAGGCCCCCTTCCTGCGGTTTTCTACCAAAGAGTACAACACAAAACTTGTCCCAAATTTACCCAGGTATCTGCTGTTAAAATTTGGTAAATTTTGGCTCGGTAGATTTTCTCTGGTGCACGAAACTCTAGCCCTCTATTCACTGAAAATTCTGGGTAGACAGTAAGGTAAAACCTGAAAAGAAAGACCATCTTAGAGACCTATCTAGCTCTGGAGTTGACTAGCAAAGTTGTTCACAAATACCTTAGGAGTGATCTGGTGAAATTTGGGGATTTTTGGATGAGAACTGTGGAAGTTATGGTTATTTTTGCACACTATACAGAATCTGTCCTTGTGCTGTTCACAGTTTTTCGCTATCTCACTCCATTTGATCTTTTGTTCAGATGGCCGAGCCTGTTGCTATGATGGTGGATGAGGATGGACGCGTCCACTCGCAGTGTCTCCACTGGGAGGGCTTTCCCTCTATTTTGTGGGATGTTCTGCATACCGCGGGCTATCTAATTCCCCCACGTTACGCCGGACTGGAGTTTGCAGAGCATGGAGTTACCCAGTGCCGTGTCAACGTGACTATCTTTCCGCACCCGCTACACCTGGAGTGGCCCGCCTTGGAGCTTGAGGCTGTTGGTCGCCGTTTGGCCGATACTTGGGAGCTTGCAGCCATGAGGGTGCTCACCACTTTTTGTGCGCAGCGTCCCGAGGTTGTTACACTCACTCCCATTGGTTTGTTTCCTGCTGCCCAGGACAACGACCCCTTTTGGCTCAACAGGGTGCAGCACGCACAGTACTTGGTAGACTTTCATGCCCAGGAAACTATTCATACCTCCGTGAGGTGCATAAGTGCACTCTACCGACTTCAGACTCTCCATAGTCAGGCGCTTGAGCAGCTCACTGATCTTGCTCAGGCCTACCACATGATGGCAGATTCCAGGGATGGGCAGATAAAGGAGCTCAGTGAGGATCTTGAGGACAGAGATGCTCAGATTGGCCAACTTGAGGGCCAAATTTAGGAGCAGGACACTCTCATAGGTGAGAGAGATGCCACGATAGCACAGTTGGAGGAGCAGCTCCATGAATTGAGCCTTGAGTTGGAGGATGCTAATGAGCACATTCAGTGGCACCATGATCAGAATGACCATCCCCATGAGGAGGACATGGAGGAAGATGAGGAGGAGCCACAGGAGATTGATGGTATCTCAGGAATGGACTTCGAGGGTGAGGTACCACAGGCACCTCAGATGGGAGCTCACTCTCCTGCTCACAGCGAGTCGTCCGTCAACGACTTGGATGACTTCTAGATGATGACCTAGAAGGACTTTTGCACATACTCCTCGATAGGGTAGCCTAACTTTTGGCGAGTGTTGTAATAGGCTAACTAGGAGTTGAGTAACTCTTTTGTGATGGGTACACCTGAACCATGTGGATACCCTCAGCATGTAAGGAACGGCGATAAACTTGGGTGATTCGTTGTAAGTTGATAAACGATGAAATCCACAATCGCTGAGACTTGTCGGAATTTTTATCCCTGTCTCCTTGCATTTATTGGCTATGTGTTGAATACCAAACTTGTGCTAAATTTTGTGATCGTGGTTCTCACAAAAATTCAGCATCATTGGACCTCGCTAGTTTAAGTTATAGGCGAAATAGTACCGATCTATCTGCTGAAAAACAGCTAAGACAGTAAGGCAAAGGACGAGCCTTTCGACCAACTTAGCTATAGTTCTAGCGCCGAAGTTAAATACCAAAGTGGTGCATTCCTAAATTCTCCGACTACTGCCAAAGTATGAGATGTTTTGGATGGACCCACAGCAAGCTATGATTTTTCTCGTAGCAAACAGAGATTCTGTCCATACTTCTAGCTGTGAATTCGGAAGTCTATGACTACACCAATCATTTATGAATCGAGGAAGTTATATGGATCGCGTTGCTAATGGTAACCTTTCACGTTTCAGATGGTTGGATCAACACGTGGCAACCCCGAGGGTTTTGGTGCCGGTGGCAGCCGATCGCGACATTCGCCACCACCCCCGCCCAGTTTGGTGGAAGTGATGGCCGCTCAAACCGAGCTGCTGCGTCAGATCGTGCAAGGACAGCACCAGCAGAGGGGTGGGCACAATGCTCACAAACCCCAAGCTGCAGGATACACGGATTTCCTAGGGACCCAGCCGCCCTTGTTCCATAAGACCGAGGAACCCCTGGACGCAGATGCATGGATTCGCACCATCGAATCCAAGTTCACACTACTTGTGGCCCCATGCTCAGAAGCCAACAAAGCTCATTTTGCCGCGCAACAGCTTCGCGGTACCGCTCGTCTGTGGTGGGACCACTATTTTGCTATGCTCCCTGCTGATCACATTGTCACCTGGGACGAATTCAAGACCGCATTCCGAGCACATCATATTCCCGAGGGTCTCATGGAGAGGAAGTTGAACGAGTTCCTGGCACTCACCCAGGGCACCCGCACCGTGCTGCAGTACGCCCAGGCGTTCAACAACCTATGCCAGTATGCGGGCTATCACGCTGATATGGATTCCAAGAAGCGTGATCGTTTCCGCCGAGGTCTGAATAACAAGCTCAAGGAACGTCTGAACCTAGCCAGGGCTGACACCTACAACGAATTGGTCAATATGGCCATTACTCAGGAAGACTGTATCATGGCACACCGGGCAGAGAAGAAGAGAAAGGCACCCGCTGGACCTTCAAGTGCTCAGCCACCAAGGTATCGCATCGTGCAAAATGCCGCACCCACAGCTCCACCAAGGGCCCCTCAGCCAGGGAGATGGATTGTCAGACCCCCACAACAGCCAGGCATGGTACGACCCCCGATGCCTTCACAGAATGGTCCGAGGCCCATTCTTCAACAGTCTCTTCGACCTAGCCCCGCGAATCGCTGTTTCAAATGCGGGAGTTCCAACCACTTCGCACGAGAATGCCCTCAGTCTGGGCAGCCCAACCAAGGTCAAGGATCCAACCCGAACACCAAGAACAGGGGCAAGAGATAGACCCTGCAAGTCAAGCAAGGACGGATTAACTTCACCACGCTTGCAGAGCTTCCTGAAGGAGCCCCGGTGATGTCGGGTACATTCTCTGTCCATAACAAGCCTGCAGTTATATTATTTGATTCTGGTGCATCGCATAGTTTCATAAGTGCAAAATTCGGTGCAAAAGTAGGCTTGGATGTTTGTCACACAAAAGGGTCATATATGATATCAACACCGGGTGGTAAAATTGCTTCAAACCAAATGGTCAGACAAGTACCAGTCAAATTGGGTAGTAAAACCATCGACACAGACTTTGTCGTTTTACCTCTTGACGGCATGGACATTATTTTGGGAATGAACTGGATGACTATGCATGGAGTCACATTGGACCTTTCTTCCCGAGCCGTTGAGATAAATTCACCTAGTCACGGAGCCACTACCCTTTACCTACCATTCCTAGATTGTACGAATTCCTGTGCTTACAAGATGGAAGGACTTAAGCTAGAGGATATTCCTGTGGTAAACGAGTATGCCGACGTTTTTCCGGATGACTTACCAGGAATGCCACCGGATAGGGACATTGAGTTCATCATTGAACTACAACCAGGCACTGCACCTATATCCAAAAGACCATATAGGATGCCCCCTAAAGAATTGGCAGAACTGAAAATCCAACTCCAAGAACTACTGGACAAGGGTTTCATTCGCCCTAGCGCGTCACCTTGGGGATGTCCAGCCCTATTCGTAACGAAGAAGGATGACAGTTTAAGATTATGTGTGGACTACCGACCTCTCAATGCGGTAACTGTTAAAAATAAATACCCACTTCCCCGTATCGATGTACTCTTCGATCAATTAGCTGGAGCCAGAGTCTTCTCAAAGATTGATCTTCGTTCGGGATATCATCAGATCAAGATTCGCCCGTGCGATATTCCCAAGACTGCCTTCTCCACACGATATGGACTATATGAATTCTTGGTCATGTCCTTTGGACTCACCAATGCCCCTGCCTACTTCATGTATCTCATGAATTCGGTATTCATGCCCGAACTTGACAAATTCGTCGTAGTGTTCATCGATGACATCCTTATCTATTCCAAGGATGAGGAAGAGCATGCCAAGCACCTTCGCATTGTTCTTCAGCGACTCAGAGACCATCAGCTCTATGCTAAGTTTTCTAAGTGTGAATTCTGGTTGGATACTGTAAAGTTCTTAGGTCACACGATCTCCAGCGAAGGCATAGCTGTTGACCCCAGCAAGGTACAAGAGGTGATGGATTGGAAACCCCCTACCTCTGTTCATCAGATTCGCAGTTTTCTCGGCTTAGCCGGTTACTACCGTCGCTTCATTCCGGATTTCTCTCGAATTGCTAAGCCCATGACGGAACTGTTAAAGAAGGAAGTAAAGTTTGTATGGAATGAGAAATGTGAAGAAGCTTTCCACACTCTCAGAGAGCATCTGACTACTGCACCTGTGTTAGCTCAACCCGATAATACCAAGTCATTCGATGTGTATTGTGACGCATCGGGTACTGGTCTAGGATGTGTGCTTATGCAAGAGAATCGAGTGATTGCATATGCCTCACGAGCCCTTCGGCCCCACGAACAGAATTATCCCACTCACGATCTTGAGCTCGCAGCTGTCATTCACGCTCTGAAAATATGGAGGCACTATCTCATGGGTACACAGTGCAATATCTACACGGATCATAAGAGTCTCAAGTATATCTTCACACAAGCCGATCTAAATATGAGACAACGGAGATGGCTAGAATTAATCAAGGATTATGACCTTGAAGTGCACTATCACCCCGGCAAGGCTAATGTAGTCGCGGATGCACTAAGCCGCAAGTCCAATTGCCATTGCTTATCCATGGAATCCTACCATGAGACATTGTGTGCAGAGATGAGGAAGCTTAACATGGAAATGGTTTCCCAAGGCACTCAAAATCACATCTCAGTTGAGCCCACTCTTCACGACCAAATCATCATGGCACAACTACATGATGAAGGAATTAAGATCATCAAACAAAAACTCTCTCTAGGTGAGGAGAAGTATAAATGTTTCCGCCAGGACCATAAAGGAGTTCTATGGTTCGAAAGTCGTATAGTCGTTCCGAAGAATCGTGAACTCCGCAAGCAAATTCTCGATGAGGCACACCTTTCCAAATTCTCTATCCACCCCGGCAGTAGCAAAATGTATCAGGACCTATGGCAAAACTTCTGGTGGACTAGAATGAAAAGAGAAATTGCTACGTATGTCTCGGAATGTGACACGTGCCAGAGAGTAAAAGCTAGCCACTTGAAGGTAGCCGGTACACTACAACCATTACCTATACCATCCTGGAAATGGGAAGACATAAGTATGGACTTCATCGTTGGACTACCAAACACTTCCCAGAAACATGATTCCATATGGGTTATCGTGGATAGGCTCACAAAGACGGCACATTTTCTTCCGGTACACACCACCTATTCTACCAGGAAATATGCCGAGATTTACCTCGATCGTATTGTTTGCCTACATGGAATACCTAAGACAATTATTTCCGATCGTGGTCCTCAGTTTGTAGCACGCTTTTGGGAACAACTGCAAACGTCTCTTGGTACCAAACTGATTCGCAGCTCAGCATACCATCCTCAGACTGATGGACAAACAGAAAGAGTAAACCAAATTCTTGAAGACATGCTGAGAGCTTGCGTCATTCACTATGACAAGAATTGGGACAAATGCCTACCCCTAGCAGAGTTCTCGTACAACAACAGCTATCAAACGAGTTTGAAAATGGCACCATTTGAGGCCCTGTACGGACGAAGGTGTCGAACTCCTTTGAGCTGGTCACAAATCGGAGAACGTAAGGTAATTGGACCCGACCTGGTAATCGAGGCTGAGGAGAAAGTAAAAGTAATACAAGCAAATCTTAAAGCCGCACAAGCCCGACAAAAGAGCTCTTCTGACAAAAGGAGAAAGCCCCTAAAGTTCAAAGTTGGCGATCATGTCTATCTTCGAGTTTCACCAACCAAGGGAGTGCGAAGATTTGGACTCAAAGGCAAACTAGCTCCCCGTTATATTGGTCCTTACGAAATCATTGAGAGCTGCGGACCCGTAGCCTACAAATTATGACTGCCCCCTCAGCTCACGGCCACCCATGATGTCTTCCACGTATCTCAACTCAAGAAGTGTATTCGAGTCCCTACCGAGATTGTGGAACAGCAAGAAATATCGTTAGAACCCGACCTCTCGTATGTCGAACACCCAGTTAAAATTCTGGATCAAAAAGAAAGAGAGACCAGGAGGAAAGTGATTAGAATGTATAAAGTACAATGGAATCACCACACGGAAGAAGAAGCCACCTGGGAAACCGAGTGCTACCTAAACAAAAATTTCCCTGGGTTTCTTATCTCAACCCCTGGTATGTGCACCCACGTCCACACTAAGAATTACCGAATCTCGGGGCGAGATTCTTGTTAAGGGGGGAAGGCTGTGACAACCCTGGTAAAATTACATTTCTAAAATCAATGTCATTAGCCTAACCCTATGCTTAACCAACTAATAAAAGGGTGAAAAGAATTAGAACGAATTAAGTTGAAATTCAAATTGAATTCGGGCACATTTGGATACTTTTGAATTTTTAAATTAACTTTCAAACCATAAGCCAAATGAGATGTTGCCTGAAACCAAACTTGTAGAACTTTTTATTCTGAACTTTCATGTTCAAAAGTTTTTGAAATTCAAATTAGAAAGAGGAGAAAACGCCCTGTTTGCACCTAGCCCCCTGAAATTTTTCAAATTCTTGCAATCAGGCCCCTCGCTCCCTCCCTCTCTGTCCCCTCCCCGCCCGACCGCCGCGCGCCAGGTGGCCGGCGACGCCTGACCGGCGCGAGGCGCCAGGCCAGTGGCCGCCGCGCCACTCCCCCACGCCCGGCTTTGCCCCCCTCCCCACGCCGCGCTGCCCAGTGAGCGTCCGCGCGTGCACAAGCCGTGCCGCGCCCAGCCTCGCCGCCCGCCGCACCCCGCCGTGCCACCCCGGCTCCCGCGCCCCGCCCGTCGTTGCGCCTGCCCTCCGCCCGAGCCGCTGCAGCAGCTGCTTCCCCACTCCGCGCGCCGCGCTATCTCCTCTCTGCCACGCCAAATCCCGGCCGCCCAGTCGCCCGCGCCCGCTCGCCGCACGCCGCGCCGGCGCCCTGCTGCCGCCCACCGTGGCCAGTGCGCGCCGTGCCGTGCCTCCGCCCCGCACGTTGCCCAGGCGCCTCCACACCCCCTCTGCCCCTATAAAAGCCCCGCCCCGGCCGCCCGCGCGAGCCCAGCAGCCAGAACGCCTCGCCGCCGCCAATGCCGCCACCGAGCGCCGCCCGCCCGTGGACAGCCCTCCACCGCCGCCCACCGCCCAAATTGAGCCTCCAGCCACCACTACATCACCCCACTGAAGCTCGCCGACCCACCCAACGCCGCCCAGAACCGCCGGAGCGCCGCCGCCCGCACTGTCACCGCCGCCGCCGCCCCTGCTCGCCGTGGGCAGCTCGACCCCGACCTCCTTCGTCCAAGCCAAGCCCCTGAGCAGCTTCCCCACGCGCCACTGAAGCTCGCTGACCGGACCAGGCCGCCCCAAGCCCGCCGGAGCACCGCCGTCGACGCGCGCCACCGCCGCCGCCGCCTCTGCTCCAACGCCGGCGAGCTATTCCCGGCCGTCCCCCACCTGAACAACACCCCCACGAGGTAGCCCTCGCACCCCTGAACCTTCCCCGACCCTCACCCCTCGCCGCCGGCGAGCCCCTCGCCGGAATTTCGGCCGGCCGCCGTACCCGAGCCGCCCGAGGACCCAATTGCAAGAATTTAAATCTTTAGAAGGGTCTGCGCGTAAGATTCAAGGACCCAGTTGTAAAAGAAAGTTTCAAATCTAGATTCAAATTCAGTGAAATTGTAAAATTCATATAAAATCGTAGAAAATTCAGAAAAATGCAAACTCAACTGTTCTGGAATCCTTAGAATAAACTCTACAACTTGTGTTACAAAACGTTTCTCAGATTCTCCACATATTTTGCTCTACCTTAAATGGAATCTTTAATGAACTTATTTTGTACCCACTGTTGTAGATCAATGCTAACCCTAAAAATTGGACAGTGAGTTAGTTGCTTGATGTTTAGGACTGTGTAAAATGATCAGGCCCAAATTCCATCTCTAGCTGCACTGTTTATTAAACTTAGTTTCATATCATGATTAGGTAGATATATTTTATCCTTGCAGTTAGGTTATGAATCACCTAATGAAACTTTTTCTGTGCTTGTGTTATGGTACCTAGATGCCAGAGAAAAATTGGAAGACTTTATATCTCACAGGAACCTAATTATTTGATTTATGTGCTAATAACATACATTAAATCAAGAAAACAGTATGTTAGCTTGAAAAATTCTCAAATTTTTACTAGGAGAGACACAGTGGTAGTGGTTGCTGTGTAAAAAGTTTCATGGACAAAAACCCTGTGTTGGGTCCTGTAAAAATAAATCCTTAAATAACCTAGGTGTGTAATGTCATATTTTTCTATGCTCTGAAAACTGCATAATAAATCCTACAAAAATTACAGTAGCTCCTGCATGCTTAAGTGAAGTCGCTGTAAAAATCTTAGACTCAGTTGTTGCACCAATTGTCCTGTACAAAAACAACAAAAGTCTAACAACAACTATGTAATATATTTTTCATAATTAATCTGTTACATAAAATTGTCTGAAAATTTTACAGTAAGCACATCTTTCCCCGATGTGCCTAAATCCAAAATTTCATGACCAGAAACTATCCACTGTAGTAATTACACTTAAATCATGTCGATTACCATTACCACGACTTAAACTTGTGCAGTCATGTAGAATCGACGACTCTCGCCGACGGAACTTACGAGCTGGTGCCCGCGTCCGAGAGTGAGCAGCGTGAAGCTCAAGTGAATCTAACTGAAGCTCTTGAAGACCTGAGCCCAAGTTCGGAAGAGCCCCAAGCTAACTGCGAAGGCAAGCCCCGGAGCATAACCCATTTCTTTCCTAAATTATGCAACTCATTACTCTTGGCTGGTGCATTAAGTTATAGGAGTTGAATGAAAACTTAGTTGCATGATGTTAGGAACCCATGCTTGAAAACTAGATGTAAGGTTCGATAGAATGCTGTGCTAATAGGACTCCGGTAAAAGTCGAGTGATTTCCTGTCACTCGCGAGAAAATAGGAGTTGAATGTTTACTACACGCTGCCATCATAAGGACACGGACGGGCTATGGAACGATGGTTACGATTGAGGCCCGTCTGTCTAGTGAAAAATGCTAAGGCCGCAGTGTATGGTAGTGATGGTTAAGTCTTTGAACGTACTAAACACATGCCGAGATTATGGGAATCGGTAAGCTTAAGTACCTGATTGGCCCGGCAAGGGGACGGCATCCTACCCTTTGAACTTCGGTCCCATGTGCATATGGCAAGTGCAGAGACTGGTCACGACCCGACGCCGAACCGTGGCGTGGGGCTCTTGTACTCTCGGAGGGTAGCCCCGATCCACGACCCGGAAAGAAAGGGGAAAAGTTGCACGTGTGACTCTAGGGAGTAACCACGTGACGTGTGTTTGGGTTTCCCTTGCAAGGTTAAGAAATTCGATTCGAATCGTCCGTTTCTCACGGCCATTGAGACTGCTTAACCATTTTTACCCACAGAGTAAGAAGAGGAACACTGAGGATGAATGAACTGGTTGGATGAAAATTTAATGCTTCACCATGTATGCTTTTGGATAGCTGCTTATCTAGAATGGTTAACGAAACAAGAATCTTGAGCTAAAAGTTGAAAGTAAGGACCCACATGTAGAAGCTTTTCGGCAAAACAAACCCCTGAGCCAAAAGCCTTGCATATCTAGAGTCGGTGGAGTAGATTCCACTACTCGGGTAAGTCTTGCTGAGTATTAGTATACTCAGCCTTGCTTGTGGCTCATTTTCAGGTGAGACCTTCGAAGATATGATTGCTAGCTTGACTTGGCCCTGCACTCTTCCCCCTGGTTGGTCGGTGGAATGGGATACGCCCCCGTCCAACGGAGATAATGCCGAGTGATGTCTCGTACGGGCTTCATCGAGACATCCTTATCGTCGAGTAGCTTTCGTTGTTTTATTTTTTCCACTGCAACTTAAACTCTGAAGAACTTCTTAGTATGATCATTGAAGTAATTGGTTTCTAAACTCAAAACTCGGGCTGTAATATTTACTTATGCTAATGATGTAATATTTGCTGGAATGTGGTATTCTCTGGGCTCATCGTCGCATGAGCGTTTGTATGTATGGCATTCGATCCGCTCTACCGTGGTTGTATCGGGAGGTTTTACCCGACAGACCAGTGGATTACTCTGTTTGAAGTGTAAGGTTAACCAAGATTGCCTTACTGGTGATGGTTAATACACTTGAGCCGGATTAATTCAGGTGGTTCTGCCACATGCAACATCGGGGTGGCTAGAGTCCTCGTCGACAGGGGAGCGGGCCTGAACCTCCTCTATCCCGAGGTCTTCCATAAGATGCAGATCGGGGAACGCAAGCTACTGCCGTCGAAGCTTTTCTACGACGTTACCGAGAGGAAGACCTTCCCTTGGGGCATATCGAGCTGCCGGTCACGTTCGGGGAGCAGAGCAACTTCCGCACCGAGAACGTGATTTTCGATGTGGCGCACTGCGACCTCCCCTACAATGCCATCCTTGGCCGCCCAGCGCTGGCCAAGTTCATGGTCGTCGTACACTACGCCTACGGCACCTTGAAGATCCCGGGACCGTCCGGGGTCATCACCGTCAAGGCGGACGTCCAGGGGGCTGTGTACTGCGCCGAGAAGCTGTACGACTCCATGGCAGCGGCCGCCCCCGAGGACGATGAGCACCCCGACTCGGCGTCATCCCCGTTGCTGAAGTAGCAGCTATCCCCGGATGACGCGGCCCTCACCAAGGAGGTCTGCCTGGGGGGAGCCCCTTCGCGGGTGGTGACGATAGGGGCCCAGCTGGGAAAAAAATAGGAAAGTGCGCTCAACTCCTTCCTCTAGGCTAATGTCGATGTGTTTGCGTGGAAACCGTCCGACATGCCCGGGGTCCCCAGGGAGGTGGTCGAGCACCGCCTGGCCGTGCACCCCGATGCACGACCCGTCCAGCAGAAGATCCGGCGCAAGGCTTCGAAGAGGCAAGATTTCATCCGCGAACAAGTGCGGAAGATGTTGGACGCGGGATTCATCCGGGAAGTCTTCCACCCCGAGTGGTTGGCTAACCCGGTCATCGTCCCAAAGGCCCATGGCAAGCTCCGCATGTGCGTGGACTACACCAACCTCAACAAAGCCTGCCCAAAAGATCCTTTTCCGCTACCCCGCATCGACCAGGTCGTCGATTCCACGGCAGCATGCGACCTTCTTTGCTTTCTGGACGCGTACTCTGGGTACCACCAGATAAGTATGGTGAAGGAGGACGAGGAGAAAGCTCGTTCACCACCCCGGTGGGAACATACTGCTACGTCTGCATGCCCTTCGGGCTCAAGAACGCTGGTCCCACCTTCCAGCGAACGATGCGCATCACTCTACAGGACTTGCAGTCTCGCAATGTCAAAGCATACGTCGACGACATCATGGTCAAGACCCCATAGCAGGAGTCCCTCCTGCGGAATCTGTCGGAATCATTCGATAGCCTGCACACCACCCGGCTTAAGCTGAACCCCGAGAAGTGCGTGTTTGGGGTCCCAGCGGGGAAGCTCCTGGGCTTCCTAGTATCAAGCCGAGGAATCGTAGTGAACCCTCTGAAGGTGGAAGCAATCGAGCACATGCAACCCCCAACCCGGCTAAAAGAGGCACAATGCCTCACAGGTTGCATGGTGGCTCTCGGGCGGTTCATCTCCATGTTAGGGGAGAGGGGTCTCCCTCTCTTCAAATTACTAAAGAAGGCCAGCCATTTCGAGTGGACCCCGGAAGCCGACCAGGCATTCTGGGAACTAAAGGCATACCTCTCCTCCCCAACGGTGCTGGTAGCACCACGGAATGGGGAGGCCCTTCTCCTCTACATCTCGGCGACCCCGCAAGTGGTAAGCGCGGTGCTGGTAGTAGAAAGGGAAGAGGAAGACCTCGGACAGTGTAAGGCTAGCCCGGGAGAAGGTAGCAACCCCCAGGGGGAAGCCTCATACCCCGGGGAGCCAGAAGGCAACCAAGCTACGGAGGGACAACCTGTTCCCGATCCCGGGATCACCCCGGACGGACACACAAGGCCACCCCGCCGTACGCAAAGGCCAGTGTACTTCGTAAGTGAAGTACTCCGGGATGTGAAGGAGCGCTACCCACAGGCGCAGAAGATGTTGTACGCCGTCCTGATGGTGTCCCGCAAACTGCGACACTACTTCCAGGCGCATCAGGTTACTGTGGTCATGTCATACCCTCTAGCCCATATCCTCCGAAACTGGGAAGGGACGGGACGCACGGTAAAATAGGGGATCGAACTGGCGGAGTTCGGCCTCCAGTTCGCACCCTGCCACGCCATCAAGAGCCAAGCACTCGTCGACTTCATCGCCGAATGGATGCCGGTTCCCGACATCGAGCGTCCAGAGGCAACTGCCACCCCGGCGGTCGACGACGACAAGCCTTGGACTTTAGAGTCCTGGACCATGAATTTCGACGGGTCACTCACCTCCACGGAGCCGGTGCTGGGGTGGTCATCACCACCCTGGACGGTCACACCCTCAAGTACACTGTTCAGCTAGGCTTCCGAGCCACGAACATGATGGCGGAATACGAGGGTCTCCTAGCCGGGCTCCGAGCGGCCGCCGGACTGGGAGTATGCCGCCTTCTAGTCAAAGGGGACTCCCAGCTCGTGGCGAACCAGGTCTCCAAAAAATATCAGTGCGCCGACCCTTAGATGGCCGCCTACGTGGCCGAGGTACGGCGAATGGAACGACATTTCGATGGAGTGGAGCTGCGATACGTTCCTCGGAAGGAGAACACTTAGGTCGATGAGCTGTCCCGCCTCGCGTCCTCACGAGCTCCATTGCCCCCCGGGGTGTTGAAAGAAAGGCTATGCCAACCTACCATCACGGCCGCCAACCGTGTCAAAGAGGGAACCCCATCCTCGAGCGGGGGGAACCAGGCCCAGCCACCCGCCGAGCTAACCCTGCTCTCGGCCAGTTCTCAGGGACCCTCGTGGATGGACGACATTTGCGGCTTCCTGAAAGAAAATATCCTTTCCGAGGATGATGCCATTGCAGAGCGGATCGCATGACAGTCCAAGCGCTATGTCATGGTAGATGGGGATCTATATCGGCGTGGCACGGACGGGGTCCTTTTGTGGTGCATCACCCGGGAACAAGGCGGTGAGCTGCTCGCTGATATCCACGAGGGCGAGTGTGGAAGTCACTCGGCTTCCCCCATGATGGTCGGTAAAGCCTTTCGGCAAGGTTTCTACTGGCCGACAGCCCTCCAGGATGCACCCGAACTGGCTCAGCGCTGCAGGGCATGTCAATTCCCCGCAAAGCAGTCTCACCAGCCAGCACAGGCACTCCAAACCATTCCCCTGTCATGGCCATTCACGGTCTGGGGGCTCGACATTTTGGGACCTTTCCCAAAAGCCGTCGGGGGTTATGAATGGCTGTACATGGCGATCGACAAGTTCACCAAATGGCCGGAGGTCTCTACGGTCGTAAAGGCCAACAAGACTTCAGCTCTCAAGTTCATCAAGGACCTGGTAGCCCGGTTCGGGATCCCCAACCGAATCATCACCCACAACAGGACCAAGTTCACGAGCAACCTTTTTGGGGACTACTGCGACGATATGGGCATCAAGCTCTGCTTTGCATCCGTTGCCCACCCAAGAAGCAACAGGCAAGCAGAAAGAGCAAACGCAGAAGTCCTCAAAGGGTTGAATACCAGAACTTACAACGAGCTAAAGAAACACGGCACCGGCTGGATAGACGAGCTACCGGCTGTGGTCTGGTCAAACTGCACCACACCCAGCCGAGCGACTGGCGAAACGCCTTTCTTCCTCGTATACGGTGCCGAAGCTGTCCTCCCGACCAAGGTGACACTGGGAAGCCCGCGTGTACGGGCCTACAATAAGAAGATCAAGATCGCCTGCGGCAGCAAGACGTCCTCTACCTCGAGGAAGTTCGGTGTAGGGTGGCACTCCGGGCTGCTTGCTATCAGCAAGCCCTTTGCTGCTACCACCAGCGCCACGAACAACCAAGAACCATCCAAGTCGGAGACCTGGTCCTCCACCGGTTCCAGTCACGCAAGGGGAAGAACAAACTCTCCCCCATGTGGGAAGGCCCCTTCCGCGTCACAGAGGAACGCCGACCAGAGTGTTCAGGCTCACCGACACGGATGGGATGCAGGTACCCAACATCTAGAACATCGAGGATCTCCGTAAGTTCTATTCGTAGATAGGGGGGTCCTAATGAGCCGGCATGATGGCCAAGTACTCCATGGACCCGCTTCCATAGAGTACTTGGCCGGGGGCTTCCACCTATATACGAACACCCTTCCGTTTGCAGTAATTCAATTTGAACATTTTTCTGCATGAATATTAAAAGCTTTTCTTGCTTAGAAAGGGAGTCCTAGTGCTCCGACATGAAGGCCAAGAACCCCACGGACCCGATTCCGCACGGTACTTGGTCGGGGGCTCCCATACATATAATTATCCCTTGCTTCAGTTAATTCAGCACCTTTCTTACGAATTCTGAAACTTTTTCTTGTGAAATATTTTCTCTCTAGTGGATGTGTGGCATGCATCATGGAAGAGCGAACTTGCTCGAACAACGAACTGTCGGCTAGGGTCTAAACAGGCTCTTCCCGGACAACTTTGACTCTCTGCTTGGTCTCCGGACCCCGGGATCAGTTGCCCTCCGGGAACCCTACACGCTCACCACCACATGCTCATTTCGACAAGGGGCCTCGACTAAATGCGCGGTGGCCCATCCCGGGGTGGAAGTCCGAGCATGAACAAAACTAAGGAATATGTTTTCCACAGACAAAAGGCCACCTACTTGCCGGGGTCCCGGCATCCCGGGGTCCCAAAAAAGGAAACTTCATATATTTCTTGCTACAAGTACACATATACAAACAAGGTCACGCCGCACATGGTCGTCAAACGACCATGGCGAGGATACATGAAGCTGCCGCGAGGAATCCCCCGAGTACAAACAGGGAAGGAGGCAAAGATCGAGCCGGTGGGGCTCAAGGGAGCCAACACCTGCAACCATGACCGGGGCCAAGCCAACCTCAGCGCTCTTGTGGGGAGGTTCCACGCCACGGACGGCATGGGCGCCATCTCCGCGGATAGGTGGAGAGGGAGCAGCACTCGCTGACCCCATTCAAGTGGATAAGCGGCCGAAGCCCCACGCCCACCAACCGTGAGTGGAGGAAGGGGAAAGGCAAGATCACTCTGTAGCTCGGGATGCGTGGGGTGGAGAAAAAGCTAGGAATCTTCACCTTCCAACAGCTTAGACCACCACCACTTCCCAGAGCAATAGTGCGCTCTCACCGAGGCCGCGCTCAGGCTGCCGGGTCCCGACCCGACAACCTCAACACCGGCTAGAGGAGCATGACGCCACCCATAGGCAGTGCTGGAAGAAGCAACTTCTGGCACTAGGAAGATGAAAAGAGCTGCAAGCCCTCCACATGGTAACAACAGCAGCAACATCCAGGGATATCAAGGCCCAGGCCATCCTGGGATGTTGCAGCTCGTCAGCGACGGCAAGGGGCCGCCAGCAATGGTACGACAACCACTCCTCCAACTGGAGGGATGGAGCAGCAACACCACCAAAGGGGCCAGCGGCAGTCCCAGCAGCAACCGCTCGCCGGGGGTTCCAAGGATGAAGAATCCCCGGACGGTTGCCATGGACTTCACAGGAAACAAGCGCCCCTTCGGTCCCTCTCAACTACGCTTGGGGGAGAGGGAGAAGGAATGAAGGGGGAGTTCCCCAGGACGACGCCAAGCTCGCCGAAGAGCCGCCTCCTCAACGCTCCAATCACACCGCGGCTCCCCGGGCTGTGACGCGTCTTCGGCCCTACTCAGCTACACTAGGAGGGAGGAGAACCAGCCACACCGGAGCCCTTTGGATGCTCTACTAACATAGAAACATCTACTAAGAGGGAGGTCCCCCGGGGCAGACCCCCCGGATCTGCAGTAAGTGGGAGAGGAGCTAAAGGGCGCATGGCTTATGGGGGAAGAAGAAGCCCTGGCTACCCTGCCTTTTATAGGTCGGCCGGACAGGCGGAATAGGAACCGAGGTTCTGGAGGGACCACGAAAGCTACCGCCGGTCAAAAAGATGATCCCTTATCTCTTGTCCCGTCCTCATCCATGCTCGGGCCAGCCCACCGTGACAGGCGGACGTGGCGGGCGCCAAGGCCATCCGCGGCTCCATGCGGCCGTGCCTACATAACCGGGAGCGCGGCATGGGTGCCACGCTGCAGGAAGCGCCTGACCCAGGTCAAAATTGGGCTGGCGGGGCGCCCAATTCACTGTTGGCCCCCTCTGGACGGTTCTAGCAAAGCTACTCCAGTAGGGCACGCCGATGGGACAAGAGCGGCGGTGCCTGGGGGTGGGACATGCCACGAGCACAAGCGTGAAGAAAGCAGTTACAGGCAAGAGACAGACGCTCGCCACCCCACTCAAGGTTCCGGCGCATGGCACATGGTAGTGCCAGGCAATTACAGGAAAACAGAAGGGGGCCCTACTAGCCAGCCCCAGAGGAGGCGTCCGGTTCAGCAGACGAGGCGGTGGCACCGGTGCCACCGTCGCCTTCTTGGTCCGGAGGTGAGTCATCAGTTCTGGTGATGGAGAACATGCCCACCACGTCCGCCGCAAAGTACTGTACAACGTCGCGAGCCGCTTCCTCGTCACCAGGAGCAATGCCCTCTCGGATCAAGGCCAAGGGTGTGTTCGGGACGCGGCTCCACAAACTCGCTAGGTCAAACTCCACTGCGTCGGACGCCAGCTCCCAAGAACTCTCCTCAACGGATTCCTGGATGTTTGCTTCCAAGAACTCCAACCGTTCGGCCAGGAGGTATAGCCAAGGCACCAGACACAGCGGATGGTCCCCCTCGCCCTCCCCAAGGGGAAGAAAGTCCAAGACTCCAAGACCGGCGGACTCCCATGCCTGCTGACAGTGCCGCAGCCACGTCCGGAACACGTGGTAGGTGTCGCGTTGAAGGCCCCCAGGGGCTGCTACATCTGGGGCGCCTAAGCCCGCCCGCATTCTACGCAGCTGGGACCCCTAAGGGGGGGGGGGGTTCGGGCCTACGTGGCTCGGGCCTCCGCCTCCGATGCTCTCGCCTTCGCCATGTCCGTGCGATCGGAGAGAGTCCGGAGCTAGGCGGCGAGGGTGCCCCGCACGCTCTGAAGCTCGGCCGCATGACTGGCGCGAGCATCCAGGATCCTGGTGTCAGCATCCAGGCGGGCGGCCCGGATCTGCTCGGTCACCTCCCGCTGCACCGCCACCCCTAGCTCCTAGGCGGCAGCTGCATCGCTCTCCCGTCGATAGAGGTCTTCCTCACGGCGGTCAAGCGCTGCGCGCCGCTCGTCGAACATCACCACCTGCCGACGGATCACTTGCCCAGCCTTGGCTAGCCGGGCCTTGCACTGACGGGCTTGGGTTTGAGCCTCGCATAACCGCCCCGACCATGCCTCAACCTCCTAGTAGCGGAAGGCAAGCGAGTTCGGTTCAGACTCGATGCGGCACTCCTGCCCGCTAGGAGCTCATCACACTGCGCAAGGACCGACACCTGCGACTGGTGCTCCTCCTCTTGCCGATGGAGGCTCTCCTCCAGGGATCGCAGCGTCTGTAGCCTGGGTGACTCGTCGGCAAAGGCAGGCCTGACGAGGATTGCCATCGCCGCCTCCATCACCGCTCGTGCCCACGCCAGGGGGACCGCAGCCGGAGGGCCAGCCATCGACGGGCCCCCCGAAGACGGGGCGGGAACCCTCGGAGCCGCCGTCACCAGAGTTCCCAACGACGCACTGGGGGTTGCCGTCACGTGTCCCGCTGGAGCGACATCCGCCCACGCCGACGGGCCCCCCGCGGTGGTCCGGGGCCTCCCCTCGTTTCCGTCGCCCCTCGTTCGCCCCACTTCCGACGCACCGCTACCCCCACTCTCTACAGGGGGGGGGCAGCGGGGGGCTCGAGGCCGCCTCCGCTGAAGGGACTTTTCTCGACGGCAAGTCTTCACGGCCGAACGCGCCCCTGGTAACTTATGGAAGCTCATAGGGTCAGCACCAAAACATGGGGGCAGAAGAGAGTTCAGAGCAGGAGAAGCATGAACCTCGACTCAGAGGCCCTCAGCCACCATCGGAGCTTGGTACGCTTCGGCGACAAAAGACAACCCAGTGATGACCCCCCGACCACCGCCTCTACGTGCTCCTGACCGCGGTCCCTAGGTGACGGTGGTGGCAGCGCCAGGAATGAAGGCGACGGAGATTACGCAAGGTCCATTGTTGGAGAGGTGGGCCAGCGATGCTTGCCGCAACGGTCAGACGCATCCTGAAGGGAACGATCCGCTACGCTCCCCTCGGGGGTAGCGACCACCCCAAGCGACGCGGCACCACCGGCACCCACAGTACTGTCGGGGTGCGCCGAGAAGGTCATGTCCGAACCAGCAGGTCCAACAGTGCCGATCGCAGGGACGAGCCCCCGAGCGTCGGCGTGGGGCATTCTAGAAAGGACAGCAAGCCGTCCCTCATCCTCACACAGAGGCCGAACTCCTCCCAGGAGGTGAGCAGCGGCGAGGTCGCCCTCATCAGTTGCCAGCCGCATCAAGTGGGACAACATGTCCTCGTCGATGCCGGATCCTGCCCCGCGCGCGATACGCATACTGTCATCGTCGTCGGCACAGAACCATGTCGGGCTGCGATGCTCCTGGAGTGGGGCGAGGCACCGGCGGAGGAAGTCAAAAGCTACCATCACCCACGATAAGTCGGCCCGCTACAGGAGAGCAAACCATTCCAGCACGGGGTCCCACTTCCCGTCCAGCACCGGCCTCTCACTCCATCTCGGACTGTGCACTGGCGGTCCGACAGGGAGGCAGAGGAAGGGGGAGTCTTGAGAGACCTCCGCATATAACCATTGCCGCTCCCAGTTCTCCCACTTCTCCTTCATAGAAAAGTGGATGAATCCCTCGCGGCGTTTCGGGCGCATCCGAAAGAAACATCTCCCCACCGTACGGTGCTGGGCTGCTGTACCCGGACTGAAAGACGACAACGACGACCGATAGAGGGAGAAGAAGTGGCAAAAAAGCTCCACCAAGGGCGACACTCCGATGAACATCTCGCACGCGTGCGCGAAAATTGCCAGAGTCATCACCGAATTGGGGGGAAGGTGCACCAGATATACCACGTACTCCTCTAGCATCGAGATGAAGAACGGCGAGAAGGGTGGAACCAAGCCTAGAACCAGAAATGGGAGGAAGACGACGATCTCCTGGGTTCCCTGCAGATCCGGATTGGCCAATCTCACCCGAAGGACCATGGAGGAGGGTGCGAATCCTCACGCATGTGCCACTCCAGCCTCATCCACCAAGGAGGGGCTGAAGTCCAACACCAGGCGGCCGCGACCTCGGTTGTGCGAGCGCGCCATGGTCGCAAACCTCGACGAGCCGCAGAATCGGAAGAGAAGGTGAAGGGTGGATTGTCAGCAGCAGTGTGACCCAGTGGCATGGCGGATGACGCTCCTTCAAATCTCCAGGCAAAAGGCTCGACCATGAGCAAGGTGACGTGGTGCCCCAAAGGCCCCACTAACCCAGGGGGGCATCCCCACTCGAAGAAGCGGGCCTGACTGCCCCGAAAGGCGTACAATGTAGGAAGGGCGTGGAAATAGCTGTGAAATCATGGCCCCACGACCGGATCGCCCCAACAATCCGGGCGTAGGGCCGGGGGCTACTATCGACGTTGTGAGGACGGGGGTCCCCACCACGCCCGACAAGTCAAAGGATGAATGGGCCAGCAGGACCACCACGGGCGTCAAGGTCCGGCCCGGCACGGCAGCCTCCGGAGGATACCGGGCAGGGCGAGGGTGCGGGCGGCCCCACCGGTCAGGGCGGTTCCTTAGCCTATAAGGAATTATCCCTGGCAGGAGGTTTTTACCGCACCGGCACGGAGCAGGAGCAGGGTACACCACGGTGCGGCTTTCCCATAAAGCAGCATGATTACGGAGAGGCGTGCGGTCAGACGATGCCCCGACTGGAACGAGGGGCGCCCCCCCCCCCCCCCCCCCCCCCCGTCACTTCTTGTCAAACCAGCAGAGGACGGCGCAGGGGAGGCCCATCGCCTGGGTCCTCGTCACATTAGTCGAACCACCGGGAAGACCCCGGGGTCTGGAGAAGACCCCGGGAACGGCCCGAGGGCGCGTCCCAAGGACCTTGTGGGCCCCTCAAACACCCCGGGCGTTGGCCAGGCCGCCCCGGGGTGTGCCCAGGAAGACCCGGGAACCGACCGGGTGGGGCCCACAGGATAAGATAGCATCAGAAGGGCAGCGCCATTTGCAAGGAGGCGTCCCCCAGTACGGCGCCATGTTCACACCCAAGGACGGTAAATCTAAGTCGGTAAAACCCCTCCCTAGGCCCAGGGGAGGGGCGAAAAATAGGACATCAGGGCAACATGTAAGGGACAGACCAAAGTCTCACGACTCATTAGCCACAAGCTCACTCAGGCAGAGAACAAGAACATCACACACAGGACGTAGGGTCTTACGCTTTCGAACAGCCCGAACCTGTCTAAATCCTTGTCCCACGGTTGGAATTTCACTGCCTGTTACACCCCTGGCCGAATTTCTAAATGGGGATTCCCACGAATCCCTGCTGGTAGTCCTCACCCACCGTCAGTGGTCATCGGATCGGCCACAGGCGCCATCGCTCCAACTCTCACTTGGAATCGGGTATGGTGGTGGTGGTGGGGATCCAGGATTGATGACTCTGATGCCAATTGTGAGGTTCTTCGGTGGTAATACTGGTGATATGAGAGAATTCAAGATACATAATCGTCGCCGGCGCTAACAGCCGCCACCGCCACCTAGCAGTTCTCCCTCGGTTCCTCGTTCCCCCATCTCACACGACAATATTACAATAAGAGCACATCACTCAGTTACTCCTGGGCCTACCTAACAAAGAAGCCCATTACACTCGAACCCATTTGTCTCCTGTGCAGCGTGGGTTGGGCCGGACGGCCCGTTTACCTTGACACCGGGTCTCTCCATCCTCCTCAGCATCAGAAGCATGCACCTGTCCTCCATGGATGCTGACACTATAGCCTTGCTCTACGCCTACAACGAAGACACAAGTCTTGCATGCGTTGGGGCTAGCCGTTCGTGGCATGGTTTCCTAGGACGAGCCACACTCAGAGCAAGCATAGTAACGCATAGTCAACTGGCGAAATGAACAGCCACGTCACCCAAATCCAACGTGGAGGAGCGAGAAAGCAAGAAAGAGAATGAAACAGGCGAGTTGCGAGTCGCCGGTAGCAAAGCGGGCGTACGCGCGTGCGTGTAGCTCCCATTTGCTACCATTTGCTACGCTGCTGCTGTGCTTCCTGCTTATTGGCCGCATGCGCCGCGCCGCTCACAGCCGTTGCCGCTGCCGCATTTAATGCTAGCTACGCTGGCCTTTCTTTCCTCCGGGTGCTGGCGAGATTATTATCCTTGCTCTCAAGTGGGTAGTGAACCAATCACGCCTTTGATTAAGTTGTTAGCTGCGTACTGTTTGGGTGTGTTCCATATAAGTGATCACAATTTCTGCACCGATCCAAAACTTTCAAGCTTTGAATGGGAGTGCACAAATCCGATGGATTTCAGTATTCCGCACTTTCAAGCTTTGAATCATCTGGGTCCGCAACTTCAAAATTTTTGTGGCGAGACACTGCATTTGAACCCGCTAGTTTGAACTTTAAGAAACAACGCGGGGACGGGACCTGAACAAAATAAACCACTAGGGTGCTGAGTGGGAGGGCCTGAAATGTACTGTACTCGGTCCATACGGCCAAATTAGGGTTCAACGGATCCGGACAGGGAAACAGTAAAAAAATCTACTAGCAAACGAGCCTGCAAAAAGTTCTGACCATGCCCGGCCAAATTGGCAAATTCATCCTGGCACGGCACGAGCCTGCAACTCGTTACCTGTGCATCGGTTCAGCTGCCCTGCCTGCTGCTTGTCCAGTGCATTTGGGCACCGTCAGGGAAGACGTAACAGTACAATGCTTTACTGAATTTTCTGCAGGTAGGAGTACAAGCGAAATACTGAATTTTCAAATGATACAACCGAACCGGCGATCAGGAAATCCGACAGGATCAGGCCGTTTGTCGATGAAATGATTTGTTTTCTCAAAGGACAACCGACTGGATTTTGTTGCTGCAATCGTTTGTAAGAAAGAAGGAATTTTGTTGTTCTACTGACGTAACGGTCGAAGGCAGCCGGGCGCCCGGGGCCGGGCCGTGTCATTCTGGGACAAACACATGAGAGTGACGAGAGGAGGCCATGTCAGCTGGAGTCCGCCAGACATCGGAGACGGGGTCGAATCATTGTGCGGTATCCCTGAACGAATCTACAGCAGTTTCAGAGAGAGAAGAGGAGGAGGTGAGAGCGAAAGCTGTGGCCTTTCAGAACTTGGCACGTCGCCTTTTCCTCTCCCTCTCTCTCTCCCCCGTGTTCAGTCACCACCCTGCTCCTACACTTTGCCCACCCACGCCCTGCAACCCCTGCACGCACGACGCGCCGCAGCACTGGCTCGATCCATCCGCCCGCACCGGCCGGTGTCGCCGGACTCCGCTCCTCCCGTTGGGTTCGTGGATTCGCTTCCGTCCAATGCTTCGACCCATTCCGGTGAGATTTCTTCTCCAGTCAAGTTCTTTCACTAGGATTCGCTCCCCCTGTTGGGCCATTTCATTCATTTTCCTTCCCCCCTCTGCTGTTCTTGCAATGCGATTTCGCCGCCCAGTAGATCTGCGTCGCCTGGACTGGACGGGTTCGTGCCTCTCTCCCTCCCTTCGGTGCTTCCCTCCCTCCGTACGATATGAGCTGCAAAGATTTTCGCGCCCCAGCATTTCGCAGAAAGAAGAAAGGGCGTCCTCCGCTTTCGGGCCGTCCTTTAATTTTTCTCGCTTTCGTTCCTCGCCCTTTCCGCCAACAAAAGCTCGCCTCGTGATGTGACCGGAGCCATCAGTGCAATAGCACCCCTTGCCGCGCCAAAGGGGCGCGTCATTGATGTGCAGACCTCTCTGCTTACGTGTTTCACCGGCGGCATTGCGCCCGCAGGAAACTAAGCCGAGGGCCTAGTTCTGGTGTGGGTGATGGCGGATGGGAGCCACCGTGCTCCCCTTTTCAGAGCAAAAGATGGCGCCTCTGACAGGACAAGCCATCTTTGCTGATCCCTAGCGCTTTGTTTATTCGCAGTGTGGGGAGGCTGGATCTGTAGGGCTGTATGATTGCGGTTAGTGGGAGGTTGGGCAGGCTCGGCGGTTTATTAAGGTCATAGGAGTCAGACATCAATCGACCTTTTCAGTATGGGGGGATGAACTCTGCAAGTGTGTGTGTGCAGTGTGCATCAGTTTGTGAGAGCTGAGAAGTCTCGCCGTGTTGGAGGGTGGATGGGCTGGAGGTTATTTCTTGATTTTGTTTTGGGCATTAGGTTGTTGTTTTCCTTTTTGCTCATGGACTTTATTAATTTCTGTTTTTTATGTCCACTTATTGAATCTTTGTTCTTCTATGCAGGTTTTTCTGAATCAAATGCTGTAGTTCAATTAGCCAGTGCAGCGCCAAGCTTGAATCTTTGATTGAACTGTGCTTGTAGAAGATTTTTTGTACTCTGCAGTCTGATTTTCAGGGTATAGATTGGTTTGTGAGATACAATGGCTACAGAGGCATTGCCTCAAGCACTCCCAGCAGTCCCAGACATTCAAACTCTTAAGCTGCATTCTCAGATTGGTTCCTCTTTGGAGGCTGCTAGGCTGAATAAACCCAGCGCATCGGTGCCAAGAAAGCTGCCTGAACTAGATAACTTGAGCAAACCTAGTTCTAAAGTGGAGTCCAAGGAGCAGAAACCAAACCACCTACCAAGTGAGTCAGTTGATCGTACTATGTCAACCAAGATTTCTGCAGAACTCATCCAAGATAAAATGGTTTCAGCGTGCCCTGTGGATGAAGAGAAGAAAGTTGCAGACCATGATAGTACGGGCAGAAGCTTGAAATCATCTTCGGCACTGGATAAAGAGTGCAGTCTAACAAAGGCAAATGAAAGTGGCAGGCTGATCAAAAGATCTGAGACAGGAGAAAGAAGAATCAGTAGCAGATATAGACCAAGCAATAGCAGTGATATCAGTGATGAGAGCTCGTGTAGCAGCATCACCAAGCCTCATAAGGCAAATGATTCACGCTGGGAGGCAATTCAGATGATCAGGACCAGAGATGGGATCCTTGGGTTGAGCCATTTTAAGCTGTTGAAGAAGCTAGGCTGCGGTGACATTGGTAGCGTGTATCTTTCAGAATTAAGTGGAACTAAGAGCTATTTTGCAATGAAGGTCATGGACAAGGCATCGCTTGCTAGTCGTAAAAAGTTACTTCGATCCCAGACTGAGAAGGACATCTTGCAGTGCCTGGACCACCCTTTTCTTCCTACATTGTATACCCACTTTGAGACTGATAAATTTTCATGTCTGGTTATGGAGTTTTGCCCTGGGGGAGACATGCATACCCTTCGGCAAAGGCAACGTGGCAAGTATTTTCCAGAACAAGCTGTCAAGTATGTCTGATTTATTATATCTTACCCCCATGCAAATGATAAATAGTTGGCATAGAGGAGACAGCATAGATTATTTTGAGTAATTTGTGGTGGAATATGGTCTGTATGTTATCCACTTAGCTGCATAATCTTGTGAAGTCAGCTAATATGAAATAAGCATATGCAAAGTTATAATGCATGAATAGGAATTGATATAATTAATTAATTTACTGCAGCTCACATTCTTATACCTTACTAAAGGCACTAAACAGCATAGAACAAACCCAATATATTATACTTCTTGAATTTGTCTATTTTGCAACTTATTTATTTATTTATTTATGCTACGTGTAGTGCTTGTTCTTGCTGCACTGTTGAGCTGCTTTACTTATATTACATCTGCTTGTGAATTACAGGTTCTATGTAGCTGAAATTCTCCTCGCGTTGGAGTACTTGCACATGCTCGGTATCATATATCGTGATCTCAAGCCGGAAAATATCCTTATCCGAGAGGATGGACACATCATGCTTACGGATTTCGACCTCTCCCTTCGCTGCGCAGTGAGCCCAACGCTGATCAGGTCAACAAACCCTGATGCAGAATCACTTAGGAAGAACAACCAAGCTCACAGTGCTCAACAAGCTTCTGCCGAACCATCCTGCATAATGCAGCCATCATGTACAGCTCCCACGACATGCTTTGGCCCACGACTCTTCTCTAAGTCAAAGAAAGATCGAAAACCAAAGCCTGAAGTTGTCAACCAGGTCCGCCCATGGCCTGAGCTTATAGCAGAACCTAGTGATGCAAGATCAATGTCATTTGTTGGTACACATGAGTACTTGGCACCTGAGATTATCAAAGGTGACGGTCATGGTAGTGCTGTTGACTGGTGGACCTTTGGTATATTCTTATATGAGCTTCTGTTTGGAAAAACACCATTCAAAGGCTCAGGCAACCGAGCTACACTGTTCAATGTCATTGGTCAGCCTTTGCGTTTCCCTGAGTACCCAGTTGTGAGCTTCCCAGCCAGGGATCTAATAAGGGGTCTTCTTGCCAAGGAGCCCCAACAACGATTGGGTTATAAGCGTGGTGCTACAGAGATAAAACAGCACCCGTTTTTTGAGGGAGTGAATTGGGCATTGATACGCTGTGCAAGCCCTCCAGAGGTACCTAGGCCTTTTGAGATTGGGACGCCCCCGAAGCAGCCAGCGTTGACCTCAGAGACTGCTGCTTCTACTGGTGCTGCCCAGAAAGGTTCTGATAACTATTTAGAGTTTGGATTCTTTTAGGAGAGTAGGATGATTTTTCTTTTGTTTGTAGCAATTGGATAAAGTAGGATCCTTGCATCTGTGTGTTTGCAGATGAATGGTGGGTAGATTTTTTGTCCCTGTGAAATTGTTACTTGGCTTTCCAAAGTGAATGATTAATGTTCAGATTTCTCTTCCTCAACAACTCCTGTAGTGCAGCGCAAATTCCAGTTTTAGTTCTATGCAGCTTATATTTGTCATGCGAACTCCCACAGCAATTATTTTTCTCATGGAAGCATTTCATTTTGAAGATAATGCTGCTAGACAATTCTAGTGTCTTCTGTTGTATATTTGATGGATGCATTAGTGTGTTTGGTTTTAATTACATTCTGTGACAAATCTTCTTGCTGATTGAAGTGTATGCTAGTATATTGCATTATAGTGTTTGATTGAAGTAATGCCATGAATAAACTAATACTGCAGATCAATTTGCACTTCCTTGTCTTGGCAGAGATGACTTCAAGGAATCGTCCTAATCCTTAGATAGCAGATGTCAGCAAAAAATGTATGCTAGTATATTGATATTTGCCATAATGTCCCAGTTCACTTCTCTCAATCAGGTTTCTTTCTAGGATGCGCCCCCCCCCCCCCCCCCCCCCCCTCGTATTACTTTATCTTCTGTCCACATGAGAATGTGTACCATTCTTCTGGCCATACCAATAAATGATATGTTTCTTGTATTTGATATTTGGACCAGCTGAAATTACTAAGCTTCTTCAGGGAAAGCATAGTCTGTGCATCCTGTGTCTTTTACGTATCACGTTCATGTGTCTAAATTTTTCTGACATCAGGTACGACTCTTCATTTCATAAAAAAGAACTCTTCAATCACAAGAAGAATGAGCGAAATGCTGAAAAGTTTCCACATATACAGAACATCTCTTTGTACACAGTAAATCAATAGCTTAAAAAACGAAAGCAGTGAAAAAATGTTAATACCAAATGTATGTTCAATCATGATTAGCATCTCAAAAGATAATAATCATAGTGAAAAGCATCTCAGAAACTTTGTGATATTCTTTCTTTCTCTGGGTTCACTGTCTTTTCTGTCACCATTTGCCGCTGTGTTATCATGATTTGGTGTAGAAGATAGTGGTGTCAGGTTGTCGGATCTGCTGCTGTTGTTTACAGGAGAAGGTTACAGTGGTGGTTTTGGATCAGCAATCGTCTCTGTCATCACCTCTTTGCCATCGCAAATAATCTTGACTTCACAGTAGAGGTGCGCTCTTTTCTGTCCTGTTATTGTGTTTCCTCTCTTCAGCTATCTGTGTTCATTCCGATAAATATATTTGCATTAGCGGCAGGCAAATGATTTTGTATTTTTGTCAAATTCATGCTGCATGGTATATACCATACCGCGCATTGGACTTCGAAATTCCTAGTCCTAGCTGTTTATGAGCAAGATAGGAATAAGTTTGTGGATTGCATCAGTGATTTGTTTGTTCTCAATGAGATAAACATAGATGATAGCCTGAATATATCAAAAGAATGATATTTGACTCTTCGATGTTGTCCTACAGCTACATATTATTAACTACAAGTGTGATCAGAACTTGGAGCTGTTCAAGAAGTGGTCCAGCTGCTTACCTGAAATTTGTGGCACTGGTCTAGGAATTTCTGCAGCATCCCTTGCCTCTTGTATCTCCTTGGTTCAAATAAATTTCAATCTGCTCTGTGCTTGCTTGGATCTTAGGCATCATTCCTACTATTTCAGATATCGAAATGCTAGGTATGTCAGGTTCCCACAATATGCGCCTTGTACTGTTTAGAGCTTCAGATGCAACACAACATTCAGAACCACTGCCCAGGTCATGACTGTAGAGCTTCAGAAAAAATATCTACATCAACATCAATATAGCTGTTGGCGCTAAAATCGGCCAAGGGATCGGCCGATGGTCTTCAGCGTCGGACACACGACCCGGAAGAATCTGCTTAGCTCCTATTCGGGTTATTTGCCCTGGTGCGGTTCGCGCGGCGTGCCAGTCAATCTGACCTGTTGATTGACAAGGAAATAAAAGTATTAAATTCCAGGCGCTTTGATCGGCTGGAGTTCCGTCTGTCTTGAAGAGCGCGTCGGCGAATCAGCCGATTTGCTATGAAGATGATCGGCTATAGATCAGCCGATAATCGCGTAATAATTGCAAAGAAAACTGCTGGAGCGATCTAAACAATTATTACAGATGCAACACTTGAAAATAGATCTAATCGGCTATATAATGATGAACGAAGAAGAGCGATGATAAAGCTGATTACTCTAATCTCAAGCTGGATAACTGGTGATAATACTAGAACAACAGGTAAAACCTATAATTCTAGTAAATATCGATAACTGGTGAATAAATCCAAACGAAACCACAGCGATGCGCCCGTAGTTAAAGCTCGGATGTTACTCGATAAGCGGAACCTACCAATTGGTCGGAGATCAAGTTGATGCAGCCCTACCAATCCGTACGAACTCGTGAAAGAAGAAAAAGTATTGGCAAAGTCGCCGACTTGAAATTAAAGTACTAGTAAAAAGTAGAGGTGTTTTGTTGATTGATGTGTTAATGTTTGCAAAGCCCTAGCGATTCCTATTTATACCCTAAAACCAGGACTCCTGGTCTCTTACGACTTGTTACAACCTTATTTCAAACAGGAAAACTACTATATCTATAATATGTTTAAAAGAAAACGGACTCCCGCAGAATCTTCCACCGCCGTCCCCTAATCCAATCAGGACTTTTTCCATTGCTTCTTGACCGAATCAGCATTGCTCCATTGACCAACATCAGGCCACTTTTGACCGGGATTCTCTGTTGTGGTTCCAATCTGTTGGCACAAGCTATATCACCAATCGGCCGATTTCCAACTGTTACCTCAATCGGCCGATTCTTTACTGTAGCCTTTAAATCTGCCGCATCGGCCAACCTCTCCTCCTGACGCCGATTCAACACGTGTCAAAATCTGGCGTCAACACATGCCCCCCAGTTTCGGAGTAAAATATAATTTTTACTTCGAAACTCTTTTCTTTAATCCTTTTCTCCGAAACGGGCGCAGTAAAAATTTCCTTCCATTTCGCGGTCTTCTGCATAATAATTGCAATTTCCTCGGACCGAGCGCGTGAGATGACTGCTCCCCTGGAATTCGTGTAGACGGCGCGGAAAAAATCCCGCCTTTACCCTTTCTCTCCCGGATTATCCTTAAGTACTGGCATTCTCCGCCTACTTTTCTCCACGAGCCTAGTATTTTCCTCCAGCGAACTACTGTTCATCTTCCTCCCGAGCTCTCTCGATCTCCAACCGCTCCCTCCGGCAATCTCGCTTGCGACCTGTTCCATCTTCCCAATGGCGTCACCATCAGCAACCTCTCCAACCACGGAGGCTCTGTCGGCAACCCCCTCAGCGGCGGCGGCCCCATCGGCGGCTCAACTGAGGGCTCCATCGGCGACGATGAGCTTCATTCCAGAGGTAATTATCCAAAATTTTCCCCTTTTGCTCTTCTACTGTTCAAGTATTTCCTGGTCCCATTCTCAGTTTTTTCCTTTTTTTCCTTCTTTTTAGACATTTAGGCACCAGATTACCATTCCCCTTTCAGAATCCTCCGATCTTATCTGCTTAGGCCCCATGGGGAATCCTGATCCAACTGACCTGATCAACCTAGAGACTCACAAAGTCCCGTTCAAGCAATCACCCATGGATTTAGATCAGTGGGCAGGTGCCTTTAGGTTCTGGCCGAATGAGACCCCTGGTTGGAGAGAATGGTACCATAGAGTAGCCAGGTCTAGGAAAGTTCAGTGGGATGAACTGAAAATCGTCCAATGCATAGACCTCTCTCTGTCCCATATGGAGAAAAATGAGCCCTTGGTCATAGCAGCTTCTTACTTCTGGTCCGACGCACTCAATGCGTTCCTTTTTGGACATGGACCCATGACTCCAACTTTGGCCGATGTCCTGTTGTTGACTGGCCTTGACATCTCTTCCTCTGATACCCCCTTTGACTATCTGATTAAGCCATCACATCGGCTAGAAACCAAAGGAATCGGCGGATGGAAGGGGTACATCAGCAAAAATATGAGGACTGGGACAGTTTCAGAGAGAGAACATACTGCGTTCCTGATGATGTGGCTGGAGAAATATTTTTTCTGTGGCAGAGCAGTTGGCCCTTCTTCTAACACCCAAGCCTTGGCAGAAGCTCTGTCACTAGGATCGGCCATTCCCCTTGGAAAGCATCTGTTGGGATCGGCCTACCACATGATGCACTAAATCGGCACTAGGCTGTCAAAAGGGGAGCCGATTGGGTACCCTGGCGGTCCCTGGTGGTTCATCACTCTCTGGCTCAACCTATATATGAGCAAGGTCTCTCAGCAACGGATAGAGACTAAAACTTTCCCCAACATTGAGTCAGAGGAAAACCCAACCGTCCGATGACGCTGCAGATCTTTTGGAGAAGCGGCATCGGCCTTCCCTGGCTGTCAATTCACTGTTGCCCGAACGGCCGAATATTTCAGATGCTTCTACAATGGCTTCAGTGAAGAGTCTGTCAGTTGGTATCCATATCGGACAGTAGAGCTGATTTTCGAACTTCGTGTCTGCTACGATTGGTCCACTCATACTTTTGATAGGGAACTTATGGACACCTTGATTAAGCTAGGGATCTTGCCGGCCAACTTCTTCTCTGGAAAGGACTCTCCCACATATGAGTTCTATAATCCATCGGCTGCAGCAAGGCAACTGGGCTTTGGTCAACTGCTGATTCGGGTCTATTTTGCCGGTCAAGCAAAATTCAGAGATGAACTGACCAAGAGTCTTGACTACAATCGGCTGTGCAACTTAGTGCCAGATTCTAGCACCATTGACCTGAACAATTGGACAGTGGCCCCTTTTGCCGTTCAACAATTTAAATTATGGTGAGCAGAATGGAAGCAATACCTCTTCTGCAAATCCCCATCAACATATTGCAACATTCTGGACCCAGAAAACCTCAACCCAAGTGCAGCGGTATGTCCTTTCTCCCTGCTGATTTCAATGCTGTTTCTTTCAACACTACCATCTTACCGTTAACTTATATTTATCTTCTTAGTCTGAAAGCCAAGTCCCTTCGATGCGGAGCCGAAGCGGCAGGCCGATAGAGAACAATCATCCATATACGCCATATCCACTCATCGGCTTTCACGCTCCAACCATCAAGGATATCACTACTGGCCGATTGAAACGAACACCGAAAAGGCCAACCTCGAAGATAACAAGCCATCGAGTGCGCGCCCGCATCGGACCGACTGACCAATCGGCGGTAGCATCGGCTGAAACTCCAACTCCTCTATCCTTGCCGACTACCGAGATAGCCGATCCTCAAGTCGCCGCAGAAGTCGGAGCAGCTGCGGCATCACTGCTAGTCGAATCTGTTCAGGTAATCTTGCTTATTTCATATATCTTTAAGTGCTCCACTAACACTAACTTTTTCTTTCTGCCAGGCTGCACAAGCCGTTCCAGTGCAGTCCCCACAGCAATCGGCCACATCCCAAGCGGAAGCCGAAGCTCCAGCAACTCTTCCCATCGGGGCGAGATTCTTGTTAAGGGGGGAAGGCTGTGACAACCCTGGTAATTAAAATTTCAAAATCAATGTCTTTGGCCTAACTCCATGTTTTAAACCAACTAATGAGAGGGTGGAAAGAATTAAAACGGGTACAGTTGGAATTCAAATTTAATTTGGGCACATTGGACACATTTGAAACTTTTAAAATAACTTTAAAACCATAAGCCAAATGAGATTTTGCCTGAAACCAAAGTGGTAGAACTTTTTATTTTGAACAACTTTCGTGTTCAAAAGTTTTTGAAATTCAAATCAGAAAGGGGAGAAAACGCCCTGTTTGCACCCAGCCCTCTGAACTTTTTCGAATTTTTGCATTTCGGTCCCTGGCGTCTCCCCCTCTGCTCTGCCGCGCCGCGCGCGCTCGCCCGCCCGCCGCGCGCCAGGTGGCCGGCGTCGCCTGACCGGCGCGAAGCGCCAGGCCAGTGGCCGCCGCACCACCCCGCCACGGCCGGCTTTGCCCCGCCCCGACGCCGCGCGGCCAGTCCCCGCCCGCGCGTGCGCTGCCGCGCCCAGGCCGCCGCCCGCTCGCCCAGTGGCCGCGCTCCGCCGTGCCGCCCCGGCCCCCGCGCCCCACCAGTCGTCGCGCCCGCCCTCCGCCCGAGCCGCTGCCGCTGCTGCTTCCCCACTCCGCGCCCGGCACTATCTCCTCGCGCCCACGCCAGTATCTCGGCCGCCCAGTCGCCGCGCCCGCTCGCCGCACGCCGCGCCGGCGTTCTGCCGCCGCCCGCCGCGCCCAGTGCACGCCGCTGCCGTGCCCCGCCCCGCGCGTCGCCCAGGCATCTCCACGCCCCCTCCTGTCCCTATAAAAGCGCCACCCCGGCCACGCGCGCGAGCCCCCGGCCACCAGAACACCTCGCCGTCGCCATCGCCGCCGCCGAGCACCACCCGCCCGTGGACAGCCCACTGCCGCCGCCCACTGCCCAAACTGAGCACCCAGCCACCACTACATCACCTCACCGCAGCTCGCCGACCCACCCAACGCCACCCAGAGCCACCGGAGCACCGCCGCCCGCGCTGCCGTCGCCGCCGCCGCCCCTGCTCGCCGTGGACAGCACGACCCCGACCCCCTCCGTCCAAGCCGAGCCCCGGAGTAGCTTCCCCACGCACCACTGAAGCTCACCGACCGGACCACGCCGCCCCAAGCCCGCCGGAGCACCGCCGTCGACGCGAGCCGCGCCGCCGCCGCCTCTGCTCCAACGCCGGCGAGCCCTTCCCGGCCGTCCCCCACCTGAACAACACCCCCACAAGGTAGCCCTCGCACCCCTGAACCTTCCCCGACCCCCGCCCCTCGCCGCCGGCGAGCCCCCTCGCCGGAATTTCGGCCGGCCGCCGCACCCGAGCCGCCGAGGACCCAATTGCAAGGATTTAAATCTTTAGAAGGGTCTGAGCGCAAGATTCAAGGACCTAGTTGTAAAAGAAAATTTCAAACCTAGATTCAAATTCAGTGAACTTGTAAAATTCGTATAAAATCGTAGAAAATTCGGAAAAATGCAAACTCAACTGTTCTGGAATCCTCAGAACAAACTCTACCACTTTTGTTACAAAAATTTTCTCAGAATCTCAAAATATTTTGCTCTACATTAAATAGAAGCTTTAATGGACATATTTTATACCCACTGTTCTAGAACAATGCTGACCCTAAATTTTGGGCAGTGAACTAGTTGCTGGATGATTAGGACTGTGTGAAAAGATCAGACCCAAATTCCATCTCTAGCTCTGCTGTTTGTTAAACTTAGTTTTAATGCATGTGTAAATGGAATGTTTTATCCCTGTAGTTAGGTGGTGAGTCACCCATTGAAATTTTTCCTATGCTAATGTATTGGTAACTAGAAGCCAGAGAAAAATTAGGAGACTTTTTATCTCACAGTAACCTATTTATTTGAATTATGTGCTAATAACATACATTAAATCAAGAAAATAGTATCTTAGCTTGGAAAATCCCCAAATTATTACTGGGAGTTACACTAGGGTAGAGGTTGCTGTGTAAAAAGTTTCATGGACAAAAACCCTGAGTAGGGTCCTGTAAAAATGAATCTTTAAAAGGCCTAGGTGTAGAATGTCATATTTTCTATGCTCTAAATACTGCATGATAAATCCTACAAAAATTACAGTAGCTTCTGCATGCTCAAGTGAGAGCTCTGTAAAAATCTTAGCCACAATTGTTGCACCAATTGATCTGTACAAAAAGAACAAGTATCTAACAGCAACAATGTAATACATTTTTCAGAAGTAATCTGTTACATAAAATTGGCTGAAAATTTTACAGTAAGCACACCTCTCCTTGATGTGCCTAAATCCAAAATTTTATGACCAGAAACTATCCCTTGTAGTAATTACTCTCAAATCGTAATCAAGTGCCATTTTCCACGACTTAAACGTGTGCACTCATGTAGAATCGACGACTCTCGCCGACGGAACCTACGAGCTGGTGCCCGCGTCCGAGAGTGAGCAGCGCGAAGCTCAAGCAAATCTAACTGAAGCTTTTGAAGACCCGAGCCCAAGTTCGGAAGATCCCCAAGCGAACTGCGAAGGCAAGCCCCGGAGCATAACCCATTCTTTCCGAAATTATGCAACTCATTACTCCTTGCTTGTGCATTAAGTTTATAGGAGTTGGATGAAAACTTAGTTGCATGATATCAGGAACCCTTGCTTGGAAAACTAGATGTAAGGTTCGATAGAATGCTGTGCTAATAGGACTCCGGTAAAAGTCGAGTGATTTCCTGTCACTCGCGAGAAAATAGGAGTTGAATGACTACTACACGCTGCAATCATAAGGACACGGACGGGTTACGTAACGATGGTTACGATTGAGGCCCGTCTGTCTAGTGAAAAATGCTAAGGCCGCAGGGTGTGGTAGTGATGGTTAAGTCTTTGAACGTACTAAACACATGCCGAGATTATGGGAATCGGTAAGCTTAAGTACCTGATTGGCCCGGCAAGGGGACGGCATCCTACCCTTTGAACTTCGGTCCCATGTGCATATGGCGAGTGCAGAGAGTGGTCACGACCCGGCGCCGAACCGTGGCGTGGAGCTCTTGTACTCTCGGAGGGTAGCCCCGATCCACGACCCGGAAAGAAAAGGGAAAAGTTGCACGTGTGACTCTAGGGAGTAACCACGTGACGTGTGTTTGGGTTTCCCTTGCAAGGTTAAGAAATTCGATTCGAATCGTCCGTTTCTCACGGCTATTGAGACTGCTTAACCATTTTTACCCACAGAGTAAGAAGAGGAACAATGATGATGAATGAACTGGTTGGATGAAAATTAAATGCTTCACCATGTATGCTTCTAGCTAGCTGCTTATCTAGAATGGTCAATGCAACTAGAATCTTGAGCTAAAAGTTGAAAGTAAGGATCCACTTGTAGATGCTTTTCGGCAAAACAAACCCCCGAGCCAAAAAGCCTTGCATGTCTAGAGTCGGTGGAGTAGTTCCCACTACACGGGTAAGTCTTGCTGAGTATTAGTATACTCAGTCTTGCTTGTGACTCGTTTTCAGGTGAGCCCTTTGAAGACATGATTGCTAGCTTGACTTGGCCCTGCACTCTTCCCCCTGGTTGGTCGGTGGAATGGGATGCGCCCCCGTCCAACGGAGATAAGGCCGAGTGATGTCTCGTACGGGCTTCATCGAGACATCCTGTATCGTCAAGTAGATTCCGTTGTTTATTTCCGCTGCAATTTAACTCTGAAGAACTTATTTATGTTAATTGAAGTACTTGTTTTCTAAACTCAGAACTTGGTCTGTAAAATTTACTTATGTTAATGTTGTAATATTTGCTGGAATGTGGTGTTCTCTGGGCTCATCGTCGCATGAGCTTTTGTATGTACGGCGCTCGATCCGTTCACCGTGGTTGTATCGGGAGGTTATACCCGACAGACCAGTGGATTACTCCGTTTGAAGTGTAAGGTTAACCGAGGATGCCTTAATGGTGATGGTTAATACACTTGAGCCGTATTAATTCAGGTGGTTCTGCCACAGCTGGTATCAGAGCCGTAGCTGGTGCCACAGCTGGCAACAGCGGACACCAGAGCCGAAATACATACGCCAGAGAATGTTACAAGCCTTAAAAACCCATTTTACTAAAACTTGACTAGAAGATTGTGTTGCGAAATGCGTTGGTACGTTAAGGATGGTGCCTAGTTCGTAAAGCCCTAAGGGATTATGGGAAAGTTACTAGGTGGCT
The DNA here is from genome assembly GCA_032594955.1 of Panicum miliaceum. Classification (NCBI taxonomy): domain Eukaryota; kingdom Viridiplantae; phylum Streptophyta; class Magnoliopsida; order Poales; family Poaceae; genus Panicum; species Panicum miliaceum. The sequence continues at coordinate 17,167,195 of CM064062.1, forward strand.
ATCTAACTTCTGTATATAGTATCAACTGACTTCCAGCACATTACCTTCTGTCAAAACTTACTTTCATGCACAACCAACCTTAAATTCTGTAACGACGCGCTCGTCGCTAAGGTAAGAAGGTAAGGATCCTCAGCCAACTGAGAGAGCTTGGCCTTCCTGTCGGTGATGCGAACCGAACGCTGCCCTCAAGCAGTGGCTTACTTGAGGTGCTGCCAATATGCCAACTGTTAGTTGAACATATTGGGAGTAGAAGGTTCGGCGCAGGGTATGGCGATCGCTGTTCATACCCCCGTCTCATGACGGTACCCCCGTGAATACGCTATCTCGATAGCGTATGTTAACGTCGTCTGTACGGCGGAAATTGTACAGATATCGTTTCTATAAGCAAACGGTAATGAATACGGACGCTTTCATGAGTGCTGGCATGAAAGGTTCATGATATATAAATGCTTGTCTATTTCTGCAGGTACACTAACCGCGATTACGATAAGTTAAGGAACGATTAGAAAGACTCGACTAGCCATTATAGCGAGAGCCGTATTGTGTAAGCCACCGAAACTATCTTCGTAAGACCAAAGCTATTTGGCGATTATTTTATTTTGTGAGGACGAATAGGACGTGCATACATCATGAACATGTGTATCTGAAATCAAAAATGCGTTGTGTGAGAGTGGAAAGGTTCTTGCGTATCTAAGCATGGTTGCATAAGGATTATCTAGAGAAACTGTCCCAAATCTGCCACGACCGAAAAGAGCGAATTATTGACCAAAGAAAATGACCATTTCTGATAAAGTTCATGTTGAAGAAATTGTTCCAAATCTTGTGCCCTATCTTCTGTTCAAAAATGAAAAATTCTGAACTTATGGATAATAAGAAATAACAGAAACCTTGGAGCGTCAGATTTCTGTCCAGAATAAGCACTTCTGCCTCTTAAATTTTTAGGCCCCCTTCCTGCGGTTTTCTGCAAAAGAGCACAACACGAAACTTGTTCCAAATTTACCCAGGAAGCTGCTGTTAAAATTTGGTAAATTTTGGCTAGGTAGATTTTCCCTGGTGCACGAAACTCTAGCCCTCTGTTCACTGAAAATTCTGGGTAGACAGTAAGGTAAAACCTGAAAAGAACGACCATCTTAGAGACCCAATTAGCTCTGGAGTTGACTAGAAAAGTTGTTCACAAATAACTTAGGAGTGACCTGGTGAAATTTGAGAATTTTTGGACGAGAACTGTGGGAGTTATGATTATTTTTGCACACTATACAGAATCTGTCCTTGTGCTGCTCACAGTTTTTCGCTATCTCACTCCATTTGATCTTTGTTCAGATGGCCGAGCCTGTTGATATGATGGTGGATGAGGATGGACGCGTGCACTCGCAGTGTCTCCACTGGGAGGGCTTTCCCTCTATTTTGTGGGATGTTCTGCGTACCGCGGGCTATCTAATTCCCCCACGTTACGCCGGACTGGAGTTTGCAGAAAATGGAGTTACCCAGTGCCGTGTCAACGTGACTATTTTTCCACACCCGCTACACCCGGAGTGGCCCGCCTTGGAGCTTGAGGCTGTTGGTCGCCGTTTGGCCGATACTTGGGAGCTTGCAGCCATGAGGGCGCTCACCACATTTTGTGCGCAGCGTCCCGAGGTTGTCACACTCACTCCCATTGGATTGTTTCCTGCTGCCCAGGACAACGACCCCTTTTGGCTCAACAGGGTGCAGCACGCACAGTATTTGGTAGACTTCCATGCCCAGGAGACTATCCATACCTCCGTGCGGTGCATGAGTGCACTCTACCGGCTTCAGACTCTCCAGAGTCAGGCACTCGAGCAGCTCACCGATCTTGCTCAGGCCTACCATATGATGGCAGATACCAGGGATGAGCAGATAAAGGAGCTCAGCCAGGATCTTGAGGACAGAGATGCTCAGATTGGCCAACTTGAGGGCCAAATCCAGGAGCAGGACACTCTCATGGGTGAGAGAGATACCACGATAGCACAGTTGGAGGGGCAGCTCCATGATCTGAACCTTGAGTTGGAGGATGCTAATGAGCACATTCAGTGGCATCATGATCAGAATGACCATCCCCATGAGGACGACATGGAGGAGGATGAGGAGGAGCCACAGGAGATTGATGGTATCTCAGGTATGGATTTCGAGGGTGAGGTACCACAGGCACCTCAGGTGGGAGCCCACTCTCCTGCTCACAGCGAGTCGTCCGTCAACGACTTGGATGATTTCTAGAGGACGACCTAGGAGGACTTTTGCACATACTCCTCGATAGGGTAGCCTAACTTTTGGCAAGTGTTGTAATAGGATAACTAGGAGTTGAGTAACTCTTTTGTGTTGGGTATACCTGAACCATGTGGATACCCATAACATGTAAGGAACGGCGATAAACTTGGGTGATTTCGTTGTAATTCGGTAAACGATGAAATCCACAATCGCTGAGACTTGTCGGAATTTTTACCCATGTCTCCTTGCATTTGTTGGCTGAGTGTTGAATACCAGACTTGTGCTAAATTTTGTGATCTGGGTGCTCACAAAAATTCAGCATCGTTGGACCTCGCTAGTTTAAGATATAGGCGAAACAGTACCGATCAATCTGCTGAAAAACAGCGAAGACAGTAAGGCAAAGGACGAGCTTTTCGACCACCTTAGCTATAGTTCTAGCACCAAAGTTAAAATACCAAGGTGGTGCATTCCTAAATTCTCTGACTACTGCAAAAGATTGAGATGTTTTGGATGGACCCACAGCAGGCTATGATTTTTCTCGTAGCAACCCGAGATTCTGTCCATACTTCTAGCTCAGACTTCGGAAGTCTATGACTACACCAATTATTTATGAATCAAGGAAGTAATATGGATCGCGTTGCTAATGGTAACCTTTCACGTTTCAGATGGTTGGATCAACACGTGGCAACCCCGAGGGTTTTGGTGCCGGTGGCAGCCGCTCGCGACAATCGCCACCACCCCCGCCCAGTTTGGTGGAAGTGATGGCCGCTCAAACCGAGCTACTACGTCAGATTGTGCAAGGGCAACACCAGCAGGGGGGTGGGCACAATGCTCACCAACCACAGGCTGCAGGATACACGGATTTCCTGGGGACCCAGCCTCCCGTGTTCCATAAGATCGAGGAACCCCTGGACGCAGATGCATGGATTCGCACCATAGAATCCAAGTTCACACTACTTGTGGCCCCATGCTCAGAGGCCAACAAGGCTCGTTTTGCCGCGCAACAGCTTCGCGGTACCGCTCGACTGTGGTGGGACCACTATTTTGCGATGCTCCCGGCTGACCATGTATTCGACTGGAATGAATTCAAGACCGCGTTCCGGGCACATCATATCCCCGAGGGTCTCATGGAGAGAAAGTTGAATGAGTTCCTGGCACTCACCCAGGGCACCCGCACCGTACTACAGTACGCCCAAGCATTCAACAACCTATGCCAGTATGCGGGCTATCACGCTGATACGGATGCCAAGAAGCATGATCGTTTCCGCCGAGGTCTGAATACCAAGCTCAAGGAACGTCTGAACCTAGCCAGGGCTGAAACCTACAACGAGTTGGTCAATATGGCCATTACCCAGGAAGACTGTATCCTGGCACACCGGGCAGAGAAGAAGAGAAAGGCACCCGCAGGACCATCAAGTGCCCAACCACCAAGGTTTCGCATCGTGCAAAATACCGCACCTACAGCTCCACCAAAGGCCCCGCAGCCAGGAAGATGGATTGCCAGACCCCCACAGCAGCCAGGCATGGTACGACCCCCGATGCCTTCACAGAATGGTCCGAGGCCCATTCTTCAGCAGTCTCTTCGACCTAGCCCCGCAAATCGCTGTTTCAAATGCGGGAGTTCCAGCCACTTCGCACGCGAATGCCCTCAGCCTGGACAGCCCAACCAAGGTCAAGGATCCAACCCGAACGCCAAGAACAGGGGCAAGAGACAGATCCTGCAAGTCAAGCAAGGACGGATTAACTTCACCACGCTTGCAGAGCTTCCAGAAGGAGCCCCAGTGATGTCGGGTACATTCTCTATCCATAACAAGCCTGCAGTTATATTATTTGATTCTGGTGCATCGCATAGTTTCATAAGTGCAAAATTCGGTGCAAAAGTAGGCTTGGATGTTTGTCACACAAAAGGGTCATATATGATATCAACACCGGGTGGTAAAATTGCTTCAAACCAAATGGTCAGACAAGTACCAGTCAAATTGGGTAGTAAAACCATCGACACGGACCTTGTCCTTTTACCCCTTGACGGCACGGACATTATTTTGGGAATGAACTGGATGGCTATGCATGGAGTCACACTGGACCTTTCTTCCCGAGCCGTTGAGATAAATTCACCTAGTCACGGAGCCACTACCCTTTACCTACCATTCATAGATTGCATGAATTCCTGTGCTTATAAGATGGAAGGACTTAAGCTAGATGAGATTCTTGTGGTGAACGAGTATGCCGATGTTTTCCCGGATGACTTACCAGGAATGCCACCGGATAGGGATATTGAGTTCGTTATTGAACTACAACCAGGCACTGCACCTATATCCAAAAGACCGTATAGGATGCCCCCTAAAGAATTGGCCGAGCTGAAACTTCAACTCCAAGAACTACTGGACAAAGGTTTTATTCGCCCTAGCGCATCACCTTGGGGATGTCCAGCCCTATTCGTAAAGAAGAAGGATGACAGTTTGAGATTATGTGTGGATTACCGACCTCTCAATGCGGTAACAGTTAAAAATAAATACCCACTTCCTCGCATCGATGTGCTTTTCGATCAATTAGCTGGAGCCAGAGTCTTCTCAAAGATTGATCTTCGTTCGGGATATCATCAGATCAAGATTCGCCCGTGCGATATTCCTAAGACTGCCTTCTCCACACGATATGGACTATATGAATTCTTGGTCATGTCCTTTGGACTCACCAATGCCCCTGCCTACTTCATGTATCTCATGAATTCGGTATTCATGCCCGAACTTGACAAATTCGTCGTAGTGTTCATCGACGACATTCTTATCTATTCAAAGGATGAGGAAGAGCATGCCAAGCACCTTCGCATTGTTCTTCAGCGACTCAGAGACCATCAGCTCTACGCTAAGTTTTCTAAGTGTGAATTCTGGTTGGATACTGTAAAGTTCTTAGGTCACACGATCTCCAGCGAAGGCATAGCTGTTGACCCCAGCAAGGTACAAGAGGTGATGGATTGGAAACCCCCTACCTCGGTTCATCAGATTCGCAGTTTTCTCGGCTTAGCCGGTTACTACCGTCGCTTCATCCCGGATTTCTCTCGAATTGCTAAGCCCATGACGGAACTATTGAAGAAGGAAGTAAAGTTTGTATGGAACGAGAAGTGTGAGGAAGCCTTCCACACTCTCAGAGAGCATCTGACTACTGCACCTGTGTTAGCTCAACCCGATAATACCAAGTCATTCGATGTGTATTGTGACGCATCAGGTACTGGTCTAGGATGTGTGCTTATGCAAGAGAATCGAGTGATTGCATATGCCTCACGAGCCCTTCGGCCCCACGAACAGAATTATCCCACGCATGACCTTGAGCTCGCAGCCGTCATTCACGCGCTGAAGATATGGAGGCACTACCTCATGGGTACACAGTGCAATATCTACACGGATCATAAGAGTCTCAAGTACATCTTCACACAAGCCGATCTGAATATGAGACAACGAAGATGGCTAGAATTAATCAAAGATTATGACCTTGAAGTGCACTATCACCCCGGTAAGGCTAATGTAGTCGCGGATGCACTAAGCCGCAAGTCCCATTGCCATTGCTTCTCCATGGAGTCCTACCATGAGACATTATGTGCAGACATGAGGAAGCTTAACTTGGAAATGGTTTCCCAAGGCACTCTAAATCACATCTCAGTTGAGCCCACTCTTCACGACCAAATCGTCATGGCACAACTACATGATGAAGGAATCAAGATCATCAAACAAAAACTCTCTCTAGGTGAAGAGAAGTATAAGTGTTTCCGCCAGGACCATAAGGGAGTTCTATGGTTCGGAAGTCGGATAGTCGTTCCGAAGGATCGTAAACTCCGCAAGCAAATTCTTGATGAGGCACACCTCTCCAAATTCTCTATCCACCCCGGCAGTAGCAAAATGTATCAGGACCTAAGGCAAAACTTCTGGTGGACTAGAATGAAAAGGGAAATTGCTACGTATGTCTCGGAATGTGACACGTGCCAGAGAGTAAAAGCTAGCCACTTAAAGGTAGCCGGTACACTTCAACCGTTACCTATACCATCATGGAAATGGGAAGACATAAGTATGGACTTCATCGTTGGACTACCAAACACGTCCCAGAGACATGATTCCATATGGGTTATCGTTGATAGACTCACGAAGACGGCACATTTTCTTCCGGTACACACCACCTATTCTACCAAGAAATATGCCGAGATTTACCTCGATCGTATTGTTTGCCTGCATGGAATACCTAAGACAATTATTTCCGATCGTGGTCCTCAGTTTGTAGCACGCTTTTGGGAGCAACTGCAAACGTCTCTTGGCACAAAGCTGATTCGCAGCTCAGCATACCATCCTCAGACCGATGGACAAACGGAAAGAGTAAACCAAATTCTGGAAGACATGCTGAGAGCCTGTGTCATTCATTATGACAAGAATTGGGATAAGTGCCTACCCCTGGCAGAGTTCTCATACAACAACAGCTACCAAACGAGTTTGAAAATGGCACCATTCGAGGCCCTGTACGGACGAAGGTGTCGAACCCCTTTAAGCTGGTCACAAACCGGAGAACGTAAAATAATTGGACCCGACCTGGTAATCGAGGCAGAGGAGAAAGTAAAAGTAATACAAGCAAATCTTAAAGCCGCACAAGCCCAACAAAAGAGCTATTCTGACAAAAGGAGAAAGCCCCTAAAGTTCGAAGTTGGCGATCATGTCTATCTTCGAGTTTCACCAACCAAAGGAGTGCGAAGATTTGGGATCAAAGGCAAACTAGCTCCCCGTTATATTGGTCCTTACGAAATCATGGAGAGCCGCGGACCCGTAGCCTACAAATTACGACTGCCCCCTCAGGTCACGGCCACCCATGATGTCTTCCACGTATCTCAACTCAAGAAGTGTATTCGAGTCCCTACCGAGATTGTGGAACAACAAGAAATATCGTTGGAACCCGACCTCTCGTATGTCGAACACCCAGTTAAGGTTTTGGATCAAAAAGAAAGAGAGACCAGGAGGAAAGTGATTAGAATGTATAAAATACAATGGAATCGCCACACGGAAGAAGAAGCCACCTGGGAAACGGAAAGCTACCTGAACCAACATTTCCCTGGGTTTCTTGCCTCAACCACTGGTATGTGCACCCACGCCCACACTAAGAACTACCGAATCTCGGGGCGAGATTCTTGTTAAGGAGGGAAGGCTGTGACAACCCTGGTAATTAAAATTTCAAAATCAATGTCTTTGGCCTAACTCCATGTTTTAAACCAACTAATGAGAGGGTGGAAAGAATTAAAACGGGTACAGTTGGAATTCAAATTTAATTTGGGCACATTGGACACATTTGAAACTTTTAAAATAACTTTAAAACCATAAGCCAAATGAGATTTTGCCTGAAACCAAAGTGGTAGAACTTTTTATTTTGAACAACTTTCGTGTTCAAAAGTTTTTGAAATTCAAATCAGAAAGGGGAGAAAACGCCCTGTTTGCACCCAGCCCCCTGAACTTTTTCGAATTTTTGCATTTCGGTCCCTGGCGTCTCCCCCTCTGCTCTGCCGCGCCGCGCGCGCTCGCCCGCCCGCCGCGCGCCAGGTGGCCGGCGTCGCCTGACCGGCGCGAAGCGCCAGGCCAGTGGCCGCCGCACCACCCCGCCACGGCCGGCTTTGCCCCGCCCCGACGCCGCGCGGCCAGTCCCCGCCCGCGCGTGCGCTGCCGCGCCCAGGCCGCCGCCCGCTCGCCCAGTGGCCGCGCTCCGCCGTGCCGCCCCGGCCCCCGCGCCCCACCAGTCGTCGCGCCCGCCCTCCGCCCGAGCCGCTGCCGCTGCTGCTTCCCCACTCCGCGCCCGACACTATCTCCTCGCGCCCACGCCAGTATCTCGGCCGCCCAGTCGCCGCGCCCGCTCGCCGCACGCCGCGCCGGCGTTCTGCCGCCGCCCGCCGCGCCCAGTGCACGCCGCTGCCGTGCCCCGCCCCGCGCGTCGCCCAGGCATCTCCACGCCCCCTCCTGTCCCTATAAAAGCGCCACCCCGGCCACGCGCGCGAGCCCCCGGCCACCAGAACACCTCGCCGTCGCCATCGCCGCCGCCGAGCACCACCCGCCCGTGGACAGCCCACTGCCGCCGCCCACTGCCCAAACTGAGCACCCAGCCACCACTACATCACCTCACCGCAGCTCGCCGACCCACCCAACGCCACCCAGAGCCACCGGAGCACCGCCGCCCGCGCTGCCGTCGCCGCCGCCGCCCCTGCTCACCGTGGACAGCACGACCCCGACCCCCTCCGTCCAAGCCGAGCCCCGGAGTAGCTTCCCCACGCACCACTGAAGCTCACCGACCGGACCACGCCGCCCCAAGCCCGCCGGAGCACCGCCGTCGACGCGAGCCGCGCCGCCGCCGCCTCTGCTCCAACGCCGGCGAGCCCTTCCCGGCCGTCCCCCACCTGAACAACACCCCCACAAGGTAGCCCTCGCACCCCTGAACCTTCCCCGACCCCCGCCCCTCGCCGCCGGCGAGCCCCCTCGCCGGAATTTCGGCCGGCCGCCGCACCCGAGCCGCTGAGGACCCAATTGCAAGGATTTAAATCTTTAGAAGGGTCTGAGCGCAAGATTCAAGGACCTAGTTGTAAAAGAAAATTTCAAACCTAGATTCAAATTCAGTGAACTTGTAAAATTTGTATAAAATCGTAGAAAATTCAGAAAAATGTAAACTCAACTGTTCTGGAATCCTCAGAACAAACTCTACCACTTTTGTTACAAAAGTTTTCTCAGAATCTCAAAATATTTTGCTCTACATTAAATAGAAGCTTTAATGGACATATTTTATACCCACTGTTCTAGAACAATGCTGACCCTAAATTTTGGGCAGTGAACTAGTTGCTGGATGATTAGGACTGTGTGAAAAGATCAGACCTAAATTCCATCTCTAGCTCTGCTGTTTGTTAAACTTAGTTTTAATGCATGTGTAAATGGAATGTTTTATCCCTGTAGTTAGGTGGTGAGTCACCCATTGAAATTTTTCCTATGCTAATGTATTGGTAACTAGAAGCCAGAGAAAAATTAGGAGACTTTTTATCTCACAGTAACCTATTTATTTGAATTATGTGCTAATAACATACATTAAATCAAGAAAATAGTATCTTAGCTTGGAAAATCCCCAAATTATTACTGGGAGTTACACTAGGGTAGAGATTGCTGTGTAAAACGTTTCATGGACAAAAACCCTGAGTAGGGTCCTGTAAAAATGAATCTTGAAAAGGCCTAGGTGTAGAATGTCATATTTTCTATGCTCTAAATACTGCATGATAAATCCTACAAAAATTACAGTAGCTTCTGCATGCTCAAGTGAGAGCTCTGTAAAAATCTTAGCCACAATTGTTGCACCAATTGATCTGTACAAAAAGAACAAGTATCTAACAGCAACAATGTAATACATTTTTCAGAAGTAATCTGTTACATAAAATTGGCTGAAAATTTTACGGTAAGCACACCTCTCCTTGATGTGCCTAAATCCAAAATTTCATGACCAGAAACTATCCCTTGTAGTAATTACTCTCAAATCGTAATCAAGTGCCATTTTCCACGACTTAAACGTGTGCACTCATGTAGAATCGACGACTCTCGCCGACGGAACCTACGAGCTGGTGCCCGCGTCCGAGAGTGAGCAGCGCGAAGCTCAAGCAAATCTAACTGAAGCTTTTGAAGACCCGAGCCCAAGTTCGGAAGATCCCCAAGCGAACTGCGAAGGCAAGCCCCGGAGCATAACCCATTCTTTCCGAAATTATGCAACTCATTACTCCTTGCTTGTGCATTAAGTTTATAGGAGTTGGATGAAAACTTAGTTGCATGATATCAGGAACCCTTGCTTGGAAAACTAGATGTAAGGTTCGATAGAATGCTGTGCTAATAGGACTCCGGTAAAAGTCGAGTGATTTCCTGTCACTCGCGAGAAAATAGGAGTTGAATGACTACTACACGCTGCAATCATAAGGACACGGACGGGTTACGTAACGATGGTTACGATTGAGGCCCGTCTGTCTAGTGAAAAATGCTAAGGCCGCAGGGTGTGGTAGTGATGGTTAAGTCTTTGAACGTACTAAACACATGCCGAGATTATGGGAATCGGTAAGCTTAAGTACCTGATTGGCCCGGCAAGGGGACGGCATCCTACCCTTTGAACTTCGGTCCCATGTGCATATGGCGAGTGCAGAGAGTGGTCACGACCCGGCGCCGAACCGTGGCGTGGAGCTCTTGTACTCTCGGAGGGTAGCCCCGATCCACGACCCGGAAAGAAAAGGGAAAAGTTGCACGTGTGACTCTAGGGAGTAACCACGTGACGTGTGTTTGGGTTTCCCTTGCAAGGTTAAGAAATTCGATTCGAATCGTCCGTTTCTCACGGCTATTGAGACTGCTTAACCATTTTTACCCACAAAGTAAGAAGAGGAACAATGATGATGAATGAACTGGTTGGATGAAAATTAAATGCTTCACCATGTATGCTTCTAGCTAGCTGCTTATCTAGAATGGTCAATGCAACTAGAATCTTGAGCTAAAAGTTGAAAGTAAGGATCCACTTGTAGATGCTTTTCGGCAAAACAAACCCCCGAGCCAAAAAGCCTTGCATGTCTAGAGTCGGTGGAGTAGTTCCCACTACACGGGTAAGTCTTGCTGAGTATTAGTATACTCAGTCTTGCTTGTGACTCGTTTTCAGGTGAGCCCTTTGAAGACATGATTGCTAGCTTGACTTGGCCCTGCACTCTTCCCCCTGGTTGGTCGGTGGAATGGGATGCGCCCCCGTCCAACGGAGATAAGGCCGAGTGATGTCTCGTACGGGCTTCATCGAGACATCCTGTATCGTCGAGTAGATTCCGTTGTTTATTTCCGCTGCAATTTAACTCTGAAGAACTTATTTATGTTAATTGAAGTACTTGTTTTCTAAACTCAGAACTTGGTCTGTAAAATTTACTTATGTTAATGTTGTAATATTTGCTGGAATGTGGTGTTCTCTGGGCTCATCGTCGCATGAGCTTTTGTATGTACGGCGCTCGATCCGTTCACCGTGGTTGTATCGGGAGGTTATACCCGACAGACCAGTGGATTACTCCGTTTGAAGTGTAAGGTTAACCGAGGATGCCTTAATGGTGATGGTTAATACACTTGAGCCGGATTAATTCAGGTGGTTCTGCCACATTAACTGATCCTGATGCAGGCCGACTTGGGTACGTCGACTGTAGCCCCACAACAAACATCGGTCGGAAGACCAACAGAGGCATGGCAAATATCTCATATTATCTTATTTCAATTACCCATAGTATACTCATAGGATCTGTTTTCCATACCTTTTCAGGAAGCTAGCCCAAGCAGAGCATTAATAGTTGTTGAGTCCTCTTCCTCTGACGAGCCGATTGTACCGGCCCCTGAGACGAGGGATGCGCTCCCATCGGCGCAAGCAAGAGAGATCCGCTTTAAGGAGGTAATAAACTTATCACCGGAATCGGTCGATTCCCCTTTACTGCTTGCTAATCCTCTTCTTTATCCTCCTGCAGGAACAAGACACCCCGAATAACAGCGTTGTTTCCTTCGCCGTCTCTTTGCCTGATGATGAAGAAATTGCTTCACGCCAAATTCCGTTGAGCTCTATTTCTGACGATGTCCGCGCCAAGCTCGAGAGCATGCGGATTCTCCTCCAAGATGATATCGGCCGATTAGTAGAAGATGCTTCGCCGATTCGGCGGCTTTTCAGTGACATCAAGGGTCGGATCCCGGAAGAAACAACAGAAAGTTTGGAAGCTGCTGCATATATAGAGTATATGCAAACCCCAGTTTCTAGGGCCCTGCGCCATATGGCCGATCGCGCCCAGCTAGCAAAGACCCGGGAAGAGGCCGACTCGTACAAGCATCTGGCTCAAGAGGTACACCAACGGATCAACTTCCTCGAGAGCTGTCGCCCGGATATCGTCGGCACGATAGATCGCCTCAAACGGAGGAGAGCAGAGCTAGCCAAAGAGATGGAGCAAATAACCAAAGACATAGCTGCTGAAGAAAAGAAGCTTCAAGAGCTCCCATCCGTCATCACTGGGCTGAAGCAAGAAAGGTAGAACTTGGCCTGTGAAGCGATAAGGCTTCGTCGCCATATATCAGAAGTTCCCGGATCGGCTGACGACGACCAAAGAGTACTAGATTCGGCCGATCAAATTAGGCAACGAGCTATCGCGGCCATAGATTCTTTCCTCGGGTTGTAAAGAATGCTGTAAACATTTAATGCTCCTTTAATGTTACTGCGCCGATTTGATCCTGGACCACTTCCTTTGGCAGATTTGCATTTATGAATGCTTTTATTCCGATAGGACGTGTTCTACTGTCTTCTTACTTCCTTCTCTTTATAAGTAGATCCCACACCGTTTCCAGAGGCATATGCATTACCCATCTTCTTCCCCTCCAATAATCTGGATCTTTTATCTTCCCAAACCGAACAGCAAGATGTCTTCTTCGTCTTCTTCCTCTGTCAATCAGGTACGAACTCTCCTCTCCTTCTCCCCTAGACATCTCAATCGCTCTGATGCTGGGTAGCTTTCCATCTCTGTTTAGTCAAAACGTCTTAGCTCCAGTCTGGAAGGAGCGATCGAAGTTATGCATTCAGACGAACCACTGTCGCAGGCAGATAGAGATCTGATAAGAGCTCATTCTGAAGAGCTTAAAGATCATGTTCCTGCTGTTGTCCAGAAGTATTAGGACCTTATAGACGCTCACTTCCTAGTCCCCAAGCAACTGCCATCTGAAAAAAATCCTCCACTCCATCAAGTCGAGACTGAAGCCGCCATAGAGAATCTGGAGGAGAAGAAGACCCGCCTCCTGATAGAACTATGCCATCAAGTTGAGACTGGAGCCACCATGGAGGATCTGAAGGAGAATAGGACCTGCCTTCTGATAGAACTGGGCCGAATCGAGAGAGAAATCCAGAGTAAGCGTAATCAATAGATATATCGGTATTTTTATTCTAAGGGCGACTTGTACCATGTCGGCCATGTACTCTGTTGTTTTCATCTAATAATGAACCGGTCAAAACGAATCACAATGTTTCTTTCTTCAGGCGATGTCATTTCTGAATCGGCTTTGTAGACGAAAGCCGATAGAAGTCGGCCATGTTGTCTTGATATATCTTACTGCAAGTTATGCATCTACCCAAATGCTTGGATAGTACCTCTTCAGATATCGTCCATTCAAAGCTCTTGGGAATTCTTCCCCTTCAATAGTTTCCAGAATATATGCATTTCCAGGGGCACATCGGCCGATTCTGTACGGCCCTTCCCAAGTGGGTGACCATTTACCGAATTTGGGATCCTTAGACCCTATCGGCAGCACCAACTTCCATACCAAATCTCCCTGGGAGAATTGTTTAACTTTGACCTTTTTGTCATACCATCTGGCCACCCTTTTCTTGTTCTCTTCTATACTAATCAGGGCCCTCAACCGCTGACCTGCCGAGTCATCAAGCTCATCCTTCATGAAGAAAGAATAGTCATCGGCCGTCAACTGATCTTGAAGCGATATACGTCTTGACCCCGTCTTTAATTCCCAAGACAGGACTGCCTCATGACCATAAACCAGCTGATAAGGAGATATCTTAGTGGCTCCGTGACAAGCCATCCTATAAGCCCATAGAGATTCAGCCAAAGACGTGTGCCACTTTTTGGGTTGTTCCTCTATCTTCCTCTTGATCAACTTGATTATCCCCTTATTGGACGATTCTGAGCCATTGGCTTGAGCATAGTATGGAGAAGAATTTAATAGTTTAATTCCCATATCGGCGGCGAATTCTCCGAATTCTCCAGAGGTGAACATTGTTCCCTGATCAGTTGTGATAGTCTGAGGAATACCGAATCGATAGACAATATGGTTCTTAACGAACTCAATCATATCGGCCGATGTCACATTCCTTAAAGGAACTGCCTCCACCCACTTAGTAAAATAATCGATGGCTACTAATATGAACTTATGCCCTTTACTCGATGGAGGGTGAATCTGTCCGATGAGATCTATTCCCCAACCTCTGAACGGCCACGGCTTGATTATTGGATTCATAGCCGATGCTGGCGCGCATTGTACATTGCCAAACTTCTGACAGTCTTGGCATCCTTTATAATATTTGAAACAATCCTCAAGAATTGTCGGCCAGTAATACCCATTGTTTCTGATCATCCATTTTATTTTGTGAGCCGATTGATGGGCTCCACATACACCTTCATGGATTTCTCCCATCAGGACCTTTGCTTCTTCTGTTCTCAGGCACTTGAGAAGAACTCCATCAATTGTCTGGTAAAATAAATCATCTTCAAGTAACACATATTTTGTGGCTTGAACACTTACTCGCCGATCCACTTTCCGGGAGGGGTCTTTCAAGTAATCGGCGATTTCCCTCCGCCAGTCATCGGCCGCGAGCTCTAAAATCATCGCCCCTTGAATCGGCCGATATCCGGATGCATGTTGGGCCAGCCTGTTGGCCTCTTCGTTATAATTTCTGGGAATGTGCTCAATTATCGCAGACTTGAATTCCTTTAACAACTGGAGACAATCTTCATAATAAATCCTCAAGATATCATCCTTGCATTCAGATTTCCCCGTTAACTAATCTACGATGAGCATGGAATCTCAGAAAATTTCAACTGCGTCAGCTTTGACTTCCTGTAATAATTGGATACCTTTTAGGACGGCTCGATATTCCGCCTGGTTATTGGTTGCGGATGCTTCTATCGGCAGAGAGAAATCATAACTTGCCCCCCGAGGCGATTCAAGGATAATGCCGATTCCTGATCCGGCCCCACACGAAGAACCATCGAAATACAGAGTCCATGGAACCGGTTCAACGACAGCAATCCCTGGTCCGCAATGTTGAGCTACGAAATCGGCCATGACTTGACCCTTGACAGCTTTGGCCAATTCGTACCTTAAGTCAAATTCTGACAGAGCCAGGATCCATTTTCCAATCCGTCCTTTCAAAATCGGCAATGATAGCATATATTTCACCACATCATCTTTGCCTACAACTATGCATTCTGCCAATAACAAATAGTGCCTGAGCTTGGTACACGAGAAGTATAGACACAAACACAGCCGCTCCACCAGGGAATATCTTGTTTCAGCGTCCAGGAGTCTTCTGCTGACATAATATACCACCCGTTCTTTCCCCTCGAACTCCTGTACCAACGCCGATCCAATAGCCTGTTCATCAGCTGATAAGTATAATTTGAACGGCTTACCAGGCTGTGGCGGAATAACACCGGAGGTGAAATCAGATATTGCTTGATATCTTCCAACGCTCTGCGTTGTTCTTCTCCCCATACAAATTCCTGATCAGGCTTTAATTTCAACAAAGGAGTAAAAGCTCGAATACGCCCTGACAGGTTGGATATGAACCTTCTGATAAAATTGACCTTGCCGATGAGGGACTGCAGCTCAGTTTTATTCTGTGGGGCTACAACTTTGTTGATGGTGTCTATGGTCTTCTGGTTGACCTCTATCCCGCGCTCGTGGACCATGAATCCCAAGAATTGCCCGGCCGATACGCCAAATGCATACTTGTTCGGGTTCATTTTCAACCCATGCTTCCTTGTGCACTCCAGTACTTCTTGTAAATCGGCCAGATGTTCCTGATGACCTTTTGACTTGACCACGACATCATCTATATAAATTTTCACCGATGGACCAATAAGCTTGTGAAAGATATAGTTCATGGCCCGCTGATATGTAGCACCGGCGTTCTTTAACCCAAAGGTCATTACAACCCATTCGAATAAACCAAGGTGACCAGGACACCTGAAAGCCGTTTTGGAAATATCCTCTTCGGCCATTAATATTTGATTGTACCCCGCATTACCATCCATGAACATGAAACTGATGACTTTGTGTCCTGCGGCAGCATCTATGAAGACATCGGCCGTTGGCATCGGATATCCATCCATTGGTGTGGCCTGATTTAGGTTCCTGAAATCGATGCACACGCGCAACTTTCCATTCTTTTTATACACGGGCACAATATTAAAAATCCATTCGGCGTAGCAGCACTGCCGAATAAATCCTGCTTCAATCAATCTTGTGATCTCGGCCTTTATATCAGGTAGAATTTTGGGATTGCACCGTCGTGCAGGCAGCTGATATGGCCGATATCCTGATTTTATAGGCAACCGGTGTTCAACGATGGACCGATCTAGACCAGGCATCTTATGGTATTCCCAAGCAAAATAATCCTTGAATTCTTTTAATAAACTTATCAATTTACCCTTATATCCAGGATCCAAGCTAGCACTAATATACGTCGGCCTTGGCTTGCTACCATCTCCCAAATCCACGATCTCTAATGAATCGGCCAACGTAAACCCATGCCCAAGCTTTCCATCTTCTCGGACGAACTGATCCATCTATTCTGAATTTTCAGAGCCGACTGCTTGGATCGGCTGTAGACCGAAATCGGACACCTTCAGGAAATCAGTGTCCCAAGTCCTGCCAGATATACACCTGACGTGTTCACAACTCCATTGTTGCGTGTCGGCCGCTGCGACGCTGTAGGCGGAATCGGCGGTGACTATCTCCGTACTGTCGCCGACCCATGCACGAGGCATTGGTGCATTGTAGATGGGACACAGCAGTTTGCATGTATCCAGTCGCGACCGAGCAGCATGTTTTAGGACCCCTTACCATTAATAATGAAAAAGGTAGTAGGAAGGGTCTTACTGCCGATGGTGAGGTCGACGCAGAGCGCTCCACGGGCGGGAGACACGTTGCCTTCGACGTCCTTGAGCATCATGTCCGTCTTAGTCAGGTCTTCATTGCTCTTGCCCAATTTGCGAAACATGGCATACGGCATGATGTTGACTGCGGCGCCTCCATCCACTAGCAGTCTGGTAACGGGTCGTCTTTTAACGTGCCCTTTGAGGAATAATACCTTGAGATGTTGCCGTTTTTCATCCTCAGGCTTCTCAAAGGTGGCTGTCGTCGGCTCTAACACCAGTTGCACCATTTGCTCTTCCATCTTTGTTGCTTTGTCTCGATCGGCGGGTGCCATGAACTCCATCGGCAATATGAACACCATGTTAACGTCGGCAGCAAGTCATAGGAGATGGATATGGCGTCTTGTATGTGTAAGTCTGTACTTTCGGCTTCAAGCCGAATTGGTCCTGGATTACTTCTGCAATTCTCGCTGTCCAATCCACCTGCTGCTGATGAACGGCCGCTCGCGATTCCGGCATATGTTGGAGGACTGGCTGTGGTATGGCTGGGTGATGGATCGAAGCATGCGGCGAATTTTGTTGCGTCACGGCCGTCTGAGCAGTTGACAGTTGATGGCGAAGCGAATCCGCCGCCCCGTCGTACAATGTCAATGGCACCGTGCTTCGGAGTGCCTCTACGGCGCCTGCCCCCCTGCCGATTTCTGACGTGGCTGGTTGATACTGAGGGACCGTCAGCCGGACGACCGATTGGAACGGCGCTTGGATTGGATAGCTTCCTTGTCCGGTTGATAGATCAGTAAAAACCGTTGTCGCCGATGCCCCCCAGGGTACTGAGTTTGTGGGCAGCGATTGCACAGAAGCAATCTGGACAGGCTGAAGCGGTGCTTGCGATGGGAAGCATGGTGCACCGCTATACCTTGGAGACGCTGGAGGCAATGAAGTGTTGTAGCCTTCGCGTTGCGCCGATGTCGGCTGAGGAGCCGATTGGGACGTGCCTGGTGAGCTTCTGGCTGGGAGTGCAATCGGCGGGGCATATGCTGGCCCTTGATATCCTTGAACTGCTCCGCTGGCTAGAGAGCTGATGACGGCGTTATACACAGTATTGGTCATCACCGAGGATTGGTCAATGAACGCCTGGTAGACGGACTGTTGGATCATATCGGACATCTTGCCCGAATCCTCAGCAATGGTGATATGGCGGGGAACTGGAAGAGGAGCTTTCTTGACTGCCTCCCCGCTTCTGGTACAACTGAATGACTGCAGATACATTCTTTTGTAATCTTCTAGATGTTTGGCCAATTCTTCCCTCTGGTCGTCCTTGAGATCCGCTTCTGTGACCTCAATGATGTTGCCTTCGGAAACTTCTACATTCTTCGACATGTCGGATCTTGAAGTCGATCCCACCGAGCGTGCCAAAAGTGTGTTGGCGCAAAAATCGGCCAAGGGATCGGCGGATGGTCTTCAGTGTCGGACACACGACCCGGGAGAATCTGCTTAGCTCCTGTTCGGGTTATTTGCCTTGGTGCGGTTCGCGCGGTGTGCCAGTCAATCTGACCTGTTGATTGATAAGGAAATAAAAGTATTAAATTCCAAGCGCTCCGATCGGCTGGAGTTCCGATCTGTCCTGAAGAGCGCGTCGGCGAATCAGCCGATTTGCTATGAAGATGATCGGCTATAGATCAGCCGATAATCGCGTAATAATTGCAAAGAAAACCGCTGGAGCGATCTAAACAATTATTACAGATGCAACACTTGAAAATAGATCTAATCGGCTATATAATGATGAACGAAGAAGAGCGATGATAAAGCCGATTACTCTAATCTCAAGCTGGATAACTGGTGATAATACTAGAACAACAGGTAAAACCTATAATTCTAGTAAATATCGATAACTGGTGAATAAATCCAAACGAAACCACAGCGATGCGCCCGTAGTTAAAGCTCGGATGTTACTCGATAAGCGGAACCTACCAATTGGCCGGAGATCAAGTTGATGCAGCCCTGCCAATCCGTACGAACTCGTGAAAGAAGAAAAAGTATTGGCGAAGTCGCCGACTTGAAAGTAAAGTACTAGTAAAAAGTAGAGGTGTTTTGTTGATTGATGTGTTAATATTTGCAAAAGCCCTAGCGATTCCTATTTATACCCTTAAACTAGGACTCCTGGTCGATTACGACTTGTTACAACCTTATTTCAAACAGGAAAACTACTATATCTATAATATGTTTAAAAGGAAACGGACTCCCGCTGAATCTTCCGCCGCCGTCCCCTAATCCAATCAGGACTTTTTCCATTACTTCTTGACCGAATCACCATTGCTCCGTTGACCAACATCAGGCCACTTTTGACCGGGATCCTCTGTTGTGGTTCCAATCTGTTGGCACAAGCTATATCACCAATCGGCCGATTTCCAACTGTTACCTCAATCGGCCGATTCTTTACTGTAGCCTTTAAATCTGCTGCATCGGCCAAACTGTCCTCCTGACGCCGATTCAACACATGTCAAAATCTTGCGTCAGCAATAGCCTTTTGTCCCAAGCAAGTTGGGGTAGGCTAGAGATGAAACCCATAAAAAAAACAAAGATCACGGATCTTCAGGTATGGATGGCGAGTCTCCAAGCGCTCCTATCCAAAGCTACCTCTTTGGAGATATTCTACTCCTTAAGGTCTCTCTTCACCGACTCGTCCCAAGTCAGTTTAGGTCTACCTCTACCTCTCTTTTCATTTTCGGCCTGCTTTAGAACCCCACTACGCACCGGCGCCTCAGGGGATCTCCGTTGGACATGTCCAAACCATCTCAATCGATGTTGGGTAAGTTGCTCCTCAATTGGTGCCACCCCGACTCTATCCCGAATAACTTCGTTCCGGACTCTATCCCTTCGTGTGTGCCCGCAAAACCACCGCAACTTCCGCATCTCTACTACACTCAGTTGTTGGACATGTCGTCTTTTTTAGGCCAATATTCAGCACCGTATAACATCGTCGGACGAATCGCTGTCCTATAGACCTTACCTTTTAACTTTTGTGGCACCCTTCTGTCACATAGGACGCCAGAAGCTTGACACCACTTCAACCAGGCAGCTGAGATTCTATATCTAACATTTTCATCAATGTCGCCATCCTTTTGAAGCATCGATCCTAAATACCGAAAAGTATCCTTCTGGGCCACCACTTGCCCATCGAGGCTAACATCTCCATCCTCATGCCTAGTCGCGCTGAAATCGCACATCATGTACTCGGTCTTGGTCCTACTGAGTCTGAACCCTTTCGACTCTAACGTGCGTCTCCACAGCTCTAACTTCCTATTAAACCCTTCTCTACTCTCGTCCACCAGCACCACATCATCAGCAAAGAGCATACACCAAAGAATATCATGTTGTATGTCCCTTGTGACCTCATCCATCACCAAGGCAAATAAATAAGGACTCAATATTGACCCCTGATGTAGGCCTATGTTAATAGAAAAGTCAGTGGTGTAACCATCACATGTCCGGACAAACGTCATCACATCCTTATACACATCCTTGATGAGGGTAATGTACTTAGTTGGGACTTTGTGCTTCTCCAAGGCCCACCACATGATATTTCTCGGTATTTTATCATAGCCTTCTCAAGGTCAATAAAGACCATATGCAAGTCCTTCTTCTGCTCTCTATATCTCTCCATCAATTGTCGGATTAAGAAAATTGCCTCCATGGTCGACCTTCCAGGCATGAACCCAAACTGGTTTTGGGTCACACTTGTCACTCTTCTTAGACGGTACTGGATAACCCTCTTCCAAAGCTTCATCGTATGGCTCATCAGCTTAATCCCATGGTAATTAGTACAACTTTGAACATCTCCTTTGTTCTTGAAGATTGGTACTAATATACTTCTCCTCCATTCTTCAGACATCCTGCTGGACTGAAAAATAAGGTTAAAAAGGTTAGTTAACTATACTATCGCTTTGGCACCTAGGCATCTCCACACCTCAATGGGGATACCATCAGGGCCCATCGCTTTACCCCCCTTCATCCTCTTCAACGCCTCCCCGATCTCAGCCTCCTGAATTCTCCTCACAAAACGTCTGTTGGTGTCATCAAAAGAGTCATCTAACTCAAGGGTAGGGCCCTCATTCTCCCCATTAAACAACTTATCAAAATACTCTCACCATCTGTACTTAATCTCCTCATCCTTCACTAGAAGTCGATTTGTCCCATCCTTAATGCATTTAATTTGGTTGATATCTCTTGTCTTCCGCTCGCGGATCCTAGCCATCCTATAGATGTCCTTCTCCCCTTCCTTCGTGGCTAGCCGCTAATACAGGTCATCATACGCTTTACCCTTTGCTACGCTCATCGCTCGCTTTGCAACCCTCTTCGCTAAATTATAGCTCTCGATGTTGGCTGCACTCTTATCAAGGTAGAGGCGCTTGAAACACTCCTTCTTCTCCTTAATAGCCCTTTGCACCTCGTCATTCCACCACCAGGTGTCTTTCCCTTCCTGTTTGCCTCCCCTACTCACGCCAAACACCTCTGAGGCCACCTTCCGAACACGTGTTGCCATCTTTAGCCACATGTCTTCTGCATCTTCTCCTTCCTCCCAGGGCCCCTCACCTAGCATTCTCTCCTTGAACGTTTGTGCCGCTTCCCCTCTAAGCTTCCACCACTTCGTTCTCGCAATCTTGACGCGTTTATCTCGATGGACACGTACCCGAAAATAAAAGTCCACCACCACAAGCTTATGTTGAGGGACAACACACTCCCGTCTATCCTCCCTCCTAGTAAGGATAAAGTCGATCTGGCTCGAGTGTTGTCCACTATGAAAGATCACAAGATGGGATTCTCTCTTCCTAAAAAGGGTATTCGCTATCAACAAGTCGTAGGCCAACGCGAAGTTCAAAATATCCTCCCTCTCTTCACTCTTGCGACCATACCCAAAGCCTCGGTGCACTCGCTCGAACCTTACATTAGTCGCACCTACATGGCCGTTGAGATCTCCTCCTATGAAGAGTTTCTCGCTGCTAGGAATGGTACTAGCCATGCTATCTAGGTATTCTCAGAACTGCCTCTTGGTGCTCTCACTGAGACCTACCTGAGGGGCATAGGCACTGATCACATTCAGGGCTGAGTCTCCAACTACCATCCGGACTAGGATAATCCGGTCGCCTCGCCACCTAACCTCTACGACTCCATCCTTAAGGCTCCTATCGATCAAGATACCTACACAATTCCTACCCGGTGTTGCCCCCGTGTACCAAAGCTTGAAGCCAGTATCCTCAACCTCCTTCGCCTTTTGACCCTTCCATTTAGTCTCCTGAAAGCATAGAATATTTACACGCCTCCTAATTTCTGCATCAACTAGCTCCCGCAACTTATCTGTTAGGGATCCTATGTTCCAGCTACCTATGCGAATCCTAGTTGGCTCGGCTAACTTCCTTACCCTTCGCACCCATCGAGGGAAGTGCGAAGACCCTTGCTCATTTTCCACTACACCCGGGCGCAGATGTAGCGCGCCACTCAGGCTGTGACGACCCGATCCTTGCTCACTTTTCATCGTACCCAGGTCACGATACGACGCGCCCTTGGGGGATGGCGACCCGGCCCTTGCCCATTTAACACCACACCCGGGTTCCGGTGTAGCGCGTCGCTAAGAGGGTTACGCCCCAACGAGTTTCTTATGGGTTTTATATCAATTAGAGTGGCTGTTTTTTTACGCTGGTTCGCCAAACCTAACACAACTCTCCTCCTTTATCCGGGCTTGGGACCGGCTATGTTGAGAACCAACGGACGGAGTTCAAAAAAAAATATCTAATTTTTCCTTGTTTTTTACCTTTCCTTTGTGTAGGTTGCTGAATGACCTCAAAGTCTATTTTCCTGAAGTGGTATAGTGTCATTGTGTCAAAGACTAGAAAAGCTGGCAGAATGGAATCCTACTGTGCTGATTTTGTTGACACTTCAGTGGCAGTCTAACATACATCACATCGCTTCCTAGTTTACGCCCTACTCTACCCCTGTCATCTCACAGATCTACTTTTTGGTGTCCTGTATGGTTCATGTATCCTGCTATCTCACATCCTGGAGCTCTCAAAGGTTGTACATGATCTTTGAGAATAGATTTGTTTAAATTTGCGTTACTCAAATTGTACAGTGCATTTACAACGAGTCAAAATCCTTTAGCGTGGTATGAAGATCTAATTTCTGTTCTATGCAACTTATATTTATCATCAGAAATTCTCACAGAAACTATGTTTCATATTCAAGTTAATACTGCTCTGTTATTAGCTGTACGTTCAGCCAATGCATTATAAATTAAATTTTATCATGTGCTAGGTCTGAACCACAGGGTAGCAAACCTTGCACTTCTATGTCTTGGGACTGATGACTTCAAATACTTATTAAGTTGACCAGATATGATGACAGAACCAGCATTCATATCTCAAAATAACTTACTGATTTGTCCTAATCTCTGAACAGCAGATGCCAACAAAGAGAATGTGATTATGCTAAAAAAATGGGTTGACTCTCTCCATTACGTTTCTAACTAGAATATTTTTCGTATCTTGTTTCTTTCTTTATTAGATGGTCTTCTGGACACATGAATAAATAGTGTACCATTCTTCTGGCAGAAAACT
Organism: Panicum miliaceum; assembly: GCA_032594955.1. Taxonomy (NCBI): domain Eukaryota; kingdom Viridiplantae; phylum Streptophyta; class Magnoliopsida; order Poales; family Poaceae; genus Panicum; species Panicum miliaceum. The sequence continues at coordinate 17,190,718 of CM064062.1, forward strand.
GTTGTGTTTGTGTTGCTTCTGCTTGCTATTCTGATCAGCCCAAAATAGTATGCTTTCTTCAGAGGCAGTATACCTTTTAGTTTTATGCATATCTTACTCTTACCATGTTACCTCTATGCAGTTTTCGATATTTTACTAGTCATGTACAATTCTTCAATTCATCTCCTTAAAAAAACAGATAAGGACATCTTAAATAACAAAACATTTAAGTGAAATGCTAAAAAGTTTCCACATATACATGGAGATCTCCTTTTGTACACAATAAATCAATAACTTCTAAAAACAAAAACATTGGCAAAACTTGTAACAGCAAACATATATACGATGTCCAATCATGATGCAATTACAATGTGCTTGCTGTGAAAAGTGACGGAAACATCAGATGGCAATCAAAACGAGAAGCATCTTAGAAACTTTGTAATTTTCTTTCGTTCTCTGCATTCACCGTCTTTTTCTTCACCATTTGCAGCTGTTTTATCATGATTAGGTGTAGACGATGGTGGTGTCATGTTGTTAGATCTGCTGATGTTAGCTACAGGAGAAGGTGATAGTGGTGGTGTTGGATCAGCAATTGTCTCTGTCGTCACCTCTTTGCCATCACAGATGATCTTAACTTCACAGTAGACAGGTGCGCTCTTCTGTACCTGTCCTGCTATTGTGCTTCCTTTCCTGAGCTTCCTGTGCTCATTCCGACAAATTCAGCATATATTAGCAGAAGTGCAGGCAAACGATTTTGCATTTCCATAATTTCATGCTACATGGTATAGGCCTTACCGCACATTGGACTTTGAAATTCCCAGCACTAGCTGTTTAATATGCAGGACAGGAATAAGTTCAATGATTGCGTTAGCAATTTGATCGCTCTCGATGAGGTAAACATCAACGGTAACCTGAATATATAAAAAAAGAACGATACTTGAGTCTTCAATTTCGTCCCATGACTGAAAAACTTGTTCAGTGCTCAGAACGTTTAATGAACTAATCGAGCTGTTTACCTGAAATTTGCGGCACTGATCCAGGAATTTCTGCAGCATTTCTCGCCTCTTCGATCTCTCTTGGTTCAAGTAGGTTTCAATCTGCTCTGGGCTCGCTCTGCTTTTAGGCATCATTCCTACTATTTCAGAAATTTACGATGTGTCAGGTTCCTCACAAATACTAATTTTAACTGAATATTGCTGAAAGATCATCGGATGCAACACACGGACAGCAACACATTCAGAAAATTCAGCTCCTCAAGAAAGAAATCCATGTTTTTGTTCTTTTCCTTCTGTTAAGTTGCTGAACCTGCTGCTAGTCTATTTTGATTTGTCAGTGTCATTGTGTCTAAGACTAGAAGCTTGGAGAATGGAATCCCACTGTGCTGATCTTGTTCACACTTTAGTGGCAGTCTAACATCACAATAGACATCGCATACTAGCATGCGCCCTACTCTACCCGGCATCTCATCAGAGCTCTACCTCTTGGCATCCTGTATGGTACACGTATCTTGCTAGCATTCGCTACCTGGATCTCAAAGGATGTATGTGATCTTTGAGAATAGATTCTACGAGCTTCACGGAACGAAGGAAAGATCATGTGTTGGTTGCTGAAAATACAGCTTTATATCAAAAAGAAAAAAAAAACATTTAGGAGGCACAGGTCACAACTAACGCATGATGGGTGGCATATTGTTCGTATCTCGGAATTTCGGATCCTCTACAAGGTCAGCATCAGCCGCTTGGAATTTTGCTGTTGCAGCTTTGCGACGGTGCCAAACCCATTCTTAGGGGCAAGATGTTTACAAGGCTCCAAGGAAACTCCGGCGCATGAAGACGACACCTTTGAAAGTTGAAGAACTTGACCTTCGACTTCGATCCTTCCGTCACGATCATCTAGGTTCAACTAGCACCAGAAACAAGACTGCTTGTTTGCAAATTGGGTTGCAGCATTGTCCTCTTTGACTGGCTGTTACGGTGGTAGTCCTGATTTGACTCTTAATTTCCAATTGCGGAGAGAACGGTTTCTGTTCGAGTTCAGCTATATTGTGACAATGGTAAGGATCGATGTTGGCGAGGATACAAGCCTGAATGTAACCCAAGATTTTTCACAGGAAACAGTTTGATCTGATTCGATCCAGTGGTGCATGACTCCGGAAAAATTCTCGCGTTCTAAACGGCACCATGCTAAATAACTCGAGCAAATATAATCGGAGCAGTGCTGTGATCGTGAATTGAAGCAGACGGCGTGAGGTCAGGAGAAGCAGCAGATTGGGTAAGAGCGCTCACATGGTGTGGGGATGCTGTTGACGACGGGGAAGACGTGCACGAGGTAGACGAAGCTCCGGGGCCTGGTGAGCCGGCGCAGCGCCCACGACAGCGCCGCCATGCTGGACCCGCCCTTGCCGACCGCCACGTACACGTCGTCGGCACCGCCGCCGGAGGAGGCCGCCGCGCCGCCGCCGTCGCCCTGGCTCAGCCCGTCGCCGGCCGCGGAGGAGACGCCGCCACCCGCCCGCCGCGTCTCCTCCGGCTCCAGCTCCTCGATCTCCCACGTGCCGCCGCCGCCGCCGCCGTTGCTGTGGCTCGGCTGGCCGCCGCCGTCCCGGGCCTCGAGGTGCTGGGTGGCAGCCGCCTCGGCCTCGGCCATCGTGCACGCGCGCGTGCCTAGCTAGCTCGGCGTGACCCCGGTACGGAGGCGAGGAGGGAGAATAATGTCGAGACGAGTAGGAGCGAGGCGTCGCCGTCCGGCGCCTCGTGCCAGTGTGTCTTGATGGCGGGGGATGTGTTTGGTGGCCAAGAAATCAGTTTGACATTTTCGAGGGAGGCGCCTTCGGTCCTGCAGCTAGTAATAAGGCATAGTATGTATAAGCTGTGGTTGCCATATATAACGTGTAGTATTTGAATAGTTGTTAAAATCAATCTTAATAGGTTGGGAGTGTTATAAAAGTATCATAAGTATTAAATATCATATCACATCAGCAAATTTGCTAACATGATAGAGTCATTTATAAAGAGAGGGGAGGAGTTTCATAGAATAAGAGAGGAGTGTCATCACCTTGACACTTCTCCAGCACAGTTACCAAATTTTCACTCTTAATAACTGTACAATAACACTTCCTAGTGAAAAATATAACAAAGATAACAAGTAATATTATTTTACTGTGACTGGAGCGTCGAAATGGATGCTTCTAACTTGCTTGTATATGTGTCTATATATATATATATTGTAATCAATCGCCCTAAAAACTACAGCACTTGTCATTTCTTCCTTTTGGAAACTATGTGGGCGAGCACCTACAGAGAGACATGCATGGGCATAAAGTGTAGTGTGAAGTTTCTGGTTAGGCTATGCTGCTACATGTCAAGGAAAATGCTAAATGGTTGCATACGTAGCAGGGCTGGCCAAACAGTAACAATGCTCGGCTCCGGGCGTTGATTGGTAGGGACGTCCTTGGCTTTGGTGTGACTGATCAGTGGAAAGGGCCTGATATATCGCCTTTTCTCCTGGCCGGCTCCTAGAATCCTAGACACTAGACAGATAGAGGTCCTTGTTCCTGTAGTCCTTGTTTTCTCTCTAAGCAGTAAAAATGAATGAACTGGTTACTGGTGAATTTACCTCGATCTGTATCTGAAACAGAAAGAAAAAGGGTCATTGCGAGATGGTTTCTGACGCCGGGACACGTAGGTGAGCGAAGCATCAGAGAAATGCAGGGCGTATATAGAATAATCGTGGATTATTGGGTAGGGCGTGGACCGGGAGCCGAATATGCTCAGGGATCGCGGCCGGATACCTCTCCTCCTCCTCCTCCTCGACGGCGCCCGGGTCAAACCCCTGCTGCGGCAGCAGACCACTCCGTCATCCGCCGGCCGGAGACCGACCGGCATCGGCGACTTGGGCGAGGGAGGGAGGGGATGGAGACCCACGACGTGGACGCTGGACAGGACAGGCGGATTCCTGTTTCCTGCTGACAGGCCGCCCCTCGCCGGTGGTGCTGGACTGCTGGTGGTGGTGTGTTTCAGGATGAGGGAGGGAGAAGAGGCGCGCGGGCCGAGCAGGAGATAGACTTTTTGTATGGATTGCTGCTCGGGTTAGTACAGTTGTAGGCCCAATTGGCTCTGAGACAGCAGTGTCTGAACGGAAAGGCAGGATAAGGCCCAGCTACAGTTTATTACTCGAGACTTCATCACCACTTAAGAAAAAACAACTGTTTAAGGCTACGTACTTCGTTGCCAATCCTACCTAGGATGCTACGGAAAAATTAGTCAAATCATCATATATAAGGTAGAATATTCTTTTATATTAGTGGAACAATTGTTCCAGCTTTAAAAAAATTGTTCCATGTTAAAACCATTCTACAAAAATCATCAAGTATGATTTTATTTTGAAGATTCGTCGCAAGAAACATAGTGGTACAGTCGAATTTTGATTTGGATATACGGTTTTAGAAAATATAACTGTATGACACCTTAACTACTAGTCACACATGTAACTCGTAATAACCCCGATGCTATATTGTGCATCATGATGGTATAATTACATGTATGGTAGTCTATAGCACACTGCTTCTAATCATTGCAGCCCACCATCAATAGATAGTAATACACAAGAATATGCTATTTTTTCTTCTCGCTTTTATACATTTTTGTATATTTATACATGCTTCAGTATTTCATTAAACTTCATTCAATGACCGGGGTGAAATATAAATCAACATTTCAGATAAACTACTTGAATATTTTATATGAAAAGGTGAAACAACATGTTCAGAGTATCGAGCAAGTAAATTCAAAATGTTGGAATAATATTGTTACACCTCTGCTATTTAAAATAATCATTAACCGCTAATCATCCGCAACAACATGTCATTAGCATGATTCATGTGCATTTTGGAATTTATTTATTTACAATGTGTTTTGAGTGCATGAATTGTTAATTCACAATTACAATTGCAAATTACGTATGGTTTAAACTTGTAACACCCCAGGTGTTTAAATTGCGAAATAAGCCTCTTTACCTTAAAGCGGTGCATAAATAATTAAGAGAAATGTCAACTAAATAAGTTTTTAAAATAACTTCTAAAAACTAGACCTCAAATAAACTTTATCTTAAGCAAAACTTGTAGAACTTTCCATTTTGAACAACTTTTGCGTTGAAGGATTTTCGTGTTGCAACACAAAAAGTTGAGAACCACTTGGATTTGCGAATCAGCCCCTGCCTTTTCTTCTATTTCGCTGCAGACCCTTCCGTCTCGCCCGAACCTCCGACGCGCAGCCGTTCGCCCTGACCGACCCTTCCGTCTCGCCCGACCCTCCGACGCGCAGCCGTTTCGCCCAACCCTTTCACTCGCCGACCCCTCGCTTCGCCCGACCCTCGCCGCCGCGCAGTCGCCGCAGGCCACTTGGCCGGCGATGCCTGACCGCGCTAGGTGCCAAGCCAATGCCTGGCCGCGCCCGCACGCCGCGTTCCTCCCCAGTCCGCGCACGCCACGCGCGCGCCGGCGACCCGCGCCCCTGCTCGCCGCCCCCGTGCCCAGTGGACGAACTGCGCCGTGCCCGTGTCTCCGCAGCATTCCGCCAGTCGCCGCGCTCGCCGCCCGCTAAGGCAGCTGCTGCACCTCTTTGCCCAACCCGCGCGCCGCGTGATCTCCAGCTTCACACGCCAAATCCTCACCGCCCAGTCCCCTGTCCGCGCCTGCCGCACGCCGCGCTGGCTTCTGTTCACCGCCCGCCGTGGCCAGTCGCGCGCCCCCGTCGTGCCGCCCGCACCCGCGTCTCACAGTCAAGTCCCGCCCCACTGCTGCCTACAAAAGGCCAAGATGAGTTTTCCCCCCCTCTCGCGCGACCAAACACCAGAACGCCGCCGTTAACGCCGTCATGCTCAGCTCACCGTGGAGCTCACCTCTCCGGCCACCCTTTGCCAGAGCTGAGTCTTCCACCACCACCACAGCACCCCACCGCAGCTCACTTCACCACCCATCGTCGCTTAGAGCCACCGGAGTACCGCCAGCGCCGCCCGCGCTGCCGCCGCTCCTTGTTGCTCCGTGGACAGCCCTCACCGAAGCTCCTCCGTCCCAGACAAGCTTCAAAACGGGTTCCCCTCGACGCCGCAAAGCTACTCGACCGGCCCACGTTGTTCCCTTCTCGCCGGAGCACCGCTGCCGACGTTCCGCCCCGTCGCCGCCCCTCTGCTCCGCGCCGCCGAGCCACCCACGGACACTCCCAACCCCGACCAAGGCCACCCAATGTAGCTCTCACCTCCCTGGATCTCCCCGACCATTTTTCCCTTGCCGCCAACGAGCCCCCCTTGCCGGAATCTGGACGGCCGCCATGCCAGCGCCGCCCAGGGACCCAATTGCTTTGGTTGAAATCTTTAAAAGAGTCTGCACGCAAGTTTCCAGGGGCATATCTGTAAACCTGTGTTCAAACTTTAAAATCAAACACAGCGAACTTGTAAAATTCATTTAAAATCGTAGAAAAACCGGAAAAATACAAAACTTGGAAGGTTTAATAGACTTTAAATGTACCCCATGTTGTAGGCAAAGTCTAAATCTGAAAATTTTACAGTAACACACTTATGGATAGATTAACACCCTGTAAAAGTTTTAGCTTCAATACTTGAATGGTTTGTTCTGTATAAAAATATCTAGGTGCTAGCAGTGGTTGTGTTTTACATTTTTTATAATTAATTTGCTGCGTAAAAATGTCTAAAATTTTTACAGTGCTTTTGTCTCTGCTTATTGTGCTCTAAATAAAAATTTTATCTCCAGAAGTTACCTAATCCAGAAGTTGTGATTAATCCATGTGTGCTTGGAAAATTCAGTTTCTATTATAACACAACCCCTTCTTGTTTAATGAAGTTAATAGTTTAAGTTATACTCTTTAATAATTGCCCACAGAAATCTCAACTAAGTAACTTCACAACCAAATCGATGTTTTGTGAAATACAACTTTAACGGGAATGAAAATAATCGTCATATACCTCACTATAGCTTATATTGGTGCATTCATATAGAATCAACGACTCTCGCCGACGGAACATACGAGCTGGTGCCCACGTCCGAGAATGAGCAGCGTGAAGCTCAAGTCCATCTAACTGAAGCTTTCGAAGATCCGAGCCCAAGTTCGGAAGAGCCCCAAGCTAGCTTTTCCCAAGAAGGCAAGCCCCGGAGCATGAACCCTATTTTTCTAAACTTATGCCACTTATTACTCTACTTTACTTGTGCATTAAGTTTATAGGAGTTGGATGAAAACTTAGTTGCATGATCCTAGGTACCCATGCTCTGAACACTAGATGCCAGGTTCGATAGATTGCTATGCTAATAGGACTCGGTAAAAGTCGAGTGATTTCCTGTCACTCGCGAGAAATTAGGAGTTGATTGTTTACTACATGCTGCAATCATAAGGTCGACGGATGGGGCTATGGTACGATGTTTATGTTGATGATTGAGGCCCCGTCTGTTTAGTGAAAGATGCTAAGGCCGCGGTGTGTGGTAGTGGTGGTTAAGTCTTTGAACGTACTAACCACATGCCGAGAATATGGTAATCGGTAAGCTTAAGTACTGGATTGAACCGAGGCCGGAATATACTCCCCACTATCTTGAATGCGTTCACATCTAGCTAATGGCGTGTGCATCGGCCGCCACAGCCCGACGTACCGTGGTCTGTGGGGACGTGTAGTCGAGGGCGGTGGGCCTGTTCCGTGAAGCGGGAATTGAAGGGAAAAGTTGCACGTGTGACTCTGGGAGTAACCACGTGACGTGTGTTTATGTTTCCCTTGCAAGGTTAAGAAATTCGATTCGAATCGTCCGTTTCTCGCGGTTATTGAGACTGCTTGACCCTTTTATCACATAGAGTAAGAAGAGGAACAATGATGATTAATAATCTTATTGGATGCAAATTAATTCTTCCACCATGTATGATATTGGATAGTTGCTTACCTAGAATGGTTAAAGAAAACTAGAACTTGGAGCTAAAATATTGAAAGTAAGGACCTACTTGTATATGCTTTTCGGCAAAACAAACCCTCAAGCGAAAAGCCTTGCATGTCTAGGAGTCGGCTAAGTATATTCCACTAGTTGGGTAAGCCTTGCTGAGTATTAGTATACTCAGCCTTGCTTGTGGCTTGTTTTCAGGTGAGACTTTCGAGGATATGATCGCTAGTTTAACTTGGCCTTGTACCCTTCCTCCTGGTTGGTCGGTGGAATGGGATACGCCCCCGACCAACGGTGATGATGCCGAGTGATGTCTCGTACGGGCTTCATCGAGACCTCCTTTACCGTCGAGTAGTTGTCGTTATCTTTTCCGCTGTTTGAACTCTGAAGAACTCATGTATTTCAAAATCCGAAGTATCTTGTTTTACGAATTTGAACTCCATTGTAATAATAGTTCGTGATGAACCGGAGTCATGAATTGTGGAATGTTGTATACTCTGGGCTCATCTTCATGTGAGTACATGTATGTGTGGCTTCGATCCGCAACAACCGTGGTTGTATCGGGAGGTTACCCGACAGACCAGTGGATTATTCCGTTTGAAGTGCGAGTTAGCCCTGATTGCCCTTGTGGTGATGAATAGCGCGCTTGAACCGGATTAATTCAGGTGGTTCTGCCACAGCTGGTATCAGAGCCGTAGCTGGTGCCACAGCTGACACCAGAGCCGAAATGCATACGCCAGAGAATGCAACAAGCCTTAAAAACTTGTTTTCCTAAAAATTGACCACAAAGAAATTATGTTTGAAAAATGCGTTGGTTCGTTAAGGATGGTGCCTAGTTCGTAAAGCCCTAAGGGATTATTGGGAAAGTTACTAGGTGGCTATCTAACTTACAAATATTTCCAACTGACTTCCAGCACATTACTTTCTATCAAAACTTACTTTTATGCACAACCGACCCTTAAATTCGGTAACGACGCACTCATCGCTAAGGTAAGAAGGTAAGAATCCTCAGCCAACTGAGAGAGCTTGGTCTTCCTGTCGGTGATGCGAGCCGAACGCTGCCCTCAAGCAGTGGCTTACTTGAGGTGCTGCCAATATACCAACGTTTAGTTGATTATATTGGGAGTAGAAGGTTTGGCGCAGGGTATGGCGATCGCTGTTCATACCCCCGTCTCAAGACGGTACCCCCATGAATACGCTAATTCGATAGCGTATGTTAACATCGTCTGTACGGCGGGAATTGTACGGATGCCATTTCTATAGTGAACGGTAATGAATACGGACGCTTTCATTGAGTGCTGGCATGAAAGGTTCAGTGGATATATATATGCTATATCAATCTTCTGCAGGTACACTAACCACGATTGCGATAAGTTTAAGAACGGTTAGAGTTTTCTCGACTAGCTATTATAGTGAGAGCCGTATTGTGTATGCCACCCAAACTAACTTCGTAAGACCAAAGCTATTTGGCAATTGTTTATTTTGTGAGGACGAATAGGATGTGCATGCATCATGGCTATATAAATCTGAAATTGAAAATGCGATGCGTGAGAGTGGCAAGGTTCATGCGCCCACATGATTGTCATGCATAAGGATTATCAAGCAAATCTGTCACATTTCTACCTTATCTGAAAAGATGAAATTATTAAGCTGAGAAAAGGATCCTTTCTGAAGAAACTCAAGTGAAAGCTTTGTTCCAAAATTCGTATTCTACCTCCTGTCTAAATATGAAAAATTTTTTGGACATATGGATAATGAGAAACAACAAAGACCTTGGTGTGTCAGTTTCTGTCCAAAATGAGCAGTTCAGCCACATAAATTTTTATGTTCCCTTATCACAGTTTTCTGCAAAAGTGTTCAACACAAGACTTGTTGAAAATTTACTCAGTCAGCTACTGTTAAAATTTGGTAATTTTTGGCTGGGTAGAGTTTTCCTTGGTGCGCGAAACATCGGCCCATTGTTTGCTGAAATTTCTGGGTAGACAGTAAAGTAAAACCTGAAAAGAAAGACCATTTTAGGGACTTATCTAGCTCTGGAGTTGACTAGCAAAGTTGTTCACAAATACCTTAGGAATGCTCTGGTAAAAGTTGAGAAGTTTTGGACCAGAACTGTTGAAGTTATGGCTATTTTAGTGCACGGTCCAGAACCTGTTCGCTATACTATTCACAGTTTTTCGCTATCTCACACTATTTGATCTTTTGTTTAGATGGCCGAGCCTGTTGCCATGATGGTGGATGAGGATGGACGCGTTCACTCGCAGTGTCTCCTCTGGGAGGGCTTTCCCTCTATCTTGTGGGATGTCCTGTGCACCGCGGGCTATCCAATTCCTCCACGTTACGCCGGACTGGAATTTGCAGAGAATGGAGTTACCCAGTGCCGTGTCAACGTGACCATTTTTCCGCACCCGCTACACCCGGAGTGGCCCGCCTTGGAGATTGAGGTTGTTGGTCGCCGTTTGGCCGATACTTGGGAGCTTGCTGCCATGAGGGCGCTCACCGCTTTCTGTGCGCAGTGCCCCGAGGCTGTCACGCTCACTCCTATTGGTTTGTTTTCTGCTGCCCAGGACAACGACCCCTTTTGGCTCAACAGGGTGCAGCACTCACAGTACTTGGTGGACTTTCATGCCTAGGAGACCATCGATACCTCCGTGCGGTGCATGAATGCACTCTACCGACTTCAGACTCTCCAGAGTCAGGCGCTTGTGCAGCTCACTGATCTTGCACAGCCATACCACATGATGGTAGACACCAGGGATGAGCAGATTAAGGAACTCAATGAGGAACTCGAGGATAGAGACACCCGGATTGGCCAACTTGAGGGCCAAGTGCAGGAGCATGATGCGCTCATGGGTGAGAGAGATGATATGATAGCACACTTGGAGGAGCAGCTCCATGATATGAACCTTGAGTTGGAGGATGCTAATGAGCACATTCAGTGGCACCATGATCAGAATGCCCCTCCCGACATGGTGGCTATGGAGGAAGATGAGGAGGAGCCACAGGAGATTGATAGTGTTTCAGGAATGGACTTTGAGGGTGAGGCACTGCAGCCACCTTCGATGGGAGCTCACTCTCCTACTCACAGCGAGTCGTCCGTCAACAACCTCGACGATTTCTAGATGATGACCTAGGAGAACTTTTGCATATACTCCTCGATAGTGTAGCCTAACTTTTGGAAAGAGTTGTAATAGGCTAACTAAGAGTTGAGTACCTCTTTTGGGATGGGTACAACTTGACCATTGGCTACTCAAATCATGTAGGCCATGGCTAAAAACTTGGTGGTTTGATTGCGATATTGGAAAGCAGTCGAATTTGCGATTGCAGAAACTTGTCAGAATTTTTACCCATGTCTCTCTACATTTCTGGGCTGAGTGTTGAATACCAAACTTGTCTTAAATTTTGTGATCTATGTTCTCACAAAATTTCAACACTATTGGATCTTGCTAGTTTGAGTTATAGGGAAGATTCTATAACTCGTTCTGCTGAAAAACAGCCAAACCAGCGACGCAAGGAGTAAATCGTTTGACCATCTTAGCCATCGATTTAGCACCTTGGCTGAATACCAAAGTTGTACATCTCTAAATTCCCTACCCCCTGACAAAATATGAGAAATTTTGGATGAACCTACCAAGAGTTATAAATTTCTTATGGCAGACAGTTTTATGCCCACGATTCTATCCATGATCCTTCAGAAGTCTACTTTTCCGCGTTAAATCTTTTGAATCATGGAAGAAATAGGGATCACGTTGCTAATGATAAGCATTCACCTTTTCAGATGGTTGGAGCAACCTGTGGTAACCCGGATGGTTTTGGTGCTAGCTCAAGTGGATCACAACCACAGCCGCCACCACCACCCAGCTTGGTTGAAGTAATGGCCGCTCAAACCGAGTTGCTTCGCCTGCTCGTGCAAGGACAGCACCAGCAGCGGGGTGGGCACAATGTTCACCAACCTCAAGCCGCCGGTTACACAGATTTCCTTGGGACCCAGCCTCCCTTGTTTCACAAGATGGAGGAACCCTTGGATGCGGACGCTTGGATTCGCACAATCGAGTCCAAGTTTTCTCTACTTGTGGCCCCATGTTCAGATGCAAACAAGGCCCGCTTTGCCGCGTAGCAACTTCACGGTACGGCTCGTCTATGGTGGGACCACTATTTTGCTATGCTCCCCGCTGATCACGTTGTCACCTGGGACGAATTCAAAACTGCGTTCCGGGCACACCATATCCCCGAAGGTCTTATGGAAAGGAAGCTAAATGAGTTTTTGGCTCTCACTCAGGGTAACCGCACTGTACTTCAGTATGCTCAGGCCTTCAACAACCTGTGCCAATACGCGGGCTATCACACAGACACAGATGCCAAGAAGCGTGATCGTTTCCGCAGAGGTCTGAGTACTAAACTCAAGGAACGACTGAATCTTGTCAAAGCCGATACATATAATGAGCTAGTCAACATGGCCATCACTCAAGAGGACTGTATTGAGGCTCATCGGGCTGAAAAGAAGAGGAAGGCGCCAGCTGGACCCTCGGCCAGGGCGTTGGATTATCAGGCCCCCGCAGCAACAAGGTGTTGCACGACCCCCTATGGCTCAACAAACTGGACCCCGGCCAGCTACTCAGCAGTTTCTTCGACCGAGCATCACCAATCGTTGTTTCAAGTGCGGGAGTTCCAGTCATTTCGCTCGCGAATGCCCTCAACCCAGACAGCCAAATCAGGGCCAGGACTCTGACCAGAACAATAAGAACAAAAGCAAGAGGCAGACCCTCCAGATCAAACAAGGACGGATCAATTTCACCACCCTTACAGAACTTCCTGAAGGAGCACCAGTGATGACGGGTACATTCTCTATCCATAACAAGCCTGCAGTCATATTGTTTGATTCTGGTGCATCACATAGTTTCATTAGTGCAAGGTTTGGTGCAAAAGTAGGCTTGAATGTTTTTCACACAAAAGGGTCGTATATGATATCAACACCGGGTGGAAAAATTGCTTCCAACCAAATAATAAGGCTGGTACCGATAAAATTGGGAAGTAAAATCATCAAAGAAGATCTCGTTCTTTTACCCCTTGACGGCATGGATATTATTTTGGGAATGAACTGGATGACTATGCATGGAGTCACACTGGACCTTTCTTCCTGAGCCGTTGAGATAAATTCACCTAGTCACGGAGCCACTACCCTTTACCTACCGTTAGGGGAGTGCACAAATTCTTGTGCTTTCGTGATGGAAGGGATCAACCTAGAGAATATTCCAGTGGTATGCGAGTATGCCGATGTCTTCCCAGATGACTTACCCGAAATGCCACCGGATAGGGATATTGAGTTCATCATTGAACTGCAGCCAGGTACTGCACCTATATCCAAAAGACCATATGGGATGCCACCTAAGGAATTGGCCGAACTGAAAACACAACTCCAAGAACTACTGGACAAAGGCTTCATTCGTCCTAGCGCATCACCTTGGGGATGTCCGGCCCTTTTTGTAAAGAAAAAGGATGACAATTTAAGATTATGTGTGGGCTATCGACCTCTCAATGCGATAACTGTTAAAAATAAATACCCACTTCCCCGCATCGACGTTCTCTTTGATCAATTATCTGGAGCTAGAGTTTTCTCCAAGATTGATCTTCGATCGGGATATCATCAGATAAAGATTCGCCCATGCGATATTCTGAAGACTGCCTTTTCCACACGATATGGACTATATGAATTCTTGGTCATGTCCTTCGGACTCACCAATGCCCCTTCCTACTTCATGTATCTCATGAATTCGGTATTCATGCCCGAACTTGACAAATTCGTCGTAGTGTTCATCGACGACATCCTGATCTATTCCAAGAATGAGGAAGAGCACGCTAAGCACCTGCACGTTGTTCTTCAGCGTCTCAGAGACCATCACATCTATGCTAAATTTTCTAAGTGCGAATTCTGGTTCGATAGTGTGAAGTTCTTAGGTCACACGATCTCCAGCGAAGGCATAGCCGTTGACCCCAGCAAGGTACAAGAAGTGATGGATTGGAAACCTCCTACCTCTATTCATCAGATTCGCAGTTTTCTTGGTTTAGCCGGTTACTATCGCCGTTTCATTCTGGATTTCTCCAGGATTGCTAAGCCTATGACCGAACTATTGAAAAAGGGAGTAAAGTTTGTGTGGGATGAGAAATGCGAAGAAGCTTTCCACACTCTCAGAGAACGTTTGACTACAACCCCTGTGTTAGCTCAACCCAATAACATCAAGCCGTTCGATGTTTACTGTGACGCATCTGGCACTGGTCTTGGTTGTGTGCTTATGCAAGAAAATCGAGTTATCGCCTATGCTTCACGAGCCCTTCGGCCCCATGAGCAGAATTATCCGACCCATGATCTCGAGTTAGCAGCAGTTATTCATGCTCTAAAAATATGGAGACATTATCTCATGGGCACTCGTTGTAATATCTACACCGATCACAAGAGTCTCAAATATATCTTCACCCAAGCCGATCTGAATATGAGGCAAAGGAGATGGCTAGAATTAATCAAGGATTATGATCTCGAGGTGCACTATCACCCCGGCAAGGCTAATGTAGTCGCGGATGCGCTCAGCCGCAAGGCCCATTGCCATTGCCTATCATTGGAAAACTATAATGAGGCATTATGTTCAGAAATAAGGAAGCTTAGTTTGGAAATGATTTTCCAAGGCACTTTGAATCACATCTCAGTCGAGCCCACTCTTCACGACCAGATCATCATGGCACAACTGCACGATGAAGGAGTTAAGATCATTAAACAAAAACTCTCTCTAGGAGAAGAGAAATACAAATGTTTTCGCCAGGACCATAAGGCAGTTCTATGGTTCGAAAGTCGCATAGTCGTTCCGAAGAATCATGAACTCCGTAAGAAAATTTTGGATGAGGCACACCTTTCCAAATTTTCCATTCACCCCGGCAGTAACAAAATGTATCAAGACCTTAGGCAAAATTTCTGGTGGACTAGGATGAAAAGAGAAATCGCTAAATATGTCTTAGAATGCGACACATGTCAGAGAGTAAAAGCCAGCCACTTGAAAGTAGCCGGTACACTTCAACCGTTGCCTATACCCTCATGAAAATGGGAGGACATAAGTATGGATTTCATTGTTGGATTGCCAAGTACCGCGCAGAAACACGATTGCATATGGGTTATCGTTGATAGGCTCACAAAGACGGCACATTTTCTTCCGATACACACCACCTATACCTCCAAGAAATATGCTGAGATTTATCTCGATTGCATTGTTTGCCTACATGGAGTGCCGAGGACTATTATTTCGATCGTGGTACTCAGTTTGTAGCACGTTTTTGGGAACAATTGCAAGCTTCTTTTGGTACTAAATTGATTCGAAGCTCAGCTTATCATCCTCAAATTGATGGACAAACGGAAAGAGTAAACCAAATTCTCGAAGACATGCTTAGAGCTTGCGTCATTCACTATGACAAGAGTTGGGACAAATGCCTATCCCTAGCAGAGTTCTCGTATAACAATAGCTATCAAGTGAGTTTGAAAATGGCACCATTTGAGGCCTTATACGGACGAAGGTGTCGAACCCATTTGAGTTGGTCACAGACCGGAGAACGCAAAATATTTGGACCAGACTTGGTAATCGAGGCAGAAGAAAAAGTGAAAGTAATACAAGAAAACCTCAGAGCCGCACAATCCAGACAAAAGAGCTATTTCGACAGAAGGAGAAAGCCACTAAAATTCGAAGTTGGTGACCACGTCTACCTTCGAGTTTCACCAACCAAGGGTGTCCAACGATTCGGAGTCAAAGGAAAACTATCTCCCCGTTATGTTGGTCCCTACAAAATCATCGAAAGCTGTGGACCCGTAGCCTATAGAATTCGACTACCCCCTCAGCTTGCAGCCATCCACGATGTCTTTCACATATCTCAACTCAAGAAGTGTGTTTGAGTCCCTACCGAGGTTATTAAACAACAGGAGATCTTAGTTGAGCCTGACCTCTCATACGTTGAGTACCCTATCAAAATCATGGATCAAAAAGAAAGAAGCACTAGGAGGAAAGTGATTAAAATGTACGAACCGCGTCGTGCCCGTGTCTCCGCAGCATTCCGCCAGTCGCCGCGCTTGCCGCCCGGCAAGGCAGCTGCTGCACCTCTTCGCCCAACCCGCACGCCGCGTGATCTCCAGCTTCACACGCCAAATCCTCACCGCCCAGTCCCCTGCCCGTGCCTGCTGCAACGCCGCGCTGGCTTCTGTTCACCACTCGCCGTGGCCAGTCGTGCGCCCCCGTCGTGCCGCCCGCACCCGCGTCTCACAGTCAAGTCCCGCCCCTCCTCCCGCCCCTCTGCTGCCTACAAAAGGCCAAGCTGAGTTATCCCCCCCTCTCGCGCGCCCAAACATCAGAACGCCGCCGCCGCCACCATTAACGCCGTCGTGCTCAGCTCACCGTGGAGCTCACCTCTCCGGCCACCCTTTGCCAGAGCTGAGTCTTCCACACCACCACAGCACCCCACCGCAGCTCACTGCACCACCCATCGTCGCTCAGAGCCACCGGAGCACTGCCAGCGCCGCCCGTGCCGCCGCCGCTCCTTGTTGCTCCGTGGACAGCCCTCACCGAAGCTCCTCCATCCCAGACGAGCTTCAAAACGGGTTCCCCTCGACACCGCAAAGCTACTCGACCGGCCCACGTTGTTCCCTTCTCGCTGGAGCAACGCCGCCGACGTTCCGCCCCGTCGCCGCCCCTCTGCTCCGCGCCGCCGAGCCACCCCCGGACACTCCCAACCCCGACCAAGGCCACCCAAGGTAGCTCTCACCTCCCTGGATCTCCCCGACCATTTTTCCCTCGCCGCCAACGAGCCCCCCTTGCCGGAATCTGGATGGCCGCCATGCCAGCGCCGCCCAGGGACCCAATTGCTTTGGTTGAAATCTTTAAAAGAGTCTGCACGCAAGTTTTCAGGGGCATATCTGTAAATCTGTGTTCAAACTTTAAAATCAAACACAGCGAACTTGTAAAATTCATTTAAAATTGTAGAAAAACCGGAAAAATACAAACATACTGTTCTAGAATCTTTAGATGAAAATCTACAACTCTTGTTACATGCATTCCTTCAGTTTCTTACTAAATCTTACTATAAGTTAAATGGAAGGTTTAATAGACTTTAAATGTACCCCCTGTTGTAGGCAAAGTCTAAATCTGAAAATTTTACAGTAACACACTTATGGATAGATTAACACCCTGTAAAAGTTTTAGCTTCAATACTTGAATGGTTTGTTCTGTATAAAAATATCTAGGTGCTAGCAGTGGTTGTGTTTTACATTTTTAATAATTAATCTGCTGCATAAAAATGTCTGAAATTTTTACAGTGCTTTTGTCTCTGCTTATTGTGCTCTAAATAAAAATTTCATCACCAGAAGTTACCTAATCCAGAAGTTGTGATTAATCCATGTGTGCTTGGAAAATTCAGTTTCTATTATAATACAACCCCTTCTTGTTTAATGAAGTTAATAGTTTAAGTTATACTCTTTAATAATTGCCCACAGAAATCTCAACTAAGTAACTTCACAACCAAATCGATGTTTTGTGAACTACAACTTTAACGGGAATGAAAATAATCGTCATATACCTCACTATAGCTTATATTGGTGCATTCATATAGAATCGACGACTCTCGCCGACGGAACGTACGAGCTGGTG
Organism: Panicum miliaceum; assembly: GCA_032594955.1. Classification (NCBI taxonomy): domain Eukaryota; kingdom Viridiplantae; phylum Streptophyta; class Magnoliopsida; order Poales; family Poaceae; genus Panicum; species Panicum miliaceum. The sequence continues at coordinate 17,208,295 of CM064062.1, forward strand.
CCCGCGTCCGAGAGTGAGCAGCGTGAAGCTCAAGTCCATCTAACTGAAGCTCTCGAAGATCCGAGCCCAAGTTCGGAAGAGCCCCAAGCTAGCTTTTCCCAAGAAGGCAAGCCCCGGAGCATGAACCCTATTTTTCTAAACTTATGGCACTTATTACTCTACTTTACTTGTGCATTAAGTTTATAGGAGTTGGATGAAAACTTAGTTGCATGATCCTAGGTACCCATGCTCTGAACACTAGATGCCAGGTTCGATAGATTGCTATGCTAATAGGACTCGGTAAAAGTCGAGTGATTTCCTATCACTCGCGAGAAATTAGGAGTTGATTGTTTACTACATGCTGCAATCATAAGGTTGACGGACGGGGCTATGGTACGATGTTTATGTTGATGATTGAGGCCCCGTCTGTTTAGTGAAAGATGCTAAGGCCGCGGTGTGTGGTAGTGGTGGTTAAGTCTTTGAACGTACTAACCACATGCCGAGAATATGGTAATCGGTAAGCTTAAGTACTGGGTTGAACCGAGGCCGGAATATACTCCCCACTATCTTGAATGCGTTCACATCTAGCTAATGGCGGGTGCATCGGCCGCCACAGCCCGACGTACCGTGGTCTGTGGGGAGGTGTAGTCGAGGGCGGTGGGCCTATTCCGTGAAGTGGGAATTGAAGGGAAAAGTTGCACGTGTGACTCTGGGAGTAACCACGTGACATGTGTTTAGGTTTCCCTTGCAAGGTTAAGAAATTCGATTCGAATCGTCCGTTTCTCGCGGTTATTGAGACTGCTTGACCCTTTTACCACATAGAGTAAGAAGAGGAACAATGATAATGATTAATCTTGTTGGATGCAAAAATAATTCTTCCACCATGTATGATATTGGATAGTTGCTTACCTAGAATGGTTAAAGAAAGCTAGAACTTGGAGCTAAAATCTGAAAGTAAGGACCTACTATATATGCTTTTCGGCAAAACAAACCTCTCAAGCCAAAGGCCTTACATGTCTAGGAGTCGGCTAAGTATACTCCACTAGTCGGGTAAGCCTTGCTGAGTATTAGTATACTCACCCTTGCTTGTGGCTTGTTTTCAGGTGAAACCATCGAGGATTTGATTGCTAGTTTGACTTGGCCTTGTACCCTTCCTCCTGGTTGGTCGGTGGAATGGGATACGCCCCTGACCAATGGTGATGATGCCGAGTGATGTCTCGTACGGGCTTCATCGAGACCTCCTTTACCGTCGAGTAGTTGTCGTTATCTTTTTCGCTGTTTGAACTCTGAAGAACTCATGTATTTCGAAATCCGAAGTACCTTGTTTTACGAATTTGAACTCCATTGTAATAATAGTTCGTGATGAACCGGAGTCGTGAATTGTGGAATGTTGTATACTCTGGGCTCACCTTCGTGTGAGTACATGTATGTGTGGTTTCAATCCGCAACAACCGTGGTTGTATCGGGAGGTTACCCGACAGACCAGTGGATTATTTCGTTTGAAGTGCGAGTTAGCCCTGATTGCCCTTGTGGTGATGAATAGCGCGCTTGAACCGGATTAATTCAGGTGGTACTGCCACAAAACTATTTTTTCATTTAAATATTAATAAAAGCACAAAAGGGTAAATATAATGTTTAGCATGTCATATGCATCATTTGTGACTCATAAACATGGTTGCTTAATGAAACATATTGAAATATTTAAGTATAAAAATCACTCACTTGAAAACTCCAAGTCTTGGTAATTCTAAAAGTATCTAAATTGAACTATTGTTTAAATTAATTTTTAACTAAACATTATTGGTGTTTTACCGCCAATCCCATTGAGGGATACCCCGAGGTTGTGGATTTGTAGGTAGGGTGTCGCCGAGATCAGGAACACGAATGTGTAAGCAACACAAGGTTTAGACATGTTCAGACTGCCGAGTAGTGTAACACCCTACGTCCTTTCCTGTATGGTGGTTTGTATTGCCTGAGGATTAGATGATTTGGAGGGGATCCCTGCCGGCCCTTATATACTCCGAGGGGACATGGTTATAGGTATCCTAGCCTGGTACGAGCTTAGGAGTCCTACTTCCGGCCGTACCAAGTAGTTTCCTTCTGTACTGACTAGTTCTACTCATATCCGAGTACTTTACAATGGGTATAAGAACAAGTATAAGGTATGAGACATGCCCCATCCCTTATTCTAGAAATATATATGCCACATTAGCAGTCTCGTGGTCCCGGATCTGACAAACACTTGAAATTTGGCCAACATCAAACTGATAGACCAATGTATAAACTTTATCATGAATATGATCTTCTTGTCTGAAAATTTTTTTTTGGATAAAGAATAAACCGGCCTCTATATCCACATGTGGATATATACAGCCAAAGAGTTACAAGAGTTCTTAGACTTATACCTCAAATGCGGATTTCAAAAGCATAAGAAAGAAAACTCTAAAACAAAGAAAGAAACTAGAAGACTTTATCCTGGATATGATCTTGTGGTCTGAAAACTTGAGTTAATAGTTCAAAATCACAGTCAAATCTTGGTCAAACCCCTATCTTCAGCCTTCTCTGAATTTTGGCTTAGTCTATCTGTCGTTGTCAAGATTGGTGATCAAGACTCAGACTAGTAAATTTCTTTTATGCGCGTACGGCTCCGGATGGTTGCGCGGGGGACACGGGGTTTAGACTGGTTCGGGCATGAAGAAGCCCTACGTCCAGTATGGGGAGCTGCTCGTGTTACCCACGCGGGTTCTGTAGTAGGGGTTACAGAAGGGTGAGAGAGGGAACCGGTCCCAAGTCTCTAAGGAGTGCACAGAAGCTCTAATGGTGGGGGCGAGTTGTCCTTCCCGGGGAAGGAGAAGCCCGTGTGAGGAAGTGTGAGTGTGAGCGTGTGAGAGTCTAAAATTCCTCCCCGTCTCTTAGGTCCTGGCCTCCCCTTTATAGTTCCAGAGGAGCCACCAGGTTACATGCGAGACGTGCGAGGGGAAAGAGAAAGAGAGAGAGAGAGAGCGCGGGGTCCGAGGGAAAGATTCGGTTTCCCCGGGCGCCACGGCCGGCTTCGTCGGGCAGCTTCCTCCGATCTTGTCGCCGTCCTCCTCGGGGACCGGTGACGGCGGGCGTGCGTGATGATGGCTGTGGCCTCCATCCCGTCGGGGCTGACGGCTGCCACGACTATCCCTGTTACGCTGCAGGCGGCTTGAGCGGCGAGGGCGTCCCGTCCCTGTCGCCGGATTCGCGGGGCGCGAGGACTGGTAGGTGGAGCGAGGACGGTCAGGTGTGCTCCTGTGCTAGGCGACGCGGGTCATGATGGCCTGACAGCGAATCAGAGAGGACTGAGCCGGCGTGGTCGTGGGCGGGTAGGTGTGACGGGTCACGTCAGCGGCGTGGACGCCTTTCTGCACGCCCGAGCCGTGGAGCATTTATGGCAAAGCTGCGCTCGAGGCTGGTTCCCGTCCGGGGGGCCCACGCGAGTTCGACCCTGTGCCCCTGGGTCGGGCGAGGCGGACCCTTGTGGCAAGGGGTCGGGCGAGGCGGACCCTCATGGCGAGGGGTCAGGCGAGGCGGACCCTCGTGGCGAGGGGTCGGGCGAAGCGGAGCCCGCCTGCAGGGGGATCGGGAGCGCTCCCCTCCTGTGTTGGGCTGACGATGGTCGCTATTGCTGCGGGTCGGTCCGGGCCTCCATGATCGCTGCCATGATAGTCATTAGACCATGGTTTATTTTTCCCCCTGACAGTAGCCCCCGAGCCTGTGGTGGAGCGGGGACGCTCCTCCAGAGGCTGTTATCGTTGTTCCTCGGGAACTCTTGCTCATCGCGCGGGCTGTATGGTGATTTTCTCGACATGAGGGGAACCTTGCCGTTCCGGGGAACTCCCTCCATCTGGAGGCCGCATGTTGTGACCATCCGTGTGGTCATTGGTTGCGAATCTAGCCCCCGAGCCCCCGCGCGTTGCAGGAGATCGATCGGGAGGCTAGGTCGACTTTTGTACGTTACCCCTCAAGCGTCCGTTCGCTGGGACGGAGGGGGTGAGCCGTGCCACGTTATCCTCGTTGGACGAACCGTGGTGCTCGTTGAGCTGCAATCGGGTCAATTTGAGTGGGGTCCCGGTCCCCGTTCGGGGGGGGGGGGGGGTCCGGCCTGGGCCAAGCTGATGGCGTTCCCCAGATTCTGGTCGGCCAGTTCATATAGTTCCCGAGCCCGTTCGATTGGACCCGGTGGCTCGTTGCCTTTGTCGGGGAAAAACCATGAACTTTGATGCCGGCCGGACTCAAATGTGAGGTCGGGACGCCCTGGGCAGTCGGGTGCCCGGGTGATGGCCGCTAGCGGACCCGTCCCTTCTCACCCCTCGCTCAGGGTCATCCTGGGGCGGCTGTCGAACCCACGGTGGGCCAGCCTTCGAACCCCTGGACCGTAACGGGCCGTAGGGCCGTTTCCAGTCCTGTATCCCTTCTTACCTTTCCGTCGCGTCTTGGGCCGAGTGCGGAGGACATCGTGCGCGCGTACTTCTCGGAAGACGGAGTGGCGGTAGGTGCCGACCCGCGGAACGAGGGGGAGTGGTCGTTTCCTGCGGAGTCGTGCGCACGTCTTCCGAAAAAGGAGGGGAGCGGGCGTGATGAAATGTACCTGACGCCGCATTAACTGCGACGGGCGCGTTTGTTCCGCTTCCCACGCGTCGCTCTATAAGACGAGGGGCCGCCTCGCCGGTTCCGCCCTCACCTTGTCTTGAGTCTTTCGCCTTCCTCTTTGCCTTTTGGTTTGCTGCGCTGCCGTTCGCCTTCTTCTTCCCCAGCGCTCCAGCCTTCTTCTCCTCCCACCGTCAAGTTTTCCCTCATCGCGCAATGGCGACCTGGGAGCGTTCCAGCTTTGGGACCACGCGTGCTGAAGGCCTCGTGAAGGAGGGCCTTCTCTGCGAAAGGACCGAGCGGGCTGAGTGGAGATTTCCTGAATCGGAAGAGGTGCTGGCTCCACCCAACGGGTATGTCGTCTTGTTCGCCCACTTCCATGAGCGGGGGTTCGCGACACCGCCGAGCCTCTTCTTCCGTGGGCTGCTGCATCACTACGGGCTCGAGTTGCAGCACCTCAACCCCAACGGGATCCAGCACATCGCAGCATTCGTCGCGCTGTGCGAAGGATTCCTGGGCATCGAGCCCAATTTCTCGCTGTGGAAGTATTTCTTCACAGTGAGTTTGTACCAGAAGGTCAAGAAGCGGGGCGGCCAGCAGCGGACGACCCCGGTGGCGATTGGGTGCGCCGGGATCCACCTTCGCCAGTCCCGCGCCAGGGAATACATGGCGATGAAGACCGCGGCGTCCCACAAGGGGTGGCATCAGCAGTGGTTCTACGTGAAGAACTACTCTGAATCGCCCTTGCCAGAGTTCACCGGCCGCGTCTTCGAGGCGGCGCCGGAGGTGTGGGCGTACGGCCCAGTGGAGAAGGAGAAGAAGCGAATCTCCAGCCTCCTCCGTGCCATCGAGTACCTGAAGGCGAAGGGGCTCACCGGGGCCGGAGTTATCGGGGCGTACCACTCTCGGAGGGTGGCGCCGCTGATGCTTCGGACCCGCTCGCTCGCCGAGATGGTTCCTAACGCTCCAACCGAAGGCACCGTCTTTGCGACGGGCGCTCTCCCCGCCTCCGAGATTCACCAGCGCATCCGGGAGGCACTAGAAGACAAGGACATCGTCTTCCCGGTGCCCGGCCACCCTCCGATGCGGCCGGACAGGGGCTTCGTCGATCTGGTAAGTATTTCGTGCGCCCGTCACCTCTCCTTGCACCTCTCGACTCATCATTCTGACGCAGAGTCTTGGTGCCTACAGGGCCAGCTGATGAATGTCATCAGCGCGCGTCCGCCCATTCCCGAGGACACCGAGCAGCGGCTGCGGAACCGCCTCTTCGCTGAAAGACAGAAGAAACGCAAGGACGAGAAGGAGGCGAAGAAGCAGAAAATGCTCGTCAAGGAGTTCCGGCGGCGGCAGAAAGGTCCGGTCCTATCGGACGACGATGACGATGATGACGACGATGATGACGGTGACGATGATGATGACGAGGAGGAAGAGGAGGAGGAGGAGGAAGAGGAGGAGCGCGTCCCGGCCCCTCAGCCGGGCGCGTTAGTTATCCGGGAGCAGTGCTCCCAAACGGCCGCGGGGGACGGATCAAGCGGCCCGTCCACCCGGGACCCGACCCCTCAGGGCCCCGAGGCCGCGCCTCAAGGGTCGGCGCGGGGTGCGCCCCAGGAGTCGGGGGGGCCGACCCCTGCTCCGTCCGTCCGGGGCCCGACCCCACAGGGCTCCGGGGCCGCGCCCCGAGGGTCGGCGCGGGGCACGCCCCAGGAGTCGAGGGGGCCGACCCCCGCCCCTCTGCCCCTGACCCGGGAGCAGAGGGGCAGCGGCAAGTGGCCGTTGCCAGATGCTCCGGGGTCGGCCTCGGGCTCAGAGGCGAAGCGCGCCCGCCTTCCTAGCGCCCGCAGAGTGTAAGTGGAAAAGTCCCTGCCCTCCTGTTTCCTTTCCCTGCATCAAGTTGCTTTTGTTGACGTCATTTGTCGTCTTGCAGCGTCCCTTCCCAAACCCGTGCTCCGCCGGTGGCGCCGAAGAAAGCGCTGCGGGCGCCGTCCACCTCCGCGGGGCGGACCGCGGCCCCACCGGCGGCGAGAGGCGACGCCAGCGGGGAGACTGCGGAGGTTGCCGTCGAGGTGGTTCCCACGACGGCGGACGCCGCGGAGCGGGGGATTGTCCCCACGGGCCCTCGGATCGAGGAGGTAATAAACCTCGATGACGAGGGGGAGGAGGAGCGCGCCGCTCCGGCTGTGGCGACAGGGATGGAGGAGTCCGCCCTTGCGGCTGCGACAGGCACGGCGGCGGAGGAGGCGAGGACGCACGCCCCGACGGTCGCAGCGGAGGCATCGACGATGGCGCCGCAAGTATCCGCCCGGGACGCCGCGGCGGGGGCGACTGTGGCGGCAAAGATGGAGGTGCCTACCCCGGCGGCCATAGCGGGGGACGGGGCGCTCGCCCTGGTGGTTGCGGCGGAGACCGCGGCGACCTCGGCAGGGATGGTGGCGCACACGACGGAGCCGCCGTCGAGGCCAGCGGTAGCCGTGGTGGCCGTGCCTGCCCTTGCAGCGGCGTCGGGACCGCGGAGCCGGGGCCCCTGCCCACGCTGGGCGACGCCAAGGAGTGGGAGAAGTGGCGAGCCATGCAGGGTGCGTTCGACAGCGCCCATGCTGCCTTGGAAAGCGTCGTTGCTCCTGTTTGTCAGGTATGCCATTCCTCACGGTGATCATTCTCTTCTCCGCCATTCTATCGCTGACTGTGGGTTGTTTTGCAGGCCCTCCAGGAGTGTAGCCGGGGGAAATCTAATCTCCTTCGGCTCGGGCAGGAGCGTCTCTCCGCGGAGGAGTAGCGGTCCAAGGAGCTGGCCGCGCAGGTTGCCGCCGCCCAGCAGGTCATCGATGACCTGCGGAGGCGCGAGCAGGCGGCGAAGGGTGGTTTCCAGGCTGCCGTCGAGGAGGCTCGCTCTGCCCACGCGGACCTCCAGGCCGTTGTCGACAAGGCCCAGCTTGATGCCGCGGAGCTCCTTCGGGTGAAGGAGGAGCATGAGGCGGTGAAGAGGGAGCGTGAGGCAGTGAAGAAGGAGCGTGAGGCCCTTCGGAAGACCGTCGAGCACATCCGCCAGGAGTGACAGCAGGCCTGGCAGGACCGGGATCTTAAGGCGACTCGAAGGGTCGAGGCCGAGAAGATGGTGGCCGACCTCGGGACTGAGGTTAGTCAGCTTTAGACCGCTCCGACCGCGTTGAAGGCGCAGTCCGAGGGTAAGGTTCCTCCCATCCTTCTTCCTTTGTGGTGTTGGGGGGGGGGGGTCTCTGATCCGGCGTGTTTTTTTCGCACAGGTCTTGCGGGTGAAGTTGACCAGCTGAAGGAGGCCCTTGATGCGGAGCGCACCGAGCACGACAGCCTGCAGGACGCGGTCCGCGTCATATGTGACGGCCTTAGCGTGGTCCAGGGGGAAGGGACGAGCTCGCTGGCGGCTCATGCCCACGGGGTGTACCAGCGGACCCGCGAGATCGCTCGTGAGGCGCTTCGCGTTGGCGTGAGACGGGCTTTCGGGGTCTTCGGGTCCCATTACGTTAGCCTTGATTTTGCCTTGATGAGCGAAGGGTACGCCCCCGGGTACACCGAGGCTGAGCTGGACGAGATTGATGCGTCGGTGCTCGGCCCGGCGGATGCCTTCGCGACGCAGCTGGAGGAGGAGGCCGTCCCGCCGGAGGAACCCTGAACGGTCCAGCTGGGTCGTGTTCAGATACCCCGCCATGTAAATATGTTAGTTGATTTTGGACTTGCTTTTGTAATGGCCGCGGGGGCCGTTTTTTGCAATTTATCAACGTTTACTTCCGATCCCCTTCCTTGTCCTTTTGGGTCTGGAAAGTCTAGAGTACGGGTCGAACGCGTCAGTAAGCGCTGATGGGCGATGGTACCGTAACCACTGGGGCGTAGGCTTTCTCGCAGTCCGATCAGCCTTGCCTGGGTGTCGTTTGCGCAGTCTCCCCTTCTCATGCCCAAACGTTTAGGAAGGGGGGCGGCTCGGAGAAAAGTTGTTTCGAGAGGACCTCGGGTGACTTGGGTCAGAGCCCCTGATAGCCCCCGAGGGATATGCGACCCTGAGGCAGGGTCAGGGTCGGATATCCCTGAGCCTGTGACGAGACTCAAAAAAGGTCGACTCAAAACTGCTTTTCTCCGTGGATTAGAAAATTACAAAGATGCGTGTGTTTAAACTTGGAAACAGAATTTAAGGGTAGAAGCATCTTAGCTGTTCTATGTTCCAAGCGTTGTTGAAGATCCGTCCATCGGGGGTCGCCAGCTTGTACGTGCCTGGACGCGGTACTTGGGCGATGACAAAAGGACCTTCCCACGGAGGGGTCAGCTTGTGCCGACCCCTGTTGTCCTGGACAAGGCGGAGCACCAGGTCCCCGACGTTGAAGGCTCGGCCTTGCACCTTGCGACTATGGTGTCGTCGTAGGGCCTGCTGGTATTTGGCTGAGTGTAACAGGGCCACATCGCGTGCTTCATCGAGTTGGTCTTGTGCGTCCTCGAGCGACGCCTAGTTTCCTTGCTCGTCATACGCCTTAACCCTCGGCAATCTGTACTCTAGGTCGGTGGGGAGGATTGCCTCAGACCCGTAGACCATGAAGGACGGGGTGAAGCCAGTTGCCCTGCTGGGGGTCGTCCTTAAGCTCCATAGAACCACGGGGAGCTCCGCGACCCACCGGCCGCCGAACTTCTTGAGGCGGTCGAAGATCCGTGGTTTGAGACCCTGGAGTATCATGCCGTTGGCTCGTTCAACCTGCCCATTCGTGCGGGGGTGCGCCACGGCCGACCAGTCCACTCGGATGTGGTAGTCGTCGCAGAACCGGAGGAACTTCTTATCGGTAAACTGCGTGCCGTTGTCCGTGATGATGGAGTTGGGGACCCCAAAGCGATGAATGATGTCGGTGAAGAATCGCGCCGCCTGTTCAGATGTGATCTGCGCGATGGGTCGTGCCTCGATCCACTTAGAGAACTTGTCGATGGCGACAAGCAAGTGGGTGAAGCCCCCGGGCGCTTTCTTGAAGGGCCCGACGAGGTCCAGTCCCCAGACCGCAAAGGGCCATGTGATGGGGATAGTCTGGAGCGCTTGTGCGGGCATGTGAGTTTGGCACGCGAAAAATTGGCACCCTTCGCAGGTGCGGACCACATGGTGGCATCGGCGACCGCCGTTGGCCAGTAGAAACCCTACCTATTGACGCCAGATTTTGACACGTGTTGAATCGGCGTCAGGAGGAGAAGATTGGCCGATGCGGCAGATCTGAAGGCTACAGTAAGGAATCGGCCGATTGAGGTAACAGTTGAAAATCGGCCAATTGGTGATACAGTTTGCGCCACTAGGATGGAATTATTTCGGAGGGTCCTGGTCAAAAGTTGGTCAACAGGGCAACGCTAAGTCGGTTAAGAAGCAATTGATTGGATTAGGGGACGGCGGCGGAAGATTCTGCGGGAGTCCGTTTCCTTTAAAAGTTATTATAGATATGGTAATTTTTCTGTTTTTTAATAAGACTTCGCCAATATTTTTCTTCTTTCACGACTTCGTACGGATTGGCAGGGTTGCATCAACCTGATCTCCAGCCAATTGGTAGGTTCCGCTTATCGAGTAATATCCGAGCTTTAACTACGGGCGCATCGCTGTGGTTTTGTTTGGATTTATTCACCAGTTATCGATATTTACTAGAATTGCAAGTTTTACCTGTTATTCTAGTATTATCACCAGTTATCCAGCTTGAGAGCAGAGTAATCGGCTTCATCATCGTTCTTCTTCGATTCATCACTTTGCAGCCGATTAGATCTATTTCAAGTGCTGCCTCTGTAGTAATTGTTTAGATCGCTCCAGCAGTTTTCTTTACAATAACTACACGATTATCGGCTGGTCCATAGCCGATCATCTCTACAGCAAATCGGCCGATTCGCCGCCGACGCGCTCCTCAGGACAGATCGGAACTCCAGCCGATCGAGGCGCCTGGAATTTAATACTTTATTTCCTTGTCAATCAACAGGTCAGATTGATTGGCACACCGCGCGAACCGTACCAGGGCGATAACCCGAATAGGAGCTAAGCAGATTCTCCCGGGTCGTGTGTCCGACGCTGAAGACCATCGGCCGATTCCTATCCGGCCGATTTTAGCGCCAACACACTTTTGGCACGCCCGGTGGGACAAATCCAAGATCTAATATGTCAAAGAACGCAGAAATCTCCGACACCAACATCATTGAGGTCACAGAAGCGAATCTCAAGGACGACCAGAGAGAAGAATTGGCCAAACATCTAGAAGATTACAAGAAAATGTACCTCCAGTCGTTCAGTCGTACCAGAAGCGGGGAGGCTGTCAAGAAGGCTCCTATTCTAGTTCCCCGCCACATTACCATTGCTGAGGACTCGGGCAAGATGTCAGAAATGATCCAACAATCCGTTTATATGGCATTCATCGACCAATCCTCAGTGATGACCAACACGGTGTATAACGCCGTCATCAGCTCTCTGGCCAGCGGAGCAGTCCAAGGCTATCAGGGACCAGCATATGCCCCGCCAACCACTCTGCCAGCCAGAAGCCTACCATACACGTCCCAATCGGCTCCTCAGCCGATATTGACGCAACGCGAGGGGTACAACTCTCCATTGCCCCCAGCGTCTCCAAGATACAGCGGTGCACCATCACAAACACGGCTTCAACCCGTCCAGATTGCTTCTGTGCAATCGCTGCCCACAAGCTCGGTACCTTGGGGAACATCGGCGATGATGTATTTTCCCGAGCCAACGAACGGATACGGGAGTTATTCAATCCAGGTGCCACACCAATCGGCCGTCCGGCCGACGGTTCCCCAGTATCAGCCGATCTCATCAGAAATCGGCAGGGGGGCAAGCACTGTAGAGGCATTCAGAGGCACGGCGCCAACGATGACATACGATGGGGGGGCGGACTCACTTCGCCATCAACTATCGGCCGCTCAGCAAAGTTCGCCGATTCATCACCCAGCCGTGCCAGCTCTTCAGCACATGCCCGCACCGCGAACAGCTGTTCATCAGCAGCAGGTGGACTGGACAACAAGAATAGCAGACGTAATCCAGGATCAGTTTGGATTGAAGCCAAAAGTTCAAACTTACACCTACAAGACGCCATATCCATCGGCCTATGACTTGCTGCTGTTCCCACACCGCTACAAAGTTCCTGATTTCACCAAGTTCTCAGGGACGGACGATACATCCACTGTGGAGCATATCAACCGATTCATCATCCAGTGCGGGGAGGCTGCCACACAAGATGCTCTAAGGGTGCGTTTGTTTTCATCGTCTCTGTCCGGATCGGCCTTCCAGTGGTTCACCACCTTGCCGCCAAATTCTATTGTTACGTGGGCCGATCTGGAGAAACAGTTCCACAAGTACTTCTATGCGGGAGTACACGAGATGAAGCTCTCGGATTTGACCAGCCTCAGGTAGAGGAGCGATGAACCAGTGATGGGATATATACAGAGGTTCAGAGAAGTCAGGAACAAATGCTACAGTCTGGCCCTGACCGATGCACAGTTGGCCGATATCGCTTTCCAAGGCCTCTTGCCACAAATCAAAGAAAGATATGCTGCCCAAGAATTTGAAAGCCTGAGCCAAATCATCCACCGATTGTCAGGACAAGAGGTCCTACCGTTTGAACAGCGGAGGAATTTCCAAAAGAAGGTGGCATACTTGGAAGGATCTGAATCCGATGGGGAAGAGGAAATCGGCCTGGTAGAATGGGTCAAAGGGAAAAACCAATATCATGCCCTTTTGGGAAGAAGGAGCCAGAGACATTCGGCTTTGACACATCAAAGGCCGATAAAATTTTCGATTTATTGCTTCAAGAAGGACAGATTGAGCTATCTCAGCATCACACCATCCCTTCAGTCGATCAACTTAAGAAGATGAAATACTGCAAGTGGCACAACACCACTTCTCATGATACAAATGAATGCAAAGTCTTCCGTCAGCAGATACAATCGGCCATCGAGCAGGGGAGGCTAAAATTTGAAACCCCAGCTAAATCGGCAAAACCGATGAAGATAGATCAGCATCCCTTCCCGGCCAACATGGTTGACACTGGAGGAAATTCACGTCAAACCAAGGTGCTGACGTCAGAATCGGCGAAGAGGGCCGGCGCCGTCGATCCCAGGAGGCAGATCATGACGGAAGAAATCAAAAGCAACAGGCGGGGGCCAGAACGACCACGCAAGCCCGTCACCTCTCAGTTCTTACTCAGTAAGTATCGGCAGCAGCAAGAACAATCAAGATACCAGGAAGAGATGATACGCCGGCATGAAGACCACTGGCAATGTCCGTTCTTCATCCATTGCTGGGAGAACGACATCAGATTGCCGTCTGCCGATAACTGTCCGGAGTGTAACGGATTAAGCTGCAACGATCGCCCGAAGCCACACTCTAGGGATAGAGGATCAGAGCCGATCAGCAGAAATCGGCGCGGACGAGAGGAACAGCGCGTTTCGATGCATGATCGGCTGGGGGGCAGAGTTGACCAGTACCACCGGTCAAAAAGCAAGATCGACCAACAGGATGGACTGGGGGGCAGGGTCAGCATGCACGATCGGCTGGAAGAGATGGCCGATACAGGGTATCAGACGAGGATCCCCTTGGAAGGGAACCAGATGGGGAACACGCCAGATCATCGGCCAAACCAGCAAATCCCAGGTGGTGTCCCGATGGCCTATCCAGATCCCAGAAGCGAAGGATCCAACGCCTATGCCAGTGGGAGCATCAAGAAGAAGAACAGAGGCAGGTGCCAGAGAAAAGAAATGTCAAGTCTCGGGTGTGGTGCCCAAAGAAAAACGATCAAGAAGCAAACAACCAAGAATCGGCAGCCGAAATCGATATGGTGTTCATACTGCCGATGGAATTCATGGCGCCCAACGATCGAGATAAAGCAACAAGAATGGAGGAGGAACAAATGGCACAACTGGTGTTAGAGCCGATGACGGCTACGTTTGAGAAACCAGAAGAAAAACGGCATCATCTCAAAGCGCTATTTCTCAAAGGCTATGTTGACGGAAGACCCATCGCCAGATTACTAGTAGATGGAGGCGCTGCAGTTAACATCATGCTGTATGCCATGTTCCACAAGCTAGGCAAGGGCGATGAAGACCTCACCAAGACGGACATGATGCTGAAGGATTTCGAAGGCAACGTGTCTCCCGCCCGTGGAGCGCTCTGCGTCGACCTCACCATCGGCAGTAAGACCCTCCCTACCACCTTTTTCGTTATTAATGGCAAGGGGTCCTACAACATGCTGCTTGGTCGCGACTGGATACACGCAAACTGCTGTGTCCCATCTACAATGCATCAATGCCTTGTGCAATGGGTCGGCGACAGCACAGAGATAGTCACTGCCGATTCCGTCTACAGCGTTGCAGCGGCCGACACGCAACAGTGGAGCTGCGAGCACGTCAAATGTATATCTGGCAGGATTTGGGACACTGACTTCCTGAAAGTGTCTGATTTCGGTCTACAGCCGATCCAAGCAGTCGGCTCTGAAGATTCAGAATAAATGGATCAGCTCGTCCGAGAAGATGGGAAGCTTGAGCATGAGTTTACGTCGGCCGATTTATTGGAGATGGTAGATTTGGGAGATAGCAGCAAATCAAGGCCGACGTACATTAGTGCTAATTTGGATCCTGAATACAAATGTAAATTGATAAGTCTATTAAAAGAATTCAAGGATTGCTTTGCTTGGGAATATCATGAGATGCCAGGACTAGACCGGTCTATTGTTGAACACCGGTTACCTATAAAATCAGGATATCGGCCATATCAGCAACCTGCACGACGGTGTAACCCCAAGATTCTACCTGATATAAACGCCGAAATTACAAAGTTGATTGAAGCAGGATTTATTCGGCAGTGCCGCTACACCGAATGGATTTCTAATATTGTGCCCGTATACAAAAAGAATGGAAAGTTACGTGTGTGCATCGATTTCAGGAACTTAAATCAGGCTACGCTAATGGATGGGTACCCGATGCCAACAGCCGATATCTTGGTAGATGCTGCCACAGGACACAGAGTCATAAGTTTTATGGATGGGAATGCAGGGTACAATCAGATATTAATGGCCGAAGAAGATATCTCGAAAACGGCTTTCAGGTGCCCAGGTCATCTTGGTTTATTTGAATGGGTTGTTATGACTTTTGGGTTGAAGAACGTCGGCGCTACGTATCAACGGGCCATGAATTACATCTTCCACAAGCTCATTGGTTCATCGGTGGAAATTTATATAGATGACGTCGTGGTCAAGTCAAAAGGTCACCAAGATCATCTGGCCGATTTACAAGAAGTACTGGAATGCACAAGGAAACATGGGTTGAAGATGAACCCAAACAAGTGTGCATTTGGTGTATCGGCTGGGCAATTCTTAGGATTCATGGTCCATGAGCGCGGCATAGAAGTCAACCGCAAGACCATAGACGCCATCAACAAAGTGGTGGCCCCACAAAATAAAACTGAGCTACAGTCCCTCATCGGCAAGGTCAATTTTATCAGAAGATTCATATCCAACCTGTCAGGACGTATTCAGGCTTTTACCCCTCTGTTGAAATTAAAGCCCAACCAGGAATTCATATGGGGAGAAGGACAGCGCAAGGCATTGGAGAATATCAAGCAGTATCTGGTTTCACCTCCGGTATTGGTTCCACCACAGCCTGGTAAGCTGTTCAAGTTATATTTATCGGCTGATGAACAAGCTATTGGATCGGCGTTGGTACAGGAGTTTGAGGGGAAAGAACGAGTGGTATACTACGTCAGCAGAAGACTCTTAGACGCCGAAACAAGATATTCCTCGGTGGAGCGACTATGCTTGTGTTTATACTTCTCATGTACCAAGCTCAGGCACTATTTGTTATCAGCAGAATGCATAGTCGTGTGCAAGGATGATGTGGTGAAGTATATGCTATCGTTGCCGATTTTGAAAGGATGGATAGGAAAATGGATCCTGGCTTTGTCAGAATTCGATTTAAGGTACGAATCGGCCAAAGCCGTCAAAGGTCAAGTGATGGCCGATTTCGTAGTTTAGCATTGTGGACCAGAAATCGCCACTGTTGAACCAGTTCCATGGACTCTATATTTTGATGGTTCTTCGTGTGGGGTCGGATCAAGAATCGGCATTGTTCTTGTGTCGCCTCGGGGGGGCAAGTTATAATTTCTCTCTGCCAATAGAAGCCTCCGCAACTAATAACCAGGCGAAATATCGAGCTGTTCTGAAAGGCATCCAATTATTAAGGGAAGTCAGAGCTGATGCAGTCGAAATTTTTGGAGGTTCCATGCTCATTGTGGATCAGTTGACGGGGCGATCTGAGCGCAAGGATGATATCTTGAGGATTTATTATGAGGATTGCCTTCAGCCTTTAAAGGAGTTCAAGTCTGCAATAATTGAGCATATCCCCAGGAATTATAATGAAGAGGCCAACAGACTGGCCCAACATGCTTCCGGGTATCGGCCGATTCAGGGAGCGATGACGCTAGAGCTCGCGGCCGATGACTGGCGAAAGGAAATCGCTGATTACTTGAGAAATCCATCCCAAAAAGTGGATCGGCGAACACGTTTTCAGGCTACAAAATATGTGTTGCTTGAGGATGAATTGTTTTATCGGACGATTGATGGAGTTCTTCTCAAATGCTTGGGAATGGAAGAGGCAAAGGTTCTGATGGGAGAAATCCATGAGGGCGTGTGCGGAGCCCATCAATCGGCTCACAAAATGAAATGGATGATCCGGAACAATGGGTATTATTGGCCGACCATCCTTGAGGATTGTTTCAAGTACTACAAAGGATGCCAAGACTGTCAGAAGTTTGGCAATGTACAGCGCGCGCCAGCATCGGCTATGAATCCAATAATTAAGCCGTGGCCGTTCAGGGGTTGGGGAATAGATCTCATCGGACAAATTCATCCTCCATCAAGCAAAGGGCATAAGTTCATATTGGTGGCCATAGATTATTTTACTAAGTGGGTGGAGGCAGTTCCTTTAAAGAATGTGACATCGGCCGATATGATTGAATTTGTTAAAAGCCATATTATTTATCGATTTGGTATTCCTCAAACCATCACAACTGATCAAGGGACAATGTTTACTTCTGGAGAATTCGGAGAGTTCGCCGCCGATATGGGGATTAAATTGTTAAACTCTTCTCCATGCTATGCTCAAGCTAATGGCCAAGCAGAATCGTCTAATAAAGGGATAATCAAGCTAATCAAGAGGAAGATAGAAGAGCAACCCAAGAAGTGGCATATGTCTTTGGCTGAATCTTTATGGGCATATAGGATGGCTTGTTATGGAGCCACTAAAATATCCCCTTATCAGTTGGTTTATGGTCATGAGGCGGTCTTGCCATGGGAGATAAGGACAGGGTCAAGACGTATATCGTTACAAGATCAGTTAACGGCCGATGACTATTCCTTTCTCATGAAAGATGAGCTTGACGATTCGGCAGGTTTACGGTCGAGAGCCCTGATTAGTATAGAAGAAAACAAGAAAAGGGTGGCCAGATGGTATGACAAAAAGGTCAAAGTTAAACAGTTCTCTCAGGGAGATTTGGTATGGAAGTTGGTGCTGCCGATAGGATCCAAAGATCCCAAATTCGGTAAATGGTCACCCACTTGGGAAGGGCCGTATAGAATCAGCCGATGTGCCCCTGGGAATGCATATATTCTGGAGACAGTCGAAGGGGAGGAATTCCCAAGAGCTTTAAACGGACGATATCTGAAGAGGTACTATCCAAGCATTTGGGTAGATGCATAACTTGCAGCAAAATATATCAAGATAACATGGCCGATTTCTCATCGGTTTTTGTCTACACATCTGGTGAAGGAAACATTGGGATTCATTATTGGATGAAAATGACAGAGTACATGGCCGACATGGTACAAGTCGCCCTTAGAATAAAAATACCGATATGTCTACTGATTACGCCTACGCTGGATTTCTCTCTCGATGCGACCCAGTTCTATCATAAGGGTGAGCCTTTTCTCCTTCGGGTCCTCTGCAGTGGCTCCAGTTTCAGCTTGGTTGCAAAGTTCTATCAGCAGGCGGGTCTTCTTCTCCTCCAGATCTTCCATGGCAACTTCGGTTTTAGCTTTAGAAGGAAGTGGAGGACTTTTTTCAGAAGATGGTCGCTTGCGGACCAAAAAGTGAGCATTTATAAGGTCCGAGTATTCCTGGACAGCAGCGGGGACATGATCTCTGAGTTCCTCAGCATGAGCTCTTATCAGATCTCTGTCTGCCCATGATAGTGGCTCTTCTGAATGCATGATTTCTATCGCTCGTTCTAGACCAGGGCTGAAACGTTTCGGCTAAACAGAGATAAAAGGGGTTACCTAGCATCAGAGCGATTGAGATGCTTGGGAGAAAGGCAGAAGAGAAGTTCATACCTGGTTGACAGAGGAAGAAGATGAAGAGGACGAAGAAGACATCTTGCCGTTCAGTTTGGGACAATAAAAGAGGGAGAGAAGATAAGTGATGTGTGTGCCTCTGGAGATGGTGAATGGTCTACTTATAAATGAAGGGGAGGTAGATGGATGGTGAGACACGTCCTATCGGAGTAAATACATACATAAATGCAAAGCTGACTGAAGAAGCAGTTCAAAACCAAATCGGCGCAGTGACATTGAAGGAGCAATAAATGTTTAACATATTCTTTACAACCCAAGGAAAGCGTCTATGGCTACAATAGCTTGTCGTCTAATTTGATCGGCCTAGTCTAGTACTCTTTGATCATCATCGGCCGATCCTGGTACTTCTGACACACGGCGACGAAGCCTTATCGTTTCGCGGGCCAGATGCTGTCTTTCTTGCTTCAGCTCGCTATCTCTTTGGTTATCTATTCCATCTCCTTGGCCAACTCTGCTCTCCTCCGTTTCAGCCGATCTATTGCGCCGACGATGTCCGGACGGCAGTTTTGGAGGAAATTGATCCTGTGGTGTACTTCCTGAGTCCGGTGCTTGTATGAATCGACCTCCTCCTGAGTTTTTGCCATCTGAGCACGATCGGCCATATGGCGCAGCGCCCTGGAAACCGGAATCTGCATGTGCTCTATATAGGCAGCATACACTAAATTTTCTGATACTTCTTCCGGGATTCGACCTTTGATCTCGTTGAAAAGTCGTCGAATTGGCGACGCATCTTCTACCAATCGGCCGATGTCGTTTTGAAGGAGAGTGCGCATGCTTTCGAGCTTGGCGCGGACATCGTCGGAGGTGGAGCTCGATGGAATTGGGTGTGAAGCAATTTCTTCGTCATCGGGCAAGGAGACGGCAAAAGAGAAGATGCTGTTGTTGGGGGTATCTTGCTCCTGTGAGGAAATAAAGTAAAGGGTAGGCAAGCAGTAAAAGGAAATCGGCCGATTCTAATGGTATGTTTGTTACCTCCTTAAAGCGAATTTCTCTTGCCTGCGCCGGTGGAAGCGTCTCCCTTGTCTCAGGGACTGGTGCATTTGGCTCGTCGGAAGAGGAAGATTCAACGATTATTAGCGCTCCGCTTGGACCAGCTTCCTGAAAAAGACGTAAAAGAAGATCCTGTGAATATGCTTTGGGAAATTGAAATGAGATGGTGACAGAAATTTGCCATGCCTCTGTGGATCTCCCGGCCGATGCCTGTTGTGGGGTTGTGGTTAGCATACCCAAATCAGCCTGCATCAAGATCGGTTAAGTTTTCTGAGAATTAAGAATTTAAGGTAAGAGATCGTTTATGTGGCAGAACCACCTGAATTAATCCGGCTCAAGTGTATTAACCATCACCATTAAGGCAATCTCGGTTAACCTTACACTTCAAACGGAGTAATCCACTGGTCTGTCGGGTATAACCTCCCGATACAACCACGGTAGAGCGGATCGAATGCCATACATACAAATGCTCACGCGACGATGAGCCCAGAGAATACCACATTCCAGCAAATATTACAACATTATCATAAGTGAATATTACAGACCAAGTTTGAGTTTAGAAACCAAGTACTTCAATGATCATAACTAATAAGTTCTTTTAAGTTGCAGCGGAAAATAAAACAGCGAAAGCTACTTCAACGATAGGATGTCTCGATGAAGCCCGTACGAGACATCACTCGGCATTATCTCCGTTGGACGGGGGCGTATCCCATTCCACCGACCAACCAGGGGGAAGAGTGCAGGGCCAAGTCAAGCTAGCAATCATATCTTCGAAGGTCTCACCTGAAAACGAGCCACAAGCAAGGCTGAGTATACTAATACTCAGCAAGACTTACCCGTGTAGTGGAATCTACTCCACCGACTCTAGACATGCAAGGCTTTTTGGCTCAGGGGTTTGTTTTGCCGAAAAGCATCTACGAGTGGGTCCTTACTTTCAACCTTTATCTCAAGATTCTAGTTTCATTAACCATTCTAGATAAGCAGCTATCCAATAGCATTCATGGTGAAGCATTAATTTTTAATCCAACAAGTTTATTCATCATCATTGTTCCTCTTCTTACTCTGTGGGTAAAGGGGGTTAAGCAGTCTCAATAGCCGTGAGAAACGGACGATTCGAATCGAATTTCTTAACCTTGCAAGGGAAACCTAAACACATGTCACGTGGTTACTCCCAGAGTCACACGTGCAACTTTCCCCCTTTCTTTCCGGGTTGTGATCGAGGCTACCCTCCAAGAGTACAAGAGCCCCACGCCACGGTTTGGCGCCGGGTCGTGACCACTCTCTGCCCTCGCCATATGCACATGGGACCGAAGTTCAAAGGGTAGGTTGCTGTCCACTTGCCGGGCCAATCAGGTACTTAAGCTTACCGATTCCCATAATCTCGGCATGTGTTTAGTACGTTCAAAGACTTAACCATCACTACCACACACTGCGGCCTTAGCATTTTTCACTAGACAGACGGGCCTCAATCGTAAACATCGTACCATAGCCCGTCCGTTGTCCTTATGATTGCAGCGTGTAGTAAACATTCAACTCGTATTTTCTCGCGAGTGACAGGAAATCACTCGGCTTTTATCGGAGTCCTATTAGCACAGCATTCTATCGATCCTTACGTCTAGTTTTCAAGCAAGGATACCTAATATCATGCAACTAAGTTTTCATTCAACTCCTATAAACTTAATGCACAAGCAAGGAGTAATGAGTTGCATAATTTAGGAAAGAGATGGGTTATGCTCCGGGGCTTGCCTTCGCAGTTAGCTTGGGGCTCTTCCGAACTTGGGCTTGGGTCTTCAAGAGCTTCAGTTAGATTTACATGAGCTTCACGCTGCTCACTCTCGGACGCGGGCACCAGCTCGTAAGTTCCGTCGGCGAGAGTCGTCGATTCTACATGAATGCACAAGTTTAAGTAGTGGTGATGGTAAACGACATGATTTAAGTATATCTACTACAGTGGGTAGTTTCTAGTCATGAAACTTTGGATTTAGGCACATCAGGGAAAGATGTGCTTACTGTAAAATTTTCAGACAATTTCATGTAGCAGATTAATTATGGAAAATATATTACATACTTGCTGTTAGATCTTTGTTCTTTTTGTACAGAACAAATGGGGCAACCTCTACCACTGTGTCTCTCCTAGTAAAAATTTGAGAATTTTCCAAGCTAAGATACTATTTTCTTGATTTAAGGTATGTTATTAGAACATAAATCAAATAAATAGGTTCCTGTGAGATAAAAAGTCTCCCAATTTTTCTCTGGCATCTAGGTGCTATTACACCAGCATAGAAAAAGTTTCATTAGGTGATTCATAACCTAACTGCAGGGATAAAAATATTTAGCCACTTATGGTAAGAAACTAAGTTTAATAAACAGTGCAGCTAGAGATGGAATTTGTGCCTGATCTTTTTACACGGTCCTAAACATCAAGCAACTAGCTTACTGCCCAAAATTTAGGGTCAGTACTGATTTACAACAGTGGGTACAAAATAAGTCCATTAAAGCTTCCATTTAATGTAGAGCAAAATATGTTGAGAACCTGAGAAACCTTTCATAACAAAAGTTGTAGAGTTTCTTCTAAGGATTCCAGAACAGTTGAGTTTGCATTTTTCTGAATTTTCTACGATTTTATACGAATTTTACAAGTTCACTGAATTTGAATCTAGATTTGAAACTTTCTTTTACAACTGGGTCCTTGAATCTTACGCGCAGACCCTTCTAAAGATTTAAATTCTTGCAATTGGGTCCTGGGGCGGCTCGGGTACGGAGGCCGGCCGAAATTCCAGCGAGGGGCTCGCCGGCGGCGAGGGGTGAGGGTCGGGGAAGGTTCAGGGGTGCGAGGGCTACCTCGTGGGGGTCTTGTTCAGGTGGGGGACGGCCGGGAAGGACTCGCCGGCGTTGGAGCAGAGGCGGCGGCGGCGGCACGCGTCGACGGCGGTGCTCCGGCGGGCTTGGGGCGGTGTTGGGCGGGTCGGCGAGCTTCAGGGGGATGATGTAGTGGTGGCTGACGCTTTAATTTGGGCAGAGGGCGGCTGTGGGAGGCTGTCCACGAGCGGGCGGCAATGGCGGCGGCGAGGTGCTCTGGCTGCGGTGGCTCGCGCGGGCGGCCGGGGGCGCGGCTTTTATAGGGGCAGGAGGGGGGTGGAGGTGCCTTGGTGACGCGCGGGGCGGAGGCACGGCACGGTGTGGCACTGGCCACGGCGGGTGGCAGCAGGACGCTGGCGCGGCGTGCGGCGGGCGGGCGCGAGTGACTGGCGGCCGGGGATTTGGCGTGGGCGTGAGGAGATAGCGCGACGCGTGGATTGGAGAAGCAGCTGCTGCAGCGGCTCAGGCGGAGGGCAGGCGCAGCGACGGGCGGGGCGCGGGAGTCGGGGCGGCACGGCGCGTCGCGGCGGTTGGGCGCGGCGGGCGGCGAGCCGGGGCATGGCAACGGCGTGCGCACGTGCGGGCGCGTACTGGGCAGCGCGGCGGTGGGGAGGGGGCAAAGCCGGGCGTGGGGGAGAGGCGCAGCGGCCACTGGCCTGGCGCCTCGCGCCGGTCAGGCTTCGCCGGCTACCTGGCGGCGCTGTCGGGCGGGGAGGGGAGAGAGAGAGGGAGGGGCGAGGGGCCTGAATGCAAGAATTTGAAAAGTTTCAGGGGGCTGGGTGCAAACAGGGCGTTTCCTCCTCTTTCTAATTTGAATTTCAAAAACTTTTGAACATGAAAGTTGTTCAGAATAAAATGTTCTACAAGTTTGGTTTCAGGCAACATCTCATTTGGCTTATGGTTTGAAAGTTAATTTAAAAATTCAAAAGTATCCAAATGTGCCCAAATTCAATTTGAATTTCAACTTAACTCGTTCTAATTCTTTTCACCCTTTTATTAGTTGGTTAAGCATAGGGTTAGGCTAATGACATTGATTTAGAAATGTAAATTACTAGGGTTGTCACAGCCTTCCCCCCTTAACAAGAATCTCGCCCCGAGATTCGGTAAACCTTAGTGTGGACATGGGTGCACATACCAGTGGTTGAGATAAGAAACCCAGGGAAATTTTGGTTTAAGTAGCTCTCGGTTTCCCAGGTGGCTTCTTCTTCCGTGTGATGATTCCATTGAACTTTATACATTTTAATCACTTTCCTCCTGGTCCCTCTTTCTTTTTGATCCAAAATTTTAACCGGGTGTTCGACATACGAGAGATCGGGTTCTACCAAAATTTCTTGTTGTTCCACAATCTCGGTAGGGACTCGAATACACTTCTTGAGTTGAGATACGTGGAAGACATCATGGGTGGCCGTGAGCTGAGGGGGCAGTCGTAGCTTGTAGGCTACGGGTCTGCGGCTCTCAATGATTTCGTAAGGACCAACATAACGGGGAGCTAGTTTGCCTTTGATTCCGAATCTGTGCACTCCCTTGGTTGGCGAAACTCGAAGATAGACATGATCGCCAACTTCGAACTTTAGGGGCTTTCTCCTTTTGTCAGAATAGCTCTTTTGTCGGGCTTGTGCGGCTTTAAGATTTGCTTGTATTACTTTTACTTTCTCCTCTGCCTCGATTACCAGGTCGGGTCCAATTATTTTACGTTCTCCGGTTTGTGACCAGCTCAAAGGAGTTCGACACCTTCGTCCGTACAGGGCCTCAAATGGTGCCATTTTTAAACTCGTTTGATAGCTGTTGTTGTACGAGAACTCTGCTAGGGGTAGGCATTTGTCCCAATTCTTGTCATAATGAATGACGCAGGTTCTCAGCATGTCTTCAAGAATTTGGTTTACTCTTTCCGTTTGTCCGTCAGTCTGAGGATGGTATGCTGAGCTGCGAATCAGTTTGGTACCAAGAGACGTCTGCAGTTGTTCCCAAAAGCGTGCTACAAACTGAGGACCACGATCGGAAATAATTATCTTAGGTATTCCATGTAGGCAAACAATACGATCGAGGTAAATCTCGGCATATTTCTTGGTAGAATAGGTGGTGTGTACCGGAAGAAAATGTGCCGTTTTTGTGAGTCTATCCACGATAACCCATATGGAATCATGTTTCTGGGAGGTGTTTGGTAGTCCAACGATGAAGTCCATACTTATGTCTTCCCATTTCCAGGATGGTATAGGTAACGGTTGAAGTGTACCGGCTACATTCAAGTGGCTAGCTTTTACTCTCTGGCACGTGTCACATTCTGAGACATACGTAGCAATTTCTCTTTTCATTCTAGTCCACCAGAAGTTTTGCCTTAGGTCCTGATACATTTTGCTACTGCCGGGGTGGATAGAGAATTTGGAAAGGTGTGCCTCATCGAGAATTTGCTTGTAGAGTTCACGATTCTTCGGAACGACTATACGACTTTCGAACCATAGAACTCCCTTATGGTCCTGGCGGAAACATTTATACTTCTCCTCACCTAGAGAGAGTTTTTGTTTGATGATCTTAATTCCTTCATCATGTAGTTGTGCCATGACGATTTGGTCGTGAAGAGTGGGCTCAACTGAGATGTGATTTAGAGTTCCTTGGGAAACTATTTCCATGTTAAGCTTCCTCATTTCGGCGCACAATGTCTCAGTGTAGGATTCCATGGATAAGCAATGGCAATGGGACTTGCAGCTTAGTGCGTCCGCGACTACATTAGCCTTGCCGGGGTGATAGTGCACTTCAAGGTCATAATCCTTGATTAATTCTAACCATTTCCGTTGTCTCATATTCAGATCGGCTTGTGTGAAGATATACTTGAGACTCTTATGATCAGTGTAGATATTGCACTGTGTACCCATGAGATAGTGCCTCCATATTTTCAGAGCGTGAATGACAGCTGCAAGCTCAAGATCATGAGTGGGATAATTCTGCTCGTGGGGCCGAAGGGCTCGTGAGGCATATGCAATCACTCGATTCTCTTGCATAAGCACACATCCTAGATCAGTACCCAATGCGTCACAATACGCATCGAACGACTTGGTATTATCGGGTTGAGCTAACACAGGTGCAGTAGTCAGATGCTCTCTGAGAGTGTGGAAAGCTTCCTCACATTTCTCATTCCATACAAACTTTACTTCCTTCTTTAACAGTTCCGTCATGGGCTTAGCAATTCGAGAGAAATCCGGGATGAAGCGATGGTAGTAACCGGCTAAGCCGAGAAAACTGCGAATCTGATGAACGGAGGTAGGGGGTTTCCAATCCATCACCTCTTGTACCTTGCTGGGGTCGACAGCTATGCCTTCGCTGGAGATCGTGTGACCCAAGAACTTTATAGTATCCAACCAGAATTCACACTTAGAAAACTTAGCATAGAGCTGATGGTCTCTTAGACGCTGAAGAACAATGTGCAGGTGCTTAGCATGCTCATCCTCATCCTTGGAATAGATAAGGATGTCGTCGATGAACACTACGGCGAATTTGTCAAGCTCAGGCATGAATACCGAATTCATGAGATACATGAAGTAGGCGGGGCATTGGTGAGTCCAAAGGACATGACTAAGAATTCATATAGTCCATATCGTGTGGAGAAGGCAGTCTTAGGAATATCGCACGGGCGAATCTTGATCTGATGATATCCCGAACGAAGATCAATCTTTGAGAAGACTCTGGCTCCAGCTAATTGATCGAAGAGTACATCGATACGAGGAAGTGGGTATTTATTTTTAACAGTTACCGCATTGAGAGGTCGGTAGTCCACACATAATCTTAAGCTGTCATCCTTCTTCTTTACGAATAGGGCTGGACATCCCCAAGGTGACGCGCTAGGGCGAATGAAACCTTTGTCCAGCAGTTCTTGGAGTTGAATTTTCAGCTCTGCCAACTCTTTAGGGGGCATCCTATATGGCCTTTTGGATATAGGTGCAGTGCCTGGTTGTAGTTCAATGATGAACTCAATATCCCTATCCGGTGGCATTCCTGGTAAGTCCTCCGGAAAGACATCGGCATACTCGTTGACGACAGGAATATCCTCTAGCTTAAGTCCTTCCATCTTGTAAGCACAGGAATTCGTGCAATCTAGGAATTGTAGGTAAAGGGTAGTGGCTCCGTGACTAGGTGAATTTATTTCCACAACTCGGGACGAGGGGTCTAGTGTGACTTTGTGCAAAACCATCCAATTCATGCCCAAAATAAGATCCATGCCGTCGAGGGGTAAAAGAATCAAGTTTGTGTTGATGGTTTTACTACCCAACTTGACTGGTACTTGTCTGATCATTTGGTTCGAAGCAATTTTACCACCCGGTGTTGATATCATATATGACCCTTTTGTGTGACAAACATCCAAGCCTACTTTTGCACCGAATTTTGCACTTATGAAACTATGCGATGCACCAGAATCAAACAATATAACTGCAGGCTTGTTATGGATAGAGAATGTACCCGACATCACTGGGGCTCCTTCAGGAAGCTCTGCAAGCGTGGTGAAGTTAATCCGTCCTTGCTTGACTTGCAGGGTCTGTCTCTTGCCCCTGTTTTTGTTGTTCGGGTTGGATCCCTAACCTTGGTTGGGTGGCCCAGACTGAGGGCATTCTCGTGCAAAGTGGTTAGAACTCCCGCATTTGAAACATCGATTCGCGGGGCTGGGTCGAAGAGATTGTTGAAGACTGGGCCTCGGACCATTCTGTGGAGGCATTGGGGGTCGTACCATGCCTGGCTGTTGTGGGGGTCTGGCAATCCATCTCCCTGGCTGAGGGGCCCTTGGTGGAGCGGTGGCATTTTGCACGATGCGATACCTTGGTGGTTGAGCACTTGATGGTCCAGTGGGTGCCTTTCTCTTCTTCTCTGCCCGGTGTGCCATGATACAGTCCTCCTGGGTAATGGCCATATTGACCATTTCGTTGTAGGTGTCAGCCCTGGCTAGGTTCAGACGCTCCTTGAGCTTGGTACTCAGTCCTCTGCGGAAACGGTCACGCTTCTTAGCATCCGTATCAGCGTGATAGCCCGCATACTGGCATAGATTGTTGAACGCCTGGGCGTACTGCAGCACGGTGCGAGTGCCCTGGGTGAGTGCCAGGAACTCGTTCAACTTCCTCTCCATGAGACCCTCGGGAATATGATGTGCCCGGAATGCGGTCTTGAATTCATCCCAGGTGACAATGTGATCAGCGGGGAGCATAGCAAAATAGTGGTCCCACCACAGACGAGCGGTACCGCGAAGCTGTTGCGCGGCAAAACGAGCTTTGTTGGCCTCTGTGAAGGGGGCCACAAGTAGTGTGAACTTGGATTCGATGGTGCGAATCCATGCATCTGCGTCCAGGGGTTCCTCGGTCTTATGGAACAAGGGCGGCTGGGTCCCTAGGAAATCCGTGTATCCTGCAGCTTGGGGTTGGTGAGCATTGTGCCCACCCCTCTGCTGGTGCTGTCCTTGCACGATCTGACGCAGCAGCTCGGTTTGAGCGGCCATCACTTCCACCAAACTGGGCGGGGGTGGTGGCGATTGTCGCGATCTGCTGCCACCGGCACCAAAACCCTCGGGGTTGCCACGTGTTGATCCAACCATTTGAAACGTGAAAGGTTACCATTAGCAACGCGATCCATATTACTTCCTCGATTCATAAATGATTGGTGTAGTCATAGACTTCCGAAATCACAGCTAGAAGTATGGATAGAATTTCCGTTTGCTACGAGAAAAATCATAGCTTGCTGTGGGTCCATCCAAAACATCTCATACTTTGGCAGTAGTTAGAGGACTTAGGGACGCACCGCTTTGGTATTCAGCCAAGATGCTAAATCGATGGCTAGGTTGGCCAAACGATTCACTCTTTGCTTCCCTATTTTGGCTGTTTTTTTTTTCAGCAGAACAAGTTATAATATCTCGCCTATAACTTAAACTAGCAAGATCCAATGGGGTTGAAATTTTGTGAAAACCTAGATCACAGAATTTAGCACAAGTTTGGTATTCAACACTCAGCCAAGAAATGTAAGGAGACATGGATAAAAATTCCGACAAGTCTCAGCGACTGTGGATTTCATCGTTTACCCACTTACAACGAAATCACCCAAGTTTATCGCCGTTCCTTACAAGCTGAGGGTATCCGCATGGTTCAGGTGTACCCATCACAAAAGAGTTACTCAACTCCTAGTTAGCCTATTACAACACTTGCCAAAAGTTAGGCTACCCTATCGAGGAGTATGTGCAAAAGTCCTTCTAGGTCATCATCTAGAAGTCATCCAAGTCATTGACGGACGACTCGCTGTGAGCAGGAGAGTGAGCTCCCATCTAAGGCGCCTGTGGTACATCACCCTCGAAGTCCATCCCTGAAATACCATCAATCTCCTGTGGCTCCTCCTCATCTTCCTCCATGTCCTCCTCATGGGGAGGGTCATTCTGATCATGGTGCCACTGAATGTGCTCATTAGCATCCTCCAACTCAAGGCTCAGATCATGGAGCTACTCCTCCAAGTGTGCTATCGTGGCATCTCTCTCACCCATGAGAGTGTCCTGCTCCTGAATTTGGCCCTCAAGTTGGCCAATCTGAGCATCTCTGTCCTCAAGATCCTCACTGAGCTCCTTAATCTGCTCATCCCTGGTATCTGCCATCATGTGGTAGGCCTGAGCAAGATCAGTGAGCTGCTCAAGCACCTGACCCTGGAGAGTCTGAAGTCGGTAGAGTGCATTCATGCACCGCACGGAGGTATGGATAGTTTCCTGGGCATGAAAGTCTACCAAGTACTGTGCGTGCTGCACCCTGTTGAGCCAAAAGGGGTCGTTGTCCTGGGCAGCACGAAACAAACCAATGGGAGTGAGTGTGACAACCTCGGGACGCTGCGCACAAAAAGTGGTGAGCGCCCTCATGGCTGCAAGCTCCCAAGTATCGGCCAAACGGCGACCAACAGCCTCAATCTCCAAGGCGGGCCACTCTGGGTGTAGCGGGTGCGGAAAGATAGTCACGTTGACACGGCACTGGGTAACTCCATTCTCTGCAAACTCCAGTCCGGCGTAACGTGGGGGAATCAGATAGCCCGCGGTGCGCAGAACATCCCACAAAATAGAGGGAAAGCCCTCCCAGTGGAGACACTGCGAGTGTACGCGTCCGTCCTCATCCACCATCATAGCAGCAGGCTCGGCCATGTGAACAAAAGACCAAATGGAGTGAGATAGTGAAAAACTGTGAACAGCACAGGGATAGATTCTGTATAGTGTGCAAAAATAACCATAACTTCCACAGTTCTTATCCAAAAATTCCCAAATTTCACCAGATCACTCCTAAGGTATTTGTGAACAACTTTGCTAGTCAACTCCAGAGCTAGATAGGTCTCTAAGATGGTCTTTCTTTTCAGGTTTTACCTCTCTGTCTACCCAGAATTTTCAGTGAACAGAGGGCTAGAGTTTCGTGCACCTGGGAAAATCTACCCAGCCAAAATTTACCAAATTTTAACAGAAGCTTCCTGGGTAAATTTGGAACAGGTTTTGTGTTGTGCTCTTTTGCAGAAAACCGCAGGAAGGGGGCCTAAAAATTTAAGAGGCAGAAGTGCTTATTCTGGACAGAAATCTGACGTTCCAAGGTTTCTGTTATTTCTTATTATCCATAAGTTCAGAATATTTCATTTTTGAACAGGAGATAGAACACAAAATTTGGAACAATTCTTTCAACATGAACTTTACCAGAAAAGGTCATTTTCTTTAATCAATAAATCTCTCTTTTCGGTCATGGCAGATTTGTGACAGATTCGCTAGATAGTCCTTATGCAAACCACGCTTAGATACGCAAGAACCTTACCACTCTCATACAACGCATTTTCAATTTCAGATATATATGGTCATGATGCATGCACGTCCTATTCATCCTCACAAAATAAAATAACTGCCAAATACTTTTGGTCTTACGAAGATAGTCTCGGTGGCATACACAATACGGCTCTTGCTATAATAGCTAGTCGAGTCTTTCTAACCGTTCCTTAACTTATCGTAATCGCGGTTAGTGCACCTGCAGAAGATTGGCAAAGCATATATATTTCATGAACCTTTCATGCCAGCACTCATGAAAGTGTCCGTATTCATTACCGTTTACTTATAGAAATGATATCTGTACAATTTCCGCCGTACAGACGACGTTAACATACGCTATCGAGATAGCGTATTCACGGGGGTACCGTCATGAGACGGGGGTATGAACAGCGATCGCCATACCCTGCGCCAAACCTTCTACTCCCAATATGTTCAACTAACAGTGTGCATATTGGCAGCACCTCAAG
Source organism: Panicum miliaceum (assembly GCA_032594955.1). Taxonomy (NCBI): domain Eukaryota; kingdom Viridiplantae; phylum Streptophyta; class Magnoliopsida; order Poales; family Poaceae; genus Panicum; species Panicum miliaceum. The sequence continues at coordinate 17,238,381 of CM064062.1, forward strand.
TAAGCCACTGCTTGAGGGCAGCGTTCGGTTCGCATCACCGACAGGAAGGCCAAGCTCTCTCAGTTGGCTGAGGATTCTTACCTTCTTACCTTAGCGATGAGTGCGTCATTACAGAATTTAAGGTCAGTTGTGCATGAAAGTAAGTTTTGACAGAAAGTAATGTGCTGAAAGTCAGTTGATAATATTGCATAAGTTAGATAGCCACCTAGTAACTTTCCCATAATCCCTTAGGGCTTTACGAACTAGGCACCATCCTTAGCGCACCAACGTATTTCGCAACACATCCTTCTAGTCAGGTTTTATGAAAATGAGTTTTTAAGACTTGTCGCATTCTCTGGCGTATGTATTTCGGCTCTGGCGCCAGCTGTTGCCAGCTGTGGCACCAGCTACGGCTCTGATACCAGCTGTGGCAGAACCACCTGAATTAATCCGGCTCAAGTGTATTAACCATCACCATTAAGGCAATCTCGGTTAACCTTACACTTCAAACGGAGTAATCCACTGGTCTGTCGGGTATAACCTCCCGATACAACCACGGTAGAGCGGATCGAATGCCATACATACAAATGCTCACGCGACGATGAGCCCAGAGAATACCATATTCCAGCAAATATTACAACATTATCATAAGTGAATATTACAGACCAAGTTTGAGTTTAGAAACCAAGTACTTCAGTGATCATAACTAATAAGTTCTTTTAAGTTGCAGCGGAAAATAAAACAGCGAAAGCTACTTCGACGATAAGGATGTCTCGATGAAGCCCGTACGAGACATCACTCGGCATTATCTCCGTTGGACGGGGGCGTATCCCATTCCACCGACCAACCAGGGGGAAGAGTGCAGGGCCAAGTCAAGCTAGCAATCATATCTTCGAAGGTCTCACCTGAAAACGAGCCACAAGCAAGGCTGAGTATACTAATACTCAGCAAGACTTACCCGTGTAGTGGAATCTACTCCACCGACTCTAGACATGCAAGGCTTTTTGGCTCAGGGGTTTGTTTTGCCGAAAAGCATCTACGAGTGGGTCCTTACTTTCAACCTTTAGCTCAAGATTCTAGTTTCATTAACCATTCTAGATAAGCAGCTATCCAATAGCATTCATGGTGAAGCATTAATTTTTCATCCAACAAGTTTATTCATCATCATTGTTCCTCTTCTTACTCTGTGGGTAAAGGGGGTTAAGCAGTCTCAATAGCCGTGAGAAACGGAGGATTCGAATCGAATTTCTTAACCTTGCAAGGGAAACCTAAACACACGTCACGTGGTTACTCCCAGAGTCACACGTGCAACTTTTCCCCTTTCTTTCCGGGTTGTGGATCGAGGCTACCCTCTGAGAGTACAAGAGCCCCACGCCACGGTTCGGCGCCGGGTCGTGACCACTCTCTGCACTCGCCATATGCACAAGGGACCGAAGTTCAAAGGGTAGGTTGCTGTCCACTTGCCGGGCCAATCAGGTACTTAAGCGTACCGATTCTCATAATCTCGGCATGTGTTTAGTACGTTCAAAGACTTAACCATCACTACCACACACTGCGGCCTTAGCATTTTTCACTAGACAGACGGGCCTCAATCGTAAACATCGTACCATAGCTCGTCCGTTGTCCTTATGATTGCAGCGTGTAGTAAACATTCAACTCCTATTTTCTCGCGAGTGATAGGAAATCACTCGGCTTTTACCGGAGTCCTATTAGCACAGCATTCTATCGATCCTTACGTCTAGTTTTCAAGCAAGGGTACCTAATATCATGCAACTAAGTTTTCATTCAACTCCTATAAACTTAATGCACAAGCAAGGAGTAATGAGTTGCATAATTTAGGAAAGAGATGGGTTATGCTCCGGGGCTTGCCTTCGCAGTTAGCTTGGGGCTCTTCCGAACTTGGGCTCGGGTCTTCAAGAGCTTCAGTTAGATTTACTTGAGCTTCACGCTGCTCACTCTCGGACGCGGGCACCAGCTCGTAAGTTCTGTCGGCGAGAATCGTCGATTCTACATGAATGCACAAGTTTAAGTAGTGGTGATGGTAAACGACATGATTTAAGTATATCTACTACAGTGGGTAGTTTCTGGTCATGAAACTTTGGATTAGGCACATCAGGGAAAGATGTGCTTACTGTAAAAGTTTCAGACAATTTCATGTAGCAGATTAATTATGGAAAATATATTACATAGTTGCTGTTAGATCTTTGTTCTTTTTGTACAGAACAAATGGGGCAACAAATGAGCCTAAGATTTTTACAGAGCTTTCATTTAAGCATGCAGGAGCTACTGTAATTTTTTTAGGATTTATTATGCAGTTTTCAGAGCATAGAAAATGTGACATTACGCACCTAGGTTATTTAAGGATTTATTTTTTACAGGATCCTACACAGGGTTTTTGTCCATGAAACTTTTTACACAGCAACCTCTACCACTGTGTCTGGCCTAGTACAAATTTGAGAATTTTCCAAGATAAGATACTATTTTCTTGATTTAAGGTATGTTATTAGCACATAAATCAAATAAATAGGTTCCTGTGAGATAAAAAGTCTCCCAATTTTTCTCTGGCATCTAGGTACTATTACACCAGCATAGAAAAAGTTTCATTAGGTGATTCATAACCTAACTGCAGGGATAAGAATATTTAGCCACTTATGGTAAGAAACTAAGTTTAATAAACAGTGCAGCTAGAGACGTAATTTGGGCCTGATCTTATTACACAGTCCTAAACATCAAGCAACTAGCTTACTGCCCAAAAATTAGGGTTAGTACTGATTTACAACAGTGGGTACAAAATAAGTCCATTAAAGCTTCCATTTAATGTAGAACAAAATATGTTGAGAACCTGAGAAACTTTTCGTAACAAAAGTTGTAGAGTTTCTTCCAAGGATTCCAGAATAGTTGAGTTTGCATTTTTCTGAATTTTTTACGATTTTATACGAATTTTACAAGTTCACTGAATTTGAATCTAGATTTGAAAATTTCTTTTACAACTGGGTCCTTGAATCTTACGCGCAGACCCTTCTAAAGATTTAAATTCTTGCAATTGGGTCCTCGGGCGGCTCGGGTACGGCGGCCGGCCGAAATTCCGGCGAGGGGCTCGCCGGCGGCGAGGGGTGAGGGTCGGGGAAGGTTCAGGGGTGCGAGGGCTACCTCGTGGGGGTCTTGTTCGGGTGGGGGACGGCCGGAAAGGACTCGCCGGCGTTGGAGCAGAGGCGGCGGCGGCGGCGGCACGCGTCGACGGCGGTGCTCCGGCGGGCTTGGGGCGGTGTTGGGCGGGTCGGCGAGCTTCAGGGGGATGATGTAGTGGTGGCTGACGCTTTAATTTGGGCAGGGGGCGGCTGTGGGAGGCTGTCCACGAGCGGGCGGCGCTCGGCGGCGGCAATGGCGGCGACGAGGTGCTCTGGCTGCGGTGGCTCGCGCGGGCGGCCCAGGGCGCGGCTTTTATAGGGGCAGGAGGGGGGTGGAGGTGCCTGGGCGACGCACGGGGCGGAGGCATGGCACGGTGTGGCACTGGCCACGGCGGGCGGCAGCAGGACGCCGGCGCGGCGTGCGGCGGGCGGGCGCGAGTGACTGGCGGCCGGGGATTTGGCGTGGGCGCGAGGAGATAGCACGGCGCGTGGATTGGAGAAGCAGCTGCTGCAGCAGCTCGGGCGGAGGGCAGGCGCAGAGACGGGCGGGGCGTGGGAGTCGGGGCGGCACGGCGCGTCACGGCGGTTGGGCGCGGCGGGCGGCGAGCCGGGGCACGGCAACGGCGTGCGCACGCGCGGGCGCGTACTGGGCAGCGCGGCGGTGGGGAGGGGGCAAAGCCGGGCGTGGGGGAGAGGCGCGGCGGCCACTGGCCTGGCACCTCGCGCCGGTTAGGCGTCGCCGGCCACCTGGCGGCGCTGTCGGGCGGGGAGGGGAGAGAGAGAAAGAGGGGCGAGGGGCCTGAATGCAAGAATTTGAAAAGTTTCAGGGGCTGGGTGCAAATAGGGCGTTTTCTCCTCTTTCTAATTTGAATTTCAAAAACTTTTGAACATGAAAGTTGTTCAGAATAAAAAGTTCTACAAGTTTGGTTTCAGGCAACATCTCATTTGGCTTATGGTTTGAAAGTTAATTTAAAAATTCAAAAGTATCCAAATGTGCCCAAATTCAATTTGAATTTCAACTTAACTCGTTCTAATTCTTTTCATCCTTTTATTAGTTGGTTAAGCATAGGGTTAGGCTAATGACATTGATTTAGAAATGTAAATTACCAGGGTTGTCACAGTTTACCTCGATGATAGGAGCTGCTAGAGTTTCGGTTCCCACTTGGGACGTAGCCGATTGCTGCGGAGATTGTGGTGGGATAGCTTGTGCAGCCTGGCAGAGGAAGAGAGTTAAAGTTAGTAGAAGATTTGAAGAATATATGAGATAAGTAAAATTACCTGAACAGTTTCTACTAATAGCGATGCTGCAGCTGCCCCGACTTCAGCAGTGACTTGGGGATCGGCCATCTCGACAACCGGCAAAGGTAAAGGGATTGGAATCTCGGCCGGTGTCACCACTACTTGGTCGGCCGATCCGATACGGGAAGTCCCGGCCGATGCCACTGCCATCCGGTCGGCCGATCCGATACGGGGAACCTCAGCCGATGCTATTGCCGTCTGATCGGCCGATTCGATGCAAGCTCGCACTCGACGGCTGGTTATCTTTGATGTTGGCCTTTTCGGTGCTCGCTTCGATCCGCCAGTAGAGATATCTTTGACGGTTGGAGCATGGAAGCCGATAAGTGGATATGGCGTGTATTGATGATGACTATCTATCGGCCTGCCGCTTCGGCTCCGCATCGGAGGGACATGGCTTTCAGACTGAGAAGATGAATGTGAGTTAATAACAAAATGACAATATGGAAAGAGACAACATTGGGATCGGCTAAGGAAGAGGACATACCGCTGCGTTTGGATCAATGTTTTCTGGGTCTAGAATGTTGCAGTAAGACGATGGAGATTTACGGAAAAGGTGTTGCTTCCATTCTGCCCACCATAGTTTGAATTGCTGAGTGGCGAAAGAGGCAACTGACCAATTATTCAGGTCAATAGTACTGAAATCAGGTACTAGATCGCACAGCCGACTATAATCAAGACTTGAGGTCAGACTATCACTGAATTTCGCCTGACCGGCGAAGTAGACCCGAATCGGCAGTTGGCCAAAACCCAGTTGCCTTGCCGCAGCCGATGGATTGTAGAACTCGTAGGTGGGAGAATCCTTTCCTGAGAAGAAGTTGGCTGACAGAATCCCCGGCTTAATCAAGACATCAATAAGCTCTCTGTCAAAAGTGTGGGTGGAAAAATCATAGCTCATGGGTAATTCAAAAATCGGCTCCACTGCTTGATATGGGTGCCAGCTGATGGTCTCTTCACTAAGGCCATTATAAAAGCATCTGAAGTACTCAGCTGTACGGGTAGCCGTAAACTGGCAGCCGGGGAAGGCCGATACCGCTTCTCCAAAAGATCTGCAGCGGCGTCGGACTGATAGATTCTCCTCTGACTCAATATTGGGAAAGGTTTTGGTCTCTATCCGTTGCTGAGAGACCTTGCTCATGTGTAAATTGAGCCAGAGGGTGATGAACCACCAAGGACCACCAGGGTTCCCGATCGGCTCCCCCTTCGACAGCTTGGTGCCGATTTGGTGCATCAGGTAATAGGCTGATCCCAGCAAATGTTTTCCAAGGGGGATGGCCGATCCTTGTGACAAAACCTCTGCTAAAGCTTGGGTGTTTGAAGAAGGGCCAACTGCTCTGCCACAGAAGAAATGTTTTTCCAGCCACATCATTAAAAAGGCAGTGTGCTCCCTCTGTGAGACTGTCCCGGTCTTCATGTTTTTGCTAATATACCCTTTCCACCCGTCGATTCCTTTGGTCTCTAGCCGATGTGATGGCTTGAACAGATAATTAAAAGGGGTATCGGCGGAGGAGACATCGAGGCCGGTCAACAACAGAACATCGGCCAAGGTCGGGGTCATAGGTCCATGTCCGAAGAGGAACGCATTAAGTGCATCAGATCAAAAATAAGGGGCTGCCATGACCAGAGGTTCCTTTCTTTCCATCTGAGACAGAGACAAATCTATGCACTGGCCGATTTTTTGTTCTTCCCACTGAACCTTCCAGGATCTGGCCACCCTCTGGTACCATTCTCTCCACCTGGGGGTTTCGTTTGGCCAGGATCTGAAAGTGCCTACCCGGTGATCTAAATCCATGGATGATTGCTTAAAAGGGATTCTGTGAGTTTCTAGGCTGATCAGATCCGTTGGATCGGGGTTCCCCATAGGGCCCAAACAGATGAGGTCAGAGGATTCTGAGAGTGGAATGGTAATTCGGTGCCTAAGTGCCTAAAAAAGGGGAAAGGGGAAGAAACTGAGAAAGAATCCGGAAAGTGCTGAAGCCGTAGAAAAGCGAAAAGGAAAAATTTCAAACATTTACCTCTGGGATAGAAATCATCGTCGCCGATGGGACTGCTGGGGAAGCCGCCGATTGGGCCGCCGCCGCCGAAGGAGTTGCCGGTGGAGCCTCCGTGGATGGAGCGGTCGCCGATGGTGACACCATTGGGGGGTTGGAGCAGGCCGCGGATGAGGTCGCCGGGAAGGGGGAAGCGCTTGGAGATCAAGAGAGCTTGGAGGAAGACGAACAGTGGTTCGTTGGAAGGGAATGCTAGATTTGTGGGGAAGAGTAAACGGAGAAGGCCAGCACTTAAGAAAAATTAGGAGAGCGAGGGCAAAGATGGTATTTTTACCGCGCCGTCTACACGAATTCCAGAGGAGCGGTCGTTTCGCGCGCTCGGTCCGAGGAAATTGCAATCATTGTGCCGCGGAACGGAAGGAGATTTTACTGCGCCCGTTTCGGAGGAAAGGATTAAAGAAAGAGTTTCGAAGAAAAAGTTATGTTTTACTCCGAAACTGGGGGGCATGTGTTGACGCCAGATTTTGACACGTGTTGAATCGGCGTCAGGAGGAGAAGATTGGCCGATGCGGCAGATCTGAAGGCTACAGTAAGGAATCGGCCGATTGAGGTAACGGTTGAAAATCGGCCGATTGGTGATACAGTTTGCGCCACTAGGATGGAATTATTTCGGAGGGTCCTGGTCAAAAGTTGGTCAACAGGGCAACGCTAAGTCGGTCAGGAAGCAATTGATTGGATTAGGGGACGGCGGCGGAAGATTCTGCGAGTGTCCGTTTCCTTTAAAAGTTATTATAGATATGGTAATTTTCCTATTTTTTAATAAGATTGTAACAAGTCGTGGTCGACTAGGAGTCCTAGTTTTAGGGTATAAATAGGAGTCGTCAGGGTCTTGCAAAAGGACATCAACACATCAATCAACAACAATACTTCTACTTTTCCAGCAATTTACTTTCAAGTCGGCGACTTCGCCAATATTTTTCTTCTTTCACGAGTTCGTACGGATTGGCAGGGCTGCATCAACCTGATCTCCGGCCAATTGGTAGGTTCCGCTTATCGAGTAATATCCGAGCTTTAACTACGGGCACATCGCTGTGGTTGCGTTTGGATTTATTCACCAGTTATCGATATTTACTAGAATTGCAAGTTTTACCTGTTATTCTAGTATTATCACCAGTTATCCAGCTTGAGATCAGAGTAATTGGCTTCGTCATTATTCTTCTTCGAACACCTTGCAGCTGATTAGATCTATTTCAAGTGTTGTCTCTGTAGTAATCGTTTAGATTACTCCCGCAGTTTTCTTTACAATTACTACACGATTATCGGCTGATCCATAGCCGATCATCTCTACAGCAAATCGGCCGATTCGCAACTCCAGCCGATCGAGGCGCCTGGAATTTAATACTTTATTTTCTTGTCAATCAACAGGTCAGATTGACTAGCACGCCGCACGAACCGTACCAGGGCGATAACCCGAATAGGAGCTAAGCAGATTCTCCCGGGTCGTGTGTCCGACGCTGAAGACCATCGGCCGATTCCTATCCAGCCGATTTTAGCGCCAACACTACCGGAAGGCGTTCCCGACGAGGGTTCTTGGCGCGGCTTGGTGGCCGCAGGCCCCTGCGTGGATGTCGTGAATCAGCGCCCTTCCTTGCTCGATCGGGATGCATCGTTGGAGGATGCCGGTGTGGCTCCGCTTGTAGAGCTCCTGGTTGATGATGACGAATGTCTTGGCGCGGCACACGATCCTTCGCGCCTCCGTCTTGTCCTTCAGGAGTGTCTCGCGGACGAGGTAGTCAAGGTACGGAGTTCTCCAGTCAGGCGGGGGGTCGGGCCCCGCGGCTGGATCTGTGTCAATCTCCATGACCTTGGGGTCGGAGGGGTCGACCTCCAAGCTTGGGTCGGACGGAGCACGGGCTACGTCTGGGTCGGCGCCCGGGCCCAGGACAGGTGGCACGTCGTCGACCTTTCCCGGTTCCTGACAACGGACCGAGGGCTCGAACTGATCGCTGATGAAGACGCCATCGGGAACGGGCTTTCGGCCGGATGCTGCCTTTGCCTGTTCGTCGGCTGACCTCGTTAAAATGCCTTGTGATGTGGTTGAGCTCTAGCCCATCGAACTTGTCCTCGAGCTTGGGGACCTCGTTGCAGTAGGCTGCCATCTTGGGGTCGTGGCAGCTCCACGACTAGCTGGGAGTCGCCTCGGACGTCCAGCCATCGGATGCCCACCTCGATGGCGATGCGGAGCCCGTTGAGGAGAGCCTCATACTCGGCGACGTTATTAGACGCGGGGAAATGGAGGCGGATCATGTACCTCATGCGGACGCCAAGAGGAGAGATGAAGACTAGGCCTGCTCCGGCGCGAGCCTTCATCAGCGACCCATTGAAGTGCATCGTCCAGTACTCCTGTTTCTCCGGTGCTGATGGCGTCTGTATCTCCGTCCACTCTGCCACGAAATCAGCGAGTACCTGGGACTTGATGGCGGTGCGGGGGGCATAGGTGATGCCCTGGTCCATGAGCTCGAGTGCCCACTTCGCGACCCGGCCCGTGGCGTCCTGGTTCCGGACCACCTCACCGAGGAGAAAAGACGAGACGACTGTCACCGGATGCGAGGTGAAGTAATGGCGCAGCTTCCTCTTCGTGATGAGGACGGTGTAGATGAGCTTCTGGATCTGCGGATATCGCGTCTTGGACTCGGACAAGACCTCGCTGATGAAGTAGACTGGGCGTTGTACCATGAGGGTGTGTCTCTCCTCCTCTCGCTCTACCACCAGGGCCGCGCTGACCACCTGGGTGGTTGCCGCGATGTAGAGCAGAAGGGGTTCCCCGTCGGCGGGTGGTACCAGGACCGGGGCTTTTGTCAGGAGTTCCTTGAGCCGGTCAAGTGCCTCCTGGGCCTCAGTGGTCCACTCAAAATGGTCAGTCTTCTTCAGGAGCCGGTAAAGGGGGAGCCCTTGCTCGCCGAGGCGCGAGATGAAGCGACTCAGGGCCGCTAGGCATCCCGTGATAATTGAACCCCTTTTATGTTTCGGATTGGCCCCATGTCGTTGATGGCCGCTATCTTCTCCGGGTTGGCTTCGATGCCGCGCACAGAGACGATGAAACCTAGCAGCATTCCCCTTGGAACCCCAAAAATGCATTTCTCAGGGTTGAGCTTGATGCGCTTGTCTCTCAGCCTCTCGAAGGCGAGTTCGAGGTCGGGGATGAGCTGGTCACCCTTCTTGGACTTGACTACGATGTCGTCGACATAAGCCTCAACGGTTTGCCCGATGAGGTCCCCAAAACACTTGAGCATACATCGCTGGAATGTAGCCCCCGCATTTTTGAGGCCGAATGACATCTTGACGTAGCAATAGGGGCTGAATTGGGTGATGAAAGAGGTCGCGAGCTGGTCGGACTCTTTCATCGCAATCTGATGATAGCCAGAATTCGCGTCGGTCGAGTCGACTATCTGGTCAATGCGCGGCAAAGGAAACGGATCCTTTGGGCACGCCTTATTGAGACCGGTGTAGTCAACGCACATTCACCATTTCCCATTCTTTTTTCGTACAAGAACAGGATTAGCCAACCACTCGAGGTGGTACACTTCCTTGATGAACCCGGCCGCCAAAAGCTTTTGGAGCTCCTCGCCTATGGCCTTGCGCGTCTCCTTGTCGAAGCGGCGCAAACCTTGCTTTACTGGTTTGGAGCCGGCCTTAATGTTCAAGGAGTGCTCGGCGACTTCCCTCGGAATGCCGGGTATGTCCGAGGGTTTCCACGTGAAGACATCGATGTTCGCATGGAGGAAGTCGACGAGCGTGCTTTCCTATTTGGGAGATAGGCTAGCGCTGATTCGGACGGTCTGGCCGTCGGAACCGCTAGGGTTGAGGGGGACCTCTTTGACGCCTTCAGTGGCCTTGAAGGAGGTGGGCGACTGCTGGGAATCGGGCCGACCCTCGGCGCTCTCCGCGAGCTAGACCACCGGCCCCTCCGTGACGTTGATGGCCGTGGCGTACTCGCAGCACTCAACATCACACTCGTACGCCTTCTGGAAAGACGTGCCGACGGTAATGACCCCGTTGGGCCCCGGCAGCTTGAGCTTGAGGTAGGTGTAGTTGGGGATGGCCATGAACTTTGCGTAGCTTGGCCGCCCCAGGATGGCGTGGTAGGTCCCACGGAAGCCCACCACCTCAAAGATGAGGATCTCCTTCCTGTAGTTGGACGGAGTCCCGAAGGTAATGGGCAGGTCGATCTGCCCGAGAGGCAATGCCTGTTTCCCCGGCATGATGCCGTGGAAAGGCGCCTTGCTGGGGCGGAGGCGGGAGCGGTCGATCCCCATGGCGTCGAGGGTCTCGGCGTAGAGGATGTTGAGGCCGCTGCCTCCGTCCATGAGCACCTTGGTGAGGCGCGTCGTGCCGATGATTGGGTCCACAATGGGGGGGTAGCGCCCTGGCTACAGGACACGCCCCGGGTGGTCGGACCGGTCGAATGTGATTGCGGACCCCGACCAGTCGAGGAAGGTCGGCGTTGCAGGCTCTGCCGCGTAGACCTCGCGGTGTTCCAGCTTCTGGCGCCGTCTGGAATCGTAGGCCGCCGGGCCGCCGAAGATCACGAAGCAGCCATCCACCTTGGGGAAGCCGTCTTCCTTCCCTCCGTCGTCCTTCCTTTCCTCGTCGGGTTTCCTCCTACGGTCGCCCTTCACAGGGTTGCCTGCAAAGTGCCTCTTCATGAGGTTGCAATCCTTGTAGGCGTGCTTCGCGGGGAACTCGTGGTTCGGGCACAGTCCCTCGAGCAGTTTGTCGGAAAAGCCGGGGGTGCCCTCCGGGGGTGGCTGACCCCGCTTGCGCTCAGCAGCCGCCACGAGGGGCGCCTCGCGCCGCTACTTGTTCTTCTTCTTCTGTGGATGGTTGGAGGTGCCCTCGTCGGCGTCCTCCTTCCGCTTCGCCTCGCCCTTGGAGCGGTCGAAGATCGCTCCGACGGCCTCCTCGCCTGAGGCGAAGCTGGTGGCGATGTTGAGGAGGTCCTCCGTGGTTCGCGGGCCTCGGCGCCCGAGCTCATGGACGAGGGGTCGGCAGGAAGTTCCTGCCAAGAATGCCCCTATGACATCGGCGTCCGCGACGTTGGAGAGCTCGGTGCGCTTCCTGGAAAAGCATCGGATGTAATCCCGAAGGGATTCACCCAACTCCTGGCGGCAGCTCCGGAGATCCCAAGAGTTGCCAGGGCGCATGTACGTGCCCTGGAAGTTTCCCACGAATATTTCCCTCAAGTCGTTCCAAATGCGGATTCGTCCTGAGGGGATATGTTCTAGCCAGGCTCGCGCTGAGTCGGCTAGAAAAAGCAGGAGGTTGCGGATGATGAACAGGTCATCGTCCGCCCCATCGGCTTGACACGCAAGCCGATAGTCGCTGAGCCAGAGCCCGGGGTTCATTTCCCCAGAGTACTTGGCCACGTTGGTTGGCTGCCTGAAGCGCGGCGGAAATGGCGCGCTCAGGATGCGCGCGAAGAAGGCCCGGGGCCCCGCCGGGTCGGGGCTGGGGCTATGGTCTTCTTCGCTGTCGTAGCGGCCGCCACGGTGGACGTGGTAGCCGCGGTCCACCCCCTCCTCCCTGTCCGCGCGGGAGCGCCTCCACGCGTCCATGGTGTCACGGGCGTCGCGGATGGGACCGACGCGCCGGTGGATGGATGGGGCCCTGCCTCCTGCGGGTGGCGGCGTCCGTCGAGCGGGCGCGGCCTGGTTCGCCCGGGGAGGAGGCTGGTGGACAGACTCTCCCCGCCTTTCGGAGGGCGTGGTGGGGGCCGCCCCGCTGACGTTTTGACCGCGTCGCCGGGACGCGGAGCTCTCCGCCTACTGGACAGCGGCACACTCGAGCAGGTCGCGTACCTCTCGATGCGCCTGGCGTTCCTCTGGCGTCTCCGGCTCGGGGAGTCATCAGAGCAGGGCCGCCGCTGCAGCGATGTTTTGGCTGGCGCGGGCGAAGAGCTGGGGGTGATCCTCGTCAGCGCAGATGCGCTGCTGGACATCGCGCGCTCGCTGTCGCATCCCGCCCTCGTTGCGGGGGCGCTCGCCCTCCTGGTGGGGCACCACGTGCGCTTCTGTTTGTCGCGGTCGCACCGAGGCCCGGGCGAGAGCTCCCGTCGTGGCCGCGGTGCGCGGAGGGGGAGTTCGTTGCCTTCTCCCGGCGCCATCACCGTTGGACCCCTCGGAGTGTGCGTCGGCCATGAAGCACTCACGCGAGGGGTGGTGGCTCCTGCTGCTGGAGCCGGCGTCGGAGATCGTCCTCGCCACGCCCGCGAGCTTGTTGCTCGCAGGCGGCACGGCCATGGGTCGCGCCAGGGAATGACCATAGGCTGTCACGGCGCTGCGCAGCCCGAAAAGCCGCTCCGCCGAAGGAGGCCCTCCGGCGCGCGTCCGGCCACTCGCCACCACCCTGGCGGCGGAGCCAGAGGTGATGAGGCGAGTGGGTGAAGCGAGGAGAGGGATTAGTTCGATCCCCTCCCTGGTGGCGAGGAAGTCTAGGCTCCCAAAGCGGACCAGAGAGCCCGGGGCAAAACTGACGTTGTCGCTGGCCATCTGAAGCCGTTGATGTACGCGCAAAGGTCCCCTACCTGGCGCGCCAACTGTCGTTGTCAAGATTGGTGATCAAGACTCAGACTAGTAAATTTATTTTATGCGCGTACGGCTCCGGATGGTTGCACGGGGGACACGGGGTTTAGACTGGTTCGGGCATGAAGAAGCCCTACGTCCAGTATGGGGAGCTGCTCGTGTTACCCACGCGGGTTCTGTAGTAGGGGTTACAGAAGGGTGAGAGAGGGAACCGGTCCCAAGTCTCTAAGGAGTGCACAGAAGCTCTAATGGTGGGGGCGAGTTCTCCTTCCCGGGGAAGAAGAAGCCCGTGTGAGGAAGTGTGAGTGTGAGCGTGTGAGAGTCTAAAATTCCTCCCCGTCTCTTAGGTCCTGGCCTCCCCTTTATAGTTCCAGAGGAGCCACCAGGTTACATGCGAGACGTGCAAGGGGAAAGAGAGAGAGAGAGAGAGAGAGAGAGAGCGGGGTCCGAGGGAAAGATTCGGTTTCCCCGGGAGCCACGGCCAGCTTCGTCGGGCAGTTTCCTCCGATCTTGTCGCCGTCCTCCTCGGGGACCGGTGACGGCGGGCGTGCGTGATGATGGCTGTGGCCTCCGTCCCGTCGGGGCTGACGGCTGCCACGACTGTCCCTGTTACGCTGCAGGCGGCCTGAGCGGCGAGGGCGTCCCGTCCCTGTCGCCGGAATCGCGGGGCGCGAGGACGGGTAGGTGGAGCGAGGACAGTCAGGCGTGCTCCTGAGCCAGGCGACGTGGGTCATGATGGCCTGACAGCGAACCAGAGAGGACTGAGCCGCTGTACCGTGCGCGGCGCGGTCGTGGGCGGGTAGGTGTGACGGGTCACGTCAGCGGCGTGGACGCCTTTTTGCACGCTCGAGCCGTGGAGCATTTAAGGCAAAGCTGCGCCCGAGGCTGATTCCCGTCCGGCGGGCCCACGCGAGTCCGACCCTAAGCCCCTGGGTCGGGCGAGGCGGACCCTCGTGGCGAGGGGTCGGGCGAGGCGGAGCCCGCCTGCCGGGGGATCGGGAGCATCCGACTCCGAGGGACGGGGTCAGGCGAAGCGGAGCGCTTCCCTCTCGTGTTGGGCTGACGATGGTCGCCGTTGCTGCGGGTCGGTCCGGACCTCCATGATCGCTGCCATGATAGTCATTAGATGACCGTTTACTTTTCCCCCTGACACTATCAGAGCTTACATGTAAAACTCTCTTGCAGTCTTATGTTCCAACTTGACATGCAAAACAAAGTTTGAATTCATTCCTTCACATTTTGATACTTAAATTTCAAAGTTTGCACAAATGCCTGCACATCACTGAAAAATTCAGAATTCAATATGTTTTTGGTTGACTTTAGGGCACTATATCTTTGAAACTTTGTCAAATATCCTTACTGAAACTTGTATACACAATTTCTAGGAGGCTAAGGAGTGCCAACACATGTCTCCCTTTGGACCCCTTGCTTCTTATTATTGCTAGCTGCTTGAGATGAGAGGTGGCTCCTAGCAGGTCCACGGCTTTCCCCGAGACACAATATGTAAAAATATTCTGGAGCAATCCATGAGTGAGAAAGAAGTTTATTTTTCTCGTCGAAGGGACTGCGAACAAAAGGTTATACTCCATGAGTAATTGGCTAATTGCCAGAACTGTTTTGTTCACCTGAAGCCCAGAACCTCATGTTGTTGTTCTTACGCATCAAAAATGAATTCATTGGACGGAAAACATGCTTATTACGAGCTACTCCTCAGTATGGTACAAGGCACATGTCCATCTTCGAAGACACTCCATCAGGAAGTTAAGACCTTTAACATCTTGCCCACGTCACCAATGACACAAATACACTAAGAAAGCTAAGTTTAGACACAGGATACTCCGATTGTCGTCGTTCGAATTCAGGGTAGAATTCTTCCCAAACAGTTGGCCGGGTCTTTTCGCTTAATTTCGCAAGCAAGGGTTTCAAAACAATCAAGCATTAAATTTATTTTATTCATCACTCTAACATAAATAGATTATTGACGAAGGATAGAAGGAGGGTTATCAATTCCTTGCTATCGTCGGTGCCATGGTAACTCTTATTACTATCAGTAATTGGAGATTCTTTTGAAGCTTTCACCTGAAGCCACCTAAGATCTTAGGTGGACACTCTAAAAAAATAGAGAAATCTTAGAAATTCTTAAAAAATGAGAAACATCCGGCCATCAATCCGACAAATCAAATTATACTAGCGATTGGATCTGTTATCTTTTTTATTAAATTACCCACCTCTACTATTATGAAAATAGGTTAAAGTAAATCCTAAATATGTATCTAAATTATCCACATCTGCCATTATTAAATAGAATCTAAAGTAAGCCCTAAATATTTATCTAAATTACCCACCTCTGCCATTACCGCTATTATAAAATATAATCTAAAGTAACTCGCTAAACATATATCTAAATTACCCACCTCTACCATTATAAAACATAATCTAAAGTAACCCCTAATCATCATATAAATTACCCACTATGCCATTATAAGAATAATACAAATAACCCCCTAAATTTGCATATAAGTCCAATTATGTCATTATTAAAAGTTAAGTAACCTATAAATCTAAATCTAAATTATATAATTATAACAAAATATTAAAGTGCATCATTATAAAATTTTAAATTATCTATTATTATTAATATATTATTTATGTTATTATTTATATAAAAATAATTCTGATGTGTGTCACCAATTTTTAAACAAAAAGTTCAATTAAATATATATTAAACATATATGGAGGTGTGATGCGAAGAAAAAATTATTACTAAATAAACCTATTGCAACCCGATATGATAAATATATTTCTTTTAACTATTGTGTTAGAATATTTAGTATATGAAAGAGAGTATAAGATAGAAAATTATAATTATTAGCCGTAAATCTTACTTTTATATTAATTCTAACTAACCTATCGGGAGCACGGGTTGATAGACTAGTAAGTTATAATTGAAACCTAGATCTCGTCAGCTACAACCACAGCGCAAAGGAAGCATCATCAACTCCAAGCTGAGTTCTTGTTCCTGCGATTTCATTGTTAATTCATAAGCAACAATTAGGAATGCAGTTTAGAGAAGGAACCCGCAGATTCCAAAGCTCAACCTTATTCCTGCCCAATACAATTGGATTTGTAAATCCAGTCTATTTAGAATAATGTGAATTTCACGAAACGGCACACAATTTGAAGAATTGCATGGTTGTCAGATACTTATGCTTGAGCCGCACCACCGATGGCAAAAATCACATGAACATACACTTTACATACTCAAATAATTCTGTTTCCATTGCAGGATCGGATTTGCGAAACAATAACAATCATATAAATCACTGCAACGGGTTTGGATGAACAAGCAACAATCATATGATATATTGAGGATGTTTGGATCCATGTGCTAATGTCCAAAAGTGCTAAAGTTTAGCACTACTCCGTTCAAACAGGAATGATAATAGGGTGAGCTCAATTTTAGACCAGACTCAAAAACTTTAGTAAATATATGAGTGCTAATATGTGCTAAAGTTCAGTACATAACTTTAGATGCACACATGCGGCACAGGTTTGGGGTTTATTAGCTTCAATTGCACAATCCAATATGACAATAATGACACTACTGCTGTTTCGAACTCAAACATGCACGCAGGCGTGAAGCTGATCTCCTTGCAACAGCCATAGGCGGTTAGCAAGAAATCCAAAAACCACTAGGTCAAAATACACAACTTCCTTTGTTTTTTAATTTTCTCTCTTCTTTCTTTTGTTTCTTCTTTTCCTAATTCATTTTCTTCTTTCTTTGCGATCACTCTTCCTGCTCCTTTTCAACCAACATGTATAGCACATTGTAAGAAATATAGCCACATTAGACTATTATTGTGATATTGGTGATTATGTGACAACATAGTCAATGGAACAAACGAAGTTTGTAAGATTATATTTGTAGGATTTTTAGGTCCTATGAATGAAGTCCAATTTATAGCCAAGATGTCCAAATCACAATGGAGATAAATTGGACATGTGGTGACAGCATGAAAAGAAGCGTCGGATGATCCAACGGTATGAAATTTGAACGGGTCAGTGCAACGCAGAATTGCAACGGCAATCCAGTGAAGAAAAGCCTTTAGCGTTGGATGAACCAACGCAGTACCGGTTTGGTACTGTTACCAAGAGGCCTCGGTGAATTGGTACTTTAATGTTCTAGATATCATGTTTTGCTTCAGAAGGTTTTGGGAGCAAATTCTTCAGCACCGGATGATCTGACCGATATCGGATGAAGGCGTCGGTGCAATGACGCAAGCAAAAGGTGGCATGGCAGAAAGGGGCCAACGGCTATGTGGCTAAAAAGGAGAGACCGGATAATCTGACACCCCCCAGACAGAGTGTTGGTTCATCCTATACTATTGTGCTTTTTCTAGCCCATTTGAAGTTGCTGGAGTCCAGAGCAAGCATACATACATTGAAGAAGATATCCAAGCCACCATATTCGTAAGTGATCACATCCATAGACTTTAGCACATGCTTAGTGAGTATTAGTGCTAGATTAGGCTAAAAGAGAGTGTGAGAGCAAGGCGTAGCTACCTTGTGTTTGGTTCTAGAGTGAACCACAATCTTGGTGTGCTGGCTCCTTGGAGTGTTGGTGCTACGATGACAACTCCTCGACCCTCCGTCTTGGTGTGGAGTGGCATCGACGACCATGTTCCCGGGATGAGGAGACCCATCCTTCGTGGGAAGCTCCATAGTGAAGACAACGTCAAGGTGAGTAGTGCAAGGGGTGGTGAGCATTACCTTTGTGGGAAAGTTCTCATCTACTTGGGTGAGGCTTAGTGGCGAGACCAAGCTCTTGATCGGAAGAGACTTGCTTGGTGACCAGGAGCGTACCTTGGTGGAGCTGCAACGTGTACTAGGGGTGGCTTTAGCTCATCGATACCACAGGAAAAAAACAACGTGCCGAGTTTGCGTTTCCCTAACCCTACTTGTGTGCCTTTACCTTTTTAGAGTAGTATCTTTTTAGGATTAGTTATATGTTGCAGAACACTTATTTGGGTAGGATTAAAATACTAGTTGAACCATAGTTGCACATCTAGATAGCATGATCTAGTTTATGTTTTGTGCAATTTAGTGGAAGCCATAGGTTAAGGTTTTAAGTTAGCCTAATTCACCCCCTCCCTCTCTTAGTCTATGAGCACTGATTCCTTTTACACCTTAATTGCATATTTGGATCCGTACACCATTTATTAATCTGTGTATCTTTTAAGAGCAACTCCAGCAAGGTCCCTACTCAAGCCCCTACTCAAAAAGTAGGGACTAAGAACAAAAACACCCACTCCAACAAGGCCCCTACTCGGGTCCTTAGAGTAGGGAGGCACCTAAATCCTCCTCTCCAGCCCCATCTCCCACGGGTGGCTAGGGAGCCCTCTACTTTTCTGCTGTGGCCGTTTCCTCGTTCCTTCCCAGTGCACGCCTGCATGGATCGTCGCCTTCACCCGCGGCCAGGTCCCCGAGCTTCGCTTCAATGGTGAAGAACACGCCGTGCCGCAATAGCATGCGCCAGAGCCGCAAGTTGAACCGGCCGACGGACAACAGTAGCTCCTCAAGTTCTGCTAAGAGTGTGTGGGCGGTGCCCACCCCGCTGCCGCTGGGCGCCGCAGAACGGCCATGAGGCGTGCGATGGTCTCGCGGTTGATGCCTGCCTGGACTGGCCAGCAACGGTGCTGACCGCATGCGCGAAAACCCAATGATGCCGTTCCCTCCTCTCCGGCCAACTGCTTGGGCTCGAGCGGTGCACCGGTGCCATCCCCAAATCATGCCATCGGCCTAAATAGACACTACCCTATCTCGGTCGCGACCTCTTGAAGCTCCGCTGCCCCATCCCGCCGAGACCCCGCCAAGCTTGCTAGTTGTCCATGCTCCTCCATCCTCCACTACTACAGGAATGATTTGTAGGTGCGGGTAAAATGACATTTGTAGGGACGGGTGCCGCACCCGGACCTGTTTCTCGCTGCTAAAAATACCTGTTAGTCGAGGTGGGTACCATACATGCCCCTGAAAACCGATTTCTAGGGGTGGGTCATGCCCTAACCCGCCCCTAGAAATCGATTTTCAGGGGCGGGTTAGGGCATGACCCACCCCTAGAAACATCCTTCCAGCCTAAAATTTTACCGATTTGAATTTAAATTTTCCAAATCTGTTTTCCGCCACCTTTTAAAATTTCCTGCCAATTTGGACCTATCAAGCTATTGCGTGTTGACAGTGCTTAAGTTCTGAAATCGACCGTCAACTAGAAGAAGTTTGGAATAACTTGTATGCAGGTTTATTCAAGGAGATGCAGCCACTTTAGTCCACAAAACCTTCACTCAAGGACGAGCAAAGGGCTAAGTGTGGGGGTGTTGTTGATGGTGCTTAAGTCCTGAAATCGACCGTCAACTCCTACAACATTCTTATCCAAATAATCACCAAACTTAGCTATAGGGCTTTATTCTAACAAATTCCATAGTTTTTGGTGAATTATGATATGTAGGAACACATACAAGGAAATCAAGGAGAAACATTCAAAACAAATGCAAAGAAATGCATAAAAGATCACTTCCTCCATCACACTTACAAGGGAGGCCCACATGACAGCCCAACCGATGTAGAAAGGCGGCAAGCACCCAAAGAATAAAGTCTAGGCTCACCTACCAGTGCCACAGTCAAAGGCGGTGGCCAGAGGCGGTAGAAGGGGATCGGCCGCACCCACCCTGAAGCCTGTCCAGGTGCATTTTGGCGGGAAGCTTGATCTGATCCTCCCATTGTCGGTTAGCAAAGTTTCCATCCCAAGAGATAGCAGGAACTGACCCTAGAAGCAATAAAAGGAGCTTCCCTCACCCTCTCAAAAACAACACAATTTGGAGAAGAAGTTGTAGAGGAGCCCTAGCCACTTGTATCTTAGAATAGGGAGTGTGTGAGGAAGAAGTGAGGAGAAGAGCCGGACTTGTCTTTGTGACTTTTATAAAAATACTTTTAAAGTTGTAATTCCTATATTTTGGGTGTTACAGCTGTCGGCCAGTAGAAGCCTTGCCGAAAGACCTTAACGACCATTGTGAGGGAAGCCGAGTGACTTCCACACTCGCCCTCGTGGATATCGGCGAGTAACTCACCGCCTTCTTCCCGGGTGATGCACCGCAAACGGACCCCGTCCGTGCCACACTGATATAGATCCCCATCTACCATGATGTGGTGTTTAGACTCTCGTGCGATCCGTTCTCAAGCGGTATCATCCTCAGGAAGGATATTTTCTTTTAGGAAGCCGTGGATGTCGTCCATCCACGAAGGTCCCTGAGAACTGGCCGAGAGCAGGGTTAGCTCGGCGGGCGGCTGGGCCTGGTTCCCCCCTCTCGAGGACGGGGTTCCCCCTTCGACACGGTCGGTGGCTATGACGGTAGGTTGGCATAGCCTTTCTTCAAACACCCTAGGGGGTAATGGAGCTTGTGAGGACGTGAGGCAGGACAGCTCATCGACCTCAGTGTTCTCCTTTCGGGGAACATATCGCAGCTCCAGTCCATCAAAATGTCGTTCCATTCGCCGTACCTCGACCACGTAGGCGGCCATCTGAGGGTCGATGCACTGATACTCCTTGGAGACCTGGTTCACCACGAGTTGGGAGTCCCCCTTAACTAAAAGGCGGTGTACCCCCAGTTCGACAGCAGCTCGGAGCCCGGCCAGGAGACTCTCATATTCCGCCATGTTGTTCATGGCCCTGAAGCCTAGCTGAACTGCGTACTTGAGGGTGTGACCGTCAAGGGTGGTGAGGACCACCCCGGCGCCGGCTCCCTAGAGGGTGAGCGACCCGTCGAAATTCATGGTCCAGTACTCCAAGGTCCAAGGCTTGTCATCATTGACCGCCGGGGTGGTAGTTACCTCCAGATGCTCGATGTCGGGGATCAGCGTCCAATCTGCAATGAAGTCGATGAGTGCTTGGCTCTTGATGGCGTGTCGGGGTGCGAACTGGAGTCAGAATTCTGCCAGCTCAATTCCCCACTTCACCGTGGTTCCATCCCTTCCCGATTTTGTAGTATATGGGCTAGGGGGTACGACGTGAGCATGGTAACCTGATGCGCCTGGAAGTAATGTCGTAGTTTGCGGGACGCCATTATGATAGCGCACAACATCTTCTACACTTGTGGGTAGCGCTCCTTTGCATCCCAAAGTGCCACGCTCACGAAGTACACCAGACTCTGCGTACGGCGGGGTGGCCTCGCGTGTCCATCCGGGGTGATCCCGGGGTCGGGAACAGGCTGTCCCTGCGTAGCTTGGTTGTCTTCTGGCTTGCCGGGGTTCGAGGCTTCTTCCCCGAGCTTCTCTTGTCCCCCGGGGTTTGCTTGTACACCCCCAGGGCTGCCACTTTTTCCCGGGCTGGTTTTACGTTGCCCAGAGTCTTCTTCTTCCCTTTCCACTACCAGCACCGCGCTCACTACTTGCGGGGTTGCCGAGATGTAAAGGAGCAGGGCCTCCCCCTCCCGAGGTGGTACCAGCACCGGTGGGGAGGAGAGGTAAGTTTTTAGGTCCCGAAACGCTTGGTCGGCTTTCGGGGTCCACTCGAAACGGCCGGACTTCTTTAGTAGTTTGAAGAGTGGGTGACCTCCCTCCCCAAGTTTGGAGATGAACCGTCCGAGGGCCACCATGCAACCTATGAGGCATTGTGCTTCTTTTAGCCGGGTTGGGGGATGCATGATCTTTATTGCTTCCACCTTCTGAGGGTTCACTTCGATGCCTCGGCTCAATACTAAGAAGCCCAGGAGCTTCCCTGCTAGGACCCCGAACATGCATTTCTCAGGGTTCATCTTGAGCCGGGTGGTGTGAAGGCTATCGAATGCTTCCGACAGATCCCGCAGGAGGGACTCCTGCTGTCGGGTCTTGTCCATAATGTCGTCAACGTATGCTTCGACATTGCGGGACTGCAAGTCCTGCAGAGTGATACGCATGGTCCGCTGGAAGGTGGGACCAGCGTTCTTGAGCCCCAAGGGCATGCAGACGTAGCAGTACGTTCCCACCGGGGTGGTGAACGAGGTTTTCTCCTCGTCCTCCTTTGCCATGCTTTTCTGGTGGTACCCGAAGTACGCTTCCAGAAAACAAAGGTGGTCACATCCTACCGTGGAATCGATGACCTGGTCGATGTGGGGTAGCAGAAAAGGATCTTTTGGGCAGGCTTTGTTGAGGTCGGTGTAATCCACGCACATGCAGAGCTTGCCGTTGGCCTTTGGGATGATGACCGGATTAGCCAACCACTCATGGTGGAAAGACATCCATGATGAACCCCGCATCCAACATCTTTCGCACCTGTTCGCGGACGAAGTCTTGCCTCTCCGGAGCCTGTTGCCGGATTTTCTGCCGGAGGGGCCGTGCATCGGGGTGCACGGCGAGGCGGTGCTCGATCACCTCCCTAGGGACCCCGGGCATGTCGGATGGTTTCCACGCAAACACGTTGACATTAGCCTGGAGAAAGGTGATGAGCGCGCTTTCCTATTTTTTGCCCAGCTGGGCCCCTATCGTCACTACTCATGAAGGGGCTCCGCCCAGGCAGACCTCCTTGGTGCAGGCCCCGTCGTTGGGGGAGAGCCGCTGCTACACCGGAGGGGATGATGCCGAGTCGGGGCATTCGTCGTCCTCAGAGGCGGCCGCTTCCATGGATTCTTACAGCTTCTCGGCGCAATACACGACCCCTTGGATGTCTGCCTTCACGGTGATGACCCCGGATGGCCCCGAGATCTTCAGGGCGCCGTAGGCGTGATGAACGGTAGCCATGCACTTGGCCAGTGCGGAGTGGCCAAGGATGGCATTGTAGCGGAGGTCGCAGTGCGCCACGTCGAAGACCACGTTCTCGGTACGGAAGTTGCTCCGTTCCCCGAACATGACCGGCAGCTCGATCTACCACAAGGGGATGATTTTCCCCTCGGTGACGCCGTAGAAAGGTTTCGACGGCTGCAACTTGTGTTCCCCGATCTGCATCTTGTGGAAGACCTCGGGGGAGAGGAGGTTCAGGCCCGCTCCCCCGTTGATGAGGACCCAGGCCACCCCGATGTTTTAGATGGTGGGGGTTACTACCACGGGGAGTAACCCAACCCCTGCCGTGCTGTCAGGGTGGTCGTTCCGGTCGAAAGTGATGGCAGTACCCAACCACTTCATGAGCCGGGAGCTTCCTGGCGCCGACGAGATGGTGCAAACTTCCCTCCAGAGGAGCTTGGCCCTCCTCCGGGATTGTAGCGCGGTCGGTCCTCCGAAGACGGTGGCGACGGCCTGCCGTGCCTCCTGGAAGCCGAGGCCTGCCTCTGCAAGAGCGTAGTCTCCATCGGGACGGCGATCACCATGCTCCTTGCGGTGGTCCTCAGCGAGCCCCTTGACCAGCCGGCACTCGGTGAGGTCGTGCTGGTCGGTTCAGTGGATCTCGCACCATTTGCCAGCCTCTGGTTTGGCAAGCGTCGGCTTCTGGAATCCTCCGCCGGGCCTATGGGCATCTCCCCCAGGAGCCCGGCCGGATTGTTGCTTGTTGCGGCCCTCCGCAGCCGCTAGGACGGTGTCAGCCTTCCGCTTGTTCTTCTTCTATGCTCCGGTGCGGTGGGCTCATCCGGAGTGCCGCGGCGCTCAGAGCGCTGCTGCACTTCGGCCTCCTGGGCGCATTTGTCCGCCAAAGCGAATAGCTCAGAGACGGTTTCAACGTTGCGCGTCTCAAGCTTGCCCACGAGACGCTTGTTGGTGACGCCCTGATGACAACCGAGGGCGTGATTCATGGGATGGTGTTGTGCACCTGGCTGAAACACTGGATGTATTGCCGCAGCGTTTCGCCCTTGCTTTGCTTGACGGCGAGCAGGTCACCTCAGGTTCCCGGTCGGTTGAACGACCCGGAGAAGTTGGTGACGAACTGTTCGCTCAAATCTCCCTAGGAACCGACCGATTCCTAGGGGAGATTCATCAGCTAGGACCTTGCCGTGCCCTTAAGGGTGACATTGAAGTAGTTGGCCATGACTGGGGCCCCCCACCCGCGGGCTAGATGGCCGTGGTGTAGATCTGGAGGAACTCCTCTGGGTTGACGGTACCGTCATACTTCTCCGGGAGATCCGACCAGAACTGCGTGGGCCAGTTAACTCGATGCAAGTCGGCGGTGAACGCTTGGCACCCGGCCCCGTAGGGCCCGATTTCGTCGTCCACCGAACCCTCATGTTCGCGGGTGCAGCGAATGGGGGAGCCAGAGGAAGCGTGCCCCTCCTTGGCCCCTCGGCGTTTTCGCTCGCTCTGATTTCTTGGAGCCAGGAACGCGGGTCGTGCGTCGCGTTGGTGGCCGACCCCACCAGAGCAGGCGGCCTCGGTGGTCGCCGGTGGCTTCCTCAGGAGGAGGCCCCGACCGCCATCCGAGAGCCCCCAGCTTGAGACACGCCTTCCCCACTAGGCTGGCTAGTTCATCAAGCCAACGTTCCTCAGGAGTTCCTGGCTCCGCTCGCACCGGGGGGTGACGCAGGAGCGCTCGGGCGGCAACCAGCGCTTCCCCTGGGGGAACACCGCCACGGTCGGTTCTAGCAGGCGCATGAGACGCCTGCCGAACCGCAAGCCGTTGGGCCTCCGCCCGGTGTTGGCCGACCCCACCTGACAGCCAACAGCACGGAATTTTCGCATACAAACTCTCCCACGGCCTTTTTCACTTTCCTTGTGAGCTTCACCGAGGAATGGATGGTTTTGCTCGGGTTTTAGGCTCTCTCCTCCTTAAAAAGACCCCTTGCTCTCTCTTTTGTTCCTCATCTCCCACCTTGATCCTACACCTCTCCTTCCACTGCAAATTCTCTGCATCCCACCATGGCCGGCTAGTCGCTTGTGCCCTTCGTTGGCTCCACTTCAACCTTTGCACTCGATGGGGAGCCAACACCGGCAAATCAAGCTTTGGTGGTCATTGAGATTGAGCAGGAGGCCGAGCATATCTCCACCACACCACTGGCCGTGCTACCTGCTCCAGAGATGAAGGAGAAGTCGGGGGGCGCCAGCAGGGGATCGGCCGACCCCCTGGTACGGCCGCACCCCGAGGAGGGCCCCTCGCGTCCCCGTTCTACACCACACTTTGTCAAGGCTACTACATCCAAGAAGGGGAGGGGCGACCACGACAATGCCACGCAGAGGCCAACCACAGGCGCACTTTGGCTCAAAGACACCGCCAAGCGCCTCTTCGCCGACCCGCTACCGCCATTCCCCTTAGAGGAAGGACAACTCCATGTTTTTTTTGTAACTTCGAAGAGCGGCAACGTAGTTAGTCACAACTACACCACTACGGCCACGTACATGCCTAATAGTCCTACGTCCCCGCCGTCGTTCCATGTTGTACGCATGCGCACCCCAGGAGGCGAATACGGGAAGGGGCTCATGCCCGGACCATCTCCTAAGAGAAAGAGGGATGAGTCCGTGGACTCCTCCCCTAGGGCTAGCAAGATGGTGAAAAGGCACGTGCCTCCGCCTCTGATTATGTGCCCCAGTGGACAGTACGAGAGTGATGAGGATACGAGCTTCAAAGGACCAAAGGTCGCTCAACTCCTGCGCACCATCATAGAAATGCGCAAAGACCACAAGAGGTTGAGCGATCAGGTGGCGGAAATGCATGGTAGCCACTCACACAAGTTGCTAAGCATGAAGAGCTAGAACTAGAAGTCTCCATTGTTCCATTCTTCAATTGTCCAAGAAATGCATGGTAGCCACTCACACAAGTTCACAAGAACTAGAAGAAGTTTGGAATAACTTGTATGCAGGTTTCTTCAAGGAGATGCAGCCACTTTAGTCCACAAAACCTTCACTCAAGGATGAGCAAAGGGCTAAGTGTGGGGGTGTTGTTGATGGTGCTTAAGTCTTGAAATCGGCCGTCAACTCCTACAACATTCTTATCCAAATAATCACCAAACTTAGCTATAGGGCTTTATTCTAACAAATTCCATAGTTTTTGGTGAATTATGATATGTAGGAACACATACAAGGAAATCAAGGAGAAACATTCAAAAAAAATGCAAAGAAATGCATAAAAGATCACTTCCTCCATCACACTTACAAGGGAGGCCCACATGACAGCCCAACCGACGTAGAAAGGCGGCAAGCACCTAAAGGATAAAGTCTAGGCCCACCTACAAGTGCCACAGTCAAAGGCGGTGGCCAGAGGCGGCAGAAGGGGGTCAGCCGCACCCCAGGTGCGGCCGCACCCACCCTGAAGCCCGTCCACGTGCATTTTGGCGGGAAGCTTGATCTGATCCTCCCATGGTCGGTTAGCGCAGTTTCCATCCCAAGAGATGGCGGGAACTGACTCTAGAAGCAATAAAAGGAGCTTCCCTCACCCTCTCAAAAACAACACAATTTGGAGAAGAAGTTGTAGAGGAGCCCTAGCCACTTGTATCTTAGAATAGGGAGTGTGTGAGGAAGAAGTGAGGAGAAGAGCCGAACTTGTTGGTCTCCCTCCGTCCTTGTACCTCAGTGGATACGATTTGTTTGAGTAAGTATTCAGGTTCGTCTATTGGTAAGAGCTTGTTAAGGTTATTCCTTAATTTATTGTTTGTTTGCGGGTTCATCATCCGTTCTAGTAGCGGATACTCTGCAGAGGGCCCCTGATAAAGACGGGATAACCCTACGCAACTATAGTGTACTAGTTAACGACTTAAACGTGATGTTTAGGCCCTAGATTACCTTTGTTTCCTGCAAGTCCCACGGTATGGTAGGCGTAGACCGCAGGTGGTGACAACCCTGTTGGTCCGCTACGAAGCCTCCTCGTGGTTAGTGAAGTCCCCCACGTCCGGGGTCGGAGTAGAGCTAATAGCCGGAGGTCCTTGGCAGACTAGGGTCAGACCGGTGCCTGGAGTAAACGACCAATATCGTAAATATATCCTTCCTTGCCTCCTTTTCTTTGGATAAACCACACTACCCATAAGCCGTTCTATCTCTTTTATCTTCAAGGGTAAGCTAGCTAGAAGACCTTTGCACATCTATTTCCTGAGAATTTACGATACCCTGAATACTCTCCGGGTGAAGTGCTACAACGGTATCATTCGAGTACATCATTAAACGTGCTGCTTGAATACATGTTTTTCCACTATTTTCCAACACTACTTGAGGCGGCACAGTGCTGCTGGTTTGCCCAATCATGAAGACCAATGTATTTAGGGTTTGTTGCTAATTCGTAGTATTTTTGAGAAAAAATTGCTATTTTCGTGGATCACTTCATGGATAATGAAACGACATAAATCAGCTACTACTTGTAGGAGTTGTTTCTCAAGGAGTTGTTGGTTGTGCTTTCTTGGATGAATCTGGAATTAATGAATCCATGAAAAGATTAAGAAAATGTTAGATAGACGCAAAAATAATGTACACATATACATCTGTCCCTAATAAAGTGTAGTCCCTTACACGTTCAGGATTTGTTGTCTATCTTCCTTGAACCCTCATATGCTCGCACATGTAATACCCGCATTGATGGAATTTGCAAGTTTCTTGTGGCATGAGAAGTTTGTGCTTATACTCAGTTTTTCCCATCTATCGGCCGGATGAGCACCTCCTTTTTGAATGTAGTACCCGTAAGCCCTGTTTAAAAAAGAAAAAAAGGAGAAGTTAGTTTATAAATATTTACTTTTATGGAAAAATTAGCATTATGTACATATGGAAGATAAGAAATTTGCTAACATTTTTAGGATGAATAAGAATTCGCTGTATCTACTCATTGGTACATATAAGGAGTCCAATACAAGGAGCGCACCAAGCTTTGGCTGTATTACAAAAGCAATCTAGCGGTTCCTACAAAAATATTATATTCGATTTTCAGCCATGGATCAGAGCAAGTGTATATTGTAACAAAAGATTGAAATTAGACTTACCCGATGTGGTATGGCACATATATGATATCGGCCTCGTCTTCCCATTTTGCCATCATAGCCCCTATGTAGACCGCGACCTTCGTCATGGCATCTTTGTGATATGATATTCGTTTCTGATGCTTTTCCTGGGGCATTGCAAACACAGCTAGCATGTCATCATCGTCCGCCCACATACTTGGCCCGGCGTGCCTGGTCTCGCAAATAGCTGTAGGATCGAGATATCTCATCCTTTCACCTAAAGTAATGGCATCATTTGTTTGCAAATAGCACCAGAGTCTAACCCTTTTGATGTCTAGTTTACCGAGGCAAAACATGTTGTGGATGTCTTGAAAATTGAACATGACATCCATGATGTCTCTACCTTGAAGTCCGAATACTTGCGGATGGTACAGAGCACATAGGTTACGGAGCCCAAGTCTACATGCCCTCAGGTACCAATTATGCATCCTTTGCATGTCACTTGGAACCGCTGTGATAGCCCATTAGGGTAGAAGTGGTTTACCGTACTCAAATCTTTTTGGACAATCCGGTAAATCTGGAAGTGTATCAACCCCAACATCCTGTTTGAAGTCCGTGTCAGTGCGGGGCAAGGTATAGCCTCGTCGTCTGCTGGAACCAGAATTTGATTCATCCTTTGACTTTGACTTTGATTTTGACTTAGACTTGGACTTGTCCTTTTTGTTTGCTGCATGCCATAACTCGGCAGTCTCTTTCCCTTCCGGATGCTTCCCGTAAGCCTGTATCACTCGTGGAACAGGCAACTGCGAATCTGCTGGTGGAGCCAGTGGAGTATGCTCTCATGATCGGGCAACCTGAGCCGATGGTGATGGCTCTCGTGATTGGGTAACCTGAGCCGGTGGTGATAGAGGGGGAGGTGGTGATAACTCTCGTGGTGGTGGTGGTGATGGCGGGGCTGGTAGATTATGCCCTGGCGCTACCTCCTCTTGTGGTGGTGGTGGTAGTGATGGTGGGGCCGGTAAAGTCGGCAGAGTCGGAGGAGTATGCTCAGATGCTACCCCCTCTTGTTGTTGTGGTGGTGGTGGCGAGGTACGATCCGGAGCAGCAATAAGTTGTGTACCAAGCAGTATGATATCTCATTTATGCCACATAATGGTACTGTCGACGCATTGTCCAAGGCAATTCTTCCCATCTGCAGTGGGGATGTCTATCTCGTTATCCTCATAGCTTGATTTTAGGAGTGGCTCCACTTGTATGCATGCATATAAGGGCGGGATTGATTTTCCCTCAAACAAACCCCCACCCGGAAAAACCTGAGCCTTTGGAACTTCCTTTGCCTTCCCAGCTCTACGGATCGGATACAATAGCAAGCAGGGAGTAGCCACGGATATGCAATCCACTGGGTATGGTTGTGCTGTGGTAGATGCGACACTTCTCTGAGCACCTGCCATATTCGCTTGGCTCAATCCAGGAGGGGGTATCATCACCATCTGTTGTTGCCCCACCTCTTGTGATGGGTTAATCCATAACAGCCTGGACTGTTGCTCCTCTACAACTGCTTCCCGGAGATACTGCCTGAACTTACTTTCTAGGGCTTTCTTTGCCGCTTCTTGCAATTCTTTCTTGTAGCGGTCATGCTTCCTATAGCTAGCCGGTCCTGCTGAAACCCATCCTTGATGGTCAACTTAGAGGACAAGCCTTGGACGCGGCCTCCATGCTCTTTGGACCGAATGGCTGTACTGAGTAGATCCTTGTCCCTCTCGGCTTTGAACTTTCCTTGCTTCTGGAGCTCGGCAAGTTTGTACATTTTTTTTTGCAACGACTTCAGTTTTGGGTTGGTCAAACTTAGGCTTGCCATCCACTATACTATGCTTCCTTGCTTGAAGCCACCGCTAGTCACGTTCGTCTAAGCCTTCAAAAGGGTTGGGTTGCTCGCGGCTATTGCTGGCTCTCTTTCATGCCGCCACTGATCGACCTCCCTTTGGTATCCACCTGGCCCAAGATGAACCGAACCCTATGTATGTTGCTCCGTGTAAGTTCTCTATTCCTTTGGCGTAGGGCTAGAGATTCCTCAAAAGTCTTTTTCCGAACAAACTCCTCCCATTGTGCCTGTGTGATTTCCCCGTAATCTGCAAATGGCTCTCGGCCCTTCTTGATCACTCTTCCATCGGCGGAAAGTTTCATCCAACATCTTCTTAGCATAATGCTTAAAACTTTCCTGAGTTCCTCGTGGCAAAATAAATGTTTTGCTCAACAGTGCCCACATGGCTTCTTTCTTCCCCTCAGGAACCGTTAGCCAATTGGATATCGTTGGATCCAAAACCATCTTTGTTCTTATTATAGAACCGATTGCATTCCGAAACTTTGCACGCACCTCAGGAGGCTCTATGGGCTCACCTACTGCGTTAACTGCATTGACCCTCCATTGGCCTTCGGGGTACTGGTTCCTTCCTTGTTGCCCCTGTTTCCTCTTGCTTTTGCTACCAGAGGTTCTATGTTGAGGTTTTAGACCGGAGCTATCATTGCATTGAAGCTCTTCCTCTATGTGGCTTGGGGGTTGGAGTCGGCGTTTACTCCTTCCTTTTGGAGCCGCCTACACGGATCATGGGATTTCGACTAGTCATTACGCGTAGTCTATGAAAAACATATACTAAAAGCTAGATGGTAATTAATCGTGTGTAGTCATTACCTGAACTGGATTCAGAATGTAGTCCGGATGAAACTCCAACTTGGAATGGTGTTCGCTTGGAGCGGTAGGGTGTGGATCTATCGGATCGAGCCACACGCCGTCTACCCAACCCCCATGTCCAATCCCAGGTCCTTCATTTTCTAGGTCGTCGGCATCATCATCATCCCTAGATTGCATACCATCGTCGGCATCGTCATTACCAGTTTGCACAATAACGTTCGCCAGGTCATCCCACGACACCTGGGATTCAATTCGCTCGATTTCATCGATTTCCAGTGCTGCATGCTCCCTTTGCGGTGATGATGACAATGGTTGATCCATCTTTTTGGGAAAAAGCACAAAAAAATCCCTTATATTACATCATTGGAGTGTCACAATAATTCATTCATAATACAAAATTATACTAAGCTCACAACTTTTTCAAAAAATAAAATGCTTGAAATACACACTATCTCTTATTCAGAGTTGAACTAAAATGAATTAAAATAATCTCTAATGTTATTCAAAGTTGTACTAAAATGAATTTCTGTTGGTGCTAAAATCGGCCAGACAGGAATCGGCCGATGGTCTTCAGCGTCAGACACACGACCCGGGAGAATCTGCTTAGCTCCTGTTCGGGTTATTGCCCTGGTGCGGTTCGCGCGGCGTGCCAGTCAATCTGACCTGTTGATTGATAAGGAAATAAAAGTATTAAATTCCGGGCATCCCGATCGGTTGGGGTTCCGATCTGTCCCGAAGAGTGCATCGGCGAATCGGCCGATTTGCTGTGAAGATGACCGGCTATGGATTCAGCCGATAATCACGTAATTATTGCAAAGAAAACTGCTGGAGCGATCTAAACAATTATTACAGATGCAACACTTGAAAATAGATCTAATCGGCTATATGATGATGAACGAAGAAGAGCGATGATAAAGCCGATAGTTCTGATCTCAAGCTGGATAACTGGTGATAATACTAGAACAACACGTAAAACCTATGATTCTAGTAAATATCGATAACTGATGAATAAATCTGAACGAAATCACAGCGATGCACCCGAAGTTAAAGCTCAGATGCTATTCGATAAGCGGAACCTACAAATTGGCCGGAGATCAAGTTGATGCAGTCCAGCCAATCCGTACGAACTCGTGAAAGAAAAAAGTATTGGCGAAGTCGCCGACTTGAAAGTAAAGTACTAGTAAAAAGTAGAAGTGTTTTGTTGATTGATGTTGATCTTTTTTCACAAAGCCCTGACGACTCCTATTTATACCCTAAAACCAGTACTCCTGGTCGATTACGACTTGTTACAATCTTATTTTAAACAGAAAACGTACTATATCTATAATATCTTTAAAAAGAAAACGGACTCCCGCAGAATCTTCCGCCGCCGTCTCCTAATCCAATCAGGACTTTTCCCATTGCTTCTTGACCGAATCAGCATCGCTCCGTTGACCAACATCAGGCCACTTTTGACCAGGATCTTCTGTTGTGGTTCCAATCTATTGGCGCAGGTTGCATCACCAATCGGCCAATTCCCAACTGTAAGCTCAGTCGGCCGATTCTTTACTGTAGCCTTTAGATCTGCCGCATCGGCCAACCTCTCCTCCTGACGCCGATTCAACACGTGTCAAAATCTGGCGTCAACACATGCCCCCCAGTTTCGGAGTAAAACATAATATTTACTTCGAAACTCTTTTCTTTAATCTTTTTCTTCGAAACGGGCGCAGTAAAAATCTCCTTCCGTTTCGCTGTCTTCTGCATAATGATTGCAATTTCCTCGGACCGGGCACTCGAGACAATTGTTCCCCTGGAATTCGTGTAGACGGCGCGGCAAAAATCCCGCCTTTACCCTTTCTCTCTCGGATTATCCTTAAGTACTGGCATTCTCCGCCCACTTTTTTCCACGAGCCTAGTATTTTCCTCCAGCGAACCACTGTTCATCTTCTTCCCGAGCCCTCTCGATTTCCAACTGCTCCCTCCGGCGATCTCGCTTGCAACCTGCTCCAACCTCCAATGGCGGCACCATCAGCAACCTCTCCAACCACGGAGGTTCTATCGGCAATCCCCTTAGCGATGGCGGCCCCATCGGCGGCTCAACTGGCGGCTCCATCGGCGACGATGAGCTTCATCCCAGAGGTAATCATCCAAAATTTTCCCCTTTTGCTCTTCTACTGTTCAAGTATTTTCTAGACCCATTCTCAGTTTTTCCCCTTTTTCCTTCTTTCTAGGCATTTAGGCACCGGATTACTATTCCCCTTTCCGAATCCTCCGAACTTATCTGCCTAGGCCCCATGGGGAATCCAGATCCAACTAACTTGATCAATCTAGAAACTCATAAAATTCCGTTCAAGCAGTCGCCCATGGATATAGGTCAGTGGGCAGGTGCCTTTAGGTCTTGGCCGAATGAGACCCCTGGCTGGAGAGAATGGTACCATAGAGTAGCCAGGTCTAGGAGAGTTAAGTGGGATGAACTGAAACTCGGCCAGTGCATAGACCTTTCTCTGTCCCAGATGGAGAAAAACGAGCCCTTGGTCATAGCAGCTTCTTACTTCTGGTCCGACGCACTCAATGCGTTCCTTTTTGGACATGGACCCATGACTCCAACTTTGGTCGATGTCCTGTTGTTGACCGGCCTTGATATCTCCTCTTCTGACACCCCTTTTGATTATCTGATCAAACCATCTCATCGGCTAGAAACAAAAGGAATTGGCGGATGGAAGGAGTATATCAGCAAGAATATGAGGACTGGGAAAGTTTCAGAGAGAGAACATACGGCATTCCTGATGATGTGGCTGGAGAAACACTTTTTCTGTGGCAGAGCAGTTGGCCCTTCTTCTAACACCCAAGCCCTGGCAGAAGCTCTGTCACTAGGATCGGCCGTCCCCCTTGGGAAACATCTGTTAGGATCGGCCTATCACATGATGCATCAAATCGGCGTCAGACTGTCAAAAGGGGAGCCGATTGGGAATCCTGGTGGTCCCTGGTGGTTCATCACTCTCTGGCTCAACTTATATATGAGCAAGGTCTCCCAGCAACAAATAGAGACCAAGACTTTTCCCAACATTGAGTCAGAGTTAAACCTCACCATCCAACGACGCTGCACATCTTTTGGATAAGCAGCATCGGCCTTCCCTGGCTGCCAATTCACTGCCGCCCGAACGGCCGAATACTTCAGATGCTTCTACAATGGCTTCAGTGAAGAAACGATCAGTTGGTATCCATATCAGATAGTAGGGCTGATTTTCCAGCTTCCTGTCTGGTACGATTCATCTTCCCATACCTTTGACAGTGACCTTATGGATATCCTGATCAAGCCAGGGATTCTACCGGCCAATTTCTTCTCTGGAAAGGATTCCCCCACCTATGAGTTTTATAATCCATCGGCTGCAGCAAGGCAACTGGGCTTTGGTCAACTGTCGATTCTGGTCTACTTTGCCGGTCAAGCAAAATTTCGAGATGAGCTGACCAAGAGCCTCGATTACAATCGGCTGTGCAACTTGGTGCTAGATTCTAGCACCATTGACCTGAACAACTGGACAGTGGCCCCTTTTGCCCTTTAACAATTCAAACTATGGTGGGCAGAATGGAAGCAATACCTCTTCTGCATATCCCCATCAACATATTGCAACATTCTGGACCCAGAAAACATCAACCCAAGTGCAGCGGTATGTCCTTTCTTCCAGCCGATTTCAATATTGTCTCTTTCCATACTACCTTCTTACCGTTAACTTGTATTTATCTCTTCAGTCTAAAAGCCAAGTCCCTCCGATGCGGAGCTGAAGCGGCAGGCCGATAGAAAGCGATCGTCCATATACGCCATATCCACTCATCGGCTATCATGCTCCAACCATCAAGGACATCGCTAGAGGCCGATTGAAACGAACACCGAAAAGGCCAACCTTGAAGACAACAAGCCGTCGAGTGCGTGCCCGCATCGGACTGACTGACCAATCGGCGATAGTATCGACTGAAACTTCAACTCCTCCATCCTTGCCGACTACCGAGATGGCCGATCCCCAAATTGCCGCAGAAGTCGGATCGGCCGTGGCATCGCTGCTGGTGGAAGCTGTTCAGGTAACCTCGCATACCTCACATATCTTTAAATACTCTATCAATATTAACTTCCTCCTTCTGCCAGGCTGCACAAGTTGCTCCAGTGCAGTCCCCACAGCAATCGGCCACATCCCAAGTGGAAGCTGAAACTCCAGCGACCCTTCTCATCGAGGTAGATAATCTCTTAACTCAATTTCTCGACATTCAGAAGACTTAACTGATTCTGATGCAGGCCGATTTGGGTGCGTTGACTGTAGCCTCACAACAAACATCGGCCGGAAGACCAACAGAGGCATGGCAAACATCTCATATCATCCTTTTCAATTATCCATAGTATACTCATAGGATCTGTTTTCCATACCTTTTCAGGAAGCTGGTCCAAGCAGAGCATTAATAGTTGTCGAGTCCTCTTCTTCTGACGAGCCAATCATATCGGTCCTTGAGACGAGGGAGGCGCTCCCATCGGCGCAAGCAAGAGAGATCCGCTTCAAGGAGGTAACAAACTTATCACCGGAATTGGCCGATTCCCCTTTACTGCTTGCTAATCCTTTTCTTTATTCTCCCGCAGGAACAAGACACTCCAAATAACAGCCTTTTCACCTTCTCGGTTTCTTTGCCTGATGATGAAGAAGTCGCCTCGCGCCAAGTTCTGTCAAGCTCAATTTCTGATGATGTCCGTGCCAAGCTCGAGAGCATGCGGATTCTCCTCCAAGATGATATCGGCCGATTGGTGGAAGGTGCTTCGCCGATTCGGCGGCTTCTCAGTGACATCAAGGGC
The DNA here is from genome assembly GCA_032594955.1 of Panicum miliaceum. Classification (NCBI taxonomy): domain Eukaryota; kingdom Viridiplantae; phylum Streptophyta; class Magnoliopsida; order Poales; family Poaceae; genus Panicum; species Panicum miliaceum. The sequence continues at coordinate 17,273,659 of CM064062.1, forward strand.
CGAATCACGGAAGAAACAACAGAAACTTTGGAACCTGCTGCATATATAGAATCGATACAGACTTCAGTTTCCAGGGCCCTGCGTCGTATGGCCGATCGTGCCCAGCTAGCAAAGACCCGGGAGGAAGCCGATTCCTACAAGCACCGAGCCCAAGAGGTACACCAACGGATCAACTTCCTCGAGAGCTCTCGCTCGGATATCATCAGCACGATAGATCGCCTTAAATGGAGGAGAGCAGAGCTAGCCAAAGAGATGGAGCAAGTAACCAAAGACATAGCTGCTGAAGAAAACAAACTTCAAGAGCTCCCATCCGTCATCACCGGGCTGAAACAAGAAAGACAGAACCTGGCCTGTGAAGCGATAAGACTTCGTCGCCATATGCCAGAAATTCCAGGATCGGCCGACGACAACCAAAGAGTATTAGATTCGGCCGATCAGATTAGGCAACGAGCTATCGCGGCCATAGATGCCCTCCTTGGGTTGTAAAGAATGTTGTAAACATTTAATGCTCCTTTAATGTTAATGCGCCGATTTGATCCTGGACCACTTCCTTTGGCAGATTTGCATTTATGAATGCTTTTACTCCGATAGGACATGTCCCACTATCTTTTTACCTCCTTCTCTTTATAGGTATGAGACCCCACGCCATCTCCAGAGGCATATGCATTACCCATCTTCTCTCCCTCCAACAACTGGATCTTTTATCCTCCCAAGCTAGACATCAAGATGTCTTCTTCTTCCTCGTCCTCTGTCAACGAGGTACGAACCTTCCTCTGTTTCTCCCCTTGACATTTCAATCGCTCTGATGCTGGGTAGCTTTTCATTTCTGTTTAGTCAAAATGTCTCAGTCCCAGCCTAGAACGAGCGATCGAGGTTATGCATTCAGACGAACCACTGTCGCAGGCAGACATAGATCTGATAAGAGCTCATTCTGAAGAACTTAAAGATCATGTTCCTACTGTTGTCCAGAAGTATTGGGACCTTATAGATGCTCACTGCCTAGTCCCCAAGCGACTGCCATCTGAAAAGAGTCCTCCACTCCCTCATCAAGTCGAGACTGAAGCCGCCATGGAGAATCTGGAGGAGAAGAAGACCCGCCTCCTGATAGAACTATGCCATCAAGTTGAGACTGAAGCCACCATGGAGAATCCGAAGGAGAATAGGACCCGCCTTCTGATAGAATTGGGCCGGCTTAATCAAGAGCAAGCGTAATCAATAAATATATTGGTATTTTTATTCTAAGGGTGACTTGTACCATGTCGGCCATGTACTCTGTTGTTTTCATCGAATAATGAATTGGTCAGACCAAACAGAAAATATTTTCCTCCTCAAGGCGATGTCATTCCCGCATCAGCTATGTAGACAAAAACCGATAGGAGTCGGCCATGTTATCTTGATGTATCTTACTGCAAGTTATGCATCTACCCAAATGCTTGGATAATACCTCTTCAGATATCTTCCATTTAAAGCTCTCGGAAATTCTTCCCCTTTAATAGTTTCTAGAATATATGCATTTCCTGGAGCACACCGGCCGATTCTGTACGGCCCTTCCCAGGTGGGCGACCATTTACCGAATTTGGGATCCTTAGAGCCTATCGGCAGCACCAACTTCCATACCAAATCTCCCTAGGAGAATTGTTTAACTTTGACCTTTTTGTCATACCATCTGGCCACCCTTTTCTTGTTTTCTTCTATGCTAATCAGGGCTCTCAACCGCTGACCCGCCGAATCATCGAGCTCATCCTTCATGAGGAAAGAATAATCATCGGTCGTCAACTGATCTTGAAGCGATGTACGTCTTGACCCCATCCTTAATTCCCAAGGCAAGACTGCCTCGTGACCATATACCAACTGATAAGGAGATATCTTAGTGGCCCCGTGGCAAGCCATCCTATAAGCCCAAAGAGATTCGGCCAAAGACATGTGCCACTTTTTGGGTTGTTCCTCTATCTTCCTCTTGATCAACTTGATTATCCCCTTGTTGGACGATTCGGCCTAGCCATTGCCTTGAGCATAGTATGGAAAAGAATTTAATAATTTGATCCCCATATCAGCGGCGAATTCTCCAAATTCTCTAGAGGTGAACATCGTTCCTTGATCAGTTGTGATAGTTTGAGGAATACCGAATCGATAAACAATATGGTTCTTAACGAACTCGATCATATCGGCCGATGTCACGTTCCTTAAAGGAACTGCCTCCACCCACTTAGTAAAATAATTGGTGGCTACCAATATGAACTTATGCCCTTTGCTTGATGGAGGGTGAATCTGTCCGACGAGATCTATTCCCCAACCTCTGAACGGCCACGGCTTGATTACTGGATTCACAGCCGATGCTGGCGCGCGCTGTACATTGCCAAACTTCTAATAGTCTTGGCATCCTTTATAATATTTGAAACAATCCTCAAGAATCGTTGGCCAATAATACCCATTGTTTCTGATCATCCATTTCATCTTGTGAGCCGATTGATGGGCTCCACATCCGCCTTCATGGATTTCCGCCATCAGGACCTTTGCTTCTTCCGTTCCCAGGCACCTGAGAAGAACCCCATCAATCGTCCGGTAAAATAAATCATCTTCAAGTAACACATATTTTGTGGCTTGGAAACGCACTCGCCGATCCACCTTCTGGGATGGGTCCTTCAAGTAATCGGCGATCTCCTTTCGCCAATCATCGGCCGCGAGCTCCAAAATCATAGCTCCCTGAATCGGCCGATATCCAGATGAGTGTTGGGCCAGTCTGTTGGCCTCCTCATTATAATTTCTGGGGATGTGCTCAATTATTGCAGACTTGAATTCCTTTAGCAGCTGGAGGCAATCTTCATAATAAATCCTCAAGATATCATCTTTGCATTCAGATTTCCCCGTTAACTGATCTACGATAAGCATGGAATTCCCAAAAATCTCGACTGCATCAGCTTTGACTTCCCTTAATAATTGGACACCTTTTAGGACGGCTCGATATTCCGCCTGGTTACTGGTTGCGGGTGCTTCTATCGGCAGAGAGAAATCATAACTTGCCCCCCGAGGCAATATAATAACGATGCCAATTCCTGATCCAGCCCCACATGAAGAACCATCGAAGTACAGAGTCCATGGAACCGGTTCAACGACAGCAACTTCCGGTCCACAATGTTGGGCTACGAAATCGGCCAAGACTTGACAGCTATGGCCGATTCGTACCTTAAGTCAAACTCTAACAGAGCCAGGATCAATTTTCCAATTCGTCCTTTCAAAATCGGCAATGATAGCATATACTTCACCCACCACATCATCTTTGCATACAACTATGCACTCTGCCGATAACAAATAGTGCCTGACCTTGGTACATGAGAAGTATAAACACAGGCACAGCCGCTCCACCGGGGAATATCTTGTCTCGGCGTCCAGGATTCTCCTGCTGACATAATATACCACCCGTTCTTTCCCTTCGAACTCCTGTACCAACGCCGATCCAATAGCCTGTTCATCAGCCGATAAGTATAATTTGAATGGCTTACCAGGCTGTGGCGGGACTAACACCGGAGGTGAAATCAGATATTGCTTGATATCTTCCAAGGCTCTACGTTGTTCTTCTCCCCACACGAATTCCTGGTCGGGCTTCAATTTCAACAAAGGAGTGAACGCTCGAATACACCCGGACAGGTTGGATATAAATCTTCTGATAAAATTGACCTTGTCGATGAGGGACTGCAGCTCAGTTTTATTCTGTGGGGCTAAAACTTTGTTGATGGCGTCTATGGTCTTCCGGTTGACCTCTATCCCGCGCTCATGGACCATGAATCCTAAGAATTATCCGGCCGATACACCAAATGCACACTTGTTCGGGTTCATTTTTAACCCATGCTTCCTTGTACACTCCAGTACTTCATGTAAATCAGCCAGATGTTCCTGATGACCTTTTGACTTGACCACCACATCGTCGATGTAAATTTCCACCGATGCACCAATGAGCTTGTGAAAGATATAATTCATGGCCCGCTGATATGTAGCACCGGCGTTCTTTAACCCAAAGGTCATTACAACCCACTCGAATAAACCAAGGTGGCCCGGACACCTAAAAGCCGTCTTCGAGATATCTTCTTCGGCCTTTAATATTTGATTGTACCCAGCATTACCATCCATGAAACTGTTGACTTTGTGTCCTGCGGCAGCATCTATCAAGACATCGGCCGTTGGCATCGGATATCCATCCATTGGTGTGGCCTGATTTAGGTTCCTGAAATCGATGCACACGCGCAACTTTCCATTCTTTTTATACACAGGTACAATATTAGAAATCCATTCGGCGTAGCGACACTACCGAATAAATCCTGCTTCAATCAATCTTGTGATTTTGGCCTTTATATCAGGTAGAATTTTGGGGTTGCACTGTCGTGCAGGCTGCTGATATGGCAGATATTCTGATTTTATAGGTAACTAGTGTTCGACAATGGACCGGTCTAGACCAGGCATCTCATGGTATTCCCAAGCAAAGCAATCCTTGAATTCTTTTAATAAACTTATCAATTTACACTTGTATTCAGGATCCAAGCTAGCACTAATATACGTCGGCCTTGGCTTGCTACCATCTCCCAAATCCACCATCTCTAATGAATCGGTCGATGTAAACCCGTGCCCAAGCTTTCCATCTTCTCGGATGAACTGATCCATCTATTCTGAATTTTCAGAGCCGACTGCTTGGATCGGCTGTAGACCGAAATCGGACACCTTCAGGAAATCAGTGTCCCAAGTCCTGCCAGATATACACCTGACGTGTTCACAGCTCCATTGTTGCGTGTCAGCCGCTGCGACGCTGTAGGCGGAATCGGCGGTGACTATCTCTGTACTGTCGCCGACCCATTGCACGAGGCATTGGTGCATTGTAGATGGGACACAACAATTCGCATGTATCCAGTCGCGACCGAGCAACATGTTGTAGGACCCCTTACCATTAATAATGAAAAAGGAAGTAGGAAGGGTCTTACTGCCGATGGTGAGGTCGACGCAGAGCGCTCCACGAGCGGGAGACACGTTGCCTTTGAAGTCCTTGAGCATCATGTCCGTCTTGGTCAGGTCTTCATCACTTTTGCCTAACTTTCGGAACATAGCATACGGCATGATGTTGACTGCGGCGCCTCCGTCCACTAGTAGCCTGGTAACGGGTCGTCCGTTAACGTGCCCTTTGAGAAATAATGCCTTGAGATGTTGCCATTTTTCGTCCTCTGGTTTCTCAAAGGTGGCTGTCATCGGCTTTAATATCAACTTCGCCATTTGCTCTTCCACCCTTGTCGCCTTATCTCGATCGACAGGCGCCATGAACTCCATTGGCAATATGAACACCATGTTGACCTCAGCTGCCGATTCTTGACTGTCCGTTTCCTTGCTGTTGTTTTTCTTGGGGCGCCAGACCCGAGACTTGACGTTTCTCTTTTCCAGCACCTGCCTCTTCTCTTCTTCTTGTTGCTCCCACTGGCGCAGGCATTGGATCCTCCATTTCTAGGATTTGGATAGACCATCAGGGCACCACCTGAGGTTTACTGGCCGATGATCTGGCGTGCTCCCAATCTGGTTCCCTTCCTAGGGGGTTTTCATCTGACACCCTGTCATCAGCCATCTCTTCCAGCCGATCGTGTACGCTGATTTTGCCCCCCAGTCGATCCTGCCTTTCGACCGGTGATAATGGTCAACTCTGCCCCCCAGCCGATCATGCACTGAAAGGCGCTGTCCTTCTTGTTCGCGCCGATTTCTGCTGATTGGCTCTGATCCTCTGTCTCTGGAGCGTGATCTTTTAAATGGGCGATTATTGCGGCTTAATCCGTTGCACTCAGGACAGTTATCGGCTGACGGCAATCGAAGGTCGTTCTCCCAGCAATGGATGAAGAATGGACATTGCCAGTTATCCTCATGCCGGCGTATCATCTCGTCGTGGTGTCTTGATTGTTCCTGCTGCCGCCGATATTTGCTGAGCAAGAACTGGGAGGTGACGGGTCTGCGCGATCGTTCTGATCCTTCACCCTTGTCTTCAGCCCGCCTTTTCCCTTTGACTTCAGCCGCCGTAACTTGCTTCCTGGGGTCTACGGCGCCGCTCCCTCTTGCCGATTCCGACGTCAGTTCCTTGGTTTGGAGTGAATTTCTTCCCGTATCAACCATGTTGGCCGGTAAAGGATGCTGGTCTATCTTCATCGGCTTTGCCGGTTTAGCCGGGGTTTCAAACTTGAGCCTTCCCTGCTCGATGGCCGATTGTATCTGCTGATGAAAGATCTTGCATTCATTCGTGTCATGAGACGTGGCATTGTGCCACTTGCAGTACTTCATCTTTTTGAGCTGATCGGCCGAAGGGATGGTATGGTACTGAGATAGTTTGATCTGCCCTTCCTAGAGTAATAAGTCGAAAATCTTATCGGCTTTTGATGTGTCAAAGCCGAATGTCTCTGGTCCTTTCTTTCCGAAAGGGCACGATATTGGCTTTTTGCCTTTCACCCACTCTGCTAGGCCGATTTCTTCCTCTCCATCCGATTCAGACCCTTCTAGATATGCCACCTTCTTCTGGAAATTCCTCCGCTGCTCAAACGGACGGACTTCCTGACCTGCCAATCGGTGAACGATCTGGCTTAAGCTTTCAAACTCTTGTGAGGCATACCTTTCCTTGATTTGTGGCAAGAGGCCTTGGAAAGCGATATCGGCCAACTGGGCATCAGTTAGAGCCAGACTATAGTATTTGTTTCTGATTTCTCTGAACCTGTGTATGTACCCAGTTACTGGTTCGTCCCTTCTCTGCCTGAGGCTGGTCAAATCTGAGAGCTTCATCTCATGTACTCCTGCGTAGAAGTACATGTGGAACTGCTTTTCCAGATTGGCCCAAGTAACAATGGAATTAGGTGGCAAAGTGGTGAACCACTGGAAGGCCGATCCAGATAGAGACGATGAAAATAGACGCACCCTCAGAGCATCTTGCGTGGCGGCTTCCCCGCACTGGATGATGAATCTGTTAATGTGCTCCACGGTGGATGTGTCATCCAGCCTCGAAAACTTGGTGAAATCAGGCACCTTGTACCGGTGGGGAAACGGCAGCAAGTCATAGGCAGATGGATATGGCATCTTGTATGTGTAAGTCTGTACTTTCGGCTTCAAGCCGAATTGATCCTGAATTACCTCCGCTATTCTCGCCGTCCAATCCACCTGCTGCTGATGAACAACCGTTCGAGGTGCCGGCATATGTTGGAGGGCTGGCGGTGGTACGGCCGGGTGATGGATCGAAGCATGCGGCGAATTATGTTGCGTCATGGCTGTCTGAGTAGTTGACAGTTGATAGCGAAGTGAATCCGCCGCCCCGTCGTACATCGTCATCGGCGCCGTGCTTCGGAGTGCCTCTACAGCGCCTGCCCCCCTGCCGATTTCTGACGGGACTGGTTGATACTGAGGGACCGTCGGCCGGATGGCCGATTGGAATGGTGCCTGGATTGGATAGCTCCCATGTCCGGTTGATAGATCAGGAAAAGCCATCGTCGCCGATGCCCCCCAGGGTACTGAGTTTGTGGGCAACGATTGCACAGAAGCAATCTGGACAGGCTGAAGCGGTGCTTGCAATGGGAAACATGGTGCACCGTTGCACCTTGGAGACACTGGAGGCAACGAAGTTGTTGACGCCAGATTTTGACACGTGTTGAATCGGCGTCAGGATGAGAAGATTGGCCGATGCGGCAGATCTGAAGGCTACAGGAAGGAATCGGCCAATTGAAGTAACAGTTGGAAATCGGCCGATTGGTGGCACAGCCTATGCCAACAGGATGGGATTATTTCAGAGGATCCTGGTCAAAAGCTGGTCAAAGGGGGCACGCTAAGTCGGTCGAGGAGCAATTGAAGGAAATCTTGATTGGATTAGGGAGCGGCGGCGGAAGATTCTGCGGGAGTCCGTTTCCTTTTTAAAGTCCGTATAGATATAGTAATTTAAATAAGGTTGTAACAAGTCGTGATCGACCAGGAGTCCTAGCTTTAGGGTATAAATAGGAGTCGTCAGGGTCTTACAAAGGGATCAACACATCAATCAACAACAGTACTTCTACTTTTCCAGCAATTTACTTTCAAGTCGGCGACTTCGCCAATATTTTCTTTTTCCACGAGTTCGTACGGATTGGCAGGGCTGCATCAACTTGATCTCTGGCCAATTGGTAGGTTCCGTTTACCGAGTAATATCCGAGCTTTAACTACGGGCGCATCGCTGTAGTTTTGTTTGGATTTATTCACCAGTTATCGATATTTACTAGAATTGCGAGTTTTACCTGTCATTCTAGTATTATCACCAGTTATCCAGCTTGAGATCAGAGTAATTGGCTTCGTCATTGCTTTTCTTCGATTTATCATCTCACGGCCAATTAGATCTATTTCAAGTGTTGTTCTTGCAGGAGTCGTCTAGATCGCTCCAGAAGTTTTCTTTACGATTACTACACGATCATCGGCTGATCCATAGCCGATCATTTATATAGCAAATCGGCCAATTCGCCGCCGACGCGCTCCTCAGGACAGATCGGAATTCCAGCCGATCGACGCGCCTGGAGTTTAATACTCTATTTCCTTGTCAATCAACAGGTCAGATTGACTGGCACGCCGCGCGAACCGCACCAGGGCGATAACCCGAACAGGAGCTAAGCAGATTCTCCCGGGTCATGTTTCCGACGCTAAAGACCCATCGGCCGATTCCTACCCGGCCGATTTTAGCGCCAACACACTTTTGGCACGCCCGGTGGGACCATCCAAGATCCGATATGTCGAAAAACGTAGAAATCTCCGGCAGCAACATCATTGAGGTCACAGAAGCTGATCTCAAGGACGACCAGAGGGAAGAATTGGCCAAACATCTAGAAGACTACAAGAAGATGTACCTCCAGTCGTTCAGTCGTACCAGAAGCGGGGAGGCAGTAAAGAAGGCTCCTATTCTAGCGCCTCGCCACATCACCATCGCTGAGAACTCGGGCAAGATGTCAGAGATGGTTCAACAGTCCGTGTATCAGGCGTTCATCGACCAATCCTCAGTGATGACCAACACGGTGTATAACGCCGTCGTCAACTCTCTGGCCAGCGGAGGAGTCCAAGGCTATCAGGGACCGGCATATGCCCCCCCCAACTACTCTGCCAGCCAGAAGCCTACCATACACATCCCAATTGGCTCCTCAGCCGATGATGACGCAACGCGAGGGGTACAACTCTCCACCACCCCCGGCGTCTCCAAGATACAGCGGTGCACCATGTCTCCCATCACAGACGCCGCTTCAACCCGTTTAGATGGCTTCTGTGCAATCACTACCAACAAGCTCGGCGCCTTGGGGAACATCAGCCACAGCGTATTTTCCCGAGCCACCGAACGGGCATGGCAGTTATTCGGTCCATGTGCCATACCAATCGGCCGCCCGGCCGACGGTTTCCCAGTATCAGCCGATCTTATCAGAAATCGGCAGGGGGGCAAACACTGTGGAAGCATTCAGAGGCACGGCGCCAGCAGTGACGTACGAAGGGGGTACGGACTCATTTCGCCATCAACTATCGGCCGCTTAGCAAAATTCACCGATTCATCACCCGGCCGCACCAGCCCTTCAGCACATGCCCGCGCCGCGAACAGCTGTTCATCAGCAGGTGGACTGGACAGCAAGAATAGCAGAAGTGATCCAGGATCAGTTTGGATTGAAGCCGAAAGTTCAAACTTATACTTACAAGACGCCGTATCCATCGGCCTATGACTCACTGCCGTTCCCACACCGCTACAAAGTTCCTGATTTCACCAAGTTCTCAGGGACAGACGATACATCCACTGTGGAGCATATCAACCGATTCATCATCCAGTGCGGAGAAGCTGCCACGCAAGATGCTCTGAGGGTGCGTTTATTTTCATCATCTCTGTCCGGATCGGCCTTCCAGTGGTTCACAACCTTACCGCCAAATTCTATCGTTACTTGGGCCGATCTGGAGAAACAATTCCACAAGTACTTCTACGCAGGAGTACACGAGATGAAGATCTCGGATTTGACCAGTCTCAGGCAGAGGAGCGATGAACCAGTGATGGGGTATATACAGAGATTCAGAGAAATCAGGAACAAATGCTACAGTTTGGCTCTGACCGTTGCACAGTTGGCTGATATCGCTTTCCAAGGCCTCTTGCCACAAATCAAAGAAAGATATGCTACCCAAGAGTTTGAAAGCCTGAGCCAAATCGTCCACCGATTATCAGGGCAAGATCCGACAGTTTGAACAGCGGAGGAACTTCCAAAAGAAGGTGGCATACTTGGAGGGATCTGAATCCGATGCGGAAGAAGAAATCGGCCTGGCAGAGTGGGTAAAAGGGAAAAAACCAATATCTTGCCCCTTTGGCAAGAAGGAGCCAGAGACATTCGGCTTTGACACGTCAAAGGCCGATAAAATTTTTGATCTACTGCTTCAGGAAGGGCAGATTAAGCTGTCTCAACATCACACCATCCCTACGGCCGATCAGCTTAAGAAGATGAAGTACTGCAAGTGGCATAACGCTACTTCTCATGATACAAATGAATGTAAAGTCTTCCGCCAGCAGATACAATCGGCCATCGAGCAGGGGCGTCTCAAATTTGAAACTCCAACCAAATCGGCAAAGCTGATGAAGATAGATCAGCATCCCTTCCCGGCCAACACGGTTAACGCTGGAGGGGACTCAAGTCAAACCAAGGTGCTGACGTCAGAATCGGCAAGAAGAGGCGGCGCCGTCGACCCCAGGAGGCAGATCACAGCGGAAGAAATCAGAAGGAACAGGCGAGGGCCAGAACGACCACACAGGCCCGCCACCTCCCAATTCTTACTCAGTAAATATCGGCAACAGCAAGAACAAGCACAACACCAGGAAGAGATGATATGCCGGCATGAAGATCACTGGCAATGTTCGTTCTTCATCCACTGCTGGGAGAATGACATCAGGTTGCCGTCTGCCGATAACTGTCCGGAGTGTAACAAATTAAGCCGCAGCGATCGCCCGAGGCCACACTCTAGAGACAGAAGGTCAGAGCCGATCAGCAGAAATCGGCGCGAGGAACGGCGCGTTTCGGTGCATGATCGGCTGGGGGGCAGAGTTGACCAGTACAACAGGTCAAAAAGCAAGATCGGCCAGCAAGATGGACTGGGGGGCAGGATCAGCGCGCACGATCGGCTGGAAGAGATGGCCAATGACAGGGTATCAGACGAAGATCCCCTAGGGAGGGAACCAGATTTGGAACACGCCAGATCATCGGCCAAACCAGTGAATCCCAGGTGGTGTCTCGATGGCCTATCCAGGTCCCAGAAGCGAGGGATCCAATGCCTACGCCAGTGGGAGCATCAAGAAGAAGAACAAAGACATGTGCCAGAGAGAAGGAATGTTAAATCTCGAGTTTGGCGCCCAAAGAAAAACGATCAGGAAACGAACAACCAAGAATCGGCAGCCAAAATTGATATGGTATTCATACTGCCGATGGAGTTCATGGCGCCCAACGATCGAGATAAAGTAACAAGAACAGAGGAGGAACAAATGGCACAACTGGTATTAGAGCCGATGACGGCTACGTTTGAGAAACCAGAAGAGGAAAAACGACAGCATCTTAAAGCGCTGTTTCTCAAAGGCTATGTCAACGGAAGACCCGTCACCAGATTACTGGTAGATGGAGGCGCGGCAGTTAACATCATGCCGTATGCCATGTTCCGCAAGCTGGGCAAGGGCGATGATGACCTCACCAAGACGGACATGATGCTGAAGGATTTCGAAGGCAACGTGTCGCCCGCCCGCGGAGCGCTCTGCGTCGACCTCACCATCGGCAGTAAGACCCTCCCTACCACTTTCTTCGTTATTAATGGCAAAGGGTCCTATAATATGCTGCATGGTCGCGACTTGATACACGCAAACTGCTGTGTCCCATCTACAATGCATTAATGCCTTGTGCAATGGGTCGGCGACAGTACAGAGATAGCCGCTGCTGATTCCGTCTACAGCGTTGCAGCGGCCGACGCGCAACAGTGGAGCTGCGAGCACGTCAAGTGTATATCTGGCAGAACTTGGGACACTGACTTCCTGAGTGTGTCCGATTTCGGTCTACAGCCGATCGAAGCAGTCAGCTCAGAAGATTCAAAATAAATGAATCAAGCTAATCAAGAGGAAGATAGAAGAGCAACCCAAGAAGTGGCATATGTCTTTGGCTGAATCTTTATGGGCATACAGGATGGCTTGTCATGGAGCCACTAAAATATCCCCTTATCATTTGGTTTATGGTCATGAGGCGGTCTTGCCATGGGAGGTAAGGACAGGATCAAGACGTATATCGTTACAGGATCAATTAACGGCCGATGACTATTCCTTTCTCATGAAAGACGAACTTGACGATTCGGCGGGTTTACGGTTGAGAGCCCTGATTAGCATAGAAGAAAACAAGAAAAGGGTGGCTAGATGGTATGACAAAAAGGTCAAAGTTAAACAGTTCTCTCAGGGAGATTTGGTATGGAAGTTGGTGCTGCCGATAGGGTCTAAGGATCCCAAATTCGGTAAATGGTCACCCACTTGGGAAGGGCCGTATAGAATCGGCCGATGTGCCCCTGGGAATGCATACATTCTGGAGACAATCGAAGGGGAGGAATTCCCAAGAGCTTTAAACGGGCGATATCTGAAGAAGTACTATCCAAGCATTTGGGTAGACGTATAACTTACAGCAAAATATGTCAAGGTAACATGGCCGATTTCTCATCGGTTTTCTGGCTACACATCTGGTGAAGGAAACATTGGGATTCATTATTGAATGGAAATTACAGATTACATGGCCGACATGGTATAAGTCGCCCTTAGGATAAAAATACTGGTGTGTCTACTGATTACGCCTACGCTGGATTTCTCTCTCGATGCGACCTAGTTTTATCATAAGGGTGAGCCTTTTCTCTTTCAAGTCCTCTGCAGTGGCTCCAATTTCAGCTTGGTTGCAGAGTTCTTTCAGCAGGCGGGTCTTCTCCTCTTCCAGATCTTCCATGGCGACTTCAGTTGTAGCTTTATAAGGAAGTGAAGAATTTTTGTTGGAAGATGGTCGCTTGCGGACCAAAAGATGAGTACTTATGAGGTCCGAATATTCCTGGATAGCAGCAGGGACATGATCTCTGAGTTCCTCAGCATGAGTTCTTATCAGATTTCTATCTGCCTGTGATAATGGCTCTTCTGAATGCATGATTTTTATCGCTCGTTCTAGATCAGAGCTGAGACAGTTTGGCTGAAACGGAAATAAAAGGAGTTACCCAGTATCGGAGCGATTGAGATGCTTAAGAAAAAGGTAGAGGGGGAGTTCATACCTGGTTCACAGAGGAAGAGGATGAGGAGGACGAACAAGACATCTTGCCGTTCAGTTGGGACAGTAAAAGAAGAAGAAGAGATAAGTAATGCGTGTGCCTCTAGAGATGGTAAACGGTCTGCGTATAAATGAAGAGGAGGTAGATGGATGGTGAGACACGTCCTATCGGAGTAAATACGTACATAAATGCAAGGCAGACTGAAAAAGCAGTTCAAAACCAAATCGGCGCAGTGACATTAAAGGAGCAATAATGTTTAACATATTTTTTACAGCCCAAGGAAAGCATCTATAGCTACAATCGCTCGTCATCTAATTTGATCGGCCGAGTCTACTATTCTCTGAGCATTGTCGGCCGATCCTGGTACTTCTGACACGCGGCGATGGAGCCTTATTGTTTCACGGGCCAGATGTTGTCTTTCTTGCTTCAGCTCGCCGATGATGGTTGGGAGTTCTTGGAGCTTTTTCTCTTCAGCGGCTATCTCTTTGGTTATCTGTTCCATCTCCTTGGCTAGTTCTGCTCTCCTCCGTTTCAGCCGATCTATTGCGCCGACGATGTTCGGATGGCAGTTCTCGAGGAAATTGATCCTGTGGTGTACTTCCTGAGTCCGGTGCTTGTTTGAGTCAACCTCCTCCTGAGTTTTGGCCATCTGAGCACGATCGGCCATACGTTGCAGCGCCCTGGAAACCGGAATCTGCTTGCCCTCTATATAGGCAGCATACCCCAAGTCCTCCGACACTTCATCCGGGATGTGATCTTTGACCTCATTGAAAAGTCGTCGGATCGGCGAGGCATCTTCCACCAATCGGCCAATGTCACTTTGGAGGAGAGTACGAATGCTTTCGAGCTTGGAGCGGACATCATCGGAGGTAGAGCTCGATGGAACTGCGTGTGAGGCAATTTCTTCTTCATCGGCCAAGGAGACAACAAAGGAAAAGATGCTATTGTTGGGGGTATCTTGCTCCTATAAGGGAACAAAGTAAAGGGTAAGCAAGCGGTGAAAGGAAATCGGCCGATTCTGATGGTAAGATTGTTACCTCTTTGAAACGAATCTCTCTTGCCTGCGCCGGTGGAAGTGTTTCCCTTGTTTCAGGGACTGGTGCACTTGGTTCGCCGGAAGAAGAAGATTCGATCGTTATTAATGCTCCGCTTGGGCCAGCTTCCTGAGAAAGACATAAATTCCCGTGAAAATACTATGGGAAAATGAAATGAGATGGTAATGGAAATTTGTCATGCCTCTGTGGGTCTCCCGGCCGATGCCTGTTGTGGAGTTATAATCGGCGTACCCAAGTCAACCTGCATCAAAATCGGTTAAGTTTTCTGAATATTAAGGATGCAGGGTAAGAGATCGTGTACCTCGGCAACAGGAGCTGCTGGAATCTCAGTCCCCACTTGAGATGTGGCCGATAGTTGCGGGGACTGCGGTGGGACAACTTGTGCAGCCTGGCAAAGGAATAGAATTGATATCAGTAGAAGATTTGGAGAATATATGAGATAAATAAGGTTACCTGAACAGCTTCTACTAATAGTGATGCTGCAGCAGCCCCGGCTTTGGCGGTGACTTGGGGATCGGCCGTCTCGACAACTGGTAGGGGTAAAGGACCTGAAGCCTCGGCGAGTGTCACCTCTATTTGATCGGCCGATCCAACACGGAGAGTCTCGGCCGATACTACTGCCATCTGGCTAGCCGATCCGATGCGGGAGATTTCAGCCGATCCTATTGCCGCCTGATCGGCCGATCCAATGCGAGCTCGCACCCGACGGCTGGTTATCTTTGATGTTGGCCTTTTGGGAGCTCGTCTTGATCGGCCGGTGGAGATATCTCTGACAGATGGAGCATGGAAGCCGATGAGTGGGTACGGCGTGTATTGGTGATGGCTGTCAATCGGCCGGCCGCTTCGGCTCCGCATCGAGGGAACACGGCTTTCAGACTGAAGGGATAAACATAAGTTAACAACAAGATGATAATGCAACATTGGAATCGGCTAAGGAAAAAAGGGCATACCGCGGCATTTGGGTCGATGTTCTCTGGGTCCAGAATGTTGCAGTAAGATGATGGAGATTTACAGAAAAGATGCTACTTCCATTCTGCCCACCATAATTTATACTGCTGGGTGGCGAAAGAGGCAACTGACCAGCCGTTCAAGTCAATGGTGCTGGAGTCGGGTACTAGATCGCACAACCGGCTGTAGTCAAGACTTGAAGTTAGTCCATCTCTGAATTTTGCCTGGCCGGCGAAATAGACTCGAATCGGCAGTTGGCCAAAACCCAGCTGCCTTGCCGCAGCCGATGGACAGTAGAACTCATAGGTGGGTGAGTCCTTTCCTGAGAAGAAGTTGGCCGGCAGAATTCCCGGCTTGATCAAGACATCCATTAATTCTCTGTCAAATCTGTGAGTGGAGAAATCAAAGCATACGGGCAATTCGAAAATCGGCTCTGCGGTCTCAAATGGATGCCAAATGATCATCTCTTCACTAAGGCCATTATAAAAACATCTGAAATATTCAGCTGTGCGGGTGGCAGTGAATTGGCAGCCGGGAAAGGCCGATACCGCTTCTCCAAAAGATCTACAGCGACGACGAACCGATGGGTTCTCCTCTAACTCGATGTTGGGAAAGGTCTTTGTCTCTATCCGCTGCTGAGAGACCTTGCTCATGTGTAAATTGAGCCAGAGGGTGATGAACCACCAAGGACCGCCTGGGTTCCCTATCGGCTCCCCCTTCGACAACTTGACGCCGATTTGGTGCATCAGATGGTACACCGATCCCAGCAAATGTTTACCGAGGGGGATGGCCGATCCTTGTGAAAGAGCCTCTGCCAAAGCTTGAGTGTTGGAAGAAGGGCCGACCGCTCTGCCACAGAAGAAATGCTTCTCCAGCCACATCATCAAGAAGGCAGTATGCTCCCTCTACGAGACTGTCCGTGTCTTCATGTTTTTACTGATGTATCCTTTCCACCCGCCGATTCCTTTGGTCTCCAGCCGATGAGATGGCTTGAACAGATAATTGAAAGGGGTATCGGCGGAGGAAACATCTAGGCCGGTCAGCAGCAGGACATCGGCCAAGGTCGGGGTCATAGGTCCGTGTCCAAAAAGGAATGCGTTGAGTGCATCAGACCAGAAGTAAGAGGCTGCCATAACCAAAGGTTCGTTCCTTTCCATCTGAGACAGGGATAAGTCTATGCATTGGCCGATTTTGAGTTCTTCCCATTGAACCTTCCAAGACCCGGATACCCTCTGGTACCGTTCTCTCCACCCGGGTGTTTCATTCGGCCAGGATCTGAAAGTGCCTACCCAATGATCTAAATCCATGGATGACTGCTTAAAGGGGATCCTATGGGTTTCTAAACTAATCAGATCCGTTGGATTAGGGCTCCCCAAAGGGCCCAGATAGATAAGGTCAGGGGATTCTGAAAGAGGAATGGTGATTCGATGCCTAAGTGCCTAAAAAAGGGAAAAAAGGAAGAAACTGAGAAAGGGTTCGGAAAATACTGAGGCAGTAAAAAGGCAAAAAGGGAAAACTTTCGAGCATTTACCTCTGGGATGGAAGCCATCGTCGCCGATGACGCCTCTGGGGAAGCCGCCGATTGGGCCGCCGCCGCCAAAGGAGTAGCCGATGGAGTCTCTGTAGATGGGGTGGTCGCCGATGAGTCGCCATTGGGGATCGGAGCAAGCCGCGGATGAGATCGCCGGAAAAGGGGAAGCACATGGAAATCGAAAGAGCTTGGAGGAAGACGAACAGTGATGCGACGGAGAGAATGCTAGATTCGTGGGGAAGGATGGGCGGAGAAAGCCAGTACTTAAGAGAGATCAGGGAAGCGAGGGCAAAGATGGTATTTTTACCGCGCCGTCTACACGAGTTCCAGAGGAGCGGTCGTTTCGCGCGCCCGGTTCGAGGAAATTGCAATCATTGTGCCGCGGAACGGAAGGAGATTTTTACTGCGCCTATTTCGGAGGAAAGGATTAAAGAAAAGAGTTTCGAAGGAAAAGTTATATTTTACTCCGAAACTGGGGGGCATGTGTTGACGCCAGATTTTGACACGTGTTGAATCGGCGTCAGGAGGAGAAGATTGGCCGATGCGGCAGATCTGAAGGCTACAGGAAGGAATCGGCCGATTGAAGTAACAGTTGGAAATCGGCCGATTGGTGGCACAGCCTATGCCAACAGGATGGGATTATTTCAGAGGATCCTGGTCAAAAGCTGGTCAAAGGGGGCACGCTAAGTCGGTCGAGGAGCAATTGAAGGAAATCTTGATTGGATTAGGGAGCGGCGGTGGAAGATTCTGCGGGAGTCCGTTTCCTTTTTAAAGTCCGTATAGATATAGTAATTTAAATAAGGTTGTAACAAGTCGTGATCGACCAGGAGTCCTAGCTTTAGGGTATAAATAGGAGTCGTCAGGGTCTTACAAAGGGATCAACACATAAATCAACAACAGTACTTCTACTTTTCCAGCAATTTACTTTCAAGTCGGCGACTTCGCCAATATTTTCTTTTTCCACGAGGTCGTACGGATTGGCAGGGCTGCATCAACTTGATCTCCGGCCAATTGGTAGGTTCCGTTTATCGAGTAATATCCGAGCTTTAACTACAGGCGCATCGTTGTAGTTTCGTTTGGATTTATTCACCAGTTATCGATATTTACTAGAATTGCGAGTTTTACCTGTCATTCTAGTATTATCACCAGTTATCCAGCTTGAGATCAGAGTAATCGGCTTCGTCATTGCTTTTCTTTGATTTATCATCTCACGGCCGATTAGATCTATTTCAAGTTTTTTTCTTGCAGTAGTAGTCTAGATCGCTCCAGCAGTTTTCTTTACGATTACTACACGATCATCGGCTGATCCATAGCCGATCATTTATATAGCAAATTGGCCAATTCGCCGCCGACGCGCTCCTCAGGACAGATCGGAATTCCAGCCGATCGACGCGCCTGGAGTTTAATACTCTATTTCCTTGTCAATCAACAGGTCAGATTGACTGGCACGCCGCGCGAACCGCACCAGGGCGATAACCCGAACAGGAGCTAAGCAGATTCTCCCGGGTCGTGTGTCCGACGCTGAAGACCCATCGGCCGATTCCTACCCGGCCGATTTTAGCGCCAACAGAAGTGTTGTAGCCTTCGCGTTGCGTCGATGTCGGCTGAGGAGCCGATTGGGACGTGCCTGGTGAGCTTCTGGCTGGAAGTGCAATCGGCGGGGCATACCCTGGCCGCTGATATCCTTGAACTGCTCCGCTGGCCAGAGAGCTGATGACGGCGTTATACACCGTATTGGTCATCACCGAGGATTGGTCGATGAACGCCTGGTAGATGGACTGTCGGATCATATCGGACATCATGCCCGAATCCTCAGCAATGGTGATATGGCGAGGAACTGGAAGACGAGCTTTCTTGACTGCCTCCCCGCTTCTGGTACGACTGAACGACTGCAGATACATCCTCTTGTAATCTTCTAGATGTTTAACCAATTCTTCCTTCTGGTCGTCCTTGAGATCCGCCTCTGTGACCTCAATGATATTGCTCTCGGATACTTCTGCGTTCTTTGACATATTGGATCTTGAAGTTGGTCCAACCGGGCGTGCCAAAAGTGTGTTGGCGCTAAAATCGGCCAGACAGGAATCGGCCGATGGTCTTCAGCGTCGGACACACGACCCGGGAGAATCTGCTTAGCTCCTGTTCAGGTTATTGCCCTGGTGCGGTTCGCACGGCATGCCAGTCAATCTGACCTATTGATTAACAAGGAAATAAAAGTATTAAATTCTGGGCGTCCCGATCAGCTGGGGTTCCGATCTGTCCCGAAGATTGCGTCGGCGAATCGGCCGATTTGCTGTGAAGATGACCGGCTATGGATTCAGCCGATAATCACATAATAATTGCAAAGAAAACTGTTGGAGCGATCTAAACAATTATTACAGATGCAACACTTGAAAATAGATCTAATCGGCTATATGATGATGAACGAAGAAGAGCGATGATAAAGCCGATAGTTCCGATCTCAAGATAGATAACTAGTGATAATACTAGAACAACAGGTAAAACCTATGATTCTAGTAAATATCGATAACTGGTGAATAAATCTGAACGAAACCACAGCGATGCGCCCGAAGTTAAAGCTCAGATGCTATTCGATAAGCGGAACCTAGCAATTGGCCGGAGATCAAGTTGATGCAGCCCTGCCAATCCGTACGAACTCATGAAAGAAAAAAGTATTGGCGAAGTCGCCGACTTGAAAGTAAAGTACTAGTAAAAAGTAGAAGTGTTTTGTTGATTGATGTTGATCTTTTTTCACAAAGCCCTGACGACTCCTATTTATACCCTAAAACAGGTCTCCTGGTCGATTATGACTTGTTACAATCTTATTTTAAACAGAAAACCTACTATATCTATAATATCTTTAAAAAGGAAACGGACTCCCGCAGAATCTTCCGCCGCCGTCTCCTAATCCAATCAGGACTTTTCCCATTGCTTCTTGACCGAATCAGCATCGCTCCGTTGACCAACATAAGGCCACTTTTGACCGGGATCCTCTGTTGTGGTTCCAATCTGTTGGCGCAGGTTGCATCACCAATCGGCCGATTCCCAACTGTAACCTCAATCGGCCGATTCTTTACTATAGCCTTTAGATCTGCCGCATCGGCCAACCTCTCCTCCTGACGCCGATTCAACACGTGTGAAAATCTGGCGTCAACAGTTTCAAAAATAAAATTGAAATAAAATTTCATCCAACAGTCCTCAAATACATGAATAATATTCATTTATAGAAAAAATAAAAAAACCTTGGTACACTAAAATATACACTTCTCATATCCAAAGTTGAACTACAGAGAATTGAAACATAATTCAAACATAATTTCACGAACCATCATTCAACTGAATAACATGCATACTTTCATATTTGACATTTGTTTTCATTCATAATACTAAATAACATTCACATTCACTTGCTAATATTACAACAGATAAAAATATTACAATGGATACAAAATAACATTCACATTCACTTGACATCAAATGAAAAAAAAACTAACTACAATAATGAAAATAACATTCACATTTCACATTAAAATTAATAAAACATTAATAAACTACATCAAAATAAAAAATTAAATTTCACTAATTTAAATGTATATTATAATGGATAAAAATAAATAACTACATTTATATACTCACACTCATGAAATTTCACATTCAAGTTACATTCATATTCAAATTACATTGATATATTTAAATTTCACATTCAATTTATATTCACATGGACATGACATTACATTCACATTCACTTGCTAATATTAATTCACTAAATTATTTGCTAACGAAATTACTTGTTAAATATATTGTAGAACATTCATATTTAGAGTTCAAATGAAAAAAAGAATAAAACAAACATCTAGAAAACAACTGGCCTTTACCTCGGTTTTGGGAGAAGGAGGAGGCCGGGTCGGATCCGGGCAGGAGGAGGATGCCTCGGCTCGGAGAGAAGGAGGAGGCCGGGCTGGGGGCGAGGGTGGCACGGGGAGGAGGAGGAGCTCGGGCGGGTAGAGCCGGGGAGCGCGGCGGGCGGCGGCGCCGGAGCTCGGGGCGGGCACCTGACCTCAGGATGGAGGGGTGCTAGCCGCTCGGGCCGGGCGGATCCGCGGAGACCGCGCTCGATCTGGGAAGGAGGATCGGAGGAGGCCGGCCTGAGGGCGAGGGCAGCACGGGGAGGAGGAGGAGCTGGGGCGGGCGTGCAGTCGGGTGCCGAGGGCGGTGTAGGGAGGAGGAGCCGGGCAGCGCGGCGGCCGGCGGCGCCGGAGCTCGGAGTAGGCGCCTAACCTCGAGATGGAGGAGCGGCGGCACTGGAGGGAGGAGCCGCAGCGGCACCACGAGGAGGGTCTGGAGCTTGGGAGGATCAACTCAAAGTTTCGGCAGCCAGGCAGCATCCCGTGCGATGAGCCGGAAATTTGCTAAGTCCCGAGAGTCCACTCAGTTATATAGAGGATCCATTTGTAGGGGCAGGTGACGCCCGCATCCGCCCCTACAAATGATTTCCTATTTATTATGAATATTCATTTGATTCAAAAAAATAGCAAAACACATAAAAAAATGTGAAATTCTTACCATAAGCATATTGTGACTGACGGTGTGTGAGATTCGGCCAAGGGTGTAACACGCAGTGAGATTCCAACCGTGTGACAAAGGATTTAGACAGGTTCGGGCTGCTCGGAAGCGTAATACCCTACGTTCTGTGTGTGGTGTTCTTTACTCCAATGAGCTTCAGGTGGTTTTGTTGTGGGACTTGAGTCTGTCCCTCACATGCTACCCTTAGATCCTATTTATAAACCCTCCACTGGGCCCAGGGAGAGATTTTTACCACCCTTGGGCTTACCGCCCTTGGGTGTGAACGCGGTGATGGAGGGTAGGGCGCCACCTACAAGTGGTGCCACCCTCCTGATGCACCCTGTCCCACGAGGCCCACTTGGTCGGTTCCCTGGGTCTTTCCGGGGAACCCTGAGGTCTTTTGGCCGACGCCCGGGATGCTCGAGGGGCCCATGCGGGCATGGAGGTGTGCCCTGGAGCCATCCCGGGGTCCTCCACAAAACCTGGGGTCATCCAGCGATTTACTTGACGCGACAGGGGGCTCAGTTGGCGGGCCCCGCCTGCACCGTCTTCTTCTGGATAGACAAGATGTGACCAAGGGAGGGGGCTCCCCTCTCCCCGGTCAAGGCGTCGTCTGATCGCACGCCTCTTCGTAATCATGCCACTTTACGGGGAAGCCGCACCGTGGTGGACCCCGCACCTGCTGGGAGACGGCGTGGTAAAACTTCCGGCCAGGGGTAATTCCTTCTCGACTAAGGAAATGCCCTGGCTAGTGGGGTCGCCCAGGCCCTTCTCCAACTCAGCGCCCTCTAAGGTCCATCATGTTGGGCCGGGCCTTGTTGCCCATAACAGACCTGCCGGCCCGTTAACCCTTGGTTTGTCGAGTGCGGTGGGGATCCCCGTTCACGCGGAGCCGACAGTAGCCCCCGGGCCCGCAGCCGGATGGGAATGGCGATCCGGGTGTGGGGCCATGAGTTTGAGGCGAACGGCTCATCCTCTGCTCAGCCCGCCCCCATGGGGGGTCGTGCCGGCCTTTTCGCTGGGAGCGCCACCCACGACTCGCGAGAATCCCGCATAGATGGAGCGTCGCGTCCTTCTACCTTCCATTAGATAAAAAGCTTATAGGAGAGGGAGGGCTGCGGTTTGCGCTCTCCACTTGTCTTCTCGCCAACAAGCCCTCTCTCCTCCTCGCCTCCCACGTTCGTTCCTTCTTGCCACACGCCCCAGCTCGCATCCATGGCGTGCGACCGCAGGCAAGCTTCCGGCCGCAGGCAAGCTCCTTGTCGCCGAGTGCTGGACTTTGGGCCCTTCTCGCCGTTCTTCGTGGTGGCGTTGGAGGCATACGCCATCCACCTCGTGCGCCTCACCCCCAACTCCATCCTGACCTCGGCCATCTTCACCCATGTGTGCGGGATGTTGTTCGGGGTGGCGCCCTCGGTGGAGCTCTTTCATCACTTCTTCCAGCTCTGCTGGTCGGTGTCGGTGTCTCGCAACGCAGGCACGGAGGCCCAGGCCAAGATAGTGGGTGGATGCTTCTTCCACATACGGCAAGACTAGCCGGACAAGTTCATCCCCTTCCAGCTGACGGGGAAGTGGGAGGACTGGGAGAAGCAATGGCTGTACACTGAGGTCAGCCACGCCTCCCCCTTTCTTCGACTCCCTGAGGTCGCGCCGGGTGGAACCCAGTGCTGGGCCAGATTGCCTCCCTCCATCAGGCCGGACTGATGTCAGCGATGGTGGCATTCGATTTCTTCCGTCGCCGTCGCCGCCTCGCCTGCCCTCATGGTTCTATACAGGAGACAACGACAGCACGCGGTTCACGCACGGCACTGGGAGCCATATCGAGGAGGCTGCCCTATCGCATCTGATGAAGCTGTCAATCGGCAACAGGGACCTCGCCCTGGCCCTCCTCCCGGAGGAGGTCAGGCCTCTGTGTGCCGATGATGTGCGGCATGCCATCCTCGATGGCATGCCAAGGACCGATGCTATGGGGCTGGCTCCCACGCCCACGCAGCAAGAGGCGAAGGGAGCTCCCGGTTTCGGCGGCATGGAGCCGGAAGCGCCGGTGGGGGAGGTTGTGTACGCCGGGGGCGCCGGAATGCAAGCTCTCACGTCAACCTACGGAGAGGGGCAGTCCGACCGTGCCGCAGAAGGCGTGGCCGACCCACGGGGGAAACACCCCCGTTCGTGCTCCCCGGTGGTGGAGGTTTCAACATCATCTTCATCGTCTTTGCCGCTGCAGCCCCTTGCTCCGGGCGACGAGGGCCAGGGCTGTTCAACCACGGCGGTTGTGCGGTTGCCGTCGAGCCAATCCCTGCCTCCGAAGCGACTCCAGATTGGTTGGCGGTTGTTCCAGTCAGGATCCATGTTAAGGCTTCTTTCCCCTGTCGATCCCCTTTGTCCGTCACCACCATGGTTTTCATGATTGACTTCTACTCGACCAAGTGGAGCGCGTCGGGCCACGGGGCTCCATCGGTGTGAAAGGGTTCTCCAGTGATGGTGCTCGCTTCTTCTTCGGTGCCCACGCTAGAGGCGACTTCGGCTGCAGCTACCACAACGGACATCGTGGAGCGGGCTCCCTTGCTAGAGGTCGCCCCGGCTTGCGACATCCTCGGCAGGCATCGTGCCGATTGAGACACTCGCCGGCGTTGGCGATGACAACGGGCGCCTTGTGGGCACCTCCACGGCTCTTGTGGAGAGGGCGAGTTCGGCCCTGGTGGGACCCGCGGTGGCGCCCACGCTAGGGGTCTCTGATGCCGTGGCCGTGCTTTCGCCTACCTTTATGGAGGGGGAAGCTTGGTGCCGGAGACGCCCACCGCGACGCCCGACCTAGCAATTTTCCGCGCTGGGGGCGGGCGCGGCAAAAGCGGGGTCAGCGGAAGCACCTGTTCTGGCGGCCCCCGATGCAGTCATCGTGCTCTCGGAGTCAACCGCCGTCGCACAGCACCCCGCCACAGTGCCTTTGTCATGGGCACAGGCGGTGATGGAGTCGGCGATGGCGATTCTCCTCTACCCCGCTACCAGCGGCGCGCCACCACAAGTGTGCATGCTGAGAGACATGGAGGGCGTGCGCCAGCGGGAGGAGCAGTTGGAGCTGCTGGCCGCCTCTCGCGAACAAGACCTCGCCGCCCATGATCAGTAGCTCGAGACCTGGGCGAAGTAGTTGCAAGCGGACCAGGACTTGTTGCAGCAGTGGGAGCCCCAGCTGGAGGATGAGGAGCGAGCTGCCCAGCATCAGGCTTCGGCGGCTAGTGATCGGCAGACAGCCCTCAATCGCCGCGAGGAGGACTTCTGGCGCCGGGAGGATTCGGTAGTGGTGTCCATCGGTGGCGTGGCCGTGGTGCAATGGGAGGCGGATGAGCAAGTCAAAGCCACCCGCCTTGACGCGGCAAACAAGATCCATGCCGCTCGCACCAGCCATGCCACCGAGCTTCAGTCGGACGCGGTGGAGTCCCGTGCGGCGGAGGTGGAGTCGCGGGCGACGACGGTGGAGACTCGTGCTGCCGAAGCACAGGCCCGTGGCGACACCCTGGAGACTTAGCTATAGACTGCGCAGGCTGCGCTGGATGACTTCGACGTCGTGGCACTCCGGAGGCTTCAGAAGGTGGCCTTCGGGGTGTTCTGGAGCTTGCTCATGCGCTGCTGGAGAGCGTGGGAGTCCGCTGGCCTCAACACCATCCAGTTCCCCGAGTTCGGGGGAGGCACGAGCCCGTCCCCACTGCGGCTTGTGCCCCACCTAACTCGCCTGGCGGAGCGCCTAGAGTCGCTGGAGGACTATGTCTGAGATTCCGTCGAGGCGAGCTCCCGGGACCTGGCTGCTGACGCGGTGGAGTATGCCTTGGCGTGCCTGTGGAGCCATGCCCCGAACGCACCGCTGGACCGAATTCGGAATGGTATCATCCCTGGTGATGAGGAGGCGGCTCGTGACGGAAACTTGGCGGTAGAGGTGGTGGCCCAGTTTGCCCCAGCCAGAGCGGAGGACCCGCTGGAAGATGACGGCGGCGACACGGAAGACGCCGATCAGCCAGTGGAGGGCGAATCGACCTCCTTCTCCGTTGCTAGCCAGTAGGACCCCCTTTCTTTAGTATATTTTTTGTCTTGTTGCTGGTTGGCGCCGTGGTGCACCTTTGTATCGTTGACTCCCAGTGGGGGCGATTTGTTTTTGCCCTCCCCCGTTTAGCTCGTACTTTCGATTCCTGTACCAACACTGTGTTGACGTGTCATGTCATCTTCTCTTGCCGCCTCCGACCTGCCCGCGAGTCCACCTTAGGTGGATTTGCCAGAGAGCGCAGTGATCACCAGCGCTGCCCTGGGAAACACGCCAGCTTGCAGCAGGGCTTGGGTGGCTGCGCCTGGTGGCGTGGTGCCCATGCCGTGCCCCTAGCCCTGTTGGTATGACCACGTGGAGGCATGGTCGGCCTCGGTGCCCGCCACGTCCTCTTGTCGTGCCTGAGTGGGGCAATTTGGCGATGAGGACAAAGGCTAGGGGCCATGCTTTGGATTGGCGGAGGCTTCCATGGTCCCCGGGGGACTTCTGTCGACCCCCTGCTCGGCCGTCCTGCCTATAAAAGGCGAGGCCTCTAGGGCTCCTCAGTTTTCACCCACCAAGAGTGAACTGGCCATGGATCCTCCAAGGTTCCTTCAGCTTTCAGCAGATCCGGGGATCCCCCCTGGGCACCTCATCCACCAAGAGCACTCCGCCGTTCATGGGGTGCGCGAGAGGCGCTGGCATGACCAGTTCCTCTCTTTTCCAGCGTAGTTGAGTTGGGCTGAAGGCGTGTCACGGCCCCGGGGAGCCGTGGCGCATATGAGGCGTAGAGCGCGCAGCTCTTCAATGTCTTCAGCATCACCCCGGGGAGCTTGCTCTTCCTTTTGTCCCCCACTTTCTCAAATGAAGTTGAGAGGGTCTGAAGATGGAGTCGGCTCCCCGGGTAGCCCGCGTAGCTGCTTGGGTTTTCTAGTGGAGGCTCTTCTTCCATGGAGCCCCCATTGTAAAACTGCTGCTGCTGGGTTTAGTGTTTGACCCCGGTGGCGTTGTCCCGTGGTCTCGGCTGGCATGACCTCCTCCTCCACTGTTGCTGGGGCAGATCAGACGAGCATGTGGTGGTGAGCGTGTAGGGTTCCCGGAGGGCAACTGATCCCAGGGTTTGGAGAGCAAGCAGGGAGTCGAAATTGTCCAGGAAGAGCCTATTTAGCCCCAAGCCAACAGTCCGCTGTTCGGGCAAGTTCGCTTTTTCATGACGCATGCCAAGCATCCACTAGAGAGAGAAGATCTTTGCAAGAAAAAGTTTCAGAATTCATGAAAAAGGTGCTGAATTTCTAAAGCAAAAGGTAGGTATATGCGTGGGAGCCCCTGGCCAAGTACCGTGCGGAAGCGGGTCCGCGGGGTGCTTGGTCCTCATGCCGGAGCACTTGGACTCCCTATCTAAGCCGAAAAAGATTTTAAAATTCATGTAAAAAATGCTCATACTGAATTATTGAAAATGGAAGGGTGTTTGTATATAGGTGGGAGCCCCGGGCCAAGTACTGTGTGGAAGCAGGTCCATGGTGTACTTGGCCTTCATGCCGGGACATTAGGACCCCCCTATCTACGGATAGAACTTACAGAGATGCTCGATGTTCCAGACGTTGGGTAGCTGCATCCCGTCCTTGTCGGTGAGCCTGAACACCCCGGGACGGCGTTCTTCCGTGACGTGGAAGGGGCCTTCCCACATGGGGGAGAGCTTGTTCTTCCCCTCATGTGACTAGAACCGGTGGAGGACCAGGTCTCTGACTTGGATGGTTCTTGGTTGTACGTGGCGCTGGTGATAGCGGCGGAGGGCTTGCTGATAGCGAGCAACCCGGAGTACCACCCTACACTGAACTTCCTCGAGGTAGAGGATGTCTTGCTGTCGTAGGCGATCTTGATCTTCTTCGTTGTAGGCCCGTACATGCGGGCTCCCTAATGTCACCTCGGCCGGGATGACAGCTTCGGCACCGTAGACGAGGAAGAAAGGCGTTTCGCCTGTCGCTCAGCTAGGTGTGGTGCGATTTGACCAGACCACTGCCGGTAGCTCGTCTATCCATCCAGTGTTGTGTTTCTTGAGCTCATTGTAGGTTCTGGTTTTCAACCCCTTTAGGACTTCTGCGTTTTCTCTTTCCACTTGTACGTTGCTCCGAGGGTGGGCGACGGATGCAAAGCAGAGCTTGATGCCCATGTCATCGTAGTCCCCAAAGAGGTTGCTCATGAACTGGGTCCCATTGTCGGTGATGATGCGATTAGGGACCCCGAATAGGGCTATTAGGTCCTTGATGAACTTGAGAGCTGAAGTCTTGTTGGCCTTCACGAATGCGGAGACCTCCGGCCATTTGGTGAACTTGTCGATCGCCACGTACAACCATTCGTAACCCCAAACGGCTTTTGGGAAAGGTCCCAAAATGTCGAGCCCCCAGACCGTGAATGGTATGGAGCGCCTATGTTGGCTGGTGAGACTGCTTTGCATGGAACTGACATGCCCTGTAGCGCTGAGCCAGTTCGGCTGCATCCTAGAGGGCTGCCGGCCAGTAAAAACCTTGCCGAAAGGCTTTACCGACCATCGTGTGGGAAGCCGAGTGACTTCCACACTCACCCTCATGGATATCGGCGAGTAGCTCGCCACCTTCTTCCTGAGTGATCCACCCCAAAAGGACGCCATTCGTGCCACGCCGATATCGATCCCCATCTACCATGACATAGCGCTTGGACTGACGCACGATCCGTTCCGAAGTGGCATCGTCCTCGGGAAGGATGTTTTTCTTCAGGAAGCCACATATGTCGTCCATCCACGAGGGTCCTTGAGAACTGGCCGAGAGCAGGGTTAGCTCGGCGGGTGGCTGGGCCTGGTTCCCTGCACTCAAGAATGGGGTTCCCCCTTCGGCACGGTTGGCGGCCGTGACGGTAGGTTGGCATAGTCTTTCTTAGAACACCCGGGGAGCAATGGAGCTTGTGAGGACACGAGGCGGGATAGCTCATCGACCTCAGCGTTCTACTTCCGGGGAAAGTATCATAGCTCCAGTCCATCGAAATGCCATTCCATTCGCCGTACCATGGCCACATAGGCGGCAATCTAAGGGTCAGCGCACTGGTATTCCTTGGAGATTTGGTTTACCATGAGCTGGGAGTCCCCCTTGACTAGAAGGCGGCAAACTCCCAGTCCGGCGGCTGCCCGAAGCCCAGCCAGGAGACCCTCGTATTTTGCCATGTTGTTCGTGGCTCGAAAGGCAAGCTGAACGGTGTACTTGAGGGAGTGGCCATCCGGGATGGTGAGAACCACCCCGGCGCCGGCCCCCTGGAGTGTGAGCGAACCATCGAAGTTCATGGTCCAGTACTCCAAAGTCCAAGGCTTGTCGTCATCGACTGCCGGGGTGGTTCGATGTCGGGGACCGGCGTCCATTCAGCAATGAAATCGACGAGTGCTTGGCTTTTGATGGCGTGTCGGGGCGCGAACTGAATGTCAAATGCCGCCAGTTTGATTGCCCATTTTATCGTGCATCCCATCCCTTCTCGGTTGCGGAGGATGTGGGCTAGGGGGTACGACGTGACCATGGTGACCTGATATGCTTGGAAGTAGTGTCGTAATTTGCGGGACACAATCAGGACGGCGTGCAACATCTTCTGCGCCTGTGGGTAGTGCTCCTTTGCTTCTCAGAGTACTTCATTCATGAAGGATACTGGTCTCTGCATACAGCGAGGTGGCCTTGCGCGTCCATCCGTGGTGGTCCCGGCGTCGAGAAAAGGCTGCCCCTTCGTAGCCTGCTGTGCTTCTGGCTTCCCGGGATCTGAAGCTTCACCCCCGAGTCTCTCTTCCTCCCCGGGGTTTAGGCCTTCACCCTCGGGGTCGCCTTTCTCTCTCGGGTTAGGTTTATCCTGCCCGAGGTCTTCTTCCTCCCTTTCTACAATCAACATCACACTTACAACCTGCGGGGTTGCTGAGATGTAGACGAGCAGACCTTCTCCATCCCGGGGTGCCACCAGCACCGGCGGGGAGGAGAGGTACATCTTCAGCTCCCGGAATGGCTGGTCGGCCTCCGGGGTCCACTCGAAACGACCGGTCCTTTTCAGCAATTTGAAGAGAGGGAGACCCCTTTCTCCGAGGTTGGAGATGAACTGTCCGAGTGCCGCCATGCAACTCGTGAGGCATTGCGATTCCTCTAATCGGGTCGGGGGTTGCATGCACTCAATTGCTTCCACCTTCTGAGGGTTCACTTTGATGCCTCGGCTTGAGACTAGGAAGCCCAGGAGCTTCCCTGTTGTAACCCCGAACACGCATTTCTTGGCGTTCAGCTTAAGTCGGGTGGTGTGTAAGCTGTCAAAGGCTTCCGAAAGATCCCGCAGGAGGGACTCCTGCTTTCGGGTCTTGTTGACGTGTGCTTCAACATTGCAGGAGTGCAGGTCCTGTAGAGTAATGCGCATGGTCCGCTGGAATGTGGGACCAGCATTCTTGAGCCCGAAGGGCATGCGGAGGTAGTAGTACGTTCCCACCGAGGTGGTGAACGAAGTTTTCTCCTCGTCCTCCTTTGCCATGCTTATCTGGTGGTAGCCGGAGTACGCGTCCAGAAAAAAAAGGAGGTCGCATCCCACCGTGGAACTGATGACCTGGTCGATGCGAGGTAGCGGAAAAGGATCTTTTGGGCAGGCTTTGTTGAGCTCGGTGTAATTCACACACATGCAGAGTTTGCCATTGGCTTTTGGGACTTCCCAGATGAATCCCGCATCCAACATCTTCCGCACTTGCTCGCGGATGAAATCTTGCCTCTCCGAAGCCTGGCGTCGGATCTTCTGCTAGACGGGCTATGCGTCGGGGTGCACAGCCAGGTGGTGCTCGATTACCTCCCTGGGGACCACGGGCCTGTCGGACGGTTTCCACGCGAACACGTTGACATTAGCCCGAAGGGATGTGATGAGCGCGCTTTCCTATTTTTGGCCCAGCTGGGCGCCTATAGTCACCACATGCACGGGAGTTCCCCCCAGGGACACCTCTTTGGTGAGGGCCGCATCATCCGGGGAGAGCCGTTGTTTCATCTATGGGGATGAAGCCGAGTCGGGGTGCTCGTCGTCTTTGGGGCGGCTGCTGCCATGGTGTCGTGAAACTTCTTGGCGCAGTACACGGCCCCCTGGACGTCCACCTTGACGGTGATGACTCCGGACGGTCCCTGGATCTTCAGTGTGCCATAGGCATAGTGCACTGCGGCCATGAACTTAGCCAGTGCCGGGCGGCCGAGGATGGTGTTGTAGGGGAGGTTGCAGTGCACCACATCGAAAAACATGTTCTCGGTGCGGAAGTTGCTCCGCTCCCCGAACATGACCAACAGCTCGATCTGTCCCAGGGGGACAGTCTTCCCTTCGGTGATGCCGTAGAATGGCTTCAACGGTCGCAGCTTGCGCTCCCCGATCTACATCTTGGGGAAAACCTCGGGAGAAAGGAGGTTCAGGCCTTCTCCCCCGTCGACGAGGACCCTAGCCACCCCGATGTTACAGATGGTGGGGGTTACCTGTACGGGGAGTAATCCGACACCCGCCATGTTGTCGGGACGGTCGTTCTGGTCAAAAGTGATCTAGGGTTCCCGACCACTTCATGAGTCGGAGCTTTCCGACGCTGGGGATGCGGTGCAGACCTCCCTCCAGAGGAGCTTAGCCCTCCTCCAGGATGGTGGTGCGGTCGCTCCTCCGAAGGCAGTGGCTACGGCCTGTCGTGGCTCTTGGAAGCTGAGGTCCGCTTCTCCGGAGGGCGATCTCACTGTCGCCATCGGGATGGCGGTTGCCACGCTCCTTTTGATGGTTCTCGGCGAGTCCCTTGACTAGCCGGCACTCGGTGAGGTCGTGCCGGTCGGTCTGGTGGATCTCACACCACTTGCTGGTCCCCTGTTTGGCTGGGGCCGGTTCTGAAAGCCCCCGCCGGGCCTGAAGGCGCCTCCTTCAGGCGCCCTGCCGGGGTGTTGCTTGTTGCGGCCCTCTGCCGCCAAGACGGTGACGGCCTTCCGCTTGTTCCTCTTGTTGTCGGGGCGATTGTCCCAAGTGTGCTCCTGCGAGGCGAGTTCTTCCGAGGCGCTGTGCTGCTCGGAGCGGTGCTGTGCCTCGGCCTCCCCGGCGCACTTGTCCGCCAGGGCGAATAGCTCGGAGATGGTTTCGTTGTTGCGCGTCTCGAGTTTGCCCACCAGGCGCTTGTTGGTCACGCCCTCAGTGAACGCCATGATGACGGCTGAGGGTGTGATGCGCGGGATGGTGTTGCGCACTTGGCTGAAATGCTGGATGTACTGCCGTAGGGTCTCGCCTTTGCGTTGCTTGATGGCGAGTAGGTCACCCCTAGTCCCCGATCGATTCAACGAGCCGAAGAAGTTGGTGACAAACTATTCGCACAAGTCTCCCCAGGAACCGATCGATTCCTGGGTGCGATTCATTAGCCAAGACCTCACCATGCCCTTGAGGGCGACATGAAAGTAGTTGGCCATAACCTGAGGTCCCCCACCCACGGCCTGAATGGCAGTGGTGTAAATCTGGAGGAACTCCTCAGGGTTGATGGTATCGTCATACTTTTCTGGGAGATCCGACCGGAACTTGGTAGGACAGTTAACCCGACGCAAGTCGGCAGTGAAAGCCCAGCACCCGGCCCCGTGGGACCCGATGTTGTTGTCCACCGAATCCCTCTGCCTACGGCTGTTGCGTGCTCCTCCCTGGCCTCTCGGCGGCACTCTCGTGCTCGCTCAAGGGTGGTCCGGGCATCTTCACTCACCCAAATTTCTTGGAGTCAGGAACGCAGGTCATGCGTCCTGTTGGTGGCCGACCCCGCCGGAGTGGGTGGCTGCGGCGGTCGCCGATGGCCTCCTCGGGGGGAGCCCCCGGCTGTTGTTCGAGAGCCCTGAGCCCCTGGTCTGAGGGACGCCTTCCCCATGAGAATAGCTAGCTCATCAAGCCATCGTTCCTCAAGGGTTCCGGGCCCAGCTCATACCGGGGGTTGGCGCAGGAGCGCCCGAGCCGCGACGAGCGCTTCCCCTGGGGGAACACCACCACGGTCGATCCTAGCAAGCGCCTGGGACGCCTACCGAACCGCACGCCGCTGGGCTTCTGCCCGGAGTTGGGTGAACCGGACGTTGGCCGATGTAGTGCCCCCAGATGCGGATATGGGAGCGTCAAGACAGGGCAGCGGCGTAGAGAATGACGCCGGCAGGCGTCCACCGGGCCCAGGAGGCGGCAGATCTGGCCTCGCCGCACCGGCGTTCGCCGAGGACAGCCCCCAACAAGGGGCGTGCTCATCTCCGCTCTCGCCATTGGAACGATCGGAGCGGTTCGCCATTGCTTCAATCGGGGATTCTTCGTCGAGGATGGAGATTTCACGCGCCAACACCCCCTAGCTGGCACGTCAGCTGACGGTGGTTGAGAACCGCGAGCAGGGATTTGTGGGAACCCCCGTTTAGAGATTCGGCTAGGGGTGTAACATGCAGTGAGATTCCAACCGTGTGACAATGGATTTAGACAGGTTCGGGCCGCTCGAAATCGTAATACCCTATGTCCTGTGTGTGGTGTTCTTTGTACTTTGCTCGAATGAGCTTGAGGTGGTTGTGTTGTGGGACTTGAGTCTGTCCCTTACATGCTGCCTTAGATCCTATTTGTAACCCCTCCCCTAGGGAGAGATTTTTACCACCCTTGGGCCTACCGCCCTTGGGTGTGAACGTGGTGATGGAGGGGAGGGCGCCTGCTGCAAGTGGCGCCTGCAGCAGGCGCCCTCCTGACGCACCCTGTCCCGCGGGGACCGCTTGGTCGGTTCCCGGGGTCATTCCGGGGAACCTCGAGGTCTTCTGTCCGACGCTCGGGATGCTCGAGGGGCCCATGCGAGCATGGAGGCGCGCCCTGCGATTTACTTGATGCGATGGGAGGCCCAGTCGGTGAGCCCCGTCTGCGCCGTCCTCAGCTGGATAGACAAGACGTGACCGTGGGAGGGGGCTCCCCTAGCCTCGGTCAGGGAGTCATCCGAACGCACGTCTCTCTACAAACCCGCCGCTTTATGGGGAAGCCGCGCCGTGGTGGACCCCGCACCTGTAGGGAGACGACGCGGTAAAACTTCCTGCAAGGGTAATTCCTTCTCGACTAAGGAAACGCCCTGGCTAGTGGGGTTGCCCGGGCCCTTCTCCAGCTCAGTGCCCTATGAGGTTCGTCGTGCTGGGCCAGGCCTTGTTGCCCGCAACGGACCTACCGGCTCGTTAACCCTTGGTTTGTCGAGTGCGGTGGGGACCCCCGTCCACGTGGCGCTGCCTGTGACGTGTATAACTTAATAATATTTCGAAACCACATTTCAGTGTATATAAAGGTTAAAGGTGTCAAAACCAAAATATATAGCTAACCCACACTACTATGTCATACTACACATGGATAATTTTATATTTTTATCACACTTAATTATTATATGTATTGAAACATGCTTGCCATATTTTTCCTAGTTCTATAGGTCACAATATGCTTATGGTACAAATTTTACTTTTTTTCTGTGTTTACTATTTTTTGTATTAAATATATTTTCAGAATGAACTAAAAAAACATTTATAGGGGTGGCCCGGGCATCACCCGCCCCTATAAATCAATTTCTAGGGGCGAGTGAGGTCGTCACCCGCCCTATAATTTTTCTATTTATTTCAAAATTTATTTGATTAAAAAAATAGCAACACACATCGAAAAAAGGTGAAATTTTTACCATAAGCATATTGTGACGTGTATAACATAATAAAATTTTCAGAACCACATTTCAGTGTATATAAAGCTTAAAGGTGTTGAAACCACAATGTATAGCTAACCCACACTACTATCTCATACTACACATGGATAACTTTGTGTTTTTAACACTCTTAATTATTACGTGTATTGAAACATGTTTGCCGTATTTTTTTCTAGTTCTATTGGTCATAATATGCTTATGGTACAAATTTCACTTTTTCGAAGTGTTGTGCTATTTTTTGTATTAAATGAGTTTTTGGAATAATTTGAAAAACCATTTATAGGGCCAAGTGGGGGCATGGTCTGTGGTCTTTTCTTATGTTTGCTTCTATAATCTTCATCTTCTGTGGTAGGTCTGTGAAGATGTTCATTTCATCATATTGATTATATTCTTCCACATCATCGATACCATTAACTCCTATGATATCTTGTTTTCTAGGGATGACAACATACTTTGTCTTCTTTGCGGGATCAGCTACGTATATTACCTGTGCAACCTGTGTAGCAAGTACCCATGGGTCGTCTTTATAACCGACATTGTTGAGGTCAACAATCGTGAGCCCATAGCCGTCCACCTCAACACCTCTTGGGTGTTTGATCCAATGACACCGAAATACCGGGACTTGTATATTGGAACCATAGTGCACTTCCAATATATCATCTATGATGCCATAATATGTGGTACTTTAGTCTGTTCTCTCGTCTAAGGCCTCAATACGAACACCACTATTCTAAGACTCGGTCTTCTTGTCTTTTGTGATAGTATAAAATAGATATCCATTAATATCATACCCTTGCCATGATGTGACCTGGCTAGATGGGCCAGCTGCCAATCTTTTGATAGTTTGTTCTTCCACTGTCTCCCCGTCTGGTAGATCCAAGGCATTGAAGCATGCAGTCAATCAACGCTTATGCACTCTCATGATCCAATAATGTGAGCAGCCATTACTTTCTGCATGAATCAAGCTCAAGTGTTCATTGACTAAAGCTGTTATTAACATGACATGCTGCAAGATGCTATAATGTGCTTGTTACACACCTTTAAAATCCTTATTGATGAAAGTTTTCCTCCCCCTTACAACCTCCCCAAAAAGCGTGGAATAGGCAGACCCATACCTACTTTATCCTTTAGGTAACCCAGGTAGCACTCGATAACTTCCTCAGTACTGTATCCCTCTATCATGGACCCCTCCGGGTATGCACGATTCAGTACGTACCGGTTTAGAATGGACATGAAACGCTCGTACGTCAACAAATTGTGTAGGTAAAGTGGACCAAATGCATGTATCTGGTCGACCATGTGAATCATTAGGTGCTCTGTTATATCAAAATATCCCAGAGGGAAGCACATCTTGAGCTGCACCATAGTCTCCCCAATAAATTCTCGAAGATCCTGCAATTCATCTCCGTCGATCACCTTTTGAGAAACCTTGTTGAAGAAGTAACACAATCGAGTGATTACCATCTTCACGTATACTGGCTTGATCGCTCTGATTGCAATAGGGAGGAACACCGTCAGCAACACATGATAATCGTGACAGTTATAGCCGCATAGCGAGAGATCTTTCATCGAGACTAGTTTCCTTATGTTAGATGAGAAACGACTTGGGATTCTGATCCCCTGTAAGCTCTCGCACATTGCCTTCTCATCATTTGTCAAGTTGTAGCTAGGGGGGGGGGGAGTTCATATTCCATTCCCTTTATCCACAGGGTGAACATCTTCTCTTATCTTCATGGCTCCCAGGTCTTGACGCGACTTTAAGGTATCCTTTGTCTTTGCTGATGTCTCCAGAAGGAGCCCAATTGTGTTACCAAACACATTCTTCTTCAGTTACTTGTAGAAGATAGATTGTTTCTTCAATGGTATGGCTTCGATAGGTGCCTTATCTTTGTTTCTCTTCTTCCCATCTTTCATCATCTTCCCATAGGTGACCTTGATGGTCCTGACCATTTCAAAAACATAGTGCGTGTCTCATTTTACTGGTGTAGAATGTAACTCAGGCTTGCCATCAAAAAAGTTGTAGAATTTCTTACTTTGGTACGGATGTCCTTCCACCAAGAAGCGTTTGTACCCAAGGTAAACTACCTTTCTAGAACCTTCCAGGAAAGACGATACGGTGTCATCCACGCGGATAGCGCATCCTGTTCTACCTTTGACCTGTCCTGAAAGGACAAAAAAAGCTTGGTAATCATGGATGATGACAAAGATTATGGCTCTCAGATTAAAGGGCTGTCATGTAAAACCATCAACGATATTGATACCCTCCTTCCATAGAGTTTCCATCTCTTGCATTAGAGGCTCAACAAAAACATTTATATCGATGCTAGGATGCTTGGGGCCTTTATAAGGATCGATAGCAAAAGATACTTCCTCTTCTAGCACAACCATGTAGGCAGATTGTACATCGTCAAGATCACTGGAACCATTTAGGCAGGTTGTACATCGTCAAGATCACTGGCCATGTGCTGTGAGTGCTAGTTCTATCATCAAAAGGATTTGTTCCATCAGTACTCAAGCCAAACCGAACATTCCTCGGGTCATTTCCAAATTCCATATAATACTGCTCATCAAACTTCATCCATTGACGAGCATCAATTGGATGTCGGAGCTTTCTGTCGCCCTTCTTGCGCTTATTCGAACCCCACCATCGCATTAGTTCAGCATCCTTTAGGTTGGAGAAGAAACGCCTCAAGCGATTAGCAACTAGAAGGTACCACATAACCATGGTAGTAATTCTGCTCTACTTCTCAGAAATGCCTAACGTAGTGTCTACTGGCTCATCAGAGGCAACACTATTACCTCTTCGTTTTATCCCCATTGGATGGACCTTGAATGTTGCCACCGCAATAATCGACATTGTTCTTGTATCGACTTGCAGAACAAACAGGGCATTTCTCCAAACCTTTGAAAGTATCCCCATGATACAAGATACAATGATTTGGACATGCATTGATTCTTTCCACACCCATCGTGAACGGACTAACAAGTTTCTTTGCTCAATAGGTATTGGCGGGCACTTTATTTGGCTTTGGAAGCAACAAAACCAACATACGCAGAAGATTATTGAAACTATTGTCTGACCAACTGTGCTTAGTTTTTAGAGTCAACAGCTCAAGTATGAAACAAAGCACCGCCCAGTGTTTCGGACATCCCTTCTATCACTCGTATATATTTGCCTCCGCTGATTTTTTCACCATCTCGAAGTTTTCTATCCCCTTTGTAGTACCTACCAATAGCTCAGCTTTGGTGTGGCACAACAACTGGCTAAGGAAATCACCGTCATCAAGTCCGTCGTCACTACCATCGTCACTACCACCATCGATGGGCTCCTCGTCGACACCATCACCATCTCCATCATATTCGACGGCATGCGCACAAAAATCATCGTAAGTATCAAACAATCTATCAAAGTCGGCTTCTTCTATCATTTCATCTAGTGTATTCTCTGTCGGAGGTAGTGCTTTCTCGCCATGATGCCTCCAGATCATGTAATTTTTAACAAAACCACCCACCAACACATGCAATCTGATTGTAGTTGTGTCACTGAATACTCTGTTATTCTTGCATGTTTTGCACGGGCAAGGTATCATCTTTGTCTTCTCATTTCTTGCATGGTTCTCCGTAGCTTGAATGAATTTATTAAAGCTCACCACGAAAATAGGCATCAGTCTTGCGTGCTTGGTACATCCATATCCTATCCATCTCTGAACAACAATAGAAAATTTAAATGGATTAAAAAAAGTCAATTGAACATGTACTAAATGGAGCCCTAAATGGCCATAAAAATATACTTGTATATATGCTAGATGTTGAAAAATGTCAATTTAACATGTAATAAATAAAAAGAATAAAAACCAAACCTATTATTTTACCACTAAATCTTGGAAAAAAATCTATCATGCATGTGTGTAAATATAGAAAGAAATAAATCAAATCTATTACTGTACCATTTGCAAAAGTCAATTTAGCTTTGTACTAAATAAAAAAATCAAAACCCAATCTATTATTGTACCACTAAATCTTGAAAAACAAACTATCATGCATTTGTGTAAGTATAGGAAAAAAATAAATCCTTCCTCTCTCTCCTCCATGGATCTAGAAAATTATTTACTTGGGAATGAGGCTAAAACCTAGAGAGTGAGCCCAAATGATTACATAATCTTGTTCTTCTACTAAAATACCACAACTTCATCCGAAAGTTTGAGGCAAATGGAGACTCAAATGAAAAATCCACAGCATGGAGATCTAAATCTAGCTAGAGTAAAAGAGAGCTACATTTTGAGCCTTAAAACTATCCAAAAAACATAGAAAAGATATGGAATTAGCATCAACATACCTCTTACAGCCCTCAACTCGAAGGAAATCAAGTTAAAAATGTTCCCTCGCCTTTTCACTTTTTTTTGATTTTTGAACAGCACCTCCCCGAGCAGACATAGGCTTATCAGGAGGAGGAAGAAGGGGTGACATTAGCCCCGCTCCCTCTGTAGGAATGGGTGACATTTTGATCCGTCCCTGAAACAAAATCGAGGTGTTGCTACAAATTATTTTTGTAGTAGTGCTTGTTGGCACTTCTTAAGCCTAACAGATTAATCGCAAGCGTACGAATACCGATGTAGCTTTCACTCGGGAGTATTACAGAGTATCGATTTCCACGGGGAACATGAAGTGTACTAACACTAACTAATTCGTCTGGGGGTAAGGTCGACGACGAAGGAAGAGAGTAAAGGATAGAGGGTAGAGAGGGTACTTGTAGATAAGCTAAGTCTACTAAGCAATTGAGGGAATCAGATATTGCCTTCACTGTCTACATCGGGCGCCCGGACGGGACAAGCTCCAGAAAGGGATGAGAGAGGGAACTTGTGCGGTCTACTCCTAAGTCCTACATCTCCAACCGCTCTCAAGTGGTGGAATACGTAGGCCAGATAGGGCTGTCACCACCTGCCGGCTACCACAACTATCCGTGGGGTTAGGTGCGGACCAAGGCAATCTAAGGTCAAGACACCACGACTACACCAGTCGATTACTACTTTACTCCACGTTAGAGCAAAGCACCCAAAGCAAGTAAGATAAACTTACTAAACAATGAATGAGGAACCCGTAGACAATGAAAGTAATTACTAATGCTCTATTAAATAGAAAGACTAGAGTTACCATACAAGACCCGGACTTCACTCGAGGTTGAGCTGCATCCATCGAGGTACAAGGTGGAAGAGGGGCCGACACTCCGGCTCCTCCCCAGCACTCTCACCTCGCCTCTCTCCTTATTTTGTATTTCTATTTCTACAGGGCTTCTCCTTGGAGCTTCTCTTCACTTGTGTGTTGATCAGTGGCGCAGCTCCCCATATTTATAGTGCTTAGGACACCGGGGGTACTTGTAGGAGAGAGCTGATGGCGGTTAGTGGTGGGCCTGGTTCGACCGCACCAAGGCGGTTCAGCCGCACCATCAGATCCACCGCCTTGAGCATTCCACGCTCCAGATCATCTACTGAGGTCAGTAACTTGTTGTCCGAGGCGGTTGGGCTTGTTTGGGTGACAAGTTGGTAAGACCGCACCACATTAGTTCGGCCGCACTAGACCCAGGGCCACTTGGCCCTCTGTTCCACCGACGTGTCACTTGGACAGTGTGTGACGTTCCCCTGGGTGGGTTCCTAGTGAATAAAGTCGTTTGCATTGAGTTTGTGGGCCCATGGATCCTTGGGTGATCCATCGTATCCCTCGGATCAAATCGACACTAAACCGACGCATGGGATGTGTTCCAAATGTGTTTCCTTACATGTGAACGAAGATGATCTGATTTGGGCTCAGCTCTGGTTCGGTCGAACCACCTTGGTGTGGCCGAACCAGACTTTGGTTCGGCCGAAGCACTTTGGTGTGGCCAAACCAGCTTTTTCTCGGTTTGGGATGAATTTTGGTCTACTGCATCCCTGCACCATAAATACACCAAAACTTGTGGAACATGTTAGAATAAAGTCCTAGAACTATGGTAATTCATGATTTTAACCATTTCATTAACTTGTTGGTGGTTGGAAATTCAGAGTTAACGACCGCCAACACACCCCCACGCTTAGACCTTTGCTCATCCTGAGTAAAGGCTAGAATTATGAACATTGGGACTTCGAGCAGAGGCTAAGGTGGACTTAATGCATAGCCTCTCCGGATAGATAGCAAGAATAAATCTTATTCCAAAATGTTCCTCATACCTGTGGATTTTGAAGTGGCTATGATCCTTACCTTCAGAGGTTGAACAATCGAACAACTTGATTGAAGAGTTATCCTCCCTTTTTTTCTGAGCGTACTTGGAGGTTTTTTTTCAACAAAAAGTACTCAGGTCACTTACTCCTCAGGTGGTACTCTCAGATCACTCAATTGGTATATAAATTCCTTCCTCGGGCCTTTGGCCAACTCTTCCCTATTATATCTAGGCTTATGTCGAGCTTGGTGTTGACGCAAAATCCTGACAATGACAGACCCTGCATCGGCCCACACGAGGACCCGGGAGCCTCTTGCTTCACTCCTGCACGGCGTCCAACTTGGCGCGCATGGTGTGCGCGGCGTGCCAGTCAGCTTGATCCTGCAACTGACAAGGTGAAGATATTTCCTTTGAAGCTTTAGGCAATCGGCCAATCAGGCCGATGCGGTCCAGGCACCAATACCAGTAATTATGTAGCGAAATAAAGCATGATGAGTGAATAATCGGCTATGAGGCCGATTACAGCAACCTGATGAGCATGAGAGGCTCATCGGCTATCCAGCCCAGATCTCCATGATTGATCATAATAAAGGGTAAAAGCCATCGGCTAGAAAGCCGATAGGAAACGGGGCGCCGTTGGGTTTCCGATCCATCATAGGTAGGGCCGTAAATCAATGCGGTTTCGACTAACATTATCAGCAGTGTTTCTAGATGAACGACAGCGATGCGTCCGAAAGTTGCAATCTAGAAACACTGTCGATAAGAGGCTAATCTAGACTTCACCAGTCAACAGATCTATCCATAATAGAACTTGATCCCAATAGCACTTGAGAAGTAGCCGAGATTAAGATGCAACAGGCTATTAAAAGATCTATCCTTTATTTCAACAGAACAAAAGCTAATTAAAGCAATCAGGCAGCAAGACGATAGATTAAACAAATATGAGCCGATGCGATCTTAATCAGGATTAGGATAACTGGTGAGTACTGTAGATCGAGATGGAGGCGATGTGCCGTATGTCGTGGTTCCAAGGTACTCGATAACTTGGTAGAACTTTAGAGTTACCCCTTCGCTGGAGATCAAAGCGATGCAGCCCGACGTCAGGCGCCAAGTTCCGCCGATAACTAAAGTAAAAACATAAAAGAAAAAGCGTGGCGATGTGCCGAGTGTATTGATCGAAAGATGAGTCTGATTACAAGCCCGTAGGCTGGTGTTTATAGGCTACGCTAACAAACTCTAGTCGATGACGATATTACTTGACTAACAAGAAATATTTAAATAGACTAATATTAAGATACACGGACTCTGATTTTCTTTCCGTAGAATCCTCGCTGATGAAGCTTCCCGCCGATCCGTCCCTAAAGAGATCGACCACCACGCGTGATTAACCAGACTCCTTGCACGCAACGTAGACCAGCACCCTTGCCGTAGCCTTTCCTTATTTTATTCCAATTTCTTTGACATGCAGGTGCGGTCTCTTTCCTTGACGTCATCTTTGCTTCCTTTATTCTATCCTTCTTTCCTTGATCCGATGAAGCTAAATCAATATTTAAATAAAACTCCCTGACTCAGGCATGAGCATTAGATTTCAACACTCTCTCGATGAGTCAAACTTATGAATCATATATCCGCTCGTCGCATGTGATCTTTGCCGATGCACACTAGTAATCCATGATTTCCATACTTCGGATTATATCAGATTTACTGACAAAATCCGGTATCAACACAAGCCCCCCAATTTCGGAGTACGAAGGATTCATACTTCGAAACTTTGTAAATCCGATGCCTCAATCTGCTTGATTACTCCATGGACCCAAGACCTCGACTTTGCTGATACTGCTATTTCATGACTGACGTCTCACTTCAAGCTTTTTACCAGAATTTAGTTGATACCTCAAGTACAACAATTAGGTCTTCAATAACTGACGAACGAATCTAGACCAAACGACAGCGATACGCCTGGAAGTTAACCGGAGACCATGGCGAACTCTTCTGGCACAATCCTTTCATATCTGATGATACTCTTCAAGCGGTATCGGCAACAGTATAATCTTGTGATCATCAGTCCCTGCTGCATTGGAAGTCTTGTCGTAGTCTCTATGGTGCTACCTTAACTCATAGCAACTTGCATTCGGGAGCGGGTACGGGTGCGAGCCTTCATGGTCCTTCAATAGCCAATTTTGTTGGCAGGCCAGACTCTTCCATCGGCTATCCCTTTTACTTTATTCCATCAGCTATCACGCAAAAGGCAATAGTAGCCAATTAAAGGATTCAA
This sequence comes from Panicum miliaceum, assembly GCA_032594955.1. Lineage (NCBI taxonomy): Eukaryota > Viridiplantae > Streptophyta > Magnoliopsida > Poales > Poaceae > Panicum > Panicum miliaceum. The sequence continues at coordinate 17,316,212 of CM064062.1, forward strand.
GAGCTTCTTGGCTCCAGTATCCTCGTAGCATTACAGCGGCACTTCATGCCGTGAGTGGCGGTGTCAACCATATCCGGTACGTCTGGTTGTATTGACAGCTACCAGGCTGTGATGAATTGACGGCACTGTCTCCATCGCTGACGCAGACGTCACGATCTGCAGCGTTTACAGAGGGTCATCGGCCAAGAGACACTCATATAGGTGGAGTTCTGGCTGAATACATCATTGTAGAGCAGACTTGTCCTCATAAATGAAAGGAGTATATGGCCGATGAGTCTCGCTTTGTTCACAGGACGAATAAAATAATCCCGTATCCATGCATACCAGCGATCAGCAAAGTGCAAAAATCCTCCAAGTATATTTCTCATTCGCCTTTCTTCCGTGGCTACCAATAGAGCCTTCAAGATATTGAAATCTTCTAGACTCCCATACGCATGCTTTGACTTGGTAAATATTTTGTCGTATTTGAAGACAACACGCCACATCAGTGTCTAAAGCGATGCTTTGGTAAAACATTGGCCAAACTTCTCCTGAAAACTTCATTTATATTAACCAGAATATTTTCTGCCCCTTATATCATCGGCTATGAGAAAGCCGATTTGCCTCGCTGGTCATGGCAATTATAGCCGATATGCTGTCTCCACTTAGAATAAGCTTTCCGAGCTCGTCGTCATCGGCGGCTACCTGCCAACACGATCGACAAGTCTTGGTAAGAGTCTTGGTGATGCCAAAGGCGCAGGTGAAAGAACCAGTCCTCGTTGATGATGCTGGTACACACGTAGCCGGGAGATACGATCAACTCTTTCCAGGTCAATGAACAATGAGATGTCATCAGCAATTTCTTTTCCTTTTCATCGGCCATCTTGATGTCATCCAAGCATTCCGCGACTTCCTATCGGCTGGTCCTTGTGTAGCTTGGATGTGTCATTCTTTTGTCTTGGTAATGCTGAGGAGTATGATCTTCTGGCCGCACATATGTAGACCTGTAGCGATAATGCGAAGAGGGCGCCGTATGCCGGTATTGCACCGCTTCACCGTGATCCTCCTTGCTTCTCCGTCGCCGCCATTCGTGAGTATCGAGCTTCCATTCAGAGTTGCTGCACTCTGAGCTTTGGAACTGTGTTGGATCATCATTGACCTGGAACATGATCTGAACCGTCCGGGCTGCTCCGCGCATCGGCGTTTATGGCGCTCCATCGCCGATACGTAATCGTCTTGTCGGCGGGCACGACATTGTATCAGCAATCCTTGCATGAGGGAATTGTCGGTGCTGATGCATCCATGACATTTTTGCTGGCGCCGCCGCTGTCATTGCAGCCCATGCCGAGGTCTAGCTTTTATTATGGTAGCAACGCGCCGACTTCGTCGTTGATTACCCCGATGATGTAGGTCACTCTGTGGTTGTGGTAATCAGTCCCATCATCTGTTCGTTGTGTCCGTGCCGACGCTGTTGGATCATCCGTCACTGACAAGGTAGATAAGCAGCAGAGGCCGACGCATTAGTTATACCCTATTAGCTCATCCAACGCTGAGTATAGCCGATGGGAAGAAATAAATCAGCTAGTCCACCATCGGCTGCACAGATGTAAGAACAAGTAATATTTTATTTGTATATCTCCCTGTTGGCGCTAAAAATCGGCCAGGAATCGGCCGATGACCTTCAGCGTCGGACACACGACCCGGGAGAATCTGCTTAACTCCTGTTCGGGTGATTGCCCTGGTACGGTTCGCACGGCGTGCCAGTCAATCTGAACTGTTGATTGACAAGGAAATAAAAGTATTAAATTCCGGACGTTCCGATCGGCTGAGGTTCCGATCTGTCCTGAAAAGCGTATCAGCGAGTTGGCCGATTTGCTATGAAGATGACCGGCTATGGATCAGCCGATAATCACGTAATAATTGCGAAGAAAACTGCTAGAGCAACTTGAACAATTATTACAGATGCAACACTTGAAATAGATCTAATCGGCTGTATGATAATGAACGATGGAAAGCGTTGATAAAGCCGATAGTTTCGATCTCAAGCTGGATAACTGGTGATAAAACTAGAACAATAGGTAAAACCTATAATTCCGGTAAATATCGATAACTGGTGAATAAATCTAAACAAAATCACGGCGATACACCCGAAGTTAAAGCTTAGATGTTATTCGATAAGCGGAACCTACCAATTGGCCGGAGATCGTGTCGATGCAGTCCTGCCAATCCGTACGAACTCGTGAAAGAAAAAAGTATTGGCGAAGTCGCCGACTTGAAAGTAAAGTGCGATGAAAAAGTAGATTGTTTTGTTGATTTATTGATGTCTATCTCCACAAAACCTTGACGACTCCTATTTATACCCTAGGACTAGGACTCCTGATCGATTACGATCTGTTACAAACTTGATTTAAATAGAAAACTACTATATCTATAATATTTTCCTAAAGGAAACGGACTCCAGCAGAATCTTCTGCCGCCATCTCCTAGTCCAATCCGGATTCTTTCCATTGCTTCTCGACCGAGTCGGCATCGTTCTTTCAACCAACATCAGGCCACTTTTGACTGGGATCCTCTGTTGTGATTCCAATGGCTTCATCCCCCCTATCTGTTGGCGCAAGTTGCATCGTCAATCGGCCGATTCCCAACTGTAGCCTCAATCGGCCGATGCCTCACTGTAGCCTTTAAATCTGCCGCATCGGTCGGTCTCTTCTCTTCCTAACGCCGATTCAACACGTTCAAAATCTGGCATCAACACACCCATATGCTCTTGCATGCATTCTTCACTTCTTTATTTCAGCTGAAGGATTTAAATTCCATATGGATGACCACATCAGCTTTCAAACTCTCAGCTTAAACCACCAGCTTCATTAATGTAGTCATCGACCGATTCATTCTTGGCTGTAGGACCATCTCTATCGGCTGACTATATAATCACAGTATCCTCTATCAGCTGTGGTCCAGCCCAATCACATACCGCTGCTATTAAATGGCGTTGATCCAATTGCTAACATCCAATGCATCTCCTATGTTCCATCGGTCGTTCTGCGTAACAACAAAGGACTTGGATCGGCTACCTCGTCGGCTTAAGTCTATCAACATAAACTGCTCCTTTCATCTCATCGGCCATCGTCGTCCCATCATCCAGACGCTCAACGACCTTCCCCGATGTCAGCGATAAGCATTAGGATGGGCAATGTGGCGCCGTGGCCGAGCAATGATGATACACTGATCAAGTTGAAGCGTATCCAATTCTGTTGTTCTGCCTCAATAATCTGTCATGTAGTGGCCCGGTTTCGTGCGTGTGGACGTACGTACCCGCACGGAACTCACATTCGTAGATTGACCATGAGAAGCATGCGTGAACCCATACACTTTTGATTAATCTTTTGACCACGTACCAAGCCCATGCACTAGTTTGCATCATGTATATCTTAGGATGCCATCAGACTTGCTATCATGTGGACGACGAAAATTTCTAGAACCATCATATCGGCCGTAGCTTGATCCTGCCCATTTGTCTGTATGTTCGCATCGTGAGGACTCAACTACGTATTCACCAGCCTGGCATATATGTATAGGTCCCATCTATGTAGCGGCCGCCGTCCATCAGGTGATTGAATATATCCCATCGGCCACAATAAAAGATTCATCGGCCTCCAACAACAAAGGTGATTGTCCATAGCATGATGCAATCCGCCATAACGATCAGCAGTTGGATAGAAGGTGTACGAAATAATCTTGTCTTCATCGGCTGTCATATCATCGGCAAACAACTGATGTATATGTGCATGCATATGTTATACATAGCCGATTAAATAAATAAGGAATCTCCTCATCATTACGTATCAGCCTCTTCCATAATTAACCTGACAATCTAATACCTCTAAATACTACGTAGCCAATAAATAAATCTCATTGGCTTTCAATGTCAATGTCTGATTCATCGATATGAGTTTGACAATTACTTCTTTCATAATTACTGGCACGTCTTTCCTGAATATCTGACGCCATGAGGTATGGCATATCTTTATTAAATTCTCCATCATGACTTCTTCCTCAGACATATCAGCTTGAATATCACCAGCTGGGTCAATAGCAATATATTCAAATTAATCTGGTCCCACCGGGCGTGCCAAAAATGTGTTGACGCAAAATCCTGATGATGACAGAACCTGCGTCGACCCACACGAGGACCCGAGAGCCTCTTGCTTCACTCCTGCGCGGCGTCCAACTTGGCGCGCGTGGTGTGCGCGGCGTGCCAGTCAGTTTGATCCTGCAACTGACAAGGTGAAGAAATTTCCTTTGAAGCTTTAGGCAATCGCCCGATCAGGCCGATACGGTACAGGCACCAGTAGCGGTAATGATGTAGCAAAATAAAGCATGATGAGTGAATAATCAGCTATGAGGCCGATTGCAGCATCCTGATGAGCATGAGAGGCTCATCGCTATCCAGACCAGATCTCCATGATTGATCATAATAAAGGGTAAAATGCATCGGCTAGAAAGCCGATAGGAAATGGGGCGCCGTTGGGTTCCCGATCCATCATAGGTAGGGCCGTGAACCAATGCAGTTTCGACTAACATTATCAGCAGTTTTTCTAGATGAACGACAGCGATGCGCCCGGAAGTTGCAATCTAGACTTCATCAATCAACAGATCTATCCACGATAGAACTTGATCCCAACAGCACTTGAGAAGTAGCCGAGATTATGATGTAACAGGCTATTAAAAGTTCTATTGTCTATTTCAACAGGATAAAAGCTAATTAAAGCAATCAGACAGCAAGACGATAGATTAAACAAATATGAGCCGATGCGATCTTAATTAGGGTTAGGATAACTGGTGAGTATCGTAGATCGAGACGGAGCCGATGCAACGTAGGTCGTGGATCCAAGGTACTCGATAACTTGGTAGATGTTTGGACTTACCCCTACGCCGGAGGTCAAAGCGATGCAGCCCGACATCAGGCACCAATTTCTGCCGATAACTAAAGTAAAAACATAAAAGAAAAAGGGTGGCGATGCTCCGAGTGTATTGATCAAAAGATGAGTCTGATTACAAGCCCGTAGGCTGGTATTTATAGGCTACACTAACAAACCTTAGTCGATGACGACATTACTTGACTAACAAGAAATATTTAAACAGACTAATATTAAGATACACGAACTCTGATTTCATTTCTATAGAATCCTTGCCAATGAAGCTTCCCGCCGATCCATCCGTGCAGAGATCGACCACCATGCGTGATTAACCAGGCTCCTTGCACGCAACGTAGACCAGCACCCTTGCCGTAGCCTTTCCTTATTTTATTCCGATCTCTTTGACATACACGTGCGGTCTCTTCCCTTGACGTCATCTTTCCTTGCTTTATTCTATCCTTCTTTCCTTGCTTGATTAATCCGATGAAGCTAAATCAATATTTAAATAAATCTCCTAGAGTCAGGCATGAGCATTAGATTTCAACTCTCTGAATAAGTCAAACTTATGAATCATCGGCATGCATGTCCGCTCGTCGCATGTGATCCCCGCCGATGCACGCTAGTAATCCATGATTTCCATACTTCGGATTACATCAGATTTACTGACAAAATCCGGTGTCAACACTTGGGTAGGGTAAAAGAGGCATACCTATGTTGTATATGTTGTTGACCCAAAGATTAGTCCTATTGAAGGTTGTGCCACTTCTTATTCCGATCATTGGGAGAGAGATGCTCAGGGATGAGGAAGAAAATGAACTCAGGCTAAGGTATGAACCAACACAAGTAGAGAAGGTGTGCTTGATGGATATGGTCTTGATTTGGGCTCCTTATTTTGATAAATCCCTTTCCTTGGAAATATTTGGATATTTGAGACCATGGAGCTATCCCTCTTATTTTTTTTTCATATCCTTTCTTCTCTCTTTTTTTCTTTTTTTCTCTCCCTCTCTCTCTTCTTTCTTTATCTCTTTTTTTTAATAGCTCCATGTCTCTCTATTGCAAGGGATTTGATGGAAGATACCGAAAAAAATGGAGCATTTATTTTGATAGACCATATGAGTGGATGGGTTCAAGGGTACACGAAGAAAAGAAGGTAGGGTTTGAAGAAATGGACAGCCTGGAGAAGGTGGATGCATAAATCCAGTATAGATTCAGCATAACAAGGTATGGTGAGGCTAGCAAAAGAAAAGATATGCAAAGGAAAATGATCGGAGTTTGAAGGGCACTACTTCATAGGTACATAATATTTGACAAAACTCAACACAACTATAGGTAGCTTATATGGTGGTTTAAACATGTAATCATTTGGCTTTGGTAGGAATTTTAAACCACTTAGGAGATGTGAAGTTGAGGATTTGAATTTTAGCTCAAAATAAAATTCTCGAAGAAGCACATGATCAAGAAAGGAAGAAACACTTCTATCTTGCTATATCACATTGTTCAACAAATTAGGCAAGATCTTCCTAATTAAGAATGACCCCCACAAGAATTAAGTACTAATTAAGGAATAATACTTATGCAAGCCATCATGTGATAGACAAAGCTATGTTCAAGCGAGCATGTTTTATGCTCAGTTGATCATCATACCATAAGGTGGGAGACAGAAGGGTTCAAACCAGCGTGCACCACACATGGTTGAACATGTGTAGTAGCAGGGGTTATGTATGTCAGTCCATGTTGGTCAGTCGATATGGCTCCTGGTCACGCCATTCTTTTTCCTATATATGTGCATTGACTTGCAAAGAATGTGAGATTGGAAACTCAGTCGGTGTAAGAATACACCGACCAAGCAGCATTTGACCTCGTGAGACGTCCGGCTCGCATTGCTCTTTTATTTGTTCAAATCAAAAAAGAAGCAAATATATTTTTCTCTCTTTTTTAGGGAACTAGCAAAGCAGCAAGGAATAGGGATTATCTTTGCATCTAATCCTAGACAAAATTTTAAATGAATGGAACATAGCATTTTATACTTAAGGACTTTAAATCCCCCACGCTTGGACTTTTGTGTCACTTGGAGCCATAGCGTGCAAGGTTGTAGTCTCCTTTCGATGTGTTCCATCACCAAGAATGATGTCCAGGTATTAGAGTTTATGTAACCCTATTATTTCGAACAATATTTGACCATTCGTTCTTTTCAATCTCAACCTGTAATGGTTAGCGACCAAAAATACCCGAAGGAAAGAACTTGTCCTAAAAACATGTCCTTGCATTTACCTTCTAGTTCATTTTATTTTAGGAAACCAACATAATTTTTTTATTTTGTTTAACAAGCAAACTTCATTGAAAAATAAATAAAACCTTGGGTTACCTCCCAGCAGTGCTTGTTTATGGTCAAAAGCTCGACCCTTTTAAAACCTTTATGTTGCAGTTGACCTTGGCGACATCACTTCCCACTTCGTCACCATTTCTTGCTGGATCTTCAAAGTTCTAGCTGCAACACATGTGCCAAAAACCACTACGAGATTTGCAATATTTATGATAGACAAAAGCATCTACAACCATCCTTTTAAATTCATTCTGATCAATGGGCATAGGATGGCTATAGCTCTCATATGTGCCCTTAGCACTGTGAATTGACTTTGGGGCTTTTCAGGTGAGCATGGGTCTAGTGGTTCTTCTAGTATGAAACTATCATGCTCATTGTCTAGACCTCCATTGTCGAGCTCCAGAGTTGATGCCCCAAGAATGTCCTGAGACCAAACACATTCTTCCATCATAGCCTGTCTATGACATTCTAAGGGTGCATCTCGAACATCAAGATGATACAAGTGACCCTCACCTTGAGTAAGCACACTATTGATGAATCTTTCAATGGGTCTTCTAATGAGAATGAATGGTGAATCATCTTGAGGGATATCGAAGATATGGAAAGCTAGGAAGATACCCCATTCTCCAATCTTCGTATTAATGACCCTACGGACTCCCTTGGTCTCCAAAATTTTACCCGTGAACCATTGGAGACGTTTCTAAGAGAATGAAAAAGATTCTTCGAGGAAAGAATCTATTACCAAGGATCGAGAAATGATATTGGTTCCAACCCTTGGGTCCTAGATCACATCTTGGTAAGAGATTCCTCCTACTTGGCATTGGAGAAATTTTAGCTTAGGATATAGCTACACAACTTGATCATTGCTTTCGGCTTCTCTCAGCCATTCTTGACTTGTAATAGCAGAGAAATATGCCAAGTTCTCTTTTCGTAGTCGTATTTCTTCTGGGTCAGGATTATGGACCTTTTCATCCCCTTGTGTCATGTGTCTTTCCACTATAGGTTGCTTTGAAGCATTACTGAAATCATGGAATAACACATCATAAAAGGTGGGGAAGATTTAAAGGTGAACCATATGGGTCCATAAACGGTTGAGAAGTGGGTTCGGAGAACGTGCTGGGTGTGGATACTGGAAGAGATTCAAAGGATATGGAATATGAAGTAGTTGCTTCTTCGGGTACCGGTATTTCAAGTGCTTGCTCTGTGGGTTCTTCTTCAGGAGGTTCGTCGTGAATGTCGGTGTAGGGGTTATTTTCATGGATTTTGTCCAAAATTGCACGCCCTTCAGCCGGTGTCAAATGAGGAAATGATCCACCCGCAGAAGTTTCTAGAAATGTGGTCGATTCTGGATTGAGACCTTGTCGGAAATGCTGTAAGACAACGGGTTCTAGCAAGTTAAGATCAGGTCCGGAAGCCAACAATTGTTTGAAATGGGCCCAGGCTGCTCCTAATGTCTCCTTATCGTGTTGTTTGAATGTAAGGACTCGAGTCGGAGGCTAACTACCTTAAAGAGAGGAAAGAAGGCTAAACAGAATTTATCTCTTAATGCTTCCCATCTTCCTTCTGCACTTTTTACGGAGAGAGAATACCCTTGCTTTGCTCTTCCCTTCAAAGAGAATGAGAAGAGTTTCCATTTTAACATTTCTTGGTTCATACCCGCTATTGTGAGACATGAACAAAGTTGCTCAAACTCACGCAAATGGGTGTATGGATTCTCATCCTCCAAACCAGCAAAAGATTGTTCTCGAACCATGGCTATGAAGCCGGGACGTAGCTCATAGACAGGTGTATGGATGGGATGTGATGATGATGGAGGCTCCACATTTTCACCCTTGGGAGCCGAGAATTGATATATGGTAAGATTGGAATCCATGTGGATGGGATGGTACATAGAAAAACTAGGTTCGGATTAGAACAACTACTATTCCCCGGCAACGGCGCCAAAAAGCCTGTTGGCACTTCTTAAGCCTAACAGATTAATCCGCAAGCGTACGAATACTGATGTAGCTTTCACCCAGGAGTATTCCAGAGTATCGATTTCCATGGGGAACGTGAAGTGTACTAACACTAACTAATTCATCTGGGGGTAAGGTTGATGACGAAGGAAGAGAGTAAAGGATAGAGGGTAGAGAGGGTACTTGTAGATAAGCTAGGTCTACTAAGCAATTGAGGGAATCAGATATTGCCTTCGCTATCTACATCGGGCGCTCGGACAGGACAAGCTCCAGAAAGGGATGAGAAGGGGAACTTGTCCGGTCTCCTCCTAAGTCCTACAGCACCAACTGCACTCACGTGGTGGAATACGTAGGCTGGACAGGGTTGTCACCACATGCCGACTACTGCAACTATCCGTGGGGTTGGGTGCAAACCAAGGCAATCTAAGATCTAGACACCACGCCTACACCAGTCGATTACTACTTTACTCCACGTTAGAGCAAAGCACCCAAAGCCAGTAAGCTAAACTTACTAAACAATGAACGAGGAACCCATAGACAATGAAAGTAATTACTGATGCTCAATTAAATAGAAAGACTAGAGTTACCATACAAGACCCGGACTTCACTCGAGGTTGAGCTGCATCCGCCGAGGTACATGGTGGAAGAGGGGCCGACACTCCGACTCCTCCCCAGAACTCTCACCTCGCCTCTCTCCCTATTTTGTATTTCTATTTCTACTGGGCTTCGCCTTGGAGCTTATCTTCACTTGTGTGTTGATCAATGGCGTAGCTCCCCATATTTATAGTGCTTAGGACACAGGGGGGTACTTGTAGGAGAGAGCTGATGGCGGTTGGTGGTGGGCCTGGTTCAGTCGCACCAAGGCGGTTCGGACGCACCATCAGATCCACTGCCTTGAGCATTCCACGCTCCAGATCATCTACTGAGGTCGGTAACTTGTTGTCCGAGGCAGTTGGGCTTGCTTGGGCGACAAGTTGGTTCGGCCGCACCAGACCCAGGGCCATTTGGCCCTCCGTTCCACCGATGTGTCACTTGGACGGTGTGTGATCTTCCCCTTGGTGGGTTCCTGGTAAATGAAGTTGTTTGCATTGATTTTGTGGGCCCATGGATCCTTGGGTGATACATCGTATCCCTCGGATCAAACCGATACCAAACCGATGCATGGGATGTGTTCCAACTATGTTTCCTTACATGTGACCGAAGATGATCTGATTTGAGCTCAGCTCTGGTTCGGCCGAACCACCTTGGTGTGGCCGAACCAGACTTTGGTTCAGCCGAACCACTTTGGTGTGGCCGAACCAGCTTTTCCTCGGTTTGGGCTGAATTTTGGTCTACAGCATGCCTGCACCATAAATACACCAAAACTTGTGGAACAAGTTAGAATAAAGACCTAGAGCTATGGTAATTCATGATTTTATCCATTTCATTAACTTGTTGGTGGTCGGAAATTCTGAGTTAACGACCGCCAACAGTGCTTCAGGCGTGGAGATTTCATGGAGCCCGAGCTCGGAACATCAAACCCTCCTCGAGCACCGTCTCCCAACGATGATTTGGGGGAGGTCGATCCCGCCCCGAGCAGATCCAGCGGGCACATGCCCGACCCCCTTTTCCCTCCGTTGGGCAGCTGTGGGTGGTGAGAATAGGGAAAGGCGATGCGGCGGCATGAAGGGAGGTGCGAAGCGAGGAGTCACGATGAAGTGACGCGAGGAACAGGCGGAAAGAAAGAGGAAGCAAAATAAAAAAGAAAAAAAGGAAAAAGCAAAGAAGGATCCCTTACAGGTGGGTCCCACTTGTTATAAATAAAGTAGGGGTCAAGGAGTAGGGGCTATTGCTTGAGTTGTGAACAAGATTGAGAGCTCTAGAAAATTAGGACAGCTCCTACTCACAAAGTAGCGACTATTGTTGGAGTTGCTCTAATGTGTGGCATAGAACCTAAGGGCAAGTACATTGGTCTAGTCTAATAAGTGGTTCATGCATTACCATGTCATCTTGCGACGATGTAACAGGCAGTACATACAATAAGTTATCCTATAAGCTATCTCATAGTAATAATATTTTTAAGTCGTCCGACTAATCGTGATTAGTCATGACTAATCACGCTTATCGGTCCACTAGCAACGATAATGCTCACTGAGGCGACTACCTCGACTAGAAGTCTAGCCGTCCGATTAGTCGTCCGATTAGCGTAGGGACAACTAGCTTATAACATGGTCTGGATCATTGATGGTACTTTTGGCCTTTTGGGATGGTAACTTGGTGGCTCGTTAGGTTTAGGTACATAAGGGTCGTCATGTCATCAGATGAGTTTTGATTCTACTAAGTTAGTGACCATCTGACCGAGGAATTATACATGAGGACTAGTATATCCGTCATGAAATATACAGGACGACTGGACTACGACTAGGACCGACTAGGCTCGACTAATGGATTGATCGATGACTAATCATGACTAATCACCTTATCGGTACCCTTATGATTAGACATGATTCTACTATTTGAAAACATTGCATAGTAAAATAATTTTATAATTTATGCATAGAAAAAGCAAATTTTGCGAGTTGCATGGCAACAACAACTCGTGCAATGGTGATAAATTATAGTCCTAAATTTTAGCCTATGAGGCGGTTGTTCTCTCTCTCCGCCACCTAATCCAAAATCCTATGTAGACTTGTATGAGACGACATATGAGATTGCTGATATGTAGCAATGTACTTGGTAGTAGCGGGGCCTCCCTTACGATTTCTTTTCGGACAAAGGTGAACCGGAGCGGTGATGCGTTGCTGCCGTACGTCGAGCCGTCCTGGCCTCTGCATTGCCGGCGTCGGGTCATGGTCGAACACTTGCGAGTGTCTGTGATCGAGTGGCTGGTGAGGAGTGGCGATCGACATACATGTGGTCGCTTCATTTGTGGGTCGAGTAGTCTGGATATTTTCCCCACGCGATTCACATGCTCTCAGCAGGATGTCACTGATGAACAATAATTGGCGACAAAGTAGCTGGATCGTCCGGCTAGTGTTGCGCTGCATTTCGTAATCTGTGCACGTTAAGGATAAGTCAAAGATCAACCAATAATTAAATAATGTAGATAAGATAGTGGCTTCGCTAGGTATATCATTCACCACGGTTCTCTTTCCCATTCTGCCGGCTCACCTATTAAATGGAATGCTGACTATGTTTCGACTTGTATCCAGGCCTTGATTGCAGTGATTCTTGTAGAGTGGTTGTTTCTTTTTTTGTTGCACCGGAGTTTTAATTTCTTCTCCTCCCTATGACCCTATTCATCTGTGATCGAGAGAGCTGCCTCGGCGCACCTCTCTGTATTTATCTGCTAAAGAATGGTTCAAAATGGAAATATCTGCGAGGGGGCCCTTGCATTTGCATCCTGAATGAAAAAGCTCTACCACCCATGTACATGAAATATTGGAGTTTCCTAACTATCGAATACTATCGGTGAGCCGTCAGGATTTGTTTTCCTAACGGTTTTTGAGTCATTCCTGTCGGTTTTTGGCCGTTAGGAACTTCCCGTTTTGTAGTAGTGACAGCTCCATATATATGTTCGGGTTTTTGAGAGAGCATCATGTATTTTTTTTCTAAAAAAACTACAATGGACTGTAATTTCGGAAAATTTGAGTTGTTCATATTTAACATAAAAATATTTTATAATAAACCAACAACATTAATGCCATGGTATTTTTCAGTTTTAAAAATTCTATTCTCCTTAGTCCTGACCTTCTTCTTGAGAAATGAGTTTTGTGTCTCTATCCTCCTCTGCTTGAAGAGTGTTAAGTTGATGATAAGAAAGTTTAGCTAGTTATATATAAAACATCCCAATTATGTATATTCCATACATATATAAGTACGTGCGGTGTCTGAATCCCACATAAAACATCCCAAATGTATATATTTTAAATAAACCCATTACTCCATCCATTGCAAATTTAGGGTGGTAAAGAGCATCAAATTTTAACCTAGATAATCTAAGGGCCGGACCCTAAAAGGATCAGACTCTAATCTTATACAATTTTGAGATAAAAATATATAAGATTTAAATTGGATTATGAAGAGAGCACTAAAGCGAAAATCTGTTACCACCCCTAATTATTGCAATACATGTTGTGGACTGGTGTGAAGAAAAATAATTTCCACCTCGAACCTGTCCCATAATGGTATGAATTGGAGGGGGTGTTATATCATGTCGCTAAACTGAGGCCTCAATTTATCAAAACTAGAGGAGGAAACATCATCTCATATGTTCATGTTTGACATGCATGTCACTACTGCTAATAATCAGAATACATCGTCATTGGATGTAGTGGCACGTAACCATGCATTACATGTTAAAGCAAATTGAACCACGGGGTACGCTGGGACTTAGTAGCATTTCCAGTTACATCATGACACAAACACAACACAAAATGGCTCTGACACGACACCAACATAAACTAGGAAGAAGAGAGACCACCGCGAACCATACAGTACAAACTGTGCTGTGGCTGTCCCATCCGTTGTCAACGATCGGTCACTTCGCTCTCGAGCTGCATTATTATTCCGATCAACGAGGGCGACCTCAATCAAGCCCCCTTGAGCTTGGCGATGAACTCGTGAATGTTACGGTAGCTCGTGCCGCCCTCGGCGACGGCCCTGGCGGCCTCCTCGCGCGCCACCGCCACGCTTGCCCTCAGCTTCTCGTCGGCCATCACCTCCTTCACCTTCGCCGCGATCTCCTCCCCGGTCACCAGCCTGTCGTCCCCGTCCCAACCCCAGTCCTCCGCCCACTCCCCGATGCCCGCGCCCACCGCCGCCATCGCGTTCAAGCGGTGGTCGTCGAGCTGCGGCCACACCAGCACCGGCACGCCGTCGGAGGACGCCTCCAGCGCCGAGTTCCACCCGCCGTGGCTCAGGAACATCCCCACGGCCGGGTGCTTCAGCAGGGCCTCCTGCTCCACCCACCCCTTGGTCACGAGGCCGCGCCCCCGCACGCGCTCCAGGAACCCGCCGCCGAGCACGTCCGCCGGCTCGGCGGTGTCCTCCCGGTCGACCTTGGTGGTCTTGAGCACCCACAGGAACGGGTACCCGTGGCCTCCAGCCCGGCGCCGATTTCCCGGATCTGGTCGAGCCGCGCCGCGCTGCGGTTGCCGAACGCCACGTACACCACGGACCGCGCCGGCTGCCGCCCCAGCCACTCATCCAGCAGGCCGTCTCCTGTTCCGGCCTTGGTGGCGGCGGTGTGCGGCTTGAGCGGGCCGATGGTGTACACCGGCGGGTACCCAGGGACGATCTTGCCGCCCCTCAGGGCGGCGAGCGGCGCCGGCTCCACGTAGTCGAACGTGTTCACCAGGACGCCGTCGGCTCTGGCGATTCGCGGCCGTTGTCGACGAACTGCTTCGTGAAGAGCTTGTTCACGTCGAGGAGCGCCGGCGGGAGGGAGGACCGCGGGACGCGGAACACGCCGGGGACATCGACGTCGCCGACCGGCCCGCCCTCGAGCTGGTCGAGGTAGATGGGGTAGTGGGCGTTGAGCGCGAGCATGGTCGCGGCCGTCGGGAAGAGGACGTGGCACGGGACGCTGAGCTCCCTGGCGATGGGGACGACGCAGGAGGTGAGCGTGATGTCGGTGATGATGGCCGTGACGCGCGGCGCGGCGCCGGCGACGATGGGGCCGAGCTGGTGGACGGAGCGGCGCAGGGCCTCCCAGCGGAGGAAGAAGGGGTCCTCGGTCGTCGCGAACTCGGCGGCGTCCAGCGGTAGGAGGTGCATGTCGACGCGGCGGACGACCGGGTAGTCGGCGAATAGGCCGTCGAAGTAGGCGCTCTCGGCGGCCGACACGGTCGGCAGCACGGTCACGACGGAGACGTCGATGCCCTGGCTGGAGAAGCCGGCGATGACGCGGAAGACCGGGGTCAGGTGGCCGATGCCGGCGCTCGGGATGAACAGGACGTGTGGCGTGGCGCCGCCGTTGAGCTCTCCGGGGCTCTGCATCGCCGGCGGGGCCATGGTCGTCGGAGTGAGCTAGCGAGTGAAGAAGCTAAGAGTGACGATCTATCGACGAGGAGTGGATGATGAGTGTGGCCGCCTTTTTATAGCTGCACTGCACGTAGTCCCTCTGGCTCTGGATATATATGTATATATATTTCTCACGCCGGGATAAGGTCTCCTTCAACGGCGAGCGACGTCGCCGGCTAAATTTGTTTTCTGATCGGTGAACAGTAGAAAACAGTACTCGCTAGCGCTGCATTCCTTGCTAGCGAAAAGGCTTTCCCCCTTCACACGTACACGCACCTACGCACCTAGGCAGTGCTGCTATCCTCCATGTCGCTGGCGAGATCGCCGGCACTAGCTGTAGCCGCTGGAGGAGGCCTAATTAAGAGTGCTGACGGATCGGAGCGTCTGATCAAGTGGGATAGATAATCGTATTGAATTGTGCCACTGTACTGAAAACGAACTCGGTAGCTGGCACAAGAGAATTTCCCGCCAAGTTGCGGGTTGGTTGCGACCACAAGTGACAATTAGGGCACGTGAACGAAGACAGAAACAACGAGTAAACTATACGCGCGGTAGGTATTTTTGTGGTCCACTGGTCCTAGCTTGTATGTGTCGCACCTCATTTGTACACACAGCTAGCTTCTATCATTTCTCTGTTATTATTTCCTGCCGTTTCACTGTTGCCGATGCCACTATACAAATAAAAGGGCTATATGTCATTTCTCAGTGTACAGTGTATAGTCCTGTTTGCACTTTCTTTGTAGACACCGTATGTCAAATGGTGGAAGAATTATGTGTCAAGGGAAAAGACAAAATTGATGAAGATTCAAGTCAGCGAATCTAGCCATCCATGCCTTGCATCAAATAAAGTGCTTTATTATATCTGGCACAGTATGTGGAATGCTGGATAGGCTTTATGTTGTTATATGATAAGACATCACCTTTACAAACTACACTCTACAACCCGATATCTTGGTGTGGATTTCTTTTAAACTCACTCTCTTATATTTGTCCACCTATCATATTTGTTCTTCATTTATTACGAACACACCATCTCACTCCCAATACACAACTTGTAATTTTTAGCATATTGGTTTAGGTGTATCAATTTCTAAATTAGTAGCTTATACTTGTGCTATACAATGTGGGATAAGAAACCATATGCAGATTTAAATATAATATCTTAATCAGGTCAGGCTTGAACTGACATATCCCTCTACTAAGGGCGATCAAACACCAATGGAGTAGACCCAAGTGCCACAGGCTACCTTGACTGCGGATATTACCCTATAGCTTGCTTCTTACTTGATACGGCTTCTATATTGTGTCTTCCTCCGAATTTTTCCACCTGATCAACTGATAATAGCACACCACAAAAATTCTGAATTCGGCTGAAATGTCGGAACAAATGGCATAAATGTACTGAATTATGGCAGAACACTATAGAAAAATAACTTGATATCATATCTGTGCTTTGTAATCACATGGAAGATTAGATTATGTTATAGCAAATTTTAATAGCTACAAGTTTGTCACATGGAATTGTGATAGATGCAACATGTATGGCAAACTTCCATAAAAAACATGGATGGCAAATTTCATGTGATGAGCATATTATCATTTGCTTCGATGTGCCGTGGCTACCTGCTTCACCAGTTTCTTCCATTCAACTAGACAATTGCCAAAATCACACGTTAAAAAAAAGAGCACAGCTTCCCAGTATGATGCATGTGGCACATTAGGATGAAGAGGAGAGCACAGCTAGCTTTCCTGATTCGCACCGCCGCCGCCCATAGCTCGGCCCTCCGCCACCAGCAGCTGCCCCGCACCCACAAGCTCGGCCGGCCCTCCACTTCCACTGCCGCCAGGAGCCGGGAGGCTATATGTCACTTATGCTACAAATTTCATAACCATCACCTGAAGAAATCTCATGCAGGCCGGTGGTATGAATTCGGCCCAATCCCATGTGCTGATCTGTTTATTCCACATGTGGGCCAATCTGCAGTCTATTTATGTTTACGTGGCCCACCATGATGATGTGACGGAGACCCACAGTGAAGCCGGGGTTTGAAACGTCCTATTGATGCCACATCTCTGAAACGAATCAGGTTTTCGGAACGAGAACCCGACTCCCTGTATCGTCGTCCTGGATCAGTAGCTATCACATACAGAATTCATTTCAGACAGAATATCATAGTCATACTTCGCATAAAGTGCATACATGGATTTAATTATTACATAAATCCGTAGGATTTGTAGTACGAGTCTCTCACAATCCCCTTTGGCTAATTCGAATATTCAGAAAGCGGATAACGATAGCTAGGCTTCAGGGCAATCCTTCATCTTGGTCGAATCTTCCTCCACAGGCGACTTGGGCGTAGCACCAGCCTCAGTCATACCATCCATCGTCATTGGGGTCGTACTTCGGGTCAGACCTTGCATTGTACCAGACTATCCCTAAGGAATGGGATAGATCCATATCACCATCCGCATGCAAGCTTTAAAGTGGACTAGACTAAGGATAAACAATCGATTCAAGGATTAAGGCAGGGTTTCCTAAGCTGCAAGTATAAAATGAATTCATCCACATCTCCTCGACACGGGCCATCCTGGCACTCCAGGCTCCCAGGTCACCCACACCTTCGATATCCACCAAGTCGGTGCGAGATCTCCCTCTCCTTGCACCTCAACTGCCCCGATAGGAAAACAAGACTAGAGGGAGGTAGAAAGTAATTAACACTAGCTATGAAAGTGAAGCCGGATCAAGAGTTGTGCATGACCGAGTACGCGGCTATATGTATAGTTTTCTCCCTGCAAGCGTTGTAGACCTGGACCCACTCGAATCGAAGCCAGCCAGGAGCAACCCAACTGGATGATGAGACACCGGTCTACTGTTGTTGACGGTGCTCAAGTCTGAAATCGCCCGTCAACTCCTGCATCAATTCCTTATCAAAACATTCACCAAATGAAGCTATAGGGATTTATTCTAACCATTTCCACAAGTTTTGGTGAATTGTGCTATGCATGAATACATATATAGAATACAAGAGAAAACACACAAGAGACACATAAACAATGCACAAAAGATCCATCCTGTGTCATACTTACAATAAGGGCCCACCTGACAGAGCAAACGGGCGCGCCAAGTCAGAAGCACCTAAAGGATAAGATTGGGCCCATATGACAGAAGCTCAAGGGATGGTAGACCTAGGGAGGCGCCACCTAGGGGTCAGCCGACCCCCAGGGTCGGCCGAACCTAGACTGCAACACGTCCAGGTGCATTTCGGGGAAACGTAGCTGCTACTCCTCCTGATCTCAGATGATGAAGTTTCCATAATTAATTTGGCAAGAACCGACCTCCTCACACTATAAAAGGAGCTCCCCTCACCCCTTACAACACACACCATTTGGAGAAGAAGAAGTAGAGGGACTCCACCCACTTGTATCATTAGGATAGGGATTGTGTGAGGAAGAAGTGGAGGAGAAGAGCCGGACTTGTCGGCCTCTCTCCAACCTTGTACCTCAGCGGATATGATTCGGTTGAGTAAGCATCCGAGTTCGTTTATTGGTAAGCTCTTGGCAAGTTTATTCTTGTTTTGTTATTCGTTTACGGGATCATCGTCCATTCTTGTAACTGTTGCTCTTGTAGAGGGCCCCTGATAAAGACGGGTAACCCTGCGTGACGCTGAAGTAGTAAACAACAAGCATAGACATGGTGTCTAGGCTCTAGTTTACCTTTGTGTGCTGCAAGCTCAGCTGGTATTGTGGGGTAGACGGCAGGTGGTAACAGCCTCGTCCACCCGCTACGAAGCTGCTTCGTGGTTAGTGTACTCCCCCCCCCCCCCCCCCCTCGCCTGGGTTATGAGTAGAGCTAATAGCCGGAGGTCCTTAGCAGTTTAAGGTTAGACCGGTGACCAAAGTAAATGTTTAACAAACCAAGTTTATCCTTCCTTGAACCCCTTTCCTTTAGATAAACCACACTACCCAGGCCATTCTATCTCTTTCATCTCCAAGGGTTAAACTAGTTAGAAGACCGTTACGCCTCCGTTCCCTGAGAAAATACGATACCCTGAATACTCTCCGGGTGAAGTGCTACATTGGTATCTTCCGTGCGCTTGCGGATTTATCTGTAAACATTAAGAAATACCAACAAGCATTTCTGGCGCCGTTGCCGGGGAGCGGTTGCTGTTTCTAGGATCTGAAAAGGACCAATATAACGCGGCAACAACTTTCCTTTCACTTTGAATCTACGTAAACCTCTGATGGGTGATACCTTCAAATACACAAAATCTCCAACTTCAAATGCCAATTCCCTTCTTCGTGTATCAGCATAACTTTTCTATCGTGACTGGGCAGTCTTGAGATTATCCCGGATTATCTGGACTTGTCTATCCGCTTCTTGAGGAATCTCTGGTCCAAAAACCTGACTTTCTCCTGTCTGATTCCAATACAATGGTGTCCTGCATTTTCTCCCATATAATGCTTCAAATGGGGCCATCTTGAGACTTGCCTGATAACTGTTATTGTAGGACAACTCTGCATATGGCAAACTTTTATCCCAACTACCTCCATGCTTGAGGGAACATGCTCTCAACATATCCTCCAATACTTGATTCGTTCGCTCAGTCTGACCGTCTGTTTGAGGATGATATGCAGAACTGAAATTGAGCTTTGTATCCATGGATTCATGTAATTTCTGCCAGAAACGCGACGTGAACTGAGTACCTCGATCAGACACTATCTTCTTTGGAACACCATGTAGACACACAATTCGTGACATGTATAGTTCTGCTAACTTGGCTCCAGTGTATGTTGTTTTGACTGGGATGAAATGTGCGACTTTTGTCAATCTGTCCACAATAACCCATATCGAGTCGTAACCATCACGAGTACGAGGTAACCCTACAATGAAATCCATACCAATCTCTTCCCATTTCCATTCAGGTACTTTCAATGGCTGGAGTAAACCTGCGGGTCTTTGGTGTTCTGCCTTCACTCTCTGGCACACATCACACAAAGCTACGTGAGTTGCTACGTCTCTTTTCAAACCATACCACCAGTACCTTTCTTTCAAGTCTTGATACATTCTGGTACTTCCAGGATGAATGGAATAAGCGGAATCATGTGCCTCCTTCAAAATGAGTTCACGAAGGTGATCAATTTCGGGTACACAGATCCTCTTTCTGAACCAAACATTTCCTTGTTCATCTTCGGTGAAATCCTTAGTCTTGCCTAAACCGATTTGAATCTTGATCTCTTTGATCTTAGCATCTGTCAACTGTCCTTTTCCGGTCTCCTGTTCTAATGTAGGTTCCATCTCCATGGTTATGGCTTCTGCTTGTGTGACAATTCCCAAGTTCAGACGTGCCATCTCCCAACATAATTCCTGAGGCATCAATCGAGCAACCATCATATTAGCTTGTCCTTTCCGGCTTAGGGCGTCTGCCACAACATTAGCCTTGCTAGGATGATACTGAATATCCAAATCATAGTCCTTGATTAATTCTAGCCATCTGCGCTGTCTTAGGTTAAGATCCTGTTGCGTGAAGATATACTTCAGACTCTTATGGTCCGTGAAGATCTGGCACTTGTTTCCGATCATGTAGTGCCTCCAAATCTTCAATGCGTGCACGACGGCAGCCAATTCCAAGTCATGGATAGGATAGTTCTGCTCATGCTTTCTCAACTGTCTTGAAGCACAAGCCACAACTTTGCCTTCTTGCATTAACACACATCCAAGTCCCATTCGTGAAGCGTCGCAATACACATCGAACCCTTTGTGGATATCCGGCATTATCAATACAGGGGCAGTGGTCAATCTTGTTTTCAGCTCTTCAAAACACTTCTGGCATGTAGCATCCCACTTAAATTCTTTCCCTTTTTCCAACAGAGAAGTCATAGGTTTCACAATCTTTGAGAATCCCTTAATAAATCGGCGGTAATAACCTGCAAGTCTGAGGAAACTTCTGATTTCAGGCACAGACTTCGGTGCATTCCAATTCAGTACATCCTGAACTTTACTTGGGTCTACTGCTATTCCTCCATCTGTGATAACATGTCCAAGGAAAGAAACTTCTCTCAACCAAAAATCACATTTGCTCAGCTTGGCATATAACTGATTCTCTCGGAGTTTCTGTAACACTATCCTCAAGTGCTCTTCATGTTCTGCCTCGTTCTGCGAATACACCAAGATGTCATCAATGAACACAACCACAAACTTGTCAAGATATTCCATGAAAACCTTGTTCATCAGGTACATGAAGTACGCTGGTGCGTTGGTCAATCCAAACGACATCACAGTGAACTCGTACAGACCATATCTGGTAGTGAAGGCTATCTTGGGTATATCCTCTGGTCGGATCCTTAGCTGATGATATCCTGATCTCAGATCAATCTTGGAGAAAACCTTGGCACCTCTCATTTGATCAAACAAATCTTCAATCCTGGGCAGTGGATACTTATTCTTGATCGTCACATCGTTCAGCAACCTGTAGTCTACACACATTCTTCTGCTGCCATCTTTCTTATCGACAAAGATCACGGGTGCTCCCCACGGGGATGAGCTAGGACGGATAAATCCCTTAGCTAACATTTCTTCTATTCATTTCTTTTGTTCGCTTAGATCCTTAACATCCATTCTATAGGGTCTTTTAGAGATAGGTGCAGTACCAGGTAAAAGATCGATACTGAACTCAATGTCACGAACAGGTGGCATACCTGGTAAATCTTCCAGGAAGACGTCGGGGTACTCACTGATAACTCTGATATCTTCTAGAGGCATTCCCTTCATTTGGTTCACTGTCCCAACCCCACGGGGTGAAGCTGATGCCACATACTCTATTTTATCTCCTTGAGGGCTGGTTAAGAGCACTGATCTCTTGCGACACTGAATAACACCATCACATATAACCAATCCATTCCGAGGATCACGTCGATGCCGTTAGTCTTTAGGACTATTGGATTGGCTAGGAATTCTACCCCCATAATATTCATGCTGACCCTTGGGCATAAGTGACTGGCTTTCAATTCCTTGCCCGGGGAGCTTACTAGAAATATTTGTTTCATAGGGCTCATTGGTAAATTATATTTTGCAGCGAATTGCTCAGTAATGAATGAATGCGATGCTCCAAAATCAAATAAAACTGATGCAGGTTCAGAATTAACAAGAAACGTACCGAGCACAACATCGGGAGCCTCTTCACTTGTTTCTGCAGCCACATGATTCACCTTTCCGCGTACGCAGTTCTGTTGTCCTTTGTTGCCCAGTGGTGTCTGGTTGCTGTTGCGCGGCTGCTGCTACTGAGGAGTCTGTCTTTGTCCACTGTTCCTCTGATTCTGAGGAGTTTGCACGTTACGCTTTGGGCAGTTGTTAGCGTAATGACCCAGTTCTCCACATTTGAAACAGCCGTTGGGTTGGACCGGGGTGACTGGATCGTTGGTTCGCACTGGTGCACCTGTGGCATAGCCTGGACGGTACGGTTGCGGGTTGGAGTTGCGCTGAGTCTGTTGGTTGTAGCGTTGAGGCTGCTATGGAGTTCGTTGATTCTGTTGATTCTGCGGATATCCTCCACCTTGTCCTCCAAAGCGCGACTGAAATCCCTGGGGTGTGTTGTAGCGGGGACGAGTGTTGCTGCTGGATTGTCCTTGGGACTGAAGTTTTCGCTTGTGCTCCCCAAGCTCCTTGCGCTTGCTCTCCAGACCAATGGCTTTGTCTAGCAGAGTCTGGAAGTTTGGGAAAGTGTGACTGTGCAGCTGATAGTTGAGTGGCCCTATCAGACCTTCCAAGAAGCGCTCCTGCCTCTTCACGTCACTATCCACCTCATGGGGCGCGTAACGAGACAACTGTGTGAATTTATCCCGGTATTCGCTGATAGTCATGCTGCCTTGCTTCAGGTTCAGGAACTCCTTCTGCTTGAGCTTCATTAGTCCTGCTGGAATATGGTGGCTGCGAAAGTTGGTTTTGAACTCCTCCTAGGTGATAGTGTTGGCGTTGGCGTGGGCAGCAGTGAAAGCATCCCACCAATCAGCGGCTGCACCTTCCAGACGTCCTGCAGCATACAGGACCCTTTCACGGTCACTGCATTGCGTGATGTCCAGCTTCTTAGTGATGACCTTCAACCAATCATCAGCGTCCAAGGGGTCCACAGAGTGAGAAAAGGTAGGAGGGTGGTGGCTCATGAATTCTCTGTGTTTGTCTCTTGGTGGCGGGTTTTGCTGCGGTGCTTGCTGATTCTGCTGAGCTTGTATGTTCTGGATGGTGGCAGTGAGGTTCTGCAACACCCATATCTGTGCTGCCAAGAATTGCTCCATTGTTGGATTGGGCGGTGGTGGCAACTGATTCTGTGGGTTGACTATGCGAGTACGCCTAGAGATAGAGATATTCTGTCCTCCACCTGTCCTGGTGTTCACCATCTGACCGTTAGGGAATAAACCCAGGATAAGACAGGTGTACTAGATATAGGAAGTAATATCTTAACAAAATATGGATTTATAAAAACTCCAACTTATATTAATGGATAGATTATATCAAGCAATTCTTATAGCACTCAAAGCAAACATCTGTTCTCAAGCAATCATCATTACACCGTCGTCCTCTCAAGTGAAAATGATTCTAACGAGAACTTTAAGAGATACTAGCCTAAGAGCCTAAGTGCCTATTCCTCGGGGCGAGTTATGGAGCCGGGTTCGCCATGACGAAGCTTCTTGCGGGGTGGTGACAATCGCGGGGAAGCGGGGTTCATCCATCTGTGGGGGTGGCGGCGCTCTTCCCTCAAGTCGAGCTTCCAGTATGCGGATCTTTTCATAGGCCTCCAATAGCTTGTTCTGAGTATCGTCCAGCTCAGTGATGACACTTTCCAGCTCAGTGTTGAGAGCGGCGGTGACTCGAGCAAGAATGTTGAGACTGTCTTCGTCATCTTCACCCAGAGTAATCACAGTCTCTTCAGTTCCGCTGAGGCGGCAAGGAAGGTGGCGATACTCCGTGTTCTGAAGCTCCTGGCGGTAGGTGTGGCAGATGGACCATAGAGCTCTCCTGGCGGCACTGCTAACGGCGGCATCGTAAATAGCGTGGGGTGTGGCGGAGTCGTGTGCAGTGAGAGTCCTCAGGCCTCTGGCACTTTCCATCCTGATGTGGACGCGAGAGAGGTAGTAGTCGCCGAGCGCAGGGTCGATGTAGTGGTGCATGTGGTAGTGAGGTCTCACGCGGTTGCCCAACTCTTGAAGAACACCTTGCAGCACCAGAGACAAGTGGCCGGGTTCTCTGTCCGAAGTGCGAACACAGCAGAGTTGCCTCACCCTGGAGTTTCATCACTCTGGTCATCGTTCTCTTCATTGTCGTCGTTGTCCTCGTCATCATCTCTTCTAATATCCTCGGAGTTACCCGGGCTTCCTTCAGCAACGACCGGTGCTGTGGCGGGAGCTGGTGCTGGGACAACTAGGGGTGGTGGCGATGCCTCAACGACTGGTGATGCCGGCGGTGTGAACTGATTTCCTTCTTCATCAATCGCCATGATGCGGCCATCATCACCATCCACAAAGTAGTAGGCCTCCTCGGGTTCTTCCTTCATAGCTTCCTCTTCAACAGGGGCTGGAACTGGGGCGGGAGGAGCTGGCTCAGCTGGGGCAATGCAAACTTGGCGACCTCCGGTGCGCTTGCGAGCAGTCTGGTAAGTTCTGGCCATCTGGCAGAGCGGGAGTAAAATTCAAAATATTTTTCTTTAAGAAGGAAAATGATAGAAGGTTTATGTAAACATAGGTTTTTATGCGGAAATATAAAGTAAACAGAATTTTTTTTTGATGCTGACATGACTTGCTAGAAGATAAATAGTTAATTTCGACCATTTCTATCTAGGCTAGCGTCCTACAATCAACATAGCTCTGATACCACTTCTGTCACACCCGATTCTAGAAAGAACCAGATGCATCTCATATGTGCGCCAGGATCATGTTCTCACACATATGATAGACGGAAAGTGTAATATATAAAAGACAATGCTCAAAAAGTAACTAAATAAAGGATTTAATAATATTACACTCCGTATAAAAGAGACACAAATGTCTTTTAACGATTAACCGTTATACCCTATACGAAGTCTCCAACAACTCTATCTTCCACAGGCGATGACTGGTGAACGCAGAGCCTAGAACTCCTCGAAGTCGTCGAAGTTCTCCTCTTCAAAGTTCTCTTCTGAACAGCAGGGGCAAGGGTGAGTACTCTTATGGTTGGTACTCAGCAAGTGGGGTGAAAATGCAAGGCCATCAAGGATACGCTAAGGTTTGCAGCAGCGGTCGCTTTTAGTTGGTCAAGTATTTATTATCAAGCACCTTTTTAACTAGGTTTAGGTTTATACCAACCCACTTTAGTAGAAACATAAAGATACTATCAACAATAACATAAACCACGAACCACAATTTAATTAATCTTCAAGTTTCATTATCAAGTGAGGGTCCAAGCCACTCTTAACCGTGAGTACGGCTGTTATAACAGTTTTACACTCTGCAGAGGTTGTACACTTTACCCACAAATCGTGTTCCCCTGGGTTGCCCGGGTTTGCAAGGCCCTTCAACACTTCCGAGGTGAGTGGCGAGGGTACACTACGAAGCCTTTATAAAGACATGTCGAGAGCTAGGCAGCCCGCTAGAGTTTCAGTAGCAGTGTGGTCCATAAACCTCCTTAATGGTCAGCTCCTTAGCAAAGGCAGCTACCCCAAGAGAACCGGGCTATGACCCCTATCACCGACCCCCTCCTTGCCCTTTCGGTAAGGCCACCAGCAAACTACACATCTAATTAATTGGCTAAGGTCAAAGCCATATGACTTTGTGGTTGCACTGTTTACTTGGGTGGTTCTCCATGTTCCCATTAAACAAAGTTGATCTTGAAATTACGCGATAACAACAATATGAAACGTGATCAACATTTAAAAGAGTAAACCAATACCAATCCCAAATTTTGCAACTAAGCGTGACTACCCAACATGAATAGTAAACCCAGGTGTTTCAAGGTTTGGGGTAAAAGACTAGGTATGTCCTTAGCATAGGTAACCCATCAAGTTTATGCAAGCAACATTAAAGTAATGTGTGTTATCATGCTGTTATTGGGATCAAATAGAATATGCTGGGGGGGAAAATCCACTTGCCTTCTTCAAATAGCTGCTGGTTCTCTTCCTCGTAAGCTTGCTCTTGATTTGGCTCGAACGTCACGTTGTCTACGCGATCACACAAACAAGCATACACAAACAAATAAGAAACAATACAACAAACAATACAAACAGAAAGTAAAAAGATACTAAAGTTGTAGTTCATGATGCAAGGATCGCGTGAGCGCAAGAATCGCTGAAATTAGGGTTGAAACGATGAAGATATGGCTAAAACAGTGATCTAGGGGTTTAACTGCGAGAGTTTTGAACTTCCAGGGGCTAAATCCGAAGAAATCAGGGACTAAAACATAATTAAACCTTATACAGAGGGTCGGGGTGCAAAACTAGAGGTTCTAGACAGCGGGTACTAATTCTAGAAAAGTCAGGGGTCGGAACCGAAAAAGAAAGAGCTCAACTCTAATTATTTTTCTACTGATCTGGATTGCGGGTTGATTCCTGGAAAATCTAGGAGTCTTTCTGCAAAAGTTCCGGGGACGGCTAGGGTCGGGTGAATCTGGTCCGTTGGATCAGAATCGAGCGGCGGGTCGAGCGAATCGGCGGGGTAAGGGTCGGGCGAATCGGCGGTGTAAAGTGAAGGTCGGGCAATTCGGCGGAGTCAAGAGAGGGTCGGGCGAATCGGAGCTTTGCTGGGCGTCGGCGGCGAGCGAGTGCGGCGGCGGACGGCTGGAGCTTCACCGAATCTGGTGTTCCGGGGCACAGTTCGGGCTGGGTTTATGCCGGGAAGAGAGTGGGCGATACGGCGAAGGTGAGGATGATCACGGGATGGCTGTGTGGCGGCTGTAAACTGGCGGCCACGGCGGCGGGCGGAAACAGGGGTGTGGCGAGAAATCGGGTTTGCGGCGGAGCAAGGGAGAGAGGGGAATCTGGTGCGGCTTGATGCTCACCAACTCGCGGAGCTCTGGCGAGAGTTGAAGACGGCGGAGAAGCTGCGGAATGGCGAGTCGACGGAGAGGCGGCGACACGGGGCGGCGGCGTTCCTCCGGTGTGCGACTTCCAGCGGCCTGCGACGGTGTTGAGTAGAGGAAAAAGGTTTGAGGATGGCTCTGATTGCAAAGCGGGGCTCCGGCGGAATTTTATAGGGGCGGGCTGGCCGGGAGTAAGGAAGGCGGCGGCTCTTGCGAAGGAAAGGGCGGAACTGCGGCTAGTAAGGCAAGCCTGCATCGCGGGGAAGGAAAGAGAAACGCGGGCGACGGCGCGGAGTCGATCCAGACTCGGGGTAAGGAAGAAAGAAGGAAGGAGAAGGGGTGCGAACGACGGCGCGGCGCGCATGCTGTCGCGGCGGAGAAAGGAAACAGAGGAGCGGGAGCGATGCGGAGCAGAGGAAGAAGAAAGGAAGGTGGAAGAAGACACCGACAGATGGGTCCCAGCTGTCAGTGAAAGAAAGGGTCGGGTGAGCAGATCGGCCGCTGAGTTGGGCCGCGGGAAAAGAAAAGAAGAAGGAGAAGAGAAGAATTGGGCTGGGCTGAAGAAAGAATAGAAGAAGAAAAGAAATAAAGATGCATGCACAATTTTATTTTATGACTTTTATAAAAATACTTTTAGAATTTTGATTCCTATATTTTTGGGTGTTACAGACACTCCGTCAGTACTCGGTCCCATCCAGCAGTCATATCCCTACTGGTTTGGATAATACCTAAGGCACTGATGGCTTCGAGCTGAAGACTTGACTTGTCAACATGGTCCAAGCTAGCCCTTTCTGTGGAAAGGCAACCGAATATGCCAACGCTCACCTCCAGAACTTCATGGAAGTGAGTAGCACAATCAACCCCAAAGGCACTACATTGGATAACGTTTGCCTTCATCTGTTCCCTTTCTCTTTGCTGGGCAAAGCAAAGACGTGATTCTACACCAACAAGGCAGACTTCACTACTTGGAATTACTGCTCCAACGCATTCCTAGACAAGTATTTCCCGGTGGGTGAAACCAATGCCCTCAGGAACAGGATCTCAAGTTTTCAACAACTCCAGGATGAAACCATCCCGGAAGCGTGGGA
This sequence comes from Panicum miliaceum, assembly GCA_032594955.1. Lineage (NCBI taxonomy): Eukaryota > Viridiplantae > Streptophyta > Magnoliopsida > Poales > Poaceae > Panicum > Panicum miliaceum. Next base: position 17,344,519 of record CM064062.1, read on the forward strand.
AAGACTCCAGGATTACATAGCAGCATGTCCACACCATGGCATGGAAGAGTGGCTGATTATTCAAAACTTCTTCCATGGCTTGAGTCAGAGAGCGCAAGACCACATTGATGCAGCAGCAGGAGGAGCATTCCTCTCTCTGGATGTTGCACGGGCCAAGACGCTCATAGAGAAGATCGCTTCCAACCAAAGTTGGAAGGGAGATAGGCGCCCGAAAGGAGTACACCAGATTGATGGTGTAGATATGCTGGCGGCCAAGATGGATCTCCTCATGAAGAAGCTAGAATCTCCAAACCCAGATCATGGACTCGAGGATCACATGTGAAACATGTGGCGACACTGGGCATTCGGGCAACAGATGCCCACTAACAAAGGAGGATGCGAATTTCATTGGGAACAACTTTTCCAACAATTCGGGATATCGTCCTCAATAGCAAGGGTGGAACTCCAAGCCCAATTTCCCCTTCGGTTAACAGCAAGGTAACAATTTTAATAACAATTTCAGCCTTCTTTAAAAGACCTAGTTTACGACCAGAAACAAATTCATAATAACATTAGCAAGAAATTTCAAGCTAATGATAAGATTTTGGAGTCTCTGGCCGCACAACTAGAGGGTTTTAACTCTGTTATTAAGAACCAACTGAGCTTTAATAAAATGATAGAAACTCAAGTAGCTCAACTGGCCTCATCCTTTCCTAACCCTAACACGGGGAAACTGCCCGGGCTACCGGAAGTCCTAACCCTAGCTGGTGATTATTCCCAGTAAAGCTTACCATCCATTCAATCGATACTCTTTAGACCATAATGCTTCCCCGTGGAAATTTGATACCCTAGAATACTCCAAGGTGAAGTGCTACAACGGTTTATTCTGTGCGCTTGCGGAATCTATATTCTATTGGGCATAAGAAACGCCAACACTCAGCTCCAATCATTCAACCACCCGATTGGATTTGCCTTTCAAAATCATGTGTGATGCTAGTAACTTTGTTGTTGGAGCGGTCCTTGGCCAATCCAAAGATAAAAAGCATCATGCAATTGCTTATGCTTGCAACACTTTGGCAGGAGCTCAATTAAATTATGAAACAACTGAAAAGGACCTCCTCGCCGTTGTTTTTGCTATCGATAAATTCAGATCTTACTTGGTTGGAGCAAAAGTTATTGTTTATACTGACCATGCAACTGTGGCAGAACCACCTGAATTAATCCGGCTCAAGTGTATTAACAATCACCATTAAGGCAATCTCGGTTAACCTTACACTTCAAACGGAGTAATCCACTGGTCTGTCGGGTATAACCTCCCGATACAACCACGGTAGAGCGGATCGAATGCCATACATACAAAAGCTCATGCGACGATGAGCCCAGAGAATACCACATTCCAGCAAATATTACAAAACTACCATAAGTAAATATTACAGCCCAAGTTTTGAGTTTAGAAACCAAGTACTTCAGTGATCATAACTAATAAGTTCTTCAGAGTTTAAGTTGCAGCGGAAAATAAAACAACGAAAGCTACTTCGACGATAAGGATGTCTCGATGAAGCCCGTACGAGACATCACTCGGCATTATCTCCGTTGGACGGGGGCGTATCCCATTCCACCGACCAACCAGGGGGAAGAGTGCAGGGCCAAGTCAAACTAGCAATCATATCTTCGAAGGTCTCACCTGAAAACGAGCCACAAGCAAGGCTGAGTATACTAATACTCAGCAAGACTTACCCGAGTAGTGGAATCTAATCCACTGACTCTAGACATGCAAGGCTTTTTGGCTCAGGGGTTTGTTTTGCCGGAAAGCATCTACAAGTGGGTCCTTACTTTCAACTTTTAGCTCAAGATTCTAGTTTCATTAACCATTCTAGGTAAGCAGCTATCCAATAGCATTCATGGTGAAGCATTAAATCTCATCCAACAAGTTCATTCATCATCATTGTTCCTCTTCTTACTCTGTGGGTAAAGGGGGTTAAGCAGTCTCAATAGCCGTGAGAAACGGACGATTCGAATCGAATTTCTTAACCTTGCAAGGGAAACCTAAACACACGTCACGTGGTTACTCCCAGAGTCACACGTGCAACTTTTCCCCTTTCTTTCCGGGTTGTGGATCGAGGCTACCCTCCGAGAGTACAAGAGCCCCACGCCACGGTTCGGCGCCGGGTCGTGACCACTCTCTGCACTCGCCATATGCACATGGGACCGAAGTTCAAAGGGTAGGTTGCTGTCCACTTGCCGGGCCAATCAGGTACTTAAGCTTACCGATTCCCATAATCTCGGCATGTGTTTAGTACGTTCAAAGACTTAACCATCACTACCACACACTGCGGCCTTAGCATTTTTCACTAGACAGACGGGCCTCAATCGTAAACATCGTACCATAGCCCGTCCGTTGTCCTTATGATTGCAGCGTGTAGTAAACATTCAACTCCTATTTTCTCGCGAGTGACAGGAAATCACTCGGCTTTTACCGGAGTCCTATTAGCACAGCATTCTATCGAACCTTACATCTAGTTTTCAAGCATGGGTTCCTAACATCATGCAACTAAGTTTTCATTTAACTCCTATAAACTTAATGCACAAGCAAAAGAGTAGTGAGTTGCATAATTTAGGAAAAGAAATGGTTTATGCTCCGGGGCTTGCCTTCGCAGTTAGCTTGGGGCTCTTCCGAACTTGGGCTCGGGTCTTCAAGAGCTTTAGTTAGATTTACTTGAGCTTCACACTGCTCACTCTCGGACGCGGGCACCAGCTCGTAAGTTCCGTCGGCGAGAGTCGTCGATTCTACATGAATGCACAAGTTTAAGTAGTGGTGATGGTAAACGACACGATTTAAGTGTAATTACTATAGTGGATAGTTTCTGGTTATGAAACTTTGGATTTAGGCACATCAGGGAAAGATGTGCTTACTGTAAAATTTTCAGACAATTTCATGTAGCAGATTAATTATGAAAAATATATTACATAGTTGCTGTTAGATCCTTGCTCTTTTTGTACAGAACAATTGGTGCAAAAACTGAGTCTAAGATTTTTACAGGGCTTTCATATAATCGTGCAGGGGCTACTGTAATTTTTATAGGATTTATTAGGCAGTTTTCAGAGCATAGTAAATGTGACATTACACACCTAGGTTATTCAAGGATTTATTTTTACAAGACCCTACACAGGGTTTTTGTCCATGAAACTTTTTACACAGCAACCACTACCACTTTGTATCTCCTAGTAAAACTTTGAGAATTTTCAAAGCTAAGATACTATTTTCTTGATTTAATGCATGTTATTAGCACATAAATCAAATAAATAAGTTCCTTTGAGATAAAAAGTCTCTAAATTTTCCTCTGTCATCTAGGTGCTATTACACCAGCATAGAAAAATTTTCATTAGGTGATTCATGACCTAACTGCAGGGATAAAAATATTTAGCCACTTATGGTATGAAACTAAGTTTAATAGACAGTGTAGCTAGAGATGGAATTTGGGCCTGATCTTTTTACACAGTCCTAAACATCAAGCAACTAACTCACTGTCCAAATTTTAGGGTCAGCATTGATCTACAACAGTGGGTACAAAAGAAGTTCATTAAAACTTCCATTTAATGTAGAGCAAAATAATTTGAGAATCTGAGAAACTTTTCGTAACAAAAGTTGTAGAGTTTCTTCTAAGGATTCCAGGATAGTTGAGTTTGCATTTTTCTGAATTTTCTACGATTTTATACGAATTTTACAAGTTCACTGAATTTGAATCTAGATTTGAAACTTTCTTTTACAACTGGGTCGTTGAATCTTACGTGCAGACCCTTCTAAAGATTTAAATTCTTGCAATTGGGTCCTCGGGCGGCTCGGGTATGGTGGCCGGCCGAAATTCCGGCGAGGGGCTCACCGGCGGCGAGGGGTGAGGGTCGGGGAAGGTTCAGGGGTGCGAGGGCTACCTCGTGGGGGTCTTGTTCGGGTGGGGGGACGGCTGGGAATAGCTTGCCGGTGTTGGAGCAGAGGCGGCGGCGGTGGCACGCGTCGACGACGGTGCTCCGGCGGGCTTGGGGCGGCCTGGTCTGGACGGGGAGCTCCAGTGGCGCGTGGGGAAGCTGCTCGGGTGCTTGGCTTGGGCGGAGGAGGTCGGAGTCGAGCTGTCCACGGTGAGCAGGGGCGGCGGCGGCGGTGACAGCGCGGGCGGCGGCGCTCCGGTGGTCCTGGGCGGTGTTGGGCGGGTCGGCGAGCTTCGGTGTGGTGATGTAGTGGTGGCTAGCACTTCAATTTGGGCAGGGGCGGCTGTGGAGGGCTGTCCACGTGCGGCGGAGCTCGGCGGCGGTAATGGCGGCGGCGAGGTGCTCTGGCTGCAGTGGCTCACGCGGGCGGCCGGGGCGCGGCTTTTATAGGGGCAGGAGGGGGTGGGGGTGCCTGGGCGACGCGCGGGGCAGAGGCACGGCAAGGGCGTGCCACTGGCCACGGCGGGCGGCAGCAGGACGCCGGCGCGGCGTGCGGCGGGCGGGAACGAGCGACTAGCGGCCGGGGATTTGGCGTGGGCGCGAGGAGATAGCGCGGCGCGTGGATTGGAGAAGCAGCTGCAGCAGCGGCTCAGGCAGGAGGCAGGCACAGCGATGGGCGGGGCGCGGGGGTCGGGACGGCACGGCGCGACGCGGCGGTTGGGCGCGGCGGGCGGCGAGCCGGGGCACGGCACGGCGTGCGCACGCGCGGGCGCGTACTGGGCAGCGCGGCGGTGGGGGGGGGGGGGGCAAAGCCGTGCGTGGGGGCGAGGCGCGGCGGCCACTGGCCTGGCGGCTCGCGCTGGTCAGGCGTCGCCGGCCACCTGGCGGCGCTGTCGGGCGGGGAGGGGAGAGAGAGAGAGGAGCGAGGGGCCTAAACGCGAGAATTTGAAAAGTTTCAGGGGGCTGGGTGCAAACAGGGTGTTTTCTCCTCTTTCTAATTTGAATTTCAAAAACTTTTGAACATGAAAGTTGTTCAGAATAAAAAGTTCTACAAGTTTGGTTTCAGGCAACATCTCATTTGGCTTATGGTTTGAAAGTTAATTTAAAAATTCAAAAGTATTCAAATGTACCCAAATTCAATTTGAATTTCAACGCAACTTGTTCTAATGCTTTTCACCCTTTTATTTGTTGGTTAAGCATAGGGTTAGGCTAATGACATTGATTTTAGACATGTAATTTACCAGGGTTGTCACAGCCTTCCCCCCTTAACAAGAATCTCGCCCCGAGATTCGGTAAATCTTAGTGTGGACATGGGTGCACATACCAGGGGTTGAGATAAGAAACCCAGGGAAATTTTGGTTTAGGTAGCTCTCGGTTTCCCAGGTGGCTTCTTCTTCCGTGTGATGATTCCATTGAACTTTATACATTTTAATCACTTTCCTCCTGGTCCCTCTTTCTTTTTGATCCAAAATTTTAACCGGGTGTTCGACATACGAGAGATCGGGTTCTACCAATATTTCTTGTTGTTCCACAATCTCGGTAGGGACTCGAATACACTTCTTGAGTTGAGATACGTGGAAGACATCATGGGTGGCCGTGAGCTGAGGGGGCAGTCGTAGCTTGTAGGCTACGGGTCCGCAGCTCTCAATGATTTCGTAAGGACCAACATAACGGGGAGCTAGTTTGCCTTTGATTCCGAATCTTTGCACTCCCTTGGTTGGCGAAACTCGAAGATAGACATGATCGCCAACTTTGAACTTTAGGGGCTTTCTCCTTTTGTCAGAATAGCTCTTTTGTCGGGCTTGTGCGGCTTTAAGATTTGCTTGTATTACTTTTACTTTCTCCTCTGCCTCGATTACCAGGTCGGGTCCAATTATTTTACGTTCTCCGGTTTGTGACCAGCTCAAAGGAGTTCGACACCTTCGTCCGTACAGGGCCTCAAATGGTGCCATTTTCAAACTCGTTTGATAGCTGTTGTTGTACGAGAACTCTGCTAGGGGTAGGCATTTGTCCCAATTCTTGTCATAATGAATGACGCAGACTCTCAGCATGTCTTCAAGAATTTGGTTTACTCTTTCCGTTTGTCCGTCAGTCTGAGGGTGGTATGCTGAGCTGCGAATCATTTTGGTACCAAGAGACGTTTGCAGTTGTTCCCAAAAGCGTGCTACAAACTGAGGACCATGATCAGAAATAATTGTCTTAGGTATTCCATGTAGGCAAACAATACGATCGAGGTAAATCTCGGCATATTTCTTGGTAGAATAGGTGGTGTGTACCGGAAGAAAATGTGCCGTCTTTGTGAGTCTATCAACGATAACCCATATGGAATCATGTTTCTGGGAAGTGTTTGGTAGTCCAACGATGAAGTCCATACTTATGTCTTCCCATTTCCAGGATGGTATAGGTAACGGTTGTAGTGTACCGGCTACCTTCAAGTGGCTAGCTTTTACTCTTTGGCACGTGTCACATTCTGAGACATACGTAGCAATTTCTCTTTTCATTCTAGTCCACCAGAAGTTTTGCCTTAGGTCTTGATACATTTTGCTACTGCCGGGGTGGATAGAGAATTTGGAAAGGTGTGCCTCATCAAGAATTTGCTTGCGGAGTTCATGATTCTTCGGAACGACTATACGACTTTCGAACCATAGAACTCCCTTATGGTGTTGGCGGAAATATTTATACTTCTCCTCACCTAGGGAGAGTTTTTGTTTGATGATCTTAATTCCTTCATCATGTAGTTGTGCCATGACGATTTGGTCGTGAAGAGTGGGCTCAACTGAGATGTGATCTAGAGTGCCTTGGGAAACCATTTCCATGTTAAGCTTCCTCATTTCTGCACACAACGTCTCATGGTAGGACTCCATGGATAAGCAATGGCAATGGGACTTGCGGCTTAGTGCATCCGCGATTACATTAGCCTTGCCGGGGTGATAGTGCACTTCAAAGTCATAATCCTTGATTAATTCTAGCCATCTCCGTTGCCTCATATTCAGATCGGCTTGTGTGAAGATATACTTGAGACTCTTATGATCCGTGTAGATATTGCACCGTGTACCCATGAGATAGTGCCTCCATATTTTCAGAGCGTGAATGACAGCTGCAAGCTCAAGATCATGAGTGGGATAATTCTGTTCGTGGAGCCGAAGGGCTCGTGAGGCATATGCAATCACTCGATTCTCTTGCATAAGCACACATCCTAGACCAGTACCCGATGCGTCACAATACACATCAAACGACTTGGTATTATCGGGTTGAGCTAACACAGGTGCAGTAGTCAGATGCTCTCTGAGAGTGTGGAAAGCTTCTTCACATTTCTCATTCCATACAAACTTTACTTCCTTCTTTAACAGTTCAGTCATGGGCTTAGATTCTCGAGAGAAATCCGGGATGAAGCGACGGTAGTATCCGGCTAAGCCGGGAAAACTACGAATCTGATGAACAGAGGTAGGGGGTTTCCAATCCATCACCTCTTGTACCTTGCTGGGGTCAACAGCTATGCCTTCGCTGGAGATCGTGTGACCTAAGAACTTTACAGTATCCAACCAGAATTCACACTTAGAAAACTTAGCATAGAGCTGATGGTCTCTGAGTCGCTGAAGAACAATGCGAAGGTGCTTGGCATGCTCTTCCTCATCCTTGGAATAGATAAGGATGCCGTCGATGAACACTACGACGAATTTGTCAAGTTCGGGCATGAATACCGAATTCATGAGATACATGAAGTAGGCGGGGGCATTGGTGAGTCCAAAGGACATGACCAAGAATTCATATAGTTCATATCGTGTGGAGAAGGCAGTCTTAGGAATATCGCACGGGCGAATCTTGATCTGATGATATCCCGAACGAAGATCAATCTTTGAGAAGACTCTGGCTCCAGCTAATTGATCGAAGAGTACATCGATACGGGGAAGTGGGTATTTATTTTTAACAGTTACCGCATTGAGAGGTCGGTAGTCAACGCATAACCTCAAACTGTCATCCTTCTTCTTTACGAATAGGGCTGGACATCCCCAAGGTGACGCGCTAGGGCGAATGAAACCTTTGTCCAGCAGTTCTTGGAGTTGAATTTTCAGCTCTGCCAATTCTTTAGGGGGCATCCTATATGGCCTTTTGGATATAGGTGCAGTGCCTGGCTGTAGTTCAATGATGAACTCAATATCCCTATCCGGTGGCATTCCTGGTAAGTCATCCGGAAAGACATCGGCATACTTGTTGACGACAGGAATATCCTCTAGCTTAAGTCCTTCCATCTTGTAAGCACAGGAATTCGTGCAATCTAGGAATGGTAGGTAAAGGGTGGTGGCTCCGTGACTAGGTGAATTTATTTCAACAACTCGGGACGAGGGGTCTAGTGTGACTTTGTGCAAAACCATCCAATTCATACCCAAAATAAGATCCATGCCGTCAAGGGGTAAAAGAATCAAGTTTGTGTTGATGGTTTTACTACCCAACTTGACTGGTACTTGTCTGATCATTTGGTTCGAAGCAATTTTACCACCCGGTGTTGATATCATATATGACCCTTTTGTGTGACAAACATCCAAGCCTACTTTTGCACCGAATTTTGCACTTATGAAACTATGCGATGCACCAGAATCAAACAATATAACTGCAGGCTTGTTATGGATAGAGAATGTACCCGACATCACTGGGGCTCCTTCAGGAAGCTCTGCAAGCGTGGTGAAGTTAATCCGTCCTTGCTTGACTTGCAGGGTCTATCTCTTGCCCCTGTTCTTGTTGTTCGGGTTGGATCCTTGACCTTGGTTGGGCGGCCCAGACTGAGGGCATTCCCGTGCAAAGTGGTTAGAACTCCCGCATTTGAAACATCGATTCACGGGGCTGGGTCGAAGAGATTGTTGCAGAGTGGGCCTCGGACCATTCTGTGGAGGCATCGGGGGTCGTACCATGCCTGGCTGCTGTGGGGGTCTGGCAATCCATCTCCCTGGCTGAGGGGCCCTTGGTGGAGCTGTGGGTGCGGCATTTTGCACGATGCGATACCTTGGTGGTTGAGCACTTGATGGTCCAGCGGGTGCCTTTCTCTTCTTCTCTGCCCGGTGTGCCATGATACAGTCTTCCTGGATAATGGCCATATTGACCAATTCGTTGTAGGTGTCAGCCCTGGCTAGGTTCAGACGCTCCTTGAGCTTGGTACTCAGTCCTCTGCGGAAACGGTCACGCTTCTTAGCTTCCGTATCAGCGTGATAGCCCGCATACTGGCATAGATTGTTGAACGCCTGGGCGTACTGCAGCACGGTGCGGGTGCCCTGGGTAAGTGCCAGGAACTCGTTCAACTTCCTCTCCATGAGACCCTCGGGGATATGATGTGCTCGGAATGCGGTCTTGAATTCGTCCCAGTCGACCACATGATCAGCCGGGAGCATAGCAAAATAGTGGTCCCACCACAGACGAGCGGTACCGCGAAGCTGTTGCGCGGCAAAACGAGCTTTGTTGGCCTCTGAGCATGGGGCCACAAGTAGTGTGAACTTGGATTCGATGGTGCGAATCCATGTGTGGCAGAACCACCTGAATTAATCCGGCTCAAGCGTATTAACCATCACCATTAAGGCATCCTCGGTTAACCTTACACTTCAAACGGAGTAATCCACTGGTCTGTCGGGTATAACCTCCCGATACAACCACGGTGAACGGATCGAGCGCCGTACATACAAATGCTCATGCGACGATGAGCCCAGAGAATACCACATTCCAGCAAATATTACAAAATTACCATAAGTGAATATTACAGACCAAGTTTGAGTTTAGAAACAAGTACTTCAGTGATCATAACTAAGAAGTTCTTCAGAGTTTAAGTTGCAGCGGAAAATAAAATAACGAAAGCTACTCGACGATAAGGGATGTCTCGATGAAGCCCGTACGAGACGTCACTCGGTATTATCTTCGTTGGACGGGGGCGTATCCCATTCCACCGACCAACCAGGGGGAAGAGTACAAGGCCAAGTCAACCTAGCAATCAAATCTTCGAAGGTTTCACCTGAAAACAAGCCACAAGCAAGGCTGAGTATACTAATACTCAGCAAGGCTTACCCGACTAATGGGGTATACTTAGCCGACTCCTAGACATGCGAGGCTTTTGGCTTGAGGGGTTTGTTTTGCCAAAAAGCATCTACAAGTGGGTCCTTACTTTCATCTTTTAGCTCAAAATTCTAGTTTCATTAACCATTCTAGATATGCGGCTATTCCCTAGCATTCATGGTGAAGCATTAATTTTCATCCAACAAGTTTATTCACCATCATTGTTCCTCTTCTTACTCTGTGGGTAAAAGTGGTTAAGCAGTCTCAATAGCCGTGAGAAACGGACGATTCGAATCGAATTTCTTAACCTTGCAAGGGAAACCTAAACACACGTCACGTGGTTACTCCCTAGAGTCACACGTGCAACCTTTCCCTTCAATTCCCGCTTCACGGAACAGGCCCACCGCCCTCGACTACACCTCCCCATGGACCACGGACGCAGTCGGGCCATGGCGGCCGATGCACCCGCCATTAGCTAGATGTGAACGAATTCAAGACAGTGGGGAGTATATTCCGGCCTCGGTTCAATCCAGTACTAAGCTTACCGATTACCATATTCTCGGCATGTGGTTAGTACGTTCAAAGACTTAACCATCACTTACCACACACTGCGGCCTTAGCATTTTTCACTAGACAGACGGGCCTCAATCATCAACATAAGCATCGTACCACAGCCCGTCCGTCGTCCTTATGATTGCAGCGTGTAGTAAACAATCAACTCCTAATTTCTCGCGAGTGATAGGAAATCACTCGACTTTTACCAAATCCTATTAGCATAGCATTCTATCGGACCTTGCATCTAGTGTTCAGAGCATGGGTACCTAGGATCATGCAACTAAATTTTCATCCAACTCCTATAAACTTAATGCACAAGTAAAGTAGAGTAATAAGTTGCATAAGTTTAGAAAATAGGGTTCATGCTCCGGGGCTTGCCTTCTTGCGAAAAGTTAGTCCGGGGCTCTTCCGAACTTGGGCTCGGGTCTTCGGCAACTTCAGTTAGATTCACTTGAGCTTCACGCTGCTCACTCTCGGACGCGGGCACCAACTCGTACGTTCCGTCGGCGAGAGTCGTCGTTTCTACATGAATGCACAAGTTTAAGTAGTGGTGATGTTAAACGACATGATTTCCTTCACGATAAGGTTGCAGATTCATAAGACATAAGTTTTGCTGTGAAGTTATTTACTTTAACATTTCCTGGGCAATCGTTAATAGAGTTTATCTTAATCTATTTAACTTCGTTAAAGAAGAAGGGGTTGTGTTATATTGAAAACTTAGTTTCTTTTTAAACACAAACATGAGTTGAACACAATTACTAATATAGTTAGCTTCTGGTAATAAAATTTTTATTCAAAGTACATTATGCAGAGATAAGATCACTGTAAAAATTTCAGACATTTTTGTGTAGCATGTTAAATATGAAAAATGTAATACACAGCCACTGCTAGAATCTAGTTATTTTTATACAGAACAAACCATGCAAGTATTGATGCTACAAATTTTACAGGGTGTTGCTATAACCATATTTGTCCTACTGTAAATTTTTCAGATTTTATTGTACATTATTTAGAGCATAATAAATAGGACAAGCTACGCTCATGTTATAAAAGATTATTTTCTACAGGATGTTATACAGGGTTTCTATGTTTGTAACTTTTTGTACAGGTTGATCTACTCTATGGTGTTTCATAGTAAAAAGATGAAAATTTTATAAGGGCTTTACTAATTATTTTGAATTAGTGAAGTTTTCCTACCACAAATTCATGTAAACAGGTTACATATAGTAAAAATGTTTCTAAATTTTTCTATGGCCTCTAGGTATCACTACAACAACACAGAAAAAGTTTCATGACATTAAACATCACAGAACAGCAGGAATAATTAGTTCTATCACTTTATGGCATAAAGCAATGTTGGACAAAAAGTGTATCTAGAGATGGCTTTTGGTCCTGATCTTTTTACACAGTCCTAAACATTAAGCAAGTAACTCACTGCCCAAAAATTAGAGTCAGCAATGATCTACAACAGTGGGTACAAAAGAAGTCCATTAAACCTTCCATTTAATCTAGAGAAAAATATATTGAGAATCTGAGAAACTTTATGTAACAAAAGTTGTAGAGTTTCTTATAAGGATTCCAGAACAGTTGAGTTTGCATTTTTCTGAAATTTCTACGATTTTATACGAATTTTACAAGTTCACTGATTTGGTTAAAACTTTCTTTACAGAGGGGTCCCTGAAAACTAGCAGAAAACCCCCTAGAAAGATTTGGGCGTTTGCAATGTAGTCCCTGGTCGCAAATCACGGCGGGGAGCATCCTGTCCGGCCGAATTCCGGCGAGCTGGGACGCCGGCGGCGAGGGCAAGGTGGGGGAGGAGCAAGAGGAGGTTGGGGGCTACCTTTGGGTGGTCACGGTTGGGGCGGAGGCGGCCTGAGCAGGGCTGCCCACGGCTACCGGGGGGGGCGGCGGCGGGTGGAGCTCTGCTCCGGCGAGCTCCGGCGAGCTGGGCGGCGGGGCTTGGGCTGGGAAGCTTCGCGCGGAGGTAGGAGAGCGATTTTGGGGCCTAGCTCGGGTCGAGGAGGGGCGGAGGAGGGAGTTCCACGGCGGCGGCGTGGGGCGGAGCTCGGCTCTGCTCTGCGGGGAAGAAGGAGGAACAGGGAGAGGAGGGAGGGGCGCTGTGCCGGCTTTATAGCTGGTGGAGCTCGTGGGGGCGGGCTCGGCACGGCCGGGGCGCGAGGTGGAGCGACCGGCGAGGCTGGGCGCCATTGGGGGCGGCCGGCGGTGACCAGTGGCCAGAGGCGCGTCGTGCGCATGGCGTGCGTACGCTGGGCGCGTCCAGGGCGCGACGTCGCGTGTAGGCGACGCTGGCGGGCGGTTGGGGAGCTCGGGCGGCACGACGGAGCACTGGTGGAGGGGGCGGCGGCCAGCGACTGGGCAGCACGGGGCGGTGCCGCAGGGAGCAGCAACGGGTTGGGCAGAGGCGAGGCGTGCGGGAGGGAGAAGAAGGCGCGGCCGCGGTTGGGCGAGCGGGGGCGGTGCAGCAGGATGCCGTGGGTTGGCTCGGCGCCTGGTGCCGCGCAGGCGTCGGGGGACAGGTGGCCGGCGGCGGTCGGGCGAGCGCGCGGCGCAGCAGAGGAGGGAGGGGTGAGCGAGGGACCGAAGTGCAAGAATTTGAAAAACTCCAGGGGGCTGGGTGCAAACAGGGCGTTTTCTCCTCTTTCTGATTGGAATTTCAAAAACTTTTGAACACGAAAGTTGTTCAAAATAAAAAGTTCTACAATTTTGGTTTCAGGCAAAATCTCATTTGGCTTATGGTTTGAAAGTTAAATTTAAAAGTTCAAAAGTAACCCAAAGTGCTCAAATTAAATTTGAATTCCAACTGAACTCGTTTTAATTCTTTCCACCCTTTCATTAGTTGGTTTAATCATAGAGTTAGGCTAATGACATTGATTTTGGAAATGTAATTACCAGGGTTGTCACAGCCTTCCCCCCTTAACGAGAATCTCGCCCCGAGATTCGGTAATTCTTAGTGTGGGCGTGGGTGCACATACCAGTGGTTGAGATAAGAAACCCAGGAAAATGTTGGTTTAGGTAGCTCTCGGTTTCCCAGGTGGCTTCTTCTTCCGTGTGGTGATTCCATTGTACTTTATACATTCTAATTACTTTCCTCCTGGTCTCTCTTTCTTTTTGATCCAAAATCTTAACTGGGTGTTCGACATACGAGAGGTCGGGTTCCAACGATATTTCTTGTTGTTCCACAATCTCGGTAGGGACTCGAATACACTTCTTGAGTTGAGATACGTGGAAGACATCATGGGTGGCCGTGAGCTGAGGGGGCAGTCGTAATTTGTAGGCTACGGGTCCGCAGCTCTCAATGATTTCGTAGGGACCAATATAACGGGGAGCTAGTTTGCCTTTGATTCCGAATCTTTGCACTCCCTTGGTGGGTGAAACTCGAAGATAGACATGATTGCCAACTTTGAATTTTAGGGGCTTTCTCCTTTTGTCAGAATAGCTCTTTTGTCGGGCTTGTGCGGCTTTAAGGTTTGCTTGTATTACCTTTACTTTCTCCTCTGCCTCGATTACCAGGTCGGGTCCAATTATCTTACGTTCTCCGGTTTGTGACCAGCTCAAAGGAGTTCGACACCTTCGTCCGTACAGGGCCTCAAATGGTGCCATTTTCAAACTCGTTTGATAGCTGTTGTTGTACGAGAACTCTGCTAGGGGTAGACATTTGTCCCAATTCTTGTCATAGTGAATGACGCAAGCTCTCAGCATGTCTTCAAGAATTTGGTTTACCCTTTCCGTTTGTCCGTCAGTCTGAGGATGGTATGCTGAGCTGCGAATTAGTTTGGTACCAAGAGATGTTTGCAGTTGTTCCCAAAAGCGTGCTACAAACTGAGGACCACGATCGGAGATAATTGTCTTAGGTATTCCATGCAGGCAAACAATACGATCGAGGTAAATCTCGGCATATTTCTTGGTAGAATAGGTGGTGTGTACCGGAAGAAAATGTGCCGTCTTTGTGAGTCTATCAATGATAACCCATATGGAATCATGTTTCTGGGAAGTGTTTGGTAGTCCAACGATGAAGTCCATACTTATGTCTTCCCATTTCCATGATGGTATAGGTAACGGTTGTAGTGTACCGGCTACCTTCAAGTGGCTAGCTTTTACTCTCTGGCACGTGTCACATTCCGAGACATACGTAGCAATTTCTCTTTTCATTCTAGTCCACCAGAAGTTTTGCCTTAGGTCTTGATACATTTTTCTACTGCCGAGGTGGATAGAGAATTTGGAAAGGTGTGCCTCATCAAGAATTTTCTTGCGGAGTTCACGATTCTTCGGAACGACTATACGACCTTCGAACCATAGAACTCCCTTATGGTCCTGGCGGAAACACTTATACTTCTCCTCACCTAGAGAGAGTTTCTGTTTGATGATCTTAATTCCTTCATCCTGTAGTTGTGCCATGGCGATTTGGTCGTGAAGAGTGGGCTCAACTGAGATGTGATCTAGAGTGCCTTGGGAAACCATTTCCAAGTTAAGCTTCCTCATGTCTGCACATAATGTCTCATTGTAGGATTCAATGGATAAGCAATGGCAATGGGACTTGCGGCTTAGTGCATCCGCGACTACATTAGCCTTGCCGGGGTGATAATGCACTTCAAGGTCATAATCCTTGATTAATTCTAGCCATCTCCGTTGTCTCATATTCAGATCGGCTTGTGTGAAGATGTACTTGAGACTCTTATGATCCGTGTAGATATTGCACTGTGTACCCATGAGATAATGCCTCCATATTTTTAGAGCGTGAATGACGGCTGCAAGCTCAAGGTCATGTGTGGGATAATTCTGTTCGTGGGGCCGTAGGGCTCGTGAGGCATATGCAATCACTCGATTCTCTTGCATAAGCACACATCCTAGACCAGTACCTGATGCGTCACAATACACATCAAATGACTTGGTATTATCGGGTTGAGCTAACACAGGTGCAGTAGTCAGATGCTCTCTGAGAGTGTGGAAAGCTTCTTCACATTTCTCATTCCATACAAACTTTACTTCCTTCTTTAACAGTTCAGTCATGGGCTTAGCAATTCGAGAGAAATCCGGGATGAAGCGACGGTAGTAACCGGCTAAGCCGAGAAAACTGCGAATCTGATGAACAGAGGTAGGGGGTTTCCAATCCATCACCTCTTGTACCTTGCTGGGGTCAACAGCTATGCCTTCGCTGGAGATAGTGTGACCTAGGAACTTTACAGTATCCAACCAGAATTCACACTTAGAAAACTTAGCATAGAGCTGATGGTCTCTTAGACGCTGAAGAACAATGTGCAGGTGCTTAGCATGCTCTTCCTCATCCTTGGAATAGATAAGGATGTCGTCGATGAACACTACGACGAATTTGTCCAGTTCGGGCATGAATACCGAATTCATGAGATACATGAAGTAGGCAGGGGCATTGGTGAGTCCAAAGGACATGACTAAGAATTCATATAGTCCATATCGTGTGGAGAAGGCAGTCTTAGGAATATCGCATGGGCGAATCTTGATCTGATGATATCCCGAACGAAGATCAATCTTTGAGAAGACTCTGGCTCCAGCTAATTGATCGAAGAGTACATCGATACGAGGAAGTGGGTATTTATTTTTAACAGTTACCGCATTGAGAGGTCGGTAGTCCACACATAATCTCAAACTGTCATCCTTCTTCTTTACGAATAGGGCTGGACATCCCCAAGGTGACGCGCTAGGGCGAATAAAGCCTTTGTCCAGTAGTTCTTGGAGTTGAATTTTCAGCTCTGCCAATTCTTTAGGGGGCATCCTATATGGTCTCTTGGATATAGGTGCGGTGCCTGGCTGTAGTTCAATAACGAACTCAATATCCCTATCCGGTGGCATTCCGGGTAAGTCATCCGGAAAGACATCGGCATACTCGCATACCACTGGAATATTCTCTAGGTTGGTCCCTTCCATCACGAAAGCGCAAGAATTTGTGCACTCCCGTAACGGTAGGTAAAGGGTAGTGGCTCCGTGACTAGGTGAATTTATCTCAACGGCTCGGGAAGAAAGGTCCAGTGTGACTCCATGCCTAGTCATCCAGTTCATTCCCAAAATAATATCCATGCCGTCAAGGGGTAAAAGTACGAGATCTGTGTTGATGACTTTACTTCCCAATTTTATCGGTACCAGCCTTATGATTTGGTTGGAAGCAATTTTTCCACCCGGTGTTGATATCATATACGACCCTTTGGTGTGCCAAACATTCAAGCCTACTTTTGCACCAAACTTTGCACTAATGAAACTATGTGATGCACCAGAATCAAAAAATATGACTGCAGGCTTGTTATGGATGGAGAATGTACCCGTCATTACAGGTGCTCCTTCAGGAAGTTCTGCAAGGGTGGTGAAGTTGATCTGCCCTTGTTTGACCTGGAGGGTCTGCTTCTTGCCTTTGTTCTTATTGTTCTGGTTAGAGTCCTGGCCCTGATTTGGCAGCCTGGGTTGAGGGCATTTGCGAGCGAAATGACCGGAACTCCCGCATTTGAAACAACGATTTGCGGGGCTGGGTCGAAGAGGCTGTTGCAGAGTGGGCCTCGGACCATTCTGTGGAGGCATCGGGGGTCGTACCATGCCTGGCTGCTGCGGGGGCCTGATAATCCAACGCCCTGGCTGAGGGGCCTTCGGTGGAGCTGTAGGCGCAGCATTTCGCACCAAGCGATACCTCGGTGGCTGAGCACCCGAGGGTCCAGCTAGCGCCTTTCTCTTCTTTTCAGCACGATGAGCCTCAATACAGTCCTCTTGAGTGATGGCCATGTTGACTAGCTCATTATATGTATCGGCTTTGACAAGGTTCAGTCGTTCCTTGAGTTTAGTACTCAGACCTCTACGGAAACGATCACGCTTCTTGGCATCTGTGTCTGCATGATAGCCCGCGTATTGGCACAGATTGTTGAAGGCCTGAGCATACTGAAGTACAGTGTGGTTATCCTGAGTGAGAGCTAAAAACTCATTTAGCTTTCTTTCTATGAGACCTTCGGGAATATGGTGTGCCCGGAACGCAGTCTTGAATTCATCCCAGGTGACAATGTGGTCAGCGGGGAGCATAGCAAAATAGTGGTCCCACCATAGACGAGCCGTACCGCGAAGCTGCTGCGCGGCAAAGCGGGCCTTGTTTTCATCCGAACATGGGGCCACAAGTAGAGAAAACTTGGACTCGATTGTGTGAATCCAAGCATCCGCATCCAAGGGTTCCTCCGTCTCGTGAAACAAGGGAGGCTGGGTCCCTAGGAAATCCGTGTATCCTGCAACTTGGGGGTGGGGGACATTTTGCCCACCCCGCTGGTGGTGTTGCTGTCCTTGCACGAGCTGGCGAAGCAACTCGGTTTGAGCGGCCATTACTTCAACCAAGCTGGGTGGTGGCGGCGGCTGTGGTTGTGATCCACTTGCGCTAGCACCAAAACCATCCGGGTTACCACGGGTTGCTCCAACCATCTGAAAAGGCGAAGGTTCTTCATTAGCAACGTGATCCATGTTGCTTCCATGACTCAAAAAGATCTAACGCGGAATAGTAGACTTCCAAAAGGTCCTGGATGGAATCACGGGCATAAAAACTGTCTGCCATAAGAATTTTGTAACTCCTGGTAGGTTCATCCAAAGTTTCTCATATTTTGGCAGTGGATAGGGAGTTTTAAAGATGTACCACTTTGGTATTCAGCCAAGATGCTAAATCGATGGCTAGGATGGTCAAACGGTTCACTCTTTGCTTCCCTGTTTTGGCTGTTTTTCGGCAGAGCGAGTTATAGTATCTGGCCTATAACTCAAACTAGCAAGATCCAATAGGGTGGAAATTTTGTGAGACCCTAGATCACAGAATTCCTGACAGGTTTGGTAGTCAACTCACAGCTCAGAAATGTAAGGAGACATGGACAAAATTCCCGACAAGTTTCAGCGATTGTGGATTTCATCGTTTTACCAACTTACAACGAAATCACCCAAGTTTATCGCCGTTCCTTACATGCTGAGGGTATCCACATGGTTCAGGTGTACCCATCACGAAAGAGTTACTCAGCTCCTAGTTAGCCTATTACAACACTTGCCAAAAGTCAGGCTACCCTATCGAGGAGTATGTGCAAAAGTCCTTCTAGGTCATCATCTAGAAGTCATCCAAGTCGTTGACGGACGATTCGCTGTGAGCAGGAGAGTGAGCTCCTAAGTATCGGCCAAACGGTGACCAACAGCCTTGATCTCCAAGGCGGGCCACTCCGGGTGTAGCGGGTGCGGAAAAATGGTCACGTTGACACGGCACTGGGTAACTCCATTCTCTGCAAACTCCAGTCCGGCGTAATGTGGGGGAATTAGCTAGCCCACGGTGCTCAACACGTTCCACAAAATAGAGGGAAAGCCCTCCCAGTGGAAACACCGTGAGTGAACGCGTCCATCCTCATCCACCATCATGGCAGCTGTCTCGGCCATCTGAACGAAAGATCAAATGGATGAGACCGAGAAAAAGTGTGAAAAGCACAGGGACAGATTCCGTATAGAGTGCAAAAATAACCATAACTTCCACAGTTCTCATCCAAAAATTCTCAAATTTCACCAGATCACTCCTAAGGTATTTGTGAACAATTTTTCTAGTCAACTCCAGAGCTAGATAGGTCTCTAAAATGGTCTTTCCTTTCAGGTTTTACCTTACTGTCTACCCAGAATTTACAGTGAACTGGGGGCCAATGTTTCGTGCATCAGGGAAAATCTACCCTGCCAAAATTTACCAAATTTTAACAGCAGCTACCCGGGTAAATTTGGAACAAGTTTTGTGTTGTACTCTTTTGCAGAAGACTGTAGGAAGGGGGCCTAAAAATTTAAGAGGCAGAAGTGCTTATTCTGGACAGAATTCTGACATTCCGTGGTTTCTGTTATTTCTTACTATCCATGAGTTCAGAATTTTTGATTTTTGAACAGGGGATAGGACACGAAATTTTGAACAATTTTTTCCACATGAACTTTACCAGAAAAGGTCATTTTCTTGGGTCAATAAATCTTTCTTTTCGGTCATGGCAGATTTGTGATGGATTCGCTAGATAGTCCTTATGCAAACCTCCCTTAGATACGCAAGAACCTTACCACTCTTATACAACGTATTTTCAATTTCCGATATATATATCCATGATGCATGCACGTCCTATTCGTCCTCACAAAATAAAATAATCGCCAAATACTTTTGGTCTTACGAAGATAGTTTCGGTGGCATACACAATACGGCTCTCCTATAATATCTAGTCGAGTCTTTCTACTCGTCCCTTAACTTATCGTAATCGCGGTTAGTGTACCTGCAGAAAATCGACAAGCATATATATATCATGAACCTTTCATGCCAGCACTCATGGAAGCGTCCGTAATCATTACCGTTTACTTATAGAAACGATATCTGTACAATTTCCGCCGTACAGACGACGTTAACATACGCTATCGAGATAGCGTATTCACGGGGGTACCGTCATGAGACGGGGGTATGAACAGCGATCGCCATACCCTGCGCCAAACCTTCTACTCCCAATATGTTCAACTAACAGTTGGCATATTGGCAGCACCTCAAGTAAGCCACTGCTTGAGGGCAGCGTTCGGTTCGCATCACCGACAGGAAGGCCAAGCTCTCTCAGTTGGCTGAGGATTCTTACCTTCTTACCTTAGCGATGAGTGCGTCGTTACAGAATTTAAGGTCGGTTGTGCATGAAAGTAAGTCTTGACAGAAAGTAATGTGCTGGAAGTCAGTTCATAATATATATAGAAGTTAGATAGCTACCTAGTAACTTTCCCATAATCCCTTAGGGCTTTACGAACTAGGCACCATCCTTAACGTACCAACGCATTTCGCAACACAACCTTCTAGTCAAGTTTTAGTAAAATGAGTTTTTAAGGCTTGTAGCATTCTCTGGCGTATGTATTTCGGCTCTGGTGTCCGCTGTTGCCAGCTGTGGCACCAGCTACGGCTCTGATACCAGCTGTGGCAGAACCACCTGAATTAATCCGGCTCAAGCGTATTAACCATCACCATTAAGGCATCCTCGGTTAACCTTACACTTCAAACGGAGTAATCCACTGGTCTGTCGGGTATAACCTCCCGATACAACCACGGTGAACGGATCGAGCGCCGTACATACAAATGCTCATGCGACGATGAGCCCAGAGAATACCACATTCCAGCAAATATTACAAAATTACCATAAGTGAATATTACAGACCAAGTTTGAGTTTAGAAACAAGTACTTCAGTGATCATAACTAAGAAGTTCTTCAGAGTTTAAGTTGCAGCGGAAAATAAAATAACGAAAGCTACTCGACGATAAGGGATGTCTCGATGAAGCCCGTACGAGACGTCACTCGGTATTATCTTCGTTGGACGGGGGCGTATCCCATTCCACCGACCAACCAGGGGGAAGAGTACAAGGCCAAGTCAACCTAGCAATCAAATCTTCGAAGGTTTCACCTGAAAACAAGCCACAAGCAAGGCTGAGTATACTAATACTCAGCAAGGCTTACCCGACTAATGGGGTATACTTAGCCGACTCCTAGACATGCGAGGCTTTTGGCTTGAGGGGTTTGTTTTGCCAAAAAGCATCTACAAGTGGGTCCTTACTTTCAACTTTTAGCTCAAAATTCTAGTTTCATTAACCATTCTAGATATGCGGCTATTCCCTAGCATTCATGGTGAAGCATTAATTTTCATCCAACAAGTTTATTCACCATCATTGTTCCTCTTCTTACTCTGTGGGTAAAAGTGGTTAAGCAGTCTCAATAGCCGTGAGAAACGGACGATTCGAATCGAATTTCTTAACCTTGCAAGGGAAACCTAAACACACGTCACGTGGTTACTCCCTAGAGTCACACGTGCAATCTTTCCCTTCAATTCCCGCTTCACGGAACAGGCCCACCGCCCTCGACTACACCTCCCCATGGACCACGGACGCAGTCGGGCCATGGCGGCCGATGCACCCGCCATTAGCTAGATGTGAACGAATTCAAGACAGTGGGGAGTATATTCCGGCCTCGGTTCAATCCAGTACTAAGCTTACCGATTACCATATTCTCGGCATGTGGTTAGTACGTTCAAAGACTTAACCATCACTTACCACACACTGCGGCCTTAGCATTTTTCACTAGACAGACGGGCCTCAATCATCAACATAAGCATCGTACCACAGCCCGTCCGTCGTCCTTATGATTGCAGCGTGTAGTAAACAATCAACTCCTAATTTCTCGCGAGTGACAGGAAATCACTCGACTTTTACCGAGTCCTATTAGCATAGCATTCTATCGGACCTTGCATCTAGTGTTCAGAGCATGGGTACCTAGGATCATGCAACTAAATTTTCATCCAACTCCTATAAACTTAATGCACAAGTAAAGTAGAGTAATAAGTTGCATAAGTTTAGAAAATAGGGTTCATGCTCCGGGGCTTGCCTTCTTGCGAAAAGTTAGTCCGGGGCTCTTCCGAACTTGGGCTCGGGTCTTCGGCAACTTCAGTTAGATTCACTTGAGCTTCACGCTGCTCACTCTCGGACGCGGGCACCAACTCGTACGTTCCGTCGGCGAGAGTCGTCGTTTCTACATGAATGCACAAGTTTAAGTAGTGGTGATGTTAAACGACATGATTTCCTTCACGATAAGGTTGCAGATTCATAAGACATAAGTTTTGCTGTGAAGTTATTTACTTTAACATTTCCTGGGCAATCGTTAATAGAGTTTATCTTAATCTATTTAACTTCGTTAAAGAAGAAGGGGTTGTGTTATATTGAAAACTTAGTTTCTTTTTAAACACAAACATGAGTTGAACACAATTACTAATCTAGTTAGCTTCTGGTAATACAATTTTTATTCAAAGTACATTATGCAGAGATAAGATCACTGTAAAAATTTCAGACATTTTTGTGTAGCATGTTAAATATGAAAAATGTAATACACAGCCACTGCTAGAATCTAGTTATTTTTATACAGAACAAACCATGCAAGTATTGATGCTACAAATTTTACAGGGTGTTGCTATAACCATATTTGTCCTACTGTAAATTTTTCAGATTTTATTGTACATTATTTAGAGCATAATAAATAGGACAAGCTACGCTCATGTTATAAAAGATTATTTTCTACAGGATGTTATACAGGGTTTCTATGTTTGAAACTTTTTGTACAGGTTGATCTACTCTATGGTGTTTCATAATAAAAAGATGAACATTTTATAAGGGCTTTACTAATTATTTTGAATTAGTGAAGTTTTCCTACCACAAATTCATGTGAACAGGTTACATATAGTAAAAATGTTTCTAAATTTTTCTATGGCCTCTAGGTATCACTACAACAACACAGAAAAAGTTTCATGACATTAAACATCACAGAACAGCAGGAATAATTAGTTCTATCACTTTATGGCATAAAGCAATGTTGGACAAAAAGTGTATCTAGAGATGGCTTTTGGTCCTGATCTTTTTACACAGTCCTAAACATTAAGCAAGTAACTCACTGCCCAAAAATTAGAGTCAGCAATGATCTACAACAGTGGGTACAAAAGAAGTCCATTAAACCTTCCATTTAATCTAGAGAAAAATATATTGAGAATCTGAGAAACTTTATGTAACAAAAGTTGTAGAGTTTCTTATAAGGATTCCAGAACAGTTGAGTTTGCATTTTTCTGAATTTTCTACGATTTTATACGAATTTTACAAGTTCACTGATTTGGTTAAAACTTTCTTTACAGAGGGGTCCCTGAAAACTAGCAGAAAACCCCCTAGAAAGATTTGGGCGTCTGCAATGTAGTCCCTGGTCGCAAATCACGGCGGGGAGCATCCTGTCCGGCCGAATTCCGGCGAGCTGGGTCGCCGGCGGCGAGGGCAAGGTGGGGGAGGAGCAAGAGGAGGTTGGGGGCTACCTTTGGGTGGTCACGGTTGGGGCGGAGGCGGCCTGAGCAGGGCTGCCCACGGCTACCGGGGGGGGCGGCGGCGGGTGGAGCTCTGCTCCGGCGAGCTCCGGCGAGCTGGGCGGCGGGGCTTGGGCTGGGAAGCTTCGCGCGGAGGTAGGAGAGCGATTTTGGGGCCTAGCTCGGGTCGAGGAGGGGCGGAGGAGGGAGTTCCACGGCGGCGGCGTGGGGCGGAGCTCGGCTCTGCTCTGCGGGGAAGAAGGAGGAACAGGGAGAGGAGGGAGGGGCGCTGTGCCGGCTTTATAGCTGGTGGAGCTCGTGGGGGCGGGCTCGGCACGGCCGGGGCGCGAGGTGGAGGGACCGGCGAGGCTGGGCGCCATTGGGGGCGGCCGGCGGTGACCAGTGGCCAGAGGCGCGTCGTGCGCGTGGCGTGCGTGCGCTGGGCGCGTCCAGGGCGCGACGTCGCGTGTAGGCGACGCTGGCGGGCGGTTGGGGTGCTCGGGCGGCACGACGGAGCACTGGTGGAGGGGGCGGCGGCCAGCGACTGGGCAGCACGGGGCGGTGCCGCAGGGAGCAGCAACGGGTTGGGCAGAGGCGAGGCGTGCGGGAGGGAGAAGAAGGCGCGGCCGCGGTTGGGCGAGCGGGGGCGGTGCAGCAGGACGCCGTGGGTTGGCTCGGCGCCTGGTGCCGCGCAGGCGTCGGGGGACAGGTGGCCGGCGGCGGTCGGGCGAGCGCGCGGCGCAGCAGAGGAGGGAGGGGTGAGCGAGGGACCGAAGTGCAAGAATTTGAAAAACTCCAGGGGGCTGGGTGCAAACAGGGCGTTTTCTCCTCTTTCTGATTGGAATTTCAAAAACTTTTGAACACGAAAGTTGTTCAAAATAAAAAGTTCTACAATTTTGGTTTCAGGCAAAATCTCATTTGGCTTATGGTTTGAAAGTTAAATTTAAAAGTTCAAAAGTAACCCAAAGTGCTCAAATTAAATTTGAATTCCAACTGAACTCGTTTTAATTCTTTCCACCCTTTCATTAGTTGGTTTAATCATAGAGTTAGGCTAATGACATTGATTTTGGAAATGTAATTACCAGGGTTGTCACACCATGCGTCTGCGTCCAGGGGTTCCTCGGTCTTATGGAACAAGGGCGGCTGGGTCCCTAGGAAATCCGTGTATCCTGCAGCTTGGGGTTGGTGAGCATTGTGCCCACCCCGCTGCTGGTGCTGTCCTTGCACGATCTGACGCAGCAGCTCGGTTTGAGCGGCCATCACTTCCATCAAACTGGGCGGGGGTGGTGGCGATTGTCGCGATCTGCTGCCACCGGCACCAAAACCCTCGGGGTTGCCACGTGTTGATCCAACCATCTGAAACGTGAACGGTTACCATTAGCAGCGCGATCCATATTACTTCCTTGATTCATAAATGATTGGTGTAGTCATAGACTTCCGAAATCACAGCTAGAAGTATGGACAGAATCTCTGTTTGCTACGAGAAAAATCATAGCTTGCTGTGGGTCCATCCAAAACATCTCATACTTTGGCAGTAGTCAGAGAATTTGGGAATGCACCACTTTGGTATTTAACTCCGGCGCTAGAACTATAGCTAAGGTGGTCGAAAGGCTCGTCCTTTGCCTTACTGTCTTAGCTGTTTTTCAGCAGATCGATAGGTAATATTTCGCCTATAACTTAAACTAGTGAGGTCCAATGATGCTGCATTTTTGTGAGAACCACGATCACAAAATTCCTGATAGGTTTGGTATTCAACTCACAGCTCAGAAATGTAAGGAAATATGGATAAAATTTCCAACAAGTTTCAGCGATTGTGAATTTTATCGTTTTCCAACTTACAACGAAATCACCCAAGTTTATCGCTGTTCCTTACATGCTGAGGGTATCCACATGGTTCAGGTGTACCCATCACAAAAGAGTTAGTCAACTCCTAGTTAGCCTATTACAACACTTGCCAAAAGTTAGGCTACCCTATCGAGGAGTATGTGCAAAAGTCCTTCTAGGTCGTCATCTAGAAGTCATCCAAGTCGTTGACTGACGACTCGCTGTGAGTAGGAAAGTGAGCTCCCATCTGAGGTGCCTGTGGTACCTCACCCTCGAAGTCCATTCCTGAAATACCATCAATCTCCTGTGGCTCCTCCTCATCTTCCTCCATGTCCTCCTCATGGGGATGGTCATTCTGATCATGGTGCCACTGAATGTGCTCATTAGCATCCTCCAACTCAAGGCTCAGATCATGGAGCTCCTCCTCCAACTGTGCTATCGTGGCATCTCTCTCACCCATGAGAGTGTCCTGCTCCTGAATTTGGCCCTCAAGTTGGCCAACCTGAGCATCTCTGTCCTCAAGATCCTTACTGAGCTCCTTAATCTGCTCATCCCTGGTATCTGCCATCATGTGGTAGGCTTGAGCAAGATCAGTGAGCTGCTCAAGCGCCTGACTCTGGAGAGTCTGAAGTCGGTAGAGTGCACTCATGCACCGCACGGAGGTATGGATAGTTTCCTGGGCGTGAAAGTCTACCAAGTACTGTGCGTGCTGCACCCTGTTGAGCCAAAAGGGGTCGTTGTCCTGGGCAGCAGGAAACAAACCAATGGGAGCGAGTGTGACAACCTCGGGACGCTGCGCACAAAAAGTGGTGAGCGCCCTCATGGCTGCAAGCTCCCAAGTATCGGCCAAACGGCGACCAACAGCCTCAATCTCCAAGGCGGGCCACTCCGGGTGTAGCGGGTGCGGAAAGATAGTCACGTTGACACGGCACTGGGTAACTCCATTCTCTGCAAACTCCAGTCCGGCGTAACATGGGGGAATTAGATGGCCCGCGGTGCGCAGAACATCCCACAAAATAGAGGGAAAGCCCTCCAAGTGGAGACACTGCGAGTGTACGCGTCCATCCTCATCCACCATCATAGCAACAGGCTCGGCCATCTGAACAAAAGATGAAATGGAGTGAGATAGTGAAAAACTGTGAACAGCACAGGGACAGATTCTGTATAGTGTGCAAAAATACCCATAACTTCCACAGTTCTCATCCAAAAATTCTCAAATTTCACCAGATCACTCCTAAGGTATTTGTGAACAACTTTGCTAGTCAACTCCAGAGCTACATAGGTCTCTAAGATGGTCTTTCTTTTCAGGTTTTACCTTACTGTCTACCCAGAATTTTCAGTGAACAGTGGGCCAATGTTTCGTGCATCAGGGAAAATCTACCCATCCAAAATTTACCAAATTTTAACAGCAGCTACCTGGGTAAATTTGGAACAAGTTTCGTGTTGTACTCTTTTGCAGAAAACCGCAGGAAGGGGGCCTAAAAATTTAAGGGTCCACGGTTTTTGTTGTTTCCTATTACCCATATGTCCAAAATTTTTCATATTTAGACAGGAGGTAGAACACAGAATTTGGAACAATTCTTTCAACATGAACTTTACCAGAAAAGGTCATTTTCTCTGATCAATAAATCTCTCTTTTCGGTCATGGCAGATTTGTGACAGATTCGCTAGATAGTCCTTATGCAAACCACGCTTAGATACGCAAGAACCTTACCACTCTCATACAACGCATTTTCAATTTCAGATATATATGGTCATGATGCATGCACGTCCTATTCATCCTCACAAAATAAAATAATTGCCAAATACTTTTGGTCTTACGAAGATAGTTTCGGTGGCATACATGATACGCCTCTCACTATAATAGCTAGTCGAGATTTTCTAACCGTTCTTTAACTTATCGTAATCGCGGTTAGTGTACCTGCAGAAGATTGACAAAGCATATATATTTCATGAACCTTTCATGCCAGCACTCATGAAAGCGTCCGTATTCATTACCGTTTACTTATAGAAACGATATCTGTACAATTTCCGCCGTACAGACGACGTTAACATACGCTATCGGATAGCGTATTCACGGGGGTACCGTCATGAGATGGGGGTATGAACAGCGATCGCCATACCCTGCGCCAAACCTTCTACTCCCAATATAATCAACTAAACGTTGGTATATTGGCAGCACCTCAAGTAAGCCACTGCTTGAGGGCAGCGTTCGGTTCGCATCACCGACAGGAAGGCCAAACTCTCTCAGTTGGCTGAGGATTCTTACCTTCTTACCTTAGCGATGAGTGCGTCGTTACAGAATTTAAGGTCGGTTGTGCATGGAAGTAAGTTTTGACAGAAAGTAATGTGCTAGAAGTCAGTTGATAATATTTCATAAGTTAGATAGCCACCTAGTAGCTTTCCCATAATCCCTTAGAGCTTTACGAACTAGGCACCATCCTTAACGCACCAACGTATTTCGCAACACATCCTTCTAGTCAAGCTTTTAGGAAAACGAGTTTTTAAGGCTTGTCGCATTCTCTGGCGTATGCATTTCGGCTCTGGCGCCAGCTGTTGCCAGCTGTGGCACCAGCTACGGCTCTGATACCAGCTTTGGCAGAACCACCTGAATTAATCCGGCTCAAGTGTATTAACCATCACCATTAAGGCAATCTCGGTTAACCTTACACTTCAAACGGAGTAATTCACTGGTCTGTCGGGTATAACCTCCCGATACAACCACGGTAGAGCGGATCGAATGCCATACATACAAAAGCTCATGCGACGATGAGCCCAGAGAATACCACATTCCAGCAAATATTACAAAACTACCGTAAGTAAATATTACAGCCCAAGTTTTGAGTTTAGAAACCAAGTACTTCAGTGATCATAACTAATAAGTTCTTCAGAGTTTAAGTTGCGGCGGAAAATAAAACAATGAAAGCTACTTCGACGATAAGGATATCTCGATGAAGCACGTACGAGACATCACTCGGCATTATCTCCGTTGGACGGGGGCGTATCCCATTCCACCGACCAACCAGGGGGAAGAGTGCAGGGCCAAGTCAAACTAGCAATCATATCTTCGAAGGTCTCACCTGAAAACGAGCCACAAGCAAGGCTGAGTATACTAATACTCAGCAAGACTTACCCGAGTAGTGGAATCTAATCCACCGACTCTAGACATGCAAGGCTTTTTGGCTCAGGGGTTTGTTTTGCCGGAAAGCATCTACAAGTGGGTCCTTACTTTCAACTTTTAGCTCAAGATTCTAGTTTCATTAACCATTCTAGGTAAGCAGTTATCCAATAGCATTCATGGTGAAGCATTAAATCTCATCCAACAAGTTCATTCATCATCATTATTCCTCTTCTTACTCTGTGGGTAAAGGGGGTTAAGCAGTCTCAATAGCCGTGAGAAACGGACGATTCGAATCGAATTTCTTAACCTTGCAAGGGAAACCTAAACACACGTCACGTGGTTACTCCCAGAGTCACACGTGCAACTTTTCCCCTTTCTTTCCGGGTTGTGGATCGAGGCTACCCTCTGAGAGTACAAGAGCCCCACACC
Organism: Panicum miliaceum; assembly: GCA_032594955.1. Classification (NCBI taxonomy): domain Eukaryota; kingdom Viridiplantae; phylum Streptophyta; class Magnoliopsida; order Poales; family Poaceae; genus Panicum; species Panicum miliaceum. The sequence continues at coordinate 17,373,236 of CM064062.1, forward strand.
ACGGTTCGGCGCCGAGTCGTGACCACTCTCTGCACTCGCCATATGCACATGGGACCGAAGTTCAAAGGGTAGGTTGCTGTCCACTTGCCGGGCCAATCAGGTACTTAAGCTTACCGATTCCCATAATCTCGGCATGTGTTTAGTACGTTCAAAGACTTAACCATCACTACCACACACTGCGGCCTTAGCATTTTTCACTAGACAGACGGGCCTCAATCGTAAACATCGTACCATAGCCCGTCCGTTGTCCTTATGATTGCAGCGTGTAATAAACATTCAACTCCTATTTTCTCGCGAGTGACAGGAAATCACTCGGCTTTTACCGGAGTCCTATTAGCACAGCATTCTATCGAACCTTACATCTAGTTTTCAAGCATGGGTTCCTAACATCATGCAAATAAGTTTTCATTCAACTCCTATAAACTTAATGCACAAGCAAAAGAGTAGTGAGTTGCATAATTTAGGAAAAGAAATGGTTTATGCTCCGGGGCTTGCCTTCGCAGTTAGCTTGGGGCTCTTCCGAACTTGGGCTCGGGTCTTCAAGAGCTTTAGTTAGATTTACTTGAGCTTCACGCTGCTCACTCTCGGACGCGGGCACCAGCTCGTAAGTTCCGTCGGCGAGAGTCGTCGATTCTACATGAATGCACAAGTTTAAGTCGTGGTAATGGTGCTTGACACGATTTAAGTGTAATTACTATAGTGGATAGTTTCTGGTTATGAAACTTTGGATTTAGGCACATCAGGGAAAGATGTGCTTACTGTAAAATTTTCAGACAATTTCATGTAGCAGATTAATTATGAAAAATATATTACATAGTTGCTGTTAGATCCTTGCTCTTTTTGTACAGAACAATTGGTGCAAAAACTGAGTCTAAGATTTTTACAGGGCTTTCATATAATCGTGCAGGAGCTACTGTAATTTTTATAGGATTTATTAGGCGGTTTTCAGAGCATAGTAAATGTGACATTACACACCTAGGTTATTCAAGGATTTATTTTTACAGGACCCTACACAGGGTTTTTGTCCATGAAACGTTTTACACAGCAACCTCTACCACTGTGTATCTCCTAGTAAAATTTGAGAATTTTCCAAGCTAAGATACCATTTTCTTGATTTAATGCATGTTATTAGCATATAAATCAAATAAATAGGTTCCTGTGAGATAAAAAGTCTCTAAATTTTCCTCTGGCATCTAGGTACCATTACACCAGTATAGAAAAAGTTTCATTAGGTGATTCATAACCTAACTGCAGGGATAAAAATATTTAGCCACTTATGGTATGAAACTAAGTTGAACAAACAGTGTAGCTAGAGATGGAGTTTGGGTCTGATCTTTTTATATAGTCCTAAACATCAAGCAACTAACTCACTGCCCAAAATTTAGGGTCAGCATTGATCTACAACGGTGGGTACAAAAGAAGTTCATTAAAATTTCCATTTAATGTAGAGCAAAATATATTGAGAATCTAAGAAACTTTTGTAACAAAAGTTGTAGAGTTTCTTCTAAGGATTCCAGAACAGTTTAGTTTGCATTTTTCTGAATTTTCTACGATTTTATACAAATTTTACAAATTCACTGAATTTGAATCTAGATTTGAAACTTTCTTTTACAACTGGGTCCTTGAATCTTACGTGCAGACCCTTCTAAAGATTTACATTCTTGCAATTGGGTCCTCGGGCGGCTCGGGTACGGTGGCCGGCCGAAATTCCGGCGAGGGGTTCGCCGGCGGCGAGGGGTGAGGGTCGGGGAAGGTTCAGGGGTGCGAGGGCTACCTCGTGGGGGTCTTGTTCGGGTGGGGGACGGCCGGGAATAGCTCGCCGGCGTTGGAGCAGAGGCGGCGGCGGCGGCGGCACGCGTCGACGGCGGTGCTCCGGCGGGCTTGGGGCGGTCTGGTCTGGTCGGCGAGCTTCAGTGGCGCGCGGGGAAGCTGCTCCGGTGCTTGGCTTGGGCGGAGGAGGTCGGAGTCGGGCTGTCCGCGGTGAGCAGGGGCAGCGGCGGCGGTGACAGCGCGGGCGGCGGCGCTCCGGTGGTCCTGGGCGGTGTTGGGCGGGTCGGCGAGCTTTGGTGTGGTGATGTAGTGGTGGCTGGCGCTTCAATTTGGGCAGGGGGCGGTTGTGGAGGGCTGTCCACGAGCGGCGGAGGTCGGCGGCGGTAATGGCGGCGGCGAGGTGCTCTGGCTGCAGTGGCTCGCGCGGGCGGCCGGGGCGCGGCTTTTATAGGGGCAGGAGGGGGTCGGGGTGCCTGGGCGACCCGCGGGGCGGAGGCACGGCAAAGGCGTGCCACTGGCCACGGCGGGCGGCAGCAGGACGCCGGCGCGGCGTGCGGCGGGCGGGAACGAGCGACTGGCGGCCGGGGATTTGGCGTGGGCGCGAGGAGATAGCGCGGCGCGTGGATTGGAGAAGCAGCTGCAGCAGCGGCTCAGGCGGGAGGCAGGCACAGCGATGGGCAGGGCGCGGGGGTCGGGACGGCACGGCGCGACGCGGCGGTTGGGCGCGGCGGGCGGCGAGCCGGGGCACGGCACGGCGTGCGCACGCGCGGGCGCGTACTGGGCAGCGCGGCGGTGAGGGGGGGGGGGGGCAAAGCCGTGCGTGGGGGCAAGGCGCGGCGGCCACTGGCCTGGCGGCTCGCGCCGGTCAGGCGTCGCCGGCCACCTGGCGGCGCTGTCGGGCGGGGAGGGGAGAGAGAGAGAGGAGCGAGGGGCCTAAACGCAAGAATTTGAAAAGTTTCAGGGGCTGGGTGCAAACAGGGTGTTTTCTCCTCTTTCTAATTTGAATTTCAAAAACTTTTGAGCATGAAAGTTGTTCAGAATAAAATGTTCTACAAGTTTGGTTTTAGGCAACATCTCATTTGGCTTATGGTTTGAAAGTTAATTTAAAAATTCAAAAGTATTCAAATGTACCCAAATTCAATTTGAATTTCAACGCAACTTGTTCTAATGCTTTTCACCCTTTTATTTGTTGACGATTCCACATATATATCGAGGTCAGAATGGGATCGGGTGTTTTCACGTTATCTCCAAAAAATCCACAAAAGCTTAATAAGAAAGTAAGCATAGGGTTAGGCTAATGACATTGATTTTAGACATGTAATTTACCAGGGTTGTCGCAACAGCCTTAAAATATTTGCTCACCAAGAAAGACGCGAAACCTCGGCTAATAAGATGGATCCTTCTACTCCAAGAATTTAACCTTGAAACAAAAGATAAAAAGGGAGTAGAAAATACGGTTGCTCATCATTTATCACATAAGCAAGTCACTAGCACGCAGGAACTACCAATTGACGACTTCTTACGTGATGACATGCTACTCAAGGTGACGGACTCAATCCCATGGTACGCAAATATTGTGAATTTTATGGTTTTAGGGTACGTGCCGCCGGGAGAGAACAAGAAGAAGCTCATCTATGAGAGCAGACGTCACCTTTGGGACGACCCGTACCTGTACAGGGTATGCACAGACGGTTTGCTAACGAGGTGCGTAGCGGCAACAGAAGGATTCCAGATAATAGAAAAGTGCCACACTGCAGAATATGGGGGCCATTTTGGAGCATTTCGCACCCAAGAGAAGATCTGGCAAAGTGGGTTCTGTTGGCCAACAATGTATGAAGACACTAGAGAGTTCATTCAAAGGTGTCGAAGATGCCAGCTCTAGGGAGGCATCACAGCTCGCAATGCAATACCCCTCACATACAACCTGCAAGTCGAATTGTTCGACGTTTGGGGCATTGATTACATGGGACCTTTCCAGAAATCCCATGACTGCAAATACATCCTGGTTGTTGTGGACTACACCTCCAAATGGGTGGAGGCACTTCCATGTAGAGCTGCAGATGCCAAGCATGCTCGCAAGATGTTCCAAGAGATCATCTTCCCTCGCTTCGGAACACCAAGGATGGTTATAAGCGATGGAGGGTCTCATTTCATCGATAAGACCTTCCGAAGCTTCCTCAAAGAACATGGCACCAAGCACAACATTGCCACACCATACCACCCGCAAACCAGTGGTCAAGCAGAAACCTCAAATAAATAAATCAAAAACATTATGCAAAAGACGGTCAACGTGATGGGTAAAGGATGGAAGAACAAGTTGCCTGATGCACTCTGGCATGCAGGACAACTTATAAAACCCCCATCGGCATGTCACCGTATCAACTCGTCTATGGCAAAACATGTCACTTGCCAGTCGAGCTTGAACACCGAGCCCACTGGGCCATCCGGCAGTGGAATATGGATATTAAGATGGCAGGAAGAAATAGAAAGATTCAGCTCTCAGAGCTAGAAGAATGGAGAGAGAAGGCATACCACAGTGCCAAGATTTACAAAGATAGAACCAAGAGATGGCATGACAAAAGGATCAAGCCCAAGAACTTCACGTCAGGAGATAAGGTACTATTATTCAATTCTATGGTTAAGTTCTTCGGACATGGAAAACTACGTAGCAAATGGAAAGGACCGTACACCGTCATCAACACGTCAACACATGGAGCAATCACACTTCAGGATGACGACGGTAACATCTTTAAGGTAAACGATCAACATTTGAAAGTTTTCCATGATTCATTTAATCCAAATGAGGAGGTTGATGTTATAAATTTTGTAGATTCTAACTCCCCTCACCTATTCCTCGAGAGGCCCATCCAAAGCACATCTCCTTTGCAAACACATGAGCCCACATGACCCACTGACCAAAGAAGGCGCCTAGAAGAGCTAGGGTTGGGTCGGCCAACCCCCTGGGTCGGCCGACCCCACCTGGTGGCCGTTGGCCCTTAGCCTTTGAATTCAAAGCCCTTCAACGGCCCTCTTCACTTTCCTTTCATTTTGGCTCGAAGATTAGGAAGTTCTTGCACGAAAATTATCCTTATTCTCTTTAAATGGGCACCCCCCATTCTCCTTTCTTCCTCACCTAAACACCTTGATCCATCCTTCACCTCTGCTCCACCACATCCCTGCATTCAATGGCTGGCAAGGCTCTCATCCCTGTTGCCGTGTTCACATTGATGTTCACGCTCGACAGGGAGCCCTTACCGGCCAACCAAGCTTTGGTGGCCATAGAAGTCGAAAAAGAAGCCGAACACATTGCCACAATGCCGCTAGCCATGATGCCCGCACCCTCGCCAAAGCAGAAGGCAAGGGGCACCGAGGAGGGGTCGACCGACCCCCTGGGTCTGCTGACCAAGGAGGGAGGCCACTTCACACCCCTCTCTACACCACGCTCCACCAAGGTGACTGCATCCAGGAGGGGAAGGGGCAAGCACAGCGGCGCTTCAGCACGACTGATGATGGGTGAGCTTCGGCTCAAAGACCCCACCAAGCGCCTCTTCGCGGATCCCTTGCCGCCTTTTCCCTTGAAGGAAGGGCAGCAATACGATATTCTGTAAAAACAGTGAGCGGAACGTAGCTAGCCACAACTACACTAGCACTCTCACGTGCACAAACGCTAGCACGCCGCCGCAACGTTTTCATACTGTAGGGATCCGCACGCCAGGGGGACGATACGGCAAGGGCTCATGCCCAGTCCATCCCCCAAGCGAAAGTAGAGGGACGAGTCTGTTGAGTCCTCTCCTTGGGCCAGCAAGATTAGGAGGCACATCTCGCTGCCTCCGATCACTCGCCCCGGGGGGCAATACGAGAGTGAGGACGACAAGGTCCTCAAGGGGCCTAAGGTGTTGCAGCTGCTTCGCACTATTATTAAGATGCGCGAAGAGCACAAGGCGCTCAGTGACAGGTGGCGGAGCTCACTTTAGAGCTCAAGTCCACAAAGGACGATTATGATACGCTTCGCCGCGGCCTATGCGTTAAGATAGAACGCCTAGAGAAGAAAGTTGGGAAGGGCAACTAATGGTTTGCACATCTCCCTTCACATTTACCTTTAGGCACATTACGCATTTCCCTTAAAAATTTTATTTTCAGAATTGTCCTTATCATCTGTAATGTGCCTCAAATTGAAATAAATAAAAATCAACTCCCCAAACTGGCAGAGTTTTGTTTTGTTTCTATATACTTTGAATCAAGATCGCATGTACAGATTCAGTGTGGGGGAGCAGCACGTCCCCAAACAAAAACACAAGTCTGAAACACTCTGCACACGAAAAGGAGGGAGCAGAGGGTCCACCCCTGGGTCCGCCGACCCCAGGTGTGGCCCACCTGGCCCCAGCTTTCTCTGCTCAGACGGTTTGCACTCCACACTCACAATCATGCTTGTTTTTCATGAAAATTCAGTCCTGATCTTGATAAAGACAAATTAAAATGAAGCTTCGCACTCCATGCGCTTCCATGAACAAAACTCGCATACTCTTTATTCCTCGTGATCCTCTAATCTTGTGATCCATATTTCTCATAGGGAACGCACGCTTTCTAAGTATTTCATTAATGTGAAATGGTCATGATGAATGGAACCTTGCTCTTTCTTGCACAGTACTTGGGATTTCTTTTACAAAATCAAAAGCAAAATGGCTTGACTCCTCAAATTAAAATAAAATCCTACCAAGGCCAAAGTCAAATCTTCATGAAAAACCTTATTCGCAGCTTAACTTTGCTTTGAGCTTTGTCAAATTCTTTGACCCTTGTTAGAAATTCATTATCCTCTCTTGATCAAGATCATGAACACGCTACATACATACACCAATCTCTACACTGGAGATTGTGCAAACACTACAAGAAATATGATCTTCCGTGACAATTTGCTCGTGACAACTAATCAAAACGTCATAAGGTCATTCTAATTTATGACATTTTCTACGGGCTATTATGGTTTAGTGACGAAAATAGGATATCTGTCACTAAGGCAACTCACAAATCGTCATAAATTGTTGCAATGATATATTAGTTATGAATTGTATTATTTTTTCATGACAAATAGCAAGTATCACAAATTTATGACAGGTTTACATAATTTTGGCCAAAATAATGGATAAAGGACAAAGGGAGACTCAAACCAGCATGACAAGAAATACGATCAACCATCTTACCACTGAGTTGTGCTATCATTTATGAATATATTTGGTATCATATTTTATTTCGATCTCGTTATGGCCCAGCGAACCAGCACCAAGCAGTCCTGCGAGAAATTTCTGGTCAGGGGGTCAAATTCTGAAAGTCTCACGAATTGAGACCCATCTTCTGAAATTTCTCCTGTCCACCTAGCTTCACGGTCGCGCGTGAAGCCCAGCAGCGAGCTAGGCCGGCCCGGTCCAGCGTAACCTAGCTCTCCCTCCCTACCTCCGGCGCCGCTTGCCTCCTCAACCCCTGCCTGCTTGCCCCCTCGCACCCTTCGCCTCCTACCGCCGTCGCTTCTCTCCCGACGCGTGTGTCGTGCCGCCCGCCCCCGCTGCTCTGCGGCGTGGCCTCCACTTCCCACCGCCGCCGCCACTGCTGCTCTCCCGAGCCGCGCGCCGCGTCCGCCGCCGCCATCGCTTTTCTCCGGAGCCGCGCGCCGCACCCGCCGCCCCCCGCTGCTCCGCGCATGGTCGCATTGGGGCTCCGTCTCCATGCCAGGCGCGGCGGCCAGGGCATGGTGCCGCCGTCCCTCGACGCTGCGGCCAGGGCAAGGCGCCGTCACCCCCATCGGCAGGAGCCTTCGGCCGGGGCGTCGCTGCTCCCCTCGGTATGAGAGGCTGGCCCCGGGCGTCGCAAGCTGCGGATTGGGTAGTCTGCTGGGCACTGCCGCCACCAGCAGCTCAGGTACGCAACCATGGTGTTCGATGAAATGTATATGTGGTGCACTGGTGATACTGTACGCTTGTAAGCATGCATGTGCTTGGACAACAGAAATTGATTTGTATTGAACTATTTGCATCGCGGAGTCGTGGTGGTGGAGGACATCCAAAACAGGGCCAGCTCCCAAGTCGCAGGATGTCTGGCCGTGGGCAGAACCAAGGTACATGAGATAGATACAGGCTAGTTGCTGCCTTGTTGGCTTCATTTCAATGGCTAATCACCTGTAATTAATATATAGAATTCAACAAGGCTTCTTAATTCTAGCATTCTATTATGTTTGATCGAAGTAAATTTGTAAGACTATGACTGATTTCAATCTGGTGTATCAATCAGCTAATTCGTCCTTTCAGCCTGCTGCTAGTTTAGTTGGTTAACACTTCATGATAGATAGTGCGATGATGCCATTGGTAAATTAGGTTTTTAAGAAAAGATATATGGCCTTGCAGGTTGGGTAATCATTGATGGTACTGCTGAGATTTTTTCCTGAAAACACATTAAATAAGGTTTTGTTCTTGATTGTACATTGGGTTTTGTTGAAAGCACAGCTTAGTCCATGTGTGTATGAATCATTGGCTCTATCTTGAACCCAATTTCAAGAACATTGCTATTAAGTTCCTGATTTATGTGGTGTAGTAGTTACAATTTCTAGATGTGTAGTTCAGTTGTCCTGACTAATATGATTATTTATTTGCTTTGAGGCAGATCAACATGGAGCAACAGATCTTAGATAAACATGATGGTCCAGCGGGATGAGAAGAAGCAGGTAGAGGAATAAGAAGCAGCTATGATGAGAAGAAGCAGGTAGAGCAATATGAAACAACTAGGAACCTGCAGTATTCTTTCCTGGTATGTGAGCCATAGCTTGAAATTTCTGCATATCTGAATACTAATGCAAACTATTTTTTTTGTTGTTGCTAGGATCAAATGGAAGCTATAGTGGCTGAACCTACAAAGGATGGGCAAGTACCAAAGACTCCTGCTGGAGCTAGCTGTTGCTCAAGATTTGCTATCATCATATTTCTTAAAAATGTCGGTCTTGATGGAGCTAGCAGCTCCAAAGAGGAGCGCCAAGTCTGCTGTTTCTGCACGTGTACAAGAACATGAGGCTGAGGTTGAGTCAGAGAAGCAAGGTTCGCAGCACTAAGAGAAAAAATTGATGTGCAACAATATGAGCTGGAGGAGGCCTTGAAGTTGAAGTTTGGGGAGTCAGAACAAGCAAGACAGAAGCAGCTTGAAGACATTGAAAAATTGAAGAACCAAGTAGAGGAAACAAATGCCCTTCTTCGTTGGTTGTTGAGCCTCAACAAGGAGTAGGTTGTTCCTTATTTGTTCATGCTACCTTACAGATTCGTGAATGGGACCTATGTTATATATGTTTTGGTAGCTATTTGAACGTGTTGTTCTGCTAATGGGCTGTGATCTGCTGTGTAATATGTTGTTGCTATTTGATGGAACCTGAGTAATGGGTTGTGATCAGTACCGGTTCAAAAGCTGAATTTGGGCCCACATGAAACTGGGTTGGGCCCAAACGAGATCTGTGCTGAAATTTTGTGACATCTTTTATCCTACGTGTCACCTGCTTAGTCATTCATCGTCAAGATTTTGTGATGTTTTTTGGGTTCGATAGTGATGAAAAATGAGCGTCATAAAGTGATGATAGAAGGATTGTCAGAGTTTGTGATGAAAAAATATGTTTGTCATAGAATATCTTTTGCTACATGTGATAGGTGACGAATGGATTTTCGTCACGTGAGTGTCATAAAATATGAAATATGACAAATTTTGAGTTTTTTGACAAATAAAACGTCACCTATCAAAGGAATTCTTGTAGTGTAAAACATGCCATCAATCAAATAAAAAGCTCCAAATGAAATAACTCTCTCTCCATGATGAAGGATGGGCTATACAAAAAGAAAATAAAAAGATGCATACCCAAAAAGGTATGCCGCGTGCTCACAAAGCATGTCAAAAAAAAGAAGAGAGAAAAAGACCCAAAGAAGGTATGCCACATGCTCACAAGACATGTCAAGAGAGAGAGATAGCCCATTAGTTCAAAGAGAGAAAGAGCGAAATAAAAAAGGGAACATTTACAAAATTCCCACACACTTGCACATTCTTGATCAGACTGCATAATTAGTTTCTTCTTGGATCTTGTATTTGACTTAGCAATACAAGCAAGGTAAGCATGCCTCGTTACCCTTACCCTAAAACTCCACTAAAAGCCTAGATTCTAGGAAAGAGGGCAACAACTTTGTCTTGTTGAGGATCCAGAAAGTTACAAAGAGTGATTCGCGAGAATAATTTGAGAAGCAAAGCTATTTTCCTTTGGAAAACAAAAAACCCAAGTTTCTGAGCAAGAAGGGTGAGGAACCTAAAGTATACATCATTCTATTCTTCAAACACTCCAGGAAGCATGGTAGCTACTCAAAAGAATCACAAGGTTTGGAGAAAAACTTGGAATAACTTGTATGCAGGTTTCATTCAAGGAGTTGCAATCACCTTAGTCCTCAAACCTTTACTCGAGGACAAACAAAGGTCTAAGTGTGTTGGAGTTGTTGATAGTGCTTAAGTCTAAAATCGCCCGTCAACTCTTGCATCAATTGCTTATCAAAACGTTCACCAAATGTAGCTATAGGGATTTATTCTAGACATTTCCACAAGCTTTGGTGAATTGTGCTATGTAGGAATACATATGCAGAATACAAGAGAAAACACACAAGAGACACATAAAGAATGCACAAAAGATCCATCCTCTGTCACACTTACAATAAGGGCCCACCTGATAGAGCAAACGGGTGCGCCAAGTCAAAAGCACATAAAGGATAAGATTGGGCCCACATGACAGAAGCTCAGGGGAAGGCAGGCCTAGGGAGGTGCCACCTGGGGGTCGGCCGAACCTGGACTGCAATAGGTCCAGGTGCACTTTGGGGAAACGTAGCTGCTACTCCTCCTGATCTCAGATGATAAGGTTTCCACAATTAATTTGGCGCCAACTGACCTCCTCACACTATAAAAGAAGCTCTCCTCACCCCTCACAACACACACCATTTGGAGAAGAAGAAGTAGAGGGACTCCACCCACTTGTATCATTAGGATAGGGAGTGTGTGATGAAGAAGTGGAGGAGAAGAGCCGGACTTGTCGGACTCTCTCCAACCTTGTACGTCGGCGGATACGATTCAGTTGAGTAAGTATCCGGGTTCGTTTATTGGTAAGCTCTTGGCAAGTTTATTCTTGTTTTGTTATTCGTTTACGGGATCATTGTCCGTTCTTGTAACGGTTGCTCTGGTAGAGGGCCCCTAATAAAGATGGGTAACCGTGCGCGACGCTGGAGTAGTAAACAACAAGCATAGACGTTGTGTCTAGACTCTAGTTTACCTTTGTTTGCTGCAAGCTCAGTTGGTATTGTGGGGTAGTCGGCAGGTGGTGACAGCCCTGTCCGTCCGCTACGAAGGTGCTTCATGATTAGTGTACTCCCCCCCCCCCCCCCCCCCGCCTGGATTTAGAGTAGAGCTAATACCCGGAGGTCCTTAGCAGTTTAAGGTCATACCGGTGACCAAAATAAACGTTTAGCAAACCAAGTTTATCCTTTCTTAAACCCCTTTCCTTTAGATAAACCACACTACCCAGGCCATTCTATCTATTTCATCTCCAAGGGTTAAACTAGTTAGAAGACTGTTACACCTCCGTTCCCTGAGAAAATACGATACCCTGAATACTCTCCGGGTGAAGTGCTACAACGGTATCTTCCGTGCGCTTGCGGATTTATCTGTGAACGTTAATAAATGCCAACAACTGTCACAAAACTAGCTGCTATGGCCACCATCCTGCTTTCCCGGGTTTGAGATGCATCCTCCCGCAAGAGGTTGCCTTGGAACTGTGATGCCTTCTACACCTGGACCACGCAAGATCCTGCCATTCGGGGGACATGAGGTCAACACCCCCTCCCCTTACACTAATGCCCTATCCTCCTACAGGAGTGGTGCCGTGTGTTACTAGCTCGGACCGGATCTGCCCTCATAACAGATAAGTGGTGTGCACATTTGACATAGTTCCTTCTCCAGGTCCACTAACTCGAGCCTTAATTGCCGAGGCGAGTATCTTCCACAAAGACATATCCCGAGCAATGGTCCGTTAACAACACCCATTATAGGTATGGCCCACCAACTCCTCCCAAACATCCGTAGGACATGTGCCTGCCATAGGCACTCCGTAGGATGTTCCCAACGCACACCCCAAGCCCTTGATTAGAAAATCAAGTTATGTTTAACTCGCCCCCGCTAGATTCCTATTCCCCAGCTCCTCGTAGAGAATCTCCACTCACACCAAGACTAAATCACAATATCCCACACATACACATGCATATCAAGGTATTCATCTCATAAAAGAGTATAGAGTAGTTGGGTTACAAGGAATCCAGGTAAGTACAAGGGGCTATGCAGGCTTATCTCATTATAACATTATTGACGTTTCCTAGAGTCACGAAATAAATCCGCAAGCGCACGGACAATAATGTAGCTTTCACCCAGGAGTATTCCAAGGGTATCGTATCCACTAAGGAACATATGTATATTCTCTAAGGTTTAGGTTCGTCCAAGGACGTCACACCAATTAGAGGCAAGGAATAGAGAGGATTCCTATGGCTAAGAATCAAAGATAAGATAGAACTATCCTAGTCGTTCACTTCGGGCTACTGGCTTCTCACAGAATAAGACTGGTGAGTTCCAGCATTATGGCACTGGGATATACTCGAACGGGGAGGGTTCCGCTGGATAGACAGGGCTGTCACCACCTGCTACCTACCTCATCTAAACATGAGATATACCACAACCAACAGGTAAGATTTGATCTAGGCACCACATCTATATCGTCATTTACTAACTCTAGAATCGTACTTATTCTAGAGGCATCCACTACACTAGCGAACAATTGATCCGGCAAACAACTAGGAGAAACTAGCACAAAACATAACTAAGAAACTAAAGCACAAAGGAAGTCACAAACACTTACTATGACTGATAAGGGCACTGGTGTGCACACCGCCTCCTCCCCGACTCCCCCTCACTCTCTCCCTAATTCCTAAGCATTACCTAAGCAACACTAACCTCTGAAGAGAAGCCCCAAACTCCAAAAGTGAGAGAGGATGGAGAGGTGAGTTGTGTCCTCTTTAGAAGCCCCTCCCCTTGTATTTATAGGGGTGAACCAGGGTGCTCTCGCCCGGGATTGCAGCTCTATCACCTGGAATCGACCTTGGGGGCCAATGAGGAGCTGCCATGTGCAAGATTTAAGTCGGTGGAGCTGGTCCTGGGTCGGCCGACCTACCTGGGTTGGCCGACCCAAGTGTGGCTCCAACCGGGCTCAGCTTCGGTCAGGTGGCTGGTAAATGGGCCCTCTGGTCCTGGGCAGGTGAGTTGGCGCTGTCCTAAGTCGGTTGCATCCTCTGGTGGGCCCTTCAATCTGTGTGACGCTGAACGGTGCGCTCTGATTGGTCGGAGGGGTGTTCCCTTGGATTGAAGTGTGTTACCTTGCTCTTGAGGTGTGTTTCCTGGTTTGCTTGAGCTGCATACACATATCACCAACGCATATAGAATTTGGTAATTAAATAGGTACTCTTTGTTGGTCAGCACTCTCTGATATGTTGACATCTTGTGGCATGAATCCTGGAGCTTGTTTTACCTGCATTTCCTGCCGAAATCCCTATATTGCAAAATCTCCAAGGGAATTGTGGAAATGATATTATTTGGGTGAAATACACAGGTTAAGCATGGTAGCCATCCCACTTTTCAGGTCAAATTGACGCTCAAAATTGGTCTGTAGCGAGCGTCAACAAGATCCCCCACACTTCCTCTTTGCTCGTCCTCGAGCAAAGCTTAGGACTAAGGTGGAAAACCACTTCCTTTTGATATGATACCTGCATATAGATTCTTCCAAACTTGACCCTTACCTGTGAATCTTGATGTGTCTACCATAATAGTTTGGGAAGTTGAAGAGCGGAACGGTATTGACTCGGGTCTCCTCCACTTCTCTGTATGACTGGGTGTTTGAAAGATTTTTGAAAAGACCAATCATAGCTTTACTCCTCCATAGGATCTCTCAAGTCACTCAGTGTGTATATATCCTCACCAAGGCATTGCCTCTTGCAGCCTACTTCTAAAGATAGCTTATGTGGAGCTCATCGTAGGAGATTGGAAGCATGCACTTGTTTCACATATATTGCAAAATCAAAGATTGGATCCATGGAGATGACACATCGTACAAGCTGATCAAGATTGTGCAAGTGTATGGAAGGTGGATGATATGAAAGACTCCTTTTTATGAAACTCTCTCTCCTTTATTTTGAAGACTTGAGGACATGGCTATATAGCTCTTTTTATCTTTTTTTCTTGGACCTTCACGTGTCCAATTTTCTTTCTTTTTTTTCAACACTTGGACCTTCATGTGTCCAGAATTTTTTTTCTTTTTATCTCTCTCTCTTTTTTTCATATAGCCCATGCCTCTTTCAAGGAGTACTGGAGAGAGAGATCATTACACATGGAGCTTTATTTTGTGGATGGATGGAATGGAGTGGCTAACTTCTAGTGTAGAAGTTTAGCATGTGCTGTGTATGTGATCTTGATCAAGCAAATATGAAATGACATCTCACTAGGGTCACAAAATTTGATGAAGCTCAATGCAACAACAAGGCACATATGTATATGGTTTCATTCATGAAGATCGACATATGGCTTTGGTAGGACAAACACAGGGAGTTTGTAAAGCTATGAAGGGGTTTTTTCTTTTCTTTTTTTATTTTTTTAAATAAAACTTCCTAGACATAAAAGGAGAGAGAGCAAGGATTCCTTCATCAAACCATATCTCACCTCTTTCAACAACTTAACAATTATGTGTTCCCTAAGATATGATTCACAAGTTCAAGTTTAGCACGGAATAAAATATATGCAAGCCAATCAAACTTGACGTATGCGACCAGCGAGCACCATTGAGTTTAATTTTTGTGGTTTAGCAAAGAATTTCATTTAAACTCATGGATCAGGGAGATTTGAGGGATAGAGTACACAAACCGTCGCGATGCGGTATAGGCCTTTTGCATACTGGTTCTTTCGGTCTTGTGCATCTGTCTGTAGGGGATCTCGAATGTATGTGTGTCAAAACTCCGAGAGATCTCCCCCACACTTGTTCTTGTACATGGTGCTTATTCAAAAACAAAAATGGTGGAAACAAAATAATGGCTCTGTCGGTTTTAAGAACCAGGGAGCCCTAAAATTTATTGGAACTCAAATTTTAATCTCACTATGAAACTTACTCAAGCAAGGCAGAATTGACGTTGCACAAACATGAGCAAACAAGGGTGTACTTACAGTGGACCCTCGAGGGATGATATGTACCTCCTTCCTATGTTGTGCAACATGAATTCAACACCTTAGCTTATCTTCTCATTTGATTTAAGCTTGATGACTAACCCATTTGGAGTTGAACATTTTCCTGCGAGGGTTAGTCCACATATACAACCGATATCTAAACAAGTATTAACTCTAGGAACATCAATCAAACTTGACACTAGGTCTAGTTTGACTGAAGAGGATATTTTAACCTAAGCACCATGCTTAATTTAAAAGGCCTAGGAATGCACAAACAAACCAGAGCATACAAGAATAGATAAAGGAAGCACGAAAGCATGATCAAGCTTTATTCAAAGAGAGATAAGCATGAGCTTAAAACTTGTGATCCTCGGGCTACCTCCCGAATGGGCTTTGTTTAAGGTCAAAAGCAGGACATACCTGGAGGTGCTTACCATGGCGTTTTGTTGATGAAGAACACAATGGCCACCATGGTAACTCCTCTCTTTTTTTATTGAGCAAGATGCAAGATCTAACACCATCTCCAATCCAAGGTAAGACTTGGCATGAAAGGAACTTACTCGGGGCACTCACATACCTCCCCCACACTTGAAGTTGCATTGCTAAGCAACACAACTCAAGTGTGTGGAGTTCGAGCTTCCCATCATAATCATTCCTCCACCAAAAATTACCATGGTGTTATAGTTGGTGAAGCTCTCATGTTCGTAGGCGTCACTTGTCCGTCGTTCTCTTTAAGCTCCACCTGAAATGGTTAGCGACCAAAAATACCCGAAGGAAAGACTTATCCTAGAACATGATCTTGCTTTTATTTGAAAAAAATAAAATGATAATTCGGGTTATCTCCCGGTAGTGCTTTGTTTATGGTCAGAAGCTCAACCTTAGGAACTTGCTCTTGTAGCTATCACTGGTGATGTCGTTCCCCTCTCACCACCGATTGTTGATGTTTCATGAAGCTTTAGCTGCAAGGTTAGTGCCACAGAGCATACATGAAATTTGCAATGTTTATGATAAACATATGCATCTATAACCAACCTTCTGAATATTTTGCAAAAGAGGACCTTAAGGTGGTTGTAGTCCTCGTGCGTGCTTGGGGCACAAAGCATGCCTGACTCTAGAGAGGCATTGAATGAACATGGTTTCTGTGTTATTTCATGAATAAAGCTCCCATGCTCATCTATATAATCCTTCTTTTCGAACTCCAGAGTCAGTGCCTCGCAAAGTTCCATGGCCCATGGATTCTCCATCTCAAGAGATTCATCATGAAAGATCGAAGTTGTATCTCGAGCGTGGTCGAGAACGACGTACTCCAGGCCAGCGGGAAGAGGCTCTAACTCGATCGAGGGTGATGATGATCTTTCGTCCTCACAAAGGTGAAGAATTTCTTCCGAATCATAATCTTCAGAAATCACAGATTTTGCAACTTCAAAGAGAATGGGTTCAGATGATACGAACGGAGATGTATGCCTCATCTTCTCGAGCGTGTTTTGCTTGGGAAGAGACTTCGCCATAGGATTTTCTAAATAGAAGGTAGTGATGGCAGAAGCGGGTTCCCTAAGCTTTTCATCTAGGCTCCCTTGAGGTGTATCCAGAAGGTTTTCTAGCGGGTAGCCTAGGAGAAGATCAAGATCAAGAATATCGAAGATATGAAAGTCTAGGTTGACCTTGATCTTGTCTATTGAGAGCATCATGGCACTTGCGACCCCCCGACATTCAAGGATGTATCCAAAGGGACAACTCTTGATGAGCTTGTCGGATGGTTTTAGCGTAACATCGCCTAAAAGTGTGTACGCTAAGTGCCATGGCATGATGTTAACCTCCATAAGGGGGTTAATATGGGCTTCTACGGTAATTCCCCTTATAGAGCAGGGGATTATTGTGGAGGGTGAACTAATCCAAATTGCTTCGGAAAAGTGTCTCACATCACCCGACGATTTCTCCTGCGTGACCTCTTGAGATTTGCTTTGTTGAGAGGATCGAGAGGTACAGGGGTTACCGTAGGCTTGAGGGAAGGTTCTGTCAAGGTATTTTGAGATTGATCTGTATGGAAAGAAGAAGGTTCCTCCCCTAAGAGATTCAAGGTGTTTACGTGATATCTAGATGGATCATCCTCGAATTGAGAAGAGAACATCGAAGGTTGAATTTGTTCGCCCTCTGATGTTCCTGATTTAGGAGAGGGCTCAACAGACAAGTCTTGGGATGTGGGAGATGAAAGCTCGGAATTCGCTGTTGAGAGACTCTCATGGATTAACTCGGATTCCTCTCGGTGGGTTCGTTACAATCAGCAGGGAAAGACGAGTCTTGTAAGAGGTCATCTAGAATCTCTCTTCCTTCTGTGAGAGTTTTATGCGTAAACGAATCTCTGGTGGCGATGTCGAGGTCAAGGGCAGATTCCATGCCTAAACCCGAGTAAAAGATGTCTAATGATACATCTTCGGGTATAGACAAGTCTAGGCTAGATGCTAAAAGGCATGGGAATCTAGCCCACGCTGCACCTATGGACTCCTTCTCTAATTGCTTGAAGCTAAGGATGTCAATCGGTAGGGATTCTATGCGCTCCGTAAGGGAGAACGAGTAACAAAAGTCAACTATAAATCCTCCCCAATTACCGATCGTACTCCCTATCATGCGGGTGTACCATTGCTCCACTTTCCCTGTGAGAGAGAGAGGAAACAACTTCTACCACAATATTTCCTGTGTCATGCCTGGGATTACTAAGCATGAGCACAGTTGCTCAAACTTTTGCAGATGATCGTCGGGATCTTCATTGATTGCTCCAGAGAAGGGTCGATTTCGAAACATGGCTATAATCCGAGGATGGAGTCCATAGCCAGATGAAGGGGTTGATCTTGAAGTTGGTAAGTGCTTATAGAACTCACCCCTTGGGATAGAGAGCAGTTCAATGGATAGCTTCTCCATGGGTAGTGGGGTTAAAGGTAGAATCAAAGAAATAAAAATGGTACGAGGGCGAACTAGGTCCGAAGAGAATATAGCAACCGTTCCCCGGCAACGGCGCCAGAAAGCTTGTTGACATTTCCTATCATCACAAAATAAATCCGCAAGCGCACGGACGACATTGTAGCTTTCACCCAAGAGTATTCCAAGGGTATCGTATCCACTGAGTTGTGTCCTCTTTAGAAGCCCCTCCCCTTGTATTTATAGGGGTGAACCAGGGTGCTCTCGCCCGGGATTGCAGCTCTATCACCTGGAACCGACCTTGGGGGCCAATGAGGAGCTGCCATGTGCAAGATTTAAGTCGGTGGAGCTGGTCCTGGGTCGGCCGACCTACCTGGGTTGGCCGACCCAAGTGTGGCTCCAACCGGGCTCAGCTTCGGTCAGGTGGCTGGTAAATGGGCCCTCTGGTCCTGGGCAGGTGAGTTGGCGCTGTCCTAAGTCGGTTGCATCCTCTAGTGGGCCCTTCAATCTGTGTGACGCTGAACGGTGCGCTCTGATTGGTCGGAGGGGTGTTCCCTTGGATTGAAGTGTGTTACCTTGCTCTTGAGGTGTGTTTCCTGGTTTGCTTGAGCTGCATACACATATCACCAACGCATATAGAATTTGGTAATTAAATAGGTACTCTTTGTTGGTCAGCACTCTCCGATATGTTGGCATCTTGTGGCATGAATCCTGGAGATTGTTTTACCTGCATTTCCTGTCCAAATCCCTACATTGCAAAATATCCAAGGGAAATGTGGAAATGATATTATTTGGGTTAAATATGCAGGTTAAGCATGGTAGCCATCCCACTTTTCGGGTCAAATTGACGCTCAAAATTGGTCTGTAGTGAGTGTCAACAAACATCTCAGGAAGCAACAACGTAACTGGCAAGCAATGCCTAATAGGTATTCAGATCATAGATGGGCGTGAACCTGGCGACTCTTCGTAGAACTCCTGCTGCTCCTGGTAGTCTCCGGCATCGGTTAGCTCCTCAGCATCGGGTCCTATTCGTAAATACGAATAAGTAAAGGGGCTAAAGTGTAAAAGTGCACAAAAGTCTTCAAAAAAATATCCAAATCATTACAACTCCTACTCTAATGAGTAGGTCATGATTTTTGAAGAATTATGAAAATGGTTTCATAACTTTCGGAGGTCCGGTTGATTTATTATGAATTTTTAAAGGTTAAAACCATTTCTGAAAAGAATTTCGTAAAAAGAAAACACACGGCGGTGACACGTGGTGCCACTAGAGCATGCCATGTGGCATGCTGACGTCAGCATGATGTTAGCATGACGTCACCACGAGGTCAAGTCCGGCTGATGTCAGCAGTGGGACTGCTGACATCAACGTTGACTTGTCAACGCTGACAAATTAATGGTCAACAGGTCAAGGGTGGGTCCACAGGTTAGTGGCCCCACCAATCAGCCTCAGCCAGAGGCTGACGTGTGGGGCGCTCGGTTCAGGTCAGTTTAGAAAAAAAGCACTTAGGGGTCTTGGGCTGGAAACTGTTGGGCCGGCTCAGATGGCCCAACAAGCTCGGCTCGGCGCGTTCACAGGCTGGCTGGTAGGCTGGCTCCTCAGCTCGGCCCGATCTTAGCAAGCTGGCTCGGTGCTGGTCTGGGCCTTGGCCCATCTTGGCCTGGTTTTCCCGCTGCTCCTCATCCTCTCGCTGACGAGCTAGGTCCACCTGTCAGCACGCTCCTCTTCACTGACTGTCAGACCCGAGGCAGCAGGACTGCACACTTGGCGTACATATTCTTGTAGTAGGGGATGGCACATGGGCCATACCTTATCCTCACTGTAATTAGTCATATAGAACTAGGACTAGTCAGACGTAAGGAAACTACCAGACAACGTACTCGGGTAGGACTCCTTACACCGTCCCCGACTAGGACTTCCATGTAACCCTGTCCCCCAAGACTATACAAGGGCGGGCAGGGACCCCTCCAAAGCACAATGTGCATACGCATAACCTCTAACGTAATACAAACAACACAGGACGTAGGGTATTACGCTCTCGGCTGCCCGAACCTGTCTAAACTTTGTGTTCCTTGCACCTTCGAGTTCCTGATCTCAGCGACACCCTACCTACAACCTACCACCTCGAGGGTATCCCTCGTTGGGCTTGGCGGTAAAACACCGACAGGTGGCGCGTCAGGTAGCGGTGTTCATCGAGCATCCACCGGAGAACTTAATGGCAACTTTCAACTTCACCAGTGTCATGCTCGACAAGGGCACAACTTTCATCTTCGGCTCCTAGATCTGCGTCGCCAACGGCTCAGGCAGCTTTGACAGTCACCTGGCCAGCTGTTGGCGGTCGATTTCGATGATTTTTACCACCAACATTCCTTCGGTTTTCATGGTTTACAAGTCAAAACTGAGTAAAACTAACCACACTAACAAGTTCCACAAGTTTTGTTGCATTTATCATTTCAGGAACTTAGAGTGCGAATTTGGGTCGAAATGGGAGAAATCCCAGGCCGGCAGGCCTAACCTAGGCCAGCCAGCCTGGCTCTCCCTCCTCTAGCCACGTCACTGATCCAAGAGTCAAGAAACACACCCAGAAGGATCATGCATCGTGCATTTTAAGTCGGTTTGACCCGAGGACCCGAAAGGCTTCACACATGGATCAAAGAGCCCACATGCATGTCCAAAACCGTTGCTTAACTAAAAAGCAACAGTTACTGACCTTAGGAAGCGATCAGAGACGTCCACGCGAAAGGCAATGCCAAGTGGCACCACCCCCAGGCCAGCCAGCCTAGGGGAGGCCGGCCGACCTCACTTGTCACCCTCTGATACTCAACTTCACGTGGAAGCTACGATAACCGCCAAGGTCGCGTGGCCTTGATGCCTTTCACCGGTTACCGACCTTTAGCTGCTATAAATAGAGCTCCATTTCTCATTTGTAAGACACACCATCCAAGAGAGATGTAAGATTCTTAGTAGCTTCAGTTCAAGTGTAGAATAGGGAGAGTGTGAGGTGAGAGCTTGTACAAGAGCCAAGCTAGGAAAGGAGCCGGGGTTTTCTCTTGGTCCTTCTCCACTTTGTATCCACCTCAGGGGAATGTTATCAATGTAAGTTCCTCATTTATCTTCAGTGTCTCGCTAGTTCTTCTCTTTACTTTCAGTACCTAGTTCTTCTCTTTGATCCGCGGGATCCCTTGTCTGTGTGGATCAGCAAGCCTGGCCATTTGGGGTTTCTTCTTGCCTTAACGTGAGGCGGAAGTCAGTAACTGGATAGTTGAAGCGTGGTGCTTAGGCTTGATAGTTATTTTTGGTTGTGTTTCACCCCACAGAACTGATGTGGTAAGTGGCAGGTGGTGATATACCTGTCCGTCCCTTGTAGTCCACCACGTTCGGGTGTTTTCATAGCAGTAGATGGTTGGCCAAGTTGGACCCCCCATTCTCCCTCAGTCTGTGGTCCTTCCGCCGCATCCGCCGAAGCAGATCAAGTTAGTATAGCTTCTAGTTATCTGGGTAATGAGTTGGCTAACAGAAGTTAGATCTCTACCCTCTTACCTCCTCTCTCTAGGTGGGTCCGGTTGAATAGTTCTAGGATTGGTTGCGTCTGCCGTTCCTTGGATTCGATATCCCAGATAAACTCCCTGGTGAAAGCTACATCGGTATCCGTGCAGTTGCGGATTAGTTCATAAAGGCTAAGGAGTGCCAACAAGCTTTTTGGCACCGTTGCCGGGGAACGGTAGCAATACTAGTTTTAGAGCTTTTCAGTTATACACCTTTTCCGCCCATACCATCTAGTCCATGGAGTTCGCTCCTAGTTATCTGGCAATTTCGTATCGCGAGTACTCGGAACCGCCACCATCTTGCGACCCCATATTGAGTGATGGCTATGAAATCCGTCCCAGTTTCGTAGTCAGGGTTCGAGCTCAGTCCTTTTCTGGTAGAAAGGACGAGTGTCCCTACACTCACCTGCAGGATTTCAAGGAGAATTGCTCTCTCCTCATTATACCCGGTATGTCTCAACACACACTACGGTGGAAGCTATTTCCATTCTCTTTGACGGGAGCAGCTAAGAGTTGGTACCACCGGAGGGCAGGGGGAGTTGGAGGAGATTGAATTGCAATGAAGGACGAGTTTAGCCTGTTCTTTTATCCTGTCTCCAAAGTGATACCGCATCGCCTCCAACTTTTGTCATTCCGACAAAGCGATGAGTCACTCGGAGTAGCCTGGGCAAGATTCTTGTATCTAGCCACCTCTGGTCAACCACACAACATTCCAGAGGAAATGCTTATGCAACACTTCATTCAAGGGTTGAAGCCGGAGAGTGCACAATTTCTGGATAGTGCCTCCAAGGGATCGATCATGTACAAGACAATGTCTGAGGCAAAGGAAATTCTGGAAAGAGTCCTTAATAGTACTCAGTACACGGGAGTCCTTGACGAGTTACCCGAACCAAGTGATCAGCCAGAGAGAAGCAGCAGATACACCACGTTTCAGCCGCATCCTATCCACCGCCACCAAACATAGAGGAAATCACCGAACCACCCAAGACCTCCGATTCAGAGCCACTCATTGAAGATATGCCTATGTTCGTCCTTGATCTCTTCACAGAAGAAGAGTATATGGAGTTGGGAAATTCAACAAAGTTGCCCAAAGAACACAAGTGTATGCTCAGGATCTGAGGCATTCGTTCAAGAAGCCACCCCGCAGATTGAGGGCCTTACTGCGGTCATGAGCAAGGAATGGACAGAGGAAGCCGAATCAAGTAGCAGCATTATTGTTGATGCCAGATTTTGACACGTGTTGAATCGGCGTCAGGAAAGGAAGAGACTGGCCGATGTGGCAGATTTAAAGGCTATAGTTGAGAATCGGCCGATTGAGGCTACAGTTAGGGATAGGCCGATTGGCGATGCAGCTTGCGCCAACAGATAGGGGGATGAAGCCATTGGAATCCCAACAGAGGATCCCAGTCAAAAATGATCTGACGTTGGTCAAAAGAACGATGCCAATTCGGTCATGAAGCAATGGAAAGAATTCGGATTAGACTAGGAGATGGCTCCAGAAGATTCTGCAGGAGCCCATTTCCTTTAGGAAAATATTATAGATATAGTAGTTTTCTATTTAAATCAAGTTTGTAACAGATCGTAATCGATCAGGAATCTTAGTCCTAGGGTATAAATAAGAGCCGTCAGGGTTTTGTAGAATAGACATCAATCAATCAACAAAAACAATCTACTTTTTTATCGCACTTTACTTTCAAGTCGGCGACTTCGCCAATACTTCTTTTTCTTTCATGAGTTCGTACGGATTGGCAGGGCTGCATCGACACGATCTCCGACCAATTGATAGGTTCCGCTTATCGAATAACATCTAAGCTTTAACTTCGGGCGCATCGCCGTTGTTTCATTTAGATTTATTCACTAGTTATCGATATTTACCAGAATTATAGGTTTTACCTATTGTTCTAGTTTTATCACCAGTTATCCAGCTTGAGATCGAAACTATCGGCTTTATCATTGCTTTCCCTCGTTCATTATCATATAGCCGATTAGATCTATTTCAAGTGTTGCATCCGTAGCGATTTTTTAAGTTGCTCCAGTAGTTTTCTTTGCAATCGTCACGTGATTATCGGCTAATCTATAGCCGATCATCTTCATAGTAAATCGGCCGATTCGCTGATACGCTTTTCGGGATAGATCGGAACTTCAGCTGATCGGAACCCCGGAATTTAATACGTTTATTTCCTTGTCAATCAACAGGTCAGATTGACTGGCACGCCACGCGAACCGCACCAGGGCAATCACCCGAACAGGAGTTAAGCAGATTCTCCCGGGTCGTGTGTCCGACGCTGAAGGTCATCAGCCAATTCCTGGCCGATTTTTAGCACCAACACACTTTTGGCACGCCCGGTGGGACCACCTCAACATCCAATATGTCAAAGACCACCGATGTCTCTGAGAACAACATCATTGAGGTCACGGAAGCAGATCTCAAGGACGACCAGAAAGAAGAACTGGCAAAACACCTAGAAGACTACAAAAGGGTGTATCTGCAATCTTTCAGTCGTACCAGAAGCGGGGAGGCAATCAAGAAAGCTCCTCTTCCAGTTCCCCGCCACATCACCATCGCTGAGGATTTGGGCAAGATGTCTGATATGATTCAACAGTTCGTCTATCAGGCTTTCATCGACCAATCCTCAGTAATGACCAACATGGTGTATAATGCCGTCATCAGTTCTCTGGTCAGTGGAGTAGCTCAGGGATATCAGGGGCCAGCATACGCCCCATCTATTGTACCTCCAGCCAGAAGCTTACCAGGCACGTCTCACTCGGCTCCTCAGCCGATGTCAACGCAACACGAAGGGTACAACACTTCGTTGCCTTCAATGCCTCCGGGGTATAACGGTGCACCATGTTTTCGATCGGAAGCGCCGCTTCAGCCTGTCCAGATTGCTTCCGTGCAATCGCTGCCCTCAAACTCAGTACCTTGGGGGGCACCAGCAACGGCAGCTTTTCCTGATCAATCAACCGGACATGGGAGCTATCCGATCCAGGCACCATTCCATTCGGCCGTTCGGCCGACAGTCCCTCAGTATCCACCGGCCACGTCAGAAATCTGCAGGAGGGCAGATGCCGCAGAAGCACTCAGAAGCACGGCATCGATGACGATGTACGATGGGGCGGCAGATTCGCTTCGCCATCAGCTGTCAGCTGCTCAGACGATGCAACAGAATCCGCCACACGCTTCGATACATCACCCGGCTGTACCGCCGCCGATCCACCAACATACGCCAGCGCCCCGACCAGCTGTTCATCAGCAGCAAGTGGATTGAACAGCAAGAATAGCGGAGGTAATTCAAGACCAATTCGGATTAAAGCCGAAAGTACAAACTTATACGTACAAGACACCATACCCATCGGCCTACGATCTACTGCTGTTTCCCCATCGGTACAAAGTTCCTGACTTCACCAAATGTTCGGGGCTAGATGACACCTCAACTGTGGAGCACATAAATAGGTTCATCATCCAGTGCGGGGAAGCTGCCACACAAGATGCTCTGCGGGTGCGTCTGTTCTCGTCGTCTCTATCTGGGTCGGCCTTCAAATGGTTCACTACCTTACCACCCAATTCCATCATCACTTGGGCTGATCTGGAAAAGCAATTTCATAAGTACTTCTACGTGGGTGTCCATGAGATGAAGCTTTCAGATTTGACCAGCCTCAGGCAAAGGAGCGACGAACCAGTAACTAGCTACATACAGAGGTTCAGAGAGGTCAGAAACAAATGCTATACCCTAGCCCTGACTGATGCCCAGTTGGCCGATATCGCCTTCCAAGGCCTCCTGCCACATATCAAGGAGAGGTACGCCTCACAAGAATTTGAAAGCTTAAGTCAGATCGTTCACCGATTGGCCGGTCAGGAAGTACGACCGTTTGATCAGCGGAGGAATTTCCAGAAAAAGGTGGCATATTTGGAAGGGTCTGAATCTGAGGAAGAAGAAGAAATCGGCCTAGCAGAATGGGTCAAAGGGAAAAAGCCGATATCGTGCCCTTTCGGCAAGAAAGAACCAGAGGCGTTCGATTTTGACACGTCAAAGGCCGATAAAATCTTCGACTTACTTCTCCAAGAGGGGCAGATCAAGCTCTCTCCTTACCACTCCATCCCCTCGGCCGATCAGCTCAAAAGGATGAAGTATTGCAAATGGCACAATGCTACATCTCATGACACAAATGAGTGCAAGATCTTCCGTTAGCAGATACAGTCGGCCATTGAGCAAGGCAGACTCAAGTTCGAAGTCCCGGCAAAGCCGGTAAAGCCGATGAAGATTGATCAGCACCCTTTCCCTGCTAACATGGTTGACACAGGAAGAAACTCACTTCAAACCAAGGCGCTGACGTCGGAATCGGCTAGAAGAAGCGGCGCCGTGGATCCTAGAAAGCAGGTCACGGTGGACGATGTCAAAGGATAAGACGAGTTGAAGACGAGGGCGAAGGATCAGAACGATCGCGTAGACCCGTCACTTCCCAATTCTTACTCAGCAAATATCAGCGGCAGCAGGAAAGGTCGAGACACCACGATGAGATGATACGCCGACACGAAGATCATTGGCGATGTCCGTTCTTCATCCATTGCTGGGAAAATGACCTCAGATTGCCGTCAGCCAATAATTGCCCTGAGTGCAGCGGATCAAGTCGCAACGATCGCCCGCTCAAAAGATCGCTCAGTGCATGATCGGCTGGGGGGCAGAGTTGACCGGTATCACCGGTCGAAGGGCAGGATCAACCAGCAGAAGCGACTGGGGGGCAGAACCAGCGTACACGATCGGCTAGAAGAAATGGCTGGTGCTAGGGTGTCAGATGAGAACCCCCTAGGAAGGGAACCAGACTGGGAGCACGCCAAACCGCTGTCCAAACCAGTAAACCCTAGGTGGTGCCCTGATGGACTGTCTAAATCTCAAAAACAAAGGATCCAACGTCTGCGCCAATGGGAACAACAAGAGGAAGAGCAGAGGTAGGTGCTGGATAAGAGAAACGACAGGTCTCGGGTCTGGCGCCCCAAGAGAAACAACAATAAGCAGGGCGACAATCAAGAATAGGCAGCTGATGTCGACATGGTATTCATATTGCCGATGGAGTTCATGGCGCCCGTCGATCAAGATAAAGCGACAAGGATGGAGGAGCAGATGGCGTAGTTGGTTTTGGAACCGATGACAGCCACTTTTGAGAAACCGGAAGACGAAAAATGGCAACATCTCAAGGCTTTATTTCTCAAAGGACACGTTAACGGACGACTCGTTACTAGGCTACAAGTGGACGGCGGCACTGCAGTCAATATCATGCCATATGCCATGTTCCGGAAGTTAGGCAAAAGCGATGAAGACCTGACCAAGAGAGACATGAGGCTCAAAGACTTCGAAGGCAACGTGTCTCCCGCCCGCGGAGCGCTCTGCGTCGACCTCACCATCGGCAGTAAGACCCTTCCCACTACCTTTTTTATTATTAATGGTAAGGGGTCCTGCAACATGTTGCTCGGTCGCGATTGGATACACGCGAATTGCTGCGTCCCGTCTACAATGCACCAATGCCTCGTACAGTGGGTCAGCGACAGTACAGAGATAGTTATCGCCGATTCCACCTACAGTGTTGCGGCGGCCGACACGCAACAGTGGAGCTGTGAACACGTCAAGTGTATATCTGGTAGAACTTGGGACACTGATTTCCTGAAAGTGTCCGATTTTGGTCTACAACCGATCCAAGCAGTCGGCTCTGAAGATTCAGATTAGATGGATCAGTTCGTCCGAGAAGACGGGAAGCTTGGGCATGGATTTACGTCGGCCGATTCATTGGAGGTGGTGGATTTAGGAGATGGTAGCAAGCCAAGGCCGACGTATATTAGTGCTAGTTTAGATCCCAATGACAAATGTGGATTGATAAGTTTGTTAAAAGAATTCAAAGATTGCTTTGCTTGGGAATACCATGAGATGCCTGGCCTAGACCGGTCCATTGTCGAACACCGGTTGCCTATAAAATCAGGATATCGGCCATATCAGCAGCCTGCACGATGGTGCAATCTTAAAATTCTACCTGATATAAAGGCCGAGATCACAAGATTGATTGAAGCAAGATTTATTCAGCAGTGCCATTACGCCGAATGGATTTCTAATATTGTACCCGTATATAAGAAAAACGGAAAGTTGCGCGTATGCATCGACTTCAGGAACCTAAATCAGGCTACACCGATGGACGGGTATCCGATGCCGACAGCCGATGTTTTGATAGATGCTGCCGCAGGACATAAAGTCATCAGGTTCATGGATGGTAATGCTGGGTACAATCAAATATTAATGGCCGAAGAAGATATTTCAAAGACGGCTTTCAGGTTTTCGGGCCACCTCGGTCTATTCGAGTGGGTTGTAATGACCTTTGGATTAAAGAACGCCGGCGCTACATACCAACGGGCTATGAATTATATCTTTCACAAGCTCATTGGTGTATCGGTGGAAATCTATATCGACGATGTTGTGGTCAAGTCGAAAGGTCATCAGAAACATTTGGCCGATTTACAAGAGGTATTGGAGTGCACAAGGAAGCATGGGTTGAAAATGAACCCGAACAAGTGTGCATTCGGCATATCGGCCGGGCAATTCTTAGGATTCATGGTCCATGAGCGCGGGATAGAGGTTAACCGGAAGACCATAGCTGCCATCAATAGGGTTGTGGCCCCGCAGAATAAAACTGAGCTACAGTCCCTAATCGGCAAGGTCAACTTTATCAGAAGATTCATATCCAACTTGTCCGGGCGTATTCAAGCTTTCACTCCATTGTTGAAATTGAAGCCTGATCAGGAATTCATGTGGGGAGAAGAACAACGCAATGCGTTAGAAGATATCAAGCAATATCTAATTTCGCCACCTTTGTTAGTCCCGCCAGAGCCCGATAAGCCGTTCAAACTATACTTATCGGCTGACGAACAAGCTATCGGATCGGTGCTGGTACAGGAGTTCAAAGGAAAAGAACGAGTGGTATATTATGTCGGCGGAAGACTCCTGGACGCCGGAACAAGATATTCCCCGGTGGAACGGTTGTGCCTGTGTCTATACTTCTCGTGTACCAAGCTCAGGCACTATTTGTTATCGGCAGAGTGCATAGTCGTATGCAAGGATGATGTGGTAAAATATATGCTATAACTGCCAATTTTGAAAGGACGGATTGGAAAGTGGATCCTGGCTCTGTCAGAGTTTGACTTAAGGTACGAATCGGCCAAGGCTGTCAAGGGTCAAGTTATGGACGATTTCGTGGCTCAACATTGTGGACCAGAAATTGCTGTCGTTGAACCGGTTCCATGGACTCTATACTTCGATGGTTCTTCGTGTGGAGCCGGATCGGGAATCGGCATCATTCTTGTATCGCCTCGGGGGGCAAGCTATGATTTCTCTCTGCCGATAGAGGCATCCGCAACCAACAACCAGGCGGAATACCGAGCCATCCTAAAAGGTATCCAATTGTTAAGGGAAGTCAAAGCTAATGCAGTCAAAATTTTTGGGGATTCCATGCTCATTGTAGATCAATTGACAGGGAGATCTGAATGCAAAGATGATATCTTAAGGTTTTATTATGAAGATTGCCTCCAGCTGTTAAAGGAATTCAATTCTGCGGTGATTGAGCACATTCCCAGAAATTACAATGAAGAGGCCAATAGGCTTGCCCAACACGCGTCCGGATATCGGCCGATTCAAGGGGCCATGATTCTGGAACTTGCGGCCGACGATTGGCGAAAGGAGATTGCCGATTACTTGAATGATCCGTCCCAGAAGGTGGATCAGCGAGTGCGTTTTCAGGCCATGAAATATGTGTTACTTGAAGACGATTTGTTTTACCAGACGATTGATGGGGTTCTTCTCAAATTCCTGGGAACGGAAGAAGCGAAGGTCCTGATGGGGGAAATCCACGAAGGCGTATGCGGAGCCCATCAATCGGCTCACAAGATGAAGTGGATGATCAGAAATAATGGGTATTATTGGCCGACGATTCTCGAAGATTGTTTCAAATATTATAAAGGTTGTCAAGACTGTCAGAAGTTTGGCAATGTGCAGCGCGCGCCAGCTTCGGCTGTGAACCCGGTAATCAAGCCATGGTCGTTTAGAGGTTGGGGAATAGATCTCATCGGACAAATTCACCCTCCATCAAGCAGAGGGCACAAGTTTATATTAGTAGCCACTGATTATTTTACAAAATGGGTGGAGGCAGTTCCGTTGAAGACCGTGACATCGGCCGATATGATCTATTTCGTTAAGAACCACATTGTTTATCGGTTCGGTATTCGTCAAACTATCACAACTGATCAAGGAACGATGTTCACCTCAGGGGAGTTTGGAGAATTCGCCGCCGATATGGGGATTAAATTTTTGAATTCTTCTCCGTACTATGCTCAAGCCAATGGCCAGGCCGAGTCATCCAATAAGGGGATAATCAAGTTGATCAAGAGGAAGATAGAGGAACAACCCAAGAAGTGGCACATGTCTTTGGCTGAATCTCTATGGGCTTATAGGATGGCTTGCCACGGGGCCACTAAGATATCTCCTTATCAGTTGGTATATGGTCACGAGGAAGTCTTGCCTTGGGAATTAAGGACGGGGTCAAGGCGCATATCGCTTCAAAATCAGTTGACGGCTGATGACTATTCCTTCCTCATGAAGGAAGAGCTCGATGATTCGGCAGGTCAACGATTGAGGGCCCTGATTAGCATCAAAGAAAACAAGAAAAGGGTGGCCAGGTGGTATGACAAGAAGGTCAAGGTTAAACAATTCTCCCAAGGAGATTTGGTATGGAAGTTGGTGCTGCCGATAGGGTCTAAGGATCCCAAATTCGGTAAATGGTCGCCCACTTGGGAGGGGCTGTATAAAATCGGCCGATGTGCTCTGGGAAATGCATATATACTAGAAACTATCGAAAGGGAAGAATTCACAAGAGCCTTAAACGGGAGATATCTGAAGAGGTAAAATCCAAGTATATGGGTGGGTGCATAACTTGCGATAAGGTGCATCAAGACAACGTGGCCAACTCCCATTGGCTCCTGTCTATATAGCCGATGTAAAAATGACATCGCCTTAAGGAGGAGACATTTTGATTTGGTCTGACCGATTCATTATTCGGTGAAAACAGCAGAGTACATGTCCGACATGGTACAAGTCGCCCTTAGAATAAAAGTACCAATATATCTATCAAAAGGCGGATGCTCTTCTCCTCCAGATCCTCCATAGCGGCTTCAGCCTCGACTTGAGGAGGGAGTGGATGGCTCCTGTCAAAGTCGAGGAGGGAGTGGATGGCTCCTGTCAAGAGGTGGTTGGGATGTTCTCGCCGCAGCATCTTCAAGGGCAACTGAGCGAGGGAGTGGATGACTCCTTTCAGTTGGCGGTCGCCTGGAGCAGTTAGCGTCTATATGGTCCCAGACTTTTTGGACGTTAGC
The DNA here is from genome assembly GCA_032594955.1 of Panicum miliaceum. Classification (NCBI taxonomy): domain Eukaryota; kingdom Viridiplantae; phylum Streptophyta; class Magnoliopsida; order Poales; family Poaceae; genus Panicum; species Panicum miliaceum. Next base: position 17,404,170 of record CM064062.1, read on the forward strand.
AGGAACATGACCTTTGAGTTCTTCAAAATGAGCTTTTATCAGATCTATGTCCGCCTGCGATAATGGTTCGTCTGAATGCATAACTTCAATCGCTCGTTCCAAACTGGGACTAAGGCGTTTTGGCTAAAGAAAGAGCAAACAACTACCCAGTGTCAGAGCGATTGAGATGTCAAGGGAGGAAATAGAAGAGGGCTCGTACCTGGTTGATAGAGAAGGAGAAAGATGAAGAAGACATCTTGATGTCTAGCCTGGGAGGATAGAGATCAAATTATTGGAGGGGAAGAAGATGGGTAATACGGATGCCTTTGGAAACGATATGGGATCTCATACTTATAGAAGGAAGGGGGTAGAGAGATGGTAGGATGCGTCCCATCGGAGTAAAAGTGTTAATAAATGAAAAGTTGCCAAAGAGAACGGTCCAAGTTTGAATCTGCGCATCAACAGCGAGGGGACATTAAATGTTTACAGGATCTTTTACAGTTCACCCAAGGAGGGCATCAATAGCCGCAATCGCTCGTTACCTAATTTGATCGACCGAGTCTACAATTCTTTGGTCGTCATCAAACAATCCGGGGACTTCTGGCATATGACGATGGATTTTTATTGCTTCACGGGCCAGGTTATGTCTTTCTTGTTTTAGTTCTGCGATGATAGATGGAAGGTCTTGGAGTCTTTTTTCTTCAGCAGCTATGGCCTTGGTCACCTGCTCCATCTCTTTGGCTAGGTATTCCCTTCGCTGTTTGAGGCGATCTATGGCACCGACGATATCTGGATGAGAGTTCTCAAGGAAATTGATTCGCTGATGCACCTCTTGGGCTCGGTGTTTGTAAGAGTCTTCTTCCTCGCGGGCTTTCGCTAGCTTGGCGCGATCGGCCATATGGCGCAAGGCCCTGAACACTGAAGTCTGCATTGACTCTATATGCGGCAGGATCCAGAGCCTCTGTCGCTTCCTCTGGAATTCGGCCTCTTATTTCATTAAGAAGTCACCGAATCGACGAGGCATCTCCCACTAATCGTCCGATATCATCTTTGAGGAGGGTCCACATACTCTCGAGCTTGGCACAGACGTCATCAGGGATTGAGCTCGGTGTGACGTGGTGTGAAGCGACCTCTTCATCGTCAGAAAGGGGAACCGTGAAAGAGAAAAGACTGTTATTGGGAGTGTCCTGCTCCTGCGAAAGAATGAAAAAAGTAAAAATACGGATTAGCAGACAGTAAAGGGGAATCGGCCGATTTGGGTGATAAGTTCCTTACCTCTTTGAAACGGATTTCTCTTGCTTGCGCCGGCGGAAGTGCCACCCTCGTCTCAGGAACTGGCGTGATCGGCTCGTCAGAAGAAGAAGACTCGACGACTATTAGTGCCCTGCTCGAGCCAGCCTCCTGAAAAGGTATGGGAAGCAGATTTTGTGAGTATACTGCAAATAATTAAGTCTGATGATATATGATGCCTGCCATACCTCTGTGAATCTTCCGGCCGATGTTTGTTGGGGAGGTACAATCGACGCACCCAGATTGGCCTGCATCAAAAATCGGTTAGTTTTTTTTGAGTATCAAGAAATTGAGTTAAGAAACTCTCTACCTCGGTGAGGGAAATCGCTGGCGTTTCCGCTTCCGCTTGGGATGTAGCCGATTGCTGCGGAGACTGCACTGGGGTTAATATTGATAGAATACTTAGAAGTATGTGAAATGTGCGGAATTACCTGAACAGCTTCTACCAGCAATGATGCAGCGGCCGCTCCAACTTTTGTAGCAGTCTGGAGATCGACCTCCTCAGCAGTCGGCAAAGTTGGTGCAGTTGAAGGTTCAGCCGATGCCGCCGCCGATTGATCAGCCGATTCTATGCGGGAACGCACTCGGCGGCTCGTCTTCTTTAAAGTGGGCCTCTTCAGTGTTTGCTTCCGTCGGCCGCTGGTGATGTCCTTGATGGTCGGGGCATGATGGCCGATAAGTGGGAATGGTGTGTATGGGCGGTTGCTCTCTATCGGCCTTCCACTTCGGCTCTGCGTCGGGGGAAGTTGATTTTCGGACTGAAAAGGGAAATACGAGTTAGCGGCAAGATTGTAGCATGAAAAGGGATAATGTTGAAATCGGCTGGAAGAAGGGTAGTACCGCTGCATTTGAGTCGATGTTGTCGGGGTCTAGATTATTACAATACGTTGAAGGAGATGAATAGAAGAGATGCTGCTTCCATTCTGCCCACCATAATTTGAATTGTTGGATGGCGAAGGGAGCCACTATCCAGTTGTTTAGATCGATGGTACTGGAGTCTAGCACTAGATTGCACAGCCGACTGTAGTCGAGGCTCTTGGTGAGTTCATCTCGGAATTTTGCACGGCTGGCAAAATAAACTTGAATCGGCAGCTGACCAAAGCCGAATTGCCGTACTGCGACTGATGGGTTGTAAAATTCATAAGTTGGAAAGTTTTTCCCAGAGAAGAAGTTTGCCGGTAAAATCCCTGGCTTGATCAAAATATCCATGAGATCACCATCAAAAGAGTTGGACAATGAATCATAATAGACAGGAAGCTCGAAGAGTGGCTCTGTCATCTAATACGGATACCAGCTGGTGGTCTCTTCACTGAAGCCGTTGTAAAAACATCTGAAATATTCGGCCGTTCGGGTGGCAGTGAACTGGCAACCAGGGAAAACTGATGCTGCTTCTCCAAAAGAGGTGCACCGTCGTTGTATGGTGGGATTCTCCTCTGACTCGATATTGGGAAATGTTTTGGTCTCTATCTGCTGCTGGGAGACCTTGCTCATGTACAAGTTAAGCCAGAGGGTGATGAACCACCAAGGACCACCAGGATTACCAATCGGCTCTCCTTTTGATAATTTGACGCCGATTTGGTGCATCATATGGTAGGCCGATCCTAACAGATGCTTCCCAAGGGGGATGGTGGATCCTATTGACACGGCTTCTGCCAGAGCTTGTGTATTGGGGGAAGGGCCATCCGCTCTGCCGCAGAAGAAATGCTTCTCTAGCCACATCATTAAGAACGTTGTATGTTCTCTCTCTGAAATCGTCCCGGTCCTCATGTTTTTGTTGATATACCCCTTCCACCCGCCGATTTCTTTTGTCTCTAGCCGATGGGTTGGTTTGGTCTGATAATCAAAGGGTGTATCAGGGGAGGAAATGTCAAGGCCGGTCAGCATCAGGACATCGGCCAGAGTTGGAGTCATAGGTCCGTGCCCAAAGAGAAATGCGTTGAGTGCGTCGGACCAGAAATAGGAGGCCGCTATTACCAAGGGTTCATTTTTCTCCATTTGAGACAAAGAGAGATTGATGCACTGGCCAATTTTTAACTCATCCCACTGAACTCTCTTGGAGTTGGCTAATCTTTGGTACCATTCTTTCCAGCCGGGGGTTTCATTTGGCCAAGATCTAAAAGCGCCTGACCACTGACCCAAATCCATAGGTGATTGCTTGAAAGGGATTCTATGGGTTTCTAAGTTGATCAAATCAGTTGGGTCTGGATTCCCCATAGGACCTAAGCAGATGAGACTAGGGGCTTCGGAAAGGGGAATAGTGATTTGGTGCCTAAATGCCTAAAAAAGGGGGAAAAGGGAAAAACTGAGAATGGATCTAAAAAGTGTCTGAGCAGTAAAAAGTAAAAGAGGAAAGTTTCGGATGATTACCTCTGAAATGAAACTCATCGTCGCCGATGGAGTCACCGATGGAGTCGCTGATGGGACCGCCATCGCTGAGGGAGTTGCTGGCGGAACCTCCACGGTTGGTGGAGTTGCTGATGGCGCCGCCATTGGAGGGATGAAGCAGATTGCAGACGTGAGAAAGATTGCCGGTGAATACGGTTGGAGACCGAGAGGGCGCTGGGAGAAGATGAATAGTGATTCGCTGGGGAGGAGATTACTAGGCTCGTGGGGAAGGAGCGGCGGAAAATGCCGGTACTTAAAAACAGTCCAAGAGAGAAAGGGTAAAGGCGGGATTTTTGCCGCGCCGTCTACACGAATTCCAGGGGAACAGTTGTCTCAAGCGCCCGGTTCGAGAAGATTGCAATCATCATGTAGAAGACCACGAAACGGAGGGAGATTTTTTGCTGTGTTTGTTTTGGAGGAGAGATTAAAAAAGAATTTTCAAGTAAAAGTCATGTTTTACTCCGAAACTGGGGGGCATGTGTTGACGCCAGATTTTGACACGTGTTGAATCAGCGTCAGGAAAGGAAGAGACTGGCCGATGCGGCAGATTTAAAGGCTACAGTTGGGAATCGGCCGATTGGCGATGTAGCTTGTGCCAACAAATAGGGGGATGAAGCCAATGGAATCCCAACAGAGGATCCCAGTCCAACCTGACGTTGGTCAAAAGAACAATGCCAACTCGATCGTGAAGCAATGGAAAGAATCCGGATTGGACTAGGAGATGGCGGCAGAAGATTCTGCAGGAGCCCATTTCCTTTAGGAAAATATTATAGATATAGTAGTTTTCTATTTAAATCAAGTTTGTAACGGATCGTAATCGATCAGGAATCTTAGTCCTAGGGTATAAATAGGAGCCATCAGGGTTTTGTAGAATAGACATCAATCAATCAACAAAAACAATCTACTTTTTTATCGCACTTTACTTTCAAGTCGGCGACTTCGCCAATACTTCTTTTTCTTTCACGAGTTCATACGGATTGGCAGGGCTGCATCGACATGATCTCCGGCCAATTGGTAGGTTCCGCTTATCGAATAACATCTAAGCTTTAACTTCGGGCGCATCGCCATTGTTTCGTTTAGTTTTATTCACTAGTTATCGATATTTACCAGAATTATAGGTTTTACCTATTGTTCTAGTTTTATCACCAGTTATCCAGCTTAAGATCGAAACTATCGGCTTTATCATTGCTTTCCCTCGTTCATTATCATATAGCCGATTAGATCTATTTCAAGTGTTGCATCCGTAGCGATTGTTTAAGTTGCTCCAGTAGTTTTCTTTGATATCGTCACGTGATTATCGGCTAATCTATAGCCGATCATCTTCATAGTAAATCGGCCGATTCGCTGATACGCTTTTCGGGATAGATCGGAACTTCAGCCGATCGGAACCCCAGAATTTAATACGTTTATTTCCTTGTCAATCAACAGGTCAGATTGACTGGCACGCCGCGCGAACCGCACCAGGGCAATCACCCGAACAGGAGTTAAGCAGATTCTCCCGGGTTGTGTGTCCGACGTTGAAGGTCATTGGCCAATTCCTGGCCGATTTTTAGCGCCAACAATTATACGACCCTACGAAGATTTCAGAGTGCTCCTCTATGCTATTGGGGGAACTGTCCAACGAGAAGTTCCTTACGACCCGAGAGTCGGGGTGAATGTGATGTCCGAAACCATGGCACATCACATAGCACCGAAAGGACCCCTGGGTTTCTCGCGTAAGCACCTGAAGTGGATCGACGGCTAGATCATGGAATGCCTAGGCATCCACCGAGTTATTCCCGTTCGCATGGGGATCAACAAGGTGCTCCTGGACTTCCATATCTTCGATATCCTGGAAGGTGAAGAGTTCGATATCCTAGAGCCACATGTCAACCCGAACAGAGACCGAGCACGGCTCAAGGTTAAGGTTGGCAAAGATATCATCCCGATCAGCCTAGTTCGTTCGTGCAACACATTTGCTGAAGCTAGGCCGGAGAAAGACCCAGTGGAGGAATCAGTGAAGATCATTCAAGAAGGGATAACTCAGCCCATTATTGAAGATGATGTCATACACTTTACCTAGGAAACAGAACCGGACGGCCAGAGTAGGCTCACTGTAGAGGAGAAACCGCAACCTTCACTGCCTGAGTTGAAGCCGCTGCCTTATCAGTTGAAGTATGCATTCCTCCACAACAATCGAGCCACGCCAGTTGTCATCAGTGATAAGCTGACACAGAGTGAAACTCGGTGGCTCTTAACGGTCCTGGAGAAGTACAGATCTGTCATTGGGTACTCTCTGCAAGACCTGAAGGGGATCAGCCCAAACCTATGCACCCATCGCATCCCTATGGAACCGGACCATAAGCCGTCTAGAGAACATCAGAGACGACTAAATGATGCGATGAGGGAGGTAGTCAAGAAAGAGGTTCTGAAGCTACTGCACGCGGGCATCATCTACCCCATGCAAGACAGTGAGTGGCTCCGCCCAGTTCAAGTAGTCCCAAAGAAGGGGGGCATAACAGTAGTCCAAAATGAGAGAAATGAGCTCATACCTCAGCGGACAGTTACTAGATGGAGGATGTGCATCAATTACCGGATGTTGTACAAGGCTACCCGGAAGGATCACTTACCCCTTCCCTTCATCGACGAAATGCTTGAACGGCTAGCCAAGCACTCATTCTTCTGCTACCTTGACGGATATTCTGGTTATCATCAGATTCCTATTCACTCTGATGACCAGAGTAAGACTACCTTCACCTGCCCCTACGGCATGTTCGCTTACAGGCGAATGTCGTTTGGTCTCTGCAACGCACCTGCTTCATTCCAACGGTGTATGATGGTGATATCCTCTGATCTGATTTAGAACATCATGGAAGTCTTCATGGATGATTTCTCAGTCTATGGCAAGAGCTTCGAAGATTGCCTTCAGAATTTGGATAAAGTTCTCGAGAGGTGCCAAGAAACGCACTTAGCTCTCAATTGGGAGAAGTGTCATTTTATGATCAGAGAAGGAATTGTCCTTGTACATAAAGTGTTAGAAAAAGGGATAGAAGTGGATCGAGCCAAGATTGAAGGCATCGAGCAGTTACCAGCCCCGACAAATGTCAAGGGAGTTCAGAGTTTTCTAGGTCATGCTGGCTTCTATAGGAGGTTCATCAAGGACTTCTCCCATATTGCCTGGCCTCTGACAAGTCTCGTAGCCAAGGAGACCCCATTCAACTTTGACGAAGACTGCCTCGTAGCCTTCAATATCCTCTAAAAGGCACTGGTGTCCGCACCCATCATACAACCGCCGAATTTGAGTCTTCCATTCGAGATCATGTGCGATGCAAGTGACTACGCCGTCGGCGCAGTGCTCGGTCAATGCAAGGATAAACAACATTATGCCATATCTTATGCAAGCAAGACATTGACCGAACCTCAGTTGAACTATGCAATAACGGAGAAGAAACTTTTGGCGGTGGTGTTCGCCATTGACAAGTTCAGATCCTAATTGGTCGGTGCCAAGGTGATAGTATATACAGATCATGCTGCACTGAAGTAACTCCTTACCAAGAAGGATGCAAAGCCATGACTTATCCGTTGGATTCTGCTCGTACAAGAATTTGATCTGGAAATCAGAGATAAGAAAGGAGCAGACAATTGTGTGGCAGATCATCTCTCAAGAATGCAATTCAAGGGATCGGATCTACCGATCGATGATTACTTGAGGGATGACACTCTCCTGAAGGTCTCTACATCCAGCCCATGGTATGCCAACTTAGTCAATTTCATGGTGGCCGGATATATACCTCCAGGAGAAGACAGAAAAAGACTAATCCACCTCAGCAAGTATCACCTATGGGATGAACCCTATCTCTTCAAGGTCTGTGCTGATGGTTTACTCCGCCGCTACATCCCGCTATGTGAGACCCGCAAGATTTTCGAGCGTTGCCACTCCTCACCTTATGGAGGGCACTACGGAGCATTTTGGACCCATGCTAAGGTTTGGTAGAGAGTATTATTCTGGCCAACCATGTATGGAGACGCAAAGGAATATATGCGGTGATGCCCAAAATGTCAGAAGCATGGGAACATCAATTCCCGAGAGGCTATGTCACTGAAGAGCAACCTTCAAGTGGAGATATTCAATGTCTTGGGAATTGACTTCATGGGTCCTTTCCCGATATCAGAGCTGTGCGAATACATCTTGGTGGCCGTGGACTACGTGTCCAAATGGGTTGAAGCACTTACCTGCATTGCGGCCGACTCAAAGAACTCGAAGAAAATGTTCTAGGAAATTATATTTCCTCGCTTCGGAGTTCCAAGAGTCGTGATCAGTGATGGTGGCTCACACTTCATTGATAAGACATTCAGGAAGTGTCTCAGCGATTTGGGAGTAGACCATTGGGTTGCAACTCCGTACCACCCTCAGACAAGCAGTCAGGCAGAAGCATCGAACAAACAAATCAAGAACATTCTGCCGAAGACAGTAAATGCTATGGGGAAGGGATGGAGAAGCAAATTGCCCGAGGCACTTTGGGCTTATCGAACAGCTTTCAAGACCTCGATAGGTATGACACCATACCAATTGGTTTATGGCAAGACCTACCATCTACCGGTTCAGGTAGAATTCAAGCCCCATTGGGCGATCAAGAAGTGGAACATGGACCTCCAATTAGCTGGAGTGAAATGACAAATCCAATTAGCTGAATTGGACGAATGGAGGGAGAAGGCCTACCACAGCTCCAAGTTGTACAAGGAGCGGACAAAATGATGGCATGACAAGCGTATCAAGATCAAGCAATTCAAAGCGGGAGATAAGGTACTTCTCTTTAATTCTCGCGTTCGTTTGTTTGGTCACGGTAAGCTTAGGAGTAAGTGAGAAGGTCCTTATCTAGTTATAAATGCAGCTGATCATGGAGCTATAACCCTCCAGGACGATGATGAAAATGTTTTCAAGGCCAATGGCCAAAGATTGAAAATATTTACGAGCCTGAAATACCGGAACTCGAAGAAATAGACGTCTACGAGTTATCCAAGCTATAAATCTCGTCTATGGTCATCACCGGACATTAAAGAGGCCGTATCCTAGGTTAGATTCTTTCCCTTCCTTTCTTTTCTTTTCTTTCCACCTTTTCTAGCTAAAACCCTCAGAAAAGCAGGAGAGCACGAGGAGAGAAGAACCTTCACGAAGCCCGGAGCCCACACCTGTCAAGATGGGGCCGGCCGGCCTGGCTCCAAGTCCGTTCGCATCGTTTCGAATTTTGGATTATCCTATCCATTCTCCTCGTCGGGAATTCTGGGGGATCCGATCTTGAAACTCCCTTCTTATACCGAAAGGCCTCAGTTCAACTTCATTCCAAAGCCTTTCGCCATCATTCACCTCCTGAAACCCGAGCCCTTTCAAGATCACATCAAAGGCCTCGCAATCCTCCCCCAAGACACCGAGGTCAGAGGTGAAACCCTTTGTCTCTCCTTCGGCGCCCTCCAAGTCTGGTCACAACCGTGCACCTCCCAGCGTTGCACGAATCTTTGAACCAGTCGTGCTGGCGGAGGCCTTCTCATCGCTGCCGGCAGGCCAGCAGGCTGAGGACCAGGCCGGCCCCACCTTGGCGCCGGGCTCCACCCCATCACGTGAGGTCGTCCGCCAAGACTCCTAGGTCAGTAGTGGTCGTGCCCTTCGGTATGACCACGCCTAAAACCACACAGAAGGTGATTGGCACGCACCTTGTTCTCTCGACATCGAGTGAACATGGTGTGCAAGTTGAATACCTTCAACTGGTGGAACCTCGGATGCCTCGTCACAGCCCGAACAGTGAGGAATATTTCGGGGATGACGAGGCTAGTGAGGGTAGCGGCGAGAAGGAGGAGAATGTGTAGATTCGAGTGTTGAGGGAGCAGCTTGCAGCTCTCGAATTGTGGCTCAAGGATTAGATTAGGTTTAGTTTTAGGTTAGGTTTTTTGGTGCTGCCATTTATTTCCTTTCTTTCAATTTTATTTCAATCATTTGTATTCCCTGCAGCACCCCATTTTAATTTGAATAAAAAGAGAATTTAACTTTGAATCATGCCTCGTCTCGTGCGGTTGATGCACACTTGTGTGCCAACCACACACCCCTGGACTAAAAATTTCATCGAAGTGCATCAAGTTTCGTAGGTTTCAGAACGTCACAAAATCACTGCGCGAAAACGAGCACGATTCAACCCGAACCTGAGCGGGGCGGCTTGAACCAGGCCAGACGGCCTGAGAGTACAACAAAAGCGCAAAAAGGGCACGATGCACCGTCCTGTTGAAACCGAGCCTGAACCTTTGGGACCTGCCCCTTAGGAAGGGGCCACAGACCCAGGCCGACCGGCCCCACCTGGCTGCCGCCAGCGCGGCGCCTTCTCTCCAGGACGGTTTGCAATCTCCTTACCTCAGTTCTTCCTGCCTTTGGTTGAAATCTGTATTCTTGCTAAACAAATTAAAATTTGATTAAACCAAACAGGAAGAGATGAATTCCTTGCATGTGAATCAAAGAATTATTGAATCATATCTCGTTTGCAAAGTACTCTAACTCTCGGAACTTTATGATTAGGATTGCCTGATTTTCTGCTTATTGATTTTAATGGTATAACGATTTGCAAACTCTGATTTATCTAATTTCAAAGTCTTCAAGAATTCATAAAAACAAAGAGGCAACTCCCAGTTTCAATTCCCATCCAAAGCCATATACATATTTCATGAAATCTCTGAGCCCCACATAGCCTTTCTATGCCCTTGAGCCTGATCAAATCTTTTCGCCTCATGAGAACTGTTGTGCACACTGATACTCGTAGCCACTCATGTACACATTCAATGTCTGAAAGTCCAAAAGAGTGTGATCCTCAAGCAGCTCGCCATCCCCCTAAAAGAAAAGAAATTGAGTCACGAAAGCCATCTGACTCGAGTTAAGAAAAAAGAGAGAAGAGAAAATAAAGGGAGATGGATGACGCTCGAGTACTTACCACCAAAGGACAATCCCACATTCACGTGGCTGAGTTTCTCAGGACACATGGTTTCTCTGAGTTGAAATATTTGAACTCGCAACAGAGGACATATTGAATGTGCCACAAAATCCTACCAGAGCTCCTCAGTTCAGCCATTAGAAGTAGGAGGAATTATGTGAGGTGTCAGAAGATTCGTAGCTCGCCCTGAGCGAGTGAGTGCCTTGAGTGAACAAGAGTATGCCTTGAAGTTCCAAAAGAATTTCTCCAGGTACTAAGTATAAGAAGAATCAGGTCTTGCGATGACTTGTTCTGGAAATCAATATGTGGAAGAAAAGGCATTAGCCACCAAAAATCCAAGGTATGAGGAACAGCTTCAAAATTCAGAATTTTTTGACGATCATGACCCTAGACTTACTTAGTCCCTGGGTTCTATTTTAATTATTTTGCTCAGGACGAGCAAAAGTCTAGGTGTGGGGGTGTGTTGGCGGTCGATTTCGATGATTTTTATCGCCAACATTCCTCCGGTTTTCATGGTTTACAAGTCAAAACTGAGTAAAACTAACCACACTAACAAGTTCCACAAGTTTTGTTGCATTTATCATTTTAGGGACTTAGTGTGCAAATTTGGGGCAAAATGGGAGTCAAGAAACACACCTAGAAGGATCATGCATCGTGCATTTGAAGTCGGTTTGATCCGAGGACCTGAAAGGCTTCACACATGGATCAAAAGGCCCACATGCATGCCCAAAACCGTTGCTTAACTAAAAAGCAACAGTTACCGACCTCAGGAAGTGATCAGAGATGTCCACGTGAAAGGCGGTGGCAAGTGGCACCATCCCCAGGCCGGCCGGCCTAGGGGAGGCTGGTCGGCCCCACTTGTCAGCTTTTGATGCTCAACTTCGCGTGGAAGCTACGATAATCACCAAGGTCGCGTGGTCTTGACGCCTTTCACTGGTTAGCGACCTTTAGCTCCTATAAATAGATCTCCATTTCTTATTTGTAAGACACACCATCCAAGAGAGAAGTGAGATTCTTAGTAGCTTCAAATCAAGTGTAGAATAGGGAGAGTGTGAGGTGAGAGCTTGTGCAAGAGCCGAGCTAGAAAAGGAGCTGGGGTTTTCTTTTGGTCCTCCACTTTGTATCCACCTCAGGGGAATATTATCAAAGTAAGTTCCTCGTTTATCTTCAGTGTCTCGCTAGTTCTTCTCTTTACTTTCAGTACCTAGTTAGTTTACTTTCTTTGATCTGCGGGATCCCTTGTCTGCGTGGTTCAGCAAGCCTGGCCATTTGGAGTTTCTTCTTGCCTTAACGTGAGGCAGAAGTCAGTAACTGGATAGTTGAAGTGTGGTGCTTAGGCTTGATAGTTATCTTGGGTTGTGATCCACCCCACGAAATTGATGTGGTAGGCGGCAGGTGGTGACAGCCCTGTCCGTCCCTTATAGTCCACCATGTTCGGTTGTTTTCATAGTAGTAGATTGTTGGCCGAGTTGGACCCCCCATTTCTCCCTCAGTCTGTGGTCCTTCCGCCGCAACCACCGAAGCAAATCAAGTTAGTATAGCTTCTAGTTATCTGGGTAACGAGTTGGCTAACTGAAGTTAAGCCCTCTACCCTCTTACCTCCTCTCCTCTAGGTGGGTCTGGTTGAATAGTTCTAGGATAGGTTGCGTCTGTCGTTCCTTGGATTCGGTATCCCAGGTAAACTCCCTGGTGAAAGCTACATCGGTATCCGTGTGCTTGTGGATTAGTTTGTAAAGGCTAAGGAGTGCCAACACTAGCTCCATGGAGCCCGAAGCATCGAGCTGTTCGAGCGGACTCGACGAGTTCATCGATAGCCTCGACGAGATGGAGCCGTATCTCACCTCGGAGATCGAGGAGAATTCCGTCCTTGACGCGTTTTTGACTCATGTCCTAACACGACTCTCCGGCTTGGATCCGATCCGATCGGAGGAAGAGCGTACCCGATTCTACTTCGGACTATGCAATGCGGCTTCCACATACGGGGAGGCCCTTTGATCTAAGTCCCTCTACGACTTGGAAGCGGATTTAGATCTCCTACTCAAGCTCGGAGACGAGGATGCCACCGATAGCCGGGAGGCTCCCATTTTTGATGCCTACTTGGATTCAGATGACGAGCCTGACTCCTCCACAGTCAGTCATCTGGGTTTGAGCATTACGACTACTGCGCAGGGTAGATTTGTGTAGTGGAAGGGCTTGGAGCCCTCCGAACTACTCGATGATGACGCCCGCCTGGTAGCCACCATCCAGGAACTGCCTTTTTCAGCAAGGCAGACCACTTTCCACCATCCAGGAGGAAAGATCCGGCTCCACGGCTTCAACCGTACTCGTCACTACCGACTATTCAGGCGATTACTCACCAGAACGTGAGATCTACATGGCTTCGATCTGCGACGCTGACGATGATGAGCCAGGGATCGAGTTCAACAATGAACTCGAGAACGACGTCTCAGGCGACGAGAACACTGCCGACACTCCTCAAGATACAAATGAAGACCAGAAGCGATGTTGCCGCCTGAGAAATTCCAGGCGGAACAAGCGTAGGCACAATGCTCAAGAGCGCACCCGCAACCCGCACTGGCGAAGAAACCTATGTGGGGATTTTGAGGCAGCGGCGGACGAAGAATTTGTCACCCCCATAGGTAACATCAATGAAGCGTCTCTACTTCTGCAGCAAATCCCACAAACGGACGCAACCCAGCAGATCATGCGACTTGTCAAACAAGTCACATTCTAACTGGATAAGTTGGACCCGCTGAAATCTGTCCAGCACACACGTTCCAGATCGGAATGTCATGGCAGCTCTGTACCCCTGGGTAGTCATACTGCCGGAGGTCATCCCAACCCCCACAACAATTGACAAGTCGAGCAGGAGGTACAACAGCAAGGCCCTAGGCCCAGAGGAAGGGGACAACCCGCGGGAGGCCAAGGCCACCAGGGTAACCAGCCACCCCAACCTCCCGGCGACTTAAAGCAACACATCAACAGTAACCGTGATGCGCGTACAGTCATTACCAATTGACAACGCAAGCGGTTCGAGAACGCTGCTCATGATGGCAGTGATCACTTTCCAGCATTCACTGAAAACATCACCAGTCGTGAGATCCCAAAGGATTTCAAGCCCACAAAAATCCCAAAGTATGATGGGAAATAGGATCCGCGGTGGTGGCTGCGATGCTACTCCGTGGCCATTGAAGTGAGTGTGGGCTCTAACTCGACTAAAGCCCTCTACTTTCCGATGGCCCTAGAGACCGTGCCACTAACATGGCTGGAAACTCTCCGGCCAAACTCCATCGACTCCTGGGAAGCCCTGAAGCAGGTCTTCCTCAACAACTTTCCGGGCTCCATGATCCTGGCAGGTACTCGCCATGACTTGTCGTAGGTCAAGCAGAAGGAGAACGAGACCCTAAGGTCGTACACGCGCTGCTTCTTCGACACCCGTGCAACCATCGCCAACATCGCCGACGAGGAGGTCATCCGCTACTTCCGCAACGGCCTGGCCATGAAGCAAACGTACCGCGAGTTCGAGACAAACCTCCCGACTACCATACTCGAGCTCCGTGACATGATGCAGCGATGAGCGGATCAAGAAGACGAGGAGAACGAGCGTTTTCCCAAGCGTAAGGGTGACAAGGGCAATAACAACAACCGCCCCGACAAGGGCAAGTACAACAACTCGGGTGCCACTCGCAAGCGGAAACCTGAAGACCAAGTGGCCAACGTCAAGCACAACCCTCGCAGCAAGAAGTCGGGCAAGCTCCAGGATCAGTACGAGAAGATCCTCCACAAGCAATGCCCGATGCCCCCGAAGGCCAAGCACACAATGTTCCAGTGCACCATCCTCCACAAGAGCTTCCAACGCACCTCCTCCTCTTGATGACAAGGAGACAGACAAGGACACAGGGGACGAAGGCAATGATAAGTCAGGGCCTCCGGGTTTCCAACACCAGACTAATACCGTCAACATCATCTTCGGAGGAGAAGACAACATCCTCACCAAGCGCGCACAAAAGCTATTTCGGCGCGAGATCATGTCAGTCGAGCTAGCAGTACTGCACCCTCTGAGACACAACAAGGGGCCGATCTCTTTCTCCAGAGAGGATCAGTGGACCAGCTTCTCCGATCCGAGAAAACTTCCGCTCATACTAAACCCGGTAGTCGCGGGCTGTACCCTGACCCGAGTACTCATCGACGGGGGAAGCGGGTTAAACCTGCTCTTCTAGAGTACTCTAAAGAAAATGAGGCTGGACATCGGCAAGATGCTCACTCCCAGCAAGGCTCTGTTCTACGGAATTGTCCCGGGTAACGCGGCTACACCGGTCGGCTCGGTTACACTACTAGTTACTTTCGGGACAGCCAACAATTTTCGTACGGAGTACATAAAATTTGATGTCGTGAACTTCGAATCTTCGTACCATGCCATCCTTGGTAGACTCGCTCTGGCCAAATTCATGGCGGTACCCCATTACATCTAAATGGTCTTTAAAATCCCAGGTAACAATGGTGTACTCTCCCTCCACGGTGACGTTGAGAAGTCCTACGACTGCGACAAGGAGGAGATCAAGTATGCTGCATCAGCGCGCGTGCCAGAGCCTTCGTCCGAGTACTCCCGGCCGCGCAACAACTCTCCGAGACCGAGCTAGAGGTGGCAAACAAGAGGCCAAGCCAGTCGAGGGTAAAGCCAAATCCAGGCGTCGGCATCAAGACCATCTAGCTCTAGGAGGGTGACTCGTCCAAGACCGCCCTGATCGGCGGGCACCTGGACAGCAAATAGGAACTCACGCTCGTCAACTTCCTTAGGGCTAACCGAGACATTTT
Organism: Panicum miliaceum; assembly: GCA_032594955.1. Lineage (NCBI taxonomy): Eukaryota > Viridiplantae > Streptophyta > Magnoliopsida > Poales > Poaceae > Panicum > Panicum miliaceum. The sequence continues at coordinate 17,419,586 of CM064062.1, forward strand.
CGCCTGGAAACCAGCTGATATGCTAGGTGTGCCCAAGGAGTTGATCGAGCATGCTCTAAAGGTCGATCCCAAGGTCACTCCGAGGAAGCAACGACTACGTCGTTTCTCCCCAGAAAAGAGGCAGGCCATCAAAAAAGAGCTAGCTAAACTACTCGCGGCTGGTTTCATCAAAGAGGTGTACCACCAAGAGTGGCAAGCCAATCCTGTACTTGTTCTTAAAAAGAATAACAATGAATGGAGGATGTGTGTCGATTATACCGATCTCAATAGGCACTGCCCGAAAAACCCTTTCGCGCTCCCCCGTATCGATCAGGTTATTGACTCCACCGCCAGTTGCGTCCTGCTCTCCTTCCTTGATTGCTACTCAGATTATCACCAGATTTCCCTCAAGGAAGAAGACCAAATCAAGACATCGTTCATCACCCCCGTTTGGTGCCTACACATACACGACTATGTTGTTCGGGCTAAAAAACGCGGGTGCGACTTACCAGCGAGCCATACAGCTATGCCTCACTGACCAATTACATCGCAACATTGAAGCCTACATGGATGACGTGGTTGTCAAAACCCAAAATCCCGACGAGTTCATCTCTGATCTGGAGGAAACTTTCAACAATCTGCGCAAGTTTCAGTGGAAGCTCAACCCAACCAACTGCGTCTTCGGCCTACCCCAAGGGAAAATCCTCAGTTTCATTGTCAGTCACCGAGGAATTGATGCTAACCCTGAAAAGATCACTGCAATCACAAGCATGGGGGCTTCATAGAAGATTAAAGATGTGTAGAAACTCATCGGGTGCATGGCGGCATTAAACAGATTTATCTCCCGACTTGGAGAATGGGGCCTACCTTTCTTCGAGCTCCTCAAACGGCAGGATAACTTCGATTGGACCAAGGAAGCGGTGCAGGCATTGGAGGATCTCAAGGTTCATCTCCAATCGCCCCCCATCCTCACGGCTCCGAACCCAGACGAGAACCTGCTACTCTACACTGCTGCGACTACTCACGTAGTCAGCACGGCCATCGTGGTGGAGCGAAAGGAGGAAGGCCAAGAATTTGGTATGCAGCGGCCAGTGTATTTCGTCAACGAAGTCCTTTCTGAGTCAAAGGTTCGTTACCCTTCGATTCAAAAACTTCTTTACGCTATACTCATCACCTCCAGAAAGCTTCATCACTATATTGACGAGTACAAGATCTCAGTTGTCACTAACTTCCCATTGCCGGATATACTCCATAATCGGGATGCCACTGGATGTATCACTAAGTGGGCAGTGGAACGGGGCACTCTCAACATTGACTTCAAGCCACACACCGCCATCAAGTCGCACGCTCTAGTCGATTTTTTGGCAGAGTGGCAAGAAAACCAAGTACCAACTCCAGCTGACCAGCCTAAGCATTGGGTCATGTACTTCGACGGTGTGGCAGAACCACCTGAATTAATCCGGCTCAAGCGCGCTAACCATCACCACCAGGGTAATCAGGGCTAACTCGCACTTCAAATGGAGTAATCCACTGGTCTGTCGGGTAGCCTCCCGATACAACCACGGTTTTGCCGATCGAAACCACACATACCAAGTACTCACACGAAGGTGAGCCCAGAGGATACAACATTCCACAAATTTTACATCAGAGAGTTCATCATAAATTATTATTACAACTGAGTTCGAAATTTGTAAAACAAGGTAGTTCAGAGTTTAAAAGTAAACGAGTTCTTCAGAGTTCAATGCAGCGGAAAATAATAATAAACTACTCGACGATACATGATGTCTCGATGAAGCCCGTACTAGACATCACTCGGCATTATCATCGTTGGCCGGGGGCGCATCCCATTCCACCGACCAACCAGGAGGAAGGGTACACGGCCAAGTCAAACTAGCGATCATATCCTCGAAAGTCTCACCTGAAAACAAGCCACAAGCAAGGCTGAGTATACTAATACTCAGCAAGGCTTACCCGACTAGTGGGATATACTTAGCCGACTCCTAGACATGCAAGGCTTTTTGGCTTGAGGGGTTTGTTTTGCCGAAAAGCATATACAAGTAGGTCCTTACTTTCAAATTTAGCTCCAGATTCTAGTTTTCTTTAACCATTCTAGGTAAGCAACTATCCAATATCATACAAGGTGAAAGAATTAAATTTTCATCCAACAAGATTAATCATCATCATTGTTCCTCTCTTACTCTATGTGGTAAAAGGGTCAAGCAGTCTCAATAACCGCGAGAAACGGACGATTTGAATTGAATTTCTTAACCTTGAAAGGAAAACCAAAACATACGTCACGTGGTTACTCCCAGAGTCACACGTGCAGCTTTTCCATTCAATTCCCGCTTCACGAAACAGGCCCACCGCCCTCGACTACACGTCCCCATGGACCACGGACCCGGCCGGGCCATGGCGGCACATGCACTCGCCATTAGCTAGATGTGAACGAATTCAAGACGGTGGGGAGTATATTCAGGCCCCGGTTCAGTCCAGTACATAAGCTTACCGATTACCATATTCTCGGCATGTGGTTAGTACGTTCAAAGACTTAACAACCACTACCACACACTGCGACCTTAGCATTTTTCTCTAAACAGACTGCGATCTTATGATTGCAGCATGTAGTAAACATTCAACTCCTATATTCTCGCGAGTGATAGGAAATCTCTCGACTTTTACCGGAGTCCTATTAGCATAGCATTCCATCGAACCTTACATCTACTGTTCAGAGCATGGGTACCTAGGATCATGCAACTAAGTTTTCATTCAACTCCTATAAACTTAATGCACAAGTAAAATAGAGTAATAAGTTGCATAAGTTTAGAAAAATAGGGCTCATGCTCCGGGGCTTGCCTTCTTGGGTAAAGTTAGTTTGGGGCTCGTCCGAACTCGGGTTCGGGTCTTCGAAAGCTTCAGTTAGATTCACTTGAGCTTTACGCTGCTCACTCTCGAACTCGGGCACCAGCTCGTACGTTCCGTCGGCGAGAGTAGTCGATTCTTCGAAAGTGTATGTTGTAGGGATGATACATGATATTTATTTTCTTCACGATAAAGTGTATGTTTTCTCCACAAAAACAAAGATTTGGTTGTGAAGTTACTTAGTTAAGATTTCTAGGGCAATTGTTAATAGAGTATAACTTAAACTAATTAACTTCATGAAATAAGAGGGGTTGGGGGTTGTGTTCTTTTGGAAACTAATTTTTCTAAGCACAACATGGATTAAACAGAACTTCTGGACTAGGTAACTTCTAGTGATGAAATTTTTATTTATAGCACATTATGCAGAGACAACAGCACTATAAAAATTTCAGAAATTTCTGTGCAGCAGATTTATTTTGAAAAATGTAATACACAGCCACTGCTAGAACATAGTTATTTTTATACAGAACAAACCATGCAAGTATTGATGCCAAAACTTTTACAGGGCGTTAACCTGTCCATATATATGTTACTGTAAATTGTTTGGATTTTATTTTGCACGATACAGAGCATAATAAATAGGACAAGCTACACTTATGTTAAAAAAGATTAATTTCTACAGGATGTTCTACAGTGTTTCTATTTATGAAACTTTTTATACAGCATAAACTAATCCAAGGAGTCCCACAGTAAAAAGTTAAACATTTTCCAAGGACAGAAACTAATTATTGTTATTTAGTGCATTTTTCCAACCATAAAATTATATAAATAGGTTACAGAAAGGAAAAAGGTTCTACACTTTTTCTATGGTATTTAGGCATCACTATAACAGCACTGGAAAAGTTTCACAACATGAATCACAATATAACAGCAGTTACAAATTAGTTTTATTATTTCATCGCATAAATAAAGTTTAACAAAAGGTTTAGCTACAAGTGGGTTCTGGTCCTAACCTTTTCCCACTAGACTATACATCAAGCAATCAATCTACTATCCAAAAATCAGATTCAGAACTGGTCTACAACAGTGGGTACAGTTAAAGTCTATTAAACTTTCCATTTAATTTAGAGCAAGATTTTGCAAGCAACTGAAGCAAAGCATGTAACAAAAGATGTAGATTTTCTTCTAACGATTCCAGAACTGTGGAGTTTGTATTTTTCTGATTTTTCTATGATTTTATATGAATTTTACAAGTTCACTATTTTTGAATTCATAGTTTAAACACAGGTTTACAGATATGCCCCTGGAAACTTGTGTGCAGACCCTTTTAAAGATTTCAATCATTGCAATTGGGTCCCTGGGCGGCACTGGCACGGCGGCCGGCTAAATTCCGGCGAGGGGGCTCGTCGGCGGCGAGGGGAAAAGGGTCGGGGAGATCCAGGGAAGTGAGAGCTACCTTGTGGGGCCTTGGTCGGGGTTGGGGGTGGCCGGAAAGGGCTTCGTCGGCATGGAACAGGGGGCGGCGGTGGTGCGGAGCATCGGCGACGGTGCTCCGGCGGGGTTGGGGCAGCGCTGGCGGATCGGAAAGCTCCGGTGGGGTGATGTAGTCCCATTCCGAGCCTTGGTTCAGGCGGAGGAGGGCCGGGGGTGGGGTGTCCACGGCAATCAGGGGCGGCGGCGGTGGAGGCAGCGCTGGCAGTGCTCCGGCCAGTCTGGGCGGTGATGGGCGGGGCAGTGAGCTGCGGTGGGGAGGTGTGGTGGTGGTTGGAGACTCAGCTCTGGCAATGGGTGGCCGGAGAGGTCAGCTCCACGGTGATCTGGGCACGACGACGGTAATGGTGGCGGCGGCGGCGTTCTGGTGTCTGGGCGCGCGAGGAGGCTCAGTGCGGCCTTTTGTAGGCAGCAGAGTGACGGGAGGAGGGGCGGGGCTGGACTGCAAGGCTCGGGCATGGGCGGTACGACGGGGGCATGCCATTGGGCGTCGGGGCGGCGCCCAGAGGCTCGGCGCGGCGAGCGGCGGGCGGGAGCAGGGGATTGGGCGTGCTGCAGCACCGCGGCTTGTCGGGTGGCGAGCACGGGGAGTGGCAGGACAGAGCGGAGGCTCGGGCACGGCGGGGGCTCGCCATTGGGCGCGGCGTGCGGTGGCCAGGTGGCGGCGTCGTGTGCGGCCAGCGGCGTGTCGCGGTTGGCGGCCAGAGATCCTGGCGTGGGGAGGGAGAGATTGCGCGGCACGTGATTGGGCGCGGTAGGGCTTGGTCGGGGGAGTGGGGAGGATGGCTGGCAACTGGCTTGTCGCGGCGTGGGTGGCAGGCATCGCTAGCCAGGTGGCCAGCAGTGACTGGCGGCGGGCGTCGGGCGAAGCAGAGAAGAGAAGGGAGGGACTGAAAGTGGAAATAGAAGAAAAGTCAAGGGCTGGTTTGCAAATTCAAGTGTTTCTCAAATTTTTGTGTTGCAACTAAGAAATCTCTGAACATGAAAGTTGTTCAAAATGAAAAGTTACATAAGTTTTGTTTCAGGCCAATGTTCATTTGAGTTCTAGTTTAGAAGTTGTTTTAAAAACTCAAAAAGTATGATTCGGAGGGCACGTCATTTCTTGGGCAAAAATTTGTATTCTCTCCTAGGCTTCAACTAGACTTTTGTTTATCCTGTCAATAACGATGTGCCTATTAAATTTCGCAGCAATAAGTGCTTTGAGGTGAAAGTTATTCAATTTGTTCGACTAAGGTACATGTACTTATCCACATATACACATCTATTTTCAATTCAAAGCAAAGCCAATTTATACTTCATTTCTTTTAAGATTTTCTTAGTTATTTATGCATCTTGTTAAGCTAATGAGGCTTGTTTCATAATTTAAACACCTGAGGTGTCACAGACGGATCCCTCAAGCTCGAAGGCGGTGGCGCAAGAGTACTATTCATCAGTCCAACTGGCAAGCAACTCGAATATGTATTCCAAATACTGTTTAAACTCTCCAACAACGAGGCCGAGTACGATGCACTACTACACGGGCTACGCCTGGATGTCTCCCTTGGCATCAAACGACTACTCGTCTTCGGCGACTCCTTACTGGTGGTCCAACAATGTAATCCGCGCACTCGAGAACAAGTTCTTGGGGCTCGAGATTCGTCACGTGCTCCACGACAACAATGTTGGGGTAGATGTACTCTCGAAGCTAGGCTCTGAACGAGCCAAAGTTCCGGCTGGAGTCTTTGTTCATGAACTCCACCATCCATCTATTCCCAGAATAGAACCAGGCACCATCGATCAGGGTCCCATGGAGCCTAGTCGAGAGGTCCTGATGATTGACGTGAACTGGCATTCCCAGTTCATCGAGTTGATCAAGGAAAAGAAGCTACCCCCCAACATTGACCCTAAGAGTGCCGAGGCTATCCGACTAGTCAGGCGATGCAAGGGTTACATCCTGGTGGGGGATAAGCTATATAAGCGTGGATCAGCGTCAGGGGTGCTGATGAAGTGCGTCACTACTGCAGAAGGGCGGGAAATCCTGGAAGAAATTCATGAGGGTGCGTGCGGCAATCATGCAGCCTCCCGTACACTAGTTGGGAAGGCTTTCAGGTCTGGGTCCTATTGGCCTACGGCTTTGGCAGATGCCGATGTCATCGTTCACCGATGTACCAACTGCCAATTCTTCGATAAACAAGCTCAAGTCCCTGCCCACAAGCTGATCACCATACCACCTTTTTGGTCGTTCGCCTGTTGGGGCCTCGACATGATTGGTCCACGGACAACAGCGTCAGGAAATTTTACCCATGTGTTGGTGGCAATCGACAGGTTCACAAAGTAGATCGAGTACAAGCCAATTACAACATTGACGGCGGATAGAGTAGTCACTTTCATCTGGGACATACTCCACCATTTTGGCTTTCCTCATACAATCATCACTGATCTGGGCTCCAACTTCACATCACACGAGTTCTGGGAGCTCAGCGAACGAAGCGGCATCGAGGTCAAGTACGTCTCGGTGGCTCACCCTAGGGCCAACGGCTAGGTGGAGCGTGCTAACGGCTTGATACTCGATGGACTCAAGAAAAGACTCTATGATGAGAACAGCAAAAAGGGAGGCAAGTGGATAAACGAATTACCCACAATCGTTTGGGGGTTTCGTACTCAACCGAGTAAAGCCACAAGACAGTCACCTTTCTTTCTCATCTATGGGTCAAAAGCAATTCTTCCAGTAGATATCATGTGGGAGTCACCCAGACTGGAGATGTATGAGGAAGGAGAAGCTGACGAGGCAAGGCATCAGGAACTCGATTGTGCTGAAGAAGTCCAATGCAACGCTTTGCTTCGATCAGCTCGGTATCTACAAGGCGTTCGACGGTATCATGACCGCAATGTCCAAGAAATATCTTTCAACATTGGAGATTTGGCCCTCCGCCGCATCCAAGATGAGACTGGGCTCCATAAGCTCAACTCTAGATGGCAAGAACCCTTCATCGTCATGAAGGTCACAAGGCCAAGGTCGTATCGACTACAGTACTCTGATGGCCAGGAAGTTCCAAATTTTTGGAATATCGAGCACCTACGTCGTTTCTATGCCTAAGAAACTTGTACAAAACTTGTCAGCTACAGCGCAGCATAGTATAATAATACATGGTTGTTTCGGTTCCCCAAACGACTACTGTGTCATTATTTTTTAGCAACATTGAGTAAACCCGAGGGCTGTCGCCATGAGTTATGTCAATACACTATCTGACTCTAATCGTCGGAAAATACTCGGGGGTTGCGCCACGAGTACTTTTCCATCACGATTAACCAACTTACAGCCTCTCAGGCTACCCCTTTGAGCGTGTTAAGCGTTCTTTCCGAGTACCTCCCTTCACAGCTTAGTCAAGCTACGGGGCAAGGTCTTACAGGGTAAAGTCAAAGAGGTTCTCACGCCTACTAGCTGGTTTAGAATTGCATAATATGTGTAGAGACTCTTCACCTTTCCTCAATCTCTTCTACAGTTCCGAGGGTACGAAGTGCATTTCTTTATGTTCAAGTACACCTTCATCATGAAGCTTTGGAAAGTTAATGTCATCATTTCCAAGACGGAATAGAGAGACAAAAGCTAGAAAAGTGATATGATATTTCTCCTCCTCCATCATCCAAAACATGGGTGTCTCATTTTGATAGTACCCAAAGTACATTGTAGCATAAAATTGTGCAATGATCTCCTTGTTCCAACTGTAGTTGAATCCCATGAGATGCTTCATTCTCTTTTCAGCACAAGCAGCTATCACTTGATCAAGATAGGATCATTCTTTGTAGCCATATGCTCCGAATCCACATACTGTGCCTCATGTGTGATCTTGGACTTCTTCAGAATGACTGTGGTATAGAAATCCTGCTGAAACAGAGTCCAAAACCTAGCATCTCTTGCTATCTTAGGCTCATTATATGGATTTTCCCTTGTCAATCTCTTCACTGTATCAGTCATGCCATTTCCAAAATAATTTGTTGGGGCTCTCCCAAAAGGAAATCATGGCCTATTGATAACAGGTGGTTTAGCATCACCTGCATCCTCATCCTTGCTGCCACCACCCTCATCATCATCACTACCACCAGCACCAGCAGCATCTTCTCCTTCATCCTCACTATCATCCTGTGCTGGAACCTTGCCTGGCCTGTGCTCAACTCTAAAGGTTTCATCCTCAACCTCATCATCACTTGAGTTACTAGAGTTGCCATTGCTTCCACCTTCAATGTCACCTGATGGTGCCCTTTTCTGCCCTCTTGATCTTAGTGTTCTGCCCCTTTCCACATCTGCATGGCTTGATCCACCGTCATTTGGATCAACTTGAGATGTATCAATGCCGCACTTTGTTCTTCTCTCTACATGTGTACCAAGTGCGATGTTTGACTCTTCTAGTCTTTTTATTGACCTTAGCATCTTGTCCTTGCTTCACAGCAGGCTTCATGAAAGATTTTGACTCTTGCTTGCTCTTGCAGGAGTGAGGTTGGACTTCCTGTCATGAGGACATCCTCCACTATTAACCACTGGCAAAGACGCAACAAAGAGGGCCAAGTGGCCCAGTTGTAGTTGGGCGGCGATCGTCTGAGACTCTAAATAATCCCACCTTACTTAGCTTGGGAGGAGGAAGCCACCCTTCCCCTATTGGACCAGTATTTTAGGGAGATTGGGTCTTTCTGTGAGTGGGTATGCCTAAGAACTGTTGGGGTTCAGGCAACGTTAATTTATTGGGTTTCGGTCAACCCCACCTGGGCCGAATTCATCATTTGGTATCAGAGTTGGGCCCTTGTTTAAGGCGGTGGGAATGATGAGGATATCCTCCACTATTAACTGCTAGCAAAGATGCAACAAAGGGGGCCAAGTGGCCTAGTTGTAGTCGGGCGGCGATCGTGTGAGCCTTTGAATAATCCCACCTTGCTTAGCTTGGGAGGAGTAAGCCACCTTAAAAAGGAGAGCCACTCTTCCCCTATTGGACTAGTCTTTTACGGAGATTAGGTCTTTCCCCGAGTGGGTGTGCCTAAAAACAATTGGGGTTCGGGCAACCTTAATTTATTAGGCCTCGGCAAACCCCACCTAGCCCGGATTCATCACCCTGGGCATAAACCGGTCTGACCGGTCTAGACCAACCGGTCTGACCGGTTCGGCCAGAGTCCACCTCACTTTGAGGAATTGGGCATGCTGCAATTAGGTGACCCTTTTCTTTGCATCTGAGGCATACCCTTGTCTTGGCTTGATATCTTTCCCTTCTTGACAGCTTTGTCTTGTTCTTGAATTTCATAGGACACATAGGTGAGTTGTGTCTCAAGTTTGACTCCTTGACATGAATAAGACATCCTTCCTTTGGCTGAATCTTCCTTTTCTTGATTTGATCTTGTTGAGGAGGTAAGCTAGTGAATTTTAAACCCATCTCAAGCTTCTTCACCATGGCATCACGGTTATCGTGAGATGGTCTCACTTGCTCCTTGCCCTTCAACTTGATCACCTTTTCTTTGAGCCTTTTTACTTCGTGCATAAGTTCTTCATTCTCTTGAGTAATGAAGTCATCACAAGATTCTACAAAACACTTTCTCAATGCTAGATTGGCTTGCTTGAGAACAACATAGTTTAGTGCAAGTAAAATCAATTTAAGCTTGTGAGCATGTGCAAGTGTGTGTGGGAGGTTAATAGAGTTTTGCTGTTGTAACCATAACCTCATGAGCCACTTGTAGTAATGCATGTGAGTCCACAAGCTTCTCATAGCACTTTTCAAGTTCCACATGAGTTCCTTGTAGATTTACATGATCACTAGAGAGCTTCTCCAATTTAGCTTTGAGCACTCGATTTTCCTTCTCCAAAGAATCTATCCAAGACAACGAATTTGTGGAGAGGGCTTCTAACGTGCTTACAAAGGAGGCATAGGTGAGCTTGAGACTCTCAAGCTCCTTCTTGAATGCCTTTATTTGATCACCTCCTTGGGCATCTTCTTTCTTGTTTTGGGCCATCAAGCATGTGTGACCATCATCACTGGGAGATGAGGGCGTTGTTGAAACTTGGGCTTGTCTTGATCGCCTTCGAGAGCTCTTCCTGCTTTCTTTTCTCCTTTCCCTAGTCAGACCGGTCTGACCGGTCACATGGACTGATCTGACCGGTTCCAACAGGGAACCAGCAGACTCTTCTGCTTTTGCTCCTTGATCTTCGGGAGGAGTCATAAGAGGATGAGTATAGGTTGCTGCAGCAGCATACTCCTCCAGAGACTCCTCTTCCTCTTCCTCTTGATCTTCATCGTCACTATCTTCTTCAAATATTGCCTCAATAAACTTCCAAAGATGATGTGTGCAAGTTGTATCTCTCGCAACTTGTGCTCCTCTTGTATGGAGTCTGAAAGATCTCTGTCTATATTCTCAAACAAGAGATCAATAACATGATGGTTGCAAAACAAGCATTTCTTTTCCTTGTTTGACAATTTGGACATATCATCAAAGTCCTTAAGAAGAATACTCATTTTGACAGCACGCTCAAAGGAAGGACCCATGGTCCTTAAAACATTAAGTACATGAGCTGACCAAGAGGAATAATTTGAGCCATCTAGAGCTAGTGGCACCAATAATACCTCACAAATTACAAAATTTCGCCTAGAAGGGGGTGAATAGGCATTTCTACAAATTACAAAACTTAATTGCAACTATCAGCACATTGACTGGTCAGGCAGACCGATCTAACACTTAAAACAAGCTAACAAAACTACAACTGGTCAGATCGGTTGTGAGACCGGTCAGACTGGTCTACAGCAGAAAGCACACAAAGATCAGAGTTACTTCCCTCCTCGAGCTCTAGCACATACCAAACTTGGTGCAAAGTTTCTGCAGATGATTTCAAGTACTTCTAACAAGTTACTGCACACAGAAACAACACATCCAAGTAATGCTGAATTAAGAAGTAAATGCTAGAGAGTGAGATATCAAAACAAACCAAATAGGACACGAGGATTTGTTTCCCGAAGTTCAGATCCACCACAGTGAATCCTACATCTCCGTTGAGGAGCTCATTGGGCTTGAGTCTTTTTCAACTCAGTCCCTTGAGCTTGGTCTATTCCAACCAATCCTCACTTAGTTGATCCTTTCCACCAAGGGGGCAAGATCACAGCCCTTACAAACTTGCCGCTGCTCACCACACCTTGGGAGCTAGCCGGTGACTCCTAGCCGTCTAGGAGGCTTCACCTCCAAGAGTAACAAATGTTTCACGAGTTGCTTTGACTTTTACCACAAGTGCTCAAGCTATGGAATGCTCTCTCCAGTTCTCTACTGCTCACTTTTGCTCACACAAGATCTCTCTCTCAACCCAACACTAAGATATACAATCTAGTTAGCACAACTCAAAAAGAGTGATTGGGGAGAGCTTGCTGGTCAAGAATATGGCTTTGGAAAGCTTAGAAATGCAGGGGAACCAGCAGCCCTCGAAGGAAAGGGCTGAGGGGTATAAATACCCACTCTCAAAACCTAGTCGTTGCTCTGTCAGGGGCCAACTGGTCAGACTGGTCCCCCAGACCGGTCAGTTTGAACCAAGTAGCCGTTAGCGCTCGGACCGGTCAGACCGGTCCCTCAAACCGGTCAGACCGGTTTGAGCTAGAGCAGAAACACTTCCCATTTTATCTCATGACTTCTCACTTAGGTAGTCCTATGAGCATTTTAGGTGTTGTCAATCAACCAATGTTGCATCCCTCTTGTTAGTACGACATACCTATACTCAAGATAAATATCATTTTGAGCTTTATGTCACTTCAATCTTGCCATACTTTGTCTTTCTCAATCTTGGGACTTCCAACATTGCTTATCATTTTGAGCACATCCATACTTGAGCTAGTGACTTAGGATTTTCCATCATTCAAGTTATTGTTTACTCGAATCCTTAAGTCACTCCATTTTATGAATCCCAACATATTTGATGCATTGCGTTGTTGTCACACCCGGTTTAAGGGCAAAACTGAATGCATTACTATATGTATGCTAGGATCAAGTTCCATACATATAGTGACATCATCAGTGAATAACAGCAACAGTATCACGTAAAGAAACATAAATAAGGACTTACAAGACTATCAGAGATATGCGCTTATCATGGAAACGAAGGCTCCACACTTCACAGGCAGAACGACTGGGGGTTGTGTACGCCTAGAACTCTTCATCATCTTCAATAGACTTCACACCTTTTTCTTCTGAGCAGCAGTTAGCAAGGGTGAGTACACTTATGGTTGGTACTCAGCAAGGCCACAAGAAATAACCAGAATAACGATTTGAATCCATCTTTATGTTTATTAATCATGTGAGGGTCCAGGCCGCTCTTGACCGTGAGCAAGGCTGATATATCAGTTTTAGACACTCTGCAGAGGTTGTACACTTTCACCACAAGTCGCGTAAAAGTTGAAAAGAACTTTGGACCTAACCATGCTGTGCTAGCTAGGCACAATACCACACTTCCGAGGTGTGATTGCATAGGGACGCTACGAGGCAAACCGTGAGCCATCCTTCCGCTAGAGTTTCAGTAGCAGTGTGGTCCATAAACCTCCCTAATGGTCAGCTCCTTAGCAAAGGCAGCTACCCCAAGAGGACCGGGCTATGACCCCTATCACCGACCCCCTCCTTGCCCTTTCGGTAAGACCGCTTCAAACTAGAGTCTCTAATTAATTAGCCAAGAACAGAGCCATATAGTCCTCGTGGTTGTACAATTTTCCTGGGTGGTTCTCCACATTCCAATTAATACACGGTATTCTTGTAAATAAGCATAGATAGAAGGATGGCTAGGGTCACTTGCCTTTTTCCAACGAAAAGCTACTCTTACTACTCTTCAGCTCTTGCTTACTTGAAAACCTTGATCTTCAAGCTTCAATAGCGATCATTCTACTCGAAGCAAACATTGAGCACAAACATACAAAACAACAAACAAGTACAGCTAAGAACAATACACCAATCACAACACAAAAGCTTTTAAAAGAGTGTGCTAAAGGATAGGGCTCGCTGCTATGGTTACAAGAGCACAAGAAACACGGAAAACGGAGCTAGGGTTGAAAAGACGCAGCTATCGGAAGATTGGTATTATAAAAGAAACAAAAGAACTTGGAGCTTTATTTATTTTATTTGGAAACAAATGTAAAAGATATTCAAGACAAAATATCCTTGATTATAATTAATTTATATTATATTTTTATTTATAAAAGCAGACTAGAACTTAGTCATATTTTATTTATGATTGTCTATGTACAAATTACACTAATTAACAATTAATTAGAAAGAAAACTTGTGAGAGCATCTAAACGCATAACTTTATATTTGGTGTTCAACTAAACAAATTATATTTAGAACACATTTGAGTTGGTATTAATTGAATTGACATTAGTTATGAAAAACCGGAGGTAAAGACCTAGGTAAATTTTAATTAGAAAAAAAACTAGGTGAGAGAACTTTAATCAAATTAAATCTATTTTTAATTAAAAGATAGGAACTAAGGCACAACGACGCGACTAAACGTTAGCTTAGGGTTTTAGAAGACTTAACGCAACAAGAACGAGTCGAAACGGAGCTAAAATGATGAAGATATGGCTAAAAGGGGCCATGGACTTATCTGCGAAGAAACTGAACTTCTAGGGGTTAAATCTGAAGAAATCAGGGCCTAAAACATAATTAAACCTTAAACAGAGGATCGGGGTGCAAAACTATAGGTCCTGGACGGCGAGTACTAATTCTGGAAAGGTCAGGGGTCGGGACAGAAAAAGAAAGGGCTCAACTCTAATTATTTTTCTACTGATCTGGACTGCGGGTTGATTCCTGGAAAACCTAGGGGCTTTTCTGCAAAAGTTCCAGGGACGGCTAGGGTCGGGCGAATCTGGTCCGTTGGATCAGAATCGGGCAGCGGGGTAAGGGTCGGGCGAATCGGACGCGGCTCGGATCTATTCTGGCCTTTAGATTTAGATCGGACGATGGGATGAGGGTCGGGCAAAGGCGGCATTCCGTGCACGGCTCAGATTCGCTCTGGCTATGAGATTTAGATCAAGCAGCAAGGGAAGGGTCAGCTCGACGGAGTAAAGAGGGTCGGGCGAATCGGAGCTGCGCTGGGCGCCGGCGGCGAGCGAGAGCGGCGGCGGACGGCCAGAGTTCACCGAATCCGGTGTTCCATGACTCGGTTCAGGCTGGGATAGTGCCGGGGAGAGAGAGGGCGACATGGCGAAAGTGGTGGGGGTCACGGGACGGCTGTGCGGCGAGCGTGGACCGGCGGCCACGGCGGCAGGCGGAACAGAGGTCCGGCGAGAAATCGGGGCTGCGACAGAGAGAGAGAGAGGGGAAAACGGGTGCGGCTTGGTGGTCACCACTTCGCGGATCTCCGACGAGAGTTGCAGGCGGCGGAGAAGCAGAGGAACGGCGAGTCGACGGAGGGGCGGCGTCACGGGGCGGCGGCGTTCCTCCGGTGTGCGGTTTCCTGCGGCGTGCGTCGGTGTTGAGTAGAGGAAGGGATTGAAGATGGCTCTGGTGCAAAGCGGGGCTCTGGCGTGGGTTTTATAGGGGAGGGGAGGAGGCAGAGCGGCCGGGAAAAAAAGAAGGCGGCGGGCGGCGAAGGAAAGAGCGGACGCATACCGCGACTAGTAAGGTATCCAGCGTCGCGGGGAAGGAAAGAGGAGACGTGGGCGACGGCGCGGAGTCGATCCGGACTCGGGGTGAGGAAAAAGGAAACGGGAGGGAGCGCGGCGGAGGAAGAAGAAAGGAAAGGAAGAGAGGGGCGCCGACATGTGGGACCCAGCTGGTAGTGAGAGAGGGGTGAGGGAGAGTAAGGCGGATTGGGCCGGCCGAGTTGGGCCGCGGGGAATGAAAAAGAAAAAGAAGAAGAGAAGGATTGGGCCGACTAAGTTGGGCCACGGGGAAGGAAAAAGAAAAGGAGAAGAGAAGGAAAAGAAAAGAAGAGGAGGAGAAGAAAAATAGAAGGAGAAGAGAGAGAGGTTTGGGCCGGCTGAAAGAGGGGAAAGGGAGAGAGAAAGATGGGATGAGCACAAAGAGATAGGGAAGACAGAAAAAAGATTTTAGGGTAGTTTTTGGGTATTTTTATTTTGCAAACTTAAACACGCAAACACACAAAAAACCAATGCAACGACATGAATGCAACATACATAAAACTATTTTATTTAATTCTGAAAGATAATTATTTATTTTTTCCTATACTAAATTTTCTATAAAGAAAATAAATGTTGAAATTTTTATATAATTATGAGAAAATCATTGCTTTATTATTATTGTTATTATTATTATTATTTTTAATCACATCCTAAAATCCATTAATTTTAGGGTGTGACAGTTGCTCTTCTCTTTGAGACTTAGATATGATACTTCGAGAACCCCCACGGATACTAGATACTTCACCCTAGCAATACGCACATGGTCTCAAACCATCGCTTAACCAAAGCTTGCTTAGTCCTTCGCTCTAGTCATCTCGGTTGGTTTCTTCACCACTTACCGTTGCCTCATTGAGTTAAGCTTTGCGCATCAATATTGCATTCCTACTTGAATCTTTATCTTCAAATGCTTGTTCTTGATTGATAAAGAATGTCACATATATTGCAAGCTTCCAATGATAAGACCAACATGTAAACATATGCTCTTGTCTTTTGAACATGTACACATGAAGCCTTGCAATGTCCATTTGTATATCATTGTTTCTTTCTTATTGACCCCTTCATTTTTTGACCAAAATTTGCTTGTCATTGACCATCCAATATTCATCACGAGATCACATACTTATTTTATATCATTATTGTGAGCCATATCATGTTCATCAATACATGAAACAACATCATGCTATGAACATTAGAACAAAAACCTGCTCACAATCTTAATTAAACAAGTTAGTCCTTTAATTGTTTTGTCATTCAAACCACGAAAACCACTTAGGGGCAAAGATGCACTTTCACATCCCATTCCGAGATGACATCAATATCACTGGACTCCAGAACTAGAGGATTTGCACAGAATTCTCTGTCCATGATCTGTATTTTCACCCCAAAACAATGATACACAGCCCTCATATTTCCCCCGGGTGAGTTTACTAACATGGATCTAGGCATGGTGCATAGGGGAATAGAATGTTTGGCTACATACTTAGTGGAAATAAAGGAATGCGATGCTCCAAAATCAAATAGAACTAATGCAGGGGCTGAGTTGACTAGGAACATACCGAACACGACATCCTAAGCCTCTTGTGCGGTCTCCGCGGCTACATGGTTCACTCTCTCGCGGACGTAGTTCTGCTGGCCCTTGTTGCTCTGTGGAGTCTAGTTGTTGTTCCTAGGCTGCTGCTGCTGTTGTGGATTGTGCCGCTGTCCATTGTAGTTGAACTGAACCAGGGTGTTCTGGAAATTCCTCTTGGGGCAAGCATGAAAACAAGGGTTAGATAATAGTGACATAATAATGAAATGATAATGAAATAAGCAGTTTTCACAAACAAGCAAGCAGAGGCTAGGTTACTAAGCAAGATAAGCCTTAAATTTCGACCATTACTATCTAGGCTAACATCTTACAGTCAACATAGCTTTGATACTACTTCAGTCACACCTGATTTTGACAGAAAAACTGAATGCATCTCATATGTACACTAGGATCAAGTGTACACACACATGATAGACGTCAATGAATACCAAACACAATGTCATAACGAAAGGGAGTATTAAAGAGTACTTTATTACATGACTGATAGTCTTAATCTTAATCAAGTAAATAAACGTTTTTATTCTAGTAGCGGAACTCCATCTTCAAAGGCAGATGACTGGGGGACATACGCTAGTACTCCTCAAAATCTTCTAGGGATTCCAGACAGTTATCTTGTTCTGAGCAGCATTTATTTTAATAAAGCAAGCGTGAGTACACTTATAGTTGATACTCAGCAAGTGGAGTAAATTATATGACATGCAAGGCCAAGATCATGGAATAGCTGACATGGTTTAAGTTCGGTAGGCACTTTTAGTTGGTCAGGTTTTAATTAGCAAGCATTAACTAAGTAGTAAGTAAATACCATTAACCAATAAGTAAAAGATAAATAACAACAACATAAAGTAAATAACATCAATTTAGATCATCTTCAAGTTCAATTATCATGTGAGGGTCCAAGCCCCTCTTAACCGTGAGCACGGCTGCTATACTAGTTTTAACACTCTGTAGAGGTTGTACACTTTACCCACAATTCGTGTCTCCCATGTCACCTGAGGTCGCAAGCCTCTTAAACACTTCCGAGGTGAGTGGCTAGGGATTCATTACGAGGCCTTTACAAACATTCACCAACTCATGACAATCCGCTAAGGGTTCAGGCTGCAGTGGTTATAACACTCCCTAATGGTCAGTACCTTACCAAAGGCTACTACCCCAAGAGGGTCGATCTATACCCCATCAACGCACTCCCCTCTTGCCCTTTCGGTAAGATCATCAGAAGCTAGTGTTTCTAATTAATTAGCCAAGACCAGAGCCATGTGGTTATGTGGTTGCACTGTTTTCTTGGGTAGTTCTCCATGTTCCAATTAATGCAACGACCTTACAATTATAGCATCATAAAAGTATTTCAGAACATGAAGTAAAACAGGTGTGGCCTTTGATTCAAATTAACCAACCAATAGCCCAAAGATATACGCAACTAGCAAAGCTACCCAACAATAAAGTAAATAATCCAGGTGTGATCAAGGAAGTATATAGAAACTAGGCACATCCTTAGTTTGGGATCCATCAGGTTATAGACACATGCATGCATATAAAGTAAAGGTGTATGTATTGTAAATTATTGGGACCGGAATGTGATCACGGACCACTTTCCTTCTTCAAAGAACTGTTGCTGCTCAAATGGGTCTTCAAAGCTTGGATCCTGCAGCTCCTCGAACTGTGCACCGTCTATCGCACCACATAACCACATACAAGCAAGCAAGTATAATAAATAAGAAACAGTACACCAAACAATGTGAATAGAACATAACAAGGAGATAAAACTACTGTACGCATTGCAAGGATCGCGTGAGCGCAAGAATCAATGAAAACGGAGTTAAAACGATGAAGTTATGGCTAAAACAGGGTTCCATTGGCTTATTTGCGAAAGATTTGAAAGAACAGGGGCTCTAACTGAAGACACCAAGGACTATAACGTAAATCAACCTTAAATCTAGGGTCTAGACTAAAAATGGAGGGGTCCAGGGATGTCTGGTTCAATTTTATGAAAGTGCAAGGACTAAAACAGAAGAAAAAGGGCTATTTTGCAATTACTTTTGAACTAGGGTGGATCGCGGGTTGATTTTGGAAAAGTTGAGGGACCTAAGTGCAAAATGTCCTAGGGTTGACCGGCCTAGGATTGGTTGACTTGGGTCAAATCAGATCTATACCGTCCGATCTCGATCGGATGGCGATTCGACGTGTGAGGGGACGAGACAGAGGGGGAGAAGGGGTCAGCGAGTATCCTCACCACAACGCAGAGCTCCGGTGGCGCTTGGTTGGTGAAGGCGGGTGACGGAACGGCGTCGCGGCGAGCAGCTCAGAGCTCGAGCGGCAGCGGTGGCTTGGAGCTAGGGTTTGGCGATGCGGGGCAAAGGCGGTGGCACGGGTTGATGGGGAGTCAAGGCACAGGGTCGGCTGCTTTTATACTGGCGGCCGCGGGGCGTCTTGGCATCCGGGTCAGACGTGGGGGAGGGCGCAGGCGCTGGCCGGACTCGGGCTCGAGTCCGAGCCTAGTGCGTGAGGTAGGGGCGGATCCGACGGGCTGGGCCTGCACGGGAGTGAGAGAGAGAGGGAGGGAGGGAGAGATGAGAGAGAGAGAGGGAACGGGGCAGGCCGGAAAGGGAACTAGGCCGCGGTGGGCCGGCCTGTGGCTGCGCAGGGAGAAAGAGTGAGGGAAAAGAGAGAGAGGGAGTGGGTTGGGCCAAAAGGGGAAGAAATAGGGAAAACAGAAAAAGGAAGAAAAACTTTTGGAAAAGAGACAAACAAAATCCATTTGAATTTAAATTGGACAATTTAAATTCAACTGAACTGAAACAATTAAAACAATGCAATGCAGCATGAATGCTCACAATCCTATTTTTCTTATATTTCTTTTTGTGGCTAAATAACTTATTTAAATTCTTAGAAAATGTTCTAGAATCAAAATAAATTAAGTTAAAACCTTAAGGCGCCTACAAAGAATCTAACAAAAAAATTTATAGGGTCCTGAACTGAAATTTAGGGTGTTACACCCGCCAGGAGGCCGCGAGTTCTTCCCACCACCAGGAATCCAGCATCCTTTGTGCTTGCACTCTGCTCGCCGGAGCTCGGCCTGCTCCCGGCGATTGGAGCTTGGTCAGTTCCCTCTCCTGCTCCCGCTCGCCTCTAGGCCCGCGCGCGAGACTGAGTAGTGATGTTATTTATCTGGGTCTGACTTGGTCCCCTCGATTCAAAGGATTAATGGACTCAACCCGCATACATAGCGTATATTCCCGGCTAGGATGGATCCAACCCATATAGTTTTCAAACCAAACACTATGAAAAATGGGTCCGACCTAACCCAACCCACTTGAGCCCTCCATCCAAACATATAATAAGTTGCAGAGATTGGGATGTGATTCAGCCAAGACCAAGATCTAGACGGGTCAAACTAACGAAATACAATCAAATTATATTTGTGTATTTGCATCTAGATATACAAGAGTGTAACATCTCGGGTGTTTAAATTATGAAATAAGCCTCATTAGCTTAACACGATGCATACATAACTAAGAAAAGTTTAAAAGAAACGAATTATAAATTGGTTTTGCTTTGAATTAAAAATAGATGTGTATATGTGCACAAGTACATGTACTTTAATCGAACAAATTGAATAACTCTCACCTCAACGCACTTGGTGGCAAAATTTAATGGACACACCATCGATGACAGGATAAATAAAAGTCTAGTTGAAGCCTAGGACAGAATACAAATTTTTGCCCAGGAAATGACGTGCCCTCCGAATCATACTTTTTGAGTTTTTAAAATAACTTCTAAACTATAACTCAAATGAACTTTGGCCTGAAACAAAACTTGTGTAACTTTTCATTTTGAACAACTTTCATGTTCAGAGATTTTTGAGTTGCAAAACAAAAATTTGAGAAACACTTGAATTTGCAAATTAGCCCCTGCCTTTTATTCTATTTTCACTACAGACCCTTCTTTCTCCGCCCCGCCCGACCCTCTGACGCGCAGTCGCTGCAGACCCTTCTTCCCTGCTTCGCCCGACCCTACGCTTCGCCCGACCCTCCGACACGCAGTCGCTGCAGACCCTTCTTCTCCGCTTCGCCCGACACTACGCTTCGCCCGACCCTCCGCCCGCCGCGCAATCGCCGCCGGCCACTTGGCCGGCGATGCCTGACCGGCGTTAGGCGACAAGCCCATGCCTGGCCGCGCCCGCTCGCACGCACGCCGCGGCCATGCCCAGTCCGCGTACGCCACGCCCACGCCGGCGACGCGCGCCTCTGCTCACCGCCCGCCGCGCCCAATGGCCAGTCTGCGCCGTGCCCGTGTCCCCGCCGCGTTCCGCCATTAGCCGCGCTCACCGCCCGGCAAGCCAGCTGCTGCAGCTTCTCGGCCAACCCGCGCGCCACGTGATCTCCCGCTCCCCACGCCAAATCCTCAGCGCC
Organism: Panicum miliaceum; assembly: GCA_032594955.1. NCBI lineage: Eukaryota > Viridiplantae > Streptophyta > Magnoliopsida > Poales > Poaceae > Panicum > Panicum miliaceum. The sequence goes on from CM064062.1 coordinate 17,440,531, forward strand.
CAATCCCCTGCCCGCGCCCGCTGCACGCCGCGCCGGCTCTGCTCGCCGCCCACAGCGACCAGTAACGCGCCCCCATCGTGCCGCCCCTCCCCAGTGTTGCCCGGTCCTCTCCCTCCCTCCTGCAGCCTATAAAAGGCGACGCAAGGCCACTCGCGCGTGCTTCAACCCACCAGAACGCCTCCGCCGCTGCCATTGCCGCTGCCGTGCACCACCCGCCCGTGGAGTCCCATCCTCCAGCCTCCCACTACCCAAACCCATCACCCAGCGAGCTTGCCCTCCCTCCACTGAAGCTCACCGGCCTCTTCCCCGGCCATCTCGACCGCCAGAGCACCGCCAGCGCTGCCCGCGCTGCCGCTGCTCCCCTGCTGCTCCGTGGACAGCCCACTCCGAAGCTCCTCCGTCCAAGCCAAGCCTCGAAACGGTTTTCCCTCGATGCCGCGAAGCTCATCGACTAGCTCACGCCCTTCCCTCCTCGCCGGAGCACCGTCGCCAACGCTCCGCACCGCCGCCGCCCCTCTGCTACGCACCGACGAGCCACCTCCGGCCACCGCCAACCCCGACCAAGGCCACTCCAAGGTAGCTCTCACCTCCCTGGATCTCCCCGACCCTTTTCCCCTCGCCGCTAACGAGCCCCCTCACTGGAATCTGGCCGGCCACCCTGCCAGCGCTACCTAGGGACCTAATTGCGATGATTGAAATCTTTAAAAGAGTCTGCACGCAAGTTTCCAGGGGCATAACTGTAAACCTGTGTTTAAACTTTGAATTAAAAAATAGCGAACTTGTAAAATTCATATAAAATCAAAGAAAAATCGGAAAAATACAAACTCAACTGTTCTGGAATCGTTAGACGAAAATATACAACTTTTCTTACATGCTTTTCCTCAGTTTCTTGGTAAATCTTGCTCTAAATTAAATGGAAAGTTTAAAAGACTTTAATTATACCCACTGTTGTAGACCAGTTCTGAATCTAATTTCTGGACAGTAAATTGGTTTCTTGATGTGTGAGTCAGTGTAAAAATATTAGGACCAGAACCCATCTCTAGCTAAACTTTTTGTTAAACATTGTTCATGCCATGAAATAATAGAACTAATTTTTACCTACTGTTATATTGTGATTCATTCTATGAAACTTTTTCAGAGATGTTATAGCGATGCCTAAATACCACAGAAAAAGTTTAGAACCTTTTTCCTTTCTGTAACCTATTTATATAATTTTGTGGTAGGAAAAATGCACTAATTCAAATAATTAGTGTTCGTGCTTGGAAAATGTTCAACTTTTTACTGTGGGACACCTTAGAGTAGATCTTGCTATATAAAAAGTTTCATACATAGAAACCCTGTAAACCACCCTGTAGAAATTCATATTTATTAAAATAGGTGTATATTGTCCTATTTATTATGCTTTGTATCTTGCACAGTAAAAATCTGAAATATTTACAGTAACACATATATGGATGGATTAACCCCCTGTAAAAGTTTTGGCATCAATACATGAATGGTTTATCCTGTATAAAAATAACTATGTTCTAGCAATGGCTGTGTATTACATTTTTCATAAATATTCTGCTGCACAGAATTTTTGAAATTTTTACAGTGCTGTTGTCTGTGCATAATGTATTCTAAATAAAAATTTGATTACCAGAAGTTACCCAGATCAGTGTTTGTGCTTAATCCATGCTTATACTGCGAAAATTAAATTTCCAATACAACACTACCCCTTCTGTTAAAGATTGCACAAGAAATCATAACAAAGTAACTTTACAACCAAATCTATGTTATTGTGGAATGCAACTTTATCGTGAAGGAAAATAATCATCATATACCATCGCTACAACTTACACTTGTGCATTCATATAGAATCGACTACTCTCGCCGACGGAACGTACAAGCTGGTGCCCGCGTCCGAGAGTGAGCAGCGTGAAGCTCAAGTGAATCTAACTGAAGCTTTCGAAGACCCGAACCCGAGTTCGGACGAGCCCCAAACTAACTTTACCCAAGAAGGCAAGCCCCGGAGCATGAACCCTATTTTTCTAAACTTATGCAACTTATTACTCTACTTTACTTGTGCATTAAGTTTATAGGAGTTGAATGAAAACTTAGTCGCATGATCCTAGGTACCCATGCTCTGAACACTAGATGTAAGGTTCAATAGAATGCTATGCTAATAGGACTCCGGTAAAAGTCGAGTGATTTCCTATTACTCGCGAGAATAAAGGAGTTGAATGTTTACTATATGCTGCAATCATAAGGTCGACGGATGGGGCTATGGTACGATGTTTATGTTGATGATTGAGGCCTCGTCTGTTTAGTGAAAAATGCTAAGGCCGCAGTGTGTGGTAGTGGTGGTTAAGTCTTTGAACGTACTAACCACATGCCGAGAATATGGTAATCGGTAAGCTTAAGTACCGGATTGAACTGAGGCCGGAATATACTCCCCACCGTCTTGAATTCGTTCACATCTAGCTAATGGCGGGTGCATGTGCCGCCATGGCCGGGTCCATGGGGACGTGTAGTCGAGGGCGGTGGGCCTGTTCCGTGAAGCGGGAATTGAAGAGAAAAGTTGCACGTCTGACTCTGTGAGAAACCACGTGACGTGTGTTCAGGTTTCCCTTGCAAGGTTAAGAAATTCGATTCGAATCGTCCGTTTCTCGCGGTTATTGAGACTGCTTGACCCTTTTACCACATAGAGTAAGAAGAGGAACAATGATGATGATTAATCTTGTTGGATGCAAATTAATTCTTCCACCATGTATGATATTGGATAGTTGCTTACCTAGAATGGTTAAAGAAAACTAGAATCTGGAGCTAAAATTTGAAAGTAAGGACCTACTTGTATATGCTTTTCGGCAAAACAAACCCCTCAAGCTAAAAAGCCTTGCATGTCTAGGAGTCGGCTAAGTATATTCCACTAGTCGGGTAAGCCTTGCTGAGTATTAGTATACTCAGCCTTGCTTGTGGCTTATTTTCAGGTAATACTTTCGAGGATATGATCACTAGTTTGACTTGGCCGTGTACCCTTCCTCCTAGTTGGTCGGTGGAATGGGATACGCCCCCGGCCAACGATGATAATGCCAAGTGATGTCTCGTACGGGCTTCATCGAGACATCGTGTATCGTCGAGTAGTTTATTGTTATTTTTCCGCTGCATTGAATTCTGAAGAAATCAATTACTTTTAAACTCTGAAGTACCTTGTTTTACAAATTTTGAACTCAGTTGTAAAAATAATTTATGATGAATCCTGTGGTGTAAAATTTATGGAATGTTGTATCCTCTGGGCTCACCTTCGTGTGAGTACATGTATGTGTGGTTTCGATCGGCAAAAACCGTGGTTGTATCGGGAGGTTAGCCCTGATTGCCCTCGTGGTGATGGCTAGCGCGCTTGAGCCGGATTAATTCAGGTGGTTCTGCCACAAAGAGGCTAAGATGTAGACGGGTTAAACTAACGAAATACAATAAAAGTATATTTGTCTATTTGCATCTAGATATGCAAGTTTTACCTCTATGGGTTATTATTGAGCTAATCAATAACTGCAAAAGAAGTAAGATATGAATGAACTATAGTTTTTTTTTTGCGAAATATGAATGAACTATAGTTAAACGCCCCAGACTTACAAACTAGAGTCTAAAGCCACTTTTTGTATTTCTAATTATTGCAGGACATGGTTCCACTGACATGTGGATCCGGCAGCAACGCTAGACGAGTTTCATGCCTAATTGCATTGTATGGTATTATTGTAGACGGGGCATTCAGGCCTACTAGCTCTGGACGTTGGCCTGCTCTGTATTTAGACCACATGTTCTACCTACAACGCATATATAGTTTCATACTCATTGCGCAATCAATTAATGGCTTATCCAACCATTCCCATAACTCTAGCACCAATTTGTATTTTTGGCCCATAACAAAAGTTGAAATAAAAGTCATACAGAATATGATAATGACTTTGTTCCGCCCGCCGTGCGTTCGCGCCATTGCACGACAATCTAAATTTGCCATCCACCCGGCACGCAGTGTTTACCATAGTTGGCTAATGGGCACATGCAAGCAATTTTAAAACTTAAAAAAGTTGTGGTTCTTAGATCATCCATCAAATTCAAATTCCAATTGAACAATTGTATCTCTTTCGAAGAGATCTTCAAAGACACATAAATATTTTATGTATAATGGAAAATACCAAAATAATTTAGTTAAAATGCCCAACTGATCTGCTAAAGTTGCATATTATTGATCATGCAATAAACAATCACCTACCCAACAAAATTATTCACCCACATCCACTAATCACACCAAACAATTTATTTTCACAACATAAACATCAATATCCACTTAACTGAACTCAGACGTGTGAAGCAACATTCTATAAAGCTATAAGCAATTTTTGCAAACATCATAAGCAAATTAGAATACACTAAAAAATATTTTTCTCATAAAAAATATATCATTGAAACATAGTGGTGCGAGATCTTGTTTTGAAGCTTTTATCGAAACAAACACAACTGTATAATCGATCGGACTTTGATTTTGATGCTCGATTTTGAAATTACGGTCTTTTTATTTTGAAATTATGTGCAATTGTGTATGCACATGGCTATCCATTCTTCCTCATATATGCATGCATGTGCTTCCTTCATTCATCCTTTTTCCTTCTCTCCTTTTTGCCCACTCACATGCATATACACCCCCACTGGATAACAGAGAGAAAAATGAAGTTTGCATATTTATTTTGTGTTTCTTTGTGTAGAAATTTTCTATAAAAGGAAATGTGAGCATGCAGAGTTTGTCACATTTCCAAAAGTGGAGCCACAGTGCGACCCACCAAAATTATGGACGGACGTAAATTAGCCAGGTCCGTAGAATATTGGCGTGATCCACAAGGCGAGACATATTTTAACCAACATTTTATTGTTAAAATATGAGAGAGGTAATTAATTGTCTTGAAGATTCTTCGCAAAAAAAAAATTCTTGAAGATACTTTTTCTGATAAATCTAACGTACATTGGCTGTGTGTGGGTGGGTGGAAGGGGGCATATATCTGAACTAGGCGCAAGACTTGGTCTGAGTGGACCAGGCAGGGAAGCAGCCTCCATCCTAAATCATCTCAGCGAGCCCCCACGTGCCCGTAGGTTTTCCTGTCTTATTCACTAAATTGACTCAAGTTTACAATTACATGTTCGCAATAGCCTTATAAACAGTTCTTTAATAACAATCATGCTCTAGATTTGACGGTACAAATATTACCATATGTTATAGTGTCAATTTGCCATCGCAATTTTAAATGCGGTTAAGAGTAAATTGCACCCACAATGGTTATTTGATGCATATAACCCCTTCTCCTATCACTTTGATCACGGTGAACCAGAAAAAAAAGAGTGATGTCACTACTATTTTGAGGAATAATTCTAGTATTTATGGATTTTGGTTGAATTCTAGATTATCAATACTTTTGAGGAATTATCCTAGTTAAATTATGGATTATATTATATCATATTCTTGTTTGGTTCATTTGTTCACAGACTTGTAAGTCTTTTTTACAATATTCTTGTTTGGTTCATTTGTGGACATGGCAAAATATGCTCGGTTTGACAATTGGGTTTATGTGTATGCATGTGTTTGCAACATGTTGTACCAAGTGATGACACACACAAGTCACCTGGCCAAGTACCCAGCGGTCGCCCTCAACTTTTACCATTCATGATGCGTTGGAGGAAGCAGGGGCGGAGCCCAGTTAAGGCCCGTGGGTGCATAGGCACCCAGGCCCAAATCAAAATTCGGTTATTGCTATCAATTTTCCACCATATAGGCACCCCCCTTGGGCCAATTCTGTGCACCCCAGATTGAAGTCTAATTTAATCTGCCAACAAAAGCCCAGCTGCCTAGCTGCCTTCCAAGCTTCTAGGGAAAGGGAATCCATCCCCACGATTACGCACGCCAATTAATTCATCGGTTGCCCTCGCCCGGCCGTCCGGCCGCCCAGCGCTTCATCTTTTTTTCTCCCTAGCGACGCTTCGTGTGCTCATCTGCCGCCGGCCATCTCCCATGGAAGATGGAAGCACGCTTGCCCTCTCTCTAATTCTTTATTAAGTGTTGACGCCTGACTGTTGTGCTAAGCAAGTGGCCAAGAATCCAAGATTGCTTCCTCTGATTGGCTGGCGGCCACATCTGCACAATTCGATTCAACAGCAACTCAACAAGATAAGAAATTTCTACGATTCAATTTAGATGGTAGTCCTGCATTGTGTAGGGTTAGAGTTTTAACTAGGAATTTCTTGATTAGTTGATTAAATGAATATAATGACAGCAAACAACTGAGATTCATTTTTCTTGTAAATCATGGAAAGGTTTTATAAACGGAAAGCACCAGAACCTGATGGTGCTCACAGTTCAAGGAATCCATGTCCACCTGGTATCAATTGGGAAGAAGAAATCAAATATGATCCAGGAGTGAGGAGGGAAATTGATAGTTATCATCCTAATCACAGAGAGAAAGATATTTGGAGAATGGGCCTTGTCAGCCTCGCACTTGCAATTTTCCTATTTCATATATTGGAGACAAGGCGAGAAGGTTTATTCCGGAATGGTTTGATGAGTTTGGAAGTTCGCTTGAATATAGTGAGTCGAAGGATAAAGCATACTGTTTTTGTTGTTTCTTGTTTAGAGACAAAAAGGATTCGGGGTATGAAGCATTTGTCATTAATGGTTAGAATGGTTATCATAGGAAAGAAAGGTTAAAGTCACATGTTGGTGCTGTGGATGGCTCACATTATATTGCCATGAAGAAGTGCGATGATTGTTACAAAGAAAGCAACACATAGATGTTGCTTTCAAAGATCTTAGTGAAGTTGCTAAGAAGGCTTATTTTACTCGGTTGAATGGATCCATTGATACAGCAAGGCTATTATTGAAGCAAGGATTGCCTTTCCGAGGTCATGACGAGTCAAAGGACTCCTACAACAAAGGGAACTTCAAGGAGTTCTATAATTTCTTAGCAGAGCATGATCCAAAGTTAGGCGAGGCAGCGGGTACAAATGCTGCAGGTAATAGTTGTATGCTGGCCCCTGAAATTCAGAGAGACATTGTTGAGTGTTTTGCCTATCCTAGAAGAACTTGGGAATGACGTGTTTTGCTTGCAAAGTTGAAACTAAGCTTAAAGCAAGTTAGAGACCAAGGATATGATGGTGCTAGTAATATGCGAGGTGAGTTTAATGGCTTGCAATCATTGATTCAGAGAGAAAGTAGATCAGCTTACTATGTGCATTGCTTTGCTCACCAACTTCAGCTAGTCATTGTGGCAATTGTGAGAAAACATACGGGGATAAGCAATTTCTTGTCCAGAATTTCTATCTTATTAAATGTGGTGGGTGGATCAGCTAAGAGAAGGGATATGATCAGAGATATCAATCATGAACAAGTGAGCAAGGCACTGGGGTGTGGGCAACTTGAGACCGGGACAGGCTTAAATCAAGAGCAATGCCTTCAAAGACCAGGAGATACTCGATGGAGTTCCCATTATAAGACTCTTGAAAATTTGGTCAATATGTTTTCTACAATAGTTGAAGTGCTAAAAGTTGTGGAAAAGGATGATAGAGATTGGAAAAATAGAGATCAAGCATCAAATCTTCTAGTGTATTACTTTGTCTTTTATTTGCATCTCATGTTGACTATATTATCAGCCACAAACTCCTTGTCATTAGCTTTACAACGCAAGGATCAGGATATTGTGAATGCCATTGGATGTGTGAGATCAACAAGACTCCATTTGGATAATATTAGAAGAGAAGGGTGGGATAAATTATTAGGTGAAGTGAATGAGTTTTGTGACATGCATGAGATTGACATATTGGGAATGGAAAATACATATATTGATCCACAGCAGCCTAGGAAAAAATCTGGAATTACCAACAAGCATCACTATGAAGTGGATTGTTTTAATGATGTTATTGATTGGCTAGTTCAAGAGCTTGATAGCCGTTTTAAGTAGACAAGCTCTCAATTGCTTGTTTGCTCAGCTGCATTCAATCCGAGAAACAATTTTCAGGATTTCAATATGGAGAGTTTGATGAGCCTAGCAAAACTATATCTTGATGATTTTAATTCTGGACACATGAGGAACCTTCGGGACCAACTTTGCCTTTACATTACCGATGTGCAAGCAGATGGTAGATTCTCCACCTTAAATACTATTGGTGAGCTTTCTTAAAAAATGGTCGAGACAGGAAAAAATCCTTGTTATCCTTTGGTTTATCGACTTTTGAAGCTTGTATTAGTATTACCCGTCGCTACTGCAACAGTGGAGAGATGTTTTTCGGCCATGAAACTTGTGAAGACACAACTGTCTAATAAAATTGGTGATGAACGCTTGAGTCATAGACTTATTTGCTATGTGGAGAAAGAAATATTTAGCAAAGTTACCAATGAGGTTGTGCTTCGTCGTTTCATGAACATGGAAGAAAAAGGGCGTAAATATGATCTATGATAGATAATGCATTGAACTACACCTATTTTCTAATGAATAATCATACAATTTATTAGGTATGTTTGGTAGTGTCCTTGGTGACGAACTGCCGGGTGAAGATGTTGCCCGGATCATGCAGCGCCTGCGGGACGGACGAACTCGGGATGCGGTACACGCCTGGGACGTCGACGTCGCCGATGCCATGTTGTCCGGCGCCGCGGGCGTCGAGGTAGGTGGGGAAGTAGGCTTTCAGGGAGAGCATCGTGGCCGACGCGGTGAAGAAGACGTAGCACGGGACGTGCAGCTCCCTGGCTACGGGTATGGCCACGGAGGCCAGCGCGATGTCCGCGACGAGCGCCGACGCGCCGGCGAGCAGCGGGGCGAGGAGCAGGGGCGCGTAGCGGCGCAGGGCCTCGTAGCGGACGTAGAACGGGTCGGCGCCGGGGAACTCGGACGACGCGTCGAACGGGGAGAGGCGGAGGTCCATGTCCGTCCGCCGGACGGCAGGGAAGGCGGCGAAGAACGCGGCGATGTGGCGGGACTCGGCGGACGACACGGTGGGCAGGGCCGTCAAGAGGGAGACGTCGCAGCGGTGGCCGGCGGACAGCGCGATGGCGAGGCGGATGAACGGGACCAGGTGGCTCATGCCGGCGCTGGGGAAGAGGACGATGCGCGGCGTGGCTGCCGGTCCCGGGCAGTCGCCGGAGGCGGAGTTCGGCGGTGACGGTGAGGACATCGTCGAACACTTGGGTTCCGTGAAGTGCGGGGCGAGGTGGTGGTAGGTGTGATTTGGAGTTCATTGACTACTTGAATGGTGGCCACTGGCCCAGTCGAGGTTTCACGCTTGAACTTTGCTACCATACATGACATCTCTATTAGTATTTTTTATAAAAATTTACTCCTCGTCAATCGATTACATAGATACAATTACTGTGTTGTTGTAAAATCAACGAATCTTGACTGTCATTCAAATAGCAGAACAGCCGGGCAGACATAGACAAGGTCAATGACAGAAATCTAGCAAGCTAATATATCAGTATAGGAACGATTACATGTATATGCTCCAAAGAAACAAGTAGAACCTCTCTACATTATTAGCACAGAGCTCCTCGTCGTAGTTGGGGAGGAGAACGAAATGAAAATGATGTTCCGACATGAAAACTTTACCAGGGTAAACAGCCGTGGTTTCCGAAAGAATCGAACTGTCCTCCTTGACAGCTGTGTCCCACTTGACAGAAAAAAGAAACGATCGACAGATCGGATGACAGCAGGGATGGCATGTGTGCGATCGAACGGCAGAAATTTCGGGTGCTCAGCTCCTTCAAACACAACCGGGTGTTGTTTAGCTTTTCTCAAGAATAATGAGGAAAAGGGAAGAGAAACACAAATGTTCAAAGAATGTGTTGCCCCAATCTCAAATTTCAAAAGACACACAAATTGAGTGTCAAATTCAGTAAGACGCGCAAATTTAGTGTCAAATATTGAAATTTCTCAAACAACTATGCTCCTCAGGCAGAACTCCTGCATGTTCCTTTTCAAAAGAAAAAAAAGTACAGGCGGCTAAGTAAGCTTCTTGGGAATGGGGCGTGTTTTGGTTCCGCCTATAATGGGTGCCAAATCTGATTTGATTTACCAAATTTTAGTCAAATTTCGTCACAGCTGGGTCAATAATTGATGACCAAATGCTGAGTTCATTGATAAAAGAAAAGATGCTAGTTTGTAAACGAGATCCCACGCCCCAGCCTAGGAGGCCGAATGGGCCAACTACAGAATGCAGGCAGGTGGCTCTGGCTTGCGGCTGGCCTACTCTCAGTCCGGAGAAAATTAAAATTGTTTCATGCCATGTCCTCTAAAGATGCCATATTGAATAAATATAGACTGATGCAACCCTTACAGTATTAGTGACATGGCCTTGCTTTTTTATTTTGAGAATCACAAGTTAATTGTTTGTTAGATAATGAAAATTATGTCCATGACAACGGGCCCAAAACAGGTGTGCGGTTTCTGAAATTGTGTTTAATGCTAAAGTTGTACTATATCCAGAAAAATATTGCTTTTGATCTCTCCTGTTTAATTGCTTGTCATGCCAGCAAAATGTTCGACAGCACTCTCCAGTGCAAACGGAGCATCAGTCAAGCCTCAGGATTCAGCAAGCAAGCAAACAAACAAACAAATCACAAGAACCAAAGCATCTTCGTTTCACAGTTGATCGGCATCAGGCGTGCCTGCCGCCTGTTTCGCGGCACCGCCCAACGAACTCCGCCAAGCTACGGTAGCTCGTCCCGCTCTTCGCCGTGGCCGCCGCCGCCGCTTCGCGGACAGTCGCTGCTTTCTTCGCCACCGTCTCGTCCGCCATCACGGCTTTGATCTTGTCCGCGACCTCCTTCCCGGTCACCAACCCTTCCTCCCCGTCCCAGCTCCACTGCTCCTCCCACGCGCCCAGCCCGCCGTGCGCCACCACGGCGGCGTTGATGCGCTGGTCGCCGAAGCGCGGCCACGCCAGCACCGGCACGCCGGACGCCGCCGCCTCCGTCAGGGAGTTCCACCCGCAGTGGCTGAGGAACAGGCCCACCGACCCGTGCTGCAGGATCTCCTCCTGCTCCACCCACCCCTTGGTCACGATCGCGCGTCCCTGCACCCGCTCCAGGAACCCGTCGTCGCCGAGCAGGTCGCCGAGCTCGGCGGCCTCGTCCCTGTCCACGACAGTGCTCTTCACCACCCACAGGAACCGGTGGCCGCAGGCCTCGAGCCCCGCGGCGAGCTCCCGGAGTTGGTCCGGCGAAATGGCCTTGCGGCTGCCGAAGCTCACGTACACTACCGACCCCGACGGCTGCGCGTCGAGCCACTGAATGTATCCGGCAGGGTCTTTCGCCGGCTCCTGTGGTGGAAACCTCACAGGGAGAAGCGGACCCACGGCGAACACCGGCGGGAAGCCGGAGGCCACGGAGCCTTCCCGCAGGGACCTGATGGCCTCCGGCTCGAAGGCGTCGAACGTGTTGACGAGGATGCCGTCGGCGTCCACGAGGCCGCGTCCGTTCGCCACGAACTGCCGGGTGAAGAGGTGCTTCGGGTCGTGCAGCGCCTGCGGGACGGAGGACTTTGGGATCCGGTACACGCCGGGGATGTCGACGTCGCCGACGACAGCCCCGCGGCCGGCGTCGAGGTAGGCCGGGAAGTAGGCGCAGAAGGCGAGCATTGCTGCGGAGGCCGTGAAGAGGACGTAGCACGGAACGCCCCGCTCCTTGGCGACGGGCAGGACGACGGAGGCTAGCGCGATGTCCGTGACGAGCGCGGACGCGCCGGCGGCGGCGAGGAGCGGGCCGAGCAGCGGCGCGGAGCGGCGCATGGCCTCGAAGCGGAGGAAGAAGGGGTCGGCGCCGGGGAACTCGGACGCGTCGAACGGCGCCAGGCGGAAGTCGAGCCGGCGGACGGCCGGGCCCGCGGCGGCGAAGAGTGCCTCGAGGTGCCGGGCCTCCGCGGAGGACACGGTGGGGAGCACCGCGGCGACGGAGACGTCGCAGCCCCGGCCGCCCGACAGCGCGACGGCCAGGCGGCCGAACGGGACCAGGTGGCCCATGCCGGCGCTCGGGAGCAGGACGACGTGCGGCCGGGCGCCGGCGGGGTCGCCGGATGTCGGCATCGCCGGCGAGGGCGCGGCCGAACACCTGCTGCTGCTACCTGCTCCCGGCGAGGCGGTGGCGGTTGCGGTCGCTGTGGGGTAGACCCGTGCAGATAGTGGCGGTCCTGCGGGTCACTAATAACGTGGGGCGCCACTAAACCTGCACCGTACAATGCAACAACCGCGGCGGCCGCGCTGTCGCTCCGCCAGCCGCCCATTTCTGTGCTGGTGTCCGATGCTTGCTCTGTCTTGCAGATGGCTTAGCTTGTTGAAAGAGACATGGTTAGCTGCCGATCAGAGAGTACTTTTCTGTTTCTCTGTTATGTGTTATCTACACCCAGTACCCACCTCAGCGCGTTAGCAAATAGGAAACTTACCGAATTTCTGATGATTTGTATCACAGAGTAAAGCAAGAACTGAATGAACGATGAGAATAGAGTGTATAGAAAGAAGAGAGGAAATGAGAAGCGCCGTTAGCATGTGTCTCGCCAGTCGCGTATAGAAAGAAGAAAAGTTACTAGGATCACAAATTCACAATGCACACGGTGATACACAAATGGCTAAGGCTGCTGACAGTTATTGCACACCGCGCAGGCCAAGCAAGTGAAGCAGCAAGGCGTCAGCTTGCCTTGCCGGAGCTAGGGCGGAGGACGACGACGTGCGGCCGGGCGATCGCCGGAGCGCGCAAGCCGGCGCTGCAAGGAAGAGCTGGCGCAGTCGAAGCAACGCCCCTGCTTGGGGTGAGGCCGGCGGCGTACGTAGAATGTGGTTCGTGCTGGGTTGCTGCAGCAAACAGATAACGTGGGACGCTTCGCGATCTCCACCACAGGATACAACAACCACGGCAGTCTCAGCTAATTGTAATCGTTGCACGTTTTACACGTGCCTTTGGAAAACGATCTTTGTGGGGTACTCCTCCTACGTCCTACCACAGTGTGAGAGCAAATCTGAAGACCTGGGTGGGTGCTACAAGAGATTCAGAACTTGGGATGCCAAATTTCACACATGAAAAGAAAATACTGTAGGTGAATTACAAATATAAGATGTCTGTTCATTGTTACGCACAAGCCTGATCACCAGCTTGCTCGCCGTGGAATACAGTTTACAAGTCTGCTTGCCGTGGAATATGTCTGCTTTTCACTTCTTTTGGCTTATTCTCGGTCGCAGAATACTATTGAACCAGCCGAAATCAGTCGAAATCTGTCTGCCAAACAGAGTAAAAAAGAATAAGGAAGCACACGATACAATCATACAAAATGACGGAGAAGCTGGCACGGCACGAGGAACCGCAATTCAGTGGAGTGATGCTTCTGAAAGAAGTGTGTTCGTGACAGTCGTGCAATGGCACACCTGTCGTGGATTGCTGAGGACGATCAGGAGGAGGGTGACGGCATGGAAGCCCAATCAAGAGTGCGAGCTCTCCCCTGGTTCAGAAATGGACTCTGTAACTTCCACCTTTACCTCAGGCTCTTCAGGGTTTGCAGGATAACAGTTCTGAATTTGCAGCATAGGGTGATTCGTGTGATTGTCCACTTCCTCTCGTAACATATCTTGCTTCGCCAATATACAGCTCACAATATAAATCTCCTTGAGTTTTGGAAGGTGCTTGACACCATTGATCCCTGATGTTAACTCACAACTCTCGGTGCGCATAGTTTCCATGTTAGGTGAGCTGCTCTGCTCAAACGTCACCTCCCTTAGTGCCACACTGAATATACCAACCTCTAGATGTAGGTTCTTCAGCTTCGGGAATGCATCCTTACGGAACACTAATTTCTCTGCAACGAATGCATCATAATGAAGTCGAAGTTGGATCAAGTTGGGCAGTTGAGCCAAGGCCTCCAGTTCCTTGAGCTCACAACGCTGCAAGTCAACCTTCACCAAGTTCACACATTTACAAACCCAAGCAGGTATCTCCTGAAGGCGCCCCTTCAATTTGAGCCGCTCAAGCGAGGGGAGAGGGGACTCAAAAGAAACTAACATATCCAGCTCCTCACCTATTCCAAACAAATTACTCACATTGAGGGAACGGAGGGAGGACAGCTTCTGTGCGGCCTCACAGAATGCCTTACACTTTTTCTTGGAGGCCCCTCTCCCTGTCACAACTAACTTCCTCAGCTGAGTTAGTTCCCCTAGCTCTCTAATTGCTTTTCTTCTTGTTCGCTTGATGTCCACTTTCTCTAGTATCTGTAGCTGTTTCAATCTTCCCACTCCTTTGGGCAACTTAATTCCAGATGAATAAGACCAACTGCTAGACAGAACCATGTGCAGGTCAGCAGTTGCTTCGTTACGAGAATCACGGTCAGCTAAATTAGTTAAAGAGAGGGCATCACAAAACCAGTCACCATAGCGGAAGTTTTTAAAATAACCATATCTTGGATCCCTGCTACACCGGAGACTGCGAAGATTATGAAGTTTAGTTATTTCTGCTGGTAGGGTTGACACATGTGATTACCGTAAATCTAGAGTCTGCAAGCCTTGCAGGTTCCCTATGCATCTTGGAATTGCATAAACATGACATACGAGTAGGAAAATGCAAGTACTTCAAGTGTAGCAGCAATCCAATGTTTCTGATGTCTTGTTGCACTGCACGGAATCGAGCATTTTTAAGATCCAGAACCCTCAACATCTTGAATTCGGAAGAACAAAGTGAGGCTATTGGCTGCGGAGGCTCACTGAACATAGTAAAGGATCGGACACGGCTGAAATCCATGCCACTGTTTAGTTTCCTGCTAGCAAGGCATGATATATGTCCGATGCTTTCTGTTGATGTAGTGGTGGCAGGCACTTGTATGCTCTTCAACTAAGAAAACATGGTTCTCCTGACTAGAGATTGACACTGCAATATCATGCACGATATCATGAACTCTGCAGGTCTTCACATGTCCAAGAAAATCCAACTTGGATGGTTGAATCATGCTTCGACTGATGAGTTCATAGAAATAACTCTCAGCAATGTCTTCAAGTGTCCGCCTGCTAGTAGCATGTGTCAAAAACCCTTCAGCTACCCACCTATTCACCAGGTGCTTCCGCTCAATCTCAAAATCTTCAGGAAAGATGCTGAGATGTAGAAAGCAAGGCTTGAGATGAGAAGGCAGATGGTTGTAGCTAAGATGAACCACGCGCCTCAGGTCTTCAAGGCTTGGGTTGCTTGAGAGCTCCGAGGGGAGTTGGTTGTACAGGTTCTCCCACTCCTTTGTATCCTTATTGGCAAGTAGGCCTCCCCTATTGTGACAAGGGCGAGTGGTAGTCCTCCACATTTGTTCAGTATCTTCTCAACCATTCCCTTGGTATGATCATCTTTATCCAGGTCATCAAGTCTCTTCTGTTCCATTTTCAGAAACAAACTTTTAGCTACTTCTTTCTCTAGGAATTTAAGCTGGTGGATGTACGATGAGGAGCAAAATTGGTCAGCTAATTTACCATCTCGTGTAGTCACTACTACACAGCTGCCATCTTTACTATTATCTGGAAAACTAAGCTTGAAGAAATTCCATGCTTCAGTGGTCCAAACATCATCCAGAACAATGAAGTACCTTTTCTCCCTGAGTCTTTCTTGCAGGTAGGTAGTGAGATGATGCACTTCCAGAATCTTCCCTTGATGCTCCTCTAAGAATCTTTTCAACGAGTCAACCCCAAAGAGTTGCTCGACCATCCCCTTGAGAAGCTCCTTTCTGTCAAAAGTCTGTGATACTGTGATCCAAGCATGGCTGTCGAACTTGTCACGTAGATCCTTTGTATCATACACCTTCTTGGTTAGAGTTGTCTTGCCAAGGCCACCCATGCCAACAACGGATACCATTCTTGGACCAGATTTGGTTGTGTGTGCTGCCACCATGGACTTGTCCTCTGGTTGGGTTACCAACGCTATGAGCTTCTTCTTCGGCTCATCGAGACCAACAAGCTGGGCTTCCTCAACATATAGAGCTGAGAGATTCCGTATCAGCTCTGTGTCACCTGTCACATCATCAGAGGAGGAAGCAGTGAGCCCAACATTGTACCTCTGGTTCCTTTGGGTCACCTCCTGGACTCTTTGTTTGAGAGAGCGTATCTGGACAGCGATACGATGCCGTGCACGCAAGCTGAGGAGTTGCTGCAGGAGGCTCTTGTTCTTGATGAAAACCATGAACTCCTCAAAGCAATCTTCAATGTCATAGGCCAAGTCACGGATCAGCTCCAAATATGCTTTGAGCACCCCAGTGTTCTTGCGTGCCCCATCAGCAGCGCCAAGAAAGGCTTGCATCATCTTTAGCTCGTCCTTGATGAAACTAACATAGTGAAAAGGATAGATAAATATGCATCCCATGCATTTTGAAAATACTTTGTTTGTTTGTTTCTAATATATTATACCATATACAAAGGAAAAGGCTGGAAATAACTATAAGGCCAATAGTCTCATGAACCCGGGTTTGTGATGGACCTGGCAATACCAAAGAATATTTTTATGTTTGAAATTTCAAAATGGAAGTTCTAGCATATAGTACTTTTGAACCACATCTTGACTTAATATATGCTGTGATGATACCTGCAAGACAATGGCCACATTTATACTACATTTCAGATTAAAACACTATCTACAATTGGTATTTTAATTCAGTATAAAAATTTTGTTACAATTCCAATGCAGGCATGTGAAATTTAATTCTCAACTAAAACGTATAGAACTAAAGATCTGAATATGCGGACCTAATAAAATTATACATACGACATACATTGATTTAATACATGGGAATGTAGAAGAAAAACTCAATATCGAAAAAGAAATCCACATACTAAATGAAGGACAGCTTAAGCGCGCGAAAACAACTTGGCAAGCACTTCCCTGCTTGTAAGTGCAATTTGATATGGTCTGGTCCAAATTTTAGAACAATTTCTGTTGTGTGCTATCAAACAAGGAAATCATAGTAACGGGAACTACTCTCAAATAATCCTAATAACTAGCAAGTTGGCCCGCGCAAAAAGCATGGATAGCTAGTTTTTTTTGGCAATCTTCATGTTTATCTAGATGATGTCCATTGTAATTCTTTTTCTAGATGGCCCCAACCAACAGGTCATCTATACTTTTTCCATCAATTACATTTTGTGGAATATTTTTTTGAACATGAGTTTAGGAGAAAATAGAATATCTTATATATAAACATATGTTTTTATATTTTCATGATATCTCATACTTATATTACATTGAAATATTTTGGCATAAATATTAGTTTAATTTTGGATGAGCAATAAATGTTTTTACTTGATAGTTTCGGTCACTATGTATGAAAAGTTATCCTTAGATTTTTAGAAGAAAATCTAGATGGATGTTCGATGTATACCATTAGCAGAAAATAATCTTCTTTCTTTTCCTTATTCTCCAATCTTCAATTTCTAAAGCTCCATGCATACATGCACCCATGTTGTCTTATGGCTGCTGCACCGGGTTCCCATCACGTACTGTTTAGGGGATCCACAAATTCACTACTGCAGCTAGCAATGTACTCTCCTATATACTCACCACCCTCTATGGTAGTCATCACCTTCTTGGACTCTAACCCATGTTAACTTTTCTTCTCCATGGCCATTCCAATGATTTTTTTTTCTGGTTGTTGTCATGCTCCTCAAAATAGCCTGTTTGGTAGGGTTTTAGGTCCTAAACCGGCTTTAGCTTTGGCTTCGACGGTGGAACTATTTTTTTTGGCCGAAGCCATTTTACAAAAATATTGGGTAAAATATCTATTTTTCAATATTTTGCTTCCAAATTTAGTTATTTATTAATTATATTTGACACATACTTTTATTTAACTATTTTCTTAAAAATTTATATACAAACTAACTACTATTTTTATTATTTGTTTATTCTATATAGCTATTTATTAACCATATTGGATATTCAATTTTTGTTGAATTTGTAGTTTCTTTTTACCTTCAAATTACTTATTTATTATTTGTATTTGACACATACTATTTAATTAGGTATTTCCTTCCTAATTTGCTTCTTAATCGCTATATAAATCAACTATTAATTATTTTATATTTTTAATTCTTAATTGACCTATTTGCATTCAATATGGATTCTTTGGTCAATTGCTAATTTTCTTATATTTTTAATTTCGGCTTTAGCTACTCGCTTATTGTATTTGATATGGCCTCTTTGGTGCAAACCTAATTTTTTTAATTCCGAATTTAGCTAATCATATTCGGCATGGGCTCTTTGATCATATATTCATCACCTTCTTGGAATCTGACTCGTGTTAACTTTTATTCTCCCCTTTTTTTATCATAGTTGTCCCCTGTAAGCTACTGCTATTAAGGTGTGTTAGATCAGTATCCATGGGACTACTAACATGGCATTGATCATTTCGAAGTAGGGATAGGTTATCTCCTGTACCTTGCTCATGAAGCTATATTGCAAAGTACTCGTACAAGTAGAACAAGTCAGTATAGAAGGAAACTATTAAATATAACCGGAGTAGGACACTTAAGGTCGTACCAGACTAGGAATACCTTGATACATGACCTGTAACTCTACCCCTCGAGTATATAAGGCCAGGTATGGACGACCCCTCCAAAATATCATGGGCATATCTGCTATTCATGCAATACAAACCACCAAACTGGACGTAGGGTATACACTACTCAATGGCCTGAACCTGTGTAAAACTTGTGTTGTGTGCACTATTGAGTTCTTGATCTCGGTGACACCCTGCCTATAAATCGACTACCGTTGGTGCTAAAATCGGCCGGATAGGAATCGGCCGATGGGTCTTCAGCGTCGGACACACGACCCGGGAGAATCTGCTTAGCTCCTGTTCGGGTTATCGCCCTGGTGCGGTTCGCGCGGCGTGCCAGTCAATCTGACCTGTTGATTGACAAGGAAATAGAGTATTAAATTCCAGGCGCGTCGATCGGCTGGATTTCCGATCTGTCCTGAGGAGCGCGTCGGCGGTAAATCGGCCGATTTGCTGTAAAGATGATCGGCTATGAGTCAGCCGATGATCGTATAGTAATTGTAAAGAGAACTGCTGGAGCAATCTAAACAATTACTATAGAAGCAACACTTGAAACAGATCTAATCGGCTGTATGGCGATGAATCGAAGGAGAACGATGACGAAGCCGATTACCCTGATCTCAAGCTGGATAACTGGTGATAATACTAGAATAACAGGTAAAACTTGCAATTCTAGTAAATATCGATAACTTGTGAATAAATCCAAACGAAACCACACGATGCGCCCGTAGTTAAAGCTCGGATATTACTCGATAAGCGGAACCTACCAATTGGCCGGAGATCAGGTTGATGCAGCCCTGCCAATCCGTACGAACTCGTGAAAGAAAAAGATATTGGCGAAGTCGCCGACTTGAAAAGTAAAGTACTGGTAAAAAGTAGAAGTATTTTGTTGATTGATGTTGGTTGTTTTCTGCAAAGCCCTAGCGACTCCTATTTATACCCTGAAACTAGGACTCTTGGTCGATTACGACTTGTTACAACCTTATTTAAAACAGGAAAAAACTACTATATCTATAATAGCTTTAAAAGGAAACGGACTCCCGCAGAATCTTCCGCCGCCGCTTCCTAATCCAGTCAGAACCTCTTCAATTGTTTTTCGGCCATCCTAGCATACCTCGTTGACCAGCTTTTGACCAGGATCCTCTGGAACAATCCTATCCTGTCGGTGTGGGCCGCGCTACCAATCGGCCGATTTCTAATTGTTACCTCGATCGGCCGATTCCTTACAGTAGCTCTCAGATCTGCCGCATCGGCCAATCTTCTTCTCCTGACGCCGATTCAAGACGTGTCAAAATCTGGCGTCAACACATGCCCCCCAGTTTCGGAGTAAAATATAACTTTTTCTCCGAAACTCTTTCTTTAACCCTTCTCTCTAAGCTTCCCCATTGAAACAGGAGTAAACCTCGGAATCAGTTGCGTTACTTTTTCCTCTGCATCTGATCCTTTCTCTAGAATCAGCTCTATGACATGGAATCTGGCAACAGGACGAACATCATGTTGGCGTGTAGACTCAAACTTTGACCATCTCCCCTGGCAGCTTTACATTTACTGATGCCTTTACTCCGACGGCACACGTCTCGCCAACCCTTTGTCTCTTCCTTTCTATAAATACGACTCTTCGTATTATTTCCAGAAATGCTCATCTGGCTCGTCTTCTTTTCCTTCTGAAACCCGCCCCTCGCCGTCTTTGGTCAAGCATTAAAATGTCTTCTCGGTCCTCCTCCTCCATTAACCAGGTATCAATTTTCTCTCCATCCCTTCCTGAGATATCTTAATTTGTTCCAACATATTTATCTATTCCTTCTTTCAGCCGAACCGTCTCAGCCCCGGTTTGGAAAGAGCGATCGAAATCATGCATTCGGGCAAGCCATTGTCGCAAGCTGATATAGATCTGATAAAAGCTCATTCTGAAGAACTCAAAGATCATGTTCCTGCCAACGTCTGATCAATCCTGGACCATATGGATCTCGTCTGCTTTGAACAAATGCCATCTTCTGATGAGAGTTCTTCATCTTCACACCGACTTGCGGAAGCTAAGACTGAAGCCACCATGAAAGATTTGGAAGAGGAGAAGGCCCGCCTGCTGAAAGAATTCTGCGACCAAGCTGAAGCTGGAGCCACTGCAAAGGACTTGAAAGATGAAAGGCTCTCCCTTATGATAAGATTAGGTCGCGTCGAAAGAGAAATCCAACGCAGGCGTAACCAGTAGTGTTTTTATTCTAAGGGCGACTTACACCATGTCGGCCATGTAATATGTGATTTCCATCCGATAATGAATCCCAATGTTTCCTTCACCAGATGTATAACCAGAAAACCGACGAGAAATCGGCCACGTTACCTTGATATATCTTGCTGTAAGTTATGCATCTACCCAAATGCTTGGATAGTACCTTTTCAAATATCGGCCATTCAGAGCTCTTGGGAATTCTTCCCCTTCTATCGTCTCCAGAATGTATGCATTTCTGGGAGCACATCGGCCGATTCTATACGGCCCTTCCCAAGTGGGTGACCACTTACCGAATTTGGGATCCTTAGATCCTATCGGCAGCACCAGCTTCCATACCAGATCTCCCTGAGAGAACTGTTTGACTTTGACTTTCTTGTCATACCATCTGGCCACCCTTTTCTTATTCTCCTCTATGCTGATCAGAGCTCTTAACCGCAAGCCCGCCGAATCGTCGAGTTCATCTTTCATGAGAAAGGAATAATCATCGGCCGTTAACTGATCCTGTAGCGATATGCGTCTTGACCCTGTTCTTATTTCCCATGGTAAGACTGCTTCATGGCCATAAACCAAATGATAAGGGGATATTTTAGTGGCCCCATGACAAGCCATCCTGTACGCCCATAAAGATTCAGCCAAAGACATATGCCACTTCTTGGGTTGCTCTTCTATCTTCCTCTTGATTAGCTTGATTATCCCCTTGTTAGATGACTCCGCTTGGCCATTGGCTTGAGCATAGTATGGAGAGGAATTTAACAATTTAATCCCCATATCGGCGGCGAACTCTCCGAATTCTCCAGAAGTGAACATTGTCCCCTGATCAATTGTGATGGTCTGAGGAATACCAAATCGATATATAATATGGCTTTTAACAAACTCAATCATATCGGCTGATGTCACGTTCCTCAAAGGAACTGCCTCCACCCATTTGGTAAAATAATCTGTAGCCACCAATATGAACTTATGCCCTTTGCTAGATGGAGGATGAATCTGTCCGATGAGATCTATTCCCCAACCTCTGAACGGCCACGGCTTAATTATCGGATTCATAGCCGATGCTGGTGCGCGCTGCACATCGCCAAACCTCTGACAGTCTTGGCATCCTTTGTAATACTTGAAACAATCTTCCAGGATGGTCGGCCAGTAATATCCATTGTTCCTGATCATCCACTTCATTTTATGGGCTGATTGATGAGCTCCACACACGCCTTCATGGATCTCTCCCATTAGAATCTTTGCCTCTTCTGTTCCCAGGCATTTGAGAAGAACTCCATCAATCGTCTGAAAAAATAAGTCATCCTCAAGCAACACATACTTTGTAGCCTGAAAACGTGTTCACCGATCCACCTTTGGGATGGATTTTTCAAATAATCAGCGATCTCCTTCCGCCAGTCATCGGCCGCGAGTTCTAGCGTCATCGCTCCCTGAATCGGCCGATACCCAGAAGCATGTTGAGCCAGTCTGTTGGCTTCTTCATTATAATTTCTGGGGATGTGCTCAATTGTTGCAGATTTGAAGCCTTTCAAAAGTTGAAGACAATCTTCATAATAAATCCTCAAGATGTCGTCCTTGCATTCGGACCGTCCTGTTAACTGATCCACAATGAGCATGGAGTCCCCAAAGATCTCGACTGCATCCGCCCTGACTTCCCTTAACAATTGGATGCCTTTCAGAACAGCTCGATACTCCGCCTGGTTGTTGGTTGCAGAAGCTTCTATCGGCAGAGAGAAATCATAAGTTGCCCCCCGAGGTGACACAAGAACAATGCCGATTCCTGATCCGACCCCACACGAAGAACCATCAAAATATAGAGTCCATGGAACTGGTTCGACGGTGGCAATTTCTAGTCCACAATGCTGAACTACGAAATCGGCCATCACTTGACCTTTGACGGCTTTGGCCGATTCGTACCTTAGATCGAATTCTGACAAAGCCAGGATCCATTTTCCAATCCGCCCCTTCAAAATCGGCAATGATAGCATATACTTCACCACATCATCCTTGCATACGACTATGCATTCTGCCGATAGCAAATAGTGCCTGAGCTTAGTACATGAAAAGTACAAGCACAAGCATAATCGCTCCACCGAAGAATATCTTGTTTCGGCGTCTAAAAGTCTTCTGCTGACGTAGTACACCACTCGTTCTTTCCCTTCAAACTCCTGTACCAACGCCGATCCAATAGCCTGCTCGTCAGCCGATAAATATAACTTGAACGGCTTACCAGGCTGTGGCGGGGCTAACACCGGAGGTGAAACCAGATACTGCTTGATATTCTCCAGTGCCTTGCATTGTTCTTCTCCCCATGTGAACTCTTGGTCGGGCTTTAATTTCAACAGAGGAGTAAAAGCCTGAATACGTCCCGATAGATTGGATATGAATCTTCTGATGAAATTGACCTTGGCGATGAGGGACTGCAGTTCAGTTTTATTTTGTGGGGCCACTACTCTATTGATGGCGTCTATAGTCTTGCGGCTGACTTCTATCCCACGCTCATGGACCATAAATCCCAAGAATTGTCCGGTCGATACACCAAACGCACACTTGTTTGGGTTCATCTTCAGCCCATGCTTCCTTGTGCACTCTAGCACCTCCTGTAAATTGGCCAGATGATCTTGGTGACCCCTCGACTTGACCACGACGTCATCTATATAAATTTCCACCGACGAACCAATGAGTTTGTGGAAGATGTAGTTCATGGCTCGTTGATATGTAGCGCCGGCGTTCTTCAAGCCAAAAGTCATAACCACCCATTCAAATAAACCAAGATGGCCTGAGCACCTAAAAGCCGTTTTCGAAATATCTTCTTCGGCCATTAATATCTGATTGTACCCGGCATTCCCATCCATGAAACTTATGACTTTGTGGCCTGCGGCAGCATCCACCAAGATATCGGCCGTTGGCATCGGATAACCATCCATTGGCGTCGCCTGATTTAAGTTCCTGAAATCGATGCACACACGCAACTTTCCATTCTTCTTGTATACAGGCACAATGTTAGAAATCCATTCGGCGTAGCGGCACTGCCGAATAAATCCTGCCTCAATCAACTTTGTAATCTCGGCCTTTATGTCAGATAGAATTTTGGGGTTACACCGCCGTGCGGGCTGCTGATACGGCCGATATCCTGATTTTATAGGTAACCGGTGTTCAACAATAGACCGGTCTAGTCCTGGCATCTCGTGGTATTCCCAAGCAAAGCAATCCCTGAACTCTTTCAATAAACCTATCAGTTTGCATTTGTACTCAGAATCCAAATTGGCACTTATGTACGTCGGCCTCGGTTTGCTGCCATCTCCCAAATCTACCATCTCTAACAGATCGGCCGACGTGAACCCGTGCCCCAGCTTCCCATCTTCTCGGATGAGCTGATCCATTTATTCTGAATCTTCGGAGCCGACTGCTTGGATCGGTTGTAGACCGAAATCGGACACTCTCAGGAAGTCAGTGTCCCAAGTCCTGCCAGATATATACTTGACGTGCTCGCAGCTCCACTGTTGCGTATCGGTCGCTGCAACGCTGTAGACAGAATCGGCTGTGACTATCTCTGTACTGTCGCCGATCCATTGCACAAGGCATTGATGCATAGTAGATGGGACACAGCAGTTTGCATGTATCCAGTCGCGACCAAGCAGCATATTATAGGACCCTTTACCATTAATAACAAAGAAAGTGGTAGGAAGGGTCTTACTGCCGATGGTGAGATCGACGCAGAGTGCCCCGCGGGCAGGCGACACGTTGCCTTCGAAATCTGTGACAACCCTGGTAATTACATTTCCAAAATCAATGACATTAGCCTAACTCTATGTTTAAACCAACTAATGAAAGGGTGGAAAGAATTAAAACGAGTTCAGTTGGAATTCAAATTTAATTTGAGCACATTTGGTTACTTTTGAACTTTTAAATTTAACTTTCAAACCATAAGCCAAATGAATTTTTGCCTGAAACCAAAGTTGTAGAACTTTTTATTTTGAACAACTTTCGTGTTCAAAAGTTTTTGAAATTCAAATCAGAAAGAGGAGAAAACGCCCTATTTGCACCCAGCCCCCTGAAGTTTTCCAAATTCTTGCATCCAGGCCCCTCGCCCCCCCCTCTCTCTCTCCTCCGCGCCCGACCGCCGCGCGCCAGGTGGCCGGCGTTGCCTGACCGGCACGAGGCGCCAGGCCAGTGGCCGCCGCACCACCCCGCCACGGCCGGCTTTGCCCCGCCCCCATGCCGCGCGGCCAGTGAACGCCCCCGCGCGTGCCCGCGTCCAGCCCCGCCGCCCGGCCGCCCAGTCCCCGCGCTCCGCCGTGCCGCCCCGGCCCCCGCGCCCCGCCAGTCGCCGCGCCCGCCCTCCTCCCGCGCCGCTGCCGCTACTGCTCCACCACTCCGCGCCGCGCGCTATCCCCTCGCGCCCACGCCAAATCCCGGCCGCCCAGTCACCGCGCCCGCGCTGCCGCACGTCGCGCCGGCGTTCTGCCGCCGCCCGCCGCGCCCAGGGCGCGTTGTGCCGTGCCCCCGCCCCGCGCGCTACCCAGGCCCCTCCGCACCCCCTCCGGCCGCTATAAAAGCCGAGCTCCGACCGCCCCGCGCGAGCCACGCACCGGAACGCACTCGCCGTCGCCATTGTCGCCGCCGAGCACCGCCCGCCCGTGGACAGCTCTCCACCGCCGCCCGCCGCCCAAACTGACGCTTCAGCCACCACTACATCATCCCCCTGAAACTCGCCGACCCGCTCAACACCGCCCAGAGCCACCGGAGCGCCGCCGCCCGCGCTGCCGCCGCCGCCGCCGCCGCCCCTGCTCGCCGTGGACAGCACGACCCCGACCCCCTCCGTCCAAGCCGAGCCCCTGAGCAGCTTCCCCACGCGCCACTGAAGCTCGCCGACGGGACCACACCGCCCCAAGCCCGCCGGAGCACCGCCGTCGACGCGTGCCGCGCCGCCGCCGCCTCTGCTCCAACGCCGGCGAGCCCTTCCCGGCCGTCCCTCACCTGAACAACACCCCCACAAGGTAGCCCTCGCACCCCTGAACCTTCCCCGACCCTCACCCCTCGCCGCCGGCGAGCCCTCTCGCCGGAATTTCGGCCGGCCGCCGTACCCGAGCCGCCCGAGGACCCAATTGCAAGAATTTAAATCTTTAGAAGGGTCTGCGCGTAAGATTCAAGGACCTAGTTGTAAAAGAAAGTTTCAAACCTAGATTCAAATTCAGTGAACTTGTAAAATTCGTATAAAATCGTAGAAAATTCCGAAAAATGCAAACCCAACTGTTCTGGAATCCTCAGAACAAACTCTACCACTTGTGTTACAAAAGGATTCTCAGAATCTCAACATATTTTGCTCTACATTAAATAGAAGCTTTAATGGACTTATTTTGTACCCACTGTTGTAGAACAATGCTGACCCTAAATTTTGGGCAGTAAGTTAGTTGCTTGATGTTTAGGACTGTGTAAAAAGATCAGGCCCAAATTCCATCTCTAGCTTTAGTATTTGTTAAACTTAGTTTTATATCATGTTTAAGTAGAATGTTTTATCCCTGCAGTTAGCTGGTGAATCACCCAATGAAACTTTTTCTATGCTAATGTATTGGTACCTAGAAGCCAGAGAAAAATTAGGAGACTTTTTATCTCACAGTAACCTACTTATTTGATTTATGTGCTAATAACATACATTAAATCAAGAAAATAGTATCTTAGCTTGGAAAATTCTCAAATTTTTACTGGGAGATACACTATGGTAGAGGTTGCTGTGTAAAATGTTCCAGGGACAAACACTCTATGTAGGGTCCTATAAAAATGAATCCTTGAATAGCCTAGGTGTAGAATGTCATATTTTCTATGCTCTGAATACTGCATGATAAATCCTACAAAAATTACAGAAGCTTCTGCATGCTTAAGTGAAAGCTCTGTAAAAATCTTAGACACATTTGTTGCACCAATTGTTCTGTACAAAAAGAACAAGGATCTAACAGAAACTATGTAATGTATTTTTCATAATTAATCTGTTACATAAAATTGGCTGAAAATTTTACAGTAAGCACATCTTTCCTTGATGTGCCTAAATCCAAAATTTCATGCCCAGAAACTATCCCTTGTAGTAATTACTCTCAAATCGTAATCAAGCACCATTACCACGACTTAAACTTGTGCATTCATGTAGAATCGACGACTCTCGCCGACGGAACTTACGAACTGGTGCCCGCGTCCGAGAGTGAGCAGCGTGAAGCTCAAGCGAATCTAACTGAAGCTCTTGAAGACCCGAGCCCAAGTTCGGAAGATCCCCAAGCGACCTGCGAAGGCAAGCCCCGGAGCATAACCCATTCTTTTCCGAAACTATGCAACTCGTTACTCTTTGCTTGTGCATTAAGTTTATAGGAGTTGGATGAAAACTTAGTTGCATGATATCAGGAACCCTTGCTTGAAAACTAGACGTAAGGTTCGATAGAATGCTGTGCTAATAGGACTCGGTAAAAGTTGAGTGATTTCCTGTCACTCGCGAGAAAATAGGAGTTGAATGACTACTACACGTTGCAATCATAAGGACACGGACGGGCTATGGAACGATGGTTACGATTGAGGCCCGTCTGTCTAGTAAATAATGCTAAGGCCGCAGGGTGTGGTAGTGATGGTTAAGTCTTTGAACGTACTAAACACATGCCGAGATTATGGGAATCGGTAAGCTTAAGTACCTGATTGGCCCGGCAAGGGGACGGCATCCTACCCTTTGAACTTCGGTCCCATGTGCATATGGCGAGTGCAGAGAGTGGTCACGACCCGGCGCCGAACCGTGGCGTGGGGCTCTTGTACTCTCGGAGGGTAGCCCCGATCCACGACCCGGAAAGAAAGGGGAAAAGTTGCACGTGTGACTCTAGGGAGTAACCACGTGACGTGTGTTTGGGTTTCCCTTGCAAGGTTAAGAAATTCGATTCGAATCGTCCGTTTCTCACGGCTATTGAGACTGCTTAACCATTTTTACCCACAGAGTAAGAAGAGGAACAATGATGATGAATGAACTGGTTGGATGAAAAATTTAATGCTTCACCATGTATGCTTTAGATAGCTGCTTATCTAGAATGGTTAATGAAACTAGAATCTGGAGCTAAAAGTGAAAGTAAGGACCCACTTGTAGATACTTTTCGGCAAAACAAACCCCCTGAGCCAAAAAGCCTGGCATGTCTAGAGTCAGTGGAGTAGATTCCACTACTCGGGTGAGTCTTGCTGAGTATTAGTATACTCAGTCTTGCTTGTGACTCGTTTTCAGGTGAGACCTTCGAAGATATGATTGCTAGCTTGACTTGGCCCTGTACTCTTCCCCCTGGTTGGTCGGTGGAATGGGATACGCCCCCGTCCAACGGAGATAAGGCCGAGTGATGTCTCGTACGGGCTTCATCGAGACATTCTGTATCGTCGAGTAGTTTCCGTCGTTTATTTCCGCTGCAACTCAACTCTGAAGAACTTATTTATGTTAATTGGAGTATTTGGTTTCTAAACTCAGAACTTGGTCTGTAATATTTACTTATGATAATGTCGTAATATTTGCTGGAATGTGGTATTCTCTGGGCTCATCGTCATGTGAGCATTTGTATGTATGGCGCTTGATCCGATTACCGTGGTTGTATCGGGAGGTTATACCCGACAGACCAGTGGATTATTCCGTTTGAAGTGTAAGGTTAACCGAGATTGCCTTAATGGTGATGGTTAATACACTTGAGCCGGATTAATTCAGGTGGTTCTGCCACAGCTGGTATCAGAGCCGTAGCTGGTGCCACAGCTGGCGACAGCGGACACCAGAGCCGAAAGACATACGCCAGAGAATGCGACAAGCCTTAAAAACTCATTTTACTAAAACTTGACTAGAAGGATGTGTTGCGAAATGCGTTGGTACGTTAAGGATGGTGCCTAGTTTGTAAAGCCCTAAGGGATTATGGGAAAGTTACTAGGTGGCTATCTAACTTCTATATATATTATCAACTGACTTCCAGCACATTACTTTCTGTCAAAACTTACTTTCATGTACAACCGACCTTAAATTCTGTAACGATGCACTCGTCGCTAAGGTAAGAAGGTAAGGATCCTCAGCCAACTGAGGGAGCTTGGCCTTCCTGTCGGTGATGCGAACCGAACGCTGCCCTCAAGCAGTGGCTTACTTGAGGTGCTGCCAATATGCCAACTGATGGTTGAACATATTGGGAGTAGAAGGTTTGGCGCAGGGTATGGCGATCGCTGTTCATACCCCCGTCTCATGACGGTAACCCCGTGAATACGCTATCTCGATAGCGTATGTTAACGTCGTCTGTACGGTGGAAATTGTACAGATATCGTTTCTATAAGTAAACGGTAATGAATACGGACGCTTTCATGAGTGCTGGCATGAAAGGTTCAGGAAATATATATGCTTGTCAATCTTCTGCAGGTACACTGACCGCGATTACGATAAGTTAAGGAACGATTAGAAAGACTCGACTAGCTATTATAGCGAGAGCCGTATTGTGTATGCCACCGAGACTATCTTCGTAAGACCAAAAGCATTTGGCAGTTATTTTATTTTGTGAGGACGAATAGGACGTGCATACATCATGAACACATGTATCAGAAATCAAAAATGCGTTGTATGAGAGTGGTAAGGTTCTTGCGTATCTAAGCGTGGTTTGCATAAGGACTATCTAGCGAATCTGTCACAAATCTGCCATGACCAAAAAGAGCGATTTATTGACCCAAGAAAATGACCTTTTCTGGAGAAGTCCATGTTGAAAGAATTGTTCCAAATTTTGTGTTCTATCTTCTGTTCAAAAATGAAAAAAAAAGAAAAAAATTCTGAACTTATGGATAGTGAGAAATAACAGAAACCATGGAATGTTAGAATTCTGTCCAGAATAAGCCCTTCTGCCTCTTAAATTTTCAGGCCCCCTTCCCGTGGTTTTCTTGTGACAACCCTGGTAATTTCAATTCCAAAAATCAAAGACTTTAGCCTAACTCTATTTTAAACCAACTAATGAGAGGGTGGAAAGAATTAAAACGGGTACAGTTGGAATTCAAATTTAAATTGGGCACATTTGGATACATTTGAAACTTTTAAAAATAACTTTAAAACCATAAGCCAAATGAAATTTTGCCTGAAACCAAAGTTGTAGAACTTTTTATTTTGAGCAACTTTCGTGTTCAAAAGTTTTTGAAATTCAAATCAGAAAGAGGAGAAAACGCCCTGTTTGCACCCAGCCCCCTGAACTTTTTCGAATTTTTGCACTTCGGTCCCTCGTTTCTCCCCCTCTGCTCTGCCGCGCCGCGCGCGCTCGCCCGCCCGCCGCGCGCCAGGTGGCCGGCGTCGCCTGACCGGCGCGAAGCGCCAGGCCAGTGGCCGCCGCACCACCCCGCCACGGCCGGCTTCGCCCCGCCCCGACGCCGCGTGCCCAGTCCCCGCCCGCGCGTGCTGCCGCGCCCAGGCCGCCGCCCGCTCGCCCAGTGGCCGCGCTCCGCCGTGCCGCCCCGGCCCCCGCGCCCCGCCAGCTGACACGCCTGCCCTCCGCCCGAGCCGCTGCAGCAGCTGCTCCCCAATCCGCACGCCGCGCTATCTCCTCGCGCCCACGCCACAATCGCGGCTGCCCAGTCGCCCGCGCCCGCTCGCCGCACGCCGCGCCGGCGTTCTGCCGCCGCCCGCCGCGGCCAGTGCACGCCGCTGCCGTGCTCCGCCCCGCACGCTAACCAGGCCCCTCCGGTCCCTATAAAAGCGCCACACCGGCCACGCGCGCGAGCCCCCGGCCACCAGAACGCCTCGCCGTCGCCATCGCCGCCGCCGAGCGCCACCCGCCCGTGGACAGCCCACTGCCGCCGCCCACTGCCCAAACTGAGCACCCAGCCACCACTACATCACCTCACCGCAGCTCGCCGACCCACCCAACGCCACCCAGAGCCACCGGAGCGCCGCCGCCCGCGCTGCCGTCGCCGCCGCCCCTGCTCGCCGTGGACAGCACGACTCCGACCCCCTCCGTCCAAGCCGAGCCCCTGAGTAGCTTCCCCACGCGCCACTGAAGCTCACCGACCGGACCACGCCGCCCCAAGCCCGCCGGAGCACCGCCGTCGACGCGAGCCGCGCCGCCGCCACCTCTGCTCCAACGCCGGCGAGCCCTTCCCGGCCGTCCTCCACCTGAACAACACCCCCACAAGGTAGCCCTCGCACCCCTGAACCTTCCCCGACCCCCGCCCCTCGCCGCCGGCGAGCCCCCTCGCCGGAATTTCGGCCGACCGCCGTACCCGAGCCGCCGAGGACCCAATTGCAAGGATTTAAATCTTTAGAAGGGTCTGAGCACAAGATTCAAGGACCTAGTTGTAAAAGAAAATTTCAAACCTAGATTCAAATTCAGTGAACTTGTAAAATTCGTATAAAATCGTAGAAAATTCAGAAAAATGCAAACTCAACTGTTCTGGAATCCTCAGAACAAACTCTACCACTTTTGTTACAAAAACTTTCTCAGAATCTCAAAATATTTTGCTCTACATTAAATAGAAGCTTTAATGGACATATTTTATACCCACTGTTCTAGAACAATGCTGACCCTGAATTTTGGGCAGTGAATTAGTTGCTGGATGATTAGGACTGTGTAAAAAGATGAGGCCCAAATTCCATCTCTAGATTTACTGTTTGTTTAACTTAGTTTCATATCATGTGTAAGAAGAATATTTTATCCCTGCAGTTAGGTGGTAAGTCACCCATTGAAATTTTTCCTATGCTAATGTATTGGTAACTAGAAGCCAGAGAAAAAATAGGAGACCTTTTATCTCACAGTAACCTATTTATTTGATTTATGTGCTAATAACATACATTAAATCAAGAAAATAGTACCTTAGTTTGGAAAATCCCCAAATTATTACTGGGAGTTACACTGTGGTAGAGGTTACCGTGTAAAAAGTTTCATGGACAAAAACCCTGTGTAGGGTCCTGTAAAAATGAATCTTTAAAAAGCCTAGGTGTAGAATGTCATATTTTCTATGCTCTAAATACTGCATGAAAAATCCTACAAAAATTACAGTAGCTTCTGAATGCTCAAGTGAGAGCTCTGTAAAAATCTTAGCCACAATTGTTGCACCAATTGATCTGTACAAAAAGAACAAGTATCTAACAGCAACAATGAAATCTATTTTTCAGAATTAATCTGTTACATAAAATTGGCTGAAAATTTTACAGTAAGCACACCTTTCCTTGATGTGCCTAAATCCAAAATTTCATGACCAGAAACTATCCCTTGTAGTAATTACTCTCAAATCGTAATCAAGTGCTATTTCCACGACTCAAACTTGTGCACTCATGTAGAATCGACGACTCTCGCCGACGGAACTTACGAGCTGGTGCCCGCGTCCGAGAGTGAGCAGCGTGAAGCTCAAGCAAATCTAACTGAAGCTTTTGAAGACCCGAGCCCAAGTTCGGAAGATCCCCAAGCGAACTGCGAAGGCAAGCCCCGGAGCATAACCCATTCTTTCCGAAATTATGCAACTCTTTACTCCTTGCTTGTGCATTAAGTTTATAGGAGTTGGATGAAAACTTAGTTGCATGATGTCAGGAACCCTTGCGTGAAAACTAGATGTAAGGTTCGATAGAATGCTGTGCTAATAGGACTCCGGTAAAAGTCGAGTGATTTCCTGTCACTCGCGAGAAAATAGGAGTTGAATGACTACTACACGCTGCAATCATAAGGACACGGACGGGTTATGTAACGATGGTTACGATTGAGGCCCGTCTGTCTAGTGAAAAATGCTAAGGCCGCAGGGTGTGGTAGTGATGGTTAAGTCTTTGAACGTACTAAACACATGCCGAGATTATGGGAATCGGTAAGCTTAAGTACCTGATTGGCCCGGCAAGGGGACGGCATCCTACCCTTTGAACTTCGGTCCCATGTGCATATGGCGAGTGCAGAGAGTGGTCACGACCCGGCGCCGAACCGTGGCGTGGGGCTCTTGTACTCTCGGAGGGTAGCCCCGATCCACGACCCGGAAGGAAAGGGGAAAAGTTGCACGTGTGACTCTAGGGAGTAACCACGTGACGTGTGTTTGGGTTTCCCTTGCAAGGTTAAGAAATTCGATTCGAATCGTCCGTTTCTCACGGCTATTGAGACTGCTTAACCATTTTTACCCACAGAGTAAAAAGAGGAACAATGATGATGAATGAACTGGTTGGATGGAAAATTTGATGCTTCACCATGTATGCTTTAGATAGCTGCTTACCTAGACTGGCTAACGAAACTAGAATCTTGAGCTAAAAGTTGAAAGTAAGGACCCACTTGTAGTTGCTTTTCGGCAAAACAAACCCCTGAGCCAAAAAGCCTGGCATGTCTAGAGTCGGTGGAGTAGATTCCACTACTCGGGTAAGTCTTGCTGAGTATTAGTATACTCAGTCTTGCTTGTGACTCATTTTCAGGTGAGACCTTCGAAGACATGATTGCTAGCATGACTTGGCCCTGCACTCTTCCCCCTGGTTGGTCGGTGGAATGGGATGCGCCCCCGTCCAACGGAGATAAGGCCGAGTGATGTCTCGTACGGGCTTCATCGAGACATCCTGTATCGTCGAGTAGTTTCCGTTGTTATTTCCGCTGCAATTTAACTCTGAAGAACTTATTTATGTTAATTGAAGTACTTGTTTTCTAAACTCAGAACTTGGTCTGTAATATTTACTTATGTTAATGTTGTAATATTTGCTGGAATGTGGTGTTCTCTGGGCTCATCGTCGCATGAGCATTTGTATGTACGGCGCTCGATCCGTTCACCGTGGTTGTATCGGGAGGTTATACCCGACAGACCAGTGGATTACTCCGTTTGAAGTGTAAGGTTAACCGAGGATGCCTTAATGGTGATGGTTAATACACTTGAGCCGGATTAATTCAGGTGGTTCTGCCACAGCTGGTATCAGAGCCGTAGCTGGTGCCACGCTGGCAACAGCAGACACCAGAGCCGAAATACATACGCCAGAGAATGCTACAAGCCTTAAAAAAACTCATTTTACTAAAACTTGACTAGAAGGATGTGTTGCGAAATGCGTTGGTACGTTAAGGATGGTGCCTAGTTCGTAAAGCTATTTGGCGATTATTTTATTTTGTGAGGACGAATAGGACGTGCATACATCATAAACATATGTATCTGAAATCAAAAACGCGTTGTATGAGAGTGGTAAGGTTCTTGCATATCTAAGCGTGGTTTGCATAAGGACTATCTAGCGAAACTGTCCGAAATCTGCCGTCACCAAAAAGAGCGATTTTATGGCCTAAGAAAGTGACCATTTCTGATAAAGTTCATGTTGAAAGAATTGTTCCAAATTTTGTGTTCTATCTCCTGTTCAAAAATGAAAAATTCTGAACTTATGAATAATAAGAAATAACAGAAACCTTGGAGCGTCAGATTTCTGTCCAGAATAAGCACTTCTGCCTATTAAATTTTTAGGCCCCCTTCCTGCAGTTTTCTGCAAAAGAGCACAACACGAAACTTGTTCCAAATTCACCCAGGAAGCTTCTGTTAAAATTTGGTAAATTTTGGCTGGGTAGATTTTCCCTGGTGCACGAAACTCTAGCCCTCTGTTCACTGAAAATTCTGGGTAGACAGTAAGGTAAAACCTGAAAAGAAAGACCATCTTAGAGACCCCATTTGCTCTGGAGTTGACTAGGAAAGTTGTTCATAAATACCTTAGGAGTGATCTGGTGAAATTTGAGAATTTTTGGATGAGAACTGAGGGAGTTATGGTTATTTTTGCACACTATACAGAATCTGTCCTTGTGCTGTTCACAATTTTCGCTATCTCACTCCATTTGATCTTTTGTTCAGATGGCCGAGCCTGTTGAGATGATGGTGGATGAGGATGGACGCGTTCACTCGCAGTGTCTCCACTGGGAGGGCTTTCCCTCTATTTTGTGGGATGTTCTGCGTACCGCGGGCTATCTAATTCCCCCACGTTACGCCGGACTGGAGTTTGCGGAGAATGGAGTTACCCAGTGCCGTGTCAACGTGACTATCTTTCCGCACCCGCTACACCCGGAGTGGCCCGCCTTGGAGCTTGAGGCTGTTGGTCGCCGTTTGGCCGATACTTGGGAGCTTGCAGCCATGAGGGCGCTCACCACATTTTGTGCGCAGCGTCCCGAGGTTGTCACACTCACTCCCATTGGATTGTTTCCTGCTGCCTAGGACAACGACCCCTTTTGGCTCAACAGGGTGCAGCACGCACAGTATTTGGTAGACTTCCATGCCCAGGAGACTATCCATACCTCCGTACGGTGCATGAGTGCACTCTACCGGCTTCAGACTCTCCAGAGTCAGGCACTCGAGCAGCTCACTGATCTTGCTCAGGCCTACCATATGATGGCAGATACCAGGGATGAGCAGATAAAGGAGCTCAGTCAGGATCTTGAGGACAGAGATGCTCAGATTGGCCAACTTGAGGGCCAAATCCAGGAGCAGGACACTCTCATGGGTGAGAGAGATACCACGATAGCACAGTTGGAGGAGCAGCTCCATGATCTGAACCTTGAGTTGGAGGATGCTAATGAGCACATTCAGTGGCATCATGATCAGAATGACCATCCCCATGAGGACGACATGGAGGAGGATGAGGAGGAGCCACAGGAGATTGATGGTATCTCAGGTATGGATTTCGAGGGTGAGGTACCACAGGCACCTCAGATGGGAGCCCACTCTCCGGCTCACAGCGAGTCGTCCGTCAACGACTTGGATGATTTCTAGAGGACGACCTAGGAGGACTTTTGCACATACTCCTCGATAGGGTAGCCTAACTTTTGGCAAGTGTTGTAATAGGCTAACTAGGAGTTGAGTAACTCTTTTGGGTTGGGTATACCTGAACCATGTGGATACCCACAACATGTAAGGAACGGCGATAAACTTGGGTGATTTCGTTGTAATTTGGTAAACGATGAAATCCACAATCGCTGAGACTTGTCGGAATTTTTACCCATGTCTCCTTACATTTCTTGGCAGAGTGTTGAACACCAAACTTGTGCCAAATTTTGTGATCTAGGTTCTCACAAAAATTCAGCATCATTGGACCTCGCTAGTTTAAGATATAGGCGAAACAGTACCGATCAATCTGCTGAAAAACAGCCAAGACAGTAAGGCAAAGGACAAGCTTTTCGACCACCTTAGCCATAGTTCTAGCACCGAAGTTAAATACCAAAGTGGTGCATTCCTAAATTCTCTGACTGCTGCAAAAGTCTGAAAGGTTTTGGATGGACCCACAGCAGGCTATGATTTTTCTCGTAGCAAACAGAGATTCTGTCCATACTTCTAGCTCAGACTTCGGAAGTCTATGACTACACCAATTATTTATGGATCAAGGAAGTAATATGGATCGCGTTGCTAATGGTAACCTTTCACGTTTCAGATGGTTGGATCAACACGTGGCAACCCCGAGGGTTTTGGTGCCGGTGGCAGCCGCTCGCGACAATCGCCACCACCCCCGCCCAGTTTGGTGGAAGTGATGGCCGCTCAAACCGAGCTGCTATGTCAGATTGTGCAAGGGCAACACCAGCAGAGGGGTGGGCACAATGCTCACCAACCACAAGCTGCAGCATACACGGATTTCCTAGGGACCCAGCCTCCCTTGTTCCATAAGACCGAGGAACCCCTGGACGCAGATGCATGGATTCGCACCATAGAATCCAAGTTCACACTACTTGTGGCCCCATGCTCAGAGGCCAACAAGGCTCGTTTTGCCGCGCAACAGCTTCGCGGTACCGCTCGACTGTGGTGGGACCACTATTTTGCGATGCTCCCGGCTGACCATGTGGTCGACTGGAATGAATTCAAGACCGCGTTCCGGGCACATCATATTCCCGAGGGTCTCATGGAGAGGAAGTTGAATGAGTTCCTGGCACTCACCCAAGGCACCCGCACCGTGTTGCAGTACGCCCAGGCGTTCAACAACCTATGCCAGTATGCGGGCTATCACGCTGATACGGATGCCAAGAAGCGTGATCGTTTCCGCCGAGGTCTGAATACCAAGCTCAAGGAACGTCTGAACCTAGCCAGGGCTGACACCTACAACGAGTTGGTCAATATGGCCATTACCCAGGAAGACTGTATCATGGCACACCGGGCAGAGAAGAAGCGAAAGGCACCCGCAGGACCATCAGGTGCCCAACCACCAAGGTATCGCATCGTGCAAAATACCGCCACAGCCAGGAAGATGGATTGCCAGACCCCCACAGCAGCCAGGCATGGTACGACCCCCGATGCCTCCACAGAATGGTCCGAGGCCCATTCTCCAGCAGTCTCTTCGACCTAGCCCCGCGAATCGCTGTTTCAAGTGCGGGAGTTCCAGCCACTTCGCACGAGAATGCCCTCAGCCTGGACAGCCCAACCAAGGTCAAGGATCCAACCCGAACGCCAAGAACAGGGGCAAGAGACAGACCCTGCAAGTCAAGCAAGGACGGATTAACTTCACCACGCTTGCAGAGCTTCCAGAAGGCGCCCCAGTGATGTCGGGTACATTTTCTATCCATAACAAGCCTGCCGTTATATTATTTGATTTTGGTGCATCGCATAGTTTTATAAGTGCAAAATTCGGTGCAAAAGTAGGCTTGGATGTTTGTCACACAAAAGGGTCATATATGATATCAACACCGGGTGGTAAAATTGCTTCAAACCAAATGGTCAGACAAGTACCAGTCAAATTGGGTAGTAAAACCATCGACACGGACCTTGTCCTTTTACCCCTTGACGGCATGGACATTATTTTGGGAATGAACTGGATGGCTATGCACGGAGTCACACTGGACCTTTCTTCCCGAGCCGTTGAGATAAATTCACCTAGTCACGGAGCCACTACCCTTTACCTACCATTCATAGATTGCACGAATTCCTGTGCTTATAAGATGGAAGGACTTAAGCTAGATGAGATTCTTGTGGTGAACGAGTATGCCGATGTTTTCCCGGATGACTTACCAGGAATGCCACCGGATAGGGATATTGAGTTCGTTATTGAACTACAACCAGGCACTGCACCTATATCCAAAAGACCGTATAGGATGCCCCCTAAAGAATTGGCCGAGCTGAAACTTCAACTCCAAGAACTACTGGACAAAGGTTTTATTCGCCCTAGCGCGTCACCTTGGGGATGTCCAGCCCTATTCGTAAAGAAGAAGGATGACAGTTTGAGATTATGTGTGGACTACCGACCTCTCAATGCGGTAACAGTTAAAAATAAATACCCACTTCCTCGCATCGATGTGCTCTTCGATCAATTAGCTGGAGCTAGAGTCTTCTCAAAGATTGATCTTCGTTCGGGATATCATCAGATCAAGATTCGCCCGTGCGATATTCCTAAGACTGCCTTCTCCACACGATATGGACTATATGAATTCTTGGTCATGTCCTTTGGACTCACCAATGCCCCTGCCTACTTCATGTATCTCATGAATTCGGTATTCATGCCCGAGCTTGACAAATTCGTCGTAGTGTTCATCGACGACATCCTTATCTATTCCAAGGATGAGGAAGAGCATGCCAAGCACCTTCGCATTGTTCTTCAACGACTCAGAGACCATCAGCTCTATGCTAAGTTTTCTAAGTGTGAATTCTGGTTGGATACTGTAAAGTTCATAGGTCACGCGATCTCCAGCGAAGGCATAGCTGTTGACCCCAGCAAGGTACAAGAGGTGATGGATTGGAAACCCCCTACCTCTGTTCATCAGATTCGCAGTTTTCTCGGCTTAGCCGGTTACTACCGTCGCTTCATCCCGGATTTCTCTCGAATTGCTAAGCCCATGACGGAACTATTGAAGAAGGAAGTAAAGTTTGAATGGAATGAGAAGTGTGAGGAAGCCTTCCACACTCTCAGAGAGCATCTGACTACTGCACCTGTGTTAGCTCAACCCGATAATACCAAGTCATTCGATGTGTATTGTGACGCATCAGGTACTGGTCTAGGATGTGTGCTTATGCAAGAGAATCGAGTGATTGCATATGCCTCACGAGCCCTTCGGCCCCACGAACAGAATTATCCCACGCATGACCTTGAGCTCGCAGCCGTCATTCACGCTCTGAAGATATGGAGGCACTATCTCATGGGTACACAGTGCAATATCTACACGGATCATAAGAGTCTCAAGTACATCTTCACACAAGCCGATCTGAATATGAGACAACGAAGATGGCTAGAATTAATCAAAGATTATGACCTTGAAGTGCACTATCACCCCGGTAAGGCTAATGTAGTCGCGGATGCACTAAGCCGCAAGTCCCATTGCCATTGCTTATCCATGGAGTCCTACCATGAGACATTATGTGCAGACATGAGGAAGCTTAACTTGGAAATGGTTTCCCAAGGCACTCTAAATCACATCTCAGTTGAGCCCACTCTTCACGACCAAATCGTCATGGCACAACTACATGATGAAGGAATCAAGATCATCAAACAAAAACTCTCTCTAGGTGAGGAGAAGTATAAGTGTTTCCGGCAGGACCATAAGGGAGTTCTATGGTGTGACAACCCTGGTAATTAAAATTCCAAAATCAATGTCATTAGCCTAACTCTATGTTAAACCAACTAATGAGAGGGTGGAAAGAATTAAAACGGGTTCAGTTGGAATTCAAATTTAATTTGGGCACATTTGGACACATTTGAAACTTTTAAAATAACTTTAAAACCATAAGCCAAATGAAATTTTGCCTGAAACCAAAGTTGTAGAACTTTTTATTTTGAGCAACTTTCGTGTTCAAAAGTTTTTGAAATTCAAATCAGAAGGAGGAGAAAACGCCCTGTTTGCACCCAGCCCCCTGAACTTTTTCGAATTTTTGCAGTTCAGTCCCTCGTTCTCCCCCTCTGCTCTGCCGCGCCGCGCGCGCTCGCCCGCCCGCCGCGCGCCAGGTGGCCGGCGTCGCCTGACCGGCGCGAAGCGCCAGGCCAGTGGCCGCCGCGCCACCCCGCCACGGCCGGCTTTGCCCCGCCCCGACGCCGCGCGGCCAGTCCCCGCCCGCGCGTGCGCTGCCGCGCCCAGGCCGCCGCCCGCCCGGCCAGTCTCCGCGCTCCGCCGTGCCACCCCGGCCCCCGCGCCCCACCAGTCGTCGCGCCCGCCCTCCGCCCGAGCCGCTGCAGCAGCTGCTCCCCAATCCGCACGCCGTGCTATCTCCTCGCGCCCACGCCACAATCGCGGCCGCCCAGTCGCCCGCGCCCGCTCGCCGCACGCCGCGCCGGCGTTCTGCCGCCGCCCGCCGCAGCCAGTGCCCGCCGCTGCCGTGCTCCGCCCCGCACGCTAACCAGGCCCCTCCTGTCCCTATAAAAGCGCCACCCCGGCCACGCGCGCGAGCCCACGGCCACCAGAACACCCCGCCGTCGCCATCGCCGCCGCCGAGCAACACCCGTCCGTGGACAGCCCACTGCCGCCGCCCACTGCCCAAACTGAGCACCCAGCCACCACTACATCGCCTCACCGCAGCTCGCCGACCCACCCAACGCCACCCAGAGCCACCGGAGCGCCGCCGCCCGCGCTGCCGTCGCCGCCGCCGCCCCTGCTCGCCGTGGACAGCACGACCCCGACCCCCTCCGTCCAAGCCGAGCCCATGAGTAGCTTCCCCACGCACCAGTGAAGCTCACCGACCGGACCACGCCGCCCCAAGCCCGCCGGAGCACCGCCGCCGACGCGAGCCGTGCCGCCGCCGCCTCTGCTCCAACGCCGGCAAGCCCTTCCCGGCCGTCCCCCACCTGAACAACACCCCCACAAGGTAGCCCTCGCACCCCTGAACCTTCCCCGACCCCCGCCCCTCGCCGCCGGCGAGCCCCCTCGCCGGAATTTCGGCCGGCCGCCGCACCCGAGCCGCCGAGGACCCAATTGCAAGGATTTAAATCTTTAGAAGGGTCTGAGCGTAAGATTCAAGGACCTAGTTGTAAAAGAAAATTTCAAACCTAGATTCAAATTCAGTGAACTTGTAAAATTCGTATAAAATCGTAGAAAATTCAGAAAAATGCAAACTCAACTGTTCCGGAATCCTCAGAACAAACTCTACCACTTTTGTTACAAAAATTTTCTCAGAATCTCAAAATATTTTGTTCTACATTAAATAGGAGCTTTAATGGACATATTTTATATCCACTGTTCTAGAACAATTCTGACCCTGAATTTTGGGCAGTGAATTAGTTGCTTGATGATTAGGACTGTGTAAAAAGATCAGGCCCAAATTCCATCTCTAGCTTTACTGTTTGTTAAACTTAGTTTTATTTCATGTGTAAGAAGAATGTTTTATCCCTGCAGTTAGGTGAGGAGTAACCCATTGAAATTTTTCCTATGCTAATGTATTGGTACCTAGAAGCCAGAGAAAAATTAGGAGACTTTTTATCTCATAGTAACCAATTTATTTGATTTATGTGCTAATAACATACATTAAAACAAGAAAATAGTATCTTAGCTTGGAAAATACTCAAATTTTTACTAGGAGTTACACTAGGGTAGATGTTGCTGTGTAAAAAGTTTCATGGACAAAAACCCTGTGTAGGGTCCTGTAAAAATGAATCTTTAAAAAGCCTAGGCGTAGAATCTCATATTTTCTATGCTCTAAATACTGCATGATAAATCCTACAACAATTACAGTAGCTTCTGAATGCTCAAGTGAGAGCTCTGTAAAAATCTTAGCCACAATTTTTGCACCAATTGATCTGTACAAAAAGAACAAGTATCTAACAGCAATAATGTAATACTTTTTTCAGAATTAATCTGTTACATAAAATTGGCTGAAAATTTTACAGTAAGCACACCTTTCCTTGATGTGCCTAAATCCAAAATTTCATGACCAGAAACTATCCCTTGTAGTAATGACTCTCAAATCGTAATCCAGTGCCATTTCCACGACTCAAACTTGTGCACTCATGTAGAATCGACGACTCTCGCCGACGGAACCTACGAGCTGGTGCCCGCGTCCGAGAGTGAGCAGCGTGAAGCTCAAGCCAATCTAACTGAAGCTTTTGAAGACCCGAGCCCAAGTTCGGAAGATCCCCAAGCGAACTGCGAAGGCAAGCCCCGGAGCATAACCCATTCTTTCCGAAATTATGCAACTTTTTACTCCTTGCTTGTGCATTATGTTTATAGGAGTTGGATGAAAACTTAGTTGCATGATGTCAGGAACCCTTGCGTGAAAACTAGATGTGAGGTTCGATAGAATGCTGTGCTAATAGGACTCCGGTAAAAGTCGAGTGATTTCCTGTCACTCGCGAGAAAATAGGAGTTGAATGACTACTACACGCTGCAACCATAAGGACACGGACGGGTTATGTAACGATGGTTATGATTGAGGCCCGTCTGTCTAGTGAAAAATGCTAAGGCCGCAGGGTGTGGTAGTGATGGTTAAGTCTTTGAACGTACTAAACACATGCCGAGATTATGGGAATCGGTAAGCTTAAGTACCTGATTGGCCCGGCAAGGGGACGGCATCCT
Source organism: Panicum miliaceum (assembly GCA_032594955.1). Lineage (NCBI taxonomy): Eukaryota > Viridiplantae > Streptophyta > Magnoliopsida > Poales > Poaceae > Panicum > Panicum miliaceum. Next base: position 17,482,707 of record CM064062.1, read on the forward strand.
ACCCTTTGAACTTCGGTCCCATGTGCATATGGCGAGTGCAGAGAGTGGTCACGACCCGGCGCCGAACCGTGGCGTGGAGCTCTTGTACTCTCGGAGGGTAGCCCCGATCCACGACCCGGAAGGAAAGGGGAAAAGTTGCACGTGTGACTCTAGGGAGTAACCACGTGACGTGTGTTTGGGTTTCCCTTGCAAGGTTAAGAAATTCGATTCGAATCGTCCGTTTCTCACGGCTATTGAGACTGCTTAACCATTTTTACCCACAGAGTAAGAAGAGGAACAATGATGATGAATGAACTGGTTGGATGGAAAATTTGATGCTTCACCATGTATGCTTAGATAGCTGCTTACCTAGACTGGCTAACGAAACTAGAATCTTAAGCTAAAAGTTGAAAGTAAGGACCCACTTGTAGATGCTTTTCGGCAAAACAAACCCCTGAGCCAAAAAGCCTTGCATGTCTAGAGTCGGTGGAGTAAGTTCCCACTACATGGGTAAGTCTTGCTGAGTATTAGTATACTCAGTCTTGCTTGTGACTCGTTTTCAGGTGAGCCCCTCGAAGATATGATTGCTAGCTTGACTTGGCCCTGCACTCTTCCCCCTGGTTGGTCGGTGGAATGGGATGCGCCCCCGTCCAACGGAGATAAGGCCGAGTGATGTCTCGTACGAGCTTCATCGAGACATCCTGTATCGTCGAGTAGATTCCGTTGTTTATTTCCGCTGCAATTTAACTCTGAAGAACTTATTTATGTTAATTGAAGTACTTGTTTTCTGAACTCAGAACTAGATTTGTCATATTTACTTATGCTAATGATGTAATATTTGCTGGAATGTGGTATTCTCTGGGCTCATCGTCGCATGAGCATTTGTATGTACGGCGCTCGATCCGATCACCGTGGTTGTATCGGGAGGTTATACCTGACAGACCCGTGGATTACTCCGTTTGAAGTGTAAGGTTAACCAAGGATGCCTTAATGGTGATGGTTAATACAATTGAGCCGGATTAATTCAGGTGGTTCTGCCACAGCTGGTATCAGAGCCGTAGCTGGTGCCACAGCTGGCAACAGCGGACACCAGAGCCGAAATACATACGCCAGAGAATGCTACAAGCCTTAAAAACTCATTTTACTAAAACTTGACTAGAAGGTTGTGTTGCGAAATGCGTTGGTACGTTAAGGATGGTGCCTAGTTCATAAAGCCCTAAGGGATTATGGGAAAGTTACTAGGTGGCTATCTAACTTCTATATGTAGTATCAACTGACTTCCAGCACATTACTTTCTGTCAAAACTTACTTTCATGCACAACCGACCCTAAATTCTGTAACGACGCACTCGTCGCTAAGGTAAGAAGGTAAGGATCCTCAGCCGACTGAGAGAGCTTGGCCTTCCTGTCGGTGATGCGAACCGAACGCTGCCCTCAAGCAGTGGCTTACTTGAGGTGCTGCCAATATGCCAACTGTTAGTTGAACATATTGGGAGTAGAAGGTTCGGCGTAGGGTATGGCGATCGCTGTTCATACCCCCGTCTCATGACGGTACCCCCGTGAATACGCTATCTCGATAGCGTATGTTAACGTCGTCTGTACGGCGGGAATTGTACAGATATCGTTTCTATAAGTAAACGGTAATGAATACGGACGCTTTCATGAGTGCTGGCATGAAAGGTTCATGATATATAAATGCTTGTCGATTTTCTGCAGGTACACTAACCGCGATTACGATAAGTTAAGGAACGATTAGAAAGACTCGACTAGCTATTATAGCGAGAGCCGTATTGTGTAAGCCACCGAAACTATCTTCGTAAGACCAAAGCTATTTGGCGATTATTTTATTTTGTGAGGACGAATAGGACGTGCATACATCATGAACATGTGTATCTGAAATCAAAAATGCGTGGTGTGAGAGTGGAAAGGTTCTTGCGTATCTAAGCATGGTTGCATAAGGATTATCTAGAGAAACTGTCCCAAATCTGCCACGACCGAAAAGAGCGAATTATTGACCAAAGAAAATGACCATTTCTGATAAAGTTCATGTTGAAGAAATTGTTCCAAATCTTGTGCCCTATCTTCTGTTCAAAAATGAAAAATTCTGAACTTATGGATAATAAGAAATAACAGAAACCTTGGAGCGTCAGATTTCTGTCCAGAATAAGCACTTCTGCCTCTTAAATTTTTAGGCCCCCTTCCTGCGGTTTTCTGCAAAAGAGCACAACACGAAACTTGTTCCAAATTTACCCAGGTAGCTGCTGTTAAAATTTGGTAAATCTTGGATGGGTAGAAATTCCCTGGTGTACGAAACTCTAGCCCTCTGATCACTGAAAATTCTGGGTAGACAGTAAGGTAAAACCTGAAAAGAAAGACCATCTTAGAGACCCCATTTGCTCTGGAGTTGACTAGAAAAGTTGTTCACAAATACCTTAGGAGTGATCTGGTGAAATTTGAGAATTTTTGGATGAGAACTGTGGGAGTTATGATTATTTTTGCACACTATACAGAATCTGTCCTTGTGCTGCTCACAGTTTTTCGCTATCTCATTCCATTTGATCTTTTGTTCAGATGGCCGAGCCTGTTGAGATGATGGTGGATGAGGATGGACGCGTGCACTCGCAGTGTCTCCACTGGGAGGGCTTTCCCTCTATTTTGTGGGATGTTCTGCGTACCGCGGGCTATCTAATTCCCCCACGTTACGCCGGACTGGAGTTTGCAGAGAATGGAGTTACCCAGTGCCGTGTCAACGTGACTATCTTTCCGCACCCGCTACACCCGGAGCGGCCCGCCTTGGAGCTTGAGGCTGTTGGTCGCCGTTTGGCCGATACTTGGGAGGTTGCAGCCATGAGGGCGCTCACCACATTTTGTGCGCAGCGTCCCGAGGTTGTCACACTCACTCCCATTGGATTGTTTCCTACTGCCCAGGACAACGACCCCTTTTGGCTCAACAGGGTGCAGCACGCACAGTATTTGGTAGACTTCCATGCCCAGGAGACTATCCATACCTCCGTGCGGTGCATGAGTGCACTCTACCGGCTTCAGACTCTCCAGAGTCAGGCACTCGAGCAGCTCACTGATCTTGCTCAGGCCTACCATATGATGGCAGATACCAGGAATGAGCAGATAAAGGAGCTCAGTCAGGATCTTGAGGACAGAGATGCTCAGATTGGCCAACTTGAGGGCCAAATTCAGGAGCAGGACACTCTCATGGGTGAGAGAGATACCACGATAGCACAGTTGGAGGAGCAGCTCCATGATCTGAACCTTGAGTTGGAGGATGCTAATGAGCACATTCAGTGGCATCATGATCAGAATGACCATCCCCATGAGGACGACATGGAGGAGGATGAGGAGGAGCCACAGGAGATTGATGGTATCTCAGGTATGGATTTCGAGGGTGAGGTACCACAGGCACCTCAGATGGGAGCCCACTCTCCGGCTCACAGCGAGTCGTCCGTCAACGACTTGGATGATTTCTAGAGGACGACCTAGGAGGACTTTTGCACATACTCCTCGATAGGGTAGCCTAACTTTTGGCAAGTGTTGTAATAGGCTAACTAGGAGTTGAGTAACTCTTTTGTGTTGGGTAGACCTGAACCATGTGGATACCCTCAGCATGTAAGGAACGGCGATAAAACTTGGTGATTTCGTTGTAAGTTGGTAAACGATGGAATCCACAATCGCTGAGACTTGTCGGAATTTTTACCCATGTCTCCTTGCATTTCTTGGCTGAGTGTTGAATACCAGACTTGTGCTAAATTTTGTGATCTAGGTTCTCACAAAAATTCAGCATCATTGGACCTCGCTAGTTTAAGATATAGGCGAGACCGTACCGGTCAATTTGCTGAAAAACAGCTAAGACAGTAAGGCAAAGGACGAGCTTTTCGACCACCTTAGCCATAGATCTAGTACCGAAGTAAATACCAAAGTGGTGCAGTCCTAAATTCTCTGACTACTACAAATGTTTGAGATGTTTTGGATGGACCCACAGCAGGCTATGATTTTTCTCGTAGCAAACAGAGATTCTGTTCATACTTCTGGCTCAGACTTCGGAAGTCTATGACTACACCAATTAATTATGAATCAAGGAAGTAATATGGATTGCGATGCTAATGGTAACCTTTCACGTTTCAGATGGTTGGATCAACACGTGGCAACCCCGAGGGTTTTGGTGCCGGTGGCAGCCGCTCGCGACAATCGCCACCACCCCCGCCCAGTTTGGTGGAAGTGATGGCCGCTCAAACCGAGCTGCTACGTCAGATTGTGCAAGGGCAACACCAGCAGAGGGGTGGGCACAATGCTCACCAACCACAGGCTGCAGGATACACGGATTTCCTGGGGACCCAGCCTCCCTTGTTCCATAAGACCGAGGAACCCCTGGACGCAGATGCATGGATTCGCACCATAGAATCCAAGTTCACACTACTTGTGGCCCCATGCTCAGAGGCCAACAAGGCTCGTTTTGCCGCGCAACAGCTTCGCGGTACCGCTCGACTGTGGTGGGACCACTATTTTGCGATGCTCCCGGCTGACCATGTGGTCGACTGGAATGAATTCAAGACCGCGTTCCGGGCACATCATATCCCCGAGGGTCTCATGGAGAGAAAGTTGAATGAGTTCCTGGCACTCACCCAAGGCACCCGCACCATGTTGCAGTACGCCCAGGCGTTCAACAACCTATGCCAGTATGCGGGCTATCACGCTGATACGGATGCCAAGAAGCGTGATCGTTTCCGCCGAGGTCTGAATACCAAGCTCAAGGAACGTCTGAACCTAGCCAGGGCGGACACCTACAACGAGTTGGTCAATATGGCCATTACCCAGGAGGACTTTATCATGGCACACCGGGCAGAGAAGAAGAGAAAGGCACCCGCAGGGCCATCAAGTGCCCAACCACCAAGGTATCGCATCGTGCAAAATACCGCACCTACAGCTCCACCAAGGGCCCCGCAGCCAGGTAGATGGATTGCCAGACCCCCACAGCAGCCAGGCATGGTACGACCCCCGATGCCTCCACAGAATGGTCCGAGGCCCATTCTTCAGCAGTCTCTTCGACCTAGCCCCGCAAATCGCTGTTTCAAATGCGGGAGTTCCAGCCACTTCGCACGCGAATGCCCTCAGCCTGGACAGCCCAACCAAGGTCAAGGATCCAACCCGAACACCAAGAACAGGGGCAAGAGACAGACCCTGCAAGTCAAGCAAGGACGGATTAACTTCACCACGCTTGCAGAGCTTCCTGAAGGAGCCCCAGTGATGTCAGGTACATTCTCTATCCATAACAAGCCTGCAGTTATATTATTTGATTCTGGTGCATCGCATAGTTTCATAAGTGCAAAATTCGGTGCAAAAGTAGGCTTGGATGTTTGTCACACAAAAGGGTCATATATGATATCAACACCGGGTGGTAAAATTGCTTCAAACCAAATGGTCAGACAAGTACCAGTCAAATTGGATAGTAAAACTATCGACACGGACCTTGTCCTTTTACCCCTTGACGGCATGGACATTATTTTGGGAATGAACTGGATGGCTATGCATGGAGTCACACTGGACCTTTCTTCCCGAGCCGTTGAGATAAATTCACCTAGTCACGGAGCCACTACCCTTTACCTACCATTCATAGATTGCACGAATTCCTGTGCTTATAAGATGGAAGGACTTAAGCTAGATGAGATTCTCGTGGTGAACGAGTATGCCGATGTTTTCCCGGATGACTTACCAGGAATGCCCCCGGATAGGGATATTGAGTTCGTTATTGAACTACAACCAGGCACTGCACCTATATCCAAAAGACCATATAGGATGCCCCCTAAAGAATTGGCCGAGCTGAAACTTCAACTCCAAGAACTATTGGACAAAGGTTTCATTCGCCCTAGCGCGTCACCTTGGGGATGTCCAGCCCTATTCGTAAAGAAGAAGGATGACAGTTTGAGATTATGTGTGGACTACCGACCTCTCAATGCGGTAACAGTTAAAAATAAATACCCACTTCCTCGCATCGATGTGCTCTTCGATCAATTAGCTGGAGCCAGAGTCTTCTCAAAAATTGATCTTCGTTCGGGATATCATCAGATCAAGATTCGCCCGTGCGATATTCCTAAGACTGCCTTCTCCACACGATATGGACTATATGAATTCTTGGTCATGTCCTTTGGACTCACCAATGCCCCTGCCTACTTCATGTATCTCATGAATTCGGTATTCATGCCCGAACTTGACAAATTCGTCGTAGTGTTCATCGACGACATTCTTATCTATTCAAAGGATGAGGAAGAGCATGCCAAGCACCCTCGCATTGTTCTTCAGCGACTCAGAGACCATCAGCTCTATGCTAAGTTTTCTAAGTGTGAATTCTGGTTGGATACTGTAAAGTTCTTAGGTCACACGATCTCCAACGAAGGCATAGCTGTTGACCCCAGCAAGGTACAAGAGGTGATGGATTGGAAACCCCCTACCTCTGTTCATCAGATTCACAGTTTTCTCGGCTTAGCTGGTTACTACCGTCGCTTCATCCCGGATTTCTCTCGAATTGCTAAGCCCATGACGGAACTATTGAAGAAGGAAGTAAAATTTGTATGGAATGAGAAGTGTGAGGAAGCCTTCCACACTCTCAGAGAGCATCTGACTACTGCACCTGTGTTAGCTCAACCCGATAATACCAAGCCATTCGATGTGTATTGTGACGCATCAGGAACTGGTCTAGGATGTGTGCTTATGCAAGAGAATCGAGTGATTGCATATGCCTCACGAGCCCTTCGGCCCCACGAACAGAATTATCCCACGCATGACCTTGAGCTCGCAGCCGTCATTCACGCTCTGAAGATATGGAGGCACTATCTCATGGGTACACAGTGCAATATCTACACGGATCATAAGAGTCTCAAGTACATCTTCACACAAGCCGATCTGAATATGAGACAACGAAGATGGCTAGAATTAATCAAAGATTATGACCTTGAAGTGCACTATCACCCCGGTAAGGCTAATGTAGTCGCGGATGCACTAAGCCGCAAGCCCCATTGCCATTGCTTATCCATGGAGTCCTACCATGAGACATTATGTGCAGACATGAGGAAGCTTAACTTAGAAATGGTTTCCCAAGGCACTCTAAATCACATCTCAGTTGAGCCCACTCTTCACGACCAAATCGTCATGGCACAACTACATGATGAAGGAATCAAGATCATCAAACAAAAACTCTCTCTAGGTGAAGAGAAGTATAAGTGTTTCCGCCAGGACCATAAGGGAGTTCTATGGTTCGAAAGTCGTATAGTCGTTCCGAAGAATCGTGAACTCCGCAAGCAAATTCTTGATGAGGCACACTTCTCCAAATTCTCTATCCACCCCGGCAGTAGCAAAATGTATCAGGACCTAAGGCAAAACTTCTGGTGGACTAGAATGAAAAGGGAAATTGCTACGTATGTCTCGGAATGTGACACGTGCCAGAGAGTAAAAGCTAGCCACTTAAAGGTAGCCGGTACACTTCAACCGTTACCTATACCATCATGGAAATGGGAAGACATAAGTATGGACTTCATCGTTGGACTACCAAACACTTCCCAGAAACATGATTCCATATGGGTTATCGTTGATAGACTCACGAAGACGGCACGTTTTCTTCCGGTACACACCACCTATTCTACCAAGAAATATGCCGAGATTTACCTCGATCGTATTGTTTGCCTGCATGGAATACCTAAGACAATTATTTCCGATCGTGGTCCTCAGTTTGTAGCACGCTTTTGGGAGCAACTGCAAACGTCTCTTGGCACTAAGCTGATTCGCAGCTCAGCATACCATCCTCAGACCGATGGACAAACAGAAAGAGTAAACCAAATTCTGGAAGACATGCTGAGAGCCTGTGTCATTCATTATGACAAGAATTGGGATAAGTGCCTACCCCTGGCAGAGTTCTCATACAACAACAGCTACCAAACGAGTTTGAAAATGGCACCATTTGAGGCCCTGTACGGACGAAGGTGTCGAACCCCTTTGAGCTGGTCACAAACCGGAGAACGTAAAATAATTGGACCCGACCTAGTAATCGAGGCAGAGGAGAAAGTAAAAGTAATACAAGCAAATCTTAAAGCCGCACAAGCCCGACAAAAGAGCTATGCTGACAAAAGGAGAAAGCCTCTAAAGTTCGAAGTTGGCGATCATGTCTATCTTCGAGTTTCACCAACCAAAGGAGTGCGAAGATTTGGGATCAAAGGCAAACTAGCTCCCCGTTATATTGGTCCTTACGAAATCATGGAGAGCTGCGGACCCGTAGCCTACAAATTACGACTGCCCCTCAGCTCACGGCCACCCATGATGTCTTCCACGTATCTCAACTCAAGAAGTGTATTCGAGTCCCTACCGAGATTGTGGAACAACAAGAAATATCGTTGGAACCCGATCTCTCGTATGTCGAACACCCAATTAAGATTCTGGATCAAAAAGAAAGAGAGACCAGGAGGAAAGTGATTAGAATGTATAAGATACAATGGAATCGCCACACGGAAGAAGAAGCCACCTGGGAAACGGAAAGCTACCTGAACCAACATTTCCCTGGGTTTCTTGCCTCAACCACTGGTATGTGCACCCACGCCCACACTAAGAATTACTGAATCTCGGGGCGAGATTCTTGTTAAGGGGGGAAGGCTGTGACAACCCTGGTAATTAAAATTCCAAAATCAATGTCATTAGCCTAACTCTATGTTAAACCAACTAATGAGAGGGTGGAAAGAATTAAAACGGGTTCAGTTGGAATTCAAATTTAATTTGGGCACATTTGGACACATTTGAAACTTTTAAAATAACTTTAAAACCATAAGCCAAATGAAATTTTGCCTGAAACCAAAGTTGTAGAACTTTTTATTTTGAGCAACTTTCGTGTTCAAAAGTTTTTGAAATTCAAATCAGAAGGAGGAGAAAACGCCCTGTTTGCACCCAGCCCCCTGAACTTTTTCGAATTTTTGCAGTTCAGTCCCTCGTTCTCCCCCTCTGCTCTGCCGCGCCGCGCGCGCTCGCCCGCCCGCCGCGCGCCAGGTGGCCGGCGTCGCCTGACCGGCGCGAAGCGCCAGGCCAGTGGCCGCCGCGCCACCCCGCCACGGCCGGCTTTGCCCCGCCCCGACGCCGCGCGGCCAGTCCCCGCCCGCGCGTGCGCTGCCGCGCCCAGGCCGCCGCCCGCCCGGCCAGTCTCCGCGCTCCGCCGTGCCGCCCCGGCCCGCGCGCCCCACCAGTCGTCGCGCCCGCCCTCCGCCCGAGCCGCTGCAGCAGCTGCTCCCCAATCCGCACGCCGCGCTATCTCCTCGCGCCCACGCCACAATCGCGGCCGCCCAGTCGCCCGCGCCCGCTCGCCGCACGCCGCGCCGGCGTTCTGCCGCCGCCCGCCGCAGCCAGTGCCCGCCGCTGCCGTGCTCCGCCCCGCACGCTAACCAGGCCCCTCCTGTCCCTATAAAAGCGCCACCCCGGCCACGCGCGCGAGCCCACGGCCACCAGAACACCCCGCCGTCGCCATCGCCGCCGCCGAGCAACACCCGTCCGTGGACAGCCCACTGCCGCCGCCCACTGCCCAAACTGAGCACCCAGCCACCACTACATCGCCTCACCGCAGCTCGCCGACCCACCCAACGCCACCCAGAGCCACCGGAGCGCCGCCGCCCGCGCTGCCGTCGCCGCCGCCGCCCCTGCTCGCCGTGGACAGCACGACCCCGACCCCCTCCGTCCAAGCCGAGCCCATGAGTAGCTTCCCCACGCACCAGTGAAGCTCACCGACCGGACCACGCCGCCCCAAGCCCGCCGGAGCACCGCCGCCGACGCGAGCCGTGCCGCCGCCGTCTCTGCTCCAACGCCGGCGAGCCCTTCCCGGCCGTCCCCCACCTGAACAACACCCCCACAAGGTAGCCCTCGCACCCCTGAACCTTCCCCGACCCCCGCCCCTCGCCGCCGGCGAGCCCCCTCGCCGGAATTTCGGCCGGCCGCCGCACCCGAGCCGCCGAGGACCCAATTGAAAGGATTTAAATCTTTAGAAGGGTCTGAGCGTAAGATTCAAGGACCTAGTTGTAAAAGAAAATTTCAAACCTAGATTCAAATTCAGTGAACTTGTAAAATTCGTATAAAATTGTAGAACATTCAGAAAAATGCAAACTCAACTGTTCTGGAATCCTCAGAACAAACTCTACCACTTTTGTTACAAAAATTTTCTCAGAATCTCAAAATATTTTGTTCTACATTAAATAGGAGCTTTAATGGACATATTTTATATCCACTGTTCTAGAACAATGCTGACCCTGAATTTTGGGCAGTGAATTAGTTGATTGATGATTAGGACTGTGTAAAAAGATCAGGCCCAAATTCCATCTCTAGCTTTACTGTTTGTTAAACTTAGTTTTATTTCATGTGTAAGAAGAATGTTTTATCCCTGCAGTTAGGTGAGGAGTCACCCATTGAAATTTTTCCTATGCTAATGTATTGGTACCTAGAAGCCAGAGAAAAATTAGGAGACTTTTTATCTCACAGTAACCAATTTATTTGATTTATGTGCTAATAACATACATTAAAACAAGAAAATAGTATCTTAGCTTGGAAAATACTCAAATTTTTACTAGGAGTTACACTAGGGTAGGGGTTGCTGTGTAAAAAGTTTCATGGACAAAAACCCTGTGTAGGGTCCTGTAAAAATGAATCTTTAAAAAGCCTAGGCGTAGAATGTCATATTTTCTATGCTCTAAATACTGCATGATAAATCCTACAAACATTACAGTAGCTTCTGCATGCTCAAGTGAGAGCTCTGTAAAAATCTTAGCCACAATTGTTGCACCAATTGATCTGTACAAAAAGAACAAGTATCTAACAGCAACAATGTAATACTTTTTTCAGAATTAATCTGTTACATAAAATTGGCTGAAAATTTTACTGTAAGCACACCTTTCCTTGATGTGCCTAAATCCAAAATTTCATGACCAGAAACTATCCCTTGTAGTAATGACTCTCAAATCGTAATCCAGTGCCATTTCCACGACTTAAACTTGTGCACTCATGTAGAATCGACGACTCTCGCCGACGGAACCTACGAGCTGGTGCCCGCGTCCGAGAGTGAGCAGCGTGAAGCTCAAGCCAATCTAACTGAAGCTTTTGAAGACCCGAGCCCAAGTTCGGAAGATCCCCAAGCGAACTGCGAAGGCAAGCCCCGGAGCATAACCCATTCTTTCCGAAATTATGCAACTTTTTACTCCTTGCTTGTGCATTAAGTTTATAGGAGTTGGATGAAAACTTAGTTGCATGATGTCAGGAACCCTTGCGTGAAAACTAGATGTGAGGTTCGATAGAATGCTATGCTAATAGGACTCTGGTAAAAGTCGAGTGATTTCCTGTCACTCGCGAGAAAATAGGAGTTGAATGACTACTACACGCTGCAACCATAAGGACACGGACGGGTTATGTAACGATGGTTACGATTGAGGCCCGTCTGTCTAGTGAAAAATGCTAAGGCCGCAGGGTGTGGTAGTGATGGTTAAGTCTTTGAACGTACTAAACACATGCCGAGATTATGGGAATCGGTAAGCTTAAGTACCTGATTGGCCCGGCAAGGGGACGGCATCCTACCCTTTGAACTTCGGTCCCATGTGCATATGGCGAGTGCAGAGAGTGGTCACGACCCGGCGCCGAACCGTGGCGTGGAGCTCTTGTACTCTCGGAGGGTAGCCCCGATCCACGACCCGGAAAGAAAGGGGAAAAGTTGCACGTGTGACTCTAGGGAGTAACCACGTGACGTGTGTTTGGGTTTCCCTTGCAAGGTTAAGAAATTCGATTCGAATCGTCCGTTTCTCATGGCTATTGAGACTGCTTAACCATTTTTACCCACAGAGTAAGAAGAGGAACAATGATGATGAATGAACTGGTTGGATGGAAAATTTGATGCTTCACCATGTATGCTTAGATAGCTGCTTACCTAGACTGGCTAACGAAACTAGAATCTTGAGCTAAAAGTTGAAAGTAAGGACCCACTTGTAGATGCTTTTCGGCAAAACAAACCCCTGAGCCAAAAAGCCTTGCATGTCTAGAGTCGGTGGAGTAAGTTCCCACTACACGGATAAGTCTTGCTGAGTATTAGTATACTCAGTCTTGCTTGTGACTCGTTTTCAGGTGAGCCCCTCGAAGATATGATTGCTAGCTTGACTTGGCCCTGCACTCTTCCCCCTGGTTGGTCGGTGGAATGGGATGCGCCCCCGTCCAACGGAGATAAGGCCGAGTGATGTCTCGTACGGGCTTCATCGAGACATCCTGTATCGTCGAGTAGATTCCGTTGTTTATTTCCGCTGCAATTTAACTCTGAAGAACTTATTTATGTTAATTGAAGTACTTGTTTTCTGAACTCAGAACTAGATTTGTCATATTTACTTATGCTAATGATGTAATATTTTCTGGAATGTGGTAATCTCTGGGCTCATCGTCGCATGAGCATTTGTATGTACGGCGCTCGATCCGATCACCGTGGTTGTATCGGGAGGTTATACCCGACAGACCCGTGGATTACTCCGTTTGAAGTGTAAGGTTAACCAAGGATGCCTTAATGGTGATGGTTAATACACTTGAGCCGGATTAATTCAGGTGGTTCTGCCACATATGGTTCGAAAGTCGTATAGTCGTTCCAAAGAATCGTGAACTCCGCAAGCAAATTCTCGATGAGGCACACCTTTCCAAATTCTCTATCCACCCCGGCAGTAGCAAAATGTATCAAGACCTAAGGCAAAACTTCTGGTGGACTAGAATGAAAAGAGAAATTGCTACGTATGTCTCGGAATGTGACACGTGCCAGAGAGTAAAAGCTAGCCACTTGAAGGTAGCCGGTACACTACAACCGTTACCTATACCATCATGGAAATGGGAAGACATAAGTATGGACTTCATCGTTGGACTACCAAACACTTCCCAGAAGCATGATTCCATATGGGTTATCGTTGATAGACTCACGAAGACGGCACATTTTCTTCCGGTACACACCACCTATTCTACCAAGAAATATGCCGAGATTTACCTCGATCGTATTGTTTGCCTGCATGGAATACCTAAGACAATTATTTCCGATCGTGGTCCTCAGTTTGTAGCACGCTTTTGGGAGCAACTGCAAACGTCTCTTGGCACAAAGCTGATTCGCAGCTCAGCATACCATCCTCAGACCGATGGACAAACGGAAAGAGTGAACCAAATTCTGGAAGACATGCTGAGAGCCTGTGTCTTTCATTATGACAAGAATTGGGATAAGTGCCTACCCCTGGCAGAGTTCTCATACAACAACAGCTACCAAACGAGTTTGAAAATGGCACCATTTGAGGCCCTGTACGGACGAAGGTGTCGAACCCCTTTGTGCTGGTCACAAACCGGAGAACGTAAAATAATTGGACCCGACCTGGTAATCGAGGCAGAGGAGAAAGTAAAAGTAATACAAGCAAATCTTAAAGCCGCACAAGCCCGACAAAAGAGCTATTCTGACAAAAGGAGAAAGCCTCTAAAGTTCAAAGTTGGCGATCATGTCTATCTTCGAGTTTCACCAACCAAAGGAGTGCGAAGATTTGGGATCAAAGGCAAACTAGCTCCCCGTTATATTGGTCCTTACGAAATCATGGAGAGCTGCGGACCCGTAGCCTACAAATTACGACTGCCCCCTCAGCTCACGGCCACCCATGATGTCTTCCACGTATCTCAACTCAAGAAGTGTGTTCGAGTCCCTACCGAGATTGTGGAACAACAAGAAATAGCGTTGGAACCCGACCTCTCATATGTCGAACACCCAGTTAAGATTTTGGATCAAAAAGAAAGAGAGACCAGGAGGAAAGTGATTAGAATGTATAAAATACAATGGAATCGCCACATGGAAGAAGAGGCCACCTGGGAAACGGAAAGCTACCTGAACCAACATTTCCCTGGGTTTCTTGTCTCAACCACTGGTATGTGCACCCACGCCCACACTAAGAATTACCGAATCTCGGGGCGAGATTCTTGTTAAGGGGGGAAGGCTGTGACAACCCTGGTAATTTCAATTCCAAAAATCAAAGACTTTAGCCTAACTCTATTTTAAACCAACTAATGAGAGGGTGGAAAGAATTAAAACGGGTACAGTTGGAATTCAAATTTAAATTGGGCACATTTGGATACATTTGAAACTTTTAAAAATAACTTTAAAACCATAAGCCAAATGAAATTTTGCCTGAAACCAAAGTTGTAGAACTTTTTATTTTGAGCAACTTTCGTGTTCAAAAGTTTTTGAAATTCAAATCAGAAAGAGGAGAAAACGCCCTGTTTGCACCCAGCCCCCTGAACTTTTTCGAATTTTTGCACTTCGGTCCCTCGTTTCTCCCCCTCTGCTCTGCCGCGCCGCGCGCGCTCGCCCGCCCGCCGCGCGCCAGGTGGCCGGCGTCGCCTGACCGGCGCGAAGCGCTAGGCCAGTGGCCACCGCACCACCCCGCCACGGCCGGCTTTGCCCCGCCCCGACGCCGCGCGCCCAGTCCCCGCCCGCGCGTGCTGCCGCGCCCAGGCCGCCGCCCGCTCGCCCAGTGGCCGCGCTCCGCCGTGCCGCCCCGGCCCCCGCGCCCCGCCAGCTGACACGCCTGCCCTCCGCCCGAGCCGCTGCAGCAGCTGCTCCCCAATCCGCACGCCGCGCTATCTCCTCGCGCCCACGCCACAATCGCGGCTGCCCAGTCGCCCGCGCCCGCTCGCCGCACGCCGCGCCGGCGTTCTGCCGCCGCCCGCCGCGGCCAGTGCACGCCGCTGCCGTGCTCCGCCCCGCACGCTAACCAGGCCCCTCCGGTCCCTATAAAAGCGCCACCCCGGCCACGCGCGCGAGCCCCCGGCCACCAGAACGCCTCGCCGTCGCCATCGCCGCCGCCGAGCGCCACCCGCCCGTGGACAGCCCACTGCCGCCGCCCACTGCCCAAACTGAGCACCCAGCCACCACTACATCACCTCACCGCAGCTCGCCGACCCACCCAACGCCACCCAGAGCCACCGGAGCGCCGCCGCCCGCGCTGCCGTCGCCGCCGCCGCCCCTGCTCGCCGTGGACAGCACGACTCCGACCCCCTCCGTCCAAGCCGAGCCCCTGAGTAGCTTCCCCACGCGCCACTGAAGCTCACCGACCGGACCACGCCGCCCCAAGCCCGCCGGAGCACCGCCGTCGACGCGAGCCGCGCCGCCGCCGCCTCTGCTCCAACGCCGGCGAGCCCTTCCCGGCCGTCCTCCACCTGAACAACACCCCCACAAGGTAGCCCTCGCACCCCTGAACCTTCCCCGACCCCCGCCCCTCGCCGTCGGCGAGCCCCCTCGCCGGAATTTCGGCCGGCCGCCGTACCCGAGCCGCCGAGGACCCAATTGCAAGGATTTAAATCTTTAGAAGGGTCTGAGCGCAAAATTCAAGGACCTAGTTGTAAAAGAAAATTTCAAACCTAGATTCAAATTCAGTGAACTTGTAAAATTCGTATAAAATCGTAGAAAATTCAGAAAAATGCAAACTCAACTGTTCTGGAATCCTCAGAACAAACTCTACCACTTTTGTTACAAAAGTTTTCTCAGAATCTCAAAATATTTTGCTCTACATTAAATAGAAGCTTTAATGGACATATTTTATACCCACTGTTCTAGAACAATGCTGACCCTGAATTTTGGGCAGTGAATTAGTTGCTGGATGATTAGGACTGTGTAAAAAGATGAGGCCCAAATTCCATCTCTAGATTTACTGTTTGTTAAACTTAGTTTCATATCATGTGTAAGAAGAATATTTTATCCCTGCAGTTAGGTGGTAAGTCACCCATTGAAATTTTTCCTATGCTAATGTATTGGTAACTAGAAGCCAGAGAAAAATTAGGAGACCTTTTATCTCACAGTAACCTATTTATTTGATTTATATGCTAATAACATACATTAAATCAAGAAAATAGTACCTTAGTTTGGAAAATCCCCAAATTATCACTGGGAGTTACACTGTGGTAGAGGTTGCTGTGTAAAAAGTTTCATGGACAAAAACCCTGTGTAGGGTCCTGTAAAAATGAATCTTTAAAAAGCCTAGGTGTAGAATGTCATATTTTCTATGCTCTAAATACTGCATGAAAAATCCTACAAAAATTACAGTAGCTTCTGCATGCTCAAGTGAGAGCTCTGTGAAAATCTTAGCCACAATTGTTGCACCAATTGATCTGTACAAAAAGAACAAGTATCTAACAGCAACAATGAAATCTATTTTTCAGAATTAATCTGTTACATAAAATTGGCTGAAAATTTTACAGTAAGCACACCTTTCCTTGATGTGCCTAAATCCAAAATTTCATGACCAGAAACTATCCCTTGTAGTAATTACTCTCAAATCGTAATCAAGTGCTATTTCCACGACTCAAACTTGTGCACTCATGTAGAATCGACGACTCTCGCCGACGGAACTTACGAGCTGGTGCCCGCGTCCGAGAGTGAGCAGCGTGAAGCTCAAGCAAATCTAACTGAAGCTTTTGAAGACCCGAGCCCAAGTTCGGAAGATCCCCAAGCGAACTGCGAAGGCAAGCCCCGGAGCATAACCCATTCTTTCCGAAATTATGCAACTCTTTACTCCTTGCTTGTGCATTAAGTTTATAGGAGTTGGATGAAAACTTAGTTGCATGATGTCAGGAACCCTTGCGTGAAAACTAGATGTAAGGTTCGATAGAATGCTGTGCTAATAGGACTCCGGTAAAAGTCGAGTGATTTCCTGTCACTCGCGAGAAAATAGGAGTTGAATGACTACTACACGCTGCAATCATAAGGACACGGACGGGTTATGTAACGATGGTTACGATTGAGGCCCGTCTGTCTAGTGAAAAATGCTAAGGCCGCAGGGTGTGGTAGTGATGGTTAAGTCTTTGAACGTACTAAACACATGCCGAGATTATGGGAATCGGTAAGCTTAAGTACCTGATTGGCCCGGCAAGGGGACGGCATCCTACCCTTTGAACTTCGGTCCCATGTGCATATGGCGAGTGCAGAGAGTGGTCACGACCCGGCGCCGAACCGTGGCGTGGGGCTCTTGTACTCTCGGAGGGTAGCCCCGATCCACGACCCGGAAGGAAAGGGGAAAAGTTGCACGTGTGACTCTAGGGAGTAACCACGTGACGTGTGTTTGGGTTTCCCTTGCAAGGTTAAGAAATTCGATTCGAATCGTCCGTTTCTCACGGCTATTGAGACTGCTTAACCATTTTTACCCACAGAGTAAAAAGAGGAACAATGATGATGAATGAACTGGTTGGATGGAAAATTTGATGCTTCACCATGTATGCTTTAGATAGCTGCTTACCTAGACTGGCTAACGAAACTAGAATCTTGAGCTAAAAGTTGAAAGTAAGGACCCACTTGTAGTTGCTTTTCGGCAAAACAAACCCCTGAGCCAAAAAGCCTGGCATGTCTAGAGTCGGTGGAGTAGATTCCACTACTCGGGTAAGTCTTGCTGAGTATTAGTATACTCAGTCTTGCTTGTGACTCGTTTTCAGGTGAGACCTTCGAAGACATGATTGCTAGCTTGACTTGGCCCTGCACTCTTCCCCCTGGTTGGTCGGTGGAATGGGATGCGCCCCCGTCCAACGGAGATAAGGCCGAGTGATGTCTCGTACGGGCTTCATCGAGACATCCTGTATCGTCGAGTAGTTTCCGTTGTTATTTCCGCTGCAATTTAACTCTGAAGAACTTATTTATGTTAATTGAAGTACTTGTTTTCTAAACTCAGAACTTGGTCTGTAATATTTACTTATGTTAATGTTGTAATATTTGCTGGAATGTGGTGTTCTCTGGGCTCATCGTCGCATGAGCATTTGTATGTACGGCGCTCGATCCGTTCACCGTGGTTGTATCGGGAGGTTATAC
The DNA here is from genome assembly GCA_032594955.1 of Panicum miliaceum. Lineage (NCBI taxonomy): Eukaryota > Viridiplantae > Streptophyta > Magnoliopsida > Poales > Poaceae > Panicum > Panicum miliaceum. Next base: position 17,500,545 of record CM064062.1, read on the forward strand.
CCGACAGACCAGTGGATTACTCCGTTTGAAGTGTAAGGTTAACCGAGGATGCCTTAATGGTGATGGTTAATACACTTGAGCCGGATTAATTCAGGTGGTTCTGCCACATTTCTGCAAAAGAGTACAACACAAAACTTGTCCCAAATTTACCCAGGTAGCTGCTGTTAAAATTTGGTAAATTTTGGCTGGGTAGATTTTCCCTGGTGCACGAAACTCTAGCCCTCTGTTCACTGAAAATTCTAGGTAGACAGTAAGGTAAAACCTGAAAGGAACGACCATCTTAGAGACCTATTCAGCTCTGGAGTTGACTAGCAAAGTTGTTCACAAATACCTTAGGAGTGACCTGGTGAAATTTGAGAATTTTTGGATGAGAACTGTGGGAGTTATGGTTATTTTTGCACACTATACAGAATCTGTCCTTATGCTGTCACAGTTTTTCACTATCTCACTCCATTTGATCTTTTGTTCAGATGGCCGAGCCTGTTGATATGATGGTGGATGAGGATGGACGCGTACACTCGCAGTGTCTCCACTGGGAGGGCTTTCCCTCTATTTTGTGGGATATTCTGCGTACCGCGGGCTATCTAGTTCCCCCACGTTACGCCAGACTGGAGTTTGCAGAAAATGGAGTTACCCAGTGCCGTGTCAACGTGACTATCTTTCCGCACCCACTACACCCGGAGTGGCCCGCCTTGGAGCTTGAGGCTGTTGGTCGCCGTTTGGCCGATACTTGGGAGCTTGCAGCCATGAGGGCGCTCACCACTTTTTGTGCGCAGCGTCCCGAGGTTGTCACACTCACTCCCATTGGATTGTTTCTGCTGCCCAGGACAACGACCCCTTTTGGCTCAACAGGGTGCAGCACGCACAGTACTTGGTAGACTTTCATGCCCAGGAAACTATTCATACCTCCGTGCGGTGCATGAGTGCACTCTACCGGCTTCAGACTCTCCAGAGTCAGGCACTTGAGCAGCTCACTGATCTTGCTCAGGCCTACCACATGATGGCAGATACCAGGGATGAGCAGATTAAGGAGCTCAGTCAGGATCTTGAGGACAGAGATGCTCAGATTGGCCAACTTGAGGACCAAATTCAGGAGCAGGACACTCTCATGGGTGAGAGAGATGCCACGATAGCACAGTTGGAGGAGCAGCTCCATGATCTGAGCCTTGAGTTGGAGGATGCTAATGAGCACATTCAGTGGCACCATGATCAGAATGACCATCCCCATGAGGAGGACATGGAGGAGGATGAGGAGGAGCCACAGGAGATTGATGGTATCTCCGGTATGGATTTCGAGGGTGAGGTACCACAGGCACCTCAGATGGGAGCTCACTCTCCTGCTCACAGCGAGTCGTCGGTCAACGACTTGGATGATTTCTAGATGACGACCTAGGAGGACTTTTGCACATACTCCTCGATAGGGTAGCCTAACTTTTGGCAAGCGTTGTAATAGGCTAACTAGGAGTTGAGTAACTCTTTTGTGTTGGGTACACCTGAACCATGTGGATACCCTCAGCATGTAAGGAACGGCGATAAACTTGGGTGATTTCGTTGTAAATTTGGTAAACGATGAAATCCACAATCGCTGAGACTTGTCGGAATTTTTACCCATGTCTCCTTGCATTTCTTGGCTGAGTGTTGAATACCAGACTTGTGCTAAATTTTGTGATCTAGGTTCTCACAAAAATTCAGTATCATTGGACCTCGCTAGTTTAAGATATAGGCGAAACCGTACCGGTCAATCTGCTGAAAAACAGCTAAGGTAGTAAGGCAAAGGACGAGCTTTTCGACCACCTTAGCTATGGTTCTAGCACCGGAGTTAAATACCAAAGTGGTGCATTCCTAAATCCTCTGACTACTGCGAAAGTTTGAGATGTTTTGGATGGACCCACAGCAGGCTATGATTTTTCTCGTAGCAAACAGAGATCCTGTCCATACTTCTAGCTGTGACTTCAGAAGTCTATGACTACACCAATTATTTATGAATCAAGGAAGTAATATGGATCGCGTTGCTAATGGTAACCTTTCACGTTTCAGATGGTTGGATCAACACGTGGCAACCCCGAGGGTTTTGGTGCCGGTGGCAGCCGCTCGCGGCAATCGCCACCACCCCCGCCCAGTTTGGTGGAAGTGATGGCCGCTCAAACTGAGCTGCTGCGTCAGATCGTGCAAGGACAGCACCAGCAGAGGGGTGGGCACAATGCTCACCAACCCCAGGCTGCAGGATATACGGATTTCCTAGTGACCCAGCCGCCCTTGTTCCATAAGACAGAGGAACCCCTGGACGCAGATGCATGGATTCGCACTATCGAATCCAAGTTCACACTACTTGTGGCCCCATGCTCAGAGGCCAACAAGGCTCGTTTTGCCGCGCAACAGCTTCGCGGTACCGCTCGTCTGTGGTGGGACCACTATTCTGCGATGCTCCCGGCTGACCATGTGGTCGACTGGGATGAGTTCAAGACCGCGTTCCGAGCACATCATATTCCCGAGGGTCTCATGGAGAGGAAGTTGAATGAGTTCCTGGCACTCACCCAGGGCACCCGCACCGTACTGCAGTACGCCCAAGCATTCAACAACCTATGCCAGTATGCGGGCTACCACGCTGATACGGATGCCAAGAAGCGTGATCGTTTCCGACGAGGTCTGAATACCAAGCTCAAGGAACGTCTGAACCTAGCCAGGGCTGACACCTACAACGAATTGGTCAATATGGCCATTACCCAGGAAGACTGTATCATGGCACACCGGGCAGAGAAGAAGAGAAAGGCACCCGCAGGACCATCAAGTGCCCAACCACCAAGGTATCGCATCGTGCAAAATGCCGCACCCACAGCTCCACCAAGGGCCCCTCAACCTGGGAGATGGATTGCCAGACCCCCACAGCAGCCAGGCATGGTACGACCCCCGATGCCTCCACAGAATGGTCCGAGGCCCATTCTTCAGCAGTCTCTTCGACCTAGCCCCGCGAATCGCTGTTTCAAATGTGGGAGTTCCAGCCACTTCGCACGAGAATGCCCTCAGCCTAGACAGCCCAACCAAGGTCAAGGATCCAACCCGAACACCAAGAACAGGGGCAAGAGACAGACCCTGCAAGTCAAGCAAGGACGGATTAACTTCACCACGCTTGCAGAGCTTCCTGAAGGAGCCCCAGTGATGTCGGGTACATTCTCTATCCATAACAAGCCTGCAGTTATATTATTTGATTCTGGTGCATCGCATAGTTTCATAAGTGCAAAATTCGGTGCAAAAGTAGGCTTGGATGTTTGTCACACCAAAGGGTCATATATGATATCAACACCGGGTGGTAAAATTGCTTCAAACCAAATGATCAGGCAAGTACCAGTCAAATTGGGTAGTAAAACCATCGACACGGACCTTGTCCTTTTACCCCTTGACGGCATGGACATTATTTGGGGAATGAACTGGATGGCTATGCATGGAGTCACACTGGACCTTTCTTCCCGAGCCGTTGAGATAAATTCACCTAGTCACGGAGCCACTACCCTTTACCTACCGTTCCTAGATTGTACGAATTCCTGTGCTTATAAGGTGGAAGGACTTAAGCTAGATGATATTCCTGTGGTAAACGAGTATGCTGACGTTTTTCCGGATGACTTACCAGGAATGCCACCGGATAGGGACATTGAGTTCGTTATTGAACTACAACCAGGCACTGCACCTATATCCAAGAGACCATATAGGATGCCCCCTAAAGAATTGGCAGAGCTGAAAATTCAACTCCAAGAACTACTGGACAAGGGTTTTATTCGCCCTAGCGCGTCACCTTGGGGATGTCCAGCCCTATTCGTAAAGAAGAAGGATGACAGTTTAAGATTATGTGTGGACTACCGACCTCTCAATGCGGTAACTGTTAAAAATAAATACCCACTTCCTCGTATTGATGTACTCTTCGATCAATTAGCTGGAGCCAGAGTCTTCTCAAAGATTGATCTTCGTTCGGGATATCATCAGATCAAGATTCGCCCGTGCGATATTCCTAAGACTGCCTTCTCCACACGATATGGACTATATGAATTCTTGGTCATGTCCTTTGGACTCACCAATGCCCCTGCCTACTTCATGTATCTCATGAATTCAGTATTCATGCCCGAACTTGACAAATTCGTCGTAGTGTTTATCGACGACATCCTTATCTATTCCAAGGATGAGGAAGAGCATGCCAAGCACCTTCACATTGTTCTTCAGCGACTCAGAGACCATCAGCTCTTTGCTAAGTTTTCTAAGTGTGAATTCTGGTTGGATACTGTAAAGTTCTTAGGTCACACGATCTCCAGCGAAGGCATAGCTGTTGACCCCAGCAAGGTACAAGAGGTGATGGATTGGAAACCCCCTACCTCTGTTCATCAGATTCGCAGTTTTCTCGGCTTAGCCGGTTACTACTGCCGCTTCATCCCGGATTTCTCTCGAATTGCTAAGCCCATGACTGAACTGTTAAAGAAGGAAGTAAAGTTTGTATGGGATGAGAAATGTGAAGAAGCTTTCCACGCTCTCAGAGAGCATCTGACTACTGCACCTGTGTTAGCTCAACCCGATAATACCAAGTCATTCGATGTGTATTGTGACGCATCGGGTACTGGTCTAGGATGTGTGCTTATGCAAGAGAATCGAGTGATTGCATATGCCTCACGAGCCCTTCGGCCCCACGAACAGAATTATCCCACTCATGATCTTGAGCTTGCAGCCGTCATTCACGCGCTGAAGATATGGAGGCACTATCTCATGGGTACACAGTGCAATATCTACACGGATCATAAGAGTCTCAAGTACATCTTCAGACAAGCCGATCTGAATATGAGACAACGGAGATGGCTAGAATTAATCAAGGATTATGACCTTGAAGTGCATTATCACCCCGGCAAGGCTAATGTAGTCGCGGATGCACTAAGCCGCAAGTCCCATTGCCATTGCTTATCCATGGAGTCCTACCATGAGACATTGTGCGCCGAAATGAGGAAGCTTAACATGGAAATGGTTTTCCAAGGCACTCTAAATCACATCTCAGTTGAGCCCACTCTTCACGACCAAATCGTTATGGCCCAACTACAGGATGAAGGGATTAAGATCATCAAACAGAAACTCTCTCTAGGTGAGGAGAAGTATAAGTGTTTCCGCCAGGACCATAAGGGAGTTCTATGGTTCGAAGGTCGTATAGTCGTTCCGAAGAATCGTGAACTCCGCAAGAAAATTCTCGATGACGCACACCTTTCCAAATTCTCTATCCACTCCGGCAGTAGAAAAATGTATCAAGACCTAAGGCAAAACTTCTGGTGCACTAGAATGAAAAGAGAAATTGCTACGTATGTCTCAGAATGCGACACGTGCCAGAGAGTGAAAGCTAGCCACTTAAAGGTAGCCGGTACACTTCAACCGTTACCTATACCATCATGGAAATGGGAAGACATAAGTATGGACTTCATCGTGGGGCTACCAAACACTTCCCAGAAACATGATTCCATATGGGTTATCGTGGACAGACTCACGAAGACGGCACATTTTCTTCCGGTACACACCACCTATTCTACCAAGAAATATGCCGAGATTTACCTCGATCGTATTGGTTGCCTGCATGGAATACCTAAGACAATTATCTCCGATCGTGGTCCTCAGTTTGTAGCACGCTTTTGGGAACAACTGCAAACGTCTCTTGGCACTAAGCTGATTCGCAGCTCAGCATACCATCCTCAGACCGATGGACAAACGGAAAGAGTAAACCAAATTCTTGAAGACATGCTGAGAGCCTGTGTCATTCATTATGACAAGAATTGGGACAAATGCCTACCCCTAGCAGAGTTCTCGTACAACAACAGCTATCAGACGAGTTTGAAAATGGCACCATTTGAGGCCCTGTACGGACGAAGGTGTCGAACTCCTTTGAACTGGTCACAAACCGGAGAACGTAAAATAATTGGACCCGACCTGGTAATCGAGGCAGAGGAGAAAGTAAAAGTAATACAAGCAAATCTTAGAGCCGCACAAGCTCGACAAAAGAGCTATTCTGACAAAAGGAGGAAGCCCCTAAAGTTCGAAGTTGGCGATCATGTCTATCTGCGAGTTTCACCAACCAAGGGAGTGCGAAGATTTGGAATCAAAGGCAAACTAGCTCCCCGTTATATTGGTCCTTACGAAATCATTGAGAGCTGCGGACCCGTAGCCTACAGATTACGGCTGCCCCCTCAGCTCGCGACCACCCATGCTGTCTTCCACGTATCTCAACTCAAGAAGTGTATTCGAGTCCCTACCGAGATTGTGGAACAACAAGAAATATCGTTAGAGCCCGACCGCTCGTATGTCGAACACCCAGTTAAGATCTTGGATCAAAAAGAAAGAGAGACCAGGAGGAATGTAATTAGAATGTATAAAGTACAGTGGAATCACCACACGGAAGAAGAAGCCACCTGGGAAACTGAGAGCTACCTGAACCAACATTTCCCTGGGTTTCTTATCTCAACCACTGGTATGTGCACCCACGCCCACACTAAGAATTACCGAATCTCGGGGCGAGATTCTTGTTAAGGGGGGAAGGCTGTGACAACCCTGGTAATTACATTTCCAAAATCAATGACATTAGCCTAACTCTATGTTTAAACCAACTAATGAAAGGGTGGAAAGAATTAAAACGAGTTCAGTTGGAATTCAAATTTAATTTGAGCACATTTGGTTACTTTTGAACTTTTAAATTTAACTTTCAAACCATAAGCCAAATGAGTTTTTGCCTGAAACCGAAGTTGTAGAACTTTTTATTTTGAACAACTTTCGTGTTCAAAAGTTTTTGAAATTCAAATCAGAAAGAGGAGAAAACGCCCTGTTTGCACCCAGCCCCCTGAAGTTTTCCAAATTCTTGCATCCAGGCCCCTCGCCCCCCCCCCCCCCCTCTCTCTCTCCTCCGCGCCCGACCGCCGCGCGCCAGGTGGCCGGCGTCGCCTGACCGGCGCGAGGCGCCAGGCCAGTGGCCGCCGCACCACCCCGCCACGGCCGGCTTTGCCCCGCCCCCATGCCGCGCGGCAAGTGAACGCCCCCGCGCGTGCCCGCGTCCAGCCCCGCCGCCCGGCCGCCCAGTCCCCGCGCTCCGCCGTGCCGCCCCGACCCCCGCGCCCCGCCAGTCGCCGCGCCCGCCCTCCGCCCGCGCCGCTGCCGCTACTGCTCCACCACTCCGCGCCCCGCGCTATCCCCTCGCGCCCACGCCAAATCCCGGCCGCCCAGTCACCGCGCCCGCGCTGCCGCACGTCGCGCCGGCGTTCTGCCGCCGCCCGCCGCGCCCAGTGCGCGTGGTGCCGTGCCCCCGCCCCGCGCGCTACCCAGGCCCCTCCGCACCCCCTACGGCCGCTATAAAAGCCGAGCTCCGACCGCCCCGCGCGAGCCACGCACCGGAACGCACTCGCCGTCGCCATTGTCGCCGCCGAGCACCGCCCGCCCGTGGACAGCTCTCCACCGCCGCCCGCCGCCCAAACTGACGCTTCAGCCACCACTACATCATCCCCCTGAAGCTCGCCGACCCGCTCAACACCGCCCAGAGCCACCGGAGCGCCGCCGCCCACGCTACCGCCGCCGTCGCCGCCCCTGCTCGCCGTGGACAGCACGACCCTGACCCCCTCCGTCAAGGCCGAGCCCCTGAGCAGCTTCCCCACGCGCCACTGAAGCTCGCCGACCGGACCACACCGCACCAAGCCCGCCGGAGCACCACCGTCGACGCGTGCCGCGCCGTCGCCGCCTCTGCTCCAACGCCGGCGAGCCCTTCCCGGCCGTCCCCCACCTGAACAACACCCCCACAAGGTAGCCCTCGCACCCCTGAACCTTCCCCGACCCTCACCCCTCGCCGCCGGCGAGCCCTCTCGCCGGAATTTCGGCCGGCCGCCGTACCCGAGCCGCCCGAGGACCCAATTGCAAGAATTTAAATCTTTAGAAGGGTCTGCGCGTAAGATTCAAGGACCTAGTTGTAAAAGAAAGTTTCAAACCTAGATTCAAATTCAGTGAACTTGTAAAATTCGTATAAAATCGTAGAAAATTCCGAAAAATGCAAACCCAACTGTTCTGGAATCCTCAGAACAAACTCTACCACTTTTGTTACAAAAGGATTCTCAGAATCTCAACATATTTTGCTCTACATTAAATAGAAGCTTTAATGGACTTATTTTGTACCCACTGTTGTAGAATAATGCTGACCCTAAATTTTGGGCAGTAAGTTAGTTGCTTGATGTTTAGGATTGTGTAAAAAGATCAGGCCCAAATTCCATCTCTAGCTTTACTATTTGTTAAACTTAGTTTTATATCATGTTTAAGTAGAATGTTTTATCCCTGCAGTTAGCTGGTGAATCACCCAATGAAACTTTTTCTATGCTAATGTATTGGTATTTAGAAGCCAGAGAAAAATTAGGAGACTTTTTATCTCACAGTAACCTACTTATTTGATTTATGTGCTAATAACATACATTAAATCAAGAAACTAGTATCTTAGCTTGGAAAATTCTCAAATTTTTACTGGGAGATACACTGTGGTAGAGGTTGCTGTGTAAAATGTTCCAGGGACAAACACCCTGTGTAGGGTCCTATAAAAATGAATCCTTGAATAGCCTAGGTGTAGAATGTCATATTTTCTATGCTCTGAATACTGCATGATAAATCCTACAAAAATTACAGAGGCTTCTGCATGCTTAAGTGAAAGCTCTGTAAAAATTTTAGACACATTTGTTGCACCAATTGTTCTGTACAAAAAGAACAAGGATCTAACAGCAACTATGTAATGTATTTTTCATAATTAATCTGTTACATAAAATTGGCTGAAAATTTTACAGTAAGCACATCTTTCCTTGATGTGCCTAAATCCAAAATTTCATGCCCAGAAACTATCCCTTGTAGTAATTACTCTCAAATCGTAATCAAGCACCATTACCACGACTTAAACTTGTGCATTCATGTAGAATCGACGACTCTCGCCGACGGAACTTACGAGCTGGTGCCCGCGTCCGAGAGTGAGCAGCGTGAAGCTCAAGCGAATCTAACTGAAGCTCTTGAAGACCCGAGCCCAAGTTCGGAAGATCCCCAAGCGACCTGCGAAGGCAAGCCCCGGAGCATAACCCATTCTTTTCCGAAACTATGCAACTCGTTACTCTTTGCTTGTGCATTAAGTTTATAGGAGTTGGATGAAAACTTAGTTGCATGATATCAGGAACCCTTGCTTGAAAACTAGACGTAAGGTTCGATAGAATGCTGTGCTAATAGGACTCCGGTAAAAGTCGAGTGATTTCCTGTCACTCGCGAGAAAATAGGAGTTGAATGACTACTACACGCTGCAATCATAAGGACACGGACGGGCTATGGAACGATGGTTACGATTGAGGCCCGTCTGTCTAGTGAAAAATGCTAAGGCCGCAGGGTGTGGTAGTGATGGTTAAGTCTTTGAACGTACTAAACACATGCCGAGATTATGGGAATCGGTAAGCTTAAGTACCTGATTGGCCCGGCAAGGGGACGGCATCCTACCCTTTGAACTTCGGTCCCATGTGCATATGGCGAGTGCAGAGAGTGGTCACGACCCAGCGCCGAACCGTGGCGTGGGGCTCTTGTACTCTCGGAGGGTAGCCCCGATCCACGACCCGGAAAGAAAGGGGAAAAGTTGCACGTGTGACTCTAGGGAGTAACCACGTGACGTGTGTTTGGGTTTCCCTTGCAAGGTTAAGAAATTCGATTTGAATCGTCCGTTTCTCACGGCTATTGAGACTGCTTAACCATTTTTACCCACAGAGTAAGAAGAGGAACAATGATGATGAATGAACTGGTTGGATGAAAAATTTAATGCTTCACCATGTATGCTTTAGATAGCTGCTTATCTAGAATGGTTAATGAAACTAGAATCTGGAGCTAAAAGTGAAAGTAAGGACCCACTTGTAGATACTTTTCGGCAAAACAAACCCCCTGAGCCAAAAAGCCTGGCATGTCTAGAGTCGGTGGAGTAGATTCCACTACTCGGGTGAGTCTTGCTGAGTATTAGTATACTCAGTCTTGCTTGTGACTCGTTTTCAGGTGAGACCTTCGAAGATATGATTGCTAGCTTGACTTGGCCCTGTACTCTTCCCCCTGGTTGGTCGGTGGAATGGGATACGCCCCCGTCCAACGGAGATAAGGCCGAGTGATGTCTCGTACGGGCTTCATCGAGACATTCTGTATCGTCGAGTAGTTTCCGTCGTTTATTTCCGCTGCAACTCAACTCTGAAGAACTTATTTATGTTAATTGGAGTATTTGGTTTCTAAACTCAGAACTTGGTCTGTAATATTTACTTATGATAATGTCGTAATATTTGCTGGAATGTGGTATTCTCTGGGCTCATCGTCGTGTGAGCATTTGTATGTATGGCGCTCGATCCGATTACCGTGGTTGTATCGGGAGGTTATACCCGACAGACCAGTGGATTATTCCGTTTGAAGTGTAAGGTTAACCGAGATTGCCTTAATGGTGATGGTTAATACACTTGAGCCGGATTAATTCAGGTGGTTCTGCCACAAAATCCTTCAGCATCATGTCCGTCTTGGTGAGGTCATCATCGCCCTTGCCCAGCTTGCGGAACATGGCATACGGCATGATGTTAACCGCCGCCCCTCCATCTACCAACAATCTGGTGACGGGTCTTCCGTTGACATAACCCTTGAGAAACAGCGCTTTGAGATGTTGCCGTTTTTCTTCTTCTGGTTTCTCAAACGTAGCCGTCATCGGCTCTAATACCAGTTCTGCCATTTGCTCTTCTTCTGTTTTTGTCACTTTATCCCGATCGCTTGGCGCCATGAACTCCATCGGCAGTATGAATACCATATCAATTTCGGCTGCTGATTCTTGGTTGTTTGCTTTCTGATCGTTCTTCTTTGGGCGCCAAATTCGAGATTTCACATTCCTTCTCTCTGGCACCTGTCTCTGTTCTTCTTCTTGATGTTCCCACTGGCGTAGGCATTGGATCCTTCGCTTCTGGGATCTGGATAGGCCGTCAGGACACCACCTGGGATTCACTGGTTTGGCTGATGATCTGGCGTGTTCCCACTTTGGTTCCTTCCCTAGGGGATCTTCGTCTGATACCCTATCATCGGCCACCTCTTCCAGCCGATCGTGTGCGCTGATCCTGCCCCCCAGTCCATCTTGCTGGCCGATCTTGCTTTTTGACCTGCTGTACTGGTCAACTCTGCCCCCCAGCCGATCATGCACCGAAACGCGCCGTTCTTCGCGCCGATTTCTGTTGATCGGCTCTGATCCTCTGTCCCCAGAGTGTAGCCTCGGGCGATCGTTGTGGTTTGATCCGTTACACTCCGGACAGTTATCGGCAGATGGCAATCTGATATCGTTCTCCCAGCAGTGGATGAAGAAGGGACACTGCCAGTGATCTTCGCGCCGGCGTATCATCTCTTCCTGGTGTTGCGCTTGTTCTATTTGCCGCCGATATTTACTAAGTAGAAATCGGGAGGTGACAGGCCTGTGTGGTCATTCTGGTCCTCGCCTGTTCCTTCTGATTTCTTCCATCGTGATCTGCCTCTTGGGATCGACAACGCCGCCTCTTCTCGCCGATTCTGACGTCAGCACCCTGGTTTGACCTAATTCTTCTCCAGCGTTGACCGTGTTGGCCGGGAAGGGATGCTGATCTATCTTCATCGGCATTGCCGATTTGGTTGGAGTCTCAAACTTGAGCCGCCCTTGTTCAATGGCCGATTGTATCTGCTGGCGGAAGACTTTACATTGATTGGTGTCGTGAGAAGTAGCGTTGTGCCACTTGCAGTATTTCATCTTCTTCAGCTGATCGGCCGTAGGGATGGTGTGATGCTGCAACAGCTTGATCTGTCCTTCCTGAAGCAGTAGATCAAAAATTTTATCGGCTTTTGACGTGTCAAAGCCGAATGTCTCTGGCTCCTTCTTGCCAAAGGGGCAGGATATTGGTTTTTTCCCTTTTACCCATTCCGCCAGGCCGATTTCTTCCTCCGCGTCAGATTCAGATCCCTCCAAGTACGCCACCTTCTTCTGGAAACTCCTCCGCTGTTCAAGCGGTCGGACCTCCCGCCCTGACAATCGGTGGATGATTTGACTCAGGCTCTCAAACTCTTGGGCGGCATATCTTTCCCTGATTTGCGGTAAGAGGCCCTGGAAAGCGATATCGGCCAACTGTGCATCGGTCAGAGCCTGGCTGTAGCACTTGTTCTTGATTTCCCTGAACCTCTGTATGTACCCTGTCACCGGTTCATCGCTCCTCTGCCTGAGGCTGGTTAGATCCGAAATCTTCATCTCGTGTACCCCTGCATAGAAATACTTGTGGAATTATCTCTCCAGATCGGCCCACGTGACGATAGAATTTGGCGGTAAAGTGGTGAACCACTAGAAGGCCGATCCGGATAGAGATGAAGAGAATAACCGTACCCTCAGAGCGTCTTGCGTGGCAGCTTCTCCGCACTGGATGATGAATCTGTTAATGTGCTCCACAGTGGATGTGTCATCCGTCCCTGAGAACTTGGTGAAATCAGGAATCTTGTAGCGGTGTGGGAACGGCAACGAGTCATAGGCCGATGGATACGGCGTCTTGTAAGTATAAGTTTGAACTTTCGGCTTCAGTCCAAACTGATCTTGGATTACTTCTGCTATCTTTGCCGTCCAGTCCACCTGCTGCTGATGAATGGCTGTTCGAGGTGCGGGCATATGCTGAAGGGCTGGTTCGGCCAGGTGATGAATCGGCGAAGTTTGCTGGGCGGCCGATAGCTGCTGGCGAAACGCATCCGCACCCTCTTCGTATGTCGTTGCTGGCACCGTGCTTCTGAACGCCTCCACAGTGCTTGCCCCCCTGCCGATTTCTGGTAAAATCGGCTGGTATTGAGAGACCGTCGGCTGGGCGGCCGATTGGTACGGCACCTGAAACGGATAAGTGCCATGCCCATTCGCTGGCTCGGGAAAATGCATCATGGCTGATGCCCCCCTGCCGATTTCTGGTAAAATCGGCTGGTACTGGGAGACCGTTGGCCGGGCGGCCGATTGGTACGGCACCTGGAACGGATAAGTGCGATGCCCGTTCGCTGGCTCGGGTAAATACGTCGTGGCTGATGCCCCCCAAGGCACTGAGCTCGTAGGTAGTGTTTGCACGGAAGCCATTTGAACGGGTTGAAACGGCGCTCGCGATGGGAGACATGGTGCGCCGCTGTATCTTGGAGACGCCGGAAGTGGTGGAGAGCTGTACCCCTCGCGCTGCGTCAATATCGGCTGAGAAGCCGATTGGGATGTGTACGGTGATCTTCTGGCCGGCAGGGTGGTTGGAGGGGCATATGCCGGTCCCTGATAACCTTGGACGGCTCCGCTGGCCAGAGAGTTGACGACGGCGTTGTACACCGTGTTGCTCATCACCGAGGATTGGTCAATGAACGCTTGATATACGGACTGTTGAATCATCTCTGACATCTTGCCCGAGTCTTCAGCAATGGTGATGTGGCGAGGTGCTGGAATAGGGGCCTTCCTAACTGCTTCCCCGCTTCTGGTACGACTGAACGACTGGAGGTATATCTTCTTGTAATCTTCTAGATGTTTGGCCAATTCCTCCCTCTGGTCGTCCTTGAGATCAGCTTCTGTGACCCCAATGATGTTGCTGTCAGAGATTTCTGCGTTGTTCGACATATCAGGTCTTGGATGGTCCCACCGGGCGTGCCAAAAGTGTGTTGGCGCTAAAATCGGCCGGATAGGAATCGGCCGATGGGTCTTCAGCGTCGGACACACGACCCGGGAGAATCTGCTTAGCTCCTGTTCGGGTTATCGCCCTGGTGCGGTTCGCGCGGCGTGCCAGTCAATCTGACCTGTTGATTGACAAGGAAATAGAGTACTAAATTCCAGGCGCGTCGACGGCTGGATTTCCGATTTGTCCTGAGGAGCGCGTCGGCGGTAAATCGGCCGATTTGCTGTAAAGATGATCGGCTATGAGTCAGCCGATGATCGTATAGTAATTGTAAAGAGAACTGCTGGAGCAATCTAAACAATTACTATAGAAGCAACACTTGAAACAGATCTAATCGGCTGTATGGCGATGAATCGAAGGAGAACGATGACGAAGCCGATTACCCTGATCTCAAGCTGGATAACTGGTGATAATACTAGAATAACAGGTAAAACTTGCAATTCTAGTAAATATCGATAACTTGTGAATAAATCCAAACGAAACCACAGCGATGCGCCCGTAGTTAAAGCTCGGATATTACTCGATAAGCGGAACCTACCAATTGGCCGGAGATCAGGTTGATGCAGCCCTGCCAATCCGTACGAACTCGTGAAAGAAAAAGATATTGGCGAAGTCGCCGACTTGAAAAGTAAAGTACTCGTAAAAAGTAGAAGTATTTGTTGATTGATGTTGGTTGTTTTCTGCAAAGCCCTAGCGACTCCTATTTATACCCTGAAACTAGGACTCCTGGTCGATTACGACTTGTTACAACCTTATTTAAAACAGGAAAAAACTACTATATCTATAATAGCTTTAAAAGGAAACGGACTCCCGCAGAATCTTCCGCCGCCGCTTCCTAATCCAGTCAGAACCTCTTCAATTGTTTTTCGGCCGTCCTAGCATACCTCGTTGACCAGCTTTTGACCAGGATCCTCTATAACAATCCTATCCTGTCGGTGTGGGCCGCGCTACCAATCGGCTGATTTCTAATTGTTACCTCGATCGGCCGATTCCTTACTGTAGCTCTCAGATCTGCCGCATCGGCCAATCTTCTTCTCCTGACGCTGATTCAAGACGTGTCAAAATCTGGCGTCAACAACTACCTTTGGGTTTCCCTCGGTAGATTGGCAGATAAAACACCATCAGCTGGCGCGCTAGGTAGGGGTGTTCATTGAAGATCCCCTAGAGAACTCAATGGCATCAATCAAGCCCGTCGTCACATTTTAAGAAGGCGCAACATTCATCTTCGACTCCTGGGTGTGCATTGTTGATGGCGCGGGAGGCTTCCGCCATCAACTCACGCCCGCCATAGAGAAAAAGGCACCTGCATCAACTCCTTGTTGCATCATTGACAACCTCGTTGAAGATTTCGGTGCGATTCAACTCTCTAGCCTGCTCAGAGACTACGAGTACAAGTCCAGGTCCATCCCGACTTCTACTTCAACTCACATTTGATTGCTCGAGTCGGATTCAGATCCATCGAGCACCCACCCAACCTAGATCCCTTTCGGATTACGCAACTTAGCAACTATCTACTTGGAGGCAGCTCGATCCGGATTCCAATCTGCATTGGAGGACAACTTAGATCAATTACTCCGACCCAGGGAAGAACTCATGATGAGGCCGTTACTACCCCTGGTTACAACTCAGACTCTAATGATGAGGCACCTTTATCAGGCAATCAACAGGGACTGGTAATCAAATCAACTTGACAAGGCAGATTCATTTATTGGAAGGGCATGAAACCCTCCAACCTAGTCACCAGCGACGGATCTCGCCTCATCATATGCCTTGGAGAATTCCTGTTCTAAGACAGTAAACCCTTGTTCATCATTGATGAAGGAGATACAACCGAACTAGTGGCTTCAAGCACCGGAAACTACACACTGGAGAGAGAAGTCTTCATGGCAAACACGAGATAGGATCAGTACCACAACGAAGAGCTCTCAGCGATCTCTGCTGATGATAACACCAAAGATTCACCGCAGGAAGATGACCAGCAGAAGCTGCAACGATGAGCTATGCTTGCTATCCATAAGCTGATAATTGCCAGAACGCCAAGTGCACTGAGTGAAGGCAACGATCACAAGTGTGTCATGACACTCAACCCAACTTGCAACAAAAGTTTGAACAAGTCGACAGACGCCAATACGAGACTCTGTTGGCTAACATTGCAGAAGCAACTTTCTTTCCACGCGGCCTACCACAATGCCCACAAATGAAGGAAATCCTCAAGTTCACCCAATGGGCATACGTACCATTTGACAAGCAGAACCCAATCCCCATCGGTGCATCGCACTAACTCGAGAGGCGATCAACAGGCCAGTAGTAGGCCTCGCCAGGATCAACCTCAAGGTAGTTCGACTAGAGCGGTTGCCCAAGGAGGTGGAGGAGACAACCCAAGACCACTCAGAGGTAACCCCACCGGTGGCCGAGGCCACCAAGGGGTTCCACCCATGCCTCCACATCAAGATCTCCGGGAGCAAATCAATGCTAGTCGCCATGCCCACACCATCATCCAAGGCAAACAACTCGAGCGAGCAACAAAAGGGTACGGAGTCCCAGACGATGGTGATGGTTTTCCCACGTTCACCCTCAGGGTCAGACTAACCATCTACCCCGACAACTTCAAGCCAATAGGCATCAACAAGTATGATGGAAAGCATGCTCCACAGCAGTGGTTGTGCTGCTACTCCACTGCAATCGAAGTCGCCGGGGGCTCCAACGACGTGAAGGTAATCTACTTTCCGATGGCCTTGGAACCTACTCCGCTTACATGGTTCAAAGGTCTCCCGGCCAACACTATCAACACATGGGACAACTTGAAAAAGGCGTTCGTCGACAACTTCCATGGCTCTATGCAACGTCTCGGTAACCGCCACGACCTGTCCCAGAGCAAACAAGCCAGGAACAAGAGTCTCTACACCTACACTCATCATTTATTCATGCACGGGCCACAATCACGAACATCACCGAACGCGACATCATCAACTGCTTCCACAACAGCCTCCACGACAAAACCCTATATAGGGACTTTGGAAGAAATCAGCCCAAGTGTGTTGCAGATCTCCGCGACAAGATGTAGATTTGGGTGGACTAGGAGGACTAGGACTAGGAGTGCTACTCCATAGGGCATGGCGGTGACCACCAGAACAAGTGGAATGTTGACTACCGCAACGGCAACGACCACCAAGGCCAGCGAGACTACTCGGGTTCATCTCAAAAGTGCAAGCCAGACAATGTTGTCGCGGCTATGGAGCGCCAATCGCGTGGAAAAAATCTAACAACATGAAGGAGCACTTCGACGAGCTCCTCCACTAGCAGTGCCCGTGGCACTTGAACTCCAATCACTCTGCTTGGGAGTGCTACAACGTTCGCAAGGCAGCGCCGAACCTCTTGACAAGGATGACAAGAAGAAAGGAAAGGAAAAGGACGACAAGGAAAACTTGTGCGGCGACAAGTATCAGGACCACTCCATGATTGTCAACATCATATTCGGTGGAGACTCTAGCTTCCCCACCAAGAGATCAAAAAACTCACCCTACAAGAGATCATGGCGATCAAGCCACCCACACCACAATTCTTGAGATGGTCTGAAGTCCCTATCACCTTCTCTAGAGAGGATCAGTGGACCAGCTTCTCTGAGCAGGGAAGAATCCCACTATCTAGGACCTAGTGGTGGCAGGCTCCAAGCTCACTAAAGTACTCATCGATGGTGGAAGTGGGCTTAATGTACTCTTTTCGAGTACTTTAAAGAAGATGGGCATGGACATCACCCACATGCTCACTCCCTTGAAGTCGCCCTTCTATGGATCGTCCCAGGCAACGCGGCGGTACCCCTCATTCAGGTGGTTTTGCCAGTTACCTTTGGGACACGTGCCAATACAGGACCAAGTACATCAAGTTCGAGGTTGCCGATTTCTACACTTCTTATCATGCCATTCTTGGGTGACCTACCCCTGGCAAAGTTCATCGAAGTCCCCTACTATGTGTACTTGGTGCTCAAGATGTCAGGACCTAGCGGCATGCTCTCCCTTCGTGGTGACTTGAGGAAATCATATGACTACGACCAGAAAGCTATCAAGTATGTTTCCACATGCTGAGTTTTAGATTCGATGATGGAAGTACTCGCAACATCGAAGTAGCTATCTCAATAAGAGGCGGAGATCTCAGCAAAGAAGTCGAGCCGGTCCAAGGTGAAGCCCACCAATGACATAGGCATCAAGACTTTGGAGCTGGAATGTGGCAACTCATCCAAGACAGCCCTGACCGGCACGGGGCTGGACCCAAATAGGAAAAAGCACTCATTAGCTTTCTACGGGCTAACCGTGATATCTTTGCATGGAAGCCAGCGGACATGCTAGGGGTGCCTAGGGAGCTGATCGAGCACGCACTCAATGTTGACCCCAAAGCTACTCCAAGAAGCAACACCCACGCAGATTCGCTCAAGATCGGAGAAACACCCTCAAGATAGAGCTCGCCAAACTACTCGCAACAGGGTTCATCAAGGAGGGGTTCCATGCAGAGTGGCTGGCCAATCTTGTCCTAGTGAAGAAAAAAACAACGAGTGGATGATGTGTGTCGATAGCACCAACCTGAACAAGCACTATCCAAAGGATCCCTTTGTGCTCCAAGGATTGATCAAGTCTTGACTCCATGGCTAGATGCGCACTACTCTTCTTTCATAATTGCTACTCGGGCCACCATCATATCACCATCAAGGAAGAAGAGCAGGTCAAAAACAGCCTTTATCACCCCATATGAAGCTTATGCATACACAACTATGTCGTTTGGGGTGAAGAATGCGGGAGCCACACATTAGCGTGCCATCCAGATCTGTTTCAAGGACCAACTACACCGCAATGTTGAAGCATACGTGGATGTCGTGGTCTTAAAGACCAGAAACCACAACAACTTCATCTCTAACCTTGAGGAGACCTTCAACTGTTGGCGACGATTCCGTGGAAGCTCAACCTGACTAATTTTATTTTTGGTGTACCATTAGGAAAACTACTCGGGTTCATCATCAGTCCCCGAGGAATTTAAGCTAACCCAGAGAAGATCACCGCTATCACCGACATGAAAGGTCCAGCTCGCATCAAGGATGTCAAGAAGCTAAAAGGGTGCTTAGTGGGCCTCAATCGATTCATCTCCAAGCTTGGCGAACGAGGTTTACCCTTCTTCAAGCTTCCAAGCGGCACGGCAATTTTCAGTGGATGGAAGAGGGGGACAAGGCTCTAGATGACCTCCAACAATACCTACAGTCCCCACCCATCCTCACTACTCCATATGAAGGCGAACATCTGTTATTCTACCTCACCGCAACTACTCACATCATCAGGACAACTATTGCGATGGAGCTCCCCGAGGAAGGCCATGTATTCAAAGTACACAGGCCAGTGTATTTCGTTAGTGAAGTTCGGTCCGATTCCAAGTTTCGTTATCCCCTATACATTCCATTGATCTTTTTTCATGGTTGTTATCATGCTCCCTAAAATTACACAATAATAGCCAGTTTCGTAGAGCTTCATGTCCTTCAAAAAGGGCTTTAGCTTTAGTCTTAATGGGGGAAACCATATTTTTTAAGCCGAAGCCATTTTTTTAAAAAAACTGTTTGGTAAAAATATATATTTTCATTATTTTGCTTCCAAATTTAGTTCTTCATTAATTATATTTGACACATATCACTACTATTTTTTCTTATTTGTTTATTCTATATAGCTATTTATTAATTATATTTAATATGCAATATTTGGTGAATTTGTAATATCTTTTTTGGATTAGTTGAACTCCCTCGGAATAAGCATATTTGAAGGAACAAAAGGAGGTGAACGAGAACCTTTAAAAAATTATCCAAAAAAAAATATGGCCTATGTCCTATTTTTTTAGAAACACAGTACAGTCGTAGACACTCACAACATGCACGCACACCCCCTATGAATACACGCACGCAGCCCTACCCCTATGAGCACCTTCGAGAGACTGAGCCGGCAAATCCTCGAGATTGACGAAGTCACCACAGACACCTCGCTGTCGACGGGAACGTCGCCTACCACTGAAAGTACAACGCCGTTAAATTCTAGAAAATTCGCTCCCACGGGGAGTCGAGTCCAGGACCTCAAGTGCTACTGAGGCTCTTATAACCACTAGGCTACAGGCCCTTTTGCGGCCTATGTCCTGATTGACACCCTAACACCATACTATCAACATGATGCAAGTCAACTGGTGACAAGATCACCCTTTGAACGGTTTAGAAAAGCTCGACGCAAAATGAAAGTGAAGATTAACCCAAAATACTGAAAGCTCGACTCAAAGCAGAAGCGATCGAGAAGCAAACTACTTGAGCAAGGGCTACCACGAAAAGCTTCACTCGACCATGAGCAAGGGCTACCACGAAAAGCTTCACTCGACCAAACATGTGATGATTTGATAATATTTAGCGCATCTGAAAATCAAGCGGAAGCAAAACTTAACAAAAATACCGATTAAGAGTGTCACAAAAAGACTTCAATTAATCATGCAAACATCTATCAAAGATTAGCAACAACAAGAACTTGACTAATGCAAATTACTTAGAGTCATTAGCAGAGCAGAAGCAAATCAATTAGTTTAATCGAAGGAGCAAAGAGGGAGAATGTGAAACAAATAAACCTCTGACTTGCACGTGAACTGATTTCACTGCGTGTTAGGCCAACAGAGGCTGCACCAGCCGAGCAAGCCAGCTTGCACGTGGCTCAGCTGAGCCTTGGCGTAGCCTGCCCGCCTGCTGACGGGCGCAGTTAGATATCTCAAGGCGATAAAATCCTTCAACATCTGAAGAGCGTCTCCGCCGGCCCACAACCAAACGGCCCATTAACGACGGTTGTTCTCATCCCCATGCCGCCCGTCTTCCTCGGCTACCACCGGCTTCGCCACCAGGGCTGTCGAGAAGCACCACCAGTCCCCTGCCACCTACCCCGCCCACCGGATATCCTCCGCCGCCCACGATCGGCGGAGCCCCACCGCGCCGCCCACAAGCCGTCGCCACCGCCGGTCCGCCGCTGCCCAAGGACCCTCCCTATACAGACAGGAAACACCACCGGCGACAACCTTAACCCCGAAGCCCCCAAACCCTGACTCCGAAGTCACCAATCCTAATGGTGTCGAGGAAGCAGGCGAGCACCGCAAGCTCAAGGAAGAAGAAGGAGGTTGCAAGGCCGTTTGGGCCGAATTCACCTTGCTTCAGGTGATGGCTCATGCGTTTGTCGCGTGAGCTGTATAGACACAGCGCCTGCTGAGGGGGGCTATTCGTAGCCACATGCGCGAGTACGTGTAGTCGCATCACAGAAGGCCCACGATGGCCCACGCCCCCGCCGTCGTCAAACTTCCTCGTCTCTGGCAGCGGCCGCCTTGCAACTCGTCATTATCGTTGACCTGTTGCGTCCCTGCCCTAATTCTGGCCCACCGGTTGTCTTCCCGACAGCCAGCGGCCCGGCTCCCGCCGCACCGCCAACTCAATCCGCCACCGCTGCCGGTCGTCCCTACCGCCCCCACCCCCTCGGAGCACTGCAAGCACTGGCAGCCCCCCTCCCCAAACTACGGCTGCCGTTGCATGAGGTAGAAGAAGAACTGGTGTCCGGGCCCACCTGGTAGCGACGTTGCGCGACTTCTGCGACTCCTCATCTCGCAGAAGCGCACGTGACTCCTAGTATACATGCCTGCTGACGGCCTGCCTCGCGGCCTGCTAGCGCAGGTCGCTGCGCTCGCAAGCGCTCCGCTGGCTGCCACGCATGCTGCCCCTGGCAGCAGCACTGGCCGCAGCTGGCGGGGGCCGCCTGCCCCGCTAGGCGCCTCGTGCCGCACGCTGCTCCTTGCTAGCAAATAGGGAACCAGAAGAACTCCCACAACTTGTATTCCAAATTACTTCTCAAATCTCAACGGATTCGGATGAGATTCAAACCGATGAAGCATGACTACAATATTTCATAGATCCAAGAAAAGTATTGTGAAAAAATCAAGAAATGAGGGAGAAATTTGAAGCCCCTTTGAAGACACATTCTTAACAAAAAATGAAAGTCCGATTCGAATTTGCGAGAGATTTGAGGGGGATTGATCCAACCTTTCTCACAAGGATCCTAGCAATGAAACCCCTCAAATAATTTCACGAATCTGCACCGAAATCGTGATGAGCAAAAAATCACGCAAAAATCATCCAAAAATCACGAAAACGAAATATGGTCAGCATGCACAAAAGGGATATGAAATTGATCTATGGATTACTCCAAGAGATCCGATTATAAGCCATTCCTAGCCTAACCAAAGCATGGATGGCAAAAAAGCACAAACAACGTGTCATTACTCTCTCCTCCTCTCTAACCCTAACCAAAACTCTCACAATTTAAATGAGAGGACCTCCACGAAAAAGATTACTGTCCCAACAGCCCATCCACATATATATAGGTGCGTGGAAAATATCCAAAAGGCCCTTACATGAAGCACACAATCCAAATACCCTCAAGGGTAAAACCGTCCTGCAGAACTGTAACTTGGTTATCAACATGATGGACTTGTTGGAAGAATGCCGCAACCTCTCTCATGGAGAATATAGCCTGAGAATGAGATCCTAGGTGCATGTGGCTGCCCAAGAACAATCTAAACTAATTGCTATCTATTGGAGACAAAGAGGGAAGATCAGAGAGTGCAAACTTGGTGATGCTAATACCAAATTTTTCCATTTGTCAGCTACTGTGAAATGGAGGAAAAATCAAATTAGTCATCTTACTGCTCAAGATGGGCTAAGCGCTAGCGCAGTCTACCCCATGTGCTCCGTTCTTATTCCAAAGGGGATCATTGATGCCATCGACTAGAAAAGGACAGCTTTCCACTGTACGGGTGAAGCTATTTGTAATGGTGGCTAGTGCAAAGTTTCTTGGGATGTTGTGTGTCTGGATAAGCCACAAGGAGGTTTAGGCGTCAATAACTTGTCCAAGCAAAACAGACACTACTACAAAAATGATTTGTAGCAGCCCCCAAATTTTTTAGGGGCGGACCAAAATATCACCCGTCCTTAGAAATGGGCAGCAGGTACTGTAGCAAACGAGCCGACCCTGAAAATCCATTTGTATGGGCGGCTCACTCCCACCCCCCAACCGCCCCTGCAAATGCGACCATTTTCGGGGGCGGCTGAGGGGATGAGCCGCCCCTACAAATGGAATTTTTAGGGGCGGCTCAACCCCCTACCTGCCCCTAATAATATCTATAAAAATCTGGGCACCTTCTTCCTCCTCCCGACCCCCCATTGTTTGCTCGGGAGAGGAGCTCCCCCAAAATCCCAAAAAAAGAAAAAAATAGGGGGGGGGGAGGTTTTCAACTTGATTTCCTTCAAGTTGGGGGCTCTAGGAGGTAAGTTGATACTAATTCCTTGTCATTTCTAAGCTCTTTTGTTAGATTAGTGGCTCAAATCGACCTCTCTTTGCCTCTAACTAGATCTAGATCTCCGTGGTGTGGATTAGTCATTTGAGATACCATTTGGCTCAATCTTTTGGATGAAGTTGTGCTATTTTAATAGGAGAACAAGATTATGTACTTATTTAGACTAGATCTATGGAGGACCCTAGATCTATGGAGGAGAGAGAAGAAGATTTGTTTTTTTTCCTTTTTTTGAAAGATGCATGTTAGATTTTTTCCTAACATTTTGTTGTAAAATAATATGTTAAATTTTCTATTGTTTTTATTTAGTACAAGTTAAATTGACTTTTTTCCACACCTATGCATATATAGAAGTATATATTTATATCAATTTAGGGCTCCATTTCTTCACACACATGCATGTTAGATTTTTTCCCCAAGATTTAGTGGTATAATAATATGTTTGGTTTTGATTTTTTTTATTTAATACTAGTTAAAATGACTTTTTCCCCAATATGGTTGGTTCTGATTTAAGTTAATCCATTTAAATTATTTATTTCTGTTCAGAGATGGGTGTTGAAAGAATTCATGCATGTCCAAATCATTGTATTTTGTATCGTGGGGATACTTTCAAAGACTTGGATAAATGCCATGTATGTTCTGCAAGTCGGTACAAAAACAATGTGGGTTACTGTGGTAGCGACAATGAAGGTCCATCCGGACGAAATAAAAGGAAGGGGAAGGGCGTTGCCTCTGTTGAACAAGACGACATCGCTACTTTAAGCATTTTTGAGAAGGAGAGCAGAATTCCTGCCATGGTCATGTGGTACCTCCCAGTTTTCGATCATTTGAGGCAAAATCTTCTCGAACCCAAAGGATGCTGAAATGATGCAATGGTGGGACTCAGATAAGCGCAAGAAGGGTGATCGAAAGCTCTGACATCCAGCTGATGCTCGATAGTGGAAGAAATTCGACGAGAAGTACCATCTGGAATTTGGAAAGGATTTGAGGAATGTTCGGTTCACATTGAGTACAGATGGAATGAATCCATTTGGTGAAAGAAGCAGCTCCCACAGCACATGGCCAGTGATATTGACGATGTACAACCTGCCTACATGGCTATACCAGAAGAGAAAGTATCTTTTGCTATCTATCCTTATACAGGGCCCCAAGCATCCTGGCATCGATATAGATGTTTTTCTTGAGCCTCTGATGCAGGAGATGGAAATTTTATGGAAGGAAGGTATCAATATCTTTGATGGTTTTACACGGCAGCCCTTTAACCTTAGAGCCATTATATTCATCACCATCCATGATTACCAGGCATTGTTTGTCCTATCAGGACAGATCAAAGGTAGGACGGGATGCATGGTGCGCGTGGATGGCACCGTATCATCTTTCCTGGAAGGATCTCGAAAGGTAGTTTACCTTGGGTACAGACGCTTCTTGATGGAAGGACATAGGTACCGAAGTAAGAAGTTCTATAATTTTTCTGATGCCAGACCTAAATTACATTGTGCTCCAGAAAAATGAGACAGGCACTATGTTTTCGAGATGGTACGATGCATCCAGGTCACTTATGGGAAGAAGAAGAAAGATGGGAAGAAGAGAAAGAGAGATAAGGCACCTATCGTTGGCGTACCATTCAAGAAACAGTCCATCTTCTATAAATACTTGCCGTATTGGACGGATCTTGAGGTCCGCCATACAATCGATGGTATGCACCTGAAGAAGAATGTGTTTGGTAACACAATCGGGCTCCTCCTGGACACATCAGCCAAGACAAAGGATACGTTGAACTCGCGCCAGGGCTTGGTAGCTATGAAGATTAGACAAGATCTTCACCCTGTTGACAAAGGGAATGGCAGATATGAACTTCCCCCGGCTAGCTACAACTTGACACATGATGAGAAGAAGGCAATGTGCGAGAGCTTAAGAGGGATTAGAGTCCCGAGTCGTTTCTCATCCAACATAAGGAAACTAGTCTCGATGAAAAATCTCTCACTATGCGGCTATAACTATCATGATTGTCATGTGTTGCTGATGGTGTTCCACTGGCCTCGGCTCCGCTGGCCCCATCACTGGTGTTGCCTCGAGTGTTGCGGTCTTACCAAAAGGACAAAGAAGGATCTGAAATTGTGAGTAGATGGCACACCGCAAACAAGAAGTCTGATGAAAAGGCTAACAAGGCTATGTCAAAGGATAACCCATCAGATTCTAGTGCCAGCAGAAGGTCGGGCTTTTCTACGCCCCGCACTGACACGAAAGTCAAAAAGATCATTGCGGTTGATGACCTTCCACACTTAGATGATGCTCCTTTAAAGTTTGAGTACGGAAAAGACTTGCTACTGGACTGGGCACTAAGGGAATGTCCACCTTTTATGCAAAAGTTTCATAGTTGGTACAAGAGGGCATGTAGACTTGGACTCAAATCCATAAGTGCTCTGCACCATCCAGATGCATTCGGACTTAAGGGGGACCAAATCTTTGATATCACGTTCGATTTTGCAGACATCCAACACATGTTTCACCTCAAAGAACTTGGTGTTGAAATGATTCGACTCCGGTGCATGTAAGTGCCTCATCGGTACTTAATTTGATTTATATTACGGCATAAAGTTCTGTATATGCATAAATTTTTTGTTATGATACATTATATTCTACAGGATGCAAACAATGGAGGCCATTATTTTAAACAAAAAGGTCTGGTACCTTGATCCAGTAGCGATTTGCGAGTCCAGGCACGCCGGGCCAAATGGATGAAGGATGACGATGACTTTCTGAAGAATTTTGCAATGCGCAAGGAAAAATAGAAGGAACGAAAAAGATTTCAGGAAGAGACCATAAAAAGGGTTGCTGCCTACATATCGCTTATGATGACAGAACGGGAAGAGATGGATTGCATATATGTGCCATACCACATCGAGTAAGTCTAATATCAATCATTTGATATAATAAACCATTGCTCCGATCCAAGTGTACAAATCGTATGTAATATTCTTTTGTAGGAATCACTGGATTGCATTCGTACTTCATCCAAAGCTTGGAAGAATCCTTGTATTGGACTTCTTGGATTGGCCAAAGAAGAGATACGAAGAATTCACAAATATCCTACAACTATGAGTGAATTTCTTATCTTCCTTATGTACATCATGCTAATTTCTCCACAGAACTATACATATATAAAATAGGGCTTACCGGTACTACATTCATAAAGGAGGGGCTCATCCCGCCGACCAAACAGAGGAAATGACTATGCGCACAAACTTCTCGTGCCACAAGCAACCTTTCGGTTCCATGTACTGTGGCTACTACATGTGCGAGCATATGCGGGTGCAAGGGAGATACACTACTGATCCCAAGCATGTAAGGGCCTAGTCTTTATAGGGATAGATGCATATATGTATATTATCTTTTACTGTAACTAACACTTGCTTAATTTTTCTATGGCATCAATAATTGTAGATTCACCCGCCAAAGCACGATTGCATGCTCCACGAGAAACAACTTCTAGATGTAGTCGACGATTTGTGCCGATTCATTCTACATGAAGTGGTCAATGTGAGGGGCAAATTCTTTCACGAAGCACATGAATTAGCAACGGATGATAAATACATTGGACTTTGTGAGTGGCACAATCAAGAGCATCGTGCTGCCTCTAGTAGTGTTCGTAGGGAATAGGAGAAAACATGTATTCAATGTGCACTTTAATGATGTATTATTTCCATATAATTTAATTTTGTATGCATAAGTATTTTATCAAACTTATTCCACGTTTCGATCGCGAAATAGCTTGATAGATCAAAACTGGCAGGAATCTAAATCCAAATCTAAAATTTTAAAAATAGCAGGAAACAGAACTGGATATTTCAAATTCAAATTGGTGAATTTTTTGGCGGGCTGGGAATCCATTTCAGGGGCGGGCCAAGCCCTCACCCGTCCCTGGAAACGCATTTGTAGGGGCGGTTCATCCCCCCACCCGCCCCTGTAAATGCTTTTCCACGGGCGGGTAAGGGCCTGGTCCGCCCCTGGAAATAGGTTTTCAGGGGCGGTTACGCGGCCCGCCCCTGAAAAAAGGGAGTTTTAGCAGCGAAAACTAGTGGCGGTTGGCTCACCCGCCCCTAAAAATGTGTTTTTACCCGCCCCTGCAAACCGTTTTCGTAGTAGTGAGATGTTTACTGTCCAAGTTCCTCTTCAAGCTGCATCAGGAACCAGCTAAAAACTGGCAGCTCTAGTTCCATCGTATGTATGGTGAGGCAGCTGGGCGCGACCTGGGTGACAAACATTACCTTGACACCCCAACATGGTCTGCTCTCTTAAAGGTCCTACCAAGCTTCAGAGAATGCACCTTCTACTTACTAGGCGATGGCAAAACCATCTCCTTCTGGCATGACCACTGGCTTGGTGACCAGCCTCTAATAAATGTTATGCCGGCTCTCCACTCATTCTGCCAATGCTCAAACCTCAGTGTGGCGTCGGCATGCCCTCAAGGATCTTGGTCTATACCCCTGGAGGACAGACTATTAGCTACAACCATCATGGAGCTCCAAGCATTGATGCATGCTCTCGTTGTTGCCATTCCTACACCTGTAATACCGGACCATCAGGCTGTTGGGGAGAAACTCCAACCTTTCTCCTCCTCAGCTATCTATCGATGGTACATGGACCAGCTTCCGGTGGATCACTTCACAAGAAACATTTGGTATAATGCCGCCACACCATGAAGGAAACAATTCTTCTGGCTGATCCATTGATGCAGGTTGCCGACCTATGCTTTGCTATATCATCACAACATCATTGACCACCCATTCTGTGCCCTCTGCAACGAAGTGGAGGACCAAGAAGACCTCTTCTTGAGATGCCCTAACGCCAAGAGAGTCTGGCAGCAGCTTAGGTGGGATCACTTTCCCTATCTTCCTTCTATCATGGAAGCCTGGTCCTCCGAAGAACTTCAAGATCATCACAGGCCGAAATCTTCCTCGACAGTGATCACCACCATTATCTGGAATATTTGGAAGGCTAGGAATTCCTTCACCTCTCAGCAAGATTACCCTACCACCTCTCAAATCATTAACAAAATTATTCCTGACCTCCAGTTATGGTCTCTTCAAGCTCGGGATGGTGACACAATTCTCATCCTTTGGTGGGAGAACTATATAGGCAGTGTATTGTAATCCAGTTGTACCCCTTTTGATCCTCTTTTCACAAACGAACAATTTATGCACTAACCTTGCATCAATAAAAGTTCAGGATGGCTTTTGCCTATCGTAGACTCCCCTAAAAAAAATTAGGATCCCATTTTGCATTTCGCACTGGGCTCCAAATTCCTGGAGACGGCCCTGTCCAAGACCACCAGTTCCACGTACCGCCGTGCGAATTTTCAGTTCATGTCTAACTCGCCTAGTGCACCAGCCCGGCCGCCTGTATAGAGCTCAGGCCGTTATCATCAGCGATGATGGCTGTTTGTGCTGTATGTTTTCTTGATGAAAAGGAGTGAAAGGTCCCCTAATGATTATATATTAAGAAAGCGGAAACAAAACAAGAGTCCAAGAGTCTCAAGGAACAAAAACGGAAATGAAGAAAAAAGCAAAATAACACAAGGTTTTGTAGCCATAAAGACCGGGAAGGTTGTCGTGAAACTTTTGCTCTTAGGATAACTAAGGCAAACTCCTCCTTGAAGTGGCGCAAACAATTCACTTGGCTTGGCAGAATCCCCTTAAAGATGAGATCATTGCGTTGCATCCAGATGCACCAACTCATAATAATAATGATTTCCATGTTGAAAGAAACACCAAGTTGATCCTTTAGCTGCTGGAGAGTAACAAAATGATCATCCATGCCCACCTGAAGACCAATGGACGCCCAGCATCCCTGGGCAAATGGGCATTGGATGAAGAGGTGAGCCAAAGTTTCTTCTACCAGAAATGAGCAACACACACAATTGTAATCTGGTGGAACCAAATTTTTTGTTCTGAGCAGCTCTTTGGTGTTGAGTCTATCCTTGAGAAGAAGCCAAAAGAACACCTTGCATTTATTTTAACAAGCTAATTTCCAGAGCCATTTGAAAGCTGGATGCACTACTCTATGACCTATGAGATGCACATATGCCTTAGCTAAGGAAAAAATGGAGATCCCCAGATATATGATGAAACATCTAAATCAGTTGTGTCTTGAATTGTAGAGAGATCCTCTGCTAACTCCGTGAGCTGCTGCAAGGCTATGTTGGAGATTGGCAAGTGGAGCAGTGAAGCTGGTCCCTCTGACTGAATGGCCGATTTGAGTGAAATATGTTTATTCTTGGCAAAGGAGAAAAGTTCTAGGAAATGTTGCTTTGGAACTCTATTCATCCATAGGTCTTCCCAAAACAGGCAAATAGCTCCATCCAAGATGTTTACCATGGCCAACCCTGGAAAGAATCCAAAAGCTTGAGGATGTCTCTCCACCAGAAGGAACCTTTTTTCCTAGTACTAGGCAATGAACCATTACTATAAAGAATTTCCCAAATGAGATTAACCCAGGGAATGTCAATTCTATTAAAGAACTTGTGCAGATGTTTAAGAAGAAGGGCTTCATTTTGGGTTCTGAGGTTGAGCACTCCTAGTCCTCCCTCCTCCTTTGGCAGACAAACCATGTCCCAAGTTGCTTTTGGGGTTTTTTTTGCATTGATGTGTGAGCCCTTCCAGAGACAATGTTTTCTGTACTTGTTAATTTGCTTGATAATAGTTTTATGGAGATAAAAAGTACAAATGAAGAACATAGGGAGAGCTATGAAGATGGCATTTGTAACTTCCAGTCTACCAGCTTGAGAGAGAAATGCAGAGGTGCATGTCAGCCTCCTTTCACATCTGGACACTAAGGGCAAAAAAATCTATCACTTTTGGTTTGGCGAGACCAAATGGAAGGCCCAGGTAGGTGAAGGGGAGAGAGCCCAGCACACATCCAAAGGATGGTGCCAGAGAAGAGGCCAAGGATTCCTCCAGATTGATTGGGACAATCATCGACTTAGTATAATTCACCTTGAGGCCTGTTGCGACAGAGAAGACTTGTAGAAGGTTTTTCAAATGTGAAAGCTGGGCTGAATTCCCTTCCATTATAATAAGTGTATCATCTGCATATTTGTCACACCCGATTCTAGAAAGAACCAGATGCATCTCATGTGTGCGCCAGGATCATGTTCACACACACATGATAGACGGAAAAGTGTAATATATCAAAGGCAATGTTCAAAAAGTAACTAAATAAAGTTTTTAGCCATATTACACTCCGAATAAAAGAGATACAAAGGTCTTTAAACGATGCACCGATATACCCTAAACGAAGTCTGCAACAACTTCGTCTTCCACAGGCGATGACTGGTGAACGCAATGCCTAGAACTCCTCGAAGTCGTCGAAGTTCTCCTCTTCAAAGTTCTCTTCTGAACAGCAGTTGGGCAAGGGTGAGTACTCTTATGGTTGGTACTCAGCAAGTGTTGAGAATATGCAAGGCCATCAAGGATAGGCTAAGGTTTACAGCAGCGAGCACTTTTAGTTGGTCAAGTATTTATTAGCAAGCACCTATTAACTAGGTTTAAGTTTATACCATCCCACTTTAGCAAAAACATAAAGCCACGATCCACAATTTAATTAATCTTCAAGTTTCATTATCATGTGAGGGTCCAAGCCACTCTTAACCGTGAGTACGGCTGTTATAACAGTTTTACACTCTGCAAAGGTTGTACACTTTACCCACAAATAGTGTTCCCCTGAGTCGCCCGGGTTTGGAACGCCCTTAAACACTTCCGAGGTGAGTGGCGAGGGTACACTACGAAGCCTTTACAAAGACATGTCGAGAGCTAGGCAGCCCGCTAGAGTTTCAGTAGCAGTGTGGTCCATAAACCTCCCTAATGGTCAGCTCCTTAGCAAAGGCAGCTACCCCAAGAGGACCGGGCTATGACCCCTATCACCGACCCCCTCCTTGCCCTTTCGGTAAGGCCACCAGCTAACTACACATCTAATTAATTGGCTAAGGTCAGAGCCATATGACTTTGTGGTTGCACTGTTCACTTGGGTGGTTCTCCATGTTCCCATTAAACAAAGTTGATCTTGAATTAACGCGGTATAACAACAATATGAAACGTGATCAACATTGTCATAAGAGTAAACCAACACCAATCCCAAAGTTTGCAACTAAGCATGACTACCCAACATGAATAGTAAACCCCGGTGATTCAAGGTTTGGGGTAAAAGACTAGGTATGTCCTTAGCATAGGTAACCCATCAAGTTTATGCAAAGCAACATTAAAGTAAAGTGAATTATCATGCTATTGTTGGGATAAAATAGAATATGCAAGGGAGGGAAGTCCACTTGCCTTCCTCAAACAGCTGTTGATTCTCTTCCTCGTAAGCTTGCTCTTGGTCTTGCTCGAACGTCACGTTGTCTACGCGATCACACAAACAAGCATACACAAACAAATAAGAAACAGTACAATAAATAGTACAAACAGAGAGTAAAATAATGATAATATTGTAGTTCATGTGCAAGGATCGCGTGAGCGCAAGAATCGCTGAAATCGGAGTTGGAACGATGAAGATATGGCTTAAACAGTGATTTAGGGACCTAACTGCGAGAGTTTTGAACTTCCAGGGGCTAGATCTGAAGAAATCAGAGGCTAAAACATAATTAAACCTTAAACAAAGGGTCGGGGTGCAAAACTAGAGGTCCTGGACGGCGGGTATTAATTCTAGAAAGGTCAGGGGTCGGGACAGAAAAAGAAAGGGCTCAACTCTAATTATTTTTCTACTGATCTGGACTGCGGGTTGATTCCTAGAAAGCCTAGGGGCTTTTCTGCAAAGGATCCAGAAATGGCTAGGGTCGGGCGAATCTGGTCCGTTGGATCAGAATCGTGTGGCAGGGTAAGGGTCGGCTCGGGTTGATCCGGCGGAGTAAAGGGTCGGGCGAATCGCTCAGCTGCACTGGGCGCCGGCGGCGAGCCAGAGCGGCGACGGGCGGCCGGAGCTCACCGAATTCGGTGTTCCGGGGCTCGGTTCAGGCTGGGGTTATGCCGGGGAGATAGAGAGCGGCACCGCGAAAGTGGTGGGGGTCACGGGACGGCCGTGCGGCGAGCGTAGACCGGCGGCCACGGCGACGGGCGAAAACAGAGCTCCGGCGAGAAATTGGGGCTGCGACAGAGCGAGAGAGAGGGGGGAAACGGGGGCGGCTTGGTGCTCACCACCTCGCGGAACTCCGTCGAGGGTTGTAGTCGTGGGAGAAACAGAGGGACGGCGAGTCGACGGAGGGGCGCGACACGGGGAGGCGGCGTTCCTCCGGTGAGTGATTTCCAGCGACGGTGCGGAGTAGAAGAACAGGTTGACGACGGCTCTGGGTGCAAAGCGTGGCTCCGACGTGGGTTTTATAGGGGAGGAGAGGAGGCGATGCGGCCGGGAAAAGGAAGGCGGCGGCTCACGCGGCAGCCTGCGAAGGAAAGGGGCGGAACGCGTACCGCGGCCAGTATGGCAAGCCAGCGTTGCGGGGAAGGAAGGAGGGGACGCGGGGCGACGGGGTGCGGGAGCGAACTGGATTCAGGGTGAGGAAGAAAAGGAAAGGGGAGGGAGGTGCGGACGATGGCGCGGCGCGTCTGGTGTCGCGGCGGAAAAAGGAAAGAGCGGAGCGGGAGGAAGAAGAAAGGAAAGGAAGAGAGGACAAACTGACGAGTGGGACCAGCGCGTCGGTGAGAGAGAGGTGAGGAAGAGTAAGGCGGTTTGGGCCGCGGGGAAAGGAAAAAAGAAAAAGGAGAAGAGAAGGATTTGGGCCGACTGGGTTGGGCCACAAGAAGAAAAAAATAGAAGGAGAAGAGAGAGAGGTTTGGGCCGGGCTGAAAGAAAAGAGTGGGAGAAGAAAAAGAGAGAAAGATGCATGCATAATTTCATTTTGTGGCTTTTATAAAAAAAATTTTAAAATTTTATTTCCTATATTTTTGGGTGTTACAATATTGTAACACGGGGAAGTCCTGAGTATGTTGTAGAGCTAAGGGAAGCTGGAGATTGCCCACATTCTTTTCATGATTCAACAGGCTATGTAAAGTATCTGCAGCAAGCACAAAGAGAAGTGGAGACAGTGGATCACCTTGTCTCACCCCTCTCCCGCAGTGGATGGTTTTTCCTGGCACCCCATTTAGAAGGACCAAAGAGGTACCAGAGGAAAAGATAAGCTTCATCCAGTTCAACCATCTATTCCCAAATCCTCTGTGCTCCATAATCTTCAGCATAGCTTGATGTTCCACTTTATCAAATGCCTTTTCAAAATCAAGCTTCAAGATGATCAATTCTTTTCTTGAATTATGACATGCATGAAGGTATTCTAATGCCCAAGCAAGGCAATCTTGAATGGTTCTGTATGAATGAATCCATATTGATTCTTATGGATTATTGTTTGAATTACCGTCTGAAGTCTGTTGGCCAGAAGCTTTGTAATGATTTTCATGGAAGTATTCAGAAGAGAGATGGGCCTGAAGTCTGAGGCTCTAGTGGCACCATCTGTCTTGGGGATGAGGGTAATGTAAGACCCATTGATACTCTGCAGGCAGATCTGTCCTTCATAAAAAGCTTAACATAGATTTTAAAAATCTTGTTTGATGAGCGGCCAACACTTTTTCACAAAATCAGTGTTAAAACCATGTAGACCTGGAGATTTGTCTGATGGCAGATGTTTGATAACACTATCAATTTCTTCAGTGGAAAAAGGTTCTTCTAGACAGCCTAAATGGGTGGAGGCCTGGAGGAGAGAATTTAAATCCAGTTGCATTGTCTGAAAATCAAATTGTCCCAATCTATCCTTATAGGAATCCCAGAGGATGGCTGCCTTCAAGTGATGAGCAGACTGCATGGAACCAATTTGAATCTTCCAAAGTAGTGATCAAATTTTTTCTATGCTTAATGGTGGCATTAGCATGAAAGAATTTTGTTCCTGCATCACCATTGGTTACCCACCTAATTGTACCTCTTTGCTTCCAGTACATTCTCTCTAGTCTTAGAAGGGAGATCAGCTTTGTCTCTAGAAGACCTCTGAAATTCCATTCCAAAATAGTCAAGTCTCTGAATTCCTCTAACATATTAACTAGGGCCAAAATGAGCTTAACATTGGCAATGCTAGTTCTGAGGCTGGATAGATTAGCTTGCCAAGTTTTAATGACTCTTCTTAAGTTCTTGAATCTTGTTGTGATCACCTTTGCCATATCAGCTTGCTGTGTAGGGATAGACCATCCAAGTTGTACTACATCGAAGAAATGTTCATGCTCCATTAAATAATTCTCAAATCTCAATGTTCCACCTTTCGGGATATCAGTGCCAATTGTCACAAGGCAGGGTACATGATCAGAGGTTTCCATACTCAGCGTCAAAACTGCAGTATTGGGGAAGATTGAGGTCCATTCATTTGAGGTGAAGAACCAGTCCAATCTTTCAAGTAAGGGTGGGTTTTGCTTGTTAGACCAAGTGAATTTTCTTCCCTGGAAGGGTAATTCAGTGACTCCTAGGGCAAGGATTGCATCATTGAAAAGAAACATTTCATTGAGGTCACCTCCTGACCGATTTCTGTTATCTGGTGATCTCATAAGGTTAAAATCGCCAACCAAAAGCCAAGGCATACCATCAGGCATTTGAATGTTTTATAACCAAGCTGTGAATTGCTATTTACTAGAAGGAGAATAGGGTCCATAGATGTTGGTTAAAATCCAATCTTCTGCATTGTGATTATATGAAAATTCAACCGAGATAACGAACACATTACTGAATGCTAAACTTCCTTGAAAGAGGTGTGATTTCCAGATCGTGATCACACCACCTTATGCTCCTAGAGATGGAAGAAACTCAAATGCATCAAAGCCGGGGGGGGGGGGGGGGGGGGGACAAAACTTTTTGATAAACTGAAGATCAAAAGATTCCTTTTTCTGTTTCTTGAAGGCAAATAATATCACATCCAGCTTCAGTGATTTTGTCACGAATTGAATCCCACTTTATTAGAATTAAGCCCTCTCACATTCCAACTTAGAATTTTCCAAGAGCGAAAAGAACTGCTATTCATTGAAACAGAGAAAGGAAAGAGAAGTCCAAAATGCTAGCATAAACTAGATGCCAGCAAGTAAACATCCGGATTAACATAGACATCCACAAAAGAGAAACCAAGGAACTCAAGTTAGGAGGTTCAAGACTAGGGGTGAGATGATGTAGCAAAAGTGTGACAAAGACTAACATGTCGCAGATCCCCAGATATGAGAGGAGAGCAGAATAGGTACAAGCCAAAAGAAGTGAAAAGCTAGACACCATGAGCAGCCAAAGTAGGACAAGCAGCACCCTGTGACAGTCTTCACTTCCTAGTTCTCTTCTTATTTTTCTTTGATTCATCTGCATCTTGAGAATCTGGAGCTATTTTCTTTTTGGGTGCTTTCTTCCCTCCAGGGGCAAGCATTGTCACCTTCTTTTTCCTGTGAAGAGCTGTCACTGTGCGCTCCTTTTCATCCACTTGACAGAAACTAGCACCCAAATTCTTAATTATTGTTGGAGACAGACTTGGTGGCACCACTGTACATCCGAGACATCCCTTAGTGGGACACTGTGGATCTTTGAAGCCTCTCTTTTGATTTTGCATTCTCAGACTTCTTCTTTTGAGAGGATCCTCAAGCAAAGTAGCCTTCTTAACTTGTTCAGCCTTATCAAGGAAAGCCTTGGACCAAGGATCAGAAGAAGGTTTAATTTTCTGCGTGAGCTTCTCGATTGGAGTACCAGATGAGATACTGTCTAGGATTTCTTTTCCTTTGCTCTTCTTATTTGTTGGAGGTGTGCTGTGCTGCTCAGATGCAAGGGCTTCTTCCAAAAGTGCAGAATTATCAGGGTTAGGTAGAACTTTCAAGCAAGAGGATGTAGGGATGCCAGGAAACTTCTCAGGTAAAGCAAACTGAGTGCCTGTGGACAAATCATCCATATAATGCCAGTCCTCAGAAAGCATGAATTGCTTGGCCCATGCAAAGCTGGAAGGGTTGAACAAGAGAGCAGTGAAGAAATCAGCCCAAATACGGGGAACCATGACAGGTGCCTTTGAACTGCCAGGTGCAAAGAAATTGGCGCAAAGCCTCACAGCTTCTGCATTGGGCTGAAACAACTCAGAATGTTGTAGGTGGGACATGAAGACAGGGTCGATTTCTGGTTGCAACAGCTCCACAAAGCCCAGCTGCAGGTGCTCATCTTGAGGCGGTACATTATTTGCCAAGACATCCATAAGCTCATCAGCTTGAATCTCATCAGGGTTTATCTGTTCCTGTGGAATGAAGACTTCTACTTCAATGTTTGGTTCCTGATCCACTTGAGCAATGAGCATATGCTCATCTAAATCAGTCTCAAAAAAGTTTCCTGCATCAATGATATCCTCTGGGTGAAGTCCAAACTGTGGCTGAACCTCCATATTTTCTGCAGCCTGGACCAAATCATCAATTCCACCCAAATCTTCCTCTAGTGGTACATTGAGATCCAGCCCAATATCATATGCCAGGAGAAAGTCATTAAGTTCAATAAAGGGTTCACCAGGCTGTGGTAGGACTGGCACCTCAACCAGGTTTGCATCCACTGCTGCTTGAGGCCCATTGGCCTCTTGCTCAGGCAAGAGGCCCCAACCATCAGCATCCATGGGCTGATTGCCATTGGCATCATTAGCATTCACATTAGGCTCTTGATTAACATCCTGATTACTAGCATCACCTGCCTCAGGGAATTGGCCTTGCCCTGGCTGCCCAAAACCAAAGAACTCAAAGAAGTTGGGCTGAATATCATCAGGACCATTAGGAGGCACATCTTCATTAGGAGGACCCCCACCAAGCATCCTTACCTGGAGGATTTCACACTGGGCTGTCCAAGAATCGCCTTCAAAATCTTCCCCCTCTGAACAAACCAGGAACCAAGGAATTTCAGTGAGGTCTACCACTCTGGCTTTAACTATAATTCTGGCAGGATGATTAGGGTCCTCTTCCCAAACCAAGAGTCTACCGAAATCAGAAATAGCTTTCTCTATATCTTTCTGTTCCCAATAATCAATGTTGAAACCAAGACCAGACCTCATAATTCATCATAATGGTTCTGTTGTTCCAGCCTCTATTATGAGCCTTAAAGCTAATATGATAGTTGCCATAATTATGAGGACTGCTCTGAATAAGGAAATCTCAATCATGGTAAAAATTGAGCCTCACATATTCTTGACCAAGGGGCAAGGCTGGATTGATCTGAAGCCAACTTGCTTATGATTACGAAGAAAATCATCTATCAATTCCCTGATGAACTGAAATGATACATGCTCTGCTGGAAGAGGACTAATGGTGACAATGGCGAGGTCACTGTTGTGGTGATGAGCAGCACCAAGCACAATCCGAGACATCGGCTTGCGGCCTTCCATATGCACGTGATTGCAGCCCTGGGGCATGAATGGCGTCGGGTCGATGAGATGATACGCCATGGGTGCTTGCTCAAGATGTCATCCCTAGCAAATAGGGGGAAATACTGTAGCTGTGATTGGGGTTTTCTTGGGATTGCTCTGCACCCGAGCTGGGAAGCTACCAGGCTCCGGTGTGAGGCGAGTGGTGCAATCGGGTGGGGGGGAGGGAGGTTTAGCAGTGTGGCGAAGGTGTGGGAGGTTGACGGCGCCGGCGGAGGAAGATGGAGGAGGTAGAAGCTAGTCCACATAAATTGGGTGAGCGCACTCGTTCTTGCCAAGAAGAGCCTAGGCGAGGATGCTGAAGGAGGAGAAGCAGGAGGGTTGGGTCCCCTGAGGTCCACCTATCTATGAGGCTGACAAAATAAACCACCCATGCGGAGCTCGTTCATCTTCCGCATGAGGGAAGGAAGGTAAGCTCGCTGACAGAGGCAATCCCGAAAATCAAGGCGGGAACTTGCAATAAATGGAAATATGACCCAACCAGAAACAGGAAGTGCACCTAACCCTGTTGTGGCACATGGGCCGGCCATGCTTGTGGGAGAGGCAGCGGGAACAAGGGGAGCTGGAAGGCCTAATGGGCCTAGTGCTTGAAGAAGGACGGAAATCATGGGCGACATTCGCGGTGGGCTTAAATGCAAGATTAAAATTCAAATGAAGTTCCTTATTAACTTTATGCAGCTCCGTGTTCTTCACAGAGTGCATGAACTGGTTCGAAGAATAGGCATTTTGAATCAAATCCTTTGAATTAAGATGTCCAAAAATTGAAACACGGAGGCCAGTTCGATTGGAGGCATTAACGGGAATGTGAATGGCACCAGTTAGAGGGGGAGAATCGTGAACAACTTCCGCATAAGAGCGCTTATCTGTCTTCAATGAAATTGTGTCCCCACTGCACGGGCCAAACCTCTTTAATTCCAAAGATTGAAAGCCACTTTGTGTTGACACCCAAAATTGGCACGATTCAGGTTTGATGGACATAATCTGGGCAAACAGGTCAGACGTAAGCCGGTCAGACCAGTGAAGATAACATTATCAAATTATCAATTGGACTTCACAATTGCAAAGATCTCATCGAGACGATCGAAATGCATATATAGAACGTCCAATTCGGAGTCTGGATGAGGAAGTTATGGCTCCAGGAAGGCGTGCACCTCAGTCTGACCGGTCACACCGGTCCAAGGGCGGTCAGACCGGTTGGTGGATCGGTCAGACCAGTCGGAATAGCCTAATCTGAGTTAGAAGTTGTATTTTGACACGGGGTTTGTAAGGGTTTCGACACCTAATGGGTACATATGAAGGGCCACTACCGAATGAGGGTATCCCCAATCGAACCAAACAATCATGTCTTTATTTTTTATCTTCTAAACCTAAAATTCTCTTCCAACCCCCGTGTTGTTCGTCTACTGATCTCCATGACCATAGATGGCGTCATAGGCTTGCTGGCCATCCTACGGCATGACCGGCGACATCACGCCCTGACGGGGTCCCTCCCGGGTGTGAGCATCGACGACCTTTCCTAGTTTACTCGTAAACTAGTCGTTCTTCATCACGTAAGCGTGTTGGTTATCCTTTGCTGGTTTGCTTGTAAACTTAGCCGTCCTCCACCACGTAAGCGTGGTAGTTATCCCTCTCCAATGACCGATTTAGACCAAACCCTAAGAATCCGGTTGTAACATCCCAGCTTTTACTGAAATGTTAATTAGAGCAAAAATATGAAATTTTTAAAACTTTTATGTGGAAGTGCAATTAGCTAGAGAACCTTAAGGAAAACTCACACTCTCTCTCTTTATTCTTAGAATTAAAAAGAATTGAAATATAAGATTTAATAACGTTAGTGTGAAATGAGTTGGATTTTCATTGGGAGTCATTGAATCTCTTTGTTTCTAATTCTCTGGAATTTATTTTGGTCCTTGCTTGCTTGAATTGAGTGGAATTCAAATTGAATGGGCCATTCAATTTTAATTCAAAACCTAGAAACTAACTAAACTAACCTAACCTCTACCCGGGCCAAAACTCCTCTAACTAACCCGGCCCAACCCACCAAAACCCTAGACCTAAACCCACCTAGCTTCTAACACAACCCGTGACCACGGCCTGCTAACCCACGCCCGCACGGCCCAACATCGGTCCAGCCTAGCACTTTCCCCACGCCCAGCACTGTGCACGGGCGCACCCCCTACCCATCTTCTGCCCGGGGTCACTGACAGGTTTATCCCCTTCCTCCAACCACCCCGCACCCTTCTCTCCCCGGCTCGCCTCACCCCGTGTCGCAGCCCCGCCTCGCACCGCAACAAACCCCCGCAATGGCCTCACCGCGATGCCCGCCGCGATGCCCGCCCGCTCGCCGACGTCATGGCGCACTCCCACGCCCGCGCGCGAAGCCCTAACCCTAGCCACGGCCGGACCGATGCGCGCCACGCATCCTGGGGCACGGACGCCCAAATCATCGGCCGTCCGTGCCTCACCTAGCCGCTAAACCCTAGCTACGCCTGTATAAAGCCGCCTGGTCACCGTATCCCCAAACCCAAGGACTCAATTTAGGGATTTCCCCTTTCGCCGCCGCACCAGACTGGGAGAGAGGGCCGAGCCCGGGAGGAGGAGCGGAGCAGCAGGAAGAGGAGGCCGCCGACGACCGCGAGGAGGAGGAGCTGCCCGAGCACCGGGACCCCGTGCCTGCCTGCCTCGGCTCTTCACTGCACCGCCGTCGCCCTGCGCCGAGCTCGACGACTACAAGCCCATGGGTGAGTGCCACCGTAACCCTCGCCATCGCTCACCACCCCCCCCTTGCTGCCGGCGCCGGCCGATGAGCCATCCATATTAAACCCTAGGAACCCCCTTGCCCCGTTGTGTGTTGCGCTTGCAGGGACCCAACGCGCCGCCGCAGCCATGCTTGCAGCCCGTCGTCGACGAACCCGTGCCCCGCCGCTGCTCCCGTGCCCCACCGCTGCTTCGTCGCCGCGGGCCCAAAGAGCTGGTGCCCCGCGCATAGAGGCAGCCGTGCTGCGGTCCTGGCATGCCAGGGTGCCGCGCACGCGAGTGAACCCCGCCGAGACGAGACCTTGCCGCCACTCCGCTCGCCGGCGTCGCGCCACAACAGCCCTGGGATGCCAGTGTGCCACAGCCGCGCGAACGCGCATGCGCACACGCACAGACACGACCCTAACCGCGCCTCCCTTGCCTTCGCCGGCATCGCGCTGCCACGGCCCTGGGATGCCAGTGTGCCGCAGCCGCGCGAACGCGCACGCGCACACGCACGGACACGACCCGAACCGCGCCTCCCTTGCCTGCCTCGTTTCCTCTCCGGACCCGCGCGGGCTCGCCATGGCCATGCCACATTCATGGTGATCGCGGTCGCGCCGCGACGTCGCGGTACAGCACGCACAGGGGCCTCTACGACAATTTGCCGAGCACCCTGCGTGCGTTCGCCCGCACACCCCCGCCTTAGACACACAAGCACACACACACACGTAGTAGCCGCACCGGATCCAGCCGAGCCACACCGGATCCGGGGAGCCATTGACCACCGGGCCCCAGCTTTCAGTGAAAGAGGCAGCGCCGATAGGCGGACCCCACGTGTTAGCGGAAGGAGGAGGAAGCAGCCGGAACGGGTCGAGTTGGGCCACGCCCAGGAGTAAAGCCAGCCCAGGAAGAAGAGGAGACGCCGTCCGTGGGCCATCGTCAAACTGAAGACCGAGCCGGCCTGCTGTGCAGAGCCGAGCCCGAGCCGGCCTGCTGTGAAGAGCTGAGCCCGAGCCGGCCTGTTGAGCCGTGGACCGAGCTGACCCAACCGAGCCAAGCCGCACTAGATGGGCTAGCATGCCGGCCCAACTAAAAATCAGCCCATGAACCTCTGTGATGTTTTCTTCTTTTTCCTTGACCTGACTCGAGGGCCCCACACGTCAGCCTGTGGCTGAGGCTGACAACTGGGACCATTAACGGTGGACCCAGTTAACCCTTGACAGTTGATCAGTCAACGCTGACCAGACAACGCTGACGTCATGCCGATAGTCATGCCGTCATCACCATGCTGCGTGGCACACTTTGGTGGCGCCACATGTCACTGCTGAATATTTTTTCCTTTTCGAAACCCATTTATTAATTTCACAAATGGTTTTAACCTTTGAAAATTCATAATAAATCAACCGGACCTCCGAAAATTATGAAACAAGTTTCATAATTCTTCTAAAATCATGCCCTAAACGTTACTAGGAGTTGGGTGATTTGGACATTCTTTTGGAAATCTTTTGTGCACTTTTGCACTTTGACCCCTATATTTATACATATTTACGAATAGGACCCGACTCTAAGGAGCTGATCGAAGCTCGGGACTACCAGGAGGAGCATGAGTACTACGAGGAGATGCCAGGTTCACGTCCATCTATGATCTGAATACCTAGTAGACATTGCTTGCTAGAATACTATTGCTTTCCAGATGCTTTTATGAGATGAACCTACATAGCCCCTGTTTGTACTGATTCCTTGTACCCAACTTTGTTATATATATGACATGAATACCTTGATGTGCATGTGTTGTGTGGAATGATGTGATATTAGTCTTGGCGTGAGTGGAGACTCATCTGAGGAGTTGGGGAATGGGGACCTAGCTTGGGGCGAGTTAAACTTAATTCGATCTTCTGATTAAGGGCTTGGGTTTTGCGTTGGGTATGTGTCGGGTACATGCCCTCTGGGATGGTTTGGTCCTTTGGGATGTTTTGGAGGAGTTGGAGGGCTATACCTGTGATGGGTGTCATTGACGGACCGTTGCGTCGGATACGTCTATGTGGAAGATACTCGCCTCAGCAATTAAGGCCTGAGTTAGTGGACCTGGACATGGAACTATGGCAAACGTGCACACCACTTCTCTATTATGACGGCAGATCCGGCCCGAGCTAGTGATGCGTGGCACCACTCCTATAGGAGGATAGTGTAAGGGGAAGGAGGTGCTGACCTCACGTCCCTCGAATGGCAGGGTCTTGCGTGGCCCAGGTGTAGAAGGCATCATAGTTTTGGGGCAACCTCTTGCGGGAGGATGCATCCCAAACCCGAGAAGGCAGGGTGGGGGCCGTTGCAGCTAGTTTTGTGGACCGGTGTCTCGTCGTCCCGTTGGGTCGCTCCTGGCTGGCTTCGAGTGGGTCCAGGTGTACAACCCCTGTGAGGTGAAAACTATATGTATAGCCGCGTACTCGGTCATATACAACTCTTGATCCGGCTTCACTTTCATAGTTAATGTTACTTATCTTCTATCTCTAGACTTGTTTTCCTGCCTGGGGCAGTTGAGGTGCGAGGATGGGAGTTCTCGCACCGACTTGGTAGGTGTTGAAGGTGTGAGTGACCCGGGAACCTAGAATGCCAGGATGGCCTGTGTCGAGGAGATGTGGATGAGCTTATGGGTCAATTGATGCATAGGAAACCCTTACCTTTATCCTTGAATTGACTGAATACCTTTAGATTAGTCCACTTAAAGCTTGCATACGGATGGTGACGTGGACCTATCCCATTCC
This sequence comes from Panicum miliaceum, assembly GCA_032594955.1. NCBI lineage: Eukaryota > Viridiplantae > Streptophyta > Magnoliopsida > Poales > Poaceae > Panicum > Panicum miliaceum. The sequence goes on from CM064062.1 coordinate 17,543,564, forward strand.
TTGTGGATAGCTTGGTACGATGCAGGGTCCAATCAGGAGTATGACCCCAACGACGACGGATGGTACGACTAAGGCTGTTTCTACGCTCAAGTCACCTGTGGAGGAAGATTCAACCAAGATGAAGGATGGCCTAAAGCCTAGCTACCGCTTTCCGCTTTCTTATTGTTCGAATTAGCCCAAGGGCCTTGTAAGAGACTCGTACTACAAATCCTATGGATTTATGTAATAATTAAACCCTTGAAAGCTTTTATGCGAAGGATGACTATGATTTACTGCCTGAAATTAGTTCTGTATGTGATAGCTACTAATCCAGGGACTATCATGACGATACAGGGAGTCGGGTTTTCATTCCGAAAACTCGGTTGGTTTCAGTCTGACCGGATTGCTGAGCCGGTGACCGGTCTGAGCAGCACCACGGCAATTCGGTTCATTTGCGACCCGTGTGTTCTAGCACTTCATGTGTTGACCAAATTTGCGTCAACATACTTTTTGGCGACTCCGCTGGGGAAGATAATTCTGGTTATTGAAGTAACCAAATTTTCTACTCTAGCCTATTACTTAATTAATCTACTATTTTGATTCGCCTTCAATTTTGCATCTGGTCTTTAGACCGATTGCACCTACTTGTGGTACTGCATCAGGCTGCGCAAGATGATTGATTTTGACTTTGCTCGTTGCTGCATATTGAAGATCAAAAGAGAAGCAAAGTGCTGGTCATTGATTGCTTGGGTTATCAAGAATATCTGATTTTATTTATCACAAGATCAAGAGCATCAAGACCTACTATGGAACATACATGGCGGGTTATTCATATGATTCACATCAATATTACAGCACCACACCTGAGGTACAGCATGCAAATACATCACATATTTCTAATGATTATTTTGCTAGTACCATAAATTCTCATGTTGATGTTGCTAGATATAATGATAGTGTGCATATTGCATCGGCCAGTCATTATTCTGATAATGGTTTTAATTATACACATTATAATTCTGAAAATTATATGCAAAGGCCAATGTTAAACGATGTGCATACTCTTAATTTTGATGCTACTAGCAACATACAACATACACCTTTTCATACATCGGCAGTGGAACAAGTTCACATGCTGATGAACAATTATCAAGGCCAAACTAACACGGTGAGTTCGGCCAATTTTTATGAGACACCATGTGCTAATAATTTTAGAACTATCCAGCAAGGTGTTTCACATGTTTATTCATCGGCAGCAAATTCACAATATTTGGCTCCATCTCAGAGCATGCCGTGAATGAGAAAATTGGCCATGCTGATTTTAGCTATCCGGCCAATTATTCCCAACCATTATATGTTGCGCAACATGTTACTGGAGCGGAGGTTGCATCTATAGTTTTAGCACCTCATGTAGATTTGACTGAACTAACGTCGGTTAGGCAAGGCCGTGGTGAATTAGACTCTGATTACTTTAGAAGATTCAAAGATATAAAAAACCGATGTTTTAATTTGACGGTTTCCGAAAAAATTTGGCGGATTTGGCCTTTGCAGGTTTACGGTCTTATTTGAAAGAGAAGCTTGAAGGTTTTTATTTTCTTTCTGTTAATCATTTGCAAATGAATACCGTAGGTTTGGAATATAAATTGAAAAATGCAAAGGATACCTATAGGACTCATCAGTCCAGCCCACATGTTGTTAATTGTGGATCCGATCATCCGGACGATGAGGAAAAAGAGAACGATTCGGATGTGATCAATTCGGTTAATTCAAAATCATGACAAGCATAAGGAAACAGCTGTGTTTTGATGTTCTGAAGCCGAAGGTGTTGTACATTTTTCTAGTGATTATTGCATCATAAATAAGCAGCAACTTCAGGCTAAACAAACTTCTACCAATAATATCAACCATCACGAGCTTGGAAGCAAGGAGAAGACATTGGCATGTCAGCAGAAGGTGATTTCCAGCAGTTCTGGAAAGATCGGTCTGACCGGCTTTGTAAACCGGTCTGACCGGTCCATGAAAGATGTGACTGAGGTCTGCCATCAAGAGGAGAAGCATGATATCATCCACATCAAAGTTCATCGCCTTTCCAGTATATTTGACAAGGTATGTTGTACAAGTAATTTATTTAATTCCCAATCAGATCATATGGTTTCAATTGAAGCATCTAGTAGCAAAATTATTGTAAGTAATCCAAGAAGATCGATTGAGGAAGGTAATTTACCTGCTAGCAGCAGAATAATTTCAAATGGTATCGGCCAATGCATTGTGAAAATTAGAAAGGCCGATAATAGTAATACTTTGGCATTTAAAATTTCTCCATCATCATTGCCGAAGTTTCTCTCTAACTGGTTTACTTGTGGCCATTTTGGATTTAAGAGTAAAAGGCCAAAGCTAAGGGACAATATAAAGGCCGATGCTAATATAGTGATCAATTCCAAAGTATCAGATATGGAAAACAAATGCAAAGGTGTGGCTGAATGGATAGATGGAAAATCTGAACCATTTGCTTGCTTAGCCTTAAAGCCGTCTCCACAACAGAATCAACTAAAAAAGATGAAATACACTTTTGATTTGACTTTCTGTGATGATCTCTTTGATATTTTGCTTAAGCATAATTTTATTAAGTTGTTTGATCACAAAGTCATACCATCACTTCAAAATTCAGGAGAGCAAACATATTGTAAGTGGCACAATTCATTTGATCATAATACTAGCAAGTGCAATATGTTTCGCCAAATTGTACAATCGGCCATTAATACCAGATGATTGAGATTTTCTCAAACACAAGAGGATGACTAGTTGGCTACAATTGGTTTTGATGTCGAAGGATCGTTAAATCAGCTAGCATCAGCCTGTTCATCTAAGGATCCAAACTTAATTACCAAAGCGGAAGATTCGAAGCTCCCGAATGATGAGAAGGACATCGTCCATGAATTGCAAGTTCAAGCAACTATGGAGGACGATGAGCCTATCAATATCCCAGAAGTTACCAGGGGCCAAACGGATTTTTCTTCATCAAATCAAGAACCTGTCACTCCTGCTATGCTGGGTGAACATGTCAGACCCGTTGGGCAAAGAGATCTGACCGGTTTGGTCCAACAGGTCAGACCGGTCTCCCAAGCCAGTCAAACCGGTTCAAATCTGAAGAATCCACATATATCCAAATCTGAACATACTTTGGTGGATGGGGGTAAAGACCGTGTTAGGCACAATGGTAAAAAGCTGAAGCTCACATTTGATGAACTTCTGGCTAAATATCAAAAAGAGAATGAGGCCAAGCGTGCTAATCGGTCAAATAATGATAAATCATCAAGATTGTCTCCTAAACGTAATTCTGGGAATTGGAATTGGCAAGGGAAAAAGTTTCAATCAGCAGCATCATATTCTCCTTTGGGACCATCAATGCCCGTTCCATATGCTCCACATCCTACTAGTTTTCATTCTTATTCATCATGGGGTTGGAATGATCCATGGGCATATACTCCTTCATATTTTAGGCCATATCATGTAGAGTATGCAGCTCCGAGAGAAATAATGCATCCAGGACAACCACATATTGTAAATGACCATTTTATGTCCAAGAATCGGTCTAGAGTTTATGAGAAGAAAAAGATTGTCAAGCAGATTTATGTGGTGAAAAAGGATGGCCACAAAAATATAAATTCAGATCTGAATTCAATTGGTAAAAAGTCGATTAATGCATTAAAAACTTCAGCTATTGATAGCAAAGAAAGGAGGAAAGTAGTTGTTGATCCTCCAAGTGCTAAATCTAAGCAAAAGAGGCTAAAGGAGTCAGAAATCAAGAAGGAAGTGCCGCTGTCCAAAACTCAAGTACGGCCAAAAATCTCACTTAGTACATCAAATTGGCAAAAGAAGAAGCTCCAGAGACTTAGTGCCCAAGGGTTGAAACAAAAGAAAATGGCGTGGGTTCCTAAGGGGAGCGTGCGAACTCAGGACAAGGATGATGTTCATACAAAAGGTGGAACACAATTGAAGGAGAAAAGGAGGACCAAAGGGTGATCTTCAAATATGAGGTTTGCGCCAAATCATCAAAATTATTGGTCAGTGCATCGTCCATTTGGTTTACAAATGCCACATATGTCTATGTCATGGAGTCCATCCTATAATTTGTTTGGCTACCCCTCATATTTTAATTTTGATCCTTGAGTTTCATATGGGTCTTTATATCATGGAGGGTTGCCACCAAATTGTTATGCGTATTAATTAATTGCAATTGTGCTGCTATTGATTTAAAAAGCCGAAATACTTATGAGATTTTCATGATTCAGTTTTCACATTCATATTTCTCTCTAATTATTTCCGTTATTTATACTCTTATGGATGGATTATATATGGCCGGTATCTTTATTATCGACCTTAGCAACATGTATAGCTGATGAATATTTGGTCATCGCGCTAAAATGGTGATTCCCCAGTGAGATTTCATATGTCATCATGATGATGATTTGATGCTCGAGGGCAGGTCAATAACGGAGCTAATGTTTTAGCACATCAAACATATGGCTATACGATTAGAAAAGATCAATTTCATATCAAAAGGCCGATGTTTGTTGATGCCAAAGTGTGCTCTCTGGACAAACCAGTCCAACCGGTTTATGAGTCTGGTCTAATCGGGTTCCAAGACCGGTCTGACCGCTTGTAACACTGGTCTAACCGCTTTTCTTACAAAAAACACTAAGTCGGCTATGGTGGCCCAAAAACATAATGCAGCCAAGGTTAGTGTTTGGGGAAAATCTTTTATTGATTATCAACAGAATTTTAGCTGTATAAAGGTTCGACATTTCACATTTAGTTGTATTTTGATGATGAGTTATGCTATCAAGGTGCCGGAGGTTTATTTTTGACAATAATTTAATCTTGGCCATTTGCGCTGTGATTGTGGCATATTCATTTGTGAGGCCGATTATATTATTGCTGGTTGAGGAGCATTGCAAAGACCAATTGTTTTCATGATGATTTGGTTGCTTTAGGCATATGTGGTCATTATATCATCCATTTGATCCACAAAAGCCATATATGCTTATATCATGGGATTCATACTTAGACATGTTTGGTTATCCCTCATACTTTTATTTTGATCCTTGGATGCCATATGTGTCTTCGTTTCATAGAGGGGTATCACCAAATTGATATGCATCTTGATCAATTGCAATAGGTGTTGCTATTAATTTTCAAAAGCCGAAATATTTAGTTCCTAGAGATGGGTTTAATTCTTGAATTTATATCTCTCTACAGTTTATTTCGGCTATACATGTTTTTATGGATGAATTCACTACAGATGATAATTTATATCGTCTTTAGCAACATCTACGGCTGATGAATACCTTTGACCATCATCCTAAAAGTTATAGCTCTCCGATAACAGATCACTTGTTAGTTGCTTTAATGCTCGGGGGGGGGGGGGGGGGGGGCAAGATATTGGCAAAACATGGAGTTCATGATTTGGTGAATCGGCTTGCATGCGTTCTGAAAACATCAATTCACTGAATGTGTTATTATGGGACCTTTTAGCCGATTGGGAGATTTTGCACTAGTAAAGGAGCCGAATATGATATTTTTGTTATTCCGGCTAGAGATTTATGATTCACGGGTGTGAAGCATATGAGTGCTATCTTATTTATTCTGTGATCTCATTTGCTGTGAATCTAAAAGATATTGAAAAGACCAATTGCCATCGATAGCAATTTGGTCACTTTATGCATCCATAGTCATTTGAAGGTGTGAGAGTGATTTTGAACCGTATTTCAAATAGTAACAACCGAGGTGGTATATACTCAGGCTTAGATCTCACTGAAGATGCAGGAGCATGAGCAGCAAGGTAAAACCATTGTCTTGAGCCGTATCAAGATATGTGGTTAATCGGATTCCTTCATCGCTAGAGATAAGGTGTGATTGGTGCACGGGTGCTTCTTGTTGTTTCAGTGCAGTTTTGGCTTTGAGATATGTTTCTCGGTACACAAGCTTTACCAAGAAATAGGGGGGCATATGTTGACACCCAAAATTGGCACGATTCAGGTTTGATGGGCATAATCTGGGCAAATAGGTCAGACCTGTCAGGTAAGCCAGTCAGACCGGTTAAGATAACATTATCAAATTATCAATTGGACTTCACCATTGCATAGATCTCGTCGAGACGATCGAAATGTATATATAGAACGTCCAATTTGGAGTTCGGATGAGGAAGTTATGGCTCCAGAAAGACCTGCACCTCAGTTTGACTGGTCAGACCGGTACAGGGGCGGTGAGACCGGTTGGAGGACCGGTCAGACTTGTCGGAATAGCCTAATCCGAGTTAGGAGTTGTATTTTGACACGGGATTTGTAAGGGTTTCGACACCTAATGGGTACAGACCTTCCCACCCTATATTTATGAAGGGCCATGGCCGATTGAAGGTATGCCCAATCGAACCAAACAATCATGTCTTTACTTTTTATCTTCTAAACCCTAAATTATCTTCCAACCTCCCATGATGTTCGTCTACTGATCTTCATAACCATAGATAGCGTTCTAGGCTTGCTGTCCATCCTAGGGCACGACCAGCGACGTCCACGCCCTGACGGGGACCCTCCCGGGCGTGAGCATCGACGACCTTTGCTAGTTTGCTCGTAAACTAGTCGTTCTTCGTCACGTAAGCGCGTTGGTTATCCTTTGTTGGTTTGCTTGTAAATCTAGCCGTCCTCCATCACATAAGCGTGGTAGTTATCCCTCTCCAACGACCGATTTAGGCCAAACCCTAAGAATCCGGTCTGACCGGATAGCTGAGCTGGTCTGACCGGTCTGAGCAGCCCCACGGCGATTCGGTTCGTTTGCGACCCGTGCGTTCTAGCACTTCGTGTGTTGACCAGATTTGTGTCAACACTTTGAAGGAAGCATCAGAGATAGATCCCAAATTATAGATTGTGCTGTATGTGCACCTCCCAGCTGCTTGATGGAATGCCAACTCAGAGATGAGCGGCAGTTCGCCACAACAACCAAAATCTTACCCGTTGCCTTCCCTAGGGAAGAGGGTGGCGGTGAGCCGGTGACTCCATTTATAGAGTTTTTGCTCTAGATTAGAAACATTGGCAGGTACCTCCATCAAATTGAGTCTACTTTTGTCGAATTGATTTGAAGAATCAAGGAATTGTCAGATGCATTCCACTGTCGGATACCTTTAGTTTGGCACCTAACAATCATTACAAATTTAGATTGTAAAAAAAAAGTATCTCATGTTTCGTAAGGAGCTAGAAACTTTCTGCTCTCATATTACAGTGAACAGAGTATACTTGTTGCTTTGCCACTAATGACTCTCGATAGGATTGCTTTGATTTGTTTTCTATGGTTACCTTGCAACGGGAGAAGCCAGTTCATGGATCGGTTCTTGCCATGCTTTGAACAAATCATCTATACAAGGAGAGCTTAAAGCTGAGATAAGGCACATACGACTTTGTCTGTACTTGTGATCCCATTTGTCTGTACCCAGTACAGAGAACAGACATACTGTAAAGAGCTTTTTCATAAATTGGTTGAATCAATGTGGCTTCTGATCAGTTCGGTTTGCTTGTTATATGTAGGTGCCTAGGTGGTCCTGCTGCAGTGCTGCTAAATCACAAATTCCTTCTCTTTTTGCAAGGTTCAATGATTATCTGGCCATGAATCAAATGGAAAGTTGGATGAAAATATGACATAGTTGGTAAAGTTGTTCGGTTTGTGGTGAGTGCTCCTTCAAAAATTTCCATGCTGCAGACAGAAATTGTTCATGTGAGTTTATACCTGGTAGCACACTTCAAATGTCACCATGGTCAATTACTGATTGCTGATAAAGTGATCTTGAAATTTCCATGCACTGAATAAAGAAAGAAATATTTAGTCCGGAACAGAAGTCTTCATGAGATGTTTGCCTTCATTCTTTTTCTACAGATGTTATAATAGAAAAGAGCATGTCAATATTCTCTCAGACGTTGTCTCCGTGAGGTGTTTGCCTTTATTCTTTTGTTATGCAGTTGGCTCATACAAATTCCGCATCATTAACAGTACTTATGAAATTTTTCTGCTTCTTTTATTATGCCAATATAGAAAATTAAACATATCTTGTGCCGCGGCGGTGATGCTGGCAGGGGGCGTGCCGCCTGCGGACCTCCGGCGCGCGGCGGGGATGTGCCAAGAGTTGCTGTCCGTGCAAACCAGCGCTGCCACGCTCCGGTTCTTGACAGAGACGCCTCTGCTCGTGTCCCCCGTCGCGGCGTGGCCCCGGCCCACGCTCATTCTTCCTGCTCGCGCTCGTGTCCCCGACCTGCAGGCCGCGGTTTCCTCCTCTCCAGCCCCCGATCGCTGCAGCCTCGCACAATTAGTCAGTCATGCAGAGCTTGCTTTCTACACTCGTGGAGAAAAACAGAGAGAGGAGATTAGTCAGTCATGCAGAGCTTGCTTTCTACACTACGCTTTCTCATTGCCATGAAAATCTCCAATATATCATCTTCATTCACAATGCAAGATGTTACAAATTGCAATATGTAATTCTTAATCCTACCGTGGCTAACCCAATCTAGAACTAGCAGCTACGAGCCTACGAATTGCAAATTTGTAGTCATGTTATCATGTAGTGCAAGTGCAAGCAACAAACTAATTACCTTGCCTCTGTGGACTGTGGCTCCGTTGATTCGATGAAGCTTGCAAACTTGCGAATTGCAATCGGCAATCGCAGGCTAGATGTCACGCCCTCGGCCCTCCTGCTCCGCGGCGTGCAATGCGGCAGCGCTGCCGCCGGCCACCGGCCCACCGCGGCGCCGCCCCAACCCTAGGCGCGCACTGACCAAGGGAGGCAGGCAGCGATCGGGGAGACGCGGGTGCAGCCTGGTCGTCGAACCGTCGCAAGATCGAGGAAGTGCGTCGCTGCTGCCCCTTCACATTCTACAGAAAAAAAAGGACTAACATATTACTTCTTGGGCTGTTTCTGGCCCACCCTTTGGATCCGCCCCTGCTTGCTGATTTGGGAGTACAAGGTGGAACCATTTGGTTCTTCTGGCCTCAAGATGAAGCCGTTATCCTCCACCGGCGTGGTCTGTCTCTTATCTCTCTCATCCTGTATACCTGGACCCTTACATTCTGTCGGTAGTTTTCTTTGTAGTAAATTGCAGCCTTGTAGCACTAATTCAGTGGCATGTTGAATGTTTGTTTGTTCTGAATTACTTCATCTTTGATGAAGGCAAGAAGAGGGATAAGGAAACACTGCACCTATGTGTTTTTGTTATGCAACTGACATCCGGTTAAAATCAAAGTTGTAACCTATCTTGGCATATGTATTCCATAATAAGCTGAAGCTTGCCGGATTTGTGACGGATTGAGTATTAACTTCTATTTTATAGCGTGCCACTGAATTCATCGCCAAAATATGAAAAAATGGCAAGTCGTCGATACAGAGTCTCCAATCCATCGCCGTCCCCTCCATTTTTTCCACACTTGCACGCCGGCTCTTGACTTGCCATCCAGTCAAGTCGTCTCCCGCCGGACGGACCAGGGTAGCCAATAGCAGGGTGGCTACCCCATGCATGTCGCACTCAAGAATCTCAACCGTCCATCCGGTCATCAAACGCACCGGAGCCGTCGATCCGTTCCACGCGGCGTTCTACCACCACCCTGCCATTATTAAGGACCTCCGCTCCCACCCACCGTGCCATCTCACACCTCACAGAAGCCACAAATCGAGCCGCCCCCTGAGCTGACAGTGGACGGCCATGGCGTCAGCGCCGGGCGCACCGGGCAGGTCCCTCCTCGTCCTCGTCTCCCTCGTCACGGTGGTCCTCGTCCTCGTCTCCGCCGTGGAGTGCTACGACGGCCGCCATGCTGCCGCAGCGCGCTCAGCCGTGGCGCGCCGCTCCAGCCTTGCGATGGGGACGCGGCACGTGCGCCACCGCCGGACCGCCACGCCGCACCGGTACGTCCTCGCGGAGAAGAGCAACGCGACCGGCGGCGCCAAGAACCGCAGCTCGCCGGCGGCGCCAAACAACGCCACCTCGCCGGCGCCGGCGCCTCCGGCAGCCGAGCCGAGCAAGCGCCTCCGCAGCCACAGGCACCGCTTCCGCAACTGGATCATCGGCTTCATGGTGGGCTCCCTCGCCGGCGTCATCTCGGGGCTGGTCCTGTCCGTGCTGTACCGTCTGGTGCTCAACTGCATCCGCAGGCGGTACGGGTCGCGGTCCGGCGTCACGATCTTCACCCCGAAGCTGATCAGGCGCGCCGAGCACCTGGCGTTCCTGGAGAAGGACGACGGGCTGGCGTCGCTGGCCGTGATCGGTCGCGGCGGGTGCGGCGAGGTCTACAAGGCGCAGCTCCCCGCGGAACGTGAGGGCGCGGAGCCCCGGTTCATCGCCATCAAGAAGATCAATATCAAGAAGAGCGCCGACACGCCCAACAACCTGAGCGACGAGGAGAGCCATCAGCTGGACAAGCAGTCGCGGCAGATCCAGTCGGAGATCCGGACCGTCGGCCACATCCGCCACCGCAACCTGCTCCCTCTGGCGGCGCACGTGCCCCGCCCCGACTGCCACTACCTGGTGTACGAGTACATGAAGAACGGCAGCCTGCACCACGCGCTCAAGGGCGGCGGCGACGGCGTGGCGGTGCTCTCGTGGCCGGCGCGGCTCCGCGTGGCAGTGGGCGTGGCGGCGGGGCTGGAGTACCTGCACGTCTCCCACCACCCGCAGATCATCCACCGCGACCTGAAGCCGGCCAACATCCTCCTCGACGACGACCTGGAGCCGCGCATCGCCGACTTCGGCCTCGCCAAGGCGATGCCCGACGCGCACACGCACGTGACGGCGTCCCACGTCGCCGGCACGCTGGGGTACATCGCGCCCGAGTACCACGGGACGTTCAAGTTCACGGCCAGGTGCGACGTGTACAGCTTCGGGGTGATCCTGGCCGCGCTGGCGACGGGGAAGGAGCCGTCGGACCCGTTCTTCACGCAGACCGAGGAGGTGGTTGGGCTGGTCAAGTGGCTCCGCCGCGTGATGCTGGCCGGGAACCACGCCGAGGCCATCGACCCGGCCATCGCCGGCGCCGAGAACGAGGAGCAGATCGTGCTGGTGCTGCGCATCGCTATGTTCTGCACCGCCGACGACCCCAAGGCGCGGCCCAGCGCCAAGGAGGTCCGCTGCATGCTGTCGCAGATCAGGATTCAGCAGGAGCTAGTGTGAATTAGTACCTCCGCAAACCTGGCAATAATTCTGTGTTGTGGTTGTGGAAAGTGTCGATGGTAGTAGCTAGTGCTGGGTCAAGTCAGTGGCGTCAACTGTGAGGTGGGCCTGGCGGTCTAGGACTGGGTCTTGATGATGTATATACAAGGATAGATCAGAGAGGCGCGCATGCGCTGGATACTCTGTTGATCCCTTGGCACTTTCAGTGTGCCGTGAATCCGTGATGCTTGTGAGTTGCGAGCTTTATTTAGGATGGATATATGCCGGTAATTTTTCACGTGGTCATTTGAACCTTTGCTCCCGAGATTCTGAAGTTTTGTGGAAAAATCGCGTTGCTCGGATTCGGTGCTCCTCCAACACAAATTTTCAGCTTCCGATTTGTGACCAGTTCAAGCTCAAACAGCGATGGATGCTCAGTCGGTATAAGCATGTAGTTCATATGGGAAGTACTTCTAATAAACAGGTGAAAATATATTTAAATTCTCGAAAAGATATATTATAGCATGAAAATTAAAATTAATTGTTCCCTGAACAAACATACTAAATCAAGATTTTGTTAAATTTTCATGCAAAAAAGATACAGGGAAAATTGATGTTAACTTTGGCTATTATTAAATTTGAGAAACTATAAAGTGATTAAAAATACTAGACTATGTACCCACTAACACAATCACAATCACCTATTAACTTTTAATTAGTAAATATAGATACCTTTGCCAACTGATGTTTGCTTTGCAAAACAAGAATCACAACCTAACCGCACGTCGACGAGCTTTACCGATTGGTTGTTCATCTACTCCCTCTCGTCCTAAAAATAAGTTATTCTAGGATTTAAATTTTGTCCAAAAAATAAGTCATCTTACCCTATTTAGAAAGTGCATGCGCATACAAGAATCAATTAGTGCCAAATATGAGAAATAAATAGGGACAAATATGATCATTTTACCTTCATGTTAATTTGTCCTAGAATTCCTAGGATTACTTGTTTTTGGGACGGAGGGAGTACAATGTTTGTTATGGCGCAGTGGCTGTCGTCGGAGGATTCCTGCAGCAAGTCATTGTCATGGAGCGAATTTATGGTTGTAGTCATATTCCTCGAATTTGATAAGGATTCTACAAGATCAGAGTTAGGGATTTGTAATCCTGAGAGTGATGTTTTTACTAGAGATCAATGGATTTAATTTGGTGGAAGGCCATACTGGAAGGAGACCTGGTAGTTGTTGCGAGGTGGTAATAATATATCCCATGCTGTTGGCGTCGTGAGGACCGGGGACCCCACCCTACCCGACAAATCACAAGGTAAAACGGGCCAGCAGGCCCATCGCGAGCATCAAGGCCCGGCCTGGCGCGGCCGCCTCCAAGGAAGCCAAGCCGGGCAAGGGCGTAGGCGGCCCCGCTGGTCAGGGCGGTTTCTCAGCCTATAAGGAATTACCCCCAGCCGGGGATTTTTTTACTACGCCCGCACGATGTAGGGGCGGGATCCACCATGACACAGCTTCCCAGTGAGGCAGCATGATTACGGAGAGGCGTGTGATTAGAAGGTGCTCTGACCGGGGCAAGGGGAGCCCCTCCCCTCGTCACGTCTCGTCAACCCGGCAGAGGACGGTGCAGGCGGGGCCCACCGCCTGGGCCCCCGTCGCATCAGTTGGACCACCGGGAAGGCCCCGAGGTCAGGGAAGACCCCGGGGCAGCCCGGGGACGCGCCTCGAGGATCTCGCGGGCCCCACGAACACCCCGGGTGTCGGCCTGGCCACCCCGGGGCACCTTGGGAAGACCCCGAAACCGACTGGGTGGGGCCCGTAGGATAAGACGACGTCAGAAGGGCGGCGCCACTTGCACGGAGGAGCCCTCTTGTACGGCGTCGTGTTCACACCCAAGGACGGTGAATCTAAGTCGGTAGAACCCCTCCCTGGGCCCAGGGGAGGGGCTATAAATAGGATATCAGGGCAACATGTAAAGGAGGGACCAAAGTCACACAACACATCTGCTACAAGCTCACTCGAGCAGGAGAACAAGAACGCCACACACACACAGGACGTAGGGCCTTACGCTTCCGAGCGGCCCGAACCTGTCTAAACTCTTTGTCCCACATTTGAAACCTCGCTACTCGTTACACCCCTTGACGAATCTCTAATCGGGGGTTCCCACGAATCCCTGCTGGTGGTCCTCACCCACCGTCAGCTGGCGCGCCAGGTAGGCGGTGTTGACGCGTGAAGTCTTCATCCTCGATGAAGAACCTCCGATTGAAGCAATGGCGAGCTGCTCCGACCGTTCCGACGGTGAGAGCGGAGACGAACACGCCCCCCGTCGGGGGCTCTCTGCAACGAACGCAGGAGCGGCGAGGCCAGCCCCGTCACCACCTGCACCGGACAGACGCAACCAGCATCATTCGCTATGGCGCCACCCCGTCTCGACGCCCCCAGATCCGCCTCTGGGGGTACCACGTCGGCCAATGTTTGGTACGCTCAACTCCGGGCGGAGGCCGAACGACGCGCGGTTCGGCAGGAGTCCCATGCGCCTGCTAGGACCGACCACGGCGGCGTTCCCCAAGGGGAAGCGCTGGTCGCGGCTCGAGCGCTCTTGCGCCACCCTTTGGTGCGAGCAGAGGCAGGGACCCCCGAGGAGCACTGGCTTGACGAGCTGGCCATCCTCGTGGGGAAGGTCTATCTCAAGCCGGGGGCTCCGGGTTCTCAAGCGACAGCTGGGGTCTCCACCCGAGGAGGCCACCGGCGACCACCCACTCCAGCGGGGTCGGCCACAAACGGGACGCATGACTGGTGTTCCCGGCTTCAAGAAATCAGGGCGAGCGAAGACGCCCGAACCCCCCTCGAGCACGCTCGTGAGTGCCGCCGAGAGGCCAGGGAGCAGCACGCTTCCTCTGGCTCCCCTGTCCGCGGCACGCAGGGGCAGGGGGATTCGGTGGACAACGACATCGGGCCCTACGGGGCTGGGTGCTGAGCGTTCATCACCGACTTGTGTCGGGTCAACTGGCCCACCTAGTTCCAGCCGGATCTCCCGGAGAAGTACGACGGCACCATCGACCCAGAGGAGTTCCTCCAGATCTACACTCTGGCCATTCAGGCTGCGGGTGGAGGGTCTCAGGTCATGGCCAACTACTTCCACGTCGCCCTTAAGGCCACGGCGAGGTCCTGGCTGATGAATCTTCCCTAGGAATCGGTCGGTTCCTGGGAAGATTTGTGCGAGCAGTTCGTCACCAACTTCTTTGGTTTGTTCAACCGACCGGGGATCAGGGGCGACCTACTCACCGTCAAGCAGCGCAAGGGTGAAACACTGCGGCAGTACATCCAGCGTTTTAGCCAGGTGCGCAACACTGAGGGCATGACCAACAAGCGTCTTGTGGGCAAGCTCGAGACGCGCAACGTCGAGACCGTCTGAGCTGTTCGCGTTGGCGGACAAATGCGCTCGGGAAGCCGAAGTGCAGCAACGCTCTGAGGGCCGCGGCGCCCCGGATGAGCCCGCCGCGCAGGAACACACCCGGTCCGGCCGGCCCGACAACAAGAAGAACAAGCGGAAAGCCGCCACCGTCCTGGCGGCGGTGGAGGGCCGCAACCAGCAACAGCCCAGCCAGGCTCCTGGGGTAGGCGCCCCTAGGCCCTGTGGGGGCTTCCTGAAGCCGGCTCCGGCCAAACCGGGGGCTGGCAAGTGGTGTGAAATCCACCAAACCGACCGGCATGACCTCACCGAGTGCCGGTAGGTCAAGGGGCTCACCGAGGATCACCGCAAGGAGCGCGGTGATCGCCGTCCCGATGGAGATGACGCTCCCGAGGAGGTCGGCCTTGGTTTCCAAGAGCCGTGGCAGGCCGTCGCTACCGTCTTCGAAGGAGCGACTACACCACCATCCTAGAGGAGGGCCAAGCTCCTCTGAAGGGAAGTCTGCGCCATCTCCCCGGTGCCTGAGAGCTCCTGACTCATGAAGTGGTCGGGCACTCCCATCACCTTCGACTGGAATGACCACCCCGACAATACAGCATGGGTCGGGTTGCTTCCAATGGAGGTGAACCACACCATCTGCAACATCGGAGTGGCCAGGGTCCTCGTCGACGGGGGAGCGGGCCTGAACCTCCACTCTCCCGAGGTCTTTCACAGGATGCAAATCAGGGAACGCAAGTTGCAGCCGTCAAAACCCTTCTACGGCGTTACAGAAGGGAAAACCATCCCCTTGGGGCAGATCGAGCTGCCGGTCATGTTCGGGGAGCGGAGCAACTTCCGCACCGAGAACTCGGTCTTCGACATGGCGCATTGCGACCTCCCCTACAATGCCATCCTTGGTCACCCCACGTTGGCCAAGTTCATGGCTGCCGTTCATTACACCTACGGCACTCTGAAGATCCCGGGGCCTTTTGGGGTCATCACCGTCAAGGCAGACGTCCAGGGGGCCGTGTACTGCGTCGAGAAGCTGTACGACTCCATGGCAGTAGCTGCCCCCGAGAACGACGAACGCCCCAACTCGGCGTCATCCTTGCCGGTGAAGCAGCGGCTCTCCCCCGATGACGCGGCCCTCACCAAGGAGGTCTGCCTGGGAGGAGCCCCTTCGCGGGTAGTTACGATAGGGACCCAGCTAGGCGAAAAATAGGAAAGTGCGCTTATCACCTTCCTCCAGGCAAATGTCGATGTGTTTGCGTGGAAACCGTCCGACATGCCCGGGGTCCCTAGGGAGGTGATCGAGCTCCGCCTGGCCGTGCACCCCGACGCACGGCCCATCCAGCAGAAGATCCGGCGACAGCCTCCGGAGAGGCAAGACTTCATCTGCGAACAGGTGGACGCGGGGTTCATCCGGGAGGTCTTCCACCCCTAGTGGTTGGCTAACTCGATCATTGTCCCAAAGGCTAACGGCAAGCTCCGCATGTGCGTGGACTACACCGACCTCAACAAAGCCTGCCCAAAAGATCCTTTTCCGCTACCCCGCATCGACCAAGTCATCGATTCCACAGTGGGATGCGACCTCCTTTGTTTTCTGGACACGTACTCTGGGTACCACCAGATAAGCATGGCAAGGGAGGACGAGGAGAAAACTTTGTTCACCACCCCGGTGGGGATGTACTGCTACGTCCACATGCCCTTCGGGCTCAAGAATGCTGGTCCCACCTTTCAACGGACCATGCGTATCACTCTACAGGACTTGTAGTCCCGCAATGTCGAAGCCTATGTCGACGACATTGTGGTCAAGACCCAGCAGCAGGAGTTCCTTCTGCGGGATCTGTCGGAAGCATTCGATAGCCTACGCACCATCTGGCTTAAGCTGAACCCCAAGAAGTGCTTGTTCGGGTTCCAGCAGGGAAGCTCCTAGGTTTCCTAGTATCAAGCCGAGGCATTAAAGTGAACCCTCAGAAGATGGAAGCAATCGAGCGCATGCAACCCCAACTCGGCTAAAAGAAGCACAATGCCTCACGGGTTGCATGGCGGCTCTCGGACGGTTCATCTCCAAACCTGGGGAGAGAGGTCTCCCACTCTTGAAATTACTAAAGAAGACCGGCTGATTCGAGTGGACCCCGGAAGCAGACTAAGCATTCTGGGAATTGAAGACGTATCTCTCCTCCCCGCCGGTGCTGGTGGCACCTCGGGAGGGGGAGGCCCTGCTCCTCTACATCTCGGCAACCCCGCAAGTGGTAAGTGCGATGCTGGTTGTGGAAAAGGAAGAGGAAGACCCCGGGCAATACAAAACCAGCCCGGGAGGAAATGGCGACCCCCGGGGCGAACGGGTGAACCCCGGGGGGTGAGAAAAGCTCGGGGAAGAAGTCTCGGAACCTGGCAAGCCAAAAGACGAACAAGCTACGCAGGGGCAGCCCGTTCCCGACCCCGGGATCACCCCGGACGGACACACAAGACCACCCCACCGTACACAACGACCGGTGTACTTCGTGAGCGAAGGACTCCGGGATGCAAAGGAGTGCTACCCACAAGCACAAAAGATGTTGTACGCCGTTCTGATGGCGTCCCGAAAGCTACGACATTACTTCCAAGCGCATCAGGTTACCATGGTCACGTCGTACCTCTAGCCCATATCCTAAGAAATCGGGAAAGGACAAGACGCACCGTAATATGGGGAATCAAGCTGGCGGAATTCAGCCACCAGTTTGCGCCCCAACATGCCATCAAAAGCCAAGCACTCGTCGACTTCATTGCAGATTGGATGCCGATCCCCGACATCGAGCATCCGGAGGTAACTACCACCCCGGCGGTCAATAATGACAAGCCTTGGACCTTGGAGTACTGGACCATGAATTTCGATGGTTCTCTCACCCTCCAGGGGGCCGGCGCTGGGGTGGTCCTTACTGTCCCGGACGGTCACACTCTCAAGTACGCCGTTCAGCTAGGCTTCCGAGCCACGAACAACATGGCGGAATACGAGGGTCTCTTAGCCGGGCTCCGAGCGGCAGCTGGACTGGGAGTACGCCGCCTTGTAGTCAAAGGGGACTCCCAGCTCGTGGTGAACCAGGTCTCCAAGGAGTACCAATGCGCCGACCCTCAGATGGCTGCCTACGTGGCCGAGGTACGGCGAATGGAGCGGCATTTCGATGGACTGGAGCTGCGATACGTTCCCCGAAAGGAGAACATTGAGGCCGATGAGCTGTCCCGCCTTGCATCCTCACGATCTCCATTGTCCCCCGGGGTGTTCGAAGAAAGGCTATGCCAACCTACCGTCACAGCCGCCGATCGTGTCCAAGGGGGAACCCCATCCTTGAGCGGGGGGAACCAGGCCTAGCCACCGGCCGAGCTGACCCTGCTCTCGGCCAGTTCTCAGGGACCCTCCTGGATGGACGACATCCGCGGCTTCCTGAAAGAAAATATCCTTCTCGAGGATGATGCCGCTGTAGAACGGATCGCACAACAGTCCAAGCGCTACGTCTTGGTAGATGGGGATCTATATCGGCGTGGCAGGGACGGGGTCCTTTTGCGGTGCATCACCCAGGAAAAAGGCGGCGAGCTGCTCGCCGATATCCACGAGGGCGAGTGTAACACCTCAGGTGTTTAAATTACAAAATAAGCCTCATTATCTTAACACGATGCATAAAACATTGAGAAAAGTTTAAAAGAAACGAATTATAAATTGGTTTTGCTTTGAATTGAAAATAGTTGGGTATATGTGCATAAGTACATGTACATTAATCAAACAAATTAAATAACTTTCACATCGATGCAAACATGGCTACGAAATTTGAATAGGCATATCGTTATTGACTTGATAAACAAAAGTCTAAGTGAAGCCTAGGAGAGAATACAAATTTTTGCCCAGGAAATGACGTGCCCTCCGAACCATACTTTTTGAGTTTTTAAAATAACTTCTAAACTAGAACTCAAATGAACTTTGGCCTGAAACAAAACTTGTGTAACTTTTCATTTTTCAGAGATTTTTGAGTTGCAACACAAAAATTTGAGTAACACTTGAATTTGCAAACCAGCCCCTGCCTTTTCTCCTATTTTTATTGCAGACCCTTCCTTCTCTGTTCCGCCCGACCCTCGCTTCGCCCGACCCTCGGCTTCGCCCGACCCTCACTTCGCCCGACCCTCCGCTGCCGCGCAGTCTCTGCAGGCCACTTGGCTGGCGATGCCTGACCGGCGCTAGGCGCCAAGCCAATGCCTGGCCGCGCCCGCTCGCACGCGCTCCGCCCCACGCCACGCTCGTCCCCAGTTCGCGCACGCCACGCGCACGCCGGCGACGCGCGCCTCTGCTCGCCACCCTCCACACCCAATGGACAAGCCGCGCCGTGCCCGTGTCCCCGCCGCGTCGTGCCAGTCGCCGCGCTCGCCGCCCGGCAAGCCAGCTGCTGCAGCTCATCGCCCAACCCGCGCGCCGCGTGATCTCCCTCCCCCCACGCCAAATCCTCAGTGCCCAATCCCCTGCCCGCGCCCGCCGCACGCCGCGCCGGCTCTGCTCGCCGCCCACTGTGACCAGTAACGCGCCCCCGTCGTGCCGCCCCTCCCCAGCGTTGCCCGATTCTCTCCCTCCCTCCTACAGCCTATAAAAGGCGACACAAGGCCACTCGCGTGCGCCCAGCCACCAGAACGCCGCCACCGCTGCCATTGCCGCCGCCGTGCACCACCCGCCCGTGGAGTCCCATCCTCCAGCTTCCCACTGCCCAAACCCATCACCCAACGAGCTTGCCCTCCCTCCACTGAAGCTCACCGGCATCTTCCCCGGCCATCTTGAGCGCCAGAGCACCGCCAGCGCCGCTGCGCCGTCGCTGCTCCCCTGCTGCTCCGTGGACAGCCCACTTCGAAGCTCCTTCGTCCAAGCCAAGCCTCGAAACGGTTTCCCCTTGGTGCCGCGAAGCTCATCGACGAGCCCACGACCTCCCCTCCTCGCCGGAGCACCGTCGCCGACACTCCGCACCACCGCCGCCCCTCTGCTCTGTGCCGACGAGCCACCTCCGGCCACCCCCAACCCCGACCAAGGCCATCCCATGGTAGCTCTCACCTCCCTGGATCTCCACAACCCTTTTCCCCTCGCTGCCGACGAGCCCCCTCGCCGGAATCTGGCCGGCCGCCGTGCCAACGCCGCCCACGGACCCAATTGCAATGATTGAAATCTTTAAAAGAGTCTGCACGCAAGTTTCCAGGGGTATATCTGTAAATCTATGTTTAAACTTTGAATTCAAAAAATAGCGAACTTGTAAAATTTGTATAAAATCGTAGAAAAATCGGAAAAATGCAAACTCAACTGTTCTGGAATCGTTAGAAAAAAATCTACAACTTTGGTTACATGAATTTCTTCAGATGTTTGCTATATCTTGCTCTAAATTAAATGGAAGGTTTAATAGACTTTAAATAAACCCACTGTTGTAGACGAGTTCTGAACCTGATTTTTGGACAGTAGATTGGTTGCTTGATGTGTAGGCCAGTGCAAAAATATTAGGGCTAAAACCCATCTCTAGCTAAACTTTTTTTTAAACCTTGTTTATGTCATGAAATAATAAAACTAATTTGTAACTGCTGTTATAATTTAGAGCTGTTATATAGATGCCTAAATACCACAAAAAAAGTTTAGAACCTTTTTCCTCTCTACAACCTATTTATATAATTTTGTGGTAGGAAAAATGCACTAATTCCTCTCTACAACCTTTTTCAAGTGAATCTAACTGGAGCCTTCAAAGACGCGAACCTGAGTTCGGACGAGCCCCAAGCTAACTTTACCCAAGAAGGCAAGCCCCGGAGCATGAACCCTATTTTCTAAATTATGCAACTGATTACTCTACTTACTTGTGCATTAAGTTTATAGGAGTTGAATGAAAACTTAGTCGCATGATCCTAGGTACCCATGCTCTGAACACTAGATGTAAGATTCGATTGAACGCCATGCTAATAGGATTCCAGTAAAAGTCGGGTGATTTCCTGTCACTCGCGAGAATTTAGGAGTTGAATGTTTACTACATGCTGCAATCATAAGGTCGACGGACGAGGCTATGGTACGATGTTTATGTTGATGATTGAGGCCCCGTCTGTTTAGTGAAAAATGCTAAGGCCGCAGTGTGTGGTAGTGGTGGTTAAATCTTTGAATGTACTAACCACATGGCTAGAATATGGTAATCGGTAAGCTTAAGTACCGGATTGAACCGAGGCTGAAAAATACTCCCCACCATCTTGAATTCGTTCACATCTAGCTAATGGCGGGTGCATGTGCCGCCATGGCCGGGTCCATGGGGACGTGTAGTCGAGGGCGGTGGGCCTGTTCCATGAAGCGGGAATTGAAGGGAAAAGTCGCACGTGTGACTCTAGGAGTAACCACGTGACGTGTGTTTAGGTTTCCCTTGCAAGGTTAAAAAATTCGATTCGAATCGTCCGTTTCTCGCGGTTATTGAGACTGCTTGACCCTTTTACCACATAGAGTAAGAAGAGAAACAATGATGATGCTTAATCTTGTTGGATGCAAATTAATTCTTCCACCATGTATGATATTGGATAGTTGCGTACCTAGAATGGGTAAAGAAAACTAGAACTTGGAGCTAAAATTTGAAAGTAAGGACCTACTTGTATATGCTTTTCGGCAAAACAAACCCCTCAAGCCAAAAAGCCTTGCATGCCTAGGAGTCGGCTAACTATATTCCACTAGTCGGGTAAGCCTTGCTGAGTATTAGTATATTCAGTCTTGCTTGTGGCTTGTTTTCAGGTGATACTTTCGAGGATATGATTGCTAGTTTGACTTGGCCTTGTACCCTTCCTCCTGGTTGGTCGGTGGAATGGGATACGCCCCCGGCCAACGGTCATCGAAACATCCTGTATCGTCGAGTAGTTATCATTATTTTTCTGCTGCATTGAACTCTGAAGAACTCAATTATTTTGAACTCTGAACTACCTTGTTTTACGAATTTGAACTCCGTTGTAATAATGATTTATGATGAACCCTGTGGTGTAAATTTGTGGAATGTTGTATCCTCTGGGCTCACCTTCGTGTGAGTACATGTATGTGTGGTTTCGATCGGCAAAAACCGTGGTTGTATCGGGAGGTTACCTGACGGACCAGTGGATTATTCCGTTTGAAGTGCGAGTTAGCCCTGATTGCCCTTGTGGTGATGGTTAGCGCGCATGAGCCGGATTAATTCAGGTGGTTCTGCCACAGCTGGTATCAGAGCCGAAATGCATACGCCAGATAATGCAACAAGCCTTAAAAACTTGTTTTCATAAGACTTGACCACACAAATTGTGTTTGCAAAATGCGTTGGTTCGTTAAGGATGGTACCTAGTTCTTAAAGCCCTAAGGGATTATAGGAAAGTTACTAGGTGGCTATCTAACCTATGAATATTATCAACTGACTTCCAGCACATTACTTTCTGTCAAAACTTACTTTTATGCACAATCGACCCTTAAATTCTGTAATGATGCACTCATCGCTAAGGTAAGAAGGTAAGAATCATTAGCCAACTGAGAGAGCTTGGCCTTCCTGTCGGTGATGCGAGCCGAACGCTGCCCTCAAGCAGTGGCTTACTTGAGGTGCTTCCAATATACCAACTATTAGTTGATTATATTGGGAGTAGAAGGTTTGGCGCTGGGTATGGCGATCACTGTTCATACCCCCGTCTCAAGACGGTACCCCCCGTGAATACGCTATCTTGATAGCGTATGTTAACGTCGTCTGTACGGTGGGAATTGTACGGATGCCGTTCCTTTAGTGAACGGTAATGAATACAGACGCTTTCATGAGTGCTGGCATGAAAGGTTCAATGGATATATATATGTGTTATACCAATCTTCTACAGGTACACTAACCGCGATTACGATAAGTTAAAGAACGGTTAGAGAATTCTCGACTAGCTATTATAGTGAGAGACATATTGTGTATGCCACCGAAACTAACTCCGTAAGACCGAAGCTATTTGGCAATTATTTTATTTTGTGAGAACGAATAGGACGTGCATGCATCATGACTATATAAATCTGAAATTGAAAATGCGATGCTTGAGAGTGGTAAGGTTCATGCGCCCACACAATTGTCTTTGCATAAGGATTATCTAGCAAATCTGTCACATTTCTGCCATATCTGTAAAGATGAATTTATTGACCATAGAAATTGATCCTTTCTGGAGAAGTTCATGTTGAAATTTTTGTTCCAAAATTTGTATTCTACCTCCTTTCTAAATGTGAAAAATTCTGGAAATATAGATAATGAGAAACAACAGAAACCTTGAGATGTCAGTTTTCTGTCCAAAATAAGCACTTCTGCCACATAAATTTTTATTCCCCCCCTTACTACAGTTTTCTGCAAAAGTGTTCAACAAAAAACTTGTTATAAATTTACTCAGGCAGCTACTATAAAAATTTGATAATTTTTTGCTGGGTAGATTTTCCCTGGTGCACGAAATCTTGGCCCACTGTTCACTGAAATTTCTGGGTAGACAGTAAAGTAAAACCTCAAGAGAAAGACCATCTTAGAGCCAGATCTAGCTCTGGAGTTGACTAGCAAAGTTGTTCACTAATACCTTAGGAATGTTTTGGTGAAGTTTGATAATTTCTGGATTACTCAAATTGGAGTTATGGAGTTTTGAAGTTGCTTCTAGAAATATTCAACTTCCACCCTCTAGTTCATAACCTATGGCATGATCTTGTCAAAACTTTTACCCTTTGAAGATGATCCTTCTGAGCAGCAATTTAAATACCAAAGTTGTCAAGAATTTCATGTCCTGAAAGCTCACAAAATTTCAGCACTATTGGACGTTGCTGGTTTGAGTTATAGGAAAGATACTATAACTCGTTCTGCTGAAAAACAGCCGAGACAGAGAAGCAAAGAATAAATCTTTCGACCATCTTGGCCATCGATTTAGCATTTGAGCTGAATACCAAAGTTGCACATCTCTAAATTCCTACTCACTGCCAAAATATGAGCTATTTTGGATGAACCTACCAGGAGCTATGAGTTTTCTTGTAGCAAACAGTATTCTGTCCATGATTCTATCCATGATCTTTCAGAAGTCTACTCTTTTCCGCCCTAATCCTTTTTATCGTGGAAGCAATATGGATCACGTTGATAATGATAAACCTTCACATTTCAGATGGTTGGAGCAACCCGTGGTAACCCTGAAGGGTTCGGTGCTAGCGCTAGTGAATCACAACAGCAGCCACCGCCACCACCCAGCTTGGTGGAAGTAATGGCCGCTCAAACCGAGTTGCTTCGCCAGCTCGTGCAAGGACAGCACCATTAGCGTGGTGGGCACAATGTTCACCAACCTCAAGCTGCTGGTTACACGGATTTCCTTGGGACCCAGCCTCCCTTGTTTCACAAAACGGAGGAACCCTTGGATGCGGATGCTTGATTTCGCACAATCGAGTCCAAATTTTCTCTACTCGTGGCCCCATGTTTGGATGCAAACAAGGCTCGCTATGCCGCGCAGCTTCGCGGTACAGCTCATCTTTGGTGGGACCACTACTTTGCTATGCTCCCTGCTGATCACGTTGTCACCTGGGACGAATACAAAACTGCATTCCACGCACACCATATCCCAGAAGGTCTTATAGAAAGAAAGCTAAATGAGTTTCTGGCACTCACTCAGGGTACCCGCGCTGTACTTCAGTATGCTCAGGCCTTCAACAATCTATGCCAGTACGCGGGCTATCACGCAGACACGGATGTTAAGAAGCGTGATCGTTTCCGCAGAGGTCTGAGTACCAAACTCAAGGAACGGCTGAATCTTGTCAAGGCCGATACATATAATGAGCTAGTCAACATGGCCATCACTCAAGAGGATTGTATTGAAGCTCATCGTGCTGAAAAGAAGAGGAAGGCGCCAGCTGGACCCTCGGGTGCTCAGCCACCGAGGTATCGCTTGGTGCAAAATGCTGCGCCTACAGCTCCACAGAAGGCCCCCCGCCAGGGCGTTGGATTATCCTGCCCCCACAGCAACACGGTGTTGTACGACCCCCTGTGCCTCAGCAAACTGGACCAAGGCCCGCTACTCAGCAATTCCTTCGTCCAAACATAGCCAATCGTTGTTTCAATTATGGAAGTTCCAGTCATTTTGCCCGAAAATGCCCTCGGCCTAGGCAGCCAATTCAGGGCCAAGGCTCTAACCAGAACAATAAGAACAAAGGCAAGAGGCAGACCATTTGGGTCAAACAAGAACGGATTAATTTCACCACTCTTGTAGAATTTCCTGAAGGAGCACCAGTGATGACGGGTACATTCTCTATCCATAACAAGCCGACAGTTATATTGTTTGATTTTGGTGCATCACATAGTTTCATTAGTGCAAAGTTTGGTGCAAAAGTAGGCTTGGATGTTTGTCACACCAAAGGGTCGTATATGATATCAACACCGGGTGGTAAAATTGCTTCAAATCAAATGATAAGGCAAGTACCAATCAAGTTGGGTAGTAAAACCATCAACACAGACCTTGTTCTTTTACCCCTTGACGGCATGGACGTTATTTTGGGTATGAATTGGATGCCTCTACACGGAGTCACACTGGACCTTTCTTCCCGAGCTGTTGAAATGAATTCACCTAGTCACGGAGCCACTACCCTTTAGCTACCATTTCAGGAGTGCACGAATTCTTGTGCTTTCGTGATGGAAGGAATCAAACTAGAAGATATTCCAGTGGTATGCGAGTATGCCGATGTTTTTCCGGATGACTTACCTGGAATGCCACAAGATAGGGATATTGAGTTCGTTATTGAACTGCAACCAGGCACTGCACCTATTTCCAAAAGACCCTATAGGATGCCACCTAAGGAATTGGCCGAACTGAAAACACAACTCCAAGAACTACTGGACAAAGGCTTCATTCATCCTAGCGCATCACCTTGGGGATGTCCAGCCCTTTTTGTAAAGAAAAAGGATGAAATTTTAAGATTATGTGTGGACTACCGACCTCTCAATGCGGTGACCGCTAAGAATAAATACCCACTTCCCCGCATCGACGTTCTCTTTGATCAATTAACTGGAGCTAGATTTTTCTCAAAGATTGATCTTCGTTCGGGATATCATCAGATAAAGATTCGTCCATGCGATATTCCTAAGACCGCCTTTTCCACACGATATGGACTATATGAATTCTTGGTCATGTCCTTTGGTCTCACAAATGCCCCTGCCTATTTCATGTATCTCATGAATTCGGTATTCATGCCTGAGCTCGACAAATTTATCGTAGTTTTAATTGACGACATCCTTATCTATTCCAAGAACGAGGAAGAGCACGCTCAGCACCTGCACATTGTTCTTCAGCGTCTTAGAGACCATCAGCTCTATGCTAAATTCTCTAAGTGCAAATTTTGGTTGGATAGTGTGAAATTCTTGGGTCACACTATTTCTAGCAAAGGCATAGCCGTTGACCCCAGCAAGGTATGCGACTTGTCAAAAAGCCGCAGCTCAACTCGATAAGCTGGACCCGTTGAAATCTGTGCAACACACACGTTCTAGATCGGAATGCCATGGCAGCTCTGTACCCCAAGGTAGTTGTACTGCTGGAGGTCACATCAACCCCCACAACAATTGACAAGTCGAGCAGGAGGTACAACAGCAAGGCCCTAGGCCCAGGGGCAACCCGCGGGAGGCCAAGGCCACCAGGGTCACCAGCTACCCCCACCTCCTAGCGACCTAAGGCAGGACATCAATAGCAACTGCGACACGCGCACCGTCATCTCCAATCGGCAACGCGAGCGGTTGGAGAACGCTACTCGCGACGACAGTGATCGTTTCCCTGCCTTCACGGAAAACATCACCTGTCGCGAGTACCCGAAGGACTTCAAGCGCGCGAACATCCCAAAGTATGACGGGAAACAAGATCCGCAGCAGTGGCTGCAATGCTACTCCGGGGCCATCGAAGTGTGCGGGGGCTCTAACTCGACTAAAGCCCTCTACTTCCCGATGGCCCTGGAGAATACCCCACTTACTTGGCTGGAAACTCTCTGGCCAAACTCCATCGACTCCTGGGAGGCTGTTGTCATTTCTTATGCCCAATAGAATAAGGATTACGCAAGCGCACAAAATACACCGCTGTAGCACTCACCTTGGAGTATTCCAGGGTATTGAATTTCCACGGGGAAGCATTATGGTCTAAAGAGTATCGATTGAATGAATGGTAAACTTTACTGGGAATAATCACTAGTTAGATAGCAGGGGTAAGCCAGATAAATGATGGGATAAATGGCCAGACAATGACCGAGTGACACACAGGAGACTCTAACTTAGAGCGGTAAGTAGCTGGGAGGACAACGAGCAAGAAAGACTCCTAAAACACTTCTAGACTAACGAGCTAGCCTCTCTAACCTAACCCTGAACTAACCTAGCTGTCGGGAGAACAAAGCTTACTTCAGCGGCTGGGGTGGAAGGACCACAAACTGAGGGAGAAATGGGGGGTCCAACTCGGCCAACGATCTACTGCTATGAAAATACCCGAACGTGGTGGACTACAAGGGACGGACAGGGCTGTCACCACCTGCCGCCTACCACATCAGTTCCGTGGGGTGGAACACGCTTTCTAGCTAACACTAAGCCAGATACCACGTCTGTACTCGGTGTTAGGATTTCTCCTGTGACCTACCAGAGAAATCCCCCTCAACCTTGGGAACTAACTTGAGCCCCCTGGTCCGAGCGAGAAAACCCGCAAGATAAGGTCCCGACAAACTAAGACTCGAACAAAGTCTAAGCTAAAGGAAAGAACTACCACACACAAGCAAGAGCTTGAGAATAAATAAATAACAGCGAAAGATAAAAGCTGACTCGATAAGATAAAGAAGATAACTTATATTTATAATATCAAAGGAAGGATACAAGAGCTTATACCAGACTTCCGAGGATGACTCCGGAATACGGAGACAAGCTCGACTCGACTCTAACTCCCAGACTACTAAACCTAACTCTAGACTGAAGTGAAGAGAGAACTCCTTCTGAGTGTGTGTCTTACAATTGAGGATGGGAGGTCTATTTATAGCTAGTGAAGGTCGGTAACCGGTGAAGCGCGTCAAGATTATGCAGCCTTGACGATTGCTTAACTTCCACGCGCAGACTGAGCTCCTGAGGCCGCCAGGTGGGGCCAATCGGCCTCCCCCAGGCCGGGCGGCCTGGGGGTGGTTCCAAGTGGCACCGCCTTCTGCTGGATGGCTGAGGATTATCTGAATTGGTCGGTGACAGTTGCCCTTTCGGTTTTAACCGCCTTTGTCCATGCAGGTGGGCCCTTGAATCCGTGGTTGAAGCCTTTCGGGTTCTCGGATCAAACCAACTTCAAGTGCACGACTCTTGATCAACTTAGCTGTGTTTCCTTGCACCTGGATCAGTGACGTGGCCAGAAGAGGTGGGACCAGGCCAGCCGGCCTAGGGGAGGCCGGCCGACCTGGGATTTCTCCCAAACTGGCTCAATTTTGGTACACTTGTTCCTGCATATAAAACTCATCCAAAACTTGTGGAACTTTTTTAGTTTAAAGAAAATATGCATGGAACATAATGCAAAACTCTAAATTATTTCCGAGATGTTGACGGACGATGGTCGAATAACGGTCGTCAACACGCCCCCAAGCTTAAACTCTTGCTCATCCTTGAGCAAGGCTTAATACTTAGGCTCGGCGGATCAGAAGTTACATCGATGTCCACCCCCTGCAGGTACCTTGTGCATAGCAAATTACTCATACTTGTATGCACCTGAGGATGCTGATCGTACATTGGTTTGGAGTGTGGGGCTTATTCACAATTCTTCCCTCGCCTTGAGTGGTTGAGAAACTGAACAGTTCCACCGGAGTTTTTCTGCTACCTGTTCAGGTTCCTTATCAGAATTTTCATAATTTTTCAAAAGAATGATTTTGAGATTCCCCGGTGGCACTCTCAAGATCGCTCAAGGTGTATAATCCTCACCATGGTTGGGACTTGACCATTTTCTTCCTACTTCTAAGGCTGTGGTTGGGACTTGACCATTTTCTTCCTACTTCTAAGGCTGATATGTGGAGCTTCAGGGTAGGAGAAGTGTCACATACCTTGGTTACCTTTGTTTCCGAGCTGAAGAGTGGTTCGAAGGAGGTAGGTACCCGATCAAATTCCGATCTTGTGGGGGATGTAATTTTCCAGGGGAGATGGAGATAATGGACTCACAGTTGGAATATTTTTGGTCTTTTAATTGCACTCCTGAGCTCTTTTGAATTTTGGAGAGTATGGGTTCTATCTCTTCTCTTTTTCGTTATTTTCTCATGCTCATCATTTTTTTAAAGAAGATAGCCCATACTCTCATGATATAAATGGATACACGAGCAGAGTGACTGACTGCTGTTGGCGCAATAGACCTTTTATGGATGGGTTCACAGTGGAGATTTGGGCTGAGGTATGGATGTGATATCTGGTGAATGTGGATGTCGATACCTGGAGTAGGTGATCAACAGACCAGATGATTTTTGACGCTAGCGAAACAATGGGTACGCAAAGGAGAAAGATCGGTAGATGACAGGTACCTTTCCTCGGACGGACTCACTGTTCGACAAGGCTCAAAGCAACTCAAGATAGCATAAGTGGCTAACAATGGCAATGAACATTTTATGGCTCTGGATACGACATTTGAACCAACGGGCAACTCTTTACCATGTTTTCATTTTCAAAGAAATTTCCGAGAGGTTCCCTACTAGAGCATACAGTTTTATTCCGGTTTTACTATCTCAAAGTTTCTCAACAACTTAGGCATGGAAATCATGTTCATGCTCCCACAAATCCAAAACAGGGTTTACCAGCAAGATCAAGTACTAAGCGAGCAACAAGGTATAAACGAGGCACTTGCAGAATATGAATAGAGCAACTATTCATCATTTTCGAAGGTAGAGTTTGCATGGATTTCCACACATATAAGTTGGGTGTTCATTTTATTATATATATTTTTTTTAGCATGGCGACATCAGAATGGAAAGGGTAGGTTGGACGACTTACCTGGATACTCCCCCAAGCTTCAATGGAGCACAGTCCTCGGTGCTCCCCTAAGCTTCAATGAAGCTCAGTTCTGTTGGCTTGGGTCCTGTGGTGGCTGCTGGTACGGGTATGGATATGGGTAGTACTGTGGCGGGTACGAATAGTATTGCTGCGGGCGTGGCCATTACTGAGGGTCATACTACTGTTGAGGGTCTTGTTGTTGCTGCTGAGGATATGGATAGAACGGTGGAGGATATGGGTAATGCTGATGTGGTGGAGGTTGAGGCTGCTGTGGTGGATGCAACTGTGGGCCAGAGGCCTAAGTGGGTGAAGATGCTGGTGGTGTCATGGAGTAGAGAGGTGTTCATACTCCAGTTCTGCTGGGTGAGCTCGGTGTTGTGTGCAAGGTCGATGCCGAGCTGGTCCTGCTGCTGCCCCACAGTGTTGGACCCGAGTCGTGAGATCGGTGATCCCACGCATGATCGGGTTCTCGTACACGTAGCATGCTGAGCTTGACGGACCAACCTGCGGACCATAAGAATCTTGCATACCTGGAGGGTAGTAGGGTTCTTGGCCTGCACCTTGTTCGGATGTTCCTCCAGCAGTGCTCGTACCTCCCTAAGAATTGTACTCATATGTTTCTTCGAAGCTCATGTTGGAGGTTCCAGCATGGTGAGAGGGTCCTGCTTGCTCTTGCTTTCGAGTGCTCGAGCGTGTATGTCGTCGAGTTGTTGTACCGGCGACGCTGTGATGAGCTGGCTCCTTTTTCTGCATTTGCAAGAGGTAGCTTTTCGCTGAGTAGAGAGAGAGTCTCGGGCATGGGAGCTCGACCTCTCCATCGTACCCGGGGTAAGTCAAAAACAACGAGTTACCTGGCCCTTCGCGCACCATGTGTCCCTACACAAAATGCTCCACACCTACCCGAAGCTAGTAATCTTCCCCCCATGGCAAGTAAGTGACCTGGGCGTTGTCCAGTGCCTTGACATGCGTAGCAATACGCGTGAACAAGGTGGTGATATCAATGGGACTTCTACCGACGACCATCTTCTGCCAGTGAGCAAGCGTGCTCATGACTGGGGAGAGCTTTATCTTCTTTGCCATTGCAAAGGGATATTGCAACTCAGGGAGACTGCAGAGGCGCAGATTGGAGCGCGGGTGCACCACCATAGCAATCCACTTTGCTAACATCCTGAGAGTAGGGTGATGGATAGAAACTATGCTATTCTTACTACTCACAGGTTCCTCAGAAATTTTGTTCCACCAAGTGGTCCGATCATATTTATAATTTTTAGTCAGGACACTTGGGTCCAGCAAGCACTTTTTATCAAAGCCTAGAGCAACACTAAGTCCTTTCGCCGTTAATTTAAATTTCTCATTGAAGAAACGGAAACAAACATAAGTGGTGTTACCTTCTTCTTCGAAACTAAGCGTCATGAGGAATTCCATGGTGAGAAATTTCGAACCTGGTTCTGTCATGTCGGCGAAGTTGTATCACCCCACGTGGCTGAACGCTCGGGTCATGTCCGTCTTCAAAACCATCTTCATGAAAAAGAGGGGTTCGAAGATCCTCACGTGGTGGTACGTCTGATTCTTCAGCAGGTCCAGTGCCTCCCGTTTGTAGTCGTTACGCGGCACGAGCTGTTCAACGGAAGGGAGCACTCGGATGCGACCTTGAACGCGGCTCCTTGGTACTGCGGGGTTAGCATCCTCCTGGGAGTCAGTATCCTGGTGACTCGAGTCAACCGGCATATTGTCCCTGGAGGATGTTGTCCCGTGCGAATGCCAATAGCTGGAGGGGCTGAGCTTCTTGAGCGTGTTCTTCGTGGCCTTCCACATACTGCCTGCAAAAGGTTAGCACACACACAAAGAAAATACCCGAAGGACTAAACAAAAGAGTTAGTCGTTAGTCGTCCTTGTGGGGGGTTAACCTCCACAAACGTTCTCGTTCAAGCGCCAAGAGTTTTATTCAAACGGGATGGGAAATATTTTTGGTATTTTTCTGTGGCAAAAGCGAAGGTTTAGCACTAATTTTATTTTGTTTTTGGTGGGTGCAGCACTTAAGCTCTTCACTTAATTAGCCCAAGGACTAAATTAATTAAAGAAGCTTAGAGAGGGAGATGGGATCTCGAGCTCGGGAAAGGGCAGGAAGACCTGAGCTTGTGGTGCGATGATGGACGTCGGGAGCCTCGGCTTTTATAGCCGGGCGACGAGGGCAGGCCGGCCGACCGGGTCCATGAGCGGCGTAGTGAGCTCCAAATCTCCACCCTATGCCTAGGGTGTTAGGTGAGAGCACCTCCCGTCGGTGCTGATGGAATATGGACGGCGAGGGGAGGCCGTCCGGCCTGCATGGGGCCGAACGGCCTGGCACGGTGCTCCCTCATGCCCATCTTTCGCCAGCATGTTTCCTTCTTATCATGATCCAAGCTTTCTGCTTCCTTTCATTGATTTTCTGCACGATGGGACATGAACGGTGCAAGGAGGAGCCAACCATCCATCATGGGCATAATTGATCCTACACATGCATGATGATGGGTGCAAAGCACCATGATTTCTGCCCCTGCACGTTAGTGCTCTTAACATGAGCTGCACCTCGGCCAGAGGATGACATGTGGGGCCGGCCGGCCTGCACTCAGGCCGGTATTTTCTGAGTTTTTTATGCAGTGCAAAATAAAACTAAGGATCGAAAAATAAAGATGCATTTTGCAAAAATTTAAACATGCCACGATTGAAATGAAAATTGAAAGAATTAAACTATCCTATATGCAAATGCAAGAATGGATAACTACCATGTACCTCATGGCGAGAGCTCGGGTTTTGAGTCTGGAGCGGGACTCTCCGTTCCTTGAGCTTGGTTGTCATCACGTGTTGGAGCTGCTATCGGTGGTGACACTTTCTCACGCCACACTTTCTTTGTGGGCGCGGCTGATTCGACCTCTGTCATCTCTGATTCCAAAAATTTCTTACGTTGGATCCATCGCTTCGCATTTCTTTGGTTGTGCACCTTGATTTCCTTCTCTCGAATTTGTATGCTTTCTATGAGCTCGATGAGGCTTTCAATGCCAGGAATAGCTAGATCCTCTGGTTTATTCTTGGATCTTTTCTCGCGCTCTTTTTCAAGCTTTTTCTTGGATTGTTGTTTTCGGTTGACTGTCTTGACTTGGGAGCATACCTTTGGTCTGAAGGAGAACTTCTCTTTCTGCCCATTGATGTTGAGCTGGATTTCTCCGGCTCCTACATCAATATGTGCATTTGTTGTGCTCAAGAACGGCCTCCCTAGGATGAGAGGGGTCTTGGTGTCGACTTCCATGTTCAGGACGACGAAGTCTATGGGGATGAAAAAGTTCCTAATTTTCACTAGAATATTTTCGGCGATCCCTGCGGGGTAGCGAACTGATTGGTCCGCTAGCTACAAACACATGGTAGTAGGAGCAAGCGAATGATGATTAAGTTTGTCATAGACTACCTTAGGCATCACGCTGACACTTGCTCCCAAGTTGCACAGTGCGTGCTTGAAGTACTGAGTCCCGATTGAGCATGTGATGGTGGGACATCCTAGGTCTTTCTTTTTCTCTGGGAGAGGATCGAGTATAGCAGCGCTACACTCTTCTGTGAGCTGTACTACCTCGGTGGTCGGCAGGGTCTTCTTGTTCCCAAGAATATCCTTGATATACTTGACATACGTAGGGACCTGCATTGCATCAAGCAGTGGTATATTGACATACAACTTTTTGAATACCTCGACGAACTTGCCGAATTGTTCGTCGGCCACCGGCCTCCTTCTCCGTTCCAGAAACGGTAAGGCGGTTGTGTCGTAGTATTCTCGAGGAGCCCTTGGGGCTTCCTCAGCTTCTCCGTGGGTAGCAGAGGTGCTTCCGTGAGCCTCCTCCTGCACCTCGTCCTCAGTAATGGTATCCCTGGCGGTTACGGTCTCCCGCCGTGAACCTGCATCCTGTGGTAGAGGTGGATCTTGCGTGGACTTTTCAGCTCGCGTAGTCACCGCATTCACTTTTTCCTTTGGGATAACTTCCGGTTGCCCGGGCAGCTTCCCCGCGTTAGGGTTAGGACAGGATGAGGCCAGCTAAGCTACTTGAGTTTCTATCATTTTATTAAAGCTCAGCTGGTTTTTAATAACTGAGTTAAACCCCTCTAGTTGTGCGGCCAGAGACCCCAAAATTTTATCATTAGCTTGAAATTTCTTGTTAATGTTATCATTAATTTGTTTCTGGCCATAAACTAGGTCTTTTAAAGAAGGTTGAAAATTGTTATTAAAATTGTTACCTTGTTGTTGACCGAAGGGGAGGTTGGGCTTGGAGTTCCACCCTTGCTGTTGAGGACGATATCCCGAATTGTTGGGGAAGTTGTTCCCAACAAAATTCGCATCCTCTGTTGTGAGTGGGCAGTTGTTGCCCGAATGCCCAGTGTTGCCACATGTCTCACATGTGATCCTTGAGTCCATGATCTGATTGACCTCCTGGTTCGGAGATTCTAGCTTCTTCATGAGGAGATCCATCTTGGCCGCTAGCATATCTACACCATCAATCTGGTGTACTCCTTTCGGGTGAGCTGGTTGCCTATCCCCCTTCCAACTTTGGTTGGAGGCGATCTTGTCTATGAACGTCTTGGCCCGAGCAACATCTAGGGAGAGGAATGCTCCTCCTGCTGCTGCATCGATGTGGTCTTGCTCTCTCTGACTCAAGCCATGGAAGAAGTTCTGCATGATCAGCCACTCTTCCATGCCATGGTGTGGACATGCTACTATATAATCCTGTAGTCATTCCCAGGCTTCCGGGATGGTTTCATCTTGGAGTTGTTGGAAACTCGAAATCCTGTTCCTGAGGGTATTGGTTTTTCCCACTGGGAAATACTTGGCCAGGAATGCGTTGGAGCAGTCATTCCAAGTAGTGAAATCTGCCTTGTTGGTGTAGAACCACATTTCTGCTTTGCCCAGCAAAGAGAAAGGGAACAGACGAAGGCGAACGTTATCCAATGTAGTGCCTTTGGGCTTGATTATACTGCTCACTTCCATGAAGTTCTGGAGGTGAGCGTTGGCATCTTCGGTTGCCTTTCCACAAAAAGGGCTAGCTTGGACCATGTTGACAAGTCAAGTCTTCAACTCGGAGCCATCGGTGCCTTGGGTATTGTCCAAACCAGTATGGATATGGCTATTGGATGGGGCCGAGTACTGACGTCTTCTGAGCCATTGGAAAGACAGACGTTGATGAAATCCCTCCTAAGGTAAGCCTTTTCTGAGGTGGGACAATCCTCTGCCGAACAACACACCCAATTCTTTCTGGATACTGAGTGAAGTTGCTTGGTAGGTCGAAACCGGTCATGCACTGCTCTGCATATATCAAAAAGACAAAGAGAGCAATGGTAAACCCGCTAAAGCTAGCGGTGAATAAAATGGTAAAAAATTACCAAACAATTATATGATATCTTAGCACCAAATTGCTTTCCCGGCAACGGCCCTAGAAATGATTGTTGGCGTTTCTTATGCCCAATAGAATAAGGATTCCGCAAGTGCACAGAATACACCACTGTAGCACTTCACCTTGGAGTATTCCAGGGTATCGAATTTCCACGGGGAAGCGTTATGGTCTAAAGAGTATTGATTGAATGAATGGTAAACTTTACTGGGAATAATCACCAGCTAGATAGCAGGGGTAAGCAAGATAAATGATGGGATAAATGGCCAGGCAATGACCGAGTGACACACAGGAGACTCTACCTTAGAGCGGTAAGTAGCTGGGAGGACAACGAGCGAGAAAGAAAAAACACTTCTAGACTAACGAGCTAGCCTCTCTAACCTAACCCTGAACTAACCTAGATGTCGGGAGAACAGAGCTTACTTCGGCGGCTGGGGCGGAAGGACCAAAGACTAAGGGAGAAATGGGGGGTCCAACTCGGCCAACAATCTACTGCTATGAAAACACCCGAACGTGGTGGACTACAAGGGACGGATAGGGCTGTCACCACCTGGCGCCTTTCACATCAGTTCCGTGGGGTGGAACACGCTTTCTAGCTAACACTAAGCCAGACACCACGTTTGTACTCGGTGTTAGGATTTCCCCTGTGGCCTACAAGAGAAATCCCCCTCAACCTAGGGAACTAACTTGAGCCCCCTAGTCCGAGCGAGAAAACCCGCAAGATAAGGTCCCGACAAACTAAGACTAGAACAAAGTCTAAGCTAAAGGAAAGAACTTCCGCACACAAGCAAGAGCATGGGAATAAATAAATAACAGTGGAAGATAAAAGCTGACTCAATAAGATAAAGAAGATAACTTATATTTATAATGTCAAAGGATACAAGAGCTTATACCAGACTTCCGAGGACAACTCCGGAATCCCCAGACAAGCTCGACTTGACTCTAACTCCCAGACTACTAAACCTAACTCTAGACTGAAGTGAAGAGAGAACTCCTTCTGAGTGTGTGTCTTACAAGTGAGGATGGGAGGTCTATTTATAGCTAGTGAAGGTCGGTAACCGGTGAAGCACGTCAAGATTATGCAGCCTTGACTATTGCTTAACTTCCACGGGCAGACTGAGCTCCTGAGGCCGCCAGGTGGGGCCGGTCAGCCTCCCCCAGGCCGGCCGGCCTGGGGGTGGTTCCAAGTGGCACCGCCTTCTGCTGGATGGCTGAGCATTGTCTGAATTGGTTGGTGGCAGTTGCCCTTTCGGTTTGAACCGCCTTTGTGCATGCAGGTGGGCCATTGAATCCATGGTTGAAGCCTTTCGGGTCCTCGGATCAAACCAACTTCAAGTGCACGAGTCTTGATCAACTTAGCTATGTTTCCTTGCACCTGGATCAGTGACGTGGCCAGAAGAGGTGGGACCAGGCCGGCCGGCCTAGGGGAGGCCGTTCGGCCTGGGATTTCTCCCAAGCTTGCTCAATTTTGGTAAACTTGCTCCTGCATAGAAAACTCATCCAAAACTTGTGGAAATTTATTAGTTTAAATAAAATATGCATGGGACATAATGCAAAACTCTAAATTATTCCCGAGATGTTGACGGGCAATGGTCAAATAAGGGCCGTCAACAGAGGCCCTGAAACAGGTCTTCATTGACAACTTCCAGGGCTCCATGATCCTGGCAGGCACTCGTCATGACCGTTCACAGGTAAAGCAGGAGGAGAACAAGGCCCTGAGGTCGTACACGCGCTGCTTCTTTGACAACCGCGCAACCATCGCCAACATCGCCGACGAGGAGGTCATCCGCTGCTTCCACAACGGACTGGCCACCAAGCAGACGTACCGCGAGCTCGGGAGAAACCTCCCGACTACCGTACTCGAGCTCCGTGACATGATGCAGCGATGGGCAGATCAAGAAGATGAGGAGAACGAATGTTTCCCCAAGCGCAAGAACGACAAGGGCAGCAACAACAACCGCTCCGACAAGGGCCAGTACAACAACTCGGGCGCCACCCGCAAATGGAAGCCAGAGGATTAGGTGGCCAACGTCGAGCGTAACCCTCGTAGCAAGAAGTCGGGCAAGCTCCAGGATCAGTACGAGAAAATCCTCCACAAGCAATACCTGATGCACCCGAAGGCCAAGCACACAATGTTCCAGTGCACCGTCCTCCGCAAAAGTTTTAACGCTCCGCCTCCTCCTGACGACGAGGAGAAGGACAAGGACAAAGCCGATGAGGGCAATGACAAGTCAGGGCCTCTGGGCTTCCAGGACCCGACTAACACCATCAGCGTCATCTTCGGAGGCGATGACGGCATCCTCACCAAGCGCGCGCAGAAGCTGTTTCGACACGAGGTCATGTCAATTGAGCTAGCAGTGTCGCGTCCTCTGAGACACAGCGAGCTCCCGATCTCTTTCTCCAGAGAGGATCAGTGGACCAGCTTCTCTGAGCCAGGAAAACTTCCGCTCGTACTGGACCCGGTAGTCGCGGGCTCTACCTTGACCTAAGTACTCATCGATGGGGGAATCGAGTTAAACCTGCTCTTCCCGAGTACTCTAAAGAAAATATGGATGGACATCGGCAAGATACTCACCCCTAGTAAAGCTCCGTTCTACGGGATCGTCCCAGGTAACGCGGCTACGCTGATCGGCTCGGTCACGCTGCCAGTTACTTTCGGGACAGCCGACAACTTCCGTACGGAGTACATAAAATTCGAAGTCGCAAACTTCGAATCTTCATACCACGCCATCCTTAGCAGACCTGCCTTGGCCAAGTTCATGGCGGTACCCCACTACATCTACTTGGTCTTAAAAATGCCAGGTACCAACGGTGTACTCTCCCTCCGCGGTGACGTCGAGAAGTCCTACGACTGCGACCAGGAGGCGATCAAGTATGCTGCATCAGCACGCGTGCCAGAGCCTTCATCCGAAGTACTCGTGGTCGCACAGCAACTCTCCGAGACAGAGCTAGAGGTGGTGAACCAGAGGCCAAGCCAGTCAAGGGTAAAGCCAAACCCTAACGTCGGCATCAAGACCATCCAACTCCAGGAGGGTGACTCATCCAAGACTGCCCTGATCGGCGAGCACTTGGACAACAAATAGGAACTCGCGCTCATGAACTTTCTTAGGGCCAACCGAGACATTTTCGCATGGAAACTAGCAGACATGCTAGGTGTGCCCAAGGAGTTGATCGAGCATGCCCTAAAAGTTGATCCCAAGGCCACTCCGAGGAAGCAACGACTACGTCATTTCTCTCCAGAAAAGAGGCAGGCCATCAAAAAAGAGCTAGCTAAAACACCGACACATACCTGTTTAACTCGAGGTCGAATCATCCATACCTAGAGAGGATGTCGAGGATGATGAGGTTTTCTTCTATCCCACACCCTTTTGGATTTCTTCTTTGGTGTTGTTGGTGGTGTGGGAGTTGGATCCTCGGGTGTGGGACTGTGTATCTCCCAGTCTTCGAACCATTCCGGTTCTGTCCCCAGCCCTTATTGTTTTCTATCCTCATGAAGCAGGTATATTTGTTCACGTTTGTTGCGAAACCTGAACTTCATGGTCCTCTTCCCAATCTGGAAACTGATTCTTCCGGTGCCCACATCTATTCTGGCCTTGGCGTCTCTTAGGAATGGTCACCCAAGGATGAGCGAGATTCCCAAATCACCCTCCATGTCAAGGACTACGAAGTCCGCAAGGATGAATGAATTCTGGACTCGCACCAGGAGATTCTTCACAATTCCCTCGGGATATCATATCGTGGAGTCGGCCAGCTGCACACACATGCAAGTAGGGGAAAGAGCAGGATAAGCTAGTTCTTTGAAGGTTACCTTGGGCATAATGTTGACGCTGCTCCAAGGTGGCATGCTCATAATAACGGTCGTATACTGAGCAGTTGATCATTGGGGTCCTGGGATCCTCCTTTATGGTTACTGCTAGATCGCCCCAAGAACTCTTCTGAGGGCATTCAAGTTTTTCTGCATAGTTAGTAAAGAATGTACCACGCGATGGCTTACCCCATTTTGTGGTTATTGCATTAACGCTCTCCAGAGGAGCCTCGGGTTGCCCGGGGATCTTCCCTGTCTCTGCAGAAGGAACAGCGGCGGCCAGCTGAGCGAGTTGAGTTTCAAACAACTTGTTGAATCTCAGCTGGTTCTTGAGTGTTGAGGAGATGCCATCCATCTTCGCTTGGATGGACTCCAAGGTCTTGTCGTTGGCGGAAAGCTTCTTTTGAATTGCTTCGTTGGTCTTTGCTTGGCTTAAGACAAGATCCCTCAAGGAAGGATGGTTAGGATTAAACGAATTTGAATTACCATTACCTCCTTGGTAATAGGGGCGTGACTGGTTCCACCCCTAACCTCCTTGTGGACGAAACCCGTTGTTGTTGTTCATAAACATGACTTCTTCCTAGGTTTCGGGGCAGTCGTTGCCCGAATGTCCGACGTTCCCACAGACCTCACAAGTCATACGAGAATCTAAGGGTTGAAGTACTTGAGTTGGAGCCTTTTCTTGGGGGCGTTCATCAATCTTCTTGATGAGGAGGTCGAGCTTAGCGGCGATCATGTCTGTCTCCTTGATGGAGTGCATGCCCCACTGGAGAGGTAGGAGACGTTCGTTGTTCCACCCTTGGTTGGACACCATCTTCTCAATCAAGGTTTTAGCCCTGTCAATGGTTAGCGAGAAGAAAGCACCACCTACAGCAGCGTCTATATGATCACGGGCTGTTGGAGTTAGCCCGTTGTAGAAGCTCTGTAGAATGAGCCAAGCGTCCATCCTATGGTGAGGACAAGCTAGGATGTACTCCTCAAGCTGCTCCCAAGCATCAGTTATTGACTCATTTGACGCCTGCTGAAAACTGGAAATCCTTCCCCGAAGAGCGTTGGTTTTACCCAACGGGAAGTATTGCTCCCGGGTCAGCTTCAAATCTCTTGCCTCTTTTTTTTTTATCTTCTGGTGAAGGAACATAGCGCCGTAGTTTACGATACATTGGACTTGCACCTTGTAATGCATGTCCTTCACCAGCTTAACGCATCGATTGTGAGCCACAACCTTTGCCGCCTCCTCGTGCTCGGGCTCACACCTTTAGAAATCCTGCATATAAACATGAGTATCCAGTCATTATTAGAAATATGTCCAATGAATGCGATGTATTGAACAGTGTAGTGCGAGAAAGACTAACCCACCGCTCCGCCACCACCCGCTCCGCCTTGTTGGCGAAGCACCTGTATCCCCGATCGAGTTGATCGGGTGCGGCGCGGTAGTGCTCCACGTCTAGGCCGGCTCGTACCTTCCACCAATGTTGACCTGGCCTGGAAAGTGCTCCTTGCACAAAAGACCCAGAATTGTTGCGGGATCGGTGCCCTATTTCCTCGCTAGAATTGTTGAGTAAATTATCTGTACGAACGAAAAGAAGACGGAGGGGGGTTACAAGCAGAATAGTGGCCATACGCTAGAAATAATCAAGAACTAGTTTATTGAGAACTTACTGAATGTACGGCTCTAGTACAGTGTGCCTGTGCCATGGAAGCTTCGATTTTGCACTTGTTCTTACATTTGGTTCGAAGAACCTTTTGTTGTCTCTCAATTGAATAGCACCAATGACCATGCACAGCCCCCCCATTCGTGCCTCATATGGGAAGTGCACAATCATATGCTGCATCGGATCGAAAAAGCCGGGTGGAAAGATCTTCTCCAACTTATAAAGCAAAACAGGAGCCAATTTTTCCATTTCTGCACCACATTCCGAGATAACTCCTTAGCACAAAGGTTGCAGAAGAAATTGCTTAACTCTGCCAGCACTAGCCACACATGGTCAGGGAGATAGCCTCGAACCATCACCGAAAGAAGCCGCTCAATCCATATGTGGTAGTCATGACTCTTGAGCCCATTGATTCGCATAGTATCTAAGTTCACCCCCTCCTTAGATTTGCTGCATACCCATCAGAGAACATTAAAGTTTGGAACCATTGTAGTACTTCCCTCCTTTGGTTTGTCTTCAGGACGAAATCGGCTGGTGGCTTTTTCCATCTCGTTCCTTTGGGAGGCGAAATGTCGAACTTTGGTCTATTGCATAACCTAGCTTAATCCACTCTAGCCTTAATGTTGTCCTTTGTCTTATCAGGAATGCCATGACTGTAACCCAGGTTGCCTCGGCGATATTCTTTTCAGTGTGCATCATATCAATGTTATGTGGAAGAAGAATGTCATCCATGTAGGAGAGCCTCCACAAGCCCGGCTTCTGAGTCCAGGCATGTTCCTCACCATATCCCACAAAACCAACACCTTCTTTATTTGGTTCGAGCGTGTCTACCTGCTCACGAACCGCGGCACCTGTCAACATCTGCGGTGGGGGGTCTTCAACAACGACACCTTTTGTAAAGTTCTTTATGTCTCGTCTAAAGGGATGGTCAATAGGGAGAAATTGTCAGTGTTTGTCGAACGAAAATACTTGCCACCCTTCGTCAACCAGAAAAACTTGACAACTGACTTGTATACTTGGCATAGGAACTTTCCGTGGACACACCAGCTGCTAAATAGCCCATACGCTAGATGGTCATGCAGGGAGTACATGTAACACACTCGCATTTTGATGTTTGTCTTTGTAGCTCGGTCGTATGTCCATACCCCTTCATTCCAAGCAAGGAGCAATTCATCAATTAGAGGCTCCATGTACACACTCATATTATCCCCCGGGTATCCAGGAATAATCAACAACAAGAATATATTCTGTCGTTGAAAGATGACGCCGAGAGGGAGATTGAGGGGGATAACGAACATGGGCCAACAAGTGTATAGGGCAGACGACATTCCATAAGGATTGAACCCATCTGTCGCCAGAGCAAACCGTACATTATGAGCCTCCTCAGCTTCCTCAGGATGCTGCCTGTCAAAATATATCCATGCTTCTGCATCGGCTGGATGTATCATATTCTCAGGACGGTATCGTTTGCCTTGTTTGTGCCATGTCATCTGTTTCGCGGATTCCTCGGTCATGTAAAGCCGTTGGATCTTCGGTATGAATGGAAGGTACCGTAGGATTTTCACGGCGGTTTCGAGCTGCCTCTTTCGACCATCACCAGAGTCTACCTCCAGGTACCTAAAGGACTCACATTTAGGATAGTACTTTGCATCCGCATGTTCTTTCCTAAACAAGATGCATCCCTTCGGACAAGCATGTATCTGCTCGTATGGCATCTTAAGTACACAAATGAGTTTCTGTGCCTCATACATGTTGTTTGGCAGATTGTGACCACCCGGAAGCAAGCTGCAAAAACTGTCAACATATTATCAAAGCCTTCTCGACTGATGCCAACCTAAGACTTTAGGGTCATTATGCGTCCGATGGCATCCAATTGAGAAACACCGGTATGCTCGTGCAATGCTTTCTGTGCCAAAGACATCATGTCGTAGTAGGCCTTTGCGGTTGGCTCTGGCGGATCCTCCCTAACATGACTAGGTCCTTCATCAAAGTGTGCTTGATGAAAGTCATCTAACATGTCTCCACACCCGGCATCGGCATCATAATCCTCGATGCGTTGTCTCAAGGCCTCGTCTCTTGCACGATGGTCTTCACCATGGCAGATCCACCGGGTATGGTTTGCCACAAACCCATAGGAGCAAATGTGTTTACCCATGTTCAACTTTGATTGAAATATCTTATTTTCACATTTGCTGCAGGGACACATGGCTTTACTCTATCCTTTGTAAAATGCTTTTTTCAAGAATTCATCGACCTTGTAAATGAATTCATTGGTCCAGTCACGCTTACCCCGCCAGCCCGTGTACATCCACTCACGGTCATCCATCCGTTAACATATGAGTGGGTGATATAAAAATCAATTGCATCTACACAATGTCTATCATGCTCTAATGGGTGAAGATAGGTCCTAATCCCACCCGAGGATGTGTAGATGGGGTTAGTTTCCATGCTCTACCCCTATCCGACACAGAACTTCGGCAGCACCTCCCCGCTGTTCTCCAAATACACGTCCTGGCAAGGAGATTGTGTATCCGGAGAACAACAGGGAGGCGATGCCGAAATTCTATCTCGAATCGGAGCAGACCATGAAAACTAAACCCATCTACACATCCTCGGGCTGTCCAAAAAAACATGGACAATTCAAAACCGATACGGTCATACATATTCAAAGATCTGCATATTTCCAACCGTATCTCTTTCGAACGGGAGATGCCTAACTAGGTTAAATGATCTACAAACATGATACGAAAAGAGAGGCATTTTTCATGTGCTCACCTTGTAACTCGACGGCGGCGAGATGGGGGCCGATGAGTCCTTCGGGGCAATGGAGGCGCGTCCAACTCCTCCTCCTTCTCCAGCGGCGGCAAGACGAGTGGCGCGGCCTCCTTCTCCTCCGGTGGCAAGAGCCTCCTCCTCCTTCCCCTCCTCCTCCTCCTCCTCCTCCTCACGGCGCGTGGCGTAGGGGCGGCCGGGGGTGGGCAGCACGGCGGTGGGGAGAGGCGCCGGCAGTAAGAGTGTGCGATGTGTGTGTGTGAGTGTGTGAGTGAGCTGAGTGAGGGAGAGGGAGGGGTGTACGTGGTAAGTCATAAAAATGAAGTTTGCCGTGTGCCCAGATCCAAGGCACACGGTATTCAAATTTTCTTTTGAAAATTAAGATAAGGCCTTACACTGGACTCAATAACATGAATAAAATTTTTGCACTCACTATATTCTATTATTTTATGTACTTATAGATCAAATTCAATTTATATCAATTAAATAATATAATTGCAGTTGATAGATTAAAATTATCAAAAGGATCCGAAAACATACCGAAATTTAACATGAAGCAATCTATGTTGTCTATTGCCTATAGAAAAACTTTAGAAGTCAAACTCAAATTTGAACGTTATTGCGCTAGGAAACCTAACCACATCTCTCTCTTCTATACAGATCTTCTTCGGGTAAGCTTCAGTTTACAAGCTTCGTACATGACAAAACGTGCAAAACATTCTCAAATTTTTATCACAGACTTCACATATGATAGCATGAGATATTGACAAATCTTATAAGTTTCAGACTTCATTCGAATTTTATAGAATTTAAAAACTATTGGGCTCCACGTTTGTGTAATGTTTCATGAACACGATTTTCGAAATTTCGTTTCAACTACTGGATAAGGCCTTACACTGGACTCATTATCATGACTATAATTTTTTCACCCACTTTATTCAATTTTTTCATGCACTTGCAGTTCAAATTTGACTTATACAAAAAAAATCCAATGAATGCAATAAATTTGTTAAATATAGCAAACAGTTCGAGAAATGTACCAAATTGGAACATGGAGTACCACGCAATGTTTGTGGAATGAAGAAAAAGTTTGGAGGATAGAAGTTGTTTCTTTTTGTTTCTTTGCCGTGTGCCTACCATTGGCACACAGTAAAGCCACGGTTTTGCCATGTGCAGCTAGCAGACACACGGAAAAAATACTACTTTGCCGTGTGCTACTAGGAGGCACACGGCAAACATCAATCTTTGCCGTGTGCCGCTGTTAGGAACACGACAAAGACTAACGGCCGGCCCTCCTCCTAACGTCCATCGACCGGACCGAGCACGTGTTTAATTGTTATCGTGAGTTCGGGACCAGGCACACGGCAAACTTATTGTTTGTCGTGTGTTGGTTAGCAGGCACACGGCAAACAACTTCTTTGTTGTGTGTGTGTCCTACAGCACAGGGCAAAGATGATGTTTTTCGTGTGCTTTCTCTTTGCCGTGTGTTTTTGGTTTAGCACACGGCACAGAGGCTCTTTGTCGTGTGCCCGATTTTTTGCACACGGCAAACAATCAGTTTTCCATAGTGCACGGTGCAAAAAAATGGCAACTACACGGTTTTAGACGACGAGGAGACCGTTTAAAACAACATTTAGGCTATAGAGAAGTATCAACTATGCCTTATTTTTTAAATGGTATGACATTTGTTATTTGTAAATTACCATTTGTCACATAACATAAGAATGGTCAATTGATAAGGAGCATATGATTAGATATTTGGTCTA
The DNA here is from genome assembly GCA_032594955.1 of Panicum miliaceum. Classification (NCBI taxonomy): domain Eukaryota; kingdom Viridiplantae; phylum Streptophyta; class Magnoliopsida; order Poales; family Poaceae; genus Panicum; species Panicum miliaceum. Next base: position 17,588,488 of record CM064062.1, read on the forward strand.
TTTAAAAGTTAAGCTTGGCAATTTATAGTGTTTGGTTGATAAAATATTAGATTTTCTGAATTTCACTTGCTTAAATATAAGAATTTTATTTCTGCCGTAAAGACCGTACCACGATCACCCCCACCGGCCCCACTCCCTCCAGCAGCATCAGCCATGTTGATTGGAATACACTTGTATTTTTAAAAACACTATAATCAAAGATGCACATTTTAACTATTAAAATAATATGAACAATTAAGAGAAATTAAGAGATCTACTTATCATTACATTATCCATTACACAACATGACACCATGACTAATTAAAAAGTCTACATTATTAGTACACATCATCCATTACGCAACATGATTACTTAAAATACATAAAACCCAAAATAACCAACAATAATACAAAACTACTCATGAAATCTATTGAACGATGCCTTATAAACCGCCTCACGCACTCTCGACACTAAACGGTCAATTTCTGCCATCCCTGACACTTCGCGCCTAGCATTACGTCGAGCCATCAACTTGCGATCATCATTTGTACCATGCAAGTCCACATCAAATTCACGCTCAAATTTGCGTCCTCCATTACATACCGTGAGACAATCTAATGCTTTCTTAATCCAACGATGAATACGACCGCTAACAAGTCCAAGACATTCTTCAGGGCAGAACTCAAGGGAATGGCCGGTGCGGCTCAAATGGTTGCGTAGCGATGCCCGAGCAAAAGCATGTCGCTCCAATACATCATGTTGCAAAGCCATTTCTACGGATTAAATAAAAAAATAACATAATAAAGTCTTTGTATTCACATTCACTTATTATAAATTTCACAAGCTTCATAGCATAAAAAATGCTTTTAGTCATCGCTTCTAGCTATATATCTCAAAAAAGTGAAAATATCAAGAAAATTGTTATTTTTAAACCCTAATTATTTTGACACTCTTCAGTTTGCGAACACTCGTCATCCAACACCATAGGTGGGATGCAATCATAGTTTAGAACATTTATTCAGGCTCCTTACACAAAAACCATCGAAAAAAATCTTTGTTTAGGATATATGTATGTCGTCAACCTTGATCCCGCGGTATTGACACTATCATTTGGGGCCAACATCGATATCTGCGACACCGTGCGGTACAAGGATGTGATGAAAGAGTACGGCCTTGGTCCTAATGGTAGCATTCTCACCTCGCTAAAAGGTGAGGATTTCCATATTGGGACCAAGACCGTACCCCTTCATCACGTCCTTGCACCGCACGGTATCGCGGACATCGATATTGGCCCCGAATGTCAGTATTAACACCGTCGGATCAAGGTTGACAACATATATATATATATATATACGAAACAAAGATTTGTTTAACTTCGCGATCGTTTCAATGAGAGCATGAATAAATACATCATTAGAGTGTCAAAATAATTCCTTCTTAATACAAAAATTTATTATTTCACATTCACTAGCTTCAAATCATAACACAAATGGCTATACACATTTCACTTGAAATTAAATGAAAACAATATTGCTATAATGATATAAACATACATACATGTCACTTGAAATAAATTGGAAAAATTTACTCTACACATTTTCCACATTCCAAACTAGCCACATTACAATTCTAGTCATCATTTCTAGCTATATATCCTAAATAAACGTGAAAATATCAAGAAAATCATGCTCATTCTTACTTAGCTAATCAACATAAATTTCTCTAAGTATAAAGCATGAAACAAAGCATAAAGACCACCAAAGAAGAGAGGATGAAGTTGCTAACCTTTTGAGTACCTGGATGAGTGAAATCCCCTAAAAACTTGACTAAAATAGGCAGCAAATCTCTAGAATGCTATGGGGAAGAAGAGAGTCTGAGCTCGGGTCAAATGAATGGCTCGGGCTCGGGGAGGAAGAAAGCTTGCTGATATACCAGCCAACCAAGTTAGTACCGGCTGGTGGCTGCAGCCGGTACTACCTCTAACCATTTAGTACCGGCTGGTAGCCCAGACGGTACTAAGTTTCATTGGCTCCATTTAGTATTGGTTGGAGCCACCAGCTGGTGCTAAAGTGCCACCAGGGGGAATCTAGCCGTTGCCCCCCGGTGTCGGTGGAGCAGTTTAGTACCGGCTGGAGCCTCCAGCCGATACTAAAGGGCTCCCAGGGGCACTGTAGCCCAGGCCCGGTACTAAATTTGTCCCTTAGTACCGGCTAAAAGATAGCTGGTACTAAGGGACACAGACGAATGTGAAGTTTTCTAGCAGTGCGTGTAGCATGTGTACACGACGTTTACACGACGTGTACACGACCTACTCGCTACTTGAGAGGTGACCGAACGACTACCGTTTAACGTTTAGGTGAACACTGAGAAATACAACTCATTCCCTATATGCCATTGAAAATTAGCATATCTCTTCTATACCATTACCGTCAAATGATACTAACTGTGCCGTTAAAGTGAAAGATAAAAAGATAATAATAACCCTTGTTAGGATGAAGCATATTTGTGACATGTCATCCCTTCTATGGCATTGGAATCCACAACAGTACTAGCCATACAGAGAGATGCAATTGAAAGTATATTAATGCATTAGCTATATGTGAAATTTATAAAATTCATTGCAAGCTGCCGAGATGCCGAGACGGTGGCGCCGCATAGCCGAAGCTGCGCGGAGTCGTCGGCGGCGAGGTGGGAGGCGAGGACGAGGGAGGAATCCCAGAGCCAGGAGCCGGTGAGCGCGCGGCCGGTGGCCGGGTCACGGCCATGGCGCGCCCGGCCACGGCTACGTGCAGGGCGCCCATTTCCTGTCGCGCGCGGCGCTCGACAGCCTTGTGGCCGGTCTTATCTGCTTCGATCTCGCCTGCTGCTCTGCTCCCACGCATGCAATGCAGGTCGTTAATCTCTATCCATGGCAGCAGGTCGCTAATCTTACAATATTATTTTTTGGGGGCGATGAAGGCTAGTTGTGCATTCTTTTAATTTGCCAATTTGGTGATCTCATTCATGCTCAACCGATCGACCGACGGACGTAGTATTGTAAACTTTTGGACAGGCTAGCGGGCTGGTGGTTGTCTGACATTTTTGGTTTTTCTCAGGCGACTAATCTCAACTTCTAGATCGTGATTAGACGAACGTGATTTCTTCCAATTGCATCCTGCAATGAACTTTATAAATTTCACATATGGCTAATGCATTAATATACTTCTAATTGCATCTCTCTATATGGCTAGTACTGTTCTTGATTCTAATATCATAGAAGAGATAACATGCCATAAATATGCTTCATCCTAGTTAGGGGTATTATTATCTTTTTACCCTTCACTTTAACGGCTCAGTTAGTGTCATTTGACGGTAATGGCACGGAGAGGATGAAATTAAAAATAATGGTATTAAAGGAATATATTAATTTTCAATTGCATATAGGGGATGAATTATATTTCTCAATAATATACGAGGAATTTGCTCTAAAAGTTAGAGCTGTTTGGAGCTCTCTGTCCGCATTTTTCACGACGCGTGGCATCCGATGCGAGCACTACGGCTCCAAGTGATGAAAGTCTGTAAGGCCGCCCCCAACAGTTGGAGACGAGTTAGCTAATGGCTACAGTAAAAAAGTCGGAACAGTACCTCAGCACAGTACGTTGGAACCCGTGCGTGTGAGAGGGAATCATCTCGGATTCCGAGCTAGCTAAGCTCTGTGCGGCTGGCTCCAATTTTTTTTAAAACACAGTACACACAGATGCTTGCAAATACGTACCCACACTTATCTCTAAAAATACATGTAAGCAACTCTACTTCTATGAGGATCTCCGAGAGACTGAGCTGACAAATCCTCGAGGCAAACAAAGTCACCACAGATGGCTCGCTGTTAACGGGAATATCGCCTACCACTGAAAACACAACGCCATTAAATTTTAGAAAATTCGCTCCTATAAAAAATTTAACGCAGGACCTCAAAGGGTGATTAGTCGCCAGTAGCCTACACTGTTGCACGATTAAAAAATTTATGAGCTAGTCTCCGCGCCACCCGTTGGAGGCCTAAAGATGTTGGCCAACAAAAACTGCGGTTTTAGGTGCAGCATGAGCCTGGACTTGAGCGGATAAGACACAGATAAAGCTGCCCCACTCTAGCACCGAGACCGGCTGCGACTTGGAAAGTGCATACTGACCGTGGCCCCTGTTGCTGCTCCAACGCAGACGATGTGTGCCTGGCCGCCTCTTGATGTGCGTGGGTACTTCAAATTAGCTACCGGATATTTCTATTAATTTGGTATTTGTAGTGTAGAATTTATTATTCTTACAGAATATTTTTCGAAATAGTACAAGTACGCACATTCGTTCCTATAAATACACTCATATAACCCTACTTGAATGACACCTCTGAGAGACTAAGCTGGCAAATCTTCGAGACTGACAAAGTCACCACAGACACCTTGCTATTGACCAGCACGTCGCCTATTACTAAAAGAATAGAATCTGATATATCTTGGAGTAAATTTAGAAAAATGCGAGCACCAGCACGCATGCACATTCATCCCTATCAATACACGCACACAACCCTACCCGTATGAGCACATCCAAGATACTAAATTGGCACATCTTCGAGACCGACAAACTCATCACATGCGCCTCGCTATCAACGAGCACGTCGCCTATTACTGAAAGAATAACACCAGTTAAATCTTTGAAGTAAATTCAAAAAAATACGAGCACCAATAATGAGTCGAGAACTCAAACCCGGATAGATAGATTCCACCACAAGAAATTTTACCAGTTGAGCTACGCTTAGTTCACCTCATAGAAAAAAAATTATGCATACTTATAACCAACATGTTAGATAACATATTAATGAAGGAAACACCTGCATCTCATTAGAACATTGTGCTATGAAATGTTTGACTGCAGATTTCTTCAGTCTTGAGTTACAATAAACTTTTTTTCCTTATACACACAAGAAGTAAACTATATGCAAATGGATCTGCCCTTGATATATTTAATCAACTTGGGTAAAAAAGAACACTATAGCTAATTTAGGCATGGTGTGGTAGTCTATCGGTGATAATTGCCTGAGTAGCTGAGTTATGGTGATCTTAATATTTTAAATAGCAGGTTATAGGATTTGATGGTAGGGTTCTCAAACTGCAATAGCCGCCACTATAACCCGTTGTTGCCCGTCATAGGGTACTATTTTGTACTGCATTGGTTACATCGGCTACATCGGCAGCTCTGCGAAACCGCTATAGGTATCGTTACAGCACCACTATAACCCGATATTCAAAATATTGTGTGACCTTAATTATTTCTTTTGTGATAGATACTTGCTACGTTCGATATGTATTCATGATGGACTGAGGAAGTGGTTCTTAAGTTTCTTCATGATTTCAGTTTGCTATGCTGGTTGGATGGTTTAGAGCAAGCAGATTATGTTTCTTTTATCTTAACAATCAGCACTATTTTACAATTATACTTCATAATTAATTATGAGATACATAATGTTAAATTTATGATAGAGCGCGCAAAGCGTGCTGAATGTTTTAGTAGTATAAATAGTAATATAAAAGAAGAGCCTTGATTTTGTCTAAAGAAAAATTACTACTCACTCATACGTATGAATTTTTTAAAGAAATAAAAATACCCCGGCCTATGTGACCGCGCCCAATCAAGTTCCATCATATTCAGTTCAGCGCTAGCAAAGACAGTTCACCATCGAAGAATAAAATTATATGCAAAGTCTATTATTACGTTTTTTATTCATTCTCAGCCAAGATATCCAAAGCAGCGACTGCCAACGTCTTGCTTGGTTGCTTGCCACACGAGCAACTTCCCTTATAATTAACTTCACGCTACATCAAGAGCCAAAATTTCAGCTAATAGACTCCTTTAAAGACAAGCTGCATGAAAGTGAACCGTTTTTTTTCTCAAATCCATATGAGTTCAAGTACATCAAATTGCGCACATAAGCGCCCTAACACTCACAAAAACCAATCTTCTTATCCTTTCTTCTATGATTGTTAACCAATTTTCTAGCATATGATTTATAGACCTATACGGTGGGTTAACCTGGTGGCAACGTGAACAATACTCCAAATAATCTTAGCGTGCTGGCAACAAAAAAAAATGATAATACTAAGGATAGGACGTCCAACCGATCGGACGCACTATCCACCATCCAAACAGAGCCCCCCATCCTACACGCCATCTTATCCCCACGCCGCCTGCTTCCAGCACACGCGCCGCCTCCATTTCGTCGCCAGCTCCGCCTCGCCGCCCGCTTCGCCTTGCAGCCACGCGCTCCCGTTCCCCACCAATGCGACTGCCTGGTATGGCGAGAAGGGCGGCGGTGGAGACCCTCGGTGGCCGCACAACCCATGGGGAAGAGCAGGACGGCGCGTCACGCACCCGCGCCCAACGCGGGCGGCTCTCCGCGATCACGCAGCCCTCCTGCTCCCCTCAGACCGCGCGGTGCTTGCGGTCCCCTCCGACGACGAGGCGCTCCGGCGAGAAGAGCAGCGACACATCAAGCGAGGTGGATGAGAAGGGAGCACCCGCCATAGGTGAGCCCCATCGAGACGCGGAGAAGCGGGGCGGCGCGTCGCGCACCCGCACCCAGCGTGGGCGGATCTCGGCCTGCGACCGTGGCACTTCCACTCCCCACCAGCTGCGCAGCGCCCCGTGCCCCGTGCTCCCCTCCAACCGTGCGGCGCTCACGCTCCCCTCCGGCTCCGTTGCAGACCCAATCGCCCCCAATCCCACCTAGTCCCCACCCCGAGCCGAGATCCGGCGGAGCGGTAGGCGCATCTCCTGCAGCTGCCCATGCTGCTCCACTACGGCCGTTGTCGGGTGTGCCACCGGTACGGGCGCCGGACCCGACGCAGTCTCCGACGGATTCAGTGCTGGCGAAGCTGCAAGCGCGGTCCTGGAGCCTGGCGACCCCGGATGCATAGCACCACTCCGATGTCGGGGGGGGGGGGGGGGGGGGGGGGGGGTCCTAGAGGATGTGGGGGTAGTGGCGGTGTGTCGCGCGGGCGGGAGACGGCGGTGGTGGTGGAGGTGGAGGTGGAGGTGCGGCGGGGCCGGTGGCACGCGAGGCCGGCATGCATGGGCGCACGCGGCGGGGCCATCGGCACGCGAGGCCGGTGACGGCAGCGGTCAGCAGGCTTGGGGGCTGGGGAAGACTCCTGGGTGGCCTCTATCATGCTCCAGGAGGAAGAAGACTCCACTGTGTGAGGCACCAACCATGTATATAGTATAGAGATTTTGTGATGTTGCAACATATATTTTGAGATATTTTGGATAGTGTTTCGCTAATACTACAAGATTGATTTTCGAGATGTTCTGTACTATGTTCATTTTTTATGTTACAATATTTAACCTGTGATGTTGCAGCAGTGATATTTTTATGTTGCATGGTTGACGGTGATTTTTTTACAAAAGTTGGTGATGATTTTATTTCAGGATTTGGGATGTTGCAACTGTAAAATCGAGATGTTGCATTAGATAATGTACGATGTTGCACGAGGTGTCGCGGGATGTTTTGGATTAAAGAAATTTTTCCAATGAAACTTTGATTAAAACATTAATAAATGTTGCGATGGGCCTCTTTATGTGTCTGAATTTTATTCCCGGAATTTTTTCTTTGCATGTTGCATGCAATATGTGACGCATGCTGCAGCGGGGTTTTTTTTCTACTTCCCAACCGTTCGACGCTAGCGCCCCGGATCGGACGTACACAAACAGTTCCGTAAAAAAAGAGTTGTTTAATCGTCTCATTACAATCATAGAAATAATACATTTGACTTCCGATCCAATTCCTCTTTGCTAATTTATCCTTTTATTAAAATTACACCTCGCAAGATAAACCGAAGGAAATATTTTATTTTTAGAGACACTTTTAGCAGATAATTTTTTTTAGCGAAAGGGATTCCTAGATTCATCAAATATTGTATTGATAGACTGTGCTGACACTTAATTATGAATGTAACATATATGAAGGTTGATTCGTAACCGACTGCAGATAATTCTTTCTTTTTTGATAATTAGACTTTTATATATATTATTGAAACAGCATTACATTAGCACCTTCGACGAAAGTGTAGAGAGCAAGCTAAGTCCTATTTGTTGAAGCGGCACTTGGTCTGCTTGTTAAGGGCTGCTGCTTGGAGATGGAGGTTGGAGGCGAGGCGGCTCGACAGACTCCGATAAGCCGAGGTAGTCGTTGACGAGGAGCCGTGGTGACATGGTCGGATGAAGGTGACAGATGACTCAATCTTTGGAGATTTATGCGTCCGCGTCGGTGGGAAAACCATCTAGCAGCTCCAGCTACGGCACCAAGGCAAGCACGCGGAGGGCGCAACGGCGGAAAATCTAACGGAACGGCGGATAGGGAAAGAAAAATTATAAATAGTGGCAGTAAAGGGAAGAAAAGAATTTCACCGGTATTGACAGGATCCCTGAAAATTCTAATGGTATTGATAAGTGAATTCACTCTTGAAGGTTATGGCTTTGGATATTTTTTATGAAAAATGGATGGAGAAGTAACGATAGAATTTATTTTTCATTAGACTCATGATCGGCACTCTCATTCTTTTTATTTGCTCAGCTAGTATGCTAGAACTTTGTAAGAACTTGGTTTTGTGCGACTAGTGATACTTTCTAAATACTCATATACTAGGTTGGATCCATTTTAGCCGCTGGGTCAACTGACTCGGAGAGGCGCACCACGATGATGTGTTTGGTCCAACCGTCCAACTGGAGCAGATCTTATATTATATGATATATAAGTACTATACCCTTTTATAAAAATATACCCTTGGCTTGCAGATAAGCAGATTAGTTAATTTAATTTTAAAGTATACGTTCCCGAAGGTTGGCTACAAATGCACTCCACTGCAGGCTTGCTTGGTGCGCCAAGCCAGCCAGCAGTGCCACCCTGAACAACCTGCCACCGCGAGAGCCTGATTTGTTCCAGGCGCAAGATCGGGATGGCGGAGACGGTGCTCAGCATGGCGAGGTCCATGCTGGGGAGCGCAATCAGCAAGGCGGCGGCGGCCGGGGCCCAAGAGATGAGCTTGCTGATGGGCGTGCAGAAGGAGATCTGGTACGCTTTCATTAAGATACAATATTTATAAATTGTAAAATGTAATGGTCAGAGACATGTCGCGATTAGAGAGCACGAAAATTCAACAATAGCGAGTAAGAGGAATGGAGAGAGTAAAGATCTGTTTTAGAGTTTTAGGGATGAATCCCCCGTCTTTTCAGTAACAAAAAGACTGTTTCTGTAATCAGTTACAGCACTTGACGAAACAAAAAATCTGCAGAAAGAACAAAAGAGCAACACGCTCCCAGCTTCCTGACAAAACTGACGAAGTCCAGACCGAAGAAGGCTTCCCCATCTTTCTCCTCCCTATCCAGCACGCATAAGTATCTTCATGTCCATCCACATTCCTTTACTCGACGGCGTTGTTAGATCATCTTCAGCCACACAACACTGCTTCAAGATTGCTGGAATTTCATCCAGATCCCAGTTGGATGTTTCTGCTTGCCAAGAGAACCTCTCAGGCATGTTTGTAATCCTCTTTAGATTTGTGATAAAGCTTGTGAGGACGCTCCCCCTGTTCTCTGGGCACAAAATTTGTCAATTTTGTACCAGATTCACAACTTTCATCCGTAGCTTCTGCAAACTCTGCCAACAAACATTTCGAAAACAAAGGTCATTTCTAACTTTCCAAACACCCCATAAGGCAGCAGCAGTAAACATATTGACCACTATGAACTTCTTACTGCTGAGCCAGCAGGTTCCAATAGATTTAAAATTATCACCTATATTCCTACCGGTAGCTTGAGAAATAACAGACCACATTCTTTTAGCTTACCATTCAAAAAAGAGATGCTGGTTACTTTCTAACTCATCACAAAACAAGCAACAACATCTAACTTCTTCCTTTTGCTGAGATTATCTCTGGTCAAATTCTTGTTCTTTGAAAGAAGCCACGAGAAAAAGTGTACCCTAGGGGGAATGTTTAAATCCCAAATCGAAGGGACATACACAGGCAAAACCCATCTGACAATAATGATTTTATATAGGGATCGGAAAGAATATACCCCCATTCGATTAAATTGCCAAATCATCTCCTCCACCAGGACAATGGCAATATTACCATTTCCCAGATATACATGCCATGGCCTGTTTTTGTCGTCACCGTTGGGGCGTTGCCATTGCCATAGAAGAATTCTTGGAATATTGGAGAAAAGATGATGGAGATATAGAGGAGCAACCGCCGGATTGGAGCTGCCAGGTACAGAGGTGGTGAGGTCTTGGGTAGCCAGATCCGGCCGGCAGCTATTGAGGTCAAGGGGCACCATTGTTGAGAGAGACGTACTCCCTTCATTATATATTGGTCGTTTTGTTATATCTAAGTATATAATAAATATTATGAATCTAAAAATATTAAAATGACCTATATTTTGAAACGGAGTGTAGGAAAGAAAGAAGAGTGAATTAGTTGGAACGGACGGATCACGAAGTGTTATGACAGCCATGATGATGGCGCACGCCTGTGCATGAAGAGGTGGAAAGTGTTGGGCTATCCCTTCACATGGAGGATGATTTGGAGCCCATCAAATTCGTGAAGACAACCCACAAGCCCAGTGCTTGTGCACCATTGATCTGGTGCTTGATCCAACGGTTGAGAACACTTTAAAGGAAAGTATAAACCACAAGAAAAATCTAGCCTCCTCTCAGCCCTGCTCAAGACATCACTTGAGAGGATGAGGAGCAAAACACAGACAACACAACTTGAGATAAGAGAGGAAGAAGAAGGAGAAGAAGGTCTGCCCAGATTTGGTGGTTGTGAACCAATCTGCTTCAAGTTAGTGATTGGAGGCTCAAACGAGCTTGGATTTGTGCCAAACTTGGTGAGCTCGTTCTACACTCAGCGTACTTCGATCTGATCAGTTGGTTTAGGGATGTGAGCTCGTTCTACACTAAGAGTGGTTTCATCAGTTCGGGTGACTACAGTTTTAGCACAGAGCAGTTTCGGTAGATCAGCAGTTTGGGCAGTGAAACGGTTTCCGGTTGAGCTGAAACTTTATCAGATGTTAGGGAACTCGTGGATCTACTTTCCTACTAAAATTTATGCACATTAAATATGTGGTTTGTGAGATATGAACTGATTACCGAAGGGGACAGAATCTGTGACTTCTCTATTTGACAGTTGTTATACCTCTTGTTAGATGGTTGTGGTTGTTGTTGTTGATGCCAAGTTTGCATCATGGTGAATATGTTGCTGCTGGTGTAATCTTCTAGGGGTCCTAGAGAAGACTCTTTATAACCATTTGTTGATTATAGTGGAAGATTGGAGTGGACTGATCGGTCCCGTAGGATTTTACTCCTTACCTTGAGGAGGTTTTCCCACGTAAATCGTTGTGTCTTTTGTGCATGTGATTATTATTATTCCGCCGCATATCTGTTGGTAGATGTTCTCCTCAATGTTCATCACAAGATAAGGAATTAATTAGTTTATTGCTATTGTCTTTATCCCAAGAGAAAGAAGTGTCCGGGTCACAATAATGCTCGTGAATTATGATAATACCTTTGTTCTGGTTGAAGGAACCAAGATCATAGCTTTCCAGACAAAAAACAGTTTCATTTTTAATTTGGGTGGCTCGCAATGGACTCATTTTTTAATACAAGAGGACCCACAGTACAAAGTACCATAGACATCTTTAAGTCCAATTTTTCTTTGGTCATCTATCGTGCAAAATCAAAGAATGTTCAGTCAATGACTTCTTGGCTATAGCTTCAGTTCTTAACTAGTACTCCTTCTACTCTTGTGTAAACGTTTTTTTCCTATTTAATATATATCCAGTAGGGGATCCCACTCATGTTTCATAAAAAAAACAGTTTCATATGTTCAATAGTGCTAAATTCTTTTTAACAATTGGCTGATAGGTTCATGAAAGATGAACTCAAAACGACGCAAGCATTCCTGATTGCCGCAGAAGCAATGAAGAAGAAAGACCTGCTATTGAAGGTGTGGGCGGAACAAGTAAGGAGCCTGTCCTACGACATTGAAGATTGCCTTGATGAATTTATGGTCCATGTGGGAAGCCGAAGCCTGTCCCAGCAGCTGACGAAGCTCAAATACCGCCACCACATTGCTGTCCAGATCCGCAACCTCAAAGCAAGGGTTGAAGAAGTGAGCAGCAGGAACACACGTTACAACTTAATCAGCATGGATGCCTCCAACGCAATTGGTGAGATGGACTCCTACATGGAAGACATTCGGAATCATTTAGCTATCAACTCTGACGAAGCAGAGCTTGTGGGCTTTGCCACCCCCAAACGGGAGTTACTTGACAAGATAAACGCCAATGTCGATAATGGCCATGCTCGTCGTGTGATCTGCGTGGTCGGCATGGGTGGATTGGGTAAGACTACTCTTGTCAGGAAGACCTACGAGAACAAGGAAGACGTTTCAAAGTACTTCTCATGTTGTGCATGGATCACTGTATCACAGTCATTCTCGAAGATAGAAATGATCAAAGATATGATTAGACAACTAGTGGGCAACGAAGAATTGAAGGAACTCTTGAGAAAACTTGAAGGGAAGACAGTGCAAGTAGACGACCTTGCTAGCTACCTCAGGAAAGAGCTAGATCAAAAGAGGTACTTTATTGTTCTTGATGACTTGTGGAACATACATGACTGGAAATGGATTAGTAGTATTGCTTTTCCTAGTGATAACAACAAAGGGAGCCGGATAATTGTAAGAACTAGAGAAAATGGCGTTGCTGAGGCCTGCACCACAAAAACATTTATCTACTCGCTGAAACCCCTAGAAGAGGAATGTGCCGTAGATTTGCTACTAAGGAAGATAGGGAAAAGTATAGAAGACATGGAAAATGATGAGAAGCTGAAGACCAGTGTCATACAACTAGTAAAAAAGTGTGGTTGTTTACCACTGGCTATACTCACAATAGGAGCTATATTTGCTACTACAGATATTTCAGAATGGGAAAATTTATTTAAACAGCTTCCTTCCAAGCTTGAGACTAATCCAAATCTCGAAGCGGTGCGAAGGATGGTGACTCTCAGCTACAGCAACTTGCCATCTTATCTTAAGCCATGTTTTCTATACCTAAGTATTTTCCCTGAGGATTTCGAAATTAAGAAAAGGCGTTTGGTAGACAGATGGATAGCAGAGGGGTTTGTTAGAGCCAGGGTTGGGAAGACAATGGAGGATGTTGGAGAAAGTTACTATGATGAGTTAATTAATCGAAGTATGATTCAACCATCTAGAGTGTGATGGGATAAGTCTTTGTACTGTTGGTCTCTGTGGTCCTCGGCATGGTGGTCTTGCTGCCCCAACCAGGACAGCATCTACCAGGACAGTATTTAGCATCTTAGACTAGCTTTTAGGACAGCATCTTAGACTAACTTTTAGGACAGCATCTAGAACAGCATCTTAGACTAAGCATCACTAGCTTTTAGACTAGCATCTTAGACTAGCATCTTGGCATATGCTTGATTGTCTTGGCCAGCTATAAATATGTAACCCCAACCCCTCGGGTTGGCATGGCATTGTGTTAGAAGTAAACCAGAAAATTACCCCAACTCCTAGTGTCATCCTATCGATGAGAGTAAGAGTTTCGATTCTAACAACTGGTATCAGAGCCGTTCTTTTCTGCAGCCTGAACATCTCATGTTCCTCTCCCTCCCACATCTCCTTTCGCTCTCAGCCAGCAGCAGCAACACCTGTTGTTTCTGCTCACCTCTCCTCCCCTACACAGACAAGCAGCTGCAGCAGCACGTCTGAGGCAACCTCCTCCCCACGCAGCAGCCCCCATTAGCATGCCATGTCCGAAGGGCAGTCTCAGCGCTCGGTCACCTCGAGCGCGCGGCACCGGCAGGAGGCCGAGGTCGCCGCGGTAGAGGAGCGCGAGAGAGCGGCGGCAGCAACTGCAGCGATGGCGGCAAGGGCGGCAAGGCTGGCAGCGGCGGAGCTGGCAGCAGCAAGGGCGGAGGTGGAGGCAACGGCAGCGGCAGATGCGGCGGCGGTGGCAGCAGCGGAGCTCGAGGTTCTGCGCGGCAGCAACTCTAGTAGCTCTGCCTCCGCCGACGGCGGCACCGACGTGGACCTCGGGCTGGCAAGGGAAACAGCTCACGAGCGGGTGAGGCTGTGGGCAGCGGCGCACCCCCACGGGGGTGGTGGCGACGGCCCAGATGGGCACGGACGCGCCGGCGGCGCTCCAGGCGGGGGCGGGCGCGGCGGCGGCAGTCCAGACAGGCGCGGACGTGCTGGCGGAGCCCCAGGCGGGGGCGCACACGACGGCAGTGCTCCCGGCGACGGCGGCTAGGTCAACGAAGAGCGCAGCCCTCACAGGCGGCGCGGCTCTCCCTCCCCAGACCGGCGCCATGGCTACCATGGCGTCCAGGCGGTGGTCAAGGACCTTGGCCCCGTTGGTGGGTGGCCTACCCTCACCAAGACCAACTACGTCGAGTGGGCCGTGGTCATGAGGGTGAGGCTCGGCGATGTTGACTTGGAAAGATCGACGGGCGTTGGATGCTCTCATTGCTGCAGTCCCGACCGAGATGCAATTCACGCTTTCCAAGGACACCTGGGATGCCATCGCTGCGGCACGCATCGGCAGCAACCGCGCCCGCAAGTCCACACTGCAAGCACTTCGCAAGGAGTTGGAGAACCTGGCCTTCAAGCCAGGTGAGGACATTGATGACTTTGCTCTCCGTCTCAACACTCTGCTGCAGAAGATGGTGCAGTACGGTGATGACACCTACGACGAGGAGAGAGCTATCGAGAAGCTCTTTTGCTGCGTCCCCGAGAAGTACAGGCAGATCGCTCGCTCGATCGAGTCTCTGCTGGACCTCTCTACGATGACGATCGAGGAGGCGATAGGTCGCCTCAAGGTCGTCGACAGCGATGAGCCACAGCCTCTCTCGGGGCCTATCACCATTGGCGGGAAACTCCATCTCACTCGAGAGCAGTGGGAGGCATCCCAGGGTGGCGGGAGGAAGGGGGAGTCCTGTTCCTCGACAGGCGGCCGCAAGCGCGGCAAGCCGTGCAAGGCGCGCGGAGGCGCCCAGGCCGGGGCGCGAGGACGTACCGAGGGTGGCGCTCGTGGAGGCGCCTAGGGCGACGCCGCCGGCGCACGCAAGCCGGCACGAGACGACACCTGCTGTAACTGCGGCGGGGTTGGTCATTGGGCCAGGAACTGTCGACAGCCACGACGCGGTCAGGCCCACGTCGCACAGGTGGAGGAGGAGGAGTCGGCTCTCCTTCTGGCACACGCAAGCATCGAGCTACCTCCAGCGGCATCGGCCGCAGCAGCTCTCCTCCACCTTGACGAGTCGAGGGCACACGCCTTTCTTGGCGACGCCTCCAACAACGACAAGATTGATGGGTGGTGCCTCAACACCGGCGCCACCCATCACATGACCGGTCGGCAGGAGTTCTTCTCCGAGCTTAACTCCAGCATTCAAGGCTCCGTCAAGTTTGGGGACGCCTCCAGCGTAGAGATCAAGGGTGTTGGCTCCATCATCTTCACCGCCGGGTCTGGTGAGCACAGGCTGCTCACCGGAGTCTACTACATCCCCGCGTTGAGGAACTCTATCATCAACTTGGGACAACTGGATGAGAATGGTTCGCGCGTAACGATCGAGGACGGAGTCATGAGGATTTGGGATCGCCATCGTCGCCTTCTTGCCAAGGTAACCAGAGGCGCAAATCGACTCTACATCCTTAAGCTGCAGGTGGCACAACCTCTCTGCCTCGCCGCTCGCCGGGATGATGAAGCGTGGCAGTGGCACGAGCACTTCGGGCACCTTCACTTCGAGGCCCTGAAGCGGCTCAGTGCCACAGAGATGGTGCGAGGCCTGCCATGCCTCGACCACGTGGAGCAGTTCTGCGACGTCTGCGTGATGACGAAGCAGAGGCGGTTCCCCTTTCCCCAGCAGACGAGCTTCCGAGCCAAGGAGCGGCTCGAGCTCGTGCACGGGGACTTGTGTGGCCCGGTGACACCGGCCACACCGGGAGGACAACGTTACTTCTTGCTGCTCGTCGACGATCTCTCCCACTACATGTGGGTGATGGTCCTCGGCAGCAAGGGAGAGGCTGCGGACACCATCAGGCGCGTGCAGGCTGCTACGGAGGCGGAGTGCGGCCGCAAGCTACGCGTGCTGCGCACCGACAACGGCGGCGAATTCACGGCAGCTGAATTCGTGTCGTACTGCGCTGATGAGGGCATTCAGCGCTACTACTCCGCGCCGTACAACCTGCAGCAGAATGGCGTCGTCGAGCGGCGCAACCAGACGGTTGTGGGGATGGTTTGGGCCCTCCTCAAATAGAGGGGGATGCCGGCTGTCTTCTGGGGAGAGGCGGTGGTGACAGCTGTCTACATCCTCAACCGCTCGCCCACCAAGGCCCTCGATGGCAGGACACCATACGAGGCTTGGCATGGGCGCAAGCCGGCGGTCTCCCAACTGCGGGTCTTCGGCTGCCTCGCGTTCGCCAAGGAGCTTGGCCACATCAGCAAGCTCGACGACAGGAGCACTCCAGGGGTGTTCATCGGCTACGTGGAGGGCTCGAAGGCCTACCGCATTCTCAACCCGGAGACACAGCGTGTGCGCACGGCGCGCGACGTAGTGTTCGACGAAGGGCGAGGATGGGCATGGGACAAGACGGTGGACGACGGCTCGACACCGACGTACGAAGACTTCACTGTCGAGTACGTCCACTTCGAGGGAGCTGGGGGAGTAGGCAGCTCCTCCTCACCAAGCGTGTCTACCCCAGTCCCCGAGTCTCCACCGACTCCGGCGCCCGCTACTTCGGCAGCGGCACACTCTCGAGCCACGACTTCGATTGCGATGAGCTCTTCACCGATTCCACCACAGCCAGCGACCCCACGGCCTCCAGCACCACCAGCTACCCCTCTGGGCACGCCTACTCCAACACCAGCCCGTGCCGAGCATAGTCTAGTGGAGTTTGCCGCTCCTCTCTCCCACGACGAGGAGCGCATTGACGTGTACCACGACGGCGAGCCGTTGCGGTACCGCACAATGGAAGACCTTCTCGGCGACCAGCCGATGCCAGGACTGGTGCCTCACGACCTGAAGGCGCAGTTGCACCTTGCGTGCGACGACGGTGAGCCTCGGTCCTTCGCAGAAGCCGAGAGACATGCGGCATGGCGTGCCGCGATGCAGTTGGAGATGGACGCGGTTGAGAAGAACCGCACTTGGGAGCTTGCTGACCTTTCTCGCGGTCACCGCGCGATCACCCTTAAGTGGGTGTTCAAGCTGAAGAGGGACGAAGCCGGCGCCATCGTGAAGCACAAGGCCCGCTTGGTGGCATGAGGTTTCATGCAGCAGGAGAGTCCGTGCGACTCCTCCTTGCGCTAGCCGCCCAGGAGGGCTGGCGCGTTCATCACATGGACGTCAAGTCGGCGTTCCTTAACGGCAATTTGAAGGAGGAGGTCTACGTACACCAGCCGCCGGGTTTCGCGATCCCCGGCAAGGAAGGCAAGGTGCTACGCCTGTGCAAGGCTCTCTACGGCTTGCGGCAGGCACCGAGGGCATGGAATGCCAAGTTGGATTCCATGCTCAAGGGGATGGGCTTCGAGCAAAGCCCGCACGAGGCGGCCGTCTACCGGCGGGGCAATGGAGGAAATTCCCTGCTGGTGGGTGTCTACGTCGACGACTTGGTGATCACCGGCACCAAGGATGCGGAGGTGGCGGCGTTCAAGGAAGAGATGAAGGCCACCTTCCAGATGAGTGACCTGGGACCTCTCTCCTTCTACCTGGGGATCGAGGTGCACCAGGATGACTCTGGGATCACGCTTCGACAGACCGCCTACGCCAAGCGCGTCGTTGAGCTGGCTGGGCTCACCAACTGCAACCCAACTCTCACTCCGATGGAGGAGAGGCTGAAGCTGAGCCGCGACAGCACGACGGAGGAGGTGGACGCTACGCAGTACTGGCGTCTTGTGGGGAGCCTTCGCTACCTCGCCCACACACGGCTGGACTTGGCATTCTCCGTCGGCTACGTTAGTCGGTTCATGCAGCGACCGACGACGGAGCACCAGCAGGCTGTGAAGAGGATCATCCGCTACGTTGCGGGGACTCTCGACCATGGTCTCTACTACCCGAGGTGTCTTGGGGAGGCACACTTCGTCGGGTACAACGACAGCGACCACGCCAGCAACATCAACACCAGCGAGAGCACAAGCGGGATCCTCTTCTTCCTCGGCAAGTGCCTCGTTAGCTGGCAATCGATCAAGCAGCAGGTGGTGGCCCTATCCAGCTGCGAGGCTGAGTACATAGCGGCCTCCACCGCTTCGACTCAGGCGCTCTGGCTCGCTCGACTGCTCGGTGATCTTCTCGGAAGAGACACTGAAGCGGTGGAACTCAGGGTGGACAGCAAGTCCGCTCTGGCCCTGGCAAAGAACCCCGTTTTCCATGAACGTAGGAAGCACATCCGGGTGAGGTACCACTTCATCCGAGGCTGCTTGGAGGAAGGGAGCATCAAGGCGAGCTACATCAACACCAAGGACCAGCTTGCGGACCTGCTCACTAAACCCCTTGGGAGGATCAAGTTTCTTGAGTTTTGTTTCCGGACTGGGATGGTCCAACTTTCCCACAAGACGACACACAAGACTTAGGGGGAGAATGATGGGATAAGTCTTTGTACCGTTGGTCTTTGTGGTCCTCGGCATGGTGGTCTTGCTGCCCCAACCAGGACAACATTTAGCATCTTAGACTAGCTTTTAGGACAGCATTTAGGACAACATCTTAGACTAAGCATCACTAACTTTTAGACTAGCATCTTGGTATATGCTTGGCTGTCTTGGCCAGCTATAAATATGTAACCCCAACCCCTCGGGTTGGCATGGCATTGTGTGAGAAGTAAACCAGAAAATTGCCCCAACTTCTAGTGTCATCCTCTCGATGAGAGTAAGAGTTTCGATTCTAACAGAGCGAACATAGAAGGGCGTGTTAAGAGCTGTCGGGTCCATGATATCATGCGTGATGTTATAGTCTCAATTTCTAGAGAGGAGAATTTTGTCCACTCATCAGGAGATAATGTACCAAGAACATTAAAGGAGAACTTCCGCCACATAGTGTGCCATGGAAGCGACTACCAAACATTAGGGATGGATTGGAGCCGTGTCCGATCACTAACATTCTTTGGTGAGAGACCCATGGGGCCTGAACCCTTGTTTTGTTCTCCTCAGCTGAGGATGCTAAGAACCTTGGACCTTGAGAATGCGGAATTTTCTTTCACACAAAAGGAGATAAACATCATGGGGCTGTTGCGCCACTTGAAATATGTGAATGTTCGCTGTGGGCAAGGCCATTCAAATATTTATGCACTTCCAAGATCTATAGGGAAATTACATGGCTTACAAGCATTGGACATAAGATGCAGCCATATCTCAACACTACCAACTGAGATCAGTAAACTCCAGAGTCTCCGTAGCCTCCGTTGCAGCAAGATTTGGTACTATCATTACTTCGAAATCCCAAAGGAGTGCATGGTGTCGACGCTGTGCCTTCCCATAATATTCACACCTTTAGTAGCTTCTAAGGACCGGGATGAGTTTATTGCTGAGCTACACATGGCTTACTCTAGCTGCTGGTCCAGAACACTGGGTGTGAGGGTTCCAGTCGGAATCAGCAAATTAAAACAGCTGCAGTTCCTTGAGGTTGTGGGCATCAGAAGGACTAAAACCAAAGCAATTCAAGAGTTGGGTGAACTTTGTCACTTGCGGAAACTAAGTGTAACTACAAAAGGCGCCACGGACAAAAAATGCAAGACATTGTGTGAAGCCGTGCAGAAGCTATCGTCCCTCCGTTCTCTCTCCATTGATGCTAAGGACGATTCAGGTACTGGAACTCTTGAGTGGCTTGGTTCAGCTGCTTTCTCCCCTCCACCCCGGATGAGAAGCCTAAAGTTGTATGGATATATCGGTGAGATGCCAGACTGGTTTAGCAACCTTACGCAGGTGGTGAAGATTTTGTTATCCGGAAGCAAACTAAAGGAAGGTAAAGCGATGGAGATACTTGGGGCGCTGCCCAACCTCATGATCCTTCGTCTCTATTGGCGGGCATATGCTGGGCATGAATTAGTGTTCAGAGAAGGAGCATTCCAATGCCTGAAGAAACTTGATATGGAGTCTTTCTACCAGCTGAGAGGGATGAAATTTGAGGAAGGCGCCTCGCCCCAGATGGAAAGCATAGAAATCAAACATTGCAAGTTGGAATCAGGGATTACTGGCATCAATCACCTACCAAGGCTTAAGGAGATCTCTCTCGGTTACGGATGTAAGATGGCGAGGCTTGGTACGCTGCAAGAGGAAGTGAACGGGCACCGCAATCAACCCGTTGTGCGGCTGCCGGAGGGCCGAAGCTACCATGACCTTGGGCAAGTCGAAGGAACCGATGTGCAAGTGCAAGCAACAGAACCCGATCCACACCCAAGAGGACTCGCAGGAGATCACTCTGACCACGGCGAGCGAATCAGGTCGGTCCTGCGCAGCAGCAATTTCTCTATTCTTCTGCACGAATTATATAACAACTGAGCTTACAGTTTCAGCATGTCTTCTTCTCGATCGGTTCTTGTCCACAGTTGAATCCAACGGCGAGGATGCCTGATGCGTGATGCCTCATGCCTGCGTTTATCTTCATCAGCGCAACGTCCGCCGCGCAAATTTGCTGCACCTCAAGTCATATTGATTTAACAGGTGAGTACGCTCTGAGCCTGCAGAGTAATAAGTCGTCCCCTTTTCCGTATCTGGTGATGTTGCGTACTGAGATTCTCTTGCCCTGTTGTGTTTCAGTTGTGACTGCACATCTTTGCACAACCCTGCTTATGTCAAGAACGAAGTCCAGTCAATTCACTGCCGGTGTCCTTCCCTTGACATGCCAGTTCTCGCACTTTGTTTTGCGCAGAAGATGCAGAGTATCCAATCAAATGGGGCACATTGATGCACTGCAATGCTCCATTGCTTGTCCATCGTCTCCAGAAATGAAAGGCAAGGTACCTGAAGAAACCAAGGCAGGTCAATGTCATGGGCAAATTGCAGTGTTTGCTACACTTGAATCTTTGAGGCGGAATGGTCAGCTGGTGCTCAACTGTCTAATGCTGCTGGTTAAGGGCCTGTTCGGTTCCCTTTCCCTCCGTCCCGTAACATCAGATATTTTTCCCTCCGACTAAATTTTAGTCCCGTAACATCGGATGTTTGAACACCAATTTGAAGTATTAAATATACTCTAATTACAAAACTAATTGTATAAATAGAAGCTAATTCACGAGACGAATCCATTAAGCTTAATTAGTCCATAATTTGATCCTATTATACTAAACATGTGCTAATGATGGATTAATTAGACTTAATAGATTTGTCTTATGAATTAGTACCGGCTTATGCAATTAGTTTTATAGTTATCCCTCTATTTGACATCCAAACATCCAATATGACATGGACAAAAGATTAATCCTGAAACTTTTGCTACAAGCCTACAACACCACGTTTTTGTGATGAAATCTAGGTGATCTAGCTTTGAGCCAATATATCGTGCTAGCTACCTTTGGAGCTTGCTGATGAGTTAAACTTACCAAGTGTTCTAGAGGCCTCAAACTGGACCTCAGTTTGGTATACTAGAACATTCGGCGCGATGCACGCCCTACCATTTCAACAATCAAATATAAATAATTATAAAATAATAAAAAAACTGATATAAGATTAATTCAATACAAAACCACCACATCCGGTGGAAATGCAAGCACATCATCAACACATTAACATAGGTTGTGGCAAGCAATCATCAACATATTAACTATATGCATTTGTTTAATATTTTAATCCAATCCTCTTCTCTCCTTGTACCCTCGGCCCGCGGAACCAGATCCTCTTCTATGTAGTGCGCTTATGTGTTTTTATTGCAGAACCATCAGAGCATCCATGTTGATTTAGGATTAGCAACCTGCAGTGAAGTGTGCCAAATAAAAGAATTAGTAGCCAAATAGGCAATGGATATGATGCTATCAAGGCAGTAACCATGCAAGATAAAAAAAAAGAAATGTATGCACATATATGATCAAATGTGTTATCCGTCAATCACTAATGTTAAACTATTTGCTCTCATAGTAATCATCTGGGCAATATCACTCTTGTGCAGCAATGACAAGTAGGAAAAAATTCGCTCTAGGCAAATTTCATAATGCAAGCATGGATATAGTTCTTTCTTGTATTCTATTGAGTAACCACATGTGTTAGCCCTAGCGATCTACTTTCATATTAGTAGATAATGCCATGACACTTTTCTCTTTGTGCAAAAAAAATATCAACAGAAATGTGCTATTTCAATATGTATTTTATAGCATCACCAGATCTTGGAATTCAACAAATTAGATTAAACATTTCCAACTCATTTGAGCTGATGATCTTAATCTACTTCAGCTCAGTCGAACAAAACTTTTAAAAAGGATGATGTTGTTTTACTCGGAAAGAAATGTTGATTCCTGTTCAGATGCAAAATGATTACATTTGATCATACTATATCTACATCCTTCACTCAGAGAAAGCAAAATATTAGTATTAGTGTGTTAGAGCTAGTACCTTAGGCGTAAGAGCATCATTACTGTCCTCTCTTGCTACTGGTAACTCTACAGGTGCAGAGGAAGCATTGACTGACATGGGCTTGCTTCTAGTGGCCGCAAAGTCATTTCTACTCCCTCATGGGGTGTGGTCTGCAGGCCAACATAAGGAAGCCAAATATAGATGGGTGGACACGCAAATGCATAAAACTGCATCTCCTGCTGAATGAGCACATAGATTGTGAGAAAGATGCTACCTTGATCACAGCAGTGCCTCTACCACTCTGGTGTAACCGGTTGTTCAAGAACATTCAGAGCTTTCTCAAAAGGTTCAAGTCCTGCCGCTTCTGTTCATGATCCTCCCTGCTGGCACAAGGAAAACAAGTCTGAATCAATAAACACATTTCCAGGACTGAGGCAAGGGTGGCTCTAATTTTTTTTGGCACACAAAACATTAATTACAGAAGCAGGAAATATGTGAACATGTATGTTTCGGACGTTAGACGCAAGGAAGCACGCAGAGAGCCCCTTGCGCGCCCTATCATGGCTCTGTCAATTATTCAGCAACATAAAAGCAGCAAAGAAATATTTTAGAAATAGAAACTATACAGTGAAGCATTTCTGAAATTTAGTAAGCTGAACTTGAGAAACGGAAGCTTATAGTTTCAGATACAAAATGCATTAGCAAACATTTTTGTCATTCATATTATATTATGTCCTTCTGTATCTTCTCTAAGAATACCAAAACAATCTACTAAAACAAACATGTGGGCATACACCGTACATGGTTTCTATGTCTGAGTCTTTGCAGCTTATCCATTTTATATTTTGTTGACCAAACAACTAATTCAAGAAGATTCTCATTTACACAGATAGCATAAATACCATTCTGCTACTATGCACAAGCTTGAAAAAAAAGCAAGCATAATGTGATGTACTATCCTAGTCAACTTTTAGAGGTGACTGTAGAAAGGAAATTCAGCCTATGTCTATCAGTTAATTTCATTCAAGAATAAATAAACTACAGCTCAAAGACACAACTTAATTAACTGGAGCAATAAAAAATAAAACCCCACTGATGCAAGGAAATCATCTATAGATAAAGCTTTGCATAATACCTGCATGTTACCTGCAAATGTACATGCAATGCTTTAAGCTTTTGTGGATACTTTGGAAGCTTAGCTTCAGAGACACTAAAAAGAAACAAATTGTATTAAAAACATGTACCTCTCTTCATGAAAAAGAATAATGCAGTGAATGGAAAGTTTTTAACAGAGCAATGCTTGCGTTGCTAAACCAATAGTAACGCAATTGCACAGGACATAGGCTTATATTATTTATTAAAAAGAAAGAAATTTCATAGATTCTTATCATAAAATCCAGGCCATTAGATAAAATGGAAACGTATGACTATTAACCTTTGCTTTTTCGGAAGTGACAATGGACATATCTCTACTGAAAGAAAGAACAAAGAAACCAACATCTGTGCCAAAAAAGTATTAGCAAAAGAAAATCCTATAGTTTCTTGCGAGACACTATAGATGCTGCAGTGCAGGGACAGAAACTCAACAACTGATAACATTATAAGGAAAGGCAAGAGGGCTTGCTGCTGACTCAATTTATTTGAAAAAGCTGAAGTGCCTGCTTCTCGTCATTCTTCTTGAAACCCAGCCACTTCAATTGATGACAGATGTCCCCTGGAAAGTGACAGGAAGAAACCAGGAACATCAGACCATGAAGTTATCCTAAACCACGGCAAATAATCTGATCTCCTTCACTTGCCTCCGGAAGTTTTGCTGGAGGTCTGTTGCGTTTTGAAAAGCACCTTGCGCATCACCTCGGCCACCAGCTTGTCCTCCTGCAAGGTTGTTCGGTCAGGAAAAACATCGAACACCTCGCATACGCTCTGAAATGGAGGTGAGGGAGCAGTGGAGCACCATTCCTCGCTCATGTGGTTCTTGCACAACATGCTCAACAAATCAAATTAGGAATGCCACTCGATCCATCAAGCCCAACCCATCGCAGGAGAAATTGGGGGTGGGATTGTGGGGATGAGGGTGGAGTTTGCCTTCCATTTGGTACAGGAGTGGAGCGGAGAGGGGGTGGCTTACCTAGGGAGATTGGACGGTGTGTGCTGGCAGCAGCGACGGCGAGATCCACTGCTTGCTTTGGTCGCTAAGACATCTCCATTGCTTGGGCTCACGCCTCCAATCGAGGGTGCGGAGCACTGGCTACGAATGCCGACCGCCTGTGGAAGCCGTGGCGAGCCCACCTCGGCCGATTTCGTGGAGCTCATCCATGAGGACGTTGCTGTTGCCTCGCGCAACGGTGGAGGCAAGGCCCATGGAGGACGGCGAGGGGAGGGAGGATCGGATGCCCTCGATGCTGTTCCTGGCCGCCGTGGTGTTGTCGGTCGCGAGCCGGCGGCCAGCGCCGACACCGCGGGCGCGGAGGGGTCGGCGCAGAGCGCGGATACGCAGAGGGCCGGGGTGATGTAGTAGTAGCCCAGCCTCCCGCACACCACGTCCAGCGCCAGCGCCGCAGCAGCCTCGCCCAATGCTGATGGCCCTGTGGATCACCGGCCGCTTGCTCCGCCTCTGCCCCCGCGGCTCCCTAGCTCGATCCACCTCTCTGCCCGTAGCTCGTACCCGCTCGTGTGCCTAGCACCGGGGCCGGCCATCTCCTAGCCCACCGTCGCCTCAGCCCGCAACCGCGAGAGAGAGCCGGAGGGGCAGGACAAGGGGAGGGGAGAGGGTGGCGGGGAGGAGGGTTAGGGTTCGGGTTGGGGGGGTGGGGGGTGGCTGGTTGGTTGGTGGGAGGGGGTGTTTGGAAAACCACCTCGGGTGGTTTCCGTGAAAATGACAGCACCATCGATTTTTCTCCTCTTTACATCGAAATAAATTTTAGCATGAGTGTCCATTTGTAAAATATATGCACGTGGTTACTGTATGGATTGGGCGTGTTGGATTGGGTTGTGATTTCTATAAAAGTAGAGGGATTTTTTGCAAAATTTCCGGAGCCGCGGCTTTTTAGCGTGGGATGCGGGCGTGCAGGCAAACGGGAGTAGATTTTAATCAAGCTGATATATGTACGTGGTTACTGCATGGATTGGGTTGTGATTTCTATAAAACCAGAGCCTGTTTTTGCAAAATATCCGGCGTGAGATGCGGGCGTACAAGCAAACGGGAGTAGATTTTAATCAAGATGATGTTAGCTGTCGTGTTTGTCGTAAATCTATCGACCTACCTCTCAGTTTATGCATGTAGAAGCATACCCTGTGTCACTGCAAAATGTTTGCTTGGAATGTATAAACTGTCAATCTATACCATTTGCCTCATACATCAATAAAGCTGTTTATTTGCACTGAAGAGCAAGCAACACTAGTAAATGTCATTCGGAAATTGTTAGCCACTAAAATTGCACAAATGGCTATACCGGTCTGACCAGTATGCATGGACCGGTTAAACCGGTCTAGGTGACTTTGTCAAAATATAAATTTTACTTCACCATTGCGCAGCTCCCATCGAGATGATTGAACATATATAGAACAACCGATTTGGAGTTCGGATGAGAGAGTTATGACTTCGGAAAGATTTGATCCACATAACTCTCTCAACCCCACTCTGTTGTTCTTCCTTCGTCTCAATAACGTTTCAAAACATTCTGGGTGGCCTGCCGACCCTGGAACAGGCCAAGGTGCGCCTGCCCCGACGGGGTCCCTCCCAAGCAGGCATTCGTTGGATCATCATCGGGGCGCCCCGACGAGATTGGTCTGACAGGTCCACCATACCAGTCTAACCGGCGTGCGCAGCGGTGCCGCAAGGCACTCCTCTGCATGCTGCAAAAGTTATACATATCGAAAGTTCTGGAATTGTGTCGTACAGAGGTAGCATGCCGGCCAGCCCACACCTTTTGCCGAGCACATTATACCTTGTCAAAAGACCAATAGGGACCCCTTAATGGACCCATAGTAGGCACCGGAGGAACACACAAATACAAAGGATATGACCGGAAGGCTTCCAACAAGGATCAGACGGCCAATCAAGACGTAGGGTATTACACACTGTTGATGGTCCTTAAGTATAAAATTTGACCGTCAACTATGCTCACAAACAAAGGAAAATTATACCTCTTACTCACATATTTGTATCGTTAACCTAGTTCAGCAGTTGTTTTGCCCATCTAACCATTTTAGGGATACAAGTCAGAAATAAGATGAAAACACGAAGAATACGCAACAAACAATGCACAGAAGATCATCCGCTGCATCACACTTACAAGAAGGGCCCACAAACTAGAGCAAACGGGCGCGCCAAGGAAAAAATCACAGAGTATCAACATGAGGGCCCACCTGTCAGCCAGCTAGGGGAGGCTAAGTCGGCGGAGAGCTACCTGGGGTCGGCCGACCCCCAGGTTTGGCCGAACCTGGACGGGCTCCCGTCCAGGTTCCCTTCGACATGGCGTCGCCCCTAAGCAACCTTAGCCCCGTCGCTAAGGTTTCCTTACGAAGGGATGGTGGGAACTGCCCTTGAGGACTATAAAAGGAGGCCCTCACCCCCTCATTTCAACACACCACAACTTGGAGCCTCTCTCTCCCTCACACTTGTGACTTGTATTCCTTAGAGTAGTGGAGCTAGGCTAGTGCTTTCTCTTAGCGAGTCCAATTCGTCATAGGGGCCTTAGTGAACCTACGTCCTTGGTATGAGTTTGTATTCGGTTTGTCAGTACTCTATTCATAAAGAGTTTATCCATGGTTGTTATGCTATTTCGGTAGTTTATCATACCATGTATTGACGCTCGCTACGGACCAATTTGGAGCGTCAATTTTGATTAGAAAATTGGGATGACTAGCATATTTTACCCACATATTTACCCAAATAATATTATTTCCACATTTCCCTTGAAGAATTAGCAATGCAGGAAATTGAGCAGAAAATGAAGAGAAAACACACCCTTGAATCCAAGGAAAAAGCTATCAACCAATCAGAACACTCCGTTCAGCCTCACATGGATTAGAGGGCCCACCAAGGCAAGCAACGACCTAGGACTAACCCAACTCACATACAGGAATGACCAGGACCCACATATCAACCTCTCGGCAAAGGCTGAGGTCGGTTGATGGTTAGGCTGGTTTGGCCAAACCAGCCAGGTCGACCAAACCCAAGCCTGATCCACCAACTTACCTCTTGCACGTGTCACTTGCTCGTTGGCTCTCAATGGCGGTTCAAAATGCTAGGGGCTGATATGCCGGCTGTGCACCTCCTCACTCACCCCTATATATATGAGGGGGGTGCTACAATAGAAGAAGCACCTTAAGTTTCTCTCTCCCAAGTTCCTCTCTTGCTTAGTCCTTAGGATAGTGGAGTTTAGGTGAAGTATCTCTTCTTCGGGTTCCTGAGGTTGCCTAGGAGTGTTCGGTATGGGTTTTTCTCTTCCTCTCCTCTGTAATGTTCGGAATTCCTTAATAGAGCTATCTTCTAGATTTACATATTCGCATAGTTTATATTCTGCGGTGTTAGATATGTATGTTGTGATTAGTTTATATTTGTATCTTATGCCTTGCATGATTAGACGTGGTAACACATCCAGACTACGACAACGGTTCCGTTATTCTTATGTTTGCTCTAGTATGATGTCTATCCATCCGGAGGGTGGGGCTCCATGCGGGACACTAGAGTATCGCTCTTTAACGTAGACGTGGTGTCTGGGTTAATTAGTGTTGTCGAATGCGGCTCTATACCATGGTTTGTTGAGTTACACGACAGATGGTGATAGCCTTGTTCGTCTAGCTTAGCCCTATCCGTTCATGTAGTAGTTGTAGGAGGTCCATAAAGTAGCCGAGTGGACTGGTGGCTCTTCTGCCAGTCTTGTGCGGTTCTCCCGGTAGTGCCTAGGAGCCTAGAGCCCGATCCTAATCGTGTGTATGTGCATAAGTGTATAGTATGAGCTGTATGTTTAGATAGAAGTACATAAGTCCCGAGTAGTAGTTTTCTTCTTCCTTTCACCCTGTCTAGTGTCTCTGCATAGAGTTTGAGCATAAGTAACTTATGTGTCACACTACCTATTTTTCCATATATTATCTTACCCCTGTTTATACAATTGAATATCCAAGCAAGATTTATCATCAGTTTACCTATTCTAATAACCTCAGCCTTCCCTGTGAAAATATAAATATAACACCCGAGATTACTCACGGGTAAAATGCTACAACGGTATTCCATGTGCTTGCGGATTTATCTGTGATGTAACAAATACCACACGACGTTTCTTAGCACCATTGCTAGGGAATGACTATCCTAGTGATGATGCTACGAAATGCCAACAAGCATTTTTGGCGCCGTTGTCGGGGAATGGATTTTATATCTATACTTGGTGATCGTGCTTTAAAAGACCAACACCATGCATTGTTTATTCATGAGTTATGTGAAGTATGTGGTTAGGCCAGATGATTTGGGTAAGGATGTCAGTTTGTTGGGCTTTCAGGCTTGCCTTAGCGTTTTACTTGTCCATCCGAAGGGTGGGACACCCGGGGCGCTAGGGTAGTGACCTCGTACATGGGCGTCGTGCTCGGGTACGCGGGATCCTTCGGATATGACTGTGCTCCACGGTGTGACTGAGGTATACGGTGGGCGGTGACAGCCTATCGGTCCGCTACAACAGTATTGCTGTGGTTAGTGTACTCCCCGACGTTCAGGTACGGTGTAGGAGTTCATGAAAAGATGTAATATTCCGGATGTACTCCGGATTAGGATATTGTCCCTAATATCCCTAATTTCCTGGCACCTGTAGCCCTAACCATGTGTTTAGCGTAGCCCTTGCTTTTATGAATAGATGCTATTAGACCTTGTTGTATGCCTCCCACTACCCCGTAGGTTTATTTGTTATTCTTTATCGTGAGTTTGGCTTGAGTGTGTGTGTCACATTACCCCTATTCATATCATTTATCATGACTTACCCGTGTTTGAGTTATAGTCTATAGCTTATTCATATTGTCCTGAATATGTACCAAGTAAACTCTTTTACCCATGTCATCCTATGGGAAAATATAAATAATGATACCTGAATATTTCTTCGGGTGAAATGCTATAATGGTATATCCGTCCGCTTGCGGATTCATTCTGTAATCGTTAAGACATACCCCCACGGCGTTTCCTGGCGCTGTCGCTAAGGATGGGCCTAACACCCCCCTTCTTAGTGATGACGCTAAGAAAAACCAACAAGCATTTCTGGCGCTGTTGCCAGAGAATGGCATTGGATAAAAGATTTACTAATACATACTCTTGGCAATATGTTTAAGAAATAGCTATTGCTTATTCAGGCTAATGTTACTTTTTGTTTTCTCCTAATTAGATGAAAATAGGGTAGTGTATGACTGGTTTCTTCTTGCTGACAAACTTCATTGAAAATCTAGAGAAGTTTGTGAGAAGGGTCAGACCTCGTGTCATCCCTCCTCAAGTCATCCTTTCGGCACCCGAACCAGTCGTTCAAGCACCAACAACAAATGAACCCATGGCTGAGAAGATTCTCCGCGATTTCTCCGTTCCCTCCGCTGCCAACGTGGCAAGTAAACCCAACGTTAATGTTGGGGACGTGAACTTTGAGCTGAAATCCAGCCTGATAAACATGGTGCAGGCTAGCCCTTTCTGTGGCAAGCCAAACAAGGACGCCAATGCTCATCGCCAAAGCTTCCTGGAGCTATGCGAGATCGTAACCATATGGGGCGTCGCAGCTGACACCGTCTGGCTTCATCTATTTCCCTTTTCCCTCCCGGGACAGGCGAAATAGTGGTTTTACAAGAACAAAGAAGCCGTCAGCACATGGGGCAATTGTAATTAAGGGAGAGGGATTGGTGTCGCACCAAACTTTTTATTCCCCATTTTGTCTTTTTAGTAGTAGAGATATTTGTAGTAAAATTTAATTATTTTATGGTTTATGCATTATTTTTGCTCTTTGAGCTTAAATTTATTTCCATAATAAGTTTATTCCTTTAATGTTTCCAATATGTTTTATTGATGAATATTGCATTGATGTGTGTTGTTTGAATTGAACAATTATATATTTTCCACCAAGTACAATTAAGATGGTCTCTAATCAAATGGAGCCAACGAGAAGTTTGGTTAGAGTACACTTGTAATTAGTTCTGACAAACGTTGATTTAATTATGAGTTTAATGATAGGTAGGGGCGGCTCACCCCATCAACTGCCCCTATAAATGGGCGTCATTTTCAGGGGCGGCTGAGGGGTGAGCCGCCCCTAAAAATGTCATTTGTAGGGGCTGCTCATCGCCCCAACCACCCCTGTAAATGCGACAATTTTCGGGGGCGCCTTAGGGGGTGAGCTGCCCCTACAAATAAAATTTTTAGGGGCGGCTCACCCCCTATCGCCCCAAAAAATATGTATAAAAATCTGGGCACCTTCTTCCTCCTACCGACCCCCATTGTTTGCTTGGGAGAGGAGCTCCCCCAACATCCGGAAAAAAAGAAAAAAAAAGGGGGGTTTCAACTTGATTTCCTACGAGTTGGGGGCTATAGGAGGTAAGTTGACACTAATTCCTTGTCATTTCTATGCTCTTTTGTTAGATTTGTGGCTCAAATGGACCTCTCTTTGCCTCTAATTAGATCTAGATCTCCATGGTGTGGATTGGTCATTTGAGACACCATTTAGCTCAAACTTTTGGATGAAGTTGTGCTATTTTAGTAGGAGAACAAGATTACGTACTTATTTGGACTCGATCTATATGTTTTAGACTCATTCTTAAGTAAATAATACCCTAGATCTATGGAGGAGAGAGAAGAAGATTTTTTTCCTTCTTTTTCAAAGATGCATGTTAGATTTTTTCCCTATATTTTGTTGTAAAAGAATATGTTAAATTTTCTATTGTTTTTATTTAGTACAATTTAAATTTTCTTTTTTCCATACCTATCAATTAAGGGCTCCATTTCTTTACACACATGCATGTTAGATTTTTTCCCCAATATTTAATGGTACAATAATAGGTTGGAAATCAATTTTTTTAATTAGTATTAGTTAAATTTATTTTTTCCAACACCTGTATATAGATAAGTATTTATTTATATTAATTTAATTTAGGACTCTATTTCTTTCGAGAAAATAATTTGATTTAATTTTTTTCTATCTTTACACACATGCATGATAAATTTTTTCCCCTAGATTTAGTGGTATAATAATATGTTTGGTTTTGATTTTTTTATTTAGTACTAGTTAAATTTACTTGTTCCAAGACCTATACATATATACAAGAACACAATTATTTGTTGCTGCTCAGAGATGGATAAGATATGGATGTACAATGCAAAAAGGACGAACGCCTATTTCCATGAAGAGCTCAATAAATTCATTCAAGTTGCGGCAAGAAATGAGAAGACAGAGTTGATGCATTGCCCATGCAATGCCTACAAAAATTTGAGAGTATTCAGCGATCCAACTATAATCAGATCGCATGTGATGATGAGTAGTTTTATTAAGGACTACACGATTTGGAAGAAACATGGCGAGACGGATGGTCCCCCTCAAATGACTAATCCACTGGATGATTTCATACAAGATGAGGAGTTTCACAGAATATTTCATTCTTATTATGATGGTGTTCGAGATGATGATGGTGTCGACGATGATGATGGGGTTGCTGATGATGATGGGGTTGGTGATTCCAAGATGACAATGTCGACGGTCCCATTGATGGTGATAGTAGCGGTGATGAACTTGATGACGGTGATTTTACCAGCCAGTTGTTGCACCACACCAAAGCGGAGCTATTGGTTGGTAGTGCTAGGGGGTTAGCAAACTTCGAGACAGTGAGAAAATCAGCAGAGAAAAATATATATCAGCGATCGAAGGGATGCCCGAAACACCGGACCGTACTTCGTTTCATACTTGAGTTGTTGACTCTGAAGGCTAAGCATGGTTGGTCAGATGGTAGTTTCAACGACCTACTGCGTATCTTGTCTTGGTTGCTTCCAAAGCCAAATAAAGTGCCAGACCACACATACCGAGCAAAGAAGCTTGTCAGCCCGTTCACGATGGGTGTGGAAAGAATTCATGCATGCCCAAATAATTGTATTTTGTATCGTGGGGATACTTTCAAAGACTTGGATAAATGCCCTGTATGTTCAGCAAGTCGGTACAAAAATAATGCCGGTTACTGTGGTGGCGACAATCAAGGTCCAAAAACAATGTGTGGAGTACGGATGGAATGAATCCAATTGGTGAAAGAAACAGCTCCCACAACACATGGCCAGTGATATTGACGATGTACGACCTGCCTACATAGTTGTGCTAGAAGAGAAAGTATATTTTGTTATCCATCCTTATACAGGGCCTCAAGCATCCTAGCATCAATATAGATGTTTTTCTTGAGCCTCTGATGCAGGAGATGGAAACTTTATGGAAGGAAGGTATCAATATCTTTGATGGTTTTACACGGCAGCCCTTTAACCTTAGAGGCAATATATTCATCACCATCCATGATTACCAGGCATTGTTTGTCTTATCAGGACAGATCAAAGGTAGGACAGAATACACGGTGTGCGTGGATGGCACCGTATCATCTTTCCTGGAAGGATCTCGAAAGTTAGTTTACCTTGGGTACAGATGCTTCTTGGTGGAAGGACATAGGTACCGAAGTAAGAAGTTCTATAAATATTTTGATGGCAGACCTGAATTACATTCTGCTCCAGTAAAACGAGAAGGGCACTATGTTTTCGAGATGGTATAGTGCATCCAAGTCACTTATGGGAAGAAGAAGAAAGATGGGAAGAAGGGAAAGAGAGATAAGGCACCTATCGATGGCGTACCATTCAAGAAACAGTCCATCTTCTACAAATACTTGTCGTATTGGGTGGATCTTGAGGTCCGCCATGCAATCGATGGTACGCACCTGAAGAAGAATGTGTTTGGTAACACAATCAGGCTCCTCTTGGACACATCAGCCAAGACAAAGGATACATTGAAGTCGCGCCAAGACTTAGTAGCTATGAATATTAGACAAGATCTTCACCCTGTTGATAAATGGAATGGCAGATATGAACTTCCCCCGGCTAGTTACAACTTGACACATGATGAGAAGAAGGCAATGTGTGAGAGCTTAAGAGGGATCAGAATCCCGAGTCGTTTCTCGTCCAACATAAGGAAACTAGTCTCGATGAAAGATCTCTCACTATGCGGCTATAACTGTCATGATTGTCATGTGTTGCTGACATTGTTCCTCCCGATTGCAATCAGAGCGATCAAACTATGGTAATCACTCGGTTGTGTTACTTCTTCAACAGAATTTCACAAAAGGTGATCGACGAAGATGAGTTGCTGGATTTTCAAGAATTCGTTGGGGAGACTATGGCGCAGCTCGAGATGTGCTTCGCTCCGGGATTTTTTGATATAACAGAACACCTAATGATTCATGTGGTGGATCAGATACGGGCACTTGGTCCACTTTACCTACACGAAATGTGGACGTATGAGCGTTTCATGTCCATTCTCAACCGGTACGTACTGAATTGTGCACATCCTGAGGGGTCCATGATAGAGGGATACGGTACTGAGGAAGTCATCGAGTCTTGCCTAAGTTACCTAAAGGATAATGTGTCCCTTGGTTTGCCTATTCCACGCTTTTTGTGGAGGTTGCAAGGTGTGGGCACAGTTTGGAGGAAAACCTTCATCGACAAGGATTTCAAAGGTGTGCAACAGGCACATTATAACATCTTGCAGCATCTCACGATAATGACACCTTTAGTCAATGAACACTTGAGCATGATTCGTGCAGGAAGTAATGGCTGCTCGGATGATTGGATCATGAGAGAGCACAAGCGTCGACTGACTGCATAGTTGAAGGACCTAGATCTACCAGATGGGGAGACCGTGGATGAGCAAACGATCAAAAGTTTTGCAGCTGGCCCATCTAGCCAGGTCACATCATGGCAAGGGTATGATATTAATGGATATCTATTCTATACCTCACAGGTTGCACAGGTATTGTATGTAGCTGATCCCGCAAAGAAGATGAAACACGTTGTCGTCCCTGGAAAACAAGATATCATAGAAGTTGATGGTATTGAAGACGTGGAAGGATATAATCAGTATGATGAAATGAATCTATTCACAGACCTGCCATAGAAGATGAGGATTATAAAAGCAAGCATAAGAAAAGACGAAAAACCATGGGCACGCAAGGATGGACAATCGAGAATTGTTACCACTTAAATATATGCAGCTAATATCTCGTGCATTCATGTATCCAGAATCAAATATACATAGGAGACTTATTATTGTGCGAAAGTGTTTGTATTTTGTCACACCTTACTATAATGACACTTGAACTCATTGTGGTTTCAACAATTTTATTCATTATATGCACTGCAATGTGATTTTGCTATTTTTCTTATGTTTTACATATCACAATATGCCTATGGTAAAAAATTTCACATTTTTCTCATATGATTTGCCTTTTCTTTTGAATTAAATGAATTTTCAGTTGAAATTGTGAAATTATTTCTAGGGACGGGTGGGGGCATCACCTGCCCCTACAAATCCATTTCTAGGGGCGGGTGGGGGCATCACCCGCCCCTGAAAATCCATTTGTAGGGTCGGGTGACACCCCCACCCGGCCCTACAAATCCTTTTCCAATTTAAACCAAAAATTCATTTATTTCAAATGAAATAGCAAAAAATGTGGAAAAAAACTCAAATTTGCACTAGAATCATATTGTGTGGTATACAACTAGTAAAAAATATGACAAACATGTTTCAGTACACATAATGATTGAGAGTGTTCAAACACAAAGAGAGGCTTGAGTGCTATGAGATAGTATAGTGTTGAGGTGCACATTGTGGTCTCAACACTTTAAACCATTATATACAATAAAATAATAATATTATATTTTTCTTAAATTCTACATGTCACATAATGCTTATGGTAAAAAATTTAAATTTTTTTAATTTTTTGCTATTATTTGTGTATTAAATGAATTTTTAGTGCAAATTTCAAAATGATTTGTAGGTGCGGGTGGGAACATCACCCGCCATTGAAAATCAATTTGTAGGGCCAGGTGACACCCCCACCCGTCCCTACAAATGCTTTTTCAATTTTAATGGAAAATTCATTTAATTCAAAAGAAATTGCAAAATATATGGAAAAAATCTCAAATTTGCACTAGAATCATATTGTGTAGTATAGAACTAGTAAAAAATATGAGAAACATATTTCAATACATATAATGATTGAGAGTGTTCAAAACATAAAGAGAGGCTTGACTGCTAGGAGATAGTATGGTGTGGAGGTACACATTGTGGTCTCGACACTTTAAACCATTATGTACAATAAAATAGTGATTTCATATTTTTATTAAATTCTACATGTCACATAATGCTTATGGTAAAAATTTTACCTTTTTTCAGTGTGTTTTGCTATTATTTGTGTATTAAATGAATTTTGATTGAAAATTACAAAACGATTTGTAGGGCCGGGTGATGCTCCCACCCGCCCCGACAAATCGAGTTCCTTTATATAGTCCGGGACTTAGACAAATTTCACAATTCCCGAGCGCGCGTGAGCATACACTGTTGGGCTGCCAAAAATTTGCGCTGCCGCCGCCGCCCGCACCCTCACTGTCGTTGGCCGCTCCTGGCCACCGCCGCCGCCCGCTCCCGGCCACCTCCCCGCGGCGGCCTCCTACCCGCGCCCACCCAGCGGCGGCCTCCACCCTGCACCGGCCTCCTCCCCGCCCAAGGTCCCTGCGCGGCGCCTCCTTCGCGCGCAGCCTCGAGCTCCCCTCCGGATGGCGCCTCCCCTCCCCGCGCCGGCCTCCTTTCCACGTGGCGCCTCCCCTCATCCTCTCCGCCCAAGCCCACCCCGGTCGGCCTTCTCCCCACACCGAGGCTCCCCGCCGGCGACTCCTCTCGAGGTGATGACCTAGGTATTTGATTGCTTTTGTTAGATCTTGGTAGGGTCCTTAGCACAAAAACTCAGGGACCTATTTGTAAATGATAGTTTATAACTCTAGATTCCAAACCAGTGAGATTTCTTGTTTAACCCTGTTAGCATTTATTTTATGTGTAAGATTGTTTAATTTGTTTCTATAGATATGGTAATCCAAAAATTATGAAATTTATACAGTACCTTACTCTTTGCTTGGTCCTCGATTCAATTATAAGAAAGAATTTTGGGCCAAGATTTTTATGAGATATTTCCCTCAATTCTTGCATGTGTCCTCGATTCAATTATTGTGACACTCTTAGACACACATGATTGTTCGAGGAGGCAGGATGATGAATCTATAGGAATTTTGTATTAAAATATGAATCTAAAGAAATTTTGTATTCAAATATGTGAAAATGAATTATTGCGACACTCTAAGACACACTCCTATATATTTGCAGCATTTCTACTCAAAATAATTGTAATTTAAATGTGAAATGTTCATGACCCTGGATGACTTCCAAAGGATTTCTGCAATTTCCCCATTAATTTCTATGAATGTTCCGGTAGTTGAAATCCATCCATCAATTACACAACCAAAACAACCACTCCAATTGCAAAACAATCATTGATCTGGCAGATAAGTTTAATTAGTTTGATGTGACGATTAGTTTTCAATCGTATCATCGCTATAGATAGAAATGCTTTGTTGATGTTGGCTGGTTTGTCTGATGAGTGATGTAGCAGCATCACACTAATCCGAGAGCAGCATAAAAATTTTTGAGACCGTTGCAGGAATCTAAATTCGATGGCCTTGGCGCTTTCACGGGCCAGGGCGACTGGTGACAATAATGCACTCAGGGCAGGCTAAAGGCCATGGAGCATCCGTGTTTTCTTATTGTTGTACTGCACCATTTGTCTCAAAATAGAAGATTTTGTCTACTGGAATATCTGCCCCGCTCATGTGGGTCCTAGATCTAGATTAGATACGTTTAGATATACGACAGCTGATTACACGCCACATCATGGATAAGCAGTTGTTTAGACTGTTAATTTTTAAATTCAGAAACTGTGACATGCATCATGTATCTATATAGTGTAGTCCAGAGAGGTCTCATAGACTTTTTCTTGCTTTTAAAAAAAAATGGCCCTCTCAAATTATCTTCTGAGACAGAAAATTAAGAACTAATAATCAGGTGGAAGCAATCAAGAAATATATATCAAATGTCCCCGTTCGGTCGACAGATAATTCCGCCGAAAGCATCAGGGTAACAAAGGCAATTCATAAGTGGGGAGTTCATATCGCAGTTTTCAAGAGCAATATAATTTAAATGTTTGATTTGTCTCTAATACACAGTTTTATATACCAACCATAATATTTAATTGCGGAGCACAGGATTGGACATAACCGAATGAAATGAAATTCTCTATCCTTAATACCAGTTTCAACAGATTTCACCGTCTTGAAAACAGTGTACACCTAATTTCATAGTAATAAAACTCCTCCCCCCTCCTGTATGTCTTCAATCTTCATATCATTAATGAGAATGAAACTTTTATTAAACCTCCAGTGGGAATGGACAAAGGACCGATCCAGAAGAAAAGGTGTTTACACTCGCTTTTATCTCCTCTGGAGTTTTGTTCTTCAGCGTCCTATAGATCATGCTACTAACGAGCTGCCACTCCAGCATCCTGTGCTATTTGGACCGTGTTAATGTCGGGGTGGATTGCTAGATACAGAAAGGCCGAAGTTATTGTTGCGCAGGATAGGACTGACCTGTTACTGGTATGATGATCGCTTCACAGTGCACAATTCAGAGGCGGGTGGATCGCCAAGGCCGCCTTGAGCTTGAGATGATCATTCAATCATCAAGCCTTCCAGTTTCAGGCATCATATGGTCGGTTCGGGGATGGTTGGGACGTTCATATTCACTTGTGATCCCTAGAGATCCTGAAAATGTACCCACTCAGAACATTAGTTTCACCCCAGCATATACATTAACTAGCAAAATATCTTTTCAAAAAAAATCTAGCAAAATATACCCGTGGCAAGTGAAGGTCATATGAATGTATTATTGCACTAAAATGTGTATATGTGTTGCCACTTGCGAGATGTGATTTTGTAAAATATACCCTGTGATATGCTATGGCCTCAATATCACTTTGTGTGGCATGGCCATCGAGGTCTTGTTTACCCGCTAATCAAGACGCCGTCGAGCTGCACACGCTGTCGAGCTGCTCAACTTGAAGAAGGACAAGAAGATCTTCCTACACCCAAGCAACGTAACCTTATCTTGATCTCCTGTTATCCGGGGCGTTCGTGTTCACAAAGCTGGTTGTAATACAAAGTTTTTAAAGCATTTAACTTCAAAAGAAATTTGAGCCATTTAAATCTTATAGATAATTTATTAGAAGAATTCCTAGAGCCCAACATAGTGTAGCTACACTTTTTTTCTGTATATTTTGCCCACCCATGCCCAACCTCTTAGAAATTGTCTGAGGAACCTTATTTTATTCTGCTATTTTCCAATAGCAGTCGTTCCCCTTGTCCCCAGTTGCCATTTATCAGCAACCAATTCATAAAAACATTCTGTTATTGACCAGCCCCGTATTCTGATTAGAAACACAGCATGCCAGCATGGGAAAATATTAGCCGCACAAACTTCATTGGCACCAAAGACACTGTGTATAAAGTTATGGACTTATGGCACGAGCATATTTTGACAGCTGACAGTTCATATCCAATTAGAATCTAGATGCAACTAACAAGAAGAAAGAGTTTTAGCATATCTAGTTTCCAAAATTTGATCCATACACATTGAGGCATTGAGCTGCTGAACCGCTTCATGGGAAGATTCAGCTGCCATGCTGATATTAGCAGGCATGATTTTATTGGCAGCCCCTTAAAATAGGAATTAGGTATCATTATTTGTATTTGTAACAGATAAATTGATCACTAGGCTATAATACAAAAACAAGATCCACCAGTATCTTCCCCAAGGACAACCTACTACTACATTATGAAACCAATAGAATTTCATCTTATTTACAGTGCCACCTAGTTCCTCTAGGTTGGTCAGGTATTTATTTATTTATTAGAAAGCTAATTAAGGAATTGAGCCTAGCTCAGCTTGTGGGATGTGTGGATGTAAACCCGTGACACCTAGATTTGTGTCCTCTAGGACTCGAATTTGAGTGCCTATTTCTTCCTATCTTCCTATTTACCTGGCACTTAGTTCCTCAAATGTTTGATTCCTCTCTGTTTCAAACTTGAGTGCACATTTCTTCTTATTTACAATGCCACTTAGTTCATTCTAGGTTAGTCGAGTTTTTAAGAGAGCACAGGTTACTTTGAAACAATAATCAGCATTTGTACCGTTGACAATATTCAAATATACTGAAAACTGATAGAAAAAAATAGCAAACCTAAGGTCATCTCAGTTGATGATTACACAAACTTGTAGGCCTCTCGTTCTCAACATGATAACTTGAGAGTTTATAGGTTCGTTGTTGTGGTTGTTGGCACATCATCCATGAAAGCCAGGTCAGGTTTATGAACTGTCAACTTAATCATCAGGAAGGGATTCCGTTGCTTCAGCTGCTATGTTGGATCCTTCAATGCTTCCCAAATCATTGTGGCCTTGGTTCTTTGACACTTGCAATAAAGGATGGTTTGGGTGCGCATCCACTTCCACGCGAAGCAAATCAAAGTTTGCCACATCACCATCATCTTGAACTGCAATGGTCTTAAGCCTTAGAAGATGCTTCGTACCCACAATCCCTGATTTCAACCTGCAACCATAGATTTCAATACTTCTCATCTGGGGCGCAGTGCCCTCCTCAAATCTCATCTCTCTCAACTGCTTCAGGAAGTAAATATCAATTTCTTTGAGATTTGGGAATGCCTCCCTTCTGAATACTAATTTCTCCCCAACGTAAGCATTCCAATAAAGGCGAAGGAGCATGAGATTGGGCAATGCCCCAAGAATCTCCATCGTTCTAGCTTCCTTTAGCCTACTCCTCGATAAGTGCATCTTCACAAGCTGCTTAAGGTTACCAAACCAATTTGGCAGATCCGAAAGAGATCCATTCAACTTTAGACTCCTCAAGATCGGAGGAGAGCAAACAGAGTCCAGCCACTCCAGTGTTCCAACATCTGAGGATCCCTCAGCATCCACATAGAGAGATTGGAGTGCAGAAAGCTTTTCAATAGCCGCACAAAATACCTTGTATTTGTTCTCACTGGCACCACACTATAGAAATGATTTGTAGGGGAGGGTAAAATAATATTTGTAGGTGCGGGTGCCACACCCGCCCCTATTTCTCGCTGCTAAAAATACCTGTTTGTAGGGGTGAAAACCGTTTCTAGGGGCGGGTCATGCCCTAACCCGCCCCTAGAAATCGATTTGCAGGGGCGGGTTAGAGCAGGACCCGCCCCTGAAAATTGATTTCCAGGGACAGGTTAGGGCATGACCCGCCCCTGGAAACATCCTTCCCGCCTAAGATTTTAGTGATTTGAAATTAAATTTTCCAAATTTTTTCCCCGCCACCTTTTAAAATTTTATTTCCCACCAATTTTGACCTATCAAGCTAGTGCGTGATGGAATGTCATAATAATCGATATGGAATACGTTTCATGAATATAAATAATTGCATATACAAAATTAAATTATAAACTAATAAAGCATATATATATCATTACAGTGCATCATTAGAGTACATCATTAAACGTGCTGCTTGAATACATGTTTTTTCACTATTTTCTAACACTACTTGATGAGGTGACACGGTGTTGCTGGTTCGCCCAGTCACGAAGACCAATATATTAGGGTTTGTAGCTAATTCATGGTCCTTCTAAAAATTTTTGCCATTTTCGTGGATCACTTCATGCAAAATGAAACGGCATAAATCGGCTACTACTTGTAGGAGTTGTTTCTCATGGAGTTGTTGGTTGTGCTTTCTTGGATGGATCTTCAATTAATGAATCCACAAAAAGATTAAGAAAATGTTAGATAGACGCAAAAATAATGTACACATACACATGTATCCCTAATAAAAGAGTAGTCCTTTACACGTTAAGGATCTGTTGTGTATCTCTCTTGCACCCTCATATGCTCGCACATGTAATGTACACAGAATTTGCAAGTTGCTTGTGGCACAGGAAGTTTGTGCGTATACTCAATGTTTCTCCTCTATCGGATGAGAACCTCCTTTTTTAATGTAGTAC
Organism: Panicum miliaceum; assembly: GCA_032594955.1. Classification (NCBI taxonomy): domain Eukaryota; kingdom Viridiplantae; phylum Streptophyta; class Magnoliopsida; order Poales; family Poaceae; genus Panicum; species Panicum miliaceum. The sequence continues at coordinate 17,630,231 of CM064062.1, forward strand.
CCGTAAGCCCCGTTTAAAAAAGAAAGAAAGGAGAAGTTAGTTTATAAATATTTACTTTTATGGAAAAAATAGCATGATGTACATATGGAAGAAAAGATATTCGCTAACATTTTGAGGACAAATAAGAATTCACTGTATCTACTCATTGGTACATCTAAGGAGTCCAATATGAGGAGCACACCAAGCTTTGGCTTTATTACAAAAGCAATCCAGTGGTTCCTACAAAAATATTACATGCGACTTTTAGCCATGGATCAGAGCAAGTGTATATTGTAACAAAGATTGAAATTAGACTTACCCCATGTGGTATGGCCCATATATGATATCAGCCTCGTCTTCCCATTTTGCCATCATAGCCCCTATGTAGACCGCAACCCACATCATGGCCTCTTTGTGAGCTGCTATTCGTTTCTCATGCTTTTCCTGGAGCGTTGCAAACCCAGCTAGCATGTCATCATCGTCCGCCCACTCACTTGGGCCGGCATGCCTGGTCTCGCAAATAGCTGTAGGATCGAGATATCTCGTCCCTTCACCTAAAGTAATGGCATCATTTGTTTGCATATAGCACTAGAGTCTAACCATTTCGATGTCTAGTTCACCGAGACGGAACATGTTGTGGATGCCTTTAAAATTGAAGATGACATCCAAGATGTCTCTACCTTGAAGTCCGAGTACTTGCGGATGGTACGGAGCGCATATGTTTCGGAGCCCAAGTCTACATGCCCTCAGGTACCAATTATGCATCGTCTGCATTTCACTTGGAACCGCTGTGATAGCCTATTCGGGTAGAAGTGGTTTACCGTACTTCATTTTTTTTAGGACAATCCGGTGAATCTCCAAGTGTATCAACCCCAACATCCTGTTCGAAGTCTGTGTCAATGCGGGGCAAGGAATAGCCTCGTCGTCTGCTGGAACCTAAATTGGATTCATCCTCTTGCTTTGACTTTGATTTTAACTTAGACTTCGACTTGTCCTTTTTGTTTGCCGCATGCCATAACTCGGCAATCTCTTTCCCTTCCGGATCGTTCCCGTAAGCCTATATCACTCGCGGAACAGGCAATTGCGAATCCACTAGTGGAGCCAGTGGTGTATGCTCTCGTGATCAGGCAACCTGAGCCGGTGGTGATGGCTCTCGTGATCGGGCAACCTGAGGTGGTGGTGATGGCTCTCGTGATCGGGCAACCTGAGTCGGTGGTGATAGCGGGGGAGGTGGTGATAACTCTCGTGGTGGTGGTGATGATGGTGGGGCCAGTAGAGTCGGCAGAGTTGGAGGAGTATGCTCAGATGCTGCCCCCTCTTGTTGTGGTGGTGGTGGCGAGGTACGATCCGGAGCAGCAATAAGTTGTGCACCAAGCAGTACGATATCTCGTTTATGCCACAGAATGGTACTGCCGATGCATTGTCCAAGGCAATTCTTCCCATTTGCAGTGGGCATGCCTATCTCGTTATCCTCATAGCTTGATTTCAGGAGTTGCTCCACTTGTACACATGCATATAGGGGTCGAATCGGTTTTCCCTCAAACAAACCCCCACCCAGAAAAACCTGAGCCTTGGCAACTTCCTTTGTCTTCCCAGCTCTGCCGATCGGATACAGCAACAAGAAGGGAGTAGCCATGAATATGCAATCTACCGGGTATGGCTGTGCTATGGTAGATGCGACACTGCTCTGAGCACCTGGTGTATTCGCTTGGCTCAATCCAGGAGGGGGCATCATCACCATCTGTTGCCCCACCTCTTTCTTCCCCTCAGGAACCGTTAGCTAATCGGGTATCGTTGGATCCAAAACAATCTTTGTTCTGATAATAGAACCGATTGCGTTCCGAAACTTTGCACGCACCACAGGAGGCTCTAAAGGCTCGTCTGCTGTGTTAACTGCATGGACCGTCCAATGGCCTTCGGGGTACTGGTTCCTTCCTCGTTGACCCCGTTTCCTCTTGCTTTGGCTTCTAGAGGACGTATGTTGAGGTTCCGGACCGGAGCTATCATTGCATTGGACCTCTTCCTCTATGGGGATTGGGGGTCGGCGTTGGCATTTACTCCTTCCTGTCAGAGCCGCCTACATGGATTATAGGATTTTGACTAGTCATTACGCGTTGTTTTTGAAAAACATATACTAAAAGCTAGATGGTAATTATTCGCGTGTAGTCCGGATCATACCCCGACCTTGAACGATGTTCGCTTGGAGCGGTCGGGTGTGGATCTATCGGATCGTGCCACACGCCGTCTACCCAACCCCCATGTCCAATCCCAGGGCCTTCGTTCTGTAGGTCATCGGCATCATCGGCATCATCGTCGTCCCCACATTGCATACCATCGTCGGCATCGTCGTTACCGGTTTGCACACCAACGTTGGCCAGGTTGTCCCACGACACCTGGGATGCAATTCGCTCAATTTCGTTGATTTCCGGTGATGCATGCTCCCTTTGCGGGGATGACGATGACGGTTTATCCATCTTTTTGGGCAGAAGCACAAAACAATACCTTATATTACATCATTAGAGTGTCACAATAACTCATTCATGATACAGAATTAAACAAAGCTCACAACTTTTTTAGATTCAGAGTTGAACTAAAATGAATTGAATCATTCACAAATAATATTCAGAGTTGAACTAAAATGAATTTCACTAATTCACTAACATTTCACTAAAAAATAAAATTGCATCCAACATTGCTCTTATACATGAATAATATTTGTTTACAGAAAAAAAACCTTGGTACACTGAAATATACACTTCCCATATTCAAAGTTGAACTAAAATGAATTGAAACATAAGTCAAACATAATTTCACTAAACCATCATTCAAATGAATAACATGCATAGTTTCATATTTGACATCTTTTTTCATTCATAATACAAAATAACATTCACATTCACATTCAAATTGATTGATCTTTAAAATGAAATAAAAGAACTAACTTACTGACTAATTTACTAACTAGTTCAAAAGGAAAAAAAAACAAGAACCAAACCTACCGACAGATGGAGGGCCTGTGGGGAGGGGAGGAGGGGCACTGCCGAGGGAGGGAGGCCGCCGGCGAGGGGAGGAGGGGCACCCGCCGAGGGAGCCCTCAGATCTAGAGGGAGGAGCGTGGCGGCGGACCAGGGAGGCGAGCCTCGGCGGCGGCGCGGGGAGGGGCCGACGGTCGGGAGGGGGGCCGCGCGGAACGGAGGAGGAGGAGGAGGAGCGGCTGCGCGGGACGGAGGAGGAGGAGGAGGAGGAGCGGCGCTGGCTGCTCGGGTCCAGGCGGGCGGATCTAGGGCTTGAGGAGGAAGAACGGCGGCGTAGGAGGGAGGAGCGGCGACGCGGGGGCGGCTGGGGAGGAGGAGCGGCGGCGTGGGGTGGGGAGGAGGAAGCAGCGGCGCAGGACAGAGGAGGAGGAGGAGGAGCGGCAGCGCGGAGCGCGAGTGCGGAGGAGGAGTAACGGCGCCGGAGGGAGGACCTGCGGCGGTGGCGCGGGGAGGGACTGGTGCTCGGGAGGGCGGAGTCAAAATTTCGACAGCGTGGCAGCGTCCCGCGCGAACAGCCGAAAATTTTGCTAAGTCTCGGGTCTCGTCTCTCTTATATAGGAGGGGCATCTGTAGAGGCGGGTGACGCACTCACCTGCCCCTAAAAATTGTTTTGTAGGACAAATGGTTTTCCTATTTATTTTGAAAATCAGCAGGTTTGTATTAAATGAATTTTTGGAATAAACTGAAAAACCATTTGTAGGGGCAGGTGGGGGCCTAACCCGCCCCTACAAATGGTTTTCTTATTTATTCCGAAAAATCATTTGATTCAAAAGAAATAGCAAAGCACATAAAAAAATGTGAAATTTTTACCATAAGCATATTGTGACGTGTATAACATAATAAAATTTTCAAAAATCACATTTCAATGTATATAAAGGTTACATGTGTTGAGACCATAATGTATAGCTAGCCCACATACTATCCCATGCTACACAAGGGAAACTTTGTGTTTTTAACACTCTTAATTGTTACATGTATTGAAACATTGTTGTCGTATTTTTTCCTAGTTCTATAAGTCACAATATGCTTATGGTGCAAATTTCATTTTTTTGGATGTGTTTTACTATTTTTCTTGTATTGAATGAATTTTCAGAATAAACTGAAAAAAAACATTTGTTGCAGAACCACCTGAATTAATCTGGCTCAAGTGTATTAACCATCACCATTAGGGCAATCTCGGTTAACCTTACACTTCAAACGGAATAATCCATTGGTCTGTCGGGTAACCTCCCGTTACAACCACGGTAAAGCGGATCGAAGCCATACATACAAATGCTCATGCGAAGATGAGCCCAGAGAATACCACATTCCAGCAGATATTACAAAATTATCATAGGTAAATATTACAAACCATGTTTGAGTTTAGTAACCAAGTACTTCAGTGATCATAACCAATAAGTTCTTCAGAGTTTAAGTTGCAGCGGAAATAAGATAACGAAAGCTACTCGACGATACAGGATGTCTCGGTGAAGCCCATACGAGACATCACTCGGCATTATCTCCATTGGCCGGGGGCGTATCCCATTCCACCGACCAACCAGGGGGAAGAGTACACGGCCAGGTCAAGCTAGCAATCATATCTTCGAAGGTCTCACCTGAAAACGAGCCACAAGCAAGGCTGAGTATACTAATACTCAGCGAGACTTACCCGTGTAGTGGAATCTACTCCACCGACTCTAGACATGCAAGGCTTTTTGGCTCAGGGGTTTGTTTTGCCGAAAAGCATCTACGAGTGGGTCCTTACTTTCAACTTTTAGCTCAAGATTCTAGTTTCATTAACCATTCTAGATAAGCAGCTATCCAATATCATTCATGGTGAAGCATTAAATTTCATCCAACAAGTTTATTCATCATCATTGTTCCTCTTCTTACTCTGTGTGGTAAAAGGGATTAAGCAGTCTCAATAGCCGTGAGAAACGGACGATTCGAATCGAATTTCTTAACCTTGCAAGGGAAACCTAAACACACGTCACGTGGTTACTCCCAGAGTCACACGTGCAACTTTTCCCCTTTCTTTCCGGGTCGTGGATCAGAGCTACCCTCCGAGAGTACAAGAGCCCCACGCCACGGTTCGGCGCCGGGTCGTGACCACTCTCTGCACTCGCCATATGTACATGGGACCGAAGTTCAAAGGGTTGGTTGTCGTCCACTTGCCGGGCCAATCAGGTACTTAAGCTTACCGATTACCATATTCTCGGCATCTGGTTAGTACGTTCAAAGACTTAACCACCACTACCACACACTGCGGCCTTAGCATTTTTCACTAAACAGACGGGCCTCAATCGTAAACATCGTACCATAGCCCGTCCGTTGTCCTTATGATTGCAGCGTGTAGTAAACATTCAACTCCTATTTTCTCGCGAGTGACAGGAAATCACTCGGCTTTTACCGGAGTCCTATTAGCACAGCATTCTATCGAACCTTACATCTAGTTTTCAAGAATGGGTTCCTAACATCATGCAACTAAGTTTTCATTCAACTCCTATAAACTTAATGCACATGCAGAGAGTAATGAGTTGCATAATTTAGGAAAGGAATAGGGTTATGCTCCGGGGCTTGCCTTCTTGTGCAAAGTTAGTCCGGGGATCGTCTGAACGTTGACCCGGGTCTTCAACTGCTTCAGTTAAATTTGCCTGGGCTTCTCGCTGCTCACTCTCGGACTCGGGCACCAGCTCGTAAGTCCCGTCGGCGAGAGTAGTCGTTTCTACATGAATGCACAAGTTTAGTAGTGGTGATGGTAAACAACATGATTTCCTTCACGATAAAGTTGCAGTCTGTAAAACATGAGTTTTGTTGTGAAGTGAGTTACTTTATCATTCGTGGGCAATCTTTATTAGAGTAGAATAGTACAATAAGTAACTTCGTTAAGCAAGGTGGGTGGGTGTTCATGGGAACTTATGTTCTTCATGGAAACATGATTTAAGTGTAACTACTACAGAGAGTAGTTGCTGGTCATGAAACCTTGGATCTAGGCACATCGGGGAAAGATAAGCTTACTGTAAAAGTTTCAGATATTTTCATGCAGCAGATTAATTATGAAAAATGTAATACATGGTTGCTGCTAGATTTTTGTTCTTTTTGTACAGAACAAATGGTGCAAAAACTGAGACTAAGATTTTTACAGGGCTTTCATTTAATCATGCAGGAGCTACTGTAATGTTTATAGGATTTATTATGCAGTTTTCAGAGCATAGTAAATATGACATTACACACCTAGGTTATTCAAGGATTTATTTTTACAGGATCCTACACAGGGTTTTTCTCCATGAAACTTTTTACACAGCATCCTCTACCACTGAGTATCTTCTAGTAAAAATATGAGAATTTTCCAAGCTAAGATACTAGTTTCTTGATTTAATGTATGTTATTAGCACATAAATCAAATAAATAGGTTCCTGTGAGATAAAAAGTCTCTAAATTTTTCTATGGCATCTAGGTACTATCATACAGGTACAGCAAAAGTTCCATTAGGTGATTCATAACCTAACTGCAGGGAAAATTAATTCTATCCAAACATGGTATGAAACTAAGTTTAATAAACAGTATAGATAGAGATGGAATTTGGGCCTGATCTTTTTACATTGGCTTATATAACAAGTAAATCTCCTACTGTAAAATTTTCAGGACCAGTACTTGTCTACAACAATGGTTGTGAATAAAGGTCATTAAATAGCCTATTTAATTTAGAGCATAAATTAGCTAGAATCTGAGGAGATGCATGTAACAAAAGTTGTGGAGTTTATCCTAAAGGTTCCAGAACAGTTGAGTTTGCATTTTTCTAAATTTTCTACGATTTTATACGAATTTTACAATTTCACTGATTTTGAATCTAGGTTTGAATCTTTCTCTTACATCTGGGTCCTTGGAATCTTACGTGCAGACCCTTCTAAAGATTTCGATTACTGCAATTGGGTCCTTGGGCGGCTCGGGTACGGTGGCCGGCCAAAATTCCGGCGAGGGGCTCGCCGGCAGCGAGGGGTGAGGGCCGGGGAAGGATCAGGGGTGCGAGGGCTACCTCGTGGGGGGTCTTGGTCGAGTGGGGGACGGCCGGGAGTAGCTCGTCGGCGTTGGAGCAGGGGCGGCGGCGGCGGCGGTACGCGTCGACGGCGGTGCTCCGGCGGGCTTGGGGCGGTCTGGTCTGGACGGGGAGCTTCAGTGGCGCGTGGGGAAGCTGCTCCGGTACTTGGCTTGGGCGGAGGAGGTCGGAGTCGAGCTGTCCGCGGTGACCAGGGGCGGCGGGTGACAGCGCGGGCGGCGGTGCTCCGGCGGTCCTGGGCTCGGTGAGCGTCGGTGGGTTGATGTGGTGGTGGCTGGAACTTCAATTTGGGCAGGGGGCGGCTGTGGAAGCCTGTCCACGAGCGGGTGGAGCTCGGCGGCGACAATGGCGGCGGCGGTGTGCTCTGGTTGCTGGTAGCTTGCGCGGGCGGCCTGGAGCGCCTTTTGTAAGGGCAGGAGGGAGGTAGGGGTGCCAGGCGACGCGCGGGGGTGATGGCACGGCAATGGCGCGGGGTTGGCCGCGGTGGGCGGCTCGGTTCACCGGCGCGGCGTGCGGAGGCGCGTGACTGGGCGCCGGGGATTTGCGTGGGGGAGAGAGGAGATAGCGCGGCACGGGATTGGAGGACAGCTGCAGTAGCGGCTCGGGCGGGCGGCAAGCTCAGCGACGGGCGGGTCGCGGCGGGCGGCGAGCAGAGGCGCGGCTGGCGTGGCGCGCGTGGCGAGCTGGGGCTGGGCAGCGCGGCGGTGGGGGGGGGGGGGGGGGGGCAAAGCCGGGCTTGGGGGCGAGGGCCGGCGGCCACTGGCCTGGCTGATTGCGCCGGTCAGGCATCGCCGGCCACCTGGCCGGGCTGTCGGGCGGGGAGGGTAGAGAGAGGAGGGAAGAAGGGCCTATTTGCGAGAATTTGAAAAGTTCCAAGGGGCTGGTTGCAAACAGGATGTTTTCTCCACTTTCTAATTTGAATTTCAAAAACTTTTGAACATGAAAGTTGTTCAGAATAAAAAGTTCTACAAGTTTGGTTTCAGGCAACACCTCATTTGGCTTGTGGTTTGAAAGTTAATTTAAAAATTCAAAGGTATTCATATGTGCCCAAATTCAATTTGAAATTTCAACTTAACTTGTTCTAATTCTTTTCACCCTTTTATTAGTTGGTTAAGCATAGGGTTGGGCTAATGACATTGCTTTAGAATTGTAATTTATCAGGGTTGTTACACTAACCCGCCCCTACAAATATATTTCTAGGGGCGGGTTAGGCCCCCACCTGCCCCTACAAATGGTTTTCCTATTTATTTCGAGAAAACTATTTGATTCAAAAGAAATAGCAAAACACATCAAAAAAGGTAAAATTTTTACCATAAGCATATTGTGACGTGTATAACATAACAAAATTTTCAAAAACCAAATCGTGGATGTTTGGACTGTCCGATCCTCCCGGCAGGGACGTCCGAACGTCCCTGCAGCCGGGGCTGGGCTATTTTGGTAATTTTTTTTGAACCAAAAGGAATTGAAAATAATTTTTAGGGGCGGGTGGGGGTCTAACCCGCCCCTAAAAATAGATTTGTAGGGGTGGGTTAGGCCCCCACCCGCCCCTACAAATGTTTTTTGAGTTTATTCCAAAAATTCATTTAATACAAGAAAAATAGTAAAACACATCCAAAAAAGTGAAATTTGCACCATAAGCATATTGTGACATTTAGATCTAAGAAAAAATGTAGAACTTCTTACTTCGGTACCGATGTCCTTCCACCAAGAAGCGCTTGTACCCAAGGTAAACTACCTTTCTAGAACCTTCCTGGAAAGATGATATAGTGTCATCCATGCAGACAGTGCATCCTGTCCTACCTTTGACCTATCCTGAAAGGACAAACAAAGCTTGGTAATCATGGATGGTGACAAAGATAATGGCTCTCAGATTAAAGGGCTACCATGTAAAACCATCAACGATATTGATACCCTCCTTCCATAGAGTTTCCATCTCTTGCATCAGAGGCTTAAGAAAAACATCATATCGATGCCGGGATGCTTGGAGCCTTGTATAAGGATCTATAGTAAAAGATACTTCCTATTCTGGCACAATCATGATGGAAGGTTGTACATCGTCAAGATCACTGGCCATGTGCTGTGAGTGCTAGTTCTACCACCAAACAGATTCATTCCATCGGTACTCAACCCAAACCGAACATTCCTCGGGTCCTTTCCAAATTCCATATAATATTGCTCACCGAACTTCTTCCATTGGCGAGCATCAGCTGGATGTTAGAGCTTTCCGTCGCCCTTCTTGCGCTTATCCAAATCCCACCACCGCATCAATTCAGCATCCTTTGGGTTGGAGAAGAAACGCCTCAGGCGATCCGCAACTGGAAGGTACCACATAACCATGGCAGGAATTCGTCTCTGCTTCTCAGAAATGCCTAAAGTAGTGTCTGCTGGCTCATCAGAGGCAACACTATTCCTTGCACCCTTCCTCTTTCTTTTATCCCCATCCGATGGACCTTGAATGTTGTCACCGCAATAACTGGCATTGTTCTCGTATCGACTTGCAGAACAAACAGGGCATTTCTCCAAGTCTTTGAAAGTATCTCCACGATACAAGATACAAAGATTTGGACTTGCATGGATTCTTTCCACACCCATCGTGAACGGACTGACAAGCTTCTTTGCTCGATAGGTATTGGCGGGCACTTTATTTAGCTTTAGAAGCAACCAAGCCAACATATGCAGGAGATCATTGAAACTACTGTCTGACCAACTATGCTTAGCCTTAAGAGTCAACAACTCAAGTATGAAACGAAGCACGGTTCAGTGTTTCGGACATCCCTTCGATCGCTCGTATATATTTTCCTCCGCTGATTTTTTCTTCGTCTCGAAGTTTGCTAACCCCTTTGCAGTACCTACCAATAGCTCTGCTTTGGTGTGGCGCAACAACTGGCTAAGGAAATCACCGTCATCAAATTCGTCGTCACTACCATCATTAGTACCAACATCAGCATTTGCCCTGCCTTGCCCCTCGCCGACACAATCACAATCGTCATCGACGAAATCCGCACAAAAATCAGCATAAGTATCAAAAAATCTATCAAACTCAGTGTCTTGTATCATTTCATCGAGTGTATTCTCCGTTAGAGGCAGTGTCTTCTCGCCATGATGCGTCCAGATCATGTAATTCTTAACAAAGCCACCCATCAACACATGCGATCTGATTGTAGTCGTGTCACTGAATGCTCTGTTATTCTTGCATGTTTTGCACGGGCAAGGTATCATCTGTGTCTTCTCATTTCTTGCATGGTTTTCCGCAGCTTCAATGAATTTATTAAGTTCTCCACGAAAATAGGCATCAGTCATGCGTGCTTTGTACATCCATATCCTATCCATCTCTAAACATTAACAAATAATTTGACTAGATTAAAAAAAGTCTTCAATAATTTTGGAAATTTATACCTTCTTCTATTGGTTACTTACAAATGAGGCTAAAACATAAATATAAATATTAGGTCCAAATGATTATATAATTTTGATGTCCTATACTAAAATAATATAACTTCATCCAAGTTTGAGGCAAATAGAGACCAAAATGCCTCCATAAATATATACTTTAACATGTAAAAGCTAAAAAAATTCAAAACCCAACCTATTATTGAAATACTAAATCTTGTTGAAAAAAACTATCATGCATGTGTGTAAATATAGAAAAAAAAACAAAGCTTCTTGTCTCCCCTCCATGATCTAGAAATTTCATTACTTATGAATGAGGCTAAAAAATAAAGATTGGGCCCAAATGATTACATAACCTTGTCCTCCCACTAAAATAACCTAACTTCATCCAAAAATTTGAGGCAAATGGAGCCCCAAATTGCAAATCCACACCATGGAGATCTAGATCTAGCTAGAGGTAAGAGAGCTACATTTGAGCCTTTAAACTATTCTAAAAGATAAGAAATGATATTGGATTAGCATCAACTTAGCTCCTAGAGCCCCCAACTCGAAGGAAATCAAGTTTAAAATCTCCCCTCCCCCCCTTTTTTTTTGGATTTTCGGGCAGCACCTCCCCCGAGCAAGCACACTGTGCTGTCGGGAGGAGGAAGAATGGGGTACCCAGATTTTTATGGGTCTTTTTAGGGGCGGGTGATGGCGCCACCCGTCCCTAAAAATGAATTTACAGGGGCGGGTGGCGCCATCACCCGCCCCTAATAAGATTCCCATTTTCAGGGGTGGGTGATGGCGTCACCCACCCATAAAAATTGATTTTCAGGGGCGGGTCTGCTGCTACAGTAACCACGCTCCTTTTCTATGAATGAGTTACATTTTGACCCGCCCCTGGAAAAATGGGGGCGTTGCTATAAATCATTTCTATAGTAGTGCACATTTTGATGTCACACTTAATTTCCTTAGCTGACTGAGTTCTCCGAGCTCCTCAATCACTTCCTTAAGAGCATCTCCAGCAGTTTACTCATCTCTCTCCCCAATACCAAAAAACTATCCTTTTGGTAATGGGAGGTGCTCCAGCAGATTACCAATTGCATTACCAATACCAAAATATTTTTGGTGGTCGTCAAAACAAACCTCCCTCTTGCTCAAATGTAGGGGATTCCTTCCTCCAGCCTATCCATTGAGTAATCTGATATAGCATTGACTACCAAAACTACCAAAAGTGTTATTGGCAATGAGAGGGAAAATATATAGGGTATTAGAGATGAGTAATCTGCTGGAGATGTTACTAGTTCCATGAATCCTAAGAATTGCCCGGCCGATACACCGAATGCACACTTGTTCGGGTTCATTTTCAACCCATGCTTCCTTGTGCACTCCAGTACTTCTTGTAAATCGACCAAATGTTCCTGATGACCTTTCGACTTGACCACAACATCGTCGATGTAAATTTCCACCGATGCACCAATGAGTTTGTGAAAGATATAATTCATAGCCCGCTGATATGTAGCACCGGCGTTCTTTAACCCAAAGGTCATTACAACCCACTCGAATAGACCGAGGTGACCAGGACACCTGAAAGCCATTTTTGAAATATCTTCTTCAGCCATTAATATTTGATTGTACTCAGCATTACCATCCATGAAACTGATGACTTTGTGCCCTGCGGCAGCATCTATCAAGACATCGGCCGTTGGCATCGGATATTCGTCCATTGGTGTGGCCTGATTTAGGTTCCTGAAGTCGATGCATACGCGCAACTTTCCGTTCTTCTTATATACGGGCACAATATTAGAAATCCATTCGGCGTAACGGCACTGCCGAATAAATCCTGCTTCAATCAATCTTGTGATCTCGGCCTTTATATCAAGTAGAATTTTAGGATTTCACCGTCGCGCAGGTTGCTGATATGGCCGATATCCTGATTTTATAGGCAACCGGTGTTCAACAATGGACCGGTCTAGACCAGGCATCTCATGGTATTCCCAAGCAAAGCAATCCTTGAATTCTTTTAATAAACTTGTCAATTTACACTTATATCCGGGATCCAAGCTAGCACTAATATACGTCGGCCTTGGCTTGCTAGCATCTCCTAAATCCACCATCTCCAATGAATCGGCCGACGTAAATCCATGCCCAAGCTTTCCGTCTTCTCGGATGAACTGATCCATCTATTCTGAATCTTCAGAGCCAACTGCTTGGATCGGTTGTAGACCAAAATTGGACACTTTCAGGAAATCAGTGTCCCAAGTCCTGCTGGATATACACCTGATGTGTTCACAGCTCCATTGTTGCGAGTCGGCCGCCGCAACACTATAGGTGGAATCGGCGGTGACTATCTCTATACTGTCGCCGACCCACTGCACAAGGCATTGGTGCATTGTAGATGGGACTCAGCAATTCGCGTGTATCCAATCGCGATCTTGCAACATGTTGTAGGACCCCTTACCATTAATAATAAAAAAGGTAGTGGGAAGGGTCTTACTGCCGATGGTGAGGTCAACGCAGAGCGCTCCACGGGCGGGAGACACGTTGCCTTCGAAGTCCTTGAGCATCATGTCCATCTTGGTCAGGTCTTCATCACTTTTGCCTAACTTCTGGAACATGGCATATGGCATGATGTTGACTGCGGCGCCTCCATCCACTAGTAGCCTGGTAACGGGTCGTCCGTTAACGTGCCCTTTGAGAAATAGTGCCTTGAGATGTTGCCGTTTTTTGTCTTTTGGTTTCTCAAAGGTGGCTGTCATCAGCTCCAAAACCAACTGCGCCATCTGCTCCTCCATTCTTGTCGCCTTGTCTCGATCGGCAGGCGCCATGAACTCCATCTGCAATATGAACACCATATTGACATCAGCTGCCGATTCTCGATTGTCAACCTCCTTGATGTTGTTTTTCTTGGGGCGCCAGACCCGAGACTTGACGTTTTTCTTATCCAGCACCTGCCTCTGCTCTTCTTCTTGTTGCTCCCATTAGCGCAGGCGTTAGATTCTCCGCTTCTGAGATTTAGACAATCTCTCAGGGCACCACCTGGGGTTTACCGGTCTGGCCGACGGTTTGGCATGCTCCTAGTGTGGTTCCCTTCCTAGGGGGTTTTCATCCGACACCCTGGCATCAGCTATTTCTTCCAGCCGATCGTGTACACTGGTTCTGCCCCACAGTTGCTCCTGCTGGTTGATCCTGCCTTTCGACCGGTGATATCAGTCAACTCTGCCCCCCAGCCCATCATGCACTGAAAGGCGTCGTCCTTCCTGTTCGCGCCAATTTCTGCTGATCGGCTCGGATCCCCTGTCTCTGGAACGTGATCTTTTGAACGGGCGATCATTGCGGCTTGATCCGCTGCAGTCAGGACAGTCATCAGCTGATGGCAATCTGAGGACATTTTCCCAGCAATGGATGAAGAACGGACATCGCCAATGATCCTTGTGTCGGCGTATCGTCTCATCGTGGTATCTTGACTGTTCCTGCTGCCGCCGATAGTTGCTGAGTAAGAATTGGGAAGTGACGGGTCTACGCGATCGTTCTGATCCTTCGCCCTCGTCCTCAGCCCGTCTTTTCCCTTTGACCTCATCCACCATGACTTGCTTCCTGGGATCTACGGCGCCGCTCCTTCTAGCCGATTCCGACGTCAGCACCTTGGTTTGAAGTGAGTTTCTTCCTGTGTCAACCATGTTGGCCGGGAAAGGATGTTGGTCAATCTTTATCGGCTTTGCCGGGGTTTCGAACTTGAGTCTTCCCTGCTCAATGGCCGACTGTATCTGCTGACGGAAGATCTTGCACTCATTTGTGTCATGAGATGTAGCGTTGTGCCATTTGCAGTACTTCATCTTTTTGAGTTGATCGGCTGAAGGAATGGTATGGTAGGGTGAGAGCTTGATCTGCCCTTCCTGGAGCAATAAGTCAAAAATTTTATCGGCCTTTGATGTGTCAAAGCCGAACGGTTCTGGTTCCTTCTTTCCAAAAGGACACGATATTGGCTTCTTCCCTTTAACCCGTTCTGCTAGGCCGATTTCTTCCTGTTCCTCCGATTCAGACCCTTCCAAGTATGCCACCTTTTTCTGGAATTCCTCCGCTGCTCAAACGGACGCACTTCCTGACCGGCCAATCAGTGAACGATCTGTCTTAAGCTTTCGAATTCTTGTGAGGCATACCTCTCCTTGATATGTGGCAAGAGGCCTTGGAAAGCGATATCGGCCAACTGGGCATCGGTCAGAGCCAGGGTATAGCATTTGTTTCTGATTTCTCTAAACCTCTGTATGTATCCAGTTACTGGTTCGTCGCTCCTCTGCCTGAGGCTGGTCAAATCTGAGAGCTTCATCTCATGTACTCCTGCGTAGAAGTACTTATGGAATTGCTTTTCTAGGTCGGCCCAAGTGACGATGGAATTGGGTGGCAAAGTAGTGAACCACTGAAAGGCCGACCTAGACAGAGACGATGAGAACAGGCGCACCCTTAGAGCATCTTGTGTGGCAGCTTCCCCGCACTGGATGATAAATCTGTTAACGTGCTCCACGGTACAGGTGTCGTCCAGCCCCGAAAACTTGGTAAAGTACGGAACCTTGTACCGGTGGGGAAACGGCAGCAGGTCGTAGGCCGCAGGGTATGGTGTCTTGTACGTATAAGTCTGCACTTTCGGCTTCAACCAGAATTGGTCCTGAATTACCTCCGCTATTCTTGCCGTCCAATCCACTTGCTGCTGATGAACAACTGTTCAGGGTGCCGGCATGTGTTGGAGGGTTGGCGACGGTATGGCAGGGTGATGGACCGAAGCGTGCGACGGATTCTGTTGCGTCACGGCCGTCTGAGCAGTTGACAGTTGATGGCGAAGCGAATCCGCCGCCCTATCGTACATCATCATCGGCGCCGGGCTTCTGAGTGCTTCTACAGTGCCTGCCCCCCTGCCAATTTTTGACGGGGTTGGTTGATACTGAGGGACCCTCAGCCGAACGGCCGAATGGAATGGCGCCTGGATCGGATAGCTCCCATGTCCGGTTGATTGATCGGGAAAAGCTGCCATTGCCGATGCCCCCCAAGGCACTGAGTTTGAGGGGAGCGATTGCACAGAAGCAATCTGGACAGGCTAAAGCGGTGCTTGCGACGGGAAGCATGGTGCACCGTTATACCTTGGAGACACTGGAGGCAACGAAGTGTTGTATCCTTCGCGTTGCGTCGACATCGGCTGAGGAGCCGAGTGGGACGTGCCTGGTAGGCTTCTGGCTGGAGGTATAATAGGTGGGGCGTATGCTGGCCCCTGATATCCTTGAGCTGCTCCGCTGACCAGAGAACTGATGACGACGTTATACACCGTGTTGGTCATTACTGAGGATTGGTCGATGAAAGCCTGGTAGACGGACTATTGGATCATATCGGACATCTTGCCTGAATCCTCAGCGATGGTGATATGGCGGGGAACAGGAAGAGGAGTTTCTTGATTGCCTCCCCGCTTCTGGTACGACTGAAAGATTGCAGATACATCCTTTTGTAGTCCTCTAGATGTTTTTCCGGTTCCTCTTTCTGGTCGTCCTTGAGATCTGCTTCAGTAACCTCAATGATGTTGTTCTTGGAAACTTCGGTGTTCTTTGACATATTGGATCTTGAGGTGGTCCCACCGAGCGTGCCAAAAGTGTGTTGGCGCTAAAAATCGGCCAGGAATCGGCCGATGACCCGGGAGAATCTGCTTAGCTCCTGTTCGGGTTATTGCCCTGGTGCGGTTCGTGCGGCGTGCCAGTCAATCTGACCTGTTGATTGATAAGGAAATAAGAGTATTAAATTCCGGGTGTCCTGATCGGCTGAGGTTCCGATCTGTCCCAAAAAGCGTATCGGCGAATCGGGCGATTTGCTATGAAGATGACCGGCTATGGATCAGCCGATAATCACGTAATAATTGCTAAGAGAACTGCTGGAGCAACTTAGACAATTATTACAGATGCAACACTTGAAATAGATTTAATCGGCTATATAACAATGAACGAGGAAGAGCGATGATAAAGCCGATAGTTTCAATCTCAAGCTGGATAACTGGTGATAATACTAGAACAACAGGTAAAACCTATAATTCTAGTAAATATCGATAACTGGTGAATAAATCCAAACGAAACCACGGCGATGCGCCCGAAGTTAAAGCTCAGATGTTATTCGATAAGCGGAACCTACCAATTGGCCGGAGATCGAGTCGATGCAGCCCTGCCAATCCGTACGAACTCGTGAAAGAAGAAAAAGTATTGGCGAAGTCGTCGACTTGAAAGTAAAGTGCTATGAAAAAGTAGATTGTATTGTTGATTGATTGATTGATTCCTTCACAAAGCCCTGAAGACTCCTATTTATACCCTAGGACCAGGACTCTTGATCGATTACCACATGTTACAAACTTGATTTAAACAGAAAACTACTATATCTGTAATATTATAAAGGAAACGGACTCCCGCAGAATCTTCTGCCGCCATCTCCTAATCCAATCAGGATTCTTTCCATTGCTTCTCGACCGAGTCGGCATCGTTCCGTTGACCAACATCAGGCCACTTTTGACTGGGATCCTCTGTTGTGGTTCCAATGGTTTCACCCTCCCTATCTATTGGCGCAAGTTGCATCGCCAATCGGCCGACTCCCAATTGTAGCCTCAATCGGCCGATTCCTCACTGTAGCCTTTAGATCTGCCGCATCGGCCAATCTCTTTGTGACAACCCTGGTAATTACATTTCCAAAATCAATGTCATTAGCCTAACTCTATGATTAAACCAACTAATGAAAGGGTGGAAAGAATTAAAACGAGTTCAGTTGGAATTCAAATTTAATTTGAGCACATTGGGTTACTTTTGAACTTTTAAATTTAACTTTCAAACCATAAGCCAAATGAGATTTTGCCTGAAACCAAAGTTGTAGAACTTTTTATTTTGAACAACTTTCGTGTTCAAAAGTTTTTGAAATTCAAATCAGAAAGAGGAGAAAACGCCCTGTTTGCACCCAGCCCCCTGAAACTTTTCGAATTCTTGCATCGAGGCCCCTCGACCCCCCCCTCTCTCTCCTCCGCGCCCGACCGCCGCGCGCCAGGTGGCCGGCGTCGCCTGACCGGCGCGAGGCGCCAGGCCAGTGGCCGCCGCACCACCCCGCCACGGCCGGCTTTGCCCCGCCCCCACGCCGCGCGGCCAGTAAGCGCCCGCGCGTGCTGCCGCGCCCAGCCGCCGCCCGTCGCGCCCAGTCGCCGCGCTCCGCCGTGCCGCCCCGGCCCCCACGCTCCGCCAGTTGCCGCGCCCGCCCTCCGCCCGAGCCGCTGCCGCTGCTGCTCCAGCACTCTGCGCCCCGCGCTATCCCACCGCGCCCGCGCCGTATCTCGGCCGCCCAGTCGCCGCGCCCGCGCTGCCGCACGTCGCGCCGGCGTTCTGCCGCCGCCCGCCGCGCCCAGTGCGCACCGTGCCGTGCCCCCGCCCCGCGCGCTGCCCAGGCCTCTCCGCACCCCCTCCGGCCCCTATAAAAGCTGAGCTCCGACCGCCCCGCGCGAGCCACGCACCGGAACGCACTCGCCGTCGCCATTGTCGCCGCCGAGCACCGCCCGCCCGTGGACAGCCCTCCGCCGCCGCCCACTGTCCAAACTAAGCCCCCAGCCACCACTACATCACCCCACTGAAGCTCGCCGACCTGCCCAACGCCACCCAGAGCCACCGGAGCGCCGCCGCCCGCGCTGCCGTCGCCGCCGCCGCCCCTGCTCGCCGTGGACAGCACGACCCCGACCCCCTCCGTCCAAGCCGAGCCCCTGTGCAGCTTCCCCACGCGCCACTGAAGCTCACCGACCGGACCACACCGCCCCAAGCCCGCCGGAGCACCGCCGTCGACGCGTGCCGCGCCGCCGCCGCCTCTGCTCCAACGCCGGCGAGCCCTTCCCGGCCGTCCCCCACCTGAACAACACCCCCACAAGGTAGCCCTTGCACCCCTGAACCTTTCCCGACCCTCGCCCCTCGCCGCCGGCGAGCCCCCTCGCCGGAATTTCGGCCGGCCGCCGTACCCGAGCCGTCCGAGGACCCAATTGCAAGAATTTAAATCTTTAGAAGGGTCTGCGCGTAAGATTCAAGGACCTAGTTGTAAAAGAAAGTTTCAAACCTAGATTCAAATTCAGTGAACTTGTAAAATTCGTATAAAATCGTAGAAAATTCAGAAAAATGCAAACTCAACTGTTCTGGAATCCTCAGAACAAACTCTACCACTTTTGTTACAAAAGGTTTCTCAGAATCTCAAAATATTTTGCTCTACATTAAATAGAAGCTTTAATGGACTTATTTTGTACCCACTGTTCTAGAACAATGCTGACCCTAAATTTTGGGCAGTGAATTAGTTGCTTGATTATTAGAACTGTGTAAAAAGATCAGGCCCAAATTCCATCTCTAGCTTTACTGTTTGTTAAACTTAGTTTTATTTCATGTGTAAGTAGAATGTTTTATCCCTGCAGTTAGGTGGTGAGTCACCCATTGAAACTTTTCCTATGCTAATGTATTGGTACTTAGAAGCCAGAGAATAATTAGGAGACCTTTTATCTCATAGTAACCTACTTATTTGATTTATGTGCTAATAACATACATTAAATCAAGAAAATAGTATCTTAGCTTGGAAAATTCTCAAATTTTTACTAGGAGTTACACTGTGGTGGTGGTTACTGTTTAAAAAGTTCCATGGACTAACACCCTGTGTAGGGTCCTGTAAAAATGAATCTTTGAATAGCCTAGGTGTAGAATGTCATATTTTCTATGCTCTGAATACTGCATGATAAATCCTACAAAAATTACAGTAGCTTCTGCATGCTTAAGTGAGAGCTCTGTAAAAATCTTAGACTCATTTGTTGCACCAATTGTTCTGTACAAAAAGAACAAGGATCTAACAGCAACTATGTAATGTATTTTTCATGATTAATCTGTTACATAAAATTGGCTGAAAATTTTACAGTAAGCACATCTTTCCTTGATGTGCCTAAAGCCAAAATTTCATGACCAAAAACTATCCATTGTAGTAATTACTCTTAAATCGTATCAAGTACCATTACCACAACTTAAACTTGTGCATTCATGTAGAATCGACGACTCTCGCCGACGGAACTTACGAACTGGTGCCCGCGTCCGAGAGTGAGCAGCGTGAAGCTCAAGCGAATCTAACTGAAGCTCTTGAAGACCCGAGCACAAGTTCGGAAGATCCCCAAGCGAACTGCGAAGGCAAGCCCCGGAGCATAACCCATTCTTTCCGAAATTATGCAACTCATTACTCTTGCTTGTGCAGTAAGTTTATAGGAGTTGGATGAAAACTTAGTTGCATGACGTCAGGAACCCTTGCTTGAAAACTAGATGTAAGGTTCGATAGAATGCTGTGCTAATAGGACTCCGGTAAAAGTCGAGTGATTTCCTGTCACTCGCGAGAAAATAGGAGTTGAATGGCTACTACACGCTGCAATCATAAGGACACGGACGGGCTATGGAACGATGGTTACGATTGAGGCCCGTCTGTCTAGTGAAAAATGCTAAGGCCGCAGGGTGTGGTAGTGATGGTTAAGTCTTTGAACGTACTAAACACATGCCGAGATTATGGGAATCGGTAAGCTTAAGTACCTGATTGGCCCGGCAAGGGGACGGCATCCTACCCTTTGAACTTCGGTCCCATGTGCATATGGCGAGTGCAGAGAGTGGTCACGACCCGGCGCCGAACCGTGGCGTGGGGCTCTTGTACTCTCGGAGGGTAGCCCCGATCCACGACCCGGAAAGAAAGGGGAAAAGTTGCACGTGTGACTCTAGGGAGTAACCACGTGACGTGTGTTTGGGTTTCCCTTGCAAGGTTAAGAAATTCGATTCGAATCGTCCGTTTCTCACGGCTATTGAGACTGCTTAACCATTTTTACCCACAGAGTAAGAAGAGGAACAATGATGATGAATGAACAGGTTGGATGAAAAATTTAATGCTTCACCATGTATGCTTTAGATAGCTGCTTATCTAGAATGGTTAATGAAACTAGAATCTGGAGCTAAAAGTTGAAAGTAAGGACCCACTTGTAGATGCTTTTCGGCAAAACAAACCCCTGAGCCAAAAAGCCTTGCATGTCTAGAGTCGGTGGAGTAGTTTCCACTACACGGGTAAGTCTTGCTGAGTATTAGTATACTCAGTCTTGCTTGTGACTCGTTTTCAGGTGAGACCTTCGAAGACATGATTGCTAGCTTGACTTGGCCCTGCACTCTTCCCCCTGGTTGGTCGGTGGAATGGGATGCGCCCCCGTCCAACGGAGATAAGACCGAGTGATGTCTCGTACGGGCTTCATCGAGACATCCTGTATCGTCGAGTAGTTCTCGTTGTTTATTTCCGCTGCAACTTAAAACTCTGAAGAACATATTTGTGATCATTGAAGTACTTGATTTCTAAACTCAAAACTTGGTCTGTAATATTTACTTATGCTAATGTTGTAATATTTGCTGGAATGTGGTATTCTCTGGGCTCATCGTCGCATGAGCATTTGTATGTATGGCGCTCGATCCGTTCACCGTGGTTGTATCGGGAGGTTATACCCGACAGACCAGTGGATTACTCCGTTTGAAGTGTAAGGTTAACCGAGAATGCCTTAATGGTGATGGTTAATACACTTGAGCCGGATTAATTCAGGTGGTTCTGCCACAGCTGGTATCAGAGCCGTAGCTGGTGCCACTGCTGGCAACGGCGGACACCGGAGCCAAAATACATACGCCAGAGAATGCGACAAGCCTTAAAAACTCATTTTACTAAAACTTGACTAGAAGGATGTGTTGCGAAATGCGTTGGTACGTTAAGGATGGTGCCTAGTTCGTAAAGCCCTAAGGGATTATGGGAAAGTTACTAGGTGGCTATCTAACTTCTATATATATTATCAACTGACTTCCAGCACATTACCTTCTGTCAAAACTTACTTTCCAGCACAACCGACCTTAAATTCTGTAACGACGCACTCGTCGCTAAGGTAAGAAGGTAAGGATCCTCAGCCAACTGAGGGAGCTTGGCCTTCCTGTCGGTGATGCGAACCGAACGCTGCCCTCAAGCAGTGGCTTACTTGAGGTGCTGCCAATATGCCAACTGTTAGTTGAACATATTGGGAGTAGAAGGTTTGGCGCAGGGTATGGCGATCGCTGTTCGTACCCCCGTCTCATGACGGTACCCCCGTGAATACGCTATCTCGATAGCGTATGTTAACGTCGTCTGTACGGCGGAAATTGTACAGATATCGTTTCTATAAGTAAACGGTAATGGATACGGTCGCTTTCATGAGTGCTGGCATGAAAGATTCATGAAATATATATGCTTTGTCAATCTTCTGCAGGTACACTAACCGCGATTACGATAAGTTAGGGGACGAGTAGAAAGACTCGACTAGCTATTATAGGAGAGCCGTATTGTGTAAGCCACCGAAACTATCTTTGTAAGACCAAAGCTATTTGGCAATTATTTTATTTTGTGAGGACGAATAGGACGTGCATACATCATAAACATATGTATCTGAAATCAAAAATGCGTTGTATGAGAGTGGTAAGGTTCTTGCGTATCTAAGCGTGGTTTGCATAAGGACTATCTAGCGAATCTGTCACAAATCTGCCATGACCAAAAAGAGCGATTTATTGACCCAAGAAAATGACCTTTTCTGGAGAAGTTCATGTTGAAAGAATTGTTCCAAATTTCGTGTTCTATCTTCTGTTCAAAAATGAAAAATTCTGAACTTATGGATAGTAAGAAATAACAGAAATCTTGGAATGTCAGAATTCTGTCCAGAATAAGCCCTTCTGCCTCTTAAATTTTTAGGCCCCCTTCCCGCAGTTTTCTGCAAAAGAGCACAACAAAAAACGTGTTCCAAATTTACCCAGGTAGCTTCTGTTAAAATTTGGTAAATTTTGGCTGGGTAGATTTTCCCTGGTGCACGAAACTCTAGCCCTCTGTTCACTGAAAATTCTGGGTAGACAGTAAGGTAAAACCTGAAAAGAAAGACCATCTTAGAGACCTAATTAGCTCTGGAGTTGACTAGCAAAGTTGTTCACAAATACCTTAGGAGTGATCTGGTGAAATTTGAGAATTTTTGGATGAGAACTGTGGGAGTTATGGTTATTTTTGCACACTATACAGAATCTGTCCTTGTGCTGTTCACAGTTTTTCGCTATCTCACTCCATTTGATCTTTTGTTCAGATGGCCGAGCCTGTTGATATGATGGTGGATGAGGATGGACGCGTACACTCGCAGTGTCTCCACTGGGAGGGCTTTCCCTCTATTTTGTGGGATGTTCTGCGTACCGCGGGCTATCTAATTCCCCCACGTTACGCCGGACTGGAGTTTGCAGAAAATGGAGTTACCCAGTGCCGTGTCAACGTGACTATCTTTCCGCACCCGCTACACCCGGAGTGGCCCGCCTTGGAGCTTGAGGCTGTTGGTCGCCGTTTGGCCGATACTTGGGAGCTTGCAGCCATGAGGGCGCTCACCACGTTTTGTGCGCAGCGTCCCGAGGTTGTCACACTCACTCCCATTGGATTGTTTCCTGCTGCCCAGGACAACGACCCCTTTTGGCTCAACAGGGTGCAGCACGCCCAGTATTTGGTAGACTTTCATGCCCCGGGAACTATTCATACCTCCGTGCGGTGCATGAGTGCACTCTACCGGCTTCAGACTCTCCAGAGTCAGGCACTTGAGCAGCTCACTGATCTTGCTCAGGCCTACCATATGATGGCAGATACCAGGGATGAGCAGATAAAGGAGCTCAGTCAGGATCTTGAGGACAGAGATGCTCAGATTGGCCAACTTGAGGGCCAAATCCAGGAGCAGGACACTCTCATGGGTGAGAGAGATGCCACGATAGCACAGTTGGAGGAGCAGCTCCATGATCTGAGCCTTGAGTTGGAAGATGCTAATGAGCACATTCAGTGGCATCATGATCAGAATGACCATCCCCATGAGGACGACATGGAGGAGGATGAGGAGGAGCCACAGGAGATTGATGGTATCTCAGGTATGGATTTCGAGGGTGAGGTACCACAGGCACCTCAGATGGGAGCTCACTCTCCTGCTCACAGCGAGTCGTCCGTCAACGACTTGGATGATTTCTAGAGGACGGCCTAGGAGGACTTTTGCACATACTCCTCGATAGGGTAGCCTAACTTTTGGCAAGTGTTGTAATAGGCTAACTAGGAGTTGAGTAACTCTTTTGTGTTGGGTACACCTGAACCATGTGGATACCCTCAGCATGTAAGGAACGGCGATAAACTTGGGTGATTTCGTTGTAATTTGGTAAACGATGAAATCCACAATCGCTGAGACTTGTCGGAATTTTTACCCATGTCTCCTTGCATTTCTTGGCTGAGTGTTGAATCCCAGACTTGTGCTAAATTTTGTGATCTGGGTGCTCACAAAAATTCAGCATCATTGGACCTCGCTAGTTTAAGATATAGGCGAAACCGTACCGATCAGTCTGCTGAAAAACAGCTAAGACAGTAAGGCAAAGGACGAGCTTTTCGACCACCTTAGCTATAGTTCTAGCACCGAAGTTAAATACCAAAGTGGTGCATTCCTAAATCCGCTGACTACTGCGAAAGTTTGAGATGTTTTGGATGGACCCACAGCAGGCTATGATTTTTCTCGTAGAAAACAGAGATTCTGTCCATACTTCTAGCTGTGACGTCGGAAGTCTATGACTACACCAATTATTTATGAATCAAGGAAGTAATATGGATCGCGTTGCTAATGGTAACCTTTCACATTTCAGATGGTTGGATCAACCCGTGGCAACCCCGAGGGTTTTGGTGCCGGTGGCAGCTGCACGCGACAATCGCCACCACCCCCGCCCAGTTTGGTGGAAGTGATGGCCGCTCAAACCGAGCTGCTGCATCAGATTGTGCAAGGACAACACCAGCAGAGGGGTGGGCACAATGCTCACCAACCACAAGCTGCAGGATACACGGATTTCCTAGGGACCCAGCCGCCCTTGTTCCATAAGACAGAGGAACCCCTGGACGCAGATGCATGGATTCGCACTATCGAATCCAAGTTCACACTACTTGTGGCCCCATGCTCAGAGGCCAACAAGGCTCGTTTTGCCGCGCAACAGCTTCGCGGTACCGCTCGTCTGTGGTGGGACCACTATTCTGCGATGCTCCCGGCTGACCATGTGGTCGACTGGGATGAATTCAAGACCGCGTTTCGGGCACATCATATCCCCGAGGGTCTCATGGAGAGGAAGTTGAACGAGTTCCTGGCACTCACCCAGGGCACCCGCACTGTGCTGCAGTACGCCCAGGCGTTCAACAACTTATGTCAGTATGCGGGCTATCACACTGATACGGATGCCAAGAAGCGTGATCGTTTCCGCCGAGGTCTGAATACCAAGCTCAAGGAACGTCTGAACCTAGCCAGGGCTGACACCTACAACGAATTGGTCAATATGGCCATTACCCAGGAAGACTGTATCATGGCACACCGGGCAGAGAAGAAGAGAAAGGCACCCACAGGACCATCAAGTGCCCAACCACCAAGGTATCACATCGTGCAAAATGCCGCACCCACAGCTCCACCAAGGGCCCCGCAGCCAGGAAGATGGATTGCCAGACCCCCACAGCAGGCAGGCATGGTACGACCCCCGATGCCTCCACAGAATGGTCCGAGGCCCATTCTTCAGCAGTCTCTTCGACCTAGCCCCGCGAATCGCTGTTTCAAATGCGGGAGTTCTAACCATTTCGCATGAGAATGCCCTCAGCCTGGACAGCCCAACCAAGGTCAAGGATCCAACCCGGACACCAAGAACAGGGGCAAGAGACAGACCCTGCAAGTCAAGCAAGGACGGATTAACTTCACCACGCTTGCAGAGCTTCCTGAAGGAGCCCCAGTGATGTCGGGTACATTCTCTATCCATAACAAGCCTGCAGTTATATTATTTGATTCTGGTGCATCGCATAGTTTCATAAGTGCAAAATTCGGTGCAAAAGTAGGCTTGGATGTTTGTCACACCAAAGGGTCGTATATGATATCAACACCGGGTGGTAAAATTGCTTCAAACCAAATGATCAGACAAGTACCAGTCAAATTGGGTAGTAAAACCATCGACACGGACCTTGTCCTTTTACCCCTTGACGGCATGGACATTATTTTGGGAATGAACTGGATGGCTATGCATGGAGTCACACTGGACCTTTCTTCCCGAGCCGTTGAGATAAATTCACCTAGTCACGGAGCCACTACCCTTTACCTACCGTTCCTAGATTGCACGAATTCCTGTGCTTATAAGATGGAAGGACTTAAGCTAGATGATATTCTTGTGGTAAACGAGTATGCCGATGTTTTCCCGGATGACTTACCCGGAATGCCACCGGATAGGGACATTGAGTTCGTTATTGAACTACAACCAGGCACTGCACCTATATCCAAAAGACCATATAGGATGCCCCCTAAAGAATTGGCAGAGCTGAAAATTCAACTCCAAGAACTACTGGACAAAGGTTTCATTCGCCCTAGCGCGTCACCTTGGGGATGTCCAGCCCTATTCGTAAGGAAGAAGGATGACAGTTTAAGATTATGTGTGGACTACCGACCCCTCAATGCGGTAACTGTTAAAAATAAATACCCCCTTCCTCGCATCGATGTACTCTTCGATCAATTAGCTGGAGCCAGAGTCTTCTCCAAGATTGATCTTCGTTCGGGATACCATCAGATCAAGATTCGCCCATGCGATATTCCTAAGACTGCCTTCTCCACACGATATGGACTATATGAATTCTTAGTCATGTCCTTTGGACTCACCAATGCCCCTGCTTACTTCATGTATCTCATGAATTCGGTATTCATGCCCGAACTTGACAAATTCGTCGTAGTGTTCATTGACGACATCCTTATCTATTCCAAGGATGAGGAAGATCATGCCAAGCACCTTCGCATTGTTCTTCAGCGACTCAGAGACCATCAGCTCTATGCTAAGTTTTGTAAGTGTGAATTCTGGTTGGATACTGTAAAGTTCTTAGGTCACACGATCTCCAGCGAAGGCATAGCTGTTGACCCCAGCAAGGTACAAGAGGTGATGGATTGGAAACCCCCTACCTCTGTTCATCAGATTCGCAGTTTTCTCGGCTTAGCCGGTTACTACCGCCGCTTCATCCCGGATTTCTCTCGAATTGCTAAGCCCATGACTGAACTGTTAAAGAAGGAAGTAAAGTTTGTATGGGACGAGAAATGTGAAGAAGCTTTCCACACTCTCAGAGAGCATCTGACTACTGCACCTGTGTTAGCTCAACCCGATAATACCAAGTCATTCGATGTGTATTGTGACGCATCGGGTACTGGTCTAGGATGTGTGCTTATGCAAGAGAATCGAGTAATTGCATATGCCTCACGAGCCCTTCGGCCCCACGAACAGAATTATCCCACGCATGACCTTGAGCTTGCAGCCGTCATTCACGCTCTAAAGATATGGAGGCACTATCTCATGGGTACACAGTGCAATATCTACACGGATCATAAGAGTCTCAAGTATATCTTCACACAAGCCGATCTGAATATGAGACAACGGAGATGGCTAGAACTAATCAAGGATTATGACCTTGAAGTGCACTATCACCCCGGCAAGGCTAACGTAGTCGCTGATGCACTAAGCCGCAAGTCCCATTGCCATTGCTTATCCATGGAGTTCTACCATGAGACATTATGTGCAGACATGAGGAAGCTTAACTTGGAAATGGTTTCCCAAGGCACTCTAAATCACATCTCAGTTGAGCCCACTCTTCACGACCAAATCGTCATGGCACAACTACAGGATGAAGGAATTAAGATCATCAAACAGAAACTCTCTCTAGGTGAGGAGAAGTACAAATGTTTCCGCCAGGACCATAAGGGAGTTCTATGGTTCGAAGGTCGTATAGTCGTTCCGAAGAATCGTGAACTCCGCAAGAAAATTCTCGATGAGGCACACCTTTCCAAATTCTCTATCCACCCCGGCAGTAGCAAAATGTATCGAGACCTAAGGCAAAACTTCTGGTGGACTAGAATGAAAAGAGAAATTGCTACGTATGTCTCAGAATGTGACACGTGCCAGAGAGTGAAGGCTAGCCACTTACAGGTAGCCGGTACACTTCAACCGTTACCTGTACCATCATGGAAATGGGAAGACATAAGTATGGACTTCATCGTTGGACTACCAAACACGTCCCAGAGACATGATTCCATATGGGTTATCGTTGATAGACTCACGAAGACGGCACATTTTCTTCCGGTACACACCACCTATTCTACCAAGAAATATGCCGAGATTTACCCCGATCGTATTGTTTGCCTGCATGGAATACCTAAGACAATTATCTCCGATCGTGGTCCTCAGTTTGTAGCACGCTTTTGGGAACAACTGCAAATGTCTCTTGGCACTAAGCTGATTCGTAGCTCAGCATACCATCCTCAGACCGATGGACAAATGGAAAGAGTAAACCAAATTCTTGAGGACATGCTGAGAACTTGTGTCATTCATTATGACAAGAATTGGGACAAATGCCTACCCCTGGCAGAGTTCTCGTACAACAACAGCTATCAAACGAGTTTGAAAATGGCACCATTTGAGGCCCTGTACGGACGAAGGTGTCGAACTCCTTTGAGCTGGTCACAAACCGGAGAACGTAAAATAATTGGACCCGACCTGGTAATCGAGGCAGAGGAGAAAGTAAAAGTAATACAAGCAAATCTTAAAGCCGCACAAGCCCGACAAAAGAGCTATTCTGACAAAAGGAGAAAGCCCCTAAAGTTCGAAGTTGGCGATCATGTCTATCTTCGAGTTTCACCAACCAAGGGAGTGCGAAGATTTGGAAACAGAGGCAAACTAGCTCCCCGTTATATTGGTCCCTACGAAATCATTGAGAGCTGCGGACCCGTAGCCTACAAATTACGACTGCCCCCTCAGCTCACGGCCACCCATGATGTCTTCCACGTATCTCAACTCAAGAAGTGTGTTCGAGTCCCTACCGAGATTGTGGAACAACAAGAAATATCGTTGGAACCCGACCTCTCGTATGTCGAACACCCAGTTAAGATTTTGGATCAAAAAGAAAGAGAGACCAGGAGGAAAGTGATTAGAATGTATAAAATACAATGGAATCACCACACGGAAGAAGAAGCCACCTGGGAAACGGAGAGCTACCTGAACCAACATTTCCCTAGGTTTCTGGTCTCAACCACTGGTATGTGCACCCACGCCCACACTAAGAATTACCGAATCTCGGGGCGAGATTCTTGTTAAGGGGGGAAGGCTGTGACAACCCTGGTAATTACATTTCCAAAATCAATGTCATTAGCCTAACTCTATGATTAAACCAACTAATGAAAGGGTGGAAAGAATTAAAACGAGTTCAGTTGGAATTCAAATTTAATTTGAGCACATTGGGTTACTTTTGAACTTTTAAATTTAACTTTCAAACCATAAGCCAAATGAGATTTTGCCTGAAACCAAAGTTGTAGAACTTTTTATTTTGAACAACTTTCGTGTTCAAAAGTTTTTGAAATTCAAATCAGAAAGAGGAGAAAACGCCCTGTTTGCACCCAGCCCCCTGAAACTTTTCGAATTCTTGCATCCAGGCCCCTCGCCCCCCCCCCCTCTCTCTCTCCTCCGCGCCCGACCGCCGCGCGCCAGGTGGCCGGCGTCGCCTGACCGGCGCGAGGCGCCAGGCCAGTGGCCGCCGCACCACCCCGCCACGGCCGGCTTTGCCCCGCCCCGACGCCGCGCGGCCAGTCCCCGCCCGCGCGTGCTGCCACGCCCAGGCCGCCGCCCGCCCGCCCAGTGGCCGCGCTCCGCCGTGCCGCCCCGGCCCCCCGCGCCCCGCCAGCTGCCGCGCCTGCCCTCCGCCCGAGCCGCTGCAGCAGCTGCTCCCCAATCCGCACGCCGCGCTATCTCCTCGCGCCCACGCCACAATCGCGGCCGCCCAGTCGCCCGCGCTCGCTCGCCGCACGCCGCGCCGGCGTTCTGCCGCCGCCCGCCGCAGCCAGTGCACGCCGCTGCCGTGCCCCGCCCCGCGCGTCTCCCAGGCCTCTCCGCACCCCCTCCGGCCCCTATAAAAGCCGAGCTCCGACCGCCCCGCGCGAGCCACGCACCGGAACGCACTCGCCGTCGCCATTGTCGCCGCCGAGCACCGCCCGCCCGTGGACAGCCCTCCGTCGCCGCCCACTGTCCAAACTAAGCCCCCAGCCACCACTACATCACCCCACTGAAGCTCGCCGACCCGCCCAACGCCACCCAGAGCCACCGGAGCGCCGCCGCCCGCGCTGCCGTCGCCGCCGCCGCCCCTGCTCGCCGTGGACAGCACGACCCCGACCCCCTCCGTCCAAGCCGAGCCCCTGTGCAGCTTCCCCACGCGCCACTGAAGCTCACCGACCGGACCACACCGCCCCAAGCCCGCCGGAGCACCGCCGTCGACGCGTGCCGCGCCGCCGCCGCCTCTGCTCCAACGCCGGCGAGCCCTTCCCGGCCGTCCCACACCTGAACAACACCCCCACAAGGTAGCCCTTGCACCCCTGAACCTTTCCCGACCCTCGCCCCTCGCCGCCGGCGAGCCCCCTCGCCGGAATTTCGGCCGGCCGCCGTACCCGAGCCGCCCGAGGACCCAATTGCAAGAATTTAAATCTTTAGAAGGGTCTGCGCGTAAGATTCAAGGACCTAGTTGTAAAAGAAAGTTTCAAACCTAGATTCAAATTCAGTGAACTTGTAAAATTCGTATAAAATCGTAGAAAATTCAGAAAAATGCAAACTCAACTGTTCTGGAATCCTCAGAACAAACTCTACCACTTTTGTTACAAAAGGTTTCTCAGAATCTCAAAATATTTTGCTCTACATTAAATAGAATCTTTAATGGACTTATTTTGTACCCACTGTTCTAGAACAATGCTGACCCTAAATTTTGGGCAGTGAATTAGTTGATTAATGATTAGGACTGTGTAAAAAGATCAGGCCCAAATTCCATATCTAGCTTTACTGTTTGTTAAACTTAGTTTTATTTCATGTGTAAGTAGAATGTTTTATCCCTGCAGTTAGGTGGTGAGTCACCCATTGAAACTTTTCCTATGCTAATGTATTGGTACCTAGAAGCCAGAGAATAATTAGGAGACTTTTTATCTCACAGTAACCTACTTATTTGATTTATGTGCTAATAACATACATTAAATCAAGAAAATAGTATCTTAGCTTGGAAAATTCTCAAATTTTTACTGTGGAGGTTACTGTGTAGAAAGTTCCATGGACAAACACCCTGTGTAGGGTCCTGTAAAAATGAATCTTTGAATAGCCTAGGTGTAGAATGTCATATTTTCTATGCTCTGAATACTGCATGATAAATCCTACAAAAATTAAAGTAGCTTCTGCATGCTTAAGTGAGAGCTCTGTAAAAATCTTAGACTCATTTGTTGCACCAATTGTTCTGTACAAAAAGAACAAGGATCTAACAGCAACTATGTAATGTATTTTTCATGATTAATCTGTTACATAAAGTTGGCTGAAAATTTTACAGTAAGCACATCTTTCCTTGATGTGCCTAAATCCAAAATTTCATGACCAGAAACTATCCATTGTAGTAATTACTCTTAAATCGTATCAAGTACCATTACCACAACTTAAACTTGTGCATTCATGTAGAATCGACGACTCTCGCCGACGGAACTTACGAACTGGTGCCCGCGTCCGAGAGTGAGCAGCGTGAAGCTCAAGCGAATCTAACTGAAGCTCTTGAAGACCCGAGCACAAGTTCGGAAGATCCCCAAGCGAACTGCGAAGGCAAGCCCCGGAGCATAACCCATTCTTTCCGAAATTATGCAACTCATTACTCTTGCTTGTGCAGTAAGTTTATAGGAGTTGGATGAAAACTTAGTTGCATGACGTCAGGAACCCTTGCTTGAAAACTAGATGTAAGGTTCGATAGAATGCTGTGCTAATAGGACTCCGGTAAAAGTCGAGTGATTTCCTGTCACTCGCGAGAAAATAGGAGTTGAATGGCTACTACACGCTGCAATCATAAGGACACGGACGGGCTATGGAACGATGGTTACGATTGAGGCCCGTCTGTCTAGTGAAAAATGCTAAGGCCGCAGGGTGTGGTAGTGATGGTTAAGTCTTTGAACGTACTAAACACATACCGAGATTATGGGAATCGGTAAGCTTAAGTACCTGATTGGCCCGGCAAGGGGACGGCATCCTACCCTTTGAACTTCGGTCCCATGTGCATATGGCGAGTGCAGAGAGTGGTCACGACCCGGCGCCGAACCGTGGCGTGGGGCTCTTGTACTCTCGGAGGGTAGCCCCGATCCACGACCCGGAAAGAAAGGGGAAAAGTTGCACGTGTGACTCTAGGGAGTAACCACGTGACGTGTGTTTGGGTTTCCCTTGCAAGGTTAAGAAATTCGATTCGAATCGTCCGTTTCTCACGGCTATTGAGACTGCTTAACCATTTTTACCCACAGAGTAAGAAGAGGAACAATGATGATGAATGAACAGGTTGGATGAAAAATTTAATGCTTCACCATGTATGCTTTAGATAGCTGCTTATCTAGAATGGTTAATGAAACTAGAATCTGGAGCTAAAAGTTGAAAGTAAGGACCCACTTGTAGATGCTTTTCGGCAAAACAAACCCCTGAGCCAAAAAGCCTTGCATGTCTAGAGTCGGTGGAGTAGTTTCCACTACACGGGTAAGTCTTGCTGAGTATTAGTATACTCAGTCTTGCTTGTGACTCGTTTTCAGGTGAGACCTTCGAAGACATGATTGCTAGCTTGACTTGGCCCTGCACTCTTCCCCCTGGTTGGTCGGTGGAATGGGATGCGCCCCCGTCCAACGGAGATAAGACCGAGTGATGTCTCGTACGGGCTTCATCGAGACATCCTGTATCGTCGAGTAGTTCTCGTTGTTTATTTCCGCTGCAACTTAAAACTCTGAAGAACATATTTGTGATCATTGAAGTACTTGATTTCTAAACTCAAAACTTGGTCTGTAATATTTACTTATGCTAATGTTGTAATATTTGCTGGAATGTGGTATTCTCTGGGCTCATCGTCGCATGAGCATTTGTATGTATGGCGCTCGATCTGTTCATCGTGGTTGTATCGGGAGGTTATACCCGACAGACCAGTGGATTACTCCGTTTGAAGTGTAAGGTTAACCGAGAATGCCTTAATGGTGATGGTTAATACACTTGAGCCGGATTAATTCAGGTGGTTCTGCCACACTCTTCCTCTCCTGACGCCGATTCAACACGTGTCAAAATCTGGCGTCAACACATGCTCCCCAGTTTTGGAGTAAAACATAATTTTTACTTCGAAACTCTTTTCTTTAATCTTTCCTCCGAAACGAGCGCAGTAAAAATCTCCTTTCGTTTCGCGATCTTCTTGATGATGATTGCAATCTTCTCGGATCGGGCGCTTGAGACAACTGTTCCCCTGGAATTCATGTAGACGGCGCGGCAAAAATCCCGCCTTTACCCTTTCTCTCTCGGATTGTCCTTAAGTACTGGCGTTCTCCGCCACTCTTTCTCCACGAGCCTAGTAATCTCCTCCAGTGAATCACTGTTCGTCTTCTTCCAGCGCCCTCTCGATCTCCAACTGCACCCTCCGGCAATTTTCTCTTGCCCGCACACTGCTCCATCCTTCCAATGGTGGCGCCATCGGCAACTTCACCAACTATGGAGGTTCCGCCGGCAACTCCCTCAGCGACGACGGTCCCATCGACGGCTCCACTGGTGGCTCCATCGGCGACGATGAGCTTCATCCCGGAGGTAGTCATCCGAAACTTTCCTCTTTTATGTTTTACTGCTCAAGTATTTTCTAGACCCATTCTCGGTTTTTCTCCTTTTTCCCTCTTTTTTAGGCATTTAGGCACCAGATTACTATTCCCCTTTCCGAAACCTCCGGTCTCATCTGCTTAGGTCCCATGGGGAATCCAGATCCAACCGATTTGATCAACCTAGAAACCCACAGAATTCCTTTCAAGCAATCACCCATGGATTTGGGTCGGTGGGCAGGTGCCTTTAGATCTTGGCCGAATGAAACCCCTAGCTGGAAAGAATGGTACCATAGATTAGCCAAGTCTAAGGGAGTTCAGTGGGATGAGTTGAAAATCGGCCAGTGCATCGATCTCTTTCTATCCCAAATGGAAAAAAATGAACCCTTAGTAATAGCGGCCTCTTATTTCTGGTCCGATGCGCTCAACGCGTTCCTCTTTGGGCACGGACCTATGACTCCAACCCTGGCCGATGTTCTGATGTTGACCGGCCTTGATATCTCCTCCCCTGACACACCCTTTGATTATCTGATCAAACCAACCCATCGGCTATAGACAAAAGGAATCGGCGGGTGGAAGGGGTATATCAGCAAGAATATGAGGACCGGGACGATTTCAGAGAGAGAACATACGACGTTCTTGATGATGTGGCTAGAGAAACACTTCTTCTGTGGCAGAGCAGTTGGTCCTTCATCCAATACACAAGCCCTGGCAGAAGCTCTGTCACTAGGATCGGCCATCCCCCTTGGGAAGCATCTGTTAGGATCGGCCTACCATATGATGCACCAAATCGGCGTCAAATTATCAAAAGGGTAGCCAATTGGCAATCCAGGTGGTCCTTGGTGGTTCATCACCCTCTGGCTCAACTTATACATGAGCAAGGTCTCCCAGCAGCAAATAGAGACCAAGACCTTTTCCAATATCGAGTCAGAGGAAAACCCCACCATACGACGACGCTGTACCTCTTTTGGAGAAGCAGCATCGGCCTTCCCTGGCTGTCAATTCACTGCCACTCGAACGGCCGAATACTTCAGATGTTTCTACAACGGCTTCAGTGAAGAGACTATCAGTTGGTATCCATATCAGACAACAGGGCCGATTTTCGAGCTTCCCGTTTGCTACGATTCATCATCCAACACTTTTGACGGTGATCTCATGGATATCCTGATCAAGCCAGGGATTTTACCGGCCAACTTCTTTTCTGGCAAAGATTCCCCCACCTATGAATTTTATAATCCATCAGCCGCAGCAAGGCAATTTGGCTTTGGTCAACTGCCGATTCAAGTCTACTTTGCCGGCTGAGCAAAATTTCGAGATGAACTGACCAAGAGCGTGGACTACAATCGGCTGTGCAACTTAGTGCCAGATTCCAGTACCATCGACCTAAACAACTGGATGGTGGCCCCTTTTGCCGTCCAACAATTCAAACTGTGGTGGGCAGAATGGAAGCAGTACCTCTTCTGTTCGTCTCCATCAACATATTGTAACAGTTTGGACCCAGACAACATTGATTCAAGTGCAGCGGTATTACCTTTCTCCTAGCCGATTTCAATATCGTCCCTTTCCATGCTACCATCTTACCGCTAACTTGTATTTCTCTTTTCAGTCTGAAAGTCAAGTTCCTCCGATGCGGAGCCGAAGTGGTAGGCCGATAGAGAGCAATCGCCCATACACACCATTTCCACATATCGGCTATCACGCTCCGACCATCAAGGACATCACTAGCGGCCGATGGAAGCAAACGTCGAAAAGGCCTACCTTAAAGAAGACAAGCCGCCGAGTACGTGCCCGCATAGGACCAACTGATCAATCGGCGGCGGTATCGGCTCAAACCCCAACTACTCCAGCCTTGCCGATTACCGAGGTGGTCGATCCCCAAACTGCCGTAGAAGTTGGAGCGGCCGCTGCATCACTGCTGGTGGAAGCTGTTCAGGTAACCTCGCATACTTCACATATCTTTAAGTATTCTATCAATATTAACCTCTTCCTTCTGCCAGGCTGCACAGACCGCTCCAGCGCAATCCCCGCAACAATCGGCCACATCCCGAGCGGAAGCTGAAACGCCAGCGACCCTCCTCACCGAGGTAGAGAATCTCTTAACTCAATTTCTCGATATTCCAAAAACTAACCGATTCTGATGCAGACCGATCTGGGTGCATCGATTGTACCCCCCCAACAAACATCGGCCGGAAAACCCATAGAGGTATGGCAGGTATCTCACATCAACAGATTCAATTATTCGCAGTATACTCATAAAATCCGTTTCCCATACCTTTTCAGGAAGCTGGCCCAAGCAGGGCATTGATAGTCGTCGAGTCCTCTTCTGATGAGCCGATTGCACCGGTTCCTAAGACGAGGGTGGCACGCCCGCCGGCACAAGCAAGAGAAATCCGCTTCAAAGTGGTAAGAAACTTATCACCGAAATCAGTCGATTCCCCTTTACTGTCTGCTAATCCTTGTCTTTATTCTTTCGAAGGAACAAGACACTCCTAATAACAGCCTTTTCTCTTTCGCGGTTCCTCTGTCTGACGATGAAGAAGTCGCTTCACGCCAAGTTCCATCGAGCTCAATTCCTGATGACGTCCGCGCCAAGCTCGAGAGTATGCGGACCCTCCTCCAAGATGATATCGGCCGATTAGTGGGAGATGCCTCACCGATTCGGCGGCTTCTCAATGACATCAGAGGCCGAATTCCGGAGGAAGCGACAGAGACTCTACAACCTGCTGTGTTCATAGAGTCGATACAGATTCCAGTGTTCAGGGCCCTGCGCCATGTGGCCGATCGTGCCAAGCTAGCAAAGACCCGGGAGGAAGCCGATTCTTACAAACACCAAGCCCAAGAAATGCATCAACGGATCAACTTCCTCGAGAGCTCCCGCCCAGATATCGTCGGCACAATAGATCGCCTCAAACGGAGGAGGGCAGAGCTAGCCAAAGATATGGAGCAGGTGACCAAGGACATAGCTGCTGAAGAAAAGAGACTTCAAGAGCTTCCATCTATCATCGCCGGGCTGAAGCAAGAAAGACAAAACCTGGCTCGTGAAGCGATAAGACTTCATCGTCATATGCCAGAAATTCCCGGATCGGCCGATGACGACCAAAGAGTATTAGACTCGGCCGATCAGATTAGGCAACGAGCTATTGCGACCATTGATGCCCTCCTTGGGTTGTAAAGAATCTTGTAAACATTTAATGCTCTCTTAATGTTGATGCGCCGATTCGAACTTGGACCGCCTCCTTTGGCAGCTTTGCATTTATGAACGCTTTTACTCTGATGGGACGCATCCTACTATCTCCTTACCTCTTTCTTTCTATAAGTACGAGATCCCACATCGTTTCAAGAGGCGTCTGTATCACCCATCTCCTTCTCCTCCAATAATTCGATCTCTATCCTCCCAGGCTGGACATCAAGATGTCTTCCTCATCTTCCTCCTCTGTCAACCAGGTATGAACCCTCTTCTATTTCTCCCCTTGACATCTCAATCGCTCTGATACTAGGTAGTTGTTTATCCCTCTTTAGCCAAAGCGCCTTAGTCGCAGTCTGGAACGAGCGATTGAAGTTATGCATTCAGACGAACCACTGTCGCAGGCAGACATAGATCTGATAAGAGCTCACTCTGAAGAACTCAAAGGTCATGTTCCTGCAGATGTCCAGAAAATCTGGGACTAAATAGACGCTAACTGCACCAGGCGACCGCCAACTGAAAGGAGTCATCCTCTCCCTCGCTCAGTTGCCCTTGAAGATGCCGCGGCAGGAACATCCCAACCACCTCTCGACAGGAGTCATCCACTCCCTCATCAAGTCGAGGCTGAAGCCGCCATGGAGGATCTGGAGGAGAAGACCATCCGCCTTCTGATAAAACTAGGCCAGATCGAGAGAGAGTTCAAGAAAAAGCGTGATCAGTAGATATATTGGTACTTTTTATTCTAAGGGCAACTTGTACCATGTCGGCCATGTACTCTGCTGTTTTCACCGAATAATGAATCGGTCAGACCAAACCAAAATGTTTCCTCCTTAAGGCGATGTCATTTTTACATCGGCTATGTAGACAAAAGCCGATAGGAGTCGGCCATGTTGCCTTGATGCATCTTACTGCAAGTTACGCACCTACCCAAATGCTTGGATAGTACCTCTTCAGATATCTTCCGTTTAAGGCTCTTAGGAATTCTTCCCCTTCGATAGTTTCCAGTATATATGCATTTCCCGGAGCACATCGGCCGATTCTATACGACCCTTCCCAAGTGGGCAACCATTTACCGAATTTGGGATCTTTAGACCCTATCGGCAGCACCAACTTCGATACCAGATCTCCTCGGGAGAATTGTTTAACCTTGACCTTTCTGTCATACCACCTGGCCACCCTTTTCTTGTTTTCTTCGATGCTAATCAGGGCCCTCAACCGCTGACCCGCCGAGTCATCGAGCTCATCCTTCATGAGGAAAGAATAGTCATCGGCTGTCAACTGATCTTGAAGCGATATACGCCTCGACCCCGTCCTTAATTCCCAAGGCAAAACTGCCTCGTGACCATATACCAACTGATAAGGAGATATTTTAGTGGCCCCGTGGCAAGCCATCCTATAAGCCCATAGAGATTCAGCCAAAGACATGCGCCACTTCTTGGGTTGTTCTTCTATCTTCCTCTTGATCAACTTGATTATCCCCTTATTGGACGATTCGGCCTGGCCATTGGCTTGAGCATAGTACGGAGAAGAATTCAACAATTTAATCCCCATACCAGCGGCGAATTCTCCAAATTCTTCTGAGGTGAACATCTTTCCCTGATCAGTTGTGATAGTTTGAGGAATACTGAATCGATAAATGATGTGGTTCTTAACGAACTCGATCATATCGGTCGACGTCACGGTCCTTAACGGAACTGCCTCCACCCATTTAGTAAAATAATCAGTGGCTACCAATATAAACTTATGCCCCTTGCTCGATGGAGGGTGAATCTGCCCGATGAGATCTATTCCCCAACCTCTGAACGGCCACGGCTTGATTACTGGATTCATAGCCGAAGCTGGCGCGCGCTGAACATTGCCAAACTTCTGACAGTCTTGGCAACACTAATATTATTTGAAACAATCTTCAAGAATCGTTGGCCAGTAATACCCATTGTTTCTGATCATCCATTTCATCTTGTGAGCTGATTGATGGGCTCCACATACGCCTTCATGGATTTTCCCCATCAGTACCTTTGCTTCTTCTGTTCCCAGGCATTTGAGAAGAATCCCATCAATCGTATGGTAAAACAAATCGTCTTCAAGTAACACATATTTTGTGGCCTGGAAACGCACTTGCCAATCCACCTTCTGGGACGGATCCTTCAAGTAATCGGCAATCTCCTTTCGCCAATCATCGGCCGCGAGCTCCAAAATCATAGCTCCTTGAATCGGCCGATATCCGGACGCGTGTTGGGCCAGCCTATTGGCCTCTTCATTGTAATTTCTGGGGATGTGCTCGATTATTGCAGACTGAATTCCTTTAACAGCTGGAGGCAATCTTCATAGTAAATCCTTAAGATATCATCTTTGCATTCAGATTTCCCCGTTAACTCAACTACGATGAGCATGGAATCTCCAAAAATCTCGACTGCATCAGCTTTGACTTCCCTTAATAATTGGATATCTTTTAGGACGGCTCGGTATTCCGCCTGGTTATTGGTTGCGGATGCTTCTATCGGCAGAGAGAAATCATAGCTTGTCCCCCGAGGCGATACAAGAACGATGCCGATTCCCGATCCGGCTCCACACGAAGAACAATCAAAATACAAAGTCCATGGCACCAGTTCGACGACAGCAATTTCCAGTCCACAATGTTGAGCCACAAAATCGGCCATGACCTGACCCTTGACAGCCTTAGCCGATTCGTACCTTAAGTCGAACTCTGACAGAGCCAGTATCCATTTTCCAATCCTTCCTTTCAAAATCGGCAGTGATAGCATATATTTCACCACATCATCTTTGCATACGACTATGCACTCTGCCGATAACAAATATTGCCTGAGCTTGGTACACGAGAAGTACAAACACAGGCACAGCCGTTCCACCGGGGAATATCTTGTTTCGGCGTCCAGGAGTCTTCTGCTGACATAATATACCACCCGTTCTTTCCCTTCGAACTCCTGTACCAATGCCGATCCAATAGCTTGTTCATCAGCCGATAAGTATAATTTAAACGGCTTACCGGGCTGTGGCGGGACTAACACCGGAGGTGAAATCAGGTATTGCTTGATATCTTCTAACGCTCTGCGTTGTTCTTCTCCCCACACGAATTCCTGATCGGGCTTCAATTTCAACAAAGGAGTGAAAGCTCGAATACGCCCGGACAGGTTGGATACGAATCTTCTGATAAAATTGACCTTGCCGATGAGGGATTGCAGCTCAGTTTTATTCTGTGGGGCTACAACTTTGTTGATGGCGTCTATGGTCTTCCGGTTAACCTCTATCCCGTGCTCATGGACCATGAATCCTAAGAATTGCCCGGCCGATACACCGAATGTGTAACACCTCAGGTGTTTTAATTGTTAAACAAGTCTTCCGGGCATAATAAAATGCATCACTAACTAAGAAAATAAAAGGAATGGATTAAGTTTGGTTTTGCTTTTACCTTTAAAAGTTTGTATGTGCATAAATGCATGTACTTTAATGAAGCAAATTGGATAACTTTCACATCAAAGCAAATATGGCTATGAAATTAGATGAGCACACCAGTATTAGCATGACCAACAAAAGTTTAGTTGAAGCCTAGGGAAGAAAATGAAATTTTGAAATAAAATGACGCGCCCTCCGAATAGAGTTTTCTTTAAGTTTTTAAAATAACTTTAGAACTAAAGCTCAAATGAACTTTGGCCTGAAATGAAACTTGTAGAACTTTTTATTCTGAACAACTTTCACGTTCAAAAGATTTTGAAATTCAAATTAGAAAGTGGAGAAAACGTTCTGTTTGCAACCAGCCCCCTGGAAATTTTTGAATTCTCGCAGTTAGGCCCTTACCCCTCCTCTGCTGCACCGCCCAGCTCGCCCGACCGCCGCCGGCCACCTGGCCCTCGACGCCTATGCGGCCCCAGGCGCCGAGCCAACCCCCGGCGCCCTGCCTGCTGCCCGCCCCCGCTCGGCCAACCGCGGCCGCGCTTTCTTCTCCCTCCCGCACGGCATGCCCCTGCCCAACCGCTGCCCCCTGCACCACCGCACTGCCTTCCAGTCGCTGGCCGCCGCCGCCTGCCCAATAGCGCACCTCTACCCACCGCCGGCAGCGCCCAATGCCTCTGCTCGCCGCCCAGCTCGCCCAACCCATGGCCGTGCCCTCCTTCTTCCTCACGCGGCAGCCCGCACGGCCAGTACAACGCCACCGCCCCCGACGCCCAATGGCGTGCCGCACGCCGCACGCCTCTGGCCGCCGCCCCCCTCCACCCAGTGCCCCCGTCGTGCCGCCCGAGCTCCCCAACCACCCGCCCGCGTCGCCTACACGCGACGTCGTGCCCCAGGCGCGCCCAGCGCACGCACGCCACGCGCACGACGCGCCTCTGGCCGCTGGTCACCGCCGGCCGCACCAATGGCGCCCAGCCTCGCCGCCCCCTCCACCCCGCGCCCCGGCCATGCCACGCCCGCCCCCACGAGCTCCACCAGCTATAAAGCCCGGCGCAGCGCCCCTCCCTCCCCTCCTTTCTTCTTCTCCGCAGAACAGAGCACAACAGAGCCGAGCGCCGCCCCACGCCGCCGCCGTGGAACTCCCTCCTCCGCCCCTCCTCGACCCGAGACAAGCGCTGAAACGGATCCTCCTCAGTGCGCTGAAGCTTCCCAGCCCGAGCCCCGCCGCCCTCATCGCCGGAGCGCCGCCGTCCGCGCCGCCCCACCGCCGCCGCCCCTGCTCTCCGCGGCCAGCCCGCCACCGGCCACCCCGAGCCACTCCAAGACCACCAATAGGTGCGCCCTGGTTCCCTCTCCGTGCTACCCCACCTTGCCCTCGCCGCCGGCGACCCAGCTCGCCGGAATTTGGCCGGACAGGATGACCCCACCATGAAATTGCGACCAGGGACCACATTGCAAACGACCAAATCTTTCTAGGGGGTTTTCTGCTAGTTTTCAGGGACCCCTCTGTAAAGAAAGTTTTAACCAAATCAGTGAACTTGTAAAATTCGTATAAAATCGTACAAAATTCAGAAAACTGCAAACTCAACTGTTCTGGAATCCTTAGAAGAAACTCTACAACTTTTGTTACATAAAGTTTCTCAGATTCTCAATATATTTTGCTCTAGATTAAATGGAAGGTTTAATGGACTTCTTTTGTACCCACTGTTGTAGATCATTGCTGACCCTAAATTTTGGGCAGTGAGTTAGTTACTTGATGTTTAGGACTGTGTAAAAAGATCAGGACCAAAAGCCATCTCTAGATACACCTTTTGTCCAACCTTGTTTTATGCCATAAAGTGATAGAACAAATTTTTCCTGCTGTTCTGTGATGTTTAATGTTATGAAACGTTTTCTGTGTTGTTGTAGTAACACCTAGAGGCCACAGAAAAATTTAGAAATATTTTTACTATATGTAACCTGTTCATATGAATTTGTGGTAGGAAAACTTCACTAATTCAAAATAATTAGTAAAGCGCTTAGAAAATGTTCATCTTTTTACTATGAAACACAATAGAGTAGCTCAAGCTGTACAAAAAGTTTCATACATAGAAACCCTGTATAACATCCTGTAGAAAATAATCTTTAATAACATGAGTGTAGCTTATCCCATTTATTATGCTCTAAATCATGTACAATAAAATCTGAAAAATTTACAGTAACACAAATATGGTTATAGCAACACCCTGTAAAATTTGTAGCATCAATACTTGCATGGGTTGTTCTGTATAAAAATAACTAGATCCTAGCAGTGGCTGTGTATTACATTTTTCATATTTAACATGCTACACAAAAATGTCTGAAATTTTTACAGTGATCTTATCTCTGCATAATGTAATTTGAATAAAAATTTTATTACCAGAAGCTAACTAGATTAGTAATTGTGTTCAACTCATATTTGTGTTTAAAAAGAAACTAAGTTTTCAATATAACACAACCCCTTCT
Organism: Panicum miliaceum; assembly: GCA_032594955.1. Taxonomy (NCBI): domain Eukaryota; kingdom Viridiplantae; phylum Streptophyta; class Magnoliopsida; order Poales; family Poaceae; genus Panicum; species Panicum miliaceum. The sequence goes on from CM064062.1 coordinate 17,672,482, forward strand.
TCTTTAATGAAGTTAAATAGATTAAGATAAACTCTATTAACGATTGCCCAGGAAAGGTTAAAGTAAATAACTTCACAGCAAAACTTATGCCCTATGAACTGCAACTTTATCGTAAAGGAAATAATGTCTTTTACTATCACCACTACTTAAACTTGTGCATTCATGTAGAAACGACTACTCTCGCCGACGGAACGTACGAGTTGGTGCCCGCGTCCGAGAGTGAGCAGCGTGAAGCTCAAGTGAATCTAACTGAAGTTGCCGAAGACCCGAGCCCAAGTTCGGAAGAGCCCCGGACTAACTTTTCGCAAGAAGGCAAGCCCCGGAGCATGAACCCTATTTTCTAAACTTATGCAACTTATTACTCTACTTTACTTGTGCATTAAGTTTATAGGAGTTGGATGAAAATTTAGTTGCATGATCCTGGGTACCCATGCTCTGAACACTAGATGCAAGGTTCGATAGAATGCTATGCTAATAGGACTCGGTAAAAGTCGAGTGATTTCCTGTCACTCGCGAGAAATTAGGAGTTGATTGTTTACTACACGCTGCAATCATAAGGACGACGGACGGGCTATGGTACGATGTTATGTTGATGATTGAGGCCCGTCTGTCTAGTGAAAAATGCTAAGGCCGCAGTGTGTGGTAAGTGATGGTTAAGTCTTTGAACGTACTAACCACATGCCGAGAATATGGTAATCGGTAAGCTTAAGTACCGGATTGAACCGAGGCCGGAACATACTCCCCACTGTCTTGAATTTGTTCACATCTAGCTAATGGCGGGTGCATCGGCCGCCACAGCCCGACGTACCGTGGTCTGTGGGGAGGTGTAGTCGAGGGCGGTGGGCCTGTTCCGTGAAGCGGGAATTGAAGGGAAAGGTTGCACGTGTGACTCTGGGAGTAACCACGTGACGTGTGTTTAGGTTTCCCTTGCAAGGTTAAGAAATTCGATTCGAATCGTCCGTTTCTCACGGCTATTGAGACTGCTTAACCACTTTTACCCACAGAGTAAGAAGAGGAACAATGATGATGAATAAACTTGTTGGATGAAAATTTAATGCTTCACCATGTATGATATTGGATAGTTGCTTACCTAGAATGGTTAAAGAAAGCTAGAACTTGGAGCTAAAATCTGAAAGTAAGGACCTACTATATATGCTTTTTGGCAAAACAAACCCCTCAAGCCAAAGGCCTCGCATGTCTAGGAGTCGGCTAAGTATACCCCATTAGACGGGTAAGCCTTGCTGAGTATTAGTATACTCAGCCTTGCTTGTGGCTCGTTTTCAGGTGAGACTTTCGAAGATATGATTGCTAGCTTGACTTGGCCCTGCACTCTTCCCCCTGGTTGGTCGGTGGAATGGGATACGCCCCCGTCCAACGGAGATAATGTCGAGTGATGTCTCGTACGGGCTTCATCGAGACATCCTTTATCGTCGAGTAGCTTTCGTTATTTTATTTCCGCTGCAACTTAAACTCTGAAGAACTTATTAGTTATGATCACTGAAGTACTTGGTTTCTAAACTCAAACTTGGTTTGTAATATTCAATTATGTTAATGTTGTAATATTTGCTGGAATGTGGTATTCTCTGGGCTCATCGTCGCGTGAGCGTTTGTATGTATGGCGCTCGATCCGCCCTACCGTGGTTGTATCGGGAGGTTATACCCGACAGACCAGTGGATTACTCCGTTTGAAGTGTAAGGTTAACCGAGATTGCCCTAATGGTGATGGTTAATACACTTGAGCCGGATTAATTCAGGTGGTTCTGCCACAGCTGGTATCAGAGCTGGTGCCGTAGCTGGCAACAGCTGGCGCCAGAGCCAAAATACATACGCCAGAGAATGCGACAAGCCTTAAAAACTCGTTTTAATAAAACTTGACTAGAAGGATGTGTTGCGAAATACGTTGGTACGTTAAGGATGGTGCCTAGTTCGTAAAGCCCTAAGGGATTATGGGAAAGTTACTAGGTGGCTATCTAACTTCTATATATATTATCAACTGACTTCCAGCACATTACTTTCTGTCAAAACTTACTTTCATGCACAACCGACCTTAATTTCTATAACGACGCACTCATCGCTAAGGTAAGAAGGTAAGGATCCTCAGCCAACTGAGAGAGCTTGGCCTTCCTGTCGGTATGCGAACCGAACGCTGCCCTCAAGCAGTGGCTTACTTGAGGTGCTGCCAATATGCCAACGGATAGTTGAACATATTGGGAGTAGAAGGTTTCGCGCAGGGTATGGCGATCGCTGTTCATACCCCCGTCTCATGACGGTACCCCCCGTGAATACGCTATCTCGATAGCGTATGTTAACGTCGTCTGTACGGCGGAAATTGTACAGATATCGTTTCTATAAGTAAACGGTAATGAATACGGACGCTTTCATGAGTGCTGGCATGAAAGGTTCATGAAATATATATGCTTTGTCAATCTTCTGCAGGTACACTAACCGCGATTACGATAAGTTAAGGAGCGATTAGAAAGACTCGACTAGCTATTATAGTGAGAGGCGTATCACGTATGCCACCGAAACTATCTTCGTAAGACCAAAGGTTATTTGGCAATTATTTTATTTTGTGAGGACGAATAGGACATGCATGCATCATGAACATATATATCTGAAATTGAAAATGCGTTGTATGAGAGTGGCAAGGTTCATGCGCCCACACGATTGACTTGCCTAAGGATTATCTAGCAAACCGGTCACTTTCCGCCTTATCCGAAAAGATGAAATTATTAAGCTGAGAAAATGACCCTTTCGGAAGAAACTCAGGTTGAAAATTTTTGTTCCAAAATCCGTATTCTACCTCCTGTCTAAATACGAAAAATTCTGGACATATGGGTAATGAGAAACAACAAAGACCTTGGTGTGTTGGTTTCTGTCCAAAATGAGCAGTTCAGCCACCTTAATTTTTAGGCCCCCCTTCCTACAGTTTTCTGCAAAAGAGTACAACACAAAACTTGTTCCAAATTTACCCAGGTAGTTGCTGTTAAAATTTGGTAATTTTTGGATAGGTAGATTTTCCCTGGTGCACGAAACATTGGCCCACGGTTCACTGAAAATTCTGGGTAGACAGAGAAGTGATACCTTAAGGGAACAGCCATCTTAGAGCCTAATCCAGCCAAAGTGTTGAATACCAAACTTGTCCTAAATTCTGTGATCTAGGTCCTCACAAAATTTCAGCCCTATTGGATCTTTCTAGTATGAGTTATAGGCCAGATACTATAACTCGTTCTGCTGAAAAACAGCCAACCAGCGAAGCAAAGAGTGAATCGTTTGACCATCCTAGCCATCGATTTAGTATCTTGGCTGAATACCAAAGTGATACATCTCTAAATTCCCTATCCACTGCCAAAATATGAGGAACTTTGGATGAACCTACCAGGAGTTATAAAATTCTTATGGCAGACAGTTTTTATGCCCGCGATTCCATCCAGGACCTTTTGGAAGTCTACTATTCTGCGTTAGATCTTTTTGAGTCATGGAAGCAACATGGATCACGTTGCTAATGAAGAACCTTCGCCTTTTCAGATGGTTGGAGCAACCCGTGGTAACCCGGATGGTTTTGGTGCTAGCGCAAGTGGATCACAACCACAGCCGCCACCACCACCCAGTTTGGTTGAAGTAATGGCCGCTCAAACCGAGTTGCTTCGTCAGCTGGTGCAAGGACAGCAACACCACCAGCAGGGTGGGCAAAATGTCCCCCACCCCCAAGCTGCAGGATACACGGATTTCCTAGGGACCCAGCCTCCCTTGTTTCACGAGACGGAGGAACCCTTGGATGCGGACGCTTGGATTCGCACAATCGAGTCCAAGTTTTCTCTACTTGTGGCCCCATGTTCGGATGAAAACAAGGCCCGCTTTGCCGCGCAGCAGCTTCGCGGTACGGCTCGTCTATGGTGGGACCACTATTTTGCTATGCTCCCCGCTGATCACATTGTCACCTGGGATGAATTCAAGACTGCGTTCCGGGCGCACCATATTCCCGAAGGTCTCATAGAAAGAAAGCTAAATGAGTTTTTAGCTCTCACTCAGGATAACCGCACTGTACTTCAGTATGCTCAGGCCTTCAACAACCTGTGCCAATACGCGGGCTATCACGCAGACACAGATGCTAAGAAGCGTGATCGTTTCCGTAGAGGTCTGAGTACTAAACCCAAGGAACGATTGAATCTTGTCAAAGCCGATACATATAATGAGCTAGTCAACATGGCCATCACTCAAGAGGACTGTATTGAGGCTCATCGTGCTGAAAAGAAGAGAAAGGCGCTAGCTGGACCCTCGGGTGCTCAGCCACCGAGGTATCGCTTGGTGCGAAATGCTGCGCCTACAGCTCCACCGAAGGCCCCTCAGCCAGGGCGTTGGATTATCAGGCCCCCGCAGCAGCCAGGCATGGTACGACCCCCGATGCCTCCACAGAATGGTCCGAGGCCCACTCTGCAACAGCCTCTTCGACCCAGCCCCGCGAATCGTTGTTTCAAATGCGGGAGTTCCGGTCATTTCGCTCGCGAATGCCCTCAACCCAGGCTGCCAAATCAGGGCCAGGACTCTAACCAGAACAATAAGAACAAAGGCAAGAAGCAGACCCTCCAGGTCAAACAAGGACGGATCAACTTCACTACCCTTGCAGAACTTCCTGAAGGAGCACCAGTGATGACGGGTACATTCTCTATCCATAACAAGCCTGCAGTCATATTGTTTGATTCTGGTGCATCACATAGTTTCATTAGTGCAAAGTTTGGTGCAAAAGTAGGCTTGAATGTTTGCCACACCAAAGGGTCGTATATGATATCAACACCGGGTGGAAAAATTGCTTCCAACCAAATAATAAGGCTGGTACCGATAAAGTTGGGAAGTAAAGTCATCAACACAGACCTTGTTCTTTTACCCCTTGACGGCATGGATATTATTTTGGGAATGAACTGGATGACTAGGCATGGAGTCACACTGGACCTTTCTTCCCGAGCCGTTGAGATAAATTCACCTAGTCACGGAGCCACTACCCTTTACCTATCGTTACGGGAGTGCACAAATTCTTGCGCTTTCGTGATGGAAGGGACCAACCTAGAGAATATTCCAGTGGTATGCGAGTATGCCGATGTCTTTCCGGATGACTTACCCGGAATGCCACCAGATAGGGACATTGAGTTCGTTATTGAACTACAGCCAGGCACAACACCTATATCCAAGAGACCATATAGGATGCCCCCTAAAGAATTGGCAGAACTGAAAATTCAACTCCAAGAACTACTGGACAAAGGTTTTATTCGCCCTAGCGCGTCACCTTGGGGATGTCCAGCCCTATTCGTAAAGAAGAAGGATGACAGTTTAAGATTATGTGTGGACTACCGACCTCTCAATGCGGTAACTGTTAAAAATAAATACCCACTTCCTCGTATCGATGTACTCTTCGATCAATTAGGGGGAGCCAGAGTCTTCTCAAAGATTGATCTTCGTTCGGGATATCATCAGATCAAGATTCGCCCATGCGATATTCCTAAGACTGCCTTCTCCACACGATATGGACTATATGAATTCTTAGTCATGTCCTTTGGACTCACCAATGCCCCTGCCTACTTCATGTATCTCATGAATTCGGTATTCATGCCCGAACTTGACAGATTCGTCGTAGTGTTCATCGACGACATCCTTATCTATTCCAAGGATGAGGAAGAGCATGCCAAGCACCTTCGCATTGTTCTTCAGCGACTCAGAGACCATCAGCTCTATGCTAAGTTTTCTAAGTGTGAATTCTGGTTGGATACTGTAAAGTTCTTAGGTCACACGATCTCCAGCGAAGGCATAGTTGTTGACCCCAGAAAGGTACAAGAGGTGATGGATTGGAAACCCCCTACCTCTGTTCATCAGATTCGCAGTTTTCTCGGCTTAGCCGGTTACTACCGCCGCTTCATCCCGGATTTCTCTCGAATTGCTAAGCCCATGACTGAACTGTTAAAGAAGGAAGTAAAGTTTGTATGGGACGAGAAATGTGAAGAAGCTTTCCACACTCTCAGAGAGCATCTGACTACTGCACCTGTGTTAGCTCAACCCGATAATACCAAGTCATTCGATGTGTATTGTGACGCATCAGGTACTGGTCTAGGATGTGTGCTTATGCAAGAGAATCGAGTGATTGCATATGCCTCACGAGCCCTTCGGCCCCACGAACAGAATTATCCCACGCATGACCTGGAGCTTGCAGCCGTCATTCACGCTCTGAAGATATGGAGGCACTATCTCATGGGTACACAGTGCAATATCTACACGGATCATAAGAGTCTCAAGTATATCTTCACACAAGCCGATCTGAATATGAGACAACGGAGATGGCTAGAACTAATCAAGGATTATGACCTTGAAGTGCACTATCACCCCGGCAAGGCTAACGTAGTCGCTGATGCACTAAGCCGCAAGTCCCATTGCCATTGCTTATCCATGGAGTTCTACCATGAGACATTGTGTGCAGAAATGAGGAAGCTTAACATGGAAATGGTTTCCCAAGGCACTCTAAATCACATCTCAGTTGAGCCCACTCTTCACGACCAAATCGTCATGGCACAACTGCATGATGAAGGAATTAAGATCATCAAACAAAAACTCTCTCTAGGTGAGGAGAAGTATAAATGTTTCCGCCAGGACCATAAGGGAGTTCTATGGTTCGAAAGTCGTATAGCCGTTCCGAAGGATCGTGAACTCCGCAAGCAAATTCTTGATGAGGCACACCTCTCCAAATTCTCTATCCACCCCGGCAGTAGCAAAATGTATCAGGACCTAAGGCAAAACTTCTGGTGGACTAGAATGAAAAGAGAAATTGCTACGTATGTCTCGGAATGTGACACGTGCCAGAGAGTAAAAGCTAGCCACTTACAGGTAGCCGGTACACTTCAACCGTTACCTATACCATCATGGAAATGGGAAGACATAAGTATGGACTTCATCGTTGGACTACCAAACACGTCCCAGAGACATGATTCCATATGGGTTATCGTTGATAGACTCACGAAGACGGCACATTTTCTTCCGGTACACACCACCTATTCTACCAAGAAATATGCCGAGATTTACCTCGATCGTATTGTTTGCCTGCATGGAATACCTAAGACAATTATTTCCGATCATGGTCCTCAGTTTGTAGCATGCTTTTGGGAACAACTGCAAACGTCTCTTGGCACTAAACTGATTCGCAGCTCAGCATACCATCCTCAGACTGACGGACAAACGGAAAGAGTAAACCAAACTCTAGAAGACATGCTGAGAGCTTGCGTCATTCACTATGACAAGAATTGGGACAAATGCCTAGCCCTAGCAGAGTTCTCGTACAACAACAGCTATCAAATGAGTTTGAAAATGGCACCATTTGAGGCCCTGTACGGACGAAGGTGTCGAACTCCTTTGAGCTGGTCACAAACCGGAGAACGTAAAATAATTGGACCCGACCTGGTAATCGAGGCAGAGGAGAAAGTAAAAGTAATACAAGCAAATCTTAAAGCCGCACAAGCCCGACAAAAGAGCTATTCTGACAAAAGGAGAAAGCCCCTAAAGTTCGAAGCTGGCGATCATGTCTATCTTCGAGTTTCACCAACCAAGGGAGTGCAAAGATTCGGAATCAAAGGCAAACTAGCTCCCCGTTATATTGGTCCTTACGAAATCATTGAGAGCTGTGGACCCGTAGCCTACAAACTACGACTGCCCCCTCAGCTCACAGCCACCCATGATGTCTTCCACGTATCTCAACTCAAGAAGTATATTCGAGTCCCTACCGAGATTGTGGAACAACAAGAAATATTGTTAGAACCCGACCTCTCGTATGTCGAACACCCGGTTAAAATTTTGGATCGAAAAGAAAGAGAGACCAGGAGGAAAGTGATTAAAATGTATAAAGTTCAATGGAATCATCACACTGAAGAAGAAGCCACCTGGGAAACCGAGAGCTACCTAAACCAAAACTTCCCTGGTTTTCTTATCTCAACCACCGGTATGTGCACACTGCCCACACTAAGCTTATTGTCCGAATCTCGGGGCGAGATTCTTTTTAAGGGGGGAAGGCTGTAACACCTCAGGTGTTTTAATTGTTAAACAAGTCTTCCGGGCATAATAAAATGCATCACTAACTAAGAAAATAAAAGGAATGGATTAAGTTTGGTTTTGCTTTTACCTTTAAAAGTTTGTATGTGCATAAATGCATGTACTTTAATGAAGCAAATTGGATAACTTTCACATCAAAGCAAATATGGCTATGAAATTAGATGAGCACACCAGTATTAGCATGACCAACAAAAGTTTAGTTGAAGCCTAGGGAAGAAAATGAAATTTTGAAATAAAATGACGCGCCCTCCGAATAGAGTTTTCTTTAAGTTTTTAAAATAACTTTAGAACTAAAGCTCAAATGAACTTTGGCCTGAAACGAAACTTGTAGAACTTTTTATTCTGAACAACTTTCACGTTCAAAAGATTTTGAAATTCAAATTAGAAAGTGGAGAAAACGTCCTGTTTGCAACCAGCCCCCTGGAAATTTTTGAATTCTCGCAGTTAGGCCCTTACCCCTCCTCTGCTGCACCGCCCAGCTCGCCCGACCGCCGCCGGCCACCTGGCCCTCGACGCCTGCGCGGCCCCAGGCGCCGAGCCAACCCCCGGCGCCCTGCCTGCTGCCCGCCCCCGCTCGGCCAACCGCGGCCGCGCTTTCTTCTCCCTCCCGCACGGCATGCCCCTGCCCAACCGCTGCCCCCTGCACCACCGCACTGCCTTCCAGTCGCTGGCCGCCGCCGCCTGCCCAATAGCGCACCTCTACCCACCGCCGGCAGCGCCCAATGCCTCTGCTCGCCGCCCAGCTCGCCCAACCCGTGGCCGTGCCCTCCTTCTTCCTCACGCGGCAGCCCGCACGGCCAGTACAACGCCACCGCCCCGACGCCCAATGGCGTGCCGCACGCCGCACGCCTCTAGCCGCCGCCCCCTCCACGCAGTGCCCCCGTCGTGCCGCCCGAGCTCCCCAACCGCCCGCCCGCGTCGCCTACACGCGACGTCGCGCCCCAGGCGCGCCCAGCGCACGCACGCCACGCGCACGATGCGCCTCTGGCCGCTGGTCACCGCCGGCCGCACCAATGGCGCCCAGCCTCGCCGCCCCCTCCACCCCGCGCCCCGGCCATGCCACGCCCGCCCCCACGAGCTCCACCAGCTATAAAGCCCGGCGCAGCGCCCCTCCCTCCCCTCCTTTCTTCTTCTCCGCAGAACAGAGCACAGCAGAGCCGAGCGCCGCCCCACGCCGCCGCCGTGGAACTCCCTCCTCCGCCCCTCCTCGACCCGAGACAAGCGCTGAAACGGATCCTCCTCAGTGCGCTGAAGCTTCCCAGCCCGAGCCCCGCCGCCCTCATCGCCGGAGCGCCGCCATCCGCGCCGCCCCACCGCCGCCGCCCCTGCTCTCCGCGGCCAGCCCGCCACCGGCCACCCCGAGCCACTCCAAGACCACCAATAGGTGCGCCCTGGTTCCCTCTCCGTGCTACCCCACCTTGCCCTCGCCGCCGGCGACCCAGCTCGCCGGAATTTGGCCGGACAGGATGACCCCGCCGTGAAATTGCGACCAGGGACCACATTGCAAACGCCCAAATCTTTCTAGGGGGTTTTCTGCTAGTTTTCAGGGACCCCTCTGTAAAGAAAGTTTTAACCAAATCAGTGAACTTGTAAAATTCGTATAAAATCGTAGACAATTCAGAAAAATGCAAACTCAACTGTTCTGGAATCCTTCGAAGAAACTCTACAACTTTTGTTACATAAAGTTTCTCAGATTCTCAATATATTTTGCTCTAGATTAAATGGAAGGTTTAATGGACTTCTTTTGTACCCACTGTTGTAGATCATTACTGACCCTAAATTTTGGGCAGTGAGTTAGTTACTTGATGTTTAGGACTGTGTAAAAAGATCAGGACCAAAAGCCATCTCTAGATACACCTTTTGTCCAACCTTGTTTTATGCCATAAAGTGATAGAACAAATTTTTCCTGCTGTTCTGTGATGTTTAATGTTATGAAACGTTTTCTGTGTTGTTGTAGTAACACCTAGAGGCCACAGAAAAATTTAGAAATATTTTTACTATATGTAACCTGTTCATATGAATTTGTGGTAGGAAAACTTCACTAATTCAAAATAATTAGTAAAGCGCTTAGAAAATGTTCATCTTTTTACTATGAAACACAACAGAGTAGCTCAAGCTGTAAAAAAAGTTTCATACATAGAAACCCTGTATAACATCCTGTAGAAAATAATCTTTAATAACATGAGTGTAGCTTATCCCATTTATTATGCTCTAAATCATGTACAATAAAATCTGAAAAATTTACAGTAACACAAATATGGTTATAGCAACACCCTGTAAAATTTGTAGCATCAATACTTGCATGGGTTGTTCTGTATAAAAATAACTAGATCCTAGCAGTGGCTGTGTATTACATTTTTCATATTTAACATGCTACACAAAAATGTCTGAAATTTTTACAGTGATCTTATCTCTGCATAATGTACTTTGAATAAAAATTTTATTACCAGAAGCTAACTAGATTAGTAATTGTGTTCAACTCATATTTGTGTTTAAAAAGAAACTAAGTTTTCAATATAACACAACCCCTTCTTCTTTAATGAAGTTAAATAGATTAAGATAAACTCTATTAACGATTGCCCAGGAAAGGTTAAAGTAAATAACTTCACAGCAAAACTTATGCCCTATGAACTGCAACTTTATCGTAAAGGAAATAATGTCTTTTACTATCACCACTACTTAAACTTGTGCATTCATGTAGAAACGACTACTCTCGCCGACGGAACGTACGAGTTGGTGCCCGCGTCCGAGAGTGAGCAGCGTGAAGCTCAAGTGAATCTAACTGAAGTTGCCGAAGACCAAAGCCCAAGTTCGGAAGAGCCCCGGACTAACTTTTCGCAAGAAGGCAAGCCCCGGAGCATGAACCCTATTTTCTAAACTTATGCAACTTATTACTCTACTTTACTTGTGCATTAAGTTTATAGGAGTTGGATGAAAATTTAGTTGCATGATCCTGGGTACCCATGCTCTGAACACTAGATGCAAGGTTCGATAGAATGCTATGCTAATAGGACTCGGTAAAAGTCGAGTGATTTCCTGTCACTCGCGAGAAATTAGGAGTTGATTGTTTACTACACGCTGCAATCATAAGGACGACGGACGGGCTATGGTACGATGTTATGTTGATGATTGAGGCCCGTCTGTCTAGTGAAAAATGCTAAGGCCGCAGTGTGTGGTAAGTGATGGTTAAGTCTTTGAACGTACTAACCACATGCCGAGAATATGGTAATCGGTAAGCTTAAGTACCGGATTGAACCGAGGCCGGAACATACTCCCCACTGTCTTGAATTTGTTCACATCTAGCTAATGGCGGGTGCATCGGCCGCCACAGCCCGACGTACCGTGGTCTGTGGGGAGGTGTAGTCGAGGGCGGTGGGCCTGTTCCGTGAAGCGGGAATTGAAGGGAAAGGTTGCACGTGTGACTCTGGGAGTAACCACGTGACGTGTGTTTAGGTTTCCCTTGCAAGGTTAAGAAATTCGATTCGAATCGTCCGTTTCTCACGGCTATTGAGACTGCTTAACCACTTTTACCCACAGAGTAAGAAGAGGAACAATGATGATGAATAAACTTGTTGGATGAAAATTTAATGCTTCACCATGTATGATATTGGATAGTTGCTTACCTAGAATGGTTAAAGAAAGCTAGAACTTGGAGCTAAAATCTGAAAGTAAGGACCTACTATATATGCTTTTTGGCAAAACAAACCCCTCAAGCCAAAGGCCTCGCATGTCTAAGAGTCGGCTAAGTATACCCCATTAGACGGGTAAGCCTTGCTGAGTATTAGTATACTCAGCCTTGCTTGTGGCTCGTTTTCAGGTGAGACTTTCGAAGATATGATTGCTAGCTTGACTTGGCCCTGCACTCTTCCCCCTGGTTGGTCGGTGGAATGGGATACGCCCCCGTCCAACGGAGATAATGCCGAGTGATGTCTCGTACGGGCTTCATCGAGACATCCTTTATCGTCGAGTAGCTTTCGTTATTTTATTTCCGCTGCAACTTAAACTCTGAAGAACTTATTAGTTATGATCACTGAAGTACTTGGTTTCTAAACTCAAACTTGGTTTGTAATATTCAATTATGTTAATGTTGTAATATTTGCTGGAATGTGGTATTCTCTGGGCTCATCGTCGCGTGAGCGTTTGTATGTATGGCGCTCGATCCGCCCTACCGTGGTTGTATCGGGAGGTTATACCCGACAGACCAGTGGATTACTCCGTTTGAAGTGTAAGGTTAACCGAGATTGCCCTAATGGTGATGGTTAATACACTTGAGCCGAATTAATTCAGGTGGTTCTGCCACAGAATGCACACTTGTTCGGGTTCATTTTCAACCCATGCTTCCTTGTGCACTCCAGTACTTCTTGTAAATCGGCCAGATGTTCCTGATGACCTTTCGACTTGACCACAACATCGTCGATGTAAATTTCCACTGATGCACCAATGAGTTTGTGAAAGATATAATTCATAGCCCGCTGATATGTAGCACCGGCGTTCTTTAACCCAAAGGTCATTACAACCCACTCGAATAGACCGAGGTGACCCGGACACCTGAAAGCCGTTTTTGAAATATCTTCTTCAGCCATTAATATTTGATTGTACCCAGCATTACCATCCATGAAACTGATGACTTTGTGCCCTGCGGCAGCATCTATCAAGACATCGGCCGTCGGCATCGGATATCCGTCCATTGGTGTGGCCTGATTTAGGTTCCTGAAGTCGATGCATACGCGCAACTTTCCGTTCTTCTTATATACGGGCACAATATTAGAAATCCATTCAGCGTAACGGCACTGCCGTATAAATCCTGCTTCAATCAATCTTGTGATCTCGGCTTTTATATCAGGTAGAATTTTAGGATTGCACCGTCGCGCAGGTTGCTGATATGGCCGATATCCTGATTTTATAGGCAACCGGTGTTCAACAATGGACCGGTCTAGACCAGGCATCTCATGGTATTCCCAAGCAAAGCAATCCTTGAATTCTTTTAATAAACTTGTCAATTTAAACTTATATCCGGGATCCAAGCTAGCACTAATATACGTCGGCCTTGGCTTGCTACCATCTCCTAAATCCACCATCTCCAATTAATCGGTCGACGTAAATCCATGCCCAAGCTTTTCGTCTTCTCGGACGAACTGATCCATCTATTCTGAATCTTCAGAGCCGACTGCTTGGATCGGCTGTAGACCGAAATCGGACACTTTCAGGAAATCAGTGTCCCAAGTCCTGCCGGATATACACCTGACGTGTTCACAGCTCCATTGTTGCGAGTCGGCCGCCGCAACACTGTAGGTGGAATCGGCGGTGACTATCTCTATACTGTCGCTGACCCACTGCACAAGGCATTGGTGCATTGTAGATGGGACACAACAATTCGCGTGTATCCAATCGCGACCGAGCAACATGTTGTAGGACCCCTTACCATTAATAATAAAAAAGGTAGTGGGAAGGGTCTTACTGCCGACGGTGAGGTCAACGCAGAGCGCTCCACGGGCGGGAGACACGTTGCCTTCGAAGTCCTTGAGCATCATGTCCGTCTTGGTCAGGTCTTCATCACTTTTGCCTAACTTCCGAACATGGCATATGGCATGATGTTGACTGCGGCGCCTCCATCCACTAGTAGCCTGGTAACGGGTCGTCCGTTAACGTGCCCTTTGAGAAATAGTGCCTTGAGATGTTGCCGCTTTTTGTCTTCTGGTTTCTCAAAGGTGGCTGTCATCGGCTCCAAAACCAACTGCGCCATCTGCTCCTCCATCCTTGTCGCCTTGTCTCGATCGGCAGGCGCCATGAACTCCATTCGCAATATGAACACCATATTGACATCAGCTGCCGACTCTTGATTGTCAACCTCCTTGCTGTTGTTTTTCTTGGGGCACCAGACCCGAGACTTGACGTTTTTCTTATCCAGCACCTGCCTTTGCTCTTCTTCTTGTTGCTCCCATTAGCGCAGGCGTTGGATTCTCCGCTTCTGAGATTTAGACAATCCCTCAGAGCACCACCTGGGGTTTACCGGTCTGGCCGACGGTTTGGCGCGCTCCCAGTCTGGTTCCCTTCCTAGGGGGTTTTCATCCGACAGCCTGGCATCAGCTATTTCTTCCAGCCGATCGTGTACGCTGGTTCTGCCCCCCAGTCATTCCTGCAGGTTGATCCTGCCTTTCGACCGGTGATATCGGTCAACTCTGCCACCTAGCCGATCATGCACTGAAAGGCGTTGTCCTTCCTGTTCGCGCCAATTTCTGCTGATCGGCTCTGATCCCCTGTCTCTGGAACGCGATCTTTTGAACGAGTGATCATTGCGGCTTGATCCACTGCACTCAGGACAGTCATCAGCTGATGGCAATCTGAGGACATTTTCCCAGCAATGGATGAAGAACGGACATCGCCAATGATCCTCGTGTCGGCGTATCGTCTCATCGTGGTATCTTGACCGTTCCAGCTGCCGCCGATATTTGCTGAGTAAGAATTGGGAAGTGACGGGTCTACGCGATCGTTCTGATCCTTCGCCCTCGTCCTCAGCCCGTCTTTTCCCTTTGACCTCATCCACCATGACTTGCTTCCTGGGATCTACGGCGCCGCTCCTTCTAGCCGATTCCAACGTCAGCACCTTGGTTTGAAGTGACTTTCTTCCCGTGTCAACCATGTTGGCCGGGAAAGGATGTTGGTCAATCTTTATCGGCTTTGCCAGGGTTTCGAACTTGAGTTTCTGATTTCTCTGAACCTCTGTATGTATCCAGTTACTGGTTCGTCGCTCCTCTGCCTAAGGCTGGTCAAATCCGAGAGCTTCATCTCATGTACTCCTGCGTAGAAGTACTTATGGAATTGCTTTTCTAGGTTGGCCCAAGTGACGATGGAATTGGGTGGCAAAGTAGTGAACCACTGAAAGGCCAACCTAGACAGAGATGATGAGAACAGGCGCACCCTCAGAGCATCTTGTGTGGCAGCTTCCCCGCACTGGATGATAAATCTGTTAACGTGCTCCACGGTAGAGGTGTCGTCCAGCCCCGAAAACTTGGTAAAGTCAGGAATCTTGTACCGGTGGGGAAATGGCAGCAGGTCGTAGGCCGCTGGGTATGGTGTCTTGTATGTATAAGTCTGCACTTTCGGCTTCAACCCGAATTGGTCCTGAATTACCTCCGCTATTCTTGCCGTCCAATCCACTTGCTGCTGATGAACAGCTGTTTGGGGTGCCGGCATGTGTTGGAGGCTTGGCGGCGGTATGGCGGGGTGATGGACCGAAGCGTGCGACGGATTCTGTTGTGTCACGGCCGTTTGAGCAGTTGACAGTTGATGGCGAAGCGAATCCGCCGCCCCATCGTACATCGTCATCGGCGCCGTGCTTCAGAGTGCTTCTACAGCGCCTGCCCCCCTGCCGATTTCTGACGGGGTTAGTTGATACTGAGGGACCGTCGGCCGAACGGCCGAATGGAATGGCGCCTGGATCGGATAACTCCCATGTCCGGTTGATTGATCGGGAAAAGCTGCCTTGCCGATGCCCCCCAAGGCACCGAGTTTGAGGGGAGGGATTGCACAGAAGCAATCTGGACAGGCTAAAGCGGCGCTTGCGACGGGAAGCATGGTGCACCGTTATACCTTGGAGACACTGGAGGTAACGAAGTGTTGTATCCTTCGCGTTGCGTCGACATCGGCTGAGGAGCCGAGTGGGATGTGCCTGGTAAGCTTCTGGCTGGAGGTACAATAGGTGGGGCGTATGCTGGCCCTTGATATCCCTCAGCTGCTCCGCTGACCAGAGAACTGATGACGGCATTATACACCGTGTTGGTCATTACTGAGGATTGGTCGATGAAAGCCTGGTAGACGGACTGTTGGGTCATATCGGACATCTTGCCTGAATCCTCAGTGATGGTGATGTGGCGGGGAACAGGAAGAGGAGCTTTCTTGATTGCCTCCCCGCTTCTGGTACGACTGAAAGATTGCAGATACATCCTTTTGTAGTCCTCTAGATGTTTTGCCAGTTCCTCTTTCTGGTCGTCCTTGAGATCTGCTTCAGTAACCTCAATGATGTTGTTCTCGGAAACTTCGGTGTTCTTTGACATATTGGATCTTGAGGTGGTCCCACCGAGCGTGCCAAAAGTGTGTTGGCGCTAAAAATCGGCCAGGAATCGGCCGATGACCTTCAGCGTCGGACACACAATCCGGGAGAATCTGGTTAGCTCCTGTTCGGGTTATTGCCCTGGTGCGGTTCGCGCGGCGTGCCAGTCAGTCTGACCTGTTGATTGACAAGGAAATAAGAGTATTAAATTCCGGGCGTCCTAATTGGCTGAGGTTCCGATCTGTCCCGAAAAGTGTATCGGCGAATCGGCCAATTTGCTATGAAGATGACCAGCTATAGATCAGCCGATAATCACGTAATAATTGCAAAGAGCACTGCTGGAGCAACTTAGACAATTATTACAGATGCAACACTTGAAATATATTTAATCGGCTATATAACAATGAACGAGGAAGAGCGATGATGTAACACCCAAAATATAGGAGCTAAAATTTCTAAAAGTATTTTCATAAAAAAATACTAAATTAAAATCTGTGCATGCATCTTTATCTCTTTTCTTCTCCTATTCTTTCTTTCAGCCCGGCCCAATTCTTTTCTTCTCCTTCTTTTCTTTTTCCACGGCCGACCCAGTGGCCGATTTCCTCAGCCGACCCTTGCTTCCACCGACAGCTAGGACCCACCTGTCGGCGCCTTCTTCTTCTTTCTTCTTTCCCGACCCAGAGTCCAGAACGACTCCGAGCTGTTGTTCGTATTCCGTTCTCTTTCTTTCTTCTTGTCCCGAGTCCTGATCGATTTCCGCAGCACCGCCTTCCTAATCTCGGCCGATCTGCCCCTATAAAATCCTGCCAAAGCCCCGCCTTGCAACCCACGCCAAACTCAAATCCTTTCCTCAACACAACATCATCGTACGACCGCTGGAAGTTGCGCCTCGGAGGAACGCCGCCGACCCGTGTCGCCGATTCTCCGTCGACTCGCCGACCTGCAGCTGCTCCGCCGTCTTCAACTCTCGCCAGAGCTCCGCAAGTTGGTGAGCATCAAGCCAACCAGAATCCCCTCTCTCTTTTGCTCCGCCGCCCACCAGATTTCTCGCCGGACCCCTGTTTCCGCCGCCGCCATGGCCGCCAGTTCACAGCCGCCGCACAGCCAACCTGTACCCACCCTCACCTTCCCCGTACCGCCCACTCACTCCCCGTCATAAACCCAGCTTGAATTGAGCCCCGGAACACCGGAATCGGTGAAGCTCCGGCCGTCCGCCGCCGCACTCGATCACCGCTGATGCCCAGTAAAACTCCGCCTCGCCCGACCCTTTTCGTTCTGTCAAGCCGACCCTTCCTCTGCCGCTCGATCTAGATCTAACGGCCAGAATCAATCTTCACCTTACCGGCCGATTTACCCGACCCACTCTTTACTCAGCCGATTCGCCCGACCCTTACCCCGCCGATTCGTTTGATCCGCCGCCGATTCTGATCCAACGGACCAGATTTATCCGACCCTAGCCGATCCCGAAACTTTTGCAGGAAGATCCCTAAGTTTTCCAGGAATCAACCCGCAGTCCAGATCAGTAGAAAAATAATTAGAGTTGAGCCCTTTCTTCTTTTGTCCCGACCCCTGACTTTTCCAGAATCAGTACCCGCCGTCCTGAACCTATAGTTTTGCACCCCGACCCTCTGTTTAAGGTTTAATTATGTTTTGGCCCCTGAATTCTTCAGATCTAGCCTCGGGAGACTTAAAACTCTAGCAGTTAGGTCCTCAGATCACTATATTAACCATATCTTCATCGTTCCAACTCCGATTTCAGCGATTCTTGAGCCCACACGATCTCTGCATCCTGAACTACAACTTTAGCATCTTTTCACTCTTCCTGTTTGTACTGTTTGTTGTATTGTTTCTTATTTGGTTGTGTATGCTTGTTTGTGTGATCGCGTAGACAACGTGATGTTCGAGCCAAATCAAGAGCAAGCTTACGAGGAAGAGAACCAGCAGCTATTTGAAGGAGGCAAGTGGATTTCCCCCTCTGCATATTCTATTTGATCCCAACAACTGCATGAAAATACACTTTACTTTATTGTTGCTTGCATAAACTTGATGGGATTACCTATGCTAAGGACATACCTAGTCTTTTACCCCAAACCTTGAAACACCTGGGTTTACTACTTTGTTGGGTAGTTACGCTTAGTTGCAAACTTTGGGATTGGTATTGGTTTACTCTTTTGTTAATGTTGAACACGTTTCATATTGTGGTTTTATCGCGTAATATCAAGATCGACTTTGTTTAATGGGAACATGGAGAACCACCCAAGTGAACAGTGCAACCACAAAGTCATATGGCTCTGACCTTAGCCAATTAATTAGATGTGTAGTTTGCTGGTGGCCTTACCGAAAGGGCAAGGAGGGGGTCGGTGATAGGGGTCATAGCCCGGTCCTCTTGGGGTAGCTGCCTTTGCTAAGGAGCTGACCATTAGGGAGGTTTATGGACCACGCCGCTACTGAAACTCTAGCGGGCTGCCTAGCTTTCGACACGTCTTTGTAAAGGCTTCGTAGTGTACCCTCGCCACTCACCTCGGAAGTGTTTAAGGGCCTTGCAAACCCGGGCGATTCAGGGAAACACGATTTGTGGGTAAAGTGTGCAACCTCTGCAGAGTGTAAAACTGTTATAACAGCCGTACTCACGGTTATGAGTGGCTTGGACCCTCACATGATAATTTAAACTTGAAGATTAATTAAATCGTGGTTCGTGGTTTTATGTTATGGTTGATGGAATCTTTATGTTTTTGCTAAAGTGGGATTGGTATAAACTTAAACCTACTAAATAGGTGCTTGATAATAAATATTTGACCAACTAAAAGCAACCGCTGCTGCAAACCCTAGCCTATCCTTGATAGCCTTGCATTTTCACCCCACTTGCTGAGTACCAACCATAAGAGTACTCACCCTTGCCCCCCCGCTGTTCAGAAAAGAACTTTGAAGAGGAGATCTTCGACGACTTCGAGGAGTTCTAGGTCCTGCGTTCACCAGTCATCGCCTGTGGAAGACGGAGTTTGGAGACTTCGTATAGGGTATAACGGTTTATCGTTTAAAGACATTTGTGTCTCTTTTGTACGGAGTGTAATATTGTTAAATACTTTACTTAGTTACTTTTGAGCATTGTCTTTGATATATTACACTTTCCGTCTACCATATGTGTGTGAACGAGATCCTAGCGCACATATGAGATACATCTGGTTCTTTCTAGAATCGGGTGTGACAGAAGTGGTATCAGAGCTATGTTGACTGTAGGACGCTAGCCTAGATAGAAATGGTCGAAACTAAGGATTCATCTTCTAGAAAGCCATATCAGCATCAAAAAAATTCCTGTTATATTTCCACATAAAAACCTATGTTTTACATAAACCTTCTACCATTTTCCTTTTCAAAGAAAAATATCCTGAATTTTTCTCCCGCCCTTACCAGATGGTCAGAATTTACCAAACTGCTCGCAAGCGCACCGGAGGTCGCCAAGTTCGCATTGCCCCAGCTGAACCAACTTCTCCTACTCCAGTCCCAGACCCTGTTGAAGAGGAGGAAGCTACGGAGGAAGAACCCGAGGAAGTCTATTACTTCGTGGATGGTGAAGATGGTCGCATCATGGCAGTTGATGAAGAAGGAAACCAGTTCACACCACCGGCATCACTAGTCATTGAGAGATCGCAACCACCCTTAGTTGTCCCTGCTCCAGCCCCCTCCCCAACACCGGCTGACGCTGAAGGAAGCCCGAGTAACTTCGAAAGTATTAGAAGGGACGATGATGAGGACAACAACAACGATGAAGACAACAACGACCAGAGTGATGAAACTCCAGGGATGAGGCAACTTTGCTGTGTTCGCACTTCGGATAGAGAACCCGGCCACTTGTCTCAAGTGCTACAAAGTGTTCTACAAGAGTTGGGCAACCACGTGAGACCTCACTACCACACGCATCACTACACCGACCCTGCGCTCGGCGACTACTACCTCTCTTGCATTCACATCAGGATGGAAAGTGCCAGAGGCCTGAGGACTCTCACCGCACACGACTCCACCACACCCCACGCTACATATGACGCCGCCGTCAGCAGTGCCGCCAGGAGAGCACTATGGTCCATCTGCCACACCTACCGCCAGGAGCTTCAGAACACGGAGTATCGCCACCTTCCTCGCCACCTCAGTGGAACTGAAGAGACTATGATTACTTTGGGTGAAGATGATGAAGATCGCCTCAACACTCTTGCTCGAGTCACCGCTGCTCTCAACACCGAGCTGGAAAGCGTCATCACTGAGCTGGACGATACTCAGGACAAGCTACTGGAGGCCCATGAAAAGATCCGCATGCTAGAAGCTCGCCTTGAGGGAAGAGCGCCGCCACCCCCATAGATGGATGAACCCCGCTTCCCCGCTTTGTCACCACCCCGCAAGAAGCTTCGTCGCGGCGAACCAGGCTCCATAACTCGCCCCGAGGAATAGGCACTTAGGCTCTTAGGCTAGATTCTCTTAAAGTTCTCGTTAGAATCATTTTCTCTTGAGAGGACGACGATGTAATGATTGCTTGAGAACAAATGTTTGCTTTGAGTGCTATAAGAATTGCTTGATATATACGCTAATATCAGTTGGAATCTTATACATCCATATTTTGTTAAGATATTATTTTCTATCTACCTATATCTAGTACACCTGTCTTATCCTGGGTTTATTCCCTAACGGTCAGATGGTGAACACCAGGACAGGTGGAGGACAGAATAACCCTAGCTCTAGGCGTGCTCGCATAGTCAACCGACAGAGTCAGTTGCCACCACCGCCCAGTCCAACAATGGAGCAATTCTTGGCAGCACAGATGCAGGTGTTGCAGAACCTCACTGCCACCATCCAGAACATACAAGCTCAGCAGAATCAGCAAGCACCGCAGCAAAACCCGCCACCTAGAGACAAACACAGAGAATTCATGAGCCACCACCCTCCAACCTTTTCTCATTCTGTGGACCCCTTGGACGCTGATGATTGGTTGAAGGTCATCACTAAGAAGCTGGACATCACACAATGCAGTGACCGTGAAAGGGTCCTGTATGCTGCAGGACGTCTGGAAGGTGCAGCCGCTGATTGGTGGGATGCTTTCACTGCTGCCCACGCCAATGCCAACACTATCACCTGGGAGGAGTTTAGAACCAACTTCCGCAGCCACCATATCCCAGCAGGACTAATGAAGCTCAAGCAGAAGGAGTTCCTGAACCTGAAGCAAGGCAGCATGACTGTTAGTGAATACCGGGACA
The DNA here is from genome assembly GCA_032594955.1 of Panicum miliaceum. Classification (NCBI taxonomy): domain Eukaryota; kingdom Viridiplantae; phylum Streptophyta; class Magnoliopsida; order Poales; family Poaceae; genus Panicum; species Panicum miliaceum. The sequence continues at coordinate 17,693,854 of CM064062.1, forward strand.
AATTCACTCAGTTGTCTCGATACGCGCCCCATGAGGTGGATAGTGATGCAAAGAGGCAGGAGCGCTTCTTGGAAGGTCTGATAGGGCCGCTCAACTATCAGCTACACAGTCACACTTTCCCAAACTTCCAAACTCTGCTAGACAAAGCCATTGGTCTGGAGAGCAAGCGCAAGGAGCTTGGAGAACACAAGCGAAAACTTCAGTCCCAAGGACAATCCAGCAGCAACACCCGACCCCGCTACAACACACCCCAAGGATATCAGTCACGCTTTGGAGGACAAGGTGGAGGATATCAGCAGAGTCAACAGAATCAAAGAACTCCATAGCAGCCTCAACGCTACAACCAGCAGACTCAGCGCAACTCCAACCCGCAACCGTACCATCCAGGCTACACCACAGGTGCACCAGTGCGGTCCAACACTCCAGTCACCCCGGTCCAACCTAACGGATGCTTCAAATGTGGAGAACTGGGTCATTACGCTAACAACTGCCCAAAGCATAATGTGCAAACTCCTCAGAATCAGAGGAACAGTGGACAAAGGCAGACTCCTCAGCAGCAGCAGCCGCGCAACAGCAACCAGACACCACTGGGCAGCAAAGGACAACAGAACTGCGTGCGCGGAAAGGTGAATCATGTGGCTGCCGAAACAGCTGAAGAGGCTCCCGACGTTGTGCTCGGTACGTTCCTTGTCAATTCTGAACCTGCATCAGTTTTATTTGATTCTGGAGCATCACATTCATTCATTACTGAGCAATTTGCTTCAAAACATAATTTACCAATGAGCCCTATGAAGCAAATATTACTAGTAAGCTCCCCGGGCAAGGAATTGAAAGCCAGTCACTTATGCCCAAGGGTCAGCATGAATATTATGGGGATAGAATTCCTAGCCAATCTAATAGTCCTAAAGACTAACGGCATCGATGTGATCCTCGGAATGGATTGGTTATCAGGATGCGACGGTGTTATTCAGTGTCGCAAGAGATCAGTGCTCTTGACCAATCCTCAAGGAGATAAAATAGAGTTTGTGGCACCAGCTTTGCCCAGTGCAGTTGGGACAGTAAACCAAATGAAGGGAATGCCTCTGGAAGATATCAGAGTTATCAGTGAGTACCCCGACGTTTTCCCGGAAGATTTACCAGGTATGCCACCTGTTCGAGACATTGAGTTCAGTATTGATCTTTTACCTGGTACTGCACCTATCTCTAAAAGACCCTATAGAATGGATGTTAAGGATCTAAGTGAACTAAAGAAACAAATAGAAGAGATGTCAGCTAAAGGATTTATCCGTCCTAGCTCATCCCCGTGGGGAGCACCCGTGATCTTTGTCGATAAGAAAGATGGCAGCAGAAGGATGTGTATAGATTACAGGTCGCTGAACGATGTGACAATCAAGAATAAGTATCCACTGCCCAGGATTGAAGATTTGTTTGATCAGATGAGAGGAGCCAAGGTTTTCTCCAAGATTGATCTGAGATCAGGATATCATCAGCTGAGGATCCGACTGGAAGATATACCCAAGACAGCCTTCACCACCAGATATGGTCTGTACGAGTTTACTGTGATGTCATTTGGATTGACCAACGCACCCGCATACTTCATGTACCTGATGAACAAGGTTTTCATGGAATACCTTGACAAGTTCGTGGTTGTGTTCATTGATGACATATTGGTGTATTCGCAGAACGAGGAAGAACATGAAGAGCACTTGAGGATAGTGTTACAGAAACTCCGAGAGAATCAGTTATATGCCAAGCTGAGTAAATGTGATTTTTGGTTGAGAGAAGTTTCTTTCCTTGGACATGTTATCACAGGTGGAGGAATTGCAGTAGACCCAAGTAAAGTTCAAGATGTTTTGAATTGGAATCCACCGAAGACTGTGCCTGAAATCAGAAGTTTTCTCGGACTTGCGGGCTACTACCGCAGATTTATTAAAGGCTTCTCAAAGATTGTGAAACCTATGACTTCTCTGTTGGAAAAGGGGAAAGAATTTAAGTGGGATGATACATGCCAGAAGTGTTTTGAAGAGCTGAAGACAAGATTGACCACTGCCCCTGTGTTGATAATGCCAGATATCCACAAAGGGTTTGATGTGTATTGCGACGCTTCACGGATGGGTCTTGGATGTGTGTTAATGCAAGAAGGCAAAGTGGTGGCCTATGCTTCAAGACAGCTGAGAAAGCATGAGCAGAACTATCCTACCCATGACTTGGAATTGGCTGCCGTCGTGCACGCATTGAAGATTTGGAGGCACTACATGATCGGAAACAAGTGTCAGATCTTCACGGATCATAAGAGTCTGAAGTACATCTTCACGCAACAGGATCTTAACCCAAGACAGCGCAGATGGCTGGAATTAATCAAGGACTATGATTTGGATATTCAGTATCATCCTGGCAAGGCTAATGTTGTGGCAGACGCCCTAAGCCGGAAAGGACAAGCCAATACGATGATTGCTCGATTGATGCCTCAAGAATTATGTTGGGAGATGGCACGTTTAAATTTGGGAATTGTCACTCAAGCAGAAGCCATGATTATGGAGATAGAACCGACATTAGAACAAGAGATTAGAAAAGGACAGTTGACAGATGCTAAGATCAAAGAGATCAAGATTCAAATTGGATTAGGCAAGACTAAAGATTTCACCGAAGATGAACAAGGAACTGTTTGGTTCAGAAAAAGGATCTGTGTGCCTGAAATTGATCACCTTCGCGAACTTATTTTGAAGGAAGCACATGATTCCGCTTACTCCATTCATCCTGGAAGTACCAAAATGTATCAAGACTTGAAAGAAAGGTACTGGTGGTATGGGTTGAAAAGAGACGTAGCAACTCATGTAACTTTGTGTGATGTATGTCAGAGAGTGAAAGCAGAACACCAGAGACCAGCAGGTTTACTCCAGCCTTTGAAAGTACCTGAATGGAAATGGGAAGAGATTGGTATGGATTTCATTGTATGGTTACCTCGTACTTGTGATGGTTACGACTCGATATGGGTTATTGTGGATAGATTGACAAAAGTCGCACATTTCATCCCAGTCAAAACAACCTACACTGGAGCCAAGTTAGCAGAACTGTACATGTCACGAATTGTGTGTCTGCACGGTGTTCCAAAGAAGATAGTGTCTGATCGAGGTACTCAGTTCACATCGCGTTTCTGGCAGAAATTACATGAATCCATGGATACAAAGCTCAATTTCAGTTCTGCATATCATCCGCAAACAGACGGTCAGACTGAGCGAACAAATCAAGTATTGGAAGACATGTTGAGAGCATGTGCCCTAAAGCATGGAGGTAGTTGGGATAAAAGCTTGCCATATGCAGAATTCTCCTACAACAACAGTTATCAAGCAAGCCTCAAGATGGCCCCATTTGAAGCATTATACGGAAGAAAATGCAGGACACCCTTATATTGGAATCAGACTGGAGAAAGTCAAGTTTTTGGACCAGAGATTCTTCAAGAAGCAGATAGACAGGTCCAGATAATCCGAGATAATCTCGAGGCTGCCCAGTCACGACAGAAAAGTTATGCCGATACACGAAGAAGGGAATTGACATTTGAGGTTGGAGATTTTGTGTATTTGAAGGTATCACCCATCAGAGGGTTACGTAGATTCAAAGTGAAAGGGAAGTTGTCACCATGTTATATCGGTCCTTTTCAGATTCTGGAAAGGAAAGGGGAAGTGGCATATCAATTGGAGTTACCAGCAAGATTGTCAGATGTCCATGATGTGTTTCACGTATCACAGTTAAAGAAGTGTTTGAGAGTGTCAGAGGAGCAATTACCTTTGGAGGAGCTTGATGTGCAGGAAGATTTAACTTATACAGAGCATCCGATAAGAATTTTGGAAACATCTCAGAGGATTACCCGGAACAAGGTGATCAAAATGTGCAAAGTACAGTGGAGTCACCATTCAGAGGATGAGGCTACTTGGGAAAGAGAAGATGAACTGATGGCAGAATTCCCTCAGTTGTTCCCTAATCCTTCCTAATCTCGAGGACGAGATTCTCTTTAAGGGGGGTAGGTTTTGTAACACCCAAAATATAGGAGCTAAAATTTCTAAAAGTATTTTCATAAAAAAATACTAAATTAAAATCTGTGCATGCATCTTTATCTCTTTTCTTCTCCTATTCTTTCTTTCAGCCCGGCCCAATTCTTTTCTTCTCCTTCTTTTCTTTTTCCACGGCCGACCCAGTGGCCGATTTCCTCAGCCGACCCTTGCTTCCACCGACAGCTAGGACCCACCTGTCGGCGCCTTCTTCTTCTTTCTTCTTTCCCGACCCAGAGTCCAGAACGACTCCGAGTTGTTGTTCGTATTCCGTTCTCTTTCTTTCTTCTTGTCCCGAGTCCTGATCGATTTCCGCAGCACCGCCTTCCTAATCTCGGCCGATCTGCCCCTATAAAATCCTGCCAAAGCCCCGCCTTGCAACCCACGCCAAACTCAAATCCTTTCCTCAACACAACATCGTCGTACGACCGCTGGAAGTTGCGCCTCGGAGGAACGCCGCCGACCCGTGTCGCCAATTCTCCGTCGACTCACCGACCTGCAGCTGCTCCGCCGTCTTCAACTCTCGCCAGAGCTCCGCAAGTTGGTGAGCATCAAGCCAACCAGAATCCCCTCTCTCTTTTGCTCCGCCGCCCACCAGATTTCTCGCCGGACCCCTGTTTCCGCCGCCGCCATGGCTGCCAGTTCACAGCCGCCGCACAGCCAACCTGTACCCACCCTCACCTTCCCCGTACCGCCCACTCACTCCCCGTCATAAACCCAGCTTGAATTGAGCCCCGGAACACCGGAATCGGTGAAGCTCCGGCCGTCCGCCGCCGCACTCGATCACCGCTGATGCCCAGTAAAACTCCGCCTCGCCCGACCCTTTTCGTTCTGTCAAGCCGACCCTTCCTCTGCCGCTCGATCTAGATCTAACGGCCAGAATCAATCTTCACCTTACCGGCCGATTTACCCGACCCACTCTTTACTCAGCCGATTCGCCCGACCCTTACCCCGCCGATTCGTTTGATCCGCCGCCGATTCTGATCCAACGGACCAGATTTATCCGACCCTAGCCGATCCCGAAACTTTTGCAGGAAGATCCCTAAGTTTTCCAGGAATCAACCCGCAGTCCAGATCAGTAGAAAAATAATTAGAGTTGAGCCCTTTCTTCTTTTGTCCCGACCCCTGACTTTTCCAGAATCAGTACCCGCCGTCCTGAACCTATAGTTTTGCACCCCGACCCTCTGTTTAAGGTTTAATTATGTTTTGGCCCCTGAATTCTTCAGATCTAGCCTCGGGAGACTTAAAGCTCTAGCAGTTAGGTCCTCAGATCACTATATTAACCATATCTTCATCGTTCCAACTCCGATTTCAGCGATTCTTGAGCCCACACGATCTCTGCATCCTGAACTACAACTTTAGTATCTTTTCACTCTTCCTGTTTGTACTGTTTGTTGTATTGTTTCTTATTTGGTTGTGTATGCTTGTTTGTGTGATCGCGTAGACAACGTGACGTTCGAGCCAAATCAAGAGCAAGCTTACGAGGAAGAGAACCAGCAGCTATTTGAAGGAGGCAAGTGGATTTCCCCCTCTGCATATTCTATTTGATCCCAACAACTGCATGAAAATACACTTTACTTTATTGTTGCTTGCATAAACTTGATGGGATTACCTATGCTAAGGACATACCTAGTCTTTTACCCCAAACCTTGAAACACCTGGGTTTACTACTTTGTTGGGTAGTTACGCTTAGTTGCAAACTTTGGGATTGGTATTGGTTTACTCTTTTGTTAATGTTGAACACGTTTCATATTGTGGTTTTATCGCGTAATATCAAGATCGACTTTGTTTAATGGGAACATGGAGAACCACCCAAGTGAACAGTGCAACCACAAAGTCATATGGCTCTGACCTTAGCCAATTAATTAGATGTGTAGTTTGCTGGTGGCCTTACCGAAGGGGCAAGGAGGGGGTCGGTGATAGGGGTCATAGCCCGGTCCTCTTGGGGTAGCTGCCTTTGCTAAGGAGCTGACCATTAGGGAGGTTTATGGACCACGCCGCTACTGAAACTCTAGCGGGCTGCCTAGCTTTCGACATGTCTTTGTAAAGGCTTCGTAGTGTACCCTCGCCACTCACCTCGGAAGTGTTTAAGGGCCTTGCAAACCCGGGCGATTCAGGGAAACACGATTTGTGGGTAAAGTGTGCAACCTCTGCAGAGTGTAAAACTGTTATAACAGCCGTACTCACGGTTATGAGTGGCTTGGACCCTCACATGATAATTTAAACTTGAATATTAATTAAATCGTGGTTCGTGGTTTTATGTTATGGTTGATGGAATCTTTATGTTTTTGCTAAAGTGGGATTGGTATAAACTTAAACCTAGTAAATAGGTGCTTGATAATAAATATTTGACCAACTAAAAGCAACCGCTGCTGCAAACCCTAGCCTATCCTTGATAGCCTTGCATTTTCACCCCACTTGCTGAGTACCAACCATAAGAGTACTCACCCTTGCCCCCCCCGCTGTTCAGGAAAGAACTTTGAAGAGGAGATCTTCGACGACTTCGAGGAGTTCTAGGTCCTGCGTTCACCAGTCATCGCCTGTGGAAGACGGAGTTTGGAGACTTCGTATAGGGTATAACGGTTTATCGTTTAAAGACATTTGTGTCTCTTTTGTACGGAGTGTAATATTGTTAAATACTTTACTTAGTTACTTTTGAGCATTGTCTTTGATATATTACACTTTCCGTCTACCATATGTGTGTGAACGAGATCCTGGCGCACATATGAGATGCATCTGGTTCTTTCTAGAATCGGGTGTGACAGATGATAAAGCCGATAGTTTCAATCTCAAGCTGGATAACTGGAGATAATACTAGAACAACAGGTAAAACCTATAATACTAGTAAATATCGATAACTGGTGAATAAATCCAAACGAAACCACGGCGATGCGCCCGAAGTTAAAGCTCAGATGTTATTCGATAAGCGGAACCTACCAATTGGCCGGAGATCGAGTCGATGCAGCCCTGCTAATCCGTACGAACTCGTGAAAGAAGAAAAAGTATTGGCGAAGTCGCCGACTTGAAAGTAAAGTGCTATGAAAAAGTAGATTGTATTGTTGATTGATTGATTGATTCCTTCACAAAGCCCTGACGACTCCTATTTATACCCTAGGACCAGGACTCCTGATCGATTACCACTTGTTACAAACTTGATTTAAACAGAAAACTACTATATCTGTAATATTATAAAGGAAACGGACTCCCGCAGAATCTTCTGCCGCCATCTCCTAATCCAATCAGGATTCTTTCCATTGCTTCTCGACCGAGTCGGCATCGTTCCGTTGACCAACATCAGGCCACTTTTGACCGGGATCCTCTGTTGTGGTTCCAATGGTTTCACCCTACCTATCTCTTGGCGCAAGTTGCATCGCCAATAGATAGGTTACATTTTTAGAAAAATTTTGATACCCATTTCTTATTTTTCTGATTTAAAATGAATTACTTATAATTTTTTTAGTTTAAATTTGAATATTTTTAATTTTCACAAAATGGAAAACACCTTCAAAACCAGCCTAAGGGCTAAATTGGCCCGGTTTCGATAGTTGGATGGCCTTTCTTATCCGGTTTTGTTGTTTAAAGTTTAAAATCAGACTTTTGTGATAGTTTGAGTGTGTCGGACTTTTCCTAACAATAAAAGCAAGAATATTGTTGGCGCTAAAAATCGGCCAGACAGGAATCGGCCGACGGTCTTCAGCGTCGGACACACGACCCGGGAGAATCTGCTTAGCTCCTGTTCGGGTTATTGCCCTGGTGCGGTTCGCGCGGCGTGCCAGTCAATCTAACCTGTTGATTGATAAGGAAATAAAAGTATTAAATTTCGGGCGTCCCAATCGGCTGGGGTTCCGATCTGTCCCGAAGAGCCCGTCGGCGAATCGGCCGATTTGCTGTGAAGATGATCGGCTATGGATTCAGCCGATAATCACGTAATAATTGCAAAGAAAACTGCTGGAGCGATCTAAACAATTATTACAGATGTAACACTTGAAAATAGATCTAATCGGCTATATGATGATGAACGAAGAAGAGGGAGGATAAAGCTGATAGTTCCAATCTCAAGCTGGATAACTGGTGATAATACTAGAACAACAGGTAAAACCTATAATTCTAGCAAATATCGATATCTGGTGAATAAATCTTAACGAAACCACAGCGATGCGCCCGAAGTTAAAGCTCAGATATTACTCGGTAAGCGGAACCTACCAATTGGCCGGAGATCAAGTTGATGCAACCCTGCCAATCCGTACGAACTCGTGAAAGAAGAAAAAGTATTGGCGAAGTCGCCGACTTGAAAGTAAAGTACTATGAAAAAAGTAGAGGTGTTTTGTTGATTGACGTGTTCATTCTACAAAGCCCTGGCGACTCTTATTTATACCCTAGAACCAGGACTCCTGGTCGATTACGACTTGTTACAATCTTATTTTAAACAGAAAAACTACTATATCTATAATATTTCTATAAAGGAAACGGACTCCCGCAGAATCTTCCACCGCCGTCTCCTAATCCAATCAGAACTTTTTCCATTGCCTCTCGACCGAATCAGCATCGCTCCGTTGACCAACATCAGGCCACTTTTGACCGGGATCTTCTGTTGTGGTTCCAATCTATTGATGCAAGTTGCATCACCAATCGGCCGATTCCAACTGTTACCTCAATCGGCCGATTCTTTACTGTAGCCTTTAGATCTGCTGCATCGGCCAACCTCTCCTCCTGTCGCCGATTCAACACGTGTCAAAATCTGGCGTCAACACATGCCCCCCAGTTTCGGAGTACAACATAATTTTTACTTCGAAACTCTTTTCTTTAATCTTTTTCTCCGAAACGGGCGCAGTAAAAATCTCCTTCCATTTTGCGGTCTTCTACATAATGATTGCAATTTCCTCGGACCGGGCGCTCGAGACAACTGTTCCCCTGGAATTCGTGTAGACAGCGCGGCAAAAATCCCGCCTTTACCCTCTCTCTCTCGGATTATCCTTAAGTACTGGCATTCTCCGCCCACTTTTCTCCACGAGCCTAGTATTTTCCTCCAGCGAACCACTGTTTATCTTCTTCCCGAGCCCTCTCGATTTCCAACCGCTCCCTCCGGCGATCTCGCTTGCAACCTGCTCCAACCTCCAATGGCAGCACCATCAGCAACCTCTCCAACCACGGAGGCTCTGTCGGCAACCCCCTCAGCTATGGCGGCCCCATCGGCGGCTCAACTGGTGGCTCCATCGGCGACGATGAGCTTCATCCCAGAGGTAATCATCCGAAATTTTCCCCTTTTGCTCTTCTACTGTTCAAGTATTTTCTAGACCCATTCTTAGTTTTCCCCTTTTTCCTTCTTTTTAGGCATTTCGGCACCGGATTACTATTCCTCTTTCCGAATCCTCCGAACCTATCTTCCTAGGCCCCATGGGGAATCCAGATCCAACTAACTTGATCAATCTAGAAACTCACAGAATTCCGTTCAAGCAGTCGCCCATGGATTTAGGTCAGTGGGCAGGTGCCTTTAGGTCTTGGCCGAATGAGACTCCTGGCTGGAGAGAATGGTACCATAGAGTAGCCAGGACTAGGAGAGTTCAGTGGGATCAACTGAAAATCGGCCAGTGCATAGACCTTTCTCTGTCCCAGATGGAGAAAAACGAGCCCTTGGTCATAGCAGCTTCTTACTTCTGGCCCGACGCACTCAATGCGTTCGTTTTTGGACATGCACCCATGACTCCAACTTTGGCCGATGTCCTGTTGTTGACCGGCCTTGATATTTCCTTCTGACACCCCCTTTGATTATCTGATCAAACCATCTCATCGGCTAGAAACCAAAGGAATCGGCGGATGGAAGGGGTATATCAGCAAGAATATGAGGACTGGGACAGTCTCAGAGAGAGAACATACGACATTCCTGATGATGTGGCTGGACAAACACTTTTTCTGTGGCAGAGCAGTTGGCCCTTCTTCTAACACTCAAGCCCTGGCAGAAGCTCTGTCACTAGGATCGGCCGTCCCCCTTGGAAAACATCGGTTAGGATCGGCCTATCACATGATGCATCAAATCGGCGTCAGACTGTCAAAAGGGGAGCCGATTGGGAATCCTGGCGGTCCCTGGTGGTTCATCACTCTCTGGCTCAACTTATATATGAGCAAGGTCTCCCAGCAACAAATAGAAACCAAGACTTTTCCCAACATTGAGTCAGAGGAAAACCCCACCATCTGACGACGCTGCACATCTTTTGGAGAAGCAGCATCGGCCTTCCCTGGCTGCCAATTCACTGCTGCCCGAACGGCCGAATACTTCAGATGCTTCTACAACGTCTTCGGTGAAGAAACGATCAGTTGGTATCCATATCAGACAGTAGGGCCGATTTTCGAGATTCCTGTCTGCTACGATTCATCTTCCCATACCTTTGACAGTGACCTTATGGATATCCTGATCAAGCCAGGGATTCTACCGGCCAATTTCTTCTCTGGAAAGGATTCTCCCACCTATGAGTTTTATAATCCATCGGCTGCAGCAAGGCAACTGGGCTTTGGTCAACTGCCGATTCAGGTCTATTTTGCCGGTCAAGCAAATTTTGAGATGAGCTGACCAAGAGCCTCAATTACAATCAGCTGTGCGACTTGGTGCCAGATTCTAGCACCATTGACCTGAACAACTGGATAGTGGCCCCTTTTGCCGTTCAGCAATTCAAACTATGGTGGGCAGAATGGAAGCAATACCTCTTCTGCATATCCCCATCAACATATTGCAACATTCTGGACCCAGAAAACATCGACCCTAGTGCAGCGGTATGTCCTTTCTCCCAGCCGATTTCAATACTATCTCTTTCCATACTACTTTCTTACCGTTAACTCGTATTTATCTCTTCAGTCTGAAAGCCAAGTCCCTCCGATGCGGAGCTGAAGCGGCAGGCCGATAGAAAGCGATCGTCCATATACGCTATATCCACTCATCGGCGACCACGCCCCAACCATCAAGGACATCGCGAGCGGCCGATTGAAACGAACACCGAAAAGGCCCACCTTGAAGACAACAAGCCGTCGAGTGCGTGCCCGCATCGGACCGAATGACCAATCGGCGGTAGTATCGGCTGAAACTTCAACTCCTCCATACTTGTCGACTACCAAGATGGCCGATCCCCAAATTGCCGCAGAAGTCGGATCGGCCGCGGCATCGCTGCTGGTGGAAACTGTTCAGGTAACCTCGCATACCTCACATGTCTTTAAGTACTCTATCAATATTAACTTCCTCCTTCTGCCAGGCTGCACAAGTTGCTCCTGTGCAATCCCCACAGCAATCGGCCACATCCCAAGTGGAAGCCGAAACTCTAGCGACCCTTCTCATCGAGGTAGATAATCTCTTAACTCAATTTCTCGACATTCAGAAGACTTAACTGATTCTGATGCAGGCCGATTTGGGTGCATCGATTGTACCCCCACAACAAACATCGGCCAGAAGACCAACAGAGGTATGGCAAATGTCTCATATCATCCTATTCAATTATCCATAGTATACTCATAGGATCTGTTTTCCATACCTTTTTAGGAAGCTGGTCCAAGCAGAGCATTAATAGTTGTTGAGTCTTCTTCTTCTGACGAGCCGATCATACCGGTTCCTGAGACGAGGGAGGTACTCCCATCGGCGCAAGCAAGAGAGATCCGCTTCAAGGAGGTAATAGACTTATCACCGGAATCGGCCGATTCCCTTTTACTGCTTATTAATCCTTGTCTTTATTCTTCCGCAGGAACAAGATACTCCAAATAACAGCCTTTTCTCCTTCGCGGTTTCTTTGCCTGATGATGAAGAAGTCGCTTCACGCCAAGTTCCGTCGAGCTCTATTTCTGATGATATCCGCGCCAAGCTTGAGAGCATGCGGATTCTCCTTCAAGATGATATCGGCCGATTGGTGGAAGATGCTTCGCCGATTCGGCGGCTTCTTAGTGACATCAAGGGCCAAATCCCAGAAGAAACAACAGAAAGCTTGGAACCTGCTGCATATATAGAATCTATACAAACCTCAGTTTTCAGGGCCCTGTGCCATATGGCCGATCGTGCCCAGCTAGCAAAGACCCGGGAGGAAGCCGATTCCTACAAGCACCGAGCCCAAGAGGTACACCAACAGATCAACTTCCTCGAGAGCTCTCGCCAGGATATCGTCGGCACGATAGATCGCCTCAAACGGAGGAGAGCAGAGCTAGCCAAAGAGATGGAGCAAGTAACCAAAGACATAGCTGCTGAAGAAAAGAAGCTTCAAGAGCTCCCATCCGTCATCACTGGGCTGAAAAAGAAAAGACAGAACTTGGCCTGTGAAATGATAAGACTTCGTCGCCATATGCCAGAAGTTACCGGATCGGCCGACGACGATCAAAGAGTATTAGACTCGGCCGATCAGATTAGGCAACGAGCTATTGCAACCATAGATGCCCTCCTTGGTTGTAAAGAATGTTGTAAACATTTAATGTTCCATTAATGTTAATGCGCCGATTTGATCCTGGACCACTTCCTTTGGCAGATTTGCATTTATGAATGCTTTTACTCCGATAGGACGTGTCCCACTATCTTTTTACCTCCTTCTCTTTATAAGTACGAGACCCCACGCCGTCTCCAGAGGCATATGCATTACCCATCTTCTCTCCCTCCAACAACTGGATCTTTTATCCTCCCAAGCTGGACATCAAGATGTCTTCTTCTTCCTCGTCCTCTGTCAACCAGGTACGAACCTTCCTCTTTTTCTCCCCTTGACATTTCAATCGCTCTGATGCTGGGTAGCTTTTCATTTCTGTTTAGTCAAAACGTCTCAGTCCCAGCCTAGAACGAGCGATCGAGGTTATGCATTCAGACGAACCACTGTCGCAGGCAGACATAGATCTGATAAGAGCTCATTATGAAGAACTTAAAGATCATGTTCTTGCTGTTGTCCAGAAGTATTGGGACCTTATAGACGCTCACTGCCTAGTCCCCAAGCGACTGCCATGTGAAAAGAGTCCTCCACTCTCTCATCAAGTCGAGACTGAAGCCGCCATGGAGAATCTGGAGGAGAAGAAGACCCGCCTCCTGATAGAACTATGCCATCAAGTTGAGACTGAAGCCACCATGGAGAATCTGAAGGAGAATAGGACCCGCCTTCTGATAGAATTGGGCCAGATCGAGAGAGAAATCAAGAGCAAGCGTAATCAATAAATATATTGGTATTTTCATTCTAAGGGCGACTTGTACCATGTCGGCCATGTACTCTGTTGTTTTCATCGAATAATGAATTGGTCAGACCAAACGGAAAATATTTTCCTCCCCAGGGCGATGTCATTCCTGCATCGGCTACGTAGACAAAAACCGATAGGAGTCGGCCATGTTATCTTGATGTATCTTACTGCAAGTTATGCATCTACCCAAATGCTTGGATAATACCTCTTCAGATATCTTCCATTTAAAGCTGTCGGAAGTTCTTCCCCTTCAATAGTCTCTAGAATATATGCATTTCCCAGAGCACATCGGCCGATTATGTACGGCCCTTCCCAGGTGGGCGACCATTTACCGAATTTGGGATCCTTAGACCCTATCGGCAGCACCAACTTCCATACCAAATCTCCCTGGGAGAATTGTTTAATTTTGACCTTTTTTTCATACCATCTGGCCACCCTTTTCTTGTTTTCTTCTATGCTAATCAGGGCTTTCAACCGCTGACCCGTCGAATCATCGAGCTCATCCTTCATGAGGAAAGAATAATCATCGGCCATCAACTGATCTTGAAGCGATGTATGCCTTGACCCCATCCTTAATTCCCAAGGCAAGACTGCCTCGTGACCATATACTAGCTGATAAGGAGATATCTTAGTGGCCCCGTGGCAAGCCATCCTATAAGCCCAAAGAGATTCGGCCAAAGACATGTGCCACTTTTTGGGTTGTTCCTCTATCTTCCTCTTGATCAACTTGATTATCCTCTTGTTGGACGATTCGGCATGGCCATTGGCCTAAGCATAGTATGGAGAAGAATTTAATAATTTGATCCCCATATCAGCGGCGAATTCTCCAAATTCTCCAGAGGTGAACATCGTTCCTTGATCAGTTGTGATAGTTTGAGAAATACCAAATCGATAAACAATATGGTTCTTAACGAACTCGATCATATCGGCCGATGTCACGTTCCTTAAAGGAACTACCTCTACCCACTTAGTAAAATAATCGGTGGCTACCAATATGAACTTATGCCCTTTGCTCGATGGAGGGTGAATCTGTCCGATGAGATCTATTCCCCAACCTCTGAACGGCCACGGCTTGATTACTGGATTCATAGCCGATGCTGGCGCGCGCTGTACATTGCCAAACTTCTGACAGTCTTGGCATCCTTTATAATATTTGAAACAATCCTAAAGAATCGTTGGCCAATAATACTCATTGTTTCTGATCATCCATTTCATCTTGTGAGCCGATTGATGGGCTCCACATACGCCTTCATGGATTTCCCCCATCAGGACCTTTGCTTCTTCCGTTCCCAGGCACTTGAGAAGAACCCCATCAATCGTCCGATAAAATAAATCATCTTCAAGTAACACATATTTTGTAGCCTGGAAATGCACTCGCCGATCCACCTTCTGGGACGGGTCCTTCAAGTAATCGGCAATCTCCTTTCGCCAATCATCGGCCGCGAGCTCCAAAATCATAGCTCCCTGAATCGGCCGATATCCGGACGCGTGTTGGGCCAGCCTGTTGGCCTCCTCATTATAATTTCTGGGTATGTGCTCAATTATTGCTGACTTGAATTCCTTTAACAGCTTAAGGCAATCTTCATAATAAATCCTTAAGATATCATCTTTGCATTCAGATTTCCCCGTTAACTGATCTACGATGAGCATGGAATCTCCAAAAATCTCGACTGCATCAGCTTTGACTTCCCTTAATAATTGGATACCCTTTAGGACGGCTCGGTATTCCGCCTGATTATTGGTTGCGGATGCTTCTATCGACAGAGAGAAATCATAACTTGCCCCCCGAGGCGATACAAGAACGATGCCGATTCCCGATCCGGCCCCACACGAAGAACCGTCAAAGTATAGAGTCCATGGAACCGGTTCAACGATAGCAATTTCCGGTCCATAATGCTGAGCTACGAAATCGGCCATGACTTGACCCTTGACAGCTTTGGCCGATTCATACCTTAAGTCAAATTCTGACAGAGCCAGGATCCATTTTCCAATCCGCCCCTTTAAAATCGGCAATGATAGCATATATTTTACTACATCATCTTTGCATACAACTATGCATTCTGCCGATAACAAATAGTGTCGGAGCTTGGTACACGAGAAGTATAGACACAAGCACAGCCGCTCCACCGGGGAATATCTTGTTTCGGCATCCAGGAGTCTTCTGCTGACATAATATACCACCCGTTCTTTTCCTTCGAACTCCTGTACCAACGCCGATCCAATAGCCTGTTCATCAGCCGATAAATATAATTTGAACGGCTTACCAGGCTGTGGCGGGACTAACACCGGGGGCGAAACCAGATATTGCTTGATGTCTTCTAACGCTCTGCGTTGTTCTTCTCCCCATACAAATTCCTAATCGGGCTTCAATTTCAACAAAGGAGTGAAAGCTCGAATACGCCCGGACAGGTTGGATATGAACCTTCTGATAAAATTAACCTTGCCGATGAGGGATTGCAGCTCAGTTTTATTCTGTGGGGCTACAACTTTGTTGATGGCGTCTATGGTCTTCCGGTTAACCTCTATCCCGCGCTCAAGGACCATGAACCCTAAGAATTGCCTGGCTTCCTTGTTCACTTGTTCAGGTTCATTTTTAACCCATGCTTTCTTGTGCATTCCAGTACTTCTTGTAAATCGGCCAGATGTTCCTGATGACCTTTTGACTTGACCACCACATCGTCGATGTAAATCTCCACCGATGCACCAATGAGCTTGTGAAAGATATAGTTCATGGCCCGCTGATATGTAGCACCGGCGTTCCTTAACCCAAAGGTCATTACAACCCACTCGAATAAACCAAGGTGACCCGGACACCTGAAAGCCGTTTTCGAGATATCTTCTTCGGCCATTAATATTTGATTGTACCCCGCATTACCATCCATGAAACTAATGACTTTGTGTCCTGCGGCAGCATCTATCAAGACATCGGCCGTTGGCATCGGATATCCATCCATTGGCGTGGCCTGATTTAGGTTCCTGAAATCGATGCACACTCGCAACTTTCCATTCTTTTTATACACAGGTACAATATTAGAAATCCATTCGGCGTAGCGGCACTGCCGAATAAATCCTGCTTCAATCAATCTTGTAATCTCGGCCTTTATATTAGGTAGAATTTTAGGATTGCACCGTCGCGCAGGTTGCTGATACGGCCGATATCCTGATTTTATAGGTAACCGGTGTTCAACAATGGACCGGTCTAGACCAGGCATCTCATGGTATTCCCAAGCAAAGCAATCCTTGAATTCTTTTAATAAACTTATCAATTTACACTTGTATCCAGGATCCAAGCTAGCACTAATATACGTCGGCCTTGGCTTGCTATCATCTCCCAAATCCACCATCTCTAATGAATCGGCTGACGTAAACCCATGCCCAAGATTTCCGTCTTCTCGGATGAACTGATCCATCTATTCTGAATTTTCAGAGCCGACTGCTTGGATCGGCTGTAGACCAAAATCGGACACCTTCAGGAAGTCAGTGTCCCAAGTCCTGCCGGATATATACCTGACGTGCTCACAGCTCCATTGTTGCGTGTCGGCCGCTGCGACGTTGTAGGCGGAATCGGCGGTGACTATCTCTGTACTGTCGCCGACCCATTGCATGAGGCATTGGTGCATTGTAGATGGGACACATCAGTTCGCATGTATCCAGTCGCGACCGAGCAGCATGTTGTAGGACCCCTTACCATTAATAATGAAAAAGGTAGTAGGAAGGGTCTTACTGCCGATGGTGAGGTCGACGCAGAGCGCTCCACGGGCGGGAGACACGTTGCCTTCGAAGTCCTTGAGCATCATGTCCGTCTTGGTTAGGTCTTCATCACTTTTGCCTAACTTTCGGAACATAGCATACGGCATGATGTTGACTGCGGCGCCTCCATCCACTAGTAGCCTGGTAACGGGTCGTCCGTTAACGTGCCCTTTGAGAAATAATGCCTTGAGATGTTGCCGTTTTTCGTCTTCTGGTTTCTCAAAGGTGGCCGTCATCGGCTCTAATACCAATTTGCGCCATCTGCTCTTCCATCCTTGTCGCCTTATCTCGATCGGCAGGCGCCATGAACTCCGTCGGCAATATGAACACCATGTTGATGTCAGCTGCCGATTCTTGACTATCCGCTCCCTTGCTGTTCTTTTTCTTGGGACGCCAGACCCGAGACTTGACGTTTCTCTTTTCCCGCACCTGGCTCTGCTCTTCTTGTTGTTGCTCCCATTGGCGCAGGCGTTGGATCCTCCGTTTCTAGGATTTGGATAGTCCATCAGGGCACCACCTGGGGTTTACTGGTTGGGCCGATGATCTGGCGTGCTCCCAATCTGGTTCCCTTCCTAGGGGGTTTTCATCTGACACCCTGTCATCAGCCATCTCTTCCAGCCGATCATGTACGCTGATTCTGCCCCCCCCAGTCGATCCTGTTGGTTGATCCTGCCTTTCGACCGGTGATATCGGTCAACTCTGCCCCCCAGGCGATCATGCACTGAAAGGCGCTGTGCTTCTTGTTCGTGCCGATTTCTGCTGATCGGCTCTGATTCTCTATCTCTGGAGCGTGACCTTTTGAACGGGCGATCATTGCGGCTTGATCCATTGCACTCAGGACAGTTATCGGCGGATGGCAATCGGAGGTCGTTTTCCCAGCAATGGATGAAAAACGGACATTGCCAATGATCCTCATGTCGGCGTATCATCTCCTCGTGGTATCTTGACTGTTCCTGCTACCGCCGATATTTACTGAGCAAGAATTGGGAGGTGACGGGTCTGCGCGATCGTTCTGATCCTTCGCCCTTGTCTTCAGCCCGCCTTTTCCCTTTGACTTCATTCACCGTGACCTGCTTCCTAGGGTCTACGGCGCCGCTTTGTCTTGCCGATTCCGACGTCAGCACCTTGGTTTGAAGTGAGTTTTTTCCCGTGTCAACGATGTTGGCTGGGAAAAGATGTTGGTCTATCTTCATCGGCTTTGCCGGTTTGGCTAGGGTTTCAAACTTGAGCCTTCCTTGCTCGATGGCCGATTGTATCTGCTGACGAAAGATCTTGCATTCATTCGTGTCACGAGATGTGGCGTTGTGCCACTTGCAGTACTTCATCTTTCTGAGCTGATCGGCCGGAGGGATGGTATGGTACTGAGATAGCTTCATCTGCCCTTCCTGGAATAATAAGTCGAAAATCTTATCGGCTTTTGATGTATCAAAGCCGAATGTCTCTGGTTCTTTCTTTCCGAAAGGGCACGATATTGGCTTTTTGCCTTTCACCCACTCTGCTAGGCTGATTTCTTCCTCTCCATCTGATTCAGATCCTTCTAGATATGCCACCTTCTTCTGGAAATTCCTCCGCTGCTCAAACGGACGAACTTCCTGACCTGCCAATCGGTGAACGATCTGGCTTAAGCTTTCGAACTCTTGTGACGCATACCTTTCCTTGATATGTGGTAAGAGGCCTTGGAAAGCGATATCGGGCAACTGGGCATCAGTTCGAGCCAGACTATAGCATTTGTTCCTGATTTCTCTGAACCTCTGTATATATCCGGATACTGGTTCGTCGCTCCTCTGCCTGAGGCTGGTCAAATCTGAGAGCTTCATCTCGTGTACTCCTGCGTAGAAGTACCTATGGAACTGTTTTTCCAGATCGGCCCATGTAACAATGGAATTGGGTGGTAAAGTGGTGAACCACTGGAAGGCCGATCCAGACAGAGACGATGAAAACAGACGCACCCTCAGAGCATCTTGCGTGGCGGCTTCCCCGCATTGGATGATAAATCTGTTAATGTGCTCCACGGTAGATGTGTCATCCAGCCCAGAAAACTTGGTAAAATCGGGCACCTTGTACCGGTGGGGAAACGGCAGCAAGTCATAGGCAGATGGATATGGCGTCTTGTAGGTGTAAGTCTGTACTTTCGGCTTCAAGCCGAATTGATCCTGAATTACCTCCGCTATTCTCGCCGTCCAATCCACCTGCTGCTGATGAACAACCGTTCGAGGTGCCGGCATATGTTGGAGGGCTGGCGGTGGTACGGCCGGGTGATGGATCGAAGCATGCGGAGAATTTTGTTGCGTCACGGCCGTCTGAGCAGTTGACAGTTGATGGCGAAGTGAATCCGTCGCCCCGTCGTACACCGTCATCGGCGCTGTGCTTCGGAGTGCCTCTACAGTGCCTGCCCCCCTGCCGATTTCTGACAGGACTGGTTGATATTGAGGGACCGTCGGCCCAACGGTCGATTGGAATAGCGCCTGGATTGGATAGCTCCCATGTCCGGTTGATAGGTCGGGAAAAACCGTCGTCGCCGATGCCCCCCAGGGTACTGAGTTTGTGGGCAACGATTGCACAGAAGCAATCTAGACAGGCTGAAGCGGTGCTTGTGATGGGAAACATGGTGCACCGTTGTACCTTGGAGACACTGGAGGCAACGAAGTGTTGTAGCCTTCGCGTTGCGTCGATGTCGGCTGAGGAGCCGATTGGGACGTGCCTGGTGAGCTTCTGGCTGGAAGTGCAGTCGGCGGGGCATACGTTGGCAACTGATATCCTTGAACTGCTCCGCTGGCCAGAGAGCTGATGACGGCGTTATACACCATATTAGTCATCACCGAGGATTGGTCGATGAACGCTTGGTAGACGGACTGTTGGATCATATCGGACATCTTGCCCGAATCCTCAGCAATGGTGATATGGCGGGGAACTGGAAGAGGAGCTTTCTTGACTGCCTCCCTGCTTCTGGTACGGCTGAATGACTGCAGATACATCCTCTTGTAATCTTCTAGATGTTTTGCCAATTCTTCCTTCTGGTCATCCTTGAGATCCGCCTCTGTGATCTCAATGATATTGCTCTCGGAAACTTCTGCGTTCTTTGACATATTGGATCTTGAAGGTTGGTCCCACTGGGCATGCCAAAAGTGTGTTGGCGCTAAAAATCGGCCAGAAAGGAATCGGCCGATGGTCTTCAGCGTCGGACACACGACCCGGGAGAATTTACTTAGCTCCTATTCGGGTTATTGCCCTGGTGCGGTTCGCGCGGCGTGCCAGTCAATCTGACCTGTTGATTGACAAGGAAATAAAAGTATTAAATTCCGGGCGTCCCGATCGGCTGGGGTTCCGATCTGTCCCGAAGAGCCCGTCGGGGAATCGGCCGATTTGCTGTGAAGATGATCGGATATGGATTCAGCCGATAATCACGTAATAATTGCAAAGAAAACTGCTGGAGCGATCTAAACAATTATTACAGATGTAACACTTGAAAATAGATCTAATCGGCTATATGATGATGAACGAAGAAGAGCGAGGATAAAGCCGATAGTTCCAATCTCAAGCTGGATAACTGGTGATAATACTAGAACAACAGGTAAAACCTATAATTCTAGCAAATATCGATAACTGGTGAATAAATCTTAACGAAACCACAGCGATGCGCCCGAAGTTAAAGCTCAGATATTACTCGGTAAGTGGAACCTACCAATTGGCCGGAAATCAAGTTGATGCAGCCCTGCCAATCCGTACGAACTCGTGAAAGAAGAAAAAGTATTGGCGAAGTCGCCGACTTGAAAGTAAAGTACTATGAAAAAAGTAGAGGTGTTTTGTTGATTGATGTGTTCATTCTACAAAGCCCTGGCGACTCTTATTTATACCCTAGAACAAGGACTCCTGGTCGATTACGACTAGTTACAATCTTATTTTAAACAGAAAAACTACTATATCTATAATATTTCTATAAAGGAAACAGACTCCCGCAGAATCTTCCGCTGCCGTCTCCTAATCCAATCAGAACTTTTTCCATTGCCTCTCGACCGAATCAGCATCGCTCCGTTGACCAACATCAGGCCACTTTTGACCGGGATCTTCTGTTGTGGTTCCAATCTGTTGATGCAAGTTGCATCACCAATCGGCCGATTCCAACTGTTACCTCAATCGGCCGATTCTTTACTGTAGCCTTTAGATCTGCTGCATCGGCCAACCTCTCCTCCTGACGCCAATTCAACACGTGTCAAAATCTGGCGTCAACAAACATATTTTCAGCATAGTATGCACCTTCAGGTACAGGTTAAGATTAAGAAAAGTCGGGGGCATACGACGCCTATAGGGATGAGATATTATGCAGATGTGTAGGAAGAAAAATGTAACCATTGTCAGTTTTAGCACACAGTGATAGAGATTGCAAATATGAAAGGCTTCACCTATTCTAATTGTTTCATATACTCTTGAAATTCATAGAAACATACAGTCACACCAATACACCATCATTTATACATAACACACTGCTTATATGATAAGGAGGACATCCAAGCTTTATTCTGGTGCATTGGTAATTCAGTCAGATTGGTGTGGCTATAGCACAGAGTGGGACAACCTTTGTAACATTCACTCCAAACTTCTCTGACATATCAATCCCATTTCTTTGCACCTCATCTGGGAGGCTCCACTTGTACTGATTTAACAATGACGCAAGAACCTAATGCACCATGCGAATAGCTAATGTCATCCCAGGGCAGATACGGCGGCCAGAACCAAATGGAATGAGCTCAAAATCTCCACCTCTTATGTCAACTGCTCTGTTCAGACTATTTCCAGCATCCTCAATGTTCACTACATCCCTGGCTTTAACAAACCCCTCTGCTATCCACCGATCTACCAGGCGCCTCCTTTGAATTTCAAAATCCCCGGGGAAGATGCTTGGGTATAGAAAGCATGGCTCAAGATGAGACGACAAGTGGTTGTAGCTTAGGGTTACTATCCTCTTCATTGCTTCAAGGCTTGGATTGCTCCCAAGTTCTTCATAAAATTTACCCTACTCTGCTATCTTTTTAGTCGCAAGAAGGCCTCCTACAGTTAGTATAGCAAGTGGTAAATAAAGCACTGCTGGTAGATAGCCCGAATTTTCTTGAAAATAATAAGAATAATAAATATAAAAAAACTTTCTCCTAAACAATAAAGGGAAAAGTTCGGTTTACACTCTCGAACTATCGCAAAATTCTGATTTTCACCCTTAAACTACGAAAGCGGATAAGAAAAGTCGTTCAACTATCGAAACGGGCAAATTTGGCTCTTAGGTTGGTTTTGAAGGTGGTTTTATATTTTCTAAAAAACTTAAAAAATTCTAATTAGATCTAAAAAAATTAAAACTAATTCATTTTAAATTAGAAAAATATGAAACTAATATTAAATTTTTTCTAAAAATGTAAACTATCTATTATTGTTCTATTTGAATCTTATTTATTCAAAAATAATAGGCATAACTACAAGCAACCAAATACTATGAACATAAAAAAATGGATCCAAATAACTGACAAGGATGGTGCCAATAGATAGGTTACATTTTTAGAAAAATTTTGATACCCATTTCTTATTTTTCTGATTTAAAATGAATTACTTATAATTTTTTTAGTTTAAATTTGAATATTTTTAATTTTCACAAAATGGAAAACACCTTCAAAACCAGCCTAAGGGCTAAATTTGCCCGATTTTGATAGTTGGATAGCCTTTTTTATCCGGTTTTGTAGTTTAAAGTTGAAAATCAGACTTTTGTGATAGTTTGAGTGTGTCGGACTTTTCCTAACAATAAAAGCAAGAACATATTTTCAGCATAGTATGCACCTTCAGGTACAGGTTAAGATTAAGAAAAGTCGGGGGCATACGACGCCTATAGGGATGAGATATTATGCAGATGTGCAGGAAGAAAAATGTAACCATTGTCAGTTTTAGCACACAGTGATAGAGATTGCTAATACGAAAGGCTTCACCTATTCTAATTGATTCATATACTCTTGAAATTCATACAAACATACAGTCACACCAATACACCATCAATTATACATAACACACTGCTTATATGATAAGGAGGACATCCAAGCTTTATTCCGGTGCATTGCTAATTCAGTCAGATTGGTGTGGCTATAGCACAGAGTGGGACAACCTTTGTAACATTCACTCCAAACTTCTCTGTCATATCAATCCCATTTCTTTGCACCTCATCTGGGAGGCTCCACTTGTACTGATTTAACAATGACGCAAGAACCGAATGCACCATGCGAATAGCTAATGTCATCCCAGGGCAGATACGGCGGCCAGAACCAAATGGAATGAGCTCAAAATCTCCACCTCTTATGTCAACTGCTCTGTTCAGAAACCTCTCCGGCATGAACTTCTCAGGCTCAGGCCAAATATCTTCGTCTCGACCCATTGCCCAAACATTTACAAGCACTCGTGCACCTTTAGGTATTGTGTAACCCATGACCTTTGTTGTTGTATCGGCTTGGCGCGGTAGCAAAAGTGGGGCTGGCGGATGTAATCGAAAAGTCTCTTTTACCACAGCTTGGAGATAGGGTAACCGGCTAATTTCAGATTCCTCAACATTTCTGCTTGCGCCAATAACCCGTGAAAGCTCATGGCAAACCTTAGACATAGCTAATGGGTTTTGAAGCAACTCTGACATTGCCCACTCCATGGTATTGGAGATATTGTTCATCCCAGCAGCATACAAGTCCTAAAATGCAGATATGTTGGAAAATCATTAATCACGCGTAATATTTGTTTTGAAGCTCCAAAAGTAGCTTGTTTTCTTAACAAAACTCAAAATATTTTTGTGGGGTCACAAAATATTATATAAGCTTTAGAAACTGATAGATTAATTTATTTATTTGCGTGGCGCATGAGACCTTTTTGAACGCCATAAGTTCTTTTTTGTTTTGATGCCAATAAGTTCGTGATATAAAGTCACCGTGAACAGTCATGGCGAATGCAAATGTTACCGTGAACAGTGACAGCAGAGTGTCACGATCAATGCCGGCCTTGCTGTTGTCGAGCAGCACGTCGAGGAAGTCATTCTTGCGGGGCTCGCTGGCGCTACGGCCACGCAGCCTCTGGGCAATCTCCACGTCGAACACCCGGTGAAGCCTCGCGAACAGCCTCGCCATCCGCCGCCGCGCACCCTGCAAGTCGGCGGCGGCGAGCGCGGGGAAGAAGTCCGAGACGTTCGAGATCCCTGCCACCTCCATGATCTCCGCGCACACTCCCTGGAACTCCTTGCACTCACCGTGGCGGTCGAAGTCCGTGAGGTCGCGCGAGAAGATCATGCGCGAGAGCAGGTTCAGCCCCGTCGTGAACACAACCTGGCCGATGTCCACCGCGGCGCCCTCGCGCGCCAGGCGGCCGACGTGGTCCACGAGCTCGCGCACCTTCTCGCGCCGGATGTGCTGGAGCGTGTCTAGCCGGTGCGGCGCGAACAGCTCCGCGGCCATGGTCCTCCGGAGCGCGCGCCACCGAGGCCCGTTGGGCAGCCAGGGGACGGAGTTCTTGGCGTGCTCGCCGGTCGCGTCCGGCACGGACCGGGAGGCGAAGGCGGCGTCGTGCTTCTGCAGGAACTCTCGGGCGACATCAGGGGAGGAGACAACCACCGTGGTGACCATGCCCAGGCGGAGGGACATGAGCGGGCCGTGGATCTTGGCCAGGCAGGCGAGGGAGCGGTGAGGCTGCTTGCCCAGAAGCTGCAGGCTGCCGATGAGCGGCAGTGGACGGGGACCTGGGGGAAGGCCGCGGCGCGAGTGGATAAGGAGGTCGAGAACGTAGATGGAGAGGAGGGAGACGACTAGCCATGCCAGCCAGAGAAGGAGAGCAGCCATTGCTAAGATCTCTGCTTGTGGTTTCTCGATGATGCTGTTGCGAGTGAATCTGCGGATACTGGTTGCCAGTCCCTGCAGTTTATATAGTGACTACCAAGTACCAACACCCCAAGGCTACTGGTAGAGCTGCAGTACTGGTACTGCAGAGGAGGCCCATCCGGAGCTGATACAATGCGGTTTGTACACCTAGAAGTCACAGAAATAAATTTAGCTTAGGGTGACATCATTCGGACAGAGAAATTCTTAATGTAGCACTTAATCGTTGAGGTAAAGTAATTCTAAGCTTCTTACACATAATCACATGTCTGATACTTCAACCTGCAACTACAACTCTACAAATGAAGTGCATATTAAAATAAGTACGGCAAACTTCAGAACCATCTACCACTACTATATCCATCCCCATCACTGCCAGTTCTAAAACCACCATCACACCTGGTTTTGGACACCGTTGGATTTGGATCGACGGTGAAAATCATACCCATCACCACAGTTTTATCACCCCACGGTGTTGCCCTTTACACAAAACACAAAAAGTAAAAAGCCACCGCGACGCAGTAGACCAATGCACTGACGCCGCAGCCCCGCATGCCGTTACCCTGCTCGCTGCCGCTGCGGGGGGGCTCACCCCGCCGCAGTCCTGCACGTCACCACTCCAGCTCCTTATGCCGCCATGGGGACACGCATCATCGCCACAACCCCGTACCGTGGCAGCAGAGAGAGAGAAAGGGGAGACTCGCCCCGCCGCGGCCCCTCGCGCTAGCGGGGGGTGCGGGGGAGGACTCGCGCCACCGCCACAACCCCCATTACCATAGCAAAGGGAGAGAGGGGGCGACCCGGTCGGCGGGCATAGCGACGGACAGAGGGAGAAAGCACGGGAGAGGAACAAAAGCGAGAAAGAATGATGGAAAATAATGGATAACAGAGAGAAATAGGAAACCTAATATTGTTCATTTATTACCGCCGGTTGATATTACCATCCGGCGATGATGGTTGGACAACTTTCACCACCGGTTCGTAACACGAACCCCGGCAGTAGTGAAGGACCGACGGCCACTTTCACCTCCAGTTCTAATAGCCACTACGAACACCTACTTCAGAACCGGAGGTGAAATTGAAACCGGTAGTCAAAGTATATCACCACCCCGGTTTGAACTAAATCGGCGAAGATATCCCATTTTAAAAGGGTATAGTTGTAGTAATGTACGATAAAAAAATTATGGTCACCGCAGACACATTCCTAATGAAACCATCAGTAATATTTGTACTTGTCACAGGTAGTTTTTGTTCAGATATTCCTAAAGAACACTATGAACCTCGCAAAGAAAAAAAAGAACACTGAACCCAAAATATCCCAATGTGCTAGTTTTTTTTAGGTTCCGCAGCAGAACAGGGAAAAACAATTAACCCATTGGTTTTGTCACCTCACAGGAAATGATACTTACCCTGTCGGTAGATGTGCACATAGGAGCTCCCAAGCAGTGGGAGGGGAAAGTGATCTCTGACCGCGTGCCTGTTGAAGAATGAGCCAACGACTCATAGACAGTGGCTTGGTTAAGGGAATGGAACCCACCGGAGCCGTAGCAAAAGCGAGTCTTCATAGGACGATTGTCACTGCTTATGGACCCGAACCTGGGTGATCTATCCATGACCAGGATGAAGCTTGGATGAAACTAAGCAGTGGTCCGGACCGACTGATGTTGAAGAATCAACGGATGAGTTGTGGTTATGGGTGAAATTCCACTCGAACCCAGAGCTAGCTGATTCTCCCCAAAATGCGTTGAAGCGCAGCAGTTGACTGGACATCTAGTAGTAAAGCATTGTTTCGGTGCGGGCTGCGCGAGCGGTACCAAATCATGTCCTGTCGACCTGCTCACGAATCACGATAGGTTAGTTGCAATTTCCCTGATGGTCTCGCGCCAGAGAGAAGTCAATCGAACTGATAGGAAAATCATATCATTTGACGTGCAGTTTATAAACCTGACGACAATCTAATTTCCCATAGAGAAACCGACGCGCTAATCCTGTCAGGAATAAGATTTCCGTCAGGCAACTGACAAACAAATTATATTTCATTGTCGAGCTATATATCCCTGTCGGGATTTGCATATCAGAGTGGCCGACAGAAATAATTTCCCCTAAAGGTTTCTTTTCATATTTCCCTGTAGGTTTTGGCACACAGTGCATTAAAATTTCAGTTCCCAGTGGTGGAAATGCAAAAGAAGCGGTTAATGTATTCATCATGAGCTGCTAGAAGGTGATACAGTAGGAGTGAGTGGAAAAAATAGTGAGAAAAACACAGAACCTGGATGACTTCCAAAGGATTTCTGCAATTTCCCCATTAATTTCTATGAATGTTCCGGTAGTTGAAATCCATCCATCAATTACACAACCAAAACAACCACTCCAATTGCAAAACAATCATTGATCTGGCAGATAAGTTTAATTAGTTTGATGTGACGATTAGTTTTCAATCGTATCATCGCTATAGATAGAAATGCTTTGTTGATGTTGGCTGGTTTGTCTGATGAGTGATGTAGCAGCATCACACTAATCCGAGAGCAGCATAAAAATTTTTGAGACCGTTGCAGGAATCTAAATTCGATGGCCTTGGCGCTTTCACGGGCCAGGGCGACTGGTGACAATAATGCACTCAGGGCAGGCTAAAGGCCATGGAGCATCCGTGTTTTCTTATTGTTGTACTGCACCATTTGTCTCAAAATAGAAGATTTTGTCTACTGGAATATCTGCCCCGCTCATGTGGGTCCTAGATCTAGATTAGATACGTTTAGATATACGACAGCTGATTACACACCACATCATGGATAAGCAGTTGTTTAGACTGTTAATTTTTAAATTCAGAAACTGTGACATGCATCATGTATCTATATAGTGTAGTCCAGAGAGGTCTCATAGACTTTTTCTTGCTTTTAAAAAAAAATGGCCCTCTCAAATTATCTTCTGAGACAGAAAATTAAGAACTAATAATCAGGTGGAAGCAATCAAGAAATATATATCAAATGTCCCCGTTCGGTCGACAGATAATTCCGCCGAAAGCATCAGGGTAACAAAGGCAATTCATAAGTGGGGAGTTCATATCGCAGTTTTCAAGAGCAATATAATTTAAATGTTTGATTTGTCTCTAATACACAGTTTTATATACCAACCATAATATTTAATTGCGGAGCACAGGATTGGACATAACCGAATGAAATGAAATTCTCTATCCTTAATACCAGTTTCAACAGATTTCACCGTCTTGAAAACAGTGTACACCTAATTTCATAGTAATAAAACTCCTCCCCCCTCCTGTATGTCTTCAATCTTCATATCATTAATGAGAATGAAACTTTTATTAAACCTCCAGTGGGAATGGACAAAGGACCGATCCAGAAGAAAAGGTGTTTACACTCGCTTTTATCTCCTCTGGAGTTTTGTTCTTCAGCGTCCTATAGATCATGCTACTAACGAGCTGCCACTCCAGCATCCTGTGCTATTTGGACCGTGTTAATGTCGGGGTGGATTGCTAGATACAGAAAGGCCGAAGTTATTGTTGCGCAGGATAGGACTGACCTGTTACTGGTATGATGATCGCTTCACAGTGCACAATTCAGAGGCGGGTGGATCGCCAAGGCCGCCTTGAGCTTGAGATGATCATTCAATCATCAAGCCTTCCAGTTTCAGGCATCATATGGTCGGTTCGGGGATGGTTGGGACGTTCATATTCACTTGTGATCCCTAGAGATCCTGAAAATGTACCCACTCAGAACATTAGTTTCACCCCAGCATATACATTAACTAGCAAAATATCTTTTCAAAAAAAATCTAGCAAAATATACCCGTGGCAAGTGAAGGTCATATGAATGTATTATTGCACTAAAATGTGTATATGTGTTGCCACTTGCGAGATGTGATTTTGTAAAATATACCCTGTGATATGCTATGGCCTCAATATCACTTTGTGTGGCATGGCCATCGAGGTCTTGTTTACCCGCTAATCAAGACGCCGTCGAGCTGCACACGCTGTCGAGCTGCTCAACTTGAAGAAGGACAAGAAGATCTTCCTACACCCAAGCAACGTAACCTTATCTTGATCTCCTGTTATCCGGGGCGTTCGTGTTCACAAAGCTGGTTGTAATACAAAGTTTTTAAAGCATTTAACTTCAAAAGAAATTTGAGCCATTTAAATCTTATAGATAATTTATTAGAAGAATTCCTAGAGCCCAACATAGTGTAGCTACACTTTTTTTCTGTATATTTTGCCCACCCATGCCCAACCTCTTAGAAATTGTCTGAGGAACCTTATTTTATTCTGCTATTTTCCAATAGCAGTCGTTCCCCTTGTCCCCAATTGCCATTTATCAGCAACCAATTCATAAAAACATTCTGTTATTGACCAGCCCCGTATTCTGATTAGAAACACAGCATGCCAGCATGGGAAAATATTAGCCGCACAAACTTCATTGGCACCAAAGACACTGTGTATAAAGTTATGGACTTATGGCACGAGCATATTTTGACAGCTGACAGTTCATATCCAATTAGAATCTAGATGCAACTAACAAGAAGAAAGAGTTTTAGCATATCTAGTTTCCAAAATTTGATCCATACACATTGAGGCATTGAGCTGCTGAACCGCTTCATGGGAAGATTCAGCTGCCATGCTGATATTAGCAGGCATGATTTTATTGGCAGCCCCTTAAAATAGGAATTAGGTATCATTATTTGTATTTGTAACAGATAAATTGATCACTAGGCTATAATACAAAAACAAGATCCACCAGTATCTTCCCCAAGGACAACCTACTACTACATTATGAAACCAATAGAATTTCATCTTATTTACAGTGCCACCTAGTTCCTCTAGGTTGGTCAGGTATTTATTTATTTATTAGAAAGCTAATTAAGGAATTGAGCCTAGCTCAGCTTGTGGGATGTGTGGATGTAAACCCGTGACACCTAGATTTGTGTCCTCTAGGACTCGAATTTGAGTGCCTATTTCTTCCTATCTTCCTATTTACCTGGCACTTAGTTCCTCAAATGTTTGATTCCTCTCTGTTTCAAACTTGAGTGCACATTTCTTCTTATTTACAATGCCACTTAGTTCATTCTAGGTTAGTCGAGTTTTTAAGAGAGCACAGGTTACTTTGAAACAATAATCAGCATTTGTACCGTTGACAATATTCAAATATACTGAAAACTGATAGAAAAAAATAGCAAACCTAAGGTCATCTCAGTTGATGATTACACAAACTTGTAGGCCTCTCGTTCTCAACATGATAACTTGAGAGTTTATAGGTTCGTTGTTGTGGTTGTTGGCACATCATCCATGAAAGCCAGGTCAGGTTTATGAACTGTCAACTTAATCATCAGGAAGGGATTCCGTTGCTTCAGCTGCTATGTTGGATCCTTCAATGCTTCCCAAATCATTGTGGCCTTGGTTCTTTGACACTTGCAATAAAGGATGGTTTGGGTGCGCATCCACTTCCACGCGAAGCAAATCAAAGTTTGCCACATCACCATCATCTTGAACTGCAATGGTCTTAAGCCTTAGAAGATGCTTCGTACCCACAATCCCTGATTTCAACCTGCAACCATAGATTTCAATACTTCTCATCTGGGGCGCAGTGCCCTCCTCAAATCTCATCTCTCTCAACTGCTTCAGGAAGTAAATATCAATTTCTTTGAGATTTGGGAATGCCTCCCTTCTGAATACTAATTTCTCCCCAACGTAAGCATTCCAATAAAGGCGAAGGAGCATGAGATTGGGCAATGCCCCAAGAATCTCCATCGTTCTAGCTTCCTTTAGCCTACTCCTCGATAAGTGCATCTTCACAAGCTGCTTAAGGTTACCAAACCAATTTGGCAGATCCGAAAGAGATCCATTCAACTTTAGACTCCTCAAGATCGGAGGAGAGCAAACAGAGTCCAGCCACTCCAGTGTTCCAACATCTGAGGATCCCTCAGCATCCACATAGAGAGATTGGAGTGCAGAAAGCTTTTCAATAGCCGCACAAAATACCTTGTACTTGTTCTCACTGGCACCTTTTGATGTCACACTTAATTTTCTTAGCTGACTGAGTTCTCCGAGCTCCTCAATCACTTCCTTACTAGTTCCTTTGATGTCTACAACCTCTAATATCTGTAACTTTTTGAGGTAGTTGATCCCTCTTGGCACCCTTACACCTTTTGTATCAGACCAACGGGTAGAACAGGCCATCCGTACCTTGGCAATTAAGTTGGCGCGGTCACTGAAATTAACTAGAGTTGTGAATATCATGGGAAAGCACATCATGATACTCAGGCAACCTTTTGGATTGTCTATTAAATTAAAGCAACCATAATCCAACCTTTTGCTGCAACAGAGACTACGGAGATTTCTGAGTTCAGTAATCCCAGCTGTTAGTGCTGAAATATTTGCTTCCCTCGTGTCTAAGGTTTGTAGGCATCGCAGTTTCCCTATGGATCTCAGAAGTGATAAATTATAGGAACCTCCTGCAATGTTCAGATACTTCATGTGGCGCAATAATCCTATGTTCTTCACATCTTTTTGTGTTAGTCTAAATTTTACATCTTCTAGATCCAAGACCCTCAACATTCTCAACTGTGGTGCACAAAATGAATGTGCTGGCTCCATGGGCCTGTCGCCAAATACAGATATTGAACGGACACTGCTCCAGTCCAAACATATTTCTGAGAACTTGTTCCCATGGAATGCAACATGACGGATGTGCTCCTCTTCTACAGTAGTGACGTTATCCTTGATCAAGAGTACAAAATTTTGCTCTCTAGAAACTGACACCATGATATCACGCATGATATCATGGATTCTACATTTTTTAACCACTCCTTCTATATTAACCGCTGATGGTTGAATCATACTTCGGTTGACAAGATCATTGAAGTAACTATTTCCAACATTCTCAATGGTTCACCACATCCCTGGCTTTAACAAACCCCTCTGCTATCCACCGATCTACCAAGCGCCTCCTTCGAATTTCAAAATCCTCGTGGAAGATGCTTAGGTATAGAAAGCATGGCTTAAGATGAGACGGCAAGTGGTTGTAGCTTAGGGTAACTATCCTCCTCATTGCTTCAAGGCTTGGATTGCTCTCAAGTTCTGAAGGGAGTTCTTCATAAAACTTTCCCCACTCTGCTATCTTTTTAGTTGCAAGAATGCCTCCTACAGTGAGTATAGCAAGTGGTAAACAACCACATTTTTTTACTAGTTTTGTAAATATATTATTCATGTTCTTACTGGTTTCCCTGACTTGTCCTTTGCTTGTCTTTCTCAGTAGCAACTTTACAGCATCATCTATTTGAAGGGGTTCAAGGTGGAAATAAGTGGTTCAGAAGTACACCTCTCAGCTAAGCCAGCATCTCGAGTTGTTACCAATATGCGACTGCCTCTGTTGTTATTCTTTGGAAAAGCAATATCATTAATCCAATTCCATGCGCCTATGCTCCATAGGTCATCAAGTACAACAAAGTACATTTTATCCTTTAAACCATGTACCAAACAATCAGCAAGATGCTGCACTTGAACCAGCAGTTTCCCCTGGAGCTCTTCCAAGAGTTTGTCCAATGAATCAGCACCCAAAAGTTGCCTGATCATATCTTTTAGAATCTCCTTCCTGTCAAATGACTGGGATACAGTGACCCAAGCACAGCAAGAGAAGTAGCTTGGGATATCTTCCTTGCTTTCGTAGATCTTCCTTGCCAGAGTAGTCTTGCCTAAACCACCCATAACAACACAGATTACCTTAGTATGACCATCGTCAGAGCTGACATCTATCAACCTAAGCAACTCCTTTTTAGGAGTGGCAAAGCCCATGAGTCCTGATTCATCTATGTTGTTAGCTGATTGGTTGCAAATGTCTTCCATGTAGGAATCCCTCTCAACTGTACTGCTAGAGGAAATGGGCTTTATTAGGCTGTACTGTGTGTTCCTGTTGCTCACTTCTTCAACTCTTGATTTGAGGTTGCGAATCCGGACATCAATGCGATGGCGATCACCAAGCTTCAGCAGTTGGCCAGACAGGCTTTGGCTCTTCACATGAACTTTAAACTCATCTAGACAATCTTCAATGTCATACGATAGATCTTGTACTTGCTCTGCCCATACCTTTAGTAACTCATCTTTCTTCTTCTCTATTTCGGCAGCTCTTAGGAATGCCTGAATTGTTTTTAACTCGTCCTTAATGTACCTACCATACATTGGTTCATAGAAAATTAGAGCAGTCTTTTAACGCAAGTCCAAAATCCATTAAGAACTGCCTTTGAGAAACCCACAATCAGTGGCACAAGAATTAGATTTCAATGCAATAAAAATTAAAGGAAATGAGTACATTTTATAACCCAAAAAGTTTTATAATAGCATTCATTTTATCTATTTATACAGATATATTATAACATTACTTGATTTCACAATGGTGTCAAATCCAAATACAACTCTTTTGTGTTTGATCACCAATACTTATACTTATTTTCAGGAACTAGTGCCAATGGTTCGCGCTTCACAATATTGAAATGGGGCAACCAAGCTCAACTAACAAGAAGCATTACTAGCAGGCACAAATCTTCTGCCCTTGCTTAGTTATGACACCAGTGTGTCTTAGTGAAATTCAACTGCTACTTGCCATGAATGAACACAATTAGCTTGGAACATATCTCTTGACTCTTCTCCTTCCTAAGTCTGCATACACGAACATCCTTTCTATCCGTGTTTACTGCCTACAGGTGCGGGAATAGGAAATACACTATATTAGTTGATTTGTCCAAAGGATTGGGGCTTCGTCTCAGAAGTTTACTTGTAATTAATAACATAGCTATATAGGAACTCGAGTTAATCTCTCAAAAACTGAAGCAGCAAATGAAAATTACATGTCCTCAAGTTCACTGGTAAACTGTGTCAAGCATAGATGGTCGTCAGTTGGTCTCTCAACTCTACAATAACTGTGAAACAGCCGTGGTGGCTGTGCATCACAAGAGATTGCATAATCAAACACCTTGGCCATGATAATCAAACAAAGCAATCATAATTTCTAGGTGCCAAAAGTCATGAATAGAATTCATGAGACTGGAATTGCTAACCAGGAGATGAATCCCTGGCCATTTTGTTATCTTCAAGTACAAGGGTCATGGAACAGAAGAGTATTCAGAGTGCTAAGGTCCCAGCTAAACAATTAAATCCGTTCATTCAAAACAAGCGGTTCAATGACAGTATGGCACTAAGGCATGCTGGTATTGTTACTACTACATTGGCAGAGGGATAAAATTTCATCAATAACCTAATAGCCCCAGATACGATGCAATACTTCTGCCTTAGGTGCTGTTTAGTGTTTATAGAGCTTGGGATCAACTGCTAATATAGGTAAAAGGGCCGATAGAGATTATATGAAAATAGTGTCAGTACACGTAGCTACAAATCATTACATTAGTAAATGTACTATGGTTGGTACACATAACTGGGATAAGCAAAAATTTTGGTAAAAGCAATAAGGCACTTAAGAACGAGAAAAGAATAAGAATTTGGTGTGGCCACAAATCATTAACATGGAAGAGTTAAAATTTAACTTGCACTCTTTGCAGTCAAGTTAACACTGTGAGCACGGTGAACACAACCATGAAAAAGTGGGGGTTTTCATCTTTGATACTGCAAATGACTTGAGTCGTCAACAATGGATGCAGAGCTAGAAATTTTGTGACGGGATAAAATCATACAAGTCCCATACTATTTAAAGGTGCAAATGTACTACGTATATAGGCATGCGCATGGCAGTCGAAGAACTAAGTGATAATACTGGTGTTATTTTTCAATAGGGAGAAATTGCGCGATTTCAACTAAACCTACATTAGTCCTTAATTGAATAGGGAAGGAAATCCCTGCCAATCCATACATATTCAGATGGATCGAGGTGGAAACGAATTCGGTTTCCACCACAATCCACATGTTCTGGGAAGGAACGGTGCTAGCCTATCAAAGCAAGCCCTTAACAAGTTTAGCTCGAACAAGCGGCCGACCACGGCCGGACGAAGCCGCCAAGCCGGTAGACTCAGCGGCGAATGAATTCGAAATTATTCTCTCGATTTGTTTACAATTTCTCTAAATTGTTTCCAGGCGTGGGCTCTGCGCTCCGGTCGTATTCCACTTCCACTAAATCGAATGCTGAGTTAGCCCTCTACACCAATCCACGGCGGTGGAGTCACGCTGTGCGGGAGGAGCGAGATGGCGGGGCGCACGTACCAGATCTCATTCTGGACGCCGAGCAGCAGGCTCGCCTCGTCGGCGGCGGCGGAGGCCGCCTTGCCAACGGCGCTGGCCACCAGCGCCCGCGCCATGCTCACCACCGTCTCCGCCATCGGTCGGTCGAATGCCCGCGCTCGCGATGGGAGCAGTGATGTCGGAAGCACGTGCGCAGAGAAATGGACTAACGCATCCACTGCCCATCAACATCACGCTGACGCTCGGTGCTGCGCTGAGCCTCGGCCGGCCCTCCGTCCCATCACGTCGAGCAGCCGAAGCCGCAGCCCTCCCACATTTCTTCCCCGTTTCGGCCCGAGTTCTCTCCACCACCAAATTCGCCGTCGTCAAGCCATTTCAGTCCAATTCCTCGCACCACCACAGTATCCCAGCCACCCCAGAGACCCATTTGAACTGTTACCGAGCAAAAACCACCGCCGCAGTGCCCTTTCCACTGTCTTCTTCTTCCTCGAGCGTCTCTGTGCCGCGCAGAAAAGGGGCGCGACGGTGAGAAGCTTTTCCCTGTGATTTGACGCAGCTCTGGTGCTCCGAGGAAGGTAGTAGCGCGTGTTGGTTGAGGGGGGCCATCACCGGCTCGTTTTGGTGCCCTGGCTGGCTGGAACACAGGCACCGTCGTGTCCAGCCGCGGCCATGGGGGGTTGCCGTGGAGCTTGCAGCTCCGGCCCCCAGAGGCCTGGCTGGGGGGTCAGGCGGCTGGGTGGCAAGGCGCTGGTGCTCCCTAGCCGTTTTCCGGCGAGGGGGGCACCGTGGTGCCCGGCCGCCGGGGCCGAGCCACTGCCACCGCCGGCGATGACATCTGTCGCCGAAGGTTGGGTGCGCGTGGGTGTGGAGTTCTTGGGAGTGCGGGGCGTTTGGGGAAGGACGGGGCCGGGTCTAGCCGCCGGCGCGGCCGCCGTCGACGAGCAGCCGGCGTTACCCGCGCTCTGTACCCGTGGCCATGGCCGGTGGTACTGTAGCTGGGGCGGGCCCGCGCAGCAGAGAGAGGGGGTAGGTAGGAGGCGAGTGTAAAAGGATTTTCGGACGGGATTCAGAAATAGGTTAAAATTAGTTTAAATGCCTTAAAAATTTGTTTTATTCACTATAAATCATAGAAATATTTAAAAATAGCAAAACTAATCACAGAAATAGGTTCTAATTAGTTTAGATTTATTTTAAACTTTAACACTGCCTCATGTATAAAATCATAAGTAAAGTATGTAAGCAAATTAACCATGCCTATACTTTTTTTTAGTGACTGGACAAATTTTTAATGTTTTCCTGTTGATGATCGCATGTGAAATATGATGTCGTGTATGACACATTTAGCCATGCCTCTGTCCTTTTTATTTATTGGGCCCATTAGCTAATGATGATGATCACTTGTGAAATGTGCAAGGAAATAAAATAGAAATTATTGTACATTTGTTTGCATATTTAGCTGGATTTGGTAGGGATGGTGTACCTACGGGTTTGATTTTTCTCAATACTTTTTGCGATGAAAATGTTATACCCGATGATTATTATTCTTTATTGGTAGATTTGTGTCATTCTATATTTGTTTTTTTCTCTCGTAGCAACGCACGGACACTCACCTAGACATAATATATCTAGATGCTATGCACCGCGCCAAAATAACTGATAATTTAAAACTGAGAGAGTAACTTTGCAAATGTCAAGCACCGCGCCGTCGATCGGAGTTGCCGCCGTCCTCCGACTCCTCCCGTGACTGGAAACAACGGTCAAGTCGGCCGCCGAAACCGAACCGGGCTAGCTCAGCCGAGACGCTCGGCTCAAACAGTCGCGCTGCGCGCACAGGGCCACCTTTTCCCTGGCCGCCGTGGAGATTCGGACACGCCCCCAAGGTCCAAAGGCCAGGCGCCACCACCCGCCCGCGGCGAGCGCGAGAGGCAGGCGGAGTCGTGTCCGACGGAGCAGCGCAAAAAGAGGTTCCATTCCGAGGTCGAGCGGTACCGAACAAATTAAAAAAAATTCAGTTACCCGAATTATCAGTCACCTGAATTTTGGATGAGCTAAACTAGAGAAGACACATCGATATGTGCTTTCACATTTCTCGGGGAGAAGACACATCGATATGTGCTTTAACATTTCTCGGGGCCGGGGGATAGCATATCGGTCGTGTCACGTAGATACGAGATATCACCAGTTAATCTCTACGAGCCCCCACAGTGAAAAATAGCACCCAGACAGGATTGAATGCATCTAAGAGCAACTCCAACAGTGACCCTTCCAAAATGGTAACCGAGTAAAAAATTCAGCCCCTACTTTTAAAGTGGGAACCGAGGGTAAAAAATTCACTCCAATAGAGCTTTAATTGAGTCCCTAGAATTGAGTCCAGAGTAGGGAGGCACCCAAATCGTACCTCCCAGCCCCATCTCCTACGGATCTGATCTGTAGGGAGGCCCCTGCTCGGCGTCCTGTCCTTGCTCCTTCGCCGGCCCTCGCCACACCTGCTCCTTCGCGCTCGCCACACCTGCTCCTTCGCGCCGCCGCACAGGCCGCCGTCGGGGCCCTTGCCCTCGCACGGCCGCCCGCGCGCCCGCGCCGCCGACGTCCACGCATGCCCGCGCCGTGGCCTCCGCCGCCCCCGCACCGCGGTGGCCGCCGCCCACGTGCCCCCCCCCCCCCCCCCCCCGGCTGCGCTTGAGCTTGGGAGCCGGGAGGAAGGAGAGAGAGAAGAGAAAGAGGAAGGAGAGAGAAGGAGCGGCCGTGGAACTGCCGTAGCTTCAAGCTCCATATCCGTCGCGCCGAGCCCGGGATCCGCCGCCCCTGGTTCAAGCTCGGGTCGCAAGCTCGCCGGGCAACTCGGCAGCAAGCTCGCCGCTTTCCTCTCGATCTACCGCGACTGATGCAGAGCCGGGGCGAGGGAAAAGGAGCGGCGGCGTTGAGAACTCGAGCACCACAGGCCGCCGTCGGGGCCGACCACGACACCCTCGCTCCTTCGCGCTACCACACTAGCCGCCGTCGAGGCCACCCTCGTGCTCCTACGCCTCCGCTTCGCGGCAGCGGGTCGGGGCCGGCAGCGCTGCCCCTGCTCCTCCACGCCGCCGCCGCGGGCCGGGCCGGCAGTACCGCCCTGCTCCTCGCGTCGCCGAGCGTGCCGTCGTGCGGAAGCTGGAGCTCGGCCTCCCCACCGCCCGCCGCTGCCCTGAGCTCTAGCATGGTGGGGAGCTCGGGCCGTCCTTCTCCCCTCTGATTCCATCACCGGAAGCAGCCTTCGGAGATGCAGCACGTGAGCAAGGTCGAAGGCGGGGGGGAGTCTGAGCCATGGCACGGAGTGGGGTGGAGCGAGGCAGCGAGCGATCTATTCTTGCCGGCGGCGGAGGGGCAGGCGGCGGCGGTATCGAGCTGAGTTCGTGCGGCGGAGAAAGACGGATGCGGGAGTGAGAAAAGAGAGGAAGCGGAGAAATTAAAGAGCGATGCAGGAGAGGGAGAAAAGAGAGGAAGCAGTCAGGAGAAATAAAAAGGAAGAAAATAAAAGAAAAAAAAAGATATAGCCTATGACAGATGGATCCTAATATTATAAAGAAAATAGAAGCTGCAAAGTAGGGATTATTATTGGAGTTGAGAGCAAAATTCAAAACCCTATAAGGTTGGGACAGTCCCTACTAAAAAAAGTAGGGGCTTCGCTCCCGGCTCCCTACTGCATCGCCACCGTCTCTACCAATCCACATACCTAGGGCAAAGTCAGCAGCTATAGCGGTAGCGAGACCAACAAAAAATAAGACAGACGGGGGACTACAAATTACAATCAGAACTCAAAAGTCCCACTTTGCAAATGTGTGCCGACAACCCTCACACACACATACATACACGCACTCCAGAGTTTTACGAGGCACCCATCCTGGAGCCCGGGGAGCCCTGGGTACCTCTACACTGTCTTATGGATAGTATGTATAGAAAAATTAAAGGGGCAGTATTCCCGCACGCGGGCGATTGTCTTCCTCAGGATTGTGTGGGGCTCGCTGTCACGCAGCAAAACCATTTCTTCTGCAAATGCAAAGAATAATACCGTTAATGACAACTGGAAAGATCATGAGCATGCGAGTGTTGTCATCAGGTGGAGTTCAAAGACGAGCACTGATCCAAGTCACGAAGAAACATACCGAGTTCGGCTTGGCAGCATAAGATTCCACCCTCTCGGTCCTGGTGTCCTTGGAAGGAGAATCGGTCTCTTGTCCATTGCCACCCTTCTTCTCATCCCTGGCTTTGTTGAATATCACTGTGAATCCATCAGCGGAAGCTGGGTCGTTCACATCCCATTCACCAAACTTAGGCAAGGGGCGACCTGATTCTTCCTGGAAACAACACCATTACCCATGTTAAAAGGGTGGATCTACTTGTAATTTTGTACTGAGACGAGAATAAGGGTGAAAAACTGCGTTATGTTGCCGGTGCCCAAGTAAAAGCTGTTATTAGAAATCAGAAATGCCAAGCTCGTGTCAGCATGCAAAATATATATACTGAGTGTGACTGTGTTATCTACTAATAATAAAGTAAATACAGCCTTTTGCAAGCAGCAGATTGCTGTCATGGTACAAAGGAGACCACTGAGGAAAAAACATAAACATAAGTCCTATATCCTACAATACTTTGGTGGTTGGGTTCCACTAATTATGCTGGTGTCCTATTGCAGGGAGATGCATCTAAATGACTGTGCTTCATCATATGCAGGCGTTGTTGATGATGAGGATGATGATGCAAACAAAACAAAATATTCAGAAAAGGACAGAGAATAGCCTTGCAGCAATCATGAGTTATATATATGTATTCTGATTACAAGCATAACATGCCACCGTGGGAGAATATTAGCGGCTCAAAGTTCATTAGCACCAAAGACATTGTGTACAAAGTTATGGACTTATGGCACAAGCATATCTTGACCGATGACAGTTCATATCCAATCAGAAAGAGAGAGATCCAACTGAAAACAATAAAGAGTTAGCCAAATTTGATCTGGTAACATTGAGCTGTTGAACATTTTCATGGGAAGATTCAGCTGCCATGCTGATATTTCCAGGCATGATTCTATCGGCAGCCCTTTAAAACAGGAATTAGGTTCATCCTTTATATGAAGGATAGGTTGCAGCGTCACTATTTGTATTTGCAACAGATTAATTGATCACTGAGCTATACTACAAAAACAAGATCCACCAGTTTCTTCCTTAAGGACAACCAACTGCTCCATTATGAAACCAATCATCAAGTGCAGCATCACTATTTGTATTTGTAACTGATACATTCATCATTGAGCTAATATAAAAACGAGACCCACCAGCATCTTTCTTAAGGACAACCTAATACTCCATTATGAAACCAATAATCCAGTTTCATAATGCTGCAAACCACACTTGCCAAGCATGCTATTCAGAAAAACAAGGAGCATCAATGAAAGTTTTACTAACTATCCTACTCACTCCATTTCAAACTATATGTCCTTTTGGCTTTTCTAGGTAAATAGAGTTTGATATGCACCTAGATATAGACTATGTCTAAATACATAGTAAAAATTATGTATCTAGAAAAGCCAAAACAGCCTACAATTTGAAACAGAGGGAGTAGCTTTCTATTTGTACTAGCATAGTAAGGCATCAGGCCTCTTGAACGACAATTAGCCTCTAATTGTGCAAGGTTAAGCATGTGCGAATAAAAAGTCTAACTCTGCACACATTCAATGAACAGAAGCTCCTTCCAAAATCATGCACCCATCTCCATCAATTCCAATTTACATCTCAGCATCTGCATTTTCAATGCAAGCCTCAAATAATTTTAACATGTTAATCTAATGTTTGATCAATAAAACTCCAGCCCAAGGTATTACCCACAACTGTGGCAAACAAAGAATTCAAACCCCTCATGCCGAATTTATCTCTGCATATACACGACAACAGCTAAATTTTAATCCTGGACCACGAAATGGTTTTGTTTCAGTTACAGCAAAACCTTGCAATATTCCTTATCAGCCGCTCTCATCCAAACCAAAAATGAAGGACCCCCACCAATCCGGCGGAACGGAACGCCTCCCTACACGTACGTGCCCCCAACACTTGCAGGAGCCATGGATCATCTGAACCCCAACACAACTACACGAGAGAGAGAAGATACCATCCCACCAGCAAATCATATCGCATCCTGCGCAAGCGTTCCTCCCCCCATCCCCTACTCCACCACTCGAGTTGCATATACCAACAAAGAGAACAAACAAATCCCCGCTCCAAACTATCTGTCCCGAAATCCATCACACGGCGCGCTCACCTCGATCCAGACAACAAACAAACTCCAGAAGCTAAACACCACCGGGAGGGGTGAGAAAAAAGAAAAGAAAGGACACCCACACACGGCGAAGCCAGTCCAGAGCAGCAGCACTTACCGCCATGGATGGACCGCGCGGAGCAGACGTCCCGATCCGCCGGGGAAGGTAGTGCGGTTGCGGGTGGGAGGCGGCGACGACGACGGCGGAGACGAAGAGGAAAGGCAGCGGCGCAGCGGGGGATAAGAGCGGGGACGAATCGAGGTGGAAAGAAAGGGAGAGAACTTGTACCTCGAGTGGAGGGAGTATTTCTCCCCTCCCCGTAAACAAAGGGAAAAAATAAAATAAATAGCTAAAAGGAAAAGGAAAAGGCCGCCCGAAAAATCGGCTTCTACCCGGGCGTCCTCGGGGCCCGGGCGGCGCGCCTGCATGTGACCCGCGCGGCCGGCGGGGCCCTCGCGTCGGCCTGAGAGGCCCTTGGGGGTGGGTCCACCGGGCAGCGAGGGCGGGTGGTGTCAAGGTGGTGGAGTGCGGCGGACGGCGGGGCCAGCCGGGGTTTGACCGGCGGGGAGTGGGAGTGGCCGAGTGGGGGAGCGGCGATGGGGACAGGGTGGAAACGCGAGGGCAGGGGCGCACGTCGGTGGTGGTGGCTACAAGCGCCTCGCTGGCGCTCGGAATCTGTAGGCTGTGTAGGGAGGTTGTTTACTCCTACTTGGCGACACGCAAAAACGAAAAAAGAAATCAGCTTCGTTTTTTTTCTCCTTCAGGTTTGGTTGTGCGTTCGTGGCGAGGCTCTGGATTCGCGACGAGTTCATCGTACAAGATTTTTTCTTCAGCTAAGCATCCAAACTTGCGGAGTACTCACTCCGTTCCAAAATAATTGTACTTTTAGAGTTTGAAATTTATTCTATAAAAAATAAAAAGATAAGGTAGTTGCCGGAAGATTTTCATAAAATACAACAAATAATACATCCACTTGTTAAAAAAGATAAGGAATATTTTTGTAATTTCACTCACAGTATTAGTTTGCGTGCTTGGTTCTATAATTGTATTTATTTTAGAACAGAGGGAGTAATATCTTCTCTCCCGTTTGATCTCGTTTTTTCTCTCGCGAAAAGAAAATGGTTCCATTTCCGCGGCTGTCCAGCTAGCCAGCTCGACGTGGTGTGCGGCCATTCTCGTGAAAAGAAAATGGTCCTGTTTAGTTTCAAAAAAATTTCTAGTACTACAGTAACTTTGAACGTTTAACCACTAATTAATAGTATTAGATATGGATAATTGACAAAACTCATTCCATAACCCCGGGTGAAATTGCGAGACAAATCTTTTAAACCTATTTGGACCATAATTGGACAATATCGTGTTACAGTAAATAAGCTCTAATTACGGACGAATTAATTAAGCTTAATAGATTCGTCTCACGATTTCCCGTCCATCCGTATAATTAATTTTATAACTAATTTATATTTAATACTCATAATTAATGTTGAAAAAATTACTAAAATTTTTTTATCTAAAATTTTTGGCAACTAAACGGACGGGCCGTAGGACAAAACCCGCTCCCCGCTGCTCGACGGGGCCGAAGAAGGAGCACGCACGTCCGTCCACCGCCGCGCGTCCACACTGTCCCGTTCACACCCGTTCCTGTCAATCCCTTGCCAACTTGCCTCGCTCCACGCCTTAAAACTATTTTTTATTTTTAGGTACTCACGGCGCTCAATCAGTTGGCAACTTGCTCCCCCGTCGAGGCGTGGCGTGGCTTGGTGTGGAGTAAAGCAGACGGCACGTCGCGCGGTGAGTGTGTGTGTGGTGTTGATCACTTGATTACTACCGAGTGTTAGCTGAGGGAGGTGATGATTGTAAGAAGGCTCTCGATCTTGTGTGGCCGCGGCTAGCGGACGGTTGACTGACTTCTCGTCTCTCGGTTAGCATGAGCGGCAGCGCGCACGACAAAGTCCTCGTGCCCGTGCGTCCGTCGGTCCAGACGATGGAGAGACACCCCCCCCTCCCGTTGAATCGGTACGCACGGTGCCTAGCTGGTTAGCTGGACGCAGCTGGCGCTGTCTGGCGTGTCTGCTTTCCTCCTGTCGTCGTGCTCAGCTCAGCAGCAGCAGCGCCCCGATCCCGCTTGGCGTTCCGTTCCCGCTGCCACGCGCGCGCGATCTTCATTCATGCCCAGCAGGATGGACGCGAGAACCATCTCCTGAATCCACCGAACCAAATCTTCCGACGGCCTCTGGCCCTCTGCAGCGGAAAGCCGGAAACTTAAGCCGATGGGCCCTGCCCCAGAGCGCGGCCCGAAATGCAGCCATCGTTCGGCCATCATCGCAACCAGCAAGCTCTCTCTAGATGCTCGCTCGCCTCGTCAGTTGGACAAGTTTGACGACGTACATGTACCTAGACACGGGGTGTTTAGTCCTCCGTCTTACATCAATATTTGGATATATGCATAACGTATTAAATGTACATGAAAAAATAATTAATAATTAGATGAAATGTATTTCGCGAGACGAATCTAATAGACCTAATTAGTCCATGATTAGATAATAAAATACTCCAGTAAATATCGTTAATGATAAATTAATTAGTCTTAATAAATTCGTCTCGCGGTGTACGGATGGAATCTGTAATTAGTGTTATGATTAGTTTATATTTAATACTTCAAAAATAAAAAAAATCTATTTAAAAACTTTATCCAAATAAATTAAACACTCCCATAACCTGCTTTCCTCCGCTGTTCCTCGTCCTGTCGATGGCGATGACATAGCACCAGGGTCAACCCCAGCGCCCGGCCCAACGAAGCAGTCAGCTTCGGTGGCGGCCGTCATGGAATTGACCAAAGGGAATTGGCTCGTGCTGGCCTCACGCGGCCCCGCTCGTACGAGGGCACGAGGCCATGGACAGGCCCCACAGCCTGCAGCACAGCACAGGGCGTTACTGAAAGAGTGAAAGAACAAGGTAACAGTGATGAGGCTGAACGCACCGGGTACTGGGAGCGGTACGCTACCGCTCCCTCCAGTACCGATTTAGCGATTTTGACGCTTCACCGGCGTACCGTATTTCATCCACTTCGGGAGCACATCCGCCAAATCGAGCGTGGGAGCGGACGTCCGCTACGCCTGCGGCGGCCCCACCTTGCCTCCGGAGCCCCAACCGCCCGTCCTCCCCGCACGCCGCTGCCCCAAGCGCGGGGCTCCGCTGCTCGCCGGCGGAGGGAGCAGGGGAGGCGCCGCCCCGCGGCTCGCCCGGCGAAGGGAGCAGGGGAGGTAGCAGCGTTGTGGAGGGAGAGAGAAGGCCGGGGAGCCGGAATAGAAGCTTGAAGCTTGGCCGCCGCCGCAGGCATGGGGAGCGCACGTCTCTGCGGCCGGAGAAGAAGGGGAGGGGCCCGCTGTCCGCACGAGGCCCCGTCGCCGCCCGTGTGAGGCCTCGGGGGAGGATCCCCGTCGCCGCCCGCACGAGGCCCCGGGGGAGGAGCCCCGTCGCCGCTCCACCGCGCTGCTCACTGGGAT
Organism: Panicum miliaceum; assembly: GCA_032594955.1. Classification (NCBI taxonomy): domain Eukaryota; kingdom Viridiplantae; phylum Streptophyta; class Magnoliopsida; order Poales; family Poaceae; genus Panicum; species Panicum miliaceum. The sequence continues at coordinate 17,738,688 of CM064062.1, forward strand.
CTGCTCAGGGATCCGCCGCCGCGCCGCGCCACGCCGAATCGAGCCGGGAAGGGGAGCGTGGGGGCGGCACGGGGCCATGCGCGCGCCCGCCGGCCGGATCTCCCCCAGCCGCCGCCGCGGCTCGCTGGGATCCGGCCCGCTCCTCCGCCGCCGGCCGCCGGGATCCGGCCACTGCGAGCAAGGGATGGGGCGGAGGGAGCAGGTGCGCCGGCCGTGTGGGGAAGAAGAGGGGAGATGAGAGAGAGAGGAGGAGGTGGTGGGAGAGAGAGGGGGTGCAGGCGAGGAAAAAAATATAAAAATATTGAAACGTAGGTCCCACCTTCTGGTAGTTGTTATAGAGTAGAGACATAGAGGATGAGTGCGGAAGAACTGGATGTAAGAATCTCGAGGAGTATGATGAGGATGGATATGACAAGTATGCACAGCCTCAGCGCAAATCGAGAAAACTTCTCAGTACAATATCAGAGACCGCGGTGCCAGTCAGACTATATAATTACTAGGACGGTGATTCTCTCCAGAACCATCAATCTTCGTCGCAGAAAGTATTGAAATACAGTAACAGAAAATTTCTTCCATAAGCATCAATCTTCAAGTGTGTGTGTGTATACACATACATACGGGCAAAATTACCATTATGTATGTATAAATGTGCACATGTTAAGAATATATTATATTATACTAACAGACGGCACAAAAGTTCAAGCACAGTTTAAATGATTTATTATACAGAAGCACTGGCAGTAAGTCAAATTCACTTGGGAACTTTACAAGTTCAGAAATTATCGGAAAAAGAAAGAGAATCAGCATCACAATTTTGGACAATACCACAAGCACCTTGACTAATCCAAACTTACATAGAGTTATCCAGCAGTCTGGAAGTGGTTATAAATGTGGCAAATGCTGAACTCGCCTGATATTTAGGCATGATTCATCGTTAAAAGGAGCGATGCTAGACGACACTCCTAGGCAGATTAAATGGAGAAGAAGGTCAACACACCTTGCCAGCCTGATCATCCATACCGTTAATTTCAGATAACATGTGGAAAAGAAAAGAACTATCATTAGATACTGGAAAATGAACTGAGAAGAACAGAAAAAGGTAAAAGCTTCACTTCAGAATCAACGAAGTGCTTGCTTGATGACATACATCAGGCATCAGCAAGGCCAAAGATTGATTAGGCTTACTTAGCTGTAGCCATGACTCATTACAATAATCTTCTAATTCCTTCCCCAGCTGCAAGCGTTGATGTCATTATCCCTTCAAAACAAGCAACAATATTATAGTACCTTTTAATCCTAGGAGGTTTTCTTTACTTCTCACATCAGCACTCCTAATTTCAGTTTAGTATAGCCAAATCAAAGTGCAATTCCTCGCATCATAACTTTGTTACCATCCAACTCGTCAGAAAGCTCTACTCCACAAACCTTTCCATTCTAAAAGCCCCACAACCACATCGTTGGGATGGACAAGAAATAAATAACAGAAGAATGCAGATCGCAAATCAAATATAGGGATCACCCGAAAAGTCTGCAGCACAAGAACAAATAAAGTAGTACCGCCGCTCAATTCAGATGCATTCCGCAGCATGCCTTGGAGCTCTGTTTGTTTGTAGATAGGGACATGAGGAGCTGATGCAACAAGTGCAGAGTCCATTTTAGCAGCTCCAGTGATTAATATTTAATGTTTCACAGCAAAATAAATTTGAATCATAAACAATAGAGGATTCATAATTGATAAATAATATATTAGCTATAGATGACCGGCTATAGCTAGGACATTCTGAAAGCATGAACACAACATCCATTTACTCCCACATTTCCAACTTACGAGAGAAACCATTTCAACATACCCCTATAATCCTTCTTTCACTCCAACCATAGTAGCATTGCTGTAAAATGCATCACATATCCACAAGCCAAATCAGTCTAGCTTGCTTGTCATCTATAGCAGCTTAGAGTTCAATTTTCTGAAATGTTCATAGAATATGCAGCTAGAGCTTACCGCCATCAAATTGGCCTCTGAGTGACCCTCTGGGCCCCATCATCACTTGTCATTGCTATTTGTTATTTAAAAAAAATACCAAAACACTCATCAAAATGCAAAAATAATGTGGCAGTTAAAAAAAATTGGAAAATGACAGGAGAAACGTACTCCCAGAGTCCCAGATTTCACAATTGGAAGCTGACTCACTGATGGCATTAAGTGTGTGATGGATGTTGTGCGAGTATAACTGAATATCTGCATCCAACATTAAGCGTTTGTGTTGAAGGCATGTAAATGAAGCACATTAGATAGTGAGCAAGCAATCAAAATACATATTATGCCGCGTGTGCATATATGAGTCAGGGCAATCATATGCCTGTAGTAGTCACAATGAAATGCACTAACATGACACCGCAATTACCTTCAGTGACTTTATTTTCAGATGGCAGCAATCATCGAGTGATGATTGGTGCATCAGAACCACCACAGGTATATCACATTCTGTGTGTTTAGATTACAACTGCAATCAGGCATATCTATTGCAGAAGACATCACAAGAAAATATCACCTACAATCCGAGATGTATACTAATGCAACGAAATACCGGTGGTAGTGCCGTAGTGGGCACATAATTGTAATACCTAAAATATACCAGTGCAGCATGCACTCTCATGAAACACCAGTTGAAATGAAAGACATGGTCCATATGAAAATCCTAGAAGCTGTCCTAATTTTAGTCAATCAAAAAAATATATGGAGCTCACAGTCCCTAATCCAAAGGCCAATTAAATTAACAAACAATCAATAAAGGATAAAGTACCATAGACCATGTGTTTTCCAAAATAAAATACGTAAAATATCACAATAGACCAAAACTGCAGAAGCTGAAAGCGTCGCAACACCACTCAGAGGCTTTAAGTTGCCGCCCTAGTTTGATTAGCAATACAAACTAACTTTATCCTTGTGAATCGAATTGAATAAAATCAAATTGAACGGGTCCCGTTGCATCGATGAGGACGACCTGTAGGGTTCCCTAGCTCCGTTGCCTTGGACGCTGGATTACTCACCGAAATCGACAGCAGCTGAAGCGGGGCATGATGTCCGAGGCGCCGCGGCTGAAGCGGGGGCGGCCGGAGGCGCTGTGCGGCCGCCGGCGCCTGCGCGTGTGGAGAGCCAGCGAGGGAGGCGGCCTCGCGTCGGATCGGCGCGGATCGTCTCGTAGGCCACGATGGCCGGATCCGGCGGCGGGGGCCGGAGGAGGAGGAGGAGCGCGCGGGGCGGAGGAGGCAGGGGCGGGCGGCGGGGTCGGAGGAGGAGGAGGAGCGCACGGGGCGGAGGAGGAGGCAGGGGCGCGCGGGGGCGGGCGGCGGCGGCGGAGGAGGCAGGGGCACGCGGCGGCGCGGGGGGGGGGGGGGGGGGGGGTGGGGGGGCGCAGGGACATTGCGGGTGTCGCGTGCGAGCGGGGGGAGGGAGTTCTACGTGCGAGATGGACGCACGTGATTGTAACGATTTCAAACGAGCGATCCAGATTAGTCCGAGGCTTAATCAAAACAGGGTGAAGGGATCGCACCAGGAGGTGTAGACCAAAGAAACGTCACCCTTGACGGATTTTTAGTAGTAGAGACGAGGGGAAAAAAAGAGTCATCACACCTGTAGCCCACATCCTCTTGGTGTTATAGCTCTCTTTCACTCGCACAGCACCATTTGCCAAAGAAATGTTGCTTCGATTCGCACGAGCTCGAAAGCTCACTTCTGGCAATCTGGACTCTGGAGATGTCTGATGTCTCGGGGAAGAAGTAGCGGGACCGGCTGAATCTTGAGGCATCTAATCACAAGACAAAACTTGAACCCTCAGAGTTTAAATGTTTCTTTTTTATGTGCGTGTAAAAAAACAGCAGCAACTCATATGACCGGCCAAAATCCGCAAGGCAAACAGAATTGGCAGACACCTTTGCAACCTTCGTGATCAGCCCGGTTTGTAGTAGTCCATCTCGTAACCAGGATCCTGTTCTCTTTCATGGCAATGGCGAGAAGCCCCGGACATTGCCACGATCTGCGCTCCGACGCCGACGCCGACGCCGAGCCTGGGTAGACTCTCCCAGTCTCTGCAAACAGGAACTGCGAAGCTTGGATCGATGCACTCCGGGGATGCTGGTGAACCCCTATATCCCTGTGCACTTCTCTGGTCTGTGGATAGTTCTCTTCATCTGATCAACTGATCCTGAGATCTGTAATAACGTTGTCATTCCAAAGCTGAATCACTATGCTTACAAAATGTGCGGCAACAAGGAAAAGAAACAGTTCCAGATCCAAGCAAGTTTGCATGTACACCCAAGGAGGATACTTTCCATCGGAATTTGCATTTGCAGTTCCCCGTTTTGGCATGCAAGGTTTTGGTTGAAGAGTTCAAGTCCAAATGAGCCCATTTGCATTTAGGTCTTTATATCTTTACTTATACGCGAGGAATCAACTCTTTTGCTGATATTGCTCCACCTGCTGCTGAATTAAGAACTCGTGTAGTGCGCAGCGCAAGGACTAAACAAAATTGAAGCAGAATCATAGCCTTCCAAGACATGGCCCACACCCATGGGAGACGGACGGAGAGGAAGAAGGCCTCCTGAACCTTTCGCCGGATACAGCTATCCCATTTCAAAACCTCCATCTGTTAAAACTAGCAGTATAAAGCACATCTTTTACAAAGATGGATGTAGCACGTGTTACTATGGAAGGAGAATCAACTCGTGATGAAGCCTTTTTACTCGCTGCAAGATGCGTAGTTTAAGCACTAGTATCAGTTATCAAATATTACTCTATATATTTAAAAGTCATTATTTCTTAAAATATTATTGATTAAAGATGAAAATATTCGATTTTAATCAAGTCTAAAAGTTGCTATATTTTGGAGGTTGTAGTTTTTTTTGGTGCTACTGCATTAATGAACTTATAAAAGAAAATTTCGAAGGACTACAAACTGAGACACTGAGACCTCGTAGTAATTTTCTTACCATTACAAGTGGGCTCCCCCCAACTATGGAAGGAATCTAGTGTGTGATGTGTGTAGTTCACCTAAGATTCACAGATGTGTTTACCTTTTTATTTTAAACTGACTGCGCGGTTTGGCAATAGCTCGAACCACGATGCAGTCCCACCCAATTAGGTAAAGCAAAATGCAAACGCTGCATATGGTTTAGTTGTTTATTATTTTTTTCCTGAAAAGATAAACAATTTAAATTTACATTTTGCACAAATCAAAGAGTACTATCTATAGACGCTACTTATATACGCATGTAATGAACCACCTACTAGTCACTACCGATAGAATTACATAAATACAATTCATGGTGCCCTCCGGCTAGCACGCCTTCAACCAACGTCGCACGAACCTTCCCTAACGTGCTACTGTGCTACATAGTGGCTGACATGTTTGCCCGAATAGACATGTTTTTTTTATGAAACAGGACGGGTTAAAAGCCCCTACTGATTATATATTAATAAAAGAGAAAAAAGAGTACTTGCAACAATCGTTCAAGAGACAAAAGAAAGAAATCAGCAAAATTACACAAGGGTTTCCAGCCATTCCGACATAGCTGATTTGTGTCTGATCTTTGCCCGTAGAATAACTAGGGCAAATTCCTTCTTGAAGTTACATAAGCAAGCATCTGGGCTAGGTGAAAGACCTTTAAAGATGTAATCATTCCTCTGCATCCAAATACTCCAGCTGAACAAGATGATAATATCCATGAAGAAGGGAACGTGTAGCTGAACTTTCATTTCTTCAAAAGCTAGCAATGGCTCATCTTCCGTGAGAATGATTTGGATCTTAGACCAGCAAACCTGAGCAAATGAACATGTTATGAAAAGATGTTGCAATGTTTCATCAGTTGCCATTACAACAGACACAGTGATAAGATGGCAGCTGCATGTTCCGTCGCCATAATAGAGCTCTGGTACTTAGTCTGTCTTTAAGAAGGAGCCAACAGAACACCTTGTGCTTGGTTTGACATGCCGATTTTCATAGCCATTTGAATGCTGGATGGGTGATCAAGTGACCACAGAGGTGAGTGTACGCCTTGGTGCATGAATAGACCGAGGAACCCCAAATGTAAGTCCAAACATCCGGTTCTTGTGACATGGGGAGAGATTCAATATCATAAGCTAATTCCAATAGCTGATGGAAAGCCTGAGTAGATAGGGGAAGATGAAAGAGATCTTCAGGGCCTGCAACGGCTTTAGCTCTGTTGACTGAAATGCCCGTCTGTTTTGCAAAAGACAAAAGGTGAGGGTAGCTATGCCTTGGGACTTTATTTAGCCAGAGGTCATCCCATAACAAACAAGTTGCACCATCAAAAATTGTAACTGTGGCCATGCCCTTGAAAGAGTCAAGTAAGGACAGCATATCTCTCCACCAAAATGATCCCTTCTTTTTATCTGATGTGGGGAGTTCACCATTCCTGTAATGCCTCTCCCAGATAAGATGCACCCAAGGTAAATCATACCTATTGAAGAATTTGTGGAAATTCTTAAGCAAAAGTGCTTCATTTTGAGTCTGAAGTTTCAGAACCCCGAGGCCCTCTTCCTCTTTGGGAAAACATACCATCTCCCATGCAGCTTTTGGTGGGTTTTTAGCATTAATATCAACTCCCCTCCAAAGGCAATGCTTCCTATATTTATCCACCTGATGAATGACAGTTTTGTGCAGCTTAAAAGTGCTCATGAAGAACATTGGAAATGCTGAGAAAATGGAGTTGGTGACTTCTAGGCGACCTCCCTGAGAAAGGAAGGCAGAGGTGTAAGCAAGTCTTCTTTCACGTGTGGTGACCAAAGGCAAAAAGTCCACCACTTTTGGCTTGGTGAGGCCAAGAGGAAGTCCTAGGTAAGTAAATGGCAAAGAACCCACTGAGCATCCAAAAGATTGAGCCAATAAAGCAGTTTTGGTTTCCTCCACATTGATAGGTACTAGCATTGACTTTGAGAAATTGATCTTGAGACCTGTAGATGAAGAGAAATCCTGCAACAGGCCTTTAAGTGTGTTCAGCTGAGCGTCACATGCTTCCATGATGATTAAAGTATCATCAGCATACTGTAGGATTGGGAAATTTTGATTATGCAGTAAAGGCACTGGCAAATTTAGATGGCCATTAATTCTGGCGTCATTCAGCACACTTTGCAAGAGATCAGCTGCCAACACAAATAACAAGGGAGAAAGAGGGTCTCCTTGACGTACACCTCTCTTGCAGTGTATGGTTTTGCCCGGAACTCCATTAAGGATGACAGAGGAGGTACCAGTATTAAAGATCAACTGCATCCAAGACAACCATTTTTCACCAAAACCCTTGGTTGTCATAATATCGAGCATTGCCTGATGTTCCACTTTATCAAAGGCCTTTTCAAAGTCCAGATTCAGGATAATAATCTCCTTCCTAGATTGATGACACATGTGTAAGTACTCAAGAGCCCAAGCTAAACAATCTTGTATCGTTCTAGATTGTATGAAACCATACTAATTCCTGTGAATGATCTGCTGAATAACTCCTTGCAACATGTTTGCTAACAACTTGGTAATCAGTTTCATCAAAGTATTAAGGAGGGAGATTGGTTGGTAGTCATTTGCACAAAGTGGAGCATCTTTCTTTGGGATTAGTGCAATGTGGGATCCATTCAAGCTTTGTAAGCAAATGTTACCAGAGTGGAAAGCATGGCAAAGAGTATAAAAATCTGCTTTGACAATTGGCCAACACCTCTTCAGAAAGTCTGTATTAAAACCATCTGGCCTTGGAGATTTGTCAGATGGAAGTTTGGCAACAACTTGATCTATTTCCTCAGCAGTGAATGGTTCCTCAAGAAACCCAAGATCCGCAGAGAGTTCCAGAAGGTGTTCTAAGTTGAGATTCATAGCATCAAATTCAGATTGTCCCAGTCTGTCCTTAAAAGCTCCCAAAGTAGAGGCTTTGAGGTGATGTTCAGTGTGAGTGGTACCATTAGCTGCTTCCAAGGAAGTGATCAAATTCTTTCTATGCCGAATGGTTGCATTGGCATGAAAAAATTTAGTTCCTGCGTCCCCACTAGTCACCCATCTGATAGAGCCTCTTTGCTTCCAATATATTTTTTTTGTCTTAACAATGACAAGATTTTTTCCTCCAGTAGACACCTGAAGTTCCATTCCATGACTGTCAAATCCCTGAACACCTCCATAATGCCCAGAAGGGAAAGAATTATTTTGATATTTGCTATGTTTGTTTTGAGAGAAGGGTGGGCCTGGTGCAAGCGGTAGAGTCTTACCGCCTGTGACCGGAAGGTCCCGGGTTCGAGTCGCAGTCTCCTCGCATTGCACAGGCGAGGGTAAGGCTTGCCACTGACACCCCTTCCCCAGACCCCGCACAGAGCGGGAGCTCTCTGCACTGGGTACGCCCTTTTCTATGTTTGTTTTGAGACTGGAGAGTTGACCTTGCCAAGCTCTAATGACCCTCCTTAAATTTTTGAATTTCTCAGTAATAATCTTTGTTGCATCTGTGCTTGCTGTAGGTAGAGACCAACCATGTTGCACTATAGCCCAGAAATGTTCATATTCCATGAGATAATTTTCAAATCTAAAGATACTACCTTTGGGATAGAACTGTTAATAGAGATGACACAAGGCAAATGATCTGATGTTTCCATAACAAGTGAATAAACCTTAGAATCAGGGTAACTATTGGTCCATGATTGAGACGTGAAGAACCAATCCAGACGCACCAGAAGAGGGTCAGTTTGCTTGTTTGTCCAAGTATATTTTCTGCCTTGAAGAGGAAGCTCAACCAATCCTAAAGCACTTATTGCCTCGTTGAATAAAAATATCTCAGTAACATCACCTCCTGGTTTGTTCCTATTTTCAGGGCATCGTATCAAATTAAAGTCACCTACTAAGAGAGCTAGTCTATCTCATCAGGCATTTGGATCTCTTTGAGCCAGTCAGTGAAACGAATTTTGCCAAGCGGCGTGCAGGGACCATATACATTAGTTAAGACCCATTCTGCTGCATTGTGATTTGACACAAATTCTATAGAAATACCAAACTCATTACTGAAAGCAAGTTGCCCCTGCAGCTGCTGTGATTTTCAGATAGTGATGACACCCCTGAAGCACCCGCCGAGGGGAGGAATTCAAACTTATCAAAGTTAGGTGGACAGAAATTTTTGATAAATTGCAGATCAAAGGATTTTTTCTTTGTTTCCTGAAGACACACAACATCACAATTGCTCTCAGTGATCTTATCACGAATTGAGTCCCATTTTTTATCAGAGTTCAGACTACGAACATTCTAGCATAAAACCTTCCAATCTTTATAATTTAAAGTACTATCCATAGAAAATAGTGCCACAAAATGCATCATGGACAACACCTTTAAGGTGTAGCCATCCAGAACACCAAAATAAGGTAGCCTGACCACCTACTAGAAGAGACATAGGGGAAGCCAAGTTCCAGAAGATAGATAAAATATTACAGACCCAGCAGTAAAGCTTAGAGAAGGGAGGAATGGAGATAAGAGCAAAAGAAATGGATGTGTGGAAGACCCAATCACTTCCTTGGCTTTTTCTTGTCGTGCTTATCATTGGCATTGTCCTTGGGGTTATCTTTCTTCTTGGTAGCTTTCCTCCCACCAGGGGTTGAAACATTCTTCTTCTTGCTCAAAGTAGTATCTGTAAGAGATTTTTCATCGATCTTGCAGAAAGATGTGCCCAAGTTTCTAATGATTGATGGAGAGAGAGTAGGTGGGGTTATGGTGCAACCTAGGCAGTTCTTTTTGGAACACTGAGGATCTTTAAATACTTTTTTGAGGCCTTGAACTCTTTGGCTTCTTCTTTTAGATGGCTCTTCTAAAACCCCTTTTAGTTTGGCTTGGGCTGCCTGATCAAGTAAAGCTTTGCACCACGGGCCTGAAGATGGGAAACTCTATGTTGAAGCTGATCTAGCGGAGTTTCTGGGGAGACAGGACAAGATTCAGGCTCTTGTTTATCATTATCAGCTGGAAAAATAGGCACAGGAGGACTACCCAGATCAGTAGGTTCCTCCAAGTTAGCATAGGAGGCTGGGTCAAGCAACTCTGAAAGACAGGCCAAGGGGACTTTGGGGCATTTGTCAGGAAGAGCAAACTGCACACTGGGAGACTGATGAGCTTTCCCTGCAATGATTGATCAAGCTGGTGAAGTAAGAAGCTGCTTTGCCCATGAGAAACTGGCAGGACTGATCAAGAGAGCAGTAAGAAAATCTGCCCAAACTTTGGGGACAAGTGTGGATGGCTGAGCATAACCAGGTGCCAGATGTTTGGCCCAAAGTCTGATGGCTGATGCATTCTTGCTGGGCATGCTGTGGTATGCCGAGAAGACAGGATCTTGTACTGGCTCAAAAAGTTCCACAAAGCCAAACTGAACATGTTGTCCCTCATGATTCTATGCATCCACCATCTGTTCATCTCCATCTATATGGTTATCCATCAAGTCCTCAAGTGGAATTTCCTCGAGCATAACAGGTTGCTCGGGGATAAACACCTCCACATGGTTATTATCCTGCAACTGGAAGTTGTTCATGGCAACAGGTGCATCCTCAAAAAAGACACCTGCATCAATGATCTGAATAGGTTCAGGTAAATGTGTCTGCTCAACCTCCTGTGCTTCAGCAACTTGAATAAGTTCCTCAATGCCCCCAAGATCCTCTTCAAGTGCAGCATTCAAATCAAAATCATTAACTTGGCCATTGATTATGTCATTGAGCTCAATGAAAGGCTCACCAGGCAGTGGAGGTTGCTGCACTGCAATAGGGACTGGAATAAGATTGTTGACAACAATGTTCTTAGGAACATTGTTAATGTTGCCTTGATCCATAGCCTCAGCCACTTGGGCCTGTGGAGGATTAGCTTGACCATTTGTCTGATTCATGGGCCAAGGATCCCAGTTATCTACATTGGGCTGATTCTGTTGCTGGCCCAAATGTAGGTTAATATTGTCTCCATTATCTTGATCATCATGATTCTGATCATCATTCGGGTGCTGATCACCATTTGGGCTAGGTCCAGGCTGTCCAAATCCAAAAAACTCAAAGAAATTGGGGTGAATATCATCAGGCTCATTGGGTGGGTCTTCTTCAAATGGAGGACCACCACAAATGAGGTTAGCCTGCAGAATTTCGCACTGGCATGTCCATGATTCACCGTCAAAGTTTTTCTCCTTCTGAGCAGACAATAAACCAGGGAATCTCAGTCAGATCAACCACACGAGCCTTAATGATGATCCTTGCTAAATTGGTGGGGTCTTCTTCCCATGCCAGTAGCTTACCGAACTCAGCAATGGCCTTTTCAATAACATGCTGCTCCCAGAAATCCAAGTTAAAACCTAGTAGCATCAGCCAAACCTCATAGTTCATGGTAGTGGTTTTGTTATTCCAACCCTTGTTATGTGGCTTGAATGAAATTCTGTAACTACCATAGGCATGGGGACTGTTCTGAATCAAGAAATCTCTTTCATGAAATCTGTTAAAGCGAATGTAGGCTTGGCCAAAAGGACAGGGCTGAATACTCCTAAAGCCTACATGTCTGTGATTCCTCAGAAAGTCATCTAGCAGTTCTCTGATCGAAGCAAAAGAGATCTCTTCCCCAGGTAACGGCTCGATGGAAGCAATCGCGACATCAGTATTACGACCACGTGGCTCCCCAATCGCTGCCCACGTCATTGGCTTTCTACCCTCGACAAGAACTCTAGAAGCGCCACGAGGCATGAAAGGAGCAGGATGTAACACCCCCCTTAAACAAGCCTTAAACATTATGCCACCAAAACAAATATAACAAGCCAACAAGGGAAATTTTGGCAGCAACTCCCCTGTATTTGGGTTCAAGCGGAAGCAACGACACATAGAAATATAATCATTTGCACGCTAACAAGATATAACAACCTAAGAGCATATAAGCACCAGCAGGGTCTAGAAAATAAGCCAACATGATCCACAGGTCTAGAGTTAGGTTTAACTAAAATCTAGCACTATTTATATTACAACACAATTAAACTAGATAATAGTGTGGAAGTGTGACATGAGCTGCTAATTCCCCACCACTTCACGCAAAAGCCACTCAAGTACCTGGAAAGATAAAAGAGGGTGTGAGATGTGAGATCTCAGCAAGTAAACTGCTTTAACAAGCTATTTCAACTACAAGTTCATTAAGCATCGATTTAAAAACAATTCCATTACAGGTAAACCAAAGAGGGACAATAAGACATATCAAATCAAATATTACAACCGCATAAAGGATGAGATTAACCACCACCAATCCTTAGTTAAGTATCACTTCTTACCAATATCTCCCAAGCCATACTCCAGGACATACACCTCACATCCCAAAATCATAATGCAAAATGCAATGCAATGCAATGCAATGCAATGTCTCCTGCCTTCACACCCAACAAGGTATGAAGCTGCATCGTTATGCCCAATAAACGATGTTGTACCGGTACAGTCGGAACCATAGGTTCGCGACACAACTCCAGATGCCAATGCAATGAATGAGATGCAATGCAACTGCCATATAAAGAAAAGGTAACCCATATATAACTCCATAAGCATCTCTCTTGGTAGGGAATAACATCATTCCATTCCACCACCAAAGGCATCATCAGGCCATAGATAAAGAATCATAGATTTTCCATCGAATCCATAGAGAAGATATAACATACTAATTAAATACGGTTAAATAGATCATTTTGTATTAGTTGTGGTTCTGAATTTTTAATGTGTAGGTAGGATAAATAACAAGTTAAAGCGTGTAGCCACCACTGCTACGTTTACTTGCCTCCAACGAAGAGATGTCCGCTTTAGGCGCGATCCGAGGCACTACCCCCTGTTTGGCAAAGCAAGATCAGATAACAACTCATACCAATAAGCATTTCGATAAGTAAAGCGCTCCTACGCTCCCTCCCAAACCACCATCCAACCCAAACATCGAAAAGACCACAAGGCAATTGCAGCACTGCTGCTTCACCTTTTTGTATCTCTTAATCTACAAAAGATATGATAGCGAAAGAATACATTATTGGAATTTACAGAGAAAGACCTACAACTTTCATGGAGGAACCTTATTTTTGTTATGGCCTTAAGATGACCAAAACTGCAGTTGAAAACAGAACTTTGAATCTGCCTAGAAATCAGGACAGCAAGCCTAATAATTATGTACCTCCAAATCCATATGTCCAAATATTATGAAACTTCACCAGAAGGTAGATAGCTCCATAACCTCCAACTTTGGTAGTATGGACTTTTGCTAAAAGGGTCAATAAGATGGCCTAAAGAAGGGTTAAACCTTAACTCAAAATTCTGCTGACAAAACTGGAAGCCTGATTTATAAAATCTAAAACTGAAGCCATACTTATCCAAAATATACAATCTTTACCAATCTGGAAAGGTAATGAAAAGTACTACAAGTTTCTCCAGGTTGAAAAGTCTAATTATGCCTTTAAGGTTTTCAGAAACCTCCTTGATCCAGCCCTGTCCAGATTTTCGTCAGAAAATGACAGCTATCTTGTAAAATCCATATCTCTCAAATTCCTTGAGCTAAAATCACGAAATTTGACGAGCTACTGGATCAGAATGTCCCCTACAACTTTGTAGTTCATTCTAAAAATCAGTTCGGCCTCTAACTGCCCCGAGATCCCCTCACAACACTGCTACAGTAAAGTAACGAATCTGAAATCCTAGGAAAGCACTAAAACGTCATTCCTCCCCACTAATCCACTAAATCTCCAACCCAAACTCCATCATGGACAGCTAAACAGCGTAGGGAAGGAAAAAATCGGACTCACCTTGGTTTTCCCCAAACCCTAGGGCAACGGGAAGAGAGGGGAAAGGGCCAATCCGCCTCAAGGATACACCTCGTCGTGCTCCTCTCGCTCCCCTCGCTCCGTTTTGCTACTTCCCCTCAAGGATTAGGCGCTGCATTGGGGGATTGTAGGGTGGAGCAGTCATGGGAGGGGGAGGAGAAAGAGAACGAGAAGGGGAAGGACAAGGTGTCGGTATGGGGAGGAGGTGGTGTAGGGGAGGAGGAGCCGTGAGAGGAAAGGGGAGGGGCTGCCTATTGGGCCTTGTCTCCCTTGAAGGCCTTATTTTCTTTTCCTTGTTTTTTTTCTTTTTTTTTTATGGTATTACACAGGATCAACAAGATGGTAGACCATGATCTCACCCGATGACGCAGATTCCGATGGATTGGGGCAAGTTACTGTAGCAGCGGTGGCAATCCGGGTTTCCTTCCACCAAACTTGAGCTACCCTCTTGGATTTGGATGCTGGCACCGTTGAGGTAGCACGTGTGGTGGAGAAAATGGCGGCGGCGGTGGAATGCAGAGGCAAAGTGCTTGGGCCGGAGGACGATTGTGCGTGGCGGAGAATGGAAGGTGCTGGAGCAAGGTCCCAAGCAATGGAAGTTGGAGCGGCCGATGGGGGCGAGCCAGATAACACCTGGTTAAACTGATGCAGGGATGTAAAGATAGGTGGGTCATGCTGGACGGTCCCAATGCTCAGTGAGGGAGAGTATGCAAACCAAGACTGAACAGAAAGGAAGTTTTGCGTGTCTGTTGGCACTTCTTAAGCCTAACAGATTAATCCGCAAGCGTACGAATACCGATGTTGCTTTCACCCGGGAGTATTCCAGAATATCAATTTCCACGGGGAACATGAAGTGTACTAATCCTAACTAATTCGCCTGGGGTTAAGGTTGACGACGAAGGAAGAGAGCAATGGATAAAAGGTAGAGAGGGGTACTTGTAGATGAACTCAGTATGACTAATCAACTGAGGGAATTAGAGATTATTTCTACTGTCTACTTCGGGCGCCCGGACCGGACAAGCTCCAGAAAGGGATGAGAAGGGGAACTTGCGCAGTCTACTCCTAAATCCTACAGCACCAACCGCTCTCACGTGGTGGAATACGTAGGCCGGACAGGGCTGTCACCACCTGCCGGCTACTACAACTATCCGTGGGGTTGGGTGCAAACCGAGGCAATCTAAGATCTAGACACCACGCCTACACCAATCGATTACTACTTTACTCCACGTTAGAGCAAAGCACCCAAAGCTAGTAAGATAACTTACTGAACAATGAACGAGAAACCCGTAGACAATGAATGTAATTACTAATGCTCAATTAATAGAAAGATTAGAGTTACCATACAAGACCCGGACTTCCTCGAGATTGAGCTGCATCCGCCGAGGTACAAGGTGGAAGAGGGATCGACAGTTCGGCTCCTCTCCAGCACTCTCACCTCGCCTCTCTCCCTATTTTCTACTTCTATTTCTGCAGAGCTTTGCTTTGTAGCTTCTCTTCACTTGTGTGTTTTGGAAGTGAGGGGGGTGCTCTATTTATAGCTTGGAGCTGCCTTGGGATAGTGGAAATGCTCCTAGGAATATTCTCCTCCAATACCTCTCCTCTTGCCACCTAGCACCTCCTAAGGACGGTTTTGTGCTAATCCCACGCAGCAAGAAACATCCCACCGCTTCCTTGCATGCATGTCTGAAAGGGGACCAGAAGACGCCGCCTTTTGGGTTCGGCCGCACCAGATGTGGTTCGGCCGCACCAGATTTGGTTCGACCGCACCACACCCAGGCCTGTTTCGCCCTCTGTTGCACCGACATGCTCCTTGGACGGTGTATGATGTTCCCCTAGGTGGGTTCCCATTGAATGAAGTCGTTTGCATTGAGTTTGTGGGCCCATGGATCCTTGGGTGATCTATCGTGTCCCTCGGATCGAACCGACACCAAACCAATGCATAGGATGTGTTCCATCTGTGTTTCCTTGCATGTGGTCGAAGGTGATCTAAATTGGGCTCAGCCCTGGTGCGGCCGAAGCACCTTGGTGTGGCCGAACCAGAGTTTCCTCGGTTTGTGTTGAATTTTGGTCTGCTGCATCCCTGCACCATAAATACACCAAAACTTGTGGAACATGTTAGAATAAAGTCCAAGAGCTATGGTATTTCATGATTTTATCCATTTTCTCACATTGTTGCCGGTCAAAGGATACGAGTTAATGATCACCAACAGTGTCCAAGCGGGGAAAGGAAGACAATCTGCCATGAGGAGCTAATCCCGGAAACCGAGGCGGGAACCGGCAATGAAGTGCAATATGTCCCAGGCGAAAGCAAGCCGGACAACGGACACGGTTACGTCACATGGGCCGGGAATGATCCTGGGAGAGGCCTCTAATGCAGTTGGATCGGGCCATGGGCTTCGGCGAGGATTTGGTGGAGTGTCCTGAAATAGCGGCAGATTGGTGGCCTGAGTTAAGACACAAATTCAAATTCAAATGATCCAGAGAAATAGGGCCCGTGTCGCTGCAATTCTGGGGCTTCGTGTTCATCGCCAAATTCAAATCAAAATTCGATCTAGAATCCAAATGCGAATTCTTGGCGTAAGAAGAAGCCTTGTGAAGAAGATCCATCGAATTCAAACGACTAAAAACCGAATGTGATTGGTGTCCCAGTTTATCAGAGATGGGCACCAAATTGGCTCCAGAGAGGGGCAATTGGCCAAGGACGGATGGGAGCTGTGAAGAAATGTGAGAATGAGTAACCTCAGCGTAAGAGCGCGAAGATCTCTTAGGTTTCACGGTGGTCCACTGAAATTGGGGACCTTGAGCATTAGCCAAGAAAGAATGAGCCTTCTCCATACCAGAGCGATTCTAGAGATTAAAGGAAAGATAGAAAAATTCACAATTGAAAGAGCGGAGTTCATAGATTAAGATGCCAACTTGACGGGAAAAAACTGTGAATTTAAACACCCAATCCTCCACTTCAACCACAACAAATTGTGATGCATTCCCACCAAGAACCGATTGGAGGACGAGATCCACATTGATCTCATCAAGTTTGATCTTTGATCGAGCAAATGAGTCTAGTAACCAAAAGCTTCCAGCATCATCAGGGGTTGAGGATGTCACTGGGGAATTGGTGACCGCGCGTACCTTTGCTGAGATCCACCCCATGGTGGGAGTTGAGAGAGGAGGTCGCCATGAGGAGTAGAGATGGGAATCAACCGCAAGTGTCGATGACGTCGCCTGTGCCGGAGGGGAGGATCTTGCCGGGGCTAGGGACGAAAGCGGTGGGACGAGTCTCTCGACACCCTTCTTCCCCACCACCGCTCAAAGTCATAGGTAGTATGTCAGAAGAACCCTCGCCATCTCATTCTAGGCCTGCTATTTTTCTTCTCAGTTTGCCGTAGCTATAAAGGCTCATCCATACAAACCTTCAGGTTTGTCATCGACCCACTAACTAGGCGAGCATGATGCCCGGCCTGCAACCTACTGGCAGCACGCGAGCTTCGCTACCTGCTAGTACTGTGTGAAGCAAGCAGCAGGCCGACACTAATTAATTACTCAAATTAAGCGATAAAGGAAACGTGTCACTAGTTAATGAGCTTGCAATAAAAAACAACATAGCATCACACCATATGTGTGATATTTCTTTTACAACAGAATATCTAGCTGTTTAGAAAAATGATATTAAAAACAATGGTTTATAAACATTGTTCGACACAAAAGATATATTTAATCATGTCAATGAGAGAAGTTGCTTTTCATTTTTTTGCTAGAAGTAGCAATATATACGTCCCAATAATACTGGGAAAACACTTAGATGCATAGCGATAGAAACCCATAGTGATGCCCTGCAAAAAAAACAATGGAGTGATCAAAGAAATAATTTTAAAACCAAAACCAGCGGGCACCATTTGCATGCAAAAAGAGAAAAGGTAGAGAAATTTACATGCAAGCTAATATTGTCTTTGTTTCTGCAAGAATACTGTGCTTTTTATTAAATGGGTGAATCAAAGGATAGTAAGTCTCCCACAAGGGCTACGCATCTACATGGAAGCAAATAAAAACTTGGAATGTACGACAAATTAAAAATAAAAAAGGTTGGATGTTGCTAACCAAACGCGATGGATAGAGAAATAAATTCAAATCTTAAAGAGCATATGTCACAAAATATTTCTAGTAGATTTAACCAAAACACTTGTACTTGGAATTAAAAGACTTACAAAAATCACACATTTGAAACTTCCTACATTTCTGGATATATAGTTGTTATCTTCAGTTGTCATCCACGACATATATAGTAATTTTGATTTGTGATTCATGGTATATAGTCAGACTACTCCGTCTGCTCTAAATTATTGTTATTTTGACCTTTCCGGATATATAGTTTTTGTATTTAGTCATAGCTTATATCTAAGCGCATAGCAAATCCTAAGTGGAGTTCTATGTGGAGTATCTAAAAAAGTTAAAACAACATATAATCTAGAGCATGAGGAGTATTATTTTTCTTATTCGTAGCCCAACAATATTAGCACACCTAGAAGAACGGATCAGGCTTCAATAACAACTTACCAGTAGCCCTGGGCACAATTTCCCGAACCCGAAAACCGTTCCCGAAATACCCGAACCCGTTCCCGAAATACCCGAATACGTATTATCTGTCAGGGATAGATCCCCTGGATACCGCAAGAAAGTCACCCGCGGGGGAAAAGAAGTCGAATTCCTATTAGGATTCTACCCTGTAATCCTATTAGGACTCATACCGTGTAATCCTACTAGGAACCTCACCTTCTGGGATATATAAAGGAGGGCAGGGGTACCTAGATAGGCAGAACAGAGCAGCCAACAGACAACTCAACACCCAAGCGCAGGGCACAATATACAACACCACCAACAGGACGTAGGGTATTACGCTACTCTAGCGGCCCGAACGTATCTAAATCCATGTCTTGTGTCCTCGCGTTTACCTTTAAGTTCCAGATCCGGCGATCCCTCACCAAATAATCATCTATTTTAGGGTATCCCTAGGTAGGCTGGCGGTAAAGTACCGACAGTTGGCGCCCACCGTGAGGCGGATCGTCATGATCATTGGGTGAGCTTGAAGGATCACATCAACAAAATCAATCTATTGGGCAGTACAACAAGATCGAAGTTCGCTGAAATCTCCAATTAAGTTGGCGACTCGGAGTATATCATCGAGACCGAATTGAAGGCCGAATAGATGTTGTTGCTGCAACCAATCAATTACTCGACAGCTGGAAATCTAGTTCGTTATAGAGTCGGAAGCGGAGAAGTCTGGTTTGTCACGGTGCATCAAGTCAACATGCAGGAGATAAGTCCACACGGTACCAAATCTGCTCTGGAACTATGGTCCGTGGGGCCCGATCATGTTGCTGGCCACGATGAAGCCGAGAGACGGAGAAGCAATTCCTTTTTCTTGTTCACGTAAGGAAGGGGCCACTAGAAGTATAATTAGTTCTGAGCTAATCTGTCAGAGTATCATACGAGGATTGGAGGCCTGTACCGTCGTCTAGGTGCATGTGAGCTAGTGCATGCACATGCACGCATACCTGCATCTTGGCTTCATCAACGGCACCAACGGCCGGCGATTATTCAGACTTCATCGACAACCAGTCGCGTACGTTCCCGCCCGATTGGTTTCAACAATAACACGGACTACTTCGACTACTTCAATCTTGTGAGGACGCTCGGTGATCCGCCTACGACTACTCCGACTTCACGCGGACGTCCGGCCGACGACTACTTCGACTTCGCTTCAACTTCGTAAGGACGCTCCACTCACCGACGACTACTTCGACTACTCGTCTCGACTACAAAACTAGTCGAGAGCAGGCCTCGCGACATCAAGAACTAGTCGGAATCTACTCCGACAAGTCCGCTTCATCAACAAACCATTACAGCTTCATCGACGAGCGCTACGGTTTCATCAGCAATCGCCCACGAATCAAGCTAAGTGGCTTATGCCTCTTTTCGACTTGTTCTTCACAAGATCGACTATTTTTTTGGTATGCCTCTCGACGGGAATCACCCTCAGGGGCTACACCATGATCTACTGCTCCTGGGGTCTGTTGGCTAATAGCCCACATGTTTGGTACATCGAGTTCGTAGGGCACTGCCCACACGCTTGGTACAACGAGTTGTGTCGGGCAAACAACGGCTATACCCTTTGGACCTGTGCGCTGCAACACGCGCTCTCGCCAACTACTTATCTATGCACGTCTCTCGATGGGCACGAAACCCTCCAGAGCTACACATCGCCGACTACTTTTTGTGCAACGCGCATCCTCTATATCGCATGACGACTACTTTTTTCTGCTCGTTGTCTTCTCTTAATGGTCGCTAATCTACTCGAGTAGCAAATGCCATAACCCGTGAAACCTTGAGTCTTTAGTCATGACCTAAACGACTCTATGCACGAGACAAATATCTGACGTATGCTATGAGCGAAGGCTAAACTGGGACTGGGTGAACGTAAAGGGTGGACTACTCGAGATATTTAAATGGCCTAAAAAAGAGCTCGACACGGCAGCTTCATTTTATATCGAATAAATTTTGGTATTTTCATATTATTACTGAGTAAAACTCTGTATCTTCACATTATGTTATATAATGTATGTATTGTCTTTTTTCAGATCAAGCTTCGGCAACAACTCGCCAGACCGCTTAGCCCATCTCCCGGCTCGGGGGTTAGGCGGATTACTACTCGACGTGGCTCCTTTAGCTCCCAAGCTCGGGGGCTGGATGCCAACAACTACTTGACGTGGCTTCTTCCAGTGACGAATCCAACAACCAATTGAAGAGGGGGCTCATCTCCCTTCTCTTCTTCATCCTACCCTATTTCTTCTTCTTCTTCTTCCCCTCTTCTTCTTCATTCTTTGCTCCCAAAAATGGAGGGGGATCAGGGGGGTATCCACTGATTTTGGGGAGGTAGGGGGGCTTGATCCCCCCTAGCCCCTCCCCTTTAGATCCGCCCCTGGCTCCTTCGGCTCCCAAGCTCGGGGACTGAGTGCTAGCAACTATTTGACATTGCTCCTACAGCTCACCTGGCTCATAAGCTCAGGGGCTGCTCGCCGCAAAACTACTCGGAAGACGACGTATATGAAGACCGAAGGTCTAACGGTAAGCCTAGGTTGACGCGCGGTTAGATAACTAGCGGCGGTCTAAGGGTCCTTTGGAAGAGTTTTTCTCCTAAAGCGTGATTTGTTTTGAGTGGTTATTTGGGAAGAGTTTTGAGGTGTTTATTTGATTAACCATTTTTTTTAGGGATCTTATCCCGAAAGAAGTGGTATTTCAAATTTCGAACCAATTAATTCCTAAAACTTACCATCAAGGCAGATTACACGTTCTTTTGGATTATTTTTCCAAACCTTGGGATTTGGATTCAAGGCTCGGGGCCTGCAGGACACGTGTCATCGATGGGTTATTTTTCAAAAATATTTGGAATATAAGAAAAGAAGATTCAAGACTACTTGGACCCTCAGCCTGATTGTTCGATTCAAGCTAAGGCTCGGGGGCTACTCCATATGGAGTGCGATTTGCATCGCACCCCATAGAAAGGAAGACTTAAAATATTTGGGGTATGAGCACCTCACAGCCTCGAGGCAGGCAAGGAAGTACTCGAAGAATGCCTTCAAGACAGAGTTTCAGAAGAAACCGAAGAATGACTTCAGAAGTACTCGAAGCCTGCAGTACTCAGCTATGAAGAGCTCGGGGGCTTGTCAGGGATAGATCCCCTGGGTACCGCAAGGAAGCCACCCGCGGGGGAAAAGAAGTCAAATTCCTATTAGGACTCTACCCTGTAATCCTACTAGGATTCATACCCTGTAATCCTACTAGGAACTCCACCCCCTGGCATATATAAAGGAGGGCAGGGGTACCTAGATAGGCAGAACAGAGCAGCCAACAGGCAACTCAACACCCAAGCGCAGGACGCAATATACAACACCCCCAACAGGATGTAGGGTATTATGCTACTCTAGCGGCCCGAATCTGTCTAAATCCCTGTCTTGTCTCCTCGTGTTTACCTTCCAGTTCCAGATCCGGTGATACCTCACCAAAGAATTACCCACTTTAGGGTATCACTAGGTAGGCTGGCGGTAAAAGTACCGACATTGTCCGATTGCTATCTTGGGTAGGACATTGTGAAACCCGAAAGTAGTTCGGGTAATTTGGGTACAGAGGTTCGGTACCCGAATATCCCGAAATACCCGAAATCATTATGAAGCCCAATATAGATAGAAGTATCTAGCCTATCCCAGCCGGCCCACAATCTTCATGAGGCCCAATATAGCTCCCAGTCATCCGCTCGATGCCTAGATTCCCCTGTCCCCCGATTCCCATCTTCATCCCGTCACCCCGTCGCCTACGACTTGCCTGCCAGGAGACGCGCCACGCTGCTGCCTGCCCTTGCAGGCCGCCACCCAGGTTTACGCGGCCGCGTCGCAGGCAGTGAGCCCCAGCTGCTCGCGCCCATGCCACCCACGGCCCCTGCGTAGCTCGCCGGTTGCCGTCGATGTGCGAATAAATTCGCAAGCGTATGGATACCGTTGTAGCATTCACCTCAGATTATTTCAAAGATTATCGAATCTAAGGGAACGTGTGTACTAACTTCTATTCTAGTTGATCCAAGGACACATCAAGATAGGTGGCAAGGGTAGAGAGGATTCCTAACGTAACACTAGAGGTGAGTTAAAGGTCGATCTCTCGGGCAAAATACTCGCTTTGGGCACCGGCTTACCCCTGGTCTGCTAGGAGACTCCGGCCAACGGCTCTATGCTATATCCGAACGTGGAGGATTACAAAGGACCGATAGGGCTGTCACCACCTATGGCCTACCTATAATAATCCGTGGGATATAAGGCAAACAAAGGATAACCCTTATCCCAGACACCACGTTTACGCTATTAATTACTACTGCAGTCTAATTACGTCTGGATCCCCGTAGCAAATTACAACACTCTATATAAATACAGAGCGATGAACCCGCAAGTAAGAGAACTGATCTCACTCAACTACTAGAACTAATAGCGTATACTATACATATACATGAGAGCACTCAAGCCTATACTATGCTAGCAAAGGACTAAGACTACTCATGCAACTAAGTATAACACTAAGAGAAGGAATCACAAACATTTACTAAACACCGAAGAATGTAGCAGCATCCATAGAGGTACAAGCTGGAGAAGAGCGACGACAGACCCGGCGCCCCTCCAAACTAGGAGAAGAGTGCCGATAGGCCCGGCGCCCCTCCAATCTACCCTCTCACTCTCTCTCTATTCTAACGCAAGCTAGGCAAGACCAAGACTCATTTGGATGGCGTGCTGTGTGTCTCCACACTTGGTTGTGTGTCTCTCTTGTAAGCCCCTCCCCTCATATTTATAGGGGTGTACCATGGGGGGTGCCTTGGAAGAGTGGACTTCCTCCAAGCCTCAAACCTTCTTCTTGTGCCACCTAGCACTTCTTATGTCGGTTAGTGCACCCCGAGCCTGCCACAACCACCTTTGAGACGTCACGAGGAGCTGACACGTGGAAGATGGGCTCGAGGGGCCACCAAAGTGGTTCGGACGACCTTAGGGGTCGGCCGACCTGTGGCTGGCTCCCCTCGTGCCGCCTTTCATCCAGGACACTGCCAGGTGGGCCCCCAAGTGGGTATAGGTTGATTGGGGGTAAGTTTAGGCGGTTTAACCCTGATGTGGGCCCTCCAATCCTTGTGCCAGCCCCTGATTGGTCGGAAGGATGTTGCCATAGAGTGAGGGGTGTGTTTCCTTGCCTTTAGGTGTGTTTTCTCCTCTGATTGACCTACATACAAATATTCACCGACACTTGTGGAATTTATTAGTAATAACCCCTACCACTAGTGTTGATGCTTGTCTTTCCGATGTTTTATGCAGGAATTGACGGCCTAAAAGTGGTACTTAAGCGCCGTCCACAGTCCTCGCTGCGTGACTGCGTCCCCCTGCTTCGCCCTTGCAGGCTCGCAGCTGCCGCGCCCACGCCGCATGCCGCCGGCACTCGGCTGCCCGCCGCCCTCGCGCACCTCGCCGGTCGTAGACCTCGCCTGCGTCCATCTGCTCCGCCCTTGCGGCCGCTGCTCCCGCGTCGCATGCTGCCAGCCGGCGACACCCGCTGCCCCCGCACACCTCGCCGGCGACGCCCGCCGCCCCCGCGCACCTCGCCGGCCATCATCCAGCACCCCGCCGCTCGTGCCACGCTCCACTAGGTGGCTTTACATACCCGAACCTGAATTTTCGGGTACCCGAATTGTCGGATATTTCTTTTTTGGGTAAATTTCGAGTAGTAGTTTTCATTACTCGAATTTTTAACTACCTGAATTACCCGACCTGATTTTTCCGAATTACCCGAATGCCCAGAGCTACTTATCACCATTTTAATTGTAATGGCCTGACCTACATGCCTCTAGAATCCTAACTCCAACGGTCCTATCAAAATACAAATACGAACGACTCGCAGTTTTAAAACTGAAAATACCGCCGGTGCACGCCTCTACGGCATCAGTGAACACTGTCCTAAAACTGCCCCCTGGAATCCCCTCCCACCGTCTCCGGCCCAGGATCACCTACCGACACGTGGGTCCACCGCGGCGCCGGCGCCACACCTCAGCCGCATCCGCCGCGTGACAGACGGGCGCCGCGATTTCTATACCACCGCAGCAGGAGCGTGGCAGCGTACCCGGACAGCACACTGGCCGTGGGCTGGACTCCGAAACCCAAGCCACGCCCCCAGAACAACCCGATCCCAACCCAGCTACCCAGCCTTGGCATTCCGCTCACGAGCTCTCCGCCTCCCCCCTCTTCTCTCTCCTCCTCCACCCCCTCACGCCAATTTCGAAACAGCGCGAGAGCAGCCAAAAGCCGAGGGAGCCCTCCGGTCTCAGATTAGAACCCAGGGAGGCGGAAGGCGGGAGCTTTCCAGCGCGAATTGGGCGTCGATCCGGCGCGGCGGCCGGGGATGGCGGCCGCGGAGCAGCTCAAGGAGCTGGGGGAGAAGCTGCAGGCGGCGGCGCCGGCGCCAGCGGACGAGCTCGCCAAGCTCCTCGAGGTGAGACGGCCGGGACCATCCGGAAGCTCTCGTGCACGGGGGTTGGCCGCCCGCGCCTCCCAGCCGTGGAGGCGGGTGGCGCCGGGTGGGTTTCGGGTGGATCTGTGCGCGAGGCGCGGGAATTCGGCAGGTTTAGGGTTTAGGGCGCTGGAAGGTGCGGTGCTGGCGGTAGGGTTTCGCTTGCGAATTGGGGGCGGCGGCGGTGCCTGGTTTGGATGGTTGCGCGTCAATTCGGCGGCTGTGAGGGTTCTGGAGGTGCAAGCTCTTTGCGTGCTGGTCTGGGTAATTAGGAGGCAAGAGGTTACGTTTCGGCGAGATTGTGCTCTAGATGCTGTCGTGCTTCGTGAATTTGGCGAGATTCCAGGTGGATTTTCGACTTTGCTTGTTCGGGCAGGAAAAGTTCGGAATTGGTTGGGGGAAGCACCGAGTGCAGCATGAGTGTTTTGGTGGTTTTGGCTGCTGAATTGCACCGTTGCAGTGCGGCACCTGAAGTTTAGTTTCTGCCTTGTTGAAGAGGGGATTGCTGT
This sequence comes from Panicum miliaceum, assembly GCA_032594955.1. Lineage (NCBI taxonomy): Eukaryota > Viridiplantae > Streptophyta > Magnoliopsida > Poales > Poaceae > Panicum > Panicum miliaceum. Next base: position 17,764,097 of record CM064062.1, read on the forward strand.
TGGTTAATACTTAGGGTTTATGGGGTTTTAGCGGAACGAGAGGCCTCACTTTTCTGGGGGTTGGCGGTTGTTTCAGTTACGCTAGTTGTTTCCGTTACACTAGAGGCGTGAATTGCACCGTTGCAGTTCAGCACCCAAAGTTTTAATTTCTTCTGTGTTGAAAAGGGGATTTCTGTCGGTTAGGGTTTAGGGGGCTTTTAGTGGAACAAGAGACCTCATCTTTCTAGCGGTTGGCGGCCGTTTCAGTTAGGCTAGTTTTTTCGGTTACAATAGAGGAGTGACAGTAGCTAAGGGAAGTTGAAGATTGGCCTGTGAATCATTTGGTGGGGGTTTATGTCAGTACTCTTTCTTAAACCTAGGGCATGTTACATGGAAATGCTGTTATGAGGATACTGCTTTGTCTAGCAGCACCATGAATGCTGTGTGTATATGACGGTTTTAGTTTGGTAATTTCTTTATACTATTTATTTATCGCAGGAGACTTTTTTATTCGGTTTTCCCTAGAATCATTCCTTTTAGAACCAAATGGGCAGGACACGTGTGCATGTGTTTTTACACATGCACACCTATGTTTGTCAGTAAACAGCGAATTCCATCCAACTTGTCAGAGAAGGAAACTGTCCAGTGAATCTTGTACTCTGGGGTCTCACATTTGGGCCTTGTGCGTTCTGATGTCGACTGCTCTCTGTTAGAATTTAGGATGCAGAAAGGTCCATAGAAACAGCGCCCTAGGGAGGACCTCACCTGAGGTATTGCAGCAAGAAGAAATTTTCTCGAGCTGCAGGATTGAGAAAATTCCCTGAAGCTACCCAGGACGTACCTGCAGCATGTATAGCTCTGAAAATTGCCACGGGTGAGGGGTCTTTTTTTTTGAGACCCATGATTCGAGCCCTGGTCTGCCAGCTCCATACCTGGGTGCCGCACCGCCACACCACATTTGTTCTCATGCGTAAGAGGTCCATGGGTTCAAACTTTTGGTGGTAAATAATATAATTTGCAGCTATTTTTATATCTTGTGTTTGCCATTGAAAATGTGTTTGTGCGGTTGCACACATACATAATAATAACTATCCTAATTGAAGGCACTATGCCACCAGGAATTAACCTGAAATCTTTTTCTTCTTGGTAAGTATGCCCTATTGATGCTAATATTACTGCAGAAAGCTGCGGAATGCTTACATGGAATAGAGCAGTCGCCGGGGTCCTCGGTGATGGAAGCTATTCAACCAAGTTTAAAGGCTTTCACCAGAGAAGAATTTCTGAAGCATGAGGATGAAGATGTCAAAGTTCTCTTGGCAACTTGCTTCTGTGAAATTACAAGAATAACTGCACCTGATGCTCCGTACGATGATGATGTTCTAAGGGTAACTGTTGTATCCTTTAAGGCACCAAATGACTAGATTAGCTAACTTATATTGAGTTTGCCATGTTTATTTGGTATTTGAGATTTTTTTCCTTGTGCAGGACATATTCTACCTAATTGTAGGTACATTTTGTGGGCTCAGTGATGTTAGTAGCCAAACCTTTGGCAGGAGAGTTGCTATTCTCGAAACAGTTGCTAGATACCGAGCATGTGTTGTGATGTTAGATCTTGAATGCGACGATCTTATTACAGACATGTTTCGAACGTTCTTAGAAGTTGTCAGGTAATTTAACAATTCTACTTTGTCATCTAGGTCAGTGCCTTGAGCTAGAGCATGAAGTTCAAATATTGTTGCTTTATTTTCTCACTGTTAGTTGTGCTGTAAAGATATCCCATAAAAGGCATTCCAATAAAATTTACTCATTCTTCTTTGAACATGATTTCTGCTACTTCACAATGAATAGGATTTCATTTGGATCTTTTGGTGGTGTTTATTTCTAAATTTGTAAGTGTCTACTGAGGCCTTTCAAAATCCTCACTGCTAGATAATCTCCGTACTACTACCAAGCCAGCAGCATAAGTATTTAAGAATCCTCACAAAGAAATACTGCTTGACAACATAGGTATTAGTATGCAGAACTCTTACTGTCATTTTATAGTATGGAATATGGATTCTATGAAGGAACTGTTTGAAAGATATCAAATATCATAAGGAAAAGATTTGTTTCAATGGCGGGTTTGGTTTTTAAAATAACATGTGTATGGACTATGGGTTGCCACTTCAAAATGTGAATTGTATGAGGAACTTGATTGCAGTTCAGAGTTCCATATAATTTTAGTAACCTGGTTAACAAATGGTTGGAACATTGTTTTATGCCTAAGCAGAAACCCGAAGGTTTATTTGCTGCCATATGGTAAACATAATGCCAGATAACTTTCTTCATGTAACATTTCTGTTAGTCCTGTAATTCTTGATAGAATTGTATATACCACATATTAGGTTATATTTTATTTTCCATTGTGTTTGACTTCAGTTATTTATGTGATGCAGTGACAGTCATGAAGAAAAAATTGTAAATTCAATGCAGATGATAATGACCCTTATTGTAGATGAGAGTGAAGATATACAGGAAAGTCTTCTACATGTACTGTTGTCAGCATTGGGGCAGAAGAAAACTGTGAGTACCTTTCCTTTTCAGGTGTTTTGGTGATATTTTACAAATTTTCAGATGATCGCTGTCAGCTTCATCTACTGTTTCACCTATTCTTATGTTTGCCTTCTCTGAATTATTATTTCTGCGACTTCTGATAACTAGGGTGCTGCAATGTCTGGGCGTAAGCTTGCTCGCAGTGTCATCGAGCATTCTGCCGGAAAACTTGAACCATACATAAAGAAGTTTCTGACATCTTCATGGGCTGGGGATGGCAGTTCTTCGAATGATCAAATTGACCACCACGGAATTATAGTTGATGTTTATCAGTGCGCTCCGAAGGTTCTTAAGGTGGTTGTGCCTTATATTACTGGGGAACTGCTGGTACGATTTTACTCTGGATCAATCACATCGAATGGAAGTTGGGAACAGAAACTCACATTTTTTCTCAAAATCAATTCAAAATAAGATGCTATCGTTCTGAGTTTAAGCGACTTGTTTCTTTTTGATGGTCATACTTTATTGATTAAAATTCATATTCAATATTTTCTAGGCAGATGAAGTAGATATTCGATCTAAGTCAGTTGAATTACTTGGGGAAATTTTTTCTTTACCTGGAGCCCCTATTGTGGAATATTTCAAGACTCTCTTCTCTGAGTTTCTGAAGAGACTGACTGATAGAGTAGTTGAAATTCGTATTTCTATGGTCGAGCATTTGAAGAGATGTCTAATATCAAATCCTTCCCGACCTGAAGCTCCTGAAATTATTAGTAAGGATCATTTTCTCCCATAGTTGCTCATTTAATTTGACTGATCAATAAATTGTGCTTGTCCTGATGGTTGTCTGCCTGGCAGAGGCACTTTGTGACAGATTGTTCGATTATGAAGAAAATGTGCGGAAGGGAGTAGTTGCTGCACTTTGTGATGTAGCTTGCCATTCACCTGATGCTATTCCAATTGACACAATTAAAGTAGTAGCGGAGCGTGTCCGCGATAAATCGGTTAGTTTTTCTTTGCCATTCTCCACACACATCATTTTTTTTATTTTTTTCCCCATTTGTATGGTTTACTTTAAAGTATGTGTATTCTTGAAAAATTTGCAGGTGGCTGTGAAGTGCTATGCCATGGAGAGGTTGGCAGATATTTATAAGCTATATTGCCAGAGGAGTTCTGATAGCTATTCTGATGATTTTGAGTGGATACCTGGAAAAATTTTAAGATGTATTTATGACAAAGATTTTAGGTAAGAGTACTACATCAGTATATATGCTTACCTATGTCAAAAGTCCTGGTTGTCCTTTGTTACCAGTAAGACATGCTCTTTCTGTAATTTCTTTGTAAGTTCATTGCTGGTTTTGGTTTCTCATGTCTGTTGGGGCCTGCCTTACAGGAGTGAGTACTTTCTTCATGCATAGTTATGTCGTGTTCTGAACACTTACGAGATTATGTCCAAGTTCTGTTGTGCGTATATTCATTTTTAGCCCAGTGTGGACATCAGATGTGTGCATATTCTTAGTTTCTTACATGTAAGTTTGTACAATGGTATAGCTTTTTCCTTGAGGCAAAGTGATTTTTTGTCAGATGTTTTTTTTAACGAAGTAGGGGAACCCCTACTGTTTATCGGGTTATTTGTGTCATGGAGTGTGAGCCTATTTGATCACCCATATGATAGCTTTATTATTTGGTGCAGGTCAGAGTCAATCGAATCCATTTTGTGTGCTTCCTTGTTCCCACCAGAGTTTCCAACGAAGGGAAGAGTGAAACATTGGGTTACAGCTGTTACGCACTTTGATAAAGTTGAGATGAAAGCTCTCGAATCGATTCTTCTGCAAAAGCAAAGGTCTGATTTTCTATCTATAGATTGTTTAAATTGATGTTGAGCTCTTTCTGAAAATGGTTTTGATATGTATATGCCCCCCTCTGTAATTATCAGACTGCAACAAGAAATGCTGAAATACATGTCACTTCGGCAACTAAGCCAGGTTAGTGTGAATCTTGAATCTATTGCAACATCACTGTGTGATCGATTAGGTTACCTTGTTAATTCCATTTGTAATGCAGGAAGATGCCCCTGATCTGCAAAAAAGAATTGTTGGATGTTTCCGGAGCATGTCTCGCTCATTCAGTGACCCTGCAAAGTGTGAGGAGAACTTGAACATGCTTCATCAGCTAAAAGATGGCAATATCTGGAAATTATTCACTAGCCTGCTTGATTGCTCAACTTCATTCGAGAAAGCTTGGTCTCTTCGGGTACCTTCTATTTCATTTTTTTTTGTAAGTTAGATGTAAAATAGAAAGGGAAAGTGAGAAAAAAATGCCTCTGTCCTGTTCCTGATTCAAGCTTTTGCCGCTTTTCGTCCCATTTATTTCATCATTTGCTACATGCAGACGAGATGTTTTCCTGCCAGTGGTTGAAAATGTTTGCAATAATTAAACCTGTTTGACTTATTTTCTGAATATGCATGCCATAGTTAAACAATTTGAACTTATGTGTAATCTGCAGGCAGACTTGCTTAAGATACTTGGTGAAAAACATGCGCTTTATGATTTCGTGGGCACATTAGCAATGAGATGTTCATATTTACTTGTAAACAAGGAGTATGCCAAAGAGATCCTGTCAGAAGCTTCTGAACAGAAGACTTCTGGGAATACAAAACTCATCTCAGCATGCATGAATCTTCTAACGGTAACCCCAATTTTTCTGAATCACTGTTTTTTAATGGAACATAGGCCATGCTGTAATGCTGTATTCCAGATGAATTATTTTTTTTTCATAGGCAAAAGAGTACGAACAATTTCAGGAGTTGCTTGTATGTCAAAGTGAACAATCCTTTCAGAGGATACCTTTTTAGTGTTTGAAATCTCTTAGGCTCCGTTTGGATGTAGATATTAAGCTCTTAGAATTGAATTGGCCACCAATACCAAATCGGACTAGCATTGGAAATGGGTTACAATACCAATTCTGTTGTTTGGATGTAGATCAAATTGCTAGTTGGAATCGGGTGAGGTGGCCAATACTAATTTGTGTTTAGGTGTCCATACTGTGGAATTCGGAATTGACCTTCTTCTCTCCTCTCCCCCACATACGAGCTCCACGGCTCTGGCCGTTCCTTCACTGGCGACACAGGCCATGGCCGTCGGAGCTCGTCATTGAGGCCGTGGCCGCCGCGTTGAGGTTCGTCGGCACCGAATCAACCTCTGTTACCCCCAGATTTTGATTTGCCGGCTTCGAATCGAGCTCCGCCGCCGCCAGATTGAGGAGGAGGAGGAGGAGGAGGGTGGGGGTGGCCGACGTGAGGAGGAGCCGCCGCCGCCTCGTTCCCGGCCTCCAACCTTCAGCAGCACGTGTCTCCTCCTCAATCTTGGTGCCTCCTCCGGTCCTCCCCAAGATGCGCGCGAGAGAGAGGGAGAGATGCGTTCGAGAGAGAGAGAGAGATAGATAGATAGATAGAGAGAGAGAGAGAGAGAGAGAGAGAGAGAGAGAGAGAGAGAGAGAGAGAGAGAGAGAGAGAGAGAGAGAGCGAGAGGGAGAGGGAGAGGCAGCGGCGGTCTTGGGGGCGGCTGGACCCGGCAGAGGGCCGGTGGGCGCTGCTGCCGGCACCACCCGGGCAGGCGGAGAAGGGAAGGAGCGGGGATCTGCGGGAGCGGCGGCGCAGGTGGCCGCCGTGGGCGGGGAGCGGGGAGGAAGAGGGAGCGGGGAGGAAGAGGGAGCGGGGAGCAGGGAGAGGGGCGCGAGGAGGAAGAAAGATGCGCGGAGGGGAGGAGGGCGATTCCAGTCAATACGGAGGGGAAGCGCTCGGCATTGTGAGAGAGGTTGCGGCAGTACGCCGAATGCTGTTCGGTATTGGAGCAAATTTTCAATACCAATTCCTAAAGCACCCAAACAGCTGATATTTAGTGCTTCCAATACCATTTCCGAATTACAGGCTTCAGTGTCTACATCCAAACGGGGTGTTAGGTCTATTCATTTGTTGTAGTCTGCCGCTTTAGATATAATGTAGCTAAAAAGCAGGCAATTGATTTATTGGACTCTTACTAGCTTCTACATCCATCAGAAATTTAAGGTCGGGTACTCAAGTTATATTGGATCCAATTTATGAATTGCTAGATTAGATTATATCCAATTCTGAGTTGCTTTGATTTCAAGTAATATCTCTATATATTGATAGGACCTTCAATAAAGTTAAAGAATGAGTAGAATGAGAAGTCCTTGCTTCCCGTGGGGTCTTGCAGCCAGCGACGGCGGTTATCTCGCTCCATCAGTAACCGGATCCCAAGAACATAACACAGTGCTCATGGCATCCCCTAACATAGAAAAAACATCAATGACTATTGAAAGCAATATGGCCCAGGAATTGGTGGATTGATTAATGCAGAGATGTAGATTTGGGCACCAATATGGCTCAACATCCTTGCCTAATGTGATTCCATCTACCTAACCCCTGAAAAAGAGGGTGGCCGGGGGGGGGGGGGGGTGTGGCATTGTATATGTATGTAGAAACTCTGTAACGAAAGGTGTAATGATGTTTCTTAGTGGAAACACTTGTACCTCCAATATACTGTCTGACGCCCATTCGTTCAAATATTGCTTTAACCTCTTAATCCTTTCTGTGTGCAGGCAATTTCTAGTTTCTTTCCATCACTTTTGTCTGGACTTGAAGAAGGCATTGTTGAACTCTTGAAGGAGGACAATGAAGTGCTTAAAGAGGGTATTGCTCATGTCTTATCAAAGGCTGGTGGCAATATTCGGGAACAGCTAGCCTCATCAAGGTTCAGCTTCTTGAGAGCTTCTTAATGTTGTGATTATATGATTTGTCTTAATACTAAGGTTACAGAACTAAATTGATATGGCTTCTATTTCAGTTCCCTTGATCTTCTATTAGAGCGTTTATGCTTAGAGGGCACACGGAGACAAGCTAAATACTCTGTTCATGCACTTGCTGCAATTACAAAAGATGATGGTCTTATGTCACTATCTGTTCTTTACAAGGTATCAGTTACAAACTTAATTCTCTCCTGTTACTTATTTCTTGTGCTACAGTGTATATTATTGACATTTTGGGGAAATTATATGTTGCATTTGCAACCTTGTAGAGGCTTGTGGATTTGTTGGAAGAGAAGAAAGTGCATTTACCATCTATGTTGCAATCTTTGGGGTGTATAGCTCAGATATCCATGCCAATTTTTGAAACGCGGGAAGAAGAGATAATAAGTTTCATAACTACGAAAATTCTTGAGTGCAATGATGTAAGACCTTTTCCTTTTGAATTCTCGGTTCTATTCTATCTTTTATACCATTGTCATCACAATTCCAAGTGTCAGCAGGATGTGATTGAAAATTCTTCTCATAAATCTGAATGGGGTGATAGTACACAGAATTGCTTGCTGAAGGTTAGTGAGATTATGCTATTCAAGGTCTGACTAACAATCCAATCTCAATGCTTCTTGACTGTTAGTTCTTTCTATTGTGGTATTTTCTTTTGCAGATTTATGGCATCAAAACTTTGGTGAAGAGCTATCTACCTTGCAAAGATGCTCATGCACACCCAGGAATAGAAAAGTTATTTGATATTCTGAAGAATATTCTTACCTATGGTGATATTTCTCCAAATATGGTCTCAAGGTACCGATACATGCCCTTCAATTGCAATGTAGACATCTACACAGTATAATATTTTATCTTGCTGCTCTACATGCAGTGCTGCTAATAAGGCCCATTTGAGGCTTGCCGCAGCGAAAGCTGTTCTCCGCTTATCAAGACAATGGGACCACAAAGTACCTGTTGATGTATTTTATTTGACTCTGTGGATTTCACAGGTATTTCCTTGGGGACAATGCTGCTTGGCAGACCTTCATTATTGTTCTGTTTTGTATTAGGTCATCATCTTTGTAGATTCACATTTCTATTCACTTTCAGGACGATTTTCCTCAGGTGAGGAAATTATTTCTTTGTAAAGTACATCAATATATCAAGGAGAGGGCATTGGATGCAAAATATGCTTGTGCCTTCTTGTTTGGCGTTAACGATTATCATGCCCCTCAGTATGAAGAGGTTCATATTCTAAACATGATAATGAATTGACTCTCTCTCTCTCTCTCTTTTTGGCAAGATAATCAATGAGTCTCATTGAGTTTCTCTTGTTTCCATGCATTTCTCAGTTCAAGCACAATCTGATTGAAGTGGTTCAGATATGCCAACAAGTTAAGATGCGCCAACTTTCAGTCCAAGCAGATATGAATTTGCTGACGGCTTACCCAGAATATATAATTTCCTTTTTGGTTCATGGCCTTGCTCATGATCCTTCATCCCCAGACATTGAGGAATATGAGAATGTCAAAGCATTTGGTCCAATCTACTGGTATCTAACATAGCTCTTCATATGCTGCTCTCTTGTTATCAAGAATTTACTTGTCTTGTCCACAAAATATTATTTCATAATCTGCACCCTTGCACTGAAATATATTAGGATATCATATATTGGATGCAATTACTAGCACTGCTTGAACATTGCATGCCTTTGTAATGTTCATGGCATTGCTTGTACACGAGACATTGTTTTGATGCCAACAGATTTTGCATTCTGCTTTAAGGTAGATTATTGGCTTCAAGGTTGTGAAGGATTTGCTTGGCATAGGCCATGCAGACCCCACATATTTGCTAAATGGTTAGGTTTTAAGTGGTTTGTTCTCAATAATGCGCCTTTAGCTGTTAATCTAAATCTAAGGTCCAGTCTAGTTTATTTGTAAAGCTTGGAATTATTGGGCTATAGGAATCAAAAGAAAATGTTCTTACCTTGACCCTTATAGCTGAAAGAGTCGTGTGTTGTACATCTATTTATCAAGAAGCTTTTCGACAGGCGGTTGCATCTGATTCTTTCAATTCTCCTGGGAGAAGAGGGTTTGCAACACAGTGTTCCAGGCATGAAAAAGGAGAGCTTCACTACAATAATATCTATATTCAAAAGCATTAAATGTTCACAAGATGCGGTTGATGGAAATAAGATGAAGGTAACAATGTGTTTTATTTTTTCTTCATTTGGGTTGCTATACATATCTGTAGCTACTCAGTACAACTTAATGTTCTTATATTCACAGACTCTGCATGCTATATGTGATCTCGGATTCCTTATTGCAAAGAGGTTATGCAATGATCTAACAAATTTATCAGAAGCCCAAACAGTTCCATTGCCCGCTCTACTTTACACGCCGCTTCAGGACAACCAAAATGAAAATTCTGTGGTATGCGCTCCAATAAAGCATGAAATGATTGCTTGATAGTTAATAAGATTTCCGGCATTGATAGTTATCTAATAATGTGCAGGAGAGTGACGTGAAGATGTGGTTGGGATGTGAGAAAGTACTGGCACATTTCGAGGCTGTAATGACAGCAAACATTGATAAGGTATGTAATGAATAATTAACTGCTCATATATAGCTCACCTTTGCCTATTGTGTCTCAACTGCACTGGTTTCCTTTTTTTATGTGTTTCCAGGTTAAATCTCCCAAACATAAGATGCTTATTGACGAGACTGATGAATTTGGAAATGAAGTACCACTTGGGAAAATTGTCAAACTTCTTAAATCGCAAGGAGAAAAGACAGGGAGAAAGCAGAAGACGCCATCTAGTTCAGTAAATGCAGGCAATGTTGATGATGTCCTGGGTTTAGTAAGAGAAATTAACTTGGACAACCAAGGAGATTTGGGGGAATCACAAAAGAGTAAGCCTAAGAAGCGTCAGACTGAGACAAAAGAGATTAACGAGAAGCCACTTGATTTTTCTTCACCTAAACGCAAAAGATCAATTTCTAACAATAGACCACATTCAGCAAAAAGTACTAAAAATAGTGATGAGCATCTACTGCATTCTCCAAGCAAAGATGGGACTTTGGAAACTAAGTTGAAGGAGAAGAAAGGCAGACATGATTCAACTGATACAGAGCTGCTTGTATCTCCTAGTAGTAAGACCCCTGTATCGAAGGGAAATAAGGGTGCTAAGAAATCCCATAGTGACTTTTTAAATAGTGGTCCAAAGGTAATTTCTTCCATCCCTATGGTATTTATATGTCTACAAAACTTACGAAGTTCAGTTTCTGATTTGTCCATTCTTTTTATTTTTTTTTTCAGAAGTCTGCTGTTGCAGACAGTACTAAGAGAACTGTTGAACCCAGAAGTCTAAATGGGTCACTCAAAAGGCAGAAACCAAAACCGATATCTGGTTTAGTAAAGGTAATTTGCGTACCTTTGTATTAAAGTGGTATTCTATTCTGTTCTGTAAGCCACATTGTTATGGGCTTAGATTTGTTGGAGAAAAGGGAGGGAGGGCAGTGACGGTAATCTTTATGTGACCAGTACTGCATGAACTGTATTGGAGACAAAGATGGAGAGAGGAGATTCCTTCTATCTGCTTAATCTTTACTGGTAGACTTCCTCTATTGATGGAGGAAGTTACTTGTCCCCTAAATCAACTACCTAGATTGGATCTTGTATACACCGAAACTAGTTACAATCATATCTGAAATATCCCAATTATAATTGGGATTAAAGAAAATAATTAAGGGCCCTTGGTGGACCCCACCTAGCTGACCTACTTAGGCTGGCGCTTGTAGTGCTGGTGAACTATGACATGCGTTGAATTAGTCACAACTTTTGTACGAATTGTACCAATCACTGGAAGGAAGCATGTATGCTCTTGGTCATATTCAAATTTGTGCAAGCAAGTTTCCTTCTAATGTCTTGTGTCTGCTAAGAGTTTGTTTATGCCTGCAGTGCTCAACGTACGACTCAAGCAGCACAGACTTGATAGGACACCGAATAAAAGTTTGGTGGCCATTGGATAAGAGGTATGTTCTCTAGTTAATGTTATCTGAACATATGTTAATGCAGTTAGTTGATTCCTGAAGGTGGGGTTGGTTTTAAGATTTTGTTTTTCATTATTAGATTTTATGGAGGTGTTGTGCAATCATACGATTCCTCCAAGAAAAAACATACGGTAAGCTCCCCCAAACTATGCATTAATAATTCGTTTTCTGTAATGATTAATTCATCTTTACTGCTGTAAGTACAATTGTACAACCATAAAGAGCAGCAGTTTGCTTTGTGTTTGTACACTTTGTCTATTTATATGGATGTTATTGAAGGTTTTTATGATGTATAAGACATTTTCCGGTCTGCCTTGAATTATAATTAAGGAGAGACCACTTTTGTTGCTTAAAAACTTTAGTGCCTTAGAAAAAAAGATTTGTTTATACTAATGTTTAAAAGTCTTAATTATTGTAATGACATGGACATGGCATCTAAAGCTGTTGCGAATATCTGGTTCCTTTTTTAATGTTTGATATGCAGTGTCTTTGTACTTCGTTGTATATGCAACACGTAAGTAGCTTCAAGGTATCCCAGTTAAAATGTTAAGGCCACCGAAATTTTAAATTGGAACTCTTGTACATACATAGTTTGACATTTTAAAGTTTACAAATAAATACTTTGATTAAGTAGCACTATGTATATTTAATTGTATTTAAATTTCAAATCTGAAAATGAATATATAAAACACTGTATGTCATTTCTTTGCGTCAAAAAAGTGTTCATTCAGTCACCATTACCTGCTTCTATTTATGCCATTGGGCAAGTACAACATTACAATTAACTGCTATTTATGCCACATGCAAATTGCTATGCCACTGTAGAGCTCTACTTTAGCAGTGTGTAACAGGTTTCCTTTCTAGATGGTGAACAGTACTAGTATAACTGCAGTAATAGCAACTTTCAATCATGCCTAGTATCAACTAGTCGCCATTTGAGCATGCTAAAGTTGTAGAAATTATAATTTAAGTCCAGACTAGTAGACATTTTGTTGATGCATCGGATCTACTAATATGATTTTACTCCTGTAAATACTTAAATAGGTGCTATATGATGATGGAGATGTTGAAGTACTTAACTTGGCTAAAGAGAAATGGATGCCGATTGAAAGTAATGATTCATCAGTGAAGGTAGAATCTTTTTAGTTCTTTTGTTGTCTTTTCAATGTAGAAGAAACTGTTTGATTTACTTTAGTTTGCTCAATATTGCAGAAGCAAAAGAAAGATCATCTTTTGGCAAATGAAGGAAGGTAAGCTGATATTTTGCTTGCCCTAGAATCTACTTTATAGTAAACTTCTGTGCAACTGTTGGGATATAAGCAAACAGGCTCAAACATTGGATCAACATAAATAATTAAAGATAAATTGTTATTTAATGCCTATATCTTGGAATTAGCAGAGGTATTGAAGTCCTTTGTAATTATAGTAATCTGTAGTGTCATTTATAAATCATTGATCTCTAATCACCTTGCAGATCACAGGAGAGAACAACTAGCAACAGCAAGTCTTCGCCTAGCCAACAGAAGTCAAAAAAGAGGTAAGCCCATATGGAATGAAATACTGTAATGATTCAGCCTCGAAACCATGGTGTAATTCATCTGTTTAATCCATCTTTCTAGGTCTTTACCTCAAAAGAGGAAAGGGCAGCCAAAGAACAAACGCAGAAAGACTGCAGGAGGAAACAAGTCTGTCGAAGGGAGCAGTGGAGCTGGTGGTAATGATTCAGACTCATCCAGTTCCCTTGCTCTCTCAGATGTTGATAAAGATGTAAACACTGGTATGATTGTTCAACGAGTTAGCGTTGACTACATGAGCCTGTTGTTTTCATGAATGCATGGCTTTTTCATAGATGAGCCTAACATGTACTTTTTATACAACAGATGCCCAAATGGAGGAAGAAGTAGTAATTAGCTCAGCTGAGAAAGACAAGGCCGGGAAAGACTCCAAAGATGTGAAAATAAAAGAGGAGGTACAGAAGGGGTCCAAAGATGTGGAAATGAAAGAGAGGGCAGGGAAGGATACCAAAGACGCGGAAACGGAAGAGAAGGCGGGGAAGGAGTCCAAAGATGTGGGAATAAAAGAGAAGGCAGGGAAGGACTCCAAAAATGTAAAAACAAAAGAGTCCAAATGTGTGGAAGGGAAAGAGAAGGCAGGGAAGGACCCAAAAGATGTAAAAACGAAAGAGTCCAAATGTGTGGAAGGGAAAGAGAAGGCAGGGAAGGACTCAAAAGATGTAAAATTGAAAGATAAGGCAGCGAAAGAGCCGAAAGATGTGGAAGCTGATTTTGAAGAGAAGGCTGGAATGGAGTCAAAAGATGTAAAAATGAAACAAAAGGCAGGGAATGAGTCCAAAGATGCGGAAAAGCAGGATGACCATAGTTTGAGCAGCAAGGAGGAATCGGACAATGAAACCCTCGTGAGTGCACTCTTGTGTCCTGAGCCTATGTTTCCATACTGGACCTAATCCTCTCATCTTGTAATTTATGTTTCTTACCAATTTTCTTTGTTTTGACGCAGAGCGTGTGGAAAAAACGCACCGCAAAAGCAACATAGTCTTGCTTTCTCAGCTGACTATTCATAGTAGGACGCAGATGTCACAGGCAGCAGTTCGGGAATGTGGATATCTCATTGATTGACCCTTCGCAATTGACAGTTGTAATGTAGAAAATGTTCGTTTCAATAGCAACACGTCAGTATAGAAGAACTGTGGAATAGGATTTGCTTGTAATGTTACTAGATGCGGGCACTTGTTTGCCCATTAAGCTGTGGCATGGCATCCCTGGGTTCTGTCTTGTAAAACCTTGAGAGGAGAAGGGCAAGAGACTATGTAACATATCTGTTAGTTCTTTTGCAGGAGATAGCGCTTTGTTGTTAAACTCGTGTAGAAATGTTGTAGGCAATAAACTAGTGGCTCGTGTTGTAAAACTAGATGTGGGCATCCAATTTTTGGTCCCCGTTCTAAAGAACCGTACTTTGGATGTAGAATCTGGTAGATTTGGATTTAATAAGGTGTGTGCTGCTACATTTTTGTTTTGTAATATTAGCGTATAATTCTGCATTGTGTTTACACTTGTGTGTTTTTAAATTTGCCTAACAGTTGACGAGGCATCGATAGTAAACCTGTGGCTGGATTTAAGAGCTCGAAATTGAACACAGACCAAAACAAAATTGTTTCGGAAACTGTTGCACTGTTAAGTTCACAATACATTGTTTCGGAAAGCTGTGGCTTCTGTTGAAGCAATGATTTTGAACATAGGAAGCTATGCATGCCGCGTGAGAAGTTGACATCCGTTTGATCTGACGCGCACGACCAATACAAGCATTGCATTAACGCAAACGGAGGTATGCGCGTTCCCGCCTAGTGCTAAAGCACTGAGCAAGCGCCACAAAACTTGGACTCAGTACGACTTATCCTCTCAAAAGACAAAAAAAGAGTAGGACTTGTTTAGGTCAGTACATGCCGGAAAGTCAGATTGATCCTTGTTGAGCTGGCTTTGGCTCGCTTCGGAACAGAGTGCTGCCAGTCCCGCTGGGTGTAGCCTCTCATCACAAGCAGCGAGCCATGCTTCAGAAGGAAAGAATGCTGCTGTTGAGAAGCAGCGACCTTGAGCCGCTTTCGAGCAGCTTCTCCAGATCCAGAAGTGGCTGGTAGATGTTTAGACCGAATCAATACCTGGTCAGTAATGAGCGACAATCACAAAACAGAAGGTACCTTGTGATTTGGTAGGCTTTTTCCTAAGAACAAAGTCACGTTCACACCCAAAGCTGACAGATGCTATCTCTGGAGTTGGTCCGTAGAGTGCCTCATCGTCAGCATGCCAAGCATGCCATGAGCCGTAGTCTGAACCGGTCTGGTATCTGTTCAGGAGCACGCTGTTAAACTAGCTCCCCGGAAGGGCTTCATGCACCTAACGAACATTAATGAATCAGCGAATCACTATAACCGTTGAATGATGATATTTTGCAATGTTCCAACTGTCTGGTTGTCAAATACAAACTTGGTCATGAAGCTAATGCACACTACTTACCACTTTCAAGATGTCCTTGAGCACAGGGAATTCATCCCAAGAATGTGCATTAGCTTGATGACCACTATATTTCAGATCTGTTAGCCCTTCATCTGCAACATAGCACATATCTCTAGGCTGCAGAAAAAGCAAGAGGGAAAGATACTTGGATTAGTGGCTTTCAACCAAAATTACACACTTTTTTTTTTGAAAATTAGGGCAGGAGCACTGCCATGTCATTTAAGTAGGAAGAGAATGCAAAGTCTTACAATGGTCCTGATTACATAAAAGATAGCTAAGACTCATAACTTGGAAAGCAATTAACATAGTGAACTAAGATACAACAGGGGCACCACAGGCCCTAAACCGCATCTGCACCAAAATTACACACTTACATTTGAGCAAAGTTTGCTTCTCCAACTAGTGGCAACCGTATTATCTCTTCAGCAATCGAAGAATCACACCTCTTTTTTCTACTCTAGTGTTCACTACTGCCAGCTAAAGACCCTCAGTTTATCTACCAGTTTCTGTAACAAATATCAAAATGCCCTAACACGATTTGCAAGGGATCCCACCCCTAAACTGTAGCACTGGACTTCTGTTGCGGTGGCAATACATATGAGCTCCACCCTTAGCCTCTCTCAACCACAGCTCAGTGTGTCAACTACTGCTTCACACTGGTGTTTACAAGTCAAGTCCCTGCTCAGCACTGATGTAAACTTTTTTTTTTTGTTGAACTATGACATTTTTTTTCGAGAATGTTGTTGAACTATGACATCACAAATGTATTATGCTGTTTTTCAGAGATTTCAGGTCATCCTAGTTTGCTTACCCAAAAGCCCATGGTTTTCATCCATTTTACATCAGTCGCAAGCAGTTCACATAGCTAGTAGAAATTTTGAAGCAAAAATTTCAATTACCTAACCCAGCAAGGCATATCTATTATCTAAACCATAGGCACGGCCACTGGCAGAGCCTCTTTGGGGCCATAGAGGGCTCCGGCCCCCCTGTCCTTGATAAATTTTCAAAGGATATGCACACCAGCAATTCGTGTTTGACTCATGCATAAAAGATGAAAGCCTATATTTACTGCATGTGCACTACTCCTATGCATTTTGGATTTCATCGAGTAGTTCATTTGCTTTGTTTGGATATTAGTATTACTGCTAGTCCAAACTAGTACCTACTGGAGTTCAGATTTGCTTCTATATTTTTTTCCTGCTTCTAAAGTGTAAACCTCAAGAGCTACTTGCCCAATAAATCATCTCTTTCATAGTTTGTATAATTTTTATTTAGAGAAGATGTTAATATTAGGTAATAGAAATGGTATACTGTAGCAATCGGCCCCTCCCTTTGATTGACGCCTAGCTCCGCCACTGGGCACGGCACGACCTCGACCCCCTATATGATCAGGTTTTCAAATGCTAAAGCCACTGGAACCCAATGCTTAACCGGAAGACATACACTGGTTACCCAAAGCCGGATCAATGCCGCAATGCCTAAACGCAAAATTCTCAATCGGGCACCACCCTGACGGCCTTTCTGGGATTTCTGGCCAGATTAGCACCTGATCATTTCGCCAATACAAAAGCAGGGCTACCCATTTTCCCAAGAGGAACGTAGCTCAACTGAAGAAATGGCTAGCCGAGACGGCGCGGACCTGGGGGCAGGAGCGGCCGAAGACGCGGATGTCGGGGCGCCTCCAGGGGATGGTCCTGTCGAGGCAGTCGAACCACTCCCACGCCTCCTCGCGGGGCACGAACCACGGGACGTGCACCACCTCGCTGCCGCCGCCCAGGTCCGTCACCTCCCGCCGCGGCGGCTCCAGTCGCTTCGCCTCTCCCTCTCGTTCCCCCTCCGCCGCCGCCGCCTTGCCGGAGACGCCGGGGTAAGGGGCGGAGCCTCCGTCTCTGCCTGGGGTCAGGCCGACGAGGCGGAGGCGCGAAGTCATTGGCGGTGCGGCGGTGAAGGGAGGGGCGGAGGCGGCGGGAGACGGGGGGACACGGGCACGGAGCTGCTGAGGCGGAAGACAAGGCACCGTTTTACGTAACTGGAGTTGGAAGACGCATATACCTCAACATGGTGTTTCTAATTTCAATCGATTGATTGATGAGAAGGTGTGAGTGAGAACCGTGAGCACGGATTCGTGGGAAATCCCGTTTAGAGATTCAGTCAGAATGTAACACGCAATAAAATTTTACCCGTATGACAAAAGATTTAGATAGGTTCGGATCGTTTGGGAGCGTAAGACCCTACGTCTTGTGTGTGGTGTTCTTGTTTGTTCTTGGCTCAAGTGAGCTTGTAGTAGTTGGGTTGTGGGACTTGAGTCTCTCCTTTACATGTTGCCCTGATGTTCTATTTATAGCCTCTCCCCTAGGCCCAGGGAGAGGTTTTTACCGACCTCAGGTTTACCACCTTAGAGTGTGAACGCGGCGCCGCGCTGGAGGGCGCCGCCCTTCTGACGCAATCTTATCATGTGGGTCCCGCCCGGTCGGTTCCCGAGGTCTTCCCAGGGCACCACGGGTCGGCCTGGCCGACGCCCTGGGTGCTTGAGAGGCCCACGGGGTTCTTGGGGCGCATCCCCGAGCCATCCCGGGGTCTTCTCCGAACCTTGGGGTCTTCCCTGTGGTTTATTTGACGCGACGGGGCGCCTAGGCGATGGGCCCCGCCTGCACCATCCTCCGCTGGGTTGATAGGACGTGACCCGGGGGAGGGGGCTCCCCTTGCTCCGGTCAGGGCGTCATCTGATCACACGCCGCTCCATAATCATGCTGCTTTATGGGGAAGCCACGTTGTGGTGGGTCCCGCTCCCACTGCGCGCCGGCGCGGTAAAATCCCCCATCAGGGGTAATTCCTTCTAGGCTAAGGAAGCACCCTGGCCGGTGGGGCCACCCGTGCCCTCCTCTTGCTTGGCATCCTCTGGAGGCCGCCATGCCGGGCCGGGCCTCGGTGCTCACAACGGGCCTGCTGGCCCATCATTTCCCAGTTTGTCGAGTGGGGTGGGGACCCCTGTCCTCACGATGCCGACAGCAGTCCCCGGCCCCATGCCTGGATTGGCATGGTGGCCCAGGCGTGGGGCCATGAATCATTAGCCATTGCCACGTCCCCGTAGGTCGTACATCTTTCGGGGTAGTTGGGCCCGCCTCTTCGGGCGGGGATGCCCTCCTGCCCCATGGAACTCTGGTGGCGCTGGGGCGCCACGTCTCCCGGTTCCTTGCCAGGCCTCGGACCTAGAGATAGAGGAATCGCTGCTGGCCCCGCCGCCTGTTTGCCTTGCTGCCATCAGCCTCCCCTTCTCCCATCCCCTTCGATTCACCGTACACCAATGCTTGCGACCATGGTGCGTTCACGCGGCCGGGGCTGCGGCCGCCGCGTCCTGGACTTTGGCCCTTCCTCGGTCGATGAGGCTGGGGTGGTGCACGCGAGGGGGTTCATGACCCCTTCTGTGGCTCTTCGCGCTGAATCGGATTACCCGGATCCGCAGGGAGCTCGAGAGATCGTCGTCTTTCTTTCATTTCTGGTTTTAGGCCTGATTCCACCCTTTTCGCCGTTCTTCATCTCGGTGTTGGAGGAGTACGTGGTGCATCTGGTGCACCTCTCCTCCAACTCGGTCATGACTCTGGCAATTTTCGCGCATGCTTGCGAGATGTTCGTCAGAGTGTCGCCCTTGGTGGAACTTTTTCAGCACTTCTTCTCCCTCTGTCGGTCGTCATCGGCGTCTCCAGGACCGGGAGTGGCAGCTCAACACCGCACGGTGGGAGGATGCTTCTTCCAGATGCGCCCGGAGTGCCGTGAGGGGTTCATCTACTTCTCCGTGAAGGAGAAGTGGGAGAACTGGGAGTGGCAATGGCTGTATGCGTAGACCTCCCAAGACTCTCCCCTTCTCCGCCTCCCTGGCGAGTGCACGGTCCGGGGTGGAGCGAAAGGCCGGCGTTGGACGGAAGGTGGGATCCTGTGTTGGACTGGTTCGTCCTCCTTCAACGGGCTGGCTTACCGTGGGTGATGGTGGCTTTCGACTTCCTCTGCCGACTCCTCGCTCGACTCCATGCGCATCACTACCAGGCGTGGTTCTACACCGGTGAGGACGATGACACGCGTATCGTGCGCGGGGCAGGATCTAGCCATGTTGCAGCCATGTTGTCCTACCTGATGCGGTTGGCAACCGACGAGGGCGACCTCACCGCCGCCCTTCTCCCAGGAGGAATTCGTCCTTTGTGTGAAAACAAGGCACGGTTCGCCATCCTTGCCGGAATGCCCCTAGTTGACGCCCGGGGGCTTGCCCCTACGGGTGATGCTGCGGGACTTGCCGGTTCGGACGCGATCCTCCCAGCGTGCTCTGGTGGTACTACCGATGCTGGCGACGTCACGGCGCGTGGGGTGGCCGTTACTTCCTAGGAGTGCGGAGTGGATCATTCCCCCGGGGGTGTGTCCGTCCATCGGGGCAAGTGTCGCCGCTGCACCTCCCCGCCAATGGAACTTCCGTCGTCCCCATCGTCTTCGTCCCCAACATTGCCGCCACCGCTCTCCAGGGACCGCGGCCAGGGGCACCCGAAGGCGGAAGTTGGGGGGTCATCGCCAGATCGCCTTTTGTCGCCGAAGCGTACCAGGCTCCGATGGCGGCTAAAAGCCCCCGGATCGAGGTTCATACTATTCTCGCCCCAGCCCCTCTTCCGCCCTCGTGCTTTGGTGCTGACCCATGAGTTCCTTCCTGCCATCAGAAGCACATCCGGCCGTGAGGCCTCGTTGTCAGGGAAGGTTCCTTCAACGGCGGCGGCTTCGGGCTCGCCGCGGGGGGAGTGTTGCGCCAGAAGTGGGACGAACGAGCGGCGATGAAAGCGTGGGGAGGCCCCTGATCGTCACGAGGGGCCAGACGGTGTGGGCGGATGCTGCCCCAGTGGGGGTCACGACGGCTATCCCAAACACGCTGGCGGGGGCTCCGACGACGGTGGCCCCAAGAGTCTCTGCCTTATCTTTGTGGGCTGCGCCCGCGGCTGCTCCTCTGGCTGCCGTCCCCCTGGCGTGGGCATAAGAGGTGATGGAGGCGGCGACGGCGATCCTTGTTTGCTCTGCTCTCGCCGACGAAATGCCCAGGCTGCAAGCGCTGCGATCCCTGGAGGAGGGCCTTCGCCGGCAGGAGGAGCAGCTCCAGTTGCTGGCGTTGGACCTTGCGCGGCGGGAGGAGTGCCTGGTGGCCCAGGAACGCCGCGCCAAATCCAAGCTAAGTTCGCTCGGTGCCCACTACCAGGAGCTCGAGGCATGGTCGGGGTGATTATGCGAGATTCAGGCCCAAACCCGTCAGTGTGAGGCTCGGCTGGGCGAGGCGGAGCGAGCGTCCAGCGGCAGGTGGTGACGGTTGATGAGCGGCGCGCGACTCTCGATTGCCGCGAAGGAGTCCTCCATCGGCGGGAGGATGTCGCGGCCGCCGCCCAAGAGCGCGGGGCAGCGGCGCAACGGGAGGCGACCGAGCAGATCAAGGCCGTACGTTTAGACGCCGATACCAAGATCCATGATGCCCAAGTCAGCCATGCGGCCGAGCTCCAGAGTGTGCGGGGCGCCCTTGTTGCCCAGCTCCGGGCTTTCTCCGATCGCGCGGACGTGGCAGAGGCGAGAGCATCAGAGGCGGAGGCCCGGGCAAAGGCGGCTGAGGCCCAGGCAATGGAGGCCTGGGTCCGCCCCATTCCCTCGGGGCCACAGCCGTGGGAGATGCGGGAGGCCCGGGTCCGCCCCATTCCCTCGGGGCCCCATTCAGACGCGGCGACCCTTGGGGATCTTCAACGCGACGCCTTCCACGTGTTTCGGACGTGGCTGCGATGCTACCAGCAGGCCTGGGAGTCTGCCGGTCTTGGCATCTTGGACTTTCCTCCCCTCGGGGAGGGTGAGGGGGACCACCCGCCGCGCCTGGTGCCCTGGCTATCCCTCCTAGCGGAGCGCTTGGAGTTCTTGGAGGCATACATCCGGGAATCTGTTGAGAGGAGCTCCTGAGACTTGGCGTCTGACGCGGTGGAGTTTGCCTTGGCAAGTTTGTGGAGTCGTGCCCCGAATACTCCTCTGGCACGGATCCGGGAGGGCATCATTCCCGGTGACGAGGAGGTAGCCCGCGACACCGTTCGGTACGTGGCGGCGGACGTGGTGGGTATGTTTTCCATCTTCGGAGCTGAGGACCCACCCTCAAATCAGGAGGGCGATAGTGACACCGACGCTGCTGTCTCGTCTGCTGAGCCGGACGGTCCCTCCAGGGCTGTCCGATAGGGCCCCCTTTCGGTTTTTTTCTTAATCGTTCGGCACCACTGTGTGCCATGTATCGGAACCTTGGGGGGGCGGTGGCTTGCTTTTGCCTCTCGCCCGCAATTGCTTTTTTTATGCTTTTTTCTTGCTTGCGGACGCATCCTGCCCCTGGGCATCGCCGCTTTTTCCCATCGGCGTGCCCCGCTGGGGTGGCTTTTCTAGGACCGTCCAGAGGGGGCCAGCAGCGAGTTGGGCATCACACCAATCCATTTTCTGACCTGGGTCAGGCTCTCCCGATGGCGTGGTGCCCATACTGCACCCCTGGTCCTGTAGATGCGGCCACGTGGAGCCGTAGATTGCCTTGGTGCTAGCCACGACTGTTGACAGCCGTTATTCAACCATCGTCTATCAACATCTCGGGAATAATCCAGAGTTTTGCATTATGTTCCATGCATATTTTATTTAAACTAATAAAGTTCCACAAGTTTTGGATGAGTTGTCTATGCAGGAGCAAGTGTACCAAAATTTGGCCAGTTTAGGAGAAATCCCAGGCCGGCCGGCCTGGTACCACCTATTCTGGCCACGTCACTGATCTAGGAGTCAACAAACACACCCAGGAGGATCATGCATCGTGCACTTGAAGTCGGTTTGATCTGAGGACCCAAAAGGCTTCACACACAAATTCAAGGGCCCACCTACATGTCTAAAATGGTTGCTTAACTAAAAAGCAACTGTTACAGATCTCAGGAGGCAATCAGGAGCATCCACGAGAAGGTCGGTGCCACTTGGTGCCAACCCCAGGCCGGCCGGCCTTGGGGAGGCCGACCGGCCCCACCTGGAAGCCTCTGCTGCTCAGTCTTCGCGTGGAAGTTAAGCAACTGTTAAGGCTGCGTAATCTTGACGCTTTTCACCGGTTACCGACCTTCACTAGCTATAAATAGACCTCCCATCCTCACTTGTAAGACACACACTCAGAAGGAGTTCTCTCTACACTTCAGTTCTAGAGTTAGGTTTAGTAGTCTGGGAGTTAGAGTCGAGTCGAGCTTGTCTCGGGATTCCGAAGTCATCCTTGGAAGTCTGGTAGAAGGTCTTGTATTCTTGCTTTGACATTATCAATATAAGTTATCTTCTTTATCTTATCGAGTCAGCTTTTACCTTCCGCTTTTATTTATTTATTTATTTCCAAGATCTTGCTTGTGTGCGGAAGTTCTTTCCTTTAGCTTAGACTTTGTTCTAGTCTTATTTTGTCGGGACCTTATTTTGCGGGTTTTCTCGCCCGGACTAGGGGGCTCGAGTCAGTTCCCTAGGTTGAGGGGGGTTTCTCTTGTAGGCCACATGGGAAATCCTAGCATCGAGTACAAACGTGGTGTTTGGCTTAGTGTTAGCTACAAAGTGTGTTCCACCCCACGGAACTGATGTGGCAGGCAGCAGGTGGTGACAACCCTGTCTGTCCTTTGCAGTCCACCACGTTCGGGTATTTTCATAGCAGTAGATCGTTGGCGGAGTTGAACCCCCATTTCTCCCTCAGTCTGTGGTCCTTCCGCCCCAGCCGCCGAAGTTAGCTCTGTTCTCCCGACAACTAGGTTAGTTCATGTTTAGGTTAGAGAGGCTAACTCGTTAGTTTAGAAGTGTTTTAGGAGTCTTTCTTGCTCGTTGTCCTCCTAGCTACTTACCGCTCTAAGGTAGAGTTTCCTGTGTGTCACTTGGTCATTGCCTGACCACTTATCCTATCATTTATCTGGCTTACCCCTGCTATCTAGCTGGTGATTATTCCCAGTAAAGTTTACCATTCATTCAATTGATACTCTCTAGACCATAACGCTTCCCTGTGGAAATTTGATACCCTGGAATACTCCAAGGTGAAGTGCTACAGCGGTGTATTCTTTGCGCTTGCGGAATCCTTATTCTATTGGGCATAAGAAATGCCAACAACGACCGCCTGCCGCGGCAGGCCGACCCGAGCGTGGATGAGGACGAGGGGTAAGGAATCCTCGTTTGGACCGGCGGTAGCTTCGGTGATCCCTTTGGAATCTCTGTTCACCTTCCGCCCGGCCTATAAAAGGCAGGGTGGCCAGTGCTTCTTCTTCCTCTTCAGCCATGGTTGCAGGTGTTGAAGGGTGGCTTGTTTCCCGTGAAGTCCATGGCAACCGTCTGGGGTTTTTTTCGTCCTTGGAACCCCCGATGGGCAGTTGCTACTGGGACTGTCGCTGGCCCCTTGGTGGTGGTGCTGCTCCATCACTCCTGTTGGAGGAGTAGTGGTTGTGCCTGGGCTGGCGGCCTTTTGCCGTCGCCGATGAGCTGTAACATCTCGGGATGGCCTAGGCCTTGATATTCCTGGATGTTACTGCTGCTGTTGCCGGGTGGGGGGCTTGCAGCCCTTTTCATCCTCCCTAGTGCTAGCAGTTGCTTCTTCCGGCGCTGCCTACGGGCGGCGTCATGCTCCTCTGGCCGGTGTTGAGGTTGTTGGATTGGGGTCTGGCAGCCTGAGCATGGCCCCAACGAGGGCGCACTGTTGCTCTGGGATGTAGTGGTGGTCTAAGCTGTTGGAAGGCAAAGCTTCCTAGCTTTATCTCCACCCCACGCATCCGGAGCTACAGAGCGATCTCAACTTTCCCTTTCCTCCGCTCACAGTTGGTGCGCGCGGGGCTCCGGCTGCTGATCCACCTGAATGGGGTTAGTGGGCGCTGCTCCCTTGGTGCTTCGTTTGTAGGCCGCAAATATGATGTTGGAGCGTCACCGGGTCCAACGGAGTCGCCACCGCCTGTGCCTACCGTGGCGTGGAACCTCCCTGTGGGAGCGTGGAGGTAGGCTTGGCCCGGCCATGGTTGCAGGTGTTGGCTCCCTTCATCCCCACCGGGTCGGTCTTTGCCTTCTTCCCCGTTTGTAATCGGGGGATTCCTCGCGGCAGCTTCATGTACCCTTGTCATGGTCGTTCGGTAGCCATGGACGGTGTGACTCTTGTTTGTATCTGTGTACTTGTACCAAGAAATATATGAAGTTTCCTTTTGCGGGAACCTGGGATGCTGGGACCCTGGCCAGCAGGTGGCCTTTTTTGTGTGGAAAACATATTCCTTAGTTTTTGTTCATGCTCAGACTTTCACACAGGGATGGGCCACCGCGCATTAGTCGAGGTCCCTTGTCGAGACGAGCGTGTGGTGGTGAGCGTGCAGGGTTCCCGGAGGGCAACTGATCCCGGGGTCCGAATACCAAGCAGGGAGTCGAAATTGTCCGGGAAGAGCCTGTTTGAGCCCCCAGCCAATAGTCCGCTGTTAGAGCAAGTTTGCTCTTTCATGACGCATGCCAAGCATCCACTAGTGAGGGAAAATCTTTTGCAAGAAAAAGTTTCAGAGTTCATGAAAAAAGGTGCTGAATTAACTGAAGCAAAAGATAGCTATATGTATGGGAGCCCCCAGCCAAGTACTGTGCAGAAGTGGGTCCGCGGGGTGCTTGACCCTCATGCCCGGGCACTAGGACTCCTTATCTAAGAAGAAAGCTTTCAAAATTTATGCAAAAAAAATGCTCATACTGAATTACTGCAAATGGATGGGTGTTTGTATATAGGTGGGAGTCCTCGATCAGGTACTGTATGGAAGCGGGTCCATGGTGTACTTGGCCATCATGCCGGGACATTAGGACCCCCCTATTTATGGTTAGAACTTATGGAGATGCTCGATGTTCCAGACGTTGGGTGACTGGAACCGGCCGACGTTCCTCCGTGACGCGGAAGGTGCCTTCCCACATGGGGGACAGCTTGTTCTTCCCCTCGCGTGACTGGAACCGGCGGAGGACCAGGTCTCCGACTTGGATGGTTCTTGGTTGTACGTGGCGCTGGTGGTAGCAGCGAAGGGCTTGCTGATAGCGAGCAGCCCGGAGTGCCGCCCTACACCGAACTTCCTCGAGGTAGAGGACGTCTTGCTGCCGTAGGTGATCTCGATCTTCTTCATTGTAGGCTCGTACACGCGGGCTTCCTAGTGTCACCTCAGCCAGGAGGACAGCCTCGGCACCGTAGATGAGGAAGAAAGGTGTCTCGCCAGTCGCTCGGCTGGGTGTGGTGCGGTTTGACCAGACCACTGCCGGTAGCTCGTCTATACATTTGGTGCCTTGCTTCTTGAGCTCATTGTGTGTTTTGGTTTTCAACCCTTTTAGGACTTCTTTGCTCTTTCTGCCTATCTGTTGCTTCTTGGGTGGGCAATGGACGTGAAGCAGAGCTTGATGCCCATGTCGTTGCAATAGTCCACAAAGAGGTTGCTTGTGAACTGGGTCCCGTTGTCGGTGATGATACGATTAGGGACCCCGAACCGGGCTACCGGATCCTTGATGAACTTGAGAGCTAAAGTCTTGTTGGCCTTGACAACCGCGGAGACCTACGACCATTTGGTGAACTTGTCGATTGCCACATACAACCATTCATAACCCCCGACGGCTTTTGGGAAAGGTCCCAAAATGTCAAGCCCCCAAACCGTGAATCGCCATGACAGGGGAATGGAATGGAGTGCCTGTGCTGGATGGTGAGATTGCTTTGTGTGGAATTGACACGCCCTGCAGCGCTGAGCTAGTTCGGCTGCATCCTGGAGGGCTGTCGGCCAGTAAAATCCTTACGGAAAGGCTTTACCGACCATCATGCGGGAAGCCGAGTGACTTCCACACTCACCCTCATGGATATCGGCGAGTAGCTTGCCGCCTTCTTCCCAGGTGATGCACCGTAGAAGGACCCCATCCGTGCCATGTTGATATAAATCCCCATCTACAATGACGTAGCGCTTGGACTGTCGTGCAATTCGCTCGATGTTTTCTTTCAGGAAGCCGCGGATGTCGTCCATCCACGAGGGTCCCTGAGAACTGGCCGAGAGCACGGTTAGCTCAGTGGGTAGCATGGCTTGGTTCCCCCCGCTCGAGGATGGGGTTCCCCCTTCGACACGGTCGGCGGCTGTGACGGTAGGTTGGCATAGCCTTTCTTCGAACACCCCGAGGGGTAATGGAGCTTGTGAGGACGCGAGGCAGGACAACTCATCGGCCTCAGTGATCTCCTTTCGGAGAACGTATCGCATGTCCAGTCCATCGAAATGCCGTTCCATTCGCCGCACCTCGGCCACGTAGGCAGCCATCTGAGGGTTGGTGCTCTGATACTCCTTGGAGACGTGGTTCACCACGGGCTGGGAGCCCCCCTTGACTAGAAGGCGGAGTACTCCCAGCCTAGTGGCCGCTCGGTGCCCGGCCAGGAGAGCCTCATATTCCGCCATATTGTTCGTGGCTCGGAGGCCTAGCTGAATGGGGTACTTGAGGGTGTGACCGTCCAGGGCTGTGAGGACCACCCTGGCGCCGCCCCCCTGGAGGGTGAGTGAACCGTCGAAATTTATGGTCCGATACTCCAAAGTCAGAGGCTTGTCGTCGTCAAGTGCTAGGGTGGCGGTTACCTCTGGATGCTCAATGTCGGAGACCGGCGTCCCTTCGACGATGAAGTCGACGAGTGTGTAACAGCCCGAAAATTAACATTCATAAATCACTCGAATTCAAAACTATTCTCAAAACCTATTTGCAAAACTTATGTCTTGAGCTCATGTGATCTAAACTCCATCTTATGCCTAATCACCAATCATCTTCTTCCTAATCTCCCGTGCTCTCTCTCCTTTCTGTCTATTCTCGCTCTGACCTCAAGCAAGCTACAGTCGAGAGCCAACAAACCAGGCAACACTCACATGCACACCAGCATCAGACTCGAGCACGATTCAGCATGCAAGCGTGTTCATACAAATCATATCGCTGCTGGTGCCCCCTAGCTAGCTGCAACGCGCAAGCTTAGCAGCATGCATGCGGCCACCATGTCCAGCAGCGCTGCTGCACCTCGTGCAAGCTTGCCAAACAAGGGCCCCTGCCGTCCTCCTCGCGCACACCACGGCAGCAATACGCGCGACACCAGGGCCCGCGACACGACGGCTCGCTGCCGCCAGCACGACACCGTGACGCCCACCGCCGCGTTCCCACCTCCCGCACGCCGCTGCAGCTGTCCTCGCCGGCTTTGCCGCCTCGGAGCTCGCGCTTTCAACATTGCCGGCGCCGCGACGACCGCAGTGGCCGCACGGCCACAACTCCACCATTGAAGGCGAGCAGTGGAGCATTGGCACAGCGCCAGCCCCCGCCGCCTATAAAATCCCACCGAAGCTGCTCTCCACGCCACCATCGAGCTTGCCGAGCCGCCACACTCCGCCGCTCTCCTTCCTCCCCGCTCGAATTTCCCCTCCTCTATTTCTCCACCGAGAACAGACCTCTCATCGATCTCCAGCATCCGACCACCGCAGGTCGATTAGCTTGACGGTGAGCACCTCCCGACCTTTCTCTACCAGCACTAGTTCACGCCTTTCCATAACCTTGCCTGAGCTGAGCTCCCCACAAGCTCGCCGGCCGCCACCCGTGGCCGCCCGTGGCCCCCTCCTTTTTCCGCAGCAGCCCCCGTCGGGAAGACCCAAAATCAAATCCCCTCGCCCTACTCTCTCTCTGCAGGTGCTGGCGCCGCCGCCCGAGGACGTGCGTCGTCCTGTTCTCTGCCCCTTTTCCCGTGGGCAGATAATGAATGGCTTATAGGCTTTACAGGTCCCGTACACCACCCGGCCCATGAAAAACTATAACCCAACCAGCACAAGCGCCCCTTCCTGCTGCCTCAAGCCCGTGGATCTCTCCCCTTCGTTTATGCTAAATCATTTTTGGAATTTAATTAGAAACCTCCAATTACCAAGCCATATCTCACACATCCAAACTCCGATTCAATTGATTCTTCTTCCTAAATTCCTATAAAATCATATCCTATTCATTCCTCCTATTTTCATCTCCTTTTAAGCTCATTTTATTTTGTGTTGTGCTTGATTGTGTTTGATTGTCGTTCGCGCCGTAATCGCCGTAGCCGACGGAGTGATCGAAGTAGAGAACGAGCTCGGAGGCCAGTACCGCGAGTTGGAGTGCGAAGGCCAGTACCGCGAGCCAGGGTCCGAAGACCCATACCACGAGCATGAGTTTCCGGAAGGCTTTGAGGACAGCAAGTCCAATCTCCTCCTTTGATGCATATTTAACCCAGTTTTACAAACACAACCTATTAGACTGTTTATAAAATTGCATATTATTTTATTGCTGAAACATGGTTGGGTAGCCACCCCTTGATTGCTATGATCATTCCTTGATGACCTAAGTTTGTCTCTAAATATGATATGCTCTGTTTGGATGATAAACACCGCTAGTTGCTTAGGACCTTGTCACTCATTTTATTACACTTCAAATATGATTACACTATGTCTTTTTAAAGAAGAAATGCGTGAGTATGTAAAAGGGGAAAAAGGGATTTTTTGGAAAATGAAAGAAAGAGATGCTTAGACAAGATGGATGGGTGTTTCTTGTGTGAAATGCCATGTTGAGCTCGTACCTTAGTGGTTAAGCAAGGTCGGGAGATATCCATCTTGTCATAATTAAGGACCAAGTTGATTTGTCATCTTGCCTAACTCAAATTATCGTGCAACCACTCGACCGTTGTGTGTGGCAACGGCTAAGCATAAATCCCACTAGCTAGTCTGTTAGTTATCAGGCGAGCTGGTGAGCAACAGGTGATCAAGGAGACGGGATAAGATCTATGTAACTTATGCTTCGGTTAGACCTCACTGGTAGGTCAATGACCCCTTGGTGGATCCCGTGGTTGCTAGTCAGGCCTAGCTAAGGTGGGTAATGGCTTTGATAGGATCCGCACTGACACTAAGGTGATCGTGCTGCGGTACCCTACTTGTGAGTAAAGTGTACACCTGTTGACACCAGATTTTAACACGTGTTGAATCGGCGTCAGGAGAAGAGATTGGCCGATGCGGCAGATCTAAAGGCTACAGTAAAGAATCGGCCGATTGAGGTTACAGTTGGGAATCGGCCGATTGGCGATGCAACTTGCACCAACAGATTGGAACCACAACAGAGGATCCCGGTCAAAAGTGGCCTAATGTTGGTCAACGGAGTGATGCTGATTCGGTCAAGAAGCAAATGAAAAGAGTCCTGATTGGATTAGGAGACGGCGGCAGAAGATTCTGCGGGAGTCCGTTTCCTTTATAAAAATATTATAGATATAGCAGGTTTTCTGTTTAAAATAAGATTGTAACAAGTCGTGATCGATCAGGAGTTCTGGTTTTAGGGTATAAATAGGAGTCGTCAGGGCTTTGTAAAAAACACAACAAATCAATCAACAAAACACATCTACTTTTTTCATAGTACTTTACTTTCAAGTCGGCGACTTCGCCAATACTTTTTCTTCTTCCACGAGTTCGTACGGATTGGCAGGGCTGCATCAACTCGATCTCTGGCAAATTGGTAGGTTCCGCTTATCGAATAACATCTGAGCTTTAACCTCGGGCGCATCGCTGTGGTTTCATTTGGAATTATTCACCAGTTATCGATATTTACTAGAATTATTGGTTTTACCTGTTGTTCTAGTATTATCACCAGTTATCCAGCTTGAGATTGGAACTATTGGCTTCATCATCGCTCTTCCTCGTTCATCGTCATATAGCTGATTAGATCTATTTCAAGTGTTGGATTTGTAATAATTGTTTAAGTCGCTCTAGTAGTTTTCTTTGCAATTATTACGTGATTATCGACTGATCCATAGCCGGTCATCTTCATAGTAAATCGGCCGATTCGCCGACGCGCTCTTAGGGACAGATCAGAACCCCAGCCGATCGGAACGCCCGGAATTTAATACTCTTATTTCGTTGTCAATCAACAGGTCAGATTGACTGGCACGCCGCGCGAACCGCACCAGGGTAATAACCCGAACATGAGCTAAGCAGATTCTCCCGGGTCGTGTGTCCGACGCTGAAGATCATCGGCCGATTCCTGGCCGATTTTTAGTGCCAACAACACCTCTGCAGAGTTAAAACCTATTCGAATATTCGTGTCCATGGCATTGGGCGAGTTACGGTTTGGTCACATAACTAGATTTTGGGATGGATGGTTTTATGGCGTGAGTTGTTTTGGAGGGTGTCTGGCAGTTGTGCCGTGAGCTACGATGGACGGGGAGTCCGGCAGCATTAAAACTTGGATCCTTTGTGAAGGATCAACCCCACATATTACTCGGTTACTAAAGAATTGCTTTGAGAAAACCTTTTCTAAAATAAACCCGTGCATGTGTAAAATCTAGCTTTATCGCAAATTAACCTCAGCCTCATCCTTGTTATATCCTGTGCATATTCTTTGTTATCCCCCTCCGTGGATGGGGTTGGACTTGTTGGGTACTTTTGTACTCACCCCTATTTTGTTGCTTCAGAGGAAGACCCGGAGTTCGTTGTTGAGGACGTCGAGTAGGAGGTTGCGTCTGCACCCAACGCTGCCTGTGGTGTTGGCCCTTTGCAGGATGCTTTCGCTGGCGCGATACTCTGAGCCCGATCTGGACCCCGCCCTTGTCGTGCTTTGGTGTATCATTGTAGCCTTTTTACTGCTTATCATCGTTTGTAACGAGTGTCCGCCTCCACGGAGGTTGTACAATGACTGAACTATCTGTCGAATAAATGTGTTATCAGCCTCCTGGGACTGATATTTGTATCACATTTAGTCTCTACTTATGTGGGGACGCTTCAGAGTGCTTGGCTTTTGATAGCGTGCCGAGGTGCGAACTGGGGGCCATATTCTGCCAGTTCGATCACCCACTTTACCGTGTGTTCCGTCCCTTCCCGGTTACTGATGATATGGGCTAAGGGGTACGACGTGACCACAGTAACCTGATGCGCCTGGAAGTAGTGTTGCAACTTGCGGGATGCCATCAGGACGGCGTACAACATCTTCTGCGCCTGCGGGTAGCGCTCTTTTGCATCTCAGAGTACTTCGCTTACGAAGTACACCGGCCTTTGCGTACCACGGGGTGGCCTTGCGTGTCCATCCGGGGTGATCCCGGGATCAGGATTGGGCTACCCCTCCGTAGCTTGGGGTTCTACTGACTTCCCAGGGTTTGGAGCTTCTCCCCCGGGTTCCTTTTGCTCTCCGGGGTCTCGGCTTTTGTCCCTGGGGTCCTCCTTTTCTCCCGGGTTGGGTTTATTCTGCCCGGGATCTTCCTCTTCCCTCTACAACCAGTACCGCACTCACAACCTGCAGGGTCGCCGAGATGTAGAGGAGTAGTCCTTCCTCATCTCGGGGTGTCACTAGTACCAGCGGGGAGGAGAGGTAGGCCTTCAGTTTCCGGAATGCCTGGTCGGCCTCCGGGGTCCACTTGAAACGGCCGGTCTACTTCAGCTATTTGAAGAGAGGGAGACCCCTCTCTCCAAGTTTGGAGATGAACCGTCCGAGTGCCGCCATGCAACCCATGAGGCACTGTGCTTCCTTTAGCCGGGTTGGGGGTTGCATGTGCTCGAGTGCTTCCACCTTCTGAGGGTTCACTTCGATGCCTCGGCTTGAGACTAGGAAGCCCAGGAGCTTCCCTGCTGGGACCCCAAACAAGCATGTCTCGTGATTCAGCTTAAGCCGGTTGGTGCATAGGCTATCGAAGGCTTCCGTCAGATCTCGCAGGAGGGACTCCTGCTACCGGGTCTTGACCACAATGTCGTCGACATATGCTTCAACATTGCGGGACTGCAAGTCCTGTAGAGTGATGCACATGGTCTGCTGGAAAGTGGGACCATCGTTCTTGAACCCGAAGGCATGCAGACGTAGCAGTATGTTCCCACCGGGGTGGTGAACGAGGTTTTCTCCTCGTCCTCCTTCACCACACTTATCTAGTGGTACCCAGAGTACGCGTCCAGAAAGCAGAGGAGGTCGCATCTCACCGTGGAGTCGACAACTCGGTCGATGTGTGGTAGCGGAAAGGATCTTTTGGGCAGGCTTTGTTGAGATTGGTGTAATCCACGCACATGCGGAGCTTGCCGTTGGCCTTTGGGATGATGACCGGGTTTGCCAACCACTTGGGGTGGAAGACTTCTCGGATGAACCCCATGTCCAACATCTTCCGCACTTGTTCGCAGATGAAGTCTTGCCTCTTCGGAGCCTGGCGCCGGATCTTCTGCTGGACGGGCCGTGCATCGGGGTGCACGGCCAGGCGGTGCTCGATCACCTCCCTAGGGACCCCGGGCATGTCGGATGGCTTCCACGCGAACACATCGACATTAGCCCAGAGGAAGGTGATGAGCGCGCTTTCCTATTTTTGCCCAGCTGTGCCCCTATCGTCACCACCCGCGCGGGAGTTCCCCCTAGGCAGACCTCTTTGGTGAGGGTTGCGTCATCCGGGAAGAGCCGCTGTTTCGCTGGCGGGGATGATGCCGAGTCAGGGCGCTCGTCATCTTTGGGGGCGGCTGCTGCCATGGTGTCGTACAATTTCCCAGCACAGTATACGGCCCCTTGGACGTCCGCCTTGACGGTGATGACCCCGGACGGCCCCGAGATCTTCTGGGTGCCGTAGGCATAGTGCACAGCAGCAATGAACTTGGCTAGCGCCGTGCGGGCAAGGATGGCGTTGTAGGGGAGGTCGCAGTGCGCCACGTCGAAGACCACGTTTTCGGTGCAGAAGTTGCTCCGCTCCTCGAACATGACCGGCAGCTCAATCTATCCCAAGGGAATGGTCTTCCCCTTGGTGACAATGTAGAAAGGCTTCGACGGTTGCAGCTTGCGCTCCCCGATCTGCATCTTGTGGAAGACCTCCGGGGTGAGGAGGTTCAGGCCCGCTCCCCCATGACCGAGGACCTTGGATACCCCGATTTTGCAGATGGTGGGGGTTACCACCACGGGGAGTAACCCGACTCCCACCGTGTTGTCAGGGTGGTTGTTCCGGTCGAAGGTGATCAAGGTGCCCGACCACTTCACTAGTTAGGACCTTTCCGGCGCCGGGGACACGGCGCAGAATTCCCTCCAGAGGAGCTTGGCCCTCCTCCGGGACGGTGGCGCGGTCGCTCCTCCGAAGGCGGTGGCGACGGCCTGCCATGGCTCCTGGGAGCTGAGGCCCACTTCTTCGGGGGCGTTCTCGCTGTCGGGATGGCGGTCGCCGCGCTCCTTTCGGTGGTCCTCGGCCAGTCCCTTGACCAGCTGACACTCGGTGAGGTCGTGCCGGTCGGTTGGCGGATTTCACTCCACTTGCCAGCCCCCGGTTTTGCCGGGGCCGGCTTTTGAAAACCCCCACCGGGCCTGGGGGCGCCTCCCCTAAGAGGCCTGCCGGGGTGTTGCTTGTTGCGGCCTTCCGCCGCCGCTAAGACGGTGGTAGCCTTCCGCTTGTTCTTCTTGTTGTTGGGCAGGCCGGACCGGGTGTGTTCCGGTGCGGCGGGCTCCTCCCGGACGCCACGCCGCTCGGAACGTTGCTGTGCTTCGGCTTCCCGGGCACACTTGTTCGCCACGGAGAATAACTCGGAGATGGTTTCGACGTTGCACGTCTCAAGCTTGCCCACTTAAAAGGATCTTGGTGATGCCTAGAGGGGAGGTGAATAGGCGAACCTGCAAAACTTGAAAATTCTTCGCAGAAATTAAACCTGTGGAACTTCCGATCAGAGATAGGAAGTTCCGATGCCAGGTCGGAACTTCCGACAACACAATGAATTTACTACGAAATTCAAAAACTAAATTAGAACTGAGAAACCTGGCTGAATCAAAAGTTGTGTAGTGATGCCAGGAATCTTTTGCAACCAATCCTAGAAAGCTCAACAACAAGAATACGTAGATCGGGACAAAACAAGGTCTAGGTCAACAAGAACTAGATATGAACGATATGAAAAAGACACAAGCGAATTTATCCTGAAGTTCACTTCCACTAAGGAAGCTATGTCTCCGTTGAGGAGCTCACAAAGAGCCGGGTCTTCTCTAACCCTTTCCTCACTCAATCAACCACAAAGGAGGATTGAGATACTTACTATCAAATCCACAAAGGATTAGGCAATACAAACTTCCCGGGGCGCACACACACGAGAGAGCGCTCCACGGGCGACGCCGAACCGTCTAGAAGCAAGCTTCAAGAGTAACAAACGCGAATCGATGCTTGGAGATGCTTCAAGTGCTCATGGGAGGAAGGGGGCTGCCCTCTTTCTCAAGGAAGACAAGTCACACACCTCAATCACTCTCTTACCCAAGCCCTAGCTCAAATCAATGCAAGGATTAGCTCAAGGAGGGAGTGGGGGAGTGGATTTAATGCTCTAGAGGGTGTTTGTCTCAGGTTAGGTCAACAACAAATGAATGAGGGGGTGAAGGGGTATATATACCCGACCCCCAAAAACTAGCCGTTACTGTGCAATTTATGTGCTTGTTGGAACTTCCGATCAGGGGTCGGAACTTCCGACCTTCACAAAAATATTTGTCCAAGGTCCCCTGGTCGGAAGTCTCCCCAGACTTCCGACCCCAGGTCGGAACTTCCGACCAAGCTGAAACTGCTGGTTTTGAGTTTTCTACAAAGGGGTTTGGTCTCTGATTTGCCTCTTGGTTTTTCTACTAAGCACTTTAGCATCTCCAGAACACTTTTTCGCATCCCTCTTAATAGTACGGTGTTTCCTATACTCAAATTCAAAATAGAAAAGAAATAAAACTCTTCTTTGAGTTCCAACACCATCCATTAAGCAATTTGGCATCTTTGTACGCGTATTTTTAATTTCATTGCATCCTGTTCAAAACTCAATAAACGCATTAGCTCCTTAATTATGTTATGTCATCAACATCAAAACCCACTTAGGGGGCCAAATGCACTTTCAATCTCCCCCTTTTTGGTGATTGATGACAACACAATTAAGGCTCACAAGTAAAGTCATAAATCGGTTTTGAACCAATCATATAGTTGAGCTCCCCCTTAATATGTGCAGTTTCACAATGAAATCAAGAATGGCCTCAAATGCCAATAGCACAAATTAAGAGAGCTCCCCCTATATCATTTAGTCTGTGGGATGCAAAGTGTGACAATAAATAACCGTGATGCATATGACAAGATATGTCACAATCAACAAAGTAGAAATAAGCATTATACCAAGTCATGAGGATCACACAAGTATTAAGTTCTAGAACCATACTAGCATAAGAGTCATGCATAAGTCTTACAAATTTAAAGTCTCACTTGGCACACCGCACATAACACAAATACATAATAATTGTCTTACAAGTCCACAAGCCATAAAAGTTCAAAGCTCACAAGCTACAAAAGATAGATAGATAGATAAGGCAACATCCCATCAATGGCCTATGGTGAGCTCACTCCCCCTTTGGCATCAAGCACCAAAAAGGAGAGGCCCTTCCAAAGCCATCACTCATCATCATCGTCATCATCAGAGTTTGCAGCGGGAATGTCTTCCTCTTCTCCTTCATCCGTCTCCTCACGCCCACCCAAATCTTCCTCAAAGTCACCACCACATTGAGAAGCACCAAACAGCATAGATGGGTCGCTAATCCCCTCCCAAGGGTTGTAGAAGACGGGAGGAGGAGGAAAGTCCATAGGAGCACGAACCGGTGAGTGTGGAATGTCGCTTTTGGCCATAATCTCCTTTTGCCTTGATTCAATCTTGAGGAGCTGCTCATCAACATATTTCTTGTGGGCATGAATTTTTCCGGTGTTGTGACGTCCCACATTGAAACAAGCGAAAAGACCTTTGGAGATGAACCCAAGAATGCCCTTTTTCTTTGGAGCCCTAGAAGGTGAACCACGGGACGTAGAAGGACCATGAGAAGAAGAAGGACCACAAGAGCTTGATGGAGCTTGAGAACTAGGTCCTTGAGATGACGCTGCGGCTCTTCCTTGAGGTGCATGCTTGCCAATCTTCACCAAGCGCGTAAGAGTACCTTTGCTTGGCCTATAGACTTGATGACCCTTGTCGGTGCAGATGTCGGCACCAGTCACCGCCTTGATCATAGCAAAGATATATGGGGCATAGTTGCAGCTCTTCTTGGGTGACACGGAGCACACAATGATCTCTTCCCAAATGAAATCAAGCACACTAAAGGTTTCGTGATCCGGACCCATCCTTGCAAGCAAATTCCTTGACATATTTGAGATGTTGTCCGCATCTCCTCCCTTAGGACATACCATGTAGCAGAAAAGATTGTTGAGCAGCTTGTAATATGGAGTGAGTCCACTAACAGTCCCAAGCTTGATGTCACCATATGCACGGTCATACATGAAGGCCATCTCCTCATCACTAAGCACATTCTCTTCCCCATGAAGTTTGTCTCTAGTAAGATCAGCACTAGGGAAGCCGAGAATGCTAGCAAACTGAGCGTATCCATCTTGAAGACGCTGGCTAACTATTATCCAATGGAAGGTCTTGTCACGACTGTTCACATAAATTGTTGCATAAAATTGAGCAATAACCTCTTCATTCCAATCACAAGAAAAAGACATGATATCCATGAGATTCATCCTTCCACAAGTATCCACGACATCTTGTATAACGGGCAAGTCAATATCCGAGAGATGGCTCTAATCAATTGACTTCATCTCAGTTGTTGGGTGGGACTTGGTCATGATGACGGATTCATACCAATCAGCGCGAAACTTGATCCAAAAGCAAGAATCGCCCTGTTGCTCCTTGTCAAGAGTTGTCCAATCTTCATATCTCAAATTGTATAGCTTATCCTTGCCTTTGGTGTAGTTGACCATGCGATGACCGACATAGGAAGGATGAGTGAGACGCGTTGGCGGCCTCATCCTAATGGTATACGCCTCAAGAAAAGCGAGATCCGGGTCTCTTCCATCATGTTCTTCATCAACATTGTCATCTTGAGGACGCGGTGCAGCACGCTTTGTATGTGTACCACGGCTAGAACCTTGACCTTGAGTGAGCCTTCCACGCCCACGAGCACTCTGTGGCATCTTGGCAACGGCCTTCCTTTTGCGTTGAGGGACCGGTGAGGCATCGACGGTGGCCTAAGAATCGGAGGAAGGAGATTGGATTTCCGAAGATGATCCTTGACCCTTGCCTTTGTTTCCACGAGCCATCTTGAGCTTTTCCCACGCGGATCGGAGGAGAAAAGATGGAATCGGAAGTTCCGATGCTTGGGGAATCCAAATATCTTCACGGCAACGAAATCCCACAGTTGATTTTGGAGATCCCCTCAAGGGTTTGAGAGGAGAGAGAAGTAGCCGTCGGTGGGAAGAAGTAAAAGAACCTAGGGTTTGAGGGGCTGCGAAGGGGTATTTATACTTTCAGGCGGATTGTCGGAACTTCCGACGATGGGTCGGAAGTTCCGTCAAATTAAAAACCCGAGGCCGAGAGCCCTTTGTCAGAAGAAGCAAGCGACTTCCGACGCCGGTCGGAAGTTCCGATCAAAGATTGGAAATTCCGAGAAATTAAAATGTTCTCCCGAGGACCCTTTGTCGGAGAAAACATGAGAATTCTGATGGCTATCGGAAGTTCCGAACTTGTGTCGGAAATTCCGATAAGTCTTGATATTCTCCAGAAAAGCAGATTTTGATATGGAGTGAATTTGGAGATTTTAAGAGAATTAGCTTGTAGACATGCGACAACTTGACACTTGATGATCAGGCACAAACAACATTACATAACAATGATCACAAGTATCAAGTTTCGATCCAAGGATCAAAATCCAAATATTTTGAAGAACTCAACACAATAAAATTTATTTTTCCTATCTACGCAACAATCAAGTATGTGCAACAAGTCAAGCCAAGTTACGAGAATCCAAGATATTTAGCTCACTCCTCAAAGCACAAAACCTTTGCTCATCTAGTGTCTTAGTGAAGATATCGGCAAGTTGTCGTTCGGTGCTCACATGACGTAAAGCAATATCTCCCTTAGCCTCATGATCCTGTAAGAAATGATGTCTTATATCTATGTGCTTTGTTCGGGAGTGTTGCACTGGATTGTTTGCTAGCTTGATGGCGCTCTCATTGTCACACAAGAGCGGAATCTTACTAAACTCACAACCAAAGTCACGCAAGGTTTGCTTCATCCATAAAAGTTGGGCACAACATGCATCCACGACAACATACTCCGCTTCTGCGGTGGATAAAGCAACCGAATTCTGTTTCTTAGAACTCCAAGATACTAGGGACCGACAAAGGAATTGGCAAGTACCCGTCATACTCTTTCTATCTACTTTGCAACCGGCATAATCTGAATCGGAATAGCCAAGTAGATCGAAAGTGGGGCCTTTGGGATACCACAAGCCAAGGTTAGGAGTGTGTACTAAATATCTCAAAATTCTCTTAACAACAGTTAAGTGGCATTCCTTGGGATTGGCTTGAAATCTTGCACACATGCACACATTAAGCATAATATCGGGCCTAGATGCACAAAGATAAAGAAGAGAGCCAATCATGGAGCGATATACCTTTTGATTGACCGACTTCCCTTCTTCATTGAGATCGAGATGACCACTTAGTGCCATTGGTGTCTTGATGGGCTTGGCATCGGCCATGTCAAACTTTTTGAGCATATCTTTCACATACTTGGTTTGACATATGAAAGTCCCTTCCTTCATTTGCTTGACTTAAAATCCAAGGAAGAACTTCAATTCACCCATCATAGACATCTCAAATCTCTTGATCATGATCCTACTAAATTCTTCACAAAACTTTTGGTCAGGAGAACCAAATATAATGTCATCGACATATATTTGGCAAACAAAGATATATTTATCGACTTTGTGAGTAAAGAGAGTAGAATCAGCTTTGCCCATTACCAAGTCGTTCTTGAGAAGAAAATCGTTAAGGCATTCATACCATGCTCTAGGAGCTTGCTTGAGCCCATAGAGCGCCTTATGGAGCTTGTACACATGGTTTGGAAACTTTGGATATTCAAAGCCTGGCGGTTGTTCAACATACACCAACTCGGATAGGGGGCCGTTCAAAAATGCACTTTTCACGTCCATTTGATAAAGCTTGAAATCATGGTGAGTAGCATAGGCTAATAAAATATGAATTGACTCTTGCCTAGCTATGGGTGCATAGGTTTCACCAAAATCCAAACCTTCA
Source organism: Panicum miliaceum (assembly GCA_032594955.1). Lineage (NCBI taxonomy): Eukaryota > Viridiplantae > Streptophyta > Magnoliopsida > Poales > Poaceae > Panicum > Panicum miliaceum. The sequence continues at coordinate 17,803,598 of CM064062.1, forward strand.
ATTTGGGTGAAACCGTGTGCAACTAACCTTGCCTTATTTCTTGTGACGACATCATTTTCATCTTGTTTGTTTCGAAAGACCCACTTGGTGCCAATCACATTTTGCTTCGGTCATTCAACCAATACCCAAACCTCATTTCTTGTAAAGTTATTCAACTCTTCTTGCATGGAAATCACCCAATCCGGATCACCAAGTGCTTCATCTACCTTAAGAGGTTCCAAAGAGGAAACAAATGATTAATGTTCACAGAAAGTTGCTAAACGTGAACGAGTGGTTACCCCTCTTTGGATACTTCCAAGAATGTTGTCAACGGGATGATCTCGTTGAACACTTTGATGAACTCTTGGATGAGGCACTTGTGATTGAGGTTGAATTGGTCCATCATCATCATCTTCTTGTTATGCATCAACTTGAGCTTCTCCACCTTGTCCTCCCCCTTGATCAATGCCATGATCTTGATTGTCATCATGATCTTGACTTTGATCTTGAGGTTGATGCGAACTTGGTGGTTCAACTCTTGTAGATGATGATGGATCATTGCTTCTTTGATCAACCGGTGTTTGTGCTTGATCTTGAGCTTCACGAGGCCTCACTTCACCTAAGCCCATCCTCATGATTGATAGACTTGGTGGTTCCTCGTCATCTACAAGGTTCTTATCAACTTGCTCCTTTTGAGAGCCATTAGATTCATCAAAAGTCACATCTACCGTGACGTCAAACACCCGGTGGTTTTGTTGAAGACACGATAGGCGTGTTCGTTAGCACCATAACCAAGTAGAAAACCCTCATCTACCTTTGGTGCAAACTTTGAGGTTTTGGCTTTCTTGTTAAGTATGAAACACTTACAACCAAAAACTCTAAAGTAGTGCACCTTAGGCTTGTTACCGGTGATTATCTCATAGGGTGTCTTGCCCAAATACTTGTGAATGTAGAGGCGGTTGATTGCAAGGCAAGCGATGTTGATTGCTTCGGCCCAAAAGATATCCAGGTTCTTGTACTCATCAAGCATGGTTCTTGCGGCTTCAATAAAAGTCCTATTCTTCCTCTCTACAATACCATTTTGTTGAGGAGTGTATGGAGGGGAGAATTCATGCTTGATTCCTTCTTCATCAAGAAAATCTTCAACATTGGTATTCCGAAATTCGAAACCATTATCACTTCTTATATTCTTGATCTTTAACTCATATTCATTTTGAGCTCTTCTAATGAATTTCTTGATGATTCCTTGTGCTTCACTTTTATCTTGCAAAAAGAATACCCAAGTGAAACGGGAAAAATCATCAACAATAACAAGACCATATTTGTTACCGCCAATGCTAATGTAGGTAATTGGTCCAAATAAATCCATGTGTAGAAGCTTCAAAGGTCTTGATGAAGTCGTGATGTTCTTGGCGGGATGTGGAACACTAACTTGCTTCTCGGCTTGACATGCGCTACACAACTTATCTTTCTCAAAAACAACATTGGTTAGTCCTAGGATGTGCCCGCCCTTTTGAAGTTTGGCCAAGTTCCTCATGCCAATATGGGCTAGTCGGCGATGCCAAAGCCAACCCAAATCGGATTTTGCCACTAAACAAGTCTCGGGCTCAATTTTCTCCTTAGAGAAATCAACAAGATAAATTTTGCCCTTCAATTGACACGTAAAAGCAATTGAGGAATCCTCCCTTCTAGAGACGGTCACACCCTCGTTAGTAAAGAGACAATTGTAGCCCACCATACAAAATTGTGAGACGGACAACAAATTGTATCCTAATTTTTCAACCCAATAAACATTATTAATTGAATTATTGTGAGCAAGAGCAATTTTACCCAAATCGATTACTTCTCCTTGGCTATTGTCTCCAAAGACAATAGTTTCTTTAAGTATATCATTTGTCTCCAAGGAAGTGAATAAGTCCTTCTCCCCGGTCATATGATTTGAACATCCACTATCAAGCAACCATGCGGTGCCACCGGAGGAGTAATCCTACAAAACAAGTTAAGCTTTGAATTTAGGTACCCAAAAAGATTTGGGTCCTTGAGGGTTAGACGGGTAAACTTTTGGAACCCACACATTCCTTAGGATAGCTTTCTTTGTGTAGGCCCAAACATACTTGACCACAATTTTACCCTTGTTGTCCATTGTCACCATGTAGTCGGTAGTGTAGCTAGGTGATGGCTCATGCTTCACTACCTTTGTGTTGATGGGAGCCTCAACTTTCTTCTTAGCTTGAGGAGGAGTTGTGGTGGTCACACCATGTGCTATGTTCATCAAGTCCTCAAGCTTTGCTCCCTTAGTGAACATAACACATTCCTTACCTTTGACCATCCTTCTATCATTTGCTTTGACACCATGATAGTGACCAAGCCCATCCATTTTGTGGGGATGTCTCCCTTCCTTGTATACAACCTTAGGCTCGGGCTTGAAATCACCATCATACCCATTTCTTACCAACTTGTTCAATCTCTCAAGTTGAGCATCTTTTGCCTTGATGAGCTTCTCTAGATTTGCCAAGTTAGTAACACAAGCTTGCACATCAATTTTATAGTATTTGGAGCAACCTTCACTTGTGGAGACATTAGAATCAAAGGTTGCCTTGGAATCGGCCTTGGTGCTTTTCCAAAGAGCACTATAGTTAACTTCAAGGTCTTTGTATTTGATCATCAAGCATGAGAAGCTATCTTGAAGTTCACTATGTGTGTTTTTTAGAGAAGCTAAAGATTCATCTACCAAGGATTTTTCCTTAGATATCCTCTTGTTTGAATCATTGGCCAAAGACAAGTCAATAGACAACTTATCAACCTTAACCTTTTCTTCGGCTAGAGATTTCTCTAAGGCAAGGTTTCTCTCCTTTTCAAGGATGAGCAAGTCCTCTTGCCTATTGAGAGTCTCTTTCTTCTTTTCTAATTTCTCCATTATATTTTTAATTTCTTTAAAACTTTTCTTTCCAAATTCTGTAATAATAAATGCTCTATGTTGTTCTTCCTCATCTTACAAATCATTGTGCATTATCAAAAGTGGAAGTAGGTTGGAAAGAAGGTATTAGTGTTTCTTGTACCTTGGTACCTGTTGCCATAAGGCAAAAGTGAGTAGCATCCTCATCATCAGAGAAGTTCTTGAAGAGCTTACTTGTGGGCTTGGTCATGGCTACAGTTGCCATTCCGTCATGATCGGAGTCTTCATGGCTTGACTCCCATTCTTGCCCAACATGAGCTTGACCTTGATATTTCTTTTTGTAGTTTTTACTCTTCTCCTTGTACTTCTTTTCTTCTTTGGCCTTATTCTTCAATCGTGGACAATCGGCAATGTAATGGCCAACTTCCTTACACTCATAGCATCTTCTTTGTTGTGGCCTTTTCTTATCATCACCGTTTCTCTTGTAAGATTTATTCTTCATGAAGTGCTTGAAATTCCTCAACACCAATGCCATTTCTTCATCGGTTGACCCTTCATCACTTGAATCTTCTTTTGTTGACTTGGGGGCTTTGGAGCTTGACTCAACTTTGTTGCTAGTGGTAGCATTGAGTGCTACACTCTTGTTGATCTTGTGGCTCATGGATTTAGCCACATCTCTCTCTACCAACTTTTGATGAAGGATTTCACCAAGAAGTTGATTTGGTGTCTTGGTCTTGAATTTTGGGTCTCTTCTAATCATAGTTGCAAGAGTGGGGTTCCTTGGTGTGAAAGCCCTAAGCAACTTCTTTGTCACTTCGTGATCTTCCCAATCTTCACATCCAAGTGCTCTAATATCTGATACAAGGATCATGAGCCTATCATATATTTGTCTCACGGTTTCATCATCATTCATGACAAAGTACTCTAGCTCTCCTTGTATCAAGTCAATCTTGCCTTCTCTAACCTTATCGGTCCCCTCATGAGCTTCTCTCAAAGTGTCCCATATCTTCTTGGCCACTTGAACGTTGCGGACCTTGTTGAACTCTTGAGCACAAAGGGAACTTGTGATAACCCTCACGGCTTGCGCATTGCGGAAGTAATCTTGAGCTTCTTCGGCTGTGGAGTCACACCTACAATAACAACTTCCCAAACGGAAGGGTGAAGCGCATAGAGGTGCATTTGCATATCATAAGACCACTTGGGATAATCCGTTCCATCAAAGAACGGGGCTTTTCCCAATTAGACCGATTGAAATTCAGAAGCGGGATATTGGGATTGAGAGTAGTTAGATGGTACTTGGTGCATCCCAAAGAAAGGATGCTTCTCCATCTGTTGCTTGATTCTTTTCTTCACCATCTTGTTCGCTTTCTTCTCAATTTTGGCTTTCATCTTCTCTTTTCTTCTTTTTCTTGCCTCTACGTCCTCCCCTTCAAGTTCATCGCTTTTGCTTGTTTCTTCGCTTGAGGCGGAGTCATAGACGTAAGGAGCGCGGCTTCCATTCCCACGCGGTCTTGCGGTTCCAGTTGCAGAGCCTCCCGGAATACGATCCAACGGTATGCGACTGGTGGCGTCTTCTGTGCGAGTGGCGCCATCCCCATCTTGAGACATCGCTAAATCCCTTAGCGGTTGGGCCTTAATCAAGAGATTAGGCTCTGATACTAATTGAAAGGATCTTGGTGATGCATAGAGGTGGGGTGAATAGGCAAACCTGCAAAACCTAAAAATTCTTCATAGAAATTAAACATGTCGGAACTTCTGATCAGGGATAGGACTTCCGATGCCAGGTCAGAACTTCCGACAACACAATGAAATTACTATGAAATTCAAAAACTAAATTGAAACTGAGAAACCTAGCTGAATCAAAAGTTGTGTAGTGATGCCAGGAACCTTCTGCAACCAATCCTAGAAAGCTCAACAACAAGAATACGTAGATCGGGACAAAACAAGGTCTATGTCAACAAGAACTAGATATGAACGATATGAACAAGACACAAGCGAATTTAACCCGAAGTTCACTTCCACTATGGAAGCTACGTCTCCGTTGAGGAGCTCACAAAGAGCCGGGTCTTCTCTAACCCTTTCCTCACTGAATCAACCACAAAGGAGGATTGAGTTACTTACTATCAAATCCACAAAGGATTGGCCAATACAAACTTCCCGGGACGCACACACACGAGAGAGCGCTCCACGGGCAACGCCGAACCGTCTAGAAGCAAGCTTCAAGAGTAACTAACGTGAATCAATGCTTGGAGATGCTTCAAGTGCTCATGGGAGGAAGGGGGCTGCCCTCTTTCTCAAGGAAGACAAGTCACACACCTCAATCACTCTCTTACCCAAGGCCTAGCTCAAATCAATGCAAGGATTAGCTCAAGGAGGGAGTGGGGGTGTGGATTTAATGCTCTAGAGGGTGTTTGTCTCGGGTTAGGTCAGCAGCAAATGAATGAGGGGGTGAAGGGGTATATATACCCAACTCCCAAAAACTAGCCGTTACTGTGCAGTTTATGTGCTTGTCGGAACTTCCGATAAGGGGTCGGAACTTTCGACCTTCACAAAAATATTTGGCCGAGGACCCCTGGTCGGAAGTCTCCCCAGACTTCCGACCAGGCTAAAACTGCTGGTTTTGAGTTTTCTACAAAGAGGTTTGGTCTCTCATTTGCCTCTTGGTTTTTCTACTAATCACTTTAGCATCTCTAGAATACTTTTTCGCATCCCTCTTAATAGTACGGTGTTTCCTATACTCAAATTCAAAATAGAAAATAAATAAAACTCTTCTTTGAGTTTCAATACCGTCCCTTAAGCAATTTTGCATCTTTGTACACGTATTTTTCATTTCATTGCATCATAACCTGTTCAAAACTCGATAAACCCACTTAGGGGGCCAAATGCACTTTCACCACTAGGCGTTTGTTGGTCCCGCCCTCGGTGAACACCATGATGACGGCCGAGGGTGTGATGCGCGGGATGGTGTTGCGCACCTGGCTGAAACGCTGGATGTATTGCCGCAGCATTTCGCCTTTGCACTGCTTGACGGCGGCAGGTCGCCCCTAGTCCCCGGTCAGTTGAACGAGCCAGAGAAGTTGGTGACGAACTGCTCGCACAAATCTCCCCAGGAACCGACCGATTCATGGGGGAGATTCATCAGCCAAGACCTCGCCGTGCCCCTGAGATCCACGTGGAAGTAGTTGGCCATGACTTGGGGCCCCCCACCTGCGGCCTAGATGGCCGTGGTGTAGATTTGAAGGAACTCCTCAGGGTCAATGGTATCGTCATACTTTTCTGGGAGGTCCAACCGGAACATGGTGGGCCAGTTGACCCGACGCAAGTCGGCGGTGAAAGCTCGGCATCTGGCCCCGTAGGGCCCGATGTCGTTGTCCACCGAATCGCCCCGCCCGCGGTTGTTGTGGACAGGGGAGCCAGAAGAAGCGTGCTCCTCCCTAGCCTCTCGATGGCACTCTCGCGCTCGCTCGAGGGTGGTTTGGGCGTCTTCGCTCGCCCTGATTTCTTGGAGCCGGAAACGCAGGTCACGTGTCCCGCCGGTGGCCGACACAGCCGGAGCGGCCACGGTCGCCGGTGGCCTCCTCGAGAGGAGCCCCCGGCCACCGTTCGAGAGCCCTGAGCCCCTGGTTTGACACACGCCTTCCCCACGAGACTGGCTAGCTCGTCGAGCCACCGCTCTTCGGGGGTTCCGGGCACAGCTCATACCTTGGGGTGGCGCAGGAGCGCTTCCTCTGGGGGAACGCCGCCGCGGTCGGTCCTAGTAGGCGTGTCGGACGCCTGCCGAACCGCTCGCTGCTAGGACTCTGCTCGGAGCTAGGCGTACCGGACGTTGGCCGATGTAGTGCCCCCAGAGGCGGATCTGGGAGCATCGAGATGGGGCGGCGCCGTAACAAATGACGCCGACGGGCGCCCGCCGGGCGTGGGACGTGGCGGAACTAGCCTCGCCGCACCGACGTTTGCCGCAGACAGCCCCTGGCGGGGGGCGTGCTTGTCGCCGCTCTCGCCATCGGAACAGTCGGAGCGGCTCGCCATTGCTTCAACCAGAGGTTCTTCGTCGAGGATGGAGATTTCACGCGCCAACACCCCCTACCTGGCGCGCCAGCTAACAGTGGGTGAGAACCGCGGGCAGGGATTCATGGGAACCCCTGTTTAGAGATTCAGTCAGAATGTAACACGCAATGAAATTCCACCCGTGTGACAAAAGATTTAGACAGGTTCGGATCGTTCGGGAGCGTAAGACCCTACGTCTTGTGTGTGGTGTTCTTGTTCTTGGCTCAAGTGAGCTTGTAGCAGTTGGGTTGTGGGACTTGAGTCTCTCCTTTACATGTTGCCCTGATGTTCTATTTATAGCCTCTCCCCTAGGCCTAGGGAGAGGTTTTTACCGACCTCGGGTTTACCACCTTAGAGTGTGAACGCGGCGCCGCGCTGGAGGGCGCCGCCCTTCTGATGCAATCTTATCATGTGGGTCCCGCCCGGTCGGTTCCCGGGGTCTTCCCAGGGCACCCCGGGTCGGCCTGGCCGACGCCCTGGGTGCTTGAGAGGCCCACGGGATTCTTGGGGCGCGTCCCCGAGCCATCCCGGGGTCTTCTCCGGACCTTGGGGTCTTCCCTGTGGTTTATTTGATGCGACGGGGCGCCTAGGCGATGGGCCCCGCCTGCACCATCCTCCGCTGGGTTGACAGGACGTGACCCGGGGGAGGGGGCTCCCCTTGCTCTGGTCAGGGGTCAGGGCGTCATCTGATCACATGCCGCTCCATAATCATGCTACTTTATGGGGAAGCCACGTTGTGGTGGGCCCCGCTCCCACTGCGCGCCGGCGCGATAAAATCCCCCATCAGGGGTAATTCCTTCTAGGCTAAGGAAGTGCTCTTGCTGGTGGGGCCGCCCGTGCCCTCCTCCAGCTTGGCATCCTCTGGAGGCTGCCATGCCGGGCCGGGCCCCGGTGCTCACAATGGGCCTGCTGGCCCATCATTTCCCAGTTTGTCGAGTGGGGTGGGGAGCCCTGTCGTCACGACGTCGACAGTGACCGAAACATTTTATATGTTTCAGTGAGAATTTCTTCTTCTATTTTATACAGATGATTTTTACAACTTACCTCCTTAAATCAAGAAATATGGTGTATCGGATTAGAAGTTTTAAAATTTTGGATTAGAAACATGAAAAAAATGTAGGACTTTGGCATTCTTGCCCCTATTTCGAAGTGAAATGGTGATTTTACCTCTATTTTTGGACTGTGCGAATTTATCCCTGCTTTTTAAAAATAAAGGAAGCGTTTGCCCCTATTTTGTGAAAGCCAGTTAATGGTGTTAAAATTAGTATAAAAAAGATCAATTTATCTTTGCGGATTTATCCCTACTAATATGTGAACTTTGTAATTTTACCCTTGTTTTGAATAGAAGAACTGGATAATATTTTGGTAGGTCTAAATGGAATTTTCTCAAGCAAATTGAAACTACCTTTTTATAGCTTTTAAACATGACCGAAATTTGATAAATTCTTCAAAATTTCGATTTGCTTCATGGTCTTCCCCTCTTCTCTCTTCTGTTCCTGCGCCTGCAGAAGCGAGGAGCTGTGCGTTGTGGTGCTCGGGCGGAGCAGAGCACACCGCGCCGAATCGTATCTTGCAAGTAATGAAGAACCACGTCCGAGAAAGAAGAAATCAACCAAGTCCAAGTAACCATAATTCGTATGCATCAGGCTGGGATAATTGAGAATGATTACACGAGCCATCTCTATAATTAGTTAATTCATGTTCGCATCACTTTAGAGTGCAAGAGTTGCAATTGCTGGCCGCGAGCACGCAGCTGCTGGCCGCCGCCCGACCGCAGCGCCGCCTCGCAGAGGACCAGCGTTGGCCGTTGCAGGCCCACGTGCCCTGCTGCAGCTACGTGCCCGCGCCGGAGAGGCCGCGCGCTTCCGTCTGCGCGCTCCCGCCCGCGCCGGGTGGCCGCGCTCGCCCGTCTGCGCGCCCGCGCCTAGTCTGCCGGGCTGCTGCGCGCGTGTGCCACCACCGCCGCCTGGTGTCGTCGCCGCCTGCTGCCGGGCTTTTGGATAGAATTAAGCGTACTACGATCTTTTTCTATTGCTCTGAATGTTTCTCTAATTTATTTCTGTTTTTTATGGGCATCCAACTAACGGAGTTAAAATCAGGGGTAAACGGTGGCTTCATTTTTAAAAAAGTAGGGATAAAATCACACAGTTAGAAAAATAAGAGAAAAATCACCATTTAAGTTCGAAACAGGGGAAGAACGCCCAAATCCCAAAAGTTATACACGCATATCTGAAGTATACACTATGAAAATTAGAGCTAGGGCTTAGAGAATATGTTTTAGTTAAGAGCACACTACTACAAAAAATGATTTACCGCGACCTTTTTTAACACCTCCGAGGCAGGCAGGTATTTCAACCGCCTGGGTTAATGCCTGGCACTAACCAAGGCGGTCATTTTCTATTAACCGAGACGGTCGAAAAAACCGTCTTGCAAAATAGATTAACCGAAGCGGTTGCTTTATTGATCGAGACGGTTAAAAATACCCGCCACGGTTACTCATTTACGGAGATATATATGTATAAGGCGTCCGCCTCAAAAAATGAGGCCTAGCCCACAACCAGTCAGCAGCCCACTACCGCACTCGATTATATAAAAAAACCCTAACCCTAACCCACTACCATCCCGCGCCACACTCGCTCCACTCTCTTCCTCCCTCACTCCCCATCCCACGCCGCCCCCTCCCTCCACTCTCTCCCTCCCTCCACGACGGGGCCTCGAACGGCGGCTGGGTGAACGAGCCCGGCGCCGATGCTGGGGGCCAGAGCGGGAGCTCAGGGGCCGCGGTCGCGGCCTTGGGGGAAGGGGCGGGCGCGGTCTGGGTCAGGGCGGGCGCCGGGACGGAGGCCGTAGGAAGCGTCGCCGGGGCCTGCGCGGGGGGCGACACCGATGCCGACGCCGGGGCCTAGGGAGGCGGTGTGGGCTGCGCCTAGGGCGCGGGCGTCGGGATGCGCCCGGGGCCTGCGCCGCGGCGGCGGCGAAGAGGATGGCCATGGCCACAGCCACGAGGTGGATGCGTGCCATGGGAGGCCTGATCCAGCCTTCCCCAGTGGCGGCGCTCCTCCCCCACCAAGTTGTGGTGAGCTGGCACTCCAATGGCGTCGGCGGCGCTTCTCCCCTCCCAGCGGCGGCGGATCCGGCGAGCAGGGGCCGGATCCGGCCTCCCCGGCGTCAGCGGCGCGCCTTCCCCACTCCAATGGCGGCGGATCTGGCGAGTAGGGGCCGGATCCGGCCTTGGCGCTCCAACTCCTCCACGGGCTCATCTCCGACGTGGCGGCCAGATCGGTGAGCGGCGGTGGCGGCCATGGATGGGCACGGCGGGCCCGAGGATGGGCTCATTGGGCTTGTCTCTGGACTTTCTTTTTTTTGTTTTCTTTATCCAATTAACTGAGGCGGGTGGCCAATCGCCTCCGTTAATGCACAATTAACCGTGACCTTTCGTTGGAGGCAGTTGAGATTTTTTGCCCGCCTCGGTTAAGAATATTGTAGTAGTGGCAATACGAAGGAGGAAGAAAAAAATAGAGCTTCGATGACATATGCCTGGCCACACAATAAAGTATAAAAAGGAAAGTGTTACTTTGATGAAACTAAGCTAACGATTACAAATAAAGAATGAGTACTCCCTCTGTTTTCAGAATATAGCTACATTTAAATTTTTTTAAAGTCAAATATTTTTAACTTTGACCAACAATATCTCTAAAAATGAATTATTCCAAACAGAAAAGATAACATATTATAATAGGTAGGTTCACAATAAATCTACTAACATAATTTTTATATTATTAGTCTCTATGATTATTAGTTATTTGTAGTCAAAACTAAAAATATTTGACTTTGAAAAAGTTTAAACATAGCTATATTATGGGACGAGGGAGTGTAACATAAATCACAAGTACTATTCTTTTGGCAGTTGAACGAAAAATAAATGTAATTGTTTGTCTTCTTTAAAAAGAGGTCGAAAAGATTTGTCCATCGTCTAAGTATTAGCATAAATTCAATCTTTTTCTCTTATCAAGTAAAGATTTTGACGTAGATGATTAATTTGATACTTCTATGAAAGTAACGAATCACATTACGAGTGGTGACAGTTACACAATACTCCACGTGATAACACCTACTCCCTCATTAAAAAATATTGGTATTTTGGAAAGATTTTGCAACACATTTAGATATATATTTTGTTTAGATTTATAGAAAAAATTATGCATCTAAATTTTGCTAAAACGACTTACAATTTGGAACGGAGGGAGTGCAAGAAAACGATCTAACCGAGCAGCCAGAAGAAGAAACCGTCGGGTGAACTATATGGATGGACAATATTTTTTTCATAAGATTTAGCAAAATCATCGGATAAGACGTGCCACCCCCTGATCCAACGAACAAACAAAACTACACCTCTGCCATAATTTCGATACATTCCTAACATCACCATAAGCAGTGCAAGAATCAAGTCAAGCGGCCAGGAATAGCAGCATGGCAATGGCATCAAGAACAAACCGCCCCCACGACGTGACGGTAGTAGCCACCAAACGACGACGGCGCACCCGCAGGCGCGGCGGCGGCGCTGGTCTCATTCCCACCGGCGCTTGCCACCCCACGAGGCGGCAGCGTCGACGTGTACCCCGACCCCAAGTCGGAACCGCCGCCTCCGTGCCCTGGCTTCGACCCACCAGAGCCGGGCGACGGCTCGTACGAGCCGCCTTCATCCTCGCCGCCGGGCGCCATCGCGTCGGGAGCCTCCGCGGGCGGGGCGGGATTGCTGCCGCCCTCCTGCCGCTCCTGCGCCAGGACGCGCAGCAGCATCCGCTGGCTCGCCTGGCAGTGGCCCGGCGCGCCGCTGATGAAGTAGAAGAAGCCGTTGTCCTCACAGACCAACACAAGTCTTTTCTGCATACTTTGTCCTCACTCGTGCGCACCCAGGAAGAATTTCCCGGTCGGTCACTCATCCCCAAATTGCTCCAAGCAGTTGCTGGCGGAAAAGAAGTTGCAACTTGTTGGTATGAGTATCCTATTAATCCTATTAAGCCCTGTGCCGGGGTGTCACAGCAGGTAATGCAGACACGGATCGGATCAGCACGGTCGCCGAATGTGATGAGTGGGATCGATCCTGCGCTTATGGAGGAAGTCGCCGACGTGGAAGCGGTTGCTGGCGGCCCAGTGGCTGTAGCTCTCGTCGCCGGGCGCCGCCGGCTTCGCCCACCCCGCCTCACCGCCGACCTCGAACACCTCCGCGTGCCAAGATGCCGACGCGGTGCCCATGAGGAAGGTGGCGGCGGCACCGAGAAGGGCGCGAACGACGACAGCGGCCGGGAATGCGACGCCAGCGCCCATTGCCCCGCTGACGCCGACGAGCTCGCCGCGATCGCGAGCTGCCCGCCTCTCAAGATGACTCAACGGATGCAGCGCGACAATGGACTCCATGTCGCGATCGGATCCGTGGGAGGGGTAGGGAGAGGAGTGGGAGTGAGGGGGAGTGGCGCCGGTAAAGCAGGGGGGGCAGGCGAGTGGGCTCGAGGGCCGTCGATGACGGCGGCGGCGAGTTCTGGGCGGTGTGTGATCGGCTGGGCGGGTTCGCTGTTGACTTGGTCAGAGATGCGGTTTGGTCCACGGAGTGGCGCTGAACGCGCAAGAGGCAGCACGTTGCGTTTGGAGGGACACTGGATAAGGCGTGAGCCTGTGTGGACTTTGAGAGAAAACTTGGTGGGCCGCCCGAAATGCTGGGCCTAGATGCAGAGACGGGGCAGCTGGGCTCGAAAGGCTTCTGAATGGGCTAAATTGGAGGTCATGGCTTGGGCCGTCGTTTCCACCAATCCATGCACAGCGAAGCAGTAATATTTGATTGAGGTCGCGCGTCGCAGACGGTTGAGGCGCGTGCTTTTTGATGGCCCATGACTGATATGTGGTCCATTTGCAATGCAAATGAAGATTCTTTCAAAAAGGTTCATAATTTTTGGATCAAATGTCCAAATAAAATTCAGATTGTACCTTGTGTTCATTACAACATGATCTTCAAAACTAGATCACACATGACATTATTTTAATAATCTTTTTCTTAATTTTTTCATAAATGTAGAATTTTTTTGTGAAAGGAGAACAATTGTTCCGCCTTCAGAATAAATTGTTGTAGTAGAAAATTATCCAAATATATTAAGTGTAATCTTATTTCAAAGATAATATCATAATAGACATAATGGTGTGATCAGATTTTAATTTAATATTTGTTTTAAAAAATATTTCTTTTTACATAATTGCAAGTGTACTTTTCTATCTTTCTTGCTCGAGTACCGAGTCCATCTTATTTTTCTTTCTATCTGCGATGCTATCACGGCCAGTCGTACATGTGACTGCTAATAGTCCATCAACGAAAGTATGCAAAGGAACTCGCGGAGAGGAGCAACGGATGAATCGCGCATAACACAAACATTAGGCTGTCCGCACTGGGTACGGGATAGCATCCGCTATCCCTCTCTCCAGTACCCTTTTAGCGTAAAAGAGGCACCGGGGTACTGGGAAGGGGACGTTAAAATAGCGGATCAGCCCCGTTCCGCTAAATGTAGCGTGATCCCGGATACGCCACCCGCCTGCGGACCCAACGACCCCCGCTCTCGCGCCCAAGCTCGGAGCGGAAGGAGGTCTGGGCGCAGAGGAGCAGGCCGAGGCCGGTGCTCGCCCATCCGCGGTCCTGCTGCTGGTCCTCCTGCTCCTCCTCCGCGCGGCAGACCGCGGCTAGCGCCGCCGCCTTCCACCTCTCCTGCGTCGGGTGCCGGTGCTTCGGGTGCCTCCAGCACTGCACGGGGTCCGCCTCCCTTGACCTACTCGCCGCGCCAGCCGCCATGGCTAGCCAGCCACCGACCGAACGCGGCGGCACATGTGCGCTAGGACACGAGCGCGGCGCGGCGGAGGAAGAGCAAGGATGGAATCGCGGGAGCCCCGGTGACGGCGAGGAGGAGGGCCCAGCGCCGTCCATGGCGGCGAGATCTGGGTTGGGGGGGAGCGATGTGAGGCGGACCCGCCGGAGCTCCTCGCTGCAGGGGAGCTCCGGATTCGCTCGTCGCCGGGGGAGGAGGCAGGGCTCCGTCGGGCTGGCTGGGGCCGCGCCGCCGCATCCAGCTCGCCCCTCGCGGGCGCGCCCCTGCCTCGCCTCGCCGGGGAGGGAGAGGCCTAGCGGGGATCTGGATGCGCCGGCCGCCGGAGAGCCAAAGAGAGGGAGGGCCGAGAAGAGAGAGAGACCAGGGAGAGAGGGAGGGAGGGAGGGAGGAGGGGCGCCGGGGAGAAGGGGATGGGGAGGGAGGGAGAGAGAGAGGGGAGGGGAGGGAAGTCACCACGACGCTCAAGATTGAACCGGTTAATTTTTGAAATATATCCAAAAAAATGCGAGCATTCGTACCGAGTTTAGAACTCGAATCCGGGTGGACATATTTCACCATAAAAAACCTTATTAGCTGACTTATGATATTCGATTTAACTTGGAGATGGTGGTTCGTATACAGGGCAACAGGCCTAGCCAGAGGGGGCTCTGGACTGAGTGTGCTAGTATTATTGTTCAAGAATGTAATCCACTTTGCGAGTAATAAAATTCGCTCTCGCTCCTCGTAAAGAAATAGAGGGGTTCTGGGAAGCTTGCTGGACTGGCGGGGCAGCAAGCAGAGTGACAAGGTGATAAGTGAGTTTATGGTAGACAAGTGGTGGTGGAGCAAATATTACGGAGTTAGGAGAGGATATCGATGTAGCAATGACGGCGGGAGAGGGTTGGCGCTGCTCCAATGCTCCCCGCTATTACATTGATCGGTATACATGAGATCGGAGAGAGAGAAAAAATACTAATATTAATAGTGTATATTTGCGAAAGTTTTTGCGTTGTATGTGAGGTGAATGGAGTGGTGGCAACGGGCAACTTTGCTGTTTGGCAAACCTTCTGCGTCTCCTTCGTCAAACTAAAAGAAGGGATTATAAGTCCACAAGTTGTCATGCTTCATCAAACTAAAAGAAGGGTTTACTGTGTAGACGAACTGCTTCTCACCAAAGCATGGTTATTATTATGGTTTGATGGACGTACCGGTCGTAACGTGTGAGCATATAGGCCGTGTTTAGATAAAAAAATGTACCATAAAACCCGTCATATTGAATGTTTGGATACATGCATGGAGTATTAAATAAAATCTATTTATAAAATTTTTTACACAGATGAATTGTAAATCGCGAGACGAATCTAATGAGCCTACTTAATCCATGATTTGCAACAGTGATACTACAGTAAGCATTCACTAATTATGGATTAATTAGACCTATTAGATTCATCTCGCGATTTACAATCCATCCGTGCAAAACGTTTTATAAATAAATTTTATTTAGTACTCCGAAATAGCAAGATTCTGTTTAAAAATTTTACGCTAAAGGAACTAAACACGGCCTAAATTCCTTGCTCATCAGCCCCTGACCCCGTCTTGCAAGTTGCGAGCTGTGCTGCAAGCCTCAGCAAAATTCATTGTTAATGCCAGTTTGTCAGTAGTACCACTAGCCCTCATCCTAGCGATTCCACAATTGCTTGGTCGGCTCCTTGCTCCTTATTTGCTGTGTGCAAAATGTATACTACTATACTATTGATTGCTGCTGACGTCACGTGAATCTACGTAAGAAAATACATGTACACAGTCTTTTTTTTTTAAAAAATACATCCCCACAGTGTACGATGTATGGTAGGTACAATCGGTAGGAGCCTAGCCTCCACTATTTTGCTTGCTTGCGCCAATCAAGGTGGAGTAAACTATTGCAGAGAAAAGTGGGTGAGGTGAAGTGAAGTGGTCTGGACAGTGGAGCAGGGCTTGTCTTGTCCCGTTCCCATCTGTTGTTGGTCAATTGCGAACGCGAGAGGCGCTCCCCTCCCTCTGGCCTCCGGTGCTCTTCACATTCCCACCCCCATCCACGACAAAGACTTGACCCCGGCCGAGGTGATCCCAGCCGCCTTTTAGTCGGCATGCCCATGGCGAATCGCTAGTGCTCGAGCACATCAGCGCATGATCCGTGACAAATCACCCGCCAGTCTAGCTAGGTAGGTCAACTGCTCGGATCGAACGCACAACCAAAACGGATCGGAGCATCAAAACTCCCAAGAACCATCTCGCCCAATTTCACTTCCACCCAACCATGTCCATGTCCGTGCAGATCCCCGTGGATCGTCCTGTCTCCCCGCCACCTCCGGGCGCCACCTGCGACGTGGCCGATGACGGAGCGCCGCCACCCCCGGCCAGTGCCAGGCCCATGCCCGTGCTTATCTCGCCCATCGTCGCTGTCCCCGCCGACGGCGGCGCCGCCCCGGCGGGTTCTGCTGCTGCCGCCGCGCTGCCGCCGGCGTACACCGGCGTGCTGTACACGCACCATCACCACAAGTGGCCCGTAGTGGTCGACGACCCCGGCAAGAAGCGGGAGAAGTGGCTCAAGGAGATGCGCGGCTGGCTCATGGTGCTCGCCGTGCTCGCCGCCTCCGTCACCTACCAGGCGGGGCTCAACCCGCCCGGCGGCTTCTGGCAGCAGGACGACCCCCAGGGCAACGTCGCCGGCACGCCCGTGCTCCAGTCCAAGTTCCCCAAGCGGTCGGTGACTGTAATAATCCTTTCTTCCATTGGCTGGCTGCCATTTTTAATTTGCAATGGATCGATCTTTGAGCTTCGTTAATTAACCTCTGTGGTTTAGGTACACGGTGTTCTTCTACTTCAACTCGACGGCGTTCGTGACGTCGGTGGTGATCATCGTCCTGCTCATGAACGAGTCCTTCTACCACTCGGAGGCCAAGGTGGAGGCGCTGGAGATCATCGTGGTGCTCGACATGGCGGGGCTCATGGGCGCCTACATCGCCGGCTGCACCCGCGAGGTCTCCTCCTCCATCTACATCATCGTCCTCACCATCGTCGTCTTCCTCTACGTCGTCTACACGGCGCAGTTCCTGCCCAAGCTCTGGGGCCTCGTCGTGCACGTGCCCTTCGTCCACAAGGCGGCCCAGGGCGGCGCGCTGCCCGTGCCGCACGACATCCTCGACACGGCCAGGCCGCGGGTGGATATCGTCGGCCGGACCAAGTCGGCGCCCCCGCGGTCGGTAGGATTGGTCGTCGGGGCAGAGTGACCACGATTTGCTCGATGGCGTTATTAGTTAGCCCAATTCCATTCAATCGTGCGGTTATGTCCTGTGCTACTGCTACCTTCATTACTGTTCGACGTCTTAAACTTAGCGCCACCAAACATTTTTAGCATGTTTAATTATTTATAAACTGCCGTAGATTGTGTTGTAGAGTTGTAGAGTAAAAATAGAAGAGAGAATGAAAGTGACAAAAGTTGCAGAAGTTTTCAAGTGATTCTTATTGATGGGATGGATTACATATGTAAACAAGCCTAAAGGGCATGATGTCCCTTGGAGTTGGCCCCTTGGGGAAGACCCCTTGGAGTTGGCCCCTTGGCTGATTAATGACATCATTAATTAAATAAAATAATTGATCACTAATGAAATATTTCACAACACTCTCCCTTGATCAATTTGCTTCGTGTAATCCCCATCCATTGATTGATCTTCATGTGGAAAACTCCTCTAAAAATCCAATGGAAAAAATCTTGAGGAGAAACCATCTTGTGTGTTGAGATGCTATTAAAACTTCTTAAAACCTAGTGGAAAAATATAAGGAGAAAATGATATGGCATATTGTTGACGCCAGATTTTGACACGTTTTGAATCGGCGTCAGGGAAGGAGGAGATTGGTCGATGCGGCAGACTTAAAGGCTACAATTGGGAATCGGCCGATTGGCGCTACAGTTAGGAATTGGCCGATTGGCGCTGCAGTATTTCGGGCGATTGGCGAATGGAGTTGGTGGGGTCGGCCGATTGAAAGGCTGGAGCGTTTGGGCCAATATGGGCTTGTGCCAACAGATGAATTATTTATAGAAGGGGGATGAAGCCAATGGAATCCCAAGAGGGGATGTTGAGTCAAGATGACAGAGGATCCCAGTCAAAGATGACATGACGTTGGTCAAAGAGCGACGCCGACTCGGTCGAGGAGCAATGGAAGGAGTTCGGATTGGACTAGGAGATGACAGCAGAAGATCCTGCGGGAGTCCGTTTCCTTTAGGAGAGTCTTATAGATATAGTAGTTTTTATATTTAAGTCAAGTTTGTAACGGATCGCGACAGATCAGGAGTCTTAGTCCTAGGGTATAAATAGAAGCAGTCAGGGTTTTGTAAAGGGGATACATCAATCAATACAAACAATCTATTTTTTCATCGTACTTTACTTTCAAGTCGGCGACTTCGCCAATACATCTTCTTCTTTCACAAGTTCATACGGGTTGGCAGGGCTGCATCGACACGATCTCCGGCCAACTGGTAAGTTCTGTTTATCGAATAATATCTAAGTTTTAACTTCGGGCGCATCGCTGTTGTTTCGTTTAGATTTATTCACCAGTTATCGATATTTACTAGAATTATAGGTTTTATCTATTGCTCTAGTTTTATCACCAGTTATCCAGCTTGAGATTGAACTGTCGGCTTTATCATTGTTTTTTCTTATTTATCGTCATATAGCCGATTAGATCTATTTCAAGTGTTGTATGTGTGGCGATTGTTTAATTTGCTCCAGTAGTTTCTTTGCAATCGCTACGTGATTATCGGCTGATCTATAGCCGGTCATCTTCATAGCAAATTGGCCGATTCGCTGATACGCTTTCCGGGACAGATCGGAACTTTAGCCGATCGAGACCCCCGGAATTTAATATGTTTCTTTCCTTGTCAATCAACAGGTCAGATTGACTAGCATGCCGCGCGAACCGCACCAGGGCGATCACCCGAACAGGAGTTAAGCAGATTCTCCCAGGTCGTGTGTCCGACACTGAAGGTCATCGGCCGATTTTTAGCGCCGACACACTTTTGGCACGCCCAGTGGGACCACCTCAATATCCAACATGTCAAAGGCCGCCGAAATCTCTGAAAACAATGTCATCGAGGTTACGGAGGCAGATCTCAAGGACGACCAAAAAGAAGAACTAGCAAGACACCTAGAAGACTACAAGAAGGTATACCTGCAATCTTTCAGTCGTACTAGGAGCGGGGAGACCGTCAAGAAAGCTCCTCTTCCAACTCCCCGCCAGATCACCATCGCTGAGGACTCGGGCAAGATGTCCGATATGATTCAACAGTCCGTTTATCTGGCTTTCATCGACCAATCCTCAATGATGACCAACATGGTATACAATGCCGTCATCAGTTCTCTGGTCAGCGGAGTAGCTCAGGGATATCAGGGGCCAGCATACGCCCCGCCTATTGTAGCTCCAGTCAGAAGCTTACCAGGCACGTCTCACTCAGCTCCTCAGCCGATATCAACACAACACGGAGGATACAACACTTCATTGCCTCCAATGCCTCCAGGATACAATGGTGCGCCATGCTTTAAATCACAAGCGCCGCCTCAGCCTGCCCAGATTTCTTCCGTGCAATCACTGCCCTCAAACTCGGCTATTCTGGACCAATCAGCCAGTCATGGAGGCTCTCCGATCCAGGCACCATTCCAATCGGCTATCCGGCCGACGGTCCCTCAATATCAACTGGTCACGTCAGAAATCGGCAGGGGAGTAGATGCTGCGGGAACAATCAGAAGCGCGGCGCCGATGATGCTGTACAATGGGACGGCAGATTCGCTACGCCACCAGCTGTCAACCGCTCAGCCGGCCACGCTGCCGCAAAATCCGCCACACGCTTTGATCCATCACCCGGCCGTCCCACCGCCGATCCATCAACATGTGCCGATCTCCCAACCAGTTGTTCATCAGCAGCAAGTGGATTGGACAGCAAGGATAGCGGAGGTGATTCAGGACCAATTCGGGTTGAAGCCTAAGGTACAAACCTATACGTATAAAACGCCATACCCACCTGCCTACGATCTACTGCCGTTTCCCCATCGGTACAAAGTTCCTGATTTCACCAAGTTTTCAGGGCTGGAGGACACCTCAACTGTGGAGCACGTGAATAGATTCATCATCCAGTGCGGGGAGGCCGCCACACAAGATGCTCTGCGGGTGCGTCTGTTCTCGTCGTCTCTATCTGGGTCGGCTTTCCAGTGGTTCACTATGCTACCACCCAATTCCATCGTTACTTGGGCTGATCTGGAGAAGCAATTCCACAAGTACTTCTACGCGGGAGTCCACGAGATGAAGCTTTCAGATCTGACCAGTCTCAGGCAGAGGAGCGACGAACCAGTAACTAATTATGTACAGAGGTTCAGAGAGGTCAGAAACAAATGCTATACCCTAGCCCTGACTGACGCTCAGCTGGCCGATATCGCCTTCCAAGGTCTCCTGCCACACATCAAGGAGAAGTACGCCTCACAGGAGTTTGAAAGTTTAAGTCAGATCGTTCACCAATTGGCCGGTCAAGAAGTACGTCCGTTTGATCAACGGAGGAATTTTCAGAAAAAGGTGGCGTATTTAGAGGGATCTGAATCTGAAGAGGAAGCGGAAATCGGCCTAGCAGAATGGGTCAAAGGGAAGAAGCCGATATCATGCCCTTTCGGGAAGAAAGAACCAGAAGCGTTCGGTTTTGACACGTCAAAGGCCGATAAAATCTTCGACTTACTTCTCCAAGAGGGGCAGATCAAGCTCTCACCTTACCACACCATTCCGTCGGCCGAGCAGCTCAAAAAGATAAAATATTGCAAGTGGCACAATGCCACGTCTCACGACACAAACGAGTGCAAAATCTTCCGTCAGCAGATACAGTCGGCCATTGAGCAAGGCAGACTCAAATTTGAAGTCCCGGCGAAGCCAGTAAAACCGATGAAAATTGATCAGCATTCTTTCCCTACTAACATGGTTGACACGGGAGGAAACGCGCTTCAAACCAAGGTGCTGACGTCGGAATCGGCTAAAAGAAGCGGTGCCGTGGACCCCAGAATTCAGGCTACGATGGACGATGTCAAAGGGAAAAGACGGGTTGAAGATGAGGGCGAAGAATCAGAGCGATCGCATAGACCCATCACCTCCCAATTCTTGCTCAACAAATATCAGCGGTAGCAGGAAAGTTCGCGACACCGCAAAGAGATGATACGCCGACACGAAGATCATTGGCGATGCCCGTTCTTAATCCACTGCTGGGAAAATAACCTCAGATTACCATCAGCTGATAATTGCCCTGAGTGCAGCGGACCATATCGCAACGATCGCCCGCTCAAGAGGTCGCGCTCTAGAGACACAGGATCAGAGCCGATCAGCAGGAACTGGCGCGAACAAGAGGATCGGTGCCTTTCAGTGCATGATCGGCTGGGGGGCAGAGTTGACCGGTATGATCGGCCAAGGGGCAGGCTCGAACAGTATGATCGGCCAGGGGGCAGGATTGACCAGCACAAGCGATTGGGGGGCAGAGCCAGTGCACACGATCGGCTAATGGCCGACGCTAGGGTGTCAGATGAGAACCCCCTAGGACGGGAACCAGACTGGGAGCATGCCAAACCGCCGGCCAAACCGGTGAACCCCAGGTGGTGCCCTGATGGACTGTCCAAATCCCAAAAATGAAGGATCCAACGTCTGCGCCAATGGGAACAACAAGAGGAAGAGCAGAGGCAGATGGTGGACAAGAAAGACGACAGGTCTCGAGTCTGGCGCCCCAAAAGAAACAACAATGAGGAAGGCGACAATCAAGAATCGGCAGCTGACGTCAGCATGGTGTTCATCTTGCCGATGGAGTTCATGGCGCCCGCCGATCGAGACGACGCGACAAGGATGGAGGAGCAGATGGCGCAATTGGTTTTGGAGCCAATGACAGCCACTTTTGAGAAACCGGAAGACGAAAAACGACAACATCTCAAGGCTCTGTTCCTCAAAGGACACGTTAACGGATGACCTGTCACCAGGCTACTAGTAGACGGAGGCACTGCAATCAACATCATGCCGTATGCTATGTTCCGGAAGTTGGGCAAAAGCGACGAAGATCTGACCAAGATGGACATGATGCTCAAAGACTTCAAAGACAACGTGTCTCCCGCCCGCGGAGCGCTCTGCGTCGACCTCACCATCGGCAGTAAGACCCTTCCCACTACCTTTTTTATTATTAATGGCAAAGGGTCCTACAACATGTTGCTCGGTCGCGATTGGATACACGCGAATTGCTGCGTCCCGTCTACAATGCACCAATGCCTCGTACAGTGGGTCGGCGACAATACCGAGATAGTCACCGCCGATTCCGCCTACAGTGTTGCTGCGGCTGATACGCAACAGTGGAGCTGCGAACACGTCAAGTGTATATCCAGTAGAACTTGGGACACCGATTTACTGAAAGTGTCCGATTTTGGCCTACAGCCGATCCGAGCAATCGGCTCTGAAGATTCAGACTAGATGGATCAGTTCGTCCGAGAAGACGGGAAGCTTGGGCACGGATTTACATCGGCCGATTCATTGGAGAGGGTGGATTTAGGAGATGGTAGCAAGCCAAGGCCAACGTATATTAGTGCTAGCTTGGATCCCGAGTACAAGTGTAAATTGACAAGTTTATTAAAAGAATTTAAAGATTGTTTTGCTTGGGAATACCATGAGATGCCTGGTCTAGACCGATCCATTGTCGAACACCGGTTACCTATAAAACCAGGATATTGGCCGTATCAGCAGCCTGCACGATGAGGCAACCCTAAAATTCTACCTGATATAAAGGCCGAGATTAAAAGATTGATTGAAGCGAGATTTATTCGGCAGTGCCGTTACGCCGAGTGGATTTCTAATATTGTACCCGTATACAAGAAAAACGGAAAGTTGCGTGTATGCATCGACTTCAGGAACCTAAATCAGGCTACACCGATGGACGGGTATCCAATGCCGACAGCCGATGTTTTGATAGATGCCGCCGCAGGACATAAAGTCATCAGTTTCATGGACGGTAATGCTGGGTACAATCAAATATTAATGGCCAAAGAAGATATTTCGAAAACGGCTTTCAGGTGTCCGGGCCACCTCGGTTTATTCGAGTGGGTGGTAATGACCTTTGATTTCAAGAACGCCGGCGCTACATACCAACGGGCTATGAATTATATCTTTCACAAGCTTATTGGTGTTGGTCATCGACGAAGTTGTGGTCAAGTCAAAAGGTCA
Source organism: Panicum miliaceum (assembly GCA_032594955.1). Taxonomy (NCBI): domain Eukaryota; kingdom Viridiplantae; phylum Streptophyta; class Magnoliopsida; order Poales; family Poaceae; genus Panicum; species Panicum miliaceum. The sequence goes on from CM064062.1 coordinate 17,826,623, forward strand.
TCAGGAACATCTGGCCGATTTATGAGAGGTGTTGGAGTGCACAAGGAAGCATGGGTTGAAGATGAACCCGAACAAGTGTGCATTCGGTGTGTCGGCTGGACAATTCCTAGGATTCATGGTCCATGAGCGCGGGATAGAAGTCAACCGGAAGACCATAGCTGCCATCAACAAGGTTGTGGCCCCACAGAATAGAACTGAGCTGCAGTCCCTAATCGGCACGGTCAACTTTATCAGAAGATTCATATCCAACTTGTCCGGGCGTATTCAAGCTTTCACTCCTTTGTTGAAATTGAAACCCGATCAGGAATTCGTGTGGGGAGAAGAACGACGCAAAGCATTAGAAGACATCAAGCAATATCTAATTTTGCCGCCTGTATTAGTGTGGCAGAACCACCTGAATTAATCCGGCTCAAGCGCGCTAGCCATCACCACAAGGGCAATCAGGTCTAACTCGCACTTCAAACGGAATAATCCACTGGTCTGTCGGGTAACCTCCTGATACAACCACGGTTTTTACCGATCGAAACCACACATACATGTACTCACACGAAGGTGATCCCAGAGGATACAACATTCCACAAATTTTACACCACAGGGTTCATCATAGATTATTATTACAACGGAGTTCAAATTTGTAAAAACAAGGTACTTCAGAGTTCAAAATAATTGAGTTTCTTCAGAGTTCAATGCAGCAAAAAAAATAACGATACTACTCGACGATATAGGATGTCTCGATGAAGCCCATACGAGACATCACTCGGCATTATCACCGTTGGCCGGGGGCGTATCCCATTCCACCGACCAACCAGGAGGAAGGGTACACAGCCAGGTCAAACTAGCAATCATATCCTCGAAAGTCTCACCTGAAAACAAGCCACAAGCAAGGCTGAGTATACTAATACTCAGCAAGGCTTACCCAACTAGTGGAATATACTTAGCCGACTCCTAGACATGCAAGGCTTTTGGCTTGAGGGATTTGTTTTGCTGAAAAACATATATAAGTAGATCCTTACTTTCAAATTTTAGCTCCAAGTTCTAGTTTTCTTTAACCATTCTAGGTAAGCAACTATCCAATATCATACATGGTGGAAGAATTAATTTGCATCCAACAAGATTAATCATCATCATTGTTCCTCTTCTTACTCTATGTGGTAAAAGGGTCAAGCAGTCTCAATAACCGCAAGAAACGGACGATTCGAATCGAATTTCTTAACCTTGCAAGGGAAACTTAAACACACGTCATGTGGTTACTACCAGAGTCACACGTGCAAGTTTTCCCCTTTCTTCCTGGGTTGTGGATCAGGGCCACCATCCGAGACTACAGAGCCCGGCTCTGTACCCACCATGTGCGTGCATGGAACTGAAGTTGAGATGGTGGGATGTTGTCCACTTGCCGGTCGGATTAGGTACTTAAGCTTACCGATTACCATATTCTCGGCATGTGGTTAGTACGTTCAAACGCTTAACCACCACTACCACACACTGCGGCCTTAGCATTTTTCACTACACAGACGGGGCCTCAATCATCAACATAAACATCATACCATAGCCCCGTCCGTCGACCTTATGATTGCAACATGTAGTAAACATTCAACTCCTATATTCTCACGAGTGACAGGAAATCACTAGACTTTTACCGAGTCCTATTAGCATAGCATTCTATCGAACCTTATATCTAGTGTTCAGAGCATGGGTGCCTAGGATCATGCAACTAAGTTTTCATTCAACTCCTATAACTTAATACACAAGTAGAATAGAGTATTAAGTTGCATAATTTAGAAAAACAGGGTTCATGCTCCGGGGCTTGCCTTCTTGGGTAAAGTTAGCTTGGGGCTCGTCCGAACTCGGGTTCGGGTCTTCAAAAGCTTCAGTTAGATTCACTTGAGCATCACGCTGCTCACTCTCGGACGCGGGCACCAGCTCGTACGTTCCGTCGGCGAGAGTAGTCGATTCTATATGAATGCACAAGTGTAAGTTGTAGTGATGGTATATGACGATCATTTTCCTTCACGAAAAAGTTGCAGTCCACAATAATATAGATTTGGTTGTAAAGTTACTTAGTTACGATTTCTTGGGCAATCGTTAATGGAGGGGGCTGTGTTGTATTGGAAATTTAATTTTCGCAGTATAAGCATGGATTAAGCACAAACACTGATCTAGAAAACTTCTGGTGATGAAATTTTTATTCAGAGTACATGATGCAGGGATAAGGCTACTATAAAAATTTCAGAAATTTCTGTGCAGCAGAATAATTATGAAAAATGTAATACACAGCCACTGCTAGAACCTAGTTATTTTTATACAGGACAACCCATGCATGTTTTGATACTAAAACTTCTACAGGGTGTTAATCTATCCATATATGTGTTATTGTAAAATTTTCAGATTTTATTGTGCATGATACAAGGCATAATAAATAGGACAAGATACACTTATGTTAATAAATATTAGTTTCTACAGGATGTTCTACAGGGTTTCTGTGTACGAAACGTTTTATACAGCATAAATTATACTAAAGTGTCCCACAGTAAAAAGATGAACATTTTCCAAGCAAAGAACTAATTAGTTTTATTTAGTGAATTTTTCCCACCATAAAATTATATAAATAGGTTACAGAGAGGATAAAGGTTCTAAACATTTTCTTTGGTATTTAGGCATCAATATAATAGCTCTGAAAAGTTTCACCCCATGAATCACAATATAATAGCAGTTACAGATTAGTTTTATTATTTCATGGTATAAACAAGGTTTATCAAAAAGTTTAGCTAGAGATGGGTTCTGGTCCTAATATTTTTATACTAGCCTAAAAATCAAGCAACTAATCTACTGTTAAATTTTCTGGTTTAGCCTTTAGCTACAACAGTGGGTACAATTAAAGTCTATTAAACCTTCCATTTAATTTATAGCAAGATTTAGCAAGAAACTGAAGAAATGCATGTAACAAAAGTTGTAGATCTTCTTCTAGAGATTACAGAACAGTTGAGTTTGTATTTTTACGATTTTTCTACGATTTTATATGAATTTTACAAGTTCACTGTTTTTAAAACTAGGTTTAAAGCTTTCTTTTATAGAGGGGTCCCTAGAAACTTGCGTGCAGGCCCTTGGGAAGATTGCAATCAAAGCAATGTGGTCCCTGGCGGCCGGCCGGCGAGCTCGAGCTCGATTCCGGCGAGGGAAGGGGCCGGCGGTGAGGGCAAGGTGGGGGAGGAGCACGGGGAAGGCATGGTCTACCTTGGGATGGCCTTGGTCAGGGTTGGGGGTGGCCGGAGGTGGCTCGTCGGCGTGGAGCAGAGGGCGGCGGCGGGGCGGAGCGTCGGCGATGGTGCTCCGGCGAGGAGGGGTGGGTGTGGGCTGGTCGATGAGCTTCGCGGCGTCGAGGGAAACCCGTTTCGAGGCTTGGCTTGGACGGAGGAGCTTTGGAGTGGGCTGTCCGCGGAGCAGCAAGGGAGCGGCGGCGGTGTGGGCAGCGCTGGCGGTGCTCCGGTGGTCGAGATGGCCGGGGAAGAGGCCGGTGAGCTTCAGTGGAGGGAGGGCAAGCTCGCTGGGCGATAGGTTTGGGCAGTGGGAGGCCGGGGAGTGGGGCTCCACGGGCGGGTGGTGCACGACGGTGGTAATGGTGGCGGCGGCGGCGTTCTGGTGTCTGGGCGCGCGAGAGGGGGCTCAGTGCGGTCCTATGTAGGCAGCAGAGAGGCGGGAGGAGGGGCGGGATTGGACTGCGAGGCGCGAGCGCGGGCGCGGGCGGCACGACGGGGGCGCGCTACTGGTCCCGGTGGGCGGCGAGCAGAGCCGGCGCGGCGTGCAGCAGGCGCGAGCAGTGGATTGGGCGCTGAGGATTTGGCGTGGGGAGTGGGAGATCACGCGGCGCGCGGGTTGGGCGAGGAGTTGCAGGAGCTGGCTTGCCGGGCGGCGAGCGCGGCGACTGGCGGGACGCGGCGGGGACACGGGCACGGCGCGGCTTGTGCATTGGGCGCGACGGGCGGCGAGCAGAGGCACGCGTTGCCGGCGTGCGCGTGGCGTGCGCGGACTGGGGAGGAGCGCGGCGTGGGGAGAAGCGCGGCGTGGGGAGAAGCGCGGCGTGCAGGCGCGGCCAGGCATTGGCTTGGCGCCTAGCGCCGGTCAGGCATTGCAGGCGAAGTGGCCTGCGGCAACTGCGCGGTGGACGGCGGGTCGAGCGAAGCGAGGGTCGGGCGAAGCCGAGGGTCGGGCAAAGCCGAGGGTCGGGCGAAGCGAAGGGTCGGGCGAGCGTAGGGTCGGGCGGAGCGAACGGTCGGGCGAAGCGAGGGTCGGGCGAAGCTGAGGGTCGGGCGAGCGTAGGGTCGGGCGAAGCGAAGGGTCGGGCGAGCGTAGGGTCGAGCGGGGCGGAGAAAGAAGGGTCTGTAGTGAAAATAGAAGAAAAGGCAGGGGCTGGTTTGCAAATCCAAGTGTTTCTCAAATTTTCGTGTTGCAACTCAAAAATCTTTGTACATGAAAGTTGTTCAAAATGATACACAAGTTTTGTTTCAGGCCAAAGTTCATTTGAGTTCTAGTTTAGAAGTTATTTTAAAAACTCAAAACGTATAATTTGGAGGGCACGTCATTTCCTGGGCAAAACTTTGCATTCACTCCTAGGCTTCAACTAGACTTTTGCTTAACATGTCAATAATGACGTGCCCGTTCAATTTTGTAGCCATGTTTGCATCGATGTGAAAGTTATTTAACTTGTTTGATTAACGTACATGTACTTATGCACATATACACAACTATTTTCAATTCAAAGCAAAACCAATTTATAATTCATTTCTTTTAAACTTTTTTTAGTTATTTATGCATCGTGTTAAGCTAATGAGGCTTATTTCGTAATTTAAACACCTGGGGCGTTTCAGCCTTCCCCCCTTAAAAAGAATCTCGTCCCGAGATTCGGACAATAGGCATAGTGTGGGTAGTGTGTGTACCTTTGGTAGAGTTGAGAAAACCCGGGAAATTTTGTTTTAGAAATTTTTCAGTTTCCCATGTGGCTTCTTCGTCACTGTGATGATTCCATTAAATTTTGTACTTTTTAATCACTTTCCTCCTAGTGTTTCTTTCTTTTTGATCCATGATTTTGATAGGGTACTCAACATATTAGAGGTCGGGCTGTACCACTACTTCTTGTTGTTTGATAAGCTCGGTAGGAACTCGAACACACTTCTTGAGCTGAGACACGTGAAAGACATCATGGATGGCTGCAAGCTGAGGGGGCAGTCGTATTCTATAGGCTACGGGTCCACAGCTCTTGATGATTTCGTAGGGACCAACATAACAGGGAGATAGTTTTCCTTTGACTCCGAATCGTTGTACACCCTTGGTTGGTGAAACTCGAAGGTAGACGTGGTCATCAACTTCAAATTTTAGTGGCTTCCTCCTTCTGTCGAAATAGCTCTTTTGCCTGGATTGTGCGGCTCCAAGGTTCTCTTGTATTACTCTCACTTTTTCTTCGGCCTCGATTACCAAGTCTGGTCCAAATATTTTGCGTTCTCCGGTCTGTGACCAACTCAAAGGGGTTCGACACCTTCATCCGTACAAGGCCTCAAATGGTGCCATTTTCAAACTCGCTTGATATCTTTTGTTATATGAGAACTCTGCTAGGGATAAGCATTTGTCCCAACTCTTGTTATAGTGAATGACTCAAGCTCTAAGCATGTCTTCAAGAATTTGGTTCACTCTTTCAGTTTGTCCGTCAGTCTGAGGATGATAGGCTGAGCTTCGAATCAATTTAGTACCAAGAGATGCTTGCAATTGTTCCCAAAAGTGCGCTACAAACTGAGTACCACGATCGGAAATAATTGTCTTCGGTACTCCATGTAGGCAAACAATGCGGTCAAGATAAATCTCGGCATATTTCTTGGCAGTATAGGTGGTGTGCACCGGAAGAAAATGTGCCATCTTTGTGAGTCTATCAACGATAACCCATATGGAATCATGTTTCTGTGCGGTACTTGGCAATCCAACAATGAAATCCATACTTATGTCTTCCCATTTCCATGAGGGTATAGGCAAAGGTTGAAGTGTACCGGCTACTTTCAAGTGGCTAGCTTTTACTCTCTGGCATGTGTCGCATTCTGAGACATATTTAGCGATTTCTCTTTGCATTCTGGTCCACCAGAAATTTTGCCTAAGGTCTTGATATATTTTGTTACTGCCGGGGTGGATAGAAAATTTGGAAAGGTGTGCCTCATCAAGAATTTGCTTACGGAGCTCATGATTCTTCGGAACGACTATGCAACTTTCGAACCATAGAACTCCCTTATGGTCTTGGCGGAAACATTTGTATTTCTCTTCTCCTAGAGAGAGTTTTTGTTTGACGATCTTAACTCCTTCATCATGTAGTTGTGCCATGATGATCTAGTCGTGAAGAGTGGGCTCAACTGAGATGTGATTCAGAGTGCCTTGGGAAATCATTTCCAAACTAAGCTTCCTCATTTCTGAACATAATGTCTCATTATAGATTTCCACTGATAGGCAATGGAAATGGGCCTTACGGCTGAGCGCATCCGCGACGACATTAGCCTTGCTGGGGTGATAGTGCACCTCGAGGTCATAATTCTTGATTAATTCTAGCCATCTTCTCTGTCTCATATTCAGATCGGCTTGGGTGAAGATATATTTGAGACTCTTGTGATCGGTGTAGATATTACAATGAGTGCCCATGAGATAATGTCTCTATATTTTTAGAGCATGAATGACTGCTGCTAACTCGAGATCATGGGTTGGATAATTCTGCTCATGGGGCCGAAGGGCTCATGAGGCATAAGCGATAACTCGATTTTCTTGCATAAGCACACAACCAAGACCGGTGCCAGATGCGTCACAGTAAACATCGAACGACTTGGTTTTATCGGGTTGAGCTAACACAGGGGCTGTAGTCAAATGTTCTCGGAGAGTGTGGAAAGCTTCTTCACACTTCTCATCCTACACAAACTTTACTCCCTTTTTCAATAGTTCAGTCATAGGCTTAGCAATCCTGGAGAAATCCGGAATGAAACGGCGATAGTAACCGGCTAAACCAAGAAAACTGCGAATCTGGTGCATAGAGGTAGGAGGTTTCCAATCCATCACTTCTTGTACCTTGCTGGGGTCAACGGCTATGCCTTCGCTGGAAATAGTGTGACCCAAGAACTTCACACTATCCAACCAGAATTCGCACTTAGAAAATTTAGCATAGAGCTGATGGTCTCTGAGACGCTGAAGAACAATTTGCAGGTGCTTAGCGTGCTCTTCCTCATTCTTTGAATAGATAAGGATGTCGTCAATGAAAACTACGACGAATTTGTCGAGCTCGGGCATGAATACCGAATTCATGAGATACATGAAGTAAGCAGGGGCATTGGTGAGACCAAAGGACATGACCAAGAATTCATATAGTCCATATCATGTGGAAAAGGTGGTCTTTGGAATATCGCATGGACGAATCTTTATCTGATGATATCCAGATCAAAGATCAATGTTTGAGAAAACTCTAGCTCCAGATAATTGATCAAAGAGAACGTCGATGCGGGGAAGTGAGTATTTATTCTTAACGGTTACCGCATTGAGAGGTCGGTAGTCCACACATAATCTAAAACTGTCATCCTTTTTCTTTACAAAAAGGGCTGGACATCCCCAAGGTTTACAAAAAGGGCTGGGCATCCCCAAGGTGATGCGCTAGGACGAAGGAAGCCTTTGTCCAGTAGTTCTTGGAGTTGTGTTTTCAGTTCGGCCAATTCCTTGGGCGGCATCCTATAGGGTCTTTTGGAGATAGGTGCAGTGCCTGGTTGTAGTTCAATAACGAACTCAATATCCCTATCTGGTGGCATTCCTGGCAAATCATCCGGAAAAATATCGGCATACTCGCATACCACTGGAATATCTTCTAGTTTGATTCCTTCCATCACGAAAGCACAAGAATTCGTGCACTCCTGGAACGGTAGGTAAAGGGTAGTGGCTCCATGACTAGGTGAATTTATTTCAACAGCTCGGGAAGAAAGGTCCAGTGTGACTCCGTGTAGAGCCATTCAATTCATACCCAAAATAACGTCCATGCCGTCAAGGGGTAAAAGAACAAGGTCCGTGTTGATGGTTTTACTACCCAACTTGATTGGTACTTGCCTTATCATTTGATTTGAAGCAATTTTACCACCCGGTGTTGATATCATATACGACCCTTTTGTGTGACAAACATCCAAGCCTACTTTTGCACCAAACTTTGCACTAATGAAACTATGTGATGCACCAGAATCAAACAATATAACTGTAGGCTTGTTATGGATAGAGAATGTACCCGTCATCGTTGGTGCTCCTTCTGGAAGTTCTGCAAGGGTGGTGAAATTGATCCGTCCTTGTTTAACCTGGAGGGTCTGCCTCTTGCCTTTGTTCTTATTATTCTGGTTAGAGTCCTGGCCCTGATTTGGCTGCCTAGGCTAAGGGCATTCGCGAGCAAAATGACTGGAACTCCCGCACTTGAAACAACGATTGGTGATGCTCGGTCAAAGAAACTGCTGAGTAGTGGGCCTTGGTCCAGTTTATTGAGGCACAGGGGGTCGTACAACACCTTGCTGCTGTGGGGGCCTGATAATCCAACACCCTGGCTGAGGGGCCTTCTGTGGAGCTGTAGGCGCAGCATTTTGTACTAATCGATACCTCGGTGGCGGAGCACCCGAGGGTCCAGCTGGCGCCTTCCTCTTCTTTTCAGCACGATGAGCCTCAATACAATCCTCTTGAGTGATGGCCATATTGACCTGCTCATTATATGTATCGGCCTTGACAAGATTCAGCCGTTCCTTGAGTTTGGTACTCAGACCTCTGCGGAAACGATCATGCTTCTTAGCATCCGTGTCTGCGTGATAGCCCGCGTACTGGCACAGATTGTTGAAGGCCTGAGCATACTGAAGTACAGTGTGGGTACCCTGAGTGAGTGCCAAAAACTCATTTAGCTTTCTTTCTATAAGACCTTCTGGGATATGGTGTGCCCGGAACGCAGTTTTGAATTCGTCCCAGGTGACAACGTGATCAGCAGGGAGCATAGCAAAGTAGTGGTCCCACCAAAGAAGAGCTGTACCGCGAAGCTACTGTGCGGCATAGCAAGCCTTGTTTGCATCCAAACATGGGGCCACGAGTAGAGAAAACTTGGACTCGATTGTGCGAATCCAAGCGTCCGCATCCAAGGGTTCCTCCATCTTGTGAAACAAGGGAGGCTGGGTCCCAAGGAAATCCGTGTAACCGACAGCTTGGGGTTGGTGGACATTGTGCCCACTCCGCTGTTGGTGCTATCCTTGCACGAGCTGGCGAAGCAACTCGGTTTGAGCGGCCAATACTTCCACTAAACTGGGTGGTGGTGGTGGCTGTGGTTGGGATCCACTAGCACTAGCACCGAAACCATCCGGGTTACCACGGGTTGCTCCAACCATCTGAAATGTCAATGTTTATCATTAGCAACGTGATCCATACTGCTTCCATGATTCAAAAGGATTAGCGCGGAAAAGTAGACTTCCGAAAGATCATGGATAGAATCGTGGACATAATACTGTCTGCCATAAGAAACTTATAACTCCTGGTAGGTTCATCCAAAATTGCTCATATTTTGGCAGTGGGTAGGGAATTCTGATATGTACAACTTTGGTATTCAGCTTAGACGCTAAATCGATGGCCAAGATGGTCGAAAGATTCACTATTTGCTTCTCTATCTCGGCTGTTTTTCAGCAGAACGAGTTATAGTATCTTGCCTATAACTCAAACTAGCAAGATCCAACAGTGCTGAAATTTTGTGAGAACCTAGATCACAAAATTTTTGACAATTTTGGTATTCAACACTCAGTCCAGAAATGTAAGGAGACATGGGTAAAAATTCCGACAAGTTTCTGCAATCGCAGATTCAACTGCTTTCCAACATCACAATCAAACCACCAAGTTTTTAGCCATGGCCTACATGATTAAAGTATCCAATGGTCGAGTTGTACCCACCTCAAAAGAGGTTCTCAACTCTTAGTTAGCCTATTACAACACTTGCCAAAAGTTAGGCTACACTATCGAGGAGTATATGCAAAAGTCCTCCTAGGTCATCAACTAGAAATCGTCGAGGTTGTTGACGGACGACTCGCTGCGAGTAGGAGAGTGAGCTCCCATCGGAGGTGGCTGCGGTGCCTCACCCTCAAAGTCCATGCCTGAAACACCGTCAATCTCCTTTGGATCCCCATCATCTTCCTCCATAGCCACCACGTCGGGAGGGGCATTCTGATCATGGTCCCCCTGAATGTGCTCATTAGCATCCTCCAACTCAAGGTTCAAATCATGGAGCTGCTCCTCCAAGTGCGCTATCATGTCATCCCTTTCACCCATGAGAGTGTCATGCTCCTGAATTTGGCCCTCAAGTTGGCCAATCCGGGTGTCTCTGTCCTCAAGTTCCTCACTGAGCTTCTGAATCTGCTCATCTCTGTTTCTGCCAGAATGTGGTAGGCTTGTGCAAGATCAGCTAGCTGCACAAGCGCCTGACTCTGGAGAGCCTGAAGTCAGTACAGTGCATTCATGCACCGCATGGAGGTCTCGATGGTCTCCTGGGCGTGAAAGTCTACCAAGTACTGTGAGTGCTGCACCCTGTTGAGCCAAAATGGGTCGTTGTCCTGGGCAGCAGGAAACAAACCAATAGGAGTGAGTGTGACGGTCTCGGGACACTGCGCACAGAAAGTGGTGAGCGCCCTCATGGCAGCAAGCTCCCAAGTATCGGCCAAACGGTGACTAACAGCTTCAATCTCCAAGGCGGGCCACTCCGGGTGTAGCGGGTGCGGAAAGATGGTCACGTTAACACGGCACTGGGTAACTCCATTCTTTGCAAAAATCCAGTCCGGTGTAACATGGGGGAATTGGATAGCCCGCGGTGCTCAGAACATCCCACAAGATAGAGGGAAAGCCCTCCCAGTGGAGACACTGCGATTGAACGCGTCCATCCTCATCCACCATCATGGCAACAGGCTCGGCCATTTGAACAAAAGATCGAATGGGTGAGAGAATAGCATTGCGAACAGGTTCTGGATAGAGCGCTAAAATAGCCATAACTTCAACAGTTCTTGTCCAAAAAATTTTAACTTTTACCAAAACATTCCTAAGGTATTTGTGAACAACTTTGCTAGTCAACTCCAGAGCTAGATCAGGGTCAAAAAGTGGCTCTGTTCTCTGGTACGGGTACCAACTGGTAGTTTCTTCACTGAAGCCGTTGTAAAAGCATCTGAAATACTCGACTGTCTGGGTGGCGGTGAAGTGGCAACCAGGGAAAGCTGATGCTGCTTCACCGAAAGAGGTGCACCGTCGTCGTACTGTGGGGTTTTCCTCTGACTCGATGTTGGTGAATGTCTTGGTCTCTATCTGCTGTTGGGAGATTTTGCTCATGTACAAGTTGAGCCAGAGGGTGATGAACCATCAGGGGTCACCAGGTTTACCAATCGGCTCTCCCTTTGACAGTTTGACGCTGATCTGGTGCATCATGTGGTAGGCCGATCCTAGCAGATGCTTCCCGAGAGGGATGACGACTCCTCTTGACAGGGCTTCGGCTAGAGCTTGTGTGTTGGAAGAAGGGCCAACCGCTCTGCCGTAGAAGAGGTGCTTCTCTAGCCACATCATCAAGAACGCTGAATATTATATCTCCAAAATTGTCCCGGTCCTCATGTTTTTGTTGATATACCTTTTCCACCCGCCGATTCCTTTCGTCTCTAGCCGATGGGTCGGCTTGATCAGATAATTAAAGGGTGTATCGGGGGAGGAAATGTTGAGGCCGGTCAGCATCAGGACATCGGCCAGAGTTGGGGTCATGGGTCCGTGCCCAAAGAGAAACGCGTTGAGCACGTAGACTAGAAATAGGAGGCTGCTATCACCAGGGGTTCATTCTTCTCCATCTGGGACAAAGATAGATTGATGCACTGGCTGATTTTTAATTCATCCCATTGAACTCTCTTAGAGTTGGCCATTCTTTGGACCACTCTTTCCAGCCGGGGGTTTCATTCGGCCAAGATCTAAAAGTGCCTGACCACTGGCCCAAATCCATAGGTGATTGCTTGAAAGGGATTCTATGGGTTTCTAGGTTAATCAGATCAGTCGGGTCTGGATTCCCCATAGGGCCTAAGCAGATGAGACCAGGAGCTTCGGAAAGACGGATAGTGATTTGGTGTCTGACTGCCTAAAAAAGGTAAAAAAGGGAAGAACTAAGAATAGATCTAAAAGATGCATGGGCGGTAAAAAGTAAAAAGGAAAAGTTTCGGATGTTTACCTCCGGGATGAAGCTCATCGTCGCTGATGGAATCGCTGATGGAATTGTTGTCGCCGATGGAGTTGCTGGCGGAGCCTCCGTGGCTGGTGGAGTTGCTGATGGTGCCGCCATTGAAGGAATGAAGCGGAATGTAGACGAAAGAAGGATCGCTGGAGAATGCGGTTGGAAGCCAAAAGGGCGCTGGGAGAAGATAGAAAGTGATTCTCCGGGGAGAAAGTTACTGAGCTCGTGGAGAAGAAGCGGCAGGGAACGCCAGTATTTAAAGACGGTCCGAGAGAAGGGGTAAAGACGGGATTATTACCACGCCGTCCACACGAATTCCGGGGGAACGTTTGTCTCAGGCGCCCAGTTTTGCCGCGTTTGTTTTGGAGGGGAGATTAAAAAAGAATTTCGAAGTAAAAGTCATGTTTTACTCCAAAACTGGGGGGCATGTGTTGACGCCAGATTTTGACACGTTTTGAATCGACATCAGGGAAGGAGGAGATTGGCCGATTGGCGCTACAGTTAAGAATCGACCGATTGGCGCTACAGTTAAGAATCGGGCGATTGGCGCTACAGTGTTTCGGGCGATTGACGAATGGAGTTGGTGGGGGTCGGCTGATTGAAAGGCTGGAGCGTTTAGGCCAATATGGGCTTGCGCCAACAGATAACTATTTATAGAAGGGGGATGAAGCCAATGGAATCCCAAGAGGGGATGTTGAGTCAAGATGATAGATGATCCTAGTCAAAGATGACATGACGTTGGTCAAAGAGCAATGGAATGAGTTCGGATTGGACTAGGAGATGGCAGCAGACCTGCGGGAGTACGTTTCCTTTAGGAGAGTCTTATAGATATAGTAGTTTTTATATTTAAGTCAAGTTTGTAACGGATTGTGACAGATCAGGAGTCTTAGTCCTAGGGTATAAATAGAAGCAGTCAGGGTTTTGTAAAGGAGACACATCAATCAATACAAACAATCTACTTTTTCATCGTACTTTATTTTCAAGTCGGCAACTTCTCCAATACATCTTCTTCTTTCACGAGTTCGTACAGGTTGGCAGGGCTGCATCGACACGATCTCCGGCCGACTGGTAAGTTCCGTTTATCGAATAATATCTAAGCTTTAACTTCGGGCGCATCGCTTTTGTTTCGTTTAGATTTATTCACCAGTTATCGATATTTACTAGAATTATAGGTTTTATCTATTGCTCTAGTTTTATCACCAGTTATCCAGCTTGAGATTGAACTGTCGGCTTTATCATTGTTTTTTCTTATTTATCGTCATATAGCCGATTAGATCTATTTCAAGTGTTGTATCTGTGGCGATTGTTTAATTTGCTCCAGTAGTTTCTTTGCAATCGCTACGTGATTATCGGCTGACCTATAGCTGTAACAACCCTGATAAATTACATTTCTAAAGCAATGTCATTAGCCCAACCCTATGCTTAACCAACTAATAAAAGGGTGAAAAGAATTAGAACAAGTTAAGTTGAAATTCAAATTTAAATTGGGCACATATGAATACTTTTGAATTTTTAAATTAACTTTCAAACCACAAGCCAAATGAGGTGTTGCCTGAAACCAAACTTGTAGAACTTTTTATTCTGAACAACTTTCATGTTCAAAAGTTTTTGAAATTCAAATTAGAAAGTGGAGAAAACATCCTGTTTGCAACCAGCCCCTTGGAACTTTTCAAATTCTCGCAAATAGGCCCTTCGTCCCTCCTCTCTGTCCCCTCCCCGCCCGACAGCCCGGCCTGGTGGCCGGCGATGCCTGACCGGCGCAAGCCTCCAGGCCAGTGGCCGCCGGCCCTCGCCCCCAAGCTCGACCTTGCCCCCCCCACCGCCGCGCTGCCCAGCCCCAGCTCGCCACGCGCGCCACGCCAGCCCCGCCTCTGCTCGCCGCCCGCCGCGCCCAACGGCCGCGCCGCGCCGTGCCGCACCGCCCGCCGCGACCCGCCCGTCGTTGAGCTTGCCGCCCGCCTGAGCCGCCGCTGCAGCTGTCCCCCAACCCCCGTGCCGCGTTATCTCCTCGCTCCCCCACGCAAATCTCCGGCGCCCAGTCGCGCGCTCCGCCCTCCGCACGCCGCGCCGGTGTCCAGATGCCGCCCACCGTGGCCAGTGGCACGCCATTGCCGTGCCATCACCCACGCGCGTCGCCCGGCACCCCTACCTCCCTCCTGCCCCTATAAAAGATGCCCCAGGCCGCCCGCGCGAGCTACCAGCAACCAGAACGCCCGCCGCCGCCATTGTCGCCGCCGAGCTCCACCCGCTCGTGGACAGCCTTCCACAGCCGCCCCCTGCCCAAATTGAACTTCCAGCCACCACCACATCATCCCACCGGAGCTCACCGACCCGCTCAACGCCGCCCAGGACCGCCGGAGCACCGCCGCCCGCGCTGTCACCGCCGCCGCCGCCGCCCCTGGTCACCGCGGACAGCTCGACTCCGACCTCCTCCGCCCAAGCCAAGTACCGGAGCAGCTTCCCCACGCGCCACTGAAGCTCCCCGTCCAGACCAGACCGCCCCAAGCCCGCCGGAGCACCGCCGTCGACGCGTACCGCCGCCGCCGCCGCCCCTGCTCCAACGCCGACGAGCTACTCCCGGCCGTCCCCCACCCGACCAAGACCCCCACGAGGTAGCCCTCGCACCCCTGATCCTTCCCCGGCCCTCACCCCTCGCCGCCGGCGAGCCCCTCGCCGGAATTTTGGCCGGCCACCATACCCGAGCCGCCCAAGGACCCAATTGCAGTAATTGAAATCTTTAGAAGGGTCTGCACGTAAGATTCCAAGGACCCAGATGTAAGAGAAAGATTCAAACCTAAATTCAAAATCAATGAACTTGTAAAATTCGTATAAAATCGTAGAAAATTCAGAAAAATGCAAGCTTAGCTGTTCTGGAGACCTTAGGTTAAGCTTCACAACTTTTGTTACATGCATCACCTTAGATTCTAGCTAAATCTTGCTTTAAATAAAATGGAAAGATTAATGGCTTTTATTCATAGACTTGTTTTGGGACAAGTGCTGGCCCTGAAAAATTTACAGTGAGGAAATTACCTAATAAATAGGCCACCCTAAAAAGATCAAGCTCAGAATCTACTTCTAGATATACTTCTTGCTAAGTTTAGTTTCATACCATGTTTGGATAGAATTAATTGTCCCTGCAGTTAGGTTATGAATCACCTAATGAAACTTTTTCTATACTGGTGTAATGGTACCTAGATGCCATAGAAAAATTTAGAGACTTTTTATCTCAAAGGAACCTATTTATTTGATTTCTGAGCTAATAACATACATTAAATCAAGAAAATAGTATCTTAGCTTGGAAAATAGTATCTTAGCTAATAACGACTACTCTCGCCGACGGGACTTACGAGCTGGTGCCCGAGTCCGAGAGTGAGCAACGAGAAGCCCAGGCAATTTTAACTGAAGCAGTTGAAGACCCGGGTCAACGTTCAGACGATCCCCGGACTAACTTTTCGCAAGAAGGCAAGCCCCGGAGCATAACCCTATTCCTTTCCTAAAATATGCAACTCATTACTCCCTTGCTTGTGCATTAAGTTTATAGGAGTTGAATGAAAACTTAGTTGCATGATGTTAGGAACCCATGCTTGAAAACTAGATGTAAGGTTCGATAGAATGCTGTACTAATAGGACTTCGGTAAAAGCCGAGTGATTTCCTGTCACTCGCGAGAAAATAGGAGTCGAATGTTTACCACACGCTGCAATCATAAGGACAACGGACGGGCTATGGTACGATGTTACGATTGAGGCCCGTCTGTTTAGTGAAAAATGCTAAGGCCGCAGTGTGTGGTAGTGGTGGTTAAGTCTTTGAACGTACTAACCACATGCCGAGAATATGGTAATCGGTAAGCTTAAGTACCTGCTTGGCCCGGCAAGTGGACGGCATCCTACCCTTTGAACTTCGGTCCCATGTGCATATGGCGAGTGCACGAGTGGTCACGACCCGGCGCCGAACCGTGGCGTGGGGCTCTTGTACTCTCGGAGGGTAGCTCCTTTCGGTCCATGTGCATATGGCGAGTGCACGAGTGGTCGCGACCCGGCGCCGAACCGTGGCGTGGGGCTCGTGTACTCTCGGAGGGTAGCTCCGATCCACGACCCGGAAAGAAAGGGGAAAAGTTGCACGTGTGACTCTGGGAGTAACCACGTGACGTGTGTTTAGGTTTCCCTTGCAAGGTTAAGAAATTCGATTCGAATCGTCCGTTTCTCACGGCTATTGAGACTGCTTAATCCCTTTTACCACACAGAGTAAGAAGAGGAACAATGATGAGGAATAAACTTGTTGGATGAAATTTAATGCTTCACCATGAATGATATTGGATAGCTACTTATCTAGAATGGTTAATGAAACTAGAATCTTGAGCTAAAAGTTGAAAGTAAGGACCCACTCGTAGATGCTTTTCGGCAAAACAAACCCCTGAGCCAAAAAGCCTTGCATGTCTAGAGTCGGTGGAGTAGATTCCACTACACGGGCAAGTCTTGCTGAGTATTAGTATACTCAGCCTTGCTTGTGGCTCGTTTTCAGGTGAGACCTTCGAAGATATGATTGCTAGCTTGACTTGGCCCTGCACTCTTCCCCCTGGTTGGTCGGTGGAATGGGATACGCCCCCGGCCAATGGAGATAATGCCGCGTGATGTCTCGTACGGGCTTCACCGAGACATCCTGTATCGTCGAGTAGCTTTCGTTATTTTATTTCCGCTGCAACTTAAACTCTGAAGAACTTATTGGTTATGATCACTGAAGTACTTGGTTACTAAACTCAAACTTGGTTTGTAATATTCACTCATGATAATTTTGTAATATCTGCTGGAATGTGGTATTCTCTGAGCTCTTCTTCGCATGAGCATTTGCATGTATGGCTTCGATCCGCTCTACCGTGGTTGTATCGGGAGGTTACCCGACAGACCAGTGGATTACTCCGTTTGAAGTGTAAGGTTAACCTTGATTGCCCTAATGGTGATGGTTAATACACTTGAGCCGGATTAATTCAGGTGGTTCTGCCACAATAGCCGGTCATCTTCATAGCAAATCGGCCGATTCGCTAATACGCTTTCCGGGACAGATCAGAACTTTAGCCGATCGAGACCCCCGAAATTTAATACGTTTCTTTCCTTGTCAATCAACAGGTCAGATTGACTGGCACGCCGCGCGAACCGCACCAGGGCGATCACCCAAATAGGAGTTAAGCAGATTCTCCCGGGTCGTGTGTCCGACGCTGAAGGTCATCAGCCGATTTTTAGCGCCAACACATATTGTTGATTACAAACTTTATATGAGAAAAACCTTGAGAGGAAAACTGATAAACAAGTTTAAAAATTAATAGTATGATCTGCGGATCATGTTTGAAATAATCTCCCCCAAAAACCCAATTGGAAAAATATGAGGAGAAATAATATCTTGAATATTTTCTTAAAAACTCTGTAGAGAAAACAGAAGATATGATATATGTGATATGCCTCGAATACCTCTTTAAAAATCCTGGTGGGGAAAATTAGAGATATGATATTAAGTATTGCCTCATTAAAAACCTATGTATGAGAAAAACCATGATAGGAAACTCATTAGGAAAAGAGTGCAACTTATATAATTGGAAGATTATAAGTATGTTATATCAAGGGTTTACTCCCCAGGATACTTGCAAATATTTAAGTCATCTCATACCAATTCCGAAAACATAGTTCTGGAATAATGATGTAGGTAAGGACTTAATGAACAAATCTGCAAGATTATTACTTGACTTAGTTTGCAAGATTTCTATCTCTCTATTTTTTTTAATGCAAGAGGATAGAATAATTTTGGAGCAATGTGTTTTGTGATATTGCTCTTTATATAAGCTGCATTCATTTGTGCAATGCAAGCATTTAATGATTCAATGGAATCATAATTTTATCATTCAGAGAAGTCTTATATTGATGTTTCAGAATGATATGCTAAAGTTTTTCCATTAGAATCCATTTGATGATTCATATAAAACTTTAGTACTTCGGTATTAGATTACATTCTGGCAATATAGGGACTAGTTAGCCAGTATCTCAATATTCCACTTTTGTCATGATCTGATTTGATAATAAATCAAGATCTTTGGTGCCATTTAGATATCTGTGGATATCTGATTTGACTCCGACCTGTATGGTATTGTTGGAGTTGCGCTAATTTGAGCTAGCAAGGTATCTACAAAAGCAATATCAGACCTGTTGCAATTTATATGATGCAAACACGCATTTTGGCACTAAGTTCCTCATCTCAGGGTCTAAATGGATATTTATCCATTTTTAGGGATTGAATGGAGAAAGTGTTGATGGATATGATTGTCTAATATTATCTGGATATTGATGCACAATATCAATTGAATATTTGTAAACTTACATAGGTGTGTTTAGTCGAAGACTTAAACATCCTTTGTTTTTACCAATTTTCATCTCGAGTTCCGTCATAAATGATTGCTTGTTGTTTGTGTATTGAGATGATGAAAATTCCATTTTGGAATTTATTTATGAACACACATAAGCGATCATAGTTATTAGAGTAATCATTTTATGGGAGATACTCATATATAGTCAGTTGTACCACAATCAACTTGACTATCTCAAGTCATAGAGTGACTTGTACACAATGATGTTGCGATTTTTCTTTTGGATTTAGCATATAAAGTCCTATGGGACATATGAACCTAAATATATCAAATTCAATTGATTTACCAATGATTGAATATGGGAACATAATTCTCACACATACGATGAGGTATGTTGTTCGGTCTCTGCGTGAAACCATGTGCTACAAGCTCTCGCTATCTCACCACCTTGCTTTCTTAAAGAAAGGTATTGTGAGAAGTAGATAATACTTCTCATTTGAAAATGAGAGCAGTTCTCCTTAATTGCCACGTTTGATTTGACCCAATTTGAGTATTTGTTAACACTCTGCCTAGAACTTTTGGTCTAGATCCAATTGAAGGTGTATAGCAATTTTTAAATAGGAGTATATGTCGACAAATTTGTAGTCTTAATATGATTGATTGATCACAATCAATATATCTTGTGAGAAATTAACCCTTTTGAATTCTATGTCAATTCCCACGACAATAGAATTAGGGTGTTCCATGACCCAGTGCCTGAATTTATGTGCACATATATCGGGCTTTTGAATGCTAAGCATTCATAGGCTTTGGATTTAAATAAATCCATAAAGTATCTAACAACATTTATGATGTTGATTTGCATTTACTATCTTGGAGGATATCTCCCCCTATTTTCGCGGATGCTTGTAATAAGCTATATTCCTAACTTGTGGCCATACTTCTCCTCCTCTTATTTTGACATGGGAGTTGAGTGATTTTTCACTCTTCCTGGCACATTTAACCGTATGAATTAGTTTGATGACACTTTTGATGAGTAAATGTATTTGGCAGGCTATTTGCACTGCGTTGCAAATATAATATGTTCTGAACTTTTGGTTCAGATATTCTTTATGTATACGTGGATATGAGGATTGAATGTGATAATACTCATTTGTAATTCCTGGCATTCTATGTTTGTGGTATTAATCTCCCCCTAATGCCTGGAATTTCCTCAAAATGTAGTCAGCATACGGGCTTGTGAATTAATCCCTTACGAGTGATCCAAGGTATTTTATGAGTGACGGATAAATACCTTATATGGATCCTCAATGCCCATGGATGTATGTTGCGGTGGTGATATCGGTATGTGCAAAACATAACCGACACGCAGATGGAAAATATTTGGCTGAGGCCATGATTCCACATACTTACTGCAACGGGGGGCACCGTATGATTGCAGTTTGATGAATTTGAAATAAGTCTACGGTGTGTATGACCGCACGATGCCAACAAGATGTTGGTAATTTGCAATTCTGTAGTAGTGGTCTTGCAATTAATTTTACTCTCTTGATAAGAGATTCGGCTAATCCATTTTGCATATGTACATAAGGTACAGAATGTTCCACATTAATTCCTAGAGCCATAAAATAGTCAATGAAGGCTTTTGAGGAAAACTCAGCGGCATTATACATCCTGATGGATTTAATTGAATTATCCGGATAATATGCTCTTATTTTGATAATTTGAGCATTGTATCTTGCGAAAGCATGGTTTCTAGTGGATAACAAACATACATAGGACCATCTTGTCGATGCATCAATAAGTACCATGAAGTACCTGAATGGTCCAGTTAATGGATGAATAGGACCACTGATATCTCCTTGAATGCGTTCAAGAAATGTTAGTGGTTTATCCTTTATCTTAAGATAAGAGGGTCTTAAGATTAATTTCCCCGTGGCACATGCGGTGCTCACAAAATCTGAAGGTTCGGGAAATTTAAGTGTTCATATGATGATCAATTGAATTTCCGATAATTTTTCGCATCATCCCAATTCTAGGATGACCTTGGCGATCATGCCAAGTCTTGAAGACATCAAGATTTTGAAAAATTATCTTATATGCAACATGTTGTATGGGTTTCTTGTATGTAAAATACAATCCATTTGATAGCGAAGGAATTTTCTCAATCAATTGGTGATGAATAGATATTCATCTTTGTTGTCATTATGTGTTTCGATTTGGAAACCATTATGACGGATATCTTTATAACTCAATAGGGTACGAGTTGAGTTGGGATACATGAGTGCATCCTCTATTACAAGTTGAGTACCCATAGGGAAAATTATTGTGGCTCGACCTCAACCAACAATCACGGCATTGCGCCCTGCGATAGTCGTGACATTTCCTTTACTCTTTATTGAGAGTTTGGAAATATTTAATTTTCCTGATTGTTATTTTAGTAGTGTAATTGTCCACTAAACAGATTTCTTCCTCGATTAGGATTGTTCCCGTAATATAACCTATAGTGAGTAAATCATGAAAGATTTAACTCATAGATTGTCTATATCCATATTTTATGGATCAAGTATCATATATCTTATTATCCTTGTGACAACAATTATGTACCACACAATATAATAATACATGATTATGGCTTATAAAGATAAATCTTTCGAGGATCAGGAAGACTAGTTCATGTCTCCAAACAAGTCATTGGATTGCAAATCTATGAGCATATCGTCAGTGCTGAATAATTCATCCGACTGCGGTGGGATTTTCCAAATATCGTGTTCCGTAAGAACATCTTCATTGTGTTCTGTAGGTACATCTTTGGAGCAACTGGCGTTAGTAGGTCGATTAGTGAAGTGAGCTTCAAACTTGTCCCCTTGAACTTGCTACCAATAGATTTCTGGTATAAGTCAACCAAATGCCTGGGAATGTGGCAACTCATGGTGTTGTGGTTGTGACAACCACACCTGTTATTATTCCATTTTCCCTTTAAATTCTATTTGAATTTCTTGCCATCAAATTTCTTATTATTATTCTGAATATTGAAATGAACTTCAGGCATAGGTGACGCGCCTACGGGACACATCTGATGATTCTTTGTTAAGAACTCATCATATTTTTTCTGCCCGGAGTAAGTAGTATATCGAGTCAGAATATTTAGCATAGTTGTGATGACGGTATTACTGTTGCAATAACCCGTTTGTGGGGAGAAATATAGATAAAGTCTTTTCAATCTTTTCTGCATTATTTATAGATTGATTGCAGAATTTAAGCTTGGAACAAAACTTATGTACTGCAGAAGTATTCTGCAACAAATTTTAAGTCTATAAGACGTAGCATACATCTTACTTCTGGCAAAATCGTGACTTGATGCTGATTATAACGCCCTTTGAGTGAAACCCAAAGATTTTTAAGGTCTTATTTCATCATATATTCATTCTTAAGATCAGAATGAAGATGGTGCTATAAAAATGCTAGGTCGTAAAGTTGGTTGTTTCTAGAATAGAAGTTTCTGGATTAGGTTCATTAATTGTATTAATGAAACCTTTTGCTGAGAGCATAATTTTCATATCCATAGCCCAAGTCAGATAGTTGCAACCATCTGTTGCAAGTTCAGCGAAATCTTTATTGACTAAATGAGCCATATTCTTACATGAGAGATCATGTATAGGATTAATTTACTTTGGTAAATTAAATAATATGTGTGTGTAAATTTATGAAAAATAATGAAGTCAAGATGATTCTTGCAACATAATTTAAGGTATATTCTATTGAATAGTGTAACTATTATTCCTGCAGGAATTAATTACTTGATAGTCATATTATACACTTTGTAAGTAATCATCATAAGATGTAGACCTCTTAGTAATGAGCAAGTAACTTGCTGCCTAAAAGCATGGTCTCAGGGTAAGAATTTATTACATGCCAATGCCTAGATCTCCATCACCTTGTGTTTTCCAAATATTCAGATTTATATACCTTAGATTTAATTTTGCATATTAATACATGATGTAGAATATTAATCAAGTGCCATATTTGCAATGATTTTACAAATAAAATAAATAGCACATGAGAAAATTATTCTAAAATAATATTTGCATAACCAATGTGAGTCTACGGATCACATAATATATAATTACTACGGTAATCATAGCATTCTTATTACATTGGTGCTATCATTCGAACCTGATGGTCTGGATAGCTATTTACAAAAATTATACAAATTCAGAATAGTCTGGGGACTCGAACAGAACAATCTAGTGCTGATGCAACATTGTATAGTTAAAGCATGTAAATAGATAAATATCTGGGGGCCTTCTTGCAAGATTGCAGAGGAGGGGAGGAATCTTGACTCAGCCCATGGCTTGCGGGCGTGGCCTGATAGGAGCCCGAGCCGCTGGCGCCTGGTTCGGCCTGTAGAAGGTCCATCTCGGGTCGGCCTCTTCGGCCTGAACCAGCCCAGTCCGGCCTGGCCCGCATAAAGAGCAGGGAGGGGAGGGGAGGGGGGCGGTTAGGGAAACCCTAACACGCCTCCACCCAAGAGTCGCCGCCCCTCCTGCCAAGAGCCGCCGCCATCTGGGCTAAGCGCCGCCGCCTCCTGGCCCTTGAGCCGCCGGCCCTAGGCTCCGCTGGCGCTTGCCGATGCGCCGCCGCCCGCCCTTGGGGCCGTGCGCCGCCGCATCCAGGTGCCAGACGCACCGCCGCCGTGCCTCCTGCCCCGATGCGCCGCCGTCTGGTGGTGTCGGCGCGCCCTCCTCCCTTCTCCCCCTCTTGCTCCGGTCCGACCGCCCCCTGTGCGCCTACCGAAGGCCAGCCGCCGGCTACCGCCGGCATCAATGCCCGGAGGAGAGCCCCAAGGCGGCGGGGCTCCATGTGCCACGGCAGATGCCGGGCCGGCGGTCGGTGGCCGCGACGCGACCGAAGAGGCGAGCGGGCGTGGGGGCGGTTGTCGAGGCCGCCGATGCGGTGGTCGAGGGGGTGGCGGGGTTCCTCGTCGACGGCGAGGAGTCTCTTGGCGAGACATCCAGTGCCGCCAGCCATGGTTGAAATGGCAGTAGCGTACACATCGGCCATGGCGTCCTGCAGGACCATGGCCATGGCATCTGAAGAAGTTGTCACCCGCCTCTATTGTGGAAGCAGAAGCCAGGGTGGCGTGGAGTCCATTGCTGGCGGCCATGAAGCGGAAGAACGATGAAACAATCGTCCAGTGCAAAGAAATGTAGAGGAACAGAGTCCATTGTTACTCACGGGAGGAGAGTGAGGCTCGTCGGCTTCTGTCTGTTGGTTGCATCAGTATAGGAGCAAAGTGCATGATAATTTGTAGAGTAAAAATAGAATAATTTGTAGAGTAAAAATAGAAGAGAGAATGAAAGTGATAAGAGTTGTAAAAGTTTTCGAGTGATTTTATTGATGTGATGGATTATATATGTATATATATACAAGTTTAAAGGGCATGATATCCCTTGGAGTTGGCTCCTTGGCTAAGGTTCCTTGGAGTTGGCCCCTTAGATGATAATAATATTATTAATTAAATAAAATAATTGATCCCTAATGAAATGTTAATTAGTAGCGGTATTGTTAATTTACATTATTGTTTTAGTACACGTACACCTCAGTCCAAAACGAATGCATCTCTCGCTTCCGAGGAGTCAAACAATTTCAAATTTAACCACATTACTAGTAGTGAGAAATGATATTGTTACCTCTAATTAACTATAGCAGTTGTGATTGAAAACCGCGCTATTGAAAATAGAAAAGTAGCATCTATTTAAGCATTTGATTGGTTCAATGCCTTTCTCTGTACTATTTTTTCTTAGTACTTGACCTTGCTTTAATTAGATGAATCTCACTACAATTTAAATGAACACTCTTTATGGGATAAAATTTGAATGCTAAATGAACACTAGGGAGTACTTCGGAAGACCGAAAACATGGATGTATTGAGTCCATCTGTGTAAATACAACAGCGACATCATTATTTTTCCAACAAATCGCTTCAACACTTGGGCTTAGAGGGGATCGGAGCATGTGGGCACAAGGCTAGACTAGCACTAGTGGCAGGAGAAACTGCATGGGGGCAAGAGAGACACTGTTAATAATGTGAGATGAGGGTGTCACACCAGTGCACTGGTTCCTCTTATGAAGAAATTAGAATTAATTATCAATTTCTGTAATTAGTTAATTCATGATTAATGATATCACATTAGTTGCTTACAATTCACGAAAGGGCCAACCCGAAGGGGTGTGTCCTTTCAGCCCTTTGGCCCCTTGGGGCATGTATGAGTGGTCCCCCATCAATAGAATACACAAGTTACTCATTCCCTCTTCTACTTTTCCTATTACAACACGTTATCAGTCACTAGCTCTCCACTGGGCACAACAAGGAAGACACAGAGGCCGGCAGGCCTCCCGTTGGTTGGGTAAGATGGACCTCACTGACCTTCGTTTCTTTGCAAACGACGATGGTTTTCTTGTTCTCCCGCTTCATGGCCGCCAACACTGGATGACTTCTCACTGATGTGGTCACTGTGGCCACCGCACCTGTGGTGGTCGTGGCCATTGCTTCAACAGTGGTCAGGGGTGCTGGATGCCCCGCAACTAGAGCCGTCATCGCCGACGAGGGGCCGCAGCACCGTTACTGAACCATAGCCAGCGGCCAGGTCCATCGATGCCCATCGGAACGGCCTCAAGGAGTATCATTAGTGGCTCCTCCGAGCGCACTAGAACGGCGATGCCATCGGCAGCGCCTCGTCTTTCGACGCCAACGCCACCCGAGGAGCTCCCTTGCCCCTGGTCATCCGACTCCATCGTCCGGGCTGCACCAACTTCGGCATCGGGGTCATCCCCGATCTCACTTCCCCGGCGATGATAGCGGGGACGGCTGGCACCGCCGGCTTTGGCCCTCAGGCCTGCCACTCCAGTACTCCACCCGGCTTCGCCGGCATCAACGCCGCATCGGCACTACCAAGTTTCACACTTGGGACAAGGGCGGCCCGTCGAGGCACGCCCCCATACTTCAACGCCAGCGGTTCTTCTGCGGCAACCGCATCAGCGGCATCGGAGATGCCCGAGATGGTATTGGCATCGCCGTCCGCGGCATCCGACGCCACGACATCCATGGTGCCCACATCAGCTCGCATTGTCGACTGCGTGGCGGCCACCGACCGTCGGCCCGGCATCCGCCGTGGCACGTGGAGCCTAGCCACGCTGGGCCTCTCCTCCAGCCACTGAACGCCGGCGAAGGCCGACGGCCGGTCAAGACCGGTGCAAGAGGTGGGAGCCAAAAGAAGAGAAGAGATGGCGGCGGCACCGGCGCACGCCGACACACAGAGGCAGCGACGGCGCAGGAGCACCTGCGACGGCGGCAGCTGGGGAGTTGGGTGGTTAGGGGTTTAAAACCCTAACTAGCTTCCTCTGCCCATTTTATACGGGCCGACCCGACCCACATGGGCCAAACGGGACGCGAGCAGGCTAGGGCAACGCCCTAGGCAACAAGCCAAGCCGCGCACCGGCCAAGCCAGACTGAGCAAGCCGATGCAGCAAGGCCGACTCGTGGAACGGCCCACCCATAGCTAAGCCGCCAAAGCTCCTCTCTCTCCCATGAGTTTTACAAATTGGCCCCCAAATTTCTATCTATTTACATATTTAGGATATATTCTTCTAAATATTTCTATTTGAGGCCCTAGATTGTTCTGTTTTAGTCCTCCAACTATTCTGGATTTGCATAATTGTTGTAAATAGCTATCTAACCATCAGGTTTGGATGCTACCACCAATGTAAAATGGATGCTATGATTACCGCAGTAATTGTACATTATGTGATCCGCAGATCTCACATTGGTTATGCAAATATTATTTAGAACAACCTTTTCATGTCATGGGAACGCGAGGGTGCCCGATCTTTCGTCAGGAGGATAACTATCGATTTGTAGACAACACGACACAAGGGATCCGACTTCCGATCAACAAGACCCGAGCCCGCAATCAAAGCACCACATCATCTTTTGGTTATCAACCGTGCGCTGCCCGGTTGACCTCACCACGAAAGCTAATCCTTGCCTGCGAATCGAAGAACACAAGCAAGAACAAAGAAGAATGCAACAAGATTGCTGAAATCAGATTAAGCTCACAAACCGATGAACGACGACTACTCTATGATAGATTGAATCTAAGAAAAACCTAAACCCTAACTTTGGTGACTCTACTGAATATAAAGTGTTTACGGGCGTGCAAAACCCCTGGACGCACCCCTAGTGGGCTCCAACACGATACACGGGCCAACGACCCAAAAGACGGCGGCGCGACACCCTGATAGATTCTGGATGTCCACTTGTTTTGAAGATTTCTGTTGACTCGGACTTGATGATGACCTGTCACTGGTGGCATTGGAAAGCTTATCTCCTTAGCTTTCCAAACATATGTAGAACGATGAATTTGGACTCCGTATGCGTTCTGGGTGTCGATTTTAGTGCACACCGCTCGTGAACTCCGAGGAAGACTTGAACTCGGGATGGTGTGGGCCTCCGGCTTGACTTGGATGCCCCGTATGATCTTTTCCTCATTCTTTGTCAACTCATTCAGTGGGGCAGCAATGGTGCTGAAATCTCTCACAAAACACCTATAGAAACCTGCAAGACCATGAAAACTGCGCACCTGTGAAACAGATTGGGGGGTCGGCCAGCTCTTGATGGCTTCAATTTTTGCTTCATCAACCTCAATGCCTTGTGGAGTAACAACATAGCCAGGAAAACTAACTCGATCGGTGTAAAAGGTGCACTTCTCAAGGTTAACAAACAAGCGTGCTGCTCCCAAAGCATCAAAAATAGCACGTAGGTGGTCCATATGTTCAACATGTGATTTGCTATAAATCAAGATGTCATCAAAGTAAACCACCACAAATTTTCCAATGAAAGCATGTAAAACTTTGTACACCAATCTCATGTAGGTACTAGGGGCATTAGTCAAACCAAAAGGCATTACTAACCACCCATATAGTCCAAACTTTGTCTTAAAAGCAGTTTTCCATTCATCACCCAATTTTATTCTTATTTGGTGTAGCCACTACACAAATCAATCTTTTTAAAAATTATAGCACCACTCAATTCATCAAGTATGTCATCTAAACAAGGGATAGGGTGACGATAATGTATGGTTATGTTATTAATAGCACGACAATCAACACACATACGCCATGTTCCATCTTTCTTAGGAACCAAAAGAACGGGAACAACGCAAGGACTAAGGCTTTCTCGTACATACCCGTGCTCCAAAAGATCTTGGACTTGTCGCTAAATTTCCTTAGTCTCTTCCGGGTTCATCCTGTACGCAGCGCAGTTTGGCAAGCTTGCTCCCGGAATCAAATCAATCTGATGCTTAATCCCCCTAATGGTGGTAGCCCCGGGGGTATCTCGTCCGGAAACACATCTTTAAACTCCTGCAAAAGGTTAGTAACAGCAGGAGGCAAGTGCTAGCTATATCATCAATGGAATAGAAAGCATTCTTGCATATCAAAGCACAGAACCCTTCAACTTAATGTCTTGCTGATTTTCAGATTTAACATGCAATTCTTCGTTATCAAGTTTAGCTCTTTCTTTATCATCATGCAAAATTTCAGCAGGGGTCATTGGTAGCAAAGTTCTTTCCTTTATACATAAGAGTGTACTTATTACTTCTACCATGATTAAGTGCATCGGTATCATATTCCTATGGACGACCCAACAAAAGAGAGCATGCTTGCATAGGCATGACATCACAATCAGCAGAATCAGAATATAAGCCAATAGAAAGGTGTATCCTTACTGCTTATGTTACCTTTACCTTGCCCGAATCGTTGAGCCACTCTACATGGTATGGTTGTGGATGCTTGCGTGTGGTCAAGCCAAGCTTCTTGACCAAATCAGAACTCACCAAGTTGTTGGAACTCCCGCTGTCAATGATGACGCGTGCACGCCGGTTGTTGATGATGAAGAAGGTGTCAAACAAGTTGTGGCACTGCTGCTTGTCTGGCTTCTCCACCTGTGTGCTAAGAACATGCTTGACGATGATGCTCCTGAAGGTGGCCGTCACCTGTGAGCCAAAACCCTCACCATCCTCATCCTCCTCGTCGCGGTTGTGGTCACTGTCGTCTTCTACATCAGAAGTGCTCACGTAGCCTCCATCTGCTCTCTCTATGTATGCCCGCTAGTTGGGACAGTTTCGCTGCACATGTCCCCACCCTTGTCACTTGTGGCACTGAAGTCCGCTACGACCAGTGGAAGTACCTGAAGAAGAAGCCAAATTTTTACCTTTGTCTACTGCCGAAGGTAAAAATGAAGGTGTTGCTGTAGTAGTGGGCGGTGTAGACGATGTAGAATGAGTGCTTGCTGGTTGTGTAGATCTGCTCGATGATGTCTTGGTTGATCCCGTCGTCGTTGTCGTCATCATCGTCGCCGTTCGTGGCACGAAGGGGGTGCTGAATTTGCTCTTGTTCTTTTGTAAAGCGTGTCCCTGCAATTCCTTTTCTACAAGCATAGCAAACTGGAACAATTGGTTGACAGTGTTAAACTCTTTATAATGAATAATGTCCTGGATGTCACGATTCAAACCCGAATAAAAATGACAGATGGAATCCTCAGTCCCCTCTATGATACTACATCGCATCAAACCCTTCTGAAGTTCCCCATAGTAATCTTGTACAGGTTTTTCTCCTTGTTCTAAGCACTGCAATTTTTTATGCAAGTCTCTATGATAGGAAGGTGGAACAAAAAGATCACGCATAACTACCTTAAGTTGTTCCCATGTAATAGGTAAAGCATCCTGTGAAGCTAGCCCATTCCACCAGATAATAGCAAAGTCCTTAAATTCGCTAGTGGCTTGTCAAACTCTATGCTGCTCAGGCACAAGGTGGGCACTAAACTTCTGTTCTACCGTCATCTCCCAATTAAGGTATCCCTCAGCATCATAATGACCCGAAAAGGATGGTATTGAAAACTTAATCTTAGCATAAGGAATCATCCATACCTTGATGACGGTTTCGGGCACCCATACCGTGAGTGTTATTGCGAAGATGACGACATAGTCGTTCCTGTCGTGTAGCTGCGTGATCTATGTTACCATTGGCATCATACACCATGTCTTCTGGGACATCATCATTGGTTGCCATACGGTGTTCCAGCTCGGTATCCTTATCTGATAATGTGGATATCCATTTATCCAACCTCTCCATGGTGTTGCCGATGTTGAGTCCATTCAATGCGTCAGCGATTGCCTTTGTGATTGCTTCAGTTTGGCCTTGCTGAGCCTTCTCGACAACAGCTTGAAGTTGCTCTTGGCTTACACATTCATTGAAGTCCTTGGGACTGCCATCGCCATCTGCAGCAGTACCTACCACTGATGAACAAAAGGAAACAGGAACAAACAGTGAAGGTTATCCCTATCAACTACTACTCAGGTGCAGTGGTGCCTCTCAACAAAGCAAAAGGAAGCGTCTTACCAAGCTCTTACAAGGTTCTTACCATTGCAAAGCACAGGATGGACAACCGGTGGCTGGTTCTTACCTCAAGAGAGTGGTACAACGTTTGCAAAGCTCAAGTTCCTACAGAAACCAGAAAGATATGTGGAGCTTTGGAAGGCAACAAAGTGAGTATATCTGGAACACAATTCAGTAACAGATAGCAATGCTGAATAAATGTCCAAAGTTACTTGTCCTTAGTTGCTGGTCTACTCGTATCCTTAGAATAGTAGTGTTAACAAGTAAGGAGCAAAGAAGGATATGATGATCAACTACGGCACAAGCACGGCAAGTAACCAGCAGCACACATAAAAGCAACTAGTGTATCCTCTCTATGTGCCTCCTGTTTTGTCTTTTAGCACTAGTAGAAATCAATTTTCTTTTTCATTTGATTTTTTTGATATTTTTTACAACCAGGAGCACAAGAAAAGGAACACCACAAAGTATCAGCTCAAACGGATGTAAGATGTGAATTGTAGAAAATCACGAGTTTTCTTTAGTAACGTGTGGTGGAACTTGGGAGTCCGAATACTCCTGCTTCCCGATTTTTTTGGGAAAATTGAAAACGGCTCAACCAGCGAAGTGGGTGGATCGTATATGGAAACTTTCACAAGGAAAACTAAAAAGAATTCACCACAATCGGAGTTCCGAGCGAAAAGTTATGCCTGTTGTTCTGAAGGGTCTCTGAATCAGTGTTTTGGTGGAGATTTAAACAGAATCGAATGGTGCGCAATTCGTGGTGTGGTGGCAGTGGAATATGGGATGGAACACACAACTGAAACACGAATTAAACCAGCAACCAAAACATGAATTAGGACACAAACTCGACACTACGGACTCTGAAAGAGAAATATGCAAAGGCTAAAGACAATGGTTGTGGGACAGAGAAAAATATAAAAACAGTGGTGAACGATGGCAACACTATGGCTGATTGTGGACTATGGGATGAAGGCAAAACAAGAATGGTGGAATTGAAAACCTAACAGTATACCTGAGTCTCTGATTACCACTTGATGGAAATGCGAGGGTGGCCGATCTTCCGGTAGGAGGATATCTATCGATTTGTCGACAACACAGCACAAGCGATCCTGCTTCC
This sequence comes from Panicum miliaceum, assembly GCA_032594955.1. Lineage (NCBI taxonomy): Eukaryota > Viridiplantae > Streptophyta > Magnoliopsida > Poales > Poaceae > Panicum > Panicum miliaceum. Next base: position 17,857,794 of record CM064062.1, read on the forward strand.
AATCAACAAGACCCAAGCCCGCAATCGAAGCACCACATCGTCTTTTGGTTATCAACCGTGCGCTTCCCGGTTGACCTCACCACGAAGACTAATCCTTGCCAGCGAGTCGAAGAACACAAGTAAGAACAAAGAAGAATGCAACAACAGTGCTGAAATCAAATTAAGCTCATAAGTGGGGTCTCACAAACCGATGAACGGCGACTGTTCTATGACAGATTGAATTTAAGCAAAATCCAAACTCTAACTTGGGCCACTCTACTGAATATAAAGTGTTTAGGGGCGTGCAAGATGTGACAACCCTGGTAAATTACAATTCTAAAATCAATGTCATTAGCCTAACCCTATGCTTAACCAACTAATAAAAGGGTGATAAGAATTAGAACGAGTTAAGTTGAAATTCAAATTGAATTTGGGCACATTTGAATACTTTTGAATTTTTAAAATTAACTTTCAAACCATAAGCCAAATGAGATGTTGCCTGAAACCAAACTTGTAGAACTTTTTATTCTGAACAACTTTCGTGTTCAAAAGTTTTTGAAATTCAAATTAGAAAGAGGAGAAAACGCCCTGTTTGCACCCAGCCCCTGCAACTTTTCAAATTTTCGCGTTTAGGCCCCTCGCTCCTCTCTCTCTCTCCCCTCCCCGCCCGACAGCGCACGCCACGTCGCCGGCGATGTCTGACCGGCGCGAGCCGCCAGGCCAGTGGCCGCCGCGCCTCTTCCCCACGCGCGGCTTTGCCCCCCCCCACCGCCGCGCTGCCCAGTACGCGCCCGCGCGTGCGCACGCCGTGCCGCGCCCCGCCTCGCCGCCCGCCGCGCCCAACCGCCGCGTCGCGCCGTGCCGTCCCGACCCCCGCGCCCCGCCCGTCGCTGCGCCTGCCCTCTGCCCGAGCCGCTGCAGCAGCTGCTTCCCCAATCCACGCGCCGCGCTATCTCCTCGCGCCCACGCCAAATCCCCGGCCGCCAGTCGCTCGCGCCCGCCCGCCGCACGCCGCGCCGGCGTCCTGCTGCCGCCCGCCGTAGCCAGTGCCACGCCTTTGCCGTGCCTCCACCCCGCGCGTCGCCCAGGCACCCCCACCCCCTCCTGCCCCTATAAAAGCCGCGCCCCGGCCGCCCGCGCGAGCCACAGCCGCAAGAACACCTCGCCGCCGCCATTACCGCCGCCGAGCTCCGCCCGTTCGTGGACACCCTCCCACAGCCGCCCCCTGCCCAAATTGGAGTGTCAGCCACCAGTACATCATCCCCCTAAAGCTCACCGACCCGCCCAACACCGCCCAGGAATATTTTAGGTAGAATATTTATCCCTGTTTAGGTAGAATATTTTATCCCTGCAAATAGGTGATGAATCACCTAATGAAACTTTTTCTATGCTAGTGTATTGGTACCTAGATGCCAGAGGAAAATTTAGAGACTTTTTATCTCACAGGAACCTATTTATTTGATTTATGTGCTAATAACATGCATTAAATCAAGCAAATAGTATCTTAACTTGGAAAATTCTCACATTTTTACTAGGAGATACACTATCGTAGAGGTTGCTGTGTAAAACGTTTCATGGACAAAAACCCTGTGGATGGTCCTGTAAAAATAAATCCTTGAATAACCTAGGTGTGTAATGTCAAATTTACTATGCTCTGAAAACTGCATAATAAATCCTACAAAAATTACAGTAGCTCCTGCATGCTTAAGTGAAAGCTCTGTAAAAATCTTAGACTCAGTTGTTGCACCATTTGTTCTGTACAAAAAGAACAAAGATCTAACAGCAACTATGCAATATATTTTTCATAATTAATCTGCTGCATAAAATTGTCTGAAAATTTTACAGTAAGCACATCTTTCCCTGATGTGCCTAAATCCAAAGTTTCATGACCAGAAACTATCCACTGTAGTAATTACACCTAAATCGTGTCGTTTACCATCACCACTACTTAAACTTGTGCATTCATGTAGAATCGACGACTCTCGCCGACGGAACTTACGAGCTGGTGCCCGCGTCCGAGAGTGAGCAGCGTGAAACTCAAGTAAATCTAACTGAAGCTCTTGAAGACCCGAGCCCAAGTTCGGAAGAGCCCCAAGCTAACTGCGAAGGCAAGCCCCGGAGCATAACCCATTTCTTTCCTAAATTATGCAACTCATTACTCTTTGCTTGTGCATTAAGTTTATAGGAGTTGAATGAAAACTTAGTTGCATGATGTTAGGAACCCATGCTTGAAAACTAGACGTAAGGATCGATAGAATGCTGTGCTAATAGGACTCCGGTAAAAGCCGAGTGATTTCCTGTCACTCGCGAGAAAATAGGAGTTGAATGTTTACTACACGCTGCAATCATAAGGACACGGACGGGCTATGGAACGATGGTTATGATTGAGGCCCATCTGTCTAGTGAAAAATGCTAAGGCCGCAGTGTGTGGTAGTGATGGTTAAGTCTTTGAACGTACTAAACACATGCCGAGATTATGGGAATCGGTAAGCTTAAGTACCTGATTGGCCCGGCAAGGGGATGACATCCTACCCTTTGAACTTCGGTCCCATGTGCATATGGCGAGTGCAGAGAGTGGTCACGACCCGGCGCCGAACCGTGGCGTGGGGCTCTTGTACTCTCGGAGGGTAGCCCCGATCCACGACCCGGAAAGAAAGGGGAAAAGTTGCACGTGTGACTCTGGGAGTAACCACGTGACGTGTGTTTAGGTTTCCCTTGCAAGGTTAAGAAATTCGATTCGAATCGTCCGTTTCTCACGGCTATTGAGACTGCTTAACCCCCTTTACCCACAGAGTAAGAAGAGGAACAATGATGAGGAATAAATTGTTGGATGAAATGTAATGTTTCACCATGAATGCTATTGGATAGCTGCTTATCTAGAATGGCTAATGAAACTAGAATCTTGAGCTAAAAGTTGAAAGTAAGGACCCACTTGTAGATGCTTTTCGGCAAAACAAACCCCTGAGCCAAAAAGCCTTGCATATCTAGAGTCGGTGGAGTAGATTCCACTACTCGGGTAAGTCTTGCTGAGTATTAGTATACTCAGCCTTGCTTGTGGCTCGTTTTCAGGTGAGACCTTCGAAGATATGATTGCTAGCTTGACTTGGCCCTGCACTCTTCCCCTGGTTGGTCGGTGGAATGGGATACGCCCCCGTCCAACGGAGATAATGCCGAGTGATGTCTCGTACGGGCTTTATCGAGACATCCTTATCGTCGAGTAGCTTCCGTTGTTTTAATCTCCGCTGCAACTTAAACTCTGAAGAACTTCTTAGTATGATCATTGAAGTACTTGGTTTCTAAACTCAAAACTTGGTCTGTAATATTTACTAATGATAATGTTGTAATATTTGCTGGAATGTGGTATTCTCTGGGCTCATCATCGCATGAGCGTTTGTATGTATGGCATTCGATCCGCTCTACCGTGGTTGTATCGGGAGGTTATACCCGACAGACCAGTGGATTACTCCGTTTGAAGTGTAAGGTTAACCGAGATTGCCTTAATGGTGATGGTTAATACACTTGAGCCGGATTAATTCAGGTGGTCCTGCCACAGCTGGTATCAGAGCCGTAGCTGGTGCCACAGCTGGCAACAGCTGGCGCCAGAGCCGAAAAACATACGCCAGAGAATGTACAAGCCTTAAAAACTCGTCTTACTAAAACTTGACTAGAAGGATGTGTTGCGAAATACGTTGGTACGCTAAGGATGGTGCCTAGTTCGTAAAGCCCTAAGGGATTATGGGAAAGTTACTAGGTGGCTATCTAACTTCTATATATTATCAACTGACTTCCAGCACATTACTTTCTGTCAAAACTTACTTTCATGCACAACCGACCTTAAATTCTGTAACGACGCACTCATCGCTAAGGTAAGAAGGTAAGGATCCTCAGCCAACTGAGAGAGCTTGGCCTTCCTGTCGGTGATGCGAACCGAACGCTGCCCTCAAGCAGTGGCTTACTTGAGGTGCTGCCAATATGCCAACTGTTAGTTGAACATATTGGGAGTAGAAGGTTTGGCGCAGGGTATGGCGATCGCTGTTCATACCCCCGTCTCATGACGGTACCCCCGTGAATACGCTATCTCGATAGCGTATGTTAACGTCGTCTGTACGGCGGAAATTGTACAGATATCGTTTCTATAAGTAAACGGTAATGAATACGGACGCTTTCATGAGTGCTGGCATGAAAGGTTCATGAAATATATATGCTTTGTCAATCTTCTGCAGGTACACTAACCGCGATTACGATAAGTTAAGGAACGGTTAGAAAGACTCGACTAGCTATTATAGCGAGAGCCGTATTATGTATGCCACCGAAACTATCTTCATAAGACCAAAAGTTATTTGGCAATTATTTTTATTTGGTGAGGACGAATAGGACGTGCATGCATCATGACCATATATATCTGAAATTAAAAAAAATGCGTTGTATGAGAGTGGTAAGGTTCTTGCGTATCTAAGCGTGATTTTGCATAAGGATTATCTAGCGAATCTGTCACAAATCTGCCATGACCGAAAAGAGAGATTATTGATCAGAGAAAATGACCTTTTCTGGTAAAGTTCATGTTGAAAGAATTTTTCCAAATTTTGTGTTCTATCTCCTGTTTAAAAAGGAAAAATTCTGAACTTATGGATAATAAGAAATAACAGAAACCATGAAATGTCAGAATTCTGTCCAGAATAAGCACTTCTGCCCCTTTAATTTTTAGGCCCCATTCCTGCGGTTTTCGGCAAAAGAGTACAATACAAAACTTGTTCCAAATTTACCCAGGTAGCTGCTGTTAAAATTTGGTAAATTTTGGCTGGGTAGATTTTCCCCGGTGCACGAAACTCTAGCCCTCTGTTCACTGAAAATTCTGGGTAGACAGTAAGGTGAAACCTGAAAAGAAAGACAATCTTAGAGACCTATCTAGATCTGGAGTTGACTAGCAAAGTTGTTCACAATTACCTTAGGAGTGTTCTGGTGAAATTTGAGAATTTTTGGATGAGAACTGTGGAAGTTATGGTTATTTTTGCACACTATACAGAATCTGTCCCTGTGCTGTTCACAGTTTTTCACTATCTCACTCCATTTGATCTTTTGTTCAGATGGCCGAGCCTGTTGCTATGATGGTGGATGAGGATGGCCGCGTACACTCGCAGTGTATCCACTGGGAGGGTTTTCCCTCTATTTTGTGGGATGTTCTGCGCACCGCGGGCTATCTAATTCCCCCACGTTACGCCGGACTGGAGTTTGCAGAAAATGGAGTTACCCAGTGCCGTGTCAACGTGACTATCTTTCCGCACCCGCTACACCCGGAGTGGCCCGCCTTGGAGATTGAGGCTGTTGGTCGCCGTTTGGCCGATACTTGGGAGCTTGCAGCCATGAGGGCGCTCACCACTTTTTGTGCGCAGCGTCCCGAGGTTGTCACACTCGCTCCCATTGGTTTGTTTCCTGCTGCCCAGGACAACGACCCCTTTTGGCTCAACAGGGTGCAGCACGCACAGTACTTGGTAGACTTTCACGCCCAGGAAACTATCCATACCTCCGTGCGGTGCATGAGTGCACTCTATCGACTTCAGACTCTCCAAAGTCAGGCGCTGGAGCAGCTCACTGATCTTGCTCAGGCCTACCACATGATGGCAGATACCAGGGATGAGCAGATTAAGGAGCTCAGTGAGGATCTTGAGGACAGAGATGCTCAGATTGGCCAACTTGAGGGCCAAATTCAGGAGCAGGACACTCTCATGGGTGAGAGAGATGCCACGATAGCACACCTGGAGGAGCAGCTCCATGATCTGAGCCTTGAGTTGGAGGATGCTAATGAGCACATCCAGTGGCACCATGATCAGAATGACCATCCCCATGAGGAGGACATGGAGGAAGATGAGGAGGAGCCACAGGAGGTGGACAGTGCCTCCGGTATGGATTTCGAGGGTGAGGTACCACTGGCACCTCAGATGAGAGCTCACTCTCCTGCTCACAGCGAGTCGTCCGTCAACGACTTGGATGACTTCTAGATGACGACCTAGAAGGACTTTTGCACATACTCCTCGATAGGGTAGCCTAGACTTTGGCAAGTGTTGTAATAGGCTAACTAGGAGTTGAGTAACTCTTTTGTGATGGGTACACCTGAACCATGTGGATACCCTCAGCTTGTAAGGAACGGCGATAAACTTGGGTGATTTCGTTGTAAGTTGGTAAACGATGAAATCCACAATCGCTGAGACTTATCGGAATTTTTATCCATGTCTCCTTACATTTCTTGGCTGAGTGTTGAATACCAAACTTGTCCTAAATTCTGTGATCTAGGTTCTCACAAAATTTCAACCCCATTGGATCTTGCTAGTTTAAGTTATAGGCGAGATACTATAACTTCTTCTGCTGAAAAACAGCCAAAACAGGGAAGCAAGGAGTGAATCGTTTGGCCATCCTAGCCATCGAATTAGCATCCTGGCTGAATACCAAAGTGATGGTTGGATCAACACGTGGCAACCCCGAGGGTTTTGGTGCCGGTGGCAGCAGATCGCGACAGTCGCCACCACCCCCGCCCAGTTTGGTGGAAGTGATGGCCGCTCAAACCGAGCTGCTGCGTCAGATCGTGCAAGGACAGCACCAGCAGAGGGGTGGGCACAATGCTCACCAACCCCAAGCTGCAGGATACACGGATTTCCTAGGGACCCAGCCTCCCTTGTTCCATAAGACAGAGGAACCCCTGGATGCAGACGCATGGATTCGTACCATCGAATCCAAGTTCACACTACTGGTGGCCCCGTGCTCAGAAGCCAACAAAGCTCGTTTTGCCGCGCAACAGCTTCGCGGTACCACTCGTCTGTGGTGGGACCACTATTTTGCGATGCTCCCGGCTGATCATGTGGTTGACTGGGACGAATTCAAGACCGCATTCCGGGCACATCATATCCCCGAGGGTCTCATGGAGAGGAAGTTGAACGAGTTCCTGGCACTTACCCAGGGCACCCGCACCGTGCTGCAGTACACCCAGGCGTTCAACAACCTATGCCAGTATGCGGGCTATCACGCTGATACGGATGCCAAGAAGCGTGATCGTTTCCGCCGAGGTCTGAATACCAAGCTCAAGGAACGTCTGAACCTAGCCAGGGCTGACACCTACAACGAATTGGTCAATATGGCCATTACCCAGGAAGACTGTATCATGGCACACCGGGTAGAGAAGAAGAGAAAGGCACCCGCTGGACCTTCAAGTGCTCAGCCACCAAGGTATCGCATCGTGCAAAATGCCGCACCCACAGCTCGACCAAGGGCCCCTCAGCCAGGGAGATGGATTGCTAGACCCCCACAACAGCCGGGCATGGTACGACCCCCGATGCCTCCACAGAATGGTCCGAGGCCCACTCTGCAACAATCTCTTCGACCCAGCCCCGCGAATCGTTGTTTCAAATGCAGGAGTTCTAACCACTTCGCACGAGAATGCCCTCAGTCTGGGCCGCCCAACCAAGGTCAGGGATCCAACCCGAACAACAAGAACAGGGGCAAGAGACAGACCCTGCAAGTCAAGCAAGGACGGATTAACTTCACCACGCTTGCAGAGCTTCCTGAAGGAGCCCCAGTGATGTCGGGTACATTCTCTATCCATAACAAGCCTGCAGTTATATTATTTGATTCTAGTGCATCGCATAGTTTCATAAGTGCAAAATTCGGTGCAAAAGTAGGCTTGGATGTTTGTCACACAAAAGGGTCATATATGATATCAACACCGGGTGGTAAAATTGCTTCAAACCAAATGGTCAGACAAGTACCAGTCAAGTTGGGTAGTAAAACCATTGACACAGACCTTGTTCTTTTACCCCTTGACGGCATGGATATTATTCTGGGAATGAACTGGATGACTATGCATGGAGTCACACTGGACCTTTCTTCCCGAGCCGTTGACATAAATTCACCTAGTCACGGAGCCACTACCCTTTACCTACCATTCCTGGATTGCACGAATTCCTGTGCCTACTTGATGGAAGGACTTAAGCTAGAGGATATTCCTGTAGTAAACGAGTATGCCGACATTTTTTCGGATGACTTACCGGGAATGCCACCGGATAGGGATATTGAGTTCATCATTGAACTACAACCAGGCACTGCACCTATATCCAAGAGACCATATAGGATGCCCCCTAAAGAATTGGCTGAGCTGAAAATTCAACTCCAAGAACTGCTGAACAAAGGTTTCATTCGCCCTAGCGCGTCACCTTGGGGATGTCCAGCCCTATTCGTAAAGAAGAAGGATGACAGTTTAAGATTATGTGTGGACTACCGACCTCTCAATGCGGTAACTGTTAAAAATAAATACCCACTCCCTCGTATCGATGAACTCTTCGATCAATTAGCTGGAGCCAAAGTCTTCTCAAAAATTGATCTTCGTTCGGGATATCATCAGATCAAGATTCGCCCATGCGATATTCCTAAGACTGCCTTCTCCACACGATATGGACTATATGAATTCTTGGTCATGTCCTTTGGACTCACCAATGCCCCTGCCTACTTCATGTATCTCATGAATTCGGTATTCATGCCCGAACTTGAAAAATTCGTCGTAGTGTTCATCGACGACATCCTTATCTATTCCAAGGATGAGGAAGAACATGCCAAGCACCTTCGCATTGTTCTTCAGCGGCTAAGAGACCATCAGCTCTATGCTAAGTTTTCTAAGTGTGAATTCTGGTTGGATACTGTAAAGTTCTTGGGTCACACAATCTCCAGCGAAGGCATAGCTGTTGACCCCAGCAAGGTACAAGAGGTGATGGATTGGAAACCCCCTACCTCTGTTCATCAAATTCGCAGTTTTCTCGGCTTAGCCGGTTACTACCGTCGCTTCATCCTGGATTTCTCCCGAATTGCTAAGCCCATGACTGAACTGTTAAAGAAGGAAGTAAAGTTTGTATGGAATGAGAAATGTGAAGAAGCTTTCCACACTCTCAGAGAGCGTCTGACTACTGCACCTGTGTTAGCTCAACCCGATAATACCAAGTCGTTCGATGTGTATTGTGACGCATCGGGTACTGGTCTAGGATGTGTGCTTATGCAAGAGAATCGAGTGATTGCATATGCCTCACGAGCCCTTCGGCCCCACGAGCAGAATTATCCCACTCATGATCTTGAGCTTGCAGCTGTCATTCACGCTCTGAAAATATGGAGGCACTATCTCATGGGTACACAGTGCAATATCTACATGGATCATAAGAGCCTCAAGTATATCTTCACACAAGCCGATTTGAATATGAGACAACGAAGATGGCTAGAATTAATCAAGGATTATGACCTTGAAGTGCACTATCACCCCGGCAAGGCTAATGTAGTCGCGGATGCACTAAGCCGCAAGTCCCATTGCCATTGCTTATCCATGGAATCCTACCATGAGACATTGTGCGCAGAAATGAGGAAGCTTAACATGGAAATGGTTTCCCAAGGCACTCTAAATCACATCTCAGTTGAGCCCACTCTTCACGACCAAATCGTCATGGCACAACTACATGATGAAGGAATTAAGATCATCAAACAAAAACTCTCTCTAGGTGAGGAGAAGTATAAATGTTTCCGCCAGGACCATAAGGGAGTTCTATGGTTCGAAAGTCGTATAGTCGTTCCGAAGAATCGTGAACTCCGCAGGCAAATTCTCGATGAGGCACACCTTTCCAAATTCTCTATCCACCCCGGCAATAGCAAAATGTATCAAGACCTAAGGCAAAACTTCTGGTGGACTAGAATGAAAAGAGAAATTGCTACGTATGTCTCGGAATATGACACGTGCCAAAGAGTAAAAGCTAGCCACTTGAAGGTAGCCGGTACACTACAACCGTTACCTATACCATCCTGGAAATGGGAAGACATAAGTATGGACTTCATCGTTGGACTACCAAACACTTCCCAGAAACATGATTCCATATGGGTTATCGTGGATAGACTCACAAAGACGACACATTTTCTTCCGGTACACACCACCTATTCTACCAAGAAATATGCTGAGATTTACCTCGATCGTATTGTTTGTCTACATGGAATACCTAAGACAATTATTTCCGATCGTGGTCCTCAGTTTGTAGCACGCTTTTGGGAACAACTGCAAACGTCTCTTGGTACCAAACTGATTCGCAGCTCAGCATACCATCCTCAGACTGACGGACAAACGGAAAGAGTAAACCAAATTCTTGAAGACATGCTGAGAGCTTGCGTCATTCACTATGACAAGAACTGGGACAAATGTCTACCCCTAGCAGAGTTCTCGTACAACAACAGCTATCAAACGAGTTTGAAAATGGCACCATTTGAGGCCCTGTACGGACGAAGGTGTCGAACTCCTTTGAGCTGGTCACAAACCGGAGAACGTAAAATAATTGGACCCGACCTGGTAATCGAGGCAGAGGAGAAAGTAAAAGTAATACAAGCAAATCTTAAAGCCGCACAAGCCCGACAAAAGATCTATTCTGACAAAAGGAGAAAGCCCCTAAAATTCGAAGTTGGCGATCATGTCTATCTTCGAGTTTCACCAACCAAGGGAGTGCAAAGATTCGGAATCAAAGGCAAACTAGCTCCCCGTTATGTTGGTCCTTACGAAATCATTGGGAGCTGCGGACCCGTCGCCTACAAATTACGACTGCCCCCTCAGCTCACGGCCACCCATGACGTCTTCCACGTATCTCAGCTCAAGAAGTGTATTCGAGTCCCTACTGAGATTGTGGAACAACAAGAAATATTGGTAGAACCGACCTCTCGTATGTCGAACACCCAGTTAAAATTTTGGATCAAAAAGAAAGAGAGACCAGGAGGAAAGTGATTAGAATGTATAAAGTTCAATGAAATCATCACACGGAAGAAGAAGCCACCTGGGAAACCGAGAGCTACCTAAACCAAAATTTCCCTGGTTTTATTATCTCAACCACTGGTACGTGCACCCTTGTCCACACTAAGATTTACCGAATCTCGGGGCGAGATTCTTGTTAAGGGGGGAAGGCTGTGACAACCCTGGTAAATTACAATTCTAAAATCAATGTCATTAGCCTAACCCTATGCTTAACCAACTAATAAAAGGGTGAAAAGAATTAGAACGAGTTAAGTTGAAATTCAAATTGAATTTGGGCACATTTGAATACTTTTGAATTTTTAAAATTAACTTTCAAACCATAAGCCAAATGAGATGTTTCCTGAAACCAAACTTGTAGAACTTTTTATTCTGAACAACTTTCGTGTTCAAAAGTTTTTGAAATTCAAATTAGAAAGAGGAGAAAACGCCCTGTTTGCACCCAGCCCCTGCAACTTTTCAAATTTTCGCGTTTAGGCCCCTCGCTCCTCTCTCTCTCTCTCCCCTCCCCGCCCGACAGCGCACGCCACGTCGCCGGCGATGTCTGACCGGCGCGAGCCGCCAGGCCAGTGGCCGCCGCGCCTCTCCCCCACGCGCGGCTTTGCCCCCCCCACCGCCGCGCTGCCCAGTATGCGCCCGCGCGTGCGCACGCCGTGCCGCGCCCCGCCTCGCCGCCCGCCGCGCCCAACCGCCGCGTCGTGCCGTGCCGTCCCGACCCCCGCGCCCCGCCCGTCGCTGCGCCTGCCCTCTGCCCGAGCCGCTGCAGCAGCTGCTTCCCCAATCCACGCGCCGCGCTATCTCCTCGCGCCCACGCCAAATCCCCGGCCGCCAGTCGCTCGCGCCCGCCCGCCGCACGCCGCGCCGGCGTCCTGCTGCCGCCCGCCGTAGCCAGTGCCACGCCTTTGCCGTGCCTCCACCCCGCGCGTCGCCCAGGCACCCCCACCCCCTCCTGCCCCTATAAAAGCCGCGCCCCGGCCGCCCGCGCGAGCCACAGCCGCAAGAACACCTCGCCGCCGCCATTACCGCCGCCGAGCTCCGCCCGTTCGTGGACACCCTCCCACAGCCGCCCCCTGCCCAAATTGGAGTGTCAGCCACCAGTACATCATCCCCCTAAAGCTCACCGACCCGCCCAACACCGCCTAGGACTGCCGGAGCGCCGCCGCCCGCGCTGTCACCGCCGCCGCCGCCCCTGCTCACCGTGGACAGCTCGACCCCGACCTCCTCCGCCCAAGCCAAGCACCTGAGCAGCTTCCCCACGCGCCACTGAAGCTCACCGTCCAGACCAGGCCGCCCCAAGCCCGCCGGAGCACCGCCGTCGACGCGTGCCGCCGCCGCCGCCGCCTCTGCTCCAATGCCGGCGAGCTATTCCCGGCCGTCCCCCACCCGAACAAGACCCCCACGAGGTAGCCCTCGCACCCCTGATCCTTCCCCGACCCTCACCCCTCGCCGCCGGCGAGCCCCTCGCCGGAATTTCGGCCGGCCACCATACCCGAGCCGCCCGAGGACCCAATGGCAAGAATTTAAATCTTTAGTAGGGTCTGCACGTAAGATTCAAGGACCCAGTTGTAAAAGAGAGTTTCAAATCTAGATTCAAATTCAGTGAATTTGTAAAATTCGTATAAAATCGTAGAAAATTCAGAAAAATGCAAACTCAACTGTTCTGGAATCTTAGAAGAAACTCTACAACTTTTGTTACAAAACGTTTCTCAGATTCTCAATATATTTTTCTCTACATTAAATGGAAGATTTAATGGACTTCTTTTGTACCCACTGTTGTAGATCAATGCTGACCCTAAATTTTGGACAGTGAGTTAGTTGCTTGATGTTTAGGACTGTGTAAGAAGACCAGGCCCAAATTCCATCTCTAGCTTTACTGTTTATTAAACTTAGTTTCATACCATGTTTAGGTAGAATATTTTATCCCTGCAGATAGGTGATGAATCACCTAATGAAACTTTTTCTATCCTAGTGTATTGGTACCTAGATGCAAGAGGAAAATTTAGAGACTTTTTATCTCACAGGAACCTATTTATTTGATTTATGCGCTAATAACATGCATTAAATCAAGAAAATAGTATCTTAGCTTGAAAAATTCTCAAATTTTTACTAGGAGATACACTTCTGTAGTGGTTGCTGTGTAAAACGTTTCATGGACAAAAACCCTGTGGATGGTCCTGTAAAAATAAATCCTTGAATAACCTAGGTGTGTAATGTCACATTTACTATGCTCTAAAAACTGCATAATAAATCCTACAAAAATTACAGTAGCTTCTGCATGCTTAAGTGAAAGCTCTGCAAAAATCTTAGACTCAGTGGTTGCACCATTTGTTCTGTACAAAAAGAACAAAGATCTAACAGCAACTATGTAATATATTTTTCATAATTAATCTGCTACATGAAATTGTCTGAAAATTTTACAGTAAGCACATCTTTCCCTGATGTGCCTAAATCCAAAGTTTCATGACCAGAAACTATCCACTGTAGTAATTACACCTGAATCGTGTCGTTTACCATCACCACTACTTAAACTTGTGCATTCATGTAGAATCGACGACTCTCGCCGACGGAACTTACGAGCTGGTGCCCGCGTCCGAGAGTGAGCAGCGTGAAGCTCAAGTAAATCTAACTGAAGCTCTTGAAGACCCGAGCCCAAGTTCGGAAGAGCCCCAAGCTAACTGCGAAGGCAAGCCCCGGAGCATAACCCATTTCTTTCCTAAATTATGCAACTCATTACTCTTTGCTTGTGCATTAAGTTTATAGGAGTTGAATGAAAACTTAGTTGCATGATGTTAGGAACCCATGCTTGAAAACTAGACGTAAGGATCGATAGAATGCTGTGCTAACAGGACTCCGGTAAAATCCGAGTGATTTCCTGTCACTCGCGAGAAAATAGGAGTTGAATGTTTACTACACGCTGCAATCATAAGGACACGGACGGGCTATGGAACGATGGTTACGATTGAGGCCCGTCTGTCTAGTGAAAAATGCTAAGGCCGCAGTGTGTGGTAGTGATGGTTAAGTCTTTGAACGTACTAAACACATGCCGAGATTATGGGAATCGGTAAGCTTAAGTACCTGATTGGCCCGGCAAGGGGACGACATCCTACCCTTTGAACTTCGGTCCCATGTGCATATGGCGAGTGCAGAGAGTGGTCACGACCCGGCGCCGAACCGTGGCGTGGGGCTCTTGTACTCTCGGAGGGTAGCCCCGATCCACGACCCGGAAAGAAAGGGGAAAAGTTGCACGTGTGACTCTGGGAGTAACCACGTGACGTGTGTTTAGGTTTCCCTTGCAAGGTTAAGAAATTCGATTCGAATCGTCCGTTTCTCACGGCTATTGAGACTGCTTAACCCCCTTTACCCACAGAGTAAGAAGAGGAACAATGATGAGGAATAAATTGTTGGATGAAATGTAATGTTTCACCATGAATGCTATTGGATAGCTGCTTATCTAGAATGGCTAATGAAACTAGAATCTTGAGCTAAAAGTTGAAAGTAAGGACCCACTTGTAGATGCTTTTCGGCAAAACAAACCCCTGAGCCAAAAAGCCTTGCATATCTAGAGTCGGTGGAGTAAATTCCACTACTCGGGTAAGTCTTGCTGAGTATTAGTATACTCAGCCTTGCTTGTGGCTCGTTTTCAGGTGAGACCTTCGAAGATATGATTGCTAGCTTGACTTGGCCCTGCACTCTTCCCCCTGGTTGGTCGGTGGAATGGGATATGCCCCCGTCCAACGGAGATAATGCCGAGTGATGTCTCGTACGGGCTTTATCGAGACATCCTTATCGTCGAGTAGCTTCCGTTGTTTTAATCTCCGCTGCAACTTAAACTCTGAAGAACTTCTTAGTATGATCATTGAAGTACTTGGTTTCTAAACTCAAAACTTGGTCTGTAATATTTACTTATGTTAATGTTGTAATATTTGTTGGAATGTGGTATTCTCTAGGCTCATCGTCGCATGAGCGTTTGTATGTATGGCATTCGATCCGCTCTACCGTGGTTGTATCGGGAGGTTATACCCGACAGACCAGTGGATTACTCCGTTTGAAGTGTAAGGTTAACCGAGATTGCCTTAATGGTGATGGTTAATACACTTGAGCCGGATTAATTCAGGTGGTCCTGCCACACAAGACCCCTGGATGCACCCCTAATGGGCTCCAACATGATACACGGGCCAACGACCCAAAAGATGGCAGAGCAGCACCCTGACAGATTCTGGACGTCCAATTTTTTTACTCGAACTTGATAATGACATGGGACAGGTCGCATTGGAAATCTTATCTCCTTAGCTTTCCATACATATGTAGAACGTCAAATTCGGACTCTGTATGCGTTCTGGCGTTGATTTTAGTGCACGCTACTACTGGAACCCGAGGCAGACTCGAACTCGGGATGGTGTGGGCCTCCGGCTTGATTTGGACGCCCTGTCTGATCTTTTCCTCCTCCAAGTCCTCCTCCAAATACTTCCTGGTCCTCTCTATTATTCCTAAGTACAATAACATCATTAGGTAGCATACTATTCTCATAATTACTAAATGTACATGGGAACAAGCTCACCTCTTGATTTAAGCTATGTGCACGAGCTCTAGTAATTGGTCCTTGCATATCCATGTGAGGAGTGTTGTTTGTATCCAAAGGAGTGATGTCCTCATCACTATGGATGTATAAATTATGCTAACAGCAAAAGGCTTCAATAATACAATTGAAGAGCTAAATCTGCAAGCCCCTGTTTCAGATAAAGCCAAATATACCACATTATATTTCTTGAGACACCATCTTCACCCAGATCTCAAGAATGAATATATGATGGAAGAGAATCCTAGAGCACTTTGGTTGCACTAAAAGAATGCTATGATCAACAAAAGGCAATCATTTTACTCGAAGCAAGACGAGAGTAGTCTCTACTTCGTCTTATGGATTTCAAATCTGTTGTAGAATATAACTCTGTCATCAACAAGATTTGTTCCAAGCTTCATTTTTTGTGATAAACTAGTTAATGATGTAGAACAGATTGAAAAGACGTTGTCCACATTTCTCCCTGCAAATAGGTTATTGCAACAGCAATATTGCCGCCACAAATATACCAAATATTCTGACTTGATATACGACTTACTCCAGGTAGAAAAACATGATGAACTCTTAACAAAGAATCATCAAATGCACCCGTTGGGCACATCACCTCTGCCTGAAGTTCATTATAATAGTCGGAACACTCAAAAGAAGTTTGGTGGCAACAAATTCAAAAATAATTTCAAGGTAAAATGGAACAACAAAAACAAGTCGCATCATAAGAACAATAAGGATTCTTACAAATGCAAAGGCACTTCTAAGAAAATTTTTCACAATGACTACTCTCAAGTTTGTCATAGGTGTGGTTGTCACAACCATATCGCTAAGAAGTGCCATCCTGCCAAGTATTTGGTTGAACTCTACCAGAAATCTATTGGCATACAAGTTCAAAGGGACAAGTATGAAGTGCACTTCATTACTGATGCTAGTTGCTCCAAGGATACTCCTATGGAAAACAATGATGAGAAGCTCCCACCGCAGTTGGATGACTTATTCAGTACTGATGATATGCTCGTGGAATTCTAATCCAACCATATATTTGGAGACAACAACTAGTCTCTGTTATCCCAAAAACTTGATCATGTAGCCATATTCATATAATATTATGTTGTGTTGTAAATATTTGTTGTCAAAAGTATTGTAAGACTTACAATAAAGTATTGTAAAGACATATGATACTTAATCAATAAAGTATGTATGATATAATCTTTTGAGTCAATCTTAATACATTTTGACTCATTATTATAGATTATCCTACGGGGATAATCCAAATGGAGGAATAACTTTGTTTAGTGGATAGTGCTACCACTAACTCTATACTCAGGGAAATTAAATGTTTCCAAACTCTCACGAAGAGTAAAGGAAATGTCACAACTATCGCAGGTCACGATGCCGTGATTGTTGGTTTAGGAAGAGCCATAGTAATTCTCCCTATGGGTACTCAATTAATAATCGAGGATGCACTCTTATATCCCAATTCAACTCGTACCCTATTAAGTTACAAAGATATCCGCCATAATGGTTTCATATAGAAACACATAATGACAGCAAACATGAATATATATTCATCACAAAAAATGACAGATATGACAAACAACTGCTTGAGATAATTTCTTCACTATCAACTGGATTGTATTTCACATAAATCAAATCCATACAACATGTTGCATATAAGATAATTTTTCAAAATATTAATGTCTTCAAGACTTCGCATGATCGCCTAGGTCATTCTGGAATTGGGATGATGCGAAAAATTACCACCAATTCACTTGGTTATCACATGAATACTTCAAAATTTCCCAAACCTTCAGATTTTGTGTGCACCGCATGTGCCGCAGAAAAATTAATCTTAAGACCCTATTATCTTAAGATAAAGGCTGAACGACTAACATTCCTTGAACACGTTTAAGATGATATTTGTGGTCCTATTCATCCATTAATTGGGCCATTTAGGTACTTCATGGTACTTATTGATGCATCAACAAGATGGTCCCATGTATGTTTGTTATCCACAAGAAATCATGCTTTCGCAAAGTTCATTGCTCAAATTATCAAATTAAGAGCACATTATCCGGATAATCCAATGAAATCCATCAGGATGCGTAATGCCACCGAGTTTTCCTTAAAAGACTTCAATGACTATTGTATGGCTCTAGGAATCAATGTGGAACATTCTGTACCTTATGTACATACACAAAATGGATTAGCTGAATCTCTTATCAAGAGAGTAAAATTAATTGCAAGACCATTACTAAAGAATTGCAAATTATCAACATCTTGTTGGGGTCATGCGGTCTTACACGCTGTAGACTTGATTAAAATAAGACCTACCGCATATCATACTGTAACACCTCAGGTGTTTAAATTGCTAAACAAATTCTCATTAGCATAAAAATATGCATAAATAACTAAGAAAAGTTTCAAAGAGATGTATTATAATTTGGTTTTGCATGTATTTTGAAAGTATGTGTATAGGTGCATAAGTCCATGTACTTTAATCAAACAAATTAAATAACTTTCACATCAATGCAAATATGGCTACGAAATTGAATAGGCACATCATCATTGACATGATAAACAAAAGTCTAGTTAAAGCCTAGGAGAGAATATGAAATTTTGCTCATGAAATGACGTGTCATATGAATCATGCTTTTCGAGTTTTTAAAATAACTTTTGAACTATAACTCAAATGAACTTTAGCCTGAAACGACGGCCCGCAGGTGCCACGTGCACGACGGCGACGCAGCGCCTCTGCTCGCCGCCTGCCGACCCAATGGCGAGGCCGCGCCGTGCCCGAGCCTCCGCCGCGCCCCGCCAACCCCAGTGCTCGCCGCTCGACAAGCCAGCTGCTTGCCCAACCCGCGCGCCGCGTGATCTCCCGCTGTCCACGCCAAATTCTCAGCGCCCAACCCCCTGCCCGCGCCCGCCGCACGCCGCGCCGGCACTGCCACCGCCCGCCGTGCCCAGTGGCGCACCCCCGACGTGCCGCCCCTCCCCAGCATTGCCCCGGCCCTCTCCCTCCCTCCTGCCGCCTATAAAAGGCAGCACGAAGCTGCTCGCGCGCGCCCAGCCTCACCAGAAGCTCCCCGCCACTGACATTGCCGCCGCCGTGCCAAGCTCGCCGTGGAGCTCACCTCTCCGGCCACCCATTGCTAGAGCTGAGCCTCCAACCGCCACCACACTGCCCCACCGAAGCTCACTGCCCAGCCCACCGCCGCCCAGACCCGCCGGAGCAAGGCCGCCACCAGCAACCATCGCAGCTCCCCGACCCTCGGAATCGGTCCTCCACCGCCCACCGCAGCTCCCCGACCCGGCCACGCCATCCCAGCCTCGCTGGAGCGCCGTCGCCGACGCACCGCACCGCCACCGCCCCGTGCTCCGCGCCGACGAGCCACCTCTGGCCATCCCCAACCCCGACCAAGGCCACCACGAGGTAGCCCTCACCTCCCTCGTTCTTCCCTGCCCCTTCTCCCTCGCCGCCGACGAGCCCCCTCGCCGGAATTTGGCCAGCCGACGCCGCCCCGTGGCCAAAGACCCAATTGCAACGATTGAAATCTTTAAAAGGGTCTGCACGCAAGTTCCATGGGCATATTTGCAAACCAGTGTTTTAACTTTATTTTCAAAAATAGTGAACTTGTAAAATTCACATAAAATCGTAAAAATATCAGAAAAATACAAACTTAATTGTTCTGTAATCTTTAGAAGAAAATCTACAATTTTTGTTACATGCATTTCTTTAGTTGCTTGCTATATTTTGTTCTATATTAAAAATGGAAGGTTTAATAGCTTTTAATTTTACCCAATGTTGTAGACAAAGGCTGACCCAAAATTTGATAGTGGATTAGTTGCTTGATGTGTAGGCCAGTGTAAAAAAGTTTAGGACGAGAACCTGCCTCTACCTAAACTTTTTGTTAAACTTTGTTTTATGCCATGAAGACATGTAAATAATGTTTCCTACTGTTTTATAGTGATTCATGTTATGAAACTTTTTTTGTGTTGTTATATTGATACCTAGATGACACAGGAAAATAGAGACTTTTTACCTTTCTGTAACATACTTATATATTTTTTGTGGTGGAAAAATGCATTAAATCAAAGTAATTAGTTCTTGTGCTTGAAAAATGTTCATCTTTTTACTATGTAGTACTTTACATTATAAAATGCTGTATAAAAAGTTTCATGCTCAGAAACCTGGTGAAACATCCTGTAGAAATTAATCTTTATTAAAATATGTCTATATTGTCCTATTTATTATGCTCTGTATCATGCACAATAAAATCTAAAAAAATTACAGTAACACATATATGGATAGATTAACACCCTGTAAAAGTTTTAGCATTAATACTTGCATAGTTCGTTCTGTATAAAAATAACTAGATTCTAGTAGTGGCTATGTATTACATTTTTCATATTTAATCTGCTACACAAAAATGCCTAAACTTTTTGCAGTGGTTTTGACTCTGCATGTGGTACTCTGAATAAAAGTTTCATCACCAAAAGTTACCTAGTTCAGTAATTGTGTATAATCCATCTTTGTGCTTAGAAAATTAAGTTTCCAATATAACACAACCCCTTCTTGTTTAATGAGTTAAGTAGTTTAAGATGTACTCTATTAATGATTGCCCAAGAAATCTTAACTAAGTAACTTTACAACCAAATCTATGTTTTTGTGGACTGCAACTTTATCATGAAGAAAATAAATATCATATACCATCACTACAACTCATACTTGTGCATTCATATAGAATCGACTACTCTCGCTGACGGAACGTACGAGCTGGTGCCCGAGTCCGAGAGTGAGCAACGTGAAGCTTAAGTGAATCTAACTGAAGTTTTCGAAGACCCGAACCAAAGTTCGGAAGAGCCCAAGGCAAGCTTTGCTCAAGAAGGCAAGCCTGGAGCATGAACCCTATTTTTCTAAATTATGCAACTTATTACTCTATTTTACTTGTGCATTAAGTTTATAGGAGTTGAATGAAAACTTAGTTGCATGATATTAGGTACCCATGCTCTGAACACTAGATGTAAGTTTTGATAGAATGCTATGCTAATAGGACCCGGTAAAAGTTAAGTGATTTCTTGTCACTCGCGAGAATATAAGAGTTGAATGTTTACTACATGCTGCAATCAAAAGGTCGACGGACGGGGCTATGGTGCGATGTTCATGTTGATGATTGAGGCCCCGTCTGTTTAGTGAAAAATGCTAAGGCCGCAGTGTGTGGTAGTGGTGGTTAAGTCTTTGAACGTACTAACCACATGCCGAGAATATGGTAATCGGTAAGCTTAAGTACCTAATCGGACCGGCAAGTGGACAGCACCTCACCCTCCCAACTTTGGTTCCATGCGCGCACATGGTTGGTGCAGAGCCGGGCTCTGTAGTCTCGGATGGTGGCCCTGATCCACAACCCGGGAAGAAAGGGGAAAGGTTTCACGTGTGACTCTGGGAGTAACCACATGACGTGTGTTTAGGTCTGCCTTGCAAGGTTAAGAAATTCGATTCGAATCGTCCGTTTATCGTGGTATTGAGACTGCTTGACCCTTTTACCACATAGAGTAAGAAATGGAATAATGATGATGATTAATCTTGTTGGATGCAAATTAATTCTTTCACCATGTATGATATTGGATAGTTGCTTACCTAGAATGGTTAAAGAAAACTAGAATCTGTAGCTAAAATTTAAAAGTAAGGACCTACTTGTATATGCTTTTCGGCAAAACAAACCCCTCAAGCCAAAAAGCCTTGCATGTCTAGGAGTCGGCTAAGTATATTCCACTAGTCGGGTAAGCCTTGCTGAGTATTAGTATACTCAGCATTGCTTGTGGCTTGTTTTCAGGTGAGACTTTCGAGGATCTGATCGCTAGTTTGACTTGGCCATGTACTCTTCCTCCTGGTTGGTCGGTGGAATGGGATGCATCCCCGGCCGATGATGATAATGCCGAGTGATGTCTCGTACGGGCTTCATCGAGACATCATGTATCGTCGAGTAGTTTATCGTTGTTTTTCCGCTGCAATGAACTCTGAAGAACTCGTTTACTTTTAAACTCTGAAGTACTTATTTGACGAATTCGAAATTGGTCTGTAATAATAAATTTATGTTGAACCCTGTGATGTAAAATTTGTGGAATGTTGTATTCTCTGGGCTCACCTTCGTGTGAGTACTTTGTATGTGTGGTTTCGATCGGCAAACCCGTGGTTGCATCGGGAGGTTACGCGGCAAACCTATGGATTACTCCGTTTGAAGTGCGAGTTAGCCCTGATTGCCCTCGTGGTGATGGTTAGCGCATTGGAGCCGGATTAATTTAGGTGGTTCTGCCACACATACGACATATCTGTTGCAGTTAGTATGTGGAAATCATCCAAGTATTTCCCATCTGCAAAAATTTGGTTCGCTATATACAAACCGATTTCACCACTGCAGCGTACACCAATGGGCCCCATCTGAACGAGAAGTTCAAAAGATTATCAATTTGCAAAACATTGCAAATAACCTGCTAGAAATATTTACCAATTATAAAGGTGCCACAAAATCACATAATCCTACTGTTAATGTACCGGTAAGAGTAGAGATTTCTACTCAAAATCTCCCAAATCAAAATAAGAGGGGAAGAAGTATGGTAACAAAGGACGAAGCTCCAAAACAACTTCCACAGAAACAAAGGGAGAATACTTCCAAAACGGTAAATGCAAATCAACATCAAGTTAATAGACACCAATTAGATATTGAAAATCCAAACAATATGGATGTTCAATAGATACACCTTATTCCTAGCAATAAGGGGAAAAAATTGGAGTGTTAGGACATCGAAAAACCCTGACTCTAATACTTTGGGAAATACAGAAGAGTCAGAAAGGATGGATGAAATTTTCATCAACTATACCAACTATGGAGAATCATTTAGCAAAAAGACTACAATTGTCGACATTAATTTCTCCTCTAAGATTGCAAGTGACCTTCAACCTGATCGAGAACCTAAGACCATGGCAGAGTGCATCAAGCGCTCCGACTGGATCAAATGGAAGAAATCAATCGAGGAAGAATTGTACTCGCTCAAAAAATGAGAGGTATTCTCATCGGTTATACCTACTCCTCGTAACTTTATCTCGAGGGATCAAAATGGGTTTTCATTCGAAAGAGGAATGAAAACAATAAGGTGGTGAGATACAAAGCGAGGCTTATAGCACAAGGGTTCATGCAGACACCTGACATCGATTTCGTTGAAACATATTCTCCGGTTATGAGTGGTATAACATTCCGATACTTAATATCATTGGCAGCTCAGAAAGGTCTATCAATGCATCTCATGGATATTGTGACAGCATATCTTTATAGGTCACTAGATTCGGAAATTTATATGAAAGTTCCTAAAGGGCTTGATATTCCGAAGAAGAATCATTCTCACAACATGCATTGTGTAAAGCTTCAAAAATCATTATACGGTTTGAAGCAGTTGGGAAGAATGTGGTACAACCGACTAAAGGAATTCCTTCTTCAGAAGGGCTTTTGCAATAATGATGATTGCCCATGTGTGTTCATCAAGAAATCCTTAAGTGGATTTTGTATTGTATCCGTGTATGTGGATGATCTCAATATCATTGGAAATACACGAGATATAGACGGAATTTGAAATGAAAGATTTGGATAAAACCAAATTTTGTTTAGGCTTTCAACTTGAACATCTCCCATCAGGGATATTAGTACATTAGTCTACATATATCCAGAGAATTCTTCAGAAATTCAATATGGATAAACCATATCCATCAAAGACACCTAGGTCGTTCGATCTCTTGGTATGAATAAGGATCAATTCAGACCAAAGGATGATGAAGAAGAATTATTGGGACCTGAAGTTCCATATCTCAGTATCATTGGAGCGCTTATTCTATTAGTTTGACCAAGATAAAACTGTAATTGGATATACAGATGCTGGCTATCTATTTGATCCCCATAATGCCAGATCACAGATAGGCTTTGTATTTTACATGGTGGAACAGCTATATCATGGAAATCATCCAAACAAACTTTAGTAGCCGCATCCTGTTGGGTTCCTGGAACCTGGGTTACCAGCGGGCCCACCTTGTCAGACCAAGGCCTGGACAACTTCCGCACCCACGCAACCTCTTTAGCCAAACAGCGCTTGTGGGCCGTCCCAGCCCATGAGCCCCATCTAGGAAATTTTCCTCGAACCGGACTCCATGGCCCACGACGCCGAGTCCGAGTGCCCCCGCTCAAGGTCGGCTGAAGAATCACAGACACCACCTCTCTCTTCTCTTAGACTCCCGACTGACTCAGGTCACTACCGGGAAGAAAAAACTCACTTGGTCACGGACGCCCAGGCTTGGTCCGCAACGGTCAGACCTGGCCGTACCAAGTGGGCGCGACCCTCCCGGGGTCGTACGCACGAACAGTGAGCCACTGTGCCTCTATCACAGCAGAGGACCAGGACTGTGGTGTCCACTTTGTCCTTGTGATGATCAGGCTTGCCATCATTATGGCTTGACCACCAAGAAACCATCAACCGGGATGGGACTTGGCATGTAAACAGTCCTCCACCGATGGCACGGCTGCCTCGTCCCATCAGGACTCCCGTACTTATTGACTGACCAAATCCCGCGAATAGGTTCAAGACCAGAAGACCCGTAGGATTTCGGGATCACGCAATCCACCAAGGACATCATTGACTGACCACTTGTACGGGACCATTGACGATTTTGGCTGCCCGACTGCCGGAGTCAAAGATATTTGTCCCCGAAGCCTTCTCCTCCAAGGAATTCCCTGTAACATGGGCCCCCCTTGAGCTATAAAAGAGGGGTCCCTTTAGATTTAGAAACAGGACATCAGAAGTCCAGTTAGACAGAACATCTAGCTCTCTAGCACTCGAAAAAGCATGTACTCCCGAACTCTCACGAGCACTTGAGCTCGAGCAATATATCCGACTGACCCCCGACTGGAAGTAGGGCGTTCTCACCTAAACCAGTATAATAACTTGAGTCATTGCGTGCTAGGCCATCTCCGATCACGACGCACGACACACATGCTGTCAAGTAGTTTACCTGCCACCCATTTTCAGGAGCGACAGTTTTTGCGCTGTCGGATGGCTTCCTTCATCAACCTCACCAGGGCCGATGGCACGAGCGCTCCGCTCTGCTTCGGCTCGCTGATGCTCTCAGCTCCAACATGTGTCAGGCCATGGTCACCAACGGCCGTCGCACCCTTCCAGGCCTTCCACTTCGGAAGCTTGGACTTCATTGCCGACTACCTCGGCATGCTCCACCTCCGAGAGGACGCGATGGCTCTGGCGGTATCCGAGGAGGACAGCTTCATCATCTACCCACTGGCCGAACTCGATCCCGAGGCACTAGCCCGGCGCATCGAGCTCCTGCTCAGTGCTAACCCTTCTGTGAGCGACGTGGACCTGGTCCTGTACTCCGTGAGCAACGTCGCCCGTCAACTTTCAGGTGGGACACCCTTTTCGCCGCCTCCAACACCGCGGGCTGTGTCGCCGTTCGGCTTCCCGAACGCGGCGGCGGCCTACGCCAAGTAGCTTGGCAAAATCATGCCGTTGCTACCTGTGGCGAACTCGTTCGTGGGCATGACCGGGTATAGCCCCGCATGATTCCATGATCTCCTTCCTGATGGAGATGATGTCCTCAGCGATGCCTCAAGCGTTGGGGACGCGTCGACGCCTGGATGCACCATGTGGCCAAGATGCTCCATGGCGGACCTTCCCGGAGGGAATCCGTCCGCGGAAAGCTTGGAACACACCCACACCACGGCAGATCCCCGCGCGCAGGCTCACGCTGAGGCACTATGGAAGCCACAAGATGACCCGCAGCATGCACCACCGCCCGTGAACTCCCGTGGGGCCGCAAGCGCCGCCCGGGAACGTGCGCAACAGGTGCAGTGAAACATCATCGCGGGAGGTGACGAGCTTCCGAAGTTCAAGCGAGCCGGGCAGAACATCGCGGCTGCGGCCGTGCTCCTCCGCAACTTGCCGCCTCCCGTCAACCCTTAGCAACAAGAGATCCACCGCAACATCAGGGCTTTGGTGGAACGCGCCGCCCTCCAGCAAGCTTAAAGCTCGTCGATGCGTCAGCGACGACCAGTTTCCTGCCCTACCAGAGGTGCGGGCCCTCAGCAGCCAAACCCATCGGTGCTTCAGCCACAAGGGTTTCAAGCCTCGCAGGATCAAGGTGCAGTAACCGCCCTTCAGGCCAACCCGGCGATCGAGCTACGACCTGCAGCGATCCAAGGCCGCTTAGGACCTAACTACGATGCACGGAGCGTCATTCACGCCATGCAGAGGGCACGCCATGACGCTGACATCGATCAGATGGCAGCCCGCATGCCCGATGAGACCGTGTTGGACGTCGAGAGTGAGGTCTAGAACCTGCGGCACCGGTGCCATCCTCGCCACATCAAACGTCCGCGTAGCACGAGCCCCGATGCACCGGGCCCACAGGCTTTCACGTCGCGCATCCGGCAGGCGCCGTTCCCGCAACATTTCCGTCCGCCGGTGAACGTCGCCAAGTACACCAGGGAAACCAACCCCGTTATCTGGCTCAAGGATTTCCGGCTTCCATGCCGAGCCGGAGGCACGACCGATGACAACTTCATCATCTAGTACCTCCCCATCTGCGTTGGGGAACACATCCGATCGTGGCTCGAGTTCCTACCGCCCAACAGTATCCGCAGCTGGGCCGACCTCAAGCAGGTCTTTGTGGGCAACTTCCAGGGCACATACATCCGCCCTCGGAACTCCTGGGACCTGAAGAGCTGCAAACAGAAGCCTGACGAGTCCCTCAGGGATTACATCCGCCGGTTTTCACAGCAGTGCAACGCCCTCCCCGACGTCGTTGATACCGATGTCGTTGGTGCGTTCATCTCTGGGATCACTTGCAAGTCTCTCATCCACAAGCTTGGGTGCCAGAAGCCGCGAACCACCCGCAAGCTCCTGGATATAGCCATGAACCACGCTTCTGGCGAAGAAGCTGTAGGCGCCGTCTTTGTCAGCACACAAGGCATTGGCAAAGCCAAAGCCAAGGAGCCAGATGAAGCCCCTGCCTCCTCGAAGGAGGGGAACAAGAGGAAGGGGAATCGGCGCCGGCTGAACCCCAACCTTGTCACTGCCGCCGACCGCCCTGTCAAACGGAAAGGGGGCAACGAACACTTCGAGCAGCTGCTGGAGAAGCCATGCACCAATCACGGCTATCCTATCAAGCACAAGCTCAAGGATTGCGAACTCCTAAGATGCGTGCTCAACCTAGCCGGCAAACGCGAGGGAGGCGATCACAACAGAAAGGCACACAAGGAGTCGGAGGATTCTAACAAGCCTCAGAACATGTTCCCCGATGCCCAGGGCTACCTCATGATTTTCGGAGGAACCAAGGATGACTGCACTCGGCGCCAGCTCAAGCTACACCATCGCGAGGTCCTCTCAGCAGCAACCGCAGTGCCCAGGAGACTCCGTTGGTCCAACACACCGATCACCTTCAGTCAGGACGATCACCCACCGAGCGTACCCAAACCGGGGAGCTATCCGCTTGTCGTGGATCCTATCTTTGGCACCAAGCGTCTGACTAAGGTGCTGATGGATGGATGCAGCAGCCTCAATATCCTCTACGTGGATACCCTCGACACCATGGGCATCTCGAGGGACAAGCTCCGCCCTTCCATCTTCCCGTTCTTTGGGATTGTCCCCGGCATGAAGGCCTACCCGCTGGGGAACATCGAGCTGCCTGTCACCTTCGGTGACCGCACCAATTTCCGCACCGAGAAGCTGATCTTCGAGGTTGTGGACTTTGAGGGGTCCTACCACGTCGTGCTTGGCCGCCCGTGCTACGCTAAGTTCATTGCGATCCTCAACTACACCTACCTCAAGCTGAAGATGCCAGGCCCGAATGGCGTCATCACCGTCAGCGGCTCGTTCGAGAAATCTTTTAGCTGTGGCCGCGATCACTTTGAGCTCGCGACCGCCATCGCCAACTCACTCGAGTTCAAGCAACTTCGAGCAAGGGTGCTGGAGTGCACCCGCGACTACAACGAGCCAAGTCCCGCCAGCGCCTTCCGCCCGACGGAGGACACCAAGGCGGTCACAGTCGACCCGACCGACCCGGTTAAGGTCATGCATATCGGAGCCCAGCTCCCTACCAAATAGGAAGACACACTCATCGACTTCCTATGCTCCAATCGGGATGTGTTCGCGTGGAATCCGTCTGACATGCTTGGAATCCCGAAGGAGGTCGCCGAGCACGAGCTTCGTATCTTGCCTGGATTGAAACCTGTCCGATAGCACTTGCGCCGTTTTGATGAGGAAAGGCGTAGGACCATCGGCGAATAAATCGCCAAGCTCCTCGCGGCGGGTTTCATCAAGGAGGTCTATCACTCCTACTGGCTTGTGAATCCCGTCCTTGAAAACAAAAAGAATGGGAAATGCAGAATGTGCGTCGACTACACTGGCCTAAATAAAGCGTGCCCTAAGGACCCGATTCCACTATCGCGCATAGACCAGATAGTCGATTCCACCTCTAGGTGCGAAGTCCTCTCATTACTGGATGCCTACCCGGGCTATCACCAGATTGCTATGGAGTTCGATCAGCTCGCGACCTATTTCATCACCCCGTTCGGTTCTTACTATGTCGTTCGGTCTCAAAAATGCAGGCACGACCTACCAGCGCTGCATGCAAAAGTGCTTTGCAGATCAGATCGATCCACCTCGGCAGCCCGAGCATACCGAGCTTCCGAGACCCATGATTTCTGTCTACGTAGACGATATCGTGGCCAAAGCGCCCCACGTGGATGATTTGATCGCCACCCTTGATGCAACTCTCGCTAACCTCCGTAAATTTAGCATCAAGCTAAACCTGGAGAAGTGCACCTTCGGGGTCCCCAAGGGAAAACTACTCGGCTACATCATTTCCGAGCGAGGCATCTGTTGACGCCAGATTTTGACACTTGTTGAATCGGCATCAAGAGAAGAGATTGGCCGATGTGGCAGATCTAAAGGTTACAGTAAAGAATCGGCCAATTGAGGTTACAGTTGGGAATCGGCCGATTGGCGATGCAACTTGCGCCAACAGGTTGGGACCACAACAGAGGATCCCGGTTAAAAGTGGCCTAATGTTGGTCAACGGAGTAATGCTGATTCGGTCAAGAGGCAAAAGAAAAGAGTCCTAATTGGATTAGGAGACGGAGGCAGAAGATTCTGCGGGAGTCAGTTTCCTTTATAAAAATATTATATATATAGCAGTTTTTTTGTTTAAAATAAGATTGTAACAAGTCGTAATCGATCAGGAGTCCTGGTTCTAGGGTATAAATAGGAGTCGTCAGGGCTTTGTAAAAGAACAACATCAATCAACAAAACACATATACTTTTTCCTAGTACTTTACTTTCAAGTCGGCGACTTCGCCAAAACTTTTTCTTCTTTCACGAGTTCGTACGGATTGGCAGGGCTGCATGGACTCGATCTCCGGCCAATTGGTTGGTTCCGCTTATCGAATAATATCTGAGCTTTAACCTCGGGCGCATCGCTGTGGTTTCGTTTGGATTTATTCACCAGTTATCGATATTTACTAGAATTATAGGTTTTACCTGTTGTTCTAGTATTATCACCAGTTATCCAGCTTGAGATTGGAACTATCGGCTTTATCATCGCTCTTCCTCGTTCATCGTTATATAGCTGATTGGATCTATTTCGAGTGTTGCATCTGTAATAATTGTTTAAGTTGCTCCAGTAGTTTTCATTGCAATTATTACGTGATTATCGGCTGATCTATAGCCGATCATCTTTATAGCAAATCTGCCGATTCGCCGACGCGCTCTTAGGGATAGATCGGAACCCCAGCCGATCGGGACGCCCGGAATTTAATACTCTTATTTCCTTGTCAATCAACAGGTCAGATTGACTGGCACGCCGCGCGAACCGCACCAGGGCAATAACCCGAACAGGAGCTAAGCAGATTCTCCCGGGTCGTGTGTCCGATGCTGAAGATCATCGGTCGATTCCTGGCCCATTTTTAGCGCCAACACACTTTTGGCACGCCCGGTGGGACCCAACTTCAAGACCCAATATGTCAAAGAGCGCAGAAATTTCCGAGAACAATATCATTGAGGTCACAGAAGCGGATGTGAAGGACGACCAGAAAGAAGAATTGGCTAAACATCTGGAAGATTACAAAGGGATGCATCTGCAGTCGTTCAGTCGTACCAGAAGCGGGGAGGCAATCAAGAAAGCTCCTCTTCCTATTCCCCGCCATATCACCATCGCTGAGGATTCGGGCAAGATGTCTGATATGATCGAGCAGTCCGTCTATCAGGCTTTCATCGACCAATCCTCGGTGATGACCAACACGGTGTATAACGCCGTCATCAGCTCTCTGGCCAGCGGAGCAGCTCAAGGATATCAGTGGCCAGCGTATGCCCCGCCTATTGCACCTCCAGCCAGAAGCTCACCAGGCACTTCCCACTCGGCTCCTCAGCCGATGTCGATGAAACGCGAGGGATACAACACTCCGTTGCCTCCAGTGTCTCCAAGGTATAACGGTGCACCATGTTTCCCATCGCAAGCACCGCTTCAGCCTGTCCAGATTTCTTCTGTGCAATCGTTGCCCACAAACTCAGTACCCTGGGGGGCATCGGCAACGATGGCATTCCCGGATCAATCAACCGGACATGCAAGCTATCCAATCCAGGCGCCGTTCCATTCGGCCATCCGGCCGACGGTCCCTCAGTATCAACCAGCCTCGTCAGAAATCGGCAGGGGTGC
The DNA here is from genome assembly GCA_032594955.1 of Panicum miliaceum. Taxonomy (NCBI): domain Eukaryota; kingdom Viridiplantae; phylum Streptophyta; class Magnoliopsida; order Poales; family Poaceae; genus Panicum; species Panicum miliaceum. The sequence continues at coordinate 17,887,911 of CM064062.1, forward strand.
AGGCGCTGTGGAGGCACTCCAAAACACGGCGCCGATGATGATGTACGATGGGGCGGCGGATTCGCTTCACCATCATTTGTCAACTGCTCAGACGGCCATGACGCAACAGAATTCGCCGCATGCTTCGATCCATCACCCGGGTACCACCGCCAATCCTCCAACATATGCCGGCACCTCGAACGGCTGTTCATCAGCAGCAGGTGGATTGGACGGCAAGAATAGCGGAGGTAATTCAGGATCAGTTTGGGTTGAAGCCGAAAGTGGAGATTTATACGTACAAGACGCCATAGCCATCGGCCTACGACCTGCTGCCGTTTTCCCACTTGTACAAGGTTCCTGATTTTACCAAGTTTTCGGGGCTGGACGACACATCTACCGTGGAGCACATTAACAGATTCATCATCCGATGCGGGGAAGCCGCCACGCAAGATGCTCTGAGGGTGCGTCTGTTTTCATCGTCTCTGTCTGGATCGGCCTTCCAGTGGTTCACCACTTTACCACCTAATTCCATTGTTACTTGGGCCGATCTAGAAAAGCAGTTCCATAAGTACTTCTACGCAGGAGTACATGAGATGAAGCTCTTAGATTTGACCAGCCTCAGGTAGAGGAGCGACGAACCAGTAACTGGATACATACAGAGGTTCAGAGAAATCAGGAACAAATGCTATAGTCTGGCTCTGACCGATGCCCAGTTGGCCGATATCGCTTTCCAAGGCCTCTTGCCACACATCAAGGAAAGGTATGCCTCACAAGAATTTGAAAGCCTAAGCCAGATCGTTCACCGATTGGCAGGTCAGGAAGTCCGTTCGTTTGAGCAGCGAAGGAATTTCCAGAAGCAGGTAGCATATCTGGAAGGGTCTGAATCGGAAGGCGAGGAAGAAATCGGCCTAGCAGAATGGGTAAAAGGCAAGAAGCCAATATCGTGCCCTTTTGGAAAGAAAGAACCGAAAGCATTCGGCTTTGATACAACAAAGGCCGATAAGATTTTTGACTTACTACTTCAGGAAGGGCAAATCAAGCTATCACCATACCATACCATTCCTTCGGCCGATCAGCTCAAAAAGATGAAATACTGCAAGTGGCACAACGCCACGTCTCATGACATGAATGAATGCAAGATCTTCTGTCAGCAGATACAGTCGGCCATTGAGCAGGGAAGACTCAAGTTTGAAATCCCGGCAAAGCCGGCGAAGCCGAAGAAGATTGACCAGCATCCTTTCCTAGCCAACATGGTTGACACGGGAAGAAACTCACTTCAAACCAAGGTGCTGACGTCGGAATCGGCAAGAAGAAGCGGCGCCGTAGATCCCAGAAAGCAGGTCATGGTGGATGAAGTCAAAGGGAAAAGGCGGGCTGAAGACAAGGGCGAAGGATCGGGACGATCACACAGACCTATCACTTCCCAATTCTTGCTCAGCAAATATCGGCGACAGCAGGAACAGTCAAGATGCCACGAGGAGATGATATGCCGACATGAGGATCATTGGCAATGTCCGTTCTTCATCCATTGCTGGGAAAACGACCTCCGATTGCCATCAGCCGATAACTGTCCTAAGTGCAATGGACTAAGCCGCAACGATCGCCCGTTCAAAAGATCACGCTCCAGAGACAGAGAATCAGAGCCGATCAGCAGAAACCGGCGCAAACGAGAAGGACCGCGCCTTTCAGTGCATGATCGGCTGGGGGGCAGAGTTGACCGGTATCACCAGTCGAAAGGCAGGATCAACCAACAGGAGTGACTGGGGGGTAGGACCAGCGTACACGATCGGTGTCGGACGAAAACCCCCTAGGAAGGTAACCAGATTGGGAGCATGCCAAATCGTCGGCCAGACCAGTGAACCCCAGATGGTGCCCTAAAGGATTGTCTAAATCTCAGAAGCGGAGAATCCAACGCCTGCGCCAATGGGAGCAACAAGAAGAAGAGCAGAGGCAGGCGCTGGAAAAGAGAAACGTCAAGTCTCGGGTCTGGCGCCCCAAGAAAAACAACAGCAAGGAAGCGGACAGTTAAGAATCGGCAGCTGATGTCAACATGGTGTTCATATTGCCGATGGAGTTCATGGCGCCTGCCGATCGAGACAAGGCGACAATGGTGGAAGAGCAGATGGCGCAATTGGTATTAGAGCCGATGACGGCCACCGTTGAGAAACCAGAAGACGAAAAACGGCAACATCTCAAGGCATTATTTCTCAAAGGGTACATTAACGGACAACCCGTTACCAGGCTACTAGTGGATGGAGGCGCCGCAGTCAACATCATGCCATATGCCATGTTCCAGAAGTTAGGCAAAAGTGATGAAGACCTGACCAAGACGGACATGATGCTCAAGGACTTCGAAGGCAACGTGTCTCCCGCTCGTGGAGCGCTCTGCGTCGACCTCACCATCAGCAGTAAGACCCTTCCTACTACCTTTTTTGTTATTAATGGTAAGGGGTCCTACAATATGTTGCTCGGTCGTGACTGGATACATGCAAATTGTTGTGTCCCATCTACAATGCACCAATGCCTCGTGCAATGGGTCGGCGATAGTACAGAGATAGTCATCGCCGATTCCTCCTACAGCGTCGCAGCGGCCGACACGCAACAGTGGAGCTGTGAACACGTCAGGTGTATATCCGGCAGGACTTGGGACACTGATTTCCTGAAGGTGTCCGATTTCGGTCTACAACCGATCCAAGCAGTTGGCTCTGAAGATTCAGAATAGATGGATCAGTTCATCCGAGAAGACGGAAAGCTTGGGCATGGGTTTATGTCGGCTGATTCATTAGAGATGGTGGATTTGGGAGATGGCAGCAAACCAAGGCCGGCGTATATTAGTGCTAACTTGGATCCTGGATATAAGTGTAAATTGATAAGTTTATTAAAAGAATTCAAGGATTGCTTTGCTTGGGAATACCATGAGATGCCTGATCTAGACCGGTCCATTGTTGAACACCGGTTACCTATAAAATTAGGATATCGGCCATATCAGCAGCCTGCACGACGGTGCAACCCCAAAATTCTACCTGATATAAAGGCCGAGATCACAAGGTTGATTGAAGCAGGATTTATTCGGCAGTGCCGTTACGCCGAATGGATTTCTAATATTGTGCCCGTGTATAAGAAAAATGGAAAACTGCGCGTATGCATCGACTTCAGGAACCTAAATCAGGCTACACCAATGGACGGATATCCAATGCCGACGGCCGATGTCTTGATAGATGCTGCCGCAGCACACAAAGTCATCAGTTTCATGGATGGTAACGCTGGGTACAATCATATATTAATGGCCGAAGAAGATATCTCGAAAACGGCTTTCAGGTGTCCGGGTCACCTTGGTCTATTCGAGTGGGTTGTAATGACCTTTGGGTTAAAGAACGCCGGTGCTACATATCAGCGGGCCATGAACTATATCTTTCACAAGCTCATAGGTGCATCGGTGGAAATTTACATCGATGATGTTGTGGTCAAGTCAAAAGGTCATCAGGAACATCTAGCCGATTTACAACAAGTACTAGAGTGCACAAGGAAGCATGGGTTGAAAATGAACCCGAACAAGTGTGCATTCGGTGTATCGGCCGGGCAATTCTTAGGATTCATGGTCCATGAGCGTGGGATAGAGGTTAGCCGGAAGACCATAGATGCCATCAACAAAGTTGTAGCCCCACAGAATAAAACTAAGCTACAATCCGTCATCGGCAAAGTCAATTTTATTAGAAGATTCATATCCAACCTGTCCGGGCATATTCGAACTTGCACTCCTTTGTTGAAATTGAAGCCCGACCAGGAATTCGTGTGGGGAGAAGAACAACACAGAGCGTTAGAAGATATCAAGCAATATCTGATTTCACCTCCGGTGTTAGTCCCGACACAGCCTGGTAAGCCGTTCAAATTATACTTATCGGCTGATGAACAAGCTATTGGATCGGCATTGGTACAGGAGTTCGAAGGAAAAGGACGGGTGATATATTATGTCAGCAGAAGACTCCTGGACGCCGAAACAAGATATTCCCCGGTGGAACGGCTGTGCCTGTGTTTATACTTCTCGTGTACCAAGCTCAGGCACTATTTGTTATCGGCAGAATGCATAGTTGTATGCAAAGATGATGTGGTGAAGTATATGCTATCACTGCCGATTTTGAAAGGACGGATTGGAAAATGGATCCTCGCTCTGTAAGAGTTTGACTTAAGGTACGAATCGGCCAAAGCTGTCAAAGGTCAAGTCATGGCTGATTTCGTAGCCCAACATTGTGGACCGGAAATTGCTATCGTCGAACCGGTTCCATGGACTCTGTATTTCGAAGGTTCTTCGTGTGGGGCCGGATCGGGAATCGGCATCGTTCTTGTATCGCCTCGGGGGGCAAGTTATGATTTCTCTCTGCCGATAGAAGCATCCGCAACTAACAACCAGGCGGAATACCGAGCCATCTTAAAGGGTATCCAATTATTAAGGGAAGTCAAGGCTGATGCAGTTGAAATTTTTGGGGATTCCATGCTCATCGTAGATCAGTTAACGGGGAAATCTGAATGCAAAGATGATATCTTAAGGATTTACTATGAAGATTGCCTCCAGCTGTTAAAGGAATTCAAGTCTGCAATAATTGAGCATATCCCTAGAAGTTATAATGAAGAGGCCAATAGGCTGGCCCAACACGCATCCGGATATCGGCCGATTCAAGGAGCTTTGATTTTAGAGCTCGTGGCTGATGATTGGCGAAAGGAGATTGCCGATTACTTGAGAGATCCGTCCCAGAAGGTGGATCGGCGAGTGCGTTTCCAGGCCAAAAAATATGTGTTACTTGAAGACGACTTGTTTTACCGGACGATTGATGGGGTTCTTCTCAAATGCCTGGGAACAGAAGAAGCAAAGGTCCTGATGGGGGAAATCCATGAAGGCGTATGTGGAGCCCATCAATCGGCTCACAAGATGAAATGGATGATCAGAAACAATGGGTATTACTGGCCAACGATTCTTGAAGATTGTTACAAATATTATAAAGGATACCAAGACTATCAGAAGTTTGGCAATGTGCAGCGCGCGCCAGCTTTGGCTATGAGTCCAGTAATCAAGCCGTGGCCATTCAGAGGTTGAGGAATAGATCTCATCGGACAGATTCACCCTCCATCGAGCAAAGGGCATAAGTTTATATTGGTAGCCACCGATTATTTTACTAAGTGGGTGGAGGAAGTTCCTTTAAGGAACGTGACATCGGCCGATATGATCGAGTTCGTTAAGAACCATATTGTTTATAGATTCGGTATTCCTCAGACTATCACAACTGATCAAGGAACGATGTTCACCTTTGGAGAATTTGGAGAATTCGCCGCCGATATCGGGATTAAATTATTAAATTCTTCTCCGTACTATGCTCAAGCCAATGGCCAGGCCGAATCATCCAATAAGGGGATAATCAAGTTGATCAAGAGGAAGATAGAGGAACAACCCAAAAAAATGGCACATGTCTTTGGCTGAATCTCTATGGGCTTATAGGATGGCTTGCCACGGAGCCACTAAGATATCTCCTTATCAGTTGGTATATGGTCACGAGGCAGTCTTGCCTTGGGAATTAAGGATGGGGTCAAGGTGAATATTGCTTCAAGATCAGTTGACGGCCGATGACTATTCCTCCCTCATGAAGGATGAGCTCGATAACTTGGCGGGTCAGCGGTTGAGGGCCCTGATTAGCATCGAAGAAAACAAGAAAAGGGTGGCCAGATGGTATGACAAAAAGGTCAAAGTTAAACAATTCTCCCAAGGAGATTTGGTATGGAAGTTGGAGCTGCCGATAGGGTCTAAGGATCCCAAATTCGGTAAATGGTCGCCCACTTGGGAAGGGCCGTATAGAATCGGCCGATGTGCTCCGGGAAATGCATATATTCTAGAAACTATCGAAGGGGAAGAATTCCCAAGAGCTTTAAACGGAAGATATCTGAAGAGGTACTATCCGAGCATTTGGGTAGATGCATAACTTGCAGTAAGACGCATCAAGACGGCGTGGCCGACTCCTATCGGCTGTTGTCTACATAGCCGATGTAAAAATGACATCGCCTTAAGGAGGAAACATTTTTGGTTTGGTCTGACCAATTCATTATTCGATGAAAACAACAGAGTACATGGCCGACATGGTGCAAGTCGCCCTTAGAATAAAAAATACCAATATATCTATTGATTACACTTTCTCTTGATTTCTCTTTCAATCCGGCCCAGTTCTATCAGAAGGCGAGTGGTTTCCTCCTTCAGATTCTCCATGGTGGCTTTAGTGTCAACTTGATGAGGGAGTGGAGTACTCTTTTCAGCTGGCAATCGCTTGGGGCAGTGAGCGTTTATACGGTCCCAGTACTTCTGGACATCAGCAGGAACATGACCTTTAAGTTCTTCAGAGTGAGCTCTGATCAGATCTACGTCTGCCTGCGATAGTGGTTCGTCTGAATGCATAACTTCGATCGCTCGTTCCAGACTGGGACTGAGACATTTTAGCTAAAGAGAGATAAAAAACTACCCAGCATCAGAGCGATTGGGATGTCAAGGGGAGAAATAGAGGAGGGTTCGTACCTGGTTGACAGAGGACGAAGAAGATGAAGAAGACATCTTGATGTCCAGCTTGGGAGGATAAAGATCCAGTTATTGGAGCGGGAGAAGATGGGTAATGCATATGCCTCTGGAAAAGGTGTGGGATCTCATACTTATAGAGAGAATGTAAAGAGATAGTGGGACACATCCTATCAGAGTAAAAGCGTTCATAAATGCAAAGCTGTCAAAAGAAGCAGTCCAAGACCGAATCGGCGCATTAACATTAAGGGAGCATTAAATATTTACAAGATTCTTTACAACCCAAGGAGGGCATCTATAGTCGCAATAGCTTGTTGTCTAATCTGATCAGCCGAGTCTAATACTCTTTGATCGTCGTTGGCCGATCCGGGAATTTCCAGCATACGGCGATGAAGTCTTATCGCTTCACAGGCCAGGTTCTGTCTTTCCTGTTTCAGCCCAGCGATGACGGATGGGAGCTCTTGAAGTTTCTTTTCTTCAGCAGCTATGTCTTTGGTTACTTGCTCCATCTCTTTGGCTAGCTCTGCTCTCCTCCGTTTGAGGCGATCTATCGTGCCGACGATATCCGGGCGGGAGCTCTCGAGGAAGTTGATCCGTTGGTGTATTTCTTGGGCTCGGTGCTTGTAGGAATCGGCTTCCTCCCGGTTCTTTGCTAGCTGGGCACAATCGGCCATATGACGCAGGGCCCTGGACACCGGGATCTGCATCCACTCTATGAATGGAGCAGGGTGTAGAGTCTCTGTCGCCTCCTCCGGAATTCGGCCCCTGATGTCATTAAGAAGCCGCCGAATCGGCGAAGCATCTTCCACTAATCGGCCGATATCATCTTGGAGGAGGGTCCGCATGCTCTCGAGCTTGGCGCGGACATCATCAGAAATTGAGCTCGACGGAACTTGGCGTGAAGCGACTTCTTCATCGTCGGGCAAGGAAACCGCAAAGGAGAAGAGGCTATTATTGGGAGTGTCTTGTTCCTGCGGAAGAATAAAGACAAGGATTAGCAAGCAGTAAAAGCGGATCGGCCGATTCTGGTGATAAGTTTATTACCTCCTTGAAGCAGATCTCTCTTGCTTGCGGCGATGGTAGTGCCTCCCCCGTCTCGGGAACCGGTACGATCGGCTCGTCAGAAGAAGAGGACTCAACCACTATTAATGCTCTGCTTGGGCCAGCTTCCTGGAAAGGTATGGAAAATAAATTCTGTGAGTATGCTACGGATAATTGAATAGGATAATATGAGATATTTGCCATACCTCTGTTGGTCTTTCGGCCGATGTTTGTTGAGGGGGTACAGTCGACGCACCCAGATCGGTCTGCATCAGAGTCAGTTAGTTTTCTGAATGTCAAGAAATTGAGTTAAGAGATTATCTACCTCGATGAGGAGGGTCGCTGGTGCTTCTGCTTCCGCTTGGGATGTGGCCGATTGCTGTGGGGATTGCACTGGAGCGGTCTGTGCAGCCTGGCAGAAGGAAGAAGTTAATATTGGTAGAGCACTTAAAGATATGTGAAGTATGCGAGGTTACCTGAACAGCTTCCACTAGCAGTGATGCAGCAGCCGCTCCGACTTCTGCGGCAGTTTGGGGGTCGACCATCTCGGTAGTCGGCAAGGCTGGGGAGTTGGTGTATCTGCCGATACTACCGCCGATTGGTCAGTTGGTCCTATGCGGGCTCGTACTCGACGGCTTGTTTTCTTCAAGGTTGGCTTTCTTGACGTTTGTTTCCATCGACCGCTAGTGATGTCCTTGATGGTCGGAGCGTGGTAGCCGATAAGTGGATATGATGTATATGGACGATCGCTCTCTATCGGCCTACCGCTTCGGCTCCGCATCGGAGGAACTTGGCTTTCAGACTGAAGAGATAAACACAAGTTAACGGTAAGATTGTAGCATGGAAAGAGACAATATGAAATCGGTTAGAAGAAAGGTCATACCGGTGCACTTGGGTCAATGTTTTCTGGGTCCAAACTGTTGCAGTATGTTCTCTCTTTGAAATTGTCCCAGTCCTCATATTCTTGCTGATATACCCCTTCCATCCGCCGATTCCTTTGGTTTCTAACCGATGAGATGGTTTGATCAGATAATCAAAGGGGGTGTTAGAAGAGGAGATATCAAGGCCGGTCAACATCAAAACATCGGCCAAGGTTGGAGTCATGGGTCCATGCCCAAAAAGGAACGCGTTGAGTGTGTCGGACCAGAAGTAAGAGGCCGCTATTACTAAGGGCTCGTTTTTCTCCATCTGGGACAGAGAGAGATCAATTCACTGGCCGATTTTCAGTTCATCCCACTGAACTCTCCTAGACTTGGCTACTCTATGGTACCATTCTCTCCAGCCAGGGGTCTCATTCGGCCAAGATCTAAAGGCACCTGCCCACTGACTTAAATCCATGGGCGATTGCTTGAACGGAATTCTGTGAGTTTCTAGGTTGATCAAGTCAGTTGGATCTGGATTCCCCATGGGGCCTAAGGAGATGAGTTCGGAGGATTCGGAAAGAGGAATAGTAATCTGGTGCCTAAATGCCTACAAAGAAGGAAAAGGGGAAAAACTGAGAATGGGTCTAGAAAATACTTGAGCAGTAAAAAAGTAAAAGAGGAAGGTTTTGGATGATTACCTCCAGGATGAAGCTCATCGTCGCCGATGGAGCCGCCAATGGAGCTGTCGATGCTGAAGGGGTTGCCAGCGGAACCTCCATAGTTGGAGAAGTTGTCGATGGCGCCGCCATTAGAGGGGTGGAGCAGGTCGCAGGCGAGATCGCCGGAGGGAGCGGTTGGAGATCGAGAGGGCTCAGGAAGAAGATGAACAGTGGTTCGCTGGAGGAAATTACTAGGCTCGTGGAGAAAAGTAGGCGGAGAATGCCAGTACTTAAGGATAATCTGAGAGAGAAAGGGCAAAGGCGGGATTTTTGCTGCGCCGTCTACATGAATTCTAGGGGAACAGTTGTCTCGAGCGCCCGGTCCGAGGAAATTGCAATCATTATGCAGAAGACCGCGAAATGGAAGGAGATTTTTACTGCGCTAGCTTCGGAGAGAAAGATTAAAGAAAAGAGTTTCGAAGTAAAAATTATGTTTTACTCTGAAACTGGGGGGCATGTGTTGACGCCAGATTTTGACACGTGTTGAATCGGCGTCAGGAGAAGAGATTGGCCGATGCGGCAGATCTAAAGGCTATAGTAAAGAATCGGCCGATTGAGGTTACAGTTGGGAATCGGCCGATTGGCGATGCAACTTGCGCCAACAGGTTGGGACCACAACAGAGGATCCCGGTTAAAAGTGGCCTAATGTTGGTCAATGGAGTAATGCTGATTCGGTCAAGAGGCAAAAGAAAAGAGTCCTGATTGGATTAGGAGACGGCGGCAGAAAATTCTGCGGGAGTCAGTTTCCTTTATAAAAATATTATAGATATAGCAGTTTTTTTTTAAATAAGATTGTAACAAGTCGTAATCGATCAGGAGTCCTGGTTCTAGGGTATAAATAGGAGTCGTTAGGGCTTTGTAAAAGAACAACATCAATCAACAAAACACATCTACTTTTTTCTAGTACTTTACTTTCAAGTCGGCGACTTCGCCAAAACTTTTTCTTCTTTCACGAGTTCGTACGGATTGGCAGGGCTGCATCGACTCGATCTCCGGCCAATTGGTTGGTTCCCCTTATCGAATAATATCTGAGCTTTAACCTCGGGCGCATCGCTGTGGTTTCGTTTGGATTTATTCATCAATTATCGATATTTACTAGAATTATAGGTTTTATCTGTTGTTCTAGTATTATCACCAGTTATCCAGCTTGAGATTAGAACTATTGGCTTTATCATCGCTCTTCCTCGTTCATCGTCATATAGCCGATTGGATCTATTTTGAGTGTTGCATCTATAATAATTGTTTAAGTTGCTCCAGCAGTTTTCTTTGCAATTATTACGTGATTATCGGCTGATCTATAGCCGGTCATCTTCATAGCAAATCGGCCGATTCGCCGACGCGCTCTTAGGGACAGATCGGAACCCCAGCCGATCGGGACGCCCGGAATTTAATACTCTTATTTCCTTGTCAATCAACAAGTCAGATTGACTGGCACGCCGCGCGAACCGCACCAGGGCAATAACCCGAACAGGAGCTAAGCAGATTCTCCCGGGTCGTGTGTCCGACGCTGAAGATCATCAGTCGATTCCTGGCCGATTTTTAGCGCCAACAGCATCGATGCCAACCCCGAAAAAATCACAGCCATCACCAAGATGGGTCCAGTCCACAACATCAAGGGCGTCCAACGGCTCACCGGGTGCTTGGCCGCCCTCAGTCAGTTTATATCCTGACTGGGGGAGCGAGGCATGCCCCTTTACAAACTTCTCAAAAAATCGAACACTTTCGATTGGACTGAGGAAGCTAATGGCGGCCCGCTAGGGTTTGATTCCCGATCTTTCAATGAGAGGCGTGGATAACTCGATTGGTCGATGGAGGCGACGTTCATGGCCCGACTACAGCCTTCCAAGCTGCGCCTTAGCAACCGATACACCCCCTCCAATGGCTATCGCGATCTTGTGGAGCGCGGTACCCGGCCACTAGGGCACTCGTCCTGCAAGCAATCGAAGAACTAGCAAGAACAAGTATGATAAGTACTGAATTTACTAGATGTAAATGAAGGTTTCACATGCAATCTCAATAATGGTGGGGTTCCGAAGACAAGAAGATGGGCGGCTGATCCAGCACACGCGCTTGCAAGCAAGTAGCGAAGGCTAAACTTGATCTAAACAAAACCCAAGCATCCTTGGTGGCGGCTAAGGGGTATAAGTACATGGGAGGACGACCACAGGGGTGCTGGGGTCGTACTCCAACCCTAGGACGCGTCCGTAATGGACTCAACTTGATACACGGCCCATTGGGCCAAAACAGGGTGACGCAGCACCATGGGCAGAAAAGGACTCTGTATTAATTTTACGATTGCGGCCGACTCGTAATAGATATGGATATGAGGCCGGATCCGTTTGAAAGAAGACTTCATAAGCTTTCCACGAATTACTTGAACGCCCCAATCCGAGTTTATATGCGACCGTGGTGTCCGTCACAAGTTGGTACTATTCTGCAGTCCGAATCCAGCCTGCGCGAATCCGTTTCCCTTTCGGTCGCCTCCTTGGTTCCTAAGCAAAACAAGAGTACACGGGTCTCCATGGTCTAAACATGATGTACATGAGCTTAGATTTGAACTCACCTGATGATTAAGTTGACGAGCACGAGCACGAGCACGAGTTATAGGACCAGCAATAGGTACTTGTGTCGGAGTGGATGTATCGTTGGTGTTGATGTCCTTATCATCCTCCCCTTCTTGCATTTGAGTCGTCCTCGACTCAAGCTCATCTTCCTCTCCCAAATATGGCTTCAAATCTGCAATGTTAAATGTGGGACTAACCCCAAAATCCGCAGGCAGATCGAGCTTATATGCATTATCATTAACTTTCTCTAACACTTTAAATGGTCCATCAGCCCGAGGTAGCAATTTAGATTTTCTCAATTCAGGAAACCTTTCCTTTCTCAAATGCAGCCAAACTAAATCTCCAGGTTCAAACTTTAGTTCCTTCCTACCTTTATCACCAGCAATCTTGTATTTAGCATTTATGCGCTCTATGTTTTCTTTAGTTGTTTCATGTAGTTTTAACATCAATTCAGCACGCTTAGTAGCATCAAAATTCAGTTTTTCAGAAAATGGCAAAGGCATTAAATCAATAGGAGCACGAGGCAAGAAACCATATACAATCTGAAATGGGCACATCTTTGTAGTAGAATGCAGCGATCGATTATAAGCGAATTCAATATGAGGCAAACAATCTTCCCACATCTTAATGTTCTTCTTTAAAACAGCCCTTAACATAGTAGACAAAGTTCTATTAACCACTTCAGTTTGACCATCAGTTTGCGGATGACATGTAGTAGAAAACAACAACTTAGTTCCCAATTTAGCCCATAAAGTCTTCCAAAAATAACTAAGAAATTTAGCATCACGATCAGAAATAATTGTGTTGGGCACACCATGCAAACGAACAATTTCCCGAAAGAACAAATCAGCAATGTGAGTAGCATCATCAGTTTTATGACATGGTATGAAATGGGCTATCTTAGAAAATCTATCAACAACCACAAACACACTATCACGTCCCTTCCTAGTCCTAGGCAATCCTAACACAAAATACATAGAAATATCTTCCCAAGGAGCACTAGGAACAGGTAGAGGCAAATACAAACCGTGTGGATTCAATCGTGATTTAGCCTTTTGACATGTCGTGCAGCGAGCAACAAATCTCTCCATATCTCTTCTCATCTTTGGGCAAAAGAAATTACCAGCAAGTATATCTTCCGTTTTCTTTGCTCCAAAATGCCCCATTAAGCCACCACCAAGCGCTTCATGCAACAATAACAAGCGAACGGAGCTAGCTGGAATGCATAGCTTGTTAGCTCTAAAGACAAACCCATCACTAACGATGAATTTGTTCCATCCCTTCCCCTCTTTACAATGCAGCAACACATCTTTAAAATCAGCATCATTAACATATTGATCTTTAATCGTTTCCAATCCAAATATTTTGTAATCAAGTTGGTTCAGCAAGGTGTATCTCCTAGACAATTCATCAGCAATTATATTCTCTTTCCCTTTCTTGTGCTTAATAACATAAGGAAAAGATTCAATAAATTCAACCCACTTAGCATGTCTACGGTTCAATTTTCCTTGACTACGAATATGTTTTAAAGATTCATGATCTGAATGAATAACAAACTCTTTGGGCCATAGATAATGCTGCCATGTTTCTAATGTGCGAACAAGAGCATACAATTCCTTATCATAAGTAGAATAATTCAGAACAGGCCCGCTCAATTTTCCACTAAAATAAGCAACAGGTTTGCCTTCTTGTAACAAAACACCACCCAAACCAATGCCACTAGCATCACATTCAATCTCAAAGGTTTTATTAAAATCAGGGAGTTGGAGGAGAGGTGCATGTGTCAACTTATCTTTCAGCGTGTTGAAGGAGTTCTCTTGTGTTTTACCCCAACTAAAAGGCACTCCCTTCTTTGTAAGCTCATTCAAAGGCGCGGCAATGGTGCTGAAGTCCTTCAAAAAACGATGATAGAAACCAGCAAGTCCTAGGAAACTCCGCACTTGCGTGATAGTCTTCAGTATAGGCCATCCCTGTATAGCTTCCACCTTGGCTTGATCAACCTCGATTCCCTGTGGAGTCACGACATAGCCAAGAAAAGACACTCGATCGGTGCAAAAGGTGCACTTCTCAAGGTTACCAAATAAACATGCATCTCGTAAAGTATTGAAAAAAACACGTAAGTGATCAAGATGTTCATCGAAAGATTTGCTGTAAATCAATATATCATCAAAGTAGACAACAACAAATTTCCCAATGAAAGCACGCAGAACCTCGTTCATTAATCTCATGAAAGTACTAGGTGCATTAGTTAACCCAAAAGGCATGACTAACCACTCATATAACCCGAACTTAATTTTGAAAGCAGTTTTTCATTCATCTCCCAATTTCATACGAACCTGGTGGTACCCACTACGCAAATCAACTTTGGAAAACACAACAGCACCACTCAGTTCCTTAAGCATATCATCCAAACGTGGGATAGGGTGTCGATATCGAATTGTGATATTATTAATAGCCCTACAATCAACACACATACGCCATGTTCCATCCTTTTTAGGCACTAAAATAACCGAAACAGCACAAGGACTAATAGACTCACGCACATAACCTTTGTCGAGTAGTTCTTGCACTTGTCGCTGAATTTCTTTAGTTTCTTCCGGACTTGTCCTGTATGGCGCACGGTTTGGCAACGATGCACCAGGAATAAGGTCAATTTGGTGCTCAATCCCTCATATTGGTGGCAGCCCCACTGGTATCTCACTTGGGAACACATCAGAATACTCCTGCAAAAGGTTAGCAACAGCCGGGGGCAAAGAATGCTGCATATCGTGAACTGAAATCAAAGCATCCTTGCACACCAAAGCATAGGCAACAGAAGTGGAAGCAATCAATTCATTAATATCATACTTAGTAGCAAGCAAGCAATGTCCTTTCAATCTTATCTCATCTTCCCTGCTACTAACAGATTTGGCATTCTTATCGATCTCAGTTTTAGTTCTCTTAGCTTTAGCAACATCATCACGCACAATAGATTCAGGTGACATAGGAAGCAAAACGATTTTCTTATCATGATGTATAAGAGAATATTGATTTGATCTACCATGATGCATGCTATCGGTATCAAATTGCCATGGTCTACCTAGCAGAATATGACAAGCTTCCATAGGCACAACATCGCATTCAACAACATCATGATATGAACCAATAGCGAAATTAATTCATACCAATCTCGTTACCTTGACCTTACCACTATTGTTGAGCCACCGAATGTGATATGGATGTGGGTGCGGTTTTGTTGTAAGTGCAAGCTTCTCGACCATATCGCTGCTAGCCAAGTTGTTGCAGCTACCTCCATCAATTATCAAACGGCACGAATGCTCTTTAATAACACACTTTGTTTGGAACAGTGTATGCCGTTGATTTTGCTCCGCCTTTTCCATTTGTGCACTAAGTACACGCTGCACAATGAGGCTCTCATAATGATCTGTATCCTCTGCACCAATCTGCTCTTCTGGTTGTTCCTCAGTACTTGCATGGTCAGCAGCAAGCAAAGCAAGTGTATCTTCATCAAAATCACTAGCAGACGAATACCCACCATCTCCTTTGACCACCAAAACGCGCTTGTTAGGGTAGTCATGTTGCACGTGTCCAAAGCCCTTGCATCGATGGCACTGAACATCTCTTGTCCTTCCCGTGGAGGCAACCGAAGATGCACTCGTGGCTGGTTTCTGGACAGTCGTGGTTGCTGAATTTGTCGGGGGAGCACATGTCTTATCGTTGGATGGAGCGGGTATTGTCGAGTGACTCAGGAATGTAGAAGGTGCAGGAGCTCGTCCGATCAATGAGGTAGATGTGCGCGGCTGCCATGATGAAGGTTTTCCTGCAGAAATATTAGTTCTTGTACTAGCACGTCGTCCCAGCACTTCCCTTTGAGCTTTACAAGCAAGATGGAACAAACGGGTTACGTTAGTATAATCTTTATAAGCAAGAATGTCCTGAATTTCTCGGTTCAAACCTCCTAAAAATCTAGCCATAGCAGGTTCCTCATCCTCCACTAAATTACAACGCAACACACCCATTTGTAATTCCTGATAGTATTCTTCTATACTTTTATTACCCTGTCTCAATTGTTGCAATCTATGTAACAGATCACGCGCATAGTAAGAAGGAACAAATCTAGCCCGCATGACCCGTTTCAAAACATCCCAGGTTTGTGGAATATTATTAGGATTTGTCTTAGCATGTTGTATCCACCAAATAGAGGCAAAATCAGAAAATTCACTAGTAGCAGCCCTAACACGTATATTCTCAGGAAATTCATGACATGCAAACTTTTGATCAACAACAATTTCCCAAGTAATGTATGCATCAGGATCGTATTTTCCATCGAAAGAAGGTATCTTAAATTTTATTTTACTGAAAGCATCATCATTATTATGTACCTCACGTCGTCGATGTCCACCCATACCTCTCCGATTAGTTCGCAGTCATCGGCGACTAGGAGCATCTTGGTCATCTAGTTCAGTATCAGCGACATAATCATCCCAATTATCCTCGACACGCTCATCCTTCCTGTTTTCTCCCTCATGCCCATTTGCAGTTCTGGCATGCATCTCATCAAAACGCCTCAAAAGAGCAGCAAGGCTTTGGTCAATATGAGCGACCGACGTCTCCAGCCTTGTAAGCTTGGTGTTGGTGGCAAGCTGCGTGGCCTCCAACTGCCCAATCTTATCATTTGACACCAGCATATCTTCAGCAAGCCCATCTACATGCCTCCTCATCTTATTTTCAAAATGTTGTATGATTCCCTTTGTACGAGGAGAGTGACCTAAACTCCCATCACCCTCTGATCCTGTCATGGTTAGATGAACAAAGGAAACACGAAAATAGGTGAAGAAATAAGATCCTACAACTAATGGGATGTAGCTACTGCAAGGCGCTCACTCTCAACCTATTACACAAGCTCTTACCAATTCTTACCTTGCTCAACAGGAGGGGACGACAACCAACAAATCTGCAACCGTGGGATGAAGTGTATTGGTGCCGCAACAACAGAACCTGTCAAGCTGTAGTCGGATATGTGGAGCTATAGGTGGGCTGAAGCAAGGATGAACTAGCACCATGTTAGTTACAAAAGCAAGCTGAAGAATCGTTCAACGGTGGCACTATGCTGGTCCTAGCCTAGACTGTGCTAGAGACGCGAGCCTGGACACAAATGAAGTCACGAGACACCACCGAAGAACAAAAAGGATGCACAAAGAACAACCCCTTTTTCTTCCCTTCTTTTTCTTCTTCTTCTTCTTTTTCTTTTCTTTTTTTTCCTTTCTTTTTTCTTTTTTCTTTTCTTTTTTTTTCTTTTTTTCAGGGGATCCTCAAAACTGATTATATAACCTAAAAGACTTCAAAAGAGCCACACAGCACACAAACTCTCTCTCTCTCTCTCTTTGGAGTAAGCCGAGACTATATGTATTCGTGCAAAGTTGCGGTTTGAGTAAGCCGAGACTACTTCTGCCTTTCTGGAGCGCTACAAAATATGCAGTACAAGTGCGAATAGCAATGGAATTTTATAACATGGCGCAATAACCAATTCGGACTCGGAAACCGATCCCTACTCGAATCACAGCACCACGTGTGATTCGGTCACAAACCAACACAGAATCTAACTCGGACTTGAACATGAATATGGACTCGGATTCCGCCAACACGTAGTATGTATGGTAGCGCACGGTTGTGACTAGAACGTGACAAGAACTCAAAACTCTAAAGGACTAAAACTAAGACCAGCAACTCGACGCAACCGATGCAACCGAAAGTTCAACAAGCCCTAACTAAGCAGTGCTAGCAAAGGCTCAAACGAGTTTATAGGATTGAAGGTAAACTAATCTACTATTTTTTTTTGGCTTTTCTGGACTATAGGAAAAATAAAACAGCAAAGAATTAGAAGTCTCTCACCGATAAACCTTGCTCTGATTACCAACTAATGGCGACCCGCTAGGGTTTGATTCCCAATCTTTCGATGAGAGGCGTGGATAACTCGATTGGTCGATGGAGGCGACGTTCATGGCCCGACTACAGCCTTCCAAGCTGCGCCTTAGCAACCGATACACCCCCTCCAATGGCCGTCGCGATCTTGTGGAGCGTGGTACCCGGCCACTAGGGCACTCGTCCTGCAAGCAATCGAAGAACTAGCAAGAACAAGTATGATAAGTACTGAATTTACTAGATGTAAATGAAGGTTTCACACGCAATCTCAATAATGGTGGGGTTCCGAAGATAAGAAGACGGGCGGCTGATCCAGCACGCGCATTTGCAAGCAAGTAGCGAAGGATAAACTTGATCTAAAAAAAACCCAAGCATCCTTGGTGGTGGCTAAGGGGTATAAGTACGTGGGAGGACGACCACAGGGGTGCTGGGGTCGTACTCCAACCCTAGGACGCGTCCGTAATGGACTCAACTTGATACACGGCCCATTGGGCCAAAACAGGGTGACGCAGCACCATGGGCAGAAAAGGACTCTGTGTTGTAGGGTGCGGCGGAGCAGCAATCGGCCCAACGCCATCGAAGCCCTCCGCGCTCTCAACCGGAGAAGGATCTTCCGCGACACGACGAGCAGCCTTAATCTAGTCGACCGTGATGGACTCCAAGATCGCCGCTGGAACAGGCTCCATGCGCAGGCCCAGCTCATGCACACGATCGAATGTCTACCTAGTCGCGTACCCATCATCGACCACCTGGAAGTCGAGGTCCGGAAAATGCGTCGCCGCCGAGGTAAGCACTCCTGATGCGCCGTGGAAGACACCGTCAGCGATGAGCCTTGACACCTCACCTAGGACCGCATGGAGATCAGCAATGAGCGACTCCTCCATCGGGCGGGGCCCCAAGACATCGACGACGACTCCACGTGCCGTGTCCCGAAGCACACCTAGCTCCACCATCAGATCGTTGGCCGCCTTCTCGAGCCGGTTGGTTTCACCCTCAAGGGTGCGCTCCCTGTCCTAGGAAAGCGCCAGGGCTGCGAAGCTCTTGGTCTCGGCCTATTGACAGGCCGCCAGCCTTGACTCGGCAGTGAGCAAAGCCTCGTCAGACCGCGACAGCCTGTCCTGTAGAATTGCGTTTCTCTGTTTCGATTCTGCGGAATTCGAAGCCAAAAATCAGGAATCATCAGAAAAATCAATCAGAGCAAGCAAAACCCTTTACCTTCTGTAGCAGCCTCCAACGCTTCAATCCATCCCTTCAGCAAGACCACCTCCTCGGCCTGGGCCTAGGAACACTTCTCCATGGACTCACGGGCAGCTCGTTCCATTTCCAGAGCCGACCGGGCCGTGGACAGCTGTTGTTCTACGGTGACTGCATGATCGCGTTCCCGGCCCTCCGCCGACCGCGCAGAGTCCAACTCCCGTGCCAATTCCTCTGCCCTCTGACCGGCCCCAGTGTCACGCTGCTCCCGGACATGCTCCTCCAAAAAGAATTGCGATTTCTCACTGGAAATCAGCTCCAAACGATGGGTCCTGAAGCTCCCCCGACGAGGCGGAACGGGCAGTCTGAACCCACTTCAGAGCATTGGTGAGCCCTGACTCCGCCTTGGCGAGATCGTCAAGAGCAGATTTCCCAACCTGAGCGGCCCGCCGCCAAAGCTCCGCCTCTCCCAGAATGTGGAGGACAAAACGCGCCCGCTCATGCTTCGACGGGTCGGGCTAGGACAGCTCGCACGACGCGCCACCTAGGGACGCCGATGGATCGCCCGCAAGTGCCAAAGTAGAACCGCCCGTTGCCGTCGATATGGCCTCACGCGAAGAAGAAGACTGCGCCGCGCAGCCATCCTTAGTCAGAGCGTGTCCATCCCCTGTGCTCATTGCGATTGGTGATGACGGCGTCCATCCGTTATCATCCTCATCCTCCAGCACCACGACAGTCGGGGACTTAGGACGTTCCTCGGTGGGTGGAGAAGGAGGAGTGGCGTTCTAACCTCCTCTTGTGTCAGCTGTGGGCCGAAAGGCCACCGTCACCTCCTGCTTCGACACGAGGGGGAGCGCCTCTAGTAGGGTGGTCGGACGGACAACTCCTTGCCCCCTCCCCCTGCCCATCATCATGAGAAGAGCAGGGTTGGGGGCCCAATTGACCATTTCAAGGGCGCTACCCATGGAAATCTCTGTCCTTCCCCTAAGGCAACATAAGCAAAGTCAAACCACGAATCTACAATGCGTCGTCCCAACCAAAATTTGGGGGGAAGATCACATACCCGAACTTGAGGGGAAGAGGTCTCGTCGATGAATGATTGCCTCCGGCCCGCTGCAGTAAAGCTCGGCCCCCCGCTCCACGTCTCCTCCGAGCCAGCCTCATCACCTGAACTGGGGGTTGACTCGATCTCGATAGTAGAGGGGTACTCCTCCTGTATCTTGTCGCAATCCTCGCCATGATGAGCACGGCTCGCGATCTCCTCCTCCTCCCGCTTCGCTGCCCTGTCGCCCATCTTCTTCCTTTTTTCCCGAGTAGCCTCTTGTTGGGCAGCCTGACTCACCCGACCCTCTGGGCCTCCGGGAAGATGAGGACGAGAGCGCGGGCAACCGAGCCCGTGCGAAAATAGAGCAACCATCAACTACCGAATAGAGCTCTGCACTATCAATCAGAAACTACAATTAAGGGAAGAACGCGCACCAGATTGGGAGGATTCTTGCAGTCGAAGGGAGCCGGCGCCTTGAAATTTTCCCGGTCCACTCCCTTAAGGACCATCATCAGACAGGAGTACACATCATCCTTTGGGAGCTCCTCGGCGAAGGCCCAATCCAGGTCAGACGGATCGGAGTACAGCCACAATGACTTCCTCCGTTCTGCCAACAGCATCACGAGCCGCTTGCGCATGGCGAAGAAGAGCGTCGCACCGTTGAGGCCCGCCTCCACCACACGCCCCCGGATGACATCCTTGATGGCCGCCACAAGAGTCTTCTCCGGCGTCTGTGTTCCCCAAGTAAAGCTCAGTTCCCTCACCGGCCGCACCCCATGAAACTCAGGGAAGGGCGCTTCCGGCGGGTTCCTGATGTAGAACCAATCGCCGTGCCACCCCTTGTTCGATTCGGCAGGGGTGTACTCCGGGTAGACGTCATCATGACGAGGCCTCCTCTAAAGACCAAAGCCGCCAACGAGCGCGGCAGACGACATCTCCCCCTTCGCCGGCGAGATCTTGCCATAGAAGAACGCTCGGAACAAGCCCACATGCGGCTCAATTCCGAGGAACACCTCGCACAGGGTGAGAAAGCCGGCAAGTTGAAGCACCCCATTCGGGTTCAGATGTTGCAACTCCAATCTCCATTCATGGAGCAGTCCCCGCAAGAACCAGTGAGCAGGGTACCCAAGGCCCCGCTCATGGAAGGCAAGGAAGCTCACCACCTCGTACGGTTCCAGATGCAACTCCTCGTGCTCCGGCGGCGGCGCTCTCCATCCCGCCACCTCCTTCGGGGGGAGGAACCCCTTCTCCGTGAAATCCTCCAGCAGTGACTCAGTCACATTCGATTGACGCCAGTGCGACATCGCGGCGGCGCGGATTGCTACGGCAACGGCCACGGAGCTCTCTGGAGCGGAGAACAGGCGGCGGTGGCAGAGGCGGCGGAGATGGCGTGAACAGGCGAAAGGGGCAAGAAAGGAATGGAAGGGGGAGAAAAGTAGTCAACTGACAAAACCCTCCCTCCCACAGCCTCATTAATGAGACGCGACCCATCGCAAGGGGGCCCACGAGCCCTACCGAAGCCGAACCATCGCAGCAGGCCACGCGGCCCAGGGGCCCACCATTGGCATGCTTGCGGACTCCGCACGCGAAGCGTCGTTCACACGCCTCAACTCGTAAAATGTGGCTCGTAAAAACTCTATTCACACCGCAGAACGAATCAATTCATGCAAACGTGATTTGCAGGGCTTAGTTCACACTGCTGAACGGGCCCGTTCGACAAAAAGTACACGAGTCAACATAAATATAGCCTAAACAAGAAAGTTTTTACATTAAGACTTAAATGCGAAACATATTAGATCGTGAGAATTATGCCCACTGATCCGAGTCCAGAGTGCGTGACACTCGGGGGCCGCCCTACCCCCGGCACTCGTACTAAAACAAAAGCAGCTTGCAACTACTGCGCACGCCACCGTCGTGCGCACTCAGGGGCCACGCACCCACCAGGTTCGGCCCGGCATCACCGTAGAGGATGGCCTTGATGTCCACCTCCGCGGCGGCGCCCTTGCCCCACTCCTGGAAGCTGGCAGCATGCTGTCGCTTCTGCTACAGGAAGATGTGGGGCGGGAACCTGGGTGGGAACATGTGCAGGTCCCACGTGGAGCGCGCGGACACCACCGCTAGGGAGACGGCACCTCCCTGGCGCACACCCTCGGTCACCAAGTCGCGCACACGGAAGGGGAGCGCGCGCAAACGGTCGGGCAGCAGTTGCCATCCTGTCCTCGTCGCCACCACCGCCGTCATCGCCGCGCGTGAGAGGTCGCTGTGCTGCTCCTCCAGGTCGGTGTAGTGCAGCAGGCGCTCCGGTTCGGCCCATCGGCGGCCACCTCCTCCTCTCATCTTGGAACACAAGGTTGATCAAGCGACATTCCACACGAAAAACCAACAAAATGTGCCGCGAACGCAGACTAACCTGCGGCGAGCGCCTGGGAGTCCGCCACCTCGATGCGAGATGCGGCGGTCTCCAGCTCTGCGGCATCAAGGGCACCCTTGATGTCCATGGCCTTCTTCTCCGCGGCCTCCAGAGCGGCCCTAACGCGGTCCAGCTCCCGCGTCGCCACGCCGTACCACTCCCTCGCCTCGGCGCCCTCCCGAATAAGGACGCGATCATCTCCCGCGCGTACCCATCGGACTCCGATGAGGACGCGGACCCCAAAGGCGACGACGACTGCGGCGGCGATGAGTCGGAGGAGGGATCGTCACCTGGGCCATGGCCCGCCAGGTACATCTTGGCCCCGGTCGAAGCAGCCCTGCAACAAACACATCGTCAGTCCCCCCACAATCTCGGTCGAACGACAAGCCAATAGAAGAAGGGACACAACTCACCCCTGGGAACGAAGCACCGCACGTAGAGGTGGAGGGCGACGGCAATGCCCCTCGAGCCCTCGCCAGCGATACGCTTCCGGTCAGCCATCTCCGCACTCAGGAACGGGAAGCGGAGAACTGGGGTTTTCTTTCTCTACTTCTTGCAGGAATGGTGCAACTGCCGCTCGCTGGTGAAGAGGCCAGAGGGTAGGCAGGGTATTTATAGCCGGGAAATGACTCCACGCGTCGCGTGACCCCTCGACTCCCGTGAAAAGGCCAAAAGGTATGACCCTTCCCACATTTCCGCCTGACCCATGACCGCAACAGGAACGGGAGACGGAGCAGTTGCCTAACGTAAGCGTAGGGAGGTACGACAAGCAAGGCGTCTCATCAAATGCCACAGTGCAACCTGACACACGACGACGCTAAGCGTCCCCAGGTAAAACCGCACCGCGACCGTCGCCGCACTGGTGAGATCCAATGCACACCCCTGCAGTCGTCATTTGCAAAACTACTTTGCCTACTTGTTATTTAATATATTTTCAGGTACAAAAACGTGCCGAGTCCATGGACTCATAGACCGAGGTTCAAAAGCCGGCTCCCAGCAGGCTCCAGGCTGCCTTGCGTTGAACACAGCTAGGGGGGAAACAGATGGCCGACTCTAGCAGTCGCTAACCAACTCGCCCCGGTGACTCGGAACGCCATGATTATCTCATCCGATCCTGACCTCTAGCCAAACCCACAGAATCCCTACCTGAAGGGAGGCCAACGGGCCGCCTGACTTGGTCAAATGACTCGGGAGATCTGACTGGAGAGGCGGGTCGTGGAGTAGTAACGCACCCCGTGTGGGTCCTGCCAACCTCGTAACTAACGGCAAAACTGGGCGTCACTCGAATCTCTCGAAGCATTGCGCTCGAGCATACCCGTTAGGAGCCTACCGAGCACTTCACTCGGTCCACCTGGATAAGTCACGCCGACTCAGCCCCTCCGACTGCGGAAGTTGCGGGGGGAGACTTAAGTTGCACATTCGAACAAGAAAAGTTCGATTTTTCGCGACATCACTCACGCAAAAGACCCTGCCAGCCAGGGCATGTTCGGCACCGTCAAAGATTCCGCGCAGATCAACGATGCAACTCAACCCATCCGACTGAAAAATCGCTAGGAAGAAACTGAATCAAAGAGTTCGGATTGTTGCGACGCTGCTCGCACTAAGAAAGACCCTGCCAAGCGCGGGGCACCTTCGGCTCCGTCCAAAGTAACTCGTGATGAAATCATTCCTTCCAGACATGCGAACAAACAAAGCAATCTAAGTAGGAGAAAGTCATTTCATTTCTAGCGAGACAAACATTACAAAGAACACTCGGCTCAAGGCCGTTACAAGGTACAAATCCTATTACTCCCACTAGGGGAGTAAACCAAGAGTCCTAAGGAGCGGCTGCTTCAAGTGCGAGGAGGTGTGGAGGTGCATCCGCCTCGCAAACCCTCCTCTAAAATCGCCGCCTCCATGGATGCCTAGGCAGAGGGATACCACCAGGAACCGCATGATGACACCGTAGGCCGAAGAAGAAGATGCTTCAAGAGCCCCTCCTCGACCGTCATCACCTCCAGCAGATGTGTCCTCCAGGAGACCGCCGTTTGACCGGGAAGAAGAGGAACCAGATCCCAACTTAGGGACCCCCAAGTTCTTGAGAGCGCGCTTGGCCCTCGGATAGAACAAGGAATTCGTCCCGTCCTCCCGGTCGCAGTGGTCGAAGCACTGACACATCCGCCACAGGGCCGCGACGTCAAGCTCGAGACAGCCGCTGTCGGCTAGAGATCATCGTCCGGCAGTCGAGGCGCCATCGTACGACGCACCCACTCAGATCGAGCCGTTACATCAAACACAGATGGTCGCTCGCAAACCGGACGTAACATGATGAGCCGTTCAACAATTTTGGCAGCGATCCGCTAACTCCCGCAGGTTGTCCCCCACTACTCACAAACTCTCCTCTAACACCGAAAGTTGGATGGGTACCTCCGCCCTCTGGAGGGCGCATGAAACACAACTCGAAAGCCATGACTTGGGCGAATTGTGGAACTCACCCAGCGCATCCCAAATTTATAGCCCAAGTAGGACCGATACGAGACCCCTTCGGGCGACCGCACGCAGGCCACACGCACACGGGCCACACAGTCTCCCTGCACAGGGAACAGATTCCCCTAAAAAAGGGCGAAACGGCAGGCCTCCGACATGACACAACGGGCCAAAGACCCGTCAATTCCCCAATTAGGGCAACACGAGGCAGACGACACAGAGCCATCATAATGGCCTGGCGACCCCTCGGACGAACCGCTGGGTAAAAGGGTAATGCCCCTGCATGACCGCCACGTAGCGCAGTATCGCCCGCGCGCAGTAACTCCCCCTGACAAAGACAAAGCATCCACGCGATTAAAACAAAAATCGCGGGGACGCTCGGGGGCCTCTGCTAGGTTCCTAGAACCTGGGTCACTAGCGGGCCCGCCTTGTCAGACCAAGTCCTGGACAATTTCCGCACCCACACGGCCTCTTTAGCAGCGCTTGTGGGCCGTTCCGGCCCATGATCCCCATCTGGGAAAGTTTCCTCGAACCGGACTCCATGGCCCACGGCGCCGAGTCCGAGTGCCCCAGCTCAAGGTCGGCTGAAGAATCACAGACACCACCTCTTTCTTCTCTTAGACTCCCAACTGACTCAGGTCACTACCGGGAAGAAAAAACCCACTTGGTCACGGACGCTGAGGCTTGGTCCGCAAGGGTCAGACCTGACCATACCAAGTGGGCGCGGCCCTCCCGGGGTCGTACGCACGAACAGTGAGCCACTAGCCTCTGTCACAGAAGAGGACCAGGATTGTGGCGTCCACTTGGTCCTTGTGATGATCAGGCCTGCCGTCATCACGGCTTGATCACCAAGAAACCATCAACCGGGATGGGACATGGCATGTAAACTGTCCTCCCCCGATGGGATGGGTGCCTCGTCCTATCGGGACTCTCGTACTTGTTGACTGACCAAACCTGGCGAACAGGTTCAAGACCAGGAGACCCCAAGGATTTCGGGATCACGCAATCCACCAAGGACATCGCCGACTAACCACCTGTACGGGACCATTGACGATTTGGGCCGCCCGACTGCCGGAGTCAAAGATATTTCTCGCCGAAGCCTTTTCCTCTAAGGAATTCCCTGTAACATGGGGCCCCCTTGAGCTATAAAAGAGGGGTCCCTTTAGATTTAGAAATAGGACATCAGAAGTCCAGTTAGATAGAACACCTAGCTTTCTAGCACTCGAAAAAGCTTGTACTCCCCAACTCTCACGAGCACCTCGACTCGAGCAATACATCCGACTGACCCCCGACTGGACGTAGGGCGTTCTCGCCTGAACCAGTATAATCCTCGAGTCATTGCGTGCTAGGCCACCTCCGATCACGATGCACGACACACACGCTGTTGAGTAGTTTACCTGCCACCCATTTCAGGGAGCGACACATCCACTAATCACTCTGAAATAATTACATCATATGAAGCTTCACATGAATGTATATGGCTTCGCAGAGTGATCAATCACATGCAACAGTCATGTGATATTGGTTCAGTCATGCAACTAACAATTATCTATGAAGATAATTCTGCTTGCATTGCACAAATGAATGCAGGTTATATAAAGAGCAAAATCACAAAACACATTGCTCCTAAGTTATTCTATCCTCATGAATTGCAAAAAAATGGAGAGATAGGAATCTTACAAACTCTTTCATGTGATAATGCAGATTTATGCACTAAGTTCTTACCTACATTATTATTCCAGAAATATGTTTTCGGAATTGGTATGAGACAACTTAGAGATTTGCTAGTATCGGGGGGAGAAAACCCTTGATATAATACATTTATAATCTTCTGATTATAAAATTGTACTCTTTCCTCGGTCAAAAAAAATTGTTCTCTTTCCCTAATGTGTTTTTTCTATCAAGATTTTCTCATACATAGGTTTATAACGAGGCAATATGCTATCAAGCAATCATATATGCCATATAACCATTTTCTCCTGTTTCCCCAAAAGGGTTTTAAAGAAGTTTTTCCTATGACATATCCATACACCTCCTTACACTGGGTTTTCAAGGAGTTATTCCATTATTTCCAAGACCACAAGAACAAATTGATCAAGGGGGAGTGTTATGAAGAAATTAAAATTAATGATCAATTTCTATAATTATATTAGTTAATTAGTGATTAATGATATCACATTAGTTGCTTACGATTCACGAAAAGGCCAACCCGAAGGGATGTGTCCCTTTAGCCCTTTGGCCCCTTGGGCATGTATAAAAAAAGTGGTCCCCATCAATGGAATACACAAGTTACTCTTATTCTCTCTTCTACTTTTCCTACTACAACAGCTTCCTTTGTCTTGCTAGCCCAATTCCATTCAATTGTGTGCTAGTACGTACTAACGTTGGAATGGTGGATGTCCACAATACCGAGAACTGAATTATGGGCGCCCCAATTTATTTTCTCTTTTGCCTTCACTGCTAGAAATATTTGCTTCTACGTTTTTGCATTAACATATGTCACTTACTTTCCAAAAAAAACTTTCGATATATTTGAATATATCTCATATTCTCCTTCCAATTTTTGAAAAAATTAGGCTATTATTAACCCGATGATTCACTTGGACAAATCCTGCAAAACGAGGAATCAAAAAATAACTTGAATGGTTAGCAGATATGGATATTATTCTCCTACTCACCGGGATCAAATCTTTTTTTTTTGTTAAGCATATGTTTATGTTGACACCAAATTTCGCAAGTACAATTTTAGTAGGCGGAAATGAAGCCGATGGAGTATCGACACTAGTGCTTTGCTAATAAATATGCATGCCGCCGTATGGAACGAAAAGTCAGACTGGATATCGAATCAGTCAAGCCGCCAGTTCACTGTTTCACCAGCCGGTCGAACCGGTGGTTCATTATTTATTAATATAATATTAATTTCTCATAACTTGTATGGAAAATATGCAAACTTTCTATCATATATGTGATAAAATCTAAGCTTAGCACATATGGCATAATATATGAGATAACATGGCAATACCGCAGTAGTCTATTGTCCAAAGTTCTAAATCAGTTTCCAAACATCGAATTAATCAATGGTTTATTGGAAAACCGGTTCATTGATTCACTCGTCCAATGAGAAACATGTCAGATCAACTGGTTCAATCGCATACCGATCTTTTGGTTCAACCAGACTGATTGGGTCACCATTTTATGATTTTTCTGGTCCAACCAGTTACTTTTATTCGGAGTGTAATATGGTTAAATACTTTATTTAGTTACTTTTGAGCATTGTCTTTGATATATTACAATTTTTCGTCTATCATGTGTGTGTGAACATGATCCTGGCGCACACATGAGATGCATCTGGTTCTTTCTAGAATCGGGTGTGACAGCCGGTGGGGCCCTTCCCTAATTAAAATTTTTTTATTGCCATTTATTTCAGGTCTTTTTCAATTTAAATTTTGCCAAGTGTTATTTTTTGTCGAGGGCCATCTTAGCACACGGCAAAGACCATGCCATGTGCCTGAAAAAAGGGCCCACGACAAAGGTGGCTTTGCTGGCCAGCTTTTGCCGTGTGCTCTTTGCGGTGTGCTACACACGGCAAAGCCTTTGCCATGTGCAATATAGGTTTTGCCGTGTGCCCCTGGCACATGGCAAACTACTGGAATGCCGTAGTGGTTGTCGTTATGCTTCAAAACATGCAACACCAAAACTAAAATATAATCCCCTTGGTGGAAAAATAAACCATCCACAGCTTTATTATGTTACAGTCTTTTGCAAGGTTCAAAGAAAACAAATCCTTTTTAAGGAATACGCATTGTGTGACCAAATTGTTTGTTAAGAAATTGGAAAATTTGTTACAACATCTACAACACACTTGTCGAAGCGTTACCAATTTACCTACTACAATGTGAAAAAGAAGAACCTAATTACACCAAATCTCACTCGTTACAACATCACAAATTAAAATAACCTGTTGCAATATCCCATCCAAATCATCTCAGTTATGATGTTTTTTTCCTTCCAAGACCCCCTCTATATATGTAACTGTAGTTTTGTATGCTCTTTCTAAAAGGCTGCCTCTTGGTCCTTTGATGTGCTGAATTTTCTTTTAGATTATTGTAGCTAAAATCATTCTAGTTAGGGGCAAATTCAACACTTAATAATAATGAAGAGAAAATATGGTGAGGATATATTTTTCTACTGCTTTATTTAAGAGTAAATTGCACCACAGATCCCCGAACTTTATTACGAAGTTCTGCTTAGGTCCCCAAACTCTCAAATCGACTAATTGGGTCCCTAAAGTACATTAAGTGTTTCGCGGGAGGTCCAAAACGCGCCAGTGCTGCAACCCGCGCTGACCTATCATGCCACGCGAGCTTGGCTCCCTGGTCTTTTTTGCGAAAACCCCCTCGCCCTTCCGGGTATGTCATATTTTTGCCCTCGGCGACTCCTGTCCTTCGTAGACTGAGAGGGAGGCGCGGCGAGCGGCGGCACCGGCGGGGTTCTGCCTCTTGGAGAGGGGTTCGGCGGTCAGGAGCTACTTCGGCGGCTAGGAGCACACAAGGGGGTCTGGAGCACCGCGAAGCATAGGACATTGGGGGCGGCGAGGAGCTCCATGGCTCCGATTCGCCGCGCGGAAGGGGATCCAGCTCCTGACTATGGTGAGTTCATCTGCCATGGTAGAATTCTAGGGTTTGGTAGTAGTTGGTCATGTTGCAGCCGAGCTTGCGCTAACTAGAAGTGCTGGAAGCTATGGTAGCTAGGGTTCGGTGAATTCTGTCCCCATTTCGATTGAATTTGGTTTAGGTTGATTTCTTGTGCTGTGATTGAGGTGTGCCATGTTTGTTGTAGGCCCTGGGTCCACCGATTTCTCAGTAGAGATGCATCATTCTAGGTTTTCCTGTGGAGTTGGGGTTAACAGAACCTATGTAGATGGAACTGTTACTTGGTTTGATCACTGCGATGTAGAAAGTTGGTCCTTTTTCTGGATTGAAGAGATTATAGGGATGCTAGGACATGTTGTGACTGCACCCAAGCTTAGAGTCTACTGGTTATTCCATGGCAAGTCTCTGGCTGATGGCATAAGGGTTGTTAGCTCAGATGAAGAAACAGTAGTGATGAAGCAGATAACATATAAGGTTAAGAACTTTGTGCTATACTTTGATCACCATAATCAAGTTGCCAGGCACATGGATGACATTGTGTTGGACCCCATTGGTGTACTGCCCAAGGTATTGAGCCCCAAAAAATTTCATTAGGTAGAGAAGAAAGAAGGTGAGAACTCCCTGAATTCTATAGCAACATCAGCAAGTATGAGCCTGACAAAGAATCAGAAGGTGATCCTGTTAGTGATGATGATGAGGACTCTAACTTTGTGGATACTGACTATGAGGTTGATGAAGATGATGATGACCTTTTCATGGACAATGTGGTTGATGAGGAGTGTGTAGATGATGGTGCGGGAAAGAAGAAGAATATAGGCAATGAAGATTTAATGATGTATGATCCATATCGGGATTATGCCTCAGCTGATGATGACTTGGAGTTGCCAGATGGGGCTGATGAGTTCAAGTTTAAAACTTTTAAGAAAGAAGACATGGACAATCCTATCTTTAAGGTTGGGATGGTGTTTCCTTCTGTTGAGATCTTGAGGAAAGCTATCACAGAGTACAGTTTCAGGCATAGAGTTGAAATAAAGATGCCAAGGAATGATAAGAGGAGGGTTAGAGCACATTGTGCAGATGGTTGTCCATGGAACATGTATGCATCATTTGACAGCAGAGCCAAAGCTTTCATGGTGAAGTTCTATTGTGGTACTCATAATTGTCAGAGAGAGTGGGTCCTTAGTAGATGCACTGCTAGATGGCTTGTAGAGAAGTATTTGGAAACCTTCAGAGCTGATGAGAAGATGAGTTTGCTAAATTTTGCCAAAACTATGCAAAAAGATTGGAATTTGACTCCTTCAAGGACCAAGCTTTGGAGAGCCAGGAGTATAGCACTAAAGAAGATTTATGGTGATGAAGTAGAACAATATAATGACCTCTGGGATTATGCTTGTGAGTTGAGGAGGAGTAATACTGGTACCAGTTTCCACCTGCATCTGAGTGAAGGTCATTTCAGTACTTGCTACATATCCTTAGATGCATGCAAAAGGGGTTTTCTAAGTGCTTGCGGACAACTCATTTGCTTGGATGGGTGTCACATAAAGACCAAGTTTGGTGGGCAGCTGCTTACTGCTGTTGGCATGGACCCAAATGATTGCATTTACCCAATAGCAATTGTTGTGGTTGAGGTAGAGTCCCTAGCAACTTGAAAATGGTTCTTGAACACACTCAAGGAAGATCTGGGCATAGATAACACCTATCCCTGGACAATAATGACAGACAAATGAAAGGGTTTAATTCCTGTTGTGCAGCAAAGTCTTTCTAGAGGCTGAACACAGATTTTGTGTGAGGCATCTTTACCAAAACTTCCAGATGCACTTCAAAGGGGAGAACCTAAAGAACCAACTATGGGCTTGTGCAAGATCCAGTTCAATCAGAAAGTGGAACATGAACATGGAAGCAATGAAAGCACTGGATAAAGATGCTTATGAGTGGTTAGAATAGTTGCCACCTAATACTTGGGTGAGAGCTTTCTTCAGTGATTATCCAAAGTGTGACATACTCCTGAACAATAACTGTGAAGTGTTCAACAAGTACATCTTAGAAGCAAGGGAGCTACCAATCCTTAGTATGCTGTAGAGGATTAAGGGCCAGCTCATGACCAAATACTACAATAAAGAGAAGGAGATGCTTGAGCAGTAGAGTGCCACTGGTAATGTGTGCCCCAAGATAAGGAAGAAACTCCTGAAGAATGCAGAGTATGCCAACACTTGCTATGTAGTTCCAGCTGGTCAAGAAATTTTTCAAGTGCAATCTGGAGACTATCAGTACATTGTAGACATTGTTGGCAGACACTGTGAGTACAAAAGGTGGGTCTGACGGGATTGCCTTGCAATCATGCAATCTCTTGCTTGAGGCATGAAAGAATACCAACATAATCAGTGGTGCCTAAATGCTACACTATCGAGGCATTTGCAGAAGCATATGGTTTCAAGATCTGGCCATGTGCAGATAAGAGTACCTGGCAAAGGGTGGTTGGCCTTCCAAAAGTTCTGCCTCCACACTATGAGAAGAAGGTTGGCAGGCCAACAAAATCAAGAAGAAAGCAACCAAATGAAGTTCAAGGACAAGAGGGGTCCAAGTTCATAAGACATGGCTTAGAGATGCATTGCTCACAGTGCAAGAAATGTGCCCACAACATAGCTGGGTGCCCACTGAGAAAGGCTGGTCTAAAGGCAAAGCAACAGCTGAAGGGAGGCAGATCCGAGGGGCGCATGTTGCAGATCTGGGGGAGGTGACTTCTTCTCCACACCCTGCCTCGCGCCACCACACACCAGTGCGCCTCCTTGGCCATGGATCCACGGATCCGGCCGCCATGGAGGGGGAGCCGTGGAGACGACGCTGCGCTAGTGGTGGTGCTCCTCCCAGCGTCCTAGGTACAGGCGCGACCGAGCAGGAGGGGACATGAGAGCAGCCGGTGGATTTGAAGAACTAGATCTGAGGACTGAGGAGAAGAGGGAGAAGAGCGGCGCGGAATCTGAGGGAGGAGGGGGTGCCGTCGGCTTGTGTAGGAGAAAGCTAGGGTTTCAGTCTCATCCGGACTTTTTATGCATCCGGGGATCAATACGAATCGTCTGATCAAGAATGAACGGCCGGGAGAAATTGGGCCTTAACAAGAAACAGGCCTGGTTAGGTTTCCAGCCCGTTTATCATCTTTCTTTTTTATTTTTCATTTTATTGCATCACTATAAAGTAACACATAAAAATAATAACCTTGTATACACCAATATATTTTTTATATGTAATAGACTACATATAACGTGTCATGTAGAAGTTTCAAAAAATTTAAAATTGATTTACTATTTTCAGAAGTTTAAATGAATTTTTGTGGGTTTATTGAAAATAATTACAATTTGAACTACATATATCTCAAATAGTATTTAAAAAATTTTACAAAAATAGATTTTAAGGACGTCTGTTCTGTTATAGCTCATATCCTACAAATGGATAAAAGGTTCAAATGTTTTTTAGGGACAATTAAAACTTCTATTTACAACCTCATTATACAATAATGATAATGATACCTAAAACTTCTCCAAAAATTCCATAAATGGACATAGATCATTTCATGGATGTGTAAGCTTGACGTAAAAGTTTCAAAGAATTTTAATAAAGTTGGACCATGCTTTGTTCATAAATGGGTACATCACTCACTTAGTTTCATATAACTTAAGTCAATCATTGATATTTGCACACCTCAAAATACTTTTGAACTCAAATGCTTCTCATATTTGGACATAACCTGATGCTTATCTTAATATTAAAAAGTATTAAGCTACATTAGCAATTTATATAGAAAAAAATGATTTTTATTTTTCTCCTTTTATGGATAAAACATGTCTTCGGGAAAAGATCTGATAAATAATAATTAGATATAAACAAACGGCACTAAATGAAAGATCATGATTTTAGAAAAATTTAGAAAAAAGAATAGTCAAATTTGGAGTTCATAAGAGGGAGAAATACTTCTTACAAATTTTAAGTCCAGATTTAAAAGAGAAAAAATGAGTTATGTTTGTGTTCTTCATCTCAATCCAGCTGAAGGTATCAATATATATACCTCGACATTTACTTCAAAAAATAACGTTCAGCGTAGTGGTGTGATTGCTTGCTGGGGGTACGCAGCTTGAGCGTATTTGCTCCATTTTTTCTCATTTTAGCTCTGCCGCGTGAGATAGCTGTAAAAAGGATTTTAATGCCTCACTAAGGCACAATTGAAGTAGTATAGCAATGGTTAATCCTTTGCTCCTTCAAGGTTGCGGTGGGTTCGACTTCCAGCGACTGCTCTTTGTTCATTTTTTTGTTCATTTTTTTTTGTCGGATGCCAGCTACAGCTACAGTTTCGGCCCATTTTCCCCTCCAGGATGGCAGTGGGAAGCCGATTTTTTCAACTCTCCCCAGTACCATTTTTTTAATCTTCAACAATGGACTTAGAAACGGAGCTAAAAAAATATTGGGCCGAGAATGACCTGAAACAAGTTCGTAGTGCAGTGATAAGGCGCTATGCTTCACTTCTTTTTTTCCAAATTGTAACTATTTTTTCCGGATTAAAATACAAAAATTATAGACGCCCATAGGTAGAATGAGTAGTATGTTGAGATGTAGTCCAGTGGTAAGTCACTTGTGGCTTTAGTGGGAGGTCATATCACATTTAGTAGGCTCTAATCATATAAAAAATTATATAGTTTTGAATTTCCATATAATCTTTTTTCTTGCTCATATACACTTTAAATTTGGATACACCCTTGCCTTCAGCTTCCTATCACCAAGTGTAAATTTACGTTGTCACTTGTTATGAAAAGATGGTTTTGTTCCTTTAAACAACTAATCAAGGCACTTTTCCACTTCGATCCCTAGATTAGCCAATTTTTAAGTTTTTAGTGCTGTCCAAATTTTTTAGAGTTCAATTCCTAGCACTGCACCCACATTTTTTGCTATTTTCGGTATAAAACATCACTAGGCTATGGGCCAGTTTGTGACAAATTCGATAAACCATCACTATATTATGGGCCTAATGTCCACTATTGCAAATGTGTGATAGAAAACTGATAACCGTCACAGATTACTTAGAATTAGTGATGGATTTTGAAACCGTCACGAGTAATCCGTCATAGATTAAAATATTTCTTCTAGTGTTACCATTGAGCTGTTGGAACATCAGTTGACGAGTAACCCTAAATTAGAGAATAGATTCCGGTTTCCTCCTAATACATGAATGATTCATGGAGAAACCAAAGCTACCTGCACTCCAATTCCTAGCAAGACCTAGGAGCCATTCTTTTCCCTTTTTTGTGATGGAAACATGCATGGGTATCCTTTGTATCCACTAATAAAGGCAAATAGAAGTATATGGGTCGATTGTGGTCAAATAATTTAAACATTTTCCATCAACTAATATCTTTCTTAACATCAATTTTGGACCTTACTAATAAGTAGGAACGATATGAGTATATTCATCTCGAGTGATAGCTTCATAGTATTATGATTTTCTATGTATCTCATGTATGGATTAATATATAAATTTACAGAGCATACAATATTTATTAGGACGAAGTGAGAGTGATGCAGTGGCATCCTGAATGAACATAATCCATCAAAGTTGGGATATGAGGAATTTTTCAAGAAAAAAATTAGAAACTACTCTACTTCATTAAATATATCTCGAGGTGTATGATACAAGAACGTCTGAAATGAATTATCGGTATCTACAGTGTCACGAGTAGCTCAATCTTCCATATGGATGTCTTGCTTTGTTGCAACGAGCAAAAATGTAAGAGTGGAACCATATCTTAGGGATCCGTCTGCAGCAGTCAACCAGTTAGCTAGTTACATGGACTTTTGCTAACTCTAGTAAATTAAGTATTACTGCTAATTGCGTGAGAACGCTGCTTTCTAGTATATTGATTCAAAAGCAAACGAGAAAGGCTACCGCAGTGCCAAACGGGGATGCAATTCCCCAACTCCACGACGGAACATGTGATGGAAGCTGTTCCATGCACACAGCACACGCAATGCTTAGAAAACCAACTGACGTACGTCGTCTGAACGTCAGCTCGCTGATTGCTTCTTTCTTTGCCCTGCAGATAAGGAGTATCAGTTTTGTTCTTTCCTTGAAGGTAGCCCATTGCAGTAACCAATCAAATTACTGTCTGATTATTCCTCCACTTTTTTTTTCCTGGTAATCTCGTACGGAACGAACTATAGTAATGAATGAATCGCTTTATTAACAAGTTCCTATTGTTCAGTCCACCAGATTTTGTACACCACTGATAAGACTTTCTGGGTGGTATATTATATATGTAGGCTAGCGAGGCAGATGATCAATGGCTCTCCAACATATTGATTACAGAAGTTCTAACAGTTCCATAATTCTATCGACAATACTTGATCGGAATTTGTTATTTTTCATGTCGGATTTGCTACTTTTGATGTCTGTTTTACCGAAAATCTATCTATAATGAAAAGTAGAAATTCCATCTTCAATCTGAGAAGTGACAACTACGAGATTCTCCAATTCCTTTCTTCTAAACGTATAGTAATGCACATGTACGTATCCCATTCCACTCTTTTGTCTTGTTTACTAAAGATATAGAATATTGATGCGTAAAAGCTTTGCTTGCTTGCAATGGAGACTATATATACGCCATGTATATATAGTTGTACAGTCCACCTTGTCTTAACACGTGTGTTAAACCTAATTAACGCCCCAAGAATGTCTTGTCCGATCAATGTCGTCGACGAAGCACAGCAAGGTCGAGCCATCAGCATCGCCGACGTCGCGCCGGGCGACACGACGACCCTGGCAGCCACAGGGCAGCGTGGCATCCCCGTGCTCATCGTACCGTTCCAGAGCCCGAGCGATGGGCGAGCCCGCGGCGCC
Source organism: Panicum miliaceum (assembly GCA_032594955.1). Taxonomy (NCBI): domain Eukaryota; kingdom Viridiplantae; phylum Streptophyta; class Magnoliopsida; order Poales; family Poaceae; genus Panicum; species Panicum miliaceum. Next base: position 17,924,193 of record CM064062.1, read on the forward strand.
ACCGCGCAGGAGATGAGCATGGGGTTCCATGGCTTCCTCCTCCTGGAGCACAAGGACGACGACAACCCGGAGGCGCAGCGGAAGAAGTGGTTCAAGGAGATGCGCGGGTGGCTGATGGTGCTGGCCACCGTGGCGGCGTCGGTGACCTACCAGGCCGGCCTGAACCCGCCGGGCGGGTTCTGGCAGGACGGCCGCCACGCCGGCAACCCGGTGCTCCACGACAGGCACTGGTCGCGGTACATGATCTTCTACTACCTGAACGCGACGGCGTTCGTGACGTCGCTGGTGATCATGGTGCTGCTGATGAGCGAGCGGTTCTACCACACGGAGGCCAAGGTGGTGGCGCTCATGCTCACCACCTTCATCGACCTCATCAGCCTCATCGGCGCCTACATCGCTGGCACCACGCGCTTCTTCTCCTCCTGCATCTACATCATCGTCATCACCTGCGTCGCCTTCGCCGGGGTCATCTACATCGGAGAGTACGTGTGATATGCAATTGCAATATAATGCGATGCAAGACAAGATGATATTCAAATACTTCTCTTCTATTTTCTTTTGCAGGGTGATGGCAGAAATATGCAGGTTCTTGATGAGAAGGATGCCATGCATGTCCAGAATGGTGCAGAGCAAGTGGTTCCCGGTGCCGGCGGAGGTGGTGAAGAGTCTGCAGCCTCACGAGGAGCGCATTAGCCAGACGCCGAGGACGGCGAGGAGGAACCAGCGCGGTGGCTGCAGCGCGTGCTGTGCTTCTGCTCCCCGCGCGGAGGGCTGAACGAGCTGGCCGGGCGCCGCGGTGGCATGCCGGAGTGATCTGGATGAAGCTCTGTGTGGCATATTTGCTTGCTTGCCGTCATTCTTCCCTAAATACTTCTGCCAGTATTTTTAGTCAGGCATTACTTTGCTTACCTAATAGCATAACTTTTTTTTTGTTGTGAATAGCAAGCTGATGGCCAATCAATTATACACATCATTCCTAATTGATAGTCTGGTACCTGTTGACAATAAGAAAGGCTTCCTATGCTAAACACCATGTTTGTCTTTTAGTTCGTCTCTCATTATGTATGATCTACCAGCACGTTGAGTTGAGGAGGTTTTCCCTTCTAGACCTGACTAGAGCATCTTCAACAAATTACCAATCTCTCTTCTTAATAAAAAAGTTATTCTTTTGATAATGGAAGATTACCAATTCCATCGTCAATACCAAATAAATTTTGGTGATTGCTAAAACGCACCTCCCTCTTGCTCAAATGTAGGGGATTCTTCCCTTCACCCTATGCATTGAGTAATCTGCTATAACATTGGCTCCAAAACTAAAAAAAATGATATTGGCAATGGAGAGAGAAAATATATAGGGTATGAGAGATGAGTAATCTGCTGGAGAGGCTCTTAGCACCCGGATCCGTACGCTTGCAGCAATCAAATTCACTACGCTATTGTTGGCACTAAGAATCGGCCAGGAATCGGCCGATGACTTTCAGCGTCGGACACACGACCTGGGAGAATCTGTAACTCCTGTTCGGGTTATTGCCCTGGCGCGGTTCGCGCGGCGTCCCAGTCAATCTGACCTGTTGATTGACAAGGAAATAAACGTATTAAATTCCGGGCGTCCCGATCGGCTGAGGTTCCGATCTGTCCCGAAAAGTGTATCAGCGAATTGGCCGATTTGCTGTGAAGATGACCGGCTATGGATCAGCCGATAATCGCGTAAAATTGCAAAGAAAACTGCTGGAGCAACTTAAACAATTATTACAGATGCAACACTTGAAAAAGATCTAATCGGCTGTATGATAATGAACGAGGGAAAGCGATGATAAAGCCGATAGTTTCAATCTCAAACTGGATAACTGGTGATAAAAACTAGAACAATAGATAAAACCTATAATTCTGGTAAATATCGATAACTGGTGAATAAATCTAAACGAAACAACGGCGATGCGCCCAAAGTTAAAGCTTAGATGTTATTCGATAAGCGGAACCTACCAATTGGCCGGAGATCGTGTCGATACAGCCCTGCCAATCCGTACGAACTCGTGAAAGAAAAAGAAGTAATGGCGAAGTCGCCGACTTGAAAGTAAAGTACGCGGAAAAAGTAGACTGTTTTGTTGATTGATTGATGTATATTCTACAAAACCCTGACGACTCCTATTTATACCCTAGGACTAGGACTCCTGATCGATTACGATCTGTTACAAACTTGATTTAAATAGAAAACTACTATATCTATAATATATTCCTAAAGGAAACGGGCTCCCGCAGAATCTTCTGCCGCCATCTTCTAGTCCAATCCGGACTCTTTCCATTGCTTCACGACCGAGTCGGCATCGTTCTTTCGACCCACGTCAGGTCATTTTTTGACTGAGATCCTCTGTTGGGATTCCAATGGCTTCATCCTCCTATCTGTTGGTGCAAGCTGCATCGCCAACCGGCCGATCCCTAACTGTAGCCTCAATCGGCCGATTCCCAACTGTAGCATTTAAACCTGCCGCATCGGCCAGTCTCTTCCTTTTCTGACGCCAATTTCAACACGTGTCAAAATCTGGCATCAACAGCTATCAACCTATGCTTGTGCACGGACTAGTAATTTGAACAAAAAAATTGCTTGAAATTCATAGATAATTCTAGATCATGCACACTGCTCCAAAAAAAAGATCATAACTCTCATAGTACCAGAGTTGCAACCAGTAGTAAGAAATCGGGTTAATTGGATATATACAATTACAATTATTGTAGTTTGAAGATATACCATTACTATTAATTTTATTATAAACGTGCCACTACTATTTCATATTTTTTAAAGAAATACCATTACTTACCTCTTCAATGTGTTTATAAAAATATTTAGACCAAAATATCCCTATCTTCTTCCTCCTCAAATTCCCTCTCTTCTTTTCCCCATCTGCCTAAGCATACTCGCTATCGAACGACGTTATAGATGGCCAAATGGGCGGCCCGACCCAACACGGCACAAACCCGGTTTAGGCACGGCCCGTTAGGCAAGGCCCAATTAGGCACGTTAAGCTAACCATGTCATGCCGTGTTGGTCCACGGGTTGAGCCAGCGGCCCAGGCACGGCACGAAGGTCGCTTAACTGTGTTGGACCGGCCCGACTAACCCATCGACACGCGTAACACCCAAAATATAGGAGCTAAAATTTTTAAAAAGTATTTTCATAAAAATCATAAATTAAAAATTGTGCATGCATCTTTATTTCTTTCTTCTCCTATTCTTTCTTTCAGCCAGCCCAATTCCTTTTCTTCTTCTTTTTATTTTCCCGCGGCCGACCCAGTGGCCGATTTTCTTTCCCGACCCTTGCTTTCACCGACAGCTAGGACCCACCTGTCGGCGCCTTCTTCTTCTTTCTTCTTTCCTTACCCAGAGTCCAGAACGACTCGGTGTTGTCGTTCGTGTTCCGTTTTCTTTCTTCCTTCTTACCCCGAGTCCTAATCGATTCCGCAGCACCGCCTTCCTAATCTCGGCCGATCTGCCCCTATAAAATCCTGCCAAAGCCCCGCCTTGCAACCCACGCCAAACTCAAATCTTTTCCTCAACACAACATCGTCGTACGCCGCTGGAAGTTGCACCTCGGAGGAACGCCGCCGACCCGTGTCGCCGATTCTCCGTCGACTCGCCGTTCCGTAGCTTCTCCGCCGTCATCAATTCTCGCCAGAGCTCCGCAAGTTGGTGAGTATCAAGCCGCACTAGATTCCCCTCTCTCTTTTGCTCCGCCGCCCACCAGAGTTCTTCCTGCAAAAGTTTCGGGAACGGCTAGGGTCGGGTAAATCTAATCTGTTGGATCAGAATCGGCGGCGGATCAAACGAATCGGCGGAGTAAGGGTCGGGCGAATCGGAGGTGTGAAGAGTGGGTCGGGTAAATCAGCCGGGTAAAGTGAAGATCACTTTTGGCCGTTAGATCTGGATCGAGCGGCAAAGGAAGGGTCGGCTTGACAGAACAAAAGGGGTCGGGCGAGGCGGAGTTTTACTGGGCATCGGCGGTGAGCGATTGCGGCGGCGGATGGCCGGAGCTTCACCAATTCCGGTGTTCCAGGGCTCAATTCAAGCTGGGTTCATGACGGGAAGTGAGTGGGCGATATGGCGAAAGTGAGGGTGGGTACGGGTTGTTTGTGCGGCGGCTGTGAACTGGCGGCCACGGCGGCAGGCGGAAACAGGGGTCTGGCGAGGAGTGATTGTTGAACTGCTAGCCCTAAAGAAAACCATTTTGTGGATGATTGCGCTGCAAGTAGTTACCTTCTGTTTTCCTGCACCAGGATATGCACCAGGATATGTGATCTGCAAAATAATCTTAGGATCAGGATTAGAACAGATGCCACACTAGATATATACATATATGTACCTAGAACAGAAAATTTAGAGTTGGATTACATCATGTCAGTGAAAAGAGTATCTACAAGACAAGGCTTCTACAGACAAAATACATGACTCGGTAACCAAGGTATCAATTCTTGCAAAGCATAGAATGCACATTGGGCAACATTTAATCCATTGTGATACATTAGACAAAATTAATAACACAATGAATGGTTTAATTTAGTGATGATATTAAATAATGTTTTAAATTTGAAACATCACCCTCTCATCCATGTACTTTTGGGCTTGCTGTTGCATATATATTCTCACTTAGGCAAATTCCTGATAAAGCAGAAAACATTTATAAGTGCCGGTGGCTAAAACAAGCATCTGCAGACCTATTTAGAGGCTCTACACAGAAAGCCACAAAGAATTCATCTTTCAAATAAAGCAGGAAATGCACCAATTCATACAAAGAGATGAAGGCCATACAAACAGGTAAACATAAACGAAGCATGACAAATGCTTTTGGCTCTTACTACCACCGAACACCTTCCTAGCCTTGTGGATCGGTGCCCGCAGCTATCAAGAGGCGAGGCAATTCCCACTTTCACTACCGGAATCAGTAAGTTTGCCGAGTGCTCCAGGCACTCGGCGAAGGCCCAAATACACTCGGCAAAGGGTTTGCCGAGTGTAACACTCGGCGAACCATACTCGGCAAATTTTCCCTCGGCAAACAGTGGGTTTGCCGAGTGTCGATCGTCGGGCACTCGACAAATCCTTTCCCGAGTGCCAGAAAACACTCGGCAAAATATAACACTCGGCACAAAGGCGATAACGGTCTGTGATGGTAACGGCTGCTTTGCCGAGTGCCAGACGGCCGACACTCGGCAAAAAAAAATCTTTGCCGAGTGTATTCATATACGGCACTCGGTGAAGGTACACGGTTTGCCGAGTGCCTTCCACGTGGCACTCGGCAAAGAGGCCAATCCCGCAAAAATTTTATGACGCCTTTGCCGAGTGTTTTGGCAAAGCACTCGGCAAAGACGTTGACCTAACATGAAATAGCCGCTTTGCCGAGTGTTAACACTCGGCAAAGTATCTGTCCCCCTACTGACAAAACAGAAATTTTACGTATAAAGGACCCCTCTCAAAAAACAACCACAGAAGCACAGACATATAAATTACACCAGAGGCATATAAATTGCACCACAAGCATCACAAGCACACAAATAACATTCACAAGTTCTCGTTGAAACAAGTAATTCACAAACAAGTAATTCACAGGTTTTGCATCAGAAACATATCTAGTTCACAAGTCACTGAGGAGGATGAGGAGGCTGAGGAGGATGTGCAGGTGGCCACTGCCCCCAAGAAGAATCTGCATTGGACGCCGCCGATTGATTCTGCACAAAGTTATAGAGATTGCATTAGTCACTTTTCTAGTGTAAGTCTGTAGTGCCTGTAGTTTCTAGTTTAACTCTAGATTGATTCTAAGGTTGAGAGTGACTCACAGGAGTAGCTGCAGGAGGTGGTCGAGGTGACGGGAATAGGTTCGGTGGCATAGGTGGTGGAGTCTGACCTAAACTGTGAAAGACACTCTGCATGTATTGGAACATCTGCTCCGTCCTCTGCCTTTCTAGCTGCCAATCCGCCTCGATCCTCGCCTCTAGTTCCTCCCGGCGCTTCCGTTCTACCTCCACCTGGGCCTACAATATTTCATCCCAATATCTTATTGCCAAGCAAAAGATATGTACAAAATGAATGAAAAATTAAAGAAACAGGAATAACCTGCAGAGCCTGCATCTGTAACTGTGCAGCGGTAGGCCGTGCCCGTATCGCGGGGCTCGAGTCCGTGCTCCTTGCTCGAATCTGGGAGAGGGTGGGAGTACTGGCAGTGTCGATCACGCTATCTCCAATCCAATACCTGCCATGCTTCTTCCCTCCTCCCACCCTCATCACAATTTTAGGATCAATATCCTAAGAGCTCGGATCGAACTCTGGCCCATGAACCTCCCTCGCCATTGCTGTGTACGCGGTGACGCGGCTGTGGATGCTGGGATGGCTGTATGCCTCGGGCGGGTCCTCCGGGTTGAAGTCGATGTCTGCCGTGGCCTTGCCCTTTTTGGACATAACCCATGCCTTGAACCGGGAGCACTCCTGGCCTTCATGTGATGACGTCTGCGGCAAAAATACAAAAGGATTACAAAATATGCAGTATTATGTGTATTATGTGTGAGAATAAAGAAACGAATTCACGTACCCATTTTTCCTTGTATTCATCAAGGCTCAGGCTGCCTTGATGGTGTGCTGCATATGGCATCTGCAGACGCCGCTCCCGGCAAGCAACGTGGTTCTCCAACCACCCGGGCTGCAACCACACGTCCACCATTTGTTCCCAGCACCGGGTAAAGGATCGGCACCACCACGGAGGCACCTACATCATCAAGTGTGTGACATGTAACAAAAGAAGTGAAGCGTAATTAATCTCAGAAATAGTAAATATTAACTTTCTGTACGTACCATCATGAATTCTTCCTTGGTCAGGTTCATTGTCCTGGCCTCTTCTTTTTTGACCCTCATCCTTCTGTATTCAGCATAGAAGTCGATGATGGCCTGAACCCGCGCCTCATAGTGCATGTCCTTAACGAGCTTCTTGGCGGCTTGTTCAATGACGGAGGCCGCCCTAGCCTCGAATCCCTCCTAGCATCTATAAAAGTCCTGCGTATAGACACATTGCAAACAAGTATTTTTTCAAGAATGTCTAGCGAAGCTGGTGTATTAAGCAATCTAGTGCTTCGAATACTTACCCACAACTCGGCCTTCACCCGCTCCGCCTTGTTCGCAAATTGCCTGTGGTCACGATCACCGACGTCGGCGGCGGCGACGTAGTGGTCCCACGTGTAGGCCGGCTCCTCCTGTCCGGCGAAGACCACTAGACCGGGGAAGTGTAGCCTACACAAAAGACCAATGATGCCGTTGACCTTGCGGTTGTGGACACCCCCACTGAGCTTAGTCCAACTCCTGCACAAGTGATTAATATAGATTATTAGTTTCTATTGTAAATTTCAACATATCAAAAGTACTGAGAATATGTAAAGGAACTTACTTTGCCCCAATGGGTTGAATCAGTGGGCGTAAATGAAGAGGGATCGGTCGCCTCGGGAGGGACGAGGGACCTCGCAACCAGATCTTGGACTGCGAATCCCCTGCCTCCTCCCCTTCCTCCCTCTTCTGCTCCTGCTCCTGCTCCTGGTCCTGGTCCTCCTGTACCTCCGCCTTGTCACTAGAGGCGTGCGCGGAAGGTACCTCCTCCGACGAAGGCGCAGGCGAGGGGGGCCTCACCCCTTTACCCTTTCCTCGACCCCTGCCCCGACCCCTGCCTCTACCAAGGACTTGTGCCCCCTCCGTTTCCTCGACCTGTGCGTCACCCCTGCCTCCACCCCTCCCTCGACGCCTCCCTCGACCTCTCGATGCGTCTGACCCTGTACCTGACCCTGAAGCTGCAGCTTTTAATTTTTCGTAAAGCGCTACAATCTTCCTCGTACCGCCCACCATTGTTGAGTCATCTGCATTTGCCAAGAGTAAACCAATTAGCACAGATAAACAAAACATAATTAGTAAGATGTGCAAAATAAAGTAAACATACTTAATAAATAACATGGTATGACAAATAATAAATAAATTAGTACGGCCCATACATGTCTTAGAAATAATCGTCATGATCGGGATTAGCTGGATCATAAGTCTCATCATCGCTGTCACGCGTGTCAATAAAATCATTCCCGTGCTCCGAAGGAGGAGTGTCATCATCAATCTCCTGTCCTAACTGTAACCGCTGAAGTAATTCTAACTCCTTCATATTATGAACCTCCTCTCCAGCATCATCGTCAGCAACCATTTCATTATCCACTTCCATTCCGAAAGCGTCGGTTAAATCAATCTCAAAATTCCCTTCGAGGCCATCTTCTTGAAAAAAATCTCCGTCATATGTGTTGGGGTCAATGTTGTAATCTTCATTGTTTGGTACAGGTAATTTACCGTGCGGCAATACCTTGTACACAACATCCCAACCTTTAAGACGGTCGTCGGATTGGCACGGGTACGACAAATAATAAACTTGCGTGGCCTGTTGAGCCACTATGTATACATCGTCTCCTTCTAAGACGGATGCTTGGCGAATTTCGACTAACCCAAGATTAGGTGCCCGTCTCACGACTGATGGATCAAACCAATGGCATTTGAATATGACTGGATTAAGAACTTTGTAGCCATGAAAAGTTAGTTCGTATATCTCTTCAATTCTTCCGTAGTACTCTACACCATCAAAGCCTGGCGTAAAAACTCCGCTATTTGTCGTTCTTCGATTGGGCCGACTATGCTCATGGCTTGTTGTGTGAAAGCGATATCCATTTACATCATAACCGGTAAAAGATTTGACCCTGTAGGCACAGCCATCGGCAACCTGTCTCAACTCGGCATTCATAGATGAATCGGTTTGGGCCTGCAAGTTGAAGTAGGGTGGTTCGTTATATTATTCGCATGTACGGTCAACTTCTAATCAAGCTAAGTTGCTCGCATGTACGGTCACCTTATGTTTGAACCAAGAAATGAAATCGGGCATTCCATTTCCTGCACCCTCTTTGAGAAGAGTCTCGGCTTCGTGCGGGGTAGGTTCCCTTGAATTATGCCAGAAGTTACGATGGAATTCCCTGTACGAACGAGAAATATGAGAGTTGGACGAAGAATACTGACAAATTGAGAAAAAACTGGTTTGTTCAGAACTTACAGTATGTACGGCTCCACCTCGGATAGGTTGGTCAATACATACAGCATGATAGTGCGCCACTCTTTATGTTTCAATTTTTTCTGTGTCGCACCACTTGCACTTCCAAGTTGTCCTCGAAAAAGACTAAGGCTCGATTCCACTTCGCTGTCATTGTAACGAGGCAGTGGATTGTGCACGCTAGGAAGGTTGTCAGCATAGTATTTTGTTGTGAAGTTTGACACCTCCTCCAGAATGTATGCCTCTGCAATGGAGGCTTCAATTTTGCATTTGTTTTTACATTTACTTCGAAGAACCTTTTGACATCTCTCAATTGAATAGCACCAACGGCCCTGCACCGGCCCCCCCATTCGTGCTTCATACAGGAGGTGTAAAATCATATGCTGCATCGGATTGAAGAAGCCAGGAGGAAAGGTCTTCTCCAACTTACAGAGCAACATAGGCGCCATTCTTTCCATTTCGGCAACCACGGTCCGAGATAACTCCTTAGCACAAAGCTGGCGGAAGAAATTACTCAACTCCGCTAGCACCTGCCACACATGCTCAGGGACATAGCCTCGAACCATCACCGGAAGTAGGCGCTCAATCCATATGTGATAGTCATGACTTTTGAGCCCATTGATTCGCATAGTAGCTAAGTTCACTCCCCTCTTCAGATTCGCTGCATACCCATCAGAGAACATTAACGTTTGGAACCATTGTAATACCTCCCTCCTTTGGGCCCTCGTCAGGACGAAATCAGCCTTAGGCTTTCTCCACGACTTGCCGGCTCTGGGAGGCGCCATGTCTAGCTTTGGTCTGTTGCATAACATTGCTTGATCCACTCTAGCCTTAATGTTATCCTTTGTCTTGTCAGGAATGTCCATAATTGTACTAAAAATTGCCTCGGCAATGTTCTTTTCAGTGTGCATAACATCAATGTTATGTGGGAGAAGAAGATCATCATTATAGGGGAGGTTCCACAAGCACGATCTCTGAGTCCAAGCATGTTGCTCGCCATATCCCACAAAACCACCATCATGATTGTTGACCTCAAGAGCGTCTAACTGAGCACGAACCGCGGCTAAGGTCAGCATCTGCGGTGGAGGGTCGTTAACTACGACATCTTTTGTAAAATTTCTAATATCTCGTCTGAAAGGATGGTCAGGAGGAAGGAATTGTCGATGTTTTTCGAATGAAGAATATTTGCCACCCTTCGTCAACCAAATGAATTTCAAAGAAGCCTTGCATACTGGGCATGGGAACTTCCCGTGAACACACCAGCCACAGAAAATACCATATGCTGGCAAGTCATGCAGAGAGTAGTGGTACCAAACATGCATCTTGAAGTTTGTCCTTGTAGCACGGTCGTATGTCCATACACCTTCATCCCATGCACGGACCAAATCATCAATCAGAGGCTCCATGTACACACTCATATTATTCCCTGGATGTTCTGTAATTATCAACGATAAAAATATGTTCTGTCACTGAAAGAGAACACCAGGGGGGAGATTGAGGGGGATAACGAACATAGGCCAACAGGTGTACGGGGCGGCAGCCATTCCATAAGGATTGAACCCATCTGTTGCGAGCGCAACACGTACATTACGAGCCTCTCGACCTTTCTCATGATAGATCGCATCAAACTTTGTCCAGGCTTTGCCATCGGATGGGTGTACCAGCTTCTCAGCATTGTATCGACATCCGGTTTTGTGCCATGTCATTTGTTTCGCGGATTCTTCACACATGTAAAGCCGTTGGATCCTCGGTATGAAGGGAAGGTACCGAAGGATCTTCACAGGAATTGCAAGCTGCTTCTTCTGACCGTCACCAGAGTCTACCTCCAGGAACTTAGACGATTCGCACTTTATACAGTACTTTGCTTCCGCATATTCCTTTCTAAATAAGATGCATCCCTTCGGACAAGCATGTATCTGCTCGTACGGCATCTTAAGTGCACGAAGAAGTTTTTGTGCCTCATACATAGACTTTGGCAAGATGTGACCCTCCGGGAGCAGGCTCCCAAAAACTGTCAACATAATATCGAAGGCGTTTCGACTCAAGCTAAACTGGGACTTCACAGCCATTAGACGTGCAATGGCATCCAGTTGAGAGACCTTGGTATGCCCATGAAGGGGTTGGTGTGCCGCACACAACATGTCGTAATACGCCTTTGTGGTAGCCTCGGGCTCCTCCTCCCTATGACCTTCATGATAGTCATCTAACATGTCTCCCACCCCGGCGTCATCATCATATTGCTCGATACGTTGTCTGATGACCTCGTCCCTCCCACGATCGACTTCACCATGGTAGATCCATATGGTATAGTCTGACGTAAATCCGTGCCTAACAAGATGTTTACCAATTTCTAACTTGGTTTGCCGACGCAGGTTTCCACATTTGCTACACGGACACCAAGTATCTCTTCCTCCTTTGATCCTTGCAAATGCCCGTTCCAAGAATGCATCGGTCTTGTTTATCCATTCATCGGTCAACGAATTCTGACTAGATCGGCCCGTGTACATCCACTGACGATCCTCCATCCTCTAGCATATCAGCGAGTAATATAAAAACTCACGTTGCATCTACGCGTTCCTATACTGTCTAGTAGGTGAAGATAGGTCCTAATCCCACACGAGGATGTGTAGGTGGGATTAGTTTCCATGGTCTACTTCGACCTGAGATAGAGTTTCGGCAGCACCTCCCCGCTGTTCTCCAAATACATGTCCTTGAATGGAGATTGTGTATCCGGAGAACAAATGGGAGGTCCTGCCGAAGCTCTAACTCGGATCGGAGTAGACTATGGAAACTAAACCCACCTACACATCCTCGTGCTGTCCAAAGTGACATGGACAATTCGAAACAGATACGGTTATAAATATGCAAACATCTACATATTTCCAACCGTATCTCTTTCGAACGGGAGACGCCTAACTAGGTTACGTGATATACAAACATCATACGGAAATAGAGGTGTAGGATGACTCACCTTGCTATCGTACAAAGTGACGACTCGAGGACGGGGCGCCGGGACGGCGGGGCGCCGGGGCTCCGGGGCGGGGCGGCGGGGCGCCGGGGCGGCGGGCCGGCGCGGCGGCGGGGCGGTGTGGCGGCGGGGCGGGGCGGGGCTGCGGCGGGGCGGCTGGGCGGCGCGCCGGGGGGGCGGCGGGCGGCGGGGCGGGGCGGCTGGGCGGCGGGGCGGCGGGGCGGGGCGGCGGGGCGCCGCGGCGGGCCGGGGCGGCGGGGGTGGCGGGGCGCCGGGGCGGCGGGGCGGGGCGGGCTGCTGGTCCTCTTCTGTGTTGGATAGAGGACGGGCCGTGCGCGGCGGTTCGGCTAAAAACGTAAGTCCGGCTCTTTGCCGAGTGCCCGCGATCTGGCACTCGGCAAAGTAAAGATTCAATTTTTTTAAAGTCCGGTTCTTTGCCGAGTGCCCGCGATCTGGCACTCGGCAAAGTAAAGATTCAATTTTTTTAAATCTGTTGGCGCACGAAATTCGACCTTCCAGGTACATTGCCGAGTGCCTGCGATCGGGCACTCGGCAAATCTTCTTTCTTTGCCGAGTGCCAGATCCAAGGCACTCGGCAATGCCACGTTTTTCGTTTTTTAAATGAGGAGGAGAATGCTGCCAGTGGGCCCGTGTACCTTCTTTGCCGAGTGTTTTTGGAAAACACTCGGCAAAAGGTACTTTTGCCGAGTGTTTTTTTTACACACTCGGCAAAATACACTAATATTTCATGTTTTACATAAATTTTTCTAATACACTTTGGCAAAATCGTGTCACCATCACTCAACAATGGTTAAATTATTTTTCTACTGATAATGTTATATTATTTCATGCAGTTATAGCGCAAATTGCATTTATATCTACTAAAAATCTATAATTGCATTTAATCAATAAAAAATAGTAAACGCATCCGACAAATTTCTAAATTTTGACACGAACCAATCTGTGTTGTATGTTGCCTATACAAAAAGATTTGAAGCCAAACCTTAACTCAAGTGTCACTTGGACTCCAAATCTTATTATGTCCTCTCTAACTTCTATGAATCCTTGAGGAGATGAGTCCGCTTCTAAGCATCATATATCAGAAATTGGGCAAAACCTTCTCAATTTTTTACCACAGCCTCCACACATATTATCATGACATCTTGACAAATCTTGTGATTTTCAGATTTCGTTTGGTTTTTTTATAATTTAACAACCATTCAACCACACGTTCGTGGTCATGTTTTTAAAAAACAATGTTCAAAATTTCTTTTCATTTCCTGGTTGAGACCTCAATCCGGACTCCATAATATGGATATAATTTTTCCACCGATTATAATCCATCATTTCATTTACCTGCAGTTAAAATCTGACATGAATAAAAAAATTCCTATTAATGCAATCATTTCATTAAAAATAGCAAACAGACCACAAAATATACCAACTTTTATTATGGATTACAAAATCTCCTACGTGGGGAGTAGAAAAAGTGTGGAGGCCAGGGGACGAAATTTTTTTTTTGTTCGCCGAGAGCAAAACGAAACACTCGGCGAAGTCTTGTGTTTGCCGAGTGTCAAGGGTGAGGCACTCGGCGAAGTAATATGTTTGCCGAGTGTCTTGGAGAGGCACTCGGCGAACGGCCTCTTTGCCGAGTGTCGGCATCCAACACTCGGCAAAGGACTAACGGCCGGCCCAGTCCGGTGACGGACGGTGCACGTGCGATGCACGCGCCGTTTATTTACCGAGTGGCGGCCGTTTGCCGAGTGTCTATGAGCGGTTTGCCGAGTGTCATATTTATGGCACTCGGCAAACGACCTTATTGCCGAGTGTAATATCTTTGCCGAGTGCCCCGTTGAATACACTCGGCAAACAGGCTGTTTGCCGAGTGCCCGAAAGAAAGCACTCGGCAAAAGTTTTACACTCGGCGAATTTGCTGTTTCCGGTAGTGTTTCTCTCCTTGGTGCCTGCCAACAGGTATTGAACCACCTAGTTATAGTTATTTAATAGCAGCTTAGAACTTTCTCATGGATAAAAACACAAGAGGGACAGGAAATAGGCATCGTTTCCTTTATTCTATACAGACATAGAAGAAAAAAAACTTCTACAGAAAATTAGCAGCTAAATTTCAAGAAATATCGGACACATGATTCATATATAAACAAACATACAGAAGGATGGAAATTAGTACCTAGAGAGTATGGCAGCCACAACCATGCCCCCCCCCCCCACCCCCCGCCACCGGCGCATTATCTGCGCAGAACCAGATCGAATCACGTTAAGATCACACACTACGTCAAAAAAGCAAATTAGAGATGAGTCTAAATAAATGTAGTGGATCGAAATTGCATACTCTTTGAAGAAATGTGATGCAGCTGTCAAATGGAGTATATGGGACAAACCAGGATGCATACTCTCTAGCAGCCTTATTAAGGTCCAGAATAAGATTTTTACTATTTGGCTATAGCTTAACTACAGTTTGGTGGCCGTCATGTTTCAGAAATTACTATAACATTATCCCACAAACAAGCCAAGGAATCAACAAAACGATTCGACCGGAACAACACATAAGAGAGAAGGTGAATGTCGTACAAAGCTAGATTTCTTATCCTAACAATTACTGTTACACAATTTTGCAGTACAGATTATTTTATTCAAAGTGTGAGGTTATTATTCCTCTCTAGGTTGATGTCTACCATCAGTTCCAAATTCAAACACAGTGAACCATTTTTTGCATTAAAAAATTTCAATCTGCAAGGGGTTCGGTTCGGCCCACTCTTGAAGTCGATCCGCCCCTTGTTTTAAGCCCGTGGGCCGAAGCGGTTCGGCCTTAAACAAAAGAGGGGCAGTATGGTTCTGATCCACTCGACCCTAGGGTCGACCCGATGGCACTTCTCTCCCTCGGGGCAGCGCCGCCCCTCGACGACGCTTCTTCTCCGCTGCCTCTCGCTGGTGGCTGCTCCTCCCTACGCGGCCACGCCTCATCATCCCCGTCCACAAAAACGGAGAGCCACTATCAAGAGCTACGTCGGCGATGGAGTCATTGTCCCTACCTCTCGCTCTTGGATCCCATCGTCAGCAAGAGCAAAGCTTCCCTGCAACGGTCTCAATGGTCAGGCCTTCATCACCGTTGGTATTGCCTCCAGACCCCTCAGCCCCGACTCCATCACCTTGCCGCCACAATGAGAACCCTCAAAGCTTGGATCCCACCCCTCTCCCATCGCATGGTGGTCCATGGTGAGCTATCTGCAATTTCTTGATGTTTGATTGATCTATTACTACATAGTATTGTTCAGTACGCCTGCATTATTTTGTTACACTGTAGCCAGTGAGTTTAATTTTGCAGCAGTCATTGTTAGGTAGTAAATCCTACTAGTAAAATGGAATCAGGGACTGAATATGAAACTGTATAGGGCATGATGCCCGTGTGGAACTATTAAATTGTAATTTACATCTAGGCAGCTTGCAAGTTACTATATGTCACCATAACAGGTTACCATTCCTCAAACAGAACTCATAACATAAACTTCCACGATCCTCAGATTCTATGCAAGATTTTTAGCTTAATTTCAATATGTGCCTAGTTTCAGACAGACACTCCCAAACCCTGACAGATATTGTGGTTCCATGCCTTGGTTCTGTCATATTGTGGTAGGCCGATAGCAGACAATGAGAAGTCCAATTGAAGGCTAGCTATTAACTTGAATTTGTTTCATATAAAGGAAATATGAGTAACCTTCAGAAACACACAGAAGAATAGTAGTGTATAGCCACTGTTGTGTAAATATGTGTACTGAAATTACATCGATTAATGTGCTGATTGCAATTTCTGATAGCTTGATATTTTCAAATAACTTTGATTGATGAATATATGTATCTGTTGGTGTTATTTGCTTAAATTATTGGTTCTTTATATTGCACTAATAATGAGTTTTTTTTATGTCAAGCTTCTCCGCGTTCAATCGTGAAAGTCCAGATCATGCGACAAAACACCGTGTGGGGTCCACGGAGGTTGTCACTTCACCTACAACATTTGTTGGTGAGTATGAGCTATTTACTTGTATACAATTAACCTGCTGGTTGTAGCATATGCTTTGAATTGTGATAGCCCTACAATGCAAATGTATGTGTTTTTTGTTCTTGCAATAGATGGCCAGAAAGCAACTATCTATACTCTGGTTTATTGATAGGTTTCAATGAAGATATTGCTATGTGTGATATTGAGGTTGACAATAGCCTTCAACAATCTGGGGGGATTGATCCATCTGTCAGAGCAGCAATTGAAAGGGCAACTAAAAATTTCAGATCCCAACTTCAGATCCCAACGTTGGAAAGAATTTGAACCAGTAATCCAAGATGGGGTAGTTGTGCAAGGAAGGTGCAAACATTGTGATACTCTGATGGCTGCCAAACGAGGTGCGGGGACAAGTTCTCTTATGACCCATTTGAGAAGATGTAAGAAATGGAGTAGAAACCTTAGGATTGTGCAAGACTTGAGTTCTACATTAAGGTCTCCATGCGGTAGTCGTTTGAAGGATTGGAGTTATGACCCAGATGTATCACGAAATGAGCTTATGCCAATGATATCCTTGCATAGGTTTCCATTCCTCGTTACAGAATATGATGGATTTAGAAGCTTTGTGTCAAGTCTAAACCCACTGTTCAAGGTTCCATGCAGGACTACAACCAAGAATGATTGCATCACAGTCTTTCATGAGAAGAAAGTTGCACTCAAGGAGATATTGCAAAATGAAAACTGTAGGTTCTCTTTACTACGGATATGTGGACAAGCAATCAGACACTGGGTTACATTGTAGCTATCACTTCATTGATGCTGAGTGGAAATTGCAAAAAAAGGATAATCAAGTTCATTGATGTTGAAACACCACACACCGGAATTGAGCTTTTCAATAATATCCAATATTGCATTCAAGATTGGTCAATCTAAGATAAGTTATTTGGGATTACTCTTGACAATGCTGCAGTAAATAGTATGATGATTGACTTGTTGAGGCATAATCTTGTGGATAAGAAATTTCTACCAGCACAAGGCGAGTTGCTTCACCATCGGTGTGCTGGACATGTCATAAATCTCATTATGAAGGATGGACTCCGAGTTGTGGAATTGGTTATTGTGAATATTCGTGAAAGTATTAATTATATCCATGGTTCACAATCTAGGAAATAGATGTTCAAGGAAATAATTGCACGAGAAGGAATTACATGTAAGAAGAAGCCAGGGCTTGATGTTGTTACAAGATGGAACTCAACGTTGTCGATGCTTCAAACAGCCTTGAAGTTCAGAGTGGCAGTTGAGAAGTTGAAAAGTGAAGATCAAAAGTACATATATGCACCGTCTTCGGATGAGTGGGAGAAGGCTGCGGTCCTTTGTAGGCTGCTGCAGGTCCTCAATTGAAGTTGCTGAAATTGCCATGGTGTTAAAGGCAATGAAGAAGAAATTCAACAAATATTGGAATAAGTCATATGTATTACTCTGTGTGCTAGTTGTCTTTGACCTAAGGTATAAGCTCAAATTCATAGACTTCCTTTTCAGAGAATCATTTGGAACCAAAGCCAACCAAAGATTTGATAGAGTGGAAGAACTAGTTCATCAGTTGTTTCAAGCATATTCTTCTAAAGGAGAACAGTCAAATGTAGCATCTGTGAGCTACTTAGGATCCACTGATATTGAAATGCCTTCCATGAAGACTAATCCATGAGCGGCTTGGGATCGACAGCTTAGCCATGATCTTCGGTCACATATGACAACAGAACTGGATAGATATTTGGGTGAGAATCCAGTTCCGCGTTTTTCAGAATTTGACATCTTGAAGTGGTGGATGGGAAATGCAGAAAAGTATCCCACTCTTGCATGTATAGCAAGGGATCTGTTGGCCATTCCAGCATCTTCTGTGGCCTCTGAATCGGCATTCAGCATCAGCAAAAAAATAATCAACAATTTTCGTAGCAGCTTACTACCTGAGACAGTAGAAGCACTCATTTGCACTCAGGACTGGTTCAGGGCTGAAGGTAAAAAAAACAAAGTTCAATATGTCATCTATCAATGACTTGATAATGGGTGAGGATAATACATGAAATTGCAATAAGGTAATCTTCATTGAAGTTTCTGTTGATGTCTTTGTTTTGGGTTACTTGCTTTCATGATACAAACAAACTACTATTTTTAGGATACAAAACATATCCTTGATGTTATGTTTACTGAAAATGACTGAACATACTAGTGAGCAGCCTGAGTGACTTATGTGTTTACACAATTGCAGATTAAGAAGTTATTTTCCCTTAATTATTTAAACTGCCCTCAGTATTTGTGTATATAGTAATTAGATTTACAATTAGATGCTGAGTGTTTCTTGGCCTAGAGCATGAGAATCATGTTATTTGGTGGGAAATTAAATCATGATATCTCTAATAACAATAAGAGGAGCTCATGAACGGTGTGAAGTTTGTTTAGATGTAATTGTTCTACAGTTCAGGTGCAAATAAATTATTGTACTTAGACTCTCTTTTATGCTGCCCCTTTCTGCAACAGCTTTATTCTACACACCATTCATACTCATTTCCGCCCACCCATAACACAATTTATGTCTTCACCGTGTTTATCTGGCACATGTCAAAGCATTTGATGGGTTGTGCAAGCGGGCAAGTGACAAGCACTACGTGAAAACCTCAAATAGGTAACGGGCGCATGAAGCCCGTTACGCGTTACTTCATCGGTAACGGCCGCAAAAAACTGCCCATTACCAATAAGCCTGGCAGGCTCGACCCCGACGTCGCCGCCACAAAGCCCGTTACCGATAAGGTATCTCTGGTAACGGGTGTTGTAAAGAGCCGTTACTAAATTCATTCGTAACAGACATCGAATATAACCGTTACGAATAAGTCACCTATCCGTAACGGTCCCTTAAAGGCCGTTACGAATAAGTCACCTATCCGTAACGGTTGCTTAAGGACTATTACTGGCAGGCACTCTGGTAACGGTTGTTACGTTTGGCCATTTAACGCCCGTTACGTGTCGGGGCTCAATAATTGAAGCTGGCCAGCGAGTGCTGGCACTGTAGCAGTGTCGTCGCCTCCCGTGGCTGGCTGCTGCAGGCAGAGCAGCAGCTGGCCGGTGGGTGTCCACCCGGCGTTGTTGCTGCCTTTCCCTCTTCCTCCAGCGCGCGCTATAGTCGCCGGGGGTGGGGCTGCGACCGTCGCCTCCTCCTTTGCGTGATCATCATCTGCGCGCTGCTCGCTACCAGGCAGCCGGTCGTCACCGCCTCCCAGGCCCGCAGCCTCCTCACCGGCGCCGAGCGCCTCTCCCTACGCCGCAGCGCCGCCCGTCGCTCGCCTTTCCTCATCAAGGTAAGGAATTTGCCCCTCCTCAACAAACAACCCTGCTTCTCCTTAGATTTTGATTATATATTTCTTACGAAAATCACCTCCAACTTGTAGATGGCGGATGATCGGTCTTGGATGTACAGACAGCCCCGAGTTTGGGAGAGGTTCCTAAGCGGGGTCAATGGTTTTCTTGCTCAAGCAGAGGCGGACATGAGAAATTGGGGTGTGCCTACAATGTATTGCCCCTGTTTTGATTGTCTCAACCAGAAGAAGTTCGAACAACGGGACAATATTTTCCATCATTTGATCACACGTGGATTCACAAAGAATTACACGTGTTGGAACAAGCATGGTGAGGAAGGCCTTAATGAAGGCAAAGAAGGATGCCTTAATGAAGGTGAAGCGCGATGCCATGCTCAAGGCCTTAATGAAGAGGCAGCGCGACGCCATGCTGAAGCCTTTAATGAAGGTGAAACGAGTGCATAATGACTTAACTCATTGATTTCTCATTGTTACATGGTAAAGCAGAATGTCTTAACTCCTTGATTTCTCATTATTACAGGGGAAGAAGAATGCAGAAATAACTTTGAGGAAGATGAAGCATTCCCACTTGTTGTGATGCGTCCTGAGGAAATGACTGACCAAGAAGTTACGGGTTTCAATGATGATGATGTGCTGCCTCGTGTGAACAATGCTGATCAAATGGTGAGAGATGTTGAGTTTCAAGGCGTGTACACAACTTCTGAATTAGCGAGGCTGAAACAATTCGTCGAGGATTCAAAGAAACCCCTCTACCCTGGTTGTCAGAAGTACTCTCGCCTTTCTGGTGATCTCAAACTTCTGCAGCTTAAGGCAGGTCGTGGTTGGACCGACAAAAGTTTCAAACAACTATTGGATCTGCTAAAAGACATGCTACCAGAGGGAAACCTAGTCGCCGAGTCTGTCTATGAGGCTAAGAAGATAATTTGTCCTTTGGGTTTAGAGGTTGAAAAAATCCATGCATGTAAGAACAGCTGTGTGTTGTTCCGTGGAGAGTATGAGGACCTTGACGATTGCCCTAAGTATGGGTTCGGTCGGTACAAGAGGATAAAAGATGGCGGAGATAATGCCGATGATGGGAACGAGCCCGTGAAGATCCGAGGCAAGAAGGGTAATAGAGGGGGTCCTGTGAGGGTGGCATGGTATTTTTCCATCATTCCCCGCTTGAAACGCATGTTTTCCACACGAAAGGAGGCCCAACTCCTGCGTTGGCATAAGGAAGGCCGAAAGAAGAAGGGCGATGGCAAGCTTAGGCACCCCTCAGATGCAGCACAGTGGGATAACATTGATTCCCACTATGGTTGGTTTGCCGATGATTGCAGGAATATTCGGTTTGCTATGAGCATAGACGGCGTGAACCCATTCGGTAACCAGAGTTCAACGCATAGCACCTGGCCTGTCGTGCTGTCAGTGTTGAACCTTCCACCCTGGCTATGCAAGAAATGGAAATACATGATGTTGTCAATCTTGGTCTCCGGGCCAAAGCAACCCGGTGACCGTATTGATGTCTACTTGAGGCCATTGGTTGATGATTTGAAAACACTTTGGAAGCCTGGTGTGAAGGAGGGTTGGGATGAGTTCGAGCGTAAGGACTTTACATTGCACGCCATGTTGTTCACCACCATCAATGACATCTCGGCTCATCGCAACCTCTCCGGGCAGAGTAAAAGGAAAGGTGAAGCTTGCCCCCACTACTTAGATGAAACCTGCTCATTGTGGCTGAGAAACTTGAAGAAATTTTTATTTATGGGGCACCGTCGTTTCCTCCCCAAGAAACATCCATACCGGTACATGGATTGTCAGTTTGATGGGGAAAAGGAGAATCGAACGGCGCCTCCGCTTGTGTCTAGAATGGAGGTCCACTTGCAAGTCAAAGGCATCAAAACTATCGAGGAGTTACCAAAGAAGACCATCCTTGGCAAGAGAATGAAGCGAGATGGTGAAGAATAAGATGGGCAAGGGGTGTGGAACAACAAATCAATACTATGGGAGCTAGAGTATTGGGAGTTGTTGGATGTGCGTCATTCGATTGACAACATGCATGCCAAGAAGAATGTGTGTGAGAGCATGTGTGGAACATTGTTACAATAGAAGGGGAAAGGAAAAGATCGTGAAAATGCAAGGGAGGATCTTAAAGATATGGGCATTAGGCCGGAGCTCTATGCAGAGGAAATAGACACGGGGAAGACCTTCCCGTAGCTGCAACCACATTATCAAAGACGGAGAGACAAGAATTCTGTGAGTTTTTGCATGGTTTGAAAGTACCTTCAGGCTACTCATCAAACTTCAAGAGGCTAGTGTCGGTGAAGGACATGAAAATGAATTTCCACTTGATGAAATCTAATGATTGCCATGTGTTGGTGGCAACTCTTCTTCCTGTTGCACTTAGAGGTATCAAGACAGTACATGTTCGCGAGGCTGTCATGAGCTTGTGCTTTTTCTTCAATGCAATAGAAGGTGATTGATGAGGATGCACTGTTGAAGTTAGAGAAAAGGCATTTCGAGACCCTATGCATGCTTGAGGCTACTTTCCCACCAACATTCTTAGATCTCATGGTCCATCTAACAGCACATCTTGCGAAGGAGATCTTCTACCTTGACCCATCTTACCTTCATCAAATGTTTCCATATGAGAGGTTCTATGGCTTCCTCAAATCATTGGTACATAACCGGTCATTTCCGGAGGGAGCCATGGTTCGTGGCTATGGTACCATCGAAAGAATGGAGTGGGCCATGGGTTATATGGACCCCCAAAATCCCATTGGTGTGCCTCATTCATGGCATGAAGGTAGGCTTGCAGGTGTTGGGACCTTGGGCAAAAAGTCAATCACTCCTGTCAAGAATCCTTCAACAAGGCTCATTTCACCATGCTACAACAGATCGATGTAGTTACATCGTATGTCAATGAGCTCATGCAGCACCTACGTGAAGGTAATCCTAACTGTAGTGAGCCTTGGGTTGCAAAGAAGCACATGCAAGGCTTTAACACTTGGCTCCGAGATTATGTCCAGAAAGGTAGCATTGCTATAACCGATAATGTGATAAGAAAACTAGCAGCGGGGGCATTATTCACTATTACAACATACCAAGCATATGATATCAATGGGTACACATTCTACACCATGGCTCAGGATGCCAAGAGGATCTATCAAAATAGTGGTGTGCGTGTAGATGCCGTCGACAACGACATGGAGACAAACACATATTATGGTCAAATAGAGGAGATCTTGGAGCTTGACTATGTAGGATTCAAGGTAGCCCTGTTTCGGTGTCGATGGGTCAATGGGAAGAAAGGTGTGAGCAAGGACAAATATGGGTTTGTTAGTGTTGATCTATGGGTCTTTAGTTACAAAGGTGAACCGTTTGTCTTCGCGAAGGATGTTCAGCAAGTGTTCTATGTACCCAACCTTGCAAAGATGAACAATTATGTGGTTATGCCTAGAAAAAAAAGGATTGTTGGGGTTGAAAATGTTGTTCAGGAGGAGCAATACAACCAGTTTGACGAAATTCCATCCTTTGACACTTCATACATGCTCCGACTCTTGGCAGATGATAAAACACCATACTTGCAAACCAACCATCAGGAAACAATCCATGTCCATAAAGCAAGGAAAAAACAATGAAATTTGAATGCTTTTGTAATATATGATGTGTATTGCTGAAATTTGAATGCTTTTGTAATATACGATGTGTATTGGTGAAATTTAAATGCTTTTGTAATATATGATGTGTATTGGTGAAATTTGAATCCTTTTGTAATATATGATGTGTATTGATGAAATTTGAATCCTTTTGTAATATATGATGTGTATTGATGAAATTGAGCCTTGTTATTTAATTTATATGTGTTTAGTGGCCTGAATTCAGGTGCCTGAATTCATTCTGTTATTTGATCAGTGGTAACAGGCGTTAACACAACGCTCGATACGAATTACTCATCAGTAATGGGCGTTACCACAATGCCCGTTACGAATTCCTCATAAGTCCACAAATTCCAAGCTCTTCTCCAGTCTGTTACTTCCAATCAAGATCATAGAACACATGAAATATTTGACAAACAAGATCACAGGACACATGACATATGAAATATTTGACAAACAAGATCACAGAACACATGACATGAAATATTTGACGTATTTTTCATTAAACTTCCAGTCATGACACAGGACACATAATATATTTGGCATTGTACTTGATTAGCAGGAACACAAGACTCCTTAGTGGGAACACCAACATCACAAGAGCAGTCCTACACAAAACACAGGTCCTTGCTGATGCTGGTCCAATCCTAATATGTTAGTTCTTGCTTCACGAACACAGAAGCTGCAACTATCAGCTTCCACCAAAATCAGCTTGTTTTCATCGACTAGATGTTAGTTCTTGCCTTCTTGGCCGCATCTGCAAGTGCACGCTGAAGTGCCTTTTTCCTTTCCTTTTCGTTTGCAAGCTCATCTGCAAGTGCACTGACCCTCTCCTGTGATGCTGCTAGATTGTTGTGCAAGTCCCAGAAGCTCATCATTTTAAGAGGGACCCGCAAGATAAAAAAAACTAGAATAATAAGAATGGTACACTGAAAACTGCCAATTATAAGACACCAACACATGCTTTGCTGAAATGTCTGTTCTTTGGATGATATAATAATCATAGGGATGCATTGTGTCTAGCTAAGCTACCGCTGAGACATGAGCTGCTGCTTCCAACCATCTTAAGCATAGACCCTAAGGTAGTTGCTTGACTGATTGCCAAAATTCTGATGCGGCCGTTTGCTAGAATTTTCTATTTCCCTCAAGAATTCATTTAAGTTGCCCATGCTAATCAGAAAATACTGCAAGGTGCTACTGCCAATGTGATGCAGTAGATGGTAACAAACTTTTGAACAAAATTTAACAAACTTCAAATAATACTTTGAACAAAATTTAACAAACTTCAGATAATACTTTGAATAAAATTTAACAAACTTTTTTTTGGCATGTATCAACTGAAAGCTACTGAGCTTTTCAAAAGAGCATTTTATTTATCTTACCACATATCTTGGTTGCACCCTATCATTGTAGGAAGTTGACAGAAAATTTTGGCCCCAAGTTTTGGCACATTTCGCAGCTAATCTAGATCTTGATATACTAAAAATAATAACTGATTGAAATGTGGGATTCCACAGTGGATAACCTCCTCCTTGCCCTTCCCCTTCTCCTTCTTCTTAGAGGTCCCCGAAGTGGGATTGCGCAGAGAAGGTGAGGTCACCTTCTCCTTCCCCTTGTTCTTCCTCCCCTCCGGCTCCTCCTCAGTGCTAGAGGTCACGTCGATGAAAAAGAGGCACCAGGAATTTGAAGAAGAGCCCTCACAAGGGGAGCCCCCAATGGGCCCGCTGTTGCTGCTTCCTGAGGAGGAGGGGGAAGCACGACGGGGCTGCAGCTTCTGCCGCTTTTGAGGCTTGGCGCCGTCACCGCCGCTTGTTGGGGAGGAGGAGGGGGAAGCACGGCGCAGCTTCTACCGGATCTGAGACTTGGCACCGTCACCGCCCCTTGTTGGGGAGGAGGGAGCGCGGCGGGCCTTTCGGTGCCATGGTGTAGTCGCGCCGCCCATGGAGATGAAACGACCAGACTCCACATCATGAGTCTGTAGCCGCACATAGGTTTTCCGCTTCCGTGACTTCATCGCCATGCACCATCGCCGTCGAGAGAGGGAAGGGAGAAGACAAGGGGGCCGATGGGGGAGACCCAGCACGTTCGGACGTCCGAACGTCCCAGATGGGTTAGGGTTTGCAGTGTCTTGAGAGGGACGTTGGGTCACTGACGTGTGGGGACGAGTCATTGGTAACAGGCGTTACGAGTCTTTGGTAACGGGTCTTTGGTAACGGGTCTTTGGTAACGGGCGTTACAAGTCTTTGGTAACGGGTGTTACGAGTATGCCTGTTACGAATCAGGGTCACAGAAAAAAATATACTTTTAGATGGATCTTCAGTGAATTTACTCGCATAGTGCAATGGTATGGCTGTGGGATTTGATGAGTGGAGGGCAGGGTTCGAATCCTGAGGGGCACAACCATTTTTTGATGATTTTTTGCATAGATGAAAAAAAGGCCGATGGGGGAGACCCAGCACGTTCGGACGTCCGAACGTCCCAGATGGGTTAGGGTTTGCAGTGTCTTAAGAGGGACGTTGGGTCACTAACGTGTGGGGACGAGTCATTGGTAACAGGCGTTACGAGTCTTTGGTAACGGGTCTTTGGTAACGGGCGTTACGAGTCTTTGGTAACGGGTGTTACGAGTATGCCTGTTACGAATCAGGGTCACAGAAAAAAATATACTTTTAGATGGATCTTCAGTGAATTTACTCGCATAGTGCAATGGTATGGCTGTGGGATTTGATGAGTGGAGGGCAGGGTTCGAATCCTGAGGGGCACAACCATTTTTTGATGATTTTTTGCATAGATGAAAAAAAGGCCGATGGGGGAGACCCAGCACGTTCGGACGTCCGAACGTCCCAGATGGGTTAGGGTTTGCAGTGTCTTAAGAGGGACATTGGGTCACTGACGTGTGGGGACGAGTCATTGGTAACAGGCGTTACGAGTCTTTGGTAACGGGTCTTTGGTAACGGGCGTTACGAGTCTTTGGTAACGGGTGTTACGAGTATGCCTGTTACGAATCAGGGTCACAGAAAAAAATATACTTTTAGATGGATCTTCAGTGAATTTAATCGCATAGTGCAATGGTATGGCTGTGGGATTTGATGAGTGGAGGGCAGGGTTCGAATCCTGAGGGGCACAACCATTTTTTGATGATTTTTTGCATAGATGAAAAAAAAGGCCTCGCCCACGGGAAGGCCGCCGCTCCCGTGGTTCGAACCCGAGACCTGCAGCTACAGCCCGGCTAGCCAGTACCACTGCACCACTTCGGTGTTTGTTTAATTTTTTAGCACTTTTCCTACTTGTCTATATAACCTTTTGGAATCAAGAACACGTGAATAGTTCATATTTTACTTTTAATCTGCAATCAAATTTTGTATCTAGTATTTCTCCGTCATACGTAAACCAAATTTGATGATTTCTTTTCTGAATTTTTCTAAAATCGCCATCTTTCCATTAATGACATTGTCTAGTATAGATTTTCATTTCATGGATCTATTCATATGCCTTATCTTGTTCCTTGTAAGTACCACATACAAAAAATATTTGTTTTCCACAACCATTACTAATGAAACTTTGTATTTCATAATATTAAGGTGAACACAAGGTTATGTTTAAATTTGAAATGCATATGAGTTCGAACATGTTGTAAAGTATAGATAACTATAATGTTCAAGTAACATTGTATGAAACTATGTGAGATATGTAGGCATTTGTACACAATGTATATTCTTCCTTTATCGAAAGCATTTGAAATTTTTATGACAGGTTAGGGACCCAAATTATGTTACCACATCAATTTGTACAATGTTTTGACCATATTAAGATGTTATTAGAATTATTATATCATAAGTTTGAGATAAAAGTTTGAATTACCCCTATCAAACTTTTAAAGTTATGAACTATCTCCAAGATATGAGTTTGAATGGAACATATGGGCATCATAAGCATCATTTGGGCATTATTGAGCATCGTTGCATCAACATTCATTTAAGTTCATGCATTTTTATTTATACAACATTCATCATCTTCTAATATAAGTACCATTTTTATTACACAACTATGACTGATGTTATTTTATTCAAATACTAGATGTCAATGATGAATTTTTCATATTTTTTAAGAATTTTTAGGTGCGTTTTTCCAGGCTCTAAAATTAGTAGAACATTCAGTTTGGCCTGTTTTTCTTTTTTGAGTTGTGATCAAACCATAGCAGCTCCGTGGGTGATCCAGGTTTTAGATTGTTACCTCTGTTTTTATCTTTCCAGAAACAGTTTTTGTTGAATTTTTTGACTCGAGTAGCTTAGGCATTTGATGTTAGCAAGTTTAATTTCAAAAAAATGGTGTTGGGCCCACGTGTCAGCGTCATTGGCCTTCTAGAATCAGTAACCGCGGGCGCCATCGGGCCAAATTTCAAATCGCACGAAACCACCTAAATTGACTATAATACCCATGGATTTCCACCACCCCTAGTCACCAGTACAAGCGCAATCTAGTAATTTCACCACCACCGTGTCTCTTCCCCAACATCGCAGGGTGAGAGGAGTCCCGCAGTCCTATCCTCTTCCTCTTCCTCGGTGTCCTCTTCCTCGCCGCCACCGCCGCCGCCCTCTCGCCGCTCTCCCCGCTTGTCTTCGCCGCCGCAGCCCTGCTCTTCTCCAACCCCCAACGCGCGGCTCCTTGTTTAGGGTTTCGACCTACAAACCCTAACCCGACGACGGCGACGCGGATCCGGCATCCCCAGCCACGACGATGGCTCCTGGTGTGACAACGGCGACCCGGCCACCCCGAAGACGGGGACGCGGATCCGGCATCCCCGGCCATGACGACGACCCAGCCACGGATCCGGCCAGGCGACGGCGACCCGGCTACCTCACGCAACAAGGCGACCCGACCACGAGCACGATTACTTCATTCGCGAGAGAGGTCAGTGCTCCTCCAACCCCCAACGCTCTCTCTCTGCCCGACCACCCTCTCCTACTACGGCGGCTCCACCAATCTGCGACTGTTTAGGGTATCGTCTTCCTGTTACGGTGGATTAGGGAGACATGTTACTTTTTTGTTGTTTAGGATAATTTCACGTAGGATTTTTCTCCTGGAATTTCATGTAATGGTTCAGCACGATGACTTTGCTGTTGTTCTGGTGAATTTTGGGTTGGACATTTACAGGAACTAGTCTCGTATGCCAGTGTGGTGGATCTAATAACTTTGATTATTCAGCTTTTAGGCTAACATATACTGCTTTGTATCCAAATAAAATTATTCTGCTATCAGTTTGCATGATTGTTAAAGTGAAACTAGAGGGACTACTTGAAATTTATTTATCAGGATTGGGCGGGGGGCTGCTTGAAATTTATTCTCTAGATTTAAGCTACAATTATTTGTCTAGATTTAGAGGTCATTGTGGTGGGTTAGTAAAATAAGGAGCACATATCGTACATTGATGACCACCTATCGTGTTGTATCCTTGATTGCTATGGTTATGTAGTTCCCAATTTATTTTCTGTAAGGCTTTACTTTTCTATATTAGATTTCATTAGAAATAATAAGTGGACTAATACACATATGCTTTGCATTTTAGAGCCTGCAATCTGCAGCTACTTTTACAATGTGAAATGTCCATTCTTTGCTGATGGAAATGTATTGAGAACTAAGTTTGTTGAAGTAGAATGAATCTTTCTGTGTTATTATGCCCTTCATTTTCAAAATATTTTCTTAGTTTGGAGACATGAATGTTGCTAGCTACTTTAAGTATGGGAAATTTTGACATGAAGAGATAACTTACAGTTATCATATTCTATTGCAGGATTAAGCAACATTTCGTCTACTCACTAATATACAAGCATTGCTTCACCCTATCAAAATGGTTAGTACCTATCCCAAACCAGTATATAATTACTGATGCTTATTTTGAATGCTTATACTGCAAAGAAAAAAATACTTGGTGCATATGGTTCAAACTGAGTTGAGAACTTTTAAACTGGTATAAATAAAATGTTGCTATCAGCTCTACTGACAATCTGATGTATCATCTATGCAGGCTCACTCATCAACGAGCTCCTCTAGTGACAGTGCACCTGCTACACAGGCCAACAGTGCACCTGCTTCACAGGCTCACTCATCACACACTGCTGGGAGTAGCACTCGAGCCCGCAGGTCAAGGACACAAACCAAATGGCCAGAAGACAAGGTGACTGCAACTGGACTTGATGACCAAGGCTAGCCTACCCTAGATGCTGTGAGGGATAGATTCGTATTGGTCTATGGCCTCATTGCTCGGGAGAGGGTGTCAATCAACATCAAGCTTGAGGATCTCACACTGGAAGAGAAGAAAGAGTTGTTCACTGTTTTAGAAGAAAAGCCAGAGTACCCGACCAATCTATCCACAGCTGATCGCGATAAGGCAATTAAGTCATCTATGAAAGAGATTGCGAGTTTGCAACGGCGATTCAAGGCCCATTTAAGAGCAGATTTTGTGAGACAAGATGAGCTTCCCTTTGAGAAGCATCCCTTTTTGAAGCTAGATGACTGGGTGCCGTTTGTGGAGACAACCAATTCTCCATTTTTTGAGCAACTAAGCTAGGAGATGAAAGATAAGAGAGCAAAGCACAATAAGCCGCACAAGACGGGCAGAAAAGGTTATTATGGTAAAAGGAAAGAGTGGCAGAAGGAGGATGAAAAGCTAGCTGCAGAAGGAAAAGAGAACCCTTGAGAGCAATATCCTGGCCGTTCGAAGCCATATCTGCGGGCAAGGTCGGGGAAGAACACTAGTGGTAGCGGGGAGATAACATTCAGTTCCCCTCTAGTGGCGGAGGTAGCAAATAAGGTGAAAAGAATTGCAGCTCAAGCTAGCGACAGTTCTTTCACTGGGGTTAGGGAGAATGATATTCTGACCGAGGCACTTGAGAATCCAGAGCATCGAGGTCGGGTACGAGGCATGTCTAGTTCAGTTGGCTGGGGTAAAGGGTTTGGCGAAGAGTTTGCTGGAATGTACAGGAAGAAGAGGAGGAGGAGGTCTGATGCGGACAAAGAAGAGATAGTTGGTGAAGCAATCACTAGAGTTATGGAGTTGCTAAGAGTTGCAGGCGTGCACATACCGGATGGTCTATGTATCCCCCAATCAGGACACAAAAGTAGCTGCGAGGAAGAACCTGAGCCGCATGTCAGCAAGGACTACAATATTGAGGATCCACCACCTGAGTCGGACACAATAAATCTGCTGACAGAGCCAACTAAGTGCAGTCTTTTGGATGGCAGCGGGTATGACATGGAGCTCGCATTAGCCACTGTCTATCCAAATCAAGAGACTTGCCATACAGTACCAGTAGAGTATGGGTATGCAGTGGTGCAACCTACTTACGTGTGGGCCAATGCAAGGCACATCAACCTGCCTATCCCAGTAGGGGATGAGATCACAACCCTAGGTGATGCTCTCTTGCAATGGATACAGTGGCCAATGCTGAGAATCGTTATACCACCCAGGTCGAGAGCTCCCACCTCTGCAGCCACATCTGCTGGTACAACTTCAGATGGAGTTACTGCAGCTCAGCGTCAGCAAAACCAGCCTCAGCAGAAGCAGCCGCTCAGCTAGCATCTTGAAAACAAATTGGTACCACATCAGCCTCAGCAGCAGCAGAAGCTTAGCCAAACTCCGCCCCAGCATCTCATCCAAACCGCACCCCAGCAGCAGCAGCTCAGCCAACCTCTGCCCCAGCAGCAGTAGCTCAGCCAAACTCCGCCCAGCAGCAGCAACTCAGCCAACCTCTGCCCTAGCAGCAGCAGCACAGCCAGCATCCACCTCAGTAGCAGCCACAACAGCAGGAGCAGCTCAGCCAACCTCCACCTCAGCAGCAGCCACAACAGCAGGAGCAGGTCAGCCAACCTCTGCCTAAGGAGCAGCCACAGCAACAGGAACCTCAGCAGCAGCCACAGCAGGAGCAGCTTGTCCAAAGTAACCCTAAAAATTCAAGCGTTGGCGCTGTTTGGACTACGGCTAATCCAAAATAAAAGCCTGGTGAGCCTATGTTGTCAGAAGAGGCTTTAAAGGCTGCTGGGCCAAGTTGTGAAGTCTTGCATGCTTACTTCATGGAACAAAGTGCGAATGGCGCTAATGGAATTCCTGTAAAGGTAGCTGCATCCTACTTTGAAAGTGATGGTGAATTAAGCATCACAGTTGGATTCAATGACCTGTATGACCTTTTCAACTTGGACAGTCTGGACATTAACTTGTTGAGGTGCTGGACATTGTAAGTCCCTTCAAACTAAAATAGATAATCTTTAATTTTTACCAAAAAGTTCATGCTAATAATTTGTTTGTTTGTTGGAGAATGAAGAAACAAGCAGAGGAGATGCACTGCAATGCTGGGTTTTTGGACCCACAGGTATTCTCGGCCACAACTGTTCAGTTCCAGACCAATACTATAATAGAAGCAATTAGAAAGACTATGAAGCATGACTTCGTGGTGGGTGCCTACAACACCGGCGGCCACTGGGTACTAGTGATCATTGCTATGAAGTGGAATGTTGTTTGGTATTTAGATTCTGCTAAAACTTGGCCAAAGCGAAAGTTCAAGGATGTCGTAACTGTACTGAACTGGTAAGTATTTGTAGGTTTGTTCACAAAATTTCCATCTCGTAATATTTCTAATCAATATTGTTGATCATGCAGGGCCTATTCAGGGCACATGGACAAAAAGATTAAAACAAAGTCAAAAACCAAACCTAAACTTGTGCACAAGACAGATTTTCCGGTAAGAGCGAGGTTTTTTCTATTGGGTCCCTTCGTACGTATTTGGTACTGCCTTAACTTGTGTCATTTTGGTACGTTCATGCAGTGTGCTCAGCAGCCATCGGGGAGCATGTTGTGTGGATTCTATGTTGCATTGAACATGTTGGACCTACTCGGTGACATAAGCATACTGAAAAAGGCATCTGTAAGTATATACTGCTCAGCCTTGTCTCTGCTCATATTCTCCATTTGATTTTATAAACTAATTTTTATTTGTGTTCTCATTATAATTGTATCATGCAGGATTACAAAGTTCCCACCGGACGGGCAGATCAAGGAGCGCTAAGGATGGTCCACGGGATGCTGTGCGAGTTCATTCTTAAGGAGATCATCGACCCAAAGGGCGAATTCTATGATGGTCTAGCAGATAACCCGTGAGTTCATTGTAGATTCAGTCTTGCAGTTATAAACTTGATACTTGTTGCATGTGTCTGATGAGGAACTTATAGACTTGATTCAACCACAAACTTGATGTGTATATATGTGATGTGTATATATGTCTGATGAGGAATCTATTGTGATGTGAATGAGCTGGTGGCTGCCAAATCCTAGCTGGTTCTAGGATGCAGCCAGAAAACAGGCCAGTGCATGTGGGGGTGGCACAGGTCTAGGTAACGGGCACTAACTAAAGCACGATACAAACACTGACCAGGTAGTAACGGGCTTCACTTACTCGCCGTTACCTATAGGATATGTAGGTAACGGGCTTAATTAAAGAA
This sequence comes from Panicum miliaceum, assembly GCA_032594955.1. NCBI lineage: Eukaryota > Viridiplantae > Streptophyta > Magnoliopsida > Poales > Poaceae > Panicum > Panicum miliaceum. The sequence goes on from CM064062.1 coordinate 17,956,762, forward strand.
GCGTTACCTATATGAAACAAACGTAACGGGCTTTACTTAACAACCGTTACAAAACCTGACCAATGGGCCCCGGAGAAGACACTTTGGTCATGGGTAACGCCTTTTTGTAATGGGTCTGTAGTAACAACCGTTACACGTACGATGAAAAGGTAACGGGCTTGATTGAACAACCGTTACAAAACCTGACCAGTGGGCCCTGGAGAAGACACTTTGGTCATGGGTAACACCTTTTTGTAACGGGTCTGCAGTAACAACCGTTACGCGTATGATGAAAAGGTAACGGACTTTACTGAACAACCGTTACAACAACTGACAAGTGGGTCCAGAAGGAGACCTGGTAACGGATATACGTAACGGTTGATAATAAATGCCCGTTACAAAATATGTATATTGGTAACGGTCTCCTGTATGCACCTGTTACAAAATTTCTCCGTGGACCCACATGAACAACTGTTTTAGGTTAATGGTTACTGCTGTTCGTAACGGTCGTCTCTTAATCGCTCGTTACAAATATGTGTGGCGAGTAACGGGCGTTCGCCCGTTACCTTTGACCAGTCATTAGTAACGCGATAAAGGTAACGGGGGTTTTGCCCGTTACCAAAGGCCATCCGTGCCCTTACAAATCTCTGGTTCTCACGTACTGATGTTCAAGCACCTGTTCCTGTAGAGGTCATCATTGTTCGGAGGACCTTTGGCTGACTAAAGCTTTTCCGAGGCTGATGACATCTCTAGATTTATGATTTTGCTAAATGTTCCGGCATTCAGCCCAGTACTGTTACTTAATAGTGAGTATTGGAATTGGGACAGCTATTACTACATATTAACCCAAGCAGCGTTAGGACTATGAAGACAAGCGAAATCTATCATGTAATTAAAGAACGTATGGTCTTTTCTGCTTCTAAGCAAAGCAAACCTAAGCTTTATGTTGCTGTCACTTGCATTTGCATCCTGAGAAGTTGCTGTAATGGTCATGCAGCTTGATGAGAGGGGCAAATAATTCTAATGTCCTAATGGCATTTGTGGTTTGATGTTGTGGTCTGTCACCTAATTCAGATAGGTGAATCTGTATTTCAGGTTCAGGAGCTACTAAATTTCAGTAGAATCAAATATGCTAGATCCTGAAACCCTATTTTCAGTTGAACTTATCGGCTTTAATGCTTGTGATTTAAGTTTTATTTTATTCGTCTTCTATGTTCAATCATTAAATATACACTTCCATGTATGAAGAATGTGAAAGAAATGTGCAGAGTGTTTTTTTTCTATTTTGTTGCTTGCTTGTTTAGTCATTGGGCAAACATGATCGCAGAGCTAGATTTATTTGTTTGCTGACTTTATTGGCACATGAGCGGTCAGCAGCAGCTAGCCTGCAACGTACAGGCGATAGGCGTCATCATTTAGCTCAAGGCTTAATTAATTTGCAGCACGAATGGGTCAACCCTTGGGTCTGGTGGGGCAGCTGTTCCAACGGAGTGGTTCGACCCACGAACCTGCTCTAGCACAGGAGGAGCGGCAGGTTACGTTTAGGAGCGCTCCGATCCGCACCGTTCGCAGATTGAAAAAAATCAGAAAGAGTGGCTTACTATTGTCTTATATATGTGGAGCTTGTTATCTCTCACATAGCAAGGAACAAATACATGGTTACGAAACTGCAGGTAACATGGAAAAAATCCATGTTCACAATCAATTTTGGGTTCACTATAATATGATGTGCACTTTAACAATCTCAGAAACCCACACAACTGAATATTTGCAGAACTAATTCCACCTCCGAGGCGCAGATCCTAGCGGCGGTGAGCGCTTTGGGTGTGGGGCAGTGACGAGGGCGAAGATGCCGCAGATCCGAGGCGGCATTGAGATGTTGAGGCCGTGGTGCTACGTACATGGTGGCGAAGCTTCCAGATTGAATGATGGCTGCACGCAACAAGGCGACGGCCTGCTCTCCTCTTGGCATTTGGATGAGGTTGTTGCAGTAGCAGAACATCTGGGCTAGGTGGTTGTGGCAGCGGCGGCGCCATGGCACGGGAAGGATGGCGTTGGTGGCCTAAACGGCTAGATCTCTCCGTGGGGCTCCCCCGCCCCGCAGCGGCTCGGGCTCTTTCAACGGAAGTGGTGCACGTCGGGGAAGCGCAGACAGAGAAGAACATGTAGGTGGAGAGGAGACAGCCAGATAGGAGACAGTGGGTGGGGGAGGGAATATAGGAGGAGGCGGACGCGAGCTATATCTAATTTCGGGTCCGGGACCTTGAAATTGCAAACGGGTGAGATGAAGCCACGTCTAAGATACGCGTTCATCACATACTCGGTTGAAACCGCGTCTCTAATACTGACCAAATAATCACATACACATTTTGTTCATCCGCGTCTATATTATTTCAACATTAGAGACGCATCATGTCTATAGTTATTTATGGCCAACACATCAGAGACTTGTCCAGTTGATGCGCATGTCTAATCACATTTGAGAATCATTTTAATTCCATATCTCTGACGAAGGTGTCTTTTTTATTACTTTCTTACATAGTGTGTGTCGAGTACAAACGCGGAATTCCTGCAATTCTCTTGAACTAAGCTCTATGGATGCAGATGTATTGCCAGCTAATGAATTGTTATATTATTAGTACATACTAAGTGCTATCTATTTGAAAATTAAGTTTAAATTAAAACTTAATAATAAGATGAGCAAAGAGATATTCTAACTAGGTCAATAGTAAATTTTACTTTCCCGTTTCAAGGTAAAATTTTGAGTACTATTTTTAGTTCTAGTACCTAGCAAATGTATGTATCATGAAACTAATTTTATGTTTGCAAACTAAAAAGTATTTTGAAAGTTATGGACGGTCCAAGTTTTAAGTGTTCGACCAAATATTGGTCAAAATAGAGTATTTATTAGCAAGGAAGTAGTAAAATAATGTAGTTGCAAGAATAAGCATTTTAATAATACATTAAATTTGCCATAATTATTGCATGCAGTATACCTTAAATATCATTACGGCTCGGTTAGACTGAGCAGATACGTACAGTCGGCCAAATCTAAGCAACTAAAAAAAATTTAGTTTGCAAAATTTGTGAACTAAATTGAAATCACGGGTGCTGGGTCGTCAATTTTATTTTGAAGGCCGAGTACCTCGTCAATTTTATGCATACGTCCATTTTTTATGACATGATAATTGATTGATTTGGTGATAATTATATTTTTAAGTGATAATTATATTTTTAAGAGGCAACAAATTTGCATTCAGATGTGACTGAGAAATATGAGCATCAGCGACCAAAATCGTTATGACGGAAGTCGAAACTGTCACAGATAGTTACCATTCTACGATGATTCAAGCAATTTTGCCATTAAGTTAGACGAGCAATCTTGGTAATACCAACCCGTAGTAATATGGAGCTTTTAGTTACCAACCGGTACTAAAGGTTTTTATAGTCTTTCATCCACCCTAAAATACCCGTATGAACTAGACGCGGCACTAAAGATAGCATGATACCGGATCTAGTTCATACCTAGACCCGGTACTCATTAGTACCGGATCTAGTTTAGTACGGGATCTCGTTTATACCGGTACTTTTGGGCACCGATAGCTCTTTTTCTAGTAGTGTGGCTCGACTTGCTATTTACGGTACCACTAGCTAACAAAATAGCTGATTGTATACATCGTGTGACCACCGAGGTACATATATTCAAAGTAACTCCAAAGAAAAACTGAAGTCAGAGGAATGCATATAATAGACATCATTTTCCATGATGCCAAAAATTTCAGAAATATAACATAAACCAATTAAGATTCCATATATCTATCATTGAGTTCTTACAAGGCATTTAGACGTATGCATTGTTAGGTAAGGTTCCAATGCCATGCCTAAGAAATAAAAGGCCTCCATGGATTTTTCTTATAGTTCATGATAGTGGCCGTCGATGAAACAAAGTTTTCGTTGTTACCGATACCGATTTCTATATATAAAAGTCCCCGGGCTAGGCGCAAGGGGAGGCTATCCACGCCGCTCGCAAGCTGGCTACTTTGCAAAAACACCCGCCATACACTGCTGTGCCTTAAGACTTTTGCATGAACCCCCAGGAAAATCATGCATCTTGCAATCAAATCCACAATCTGCAGTTTGCTGATGCAGCCCTAAAGTTTGACCTATTCGTAGTGACTGTTCATTTAGTCTATGCAAACTCACATGCTAGCTCCCGGTAACTGCGTTTAATTAATCCTAGTCTATGTGTTCCCCAAAAAGAAATTACCCCTAGCATATGCAAACTCACATTTACATTAGGCCGATCTCCAAGTCCTTTGTAACATTTTCTCTGGCATATCTTTCCGCAAGAATTAAAGCCATCAAATGTAAGGATACAATCAACTATTGAACAACTTATTTTCATATTTTTTATGCTTTATTTTCACGTATTGCTACACCTCCACTTATTTTCACGTTTATATACCTTATTTCCACGTATTGCTACAAATCCACTTATTTTCACATTCTTTTGTTATCCATATGTGGGTCTCATCAAAATTAAATTCAAATTCAAACCCGTTTATAGTTAAACAAAAGATTAGACTAAGGCGAAAGAGATAAGAATGAAAAAGGAGATCACGAGAAATCTGTATGTCCTTTTCACTTCTCAGTTGTTTGGTCATCACGGCTGTTTATTGTTGCAAGAGATGTTGCAGTAGAAGAATCCAACATCAGCAAGAGACTAAAGAAGATCATGCATTTTTTTTCACAATTGCATATTCAATCAAAAAAATATGGTACTACCGTATGTGATTGCCATGCTAGGAGCTGATTTCCATATGGTTTCAATTTGTGGTGACATGTCTCCAACCATACCACGAAATTGCAAAATCTAAAGAAAATGTGCATCACAGACAAGACAAAAACACAAGTACTAAATTTGAGATGAGGTTTGTAACTTACTTCTCACAAGAAAAAAAAAGAAACTTTACTTCTTAGGAATGTACATGCAACAACGGTAGACATAGCCCCCTCCATCACTTATACCGAATCGGCTCGTAAAATAGATATATTTTTTATATCAATTGGGTTAAGCGGATCGGCTCTTAAGATAGATATATTTTTCATACCAATTGGGTTAAGAGGATCGATCTAGAAAATTAAGTTTAGGCAAATTTCAAGGTCTGTGTGAAGCTATTTATTTGTAATGGCATAGTGATATATAAATAAGGGAAAGAGAGAACTATATAAATATTTACATATGTAACTTAATATACACTCGTAGAAAACTTCACATTCGTCTGCGGCCCTTTATACCGGCTGTAACATCCCGGATTTTTCCGGAATGTTATAAGATACAAAAATTGCGAATTTCAAAAATTTTTGTGTGGAAGTGATTGTAGCTAGAATAATGTAAGGTTGACTTCTCATCCTCTCTAAAATTCCTAGAAATTAAAACTTTGTATTGAATTTAGGAACTAAATGCTACTGTGATTATATTTGGATTTATCTGGAATTTATTGAAACTACCTTGTTTATTGAATTCCATTCTTGAATTTATTCTCTTGTTTGAATTGTGTGGGAATTAAATTTGAGTCAAGCCACTCAAATTTAATTTCAAAAGCTAACATCTAACTCTAACCCTAGCCCTAACTCAACCCTGATCTAGCCCAAAATCCTAAGCAGGCCTAAACCCAACCCAACACTACAAACCAGCCGCACGGCATAGCTGGCCAAGCTAGCCATCTACATGCGCGCCCACGCTAGCCCACTGTCACACCCGATTCTAGAAAGAACTAGATGCATCTCATATGTGCGCCAGGATCATGTTCACACACATATGGTAGACGAAAAATGTAATATATCAAAGACAATGCTCAAAATGTAACTAAATAAAGTATTTAACAACATTACACTCCGTATAAAAGAGACACAAATGTCTTTAAATGATAAACCGTTATACCCTATACGAAGTCTCCAACAACTCCGTCTTCCACAGGCGATGACTGGTGAACGCAGATCCTAGAACTCCTCGAAGTCGTCGAAGATCTCTTCTTCAAAGTTCTCTTCTGAACAGCAGGGGGCAAGGGTGAGTACTCTTATGGTTGGTACTCAGCAAGTGGGGAAAATGCAAGGCCATCAAGGATAGGCTAGGGTTTGCAGCAGCGGTCGCTTTTAGTTGGTCAAGTATTTATAATCAAGCACTTATTCACTAGGTTTAAGTTTATACCAACCCACTTTAGTAGAAACATAACGGTACCATCCACATAAATATTAACCACGAACCACAGTTTAATTAATCTTCAAGTTTCATTATCATGTGAGGGTCCAAGCCACTCATAACCGTGAGTACGGCTGTTATAACAGTTTTACACTCTGCAGAGGTTGTACACTTTACCCACAAATCGCGTTCCCCTGAGTCGCCCGGGTTTGCATGGCCCTTAAACACTTCCGAGGTGAGTGGCGAGGGTATACTACGAAGCCTTTACAAAGACATGTCGAGAGCTAGGCAGCCCGCTAGAGTTTCAGTAGCGGTATGGTCCATAAACCTCTCTAATGGTCAGCTCCTTAGCAAAGGCAGCTACCCCAAGAGGACCGGGCTATGACCCCTATCACCGACCCCCTCCTTGCCCTTTCGGTAAGGCCATGAGCAAACTACACATCTAATTAATTGGCTAATGTCAGAGCCATATGACTTTGTGGTTGCACTATTCACTTGGGTGGTTCTCCATGTTCCCATTAATCACAGTTGATCTTGAAATTACGCGATAACAACAATATGATACGTGATCAACATTGCCAAAAAGAGTAAACCAATTCCAATCCCAAAGTTTGCAACTAAGCGTAACTACCCAACATGAATAGTAAACCCAGGTGTTTCAAGGTTTGGGGTAAAAGACTAGGTATGTCCTTACCATAGGTAACCCATCAAGTTTATGCAAGCAACAATAAAGTAAAGTGAATTATCATGCTGTTGTTGGGTTCAAATAGAATATGCATGGGGGAAATCCACTTGCCTTCTTCAAGCAGCTGCTGATTCTCTTCCTCGTAAGCTTGCTCTTGGTTTTGCTCAAACGTAACGTTGTCTACGCGATCACACAAACAAGCATACACAAACAAATAAGAAACAGTACAAACAGAAATTAAAAAGATACTAAAGTTGTAGTTCATGATGCAAGGATCACGTGGGCGCAAGAATCGCTGAGATCGGAGTTGAAACGATGAAGATATGGCTAAAACAGTGATCTAGGGACCTAACTGCGAGAGTTTTGAACTTCGAGGGGCTAAATCTGAGGAAATCAGGGGCTAAAATATAATTAAACCTTAAACAGAGGGTCGGGGTGCAAAACTATAGGTTTTGGATGGCGGGTACTAATTCTAGAAAAGTCAGGGGTCGGAACAGAAAAAGAAAGGGCTCAACTCTAATTATTTTCTACTGATCTGGACTACGGGTTGATTCCTGGAAAACCTAGGGATCTTTCTGCAAGAGTTTCGGGGACGGCTAGGGTCGGATGAATCTGGTCCATTGGATCAGAATCGAACGGCGGGTCGGGCGAATCGGCGGGGTAAGGGTCGGGCGAATCGGCGGTATGAAGAGAGGGTCAGATAAATCGGCAGTGTAAAGAGAAGGTCGGACAAATCGGCAGAGTCAAGAGAGGGTCGGGCGAATCGGAGTTTTACTGGGCGTCGGCGGCGAGCGAGTGCGGCGACGGACGGCCGGAGCTTCACTGACTCTGGTGTTCCGGGGCTCGGTTCGAGCTGGGTTCATGCCGGAACGGGAGTGGGCGGTACGGCGAAGGTGAGGGTGGTCACGGGATGGCTGTGCGGCGGCTGTAAACTGGCGGCCACGGCGAGAAATCGGGTTTGCGGCGGAGCAAGAGAGAGTGGGGAATCTGGTGCGGCTTGATGCTCACCAGCTCGCGGATCTCCGGCGAGAGTTGAAGACGGCGGAGAAGCAGCGGAACGGCGAGTCGACGGAGAGGCGGCGACACGGGACGGCGGCGTTCCTCCGGTGTGCAACTTCCAGCGGCGTGCGACGGTGTTGTGTAGCAGAAGAGATTGAAGTTGGCTCTAGTTGCAAAGCGGGGCTTCGGCAGGATTTTATAGGGGCGGATTGGCCGGGATTAGGAAGGCGGCGGCGCGGAGTCGATCAGGACTCTGGGTAAGGAAGGAAGAAGGAAGGAAAAGGGGCGTGAACGACGGCGCGGAGTCAATCCGGACTCGAGTTAAGGAAGGAAGAAGGCGCCGACAGGTGGGTCCCAGCTGTCGGTGGAAGAAAGGGTCGGGTGAGCGGATCGGCCGCTGAGTTGGGCCGCGAGAAAAGAAGGAAGGAGAAAAGAAGAATTGGGCTGGCTGAAAGAAAGAATAGAAGAAGAAAAGAAATAAAGATGCATGCACAATTTTATTTTGTGACTTTTATAAAATAGTTTTAAAATTTTAGCTCCTATATTTTTGGGTGTCACAAAACCTACCCCCCTTAAAGAGAATCTCGTCCTCGAGATTTGGAAGGATTAGGGAACAGCTGAGGGAATTCTGCAATCAGTTCATCTTCTCTTTCCCAAGTAGCCTCATCCTCTGAGTGGTGACTCCACTGTACTCTGCACATTTTGATCACCTTATTCCGAGTAACCCTCTGAGATGTTTCCAAGATTTTAATCGGATGCTCTGTATAAGTCAAATCTTCTTGTACATCAAGTTCCTCCAACGGTAACTGCTCCTTAGGCACTCTCAAACATTTCTTTAACTGTGATACGTGAAACACATCATGGACATCTGACAATCGTGCCGGTAACTCCAATTGATATGCCACTTCACCTTTCCTTTCCAGAATATGAAAAGGACCAATATAACGCGGTGACAACTTTCCTTTCACTTTAAATCTACTTAAACCTCTGATGGGTGATACCTTCAAATACACAAAATCTCCAACTTCAAATGTCAATTCCCTTCTTCGTGTATCAACATAACTTTTCTGTCGTGACTGGGCAGTCTTGAGATTGTCCCGGATTATCTCGACTTGTCTATCCGCTTCTTGAAGAATCTCTGGTCCAAAAACTTGACTTTCTCCTGTCTGATTCCAATACAAGGGTGTCCTACATTTTCTTCCATATAATGCTTCAAATGGGGCCATCTTGAGACTCGCTTGGTAACTGTTGTTGTAGGAGAATTCTGCATATGGCAAACTTTTATCCCAACTACCTCCATGCTTGAGGGCACATGCTCTCAACATATCCTCTAATACTTGATTCGTTCGCTCAGTCTGACCGTCTGTTTGCGGATGATATGCAGAACTGAAATTGAGCTTTGTATCCATGGATTCATGTAACTTCTGCCAGAAACGCGATGTGAACTGAGTACCTCGATCAGACACTATCTTCTTTGGAACACCATGCAGACACACAATTCGTGACATGTATAGTTCTGCTAACTTGGCTCCAGTGTAAGTTGTTTTGACCGGGATGAAATGTGCGACTTTTGTCAATCTGTCCACAATAACCCATATCGAGTCATAACCATCACGAGTACGAGGTAACCCTACAATGAAATTCATACCAATCTCTTCCCATTTCCATTCAGGTACCTTCAATGGCTTGAGTAAACCTGCTGGTCTCTGGTGTTCTGCCTTCACTCTCTGGCACACATCACACAATCTACGTGAGTTGCTACATCTCTTTTCAAACCATACCACCAGTACCTTTCTTTCAAGTCTTGATACATTTTGGTACTTCCAGGGTGAATGGAATAAGCAGAATCATGTGCCTCCTTCAAAATAAGTTCACGAAGGTGATCAATTTCGGGTACACAGATCCTTTTTCTGAACCAAACAGTTCCCTGTTCATCTTCGGTGAAATCCTTAGTCTTGCCTAAACCGATTTGAATCTTGATCTCTTTGATCTTAGCATCTGTCAACTGTCCTTTTCTGATCTCTTGTTCTAATGTTGGTTCCATCTCCATAATCATGGCTTCCGCTTGAGTGACAATTCCCAAGTTCAAACGTGGCATCTCCCAACATAATTCTTGAGGCATCAATCGAGCAATCATCATATTAGCTTGTCCTTTCCGGCTTAGGGCGTCTGCCACTACATTTGCCTTGCCAGGATGATACTGAATATCCAAATCATAGTCTTTGATTAATTCTAGCCATCTGCGCTGTCTTAGGTTAAGATCCTGTTGCGTGAAGATGTACTTCAGACTCTTATGGTCCGTGAAGATCTGGCACTTGTTTCCGATCATGTAGTGCCTCCAAATCTTCAATGCGTGCACGACTGCAACCAATTCCAAGTTATGGGTAGGATAGTTCTTCTCATGCTTTCTCAACTGTCTTGAAGCATAGGCCACAACTTTGCCTTCTTGCATTAACACACATCCAAGACCCATCCGTGAAGCATCGCAATACACATCAAACCCTTTGTGGATATCTGGCATTATCAACACAGGGGCAGTGGTCAATCTTGTTTTCAGCTCTTCAAAACACTTCTGGCATGCATCATCCCACTTAAATTCTTTCCCTTTCTCCAACATAGAAGTCATAGGTTTCACGATCTTTGAGAAGCCTTCAATAAATCTGCGGTAGTAGCGTGCAAGTCCAAGGAAACTTCTGATTTTAGGCACAGTTTTCGGTGGATTCCAATTCAAAACATCCTGAACTTTACTTGGGTCTACTGCAATTCCTCCATCTGTGATAACATGTCCAAGGAAAGAAACTTCTCTCAACCAAAAATCACATTTGCTCAGCTTGGCATATAACTGATTCTCTCGGAGTTTCTGTAACACTATCCTCAAGTGCTCTTCATGTTCTTCCTCGTTCTGTGAATACACCAAGATGTCATCAATGAACACAACCACAAACTTGTCAAGATATTCCATGAAAACCTTGTTCATCAGGTACATGAAGTACGCTGGAGCGTTGGTCAATCCAAACGACATCACAGTAAACTCGTACAGACCATATCTGGTACTGAAGGCTGTCTTGGGTATATCCTCTTGTCGGATCCTTAGCTGATGATATCCTGATCTCAGATCAATCTTGGAGAAAACCTTGGCACCTCTCATCTGATCAAACAAATCTTCAATCCTGGGCAGTGGATTCTTATTCTTGATCGTCACATCGTTCAGCAATCTGTAGTCTACACACATTCTTCTGCTGCCATCTTTCTTATCGACAAAGATCACGGGTGCTCCCCACGGGGATGAGCTAGGATGGATAAATCCCTTAGCTAACATTTCTTCTTTTTGTTTCTTTAGTTCACTTAGATCCTTAACATCCATTCTATAGGGTCTTTTAGAGATAGGTGCTGTACCAGGTAAAAGATCAATGCTGAACTCAATGTCACGAACAGGTGGCATACCTGGTAAATCTTCCGGGAAGACGTCGGGGTACTCACTGATAACTCTAATATCTTCTAGAGGCATTCCCTTCATTTGGTTCACTGTCCCAACTACACTGGGTGAAGCTGATGCCACAAACTCTATTTTATCTCCTTGAGGGCTGGTTAAGAGCACTGACCTCTTACGACACTGAATGACACCATCACATCCTGATAACCAATCCATTCCGAGGATCACGTCGATGCCATTAGTCTTTAGGACTATTAGATTGGCTAGGAATTCTACCCCCATAATATTCATGCTGACCCTTGGGCATAAGTGGCTGGCTTTCAATTCTTTGCCCGGGGAGCTTACTAGTAATATTTGTTTCATAGGACTCGTTGGTAAATTATGTTTTGCAGCGAATTGCTCAGTAATAAATGAATGTGATGCTCCAGAATCAAATAAAACTAATGCAGGTTCAGAATTAACAAGAAACGTACCGAGCACAACATCGGGAGCCTCTTCAGCTGTTTCTGTAGCCATATGATTCACCTTTCCGCGCACGCAGTTCTGTTGTCCTTTGTTGCCCAGTGGTGTCTGGTTGCTGTTGCGCGGCTGCTGCTGCTGAGGAGTCTGCCTTTGTCCACTGTTCCTCTGATTCTGAGGAGTTTGCGCATTACGCTTCGGGCAATTGTTAGCGTAATGACCCAGTTCTCCACATTTGAAACATCCGCTAGGTTGGACCGGGGTGACTGGATTGTTGGACCGCACTGGTGCACCTGTGGCATAGCTTGGATGGTACGGTTGCGGGTTGGAGTTGCACTAAGTCTGCTGGTTGTAACGCTGAGGCTGCTGTGGAGTTCTTTGATTTTGTTGATTCTGCGGATATCCTCCACCTTGTCCTCCAAGGCGCGACTGAAATCCCTGGGGTGTGTTGTAGAGGGGACGGGTGTTGCTACTGGATTGTACCTGGGACTGAAGTTTTCGCTTGTGTTCCCCAAGCTCCTTACGCTTGCTCTCCAGACCAATGGCTTTGTCTAGCAGAGTCTGGAAGTTTGGGAAAGTGTGACTATGCAGCTAATAGTTGAGCAGCCCTATCAGTCCTTCCAAGAAGCGCTCCTGCCTTTTCGCGTCACTATCCACTTCATGGGGCGCGTAACGAGACAACTGAGTGAATTTATCCCGGTACTCACTGACAGTCATGCTGCCTTGCTTCAGGTTCAGGAACTCCTTCTGCTTGAGCTTCATTAGTCCTGCTGGGATATGGTGGCTGCGGAAGTTGGTTCTGAACTCCTCCCAAGTGATAGTGTTGGTGTTGGCGTGGGCAGCAGTGAAAGCATCCCACCAATCAGCGGCGGCACCTTCCAGACGTCCTGCAGCATACAGAACCCTTTCACGGTCACTGCATTGCGTGATGTCCAGCTTCTTAGTGATGACCTTCAACCAATCATCAGCGTCCAAGGGGTCCACAGAGTGAGAAAAGGTAGGAGGGTGGTGGCTCATGAATTCCCTATGTTTGTCTCTTGGTGGCGGGTTTTGCTGTGGTGCTTGTTGATTCTGCCGAGCTTGTATATTCTGAATGGTGGCAGTGAGGTTCTGCAATATCTGCATCTATGCTGCCAAGAATTGCTCCATTGTTGGATTGGGCAGTGGTGGCAACTGAGTCTGCCGGTTGACTACGCAAGCACGCCTAGAGCTAGGGATATTCTGTCCTCCACCTGTCCTGGTGTTCATCATCTGACCATTAGGGAATAAACCCAGGATAAGACAGGTGTACTAGGTATAGGTAGATAGAAGATAACATCTTAACAAAATATGGATTTATAAGACTCCAACTGATATTAATGGATAGATTGTATCAAGCAATTCTTAAAGCACTCAAAGCAAACATTTGTTCTCAAGCAATCATTACATTGTCGTCCTCTCAAGCAGAAATGATTCTAACGAGAACTTAAAGAGATACTAGCCTAAGAGCCTAGATGCCTACTCCTCAGGGCGAGTTATGGAGCCGGGTTCGCCGCGACGAAGCTTCTTGCGGGGCGGTGACAAAGCGGGGAAGCGGGGTTCATCCATCTGTGGGGGTGACGGCGCTCTTCCTTCAAGTCAAGCTTCCAGTATGCGGATCTTTTCATGGGCCTCCAGTAGCTTGTCCGGAGTATCGTCCAGCTCAGTGATGACGCTTTCCAGCTCAGTGTTGAGAGCGGCGGTGACTTGAGCAAGAGTGTTGAGGCGGTCTTCGTCATCTCCACCCAGAGTAATCACAGTCTCTTTAGTTCCACTGAGGCGGCGAGGAAGGTGGCGATACTCCGTGTTCTGAAGCTCCTGGCGGTAGGTGTGGCAGATGGACCACAGAGCTCTCCTAGCGGCACTACTGACGGCGGCGTCGTAAGTAGCATGAGGTGTGGCGGAGTCGTGTGCAGTGAGAGTCCTCAGGCCTCTGGCACTTTCCATCCTGATGTGGACGCGAGAGAGGTAGTAGTCGCCGACCGCAGGGTCGATGTACTGGTGTGTGTGGTAGTGAGGTCTAACGCGGTTGTCCAACTCTTGAAGAACACCTTGTGGCACCAGAGACAAGTGGCTGGGTTCTCTGTCCGAAGTGCGAACACAACAGAGTTGCCTCATCCCTGGAGTTTCATCATTCTGGTCGTCGTTGTTGTTGTCCTCATCATCATCTCTTCTAATATCTTCGAAGTTACTCGGGCTTACTTCAGCAACGACCGGTGCTGGGGCGGGAGCTGGAGCAGGGACAACTTGGGGTGGTGGCGATGCCTCAACCACTGGTGATGCCGGTGGGGTGAACTGATTTCCTTCTTCATCAATTGCCATGATGCGGCCATCTTCACCATCCACGAAATAGTAGACCTCTTCGGGTTCTTCCTCCGTAGCTTCCTCCTCTTCAACAGGGGCTGGAACTGGGGTAGGAGAAGCTGGCTCAGCTGGGGCAATGCGAACTTTGCGACCTCTGGTGCGCTTGCGAGCAGTCTGGTAAGTCCTGGCCATCTGGCAGAGCGGGAGTAAAATTCAGAATATTTTTCTTTAAAAAGAAAACGATAGAAGGTTTATGTAAACATAGATTTTTATGCTGAAATATAAAGTAAATAGAAATTTTTGATGCTGACATGGCTTGCTATAAGATAAATACTTAATTTCGACCATTTCTATCTATGCTAGCGTCCTACAGTCAACATATCTCTGATACCACTTTTGTCACACCCGATTCTAGAAAGAACCAGATGCATCTCATATGTGCGCCAGGATCATGTTCACACACATATGGTAGACGGAAAGTGTAATATATCAAAGACAATGCTCAAAATGTAACTAAATAAAGTATTTAACAATATTACACTCCGTATAAAAGAGACACAAATGTCTTTAAACGATAAACCGTTATACCCTATACGAAGTCTCCAACAACTCCGTCTTCCACAGGCGATGACTGGTGAACGCAGAGCCTAGAACTCCTCGAAGTCGTCGAAGATCTCTTCTTCAAAGTTCTCTTCTGAACAGCAGGGGGCAAGGGTGAGTACTCTTATGGTTGGTACTCAGCAAGTGGGGAAAATGCAAGGCCATCAAGGATAGGCTAGGGTTTGCAGCAGCGGTCGCTTTTAGTTGGTCAAGTATTTATAATCAAGCACTTATTCACTAGGTTTAAGTTTATACCAACCCACTTTAGTAGAATTATAATGGTACCATCCACATAAATATTAACCACGAACCACAGTTTAATTAATCTTCAAGTTTCATTATCATGTGAGGGTCCAAGCCACTCATAACCGTGAGTACGGCTGTTATAACAGTTTTACACTCTGCTGAGGTTGTACACTTTACCCACAAATCGTGTTCCCCTGAGTCGCCCGGGTTTGCAAGGCCCTTAAACACTTCCGAGGTGAGTGGCGAGGGTATACTACGAAGCCTTTACAAAGACATGTCGAGAGCTAGGCAGCCCGCTAGAGTTTCAGTAGCGGTGTGGTCCATAAACCACCCTAATGGTCAGCTCCTTAGCAAAGGCAGCTACACCAAGAGGACCGGGCTATGACCCCTATCACGGACCCCCTCCTTGCCCTTTCGGTAAGGCCACGAGCAAACTACACATCTAATTAATTGGCTAAGGTCAGAGCCATATGACTTTGTGGTTGTACTGTTCACTTGGGTGGTTCTCCATGTTCCCATTAATCAGAGTTGATCTTGAAATTACGCGATAACAACAATATGATACGTGATCAACATTGCCAAAAGAGTAAACCAATTCCAATCCCAAAGTTTGCAACTAAGCGTAACTACCCAACATGAATAGTAAACCCAGGTGTTTCAAGGTTTGGGGTAAAAGACTAGGTATGTCCTTAGGATAGTTAACCCATCAAGTTTATGCAAGCAACAATAAAGTAAAGTGAATTATCATGCTGTTGTTGGGTTCAAATAGAATATGCAGGGGGGAAATCCATTTGCCTTCTTCAAGCAGCTGCTGATTCTCTTCCTCGTAAGCTTGCTCTTGGTTTTGCTCAAATGTAACGTTGTCTACGTGATCACACAAACAAGCATACACAAACAAATAAGAAACAGTACAAACAGAAAGTAAAAAGATACTAAAGTTGTAGTTCATGATGCAAGGATCACGTGGGCGCAAGAATCGCTGAGATCGGAGTTGAAACGATGAAGATATGGCTAAAACAGTGATTTAGGGACCTAACTGCGAGAGTTTTGAACTTCCAGGGGCTAAATCTGAGGAAATCAGGGGCTAAAATATAATTAAACCTTAAACAGAGGGTCGGGGTGCAAAACTATAGGTTTTGGATGGCGGGTACTAATTCTAGAAAAGTCAGGGTTCGGAACAGAAAGAGAAAGGGCTCAACTCTAATTATTTTCTACTGATCTGGACTGCGGGTTGATTCCTGGAAAACCTAGGGATCTTTCTGCAAGAGTTTCGGGGACGGATAGGGTTGGATGAATCTGGTCCATTGGATCAGAATCGAACGGCGGGTCGGGCGAATCGGCGGGGTAAGGGTCGGGCGAATCGGCGGTATGAAGAGAGGGTCGGATAAATCGGCAGTGTAAAGAGAAGGTCGGACAAATCAGCAGAGTCAAGAGAGGGTCGGGCGAATCGGAGTTTTACTGGGCGTCGGCGGCGAGCGAGTGCGGCGGGAGACGGCCGGAGATTCACTGACTCCGGTGTTCCGGGGCTCGGTTCGGGCTGGGTTCATGCCGGGACGGGAGTGGGCGGTACGGCGAAGGTGAGGGTGGTCATGGGATGGCTGTGTGGCGGCTGTAAACTGGCGGCCACGGCGGCGGGCGGAAACAGGGGTCCGGCGAGAAATCGGGTTTGCGGCGGAGCAAGAGAGAGTGGGGAATCTGGTGCGGCTTGATGCTCACCAGCTCGCGGATCTCCGGCGAGAGTTGAAGACGGCGGAGAAGCAGCGGAACGGCGAGTCGACGGAGAGGCGGCGACACGGGACGGCGGCGTTCCTCCGGTGTGCAACTTCCAGCGGCGTGCAACGGTGTTGTGTAGCAGAAGAGATTGAAGTTGGCTCTAGTTGCAAAGCGAGGCTTCGGCAGGATTTTATAGGGGCAGATTGGCCGAGATTAGGAAGGCGGCAGCGCGGAGTCGATGAGGACTCTTGGTAAGGAAGGAAGAAGGAAGGAAAAGGGGCGCGAACGATGGCGCGGAGTCGATCCGGACTCGAGTTAAGGAAGGAAGAAGGCGCCGAAAGGTGGGTCCCAGCTATCGGTGGAAGAAAGGGTCGGGTGAGCGGATCGGCCGCTGAGTTGGGCCGCGAGAAAGGAAGGAAGGAGAAAGGAAGAATCGAGCTGGCTGAAAGAAAGAATAGAAGAAGAAAAGAAATAAAGATGCATGCACAATTTTATTTTGTGACTTTTATAAAATAGTTTTAAAATTTTAGCTCCTATATTTTTGGGTGTCACAAAACCTACGCCCCTTAAAGAGAATCTCGTCCTCGAGATTTGGAAGGATTAGGGAACAGCTGAGGGAATTCTGCAATCAGTTCATCTTCTCTTTCCCAAGTAGCCTCATCCTCTGAGTGGTGACGCCACTGTACTCTGCACATTTTGATCACCTTATTCCGAGTAACCCTCTGAGATGTTTCCAAGATTTTAATCGGATGCTCTGTATAAGTCAAATCTTCTTGTACATCAAGTTCCTCCAACGGTAACTGCTCCTCAGGCACTCTCAAACATTTCTTTAACTGTGATACGTGAAACACATCATGGACATCTGACAATCGTGCCGGTAACTCCAATTGATATGCCACTTCACCTTTCCTTTCCAGAATCTGAAAAGGACCAATATAACGCGGTGACAACTTTCCTTTCACTTTAAATCTACGTAAACCTCTTATGGGTGATACCTTCAAATACACAAAATCTCCAACTTCAAATGTCCATTCCCTTCTTCGTGTATCAACATAACTTTTCTGTCGTGACTGGGCAGTCTTGAGATTGTCCCGGATTATCTGGACTTGTCTATCCGCTTCTTGAAGAATCTCTGGTCCAAAAACTTGACTTTCTCCTGTCTGATTCCAATACAAGGGTGTCCTACATTTTCTTCCATATAATGCTTCAAATGGGGCCATCTTGAGACTCGCTTGGTAACTATTGTTGTAGGAGAATTCTGCATATGGCAAACTTTTATCCCAACTACCTCCATGCTTGAGGGCACATGCTCTCAACATATCCTCTAATACTTGATTCGTTCGCTCAGTCTGACCGTCTGTTTGCGGATGATATGCAGAACTGAAATTGAGCTTTGTATCCATGGATTCATGTAACTTCTGCCAGAAACGCGATGTGAACTGAGTACCTCGATCAGACACTATCTTCTTTGGAACACCATGCAGACACACAATTCGTGACATGTATAGTTTTGCTAACTTGGCTCCAGTGTTAGTTGTTTTGACCGGGATGAAATGTGCGACTTTTGTCAATCTGTCCACAATAACCCATATCGAGTCATAACCATCACGAGTACGAGGTAACCCTACAATGAAATCCATACCAATCTCTTCCCATTTCCATTCAGGTACCTTCAATGGCTGGAGTAAACCTGCTGGTCTCTGGTGTTCTGCCTTCACTCTCTGGCACACATCACACAATGCTACGTGAGTTGCTACATCTTTTTTCAAACCATACCACCAGTACCTTTCTTTCAAGTCTTGATACATTTTGGTACTTCCAGGGTAAATGGAATAAGTGG
This sequence comes from Panicum miliaceum, assembly GCA_032594955.1. Classification (NCBI taxonomy): domain Eukaryota; kingdom Viridiplantae; phylum Streptophyta; class Magnoliopsida; order Poales; family Poaceae; genus Panicum; species Panicum miliaceum. Next base: position 17,975,240 of record CM064062.1, read on the forward strand.
AATCATGTGCCTCCTTCAAAATAAGTTCACGAAGGTGATCAATTTCGGGTACACAGATCCTTTTTCTGAACCAAACAGTTCCCTGTTCATCTTCGGTGAAATCCTTAGTCTTGCCTAAACCGATTTGAATCTTGATCTCTTTGATCGTAGCATCTGTCAACTGTCCTTTTCTGATCTCTTGTTCTAATGTTGGTTCCATCTCCATAATCATGGCTTCCGCTTGAGTGACAATTCCCAAGTTCAAACGTGCCATCTCCCAACATAATTCTTGAGGCATCAATCGAGCAATCATCATATTAGCTTGTCCTTTCTGGCTTAGGGCGTCTGCCACTACATTTGCCTTGCCAGGATGATACTGAATATCCAAATCATAGTCTTTGAGTAATTCTAGCCATCTGCGTTGTCTTAGGTTAAGATCCTGTTGCGTGAAGATGTACTTCAGACTCTTATGGTCCGTGAAGATCTGGCACTTGTTTCCGATCATGTAGTGCCTCCAAATCTTCAATGCGTGCACGACTGCAGCCAATTCCAAGTCATGGGTAGGATAGTTCTGCTCATGCTTTCTCAACTGTCTTGAAGCATAGGCCACAACTTTGCCTTCTTGCATTAACACACATCCAAGACCCATCCGTGAAGCGTCGCAATACACATCAAACCCTTTGTGGATATCTGGCATTATCAACACAGGGGCAGTGGTCAATCTTGTTTTCAGCTCTTCAAAACACTTCTGGCATGCATCATCCCACTTCAATTCTTTCCCTTTCTCCAACATAGAAGTCATAGGTTTCACGATCTTTGAGAAGCCTTCAATAAATCTGCGGTAGTAGCCTGCAAGTCCAAGGAAACTTCTGATTTCAGGCACAGTTTTCGGTGGATTCCAATTCAAAACATCCTGAACTTTACTTGGGTCTACTGCAATTCCTCCATCTGTGATAACATTTCCAAGGAAAGAAACTTCTCTCAACCAAAAATCACATTTGCTCAGCTTGGCATATAACTGATTCTCTCGGAGTTTCTGTAACACTATCCTCAAGTGCTCTTCATGTTCTTCCTCGTTCTGTGAATACACCAAGATGTCATCAATGAACACAACCACAAACTTGTCAAGATATTCCATGAAAACCTTGTTCATCAGGTACATGAAGTACGCTGGAGCGTTGGTCAATCCAAAAGACATCACAGTAAACTCGTACAGACCATATCTGGTACTGAAGGCTGTCTTGGGTATATCCTCTGGTCGGATCCTTAGCTGATGATATCCTGATCTCAGATCAATCTTGGAGAAAACCTTGGCACCTCTCATCTGATCAAACAAATCTTCAATCCTAGGCAGTGCCGCGTCCCTGGGTGGCCAGGACGTCGCGGATACTCACGAGCGCACCCAAGGCCGAGCCATTGGCTCGTATGCAGCCCTGACCTCGTCGCCTCGCCCCTATCGCACCACCGTGCTGCCGCCTTTCTGGCCTTGCCCGCCGCTGAGGAGCGCCTTAACCCACGCGCACCGCCCTAGCATGGTGACCGCGCACCGAACGCCATCGAGCCATGATGTCACGCGCACGACGCAGCCAGCCCTTGCGAGCATTTCCTCGAACACCCACGATGCACAGCCACACACACCCTTGGTGACACACACAGGCACACATGCTAGGGATCCTCACGGGATCTGTGCAGCCACTTTGGATCCGCCCTAGGTTGATAGGCGGACCCCACCAGTCAGTGGAAGACGAAGACCGACGTGTGGGCCACTCCTGGCAGCAAGAGAAGAGAAGAGAAGAGAAGGGGGAGGACCAGGCACGCCGTGAGCCGGCCCAAGCAGCTTTATTCCCAAACCGGCCTGTTGCGCAATCAGGCCAAAACACGAGCCGCCAGCCCACAACGTCGAGCCGGCCTGCCTAAGCTCGAGCTGCCAAGCCACCAACCCGAGCCAGCCTGCTAGATCTTAGCCGAGCCAGCCCTTGAAACCGAGCCAAGTCAAATGGGCCATCTGAGTCGGCCTGTTTCCTTGAGCCGGCCTACGAGCACGCAGCCGAGCCAACCCATGAGCCAAGCCAGGATTGGGCCGCCGAGCCGGCCTAATATCCTTTCAGCCCATGAATTCGAGCCGCCTAACCCCTTTTTCTTTTTCTTTTACCAGTCCTGACGCGTGGGTCCCGCCCGTCAGTCTCACAGTGCGACTGACCAGTGGACCCCCGCTGACCTCTGACCGTTGACCCTTTGACCTGGTCAATGTTTACCGAGTCAACGCTGACGTCAACGTGGGCCATGCTAACGTCAGCCTACCCGGATCCCCCTGCTGTCGTCAGGCTGACATCAGCATGACAGGTGGCACTCCCTAGTGCTGCCACATGGCTGACTGTGTGGATTTCTTTTTGTTAACCCTTTTATCATTTTTAGAAAATGATTTAAACTTAGAAAATTCATAATAAATTAACCGGACCTCCGAAAATTATGAAACCTGTTTCATAATTCTTCTAAAATCATGCTCTACCCGTTAGCATAGGTTTTGGTCTGATTTGGAACTTATTTGAATAGTTTTGTGCACTCTTGCACTTTGGTCCCTATCTTTATACATACTTATGAATAGGTCCCTGTGGGGAGAAAGTGTCCGACTTCCCTAGCGACCCAAAGACCCCGGAGGACTTCCCGGGCGACCCAAAGACCCTAGAGGACCTTCCGGACGACCCGAAGACCCTGGAGGACTTCCTAGACGAGCACAAGACCCCGGAGGACGTCTCAGACGATCGAAAGACCCCAGAAGAGCTATGAAGAACCACCAGGTTCACGCCCATCTACGATCTAAACACCCATTAGGCATTGCTTGCTAGTTATGCTATGCTTTACATTATTGCTGTGATGAGATGAACCTGCATGGCCCCTTTTATTACCTGAACTCCTTGTTGTCCTACACACTATAATACATTGGAGACGCTTGCAATGCTTGCATGTGTATATGCGGGCTATGGTGATATAGTCTTGGCATGAGTGGAGATACACTTATGAGGAGTTGGTGATTAAGACTTTAGCGGGGGCGAGTGAATTAACTTGATCATTGGATCAAGGGCTTGGGGTGTGTGTGGGCACAAACTACGGAGTGCCTGTTGCGAGAACATGTCCTTTGTGGACGGTTGGTCCTTTGTGGATGTTGGAGGAGGAGTAGAGGGCTATACCTGTGGCAGAACCACCTGAATTAATCCGGCTCAAGTGTATTAACCATCACCATTAAGGCATTCTCGGTTAACCTTACACTTCAAACGGAGTAATCCACTGGTCTGTCGAGTATAACCTCCCGATACAACCACGGTGAACGGATCGAGCGCCATACATACAAATGCTCATGCAACGATGAGCCCAGAGAATACCACATTCCAGCAAATATTACGACATTAACATAAGTAAATATTACAGACCAAGTTCTGAGTTTAGAAACCAAATACTCCAATTAACATAAATAAGTTCTTCAGAGTTAAATTGCAGCGGAAATAAACAACGGAAACTACTCGACGATACAGGATGTCTCGATGAAGCCCGTACGAGACATCACTCGGCCTTATCTCCGTTGGACGGGGGCGCATCCCATTCCACCGACCAACCAGGGGGAAGAGTGCAGGGCCAAGTCAAGCTAGCAATCATGTCTTCGAAGGGCTCACCTGAAATCGAGTCACAAGCAAGACTGAGTATACTAATACTCAGCAAGACTTACCCGTGTAGTGGAAACTACTCCACCGACTCTAGACATGCAAGGCTTTTTGGCTCAGGGGTTTGTTTTGCCGAAAAGCATCTACAAGTGGGTCCTTACTTTCAACTTTTAGCTCCAGATTCCAGTTTCATTAACCAGTCTAGGTAAGCAACTATCTAAAGCATACATGGTGAAGCATTAAATTTTCCATCCAGCCAGTTCATTCATCATCATTGTTCCTCTTCTTACTCTGTGGGTAAAAATGGTTAAGCAGTCTCAATAGCCGTGAGAAACGGACGATTCGAATCGAATTTCTTAACCTTGCAAGGGAAACCCAAACACACGTCACGTGGTTACTCCCTAGAGTCACACGTGCAACTTTTCCCCTTTCTTTCCGGGTCGTGGATCGGGGCTACCCTCCGAGAGTACAAGAGCTCCACGCCACGGTTCGGCGCCGGGTCGTGACCACTCTCTGCACTCGCCATATGCACATGGGACCGAAGTTCAAAGGGTAGGATGCCGTCCCCTTGCCGGGCCAATCAGGTACTTAAGCTTACCGATTCCCATAATCTCGACATGTGTTTAGTACGTTCAAAGACTTAACCATCACTACCACACCCTGCGGCCTTAGCATTTTTCACTAGACAGACGGGCCTCAATCGTAACCATCGTTACATAACCCGTCCGTGTCCTTATGATTGCAGCGTGTAGTAGTCATTCAACTCCTATTTTCTCGCGAGTGACAGGAAATCACTCGACTTTTACCGGAGTCCTATTAGCACAGCAGTCTATCGAACCTTACATCTAGTTTTCACGCAAGGGTTCCTGACATCATGCAACTAAGTTTTCATCCAACTCCTATAAACTTAATGCACAAGCAAAGAGTAATGAGTTGCATAATTTCGGAAAGAATGGGTTATGCTCCGGGGCTTGCCTTCGCAGTTCGCTTGGGGATCTTCCGAACTTGGGCTCGGGTCTTCAAAAACTTCAGTTAGATTTGCTTGAGCTTCACGCTGCTCACTCTCGGACGCGGGCACCAGCTCGTAAGTTCCGTCGGCGAGAGTCGTCGATTCTACATGAGTGCACAAGTTTAAGTCGTGGAAATGGCACTTGATTACGATTTGAGAGTAATTACTACAAGGGATAGTTTCTGGTCATGAAATTTTGGATTTAGGCACATCAAGGAAAGATGTGCTTACTGTAAACTTTTCAGCCAATTTTATGTAACAGATTAATTCTGAAAAATATATTTCATTGTTGCTGTTAGATACTTGTTCTTTTTGTACAGAACAATTGGTGCAACAATTGTGTCTAAGATTTTTATAGAGCTCTGACTTGAGCATGCAGAAGCTACTGTAATTTTTGTAGAATTTATCATGCAGTATCCAGAGCATAGAAAATATGACATTCTACACCTAGGCTATTCAAAGATTCATTTTTACAGGACCCTACACAGCAACCTCTACCATAGTTTATCTCCCAGTAAAAATTTGAGAATTTTCCAAGCTAAGATACTATTTTCTTGATTTAATGTATGTTATTAGCACATAAATCAAATAAGTGGGTTACTGTGAGATAAAAATTCTCCTAATTTTTCTCTGGCTTCTAGGTACCAATACATTAGCATAGTAAAAGTTTCAATGGGTGACTCACCACCTATCTGCAGGGATAAAACACTCTACTTACACATGAATTAAAACTAAGTTTAACAAACAGTAGAGCTAGAGATGGAATTTGGGCCTGATCTTTTTATACAGTCCTAAACATCAAGCAACTAATTCACTGCCCAAAATCTAGGGTCAGCATTATTCTAGAACAGTGGGTACAAAATAAGTCCATTAAAGCTTCTATTTAATGTAGAGCAAAATATTTTGAGATACTGAGAAAACTTTTGTAACAAAAGTGGTAGAGTTTGTTCTGAGGATTCCAGAACAGTTGAGTTTGCATTTTTCTGAATTTTCTACGATTTTATACGAATTTTACAAGTTCACTGAATTTGAATCTAGGTTTGAAACTTTCTTTTACAACTAGGTCCTTGAATCTTACGCTCAGACCCTTCTAAAGATTTAAATTCTTGCAATTGGGTCCTCGTGCGGCTCGGGTACGGCGGCCGGCCGAAATTCCGGCGAGGGGGCTCGCCGGCGGCGAGGGGCGAGGGTCGGGGAAGGTTCAGGGGTGCGAGGGCTACCTTGTGGGGGTGTTGTTCAGGTGGGGGACGGCCGGGAAGGGCTCGCCGGCGTTGGAGCAGAGGCGGCGGCGGCGCGGCTCGCGTCGACGGCGGTGCTCCGGCGGGCTTGGGGCGGCGTGGTCCGGTCGGTGAGCTTCAGTGGCGCGTGGGGAAGCTACTCAGGGGCTCGGCTTGGACGGAGGGGGTCGGGGTCGTGCTGTCCACGGCGAGCAGGGGCGGCGGCGGCGACGGCAGCGCGGGCGGCGGCGCTCCGGTGGCTCTGGGTGGCGTTGGGTGGGTCGGCGAGCTGCGTTGAGGTGATGTAGTGGTGGCTGGGGGCGCAGTTTGGGCAGTGGGCGGCGGCAGTGGGCTGTCCACGGACGGGTGGTGCTCGGCGGCGGCGATGGCGACGGCGAGGCGTTCTGGTGGCCGGGGGCTCGCGCGCGTGGCCGGGGGTGGCGCTTTTATAGGGACAGGAGGGGGTGTGGAGGTGCCTGGGCGACGCGCGGGGCGGGGCACGGCAGCGGCGTGCACTGGCTGCGGCGGGCGGCGGCAGAACGCCGGCGCGGCGTGCGGCGAGCGGGCGCGGGCGACTGGGCGGCCGCGATTGTGGCGTGGGCGCGAGGAGATAGCGCGGCGTGCGGATTGGGGAGCAGCTGCTGCAGCGGCTCGGGCGGAGGGCAGGCGCGGCAGCTGGCGGGGCGCGGGGGCCGGGGCGGCACGGCGGAACGCGGCCACTGGGCGGGCGGGCGGCGGCCTGGGCGCGGCAGCACGCGCGGGCGGGGACTGGCCGCGCGGCGTCGGGGCGGGGCAAAGCCGGCCGTGGCGGGGTGGTGCGGCGGCCACTGGCCTGGCGCTTCGCGCCGGTCAGGCGACGCCGACCACCTGGCGCGCGGCGGGTGGGCGAGCGCGCGCGGCGCGGCAGAGGAGGGGGGAGAAACGAGGGACCGAAGTGCAAAAATTCGAAAAAGTTCAGGGGGCTGGGTGCAAACAGGGCGTTTTCTCCTCTTTCTGATTTGAATTTCAAAAACTTTTGAACACGAAAGTTGTTCAAAATAAAAAGTTCTACAACTTTGGTTTCAGGCAAAACCTCATTTGGCTTATGGTTTTAAAGTTAATTTAAAAGTTTCAAATGTGTCCAAATGTGCCCAAATTAAATTTGAATTCCAACTGAACCCGTTTTAATTCTTTCCACCCTCTCATTAGTTGGTTTAAAACATAGAGTTAGGCTAATGTCATTGATTTTGGAATTGTAATTACCAGGGTTGTCACAGCCTCCCCCCCTTAACAAGAATCTCGCCCCGAGATTCGGTAATTCTTAGTGTGGGCGTGGGTGCACATACCAGTGGTTGAGACAAGAAACCCAGGGAAATGTTGGTTCAGGTAGCTCTCCGTTTCCCAGGTGGCTTCTTCTTCCGTGTGGCGATTCCATTGTATTTTATACATTCTAATCACTTTCCTCCTGGTCTCTCTTTCTTTTTGATCCAGAATCTTAACTGGGTGTTTGACATACGAGAGGTCGGGTTCCAACGATATTTCTTGTTGTTCCACAATCTCGGTAGGGACTCGAATACACTTCTTGAGTTGAGATACGTGGAAGACATCATGGGTGGCCGTGAGTTGAGGGGGCAGTCGTAATTTGTAGGCTACGGGTCCGTAGCTCTCAATGATTTCGTAGGGACCAATATAGCGGGGAGCTAGTTTGCCTTTGATTCCAAATCTTCGTACTCCCTTGGTTTGTGAAACTCGAAGATAGACATGATCGCCAACTTCGAACCTTAGGGGCTTTCTCCTTTTGTCAGAATAGCTCTTTTGTCGGGCTTGTGCGGCTTTAAGATTTGCTTGTATTACTTTTACTTTTTCCTCTGCCTCGATTACCAGGTCGGGTCCAATTATTTTACGTTCTCCGGTTTGTGACCAGCTCAAAGGAGTTCGACACCTTCGTCCGTACAGGGCCTCAAATGGTGCCATTTTCAAACTCGTTTGGTAGCTGTTGTTGTATGAGAACTCTGCCAGGGGTAGGCATTTATCCCAATTCTTGTCATAATGAATGACACAGGCTCTCAGCATGTCTTCCAGAATTTGGTTTACTCTTTCCGTTTGTCCATCGGTCTGAGGGTGGTATGCTGAGCTGCGAATCAGCTTTGTGCCAAGAGACGTTTGCAGTTGCTCCCAAAAGCGTGCTACAAACTGGGGACCACGATCGGAGATAATCGTCTTAGGTATTCCATGCAGGCGAACAATACGATCGAGGTAAATCTCGGCATATTTCTTGGTAGAATAGGTGGTGTGTACCGGAAGAAAATGTGCCGTCTTCGTGAGTCTATCAACGATAACCCATATGGAATCATGTTTCTGGGAGGTGTTTGGTAGTCCAACGATGAAGTCCATACTTATGTCTTCCCATTTCCAGGATGGTATAGGTAACGGTTGAAGTGTACCGGCTACCTTCAAATGGCTAGCTTTTACTCTCTGGCACGTGTCACATTCCGAGACATACGTAGCAATTTCTCTTTTCATTCTAGTCCACCAGAAGTTTTTCCTTAGGTCTTGATACATTTTGCTACTGCCGGGGTGGATAGAGAATTTGGAAAGGTGTGCCTCATCGAGAATTTGCTTGCGGAGTTCATGATTCTTCGGGACGACTATACGACCTTCGAACCATAGAACTCCCTTATGGTCCTGGCGGAAACATTTGTACTTCTCCTCACCTAGGGAGAGTTTCTGTTTGATGATCTTAATTCCTTCATCCTGTAGTTGTGCCATGACGATTTGGTCGTGAAGAGTGGGCTCAACTGAGATGTGATTTAGAGTGCCTTGGGAAACCATTTCCAAGTTAAGTTTCCTCATATCTGCGCACAATGTCTCATGGTAGGACTCCATGGATAGGCAATGGCAATGGGACTTGCGGCTTAGTGCATCAGCGACTACGTTAGCCTTGCCGGGGTGATAGTGCACTTCAAGGTCATAATCCTTGATTAATTCTAGCCATCTCCGTTGTCTCATATTCAGATCGGCTTGTGTGAAGATGTACTTGAGACTCTTATGATCCGTGTAGATATTGCACTGTGTACCCATGAGATAATGCCTCCATATTTTTAGAGCGTGAATGACGGCTGCAAGCTCAAGATCATGAGTGGGGTAATTCTGTTCGTGGGGCCGAAGGGCTCGCGAGGCATATGCAATGACTCGATTCTCTTGAATAAGCACACATCCTAGACCAGTACCTGATGCGTCACAATACACATCGAATGGCTTGGTATTATCGGGTTGAGCTAACACAGGTGCAGTAGTCAGATGCTCTCTGAGAGTGTGGAAGGCTTCTTCACACTTCTCATTCCATACAAACTTTACTTCCTTCTTCAATAGTTCCGTCATGGGCTTAGCCATTCGAGAGAAATCCGGGATGAAGCGACGGTAGTAACCGGCTAAGCCGAGAAAACTGCGAATCTGATGAACGGAGGTAGGGGGTTTCCAATCCATCACCTCTTGTACCTTGCTGGGGTCAACAGCTATGCCTTCGCTGGAGATCGTGTGACCTAAGAACTTTACAGTATCCAACCAGAATTCACACTTAGAAAACTTAGCATAGAGCTGATGGTCTCTGAGTCGCTGAAGAACAATGCGAAGGTGCTTGGCATGCTCTTCCTCATCCTTGGAATAGATAAGGATGTCGTCGATGAACACTATGACGAATTTGTCAAGTTCGGGCATGAATACCGAATTCATGAGATACATGAAGTAAGCAGGGGCATTGGTGAATCCAAAGGACATGACCAAGAATTCATATAGTCCATATCGTGTGGAGAAGGCAGTCTTAGGAATATCGCATGGGCGAATCTTGATCTGATGTTATCCCGAACGAAGATCAATCTTGGAGAAGATTCTGGCTCCAGCTAATTGATCGAAGAGTACATCGATGCGAGGAAGGGGGTATTTATTTTTAACAGTTACCGCATTGAGAGGTCGGTAGTCCACACATAATCTCAAACTGTCATCCTTCTTCTTTACGAATAGGGCTGGACATCCCCAAGGTGACGCGCTAGGGCGAATGAAACCTTTGTCCAGCAGTTCTTGGAGTTGAATTTTCAGCTCTGCCAACTCTTTAGGGGGCATCCTATATGGTCTTTTGGATATAGGTGCAATGCCTGGTTGTAGTTCAATGACGAACTCAATGTCCCTATCCGGTGGCATTCCGGGTAAGTCCTCCGGGAAAACATCGGCATACTCGTTTACCACAGGAATATTATCTGGCTTAAGTCCTTCCATCTTATAAGCACAGGAATTAGTACAGTCTAGGAGCGGTAGGTAAAGGGTAGTGGCTCCGTGACTAGGTGAATTTATCTCCATGGTGCGGGAAGAAAGGTCCAGTGTGACTCCATGCATAGCCATCCAGTTCATTCCCAATATAATGTCCATGCCGTCAAGGGGTAAAAGGACAAGGTCCGTGTCGATGGTTTTACTACCCAATTTGACTGGTACTTGTCTGATCATTTGGTTTGAAGCGATTTTACCACCCGGGGTTGATATCATGTATGACCCTTTGGTGTGACAAACATCCAAGCCTACTCTTGCACCGAATTTTGCACTTATGAAACTATGCGATGCACCAGAATCAAATAATATAACTGCAGGCTTGTTATGGATAGAGAATGTACCCGACATCACTGGGGCTCCTTCAGGAAGCTCTGCAAGCGTGGTGAAGTTAATCCGTCCTTGCTTGACTTGCAGGGTCCGTCTCTTGCCCCTGTTCTTGGCGTTCGGGTTGGATCCTTGACCTTGGTTGGGCTGTCCAGGCTGAGGGCATTCTCGTGCGAAGTGGCTGGAACTCCCGCATTTGAAACAGCGATTCGCGGGGCTAGGTCGAAGAGACTGCTGAAGAATGGGCCTCGGACCATTCTGTGGAGGCATCGGGGGTCGTACCATGCCTGGCTGCTGTGGGGGTCTAGCAATCCATCTTCCTGGCTGCGGGGCCCTTGGTGGAGCTGTGGGTGCGGTATTTTGCACGATGCGATACCTTGGTGGTTGGGCACTTGATGGTCCTGCGGGTGCCTTTCTCTTCTTCTCTGCCCGGTGTGCCATGATACAGTCCTCCTGGGTAATGGCCATATTGACCAACTCGTTGTAGGTGTCAGCCCTGGCTAGGTTCAGACGTTCCTTGAGCTTGGTATTCAGGCCTCGGCGGAAACGATCACGCTTCTTGGCATCCGTATCAGCGTGATAGCCCGCATACTGACACAAGTTGTTGAACGCCTGGGCGTACTGCAGCACGGTGCGGGTGCCCTGGGTGAGTGCCAGGAACTCGTTCAACTTCCTCTCCATGAGACCCTCGGGAATATGATGTGCCCGGAACGCGGTCTTGAATTCATTCCAGTCGACCACATGATCAGCCGGGAGCATCGCAGAATAGTGGTCCCACCACAGACGAGCGGTACCGCGAAGCTGTTGCGCGGCAAAACGAGCCTTGTTGGCCTCTGAGCATGGGGCCACAAGTAGTGTGAACTTGGATTCTATGGTGCGAATCCATGCATCTGCGTCCAGGGGTTCCTCGGTCTTATGGAACAAGGGCGGCTGGGTCCCCAGGAAATCCGTGTATCCTGCAGCTTGTGGTTGGTGAGCATTGTGACCACCCCTCTGCTGGTGTTGTCCTTGCACAATCTGACGCAGCAGCTCGGTTTGAGCGGCCATCACTTCCACCAAACTGGGCGGGGGTGGTGGCGATTGCCGCGAGCGGCTGCCACCGGCACCAAAACCCTCGGGGTTGCCACGTGTTGATCCAACCATCTGAAACGTGAAAGGTTACCATTAGCAACGCGATCCATATTACTTCCTTGATAAATAATTGGTGTAGTCATAGACTTCCGAAGTCACAGCTAGACGTATGGGCAGAATCTCTGTTTGCTACGAGAAAAATCATAGCCTGCTGTGGGTCCATCCAAAACATTTCAAACTTTTTGCAGTAGTCAGAGAATTTAGGAATGCACCACTTTGGTTTTTAACTTCGGTGCTAGAACTATGGCTAAGGTGGTTGAAAAGCTCGTCCTTTGCCTTGCTGCCTTAGCTGTTTTTCAGCAAATTGGTCGGTACGGTTTTGCCTATATCTTAAACTAGCGAGGTCCAATGATGCTGAATTTTTGTGAGAACCTAGATCACAAAATTTAGCACAAGTCTGGTATTCAACACTCAGCCAAGAAATGCAAGGAGACATGGGTAAAAATTCCGACAAGTCTCAGCGATTGTGGATTCCATCGTTTACCAACTTACAACGAAATCACCAAGTTTATCGCCGTTCCTTACATGCTGAGGGTGTCCACCTGATTCAGGTGTACCCAACACAAAAGAGTTACTCAACTCCTAGTTAGCCTATTACAACACTTGCCAAAAGTTAGGCTACCCTATCGAGGAGTATGTGCAAAAGTCCTCCTAGGTCGTCCTCTAGAAATCATCCAAGTCGTTGACGGACGACTCGCTGTGAGCAGGAGAGTGGGCTCCCATCTGAGGTGCCTGTGGTACCTCCCCCTCGAAATCCATACCTGAGATACCATCAATCTCCTGTGGCTCCTCCTCATCCTCCTCCATGTCGTCCTCATGGGGCTGGTCATTCTGATCATGATGCCACTGAATGTGCTCATTAGCATCCTCCAACTCAAGGCTCAGATCATGGAGCTGCTCCTCCAACTGTGCTATCGTGGTATCTCTCTCACCAATGAGAGTGTCCTGCTCCTGGATTTGGCCCTCAAGTTGGCCAATCTGAGCATCTCTGTCCTCAAGATCCTGACTGAGCTCCTTTATCTGCTCATCCCTGGTATCTGCCATCATATGGTAGGCCTGAGCAAGATCAGTGAGCTGCTCGAGTGCATGACTCTGGAGAGTCTGAAGCCGGTAGAGTGCACGGCGGGCGGGCGAGCGCGCGCGGCGCGGCAGAGGAGGGGGGAGAAACGAGGGACCGAAGTGCAAAAATTCGAAAAAGTTCAGGGGGCTGGGTGCAAACAGGGCGTTTTCTCCTCTTTCTGATTTGAATTTCAAAAACTTTTGAACACGAAAGTTGTTCAAAATAAAAAGTTCTACAACTTTGGTTTCAGGCAAAACCTCATTTGGCTTATGGTTTTAAAGTTAATTTAAAAGTTTCAAATGTGTCCAAATGTGCCCAAATTAAATTTGAATTCCAACTGAACCCGTTTTAATTCTTTCCACCCTCTCATTAGTTGGTTTAAAACATAGAGTTAGGCTAATGTCATTGATTTTGGAATTGTAATTACCAGGGTTGTCACAATACCTGTGATGGGTGCCATCAGCAGACCGTTGCGCCGGACACGCCTTGTGACGAAGATGCTCGCCTCGGCACTTAAGGCCTGAGTTAGTGGACCTGGAGAAGGAAGTATGTTAAACGTGCACGCCACTTACCCCTGAATGGGGAGGGGTTCCAGCCATCTCTAGTAGTGTGGTACCCGGACTGTAGGAGCAATGTGTTAGAAGGGGGCGAGCCGGATATGCCCATGAGGAATTCGGGGTGCACCGGGCCCGATCGGGGTTTCCGAACCAAGCCTTTGAGACTTTCAAGACCAGTTGGCCAGGTTAGAGATTCACAGTCCCAGGGCAACCTCTCGCGGGAGGAAGCACCGTACTAGCTAGGGAGTCATGGTTGTGAGATGTGTCTCAATCGGCTTGCAACCGATTTGCATCTCGAGTGGGTACAGGTGTACAAGCTCTGCAGAGTTAAAACTATACGTATAGCCGCGTCCTCGGTCATGGAAATCTCTGGATCCGGCTTCACTTTCATAATGTAGTGTTACTCATATTTCTACCTCCCTCTAGTGATGATATTCCTACCTAAGGCAGTTGAGGTGCGAGGAGAGAGAGTCCTCGCATTGACTTGGTGGGTTTGGAGGGTGTGTGTTGAACTGGGAGTCCGGGATGCCGGAATTGCCCGCGTTCGGAGTTTGGATGTTGGTGATATTCTTATGATGCTGCTTGCATAGGAAAACTCAGCCTCACCCGTCGGCTATTTTATATACCTTTTGCATCCACTTAAAGCTTGCATACGGATGGTGATGTGAACCTATCCCACTCCTTGGGGATAGTTGGTGGGTGCAGGGTTTGACCCGATTCACGACCGTGATGTTGATGGTTGAATCATGGATGGCTCGTGCTTCGCTCAAGATGCCTGTGGAGGAGTGTTTCGCCAAGATGAAGGATGGCCCAGAAGTTTAGCTACCGCTTCTGATTTCTGTTTGTTTTCTCGTTAGCCCAAGGGGCTTGTACTGAAAAACTCGTAATACAATCCTTCAGATTATGTTATAAATAATTCCATGTATGAACTTTTTTGTTCTATGACTATGATATTTGACTGAGACGAGTTCTGTATGTGATAGCTACTGTTCCAGGGACTATCACGACGATATAGAGATTCGGGTTCTCTTTCCGAAAACCCGGGTCGTCACACTGGCTGTCTTTCAGCTGGTACTAAGGGACGCATTTAGTACCGGGCCAGGGCTACAGTGCCACTGGGAGCCCTTCAGTACCGGCTAGAGGCTCCAGCCGATACTAAACTGCACCACCGACACCGGGGGGTAACAGCTACATTCTCCCCGGTGGCACTTTAGCACCGGCTGGTGGCTCCAGCCAGTACTAAATGGAGCTGATGAGGCTTAGTACCGGCTTGTAGCTCCAGCCGGTAATAAATGGTGAGAGCTAGTACCGGCTGCAGCCTCCAGCCGGTACTAACTTGGCTTCGTCAGTATATGAGCCAGCTTTCTTCCTCCCCGAGCCCGAGCCATTCATTTGACCCGAGCTCGGGCTCTCTTCTTCCCCATAGCATTCTAGAGAGTTGCTACCCATTTTATTAAAGTTTTTAGGGGATTTCACTCATCCAGGTGCTCAAAAGGTTAGCAACTTCATCCTCTCTTCATTGGTGTCTTTATGCTTCATTTCATGCGTTATACTTAGAGAAATTTGTGTAGATTCGGAGAGTAAGAATGAGCACTATTTTCTTGATATTTTCACGTTTATTTGGGATATATAGCTTAGAAATGATGACTAGAATTTGAATGTGGTTAGTTTGAATGTAGGAAATGTGCAGTGTAATTTTTTCCAATTTATTTCAAGTGACATGTATGTGTGTATATATGATCATAGCAATATTGTTTTCATTTAATTTCAAGTGAAACGTGTATAGCCATTATTGTTATGATTTGTAGCTAGTGAATGTGAAGTAGCAAATTTTTTTAGGTGAAAAATATATATACTTGGTATTTATTTTTTTATTATGAAGGAATTATTTTGACACTCTAATGATGTATTTATTCAGGTGTTGACGCCAGATTTTGACACGTATTGAATCGGCGTCAGGAGGAGAAGGTTGGCCGATGAAGCGGATCTGAAAGCTATAGTAAGAAATCGGCCGATCGGGGTAATAGTTGAAAATCGACCGATTGGTGGCGCAACCTATGCTAACAGGATAGGATTATTCCAGAAGATCCTAGTCAAAAGCTGGTCAACACGGCATGCCAAGTCGGCCGGAAAGCAATTGAAGAGGTCCTGATTGGATTAGGAAACGGCGGCGGAAGATTCTGCGGGAGTCCGTTTCCTTTTTAAAGTTATTATAGATATAGTAGTTTTCCTGTTTTAAATAAGTTTGTAACAAGTCGTGATCGACCAGGAGTCCTAGTTTCAGGGTATAAATAGGAGTCGCTAGGGCTTTGCGAAAAAAAAAACATCAATCAACAAACACAACTTCTACTTTTTACCAGTACTTTACCTTTCAAGTCGGCGACTTCGCCAATATTTTCTTCTTTCACGAGTTCGTACGGATTGGCAGGGCTGCATCAACCTGATCTCCGGCCAATTGGTAGGTTCCGATTATCGAGTAATATCCGAGCTTTAACTACGGGCGCATCGCTGTGGTTTCGTTTGGATTTATTCACAAGTTATCGATATTTACTAGAATTGTAAGTTTTACCTGTTATTCTAGTATTATCACCAGTTATCCAGCTTGAGATCAGGGTAATCGGCTTCGTCATTGTTCTCCTTCGATTCATCACCATATAGACGATTAGATCTGTTTCAAGTGTTGCTTCTATAGTAATTGTTTAGATTGCTCCAGCAGTTCTCTCTACAATTACTATACGATCATCGGCTGACCCATAGCCGATCATCTCTACAGCAAATCGGCCGATTTGCCGCCGACGCGCTCCTCAGGACAGATCGGAAATCCAGCCGATCGACGCGCCTGGAATTTAATACTCTATTTCCTTGTCTATCAACAGGTCAGATTGACTGGCACGCCGCGCGAACCGCACCAGGGCGATAACCCGAACAGGAGCTAAGCAAATTCTCCCGGGTCGTGTGTCCGACGCTGAAGACCCATCGGCCGATTCCTATCCGGCTGATTTTAGCGCCAACACACTTTTGGCACGCCCGGTGGGACCATCCAAGACCTGATATGTCAAACAACGCAGAAATCTCTGACAGCAACATCATTGGGGTCGCAGAAGCTGATCTCAAAGACGACCAGAGGAAGGAATTGGCCAAATATCTGGAAGATTATAAGAAGATGTACCTTCAATCGTTCAGTCATACCAGAAGCGGGGAAGCAGTTAAGAAAGCTCCTATTCCAGCACCTCGCCACATCACCATTGCTGAAGACTCGGGCAAGATGTCAGAGATGATTCAACAGTCTGTGTATCAAGCGTTCATTGACCAATCCTCGGTGATGAGCAACACGGTGTACAACGCCGTCGTCAACTCTCTGGCCAGCGGAGCCGTTCAAGGTTATCAGGGACCGGCATATGCCCCTCCAACTACCCTGCCGGCCAGAAGCTTACCCTACACATCCCAATCGGCTTCTCAGCCGATATTGACGCAGCGCGAAGGATACAGCTCTCCACCACTTCCGGCGTCTCCAAGACACAGCGGTGCACCATGTCTCCCATTGCGAGCGCCGCTTCAACCCGTTCAAATGGCTTCTGTGCAAACACTACCTACGAGCTCAGTGCCTTGGGGGGCATCAGCCACGACGTATTTACCCAAGCCAGCGAACGGGCATCACACTTACCCGTTCCAGGCGCCGTACCAATCGGCCGCCCGGCCAACGGTCTCCCAGTACCAGCCGATTTTACCAGAGATCGGCAGGGGGGCATCAGCCATGACGCATTCTCCCGAGCCAGCGAACGGACATGGCACTTATCCGTTCCAGGTGCCATACCAATCGGCCGCCCGGCCGGTGGTCTCTCAGTACCAGCCGATTTTACCAGAAATCGGCAGGGGGGCAAGCACTGTGGAGGCATTCAGAGGCATGGTGCCAGCAACGACGTACGAAGGGGGTGCGGACGCGTTTCGCCAGCAGTTATCGGCCGCTCAGCAAACTTCGCCGATTCATCACCTTGCCGAACCAGCCCTAAAACACGTGCCCGCGCCGCGAACAACTGTTCATCAGCAGCAGGTGGACTGGACGGCAAGAATAGCAGAAGTAATCCAAGATCAGTTTGGGCTGAAACCGAAAGTTCAAGCTTATACTTACAAGATGCCGTATCCTTCGGCCTATGACTCATTGTCGTTCCCACACCGCTACAAGGTTCCTGATTTCACCAAGTTCTCAGGGATGGATGACACATCCACTGTGGAACACATCAATAGATTCATCATCCAGTGCGGTGAAGCTGCCACACAAGACGCTCTGAGGGTACGGTTATTTTCATCATCTCTATCCGGATCGGCCTTCCAGTGATTCACCACTTTACCGCCAAATTCTATCGTCACGTGGGCCGATCTGGAGAAACAATTCCACAAGTACTTCTATGCAGGGGTACACGAGATGAAGATTTCGGATCTAACCAGCCTCAGGCAGAGGAGCGATGAGCCGGTGACAGGGTACATACAGAGGTTCAGAGAAATCAAGAACAAGTGCTACAGTCTGGCTCTAACTGATGCACAGTTGGCCGATATCGCTTTCCAGGGCCTCTTACCGCAAATCAGAGAGAGATATGCCGCCCAAGAGTTTGAGAGCCTGAGTCAAATCGTCCACCGATTGTCAGGGCAGGAGATCCGACCGCTCGAACAGCGGAGGAGTTTCCAGAAGAAGGTGGCGTACTTGGAGGGATCTGAGTCTGACGCAGAGGAAGAAATCGGCCTGGCGGAATGGGTGAAAGGGAAAAAACCAATATCCTGTCCCTTTGGCAAGAAGGAGCCAGAGACATTCGGCTTTGACACGTCCAAGGCCGATAAAATTTTTGATCTACTGCTTCAGGAGGGACAGATTAAGCTATCGCAACATCACACCATCCCTACGGCCGATCAGCTGAAGAAGATGAAATACTGCAAGTGGCACAACGCTACTTCTCATGACACCAATGAATGTAAAGTCTTCCGTCAGCAGATACAGTCGGCCATTGAACAGGGGCGGCTCAGATTTGAGACTCCAACCAAATCGGCAACGCCGATGAAGATAGACCAACACCCCTTCCCGGCCAACACGGTCAACGCTTGTGACAACCCTGGTAATCAAAATTCCAAAATCAATGTCATTAGCCTAACTCTATGTTAAACCAACTAAGGAGAGGGTGGAAAGAATTAAAACGGGTTCAGTTGGAATTCAAATTTAATTTGGGCACATTTGGACACAATTGAAACTTTTAAAATAACTTTAAAACCATAAGCCAAATGAAATTTTGCCTGAAACCAAAGTTGTAGAACTTTTTATTTGGAGCAACTTTCGTGTTCAAAAGTTTTTGAAATTCAAATCAGAAAGAGGAGAAAACGCCCTGTTTGCACCCAGCCCCCTGAACTTTTTCGAATTTTTGCATTTCGGTCCCTCGCGTCTCCCCCTCTGCTCTGCCGCGCCGCGCGCGCTCGCCCGCCCGCCGCGCGCCAGGTGGCCGGCGTCGCCTGACCGGCGCGAAGCGCCAGGCCAGTGGCCGCCGCACCACCCCGCCACGGCCGGCTTTGCCCCGCCCCGACGCCGCGCCGCCCAGTCCCCGCCCGCGCGTGCTGCCGCGCCCCGGCCGCCGCCCGCTCGCCCAGTGGCCGCGCTCCGCCGTGCCGCCCCGGTCCCCGCGCCCCGCCAGCTGCCGCGCCTGCCCTCCGCCTGAGCCGCTGCAGCAGCTGCTCCCCAATCCGCACGCCGCGCTATCTCCTCGCGCCCACGCCACAATCGCGGCCGCCCAGTCGCCCGCGCCCGCCCGCCGCACGCCGCGCCGGCGTTCTGCCGCCGCCCGCTGCAGCCAGTGCACGCCGCAGCTGTGCCCCGCCCCGCGCGTCGCCCAGGCACCTCCACACGCCCTCCTGTCCCTATAAAAGCGCCACCCCGGCCACGCGCGCGAGTCCCCGGCCACCAGAACACCTCGCCGTCGCCATCGCCGCCGCCGAGCACCGCCCGCCCGTGGACAGCCCACTGCCGCCGCCCACTGCCCAAACTGAGCACCCAGCCACCACTACATCGCCTCACCGCAGCTCGCCGACCCACCCAACGCCACCCAGAGCCACCGGAGCGCCGCCGCCCGCGCTGCCGTCGCCGCCGCCGCCCCTGCTCGCCGTGGACAGCACGACCCCGACCCCCTCCGTCCAAGCCGAGCCTCTGAGTAGCTTCCCCACGCGCCACTGAAGCTCACCGACCGGACCACGCCGCCCCAAGCCCGCCGGAGCACCGCCGTCGACGCGAGCCGCGCCGCCGCCGCCTCTGCTCCAAACGCCGGCGAGCCCTTCCCGGCCGTCCTCCACCTGAACAACACCCCCACAAGGTAGCCCTCGCATCCCTGAACCTTCCCCGACCCCCGCCCCTCGCCGCCGGCGAGCCCCCTCGCCGGAATTTCGGCCGGCCGCCGTACCCGAGCCGCCGAGGACCCAATTGCAAGGATTTAAATCTTTAGAAGGGTCTGAGCGTAAGATTCAAGGACCTGGTTGTAAAAGAAAGTTTCAAACCTAGATTCAAAATCAGCGAATTTGTAAAATTCGTATAAAATCGTAGAAAATTCAGAAAAATGCAAACTCAACTGTTCTGGAATCCTCAGAACAAACTCTACCACTTTGGTTACAAAAGTTTTCTTAGAATCTCAAAATATTTTTCTCTACATTAAATAGAAGCTTTAATGGACTTGTTTTGTACCCACTGTTCTAGAACAATTCTGACCCTAAATTTTGGGCAGTGAATTAGTTGCTTGATGATTAGGACTGTGTAAAAAGATCAGACCCAAATTCCATCTCTAGCTTTACTGTTTGTTAAACTTAGTTTTATATCATGTGTAAGAAGAATGTTTTATCCCTGCAGTTAGGTGGTGAGTCACCCATTGAAAGTTTTCCTATGCTAATGTATTGGTAACTAGAAGCCAGAGAAAAATTAGGAGACCTTTTATCTCACAGTAACCTATTTATTTGATTTATGTGCTAATAACATGCATTAAATCAAGAAAATAGTACCTTAGTTTGGAAAATCCCCAAATTATTACTGGGAGTTACACTGTGGTAGAGGTTGCTGTGTAAAAAGTTTCATGGACAAAAACCCTGTGTAGTGTCCTGAAAAAGTGAATCTTTAAAAAGCCTAGGTGTAGAATGTCATATTTTCTATGCTCTAAATACTGCATGATAAATCCTACAAAAATTACAGTAGCTTCTGCATGCTCAAGTGAGAGCTCTGTAAAAATCTTAGCCACAATTGTTGCACCAATTGGTCTGTACAAAAAGAACAAGTATCTAACAGCAACAATGAAATATATTTTTCAGAATTAATCTGTTACATAAAATTTGCTGAAAATTTTACAGTAAGCACACCTTTCCTTGATGTGCCTAAATCCAAAATTTCATGACCAGAAACTATCCATTATATTAATTACTCTTAAATCGTATCGAGTACCATTTCCACGACTTAAACTTGTGCACTCATGTAGAATCGACGACTCTCGCCGACGGAACCTACGAGCTGGTGCCCGCGTCCGAGAGTGAGCAGCGTGAAGCTCAAGCAAATCTAAATGAAGCTTTTGAAGACCCGAGCCCAAGTTCGGAAGATCCCCAAGCGAACTGCGAAGGCAAGCCCCGGAGCATAACCCATTCTTTCCGAAATTATGCAACTCTTTACTCCTTGCTTGTGCATTAAGTTTATAGGAGTTGGATGAAAACTTAGTTGCATGATGTCAGGAACCCTTGCGTGAAAACTAGATGTAAGGTTCGATAGAATGCTGTGCTAATAGGACTCCGGTAAAAGTCGAGTGATTTCCTGTCACTCGCGAGAAAATAGGAGTTGAATGACTACTACACGCTGCAATCATAAGGACACGGACGGGTTATGTAACGATGGTTACGATTGAGGCCCGTCTGTCTAGTGAAAAATGCTAAGGCCGCAGGGTGTGGTAGTGATGGTTAAGTCTTTGAACGTACTAAACACATGCCGAGATTATGGGAATCGGTAAGCTTAAGTACCTGATTGGCCCGGCAAGGGGACGGCATCCTACCCTTTGAACTTCGGTCCCATGTGCATATGGCGAGTGCAGAGAGTGGTCACGACCCGGCGCCGAACCGTGGCGTGGAGCTCTTGTACTCTCGGAGGGTAGCCCCGATCCACGACCCGGAAAGAAAGGGGAAAAGTTGCACGTGTGACTCTAGGGAGTAACCACGTGACGTGTGTTTGGGTTTCCCTTGCAAGGTTAAGAAATTCGATTCGAATCGTCCGTTTCTCACGGCTATTGAGACTGCTTAACCATTTTTACCCACAGAGTAAGAAGAGGAACAATGATGATGAATGAACTGGTTGGATGGAAAACTTAATGCTTCACCATGTATGCATTAGATAGCTGCTTACCTAGACTGGCTAACGAAACTAGAATCTTGGGCTAAAAGTTGAAAGTAAGGACCCACTTGTAGATGCTTTTCGGCAAAACAAACCCCTGAGCCAAAAAGCCTTGCATGTCTAGAGTCGGTGGAGTAGTTTCCACTACTCGGGTAAGTCTTGCTGAGTATTAGTATACTCAGCCTTGCTTGTGGCTCGTTCTCAGGTGAGACCTTCGAAGACATGATTGCTAGCTTGACTTGGCCCTGCACTCTTCCCCCTGGTTGGTCGGTGGAATGGGATGCGCCCCCGTCCAACGGAGATAAGGCCGAGTGATGTCTCGTACGGGCTTCATCGAGACATCCTGTATCATCGAGTAGTTTCCGTTGTTTATTTCCGCTGCAATTTAACTCTGAAGAACTTATTTATGTTAATTGAAGTACTTGTTTTCTAAACTCAGAACTAGGTCTGTAATATTGGCTTATGCAAATGATGTAATACTTGCTGGAATGTGGTATCCTCTGGGCTCATCGTCGCATGAGCATTTGTATGTACGGCGCTCGATCCGTTCACCGTGGTTGTATCGGGAGGTTATACCCGACAGACCAGTGGATTACTCCGTTTGAAGTGTAAGGTTAACCGAGGATGCCTTAATGTTGATGGTTAATACACTTGAGCCGGATTAATTCAGGTGGTTCTGCCACAGCTGGTATCAGAGCCGTAGCTAGTGCCACAGCTGGCAACAGCGGACACCAGAGCCGAAATACATACGCCAGAGAATGCTACAAGCCTTAAAAACTCATTTTACTAAAACTTGACTAGAAGGTTGTGTTGCGAAATGCGTTGGTACGTTAAGGATGGTGCCTAGTTCGTAAAGCCCTAAGGGATTATGGGAAAGTTACTAGGTGGCTATCTAACTTCTATATATATTATCAACTGACTTCCAGCACATTACTTTCTGTCAAAACTTACTTTCATGCACAACCGACCTTAAATTCTGTAACGACGCACTCATCGCTAAGGTAAGAAGGTAAGGATCCTCAGCCAACTGAGAGAGCTTGGCCTTCCTGTCGGTGATGCGAACCGAACGCTGCCCTCAAGCAGTGGCTTACTTGAGGTGCTGCCAATATGCCAACTGTTAGTTGAACATATTGGGAGTAGAAGGTTTGGCGCAGAGTATGGCGATCGCTGTTCATACCCCCGTCTCATGACGGTACCCCCGTGAATACGCTATCTCGATAGCGTATGTTAACGTCGTCTGTACGGCGGAAATTGTACAGATATCGTTTCTATAAGTAAACGGTAATGATTACGGACGCTTTCATGAGTGCTGGCATGAAAGGTTCATGATATATATATGCTTGTCGATTTTCTGCAGGTACACTAACCGCGATTACGATAAGTTAAGGGACGAGTAGAAAGACTCGACTAGCTATTATAGGAGAGCCGTATTGTGTAAGCCACCAAAACTATCATCGTAAGACCAAAGCTATTTGGCAATTGTTTTATTTGTGAGGACGAATAGGACGTGCATACATCATAAACATGTGTATCTGAAATCAAAAATGCGTTGTGTGAGAGTGGAAAGGTTCTTGCGTATCTAAGCGTGGTTTGCATAAGGACTATCTAGCGAAACTGTCCGAAATCTGCCGTCACCAAAAAGAGCGATTTTATGGCCTAAGAAAATGACCATTTCTGATAAAGTTCATGTTTAAAGAATTGTTCCAAATTTTGTGTTCTATCTCCTGTTAAAAAATGAAAAATTCTGAACTTATGGATCATAAGAAATAACAGAAACCTTGAAATGTCAGAATTCTGTCCGGAATAAGCACTTCTGCCCCTTAAATTTTTTTTAGGCCCCCTTCCTGCGGTTTTCTGCAAAAGAGCACAACACAAAACTTGTTCCAAATTTACCCAGGAAGCTGCTGTTAAAATTTGGTAAATTTTGGCTAGGTAGATTTCCCCTGGTGTACGAAACTCTAGCCCTCTGTTCACTGAAAATTCTGGGTAGACAGTAAGGTAAAACCTGAAAAGAAAGACCATCTTAGAGACCCAATTAGCTCTGGAGTTGACTAGAAAAGTTGTTCACAAATACCTTAGGAGTGATCTGGTGAAATTTGAGAATTTTTGGATGAGAACTGTGGGAGTTATGATTATTTTTGCACACTATACAGAATCTGTCCTTGTGCTGCTCACAGTTTTTCGCTATCTCACTCCATTTGATCTTTTGTTCAGATGGCCGAGCCTGTTGAGATGATGGTCAATGAGGATGGACGCGTGCACTCGCAGTGTCTCCACTGGGAGGGCTTTCCCTCTATTTTGTGGGATGTTCTGCGTACCGCGGGCTATCTAATTCCCCCACGTTACGCCGGACTGGAGTTTGCAGAAAATGGAGTTACCCAGTGCCGTGTCAACGTGACTATCTTTCCGCACCCGCTACACCCGGAGCGGCCCGCCTTAGAGCTTGAGGCTGTTGGTCGCCGTTTGGCCGATACTTGGGAGCTTGCAGCCATGAGGGCGCTCACCACATTTTGTGCGCAGCGTCCCGAGGTTGTCACACTCACTCCCATTGGATTGTTTCCTGCTGCCCAGGACAACGACCCCTTTTGGCTCAACAGGGTGCAGCACGCACAGTATTTGGTAGACTTCCATGCCCAGGAGACTATCCATACCTCCGTGCAGTGCATGAGTGCATTCTACCGGCTTCAGACTCTCCAGAGTCAGGCACTCGAGCAGCTCACCGATCTTGCTCAGGCCTACCATATGGTGGCAGATACCAGGGATGAGCAGATAAAGGAGCTCAGCCAGGATCTTGAGGACAGAGATGCTCAGATTGGCCAACTTGAGGGCCAAATCCAGGAGCAGGACACTCTCATGGGTGAGAGAGATACCACGATAGCACAGTTGGAGGAGCAGCTCCATGATCTGAACCTTGAGTTGGAGGACGCTAATGAGCACATTCAGTGGCATCATGATCAGAATGACCATCCCCATGAGGACGACATGGAGGAGGATGAGGAGGAGCCACAGGAGATTGATGGTATCTCAAGTATGGATTTCGAGGGTGAGGTACCACAGGCACCTCGGATGGGAGCCCACTCTCCTGCTCACAGCGAGTCGTCCGTCAACGACTTGGATGATTTCTAGAGGACGACCTAGGAGGACTTTTGCACATACTCCTCGATAGGGTAGCCTAACTTTTGGCAAGTGTTGTAATAGGCTGACTAGGAGTTGAGTAACTCTTTTGTGTTGGGTACACCTGAACCGTGTGGATACCCTCAGCATGTAAGGAACGGCGATCAACTTGGTGATTTCGTTGTAACTTGGTAAACAATGAAATCCACAATCGCTGAGACTTGTCGGAATTTTTACCCATGTCTCCTTGCATTTCTTGGCTGAGTGTTGAATACCAGACTTGTGCTAAATTTTGAGATCTAGGTTCTCACAAAAATTCAGCATCATTGGACCTCGCTATTTTGAGATATAGGCGAAACCGTACCGATCAATCTGCTGAAAAACAGCCAAGACAGTAAGGCAAAGGACGAGCTTTTCGACCACCTTAGCTACAGTTCTAGCACCGAAGTTAAATACCAAAGTGGTGCATTCCTAAATTCTCTGACTACTGCCAATGTTGAGATGTTTTGGATGGACCCACAGCAGGCTATGATTTTTCTCGTAGCAAACAGAGATTCTGTCCATACTTCTAGCTCAGACTTCGGAAGTCTAGGACTACACCAATTATTTATGAATCAAGGAAGTAATATGGATCGCGTTGCTAATGGTAACCTTTCACGTTTCAGATGGTTGGATCAACACGTGGCAACCCCGAGGGTTTTGGTGTCGGTGGCAGCCGCTCGCGACAATCGCCACCACCCCCGCCCAGTTTGGTGGAAGTGATGGCCGCTCAAACCGAGCTGCTACGTCAGATTGTGCAAGGGCAACACCAGCAGAGGGGTGGGCACAATGCTCACCAACCACAAGCTGCAGGATACACGGATTTCCTAGGGACCCAGCCTCCATTGTTCCATAAGACAGAGGAACCCCTGGACGCAGATGCATGGATTCGCACCATAGAATCCAAGTTCACACTACTTGTGGCCCCATGCTCAGAAGCCAACAAAGCTCGTTTTGCCGCGCAACAGCTTCGCGGTACCGCTCGTCTGTGGTGGGACCACTATTTTGCGATGCTCCCGGCTGATCATGTGGTCGACTGGGATGAGTTCAAGACCGCGTTCCGGGCACATCATATTCCCGAGGGTCTCATGGAAAGGAAGCTGAATGAGTTTCTGGCACTTACCCAGGGCACCCGCACCGTGTTGCAGTACGCCCAGGCGTTCAACAACCTATGCCAGTATGCGGGCTATCACGCTGATACGGATGCCAAGAAGCGTGATCGTTTCCGCCGAGGTCTGAATACCAAGCTCAAGGAACGTCTGAACCTAGCCAGGGCTGACACCTACAATGAGTTGGTCAATATGGCCATTACCCAGGAAGACTGTATCATGGCACACCGGGCAGAGAAGAAGAGAAAGGCACCCGCAGGACCATCAAGTGCCCAACCACCAAGGTATCGCATCGTGCAAAATACCGCACCTACAGCTCCACCAAAGGCCCCGCAGCCAGGAAGATGGATTGCCAGACCCCCACAGCAGCCAGGCATGGTACGACCCCCGACGCCTCCACAGAATGGTCCGAGGCCCATTCTCCAGCAGTCTCTTCGACCTAGCCCCACGAATCGCTGTTTCAAGTGCGGGAGTTCCAGCCACTTCGCACGAGAATGCCCTCAGCCTGGACAGCCCAACCAAGGTCAAGGATCCAACCCGAACGCCAAGAACAGGGGCAAGAGACAGACCCTGCAAGTCAAGCAAGGACGGATTAACTTCACCACGCTTGCAGAGCTTCCTGAAGGAGCCCCAGTGATGTCGGGTACATTTTCTATCCATAACAAGCCTGCCGTTATATTATTTGATTCTGGTGCATCGCATAGTTTCATAAGTGCAAAATTCGGTGCAAAAGTAGGCTTGGATGTTTGTCACACAAAAGGGTCATATATGATATCAACACCGGGTGGTAAAATTGCTTCAAACCAAATGGTCAGACAAGTACCAGTCAAGTTGGGTAGTAAAACCATCGACACGGACCTTGTCCTTTTACCCCTTGACGGCATGGACATTATTTTGGGAATGAACTGGATGGCTATGCATGGAGTCACACTGGACCTTTCTTCCCGAGCCGTTGAGATAAATTCACCTAGTCACGGAGCCACTACCCTTTACCTACCATTCATAGATTGCACGAATTCCTGTGCTTATAAGATGGAAGGACATAAGCTAGATGAGATTCTTGTGGTGAACGAGTATGCCGATGTTTTCCCGGATGACTTACCAGGAATGCCACCGGATAGGGATATTGAGTTCGTTATTGAACTACAACCAGGCATTGCACCTATATCCAAAAGACCGTATAGGATGCCCCCTAAAGAGTTGGCCGAGCTGAAACTTCAACTCCAAGAACTACTGGACAAAGGTTTTATTCGCCCTAGCGCGTCACCTTGGGGATGTCCAGCCCTATTCGTAAAGAAAAAGGATGACAGTTTAAGATTATGTGTGGACTACCGACCTCTCAATGCGGTAACTGTTAAAAACAAATACCCCCTTCCCCGTATCGATGTACTCTTCGATCAATTAGCTGGAGCCAGAGTCTTCTCAAAGATTGATCTTCGTTCGGGATATCATCAGATCAAGGTTCGCCCGTGCGATATTCCTAAGACTGCCTTCTCCACACGATATGGACTATATGAATTCTTGGTCATGTCCTTTGGACTCACCAATGCCCCTGCCTACTTCATGTATCTCATGAATTCGGTATTCATGCCCGAACTTGACAAATTCGTCGTAGTGTTCATCGACGACATTCTTATCTATTCAAAGGATGAGGAAGAGCATGCCAAGCACCTTCGCATTGTTCTTCAGCGACTCAGAGACCATCAGCTCTATGCTAAGTTTTCTAAGTGTGAATTCTGGTTGGATACTGTAAAGTTCTTAGGTCACACGATCTCCAGCGAAGGCATAGCTGTTGACCCCAGCAAGGTACAAGAGGTGATGGATTGGAAACCCCCTACCTCTGTTCATCAGATTCGCAGTTTTCTCGGCTTAGCCGGTTACTACCGTCGCTTCATCCCGGATTTCTCTCGAATTGCTAAGCCCATGACGGAACTATTGAAGAAGGAAGTAAAGTTTGAATGGAATGAGAAGTGTGAGGAAGCCTTCCACACTCTCAGAGAGCATCTGACTACTGCACCTGTGTTAGCTCAACCCGATAATACCAAGTCATTCGATGTGTATTGTGACGCATCAGGTACTGGTCTAGGATGTGTGCTTATGCAAGAGAATCGAGTGATTGCATATGCCTCACGAGCCCTTCGGCCCCACGAATAGAATTATCCCACGCATGACCTTGAGCTCGCAGCCGTCATTCACGCTCTGAAGATATGGAGGCACTATCTCATGGGTACACAGTGCAATATCTACACGGATCATAAGAGTCTCAAGTACATCTTCACACAAGCCGATCTGAATATGAGACAACGAAGATGGCTAGAATTAATCAAAGATTATGACCTTGAAGTGCACTATCACCCCGGTAAGGCTAATGTAGTCGCGGATGCACTAAGCCGCAAGTCCCATTGCCATTGCTTATCCATGGAGTTCTACCATGAGACATTGTGTGCAGACATGAGGAAGCTTAACTTGGAAATGGTTTCCCAAGGCACTCTAAATCACATCTCAGTTGAGCCCACTCTTCACGACCAAATCGTCATGGCACAACTACATGATGAAGGAATCAAGATCATCAAACAAAAACTCTCTCTAAGTGAGGAGAAGTATAAGTGTTTCCGCCAGGACCATAAGGGAGTTCTATGGTTCGAAAGTCGTATAGTCGTTCCAAAGAATCGTGAACTCCGCAAGCAAATTCTCGATGAGGCACACCTTTCCAAATTCTCTATCCACCCCGGCAGTAGCAAAATGTATCAAGACCTAAGGCAAAACTTCTGGTGGACTAGAATGAAAAGAGAAATTGCTACGTATGTCTCGGAATGTGACACGTGCCAGAGAGTAAAAGCTAGCCACTTGAAGGTAGCCGGTACACTACAACCGTTACCTATACCATCATGGAAATGGGAAGACATAAGTATGGACTTCATCGTTGGACTACCAAACACTTCCCAGAAGCATGATTCCATATGGGTTATCGTTGATAGACTCACGAAGACGGCACATTTTCTTCCGGTACACACCACCTATTCTACCAAGAAATATGCCGAGATTTACCTCGATCGTATTGTTTGCCTGCATGGAATACCTGAGACAATTATCTTCGATCGTGGTCCTCAGTTTGTAGCACGCTTTTGGGAACAACTGCAAACGTCTCTTGGCACCAAGCTGATTCGCAGCTCAGCATACCATCCCCAGACCGATGGACAAACGGAAAGAGTAAACCAAATTCTTGAGGACATGCTGAGAGCTTGTGTCATTCATTATGACAAGAATTGGGACAAATGCCTACCCCTGGCAGAGTTCTCGTACAACAACAGCTACCAAACGAGTTTGAAAATGGCACCATTTGAGGCCCTATACGGACGAAGGTGTCGAACTCCTTTGAGCTGGTCGCAAACCGGAGAACGTAACATAATTGGACCCGACCTGGTAATCGAGGCAGAGGAGAAAGTAAAAGTAATACAAGCAAATCTTAAAGCCGCACAAGCCCGACAAAAGAGCTATTCTGACAAAAGGAGAAAGCCCCTAAAGTTCGAAGTTGGCGATCATGTCTATCTTCGAGTTTCACCAACCAAGGGAGTGCGAAGATTTGGAATCAAAGGCAAACTAGCTCCCCGCTATATTGGTCCCTACGAAATCATTGAGAGCTGCGGACCCGTAGCCTACAAATTACGACTGCCCCCTCAACTCACGGCCACCCATGATGTTTTCCACGTATCTCAACTCAAGAAGTGTATTCGAGTCCCTACCGAGATTGTGGAACAACAAGAAATATCGTTGGAACCCGATCTCTCGTATGTCGAACACCCAATTAAGATTCTGGATCAAAAAGAAAGAGAGACCAGGAGGAAAGTGATTAGAATGTATAAAATACAATGGAATCGCCACACGGAAGAAGAAGCCACCTGGGAAACGGAAAGCTACCTGAACCAACATTTCCCTGGGTTTCTTGCCTCAACCACTGGTATGTGCACCCACGCCCACACTAAGAATTACCGAATCTCGGGGCGAGATTCTTGTTAAGGGGGGAAGGCTGTGACAACCCTGGTAATCAAAATTCCAAAATCAATGTCATTAGCCTAACTCTATGTTAAACCAACTAAGGAGAGGGTGGAAAGAATTAAAACGGGTTCAGTTGGAATTCAAATTTAATTTGGGCACATTTGGACACAATTGAAACTTTTAAAATAACTTTAAAACCATAAGCCAAATGAAATTTTGCCTGAAACCAAAGTTGTAGAACTTTTTATTTGGAGCAACTTTCGTGTTGAAAAGTTTTTGAAATTCAAATCAGAAAGAGGAGAAAACGCCCTGTTTGCACCCAGCCCCCTGAACTTTTTCGAATTTTTGCATTTCGGTCCCTCGCGTCTCCCCCTCTGCTCTGCCGCGCCGCGCGCGCTCGCCCGCCCGCCGCGCGCCAGGTGGCCGGCGTCACCTGACCGGCGCGAAGCGCCAGGCCAGTGGCCGCCGCACCACCCCGCCACGGCCGGCTTTGCCCCGCCCCGACGCCGCGCCGCCCAGTCCCCGCCCGCGCGTGCTGCCGCGCCCAGGCCGCCGCCCGCTCGCCCAGTGGCCGCGCTCCGCCGTGCCGCCCCGGCCCCCGCGCCCCGCCAGCTGCCGCGCCTGCCCTCCGCCTGAGCCGCTGCAGCAGCTGCTCCCCAATCCGCACGCCGCGCTATCTCGTCGCGCCCACGCCACAATCGCGGCCGCCCAGTCGCCCGCGCCCGCCCGCCGCACGCCGCGCCGGCATTCTGCCGCCGCCCGCCGCAGCCAGTGCACGCCGCAGCCGTGCCCCGCCCCGCGCGTCGCCCAGGCACCTCCACACGCCCTCCTGTCCCTATAAAAGCGCCACCCCGGCCACGCGCGCGAGTGCCCGGCCACCAGAACACCTCGCCGTCGCCATCGCCGCCACCGAGCACCGCCCGCCCGTGGACAGCCCACTGCCGCCGCCCACTGCCCAAACTGAGCACCCAGCCACCACTACATCGCCTCACCGCAGCTCGCCGACCCACCCAACGCCACCCAGAGCCACCGGAGCGCCGCCGCCCGCGCTGCCGTCGCCGCCGCCGCCCCTGCTCGCCGTGGACAGCACGACCCCGACCCCCTCCGTCCAAGCCGAGCCTCTGAGTAGCTTCCCCACGCGCCACTGAAGCTCACCGACCGGACCACGCCGCCCCAAGCCCGCCGGAGCACCGCCGTCGACGCGAGCCGCGCCGCCGCCGCCTCTGCTCCAACGCCGGCGAGCCCTTCCCGGCCGTCCTCCACCTGAACAACACCCCCACAAGGTAGCCCTCGCATCCCTGAACCTTCCCCGACCCCCGCCCCTCGCCGCCGGCGAGCCCCCTCGCCGGAATTTCGGCCGGCCGCCGTACCCGAGCCGCCGAGGACCCAATTGCAAGGATTTAAATCTTTAGAAGGGTCTGAGCGTAAGATTCAAGGACCTGGTTGTAAAAGAAAGTTTCAAACCTAGATTCAAAATCAGCGAATTTGTAAAATTCGTATAAAATCGTAGAAAATTCAGAAAAATGCAAACTCAACTGTTCTGGAATCCTCAGAACAAACTCTACCACTTTGGTTACAAAAGTTTTCTCAGAATCTCAAAATATTTTGCTCTACATTAAATAGAAGCTTTAATGGACTTGTTTTGTACCCACTGTTCTAGAACAATGCTGACCCTAAATTTTGGGCAGTGAATTAGTTGCTTGATTATTAGGACTGTGTAAAAAGATCAGACCCAAATTCCATCTCTAGCTTTACTGTTTGTTAAACTTAGTTTTATATCATGTGTAAGAAGAATGTTTTATCCCTGCAGTTAGGTGGTGAGTCACCCATTGAAATTTTTCCTATGCTAATGTATTGCTAACTAGAAGCCAGAGAAAAATTAGGAGACCTTTTATCTCACAGTAACCTATTTATTTGATTTATGTGCTAATAACATGCATTAAATCAAGAAAATAGTACCTTAGTTTGGAAAATCCCCAAATTGTTACTGGGAGTTACACTGTGGTAGCGGTTGCTGTGTAAAAAGTTTCATGGACAAAAACCCTGTGTAGGGTCCTGAAAAAGTGAATCTTTAAAAAGCCTAGGTGTAGAATGTCATATTTTCTATGCTCCAAATCCTGCATGATAAATCCTACAAAAATTACAGTAGCTTCTGCATGCTCAAGTGAGAGCTCTGTAAAAATCTTAGCCACAATTGTTGCACCAATTGATCTGTACAAAAAGAACAAGTATCTAACAGCAACAATGAAATATATTTTTCAGAATTAATCTGTTACATAAAATTTGCTGAAAATTTTACAGTAAGCACACCTTTCCTTGATGTGCCTAAATCCAAAATTTCATGACCAGAAACTATCCATTATATTAATTACTCTTAAATCGTATCGAGTACCATTTCCACGACTTAAACTTGTGCACTCATGTAGAATCGACGACTCTCGCCGACGGAACCTACGAGCTGGTGCCCGCGTCCGAGAGTGAGCAGCGTGAAGCTCAAGCAAATCTAAATGAAGCTTTTGAAGACCCGAGCCCAAGTTCGGAAGATCCCCAAGCGAACTGCGAAGGCAAGCCCCGGAGCATAACCCATTCTTTCCGAAATTATGCAACTCTTTACTCCTTGCTTGTGCATTAAGTTTATAGGAGTTGGATGAAAACTTAGTTGCATGATGTCAGGAACCCTTGCGTGAAAACTAGATGTAAGGTTCGATAGAATGCTGTGCTAATAGGACTCCGGTAAAAGTCGAGTGATTTCCTGTCACTCGCGAGAAAATAGGAGTTGAATGACTACTACACGCTGCAATCATAAGGACACGGACGGGTTATGTAACGATGGTTACGATTGAGGCCCGTCTGTCTAGTGAAAAATGCTAAGGCCGCAGGGTGTGGTAGTGATGGTTAAGTCTTTGAACGTACTAAACACATGCCGAGATTATGGGAATCGGTAAGCTTAAGTACCTGATTGGCCCGGCAAGGGGACGGCATCCTACCCTTTGAACTTCGGTCCCATGTGCATATGGCGAGTGCAGAGAGTGGTCACGACCCGGCGCCGAACCGTGGCGTGGAGCTCTTGTACTCTCGGAGGGTAGCCCCGATCCACGACCCGGAAAGAAAGGGGAAAAGTTGCACGTGTGACTCTAGGGAGTAACCACGTGACGTGTGTTTGGGTTTCCCTTGCAAGGTTAAGAAATTCGATTCGAATCGTCCGTTTCTCACGGCTATTGAGACTGCTTAACCATTTTTACCCACAGAGTAAGAAGAGGAACAATGATGATGAATGAACTGGTTGGA
Organism: Panicum miliaceum; assembly: GCA_032594955.1. NCBI lineage: Eukaryota > Viridiplantae > Streptophyta > Magnoliopsida > Poales > Poaceae > Panicum > Panicum miliaceum. The sequence continues at coordinate 18,008,401 of CM064062.1, forward strand.
TGGAAAACTTAATGCTTCACCATGTATGCATTAGATAGCTGCTTACCTAGACTGGCTAACGAAACTAGAATCTTGGGCTAAAAGTTGAAAGTAAGGACCCACTTGTAGATGCTTTTCGGCAAAACAAACCCCTGAGCCAAAAAGCCTTGCATGTCTAGAGTCGGTGGAGTAGTTTCCACTACTCGGGTAAGTCTTGCTGAGTATTAGTATACTCAGCCTTGCTTGTGGCTCGTTTTCAGGTGAGACCTTCGAAGACATGATTGCTAGCTTGACTTGGCCCTGCACTCTTCCCCCTGGTTGGTCGGTGGAATGGGATGCGCCCCCGTCCAACGGAGATAAGGCCGAGTGATGTCTCGTACGGGCTTCATCGAGACATCATGTATCATCGAGTAGTTTCCGTTGTTTATTTCCGCTGCAATTTAACTCTGAAGAACTTATTTATGTTAATTGAAGTACTTGTTTTCTAAACTCAGAACTAGGTCTGTAATATTGGCTTATGCAAATGATGTAATACTTGCTGGAATGTGGTATCCTCTGGGCTCATCGTCGCATGAGCATTTGTATGTACGGCGCTCGATCCGTTCACCGTGGTTGTATCGGGAGGTTATACCCGACAGACCAGTGGATTACTCCGTTTGAAGTGTAAGGTTAACCGAGGATGCCTTAATGGTGATGGTTAATACACTTGAGCCGGATTAATTCAGGTGGTTCTGCCACAACGCTGGAGAAGAATCAAGTCAAACAAGGGTGCTGACGTCAGAATCGGCAAGAAAAGACGGCGTTGTCGATCCCAGGAGGCAGATCACGACAGAAGAAATCAGAAGGAACAGGCAAGGGCCAGAACGACCACACAGGCCTGTCACCTCCCAATTTCTACTCAGTAAATATCGGCGGCAGCAAGAACAAGCGCAACACCAGGAAGAGATGATACGCCGGCGCAAAGATCACTGGCAGTGTCCCTTCTTCATCCACTGCTGGGAGAACGATATCAGATTGCAACTGTCCGGGGTGCAACGGATCAAACCGCAACGATCGCCCGAAGCCACACTCTAGAGACAGAGGATCAGAGCCGATCAACAGAAATCGGCGCGAAGAACGGCGCGTTTCGGTGCATGATCGGCTGGGGGGCAGAGTTGACCAGTACGGTAGGTCAAAAAGCAAGATCGGCCAGCAAGATGGACTGGGGGGCAGGATCAGCGCGCACGATCGGCTGAAAGAGATGGCCGATGATAGGATGTCAAACGAAGATCCCCTAGGAAGGGAACCAGATTGGGGACACGCTAAACCATCGGCCAAACTAGTGAATCCCAAGTGGTGTCCTGACGGCCTATCCAGATCCCAAAAGCGGAGGATCCAACGCCTACGCCAGTGGGAGCATCACGAAGAAGAACGAAGACATGTGCCAGAAAGAAGGAATGTGAGATCTCGAATTTGGCGCCCAAAGAAGAATGAGCAGGAAGCAAACAGCCAAGAATCGGCGGCCGAGATCGATATGGTTTTCATACTGCCGATGGAGTTCATGGCGCCAAGCGATCGGGACAAAGTGACAAATACAGAGGAAGAGCAAATGGCACAACTGGTATTAGAGCCGATGACGGCTATATTTGAGAAACCAGAAGAAGAAAAACGGCAGCATCTCAAAGCGCTGTTTCTCAAGGGCTATGTCAACGGGAGACCCGTCACCAGATTGTTGGTAGATGGAGGAGCGGCGGTTAACATCATGCCGTATGCTATGTTCCGCAAGCTGGGCAAGGGCGATGACGACCTCACCAAGACGGACATGATGCTGAAAGATTTCGAAGGCAACGTGTCGCCTGCCCGCGGGGCACTCTGCGTCGACCTCACCATCGGCAGTAAGACCCTTCCTACCACTTTCTTCGTCATTAATGGCAAAGGGTCCTATAATATGCTGCTCGGTCGCGACTGGATACATGCAAACTGCTGTGTCCCATCTACTATGCATCAATGCCTTGTGCAATGGATCGGCGACAGTACAGAGATAGTCGCAGCCGATTCTGTCTACGGTGTTGCAGCGGTCGATACGCAGTAGTGGAGCTGCGAGCACGTCAAGTGTATATCTGGCAGGATTTGGGACACTGACTTCCTGAGAGTGTCCGATTTCGGTCTACAGCCGATCCAAGCAGTCGGCTCCGAACATTCAGAATAAATGGATCAGCTCATCCGAGAAGATGGGAAGCTGGGGCACGGGTTCACGTCGGCCGATCTGTTAGAGATGGTGGATTTGGGAGATAGCAGCAAACCGAGGCCGACGTACGTTAGTGCCAATTTGGATTCTGAGTACAAATGCAAATTGATAAAATTATTGAAAGAGTTCAGGGATTGCTTCGCTTGGGAATACCACAAGATGCCAGGACTAGACCGGTCTATTGTTGAACACCGGTTACCTATAAAATCAGGATATCGGCCGTATCAGCAACCTGCACGGCGGTGTAATCCCAAGATTCTACCTGATATAAAGGCTGAGATCACAAAGTTGATTGAGGCAGGATTTATTCGGCAGTGCCGTTACGCCGAATGGATTTCTAACATTGTGCCTGTATACAAGAAGAACGGAAAATTGCGTGTGTGCATCGATTTCAGGAACTTAAATCAGGCTACGCCAATGGATGGTTATCCGATGCCAACGGCCGATATCTTGGTGGATGCCGCCGCAGGCCACAAAGTCATAAGTTTCATGGATGGGAATGCCGGATACAATCAGATATTAATGGCCGAAGAAGATATTTCGAAAACGGCTTTTAGGTGCCCAGGCCATCTTGGTTTATTTGAATGGGTGGTCATGACTTTTGGCTTGAAAAACGCCGGCGCTACGTATCAACGGGCCATGAACTACATCTTCCACAAACTCATTGGTTCATCAGTGGAAATTTATATAGATGACGTCGTGGTCAAGTCAAAAGGTCACCAGGATCATCTGGCCGATTTACAGGAAGTGCTGGAGTGCACAAGGAAGCATGGGCTGAAGATGAACCCAAACAAGTGTGCGTTTGGTGTATCGGCCGGATAGTTCTTGGGATTTATGGTCCATGAGCGTGGGATAGAAGTCAGCTGCAAGACTATAGACGCCATCAATAAAGTAGTGGCCCCACAAAATAAAACTGAACTGCAGTCCCTCATCGGCAAGGTCAATTTCATCAGAAGATTCATATCCAATTTATCGGGACGTATTCAGGCTTTTACTCCTCTGTTGAAATTAAAGCCCGACCAAGAGTTCACATGGGGAGAAGGACAACGCAAAGCACTGGAGAATATCAAGCAGTATCTGGTTTCACCTCCGGTGTTAGCCCCGCCACAGCCTGGTAAGCCGTTCAAGTTATATTTATCGGCTGACGAGCAGGCTATTGGATCGGCGTTGGTACAGGAGTTTGAAGGGAAAGAACGAGTGGTGTACTACGTCAGCAGAAGACTTTTAGACGCCGAAACAAGATATTCTTCGGTGGAGCGATTATGCTTGTGCTTGTACTTTTCATGTACTAAGCTCAGGCACTATTTGCTATCGGCAGAATGCAGAGTCGTATGCAAAGATGATGTGGTGAAGTATATGCTATCATTGCCGATTTTGAAGGGGCGGATTGGAAAATGGATCCTGGCTTTGTCAGAATTCGATCTAAGGTACGAATCGGCCAAAGCCGTCAAAGGTCAAGTGATGGCCGATTTCGTAGTTCAGCATTGTGGACCAGAAATTGCCACCGTTGAACCAGTTCCATGGACTCTATATTTTGATGGTTCTTCGTGTGGGGTCAGATCAGGAATCGGCATCGTTCTTGTGTCGCCTCGGGGGGCAACTTATGATTTCTCTCTGCCGATAGAAGCTTCTGCAACCAACAACCAGGCGGAGTATCGAGCTGTTCTGAAAGGCATCCAATTGTTAAGGGAAGTCAGGGCGGATGCAGTCGAGATCTTTGGGGACTCCATGCTCATTGTGGATCAGTTAACAGGACGATCCGAATGCAAAGACGACATCTTGAGGATTTATTATGAAGATTGTCTTCAACTTTTGAAAGGCTTCAAATCTGCAACAATTGAGCACATCCCCAGAGATTATAATGAAGAAGCCAACAGACTAGCTCAACATGCTTCTGGGTATCGGCCGATTCAGGGAGCGATGACACTAGAACTCGCGGCCGATGACTGGCGGAAGGAGATCGCCGATTATTTGAAAAATCCATCCCAAAAAGTGGATCGGCGAATACGTTTTCAGGCTACAAAGTATGTGTTGCCTGAGGATGATTTATTTTTTCGGACGATTGATGGAGTTCTTCTCAAATGCCTGGGAACAGAAGAGGCAAAGATTCTAATGGGAGAAATCCATCAAGGCGTGTGTGGAGCTCATCAATCGGCCCATAAAATGAAGTGGATGATCAGGAACAATGGATATTACTGGCCGACCATCCTGGAAGATTGTTTCAAGTATTACAAAGGATGCCAAGACTGTCAGAGGTTTGGCGATGTGCAACGCGCACCAGCATCGGCTATGAACCCGATAATTAAGCCGTGGCCGTTCAGAGGTTGGGGAATAGATCTCATCGGACAGATTCATCCTCCATCTAGCAAAGGGCATAAGTTCATATTGGTGGCTACAGATTACTTTACCAAATGGGTGGAGGCAGTTCCTTTGAGGAACGTGACATCAGCCGATATGATTGAGTTTGTTAAAAGCCATATTATATATCGATTTGGTATTCCTCAAACCATCACAACTGATCAAGGGACAATGTTCACTTCTGGAGAATTCGGAGAGTTCGCCGCCGATATGGGGATTAGATTATTAAATTCCTCTCCATACTATGCTCAAGCCAATGGTCAAGCGGAGTCATCTAACAAGGGGATAATCAAGCTAATCAAGAGGAAGATAGAAGAGCGACCCAAGAAGTGGCATATGTCTTTGGCTGAATCTTTATGGGCATACAGGATGGCTTGTCATGGGGCCACTAAAATATCCCCTTATCATTTGGTTTATGGCCATGAAGCAGTCTTACCATGGGAAATAAGAACAGGGTCAAGACGCATATCACTACAGGATCAGTTAACAGCCGATGATTATTCCTTTCTCATGAAAGATGAACTCGACGATTCGGCGGGTTTGCGGTTAAGAGCTCTGATCAGCATAGAGGAGAATAAGAAAAGGGTTGCCAGGTGGTATGACAAGAAGGTCAAAGTCAAACAGTTCTCTCAGGGAGATCTGGTATGGAAGCTAGTGCTGCCGATAGGTTCTAAGGATCCCAAATTCGGTAAGTGGTCACCCACTTGGGAAGGGCCGTATAGAATCGGCCGATGTGCTCCTGGAAATGCATACATTCTGGAAACGATAGAAGGGGAGGAATTCCCAAGAGCTCTGAATGGACGATATTTGAAAAGGTACTATCCAAGCATTTGGGTAGATGCATAACTTACAGCAAGATATATCAAGGTAACATGGCCGATTTCTCGTCGGTTTCTGGTTATACATCTGGTGAAGGGAACATTGGGATTCATTATCATATGGAAATCATAGATTACATGGCCGACATGGTATAAGTCGCCCTTAGAATAAAAACACTACTGGTTACGCCTGCGTTGGATTTCTCTTTCGACGCGACCTAATCTTATCATGAGGGAGAGCCTTTCATCTTTCAAGTCCTTTGCAGTGGCTCCAGCTTCAGCTTGGTCGCAGAGTTCTTTCAGCAGGCGGGCCTTCTCCTCTTCCAAATCTTTCATGGTGGCTTCAGTCTTAGCTTCAGCAAGTCGGTGTGAAGATGAAGAACTCTCGTCAGAAGATGGCATTTGTTCAAAGCAGACGAGATCCATATGGTCCAAGATTGATCGGACATTGGCGGGAACATGATCTTTGAGTTCTTCGGAATGAGCTTTTATCAGATCTATATCAGCTTGCGACAATGGCTTACCTGAATGCATGGTTTCGATCGCTCTTTGCAAACCGGGGCTGAGACGGTTCGGCTGAAAGAAGGAATAGACAAATATGTTGGAACAAAGTAAGATATCTCAGGAAGGGATGGAGAGGAAATTGATACCTGGTTAACGGAAGAGGAGGATCGAGAAGACATTTTAATGCTTGTCCAAAGACGGCGAGAGACGGGTTTCAGAAGGAAAAGAAGACGAGCCAGATGAGCATTTTTGGAAATAATACGAAGAGTCGTATTTATAGAAAGGAAGAGACAAAGGGTTGGCAAGACGTGTACCGTCGGAGTAAAGACATCAGTAAATAAAAAGCTGCCAGGGGAGATGGTCAAAGTCTGAGTCTACACGCCAACATAATGTTTATCCTGTTACCGGATTCCATGTCATAGAGCTGATTCTAGAGAAAGGATTAGATGCAGAGGAAAAGGTAACGCAACTGATTCCGAGGTTTACTCCTGTCACAATGGGGAAGCTTAGAAAGAAGGATTGAAGAAAGAGTTTCGAAGAAAAAGTTATATTTTACTCCGAAACTGGGGGGCATGTGTTGACGCCAGATTTTGACACGTATTGAATCGGTGTCAGGAGGAGAAGGTTGGCCGATGAAGCGGATCTGAAAGCTATAGTAAGAAATCGGCCGATCGGGGTAACAGTTGAAAATCGGCCGATTGGTGGCGCAACCTATGCTAACAGGATAGGATTATTCCAGAAGATCCTAGTCAAAAGCTGGTCAACACGGCATGCCAAGTCGGCCGGAAAGCAATTGAAGAGGTCCTGATTGGATTAGGAAACGGCGGCGGAAGATTCTGCGGGAGTCCGTTTCCTTTTTAAAGTTATTATGGATATAGTAGTTTTCCTGTTTTAAATAAGGTTGTAACAAGTCGTGATCGACCAGGAGTCCTAGTTTCAGGGTATAAATAGGAGTCGCTAGGGCTTTGCGAAAAAAAAAACATCAATCAACAAACACAACTTCTACTTTTTACCAGTACTTTACCTTTCAAGTCGGCGACTTCGCCAATATTTTCTTCTTTCACTAGTTCGTACGGTTTGGCAGGGCTGCATCAACCTGATCTCCGGCCAATTGGTAGGTTCCGATTATCGAGTAATATCCGAGCTTTAACTACGGGCGCATCGCTGTGGTTTCGTTTGGATTTATTCACAAGTTATCGATATTTACTAGAATTGCAAGTTTTACCTGTTATTCTAGTATTATCACCAGTTATCCAGCTTGAGATCAGGGTAATCGGCTTCGTCATTGTTCTCCTTCGATTCATCGCCATATAGCCAATTACATCTGTTTCAAGAGTTGCTTCTATAGTAATTGTTTAGATTGCTCCAGCAGTTCTCTCTACAATTACTATACGATCATCGGCTGACCCATAGCCGATCATCTCTACAGCAAATCGGCCGATTTGCCGCCGACGCGCTCCTCAGGACAGATCGAAAATCCAGCCGATCGACGCGTCTGGAATTTAATACTCTATTTCCTTGTCAATCAATAGGTCAGATTGACTGGCACGCCGCGCGAACCGCACCAGGGCGATAACCCGAACAGGAGCTAAGCAGATTCTCCCGGGTCGTGTGTCCGACGCTGAAGACCCATCGGCCGATTCCTATCCAGCCGATTTTAGCGCCAACATCAGGCTCCCATTGAAACCATCGCGAAGTTAAAAGATCTTTATTTTGGATATGTATATGTGGTCAACCTTGACCATGCGGTGTTAATACTGACATTTGTGGCCAATATTGATGTCCGCGATTAGGTGCGGTGCAGGGACGTGATGAAGGGGTACGGTCTTGGTCCCAATGTAGAAATCCTCACCTTTTAGCGAGGTGAGGATAGCACCATTAGGACCAAGACCGTATTCCTTCATCACGTCCTTCTACCGCACCATGTCGCGGATATCGATATTAGCCCCGAATGATAGTGTTAACACCCCAGGATATATATATATATTCTAAACAATTTTTTTTTTCTTTTCGATGGTTTTTGCATAAGGAGCCTGAATAAATGTTCTGAACCATGATTGCATCCCACATATGGTGTTAGATGACGAGTGTTTGCAAACTGAAGAGTGTCAAAATAATTAGGGTTTAAAAATAATGATTTTCTTGATATTTTCAAATTTTTTGAGATATATAGCTAGAAGCGATGACTAGAAGCAATTTTTTTATGCTATGAAGCTTGTGAAATTTTTAGTTAGTGAATGTGAATGCAAAGACTTTATTCTGTTATGTTTTGTTTAATCTGTAGAAATGACTTTGCAACATGATGTATTGGAGCGTCGTGCTTTTGCTCTGTGTTGACATTTTATAACGCAGTCATCAAGTATGGACATAGAATACATTCCCCGGCAACAGCGGCAAAAATACTTGTTGACATCCATCGAGTCATCACTAGGATAGGTGTTCCCCAGCAACGGCGCCAAAAATGCTGTGGGGTATTTCTTACGTTACAGAAGGATCCGCAAGCGCACGCAATACCGTCGTAGCATTTTACCCGAGAGTACGGGGTCGTATTTATATTTCCACAGGGAAGGCGGCGGTTATTGGAATAGATTAGTGTGTTTGATTGGTTCTAGCATGGACATTTTATTGAATAAAGAGGGGTAAGATGATAAATGGTAAAGAGGTAGTGTGACACACAAGTTGCTCAAATTCTACTCTATGCAAAGCTTACAGGAAGGGAGAAAGGAAGAAGAAAGCTAATCTAAGGACTATGCACTCCTAACTAAGCATACAGTCTATACTAGGTACTCACATACATACACATGAACACAGACGGGTTCTAGGCTTCTAGGCATCATCGGGAGACCGCACAAGATATGGCAATGTGGCCACTAGATCTTCGCGACTATTTTATGTACCTCCTACAGCTACTACACGAACGGAGAGGGATACGCTGGACGGACAGGGCTGTCACCACCTGCCGCCTACCTCAACTAACCATGGTATAGAGCCGCATCCAGCAACACTGATTAGCCCAGACACCATGTCTACACTAATAAGCGATACTCTAATGCCCCGCGCGGAGCCCCAACCCTTCAGATGGACAGACATCACACTAGAGCAAACATGCAAATATTGGAACCGATGCCTTAGCCTAGATATACTACCATGTCTAATCATGCAAGATACAGGTCCTAGATATAAACTAAGCAGAGCATACACATCTGAATAAACAGAACATATACTGTAAGAGTACATTACACTAGAAGATAACTCTACTAGAGAATTCCGAATGTTACAAAGGAGAGGAAGAGTAAAACCCATACAGAATACTCCTAAGAAGACTCAGGAACCAAAGAAGAGCTAATTCACCTAGACTCCACTATCCTAAAGACTAAGAAAGTGAGAAATTGAGAAAGAGCTTCAACTTGTGGTGTCTCTCTTAGTAGCACCCCCCCTCATATTTATAGAGGTGAGTGAGGGGGTGTGCAGCAGCTTCCCGGCGCCAATTCACCCCCTAGCACCTGGTACCGACATTAGGAGCCAATGGGGAAGCACCACATCAAAGGAGGTAAGTCGGTTCCTCCTGGTTGGGTCGCCCGACCTGGGCGGCCCAGGTCGAGCCCATCTTGCTCTGGGTGACTGCCATGTGGGTCCACACTACTCCTGTGTGTGAGTGGGTGCTGTCCTAAGTGGGTTGCACCTGTTTGTGGGCCCTTTGATCCATGGGAGGCTGAACGGCGCGCTCTGGTTGGTCGACGCCATTTGCCTCGGATTGAAGTGCTTGTTTACACTTGATTTCTGCTCCATTTCCCTGCATTGCGAATTCTCCAAGGGGAATGTGGAAACAATATTACTCTAGATAAATATGCAAGTTAAGTATGCTAGTCATCCCAGTTTTTTGGTCAAATTGACGCTCAAAATTGGTCCGTATCGAGCGTCAATACTCGGGCATCGGTACGCAACCATTTGAGCCGCACCGGCCATTCCCTTGAGTTTCGCGCTAAAGAACATCTTGGACTTGTTAGCAGTCGTATTTGTCATTGGATTAAGAAAGCATTTGATTGTCTCACACTATGTAATGCAAGACGTAAATTTGAGCATGAATTTGATGTCGACTTGCATTGTACGAATGATGATCGTGAGTTGATGGCTTGACGTAATGCTAGGCGTGAAGCCTCAGGGATGGCAAAAATTGACCGTTCGGTGTCGAGAGTTAGTGGGACCAACTCAGGATAAAGAATAACGAATAAACCTTCGGGTTAGTGGGAGCATAGGCATACAACAAAGTCCTAATAGCATCTATTCATACAAGCAAAGGTTACACGCTAAACATGCTTAGAACTGCACGTGCCGGGAAAATAGGGACAACAGGGAGAATGTTCCGTCCCAGAGTACATCCAGGACGTTACACATTTGCATGAACTCCTACCCCGAACCCGAACGTGGGGGACTTCACTAACCATGATGGAACATCATGGTGCACCAACAGAGCTGTCACCTTCTGCGGCCTACCCCTGCAATACCGTGGAGCATGGGCATATCCGAAGGATCTCGCATACCTGAGCACCACGCCCGTGTATGAGGTCACTACCATAGTGTCCCTGGGTCTCCCACCCTTTGGATGGACAAGTAAAACACTAAGGTAAGCCCGAAGGCACGACGAACCGTTATCCTTACCCAGATCATCTGGCCTAAGCATATAGAGGGTATAACTGATGAAGCAACAAGCTAAGGCATGACACATTACCAGGATAGTATAACAGTCACAAGCATGATAGACTATCAAGATAATATCACAACCAAATCTTAGCTCTATAATATGAATAAGATACGACAAGTTGAATACAAATCCATACCAAGGACCGAGGATTGCTCTCCGATCCCGAGGACGATTGGATTCGCTAAGAGAAGATTTTAGCCTAGCTCCACTACCCTAGGATTACAAGTCACAAGTGAGAGTAGAGAGAATGGCTCCAAGTGGTGGTGTGTTGAATGTGTTTTGAGGGCCTTCTTTTATAGCTCTTGAGGTCGATTCCCGCCATCTCTATGTATGGAAACACCTTCAACCGACCTTAGGGGGATCAGAGGAATCTTCCCGCCAAAGTGCACCTTGACCTTCATCATCGTTCAAGTTGCACGGTTAGTGCCACAGTGCATCCATGAAATTTGCAATGTTTACGATAAACAAAAACATCTACAAATATCCTTCTAAGCATTTTTCTAGAGAAGACCGGAAGGTGGTTGTGATTTTTGTGGAAGCACGTGGTACTAAGCGAGACAGACTCTGGAGACTCCTTATGTGAGCATGAATCTTGAGGAAATTGAAAAAAGAAACTTTCATGCTCGTTTGCCAAATTCTTTTCTTCGGGCTCCAGAGTTGACATGTCGTGCGGGTTCGTGACACAAAAGTTCTACTCAAGAGATTTATCATTAAAGATCGGACCTGAGGGATAAGGCTCAAACTTGGGTGAGGGTGAAGAAGGACGTTCTGTTTCACAAGGATGAAAAACAAGCCTAGGTGAAACAAATGGGGACACGAACTTCGCTTCCTCAAGCAGGTCACGATCAAGATGATGCTTCGCCACTGGAATTTCTGGGCAAGAGATAGGAGTGGCGAAAGCAGTTTTCCCAACTTCATTATAGGGGCTCCCTCGTGATGATTTTTCTTGGAGAAGATTTTCCAAAGGGAAGCCTATGAGGATATCAAAAACAAGGATGGGAAAGATGTGAAAGTGTAGATGCATCTTGATTTCGTCTATCTAGATTGGTACAGCCCTAGCAATCCCCCAACATTCAAAGATAAGCCCCAAGGGGCTTTTGAAGAGTCTGTCGGTTGGCACTAGAGGCATGCTTCCTATGAAAGTGTTCGTAAGGAACTCAGACATGATGCAGGCCTCAGTAGTGGGATCAAGAAGGGCTTCTATGACAGTTTCTCAGTAATGGTCTTGGAAGGTGAGCTAATTCGGATTGCTTTGGAAGAACGCCTCACTTCCTCGGATGCCGTAGATCTCCTTTCGTATAGGTAAATCGAGGTGTCTCTAAGGATTTCATAGGGATCATCCTCGCATGGGAAAGAGAAAGGTTGAATTTCTTCTTCCTTTGATGTTCGTGGTTCGGGAGAGGGCTCAACAGACAAATCTTTGGATGTGGAAGGGAAATGGTTGGATTCGGCTGATGAGCGGTTCTCATGGTGCTTCTTGGACTCCTATTGGGGTTCGTAGGGATGGGTGAGAAAGGAAGTGTTTCCTAAGATGTGATCTAGGATCTTCTTTCCTTCCGTTGGAGTTTTATGTGCAAACAAACCTCCAGCGGCAATGTCAAGATCATCGGCGGAGTCCATGTCTAAACCCATATAAAAGATTTGCAAAGCTATATCATCGGGTATAGACCAGTCTGGGCTTGATGCTAAAAGGTTTGAGAATCTAGCCCATGCTGCACCCAAGGTCTCCTTCTCTAATTGTTCGAATGCAAGGATGTCACTTCGGAGAGAGGCTATGTGGGATAAAGAAGCGAACGAGTGACAAAAGTCATCTCGGAGCTCTTCCCAATCACCGTTCATACTCCTCACGTTGTGAGTGTACCATTGTTCCGCCTTCCCCTTGAGAGAAAAGGGGAGCAATTTCCACCTCAAGGTTTTCTGTGTCATGCCTGGAATTACCAAGCATGAAGACAGTTCCTCTAACTCCTGCAGATGTCGGTGAGGATCTTCATTTTCTAATTCAGAGAAGGTTCGTCCCCAAACCATGGCAATGATGCAAGGATGGAGTTCATAGCCAGTAGTTATGATAGGCATTGGAGAGGGTGATGGCTCTAAGAACTCATCCTTGGGAGCAGAGAGTAGGTGGGTAGAAGGTTTTCCATGGTATAAGGATAAAAATAAAAGGAAGGATAAGAGAAAGGGAAAAGAAAGGATACATGGGCAAACTAGGTTTGAAGACAGAAACAACAATCGTTCCCCAGCAACAGTGCCAGAAATGCTTGTTGGTATTTCTTATCGTTCATAGATAAATCCGGAAGTGCACGGAAGATACTGTTGTAGCACTTCACCCGGAGAGTATTCAAGGTATCGTAATTTCTCCAGGAACGGAGGTGAAACGGTCTTCTAGCTAGTTGTACCCTTGGAAGAACAAGAGATAGAATGGCCTGGGTAGTGTGGTTTATCTAAAGGGAAGGATTCAAGGAAGGATAACCTTGGGTTGCTACTCGTTTACTTCAGGCACCGGTCTGACCTCAGTCTGCTAAGGACTTCCGGCTATTAGCTCTACTCCAAACCAAGGCGGGGACGAATACACTAACCACGAAGTAGCTTCGTAGCGGATGAACAGGGCTGTCACCACCTGTGGTCTACCTCACAATGCCAGCTGGGCTCGCAGCAAACAAAGGTAAACTAGAGCCTAGACACCACGTCTACGCTTGTCATCTACTACTCCAGCATCGCGCAGGGTTTCCCGTCTTTATCAGGGGCCCTCTACTAGAGAAACCGTTACAAAAATGGACGATGAACCCGTAAACGAATAACAAAACAAGACTAACCTTACCAAGATCTTACCAATGAACAAACCCGGATACTTACTCAAACGATACAAGTGGGTGGAGTCCCTCACACACTCCCTATGCTAATGATACAAGTGGGTGGAGTCCCTCCTTCTCTTCTTCTCCAAATGTGTTGTGTCAAATGAGGGGGAGAGGGGCCCTTTATATAGTGGAGGAGGTGCCTTGGGGGTATGGAGATGATAAGGAATATTCCCTCTTGATCCTCCAAGGCCGCTTCCCGCCATCTCTCCATATAGAAACCTTAGCTACTAGAATCAGGTGGAGTAGGGGCTACTCTTCCTTGAAGTGCACCTGGACTTCTTTCAGTTCAGGTTCGGCCGACCTCCTGGTGGCTCTCCCCTGGCTCAGCCTCCCCTAGATGGGTGACAGGTTGGCCATTGTCTTATCCATTGGGTGCTCGTGGCTTGGCACGCCCGTTTGCTCTGATTTGTGGGCTCTCCTTGTAAGTGAGACACAGGTTGGGTTCTTCTATGGATTTTCCTTGTGTTCACTTGTGTTTTCTTTCATATTTCAGTTGTGGGTGCCTGCATATCACAATTCACCAAAACTCGTGGAAATGATTAGAGTTAAACCCTATAACTATGTTTGGTGATTATTTTGATAAGAAAGATGCAGGAGTTGACGGTCGGATTTCTGACTTATTGACCATCAACAATGAATTCGTGCATTACAAGTTGTCCGATGACAGCGAGAAGCGAATAGAACATGCTAAAACTAATGCGAGCAAGAAGATTCACTTCCATCATCTAGGTCAAGTAGGATATTCGTCGGCTATTCCGAAATTGCAAAAGATGGAAGAAGACCTCATAGCAAAATTAATCGTACCAGCGTCTTTCAATTGGCCATTATGAGCAAAGTATTTCTTCTATGCTCATGGAGGCACACTAGACCTAGAGGATTGGATCGTTTGTGACTATGGATCGACTAAGACAAGCGGCTGCCCGGCTCGAGGTGGCACTTCAGGCCGTTCAAGAAGGAACTTTGAAGCCTAATAGAGAGAAAGATGAGCTGACTTACACTCTTGGGACACCGGAACTGTCGGCGTCGTGAGGATTGGGGTCCCCATCCCACCCGACAAATCAGAAGATAAAGCGGGCCAGCAGGCCCATCACGAGCACCAAGGCCTGGCCCGGCACGACAGCCTCCGAGGATGCCAAACTGGGCAATGGCGCGGACGGCTCAGCCGGTTCCTTAGCCCATAATGAACTACCCCCGACCGGGGGTTTTTTACCGCACCAGCACTATGCGGGAGCGGGGTCCACCACGGTGCAGCTTCCCCGTAAAGCAGCATGATTACGGAGAGGTGTGCAATCAGACGCTGCCCTGACCAGAGCAAGGGGAGCCCCTCCCCCCAATCACGTCCTGTCAACCTGGCAGAGGACGGTGCAGGCGGGGCCCACCGCCTGGGCCCCCGTCGGGTCGGTTGGACCACCGGGAAGGCCTCGGGGGTCCGGAGAAGACCCCGGGACTGCCTGAGGACGCGCCTCATGGATCTCGCGGGCCCCACAAACACCCCAGGTGTCCGCCTGACCACCCCGGGGTACCCTGGGAAGACCCCGGGAACCGACCGGGTGGGGCGTGCAGGATAAGATAGCGTCAGAAGGGCGGCGCCACTTGCAGGGAGGCGCCCCCCAGGGCGGCGCCGCGTTCACACCCTAGGACGGTGAATCTAAGTCGGTAAAACCCCTTCCTGGGCCTAGGGGAGGGCCTATATATAGGATATTAGGGCAACATGTAAAGGACAGACGAAAGTCCCACAACACATTTTCGATAAGCTCACTCGAGCAAGAGAACAAGAACACTACACACACAAGACGTAGGGTCTTACGCTTCCGAGTGTCCCGAACCTATCTAAACTCTTTGTCCCATGGTTGAAACCTCACTGCATGTTACACCCCTGGCCGAATCTCTAAATGGGGGTTCCTATGAATCCCCGCTGGTGGTCCTCACCCACCGTCAGCTGGCGCGCCAGGTAGGGGGTGTTGGCGCATGAAGTCTTCATCCTTGACGAAGAACCTCCAATTGAAGCAATGGCGAGCCGCTTCGACCGTTCTGACGGCAAGAGCGAAGATGAGCACGCCCCCCGTTGGGGGCTCTCTGCGACAAACGCAGGCGCGGCGAGGCCAATTCCGTCGCCACCTGCACCCGACTGACGGCAACCGGCGTCGGTCGCCACTGCGCCACCCCATCTCGACGCTCCCAGATCCGCCTCTTGGGGTACCACGTCGGCCAACGTTTGGTACGCTCAACTCCGGGTGGAGCCCCAATGGCGTGCGGTTCGGCAAGCATCCCATGCGCCTGCCAGGACCGACCGCGGCAGCGTCCCCCCAGGGGAAGTGCTGGTCGCGGCCCGAGCGCTCCTACGCCACCCTCCGGTGCGAGCAGAGCCAGGAACCCCACAAGGAGCTTTGGCTTGACGAACTAGCCAACCTCTCGAGGAGGCCACTAGCGATCGCCATGGCCACCCGCTCCGGTGGGGTTAGCCACAAACGGGACGCATGACCTGCGTTCCCGGCTCCAAGAAATTAGGGTGAGCGAAGACGCCCAAACCACCCTCGAGCGTGCATAGGAGTGCCGCCGAGAGGCCAGGAAGGAGCACGCTTCCTTTGGCTCCCCTGTCCGCGGCACGCGCGGGCAGGGAGATTCGGTGGACAACAACATCGGGCCCTACAGGGCCGGGTGCCGAGCGTTCACCACCCACATGCGTCGGGTCAACTAGCCCACCAAGTTTCGGCCGGATCTCCCGGAGAAGTACGACGGCACCATCGACCCAGAGGAGTTCCTCCAGATCTACACCACGGCCATCCAGGCTGCAGGTCATGGCCAACTACTTCCACATCGCCCTTAAGGGCACGACGAGGTCCTAGCTGATGAATCGCCCCCAGGAATCGGTCGGTTCCTGGGGAGATCTATGCGAATAGTTTGTCACAAACTTCTCCGGCTCATTTAATCGACCGGGGACAAGGGGCAACCTGCTCGCCGTCATGCAGCGCAAAAGAGAAATGCTGTGACAATACATCCAACATTTCAGCCAGGTGCACAACATCATCCCGCGCATCAAACTCTCGGCTGTCATCATGGCATTCACTGAGGGCGTCACCAAGAAGCGTCTTGTGGGCAAGCTCGAGACACGCAACATCGAGACCGTCTCCGAGCTGTTCGCTCTAGCGGACAAATGTGCCTGAGAAGCCGAAGTGCAGTAGCGCTCCGAGCGTCATGGCGCTCCGGATGAGCCCGCCAAGCCGGAACTCACCCGGTCCGGCCGGCCCGATAACAAGAAGAACAAGCGGACGGCCGCCACCGTCCTGGCGGCGGCGGAGGGCCGCAACAAGCAACAACCCAGCCGGGCTGTCCTGGGGGAGGCGCCGCTAGGTTCGGTGGGGGATTCCAGAAGCCGGCTCCGGCCAAATCGGGGGCTAGCAAGTGGTGCGAAATCCACCGAACCGACTGGCACGACCTCACCGAGTGTCGGTTAGTCAAGGGGCTCGCCTAGGATCACCGGAAGGTGAGCGGTGATCGCCGCCTCAACGGCGGAGATGCTCCCGAGGGAGCGGGCCTTGGCTTCCAGGACCCACGTCAGGCCGTCGCCACCGTCTTCGGAGGAGCAACCGCGCCACCGTCTCGGAGGAGGGCCAAGCTCCTCTGGAGAGAAGTTTGCGGCTTCTCCCTGGTGCCTGAGAGCTCCAGGCTCATGAAGTGGTCGGGCACTCCCATCACCTTCAATCGGAACGACCACCCTGACAACACGACAGGGGTCGGGTTACTCCCCGTGGTAGTAACCCCCACCATCTGCAATGTTGGGGTGGCCAGGATCCTCATCGACGGGGGAGCGGGCTTGAACCTCCTCTCCCCCAAAGTCTTCAACAAGATGCAGATCGGGGAATGCAAGCTACAGCCATCGAAGCCCTTCTACGGCATCAGCAAGGGGAAAACCGTCCCCTTTGGGCAGATCGAGTTGCCGGTCACGTTCGGGGAGTGGAGCAACTTCGACACCGAGAACGTGGTCTTCGATGTGGCGCACTGCGACCTCCCCTACAACGCCATCCTTGGTCGCCCCACGCTGGCCAAGTTTACGGCTGCCGCTCATTACGCCTACGGCACCCTACAAATCCCGGGGACATCCGGGGTCATCACCGTCAAGGCAGACATCCAGGGGCCGTGTACTACGCCGAGAAGCTATACGACTCCATGGCAGCAGCCGCCCCCGAGAACGACGAACGCCCCGACTCAGCGTCATCCCCACCAGTGAGGCAGAGGCTCTCCACCGACGACGCAGCCCTCACCAAGGAGGTCTGCCTGGGGGAGCCCCTTCGCGGGTAGTGATGATAGGGGCCAAGCTGTGCGAAAAATAGGAAAGCGCGCTCATCACCTTCCTCCAGGCTAACGTCGATTTGTTTGCGTGGAAACCGTCCGACATGCCCGGGGTCCCCAGGGAGGTGATCGAGCACCGCTTGGCCATGCACCCCGACGCACGGCCGTCCAGCAGAAGATCCGGTGATAGGCTCCGGAGAGGCAAGACTTCATCCACGAATAGGTGCGGAAGATGTTGGACGCGGGTTTCATGCAGGAAGTCTTCCACCCTGAGTGGTTGGCTAACCCAGTCATCGTCCCAAAGGCCAATAGCAAGCTCCGCATGTGCGTGGATTACACCGACCTCAACAAATCCTGCCCAAAAGTTCCTTTTCCGCTACCCCGCATCGACCAGGTCGTTGACTCCACAGCGGGGTGCGACCTCCTTTGTTTTCTGGATGCGTACTCCGCCTACCACCAGATAAGCATGGAAAAGAGGATGAGGAGAAAACCTCATTCACCACTCCGGTGGGAACGTACTGCTATGTCCGCATGCCCTTCAGGCTCAAGAACACTGGTCCCACCTTCTAGCGGACCATGCGTATCACTCTGCAGGACTTGCAGTCCTGCAATGTTGAAGCATACGTAGACGACATTGTGGTCAAGGCCCGACACCAGGTGTCCCTCCTGCGGGATCTATCGGAAGCATTGGATAGCCTACGCACCATCCAGCTCAAGATGAACCCTGAGAAATGCATGTTTAGGGTCCCGGCAGGGAAGCTCCTGGGCTCCTTAGTATCGAGCCGAGGCATTGAAGTGAACCCTTAGAAGGTGGATGCAATCGAGCGCATGCAACCCCACACCCAGCTAAAAGAAGCATAGTGCCTCACAGGTTGCATGGCGGCCCTCGGACGGTTCATCTCCAAGCTTGGGGAGAGAGGTCTCCCACTCTTCAAATTACTGAAGAAGACCAGCCATTTCAAGTGGACCCCGGAAGACGACCAAGCATTCCGGAAGCTAAAAACGTACCTCTCCTCCCCACCAGTGCTGTAGCACCTTGGGAAGGGGAGGCTCTGCTCCTCTACATCTCGGTGACCCCGCAAATGGTAAGCGCAGTGCTGGTGGTGGAAAGGGAAGAAGAGGACCCGGGGCAAGATAAGACCAGCCCGGGAGGAAGTGGCAACCCCGGGGGTGAACAAGCGAACCCCGAGGGGCAAGAGAAGCCTGGGGGAGAAGTCTTGGATCCTTGCAAGACAGAAGACGACCAAGCTACAGAGGCCAGCCTGTTCCCGACCCCGGGATCACCCCAGATGGACATGCAAGGCCACCCCGCCGTATGCAAAGACCAGTGTACTTCATGAGTGACGTACTCCGGGATGCAAAGGAGTGCTACCCACAGGCGCAGAAGATGTCGTACGCCGTCCCGATGGCGCCCCGCAAACTACGACATTACTTCCAGGCGCATCAGGTTACCGTGGTCACATCGTACCCCTTAGCCCATATCCTACAAAATTAGGAAGGGACGGAACGCATGGTAAAATGGGGAATTGAGCTGGCGGAATTCGGCCTCCAGTTCGCGTCCCAACACGCCATCAAGAGCAAAGTACTCGTCGAGTTCATCGCCGAATGGACGCTGGTCCCGGACATCGAGCATCTGGAGATAACCGCCACCTCGGCGGTCGATGACGACAAACATTGGACCTTGGAGCACTGCACCATGACATTCGACGGATCGCTCACCCTCCAGGGGGCGGTGCTGGGGTGGTCCTTACCACACCGAATGGTCACACCCTCGAGTACGCCGTTCAGCTAGGCTTCCGGGCCACGAACAACATGGCAAAATACGAGGGTCTCCTGGCTAGGCTCCGAGCGGCCGCCGGACTGGGAGTACACCGCCTTCTAGTCAAGGGGGAATCCCAGCTCATGGTGAACAAGGTCTCCAAGGAGTACGGTGAATGGAGTGGCATTTCGATGGACTGGAGCTGCGATACATTCCCCGAAAGGAGAACACTAAGGCCGATGAGCTATCCCACCTCGCATCCTCACGAGCTCCATTGCCCCCCGGGGAGTTCGAAGAAAGGCTATGCCAACCTACCGTCACGGCCGCCGACCGTGTCGAAAGGGGAACCCCATCCTCGAGCGGGGGGAACCATGCCCAGCCACCCGCCGAGCTAACCCTTCTCTCGGCCAGTTCTCAGGGACCCTCGTGGATGGATGACATCTGCGGCTTCATAAAAGAAAATATCCTTCCCGAGCATGATGCTGCTGCGGAACGGATCGCACGACAGTCCAAGCGCTACATCATGGTAGATGGGGATCTATATCGGCGTGGCACGGATAGGGTCCTTTTTGCGGTGCATCACCCGGGAAGAAGGCGGCGAGCTGCTCGCCGATATCCACGAGGGCGAGTGTGGAAGTCACTTGGCTTCCCGCACGATGGTCGGTCAGGCCTTTCGGCAAGGCTTCTACTGGCCGACAGCCCTCCAAGATGCAGCCGAACTACCTCAGCGCTGCAGTGCTGTTGACGCAAAAAGCCGCAGGTCGGCCTTCAGCGTCGGCACATGTGAGGACCCGGGAGCCTCCTGCTTCCCTTCTGCGTGGCGTCCAAATCGGCTGCGTGGTGGTGCAGGGCGTGCCAGTCAATTTGACCTACAATTGACAAGGGACAGGTAAAACGTTAAATTACCAGAACGTATCGGCTGGTGTTCCGAATCATTCCGCCACGTGCATCGGCCAAGCGTCCGATGCGATAGTAGTTCATTTGGCTAAAGCTCCGGCCGATTGTGCAGGTAAGGCAACGCGAAGTGGGTTAGCGAAGCCTCGGTAGACAACACCTAGATCCAAACCTGATCGGCCTAGCGATGAGCAATAGGCAAGCTGCGCATCGGCCGATGGTATTTAGATCTAGGCTGGGTAAATTGTGGTAAAAACTAAACAAAAACAAGATCAAACGAATCTAATCTTACCAAATTTAGTAAATACTGATAACTGGTGATAATAGCTAGAAACAAGCTAGACTATATAGATTAATCTAACAGGAAAAAGCTGATATCGATAAATTGGTGAACAGACCAGATCTAGATCCAATCGGCTCGATAACTTGAACTAATACATGATAGAGGAAGAAGCGATGCGCCTTCAACCTTGAGCCTATCTGCCTCGTTCGATGCGGAACTCACTAGCAAGTTGGAGATCGAAGTCGATGCAGCCCCACGTGCAGGAAAGAACTCCTGAAAAGAAAATCTACTGCAACTAAGGCGAAGCCGCTGAAAAGGGAAAAAAGGAAAAAAAGAGGGTTTGTGTATTGATCATTGGATGGTGCTGGTACATGCCCGAGGGCAACTATTTATAGCCTGAGCTACAAACCCTAGGTCGATCACGACTTACATTATATGCCAACAAAGAAAACAAAACTTACCTAAATAACAAATCTCCTATCTCTAAGATAACTTGTTGATATCATTCACCAGCGTCGTTCAGCTCCATCGGCTTTCGATACTTCATCGGCCGATCCTTCCTTATTAGCTTCTTCACCCGCGTTGGTGAAACACGTGTCAGAAAACGGTGTCAACACATGGCCCCCACTTTTGAAATAGAAGCATTATGTTCCAAAATTTTGGCTGCCCTGCACACGTCGGCCTTCACCATTTTTAACTATTCCGAGGGTAAAATTGCAAATTCCCAATCGTCTTCCTTCTATCCATCATCCCTGTTCAAGCCACTAAAGAACAGATCTGTTCCTCTAGCGGAAACCGCTCGTCGGATATCATCTTCGATCCCAGTGGATTTTCCCCCAGCTGCCACGGCCTCATCGTCAATGGCTTTCTCATCAGATGTCTCCGCGGTGAGTCCTTGCTTTTGCCTCTACTCACGAATTCCTATCCTTCCTTTTCCTGAGATGTGCTCCTTCTATTAGGCCCTTAGATCCAGAATCACCATCCACCTAAAGAATCATCCGAACTGTATCTGCTTAGGCCCCATGGGAGACCCAGATCCTGCAGAATTAATCAATTTGGAGACTCACCTCATCCCTTTCAAACGCTCCTCCCTAAAATTCTCAGACTGGGCGCATACTTTTAGATCTTGGCCAAGCAACACTCCTGGATGGAGGAATTGGTATCTGAGAATGTCAACTTCTAAACGATCTTTTTGGGATGAAGACGATATGGGTCGGTGCATCGAGCTTTCTCTCTCCAATATGCCCAGAAACGAATCCATGCTTATTGCAGTGTCTCACTTCTGGTCGGATGCTCTGAATGCTTTCCTCTTCGGCCATGGTCCAATGACCTCAACTTTGGCTGATGTTCCTATGCTTACTGGTCTGAACATCACAGCACCGGATGCTGCTTATAGTCTGCTGACAAAACCATCTCATAAATTAGAAACCAAGACGGCGGAGGCTGGAAAGGCTTCATTGAACATCATGCTAGAACAGGCACAATTCTTGACAGGGAGGACACCGCCTTTCTTACTATGTGGCTAGAGAAGTTTATCTTTTGTAGAAAAACAGTCGGCCCGACTTCCAACTTCCAAAGCATTGCTTAGTCTCTGGTTTCAAGGTGCAAAATCCCCTTGGGGAAACACCTTCTTGGATCAGTTTACTTTTTGCTCCACCAAGTCTCTGCTAAGCTATCATCTGGTCATCTGATTGGCAATATTGGAGGCCCATGGTGGTTCATCAATCTGTGGCTCAATTTGTATATGCACAAGTACTTGGCCCAGAATCTTGAGAGAATGACCTTTCCATGGAATCATACTGAAGAGGAACAGCCCAGAACCCGCCGATGTTCATCATATGGTGAAGCTGCGTTGGCCTTCTCTTGCGCTAGATTGACTCAAGTGGAGGTAGCATCATTTTTTCAGTGTTTTTATCATGGCCCTGCTGAAGACAAAATTAAATGGTTTGCCTATGGAGATGGAAAAGATCTCTTTGAGAACCCTGTCAAATTCGACTTCAACTTCTCTGCTGATGATGAAGAGGCTAAAGCCAGTCTCAAAGAGGCAATTACCCCAGGCATTCTCCCAGTCAACCTCTTCTTCGGCTGAAGTCATCAACTATCATACAAATTTTATCATCCAGCAGTGGCAGAATTTGGTACCCGACGCTGAAACCATTTGGCAGAATTTGGTACCTGACGCTTCATTAGTACCCTGGTAAAGCCTCGAGAAACAGTGGAGAGCAGTGTTGAGTACAGTCAACTAAAAAATTTGATAACTGGATCATAGCTACCTTCTCCGCAAAAGTTTTCAGACAGTGGTGGTCAGAGTGGAGTCTGCATCTTTTCTGTCGATCGGTCAAGACATACTGCCAGCAGTTAGATCCAGCTTTTGTAATTATGGATGATGAGGTACTTGCGCTTCTCTCTATTTCAGAATTCACCATGATTCTTGTCTTTTAAAATCTTCCATCTTTCTAGGATCCAGAGGTCTCCCCTCCAAGAACCAGTAACTCTGGCAAGACCGTCAATTATGCTCCTCCTTCAGAAATTCCCCTACCAGTCATAAAGCTGTTTCTCTAAAAGATGTAGCTGCCAGTCGGTCGAAGCGAAAAATAGTTTATACCAAGAAGACCCCAAACAAAAAAGCTGATCGAAAGAAGTCCCCTGCAGCACGGGTAACCCAGATCCTTCTATCATTCTTTCAGGTACCCCAATTAACTTTAATTCATTAGAAACCATGTTGAAACTTTTTCTATCCTTGCAGCTGCCGTCTTCGACCCAAGTTAACTCAAATATGGCCAATGATACCCCTGCTACGCCAATGGAAGCAACCACGAGTTCCCTGTTGGATGAGCTTGCTGAATTGGAATCGGCTGATCTCCAACTCTCAGTAATTTCAAAACATCTCGTCCTTCAGGTAAGGTCAGACTATCCTTCAGAATGCCTTGACTCCTGTGCTATTTTGCTTATTACTGTCACCTTCTAGGACAATCCCCAAGATGCTACCCCATCGGCCTGTCTTATCCCGTTCAGACATAATTCGTCAGCCGATGGCGATAATATCACCAATGTGGTAATCACAGAGCAATCTCTTCAGCTTCCTTCTCAGTTTGACGAAATTCACTTGAAACAGGTACTCCTTCGGCAGCTTAAACCAGTTTTTTCCTCTTTCAAGCGCGACCACCTGATTTTCTATTAATTGTTTCAGCACAGGATACCCCAAACAACAACATCTTCTCATATCAGATTGAAGACCTTCTAGAAGAAGAAGAGATCACGTCGGCACCCATAACACCAAGCACAATTTCTGAGGATACAAAGGCCAAGCTTCATGATATTCTAAATTTGCTAAACCAAGACATTGGTGTGCTGATCCAGGACGCAGAAGGGATAAGAAAAATACTCCATCTTCTGAAGGGTCAACTGCCTGCTAACGTAGAATCTGCAATCACACTAGCAGCTTTTATAGAGGGTCGTCGGTGTGAAGTTCTCAATGCCCAACGACGTTTTGCCGATCGCGCCCTTCAGGCCCAGCTTCTTTAGGAAAAAGAAATCAACCGCTCCAAAGTGAATGACATCGGGGCTAAAGTGGATCTTCATAAGAACTCTCGTCCATTAATCGTCAATGAAATTGACCGCCTCAGGGCTCAAAGAGATAAAATGCTGAAGGAACTGGATTCCGTTAACGCTGCATTGACTGCTGAGGAAAGCAAACTGGAGAATCTCCCCATCGCAATCGAAGAGATGATGGCAAACATGAAGACTCAAGTTCGTGAGGCTGTTCGTCTTCACAAACTGATCAAGCCGATCTCGGGCACTGTTGACGAAGACCAACAGAAAACGAATGAAATCGATCAAATCCGTCTTGGTGCCATCGATGCAATTCAGAAGCTGCTTGGGTCGGCGTAGATTTCCATCTTTACTCATTGTGAACCAATGCAAACAGTTATTTGGTCTATAATAGTTTGCACTAAGAACACCACGTACAATGCCGGCAATCCCAAACTTTATACCATCGGCCGTGAACGAATTTCAGAATCCCCTGAAGAATTTTCTTAGGCTGATGTTTGGTCCATCTGTCGGTGTTTTACTGGCAAGCCCACCAAGGGGTACCCCCGAGGTGGTAGGTTGTAGGTAGCGTGTCGCCGAGATCAGGAACTCGAATGTGCAAGGAACACAAAGTTTAGACATGTTTCGGCCACCGAGAGAGTGTTAGAGGTTAGAGGTTATGAGATATGCCTTGGAGAGGTCCCTGCCCGCCCTTATATATCCCAGGGGGGCAGGGTTACATGGAAATCCTAGTCTGGTACGAGCTTAGGAGTCCTAACCAAGTACTCTCGGGTAGTTTCCTTCTGTACCGACTAGTTATACTAGCTTACGAGTACTCTACATATGGATAAGGTATGGGACATGCCCCACCCCTTACTCTTGAATGTTCTACGCCATGTGTGCAGTCTCGTTGCCCAGGGTCTGACAAGCCCCTGAGCTTTTCATAGCCGAGTACTGCAGGCTTCAAGTACTTCTGGAAGTCATCGTTAGGTTTCTGCTGAAACTCCATCTTGAAGATGTCTTTCGAGTACTTTCTTTGGCTGCTCGAGGCTGTGAGGTGCTCTAGCCCCGAGTACTTTCAAGTTTTTTCTTTCTATGGGGTGCGATGCAAATTACACTGCATATGGAGTAGCCCTCGAGCCTTAGGTTGAATCGAAGAATCAGGCTGAGGGTCTCACTAATCTTGAATCTTCATCTTATCTTCCAAATTTTTTGAAAAATAAGCCATCGATGACACGCGTCCTGCAGCCCCCGAGCCTTTAATCCAAATCCTGAGGTTTGGAAAAAAGGATCCATAAGAACGTGGCATACTGAACATTGTTATGTATAAAATTTGAGTAAAAATAATGTATATTAGTTTTAGTGTGATCTGCCTTGATGGTTTTCCCTGGAAATCAATTGGTTCATCAGGCCCTGGTGCTGGGGATGTAGGCGCCGCGGGTACGTCAAGGCCCAGCGCGGAGGCGGTGGATGACTGGATTGAGGATCCCTATCTTGCCAAGGAGAAAAAGGAACATGTCCTTGACGTCTTCAAGGATTTGTACGAGATTACCACAGTAAGTATCCACCTTCTTTGAGTAGTTTTCACTTCCTTTGTTTTTGTGTGATGAGTACTGACTGCTACTTGTATGTTGTAGAATCTGATGGACCGGTCCCAGGAGAAGTCAGATAAACTGAAACTCATTCAGGACGGCCACCTCCAGCTGCAAGAGAAGGACCGCAAGATCTCGGAAGAGGTTCTCAAGAACACGGAACTGCAGAAGAAACTCGAGCAACTAGAGGCCGAGCGGGTTCGAGAGGTTTCGGTCCTCAAGAAAGATGTTGACAATCCTAAGAAGGAAAAAACTCAGCTTGTCGAGAAGAACCAGAAAACAGCCAAAGCGCATAAAGGTAACTTGCTACCTTGTCTTGTTGTCCTTAAGTGGTATGTTGTTCGAGTAGTTTCTGAGAACTTCCTCGAATACTTCTTCTTTTCCTTGCACGCAGAAAGAAGATCCTTGAGGATATAGATGTCCAGTACAAGGAGGCTTTGCAGCAGATCAAGAACATGCGCGCTGACAAGCAGCAGATGGAGAAAGAACTCGAAGACTTCAAGTCTGCTGCACAAGCTGTCGTGGAGATGGTGGATTTCTCCGCCGAGGGTGAAGCTGGAGAGCAATCCTTACTGGAGAAGCTTCGAGCGACTCCCCAAAAGGTTGCCAGCTACATCACGGAGGCCACCAGGACATATATTTCGTAGGCGCTCGCACTAGTGATGTCGTACTTTCCCAAGGCAAAACTGGAACCACTCGCCGAAGGCATGGCGGCCGAATGCTCTGTGGAGCAATTCACAAAGTATCATGAAGAAATCGAGCCCATTGCTGACAAGATTGCCGAAAGCGTAGAGCAAGATGGAACAACGTTGTGATATCAAAACATCTGTGTTACTTGTTTCATATGTTTATAAATTTGCCTAATTGATCTTTTGATCAGCGTATATCTTTTTGCAATGTATGCTGGTATGATCGTATGACTTAGAAAGTTTGGAGACCTTTGGGTTAAGCTACTCCAAGAGCATCGGCTTGGATGTAGTCAATAACTTGACGTTCCAAAAAAGTGCTCGTAGAGCAGAGGACTTAGCTTGGATTTACCCGGTCGAACGGTACGCGAAGCTAGCCTGTAGGCTTAGGAGCCCGAGCGGTTTTAGTTGTCATCCTGCGTGTTGGCAGGGAAGAACTTAACCGAGTTAAGGGCTTGATAACCCCTTTGGCGGGTGCCTTAACGCTCTCTGTCGAGTAGTCGTAGCAATGGCCGGAATGAAAGGACCATGTTAAGTACTCGAATATACTGCCTCATGGGCTGTACTAGCCGCAAGTACTCGTGACGGAGCCCCCAAGCGTAAGTGAGCTAAGTACAAGGACTCGTGGCAAAGCCCCCGTGTATAAGTACTCGTGACGAAGCCTCCTAGTATAAGTAGTCGTGAGAACGCTTGTACTCATGGCGGAGCCCCCGAGTTTAATTAGGCGAAAAATGTAATAACTCGTGGCGAAGCCCCCGAGTTAAAACATGCTCGAAAGTAGTCAAATTACGGCGAAATCAACTCTTTATTCATAATAACGCCGACATACAGCTGGCGAATTGTTTGCAACTTCTACTAGGCATAGAATTTCCGGAGATGCTCTATGTTCCGGGAGTTAGGAACTTCCTGGCCATCAAGGTACTGGAGGCGATATGACCCTGGTCTTGTTACTACTGACACGATGAGGGGACCTTCCCACTGGGAATTGAGCTTGTGTAGGCTAGTCTCATCCTGGATGTGGTGGAGGACCAAGTCACCGATGTTAAACGACCGCTCGCGTACATTGCGATTGTGATAGCGCCGGATGCCCTGCAGATAGCGGGCTGACTGAACTAGGGCACTGCATCTGGCTTTGTCAAGTGTATCCAGTTCCAGCTGCCTAGCTTCATCCGCTTCTCCTTCGTCGTATATCTCGATTCTGGGAGAGAGCCACATGATGTCTGCACGGAGTATAGCTTCTGACCCGTAAACGAGGAAAAATGGGGTATGTCCTGTGGCTTTCGACAGCTGAGTTCGAAGACCCCAGACGACATGAGGCAGTTCATATATCCACTTGCCACCCTTTTTGCTGTACAGTCTCTTCTTTAGGCCGTCCAGAATATGGCCATTTGCTCTCTCGACTTGTCCGTTGGCCCTTGGGTGCGCGACTGACACGTACTTCACTTCAATCCCGTTGTTTCCACAGAATTCCCAGAACTGATTTGTAGTGAAGTTAGTACCCAGGTCTGTGGTGATGGTGTTGGGGTAGCCAAAGCGGTACATGATGTCCGAGATAAAGTCGACCGCCCTGTCTGGAGTGAGCTTGGTGATCGGCTTGTGCTCGATCCACTTGGTAAACTTGTCGATTGATACCAACACATGTGTGAAGCTTCCTGGAGCAGTAGTTAGAAGTCCAATCATGTCAAGGCTCCAGCATACAAAGGGCTAGGAGGGCGGTATGGTGATGAGGTTGTGCGCCGGGACATGCGACTGCTTTCCGCAGAACTGACACTTCTGGCACTTCTGTACGAGGTCCTCGGCGTCTGAGACTATTGTTGGCCACCAGTAACTTGCCCTGTAAGCCTTTCCGACTAGTATCTTGGATGTTGCATGATTTCCACAAGTGCCTTCGTGTATCTCGAGTAGTATGTTGCGGCCCCAGCCCCTCGGGACACACTTCATGAGTACTCTGGTGCTAGCTCCACGCTTGTAGAGTTTATCTCCCACGATGACAAGCCCCTTGCTGCGTCTCATGATGCGGATTGCTTCTAGGCTTTTCTTGGTCACCCTAGGAGGTAGTTTCTTTTCTTTGATGAAATTGATAAACGTCCCCCGCCAATCGACCTCCGTCATCATGACCTCCCGACTGGGATCTGAGGGTCCCGAGCCGGTGGTTGCTTGACTCATGGTCTTGATTGACGGTTCTTTGAGTTCTTGGACAAATACCCCAGCTGGGACTTGTGCTCGAGTAGATCCAAGCTTGGAGAGTACATCTGCTCCAACATTGTTGTCCCGAACGACGTGGTGGATCTCCAGGCCAGTAAATTTGTTCTCCAACTTGCGCACTTCCATGACATATGCATCCATCTCCTCCTTTGTGCAGTCCCACTCTTTGTTGACTTGCTGCATGACCAGAAGAGAGTCGCCATACACGAGTAGTCGCTTGATGCCCAGGGAGACTACCAGACAGAGCCCGTGTAGTAACGCTTCGTACTCGGCCTCGTTGTTGGACACCTTCCAAAGGATTTGCAAGACATATTTGAGTTGTTCACCCATCGGAGAGATGAAAAGTACTCCAGCCCCGCCGCCCTCGAGCTTGAGCGACCCATCGAAGTACATCGTCCAATGCTCTGGTCGGCTGGCTGGTGTTGGCACTTGATTTTCTCACCACTCGGCCATGAAATCAACCAATGCTTGGGATTTGATGGCTGTTCTTGGCTTGAAGTTGATTGAGAGGGCTCCCAGTTCTACTGCCCACTTGGATATGCGACCAGTGGCATCCCGATTGTGGTGTATATCCGCCAACAGGAAATCAGTAACAACTGAGATCTTGTACTCATCGAAGTAGTGGCGGAGCTTCCTTGATGTAACAAGTAGTGCGTAGAGTAGTTTCTGAATTGGAGGGTAACGAACCTTCGACTCAGAGAGTACTTCGCTGATGAAATAAACTGGCCTCTGCACTCCAAATGCATTGCCTTCCTCGTTGCGCTCCACCACAATTGCTGTGCTGATGATGTGAGTAGTTGCGGTGATGTACATCAGCAGATTCTCTCCTGGACGTGGTGCTGTGAGGATGGGAGGCGACTGTAGGTGTTGCTTGAGGTCCTACAGTGCCTGCTCAGCTTCCTTCATCCAGTGGAATTTGTCTTTCTACTTCAAGAGCTTGAAGAAGGGAAGGCCCCGTTCTCCAAGTCTTGATATGAACCTATTCAATGCCACCATGCACCCTGTCAGCTTCTGCACGTCCTTGATCATTGCTAGAGCCTTCATATTGGTGATGGTGGTGATCTTTTCTGGGTTAGCCTCAATCCCTCTGTGACTGATGATGAACCCGAGTAGTTTCCTTGACGGTACACCAAAAATGCACTTCGTCGGGTTGAGCTTCCATTGGAACTTCTGGAGGCTGTTGAACATTTCCTCCAGGTCCGCAATGAGGTCCTCGGGAATTCTGGTCTTAACGACCATGTCATCCACATAGGCCTCGACATTGCGGTGTAGTTGGTCTACGAAACACATTTGTATCGCTCGCTGGTATGTAGCCCCCGCGTTCTTCAGCCCGAAAAACATAGTCTTGTAGGTGTAAGTCCCAAAGGGCGTGATGAAGGCGGTCTTGATTTGATCTTCTTCCTTGAGGGTAATCTGATAGCAGCCCGAGTAGCAGTCAAGGAAGCAGAGTAGTACGCAGCCGGCTGTGGAGTCGATTACTTGATCAATGCGCGGTAGCCCAAAGTGATCCTTCGGGCAGTGCTTGTTGAGATCGGTATAATCAACACACATTCTCCATTCATTATTATCCTTCTTTTTTACAAGGACAGGATTGGCAACCCACTCTGGGTGGTACACCTCTTTGATGAAACCAGCCATGAGTAGTTTAGCCAACTCCTTTTTGATTGCTTCCCTCTTATCCTGAGCGAATCTACGGAGATGCCGCTTTTTAGGGGTAGCATCAGGATCTACTTTTAAACTATGCTCGATCAGTTCCTTGGGCACCCCTTGCATATCCGCTGGTTTCCACGCTAATATGTCTCGGTTGGCCCTAAGAAAACTGTTGAGCGCGCTTTCCTATTTGGGGCCGAGTTGTGACCCGATCAGAGCTGTCTTGGACGAGTCTCCCTCCTGGAGCTAGATGATCTTAAGTACGAGTTCGCCAGTGGGATGTACCTTCGAGTGGTTAGCCTTCTTCTGGGGAACCTCCAGGTCCACTTCGGAGAGCTTCTCCGCAACCGCGAGTACTTCTCCTGAAGTATCTGGTACACGGGTAGTCGAGGTGTACTCGATGGCCTTCTGGTCGCAGTCGTAGGACTTCTCCAGATCGCCGTGGAAGGTGAGGACACCATTTTTTCCTAGCATCTTCAGGAGTAAGTACACGTAGTGTGGTACGGCAATGAACTTGGCCATTGCCGGTCTGCCCAGTATGGCGTTGTACGAAGTTTCAAAGTTGGCCACTTCAAACTTGATGTACTCGATACGGTAGTTTTCCCTCGTTCCAAAGGTGACGGGAAGCACCACAGTGCCAAGTGGCGTAGCTGCATTCCCAGGTATGATGCCGTAGAAGGGAACCTTGCTGGAGTGAGCACGTCGAAGAAGTTCGCACCCATTTTCCTTAAAGTACTCACGAAGATGATGTTGAGGTCGATGCCTCCGTCGATGAGTACCTGTGACCACAGGGTCTAGGACTAGTGGGAGCTTGCCTGGCTTAGAAAAGTTCATTCACTGATCCGCCCTAGAGAACGAGATGGGGACCTCCGACCACCGAAGGAGTCGTGGTACCCCAGGCTCGATGGACAAGATCTCGCGACGGTGAAGCTTCTGAGTCCTCTTGGAGACAAACCCCGATTCACCACCAAAGATGACGTTGACCACCTTGGATACGTTCGGGAAATCCTCGGCATTTGTCTTCTTCTCCGGATCCTCGTTGTCCTTGTCCTTCTTCTTCTTGTTGTTGCCCTTATCCAAGGGCGGGGCGTTGAGGGACCTCCGGAGTTGATAGCACTCGAAAGCAGCGTGCTTCGAGTGTGGATGCCATGGGCACTGCTTCTGCAGGAGTTTGTCGAATTCCTCTTGCAGGTTGATGTTGTTGTTATTCTTCTTGCCTCGCGGGGCGCGGTTGATAGCCGCGACAAGATCGTCTGGCTTGCGCTTTCGGGAAAATCCCGAGTAGTTCCGCTGGCCTCTGTCGTTGCGGTGGTCGTTGTTGCGCTTCGAGTAGTCATTTCCGCGCTTCGAGAACAGATCATGCTCTTGCTCCTCTTGATCTGCCCAGGTCTGCATCATGTCGCGGATAGGAGCAATAGTCTTGGGACGGTTGTGCCCGAAGTCGCGGAACAGAGCCTGGTCGGTGGGGCCGTTGTGGAAGCAGTCGATGACGTCGCTCTCCGAGATGTTGGCGATCGTGGCCTGGGTGTCGAAGAAGTGGCGTGTGTAAGAGCGTATGAGCTCGTTCCTTTCTTGCTTGCACTGGGACAGGTCATATCGAGTACCTGCCCGTGTAAGCGCGCCCTGTAAGTTGTCGATGAAGATGTCGCGCAGTTGCTCCCAATAGTCGATGGAGTTCTTGGTGAGGCTCTCCAGCCATGTGAGTGGAGCGGTCTCCAAGACCATCGGGAAGTAGGCCACCTTGGTGGTGTTGGTCCCGCCTGCAACTTCAATGGCTATCGAGTAGATGCGTACCCACTGCTTACCATCATACTTGGTGATGCCGATATGTTTGAATCCCTCCGGGTACTTGTAGTTGTCGAAGCGGGGGGAGAACGAAGGGAAGCGATCATTGTTGTCCCGCGCGGCGTTCCCCTTGGCTCCGGCACGTTCCCTCCTCCGGTTGTCGATGATGGAGCGGGCGTCAATCTCGGCCTTAATCTTGTCGCAGAGGTCTCACGTTGGCATCTTCTCGATCTCTGAGCGGTGGTAGTTGCCAACAGATGCTTGGGGAGCTTGGCGGCTTTCTTGGGGAGCGGCAGGGCGGCTTCCTTGTGGGGCAGCGGGGCGGCTCCCCTGCGGGTCAACAGGGCGACTACCCTGTTGGTGGTTGTTGGATGGAGCAGCTTGGCTCCTGAGATGGCCCCCAGGTGTTTTGCTCGCTAGGATTTCACCCTGGCCCTCGCGCCTTTGTGAGACCGAGGGCATCGGGTTTTGCTGATTGATCTGGATGAGTGCTTTCTGAGCCAAGCGCAAGGCTGTCTGGACTTGCGGGTCAGGGTTGCCTGCTAGCACCGCGGTTATAGTGGCGATGTTAGCGACAGGAGTGTTGAAGCCCGCATCTTGTGCTGCCGTGAATTCTGCTTTGAGGTTGCATTGGGCGTGGTTGCGGCGTGCATTGGCGTCCCTTCTGTGCTTGGCACGCTTCCTATTGCGTAGCCGGTGAGCGGCACGCTCTTCTGCAGTCTCAATGGCGTGATCTGCGGTGTGTTCATCCTCCGATATCTGCTCTGGCACTTCGTTGCGGTGCGTGTTGCTGTACTCGTCGGATTCCGCCATGAAGATGTGGCGGTGGATGGATGGGTCGTCGGAGCTATAGTCCACGAGTATAGTTCCGCTGGGGGTACACTCACCGAGTGGTCTGCTATCTTGAAAAGGTAGGGAATCAAGGTGAGCAACCAGTCTTTCATCATCTCCGAGTAGTTTGGAGGGTTTCATGCCCTTCCAGTACACGAAGTGACCCTCCGGGGTGGAGGTTATAACCAATCCCTGGCCACCCGAGCAGGGTTCGGCCTCGGGAACGGACTCCAAGTTGTAGTTGTCGAAGATAGGGGCTCCCGACATGCGATGGCGTCCTTCTCCCCGAGCTCGAGTAGTTCATCCAGATCCTTCTCCAATGCGGAGTAGAATTCAGACTTGGTGGCCTCTTGGTAGACAGTGGCCGCGTTGCACAAACCGAATGGGAATTGGTCACGCTTTCCCCCAGATGGAGTCGAGTCCGGTCCCGGGAAGCCTGGTGCAGCACGAGTCGGAGTCGCGTCGAAAACGGACAGCTTCTCGATCTCCCTGGCGAGGTCAAGGAGCAACATCTCGTCGAGATTGTCAACAAACTTGTCGAGGGCGTTGCTGGAAGTTGCTGCACGTGCCTCCGGCTTGTTGACGACAAGGTGCTGACGGAATTCGCCTGTGCCATCAAAGACACAGACCCAGAAGCCGAAGATGAAGGTTGTGCCCACCGGGAGCACGGCGCTGGTGAAGTTGAACGTCGCCATCGAATTCTCCGGTGGATCTTCGATGAACACCCCTACTTGGTGCACCAGCTGTCGGTGTTTTACCGGCAAGCACACAGAGGGGTACCCCCGAGGTGGTAGGTTGTAGGTAGGGTGCTGCCGAGATCTAGAACTCGAAGGTGCAAGGAACACAAAGTTTAGACAGGTTCGGGCCACCGAGAATGTAATACCCTACGTCATGTGTGGTTTGTATTGCCTTAGAGGTTATGAGATATGCCTTGGAGGGGTCCCTGCCCGCCCTTATATATCCCGGGGGGCAGGGTTACATGGAAATCCTTGTCTGGTACGAGCTTAGGAGTCCTAACCGAGTACTCTCAGGTAGTTTCCTTCTATACCGACTAGTTGTACTAGCCTACGAGTACTCTACATATGGATAAGGTATGGGACATGCCCCACCCCTTACTCTAGAATGTTCTACGCCACGCGTGCAGTCCTGTTGCCCTGGGTCTGACACCATCTTTGTTTTTTGCGGTTGCAAACTTTTGTTCTAACAGCGGCACAATAGTCTTGTTTTTAGCTATAAAGCATATAAGCTTGTCCTGGTTGACCAATTGTTGAGAATTACTTTTATAGTGCCGCCTATTGAAAACGTATTGGCCTTCCTGCGCCCCATTACATTTAGGACAATCATCGATCGATGGCAAACGCAAACTCTCATTCCAGCAGAATGCAAAGAACGGGCACCACCAGTGTTCTTCATCACGCCTGTCTTTCTCTTCCTGACGGCGTCTTTCTCTTTCTTGCTAGCGCAGATATTTGTTCAGGAGCATCTGAGATGTGACAACTCTGCGTGGCCTCCTGAAACTCCCACTTTGTTCATATCGACCTTGGTTCCCTCTGCCGTTGGCCGATACACCAATCTTCGGATTTGCAGTATCATCATCAGGGTGATCAGAAGGTGATACCTTTGCAGTTCCATCGCCTTCTTGCATTTCCACATCAACCACGCTGGCTGGGAAAGGATGTTCATCAATCTTCATCGACCTGTCGAACTTGATTCTTCCTTGCTCGATGGCCGTCTGGATCTCCTTCCCGAATGTCTTGCAGCCGTTAGTATTATGAGTGATAGAGTGATGCCACTTACAATACCTGCGCCCTTTTATTTCGTTGGCCGATGGGATCACATGGTTGGAGGGCAACTTGAGCTGACCCTCCTGATATAGTAGATCAAAGATCTTATCAGCCTTTGTGATGTCGAACCCATAGCTTTCAGCTTCTTTCTTCATGAATGGGCATGAGATTGGCTTCTTGGACTTGACCCACTCAGCAACGCCGATTTCAGCCTCACTTTCTGATTCAGAAGAATCCCCAACATAGTTGACCTTCTTCTGGAACACGTTCTTCCTGGCATCATGGGTTCTGACATCAACATTAGCGAGCCTGGATGCTAGATGACTCAGGCTCTCAAACTCCTAGGATGAGAACTTCTCCCTGATATGTGGCAGGAGTCCTTGAAAGGCCAATTCAGATAACTGGCCATCGCTGAGAGACAGGTTGAAACAACGGCTTGTGACGTCCCTGAATCTCTAAATGTGATCCGGGACGGGCTCGTTATTCCTCTGTTGCACCGCAGTCAAGTCGGTGATCTTCATCTCTTGTACCCCTGTGAAGAAGTACTTGTGGAACTGCTTCTCGAGATCGGCCCAAGTGATTATGGAGTTGGCTGGCAGCCATTCAAACCAGGCAAAGGCCGATCCAGAGCGAGATAAAGGGAACAAGCGGATCTTCAAGGCATCTGTCGCTTTAGCTTCTCCGCACTGAACCAGGAACCTGCTGACATGCTCAATGGTTAACATGTTGCCTTGTCCAGAGAATTTGGTGAAGTCAGGCAACTTGTACCGATGAGGCAGTGGAATTTGATCATAGGCTTCTGGGTAAGGCTTCCTGTACATGAATGCAGGCTACTTTGGCTTCAAGCCAAACTGATTTTTCATCACATCAGCTATCTTACTGGCCCAATCAACTTCAGGCTGCTGCACCATGAGGTTTGGCATCTGAATGCTGGCATCTTGAAAGGCCCTCTAGATTTGGGGACTCATCGGCTGTCCCACGGTATCGTCCATCAGCTGGATAGCTGATGCATCTGTGCGATGCCCCCCAGTCTGAGTTGGTGCCGGTGGAGTCTGCGGTGGATGCTGAATTATTGGAGCAGACGGCACCAACGGTAGTGTGGTAGTAGGGAAGTTCACCGTGTTGCTATTTTGTCCGAACATCTATGGATAGATGTACGGCTAGAACTCCATTGGCACACCCAATGTAGAAGGTACAAACCCTGCTGGAGTGTTGAGCACGCCTCTGTTTGGTGTTGGTGTGTTCATCGCAGGATTTGCAGTGAATGCCATCGTTGGTGGCGATGGAGCATGTGTTACCGAAGGTCCTGGGCGCCTCAACATGTAAGGCAATGAGCTTGTCCCAGCGCTGGCCATTGGCACACTTGTTGTACTGGGCAGAACACCATTGGCCATCGTTGCTGATATTGTGATACCAGCAGCGGCCGATGATCCCTAGTTGGAGTATGATGGTCCTATGTTCCCCCTTTGAGTGCCCTCTGCTAGGACATTCTTGACAGCGTCCTTGATGGTCTTGATCAGAATCCTTGACTGATTGATCAATGCATGGCTTATGGACCGATCAAATATCTCCTTGAATTTGGTCGAGTCTTGAGTGATAGAGATGCCCCCCGGCCCTGGTAGCGGTTGCTTCTGAATTACCTACCCCTCCTTGGTCAAGATGAACGACATGATGCAGGCGTCTTGAGACTGCTTCATGGCTTCTTCAACCAGCCGCTTCTGATCTTCGTTGAGATCATCCATGGTAGGCAACAAGATTTTGTTACAATCCGTCCTGTTGTTCTTTTTCATCGTGGTGTTATTGTCGTGTCCCATCTGGCGTGCCAAAAGCATGTTGACGCAAAAAGCCACAGGTCAGCCTTCAGCATCGGCACACGCGAGGACCCGAGAGCCTCTTGCTTCACTCCTGTGCAGCGTTCAAATCGGCTGCGTTGTGGTGCAGGGCGTGCCAGTCAATTTGATCTACAATTGACAAGGGATAGGTAAAACGTTAAATTAACGGAACGTATCGGCTGGTGTTCCAAATTGTTCCGCCACGTGCACCGGCCAAGCATCCGATGCGATAGTAGATCATTCGGCCAAAGCTCCGACCGATTGTGTAGGTAAGGCAGCGCTAAGCGGGTTAGCGAAGCCTCGGTAGACAACACCTAGATCCGAACCCGATCGGCCTGGCGATGAGCAACAGGCAAGCTGCCGTCGGCCGATGGTATTTAGATCTAGGCTAGGTAAATTGTGGTAAAAACTAAAGAAAAACAAGATCAAACGAATCTAATCGTGCCAAATCTAGTAAATACCGATAACTGGTGATAACAACAAGAAACAAGCTAGACTAAATAGATTAATCTAACACAAACAAGCTGATATCGATAAATTGGTGAACAGACCGGACCTAGATCCAATCTGCTCGATAACTTGAACTAATATAGGATAGAGGAAGAAGTGATGCGCCATCAACCTTGAGCCTATTTGCCTCGTTCGATGCGGAACTTGCCAGCAAGTCGGACAATGAAGTCGATGCAGCCCCACGTGCAGGAAAGAACTTGTAAAAAGAGCTTCCCTATTCTAGCGAGTCAAATAATGAATCTGTGTGTGATGCTTGTCAACACACAAATTACCCTATCCTAGATGTTAGTGAGTCAAGCTCTCCTTTGGAACTCATTTTTTCTGAGTGGGCCCTGCCCCTGAGTCTGTTGGAAGGAAACAATATTATGTCAGCTTCATAGATGATTATAGCAAATTCACTTGGATTTATCTTATTAAGTTCAAATCTGAAGTGTTTCAAAAATTTCATGAATTTCAAAATCTAGTGTAATGCTTATTTGATCAGAGGATTCTTGTCGTTCAAACTGATTGGGGAGGCAAATATCAAAAGTTGAACTCGTTCTTTAACAAAATTGGGGTATCTCATCAAGTTTCGTCCCTCATGCCCATCAACAGAATGGAGCCGCTGAAAGAAAGCATCATCACATCATTGAAGTTGGCTTATCACTTCTTGCTCACACCTCCATGTCATTGAAGTTTTGGGATGAAACTTTCTTAGCGGCAACCTATCTCATTAATCGCATTCCAAGCAAGGTGATCAATCATAACAGTCCCCCTAGAACATCTATGCGTGTGTTTGGTTGCGCTTATTGGCCCAACTTGGACCCTTACAACCAACACAAGCTTCAATTCCAATAAAACAATGCGTTTTCCAAGGGTACAACACCCTTCACAAAGGTTTCAAGTTCCTTGATGTAGCAACAGGTCGCATCTACATCTCAAGGGATGTCACCTTCGATCACGTAGTGTTTCCTTTCTCCAAACTCCACTCAAATGCTGGTGCCAAATTGAGCCAAGAAATTCTTCTTCTACCCCTTCCTCATGTGGCTAGCTCAGGGGTTAATAGTTCAGATGATCATGTGGCTAATTTTCTACTGAAAACTCTAAAGATTGTGATAAAGATTCTGCAAGGAACTTGCCCAGGAACACATCCGATCATGGTGACATCAGCTCTGGCATGGCTCCCTGTGCTGATTCGGTGCCAGCACCTGTGCCCCTATCAGCTGCGGGATTGGTGCCCATTTTGGTAGGACCCGCAACGAATCTGCCCGCCGATGAACCCTCGTCGCCGACGCCAGCTACCACCACGTCGCCCGCCTCGAACTCTGCTTAGGCTGGTGCTCCTCCGCTCCATCCACCTGGTGCCACATCACCAACCAGGATTGTTCCGCGACACCGCCTGAGAAGATTCCCCTAGGTGTCAACCCCTCCGCTGCAACAGCTCTAATCCCGGGGGGGGGGGGGGGGGGGGGATCTTCTACGCCGAGTGGATCGCCTGCACCAGCACTAGCACCAGCACAGGCTCCGTCCATCATGCCAAGATATGATTGCAAGCTGGAATCTGGAAAGAAAAGGAATAAACCGACGACACTATTAAGTATGGGTGTTTTACTTCATCCGGCGAACCACAAAATTTTGATGAGCCACTGCATGATAGTAATTGGAAGTCAGCCATGGATTCAGAATACATGGCTCTAATGAACAATGAAACATGGCATCTAGTTCCTCCTCAAAAGGGCAGAAACACTATAGGGTGCAAATGGGCATATAAGATCAAAAGGAAATCTGATGGCAGCTTGGATAGATACATTGCTCGTCTTGTTGCAATAGGGTTTAAGCAAAGATATGGATTGGACTATGAGGACACCTTTAGTCCTGTTGTTAAGGCAACAACTATTCGTATTGTTCTCTCTATTGCTGTCTCCCGCTGTTGGACTCTTCGTCAACTTGATGTCAAAATGCTTTCCTACATAGACTGCTTGAAGAAGAGGTTTACATATAGCAACCTCCCGGTTTTGAAGATGTGCCAAAGCCTGATTATGTTTGCAAGCTTGATAAAGTTTTGTATGGTCTTAAACAAGCCCCGAGGGTTTGGTATGCATGGCTGAGTGCCAAGTTGATCAGCATTGGGTTTCAATCCTCAAAAGCTGATACGTCTCTCTTCTTTTATAGCAAGGGAGGCATCAATATATTGGTTTATGTTGATGATATTATTGTGGCCAGTTCTACAGATAAGGCAACAATGGCACTACTAAGTGATTTAAGGGAGGAATTTTCACTCAAGGATCTTGTGATGTACACTATTTTCTTGGCATAGAAGTGAATAAGGTACGCAATGGTATTGTTTTGACTCAAGATAAATATACCACTGATCTTCTGAAATGAGTAGGGATGTCGGACTGCAAGCCAGTCAGCACGCCATTGTCTACCAGTGAGAAATTATCATTTCATGAAGGATCACCACTGGGAAGTATTAATGCTACTCAATACAGAAGTATAGTTGGTGCTTTGCAGTACTTGACCTTGACTCGACCAGATATCTCGTTTGCAGTTAACAAAGTGTGCCAATTTCTTCATTCTCTTACCATTGTCCATTGGGCAGCAGTAAAGAGAATTCTTAGATACATCAAGCAATGTACTAAGCTGGGACTTAACATTCACAAGTCAGACTCTACATTAGTGAGCGCGCTTTCTGATGCTGATTGGGCTGGAAGCATTCGTGATAGGAAATCTACATGTGGATTTGCGGTTTTCTTGGGTACAAACCTAGTATCATGGAGTGCACGCAAGCAACCTACTGTCTCAAGATCTAGTACAAAGTCAGAGTATAAAGCTCTTGCAAATACCACGGCTGAAATAATATGGGTGCAATCATTGTTGAGAGAATTGAAAGTAGAAACGTCAAAGGTAGCTAAACTTTGGTGTGACAATATGGGAGCTAAGTATATATCGGCAAATCCTGTGTTTCATGCCAGAACGGAATATATTGGAGTGGATTATCATTTTGTTAGAGAACGTGTCACACAAAAATTATTGGAAATAGAATTTGTGCCGTCCGGAGATCAAGTTGCCGATGGGTTTACCAAGCCATTATCGGTACGATTATTGGAGAATTTCAAGGTCAATTTTAACCTACGAAGGTTATGATTGAGGGAGGTTGTTAGAGATATAGCTGGTTACGTGTTTGTTTGTATCATTATCTCTTGGTTGTTACTTGTATGCTAGACTCATCTCGTTGTAGATAGATGGGGCATGACTACCATATGTTGTTGCCTCACCTCTTGCAATGGGTTGAACCAAAGTAGCCCCGGCTGCTACTGCCCCGCAACTGTTGCCACGAAAAAAATCCTTAAACTTTTCATTTAGTGCTTTCTCTGCTGCTGTGCACATCTCTTCCTTGTAGCAAATCTTTTCGCCAGGATCATATGGCACCTATATAACACGTAATCGCGGCCCTCAATGGGGTAACACGCTTCACCAATTGCCCTCTGATATTTTACACTAGCTAGCGGCATGAAATGTTAGATCAGCATGGATGGAGAGGGTGCCACCGACACGTATGGATACGTCATGGGGCACGACAGGGTGATGGCACGGGGGAAGGAAGGCAAGGATGGAGACAACGCACTAGACATGCATGATGCATGGAGCCATGGACGCCGCCATTGGTGCTGGTGAGCGTAGGGGTGGCTATGCCCGTGGATCAGCGGGCGCGTCTTTAACCGTGGCCACTGTTTCCTAGCAAGTCAGTTCGTCGACCACGGCGGGCGCGTGGTGCTGCCGGCGCATATGCCGAAGTCAGTTCCACCACACCTAATTTTTGGCAAGGATCCTCCACTATTTGGGCCTTAAATGACCTAGCCAAAAAAAAAGTTTTGCATATACACAAAAAGTTGGCAGAACTAGCTGTCATACGTTCCCTGAATCAGTTAGGCTAGACCAGTTTCCTTAAGAATTTGCTAGCACAAATGCTCAAAAAAAAATTTTGCTAGCACAAGGCCATCAAGGATAGGCAAACTGTATTATTATTGCAAAATTCACAAGTCGCTCGGGAAGTAACGAGCTAGTGGTGATACATGGATCAGATCGGTCAGAAACATCCAAAGTTTACAGCATCATGATGCAGATTTCATTGACCGACGTACAAAGATCCAAGCCATGATTACAACCGGACTGAGCAGATTGTGTTCTGTTGAAATGGACAGCACACGGTGAGTAGTTCATCCTAAAGACTTTTCATAAAACGATACTACAGATAAAGAGGGGCAACGAACATTCAAGAGCAATCCTAGTCAAATCTGCCATCTCCAGGGCAGTGTTCACTGTTCACTCCTCGTCCTCGTCATCGTCATCAGCACCAGTTGGCGCCTGCAAGGTTCCTGCTGCGGCCGCTGCAGCCGCACGCCGCATAGCGTACATGTCGCCGGGCAGGCCCAGCTCCGTGACGTCACGTCAATTCCAGCTGCAGGGTCGGATCCGGCGACGGCGGCTGCAGCGCCTCCACTGCCGGGGCAGTCGGGTCCAGCGCTGCCATCGAGCTGTGCCGGGCGCGTGGCCTGTTGCCCTCGACCTCGCGGAAGCGGCGGAGGTAAACAGCCAGGGGCCTGACGTAGTCCTCGAATCCGAGGTTGTTCAAGGCGAGGATCAGGTCGTCACCGGTCACGGTCGTACGCTTGTCCCGCCTGCACTCCTCCACGGCTGCAGCGATGAAGACCGCGCAGAACTCCACAAGACAATTGTCCACGGCCTCCTTCGCGTCGCCGGTGATCTTTGAGTCCGGCGGCGAGCCGTGGCGCATGATGCGTGCTACGGTGGCTCTTGGGATTGGGAGCTCTTCGGGTGCTTGATGGTTGCCTGTATATATTAAAAAATTTGGGTATCAACCAAGAATGAAGTAATTCAATTGATACCCAAAAATAAAATTTAGGGCCACTATGCCTGTTGAAGGACATTGCAAACGCATCTTGCATTGTTCACTATAAGAACATATACCATATGCATGACGATGCTAAGAAAATTCGATCATCTCTTTTTCTTAAGAGTTATGTCTAACAAAGCATCCTTGGGCAGATGTGCTTTCCATCCTATCCAGGCATTGACTAACCAAAAAAAAGAGGAAGCGTGATGAATTCTGAGCTTTATCATAAAACTAGGACACAGATGAGAGCAGGTTTGTATCATGGGCCGATTGTTGCAAATATCGTCCAAGAAAAAAAGTTGCGGCCCATGTTGGTACCCAAATAACATGCCTAACTTATGCAGTTGTCAAATCTGACGTGCTATTTTGTCAGTAGCGGTTCTCCCTTCCGGATACCGCTCCTTACGACCGACAACTAGTAAGGCTAGCACCTATATGCATCCTACGGTACAAAAGATAAGAAGACTTAACTCCTGCACCATCTCGGTGATTGTTAGCATGATTTTTCTCCATAGTACTGTTTGATGTCTCTTTCTCTCAAAAAAATTCTATTTATTTATAGCCATCTAAAAGATGAAGAGGAGTAACACCTATCCTAATAAATATGTGCATGGACACACTTGGTATAGGAACGACTAAAGGAAGCCAAATGTCATGTGAAGGTGGATGGAAGGAAAAGTGAAGGGTGAACTGTGTCTAATAGATATATGCATGGATAACACTTGTCATGGGAACACTGAATAGAAGCCAAGTGTCATGTGAAGGTGGATAAATTGAAACGTGCAGGGGTTAGAAAAATCTAACTATCATGTAAATCAGTCCTAGAAAAAAACAAAGTAAATTAATGCAGCTAATTCTTTTATGTCAAATTGCAAATAAATCCCATATGTCACTCAAGTTATAAATATACCTTGAAGCAAAATAATTTTATTTAGGAAAATTAATTTGTCTCTAGGAGTATAGCAGAATTTGGCTCTGTATTTCAACACATCATCGTATTTATTTGGGAAAATATGGTTTCTCCAGTAGATCGTAGTGTCTAAAATATATATTTCTTGTAAAAGTGGAGAGGAAAATAGTCTAAACATGACAGTAAATTAATGCCCTAGTCCTAGCTGTCATTCTCTCGTCTCCTTTTCTTTCCTGGAGTGGCCGCCGCCGCCTGCTTCTCTCCTCCGATACCGGCCGCCATACACCCTCTTCCCAAACACACTAACCGGTTGCCTCCTCTCTGCGGTTGCCTTGCTCCGGTCCCTACTCCAAGCTAGGTGGGAAACTTAAACTTTCATGGGTTAACATTGCTTTGCTGGCCCAGTACAAGCAAGTCTATTCAGCGTCTAACCTCCTTTGACAATGTCCTTCCACGCCAGCCGCTCTACGGCAACAGCGCGGCGTCACGCGTGGCAGTTTCCTCTGGAGCACTAGCAGCATGCTGTCACTGGCCGAGGTCAGACCTCGTTGCATATACATGGCTCCAAAACTCATTCAAGAGCAAGGCCACTTTCCCAACCGAACAATGACACTGAGAGAGAGAGAGAGAGAGATGAGCCGCGGCCACTGTTCCCTAGCAAGTCAGCCCCCAGTCGACTACGGCCGACTCTCCTTCTGCAATGGCAATCTCAGTTCAGTAGCGTGGACGCTGGTTGTCCTGCGGGCGCATATGCCAAAGTCAGTTACGTTCCACCACACCTAATTTTTGGCTGGGTCCTCCACTATTTGGTCCCCAAATAACCTAGCCAAAAAACAGTTTTGCGTACAAAAAGTTGGCAGAAATAGCTGTCATACGCTTCCCTAGACTAGTTATTTGGACGCATCACTGAATCAGTTAGGCTAGGCAGCTTTGCTTCTTATTAAGAATTTGCTAGCACAAGACCATCAAGGATAGGCAAACTGTATTATTGCCAAATTTACAAGTCACTAGGTAAGTAAAGAGCTAGTGATGATCATACACGGATCAGATTGGTCAGAAACGTCCAAAGTTTACAGAAGAATGATGCGGATTTGAGATTTCATTGACCAACGAACAAAAATCCAAACAATGATTATTACAACCGGCAGACTGACCACGGTTGTATGATGCAGATTTCATTAACCAAGGAACAAAGATCCAAGCCATGATTACAATCATTTATTAGTACAACTACGAGGGTGGAAGTGAAGAACTGTCCAGGATTCGATTACTAATGGAAAAAAGCAAATGTTTATTCTCAATCACCACCATGATTCTAGAGCAATCCAAGTCAAATCTGCCATCTCCAGGGCAGTTCACAGTTCACTCGTCGTCATCATCATCAGTACCAGGTGGCGCCTGCAAGCTTCCTGCTGCAGCCGCTGCAGCGGCACGCCACACCGCGTACACATCCGCGTGCGGGCCCAGCTCAGTGACGTCACGAAGCGGTGGCGGGCCCAGCTGCAGGTTCAGACCCGGCGACGGCGCCTGCTGCACCTCCGCCTCCACTGCCGGGGCCGTCGGGTCCAGCGCTGCCATAGAGCTGTGCCTGGCGCGTGGCCTGTTGCCCTCAATCTCACGATAGCGGCGGAGGTACAAGGCCAGGGGCCTGACGTAGTCGTCGAACCCGAGGTTTCTCATGGCGATGATCAGGTCGTCACCAGTCACAGTCGTGCGCTTGTCCCGCCTGCACTCCTCTACGGCTGCAGCGATGAGGACCGCGGAGAACTCCACGAGACAGTTGTCGACGGCCTCCTTCGCGTCGCCGGTGATCTTGGAATTCAGCGGCGAGCCATGGCGCATGATGCGCGCCACGGTGGCTCTTGGGATCCGGAGCTCTTCGGGTGCTTGATCTATGCCTGCATATATTAAAAAAGTTGACTATTAACTGAGAATGAAGTAATTCAACTGCTACCCAAA
The DNA here is from genome assembly GCA_032594955.1 of Panicum miliaceum. Taxonomy (NCBI): domain Eukaryota; kingdom Viridiplantae; phylum Streptophyta; class Magnoliopsida; order Poales; family Poaceae; genus Panicum; species Panicum miliaceum. Next base: position 18,053,242 of record CM064062.1, read on the forward strand.
AACAAAATTCAGACAGATTAACAGCTTGCGCTGCCTGCTATGCCTTGCAAAGGCATCTTGCATTGTTCAGTATAAGAACATGTACCGTAAACATGACGATGCTAAGATAATTTACACATCTCTTCACTTAAGATTTATGTCTAGCAAAGCATCCTTGGACAGATGTGCTTTCCATCCTATATAGGCATTGACAAACCAAAGAATAAAAAGAGGAAGCCTGATGAATTGTATCATAAAACTAGGACATAGATGAGCGCAGGTTTGCATCACGGGCCGTTTGTTGCAAATATCATCCAAGAAAAGAAGTAGGGGCCCATGTTCGTACCCAAATAACGTGGCTAACTTATGCGGTTGTCAAATCTGACTTGCTATTTTGTCGGTAGCGGTTCTTCCTTCCGGATACAGCCACTCACAACCGACAACTAGTAGCGCCTATACGCATCCTATGGTACAAAGATAAGAAAACCTACCTCCTGCACCATGTCGGTGATTATTAGCTTGATTTTTATCCATGGCACTGTTTGATGTCTCCTTCTCTCAAGAAAATCTCATTTATTTATAGCCATCTACAAGAGAAAGAGGAGGTACACATGTTCTAGTAGATGTATGCATGTACAACACTTGGCATAAAAAGGAACAAAGGAAGACAAGTGTCAAGTGAAGTTGGACGAAAATAAACATGACGGGTGAATTATGTCTAATAGATGTATGCATGGATATCACTTGTCTTAGAAATACCAAATGAAAGCCACCTGGAGGGGTGAAGAAAATTTAATTGTTGTGTAAATAGGCCCTAGAAAAAACAAAGTAATTTAATGCAGCTGATTCTTTATGTCAAATTGCAAATAAACCCCATATGCCACTTGAAGTTATAAATAGCCCTTCAAGCAAAATAATTAGATTTAGGAAAATTAATTTGTCTCTAGGGGTATAACAGGATTTGCCTCCGCGCTTCAATACATCATCTCGTTTGGTTAAAATATAATTTCTGTAGTAGACCACAGGGTCTAAATTATATATTTCTTGTCAAAGAGGAGAGGAAAATAGTCTAAACATGTCAGTAAATACTCTTGGGCCTAGCTGCCATTCTCTCGGCTCCTTTTCTTTTCTCCAGTGGTGGCCGCCGCTTGCACGCAAATGCTATGCGCCGCCTAGGCGTCACGAAGTACCCAGACGCCCAACCCTTGGCCTAACACCCGCAATATCTCTATCTCTTCTCTATCTTTATATACTAAAAAAATCGGTATTGACGTCAGATTTTGACACGTGTTGAATCGGCATCAGGAAAGGAAGAGATTTGCCGATGCGGAAGATTTAAAGGCTACAGTTGGGAATCGGCCGATTGACGCTACAGTTAGGAATCGGCCGATTGACGCTGCAGTATTTCGTGCGATTAGCGAATGGAGTTGGTGGGGGTTGGCCAATTCAAAGGCTAGAGCGTTTGGGCCAATGTGGGCTTGCGCCAGCAGATAGGGGATGAAGCCAATGGAATCCCAACAGAGGATCCCAGTCAAAGATGACCTGACGTTGGTCAAAAAATGACGCCGACTCGGTTGAGGAGCAGTGGAAGGAGTCCGAATTGGACTAGGAGATGGCGGCAGAAGATTCCTTTAGGAAAGTCTTATAGATATAGTAGTTTTTATTTAAATTAAGTTTGTAACGGATTGTAATAGATCAGGAGTCTTAGTCCTAAGGTATAAATAGGAGCAGTCAGGGTTTTGTAACACATATACATCAATCAATACAAACAATCTACTTTTTCATCGTACTTTACTTTCAAGTCGGCGACTTCGCCAATACTTCTTTTTCTTTCACGAGTTCGTACGGATTGGCAGGGCTGCATCGACACGATCTCCGGCCAATTGGTAGGTTCCGTTTATCGAATAACATCTAAGCTTTAACTTCGGGCGCATCGCCGTTGTTTCGATTAGATTTATTCGCCAGTTATCGATATTTACTAGAATTATAGGTTTTGCCTATTATTCTAGTTTTATCACCAGTTATCCAGCTTGAGATCGAACTATCGGCTTTATCATTATTTTTCCTTGTTTATCATCATATAGCCGATTAGATCTCTTTCGAGTGTTGCATCTGTGGCGATTGTTTAAGTTACTCCAGTAGTTTCTCATAGCAAATCGGCCGATTCGCCGATACGCTTTTCGGGACAGATCAGAAGTTTAGCCGATCGAGACCCCAGAATTTAATACGTTTCTTTCCTTGTCAATCAACAGGTCAGATTGACTGGCACGCCGCGCGAACCGCACCAGGGCGATCATCCGAACAAGAGTTAAGCAGATTCTCCCGGGTCGTGTGTCCGACGCTGAAGGTCATCGGCTGATTTCCGGCCGATTTTTAGCGCCAACACACTTTTGGCACGCCTGGTGGGACGACCTCAATATCCAACATGTCAAAGACCACCGAAATCTCTGAAAACAACATCATTGAGGTTACGGAGGCAGATCTCAAGGACCACCAGAAAGAAGAACTGGCGAGACACCTAGAAAACTACAAGAAGGTATATCTGCAATCTTTCAGTCGTACCAGAAGCGGGGAGACCGTCAAGAAAGCTCCTCTTCCAATTCCCCGTCAGATCACCATCGCTGAGGACTCAGGCAAGATGTCCGATAGCGCAACTTCTAGTGTGGAAGTCGGTGAAAAGAAGTGGAGTGTACGTGATTTTGATCAAGTGAGTATGACAAGTTTCTGCACAAGGGTCAAAGAGTTTGACAAAGCTCAAAGTAAAAACAAACAACAAGTTGTAAAGGTTTTATATGAAGCTTTTGAACATTGGCTCTGGTGGGAATGTTGAATTTGAGGAGGCAAGCTATTGTATTTTTATTTTTGAAAAGAAATTCCAAGTGCTTCACGAAGAAGAGCATAGTCCCATTTTTCTCATTATATCACATTAATCAATTATTTAGAACGCATGGGGTCCCTATGAAAGAATTTTGTTCACAAGAACCGAAACATAACTAAGGAATAAAAAGTATGCAAATTTTATTCATGAGAGCACAAGGCATGTAGGATTCATTTTATTTTTAAATTACCTTAAACAGAGATGCAAAATTATTTAAAATAGAGACAAGTATGAGTGTGAGGTACAAACCAGCCTGAGGGAGAAAGGAGGGACCAAGTGGGCCTCATCAGGGTGCGGCCGCACCAGGGGTGCGGCCGACCCCTGTGTGGGTCTTCTGGTCTCGCCCTTTGTCGTGCAGCGCGTTCTGGATCTATGCTGCATTTTGGGTGCATGTTCCCCCCCCCCCCCCACACACTTGTTTCTGTTTTTGTGACCTCATTCACAAAAACAAATGGAAACGAACGAAACTCTGCCGTTTGGAACCGGGGAGTTGAATTTTTATTGCATTTCATATAGAGGGCACATTGTAATATTTGATATGAAAAATGATGAAGCGAAATAACCAAAGGGCATTTCATATAGAAGGAAAATTCGAGAAGGCAAAGGGTATACCTTTATGCGCTGTTCTTCCCGATGATTTTGCCAAGGTGTTTACCTTGGAGCATAGACCGTGGTGGAGCGTGTCGCAATCGTCCCTAACGGATTTGAGCTCTAAAGTGAGCTCCACCACCTAATCGCTAAGCCTCTTGTGCTCTTTGCGCATTTCTATGATGTTGCGCAAGAGCTAAGCGACTTTTGGTTCTTTGAGGCTCGTGTCCTCATCACTCTCGTACTGTCCATCTGGGCGCGTAATCGGAGGCGTAGGTACGTGCCTTTTCACCATTTCGCTATCCCTAAGAGAGGAGTCCATGGACTCATCCCTCTTTCTTTTAGGAGATGGTCCGGGCATGAGCCCCTTCCCGTACCCGCCACCTGGAGTGCGTATGCATACAACATGGAAACGTGGTTGGGGTATAGGACTAGTGTCGTTGTCAAGATTGGTGATCAAGACTTAGACTAGTAAATTTCTTTTATGCGCGTACGGCCTCAGATGGTTGCGCGGGTGACACGGGATTTAGACTGGTTCGGGCGTGAAGAAGCCCTACGTCCAGTATGGGGAGCTGCTCGTGTTACCCACGCGGGTTCTGTAGTAGGGGTTACAGCAGGGCGAGAGAGGGAACCGGTCCCAAGTCTCTAAGGTGTGCAACGGGGTTCTAATGGAGCAGGCATGTTCTTCTTTGCCGGGAAGAAGAAAGCCTACGTGAGGAAGCGTGGGTGTGAGCGTGTGAGAGTCTGAAAAAATCCCCCCCCCCCCCCGTCTCCTGGGCCTGGCCTTCCCTTTATAGCTCCAGGGAGTCGACCAGGCATATGCGAGACGTGCGTGGGGGTACACAGAGAGAAAGAATTGAGGGGGAGAGGGAACACGGAGTCCAAGAAGAAAGATTTGCACTTCCCGGGCGCCACGGTTATCTTCCGTCTCCTCGCTTTGCCGGGCGGCCTGCACTGATCTGGTCGCTGTCCTCCTCGGGAGCCGGTTACGGCGGGCGTGCGTGATGATGGCGATGGCTTCCGTCCCATCGGGGCTTACGGCTGCCACGGCTGTCCCTGTTGTGCTGCAGGCGTCCTGAGCGGCGCGGACGCCCTGTCCCTGTCGCCGGAATCGCAGGGCGCGAGGACGGGTAGGCGGAGCGTGGACGGTCAGGCGTGCTCCTATGCCAGGCAACGTGGGTCATGATGGCCTGACAGCGAATCAGAGAAGACTGAGCTGCTGTACCGCGCACGGCGCGGTCGTGGGCGGGTAGGTGTGACGGGTCACGTCAGCGGCGTGGACGCCTATCCGCACGCCCGAGCCGTGGAGCAGTTAAGGCAAAGCTGCGCCCGAGACTGATTTCCGTCCGGCGGGCCCACGTGAGTCCGACCCTAGGACCCTGGGTCGGGCGAGGCGGACCCCCGTGGCGAGGGGTCGGGCGAGGCGGAGCGCTTCCTCCTTGCGTTGGGCTGACGATGGTCGCCGTTGCCGTGGGTCGGTCCGGGCCTCCGTAATCGTTGCCAGGACAGTCATTAGATGACCGTTTACTTTTCCCCCTGACAGTAGCCCCCGAGCCTGTGGTGGAGCGGGGTCGCTCCTCCAGAGGCTGTTATCGTTGTTCGTCGTCGGGAGCCCTTGCCCGCCGTGTGGGCTGCTTGGTGATTGTCTCAACATAAGGGGAACCTTGCCGTTCCGGGGGACTCCCTCCGTATGGAGGCCTCATGTTGTGACCACCCGCGTGGTCATCGGTTGCGAATCTAGCCCCCGAGCCCCCGCTCGTTGCAGGAGACCGGTCGGGAGGCCAGACCGACTTTTGTACGTTACCCCTCAAGCGTCCGTTCGCTGGGACGGAGGGGGTGAGCCGTGCTGCGTTATCCTCGTTGGACGAACCGCGGTGCTCGCTTGAGCTGCAATCGGGTCAATTCGAGTGGGGTCCCGGTCCCCGTTCGGGGGGGTCCGGCCTGGGCCAAGCTGGTGGCGTACCCCAGATTCCGGTCGGCCAGTTCATATAGTTCCTGAGTCCGTTCGATGGGACCCGGTGGCTCGTTGCCTTTCGTCGGGGAAAAACCATGAACTTCAATGCCGACCGGACTCGAATGTGAGGTCGGGACGCCCTGAGCAGTCGGGTGCCCGGGTGATGGCCGCTAGCGGAACCGTCCCTTCTCACCCCTCGCTCAGGGTTATCCTGGGGCGGCTGTCGAACCCACTGTGGGCCAGCCTTCGAACCCCTGGACCGTGACGGGCCGTAGGGACGTTTTCAGTCCCGTATCCCTTCTTACCTTTCCGTCGCGCCTTAGGCCGAGTGCGGAGGGGATCGTGCGTGCGTACTTCTCGGAAGACGAAGTGGCGGTAGGTGCCGACCCGCGAAACGAGAGGGAGTAAATGTTTCCCGCAGAGTCGTGCGCACGGAAGACGAAGTGGCAGTAGGTGCCGACCTGCGAAACGAGGGGGAGTGGACGTTTCCTGCAGAGTCGTGCGCACGTCTTCCGAAAAAGGAGGGGAACGGGCGTGATGAGGTGTACCTGACGCCGCATTAACTGCGACGGGCGCGTCCGTTCCGCTCCACGCGTCGCTCTATAAGACGGGGGGCCGCCTCGCCGGTTCCGCCCTCACCTTGTGCTGAGCCCTTCGCCTTCCTCTTTGCCTTTTGGTTTGCTACGCCGGCCGTTTGCCTTCTTCTTCCCCAGCGCTCCGGCCTTCTTCCCCCTCCACCGGCAAGCTTTCCCCCATCGCGCAATGGCGACCTGGGAGCGCTCCAGCTTCGGGACCTCGCGTGCTGAGGGCCTCGTGAAGAAGGGCCTCCTTTGCAACAGGAATGAGCGGTATGAGTGGCTATTCCCCGACTCGGAGGAGGAGCCGGCTCCGCCCAACGGGTACATCGTCTCGTTCGCCCACTTCCACGAGCGGGGGTTCGCGGCGCCGTCGAGCCTCTTCTTCCGCGGGCTGCTGCACTACTACGGGCTCGAGCTGCAGCACCTCAACCCCAACGGGAATCAGCAAATCGCGGCATTCGTTGCGCTGTGCGAAGGATTCTTGGGCATCGAGCCCAATTTCTCGCTGTGGAAGTACTTTTTCACAGTGAGTCTGTACCAGAAGGCGGAGAAGCGGAGTGGCCAGCCGCTGGCGACCCCGGTGGCGATTGGATGCGCCGGGATCCATCTTCGCCAGTCCCGTGCCATGGAATATATTGCGATGAAGACCGAGGCGTCCCACAAGGGGTGGCATCAGCAGTGGTTCTACGTGAAGAACTACTCCGAATCCCCCCTGCCGGAGTTCACCGGCCGCGTCTTCGAGGCGACGCCGGAGGTGTGGGCGTACGGCCCAGTGGAGAAGGAGAAGAAACGGATCTCCAGCCTCCTCCGCGCCATCGAGTACCTGAAGACGAAGGGGCTCACCGGGGCCGGAGTCATCGGGGCGTACCACTCTCGAAGGGTGGCGCCGCTGATGCTTCGGGTCCGCTCGCTCGCCGAGATGGTCCCTGACGCTCCAACCGAAGGGACCGTCCTTGCGACGGGCGCGCTCTCCACCTCCGAGATTCGCCAGCGCGTCCGGGAGGCGCTGGAGGACAAGGATGTCGTCTTCCCGGTGCCCGGCCACCCTCCGATGCGGCCGGACAGGGGCTTTGTTGATCTGGTAAGTGTTCCGTGCGCCTGTTGCTTCTTCTTGCGCCCCTTGACTCGCCGTTCTGACGCAAAATCTTGCGCTTGCAGGGCCAACTGACGAACGTCGTTGGCGCGCGTCCGCCCGTCCCTGAGGACGCCAAGCAGCGGCTGCGGAATTGCCTCTTTGCTGATAAGCAGAAGAAGCGCAAGGACGCGAAGGAGGCGAAGAAGCAGAAACGGCTCGCCAAGGAATTCCGGCGGCGGCAGAAGGGTCCGGTCCTTTCGGACGATGACGACGACGATGACGACGATGATGACGATGACGATGACGATGACGACGGGGAGGAGGAGTGTAACACCCAAAATTATAGGAGTTGAAACTTTTAAAAGTATTTTCATAAAAATCATAAAATCAAATTGTGCATGCATCTTTATTTCTTTTCTTCTCCTATTCCTTCTTTCAGCCCAGCTCAATTCTTTTCCTCTACTTCTTTTCTTTTCCCACGGTCCACTGAGTGACCGATTTCCTCACCCGACCCTTGCTTTCACCGACAACTAGGACCCACCTGTCGGCGCCTTCTTCTTCTTTCTTCTTTCCTTACCGAGAGTCCAGAACAACTCCGTGCTGTTGTTCGCGCCCTTCTTTCTTTCTTCTTACCCGAGTCCTAATCGATTCCGCAGCACCGCCTTCCTAATCCCGGCCAATCCGCCCCTATAAAATCCTGCCAAAGCCCCGCTTTGCAACCAGAGCCAGGCTCAAATCTTTTCCTCTACACAACATTGTCGCACGCCGCTGGAAGTTGCACCTCGGAGGAACGCCGCCGTCCCGTGTCGCCGATTCTCTGTCAACTCGCCGATCTGCAGTTTCTCCGCCGTCATCAACTCCCGCCAGAGCTCCGCGAATTGGTGAGCATCAAGCCAACCAGATTCCCCTCTCTCTTTTGCTCCACCGCAAACCCAATTTCTCGCCGGACCCTTGTTTCCGCCCGCCGCCGTGGCCGCCAGTTTACAGCCGCCGCACAGCCACCCCGTACCCACCCTCACCTTCACCGTACCGCCCATTCACTCCCCGGCATAAATCCAGCTTGAATTGAGCCCCGGAACACCAGATTTGGTGAAGCTCCGGCCGTCCACCGCCACAATCGCTCGCCGCCGATGCCCAGTAAAACTCCGGGAAAACTCCTTCGCCCGACCCTTTTTGTTCCATCGAGCCGACCCTTCCTCTGCCGCTCGATCTAGATCTAACGGCCAGAATCAATCTTCACTTTATCCAGCCGATTTACCCGACCTTTTCCTTACTCAGCCGATTTATCCGACCCACTCTTCATACCGCCGATTCGCTCGACCCTTACTTCGCCGATTCGTCTGATCCACCGCCGATTCTGATCCAACGGATTAGATTCACCCGACCCTAACCGTTCCCAGAACTTTTACAGGAAGATCCCTAAGTTGTCCAGGAATTGACCGCAGTCCAGATCAGTAGAAAATAATTAGAGTTGAGCCCTTTCTTTTTCTGTACCGACCCCTGACTTTTCCAGAATTAGTACTCGCCATCCTGAACCTATAGTTTTGCACCCCGACCCTCTGTTTAAGGTTTAATTGTGTTTTGGCCCCTGAATTCTTCAGATCTAGCCTCGGGGGACTCAAAACTCTAGCAGTTAGGTCCCCAGATCACTGTTTTAGCCATATCATCATCGTTTCAATTCCGATTTCAGCAATTCTTGAGCCCACACGATCTTTGCATCATGAGCTACAACTTTAGTATGTGTTTGCTTTCTATTTGTACCGATTGTTGTATTGTTTCTTATTTGTTTGTGTATGCTTGTTTGTGTGATCGCGTAGACAACGTGACGTTCGAGCCAAATCAAGAGCAAGCTTACGAGGAAGAGAATCAGCAGTTGCTTGACGAAGGCAAGTGGATTTCCCCCTCTGCATATTCTATTTGATCCCAAGAACAGCATGATAATTCACTTTACTTTACTGTTGCTTGCATAAATTTGATGGGATTACCTATGCTAAGGACGTACCTAGTCTTTTACCCCAAACCTTGAAACATGTGGGTTTACTACTTTGTTGGGTAGTTACGCTTAGTTGCAAACTTTGGGATTGGTATTGGTTTACTCTTTTGTTAATGTTGATTGCATTTCATATTGTGGTTTTATCGCGTAAGTTCATGATCAACTTTATTTAATGGGAACATGGAGAACCACCCAAGTGAACAGTGCAACCACAAAGTCATATGGCTCTGACCTTAGCCAATTAATTAGATGTGTAGTTTGCTGGTGGCCTTACCGAAAGGGCAAGGAGGGGGTCGGTGATAGGAGTCATAGCCCGGTCCTCTTGGGGTAGCTGCCTTTGCTAAGGAGCTGACCATTAGGGAGGTTTATGGACCACGCCGCTACTGAAACTCTAGCGGGCTGCCTAGCTTTCGACATGTCTTTGTAAAGGCTTCGTAGTGTACCCTCACCACTCACCTCGGAAGTGTTTAAGGGCTTTGCAAACCCGGGCGACTCAGGGAAACACGATTTGTGGGTAAAGTGTACAACCTCTGTAGAGTGTAAAACTGTTATAACAGCCGTACTCACGGTTAAGAGTGGCTTGGACCCTCACATGATAATGAAATTTGAAGATTAATTAAATTGTGGTTCATGGTTTGTGTTATTGTTGATGGTATCCTTATGATTTTACAGAAGTGGGTTGGTATAAACTTAAACCTAGTAATAGATACTTGATAATAAATATTTGACCAACTAAAAGCAACCGCTGCTGCAGACCCTAGCCTATCCTTGATGGCCTTGCATTTTCACCCCACTTGCTGAGTACCAACCATAAGAGTACTCACCCTTGCCCCCTGCTGTTCAGAAGAGAACTTTGAAGAGGAGATCTTTGACGACTTCGAGGAGTTCTAGGTCCTGCGTTCACCAGTCATCGCCTGTGGAAGACGGAGTTGTTGAAGACTTTGTATAGGGTATAACGGTTTATCGTTTAAAGACAATTGTGTCTCTTTTATACGGAGTGTAATATTGTTTTTGAGCATTGTCTTTGATGTATTACACTTTCCGTCTACCATATGTGTGTGAACGAGATCCTGGCGCACATATGAGATGCATCTGGTTCTTTCGAGAATCGGGTGTGACAAGGAGGAGGATGAGGAAGAGGAGGGGGGGACGTCCCGGCCCCTCAGCCGGGCGCGTTAGTTATCCGGGAGCGGCGCTCCATGGCGGCCACGGGGGACGGCTCGAGCGGCCCGTCCGCCCGGGACCCGACCCCTCAAGACCCCGAGGCCGCGCCTCAAGGGTCGGCGCGGGGTGCGCCTCAGGAGTCGGGAGGGCCGACCCCCGCTCCGCCCGTCCGAGGCCCGACCCCACAGGGCTCCGGGACTGCGCCCCGAGGGTCGGCGCGGGGCGCGCCCCAGGAGTCGAGGGGGACGACCCCCGCCGCTCTGCCCCTGGCCCAGGAGCAGAGCAGCAGCGGCAAGCGGCCGTTGCCGGATGCCCCGGGGTCGGCCTCGGGCCCAGAGACGAAGCGCGCCCGCCGTCCTAGCGCCCGCAGAGTGTAAGTGGAAAAGACCTCGTCCGCCTGCTCCCTCTCCCTGCATTAAGTTGCTTTTGTTGATGTCATTTGTCGTCTTGAAGCGTCCCCTCTCGGGCTCCGCCGGTGGCGCCGAAGAAAATGCCGCGGACGCCGTCCACCTCTGCGGGGCGGACCGCGGCCCAACCGGCGGCGAGAGGCGACACTAGCGTGGAGACCGCGGAGGTTGCCGTCGAGGTGATTCCCAGGACGGGGGGTCCCGCGGAGCGGGGGATCATCCCCGCGGGCCCTCGGATCGAGGAGGTAATAAACCTCGATGACGAGGGGGAGGAGGAGCGCACCGCTCCGGTGGTGGCGACGGGAACGAAGGAGTCCGCCCCTGCGGCTGCGGTGCGGCGGGTACGGCGGCGGAGGAGGCGAGCACGCATGCCCCGACGGTCGCAGCGGAGGCATCGGCGGTGGCGCCGCACGTATCCGCCCGGGACGCCGCGGCGGGGGCGTCGGTGGCGGCAGAGGCGGAGGTGCCTGCCCCGGTGGTTGCGGCGGGGGGAGAGGCGCTCGCCCCGGTGGTTGCGGCGGAGACCGTGGCGACCTTGGCAGGGACGGCGGTGCACACGACAAAGTCGTCGTCGAGGCCAGCGGAAACCGTGGTGGCCGTGCCCGCCCTTGCAGCGGCGCCGGGGACCGTGGAGCTGGGGCCCCTGCCCTCGCTGGGTGACGCCGAGGAGTGTGAGAAGTGGCGGGCCATGCAGGATGCGCTCGACAGCGCTCGTGCAGCTCTGGACAGTGTCATTGCTCCCGTCTGTCAGGTATGACATTCCTTGCGGTGACCCTTCTCTTCTCCGCCGTTCTATCGCTGACTGTGGGTTGTTTTTGCAGGCCCTCCAGGAGTGTAGCCGGGGGAAATCCAATCTCCTTCGGCTCGGGCAGGAGCGTCTCTCCGCGGAGGAGCAGCGGTCCAAGGAGCTGGCCGCGCAGGTCGCCGCCGCTCAGCAGGTCATCGATGACCTGCGGAGGCGCGAGCAGGCGGCGAAGGACGGTTTCCAGGCCGCCGTCGAGGAGGCCCGTTCTGCCCGCGCGGACCTCAAGGCCGTTGTCGACAAGGCCCAGCTTGACGCCGCGGAGCTCCTTCGGCTGAAGGAGGAGCACGAAGCGGTGAAGAAGGAGCGTGAGGCGGTGAAGAAGGAGCGCGAGGCCTTTCGGAAGACCGTCGAGCGCATCCGCCAGGAGCGACAGCAGGCCTGGCAGGACCGGGATCTTGAGTCGACCCGAAGGGTCGAGGCCGAGAAGATGGTGGCCAACCTCGGGGCTGAGGTTGGTCAACTTTAGACCGCCGTGACCGCGTTGAAGGCGCGGTCCGAGGGTAAGGCTCTACCCATCTCCCTTTGCGATGTTGGCGGGGTCTCTGACCCGACGTGTTTTTTCGCACAGGTCTTGCGGGCGAGGTCGTCCCGCTGAAGGGGGCTCTTGATGCGGAGCGCGCTGAGCACGACAGCCTGCGGGACGCGGTCCGCGTTGTCTGCACTGGTCTCGGCGTGGTCCAGGGGGAAGGGACGAGCTCGATGGCGGCTCGTGCCCTCGGAGTGTACCAGCGGACCCGCGAGATCGCTCGTGAGGCGCTTCGCGTTGGCGTGAGGCGAGCTTTCGGGGTCTTCGGGTCCCATTATACCAGCCTCGATTTTGACTTGATGAGCGAAGGGTATGCCCTTGGGTACACCGAGGCTGAGCTAGACGAGATCGACGCGTCAGTGCTCGGCCCGGCGGATGCCTTGGCGGCGCAGCTGGAGGAGGAGGCCGTCCCGCCGGAGGAGCCCTGAACGGTCCAGCTGGGTCGGGTTCAGATACCCGGCCATGTAATTGTGTTAGTTTATTTTGGACTTGCTTTCGTATTGCCGCGGGGGCCGTTTTTGCAATTTATCAACGTTTACTTCCGATCCCCTTCCTTGTCCTTTTGGGTCTGGAAAGTTTAGAATACGGGTTGGATGCGTCAGTAAGCGCTGATGGGCGATAGTACCGTAGCCATTGGGGCGTGGGCTTTCTCGCAGTCCGATCAGTCTTGCCTGGGCATCGTTTGCACACTCTCCCCTTTTCATGCCCAAACATCTAGGAAGGGGGGGCCGGATCGGAGAAAAGTTGTTTTGGGCGGACCTCGGGTGACTTGGGCCAGAGCCCCTGATAGCCCCCGAGGGATATGCGACCCTGAGGCGGGGTCAGGGTCGGATATCCCTGAGCCCGCAACGAGACTCAAAAAAGGTCGACTCAAAACTGCTTTTCTCCGTGGACTAGAAGTTTGCAAGGATGCGTGTGTTTAAACTTGGAAACAGAATTTAAGGGTAGAAGCGTCTAGCTGTTCTATGTTCCAAGCGTTGCTGAAGATCTGCCCGTCGGGGGTCGCCAGCTTGTACGTGCCTGGACGCAGTACTTGGGCAATGATGAAAGGACCTTCCCACGGAGGGGTCAACTTGTGCCGACCCCTGTTGTCTTGGACGAGGCGGAGTTCTAGGTCCCCGACGTTGAAGGCTCGGCCTTGCACCTTGCGACTGTGGTGTCGTCGTAGGGCCTGCTGGTACTTGGCTGAGTGTGACAGGGCCACAAAGCGTGCTTCATCGAGTTGGTCTTATGCGTCCTCGAGCGACGCCTGGTTTCCCTGCTCGTCATATGCCTTGACCCTTGGCGATCCATACTCTAGGTCTGTGGGGAGGATTACCTCGGACCCGTAGACCATGAAGAACGGGGTGAAGCCAGTCGCCCTGCTGGGGGTCGTCCTCAAGCTCCATAGGACCGCGGGGAGCTCCGCAACCCACCGTCCGCCGAACTTTTTGAGGCGGTCGAAGATCCGTGGCTTGAGACCCTGGAGTATCATGTCGTTGGCTCGTTCAACCTGCCCAGTCGTGCGGGGGTGCGCCACGGCCGACCAGTCCACTCGGATGTGGTAGTCGTCGCAAAACCGGAGGAACTTCTTCCCGGTAAATTGCGTGTCGTTGTCCATGATGATAGAGTTGGGGACCCCAAAGCGATGGATGATGTCGGTGAAGAATCGCGCCGCCTGTTCAGATGTGATCTGCGTGATGGGTCGTGCCTCGATCCACTTAGAGAACTTGTCGATGGCGACAAGCAAGTGGGTGAAGCCCCCGGGCGCTTTCTTGAAGGGCCCGACGAGGTCCAGTCCCCAGACCGCAAAGGGCCATGTGATGGGGATAGTCTGGAGAGCTTGTGCGGGCATGTGAGTTTGACGTGCGAAAAATTGGCACCCTTCGCAGGTGCGGACCACATGGGTGGCGTCGGCGACCGCCGTTGGCCAGTAGAAACCCTGCCGGAAAGCGTTCCCGACGAGGGTTCTTGGCGCGGCGTGGTGGCCGCAGGCCCCTGCGTGAATGTCGTGAATTAGTGCCCTTCCTTGCTCGATCGGGATGCATCGCTGGAGGACGCCGGTGTGGCTCCGCTTGTAGAGCTCCTGGTCGATGACGACAAATGTCTTGGCGCGGCGCGCGATCCTTCGTGCCTCCGTCTTGTCCTTCGGAAGAGTCTCGCGGACGAGGTAGTCCAGGTACGGAGTTCTCCAGTCGGGCGGGGGGTCGGGCCCCGTGGCTGGATCTGTGTCCACCTCCATGACCTCGGGGTCGGACGGAGCATGGGCTACATCTGGGTCGGCGCCCGAGCCCAGGACAGGTGGCGCGCCGCCGACCTTTCCAGGTTCCCAACAATGGACCGAGGGCTCTAACTGATCGCTGATGAAGACGCCATCGGGAACGGGCTCTCGGACGGATACTGCCTTCGCCAGTTCATCGGCTGCCTCGTTAAAATGCCTTGCGATGTGGTTGAGCTCTAGCCCGTCGAACTTGTCCTCAAGTTTGCGGACCTCGTTGCAATAGGCTTCCATTTTGGGGTCGTGGCAGCTCCATTCCTTCATGACTTGCTCAACGACCAGCTGGGAGTCGCCTCGGACGTCCAGCCGTCGGATGCCCAGCTCGATAGCGATGCAGAGTCCGTTGAGGAGAGCCTCATACTCGGCGACGTTATTAGATGCGGGGAAATGGAGGCGGATCATGTACCTCATGCGGACGCCGAGGGGAGAGATGAAGACTAGGCCTGCTCCGGCGCGAGCCTTCATCAGCGACCCGTCAAAATGCATCGTCCAGTACTCCTGTTTCTCCGGTGCTGATGGCGTCTGTATCTCCGTCCATTCTGCCACGAAATCAGCGAGCACCTGGGACTTGATGGTGGTGCGGGGGGCATAGGCGATGCCCTGGTCCATGAGCTCGAGCGCCCACTTTGCGACCCGACCCGTGGCGTCTTGGTTCCGGACCACCTCGCCGAGGGGAAAAGACGAGACGACTGTCACCGGGTGCGAGGTGAAGTAATGGCGCAGCTTCCTCTTCGTGATGAGGACGGCGTAAATGAGCTTCTGGATCTGCGGATATCGCGTCTTGGACTCGGACAAGACCTCGCTGACGAAGTAGACTGGGCGCTGTACCGTGAGGGTATGTCCCTCTTCCTCTCGCTCTACCACTAGGGCCGCGCTGACCACCTAGGTGGTTGCCGCGATGTAGAGCAGAAGGGGTTCCCCGTCGGCGGGTGGCACCAGGATCGGAGCTTTTGTCAGGAGTTCCTTGAGCCGGTCAAGTGCCTCCTGGGCCTCTACGGTCCACTCGAAGCGGTCGGTTTTCTTCAGGAGCCGGTAAAGGGGAAGCCCTCGCTCACCGAGGCGCGAGATGAAGCGACTCAGGGCCGCCAGGCATCCCGTGACACGTTGGACCCCCTTTATGTTTCGGATTGGCCCCATGTCATTGATGGCCATTATCTTCTCCGGGTTGGCTTCGATGCCGCGTACGGAGACGATGAAACCTAGCAGCATTCCCCTTGGAACCCCAAAAACGCATTTCTCTGGGTTGAGCTTGATGCGCTTGTCTCTCAGCCTCTTAAAGGCGAGTTCGAGGTCGGGGATGAGCTGGTCACCCCTCTTGGACTTGACTACGATGTCATCGACATAAGCCTCAACGGTTTGCCCGATGAGGTCCCCAAAACACTTGAGCATGCATCGCTGGAATGTAGCCCCCGCGTTTTTGAGGCCGAACGGCATCTTGACATAGCAATAGGGGCCGAAAGGGGTGATGAAGGAGGTCGCGAGCTGGTCGGACTCTTTCATCGCGATTTGATGATAGCCGGAATACGCGTCGAGGAAGCTGAGGGTCTCGCACCCGGCGGTCGAGTCGATTATCTGGTCAATGCGTGGCAAAGGAAATGGATCCTTTGGGCACGCCTTGTTGAGATCGGTGTAGTCAACGCACATTCGCCATTTCCCATTCTTTTTTCGTACAAGAACAGGATTAGCTAACCACTCGGGGTGGTACACTTCCTTGATGAACCCGGCCGCCAAAAGCTTCTGGAGCTCCTCGCCTATGGCCTTGCGCCTCTCCTCGTCGAAGCGGCGCAAACCTTGCTTTACTGGCTTGGAGCCGGCCTTGATGTTCAAGGAGTGCTCGGCGACTTCCCTCGGAATGCCGGGCATGTCCGAGGGTTTCCACGCAAAGACGTCGATGTTTGCGCGGAGGAAGTCGACGAGCGCGCTTTCCTATTTTGGAGATAGGTTAGCGCTGATTCGGACGGTCTGGCCGTCGGAACCGCTAGGGTTGAGGGGGGCCTCCTTGACGCCTTCGGTGTTCTCAAAGGGGGTGGGCGACCGCTGGGAGTCGGGCCGACCCTCGGCGCCCTCGGCGTACTCGCAGCACTCAACGTCACACTCATATGCCTTCTGGAAGGACGTGCCGACGGTGATGACACCGTTGGGCCCCGGCAGCTTGAGCTTGAGGTAGGTGTAGTTGGGGATGGCCATGAACTTTGCGTAGCTCGGCCGCCCCAGGATGGCGTGGTAGGTTCCACGGAAGCCCACTACCTCAAAGGTGAGGATCTCCTTCCTGTAGTTGGACAGAGTCCCGAAAGTAACGGGCAGGTCGATCTGCCCGAGGGGCATTGCTTGTTTCCCCGGCACGATGCCGTGGAAAGGGGCCTTGCTGGGGCGGAGGCGGGCGCGGTCGATCCCCATGGCGTCGAGGGTTTCGGCGTAGAGGATGTTGAGACCGCTGCCTCCATCCATGAGCACCTTGGTGAGGCGCGTCATGCCGATGATCGGGTCCATGACGAGGGGGTAGCGCCCTGGCTGCAGGACACGCCCTGGGTGGTCGGACCGATCGAATGTGATGGCGGATCCCGACCAGTCGAGGAAGGTCGGCGTCGCAGGCTCGGCCGCGTAGACCTCGCGGCGCTCCAACTTCCGGCGGCGTCTGGAATCATAGGCCGCTGAGCCGCCGAAGATCACGAAGCAGCCGTCCACCTTGGGGAATCCATCCTCCTTCCCTCCGTCGTCCTTCCTTTCCTTGTCGGGTTTCCGCCTATGGTCGCCCTTCACCGGGTTGCCTGCAAAGTACCTTTTCATGAGGTTGCAGTCTTTGTAGGCGTGCTTTGCGGGGAACTCGTGGTTCGGGCACGGTCCCTCGAGCAACTTGTCGAAGAAGTCGGGGTGCCCTCCGGGGGCGGCTGACCCCGCTTGCGCTCAGCGGCCGCCACGAGGGGTGCCTCGCGCCGCTGCTTGTTCTTCTTCTTCTTCTGCGGACGGTGGGAGGCACCCTCGTCGGCGTCCTCCTTCCGCTTCACTTCACCCTTGGAGCGGTCGAAAATTGCTCCGACGGCTTCCTCGCCCGAGGCGAAGCTGGTGGCGATGTTGAGGAGGTCCTCCGTGGTCCGCGGGCCTCGGCGTCCGAGCTCATGGACGAGGGGTCGGCAGGAAGTTCCCGCCAAGAACGCCCCTATGACGTCGTCGTCTGCGACGTTGGAGAGCTCGGTGCGCTTCCTGGAGAAACGTTGGATGTAGTCTCGGAGGGATTCGCCCGACTCCTGGCGACAGCTCCGGAGGTCCCAAGAATTGCCAGGGCGCATGTATATGCCCTGGAAGTTTCCTACGAAAATTTCCCTCAAGTCGCTCCAACTGCGGATCCGTCCCGAGGGGATATGCTCCACCGGCCTGACATGCAAGCCAGTAGTCACTGAGCCATAGCCCGGGGTTCGTCTCCCCGGAGTATTTGGCCACGTTGGTTGGCTGCCTAAAGCGCGGAGGAAATGGCGTGCTCAGGATGCGTGCGGAGAAGGCCCGGGGCCCCGCCGGGTTGGGGCTGGGGCTGCGGTCTTCCTCGCTGTCGTAGCGGCCGCCACGGTGGACGTGGTAGCCACGGTCCACCCCTTCCTCCCTGTCCGCGCGGGAGCGCCTCCGCGCGTCCAGGGTGTCACGGGCATCGCGGATGGGACCGAAGCGCCGGTGGATGGATGGAGCCCTGCCTCCAGTGGGTGGTGGCGTCCGTCGTTCGTCCGGGGAGGAGGCTGGTGGATAGACTCCCCCCGCCTTTCGGACGGCGTGGTGGGGGCCGCCCCGCTGGCGTTTTGCCCGCGTCGCCGGGACGCGGAGCTCTCCGCCTGCTGAACAGCGGCGCACTCGAGCAGGTCGCGTTCCTCTCGATGCGCCTGACGCTCCTCGGGTGTCTCTGGTGCCGGGAGTCGTCGAAGCAGGGCCGCCGCTACGGCGATGTTTTGGTTGGCGCGGGCGAAGAGCTGGGGGTGATCCTCGTCAGCGCAGATGCGCTGCTGGACGTCGCGCGCTCGCTGTCGCGCCCCGCCCTCGTGGCGGGGGTGCTCGCCCTCCCGGAGGGGTGCCGCGCGCGCCTCCGGCTGTCGTGGCCGCTCCGGTGCCCGGGCAAGGGCTCCCGTGGTGGCCGCGGCGCGTGGCGGGGGAGTTCGTTGCCTCCTCCCGGCGCCATCGCCGTTGGACCTCTCGGAGTGCGAGTCGGCCATGAAGCACTCGCGCGAGGGGTGGCGACTCCCCTGCTGGAGCCCGCATCGGAGATCGTTCTCGCCGCGCCCGCGAGCTCGTTGCTCGCAGGCGGCGCGTCCATGGGTCGCGCCAGGGCACGACCGCGGGTGGTCACGGCGCTGCGCAGCCCGGAAAGCCGTTCCGTCGAAGGAGGCCCTCCGGCGTGCGTCCGGCCGCCCGTCACCACCCTGGCGGCGGAGCCAGAGGCGATGAGGCGAGTGGGTGAAGCAAGGAGAGGGATAAGGTTGATCCCTTCTCCGGTGGCGAGGAAGTCCAGGCTCCCAAAGCGGACTAGGGAGCCCGGGGCGAAACTGGCGTCGTGGCTGGCCATCTGAAGCCGGTGGTGTACGCGCAAAGGTCCCCTACCTGGCGTGCCAACTGTCGTTGTCAAGATTGGTGATCAAGACTTAGACTAGTAAATTTCTTTTATGCGCGTACGGCCTCAGATGGTTGCGCGGGTGACACGGGATTTAGACTGGTTCGGGCGTGAAGAAGCCCTACGTCCAGTATGGGGAGCTGCTCGTGTTACCCACGCGGGTTCTGTAGTAGGGGTTACAGCAGGGCGAGAGAGGGAATCGGTCCCAAGTCTCTAAGGTGTGCAACGGGGTTCTAATGGAGCAGGCGTGTTCTTCTTTGCCGGGAAGAAGAAAGCCTACATGAGGAAGCGTGGGTGTGAGCGTGTGAGAGTCTGAAAAAATCCCCCCCCCCCCCCCCCCCCGTCTCCTGGGCTTGGCCTTCCCTTTATAGCTCCAGGGAGTCGACCAGGCATATGCGAGATGTGCGTGGGGGTACACAGAGAGAGAAAGTATTGAGGGGGAGAGGGAACACGGAGTCCAAGAAGAAAGATCTGCGCTTCCCGGGCGCCACGGTTATCTTCCGTCTCCTCGCTTTGCCGGGCGGCCTGCACTGATCTGGTCGTTGTCCTCCTCGGGAGCCGGTTATGGCGGGTGTGCGTGATGATGGCGGTGGCTTCCGTCCTGTCGGGCTGACGGCTGCCACGGCTGTCCCTGTTGTGCTGTAGGCGTCCTGAGCGGCGCGGACGCCCTATCCCTGTCGCCGGAATCGCGGGGCGCGAGGACGGGTAGGCGGAGCGTGGACGGTCAGGCGTGCTCCTGTGCCAGGCAATGTGGGTCATGATGGCCTGACAGCGAATCAGAGAAGACTGAGCCGCTGTACCGCGCGCAGCGCGGTCGTGGGCGGGTAGGTGTGACGGGTAACGTCAGCGGCGTGGACGCCTTTCCGCACGCCCGAGACGTGGAGCATTTAAGGCAAAGCTGCGCCCGAGACTGATTTCCATCCGGCGGGCCCACGTGAGTCCGACCCTAGGACCCTGGGTCGGGCGAGGCGGACCCTTCCGGCAAGGGGTCGGGCGAGACGGACCCTTGCGGCAAGGGGTCGGGCGAGGCGGACCCCCGTGGCGAGGGGTCGGGCGAGGCGGAGCGCTTCCTCCTTGCGTTGGGCTGACGACGGTCGCCGTTGCCGTGGGTCGGTCCGGGCCTCCGTAATCGTTGCCAGGACAGTCATTAGATGACCGTTTACTTTTCCCCCTGACAACTAGCGGGTGTGTACGTGTCCGCAGTGTAGTTGTGACTAACTACATTGCCGCTCTTCGAAGTTACAGAAAAGATGTGTTGCTGCTCTTCCTCTAAGGGGACTGGCGGCAGCTGGTCGGCGAAGAGATGCTTGGCGGTGTCCTTGAGATGTAACTCACCCATGGTTGGCCTCTGCGCAGTGCTGACACGCCCGCCCCTCCCTTTCTTGGATGCAGAGAGCTTGATGGAGCGCGGTGCAGAGCGGGGACCCAAGGGGCACTCCTCGTGGTGCAGCCGCACCAGGGGGTCGGCCAACCCCATGCTGGCGCCCCCAGCCCCTCCTTTGTCGTGGGCGTAGGTAGCACGGGCAGTGGCGTGGTGACGACGTGCTCGGCTTCCTGCTCGTTGTCATCAGCCACCACAACCTGATTCGCCGGCGTTGGCTCTCCCTCAAGGGCAATGGTGGAAGTGGAGCCAATAAAAGGGACAATGGAGTTGTTGGTCATGGTGGAAAGCAGAAAATTTCAGAGAGAAGGGAGAAATATGGGATCAAGGTTGAAGATGAGGAGCAAGAGAGAGCAAGAGGGGATCTTTTTAAAGAGAAAAGAACCTCAAATCCAAGCAAAATCTTCCATTCCTTAGTGAAACACGTAAGGAAAGCAAAAATGGCCGTTGGGTGATCTCGTGTGCAAAATTTCCTAGCCGTTGGCTTCCAGGTGGGGTCAGCCGACCCTGAAGTGCGGCCTCAACCCTCCTGGCTCATCTAGGCCCCATCTTTTTCCTATGGGCCCAAGTAGTGGTGTGGTTTTGGGAGGTTTTGTTCTTGGGCTCTATTTGGTTGTGCAAGTGGTGATAAGCGTTCAAATCTACTAAGTTAATAACATCGAAATCTTCATTTGAAATGACGGGTTCGTGAAAAACTTTTAAGCGATGGTTGTTTACCTTGAAGATGTTTATGTCTTCGTCTTGAAGTGTGATGGCTCCATGAGGCGACGTGTTGATGATGGTGTACGACCCCTTCCACTTGCTTCGTAGCTTCCCCTGTCCAAAAAGCTTAACCTTGGAATTAGACATTAATACCTTATCTCCTATCGCAAAGCTTTTTGGCTTGATCCTCTTGTGGTGCCATCTTTTTGTTCTGTCTTTGTAAATCTTGGCACTGTGGTACCCTTTTTCTCTCCATTCTTCAAGTTCTGCAATCTGGAGTTTCCTGTTTCTCCCGGCCATCTTGACATCCATGTGCCATCTTGACATCCATGTGCCATCTTGACATCCATGTGCCATGTGACATCCATGGCCCAGTGGGCTCTGTGTTCCAGCTCTACTGGCAGGTGGCATGTTTTGCCGTAAACAAGCTGATATGGTGACATGCCAATTGGGGTTTTATAGGCTGTTCTGTATGCCTAGAGTGCGTCAGACAGTTTGTTTTTCCAGCCTTTTCCCATCACTTGACGGTCTTCTGCAGAATGCTTTTGATTTGTTTGTTCGAAGTTTCTGCTTGACCACTGGTTTGAGGATGATAGGGTGCAGCGATGTTGTGCTTGGCGCCAAGTTCCTTAAGGAAGCTTTGGAAGGTCTTGTCGATGAAATGGGACCCTCCATCACTTATGACCATCCTTGGTGTCCCAAAGCGAGGGAAAATGACTTCATGGAACATTTTTCGGGCATGCTTGGTGTCTGCAGCTCTGCATGGAAGTGCTTCCACCCATTTGAAGATGTAGTCAACAACAACCAGGATGTACTCGCAATCATGAGACTTTTGGAATGGTCCCATATAGTCGATGCCCCATACGTCGAAAAGTTTGACTTGAAGGTTGTACGTGAGGGGCATCGCGTTCGAGCAGTGATCCCTCCTTGCATCAGACACTTTTGACACCTTTGAATGAACTCTCGGGCATCTTCATACATTGTTGGCTGGAAGAAACCACTTTGCCAGACCTTTGCTTGGGTCTGGAATGCGCCAAAGTGGCCTCCATATGCTGAGGTATGACATCTCTATATGATCTGTAGTCGTTCTGCTGCTGGCACGCATCTCCTTAAGAAACCATCTGTGCATACTCTGTACAGGTATGGGTCATCCTAGAGGTGACGTCTACTCTCGAAGATAAGCTTCTTTTTGTTCTCCCCAGGTTGTACGTAACTTGAAACCATAAAGTTAACAATATTTGCATACCATGGGGTTGAGTCCGTCACCTTGAGTAGCATGTCATCGCGCAAGAAGTCGTTGATCGGTGGATCCTGCATGTTAGTGACCTGCATACGTGATAGATGATCTGCAACAGTATTCTCTACTCCCTTTTTATCTCTTATTTCAAGCTCAAATTCTTGGAGTAGGAGGATCCATATGATCAATCGTGGTTGAGCATCTTTCTTGGTGAGCAAATATTTCAAAGCTGCATGGTCAGTATACACAATGACTTTTGCTCCAACCAAGTAAGATCTAAACAATTCAAACGTATAGTTAAGAGGATCTTCGCGCAAATATGTCAATAAATCATATGTAGGTCTAAAGTGTTCCTTTTTGAAATTGAAAGCATAGTGTTATAAACTATCTTTATATAATTTAATATAGTACCTAAAATGTGTTGACACGTATTTATTGACTAAAAGAATAATATTATATGGGATCTATGCCCATCAAACTAGTTCAATTTTGATCAAATTTATAGTAAATAGTATTAGTAGGTAATTCAATAAAATATTCCAAATCAAAGATATCTATTATAGTTCACTAAAATCTTTTACAAGTAATCATGAAGTATACTTCAGTGAAGTAGGTTGAGGTAATGCACTAAACAATTCAAACGTATAGTTAAGAGGATTTTCACACAAATATGTCAATAAATCATATGTAGGTTTGAAGTGTCATATTTTTAAATTGAAAGTATAGTGTTGTAAACTATCTTTATATAAGTCAATATAGTACCCAACATGTATTGACACATATTTATTGACAAAAAATAAAATATAGTTATTACTAGTGACCACGGTATTCCGGCGTCTTCGTCTCGCCGTCCGCTAATTTGCACCGCAGCTGTATTCGCATGCTGTCAAACTATGATGTTGGCCATCGATCCATCTGTATCCCGCGTCGTCTCGCCTACGGCCGTTCTTGGACGTCCGCATTGCATGAGGGGCCGTCGATGTCCAGCCCCTGACCTCCGCTCGCACGCGTCACGTCCTCCTCCCCCCGACCGCCCAGCAACCGCGCCTCGCCCTCCACAGCGATCACCGCACCCTTCCCCGTGGATGCGGACCTCCTCCGCTCGACGCTCCCCCGCCCGCTCTTCCTCTGCCACCTCCATCCGCGCCGCAGCGAAGACGCCGACGCCGAAGCCTCCACTCGGACGGAGTTCGATCTGCGTGAGCTGCAACCGCTCGCGGACCTCCTCCACTCGACGAACCACCTCCACTTCCTCCGCAGCCTTCATCCACATCGCGGCGCGGTGCGGCACGCGGACCCCGCCCCACTCCCCCTCGGCTGCCGTCGGTGAGTTGCGGATGCCGCCTCCAGGCCCCCGGATACCAACATGCTTGCGCACCAGTGGCCAGCGGAGACCGAGCTACGTGACGCGCGGCTGCTCGTCGAATTCCTACGCTCGACCGACCTCCTCCCTCCGCAGCCGCCACCAGGCCGCCAGAGACCGAGCTAAGTGCACATTGGTGGCTAGCGGAGTCCGATCAGTGGCTGCCAGTGTCCGATCTGCGTGGAGGCGCGGTCGCTCGACCGACCCTCTCCGCCGCCGCCGGTGAGTCAAATGTCCGACCTGTGCTGCAGGTGACATGGATCTGAATTCATTGTTTGTCACTTTGTCTGCCACCATTCGTGCTATCTTCGTGCGTTAGGGTTTGGTGCCGGTAGGTCTTGATTTGATGGGTTTAAAATTTGTTTTCCTCCTTGTTTGCGTGTGTAGGTCGAGGCTTGCCGGGGATGGTGCAGGCGGTGCCCTCCAAAGACCTCAACGTGCAGCTGGTGCAGTTCAGTAAGCTGCTATCCGTCGATGAGATTCAGATCAGATGGTGCTACTTTTCCATAAATGTTTTAAGGACCATCCGTCATTTGTTTTGTATGAATATTCAAAATGCAATCCTGGCCTGAAACCACCTCTTGGTACAGTAACAACAATCTTGGGTAGATATGTAATATCATCAAGCACAACCGGCTTCACTGGCCCGGCTTCACTGGCGGACACAGACAACAACTCCCCATTGGAGTGACCGCAATTGAGCACTGCATTGGGGCAGAACCAAAGCCTAAATCATTTGTCTGAGGTAAGTTGCCCTCAGGCTGACTGTCACTTTTCAGTTTCTTAGCTGAAGCATCTCTCTCTTTATCTTCCGCACTCCATTATCACCCCCAAATCATCAAAATCTATGGGCTCATCATCTTCTGGTAGAAGCATAGCAGGTACAAACGATTCCTCTTCCTGAGGAAGGTAACATGGTACCCTTGTGCCAAAAACCAGGTCCGTAGTATGAGGAAGTTGACGCTTATCAAGCATCCCAACTTTAACCCTGATGACTCCCTTCCTTCTATAGGTGAGCATATCCACATCCAGCATTGCTCCAATCATCGTCTCGACAGCCCAGAAGACCAAGTAGTGTCTGTAGGCATATGATACCCCAGTAATATGAACCCATACCTCCTCAAGCTCATAAGTAGGCATAATATCCTGGTCATTCTTCCAGTCTGACACTGTGAGTGTGACACCATGATTTTTCAGCTGAAAACCAATATCCACCATACTCTGCAGCGATTAATCGCTAGGAAAAGCCACCAAAAAAGAATTTTCCTCGTGAGCTAATGCCTCCCACTTCCAGTCTGTTCAGGTGATGCGGGCAAGTTCAGACTGAACCACCTCCACGGTAATTGTGACCCCCAAAAACAGTGACAAGCCCCGTAGGTGAGGGGTCCGGTGTCTCGAGCTTGTAGTCCACATCTGTAATTCTGATAAAGGCAAACTCCTTCCCTGATCCACAAAAAAGATGCATTTGGTTTCAGCATCTTCAAGATCGGACACTTGGATGACAAATGAGAGTTCTTCTTGTTGCAAATGATACAATCAAGGTTCGCCTTGCAATTTTCATTAACATGACCACTGCATTTACAACGGAAACAGAATGACCTCTTCTTCTTTAGCTCACCCTGCTCGTGTTGCTGCTGTTCGCGCTCTGTTCCTTGCTGACTGAATTCAGCTTTGCCTGAAGCACGAACCGGCACGTACTACTGTTGAGGTTGAACTCCAGCAGCCCTAGAGCCAGGCTGTGGCGCGGCGTCACCCCCACCGCGGCCAGGGGGCAGGGCGCGACCAACACGGGCATCACGACCAACAGGTACTGGTCCGCCCTGGCGGCCTTGCCCACGACCTCGCCCGGCCTGGTGCGTGCTGGTTCTGGGATGAAGAGCATCAGCACCGAAGTTGTCGACGTGACCACAGCCATCGCGGCGACCCTTTTTGCCCCGACCCCTGCTGCGATCTACCGCCCTAGGATAGGGCGGCATCTGCAGTGGCGGTCTCCGTACCACTTCTGCGAAGGAGGCCCTGGGCTCCCCCTTGACCGAAGGCATCGGCGGCGGTGTAGGCGCAGATGTGGTTAGCAGCGGCCATGGGGCAGGCGCGATGGGAAGGCGCGCTAGAGGTGATGGCGGCGCTAGATCCTGCTCGTGGGCGTGTGAAGTCTGGGCGACGCAGACAGATGGAGACGTGATCCTGGGCCCATTAGGGATTAGTTCTCAAAGGCACCGGCCAAAGTCCCTAGCTTTCACGATTAATGCCTCCCGAGATGGCCGAACCGGAGTTAGATGACGTTGTCTTGAATCTGGCAAAAACGCCTCTAGAGTTAAAACTGGCGGTTTACGTTTAGGAATCGGGCCTTTCCAAGGGCGCATCGCAAATCCTTTCTTCTCAAGATTTGACACCGCCCTTCTCTTGGACTGCGATGTACTGCTCTTAGAGCTTTGTGGCGATGAAGGTACTGAAGAACCACATTGTTTGTGTTTCGACTGCCTTTCCACCGACTGGCACTCACTTTCCCACATCAAGTTCCTTGTGGGAATCCGACCTCTGACCAAAATTTTTCAACGAGATGCTCATCGTTGAAACGAGCGGACTTCATCTTGTCTAAGACATACTCTAGAGCCTCTTCAGATGAGTATCCCGCCATGATGCAATCATGGTAAGCCTCATCATCCGCAAAATTGTACGCTACTTGATCCTTGAAACCAGCAGAAGGGGCCGACGAAGGAGACACAAACGAATCCTCGCTGGTAGCAACAACATCACCGACCACCGAAGGCAAGATGACCGGGGCAAGCGTGAAGCGGCGACGATTCTTGCGCCCTCCTGCCACTTGCCATGGACCTGGTGGTGAATCCTCCATAAGCGGCGTCCTGGAACATCAGAATCTTACCGTGGTCGACGCTGAGACTCATGAAGCCGATGAGACTCTCTAGCCGGACGGCCATCAGGGATGGCGCGCCGGCGTGGGACTGATCCTGGGCGAGAGGCCACCAGTAGAGGCGAGCCCTCTTGCCCATCGGTGAACAGGAGTGGCGCGCCGGCTTGGACCTGATTCCGGGCGAGGTGCGGCCACCATTGGAGGCGAGCGACGGCTTGGACCTAGCGGCCACCAGTAGAGACGAGACCGGCACGGCCGGCGGTGACCGTCGATGAGGTGCCGAGGATCACCTGCGTGGCGAGGTGCCGGATTGCCTCCAAAACGCTACACCGCAGAACCCGCGATTCAAAATTCAAAAGCTTCTCTCTCGCCAACACCTTCAGATTTCAAAAAACTATGTTATAGCAATTTTCAGCAAAATAATAACAGGCCTAATGCAAAGCTAATTTATTGCTGACTGAATGCAACAAAGATCAAGTTATCTTTACTATAAGCAGGACTTGCATTCCAAAAATAGTCTGACAAATCAAATGATGGAAGTCAACTATCTGAATTCCAAGACCTGCATTGGCAAAAACCAAGGCTCCATGTTACCGGTCATGCTCATGGTGCAGAAAAGGTATTTTTTTGGGAACAGTGCAGAAAAGGTATTTAACCGCTATGAACCAACTGTTTCATAATTTAATAATTGTTATAGCATTTTTCGAAAAAATAATAACACGCCTAATGCAAAGCTAATTGATAACTTGAATGCAACAAAAGATCCACTTGCTTCTACTATCAGCAGGTCCTGGGAATATTTTTGGTAAATATCATCCCTTTTATTTCAGATTCAGGTTGTGATAATTTAGATGTTTCACAACTTCCTTTCTATGATGCAGCTGCGCAGCTGGTTTTGGAGGTTGACACCTCTTTTGTGGCGTGTGCTGGAGGCTTGGATGCGGGTGTACCAGGGCCTGGGTTTGATTCCTGTGCGGTAATCGTTCATGATTCTCATCGGCAGGAATCTGCGCATTCACTAGGTAATGATGAACTGGACTCACCTTATTTTTTTCATTCGGAAGGGTAGCTTCGTTCGTCGCAACCTGTTTCACCTGATGCGTGTTCCAATTTCCCAGATCCACTGCCGCATTTATCAACAGGCAATGGCGACAAGTCCGTTGAGTCTACGTGCTCAAAGCTCTCTGAGCCAGCTTTAGATGAGCTGCACCCCGTCTCACCCGACCTTGCAACATGCAAGTCTGTCCCGGCCTCCAGTGGGCCTTCTGTGGTGACATCGCCGACAACCCCGAGACAGGCACTTGGGGCGCAAGAAGCAAACCTTGGGTCCACAGATGGTACCTTGCCTGATTCAGCAACCGGTTCTGTTCTAATCAACGGTAAACGTAGAAGTGCTAATAATTCATATAATGCGGATAGAATATTTGCAGCTGGTGAATTGATGAAGGATAAAGCCATGAGGCGCGCGGCGTCGAGAAATTTGGACAGCTCGGTCACTGTCCCAACCAAGAGCCCGCTGGCAGGCTCCCCGACAGGTACCCCGTTAAATCTATTCAATACTTTCACTGAAGAGGCCTGTTCTGCTAAGTTAAAATCTATTGGTATTTCAATGGGGGCCAGTGCCAGTGCTGTTCATGTTTCTTTTAATGCATTAAGAAGAATACAGGTTGATAGATCTACTCTGCAACCACTTAGAAAAGATTTAAACCGGGATGGTAAAGAGGCTAATCCTTTTGAGTCAAGTGATGAGGAAGATGCTACTAACGACAATGAGCTCTTATCTCACTTGGTCAAGGATCTAACTGATATTGATTTTGATGATTCGGACCTGACCACAAAGACTTGTGATCTTAAGGCATCCGGATGGAAATCAAAATCTTTATCCAAAAGAGGTAAAGCTAGTAGACGGACTGATAAACGTTATAAAAGTGTTTCCTCATGAAAGGATTCTACTGGAATAGCGGAGGTCTTTCAGACTTGGCTAAATATCATTATATATCGGAAGCAATCAGAGATCACAAACTCGACTTCGTGGCTGTCATGGAAATCGGAAAAAAAGGACATGTCCAAAGCAAATCTTAACTCTCACCTGGCATTGTCTTTCCCCTAGAAGACGGTCTGGCGGCATACTGTTGGGAATCAATTTATTGGTACTAGAGTTATCTCTAATAGTGGAGGGGGAATTCTTCATCAAGTTCCATCTCCGCAACAAAAATGATGATTTTAAATAGATTCTGATGGCGGTGTATGGTCCCGCTCAAGATGAATTCAAATCAGCTTTTCTATCTGAGCTCATCCGAACGTGCCAGCTGAATCCTTTACCCACTTTAATTGGGGGGGGGGGGGGGATTTTAACATAATGAGACACAGTAAGGAGAAAAATAAGAACAATTTCAACCCCCGATGGCCTTTCCTGTTCAATGCAGTAATCGATAGCTTTGATCTTCAGGAGATTGATTTGACATGGCAACAATTTATCTGGGCAAACTCTCTTCCAGATCCAACCTATGAAAAATTGGACAGAGTTCTAATGACCACCGAATGGTAATTTAAATATCCGATGGTAACGTTGCAAGCGATGGACAGGGGAGTTTCAGATCATGCTCTGTTACTTCTGGATACAGGTGAACCGTCCTGCACAAGGAATACCAAGCGGTTCAAATTAGAATTGAGTTGGCTTTCCCAGGAGGACTTTAGAGAGCGGGTTGTTGAGTTATGGAATAAACCAAGTAATGGACAAAATGTTGTACAACGTTGGAACCGGAAGCTTGGGGCTTTGAGAAAACACGTAAGGGGTTGGGCTGGACACAAACACGGGGAATACAGAAAAAATACATAACCTTCAGATGGTGGTAATGAACCTGGACACCATGGCTGGGACCAGAATGCTCATCGATGCAGAAAGAGAACAACTAGAAAATGCTCGGGATGGCTTGATTAACCTCTTACGTGAAGAAGAGCTCAAGTTCTATCAACGAGCTAAGGTGACCGATGTCCTCCTAGGCGATAACAACACGAGATACTTTCAGATGGTTGCAAATGGCAAACATCGTAAGAAACGTATCTTCTCGTTGGATGCTGATGGTGTCAAAGTGGAGGGCCGAAATAACCTCAAAGATTATATTACTCAATTTTACAAAGACTTATTTGGCCCTTCAGAGGATAACAACTTCTTTTTTGATGACAATAGAATAGATGATTTACCCCAAGCCAGTCACTCTGAAAATGAATTTCTCACGGCTCCGTGCACTGAAAAGGAGATTTGAGATGTAGTTTTTGACATGGAACATAATAGAGCTCCGGGCCCAGATGCCTTCCCTGCTGAATTTTACCAGCAATTTTGGGATCTCATCAAAGGGGATCTGATGCAATTGTTCCATGACCTACAAAGAGGTGATCTCCCTTTGTTCAACCTGAACTTTGGGTTCAATAAGCTCCTACCCAAATCTCAAGATGCAAGAAAAATCCAGCAATACAGACCAATCTGCTTACTAAATGTAAGTTTCAAATTTTTCTCGAAGGTAGCGACTATACAAATTAACACAGTTGTAGACGATCTCATCAGCCCCACACAAACAACCTTTATGCGAGGCCGTAACATTCTTGAAGGGGTGGTTATTCTGCACGAAACAGTTCATGAGTTACATCGCAAAAATCAGAGTGGGGTAATTTTCAAAATATACATTGAAAAGGCGTATAACAAAGTACGGTGGGACTTCTTATTGCAAACACTGCAGATGAAAGGATTTTCACCAAAGTGGATTGGATGGATAGAATCCTTCATTTTTGGCGGGATCATTGCTATCAATGTCAATGACAAGGTAGGACCTTTTTTCCTGAAGAAAAAAAGGGCTTCGACAAGGGGACCCTCTCTCACCGATACTGTTTAATATTGTGGCCGATATGCTTACACTATTCATTAATAGAGCGAAAGCGGAGGATCAGCTATGTGGTGTGGTGCCCCATCTTGTAGGGCGGCTTATCTATACTACATTACGCTGATGAGACCATTCTTTTCCTATAACATAACCTGGAACAAGCTCACAACATGAAGTTAATTCCCTGCGCTTTTGAACAGTTATCAGGGTTGAAAATAAACTATCACAAAAGTGATTTTTTTTGCTTTGGTGCAGCAAAAGAGTACGAAATTCAGTACATGGAGTTGTTTGGATGCAATCTAGGTGCTTTCCCAATTAGATATTTGGGTATCCCGATTCACTATCGGCGATTATCAAATAAGAATTGGTTGAAAGTGCAAGAACAGTTAGCAAAACGCCTCAATAGCTGGAAAGGGAAAAATCTTTCCACTGGAGGGCGGTTAACTCTCATTAATTCTGTTCTTAGCAGCCTACCTATGTACATGATGTCCTTCTTTGAGATCACAAAAGGAGTCCATAAAAAGTTGGATTATTTTCGTTCACGCTTTTTCTGGCAAAGCGACCAACACAAAAGAAAATATCGGATAGCGAAATGGGATATCCTGTGTCAACCAAAAGAATAAGGCGGACAAGGGATACAAAATTTTGAACTTAAAAATATTGCCTTGATCAGTAAATAGTTGTATTGACTGATCACAACAGATGGTACTTGGCAACAGATTCTACCCAATAAATATCTAGGAACTAAGCCTCTGGTGCAAGTCCAGTGGAGGAGCGGAGAATCTCATTTCTGGGCGAGCCTTCTGAAAGCTAAGTGGGAGTTTCTTAGATTTGGAACATTTCACATAAAAATGGGTCACAAGTCAGACTTGGCTTGGCAATAGACCTTTACGACATTAATATCCTCAACTTTATAATATTATAAGGAACAAACAGGATATGGTAGGCGAGGTGTTTAGTACACCGATTCCCTATCTAACATGGCGTAGAGACCTAATTGGAAGCAAATTAGTGATGTGGAACAACTTGGCCGCACTTCTAGCATGGGTTACACTTACTCACGAGGATGATGTATTCAGGTGGCACCTGACATCGACCGGTGTTTTTTCGGTACAATCATACTATTCGGGGTCTAATTAATCAGAATGTTCAAAATGCAAATAAAGGTCTTTGGAGGCTGAAAACACCTCTCAAAATTAAAATCTTCCTATGGTACCTTAAACGCGGTGTAATTCTAACAAAGGATAATCTTGCAAAATGAAACTGGTAAGGGAATCAATAGTGTTGCTTCTGTCATGAAAATGAAACGATACAACATCTATTTTTTGAATGTCGGTTCACACGGATGGCTTGGGCTACGGTGTACGCAGCATGGAGTCTTTCCAAACCTTGTAGCTTTTCAGTTATGTTTGGTAGCTGGCTTAATGGCATACCGAAAAAGTAAAAATCTCTAGTTCTTGTAGGAGCGCAGCTTTGTGTTGGTCTGTCTGGCTCTGCAGAAATGCATTTGTATTTGAGATCAAACATTCTTCTTTTTTGCAGGTTATTTACTCGACTACGCATTGGCTCCGTTCAACATAAGGTTCCAATAAATATTAGAGTTGTCAACATAAGCATGTTGGTGATTTTCTAGAGATCAGAAGGTTCGAAAGGAGAGCAATTTTCTAGAGGTCAGAAGGTTCCAATAAGAAAATGGGCACCTTGTAGAGCGCCGGCAAGCAAGAAAATAAATAAATAATGCTGCTATTTGTTTTGTTACAGAGCTTTCTCTGAAGCTTTGCAGGTACAAATGTTTGGCCCTTGAATTGTTTGCAAAAAAAGTGTACTGTAACTACGGATAACATGTTGGGAGGTGTTGTGGCTATGTCTGCCCAGGTTGCATATCCTCCATTCTTTTAGATACAAGTCTGGAGGATTTTAAAATTCCTCTGTTTATTTGTCATCAGATGATAAAAGAGTTCTCTAACCTATGGTTACTTCTTAGTTTTCAAGATGTTCAACTCTTTCATTCTCTTGTGAGAAGCATCAAATTACATCGTTGATGTAATTCCTTTGTTGTTCAGTTTACAGGGTCTGAATAAGAAGTATCCCAACTTGAATAAATGGTCCGTATTCATCATCAATTCTTGTCAAGTAAATATCTACTGTTGCCAACACAGACAAGTTTGTATGCATTAACATCTCTTAGAGGCGTATGTTTCCATCTCTGATATGCAGTGGAGTCTAGATCTGATTCGACTGGCATGTTCAGAAAGTTCCAATCAGAAAATGAGCACTTAGAAGAGCCAGAGCAGCGCACAGTGGCGCTGTTTGTGCTGGCACAGAGCACCCTCTGAAGCTTGCAGCTACTGATGTTTCAATTATTTCTAGGAAAGAGCATATTGTTTGACTTATGCAGGTTGACTATTGCAAAATGTGCTACACTTGTGTGAGGGCTGTTCAGTTAACTCAATTTGGGATCAGTCTCTGCGTTCTGTGTGCTGGCCCCTTTTGGGAATCTCGGAAGACAAGGTTGGTACAGGGTCAGAATCTGTTCTAATCACTATAATTGTTCTTGTCACAGTTCGCCAATAGATTAAGTGTACATACATACTGTGAACTGTAATTATTTCCTTGTACATATCATCCTGATAAAGGAACAGTAGAAGAATTTTCAGATGATAAAGAGTTCTTTATGTTACTTTTATTGTTGGTGTGCCAATTAATTTTCCATATATGCAACCTTTTCAGTTCTCATGTGATGGGCATCAACTCCTTTACAAAAGAGTTTTCAGCAGCCTCCTGCATTTTCATGGGGTCCATCCAAGTATTTTTGTGAATATTTACTAAACAACCTATAATTACCGTTCACAGTATGTATGTACATTTAATCTATTGACGAACCGTGACAAGCACAACTCATCTGTATATCTTTGCACCCATCTCAAAACAATGTGTTGAAATAATGAAATTGTAACTGATGGTGTGCTCTCTTCATATATTTGGAACTTCATTTTGCAACTCAGAAGGAATAAAATACGTAGCATTATTTTTTAAAAAAATCTAAAAAGATACACGCTGTTCTTTCTTTGCTTTGGAAACATCTCTTTAGGTTTGTGACGAGGCTTGACAGAATGACCATATGATACTATTGTTGGGTACTTAATGTGTTTCCTTTATCATAAGAACTGTGAATATATTTGATCTATTTATCACCCGTAGCAACGTACGGGCATAAACATGACTAATTAAATCAATTTCATTATCTTCTCTAGTATAATCTGAACTTACCTGTGCTCTGCCGCTGCCGCCTTCACGTACGAGGGCTCTTGCCTGCTGCTGCTGCGGAGCTTGGTCACCCACGAGAGAGGCACACTGGCCGGGCGCGCTTCGACGATGCGCGCGACACTACAGCGAGCCGGCCGGGATCCTGGCGCCTTCACGTACGAGGGCTCTAGCCTGCTGTTGCGGCGCTTGCTTGCCCACGAGAGAGGCACACCGGTCGGGCGCGCTTTGACGATGCGCGCGGCACTACGGCGAGCCGGCCGGGATCCTGGCGCCTTCACGTATGAGGGCGCTCTTGCCTGCTTCTGCTGTGGCGCTTGCTCGCCCCGATAGAAGCACACCGGCCGGGCGTGCGCTTCGACGATGCGCACAGCACTACGGCGAGCCGGCCGGGATCCTCGTCGTCGAGCGCGCGCGTGCCCTATACGGCGGTCTTCCGAGTCTCAGCCGTAACACATGTACGGGACCTGCAGCAACCTGATCGAGACTCATACAGGGCATCCAGGAGATTGAAACAGATATGTACATGGACCTTTCCTTTGTCTTTATTAATTATTGATGGGCCACACATATACATAGTTAGAGAAAAAAATCTCTCCAATTTCTTCAAGGTGTTTGTTTTTGGGCCTTATTAGCGGTGTGGATCCACACATGTAAAGCCAACGTGATTAATTTTGTGGCAAAACCTTAACTTCTTGCCACAAGATGAACTACCATATACCAACAAACATAATTAGTGGCAATATCATCTTGTTTCACGCAACAACTTAGTTTTTGGTTGCTATATGAACAAACTTATCGCAACGCACGTGCGAGTTATATCAACACAAGAAATTCGTGGTAACTTTGGTTACGAATTGCAACCTTTTGGAATTTAGTGGCAATAAACCCTGTGTATTGCAACAAAAACAAACTTATAATAATGACACAAAAATGTGGCAGATTATTCTATAAATCGCAACAATTTTTTTACTCGTGGCAACAGAATTAATCTTTTGCAACGGAATGATAAAATTGAGGCAATAACACCTATATATTGCAACAATTTTCCTGTTGTTTCCATGGACTCCGTGGCAATAGCCCTAAAATCTAGTAGTGTTGGAACACTAGAACAATGCAATATTGGAGCTTTATATATTAATTGATCTGGGTTGTACTCTTTTATTCTATCTAGGATTTCTCACGAGGTATGAGTTTTATCTAGATAGATTTTTAATGAGGCAGCCATTGCACCAGCTCAAACTTTATGTTAATTTGTTTGTTTGTGTGATATATCCATCTGCATGTATTGATTTTGTTTGTTGTGCAAAAATTTAAGATCAACAACTTGTGCTAAGTTGATCAAAGGTTGTTTTTACCCTTCGTGCCTGGGCTGGCACGGATATGGTGGGTTGACCGTGCCGGCGGGTCAGCATGGCACGGCTAACCCTCTGGCGTGCCATGCCGTGGGTCGCCGGCCAGGCACACAGTGCTGGCACAACACGGCATGGTTAAGGCATCGTGCCTAGCCATGCCGTGCCTAGCCTTGCTGTGCCCAATAAGATTTAGGGTCTTGTCGTGTTGTGTGGCCCATTTGGTCATCTATAAGAAAGGGCGATTGCGATGCAGTTTCATTTTTCACGAAAAGGATCATGAAGTCACCATTTTTGGACTAGAGAAAGGCAATTTTTTCCCGTTTGGTAAACCATTTTAGTCCATGTGTTTCTCATGGGCAGGGCGACATCGAGGCAACACGTGGTGACAGACAATATTGTAGATTTGCAGTAGTCCCCGCTGTCAATAAAGGCAAACTTGAAAAGTGATATTTTATTCAAGGGTATTTTTATCATCCCGAAGCAAGAGGTCATGACACTCTGATTTTTTTTTAAAAAAGGAAAATAGTAATACTATGGATGGTTTCTGAAATTTTCAGCAATATATATTTGAAATGGAAAGGGTTCGAGAATATTACTTGGTTTTCAAAGACCAGTCATTTTGTTATGATGTGACAATAGAGGTGTCCGGATTTAGAGGAGAAAGGAGATGAATGGAGGTAGGGTCCATGCGGGATTCTATGCGGAGGGACTCTCCAGTTAAGGCTAATGAGAGACCTCTCTCGCAGTAGCTGCCTCCTGCAACAAATTTGCAAAAAAGGAACAGTAGCCACGGCTGAAGGAGTCCGCCACAGCGACAGCCGGCACTGATTCACTGCCTCAAGGGCATGGCCACACCTATGCAGCTCACCAGCAGCCATGGCCTCCGTGTCTAGTGCGTTACTTGGCCCCAAACTCCTGTTTTCTTTGATGGAGTACTTCGAATATACGTACCTCAGTGCGTGGTCACACGACGACCTGTACAATCAGCATTTTTATTAATTAGCTAGTGCGTAGTATTGCAAGTAGGAAAAGTTGAGCCTCATCTGGATGCAAATTTGTTGCAGGAGGCAGCTACTGCAATGAGAAGACAACAACACGATGACAGTTCATGCAAGCAAAGGATACCAGCCGAGATCGACGCTGCGAGCAGTTGAGCACTATGATGCAGTGTCAAATCCTCAGCACTCTGCTACTGTCACGACACCCAACAGTGTGTCCGTTCCTTCTGTTTTACAAATAATAAGCATAGACATAAATTGCCTTTTATTATTCGGGCTTGCTAGCGCCGGACGTCCGATGGTTCGGATGCGCCATTGCAACATCAAAATAAAATATCTGAAATATAAAAAATATTAGATTCAACAGTGGGAAGGTGTGGTGTAGGCTCCGTGTCCGATATTTTCACTTCGTAGTATTAGCATTTTTTTAAAGAAATAGGTATTTGCATTCCTGTTATTATTTACATTCCGGTTATTTACATGTGTTTCACGTGAGATCATGCTCAGCCCCAGGTATCCTGGTTAAGGTTCCAACAAATAAACTGGTCTATTTATTGTAACTGAGAGTAGGCCGCAGCTGAATGAAGATCAGCTCATCGATCGAGCAGTAACGACATGGAGGCGGTGGCTGCTAGCTCCCCGTCGCTTGGAGCCTCCTTGCCAACCTCCTCCTCCACTGTCCTCCAACTTTTAATTCTCATGGTGGTGGTGCTGGTGTACCTCGTCGTGCAAAGCCTCGTGCCACGCCGAAAGAGCACGCGCACCGCGCCGCTCCCGCCAGGTCCGATGCCGTGGCCCGTCGTCGGCAACCTGCCGGAGATGTTGCTCAGCGGCAAGCCTGCGTTCCGCTGGATCCACCTCGTTATGGAGAGGACGGGCACCGGCATCGCCTGCGTGAAGCTAGGCGGCGTCCACGTCATCGCCATCACCTGCCCCAATATCGCATGCGAGGTGCTCAAGAGGCTGGACACCAACTTCGCCTCCCGGCCGCTGACCTTCGCCTCCGAGACATTCAGCAGAGGCTACATGGGCGCCATAATGTCCCCCTACGGTGACCAGTGGAGGAAGATGCGACGCGTGCTCACCTCCGAGATCGCCTGCCCCTCCCGTCACAAGTGGCTCCACGACAATCGCGCTGACGAGGCCAACAACCTCACCCGCTACGTTTACAACCTCGCCGGAGCGGGGTCAGGCGGCGCCGTGGACGTCCGGCACGTGGCACGCCACTACTGCGGAAACGTCGTACGCCGCCTCGTCTTCGGCAAGCGCTACTTCGACGAGCCGCAGCCTGACGGCGGGCCTGGCCCGCTGGAGGTGCAGCACGTGGACGCAGTCTTCACCTCCCTGGGGCTCGTCTACGCCTTCTGCGTCTCCGACTACCTGCCATGGCTGCTGGGCCTCGACCTCGACGGCCACGAGAAGATGGTCAGGGAGGCCAACGAGTTGTTAACCAGGCTGCCCGACGCGTTGATCGACGAGCGATGGAGGCAGTGGAAGAGCGGCGAGAAGCAGGGGCTCGAGGACTTCCTCGACGTGCTCATTACCCTTGAGGATGCCGAGGCCAAACCGGTGCTCACCATCGAGGAGGTCAAAGCTCTGTCGCAGGACATCACGTTCGCGGCCGTGGACAACCCGTCGAACGCGGTGGAGTGGGCTCTAGCCGAGATGGTGAACAGCCCGGAGATGCTGAAGAAGGCGGTGGAGGAGATCGACGGCGTCGTCGGCCGGGACCGGCTGGTGCAGGAGTCCGACATCCCGTCGCTCAACTACCTCAAGGCCTGCATCCGCGAGGCGTTCCGCCTCCACCCCGTCGTGCCGTTCAACGTGCCCCACGTTGCGCTCGCCGACGCCACCGTCGCCGGCTACCACATCCCCAAGGGAAGCCACGTTATCCTCAGCCGTATTGGCCTCGGCCGTAACCCTGCCGTCTGGGACGACCCGCTCCGCTTCAATCCCGACCGTCACATCCCGACGGATCCGACGGCGGATGTTACGCTCACCGAGAATGACCTGCGGTTCATCTCTTTTAGCACCGGTCGCCGCGGCTGCATCGCCGCCTCGCTCGGTACCGCTATGAGCGTCATGCTCTTTGGCAGGCTCTTGCAGGGGTTCTCCTGGAGCAAGCCGGCCGGGATGGTGGCCGTCGACCTCAGCGAATCGAGGCACGACATTTTCATGGCTAAGCCGCTGGTGCTGCACGCCGAGCCACGGCTGCCGGCGCACCTTTACTCGGCTACCTCTATGTGATTCATCCCTAGTTGCGGTTAAGCACGTAGAACTTGGCAAGCAGCTCAATATGCTTATCACTGGTGAGCCAGGCCTACCGCCGTCTGTGCTGTGTTACCCTACAAATAATGGTCACCTTAGACCGTACCTCCCTCCCTACACACGGAAGCAAAAAGAAAAACAGGTCTTCCGATACTTTACGTGCTCCATTTAGAAGTGCTTGTTATGTATATGTATACTTCTTGGCTTATTTGATACCTATCGCAAGGCTCAAAAATGCATGTTGTTAATATATTTTTCATACTCTATGTACTTACTGCATTGGATATGTTTTTAGCGCCCGTAGCAATGCACCGGTATGAACCTAATTAGGAAAAAGAGCTTGGAACTAATGGCCCTACGTCCATTTTGCTACAATCGACACAGGCAAGGTGTAGTTCAGTGGAGGACAAAAACTAACACAAATATAGAAACTACTCGGCCAACTCTATCCTTTTACCCAAATGGCATTTTCAAAACTTGAGAAACTGAAGAGTATATAATGCCTATAGCTTCAGCACGACAATCAAGTGTTTGAATGGTTCGAGACCTTCGCATCAAAATTCTCCACAGCAAGAAAAAGGCGTCGCTTGATTTTGAGTGAGTCTGGATGTGTAATTATCAAACCTAGCTCTTAATTGAAACGAGAGCAAAGCACAGAAGTTTATCAAAAATCTTCAGCAAGCCAACTTGACTAAAAAAAAGCTATTATGATACATATATATCATTGATCACAACACTTCAGAGTTCAGAGACAGAAGAAAACACTGTTTTTGCATGTATACATGCCGGTATTATTCCATGATCCCTTGATCATCTATACGAAGTAGCCCTGTATCCTTGCTCTTTTACCACAGCTATATGTGCACAGAACCATGACAAATTCATGGCCTGCAGCTTCTTTAATAAAAGATGTAGTTGATGCGCCATCTATGAAACTTTAGAAAACGGTGCTAAAAGAGAACCTGTAGTGAGCTATGAAAACGGAGGCATGTTAATTATAGGTAACTGACCATGTGTAGAAGCGTCTCCTTGTGTGTGGCAGAACCACCTGAATTATTCCGGCTCAGGTGCGCTATCCATCACCACGAGGGCAATCATGGCTAACTCGCACTTCAAACGGAATAATCCATTGGTATGTCGGGTAACCTCCCGATACAACCACGGTTTTTGCCGATCGAAACCACACATACATGTACTCACACGAAGGTGAGTCCAGAGGATACAACATTCCACAAGATTTTACACCACAAGGTTCATCATAAATTATTATTACAATGGAGTTCAAATTCGTAAAACAAGGTACTTCAGAGTTCAAAATAATAGAGTTCTTCAGAGTTCAATGCAGCGGAAAATTAACGATAACTACTCGACGATACAGATGTCTCGATGAAGCCCGTACGAGACATCACTCGGCATTATCACCGTTGGCCGGGGGCGTATCCCATTCCACCGACCAACCAGGAGGAAGGGTACACGGCCAAGTCAAACTAGCAATCATATCCTCGAAAGTTTCTCCTGAAAACAAGCCACAAGCAAGGCTGAGTATACTAATACTTAGCAAGGGTTACCCGACTAGTGGAATATACTTAGCCGACTCCTAGACATGCAAGGCTTTTGGCTTGAGGGGTTGGTTTTGCCGAAAAGCATATACGAGTAGGTCCTTACTTTCAAGTTTTAGCTCCAAGTTCTCATTTTCTTTAACCATTCTATGTAAGCAACTATCCAATATCAAATATGGTGAAAGAATTAATTTTTCATCCAACCAGATTAATCATCATCATTGTTCCTCTTCTTACTCTATGTGGTAAAAGGGTCAAGCAGTCTCAATAACCGCGAGAAACGGACTATTCAAATTGAATTTCTTAACCTTGCAAGGGAAACCTAAACACACGTCACATGGTTATTCCCAGAGTCACACGTGCAACTTTTCCCCTTTCTTCCTGATTTGTGGATCAGGGCCACCATCCGAGACTACAGAGCCCGGCTCTGTACCCACCATGTGCGCGCATGGAACCGAAGTTGAGATGGTGGGATGCTGTCCACTTGCCGGTCCGATTAGGTACTTAAGCTTACCGATTACCATATTCTCGGCATGTGGTTAGTACGTTCAAAGACTTAACTACCACTACCACACACTGCGGCCTTAGCATGTTTCACTAAACAGACGGGGCCTCAATCGTCAACATAAACATCGTACCATAGTCCGGTCCGTCGACTTTATGATTGCAGCATGTAGTAAGCATTCAACTCCTATATTCTCGCGAGTGACAGGAAATCACTCGACTTTTACCGAAGTCCTATTAGCAAAGCATTCTATCGAACCTTACATCTAGTGTTCAGAGCATAGGTACCTAGCATCATGCAACTAAGTTTCCATTCAACTCCTACAAACTTAATGCACAAGTAAAGTAGAATAATAAGTTGCATAAGTTTAGAAAAATGGGGTTCATTCTCCGGGGCTTGCCTTCTGGGGTAAGGCTAGCTTGGGGCTCTTCCGAACTTGAGCTCGGGTCTTCTAAAGCTTCAGTTAGATTTACTTGAGCTTCACGGTTCTCACTCTCGGACGCGGGCACCAGCTCGTACGTTCCGTCGGCGAGAGTAGTCGATTCTATATGAATGCACAAGTGTAAGTTATAGTGATGGTATATGACGATTATTTTTCTTCACGATAAAGTTGTAGTCCACAAAACATCGATTTCGTTGTAAAGTTACTGAATTAAAATTTCTTTGGGCAATTGTTAATTGAGTATGACTTAAACTATTAACTTCATTAAACGAGAAGGGGGTTGTGTTATATTGGAAACTTAATTTTCTAAGCAGAACATGAATTAAACACAACTTCTAGACTAAGTAATTTCTGGTGATAAAATGTTTATTTAGAGCACATTATGCAGAGATGAAAGCAGTGTAAAAATTTCAGACATTTTCACGTAGCAGAATAATTATGAAAAATGTAATACACAGCCACTGCTAGAAAATAGTTATTTTTATACAGGACAAACCATGCATGTTTTGATGCTAAAACGTTTACAGGTTGTTAATATATCCATATATGTGTTACTGTAAATTTTTCAGATTTTATTGTACACGATACAAAGCATAATAAATAGGACAAGATACACTTATTTTAATAAAGATTAATTTCTACAGGATGTTCTTTAGGGTTTATGTGTATGAAACTTTTTATACAGCAAGAGCTACTCTAAAGTGTGCTACAATTAAAAGTTAAACATTTTCCAAGCAGAGAAACTAATTATTTGAATTAATGCCTTTTTCCTACCGCAAAATTATATAAATAGGTTACAGAAAGGAAAAATGTTCTAAACTTTTTCTGTGGTATTTAGGTATCAATATAAGAGTTTTGGAAAAGTTTCACAACAAGAATCACAATGTAACAGCAGTTATAATTTAGTTTTATTAATTGATGGGATAAACAAGGTTTACAAAAAATATTTAGCTAGAGATGTGTTCTGGTCCTAATATTTTTACACTGGCCTACTAATCTACTGTTAAATTTTCAGATTTAGCTTTTGCCTATAACAGTGGGTACAATTAAAGTCTATTAAACCTTCTATTTAATTTATAGCAAGATTTAGCAAGAAACTCAAGAAATGAATATAACAAAAGTTGTAGATCTTCTTCTAAAGATTCTAGAACAGGTGAGTTTGTGTTTTTCTGATTTTGCTACTATTTTATATGAATTTTACAATTTCGCTATTGTTGAAACTAGGTTTAAAAAGTTTCTTTTACAGAGGGGTCCCTGGAAACTTGCGTGCAGGCCCCTGGGAAGATTGCAATCAAAGCAATGTGGTCCCTGGGCGGCGCTGGCATGGTGGCTGGCCAGATTCCGGCGAGGGGGCTCGTCGGCGGCGAGGGAAAAAGGGTCGTGGAGATCCAGGGAGGTGAGAGCTACCTTGGGATGGCCTTGGTCGGGATTGGGGGTGGCCGGAGGTGGCTCGTCGGCGGGAGCAGAGGGGCGGCGGCGGGGCAGAGCGTCGGCGACGGTGCTCCGGCGAGGAGGGGAGAGCGCTGGCCGGTCGATGAGCTTCGCGGCGTCGAGGGGAACCCATTTCGAGGCTTGGCTTGGGCGGAGGAGCTTTGGAGTGAGCTTTCCACGGAGCAGCAGGGGAGCGGCGGCGGCGCGGCGGCGCTGGCGGTGCTCCGGCGGTTGAGCTGGCCGGGGAAGAGGCCGGTGAGCTTCAGTGGAGGGAGGTCAAGCTCGCTGGGCGATGGGTTTGGGCAGTGGGAGGCTGGGGAGTGGGGCTCCACGGGCGAGTGGTGCACGGCGGCGGTAATGGTGATGGCGGCGGCGTTCTGGTGTCTGGGCGTGCGAGGGGGCTCAGTGCGGCCTTTTGTAGGCAGCAGAGAGGCGGGAGGAGGGTCGGGACTTGGACTGCGAGACGCAGGCGCGGGCGGCACGACGGGAGCTCGTTACTGGTCGCGGTGGGCGGCGAACAGAGCCGGCGCGGCGTACGGCGCGGGCAGGGGATTGGGCGCTAAGGATTTAGCGTGGGAAGCGGGAGATCACGCGGCGTGCGTGTTGGGTGAGGAGCTGCAGCTGCTGGCTTGCCGGGCGGCGAGCGCGGTGACTGGCGGGACGCGGCGGAGGTACGGGCACGGCGCAACTTGTCCATTGGGCGTCGCGGGCGGCGAGTGGAGGCGCGCGTCGCCGGCGTGCGCGTGGCGTGCATGGACTGGGGAGGAGCGCGGCGTGCGGAGAAGCGCGGTGTGGGGAGAAGCGCGGCGTGCGGGCGCGGCCGGGCATTGCCTTGGCGCCTAGCGCCGGTCAGGCATCGCCGGCCATGTGGCCTGCGGCGACTGCGCGGCGGCGGAGGGTCGGGCGAAGCGAGTGGTCGGGCGCGCGAGGGTCGGGCGAACGTAGGGTCGGGCGAGTGAAAGGGTCGGGCGAGCGGCTGCGCGTCGGGCGCGCGAGGGTCGGGTGAACGTAGGGTCGGGCGAGTGAAACGGTCGGGTGAGCGAAAGGGTCTGCAGTGCAAATAGAAGAAAGGCAGGGGCTGGTTTGCAAATCTAAGTGTTTCTCAAATTTTCGTGTTGCAACTCAAAAATCTCTGAACATGAAAGTTGTTCAAAATGAAAATTTATACAAGTTTTGTTTCAGACTAAGGTTCATTTGAGTTATAGTTTAGAAGTTATTTTAAAAACTCAAAAAGTATAAATCGGAGGGCTCGACATTTCCTAGGAAAACTTAGCATTCATCCTAGGTTTCAACTAGACTTTTATTTAACATGTCAATAACGACGTGCCTATTCAATTTTGTAGCCATACTTGCCTCAATGTGAAAGTCATTTAAATGGCTTGATTAAAGTACATGTACTTATGCACATATACACAACTATTTTCAATTCAAGGCAAAACCAATTTATAGCTCATTTCATTGAAGCTTCTCTTAATTATTTATGCACCGTGTTAAGCTAAAGAGGCTTATTTCGTAATTTAAACACTCGAGGTGTTACATTGTGCATGAAGGATCCTTGCTTTTTCATCTAATTTGTGATTCCCTAACTTGAGTAAAAATTCTAATTACTGCCACTGATGCTTGATTCATTTCTTTATTTTAAAATATTTAACACCACACAGCTTTACATGTGAGCGGCGGCGGCTCTGAAAAAGTAAATTGGTGTGAGATAGAGAGATGGAGACCATATGAATCGGTTTTGTCATGCATTTCTCAAATTCAGTTAACTTCTAAATTGGTGTGAGCGAGCTTGGAGAAAAGCATGACAAATTGCAAAACACAAAGCGCAGATTCCTTCCATCGCACGAGTTTACTGACTTTTCCCAACCGGCCGTCCTAGGCAGTAATCCTCGTGCCCGCGGCCGGTAGATCGAGCAGGCTGGTGCGGTGGTACTCCATCGGATTCCAGGCGTCTGGGAGTCTGGGCGGAGCAGCAACATGAGCGCGGCCAGGATTTGCTCGACAGCGCTGACAGCCGGAGCAGTGATGACGGATCCGTCCTCTCCTCGAGATGATCGCGCTTTAAGGGGGAGATGCAGGCCCAGGGCAGATTGCAGGGTAG
The DNA here is from genome assembly GCA_032594955.1 of Panicum miliaceum. Classification (NCBI taxonomy): domain Eukaryota; kingdom Viridiplantae; phylum Streptophyta; class Magnoliopsida; order Poales; family Poaceae; genus Panicum; species Panicum miliaceum. Next base: position 18,097,390 of record CM064062.1, read on the forward strand.
AGGAAGCCTGGCCTGGGTCACGAGCGAGGCAGCGTGCTAACGTCGCTTGCAGCGCGGTGGCGGAGGCAGCTTGCTGGAGCCCGCTGGCGTGCGAGGGCGGAGGCGGCCGGAGCGCTGGCGGCAGCATGTTGTCGCCGTCTGGAGCGCGGGGGCGGAGGCGGCCGGTGGACGACGAGCCGCCAACGAGGTGGCGGAGGAAGCGGCGGCAAGTGACGGGCGCGGTAGGCGCGATTTCAGCGATGGAAGGAGGTGCGGTGCAGATGTTCAATCGGCAGGACGAAGGATAGCGGACGGCTCAAAAATTGTTTTGGCAGGACGATGCGGGCAGCCCTATTATCAATTGATTGGACGGATGAAGGATGCGGGCAGCATGACGCAAGCGCGATTGAGCGTACAAAATTGCCGACGGCAGACCGACATGCGACGTACCGGTCGCCTAATCCTTATTTTTAGGGCACTCCAAGGATCCAACTCACCTGGTAATACGTTGCCACCTAAACAAAAAACTAAGGTGGGGATGAGTTAACGAGAAGAGAAGAAAAAATATGAAAAAATTGGATCTCATACAAGAAATCATGTCTACACGAAAATCAAGACAAAAGAAGAAGCGATAGGGGGGGAGAAAAGAGTGAGAAGAGATATGATTAGATAACAATTTATTTTGAAAAAACTACCTACTGGGAAGATAGTTTTTATGTGCAGTGTCTTATGATATGATATGGCAAACATAGAAACTAGAGATTTAGTTTGGTATAAACATGAGGTGGGACCGTATCACATATTTCTTTACCACTTAATATTACAAAATATTTAAAAATTATTTTTATCTCAATTTTGATTATGATGGTGTTGTTGCCAACCTCTTTCATACCATTACCGTGACGAGTAAAAATATATGGAAGGCTTGATTTTGAGTTCTATGAATACAGATCGATTTAATTGCCTAACTTAGTTGTGACTTCATAATTTTTATGACAAATTTATGTTGTTAATTAATTAATTTTACCTAGACTTTTTATTCAGGTATTTTGCTCCCAATATTTGAGGGAATGGAACGAACTAATTTCCTCATTTTCATTCTGAATTCAACCTTTTATTAGTTTTGTTTATGTTAGATCCATGTGCTATTCTACGCCTTAGGTGTAGCTAAAATCAAGTAATTACTGGATAAATTTTTAAGTAATAATTACTCAGTTGAACGTGATTCAGTAGTACGGCAATTCGTTTCAATAATTTCTGGTCAGTTTGTTCGCCAAGTAATTTGATTACTGGGTGTAGAATAACCGCTACACCTAGGGTGTAGAATAGAATAGCATTACCGTATATTATATGTATTCTTTTGTCTAATCATATTTACTAATTTTATTACTATTATTCTGAATTTAGCTATTTTTGTTTTAATTTTGGATGGACTCTTTGTTTGGGTATTTTACTTTCCAACTCACCTGGGAATTTAGATATTTATGTGTTGTGTTTGATATGGACTCTAACATTCCATAATTCCATACTAGAGTTACAAATTTGGTATTTTTAAATTATTTTATATATCCTATTTTTTATATATTGGCTGCTAGATAATCGTATATGCTCGAATATTATGATTTATTACTACGTGTTTGAAAGGAATCGGTGCTCGTAGCCTAAGAGTCGGAGAGGGTGAATAGCAAACTTAAAACCTTAACGTATAGCTCAAATTAAATTCCATAAAACATAATCCAGAACATAATATCTAGATCTGCAACTACGATTCATCTAGTGTGAAATCCTCATTCAAAAATAAGTTTTGCAACCTATAGTCAATCCTAGCTTTATAGTCAATTCTAGCTTGATGCTACTCTAAGAAAATAAAGGCACACAAGTTGCATGTAAGAAATACGGAAACGTAAAGGAGGGGATGAGAGGAGCAAACTCTTGGGCGAGGATTATCCCGTGGTATCTGTAGGCACTGAGCCACCCCTAGTTCATGTTGTTGAAGCACTCACAAATAGTGTTGCTTCTCGGTCACCAAGTCTCTTTCAGGACACCTCTTGACTTGCCACAAAGGCTAGGCCACGAAAGGCTCATGCCAAGTTCCTGGTCACCTTGATGTCGCCTTCACTACAGAGCTTCCCACGAAGGAGGTGTCTCTTTGTCCCCCGCACAAACTCATGGCCGTCGCTCCAACCAAGCCAGAGGGTCGAAGAATTGTCATATTTACATCCTGCGTGGCTAATCGGAGTAGCTAAATTCATTGAAGATACCTTTGATGGCAACTTTCCAGGAGTGACTGCGCCATGTTCATGTAGAGGATGTTGTCGCATGGCATATCAAAACAAAGACATTGTTGAATTTCACTTGAATCAGAAAGGGTTTGATTCGTATTACATAAAACAACATCATACTAGCAGATCTGTCGAACGTATTGATGTGGACGATGATGATCGGGAGGTTTGTGAAGGCGTAGAAGGTGATCATGATGATGGCGTCTCATCCACTAGACTGCTTTCATCCCTAATTAGTGGTGCCATACATGGTGAAATTAAAGATACTGAGCCAAATGAGTCAGCAAGACAATTTTTCAAATTAATGGAAGAGGCAAGGAAAGAATTATACCCAAGTTGCGAGGAGGCTACCCAGATATCTTTTTTTCAGATTAAGTGCATGTTCGGTATTGGCAACAACGCTCTAGAGAAACTATTGTTATCATTCTGCCATGTGCTCCCCAAGGACCATTGCATTCCAGATACCCCGGAAAAAGTTTGAAAGGTAGTTCGAGACCTTGGCTTGGACTACCAAAAGATTTATGCTTGCGTTAGTGACTGTGTGTTATTCCGTGGTTGTTGACGCAAAAAGCCGTAGGTCGGCCTTCAGTGCCGGCACACGCAAGGACCCGGGAGCCTCTTGCTTCGCTCCTGCGCGGCGTCCAAATTGGTGCGTGGTGGTGCAGGGTGTGCCAGTCAATTTGACCTACAATTGACAAGGGACAGGTAAAACGGTTAAATTACCGGAACATATCGGCTGGTGTTCCGAATCGTTCAGTCACGTGCGTCGGCCAAGCGTCCAATGTGTCAGTAGATCAATCGGCCAAAGCTCCGGCCGATTGTGCAGGTAAGGCAGCGCTAAACGGGTTAGCGAGGCCTTGGTAGACAACACCTAGATCCAGACCCGATCGGCCTGACGATGAGCAACAGGCAAGCTGCGTGTCGGCTGATGGTATTTAGATCTAGGCTGGATAAATTATGGTAAGAACTAAATAAAAATAAGATCAAACAAATCTAATCCTGCCAAATCTAGTAAATACCGATAACTTGTGATAACAGCAAGAAACAAGCTAGGCTAAACATATTAATGTAACAGGAACAAGCTGATATCGATAACTTGGTGAACAGACCAGACCTAGATCCAATCTGCCCGATAACTTGAACTAATACAGGATAGAGGAAGAAGCGATGCGTCGTCAACCTTGAGCCTATCTGCCTCGTTCGACGCGGAACTTACCAGCAAGTCGAAGATCGAAGTCGATGCTTGCCCACCTGTAGGAAAGAACTCGTAAAAAGAAAATCTATTGGAACTAAGGCGAAGCCGCCGAAAAGAGAAAAAAGGAAAAAAAGGGTTTGTGTATTGATCATTGGATGGTTTGGTACATGCCCGAGGGCAGCTATTTATAGCCTAAGCTACAAACCCTAGTCGATTATGACGTACTTTACTTGATAATAAAGAAAACAAACTTTCCTAACCTCTTATAGATAATTTGTTGACGTAGCTTCGTCATGCTCCATTGGCTGCGATGCTTCTTTTGGCCCAAAAAACCCAATATGTTTCATTCTTCGTTTCTGAAACAGCATCGGCCCAATTTCTACCAGCCTTCTATCCAACAGGCTAACACGTGTCAAAAAATAGTGTCAACACATGCCCCCCAGCTTCAGACTAAAATAATATTTTGCTCTGAAGATCTCCTAGTTTCTCCTCCGTGTGCTGTTTAACTCACACGGCTGATCCCTCAATTCCCGTGCCTGCAGCGAGTGCAAAAATTCTTTTCTGCCCTTGGCTTCAATTCATTCTCACCACAGATTCGTCTTGGGATTATTCACCTTCCATCTTTTCATCAGCCAAAACATTTCCTATTGACTGCATTGACCCGACGCGTTCCATCCTCTTTGACCCGACCTAATATGAGTCCCTTGGACCATAAATAGCACCCAATCGGCCTGGTTAATTCCAGACTCATTCGGCTTCAACCTCTCTGCTCTAGCTAGTCCAAGAAAAACCTTACCCTTTCTTCTCATCAGCAATGGTTGGAAACAAGCGTGCGGGCGAGGGCCCCTCCAATCTTCCCCCAGTTCTCCGTCGATGAGGGTAAGAATCTGCTTCTCTTAATTCACCCCACATCTTGACCAGATCTGACTTGTTGCCCCTATTTTTTCTCTTTTTCTTCAGGGATGATGAAGCCTCCAGTGCCCCACGGCGTTCTCCTCCTTCCTCATCGTTGAATCTGTTTGACGATCTTGACGAAGGAACCCGTAATCTGATTAGAGATCTTCTCCGGGAAAAGACGAGGCGCGTCACAACTACTCAGAGGAGACTAAGAAGACCAGTCAATTGCAGGCTCAACTGGCAACTGTTGAGGACATGGCGCAAACTGCACACAGCCAGCTCGTCGCCGCCGACTCTAGGGTAGCAGGTCAGTACTTCTTCCAGAATTCTTCTTCTAAGAATTGTTTGATTTCCTCTTCATCTTTGTCTACCCTTCCTTTTCCAGTTCTGGAGTCGCAGGTTCGGGCCCTCCTTGGTGCAGCGGCTACCACAACCGAAGCGGTGAATGCTCGAGGGGATACCATCGCTGCCCGTCTACAGGACATCCCTAATCGGGTGCAAGAGGTTGCTGGTCACGGAGTCCATCGTGGCGCTGCCGTTGCGCTCGCCATGGTGCAGACCCTGTCCGGGAACGATCTTTGGACCTTGCACCCCATCTTCCCGGAAGGCGAGTCACGAGAAGAATTTGAAGACCTCGTCGATGACTTAGGTGTAGTTGCCTCCAGTATTAGCGAGGAAGTTAGTCTAGGTGCTGTGTTCAGCAACGTCTTCGCCGATGAATAATTATAGCAGTCAATGTAACAGCCGGATCTGTAGATTAGCTTTTTGTAAATATTTCCTCAATTTGAATGACCTGATTTTCCTTTGATTTTTGCCCTCCTTGTTGATGCGTCTGATTGGCATTTTCCACTTGAGTATAATCTATAACAGTAGGATCCCAAGCACTTCATGATTATCGGCCACGAAATAATGCACAACTGAAATCCTGCATTAACTTTATTCAGTAATGACAACCTTTTCATGACATAACCCTGGTTAACCAATCATATCTTTCAACGGCAATTATACCAACTTCAACCTGTTATGACGATCTTCAAATATAACCAATAAAGAACCATCAGTCTTATATATTTTTCTCTAATCACCCAACAATGAACTTTGATGGTATATGTTCCTTTTTTGCACTAAGGGCGATACATATCATATCGGCCATTCATGCCTGATCAACACAATCGGCTTTTACAAGAATAGCTCATCGGCCAGAAACCCTTTGCGTTGCTTTTCTTTAGCCGATGAGACGCCTGTTCAAACTCCTTCACGAGGTAGAGACTTCTGATCCATCCTCCTGAATCGGATCAGGACCAAAATCTTCCATCTTTAGGAAATATTTTTCCCATACTTTGCCTGATATGCATTCCACGTTGTCGAAACCCCAAACTGGCGGGTCGGCCGATGCAACACTAAAAGATGAATCTGCGTGCACTATTTCGACTGAGTCATTCTCCAGCCACTGAATAAGGCATTGATGCATTGTGGACAGAATGTAGCAATTGGCATGAATCCAATCTCTCCCCAGGAGCAAATTGTATGATCCCTTGCCATCCATGATGAAGAACGTAGTAGGCAGGGTCTTGCTTCAAATTGTTAATTCAACAATGATTGCCCTAGAGCAGATGACGTATTTTCTTCGTAGCTCTTGAGAACCATGTCAGTTCCCATCATACCTTCTTCGCCAAACCCCCAAGCTTATGAAAGAAGATGTATGCCATGACATTGATAGCGGCCCCTCCATTGACCAACATCTTAGTCATCGGCCTGCCGTCAACGTGCCCTTTCACGTACAAAGGTCTCAAATGCCTTCGTTCCTTCTCGTCTGGCTTTTCGAATGACACCTAAACTGGATTCAGCGCAAGCTCTGCTACTGCTACCTTATTGTCATCATGAACTGGTGCTTTGAATTCCATATGTAGCACAAAAACCATATTTACCAATGCTGACGGGGTAGTTTCATCGGTCTTCACGCGCCATACTTATGATTTGACTGCCTTCTTCTCGTAGGCGCGTGCTTCTTCTTGTTCCCGGTTACGGAGCCTGTGAACCCTCCTCTTCTGAGAACGGGTTAACCCCTGGACGCACCAATCCGGATATTCCTCCGGATCATACTTGTAACTGTCATGACGTTCGAGCGACCGATCCAAAGTTGCTTCATCAAGTACACGGGCCATAGCTTGTTCTTCAATCGTTGCTTGCTCAGGGACCCGTGGACCCAGTTGATGATAGACAGAGACATGATGCTTGCCCCTGATAGTCGACTGCAGATGGTTGTCTTCGTGGCGCTTCCTTTTGACATCATATCGGCCTTCCTGCGTCCCATTGCATTGGGGACAATCATCGTCCGATAGCAAGCGCAAATCCTCGTTCCAGCAGAATGCAAAGAACGAGCATCACCAGTGTTCATCACGCCTGTCTTTCTTTTCTTGACGGCGTCTTTCTCTTTCTTGTTGGCGCTGATACTTGTTCAGGAGCATCTCAGATGTGACAATTCTGCGAGGTCTCCTAAAACTCCCACCTTGGTCGTATCGGCCTTGGTTTTCCCTATCGTTGGCCGATACACGAGTCTTTGGATCTTCAGTATCACGATTAGGATGATCAGAAGGTGATACCTTTGCTGTTCCATTGACTTCTTGGGCTCCTACGTCAATCGCAGTGGCTGGGAGGGGTCCTCGTCAATCTTCATCAGCCTGTCGAACTTGATTCTTCCTTGCTCAATGGCTGTTTGGATCTCCTTCCTGAACATCTTGCAGTCGTTAGTATTATGAGTGATGGTGTGATGCCACTTACAATACCTGCGCCCTTTTAATTCATTAGCTGATGGGATGACATGGTTGGAGGGTAACTTGAGTTGACCCTCTTGCAGTAGTAGATCAAATATCCTATTGGCCTTTGTGATGTCGAACCAATAGCTTTCACCTTCCTTCTTGGCGAACGGGCATGAGATTGGCTTCTTGGACTTGACCCATTCAGCAACGCCAATTTCATCCTTGCTTTCTCATTCAGAAGAATCTCCAACATAGTTGACCTTCTTCTAGAACACGTTCTTCTTGGCGTCATAGTTTCTGACATCAACATTAGCAAGCCTGGATGCTAGATGACTCAGGCTCTCGAACTCCTGGGATGAGAATTTCTCCATGATGTATGGCAGGAGTCCTTGAAAGGCCAATTCAGCTAACTGGCCATCGCTAAGAGATAGGTTAAAACAACGGCTCCTGACATCCCTGAATCTCTGAATGTAATCCGGGACAGGCTCGTTGTTTGTCTGTCGCACCGCAGTCAAGTCGGTGATTTTCATCTCCTGTACTCCTGTGAATAAGTACTTGTGGAACTGCTTCTCGAGATCGGCCCAAGTGATTATGGAGTTAGCTGGCAGCAATGCAAACCAGGCAAGGCTGATCTAGAGAGAGATAGCGGGAACAAGCGGATCTTCAAAGCATCTGTCGCTATGGCTTCCCCGCATTGTACCAGGAACCTGCTAATATGCTCAACGGTTGACATGTTGCCCTGTCCAGAGAATTTGGTAAATTCTGGCAACTTGTACCGATGAGGCAGTGGGATCTGATCGTAGGCTTCTGGGTAAGGCTTCCTGTACATGAATGCAGGCTCCTTTGGTTTCAAGCCTAACTAATTTTTCATCACATTGGCTATCTTGTTGGCCCAATTGATTTCAAGCTGCTGCACCATGAGGTTTGGCATCTGAAGGTTTGTATCTTGGAAGGCCCTCTGGATTTGGGGAATCGTCGGCTGTCCCACAAGATCTTCCATTGGCTGGATGACCGATGCATTTGCACGATGCCCCCAAGTCTGAGTTGGTGCTGGTGGAGTCTGTGGTGGATGTTAGATTATCAGAGCAGACGGCACCAATAGCAGCGTGGAAGTAGGGAAGTTCACCGTGTTGCTACTTTGTCCGAACATCTGTGGATAGATGTATGGCCAAAATTTCATTGGCATGCCCAACGTAGAAGATACGAATTCTGTTGGGGTGTTGAACACGCCTCTGCTTGGTGTTAATGTGTTCATCGCGGGACTGGTAGTGAATGCCGTCGTCGGTGGCGATGAAGCATGCGTTGACGAAGGACCTGGGCGCCTCAACACGTAAGGCGATGAGCTTGTTCCTGCGCCGGCCATCGGCACAGTACACCATCAGCCATCGTTGATGATATTGTAACACCAGCAGCGGCCGATGATACCTTGTTGGAGTATGATGGTCCGGTGTTACCCCCTTGAGTGCCCTCTGCTAGGACGTTCTGGACAGCGTCCTTGATGGTCCCGATCAGCACCCTGACTGATTGATCAGAGCGTGGCTTATGGACTGATCAAACATCTCCTTGAACTTAGTCGAACCTTGAGTGACAGAGATGCCCCCTGGCCCTGGTAGCGGCAGCTTCTGTATTGCCTGCCCTGTTCTGGTCAAAGTGAATGACCTGAGGCAAGTGTCTTGAGACTGTTTCATAGCTTCCTTGATTAGCCACTTCTGTTCTTCATTGAGATCATCCGTAGTAGGATGGGAGATCTCATCATCATTGGCTTCGTTGTTGTTGGTCATCGTGGTGTCGTTGTCGTGTCCCACCGGGAGTTCCAAAAGCGCGTTGATGCAAAAAGCCATAGGTCGGCCTTCAGTGCCAGCACACGCGAGGACCCGAGAGCCTCTTGCTTCACTCCTGTGCGGCGTCGAAATTGGCTGCGTGGTGGTGCAGGGCATGCTAGTCAATTTGACCTACAATTGACAAGGGACAGGTAAAACGGTTAAATTACCGGAACGTATCGGCTGGTGTTCCGAATCGTTCCGTCTCGTGCGTCGGCCAAGCGTCCGATGCATCAGTAGATCAATCGGCCAAAGCTCCGGCCGATTGTGCAGGTAAGGCAACGCTAAACGGGTTAACGAGCCCTTGGTAGACAACACCTAGATCCGAATCCAATCGGCCTGGTGATGAGCAACAGGCAAGCTGCCTCGACCGATGCTATTTAGATCTAGGCTGGATAAATTATGGTAAGAACTAAATAAAAACAAGATCAAACGAATCTAATCCTGCCAAATCTAGTAAATACCGATAACTTGTGATAACAGCAAGAAACAAGCTAGACTAAATAGATTAATCTAATAGGAACAAGCTGATATCGATAACTTGGTGAACAGACCAGATCTAGATCCAATCTGCCTGATAACTTGAACTAATACAGGTTAGAGGAAGAAGCGATACGCCTTCAACCTTGAGCCTATCTGCCTCGTTCGACGTGGAACTTACCAGCAAGTCAGAGATCAAAATCGATGCAGCCCCACGTGCAGGAAAGAACTCGTAAAAAGAAAATCTACTGCAACTAAGGCGAAGCCGCCGAAAAGAGAAAAAAGGAAAAAAGGGTTTGTGTATTGATCATTGGATGGTTTGGTACATGCCGGAGGGCAGCTATTTATAGCCTAAGCTACAAACCTTAGTCGATTATGACGTACATTACTCTACAATAAAGAAAACAAACTTTCCTAAACTCTAACAGATAATTTGCTGACGTAGCTTTGTCATCTCCTTCCATGTTCCATTGGCTGTGACGCTTCTTTTGGCCCAAAAAGCCCAATATGTTTCATTCTTCGTTTCTGAAACAACATCGGCCCAATTTCTGCCACTCTTCTGTCCAACAGGTTGACACGTGTCAAAAAATGGTGTCAACAGTGGTGAAGAGTACGAGAAGCTGCACGCTTGTCCAAAATGTGGGGAGAGTAGGTGGAAGAATAAAGATTCAGAGTGTGGTGGTGATGGCACTGATGGAGTAAAGAAGAAGCTCTTAACTCATAAAATACTGAGGTATTTTCCACTTATTCCTCGACTGCAAAGATTATATATGAACGAGACCACATCGGCGAATTGGTTGAGGATGGGAAAGTGCGGCACCTAGCTAACTCAAAGGCATGGAAGCACGTAGATGCCAAGTATGAGTCATTTGCACGTGATCCACGTAGTGTTAGGCTCGGACTTGCATTGAATGGCTTCAATCCATTTGGGATGTTGAATGTGACTTACACTACATGGCTAGTGATCCTAATTACTTATAACCTGCCTCCTTGGTTGTGCTTCAAACAATCCTATTGGATGATGTCGATGCTAATTCCTGGGCCTAAATCTCTAGGAATTAACACTGATGTATATTTGCAGCCTCTAATCGATGAGCTTAAAGAGCTATGGGACAATGGAGTTGATACTTGGGATGCGAAAAAAAGGAAAATTTTACTTTGCGTGCAATGCTACTTTGGACAATTAATGATTTTCCCGCATATGCGATGTTGTCTGGTTGGAGCACAAAATGCAGGTTTGCTTGTCCTTATTGTCACAAGGATACTGATTACTTGTGGTTAAAATATGGTTCAAAGCATTGCTACATGGGCCATCGTCGTTTCTTGCCTGCGATCCACAGGTGGCGGAGGAACAAGGTTAGCTTCAATAACAAGGTTGAATTGAGGGAGACTCCAATGCCCCTTAGTGGTGCACAAGTAGTGGAGCAGTACAAGAGTTTCAAGCAAGTCAATTTTGGAGCGACTACTTCGAGGAAGAGAAAGCAGCGCGATGAAGATAATAGATGGCACAACTGGAGGAAGCAGAGTATTTTCTTTGACCTTCCTTACTGGGATTATCTGCTTATACGCCATAATCTTGATGCGATGCATATTGAGAAGAATATATGTGAGAGCTTGCTAGGGACTTTGCTTGAATTGGCTGGTAAAAGTAAGGACGGTGAGAAAGCTAGACTTGGTATGCAGGAATTGGGTATAAGGAAGGATCAACATCTAGTGTTCGACGATAAAGGAAAATACACTTTGCCATCAGCGTTCTACAAGTTAGGTGATGATCAGAAGGAAATTCTGTGCAATTTTCTTCAAGGTGTTAAGATGCCCGATGCTTGTGCCTCAAATATCAAGAGATGTGTTGATGTCAATGGTTGCAAGGTTGCTGGACTTAAAAGTCATGACTACCATGTTATATTACAAAATTTTTTACCCTTGGTCGTGCACCAAATATTGCCTGAAGAAGTAGTGATCCCATTGATCAATCTCAGCAGGTTTTTTAGTTCGGTATGTTCAAAAGAGCTTGAGGAAACTGAGATGAAAGAACTTACCAAATCTATTGGAGAGAGCCTTTGTCGGCTCGAAATGATATTCCCTCCAACATTTTTTGATATTATGATGCACTTAACGGTTCATATTGCTTGGGAGGCTGAAATCAGGGGCCCTGTTTCCTATAGATGGATGTATCCAGTTGAGAGGTACCTACGTACCCTCAAAGGCTATGTGAGAAACAAAGCGTGCCAGAGGGTTCAATAGCAGAAGGATACATCTCGGAGGAGTGCCTTACATTCTGTTCTCGGTTCTTTGAAGGTGTTAGTACAAAGCTGAATCGGCCAGGGCATAAGGAAAGGAGCACAGTTAGTGAACCAACAGCTGGTCTAAGTTTTTTTGCGAGCATGGACTGCAGTAGAAAGAAAAGTAGTCATAGGCATAATATGCACATACCTTCTTCTGATGACTTGCGCAGGATGAGGCACTACATAATATCCAACTGTGATGAGGCCACTCCATGGGTAAAGTAAGCAACATGTAATCCTATGTGCTTCTTTTATATTGTGTTCACTATCTAACTGAGATAAGTTTATTGTTTCATCAGTGATCACATGGACGAATTGAGGAACACCAGCTCGCATAATGTTGATGGAAGACACAAGGCTGAATTTGTAAATTGGTTCGAGCGTAAAGTGAGTCACATATATTTCTGTTCAATTTTATTCATCACACTTGATTATGTCTGTAACATATTTTTCAAACATTTTTTTAGTGTAGATCAAAAACCTACGTGCAACGGGAAAGGCAGATGATATGATTTATTCCCTGTCTCATGGTCCAGAGCCAATAGTTAGTGTGAGGAACAGGTGTTCCATCAATGGGTTTTTCTTCTGGACATCACATGTAGAGAAAAATCTATCAACACAGAACAGTGGTGTCGTCGTCAAGGGCGATGAAGGCATGGAATGGTATGGAGTGATTAAAAGAATCCTCATCCTTGATTTTCCTAACCAGCAGGAAGTCACATTGTTCGAGTGTGACTGGTTTGATGCTCCGGCACCAACTAAGAGCAAATCAAGAGGGTACAGTAAAGATAAATTTGGGATTATCGATATTTATACCAGTCAATTTCGCTACTCAGATGATCCATACATACTGGCAACACAAGCGGAGCAAGTGTGTTATGTGAAAGGCGGGAAGAAAGATACTAATTGGTGTAGTGTCCTTAGAATGAAACCTAGGACCCTGTTTGCCATGCCTAAAGTAGAGGACAGTGATAATAATGTTGGTGATACCATGTGGACTCGGTTACCACAGGAGTGGAAAAAATTACTGTTGAGGATCAACAGGAGGCTTTGACAAACTAGATCAGGCCAGACATGCAAGGGCTATGTGGCGATGCTTCTGTAGTTCAAAAGGTGGTGTCTATGCATGAACCGGATCATGAAGACCTACCAGAAGACGAAGATGATTGTGATGACACCTACATTGGTGATGGAGTTGTTGCTGCAGTCAATGTATCTGCAGAAGATGATGATATTTTCTTTGTGTAATTTGGTGTTGCACAGTTTACTTCATGAACTAATCACACCATGTATTTGTGTGCAATAGTTTACTTCATGAACTAATTGCACCATGTATTTGTGTGCAATAGTTTTTTGCAAAACATTGAGATATTCTACCATGAACAATGATCAACTTTATGAACTGCAAAACCAGACGAGATAGAACTCCCGTAAATAAAAGGACTTCATTCAAACCAACTGCATCGATTATATACAAGTGCATGGATCAGACAAAAAGTAGAGGTTCATGCCTCCCATTACATCTACATCCATTACATATAACTGAGAGTTCATGCCGCTCAGTACTTCTACATAACTAAGATAATTAAGATGACTAAGATAACTACGGTCTTCATCTTCATTGGTCGGAGCCGCCGCGCCTCAGCTCGTCCCACTTCCGAGAATTCATGTAGCGCTTGATCATGAGCCGAAGCTTCTCGGCCGCATCCCAAACCTGACATTATAGAAGGAAACCAATTAGCATTAAGAAATTAGGAAACGCTAGCATAATCAATGGGATGACCATCACCTTTGCCAGTAGGAAGAGGAGTTCCATCCTCTTCGGGATCGCTGTTTGGGTAGTGGTAGATGTTCACGACGAACTGCCTTCGGAAAAGGACCTTATACTTTTAACCTTCCTTGAATTTATTAATGCATGCACACGTTAGTTTATAAATTCTTGCATCACAAGATTGATCTAAGAACACCTTAGGCACATTTAGTATAACATGCAAGATTGATCTAAGAACACCTTAGGGACATTTAGGATACTATAATGTTGGAAAACAGAGTATAATGTTGATGACTATAATGTTGGAAAAATGGAGTATGACGTTGACAACTAGAATGTTGGAAAAACAGAGAATACTAATCCTAGAGAAAATAATATTTCAATCTGACACTGGTATATTAATCCTATATGCAAATCAAACAAGAACTCACCATGAACGCCTCATGCATGGGGGGCGCCAACTGCCGAGGTGAATCTTCATCGCAATCGCCATTTGGAAAGACGACAATCCTCAACGGGAAGCGGCAATTCCGCAGCGCCGTAATGTACAGAGGCGCGGGTGGGGAGGGAGGAGCCTTGGCCCTCTGAGCTATCTCATTAGAGGAGTAGTACAAGTCTGTCCACGGCGCAGACAGGGTGGAGCGCTTCCGCTTGGGGGATGACGGGCCACCATCGACCTTCCGCTTGGGGGATGGCGGGCTGCCACTCGATGGCGGCCCCGAGGCCGCACCAGGGCTCGTCCCGGACTGGTCTTTTTCCTTGTCCATTGGAGGGGAGAGGATGCGACCGACAATGGGAGGGGAAAGGGGTTTCGTCGGCGATATGGGAGGGGAAGAGGATTCGCTGGCGATGGGAGGAGGAGAAAACCCTCGCTTACGGACTTGGGGGAGAATGCAAACGGTTTGGGGGACTCCGGACTTGGTGATTCATTAATAAAAGGCATGTGGGGACAAGGGGAGAAGTTTCCATTCCATCAACTCGCAACCGCTCCAGTCCAGTTGGCAGATATCACTGACGTGTGGGCCTGCTAGCGATTGGGCTCACACGGCAATCAAACGAGTCACCCTGCGGAGGAGGCTCATCCAGCAACGGGAGGGGACCATGAGTAGATTTTGTTTCTAAAAGCGTAGGGTCTTTTCATACCCAGAGCCACTTACATGCGGGTCCCACATGTATATGACATGCGGGACCGACCTGTCAGCGCCGACCCCATTATCAGTTCATCCTTAGTGCTTCATTGATCTTATTTTTTTTTGTATTTTGATTCGTAATAAAAACTTCAAACATGTATAGAATTCACATATGATGTCCAAATCATGTGGTTTTTTTGTGCCTTCTTAGAACAACATTATCTATCACATGGACTCATCTAAATCGTGCTAATCGAGTAGAATTTAGTAGCTTGTTACAGTCACATTTTCCTTATTTTATGCAACAATTAATATCTAGCCAATGGAGCTGTATTTTCACAATGTGCTTTTGTGTCTAAGCACAACTTAGACCTCCCTGCGTATGGGAGTTATGATGCACCTTTAAAAAGAACCCACACCTGGGAATGTTCATTTCTCATTGGATTTCACTTGAAGGATTGTATGTACATGGTGAGTTAGTCATGCATCCTCCCACCCACATTCATGAATAATCAGAACACAATTGTAGATGAAGTTGTGAATGTGTTGGTTTTTAGAAACAAAATAGTGCAAACCAGTCAAGAGTTCAAAAAAATAGTGAAATCAAAAGGACACTTCTCTTTTGAATTGAAAACAATTGCAAATTGTGTCTTCTCGCTATGAAAGCGCAATCCTATGACTGGTGGGACCAACTGCATTTGGCAAGAGAAAACGTTATTTCTCGTTGCAGACAGGTGGGCCTCTGAGGCAACAGGCCCACCGCACAGGGAGACACTCCCTCTGCCAAACCGTCGCCTACTCATTTAATATACATCATGTCCAAATCATGTGGTTTTTTTGTGCCTTCTTAGAACAACATTATCTATCACATGGACTCATCTACATTGTGTTAGTCGAGTAGAATTTAGTAGGTTGTTACAATCATATTTTCCTTATTTTATGCAATAATTAATATCTAGCCAATGGGGCTGTATTTTCAAATATCAGAACTTCCACTATATATAAAGCATTTATAAGAATGAACCATGTAAAACAAATAAACAAGCATATATAGATCAGACTACCATTAATTAGAGTTTTACAAGTGCCAGCCATGATGATTCATATAAAAGCATCCATTACAAGTGCATATAGTTTGAGACATCCATTACAAGGGCATAAAGTTTGAGACATCCATTAACACTACTACTAGTTGAACGAAGGCAAGCCGAAAGCATCTGTCGCCTGCATATGCATCTTCACTCTGCCGGCAGAGGGAGACACTCCTATATGCATGCATCTTCAGTCTTCATTGGGGGCAAAGTGCCAGCGTCCTTGCCTCATCTTGGCCTTGACAGCAAGCCGGAGCTCCTCCGCCATAGTTTCGAACTGACATTTTATATCAAAATGAGTTATATTAGCATATATATATGCTAATGAGAGACGACAGATATCTTAAAGGAGGAGCATCACTTCCTTGGTGCGCTTAACTGCACCATGGCCCTCATCGTCGCTGTCCTCGGATAAAGTCATTGAGAATTTGATTTTACCGAAATCGAGGGTATACTCCAATCCATCCTTCAATTTTACATGCATGCACAAGACATATGTTAACTCTCCAGTCAGATAAATGCATGCTACAAAATCATCTGACTCTCCAGTCAAATACATCTTACTAGCTTACCTCAAAGATGTGAGAGGATGACGCTCCCGTTACCTTCGCCTTTGCTGCGACATACTTGTCTAACCAGCATTGTGGCACTGGCGGCACTGCAGCTGTCATATGTTGATAGGACAAAATGATTAAATTATGCCTTCTATATTTTCCCTCATGTAACTGTGAAAAGACAAAATTGTGCCTTCTATATTTTGTCTCATCTTGATTAAATTGTGCCTTCTATATTTTGTCTCATCTTGATTAAATTGTGCCTTCTATATGCTGCTTTAGGGAGACAATGTGAATCTTGTGGTGACATTAATCCTCATGTTACACTAGCATATGTGAACCATGCAATATCTACTTCTTACTGCATCTAGCAAATGTGAATATGTACCTAATCTGGCTATATGCATGACATATGATAGTGAGACTTGCAATAAATCAAGACACAACACAGATGAACAGTCAAGCATCGTATATCATTATCTTAATCAAGCCATCACCATGGTATATCCTCTTGTGCTTTAGTCAATAACATCTAAGCCAATGGAGATATGGGAAAGGTCTGGCTCACCGGAGTGTTGGGAGTTGCCGAGTCGCCCAGCACCGTCTTCCCCTGATTCCTTCGGGGGCCGGCATTGCTTGCTTGAAAGCCCACTGGCACAAGGCTGAGGTCGGGCTTGATGTCCTCGTTGTAGTCCATCGCGGGCGGCGAGTCGATGACGCACCGACGGCTTCCCTCCCTGCTAGATGAGGGGCGATGCTGCAACGATGAGGGCCTCGACGAACCAGGGGTACGCGTGAAGTGACCACCTTTGTCGCGCGGCTGCCTCCGGGAGATGTGCTCATCGGAGTCCACCGCGGGCAGCGAGTCGATGACGCGCGGACGGCTCCGCTCCCTGCTGGATGAGGGGCGACGCCGGGATGATGAGGGCCTTCAGGAACTAGGGGTACGCATGAAGCAACCATCTTTGTCGCGCGACTGCCTCCTGGAGATGTGCTGCTTGGGCATCGTCGCCCAACAATTGGAGGGCTACTGGAGGGGATGAAGGAGATGGAATGTCGATTGTAGGGGTCGAAGGCAAAGTGGCGGCCAGGGATGGAGAGCGAGGAAGAAAAAACCAGGTGTGATGGGACGTTTTGGGGGAGAAAGGTGGGAGAGAGAGAGAGGATGTTTTGGGGGAGAAGATTGTGGGGACCGGAAGTTTCCATCCAAAAGAGGAACACATTTTGTCCCCGACATTTGGGACCCACCAACCCAGGCCGCACGTGCCGGGAGGTGCGGACGAGTGGCGTAATCCTCGCGTGTGCTTTAGTATGTGCGACTACCACACGGGGCCCACCTGTCGGTGCCGGGTTCTTGGCCAGGTCTTCATCAGTTCTTCATGGATCTACGTATTTTGTGATTTGATTCATAACAAAAACTTTAAACGTGGTTAGATTTCTCATTCCTTGTCCAATTCAGTTCATTCTTTTTGCTGACTTTGTATAAAATCATTATCTATCTCATGGGTTTCACTGCGCATAGTGACTCTAGTTTGATGTGGTACCTTACTAGCATTGCAAACACTAAGTCCTAAAAACTCTCCAATGTAGGTGTATTTACCAATAAAATTTGGTGTATATGCCATTCTATCACACATGTGGATTTAGAATTATATGATGGAATGTTTAAATGCACCATATAAACCACATGTTCCACTCTCATTAGATATGGACTATAAGGACCATATGACACAGGTCACGTAGTCATCCTACATGAACAAATTCAGTCCATAAATTTAAACGTGTCGTATGTAGGTTCAATTTTGAAAAGACCAATTTCATCACAATCCATGAGGCTCAAAACTCCAAATATTTGCCAACAACACAGTGAATTACAGTGGAGATTTCACTTTTGTGTATTTTCCCAGCTGTATTTACGTCTTCTCTCTTTTGTGTATTTTCCCAGGTGTATTTTCACAATGTGCTTTTGTGAATGTTCATTTCTCATTGGATTTCACTTTGGGAATGTTCATTTCTCATTGGATTTCACTTGAGGGATCATATGTACATGGTGAGTTAGTCATGCATCCTCCCACCCACATTCATGAATAATCAGAACACAAATGTAGATGAAGTTGTCGATATGTTGGTTTTTAGAAACAAAATAGTGCAAACCGAACAAGAGTTCAAAAAATTAGTGAAATCAAAAGGACACTTCTCTTTTAAATTGAAAACAATTGCAAATTGCGTCTTCTCTTTATGAAAGTGCAATCCTATGTGTCACCAACTGGTGGGACCCACTGCATTCGGCAAGAAGAAAACGTATTCACCACCAGAAAAGTTTTCGATGCAGCACGTTCCCGCGTGCCCACGACTAGTGGGACCCACTACATCCCGACAGGTTGTATCTCAAATTTTTAGATCAAGTGCAATGTTCCCTCCATTAGTTTTTCCAAAACCCTCAGATACATATCTCAGCCTCCTCCACACTTCACCCAAAACTGCGGCGGTTCCAATCTGCCCAAGAGACTCCATCCACGGCGACATGACTTCTCCTTCAGCATGGCGACTCCATCCACGGTGACGACTTCTCCTTCCATGGCGACTCATTCCATGGCCGGCGATGGAGAACCCAGCACACGATCAAGGATGGTCCCTGTTGACGAAGCCGAGATTGAAGACGTAGGATTCAGGTTCTCATCCATATGTAACGCCTTCCATGGTTAGGGCAGAAGATTTGCGTGCAATCGATTTCTTCTTGCATCCATTCAATCGAGTTGATGTTACCTTTAAGTCCATCTAGGGTTTTGGCAAAAGATTGCATGCACTCAATTTGTTCTTGCCTTATTCAATCTATTACTTTCTGCCTCACAGTCAACAGAGTTGATGTTACCTCTATTGCCATCTAGGGTTTTGGATCCAGGTCCTATCCTAGGAGCACTTGTCTCTCCCCCAACAGACCAATCCATTAGAGTTTAGTTCAGAGTTTTTTCTCGAGGAGACAAAGGGGCAGACCCCTATTTTCATGTTTTTTTCGTGGGAGCACTTGTCTCATATGCGCATGCTTTTATAAATCACAGAGCTATTTAGTATTGATTAGTTTTTCGCATTGCACTCTACATCTTCATTAATTGATGCTAGCGTTTTGATATCTATGTGCACATACAGATCTGCAGGCCAGTTGATAGGTGACATGTGGAACATAATGGTATAGTGCATGGAAGGACAAGATGTTGTGCGCCTGGTCCATGCTACTCTTGACAGGGGACAAATAGACTTTAACAACTTGTGCACTTTCAAAGATTAGCTTGGATATGGATTGCGGGACTACTACTAGTACAAGAAGAGAATAGGAGATGCTGATGCATCTGTTCAGACAATTGATTACAGCAAAGATGTAGAGTACATGCTTGAGTACATGGCTGAATCTGAAGAAAGGAAACTAAGGTTGATACTATCAAAACGAGAAGTAGTTGGACCTGTCAACATTACACCCCTGAAAGGACCAAGGGCTAATTTGGATGATTATAGTACAGATGATGATCATGATAGTAGTAATGATGAAACAATTAACCAATACAAAAATTGGGTTGAAGACCAAGACCCAGATTCTGGTATGTATGATGTTTGTACTACACTATCCACATGTATCTATAACTGTACAGTGTACTCACATAATTATTTTGTTAACCTGCAGAGCTATACGATGACTACAAGGAAGCAACAATAAAAACATACTCTAAGTGGTTAAGGCACCGAGGCCTTCTTAGAGAAATTTGTAAACCTTTTCCCTCTGAACTACTTCTTCTTTGTGATGAAAATATGTTAATTCTTGGGTATTTGATACCGGATCGGTTGCTCATATTTGCAATTCGATGTACATATTGATAAGAACTAGAAGCGTGGAAAGGGGAGAAGTTGATTTCTGTGTGGGCAATAATGCAAGGGTTGCTGGTTTCATCGTCGGGACGATGCAACTCCACCTCCCGTCAGGATTTATTATAGAGTTGAATAATTTTGTTCCTAATATGAGTCAAAACATTATGTCTCCTTCATGTTTGATGGTGGATGGTTATACATTTGCATGTAAAAACAATGGTTGTGTGATATCTAAGAATGGCATGTTTGTGGCTTGTGCGACCATTGTGAATGGCTTATTTATTTTAAATCTTGATGAATCACTAATGTAAGTGCTAAAAGGCCTCGGCCTAATGATTTGAGTCCTACCTACATGTGGCATTGTCATCTCGGTCACGCCGCCTGGAACACCTCAGAGAAACGGTGTGTCCGAGAGATGTAATCGAACTTTGTTAGACATGGTTCAATCGATGATGAGCCAGTCGGACCTACCGATATTGTTTTGGGGTTACGCTCTAAAAAAGCAGCTTTCACAATAAATAGGGTACCACCTAAATCTGTAGTTAAGACACCATATGAGATGTGGATTGGGAAGAGTCCCATCTTGTCTTTTCTGAAAATTTGGGGATGTGAAGTTTTTGTCAAGCGACTTCAATCGGACAAGTTAACTCCCAAATTGGATAAGTGCATATTCGTGGGATATCCATAGGAAACTTTAGGGTATTATTTCTACAACTGATCAGTGGGCAAAGTGTTTATCGCTCGGAATGGTGTTTTCTTAGAGAAAGAGTTTCTCAAGGAGAAAAGTGGATAGAAGGTGTATCATGAATAGGTTTAGGATGAGCCAATCGGGCAAAATCCAACAAGTGATGCTAATGTAGCAGAACAAGTTGAAGTACCCATGGCAAGAGAAGAACCACCACAACCACGAAGGTCGGCGAGGCTCCACGCGGTGCGTGAGATATTATTGTTAGACAAGGATGAGCCTGCAACATATGCAGAAGCGATGATGGACCCAATTCCGAGAAATGGCAGAGTGCCATGAGATCCAAGATAGACTCCATGGGAGACAATCAATTTTGGAACTTGGTTGACCCACCTGATGGTCTTAAAGCCATAGAGTGCAAATGGATCTATAAGAAGAAGAAAGACATAGATGGAAATGTTCACATCTATAAAGCTCGACTTGTCGCAAAGGGGTTTAGACAAGTTCAATGAGTTGACTACGATGAGACATTCTCTACCGTAGCGATGCTTAAATCTATTTAGATCATTATAGCAATAGCCACATATTTTGATTACGAGATATGACAAATGGATGTCAAAACAGCTTTCCTGAATGGAAAACCTAGATGAGTTGGAGTATCTCGGAGTTGGAGTATTTGTTTTGATAAAGTAGTCAAAGGGTTTGGTTTTCTTCAAAATGACGAAGAAGCTTGTGTTTATAAGAAGGAAAGTGGAGCTCTATAGCATTTCTAATCCTGTATGTGGATGACATACTGCTGATTTGGAATGATATTCCTATGCTGGAATCTGTAAAGACTTCACTTAAAAATAGTTTTTCTATGAATGACTTAGGGGAAGCCGCATATATTCAGGGCATAAGGATCTATAAAGATAGAATATTGTGAACTTTATGGTTTTAGAGTATGTACCGCCAGGAGAAAACTGTAAGCATATGAGGAGGCTATGCTAGTGCAAAACAAAAATTTCTACCTCATAAACCAGGAACTAATGTTGTTATAGGTCACGGGATTACCACTAGACGCACGAGTGGGGAACTTTTGTAGTGCGTCGGTGTACTGCGTTCGGTAGCCGGCAGTGTAGTTGCGAGACCTTCTCACATGCGGCTCATCCTCGTACAGCAGACGTAGCACCTTCCTGGTATCCACACATAGCGCGGAGGAAGCGTCGCACTCCGGACTACTAGGTCCGCAAGGGCAACCGTGGGCGCGGGCGTGAGAACAGGCGATCGGCAGCAGACATGGAGAGTTAGGGTTTTCCATGTGCCCCCGCCTCTGTTTATATAAGCGCCCCTAGGTACCCCCTAATGGGCTTCCCAGCCGAGGCCCATTAGTGCACCTAAGCCTAGTCTAATTCGGATCATATCCACATTAGGCTTTCAACCCCTTAAGTATGTGACCCTATGGGCTCACGTGTGAATAGACATGGCCCGAGTAATCCTAGTCGATCAATAGTTGACAGCGACCTCTAGCAAGACGCGTCAACTCCTATGCACACGCAAAGATTATATCAGACGAGACACCACAATCTCATATACATGCTATTCCCTTTGCCTCACAATATTCGGTCTAGCTCGAAGCTAACCTCTCTTTCTCAGTGACGTGATCCAGAATCCTTGGTTAACACTTAACCCTAGCATGACCATGCATTTCTTAATCCGATCATTCGAGGGCCCTAGAAATATATCTCTCAACTAGAGAGGGGCAAATCCCTTCTTGATTGACCACGTCTCACAGCGTGCTTCTTGACAAACCTGAGTACCACATTTATATCTACCCAGTTACGAAGTAGCATTTGATGGTTCCTAAGTCGATCGGTTCACATCTTGAGTACATGCAATAATCTAGGTCTAAGGACACAGTGTACACATTGTGTAATGAGAAATCACTATTTCTCATGTTGTGTCCGTCCAGCCTCATGTCATACATGCGCCCGCATTATTAGTTTGATATCTCCATATCATGACTTTAAAACATAGTCATCAACTAATACATATGCTAGTCTAATAATTATGTGTGTCCATATACGAACTCTGACTAGGAACAAGTTTAGAATAATCAAACAAGTAAAGTGTTTCACCAACAATTCACATAATTGTCAATCAATACAAGTTGCCTTTCATGGATATTCAATGAACACATAATACATCATGGATACAACGAAATATGATCATCTCTTATGACTACTGTTGACACTGGATTTTGTCAATAAATCCAATGTCATCTGAATTATGGAGCAATCGGTTATTAGAATGCACGGGAATAGTGTCAACGTAGAAGCCGATATACATCAGCAATTGCCGACGGAGCCGGGAGCGTGCAAGTATTTGAAGTCCACACGTGAAGGTAAGAAAAGAATATTTAAAAGGAACAATGTTGGTGGCTGATCACGTGGAGGCAAGGATAATTAAAATAAATAAAGGGCATGAAAACCACAGATCGTATGCGTGAAGATGATTAGAATAAGAAGAAAAGCGTGTTGCTGCAAGGAAAAGGAGGACAAGTCTGAGTTAATCACGCAAACAGAATGATTTCTTCATGGGCAAGTCGGACAGAGGAGCTTCGTCGATAAGGATTCTACATAACAGGAAGTTAGGGTCCATGTATCTTAATATTAATTTATTTAAATATTTCTTATTTAACAAGTTCGATGTGCCGTAACCAGCTAGATTATCTAGGCTATAAATATGTAACCCCATCCATTGTGAAAGTTTTATCTCTCGATCAATACAACCCGGCGCATCGCCACCCTTTCCTTTTTCATTTATGTTTTTACTTTACTTATCGGCGGAACATGACATCTACATCGGGCTGCATCGCTTTGATCTCCGGCGAAAGCATAAGTCCAAAGTTCTACCAAGTTATCGAGAACCTTGGATCTTCGACCTACGGCGCGTCGCCTCTGTTTCGATCTACAGTACTCACCAGTTATCCTGTCTTGATTAAGATCGCATCGGCTGATGTTTATGTAATCTATTGTCTTGTTGTGTAGTTTGCTCCGATCAACTTTTATCCTATTAAAATAGACGATAGATCTTTTAATGGCATGTTGCATCTTAATCTTGGCTACCTGTCAAATATTGTTGTGATCAAGTTCTATCGTGTATAGATCTGCTGGCTAGTGAAGTTTAGATTAACTTCTTAGCGATAGTGTGTCTAGATTGAAACTTCCTTTTTTTAGAAAAGGGAATATATTTTAATATTCCAGCCTCTGCATCGATTGATGCATATAGCTGTTCATGAAACTTATTACATCATCCGAAACAAATCTCGACATGGGATAACCAAAAGCTATTAAAGTCGCCATCGAATTAAATTAAACCAAGTCTATTGCTAAAGCACCAGCCATTATTAGCAAAAATCTCCATAGAAGTGGTCTCAAGCACACGACACCCCCATATGAATTGGGAGTGGTCCTCCTCCTTCTGCATGAGCACCCAGAACCAAATCCAGTACGTTCCTCTGAAGATCACCTGCATAGGAGTTAAAGCTTGTGTATTGTTAAAAACCACATCATTTCTACCTAACCAAATTGCCCAACATAGAGCGCATACTCCTACCAAAATCTTGTACCTAAGTTTCCTATCAACCCCTTGAAGCCAATTCTGAAACATATGTTCAATACTTAAAGGAGGTGATATGTTAAAAGAAACTTGCACAATTCGCCATATTAATCTAGCCACTTGACAATCAAAGAAAATGTGTTGTATGTTCTCATTAACATTACAAAAAGCACACTTTAAACTTCCCTTCCATTGTCTTTTTGCTAAATTATCCTTGGTAAGAACTACGCCCCTTATCAAATACCAAACGAAAATTTTAATTTTTAAAGGCAAATTGAGCTTCCAGATAAATTATGAGGTACAACATTTTGCGCGGCAAGCGACCTATACATAAATCGTACGGTAAATCACCCACCTTGTTGCAACATCCACTTAAAAGTGTCTCTTTGATCATTTAGTTGGATATGCATAACTTTAGCCACCAACTGGTGCCATGCTAATAAATTATTCCCAACTAAAGATCTTTTAAAAGCTACATTTAGTGGATCCGATCTCATTACAGTTGCAACAGTTGCACTCTTTTTCCTAACAACATTATATAAATCTGGGAACTGATCCTCAAAAGGCGTATTATCTAACCAAGCATCCTCCCAGAACCTAATTTGAGTACCGTCACCCAAGTTAAACTTACCAAGTCTCAAAAATTCGTCTTTTACCTTCATCAGGCCAGACCAAAAATGAGAATCTCCTGGCATGTATTGAACTTGTGTGATTGTTTTATATCTCAAATATTTGTTTCTAAGGAGTTTTTGCCAAACACCATCCTCATTTATCAGTTTAAAAATCCACTTACTAAGAAGACACCTATTCTGTAAGTCAAGGTTTAGGATTCCTAGACCCCCTTGGTCTTTTGGTGTACATAAAAGTCCCCATTTTGTCAGCCTATACTTCTTATGTTCATCGCACTGCCAAAAGAATCTCGATCTATAGTAATCTAATTTCTTTAAGATTCCTCTAGGCACTTCGAAAAAGGATAACATAAACATCGATAGGTTGCTACGGACAGAATTAATCAACACCAAACCACCACCTACAGATAACATCTTCTCTTTCCACCCGCTTAATTTTTTTTGGAACCTTTCCTCTATTTCTTTCCAATCAGAGTTTCTAAGTTTTCTATGGTGCATCGGTATACCAAGGTACCTGAACGGAAAAAAACCCATATCACATCCAAAGATCTGTGAGTATTCACATTCGTGTTCCTTAGCCTCACCATAGCAAAATAATTCACTCTTGTGGAAATTGATTTTAAGGCCAGATAACTGCTCAAATGCGCATAGCAAGAGCTTCATGTTCTTAGCCTCTTCCAAATCATTTTCCATGAAAAGAATAGTATCATCTGCCTATTGTAGGATTGAAAGTCCATCATCCACCAAGTGTGGCACTACTCCTCTGAATTGACCATTATCCTTTGCACGCGCAAAAAGAATAGATAGCATGTCAACTACTATATTAAAAAGAATCGGAGATAAAGGGTCACCTTGCCTCACGCCCTTTTTGGTTTGAAAATTATGCCCAATATCGTCATTAACTTTAATACCTACACTACCTTTATAAGTTACTTGATCTATCCAGGCACAAAACTTAGGTGAGAAGCCTTTCATTCTCAACACTTGTTGGAGAAAAGGCCATTTCACCTTGTCATATGCCTTTTCGAAATCTAATTTAAGGATCACCCCACTCTTCTTCTTCCTATGCATTTCATGAATCGTCTCATGTAGAACTACTACTCCTTCTAAAATATATCTACCTGGTAAGAAAGCAGTTTGTGACGGCCTAATTACTTTTTGAGCTATTACCGTAATACGATGAGTGAGGACCTTCGTTA
Source organism: Panicum miliaceum (assembly GCA_032594955.1). Taxonomy (NCBI): domain Eukaryota; kingdom Viridiplantae; phylum Streptophyta; class Magnoliopsida; order Poales; family Poaceae; genus Panicum; species Panicum miliaceum. The sequence goes on from CM064062.1 coordinate 18,123,604, forward strand.
AGATTTTGAAACTCACATTTAGCAAGCAGATAGGCCTATACTATTGGATCTTAGTTGCTTCAGCCTTCTTAGGGAGAAGGGTTATTACACCAAAATTAAGATTATGAAGCGGTAAATTTCCTTTATGGAATTCGTTAAAAAGCTCAAGCAGATCAGACTTAATTAATTCCCAAAAATTCTGATAGAACTAAGCCGGGAATCCGTCCGGACCAGGAGCTTTACTACTTTCCATTTGCAAAATAGCTTCTTTAATCTCATTCTCACTAAAAGGGGCTGCCAACAATTCATTTTCAATACTTGAAACCTGAGGTATGTCCTCGGTATTAGTTTCATCTAACTGAAAATGATTGATCCAAAGAGCTTCTTATAAAAATTGGTAATATAGGTCTTAAGATTATCGTCTCCAACTATAACCCCCTCATCTTGTTCTAACTGGTAAATTCTAGTTTTACGGTGTCTACCATTTGCTAAGAGCTGCAAGTACTTGGTATTGTCATCGCCTTTCAATAACATAGTTGCTTTGGATCTGTTGACGCCAGATTTTGACACATGATGAATCGGCGTCAGGAAAAGAAGAGACCGACCGATGCAGCAGATTTAAAGGCTATAGTTGGGAATCGGCCGATTGAGGCTACAGTTAGTGATCGGCCGATTGGCGATGCAGCTTGTGCCAACAGATAGGGGGATGAAGCCATTGGAATCCCAACAGAAGATCCCAGTCAAAAAATGACCTGACATTGGTCAAAAGAGCGATGCCGACTCGGTCGTGAAGCAATGGAAAGAATCCGGATTGGACTAGGAGATGGCGGCAGAAGATTCTGCGGGAGCCCATTTCCTTTAGAAAAATATTATAGATATAGTAGTTTTCTATTTAAATCAAGTTTGTAACGGATCGTAACTTCGCCAATACTTCTTTTTCTTTCACGAGTTCGTACGGATTGGCAGGGCTGTATCGACACGATCCCCGGCCAATTGGTAGGTTCCGCTTATCGAATAACATCTAAGCTTTAACTTCGGGCGCATCGCCGTTGTTTCGTTTAGATTTATTCACCAGCTATCGATATTTACTAGAATTATAGGTTTTACCTATTGTTCTAGTTTTATCACCAGTTTTCCAGCTTGAGATCGAAACTATCGGCTTTATCATCGCTTTCCCTCGTTCATTATCATACAGCCGATTAGCTCTATTTCAAGTGTTGCATCTGTAATAGTTGTTTAAGTTGCTCCAGCAGTATTCTTTGCAATTATTACATGATTATCGGCTGATCCATAGCTGGTCATCTTCATAGCAAATCGGCCGATTCGCTGATACGCTTTTCGGGACAGATCGGAACCTCAGCCGATCGGAACACCCGGAATTTAATACGTTTATTTCCTTATCAATCAACAGGTCAGATTGACTGGCACGCCGCGCGAACCGCACCAGGGAAATCACCCGAACAGGAGTTAAGCAGATTCTCCCGGGTCGTGTGTCCGACGCTGAAGGTCATCGGCCGATTCCTGGCCGATTTTTAGCGCCAACACACTTTTGGCACGCCCGGTGAGACAACCTCAACATCCAATATGTCAAAGACCACCGAAGTCTCTGAGAACAACATCATTGAGGTCATGGAAGCAGATCTCAAGGACGACCAGAAAGAGGAACTGGCAAAACACCTAGAAGACTACAAAAGGATGTATCTGCAATCTTTCAGTCATACCAGAAGCAGGGAGGCAATCAAGAAAGCTCCTCTTCCAGTTCCCCGCCACATCACCATCGCTGAGGATTCGGGCAAGATGTCCGATATGATTCAACAGTCCGTCTATCAGGCTTTTATCGACCAATCCTCAGTAATGACCAACATGGTGTATAACGCTGTCATCAGTTCTCTGGTCAGCGGAGTAGCTCAGGGATATCAGGGGCCAGCATACGCCCCACCTATTGTACCTCCAGCCAGAAGCTTACCAGGCACGTCTCACTTGGCTCCTCAGCCGATGTCAACGCAACACGAAGGGTACAACACTTCGTTGCATTCAATGCCTCCAGGGTATAACGGTGCACCATGTTTTCGATCGCAAGCGCCGCTTCAGCCTGTCCAGATTGCTTCCGTGCAATCACTGCCCTCAAACTCAGTACCTTAGGGGGCACCAGCAACGGCGGCTTTTCCTGATCAATCAACTGAACATTTGAGCTATCCGATCCAGGCGTCGTTCCATTCGGCTGTTCGGCCGACGGTCCCTCAGTATCAACCAACCACGTCAGAAATCGGCAGGGGGGCAGATGCCGCAGAAGCACTTAGAAGCACGGCGCCGATGACGATGTACGATAGGGCGGCAGATTCGCTTCGCCATCAGCTGTCAGCTGCTCAGACGGCCATGATGCAACAGAATCCGCCACACACTTCGATCCATTACCCGGTTGTACCGCCGCCGATCCACCAACATATGCCGGCGCCCCGACCAGCTGTTCATCAGCAGCAAGTGGATTGGACAGCAAGAATAGCGGAGGTAATTCAAGACCAATTCAGGTTAAAGCCGAAAGTACAAACTTATACGTACAAGACACCGTACCCATCGGCCTACAATTTACTGCCGTTTCCCCATCGGTACAAAGTTCCTGATTTCACCAAATTTTCGGGGCTAGATGACACCTCAACCGTGGAGCACATAAATAGGTTCATCATCCAGTGCGGGGAAGCCGCCACACAAGATGCTCTGCGGGTGCATCTATTCTCATCGTCTCTATCTGGGTCGGCCTTCTAGTGGTTCACAACCTTATCACCCAATTCCATCATCACTTGGGCTGATCTGGAAAAGCAATTTCATAAGTACTTCTACGCGGGAGTCCACGAGATAAAGCTTTCAGATTTGACCAACCTCAGGCAAAGGAGCGACGAACCAGTAACTGGCTACATACAGAGGTTCAGAGAGGTCAGAAACAAATGCTATACCCTAGCCCTGACCGATGCCCAGTTGGCCGATATCGCCTTCCAAGGCCTCCTACCACACATCAAGGAGAGGTACGCCTCACAAGAATTTGAAAGCTTAAGTCAGATCGTTCACTGATTGGCCGGTCAGGAAGTGCGTCCGTTTGAGCAGCGGAGGAATTTCCAGGAAAAGGTGGCATATTTGGAAGGGTCTGAATCTGAGGAAGAAGAAGAAATCGGCCTAGCAGAATGGGTCAAAGGGAGGAAGCCGATATCGTGCCCTTTTGGGAAGAAAGAACCAGAAGCGTTCGGCTTTGACACGTCAAAGGCCGATAAAATCTTGGACTTACTTCTCCAAGAGGGGCAGATCAAGCTCTCACCTTACCATACCATTCCCTCAGCCGATCAGCTCAAAAAGATGAAATATTGCAAGTGGCACAATGCTACGTCTCATGACACAAATGAGTGCAAGATCTTCCGTCAACAGATACAGTCGGCCATTGAGCAAGGAAGACTCAAGTTTGAAGTCCCGGCAAAGCCAGTAAAGCCAATGAATATTGATCGGCATCCTTTCCCTGCTAACATGGTTGATACGGGAAAAAACTCACTCCAAACCAAGGTGCTGACGTCGGAATCGGCAACAAGAAGCGGCGCCGTGGACCCTAGAAAGCAGGTTACGATAAATGATGTCAAAGGGAAAAGACGGGCTGAAGACGAGGGCGAAGGATCAGAACGATCGCGTAGACCCATCACTTCCCAATTCTTACTCAGCAAATATCAGCGGCAGCAGGAAAGATCGAGGCACCACGATGAGATGATACGCCGACACGAAGATCATTGGCGATGTCCATTCTTCATCCATTGCTGGGAAATGACCTCAGATTGCCATCAGCCGATAATTGCCCTTAGTGCAGCGGATCAAGTCGCAACGATCGCCTGTTCAAAAGATCGCGCTCCAGAGATAGAGGATCAGAGCCGATCAACAGAAACTGGCGCGAACAAGAAGGTCGGTGCCTTTCAGTGCATGATCGGTGGGGGGACAGAGTTGACCGGTATGACCGGTCGATGGGCAGGATCAACCAGCAGAAGCGATTGGGGGGCAGAACCAGCGTACACGATCGGCTAGAAGAAATGGCTGATGCTAGGGTGTCAGATGAGAACCCCTAGGAAGGGAACCAGACTGGGAGCACGCCAAACCGCCGGCCAAACCAGTAAACCCCAGGTGGTGCCCTGATGGACTGTCTAAATCTCAAAAATGAAGAATCCAACGCCTGTGCCAATGGGAACAACAAGAGGAAGAGCAGAGGCAGGTGCTGGATAAGAAAAATGAAAGGTCTCAGGTCTAGCGCCCCAAGTGAAACAACAACAAGGAGGGCGACAATCAAGAATCGGCAACTGATGTCAACATGGTGTTCATATTGCCGATGGAGTTCATGGCGCCCGCTGATCAAGATAAAGGGACAAGGATGGGGGAGCAGATGGCGCAGTTAGTTTTGGAGCCGATGACAGCCACCTTTGAGAAACCGGAAGACGAAAAACGGCAACATCTCAAGGCACTATTTCTCAAAGTACACGTTAACGGACGACCCGTTACCAGGCTACTAGTGGACGGAGGCGCTACAGTCAATATCATGCCATATGCCATGTTTCGGAAGTTAGGCAAAAGGGATGAAGACCTGACCAAGACGGACATGATGCTCAAAGACTTCGAAGGCAACATGTCTCCTGCCCGCGGAGCGCTCTGCGTCGACCTCACCATCGGCAGTAAGACCCTTCCCACTAGCTTCTTTATTATTAATGGTAAGGGATCCTATAACATGTTGCTCGGTCGCGATTGGATACATGCGAATTGCTGCGTCCCGTCTACAATGCACTAATGCCTCGTACAGTGGGTCGGCGACAGTACAGAGATAGTCACCGCCGATTCCACCTACAGTGTTGTGGCGGCCGACACGCAACAGTGGAGCTGTGAACACGTCAAATGTATATCTGGTAGAACTTGGGACATTGATTTCCTGAAAGTATCTGATTTTTGTCTACAGCCAATCTAAGCAGTCGGCTCTGAAGATTCGGATTAGATGGATCAGTTCGTCCGAGAAGACGGGAAGCTTGGGCATGGATTTACGTCGGCTGATTCATTGGAGATGGTGGATTTAGGAGATGGTAGCAAGCCAAGGCCGACGTATATTAGTGCTAGCTTGGATCCCGAATACAAGAGTAAATTGACAAGTTTATTAAAAGAATTCAAAGATTGCTTTGCTTGGGAATACCATGAGATGCCTGGTCTAGACCGGTCCATTGTTGAACACCGGTTGCCTATAAAATCAGGATATCGGCCATATCAGCAGCATGCACGACGGTGCAACCCTAAAGTTCTACACGATATAAAGGCCGAGATCACAAGATTGATTGAAGCAGGATTTATTCGGCAGTGCCGTTACGCCGAATGGATTTCTAATATTGTACCCGTATATAAGAAGAACGGAAAGTTGCGCGTATGCATTGACTTCAGGAACCTAAATCAGGCTACACCAATGGACGGGTATTCGATGCCGACAGCCGATGTCTTGATAGATGGTGCCGCAGGACATAAAGTCATCAGTTTCATGGATGGTAATGCTGGGTACAATCAAATATTAATGGCCGAAGAAGATATTTCGAAGACGGCTTTCAGGTGTCCGGGCCACCTCGGTTTATTCGAGTGGGTTGTAATGACCTTTGGGTTAAAGAACGCTGGCGCTACATACCAGCGGGCTATGAATTATATCTTTCACAAGCTCATTGGTGTATCGGTGGAAATCTACATCGACGATGTGGTGGTCAAGTTGAAAGGCCATCAGGAACATCTGGCCGATTTACAAGAGGTATTGGAGTGCACAAGGAAGCATGGGTTGAAAATGAACCTGAACAAGTGTGCATTCGGCGTGTCGGCCGGGCAATTCTTAGGATTCATGGTCCATGAGCGCGGGATAGAGGTTAACCGGAAGACCATAGTTGCCATCAATAAGGTTGTAGCCCCGCAGAATAAAACTGAGCTGCAGTCCCTCATTGGGAAGGTCAATTTTATTAGAAGATTCATATCCAACTTGTCCGGACGTATTCAAGCTTTCACTCCTTTGTTGAAATTGAAGCCCGATCAGGAATTCATGTGGGGAGAAGAACAACGCAAAGCGTTAGAAGATATCAAGCAATATCTAAGTTCACCACCTATGTTAGTTCTGCCACAGCCCGATAAGCCGTTCAAACTATACCTATCGGCTGACGAACAAGCTATCGGATTGGCGCTGGTACAGGAGTTCGAAGGAAAAGAACGGGTGGTATATTATGTCAGCACAAGACTCCTGGACGCCGAAACAAGATATTCCCCGGTGGAATGGTTGTGCCTGTGTCTATACTTCTCGTGTACCAAACTCAGGCACTATTTGTTATCGGTAGAGTGCATAGTCGTATGCAAGGAAATATATGCTATCACTACCAATTTTGAAAGGACGGATTGGAAAGTGGATCCTGGCTCTGTCAGAGTTTGACTTAAGGTAGGAATCGGCCAAAGCTGTCAAGGGTCAAGTCATGGCCAATTTCGTGGCTCAACATTGTGGACCGGAAATTGCTGTCGTTGAACCGGTTCCATGGACTCTATACTTCGATGGTTCTTCGTGTGGAGCCGGATCGGGAATCGGCATCGTTCTTGTATCACCTCGGGGGGTAAGCTATGATTTCTCTCTGCCAATAGAAGCATCCGCAACCAACAACCAGGCGGAATACCGAGCCATCCTAAAAGGTATCCAATTGTTAAGGGAAGTCAAAGCTAATGCAGTTCAAATTTTTGGGATCCCATGCTCATTATAGATCAATTGACAGGGAGATCTGAATGCAAAGATGATATCTTAAGGATTTACTATGAAGATTGCCTCCAGCTGTTAAAGGAATTCAAGTCTGCGGTGATTGAGCACATTCCTAGAAGTTACAATGAAGAGGCCAATAGGCTTGCCCAACACGCGTCCGGATATCGGCCGATTCAAGGGGCCATGATTCTGGAACTTGCGGCCGACGATTGGCGAAAGGAGATTGCCGATTAATTGAAAGATCCGTCCCAGAAGGTGGATCGGCGAGTGCGTTTTCAGGCCACAAAATATGTGTTACTCGAAGATGATTTGTTTTACCGAATGATTGATGGGGTTCTTCTCAGATGCTCGGGAACGGAAGAAGCGAAGGTCCTGATGGGGGAAATCCATGAAGGTGTATGCGGAGCCCATCAGTCGGCTCACAAGATGAAGTGGATGATAAAAAACAATGGGTATTATTGGCCGACGATTTTTGAAGATTGTTTCAAATATTATAAAGGTTGTCAAGACTGTCAGAAGTTTGGCAATGTGCAGCGCGTGCCAGCTTCGGCTATGAATCCGGTAATCAAGCCATGGCTGTTCAGGGGGTGGGCAATAGATCTCATCGGGCAGATTCACCCTCCATCAAGCAAAGGGCACAAGTTTATATTAGTAGCCACTGATTATTTTACCAAATGGGTGGAGGCAGTTCCGTTGAAGACCGTGACATCGACCGATATGATCGATTTCGTTAAGAACCACATTGTTTATCGTTTCGGTATTCCTCAGACTATCACAACTGATCAAGGAACGATGTTCACCTCAGGGGAGTTTGGAGAATTCGCCGCCGATATGGGGATTAAATTGTTGAATTCTTTTCCGTACTATGCTCAAGCCAACGGCCAGGCCGAATCGTCCAATAAGGGGATAATCAAGCTGATCAAGAGGAAGATAGAGGAACAACCCAAGAAGTGGCACATGTCTTTGGCTGAATCTCTATGGGCTTATAGGATGGCTTGCCACGGGGCCACTAAGATATCTCCTTATCAGTTGGTATATGGTCACAAGGCGGTCTTGCCTTGGGAATTAAAGACGGGGTCAAGGCACACATCGCTTCAAGATCAGTTGACGGCCGATGACTATTCCTTCCTCATGAAAGAAGAGCTTGATGATTCGGCGGGTCAGCGATTGAGGGCCCTGATTAGCATCAAAGAAAACAAGAAAAGGGTGGCCAGGTGGTATGACAAGAAGGTCAAGGTTAAACAATTCTCCCAAGGAGATTTGGTATGGAAGTTGGTACTGCCGATAGGGTCTAAGGATCCCAAATTCGGTAAATGGTCGCCCACTTGGGAGGGGCCGTATAAAATCGGCCGATGTGCTCCGGGAAATGCATATATACTAGAAACTATTGAAGGGGAAGAATTCGCAAGAGCCTTAAACGGGAGATATCTGAAGAAGTACTATCCAAGTACATGGGTGGGTGCATAACTTGCGGTAAGGTGCATCAAGACAACGTGGCCAACTCCTATTGGCTCTTGTCTATATAGCCGATGTAAAAATGACATCGCCTTAAGGAGGAGACATTTTGATTTGGTCTCACCGATTCATTATTCGGTGAAAATAGCAGAGTACATGGCCGACATGGTACAAGTCGCCCTTAGAATAAAAAGTACCAATATATCTATTGATCACGCTTTTTCTTGATCTCTCTCTCAATCCGGCCTAATTTTATCAAAAGGCAGATGCTCTTCTCCAGATCCTCCATGGGGGCTTCAGCCTCGACTTGACGAGGGAGTGGATGGGTCCTGTCAAGAGGTGGTTGGGATGTTCCCGCCGCAGCATCTTCAAGGGCAACTGAGCGAGGGAGTGGATGACTCCTTTCAATTGGCGGTCACCTGGAGCAGTTAGCGTCTATATGGTCCCAGACTTTTTGGACGTCAGCAGGAACATGACCTTTGAGTTCTTCAAAATGAGCTTTTATCAGATCTATGTCCGCCTGCGACAATGGTTCGTCTGAATGCATAACTTCAATCGCTCGTTCCAGACTGGGACTAAGGCGTTTTGGCTAAAGAAAGAGCAAACAACTACCCAGTGTCAGAGCGATTGAGATGTCAAGGGAGGAAATAGAGGAGGGTTCGTACCTGGTTGACAGAGAAGGAGGAAGATGAAGAAGACATCTTGATGTCTAGCCTGGGAGGGCAAAGAGCAAATTATTGGAGGGGAAGGAGATGGCTAATACGGACGCCTTTGGAAATGATATGGGATCTCATACTTATAGAAGGAAGGGGGTAAAGGGATGGTAGGATGGGTCCCATCGGATTAAAAGCATTAATAAATGAAAAGTTGCCAAAGAAGACAGTCCAAGTCTGAATCTGCGCGTCAACAGTAAGAGGGCATTAAATGTTTACAGGATTTTTTACAATTCACCCAAGGAGGGCATCAATAGCTACAATCGCTCGTTGCCTAATTTGATCGGCCGAGTCTACAATTCTTTGGTCGTCATCAGCTGATCCGGGGACTTCTAGCATGTGACAATGGATTTTTATTGCTTCACGGGCCAGGTTATGTCTTTCTTGCTTCAGCTCGGCGATGACAGATGGAAGGTCTTGGAGTCTTTTTTCTTCAGCAGCTATGTCCTTGGTCACCTGCTCCATCTCTTTGGCCAGCTCTGCCCTTTGCTGTTTGAGGCGATCTATGGCGTCGACGATATCTGGACGAGAATTCTCAAGGAAGTTGATTCGCTGATGCACCTCTTGGGCTCGGTGTTTGTAAGAGTCTTCTTCCTCGCGGGCTTTCGCTAGCTTGGCGCGATTGGCCATATGGTGCAAGGCCCTGAACACTGAAGTCTGCATTGACTCTATATATGCAGCAGGATCCAGAGCCTCTGTCGGTTCCTCTGGAATTCGGCCTCTGATTTCATTAAGAAGTCACCGAATCGACGAGGCATCTCCCACTAATCGGCCGATATCGCCTTGGAGGAGGGTCCGCATACTTTCGAGCTTGGCACGGACGTCATCAGGAATTGAGCTCGATGTGACTTGGTGTGAAGCGACCTCTTCATCGTCAGAAAAGGGGAACCGCGAAAGAGAAAAGACTGTTATTGGTAGTGTCCTGCTCTTGCGAAAGAATATAAAAAAGTAAAAATATGGATTAGCAGACAGTAAGGGGGAATCGGCCGATTTGGGTGATAAGTTCCTTACCTCTTTGAAACGGATTTCCCTTGCTTGCGTCGGGAACCGCCGCGATCGGCTCATCAGAAGAGGAAGACTCGATGACTATTAGTGCCCTGCTCGGGCCAGCATCCTGAAAAGGTATGGGAAGCAGATTTTACGAGTATACTGCGAATAATTAAGTCCGATGATATAAGATGCCTGCCATACCTCTGTGAGTCTTCCGGCCGATGTTTGTTGGGGAGGTACAATCGACGCACCCAGATTGGCCTGCATCAAAAATCGGTTAGTTTTTTGTTGAAGGTTAAGAAATTGAGTTAAGAAACTCTACCGCGGTGAGGGAAATCGCTGGCGTTTCGGCTTCCGCTTGGGACGTAGCCAATTGCTGCGGAGACTGCGATGGGGCAATTCGTGCAGCCTGGCAGAAGGAAGAGGTTAATATTGATAGAATACTTAAAAGTATGTGAAGTATGCGGAGTTACCTGAATAGATTCTACCAGCAATGATGCAGCAGCCGCTCCAACTTTTGTAGCAGTCTGGAGATCGACCTCCTCGGCAATCGGCAAAGTCAGTGCAGTTGGAGGTTCAGCCGATGCCGCCGCCAATTGATCAGCCAGTTCTATGCGGGCACGTACTCGGCGGCTCGTCTTCTTTAAAGTGGGCCTTTTCGGTGTTTGCTTCCATCGGCCGCTGGTGATGTCTTTGATGGTCGGGGCGTGATGGCCGATAAGTGGAAATGGTGTGTATGGGCGATTGCTCTCTATCGGCCTACCACTTCGGCTCCGCGTCGGGGGAATTTGACTTTCGGACTGAAAAGAGAAATACAAGTTAGCGGCCAGATTGTAGCATGAAAAGGGATAATGTTGAAATCGGCTGAGAGAAGGGAAGTACCGCTGCATTTGGATCGATGTTGTCTGGGTCCAGATTATTACAATATGCTGAAGGAGACGAACAGAAGAGGTACCGCTTCCATTCTGCCCACCATAGTTTGAATTGTTGGACGGCAAAGGGGGCCACTATCCAGTTGTTTAGGTCAATGGTACTGGAGTCTGGCACTAGATTGCACAGCCGACTGTAGTCGAGGCTCTTGGTGAGTTCATCTCGGAATTTTGCACGGCCCGCAAAATAGACTTGAATCGGCAGCTGACCAAAGCCGAATTACCGTGCTGCGACTGATGGGTTATAAAATTCGTAGGTTGGAAAGTCTTTCCCAGAAAAGAAGTTGGCCGATAAAATCCCTGGCTTGATCAGAATATCCATGAGATCACCATCAAAAGAGTTGGATGATGAATCATAACAGATAGGAAGCTCGAAGATCGGCTCTGTCATCTGATACGGATACTAGCTAGTGTTCTCTTCATTGAAGCCGTTGTAAAAACATCTGAAATATTCGGTCGTTCGGGTGCCAGTGAACTGGCAACCAGGGAAGACTGATGCTGCTTCTCCAAAAGAGGTGCACCGTCGTCATATGGTGGGATTCTCCTCTGACTCGATATTGGGAAATGTTTTGGTCTCTATCTGCTGCTGGGAGACCTTGCTCATGTACAAGTTAAGCTAGAGGGTAATGAACCACCAAGGACCACCAGGATTACCAATCGGCTCTCCTTTTGATAATTTGACGCCGATTTGGTGCATCATATGGTAAGCCGATCCTAACAGATGCTTCCCAAGGGGGATGGCGGATCCTATTGACAGAGCTTCTGCCAGAGCTTGTGTATTGGAGGAAGGGCCAACTGCTCTGCCACAGAAGAAATGCTTCTCTAGCCACATCATTAAGAACGTTGTATGTTCTCTCTCTGAAATCGTCCCGGTCCTCATGTTTTTGCTCATATACCCCTTCCACCCGCCGATTCCTTTTGTCTCTAGCCGATGGGTTGGTTTGATCAGATAATCAAAGGGTGTATCAAGGGAGGAAATGTCAAGGCCGGTCAGTATCAGGACATCGGCCAGGGTTGGAGTCATAGGTCCGTGCCCAAAGAGAAACGCGTTGAGCGCGTCGGACCAGAAATAGGAGGCCGCTATTACCAAGGGTTCATTTTTCTCCATTTGGGACAAAGAGAGATTGATGCACTGGCCGATTTTTAACTCATCCCACTGAACTCTCTTTGAGTTGGCTAATCTTTGGTACCATTCTTTCCAGCCAAGGATTTCGTTCGACCAAGATCTAAAAGCACCTGACCACTGACCCAAATCCATAGGTGATTGCTTGAAAGGGATTCTATGGGTTTCTAAGTTGATCAAATCAGTTGGGTCTGGATTCCCCATAGGACCTAAGCAGATGAGACCAGGGGCTTCGGAAAGGGGAATAGTGATTTGGTGCCTAAATGCCTAAAAAAGGGAGAAAAGGGAAAAAACTAAGAATGGATCTAAAAAGTGCTTGAGTAGTAAAAAGTAAAAGAGGAAAGTTTCGATTGATTACCTCCGGAATGAAACTCATCGTCGCCGATGGAGTTACCGATGCAGTCGCCGATGGGACCGCCGTCGCCGAGGGAGTTGCTGGCGGAACCTCCGCGGTTGGTGGAGTTGCTGATGGCGCCGCCATTGGAGGGATGAAGCAGATTGCAGACATGAGAAAGATCGCCGGAGGATACGGTTGGAGACCGAAAGGGCGCTGGGAGAAGATGAACAGTGATTCGCTGGGGAGGAGATTACTAGGCTCGTGGGGAAGGAGTGGCGGAGAACGCCGGTACTTAAAAACAGTCCGAGAGAGAAAGGGTAACGGCGGGATTTTTTCCGCGCCGTCTACACGAATTCTAGGGGAACAGTTGTCTCAAGCGCCCGGTTCGAGAAGATTGCAATCATCATGTAGAAGACCGCGAAACGGAGGGAGATTTTTTGCTGCGGAGGAGAGATTAAAAAAAGAATTTTGAAGTAAAAGTCATGTTTTACTCCGAAACTGGGGGGCATGTGTTGACGCCAGATTTTGACACATGTTGAATCGGCATCAGGAAAAGAAGAGACCGGCCGATGCGGCAGATTTAAAGGCTACAGTTGGGAATCGGCCGATTGAGGCTACAGTTAGGGATCGGCCGATTGGCGATGCAGCTTGCACCAATAGATAGGGGGATGAAGCCATTGGAATCCCAACAGAAGATCCCAGTCAAAAAATGACCTGACGTTGGTCAAAAGAACGATGCCGACTCGGTCGTGAAGCAATGGAAAGAATCCGGATTGGACTAGGAGATGGCGGCAGAAGATTCTGCGGGAGCCGGTTTCCTTTAGGAAAATATTATAGATATAGTAGTTTTCTATTTAAATCAAGTTTGTAACGGATCGTAATCGATCAAGAATCTTAGTCCTAGGATATAAATAGGAGTCATCATGGTTTTGTAGAATAGACATCAATCAATCAACAAAACAATCTACTTTTTCATCGCACTTTACTTTCAAGTCGGCGACTTCGCCAATACTTCTTTTTCTTTCACGAGTTCGTACGGATTGGCAGGGCTATACCGACATGATCCCCGGCCAATTGGTCGGTTCCGCTTATCGAATAACATCTAAGCTTTAACTTCGGGCGCATCGCCGTTGTTTCGTTTAGATTTATTCACCAGCTATCGATATTTACTAGAATTATAGGTTTTACCTATTGTTCTAGTTTTATCACCAGTTATCCAGCTTGAGATCGAAACTATCGGCTTTATCATCGCTTTCCCTCGTTCATTATCATACAGCCGATTAGATCTATTTCAAGTGTTGCATCTGTAATAGTTGTTTAAGTTGCTCCAGCAGTTTTCTTTGCAATTATTACGTGATTATCGGCTGATCCATAGCCGGTCATCTTCATAGCAAATCGGCCGATTCGCTGATACACTTTTTGGGACAGATCGGAACCTCAGCCGATCGGAACAACCGGAATTTAAAACGTTTATTTCCTTGTCAATCAACAGGTCAGATTGACTGGCACGCCACGCGAACCGCACTAGGGCAATCACCCGAACAGGAGTTAAGCAGATTCTCCCGGGTTGTGTGTCCAACGCTGAAGGTCATCGGCCGATTCCGGGCCGATTTTTAGCGCCAACAGGATTGTTGAAGCCAATATAGCTCCTCTTCCCTAAGCAGCTAAGTTAATTCAGCGTTAAGACAATGCCTGTACTCTGATTCTTGTGGTGTTAACAGTGTAGACTCCGCTTTCCTATCTAAAACATCTAAACTATGAAGCAAAAACTTTTTCTTATTCCTATTCTCTCCTACCAAATTTTTGGCCCAACCTTTAAGATAACGGCCTAGTGTTCGAATTTTATTTTGCCACTTCTACATTGGCGTGGATCCACGAGTTTCTTTCTACCAAACCTTTGTTACCATATCATGGAAACCATCTTTAGTCAGCCACCCCAATTCAAATTTGAACAAAGGGTTATTGCCCCTATGACATGCATTTCTAGTATCCAATAATAAAGGTGTGTGATCAGAAATATCTCTAGTGAGTGCCTCTAAAGTAGAAAGCGGAAATTTCTGTTCCCAATCAGTACTAACAAAAATTCTATCTAGTTTTTCATATGTAGGAACATCAGCCGCACTAGCCCAAGTAAATTTATGCCCCGATATTTCAATCTCTCTTAAATTTATGCCCCGATATTTCAAGTCTCAATACAAGCATTGAAAAGCCGAGGCCATCTACTATCATACCTATCATTGTTCTTTTCTGTCGGATTCCTAATTATATTAAAATCACCCCCTACCATCAAAGGATGAGTTTCTGTACTGCAAGTATTCACAAACTCTGCTAAAAACAATCTTTGTGTTCTGGTTGTGTTGCTCCATACACAGCTATTAGAACCCATTGAAAGCCATCGCATTTATTTTTAAGTGAAACTTAAGAAAAAACTCAGCAACGGAAATGTTTTCAACTAAGAACACAGCTACATTTACTCCTAAAAGAATGCCTCCTGATCTTCCTTTTGGTGGGATCCAGTGCCAAAAAAACTCTCTACCAACTCAGAGTTTGTTTAGATTCTCATCAGAAAAACTCCTCCTGTGTATTTCGAGTAAGGCAATAAAATCTAGATTTTTTTCTATTGAAGTATCATGCAAGAATTTAAATTTAGCCAAGTCTTGAAGACCTCTGCTATTCCAAAAAACACCTCTCATTTAAAAATGATATGTTTTTTTGAAACTGGTCCTCTACGAGACGACTTTACCTTACCTTCCCTACTACTCTTTTCCTTGTGTAAAGCAGTAAGAATAACAGGATCCGGACCATTGTCGTCCATTAGCTCTTCTGTTAAGTCGCCACAAAGGTGACCCAGAGCCAAATGGTCGATCTCACAGTCAGAGTCCTCCAAGTCTACATGGCTATCCTCACCGGTTTTTACTGAAGGTACTTTAAATCTATCGTTTTCTATTTCCTTAATAAGCAAAACACACGACTGAACATGATTAATCTCACTACCAATTGAGATACCTACATTCTTAATGTTGTCTGAGATATGCTCATTCAAAAAAGTAAAAAAAGTATTAACATAACTTTTACCTTCAGTATCCTCCAAGTTCCTCTTAGCCACTGCTCTCGAAGCCCACTCAGTAGAATCCTCATCCACCGAGTGCTGTCTACGCAGGGTCCTCCGTAGCATGGTGGGCGCAGCATTGACAGAGGTAATGGATTTCACTGGTGTGGACACCAAGTTTTCCCCCATGCAGTCATTGACACCCAAAAATTTTGCTTTCCCTTTCGACTGCTTCAGCTCGTTTATTGCCCTCTCCAAGAGTGAGCCAAGAGCCAGAGAAGGTTCCGTCGAATTAGAAGCCTGACCATTATCTACCACCTCCAACGCCACCAGATTCCCCGCCTCCATCTCGCCACCCAGCTCAGGCACGACCATGATCACACTAGATGTCACACCCGATTCTAGAAAGAACCAGATGCATCTCATATGTGCGCCAGGATCTCGTTCACACACATATGGTAGACGGAAAGTGTAATATATCAAAGACAATGCTCAAAAGTAACTAAATAAAGTATTTAACAATATTACACTCCGTATAAAAGAGACACAAATGTCTTTAACGTTAAACCGTTATACCCTATACGAAGTCTTCAACAACTCCGTCTTCCACAGGCGATGACTGGTGAACGCAGGACCTAGAACTCCTCGAAGTCGTCGAAGATCTCCTCTTCAAAGTTAACTTCTGAACAGCAGGGGGCAAGGGTGAGTACTCTTATGGTTGGTACTCAGCAAGTGGGGTGAAAATGCAAGGCCATCAAGGATAGGCTAGGGTTTGCAGCACCGGTTGCTTTTAGTTGATCAAATATTCATTAACAAGCACCTATTAACTAGGTTTAAGTTTATACCAACCCACTTTAGTAAAAACATGGAGATTCCATCAACATAATCATAATCCACGAACAACAATTTAATTAATCTTCAAGTTTCATTATCATGTGAGGGTCCAGGCCACTCATAACCGTGAGTACGGCTGATATATCAGTTTTTAGACACTCTGCAGAGGTTGTACACTTTCACCACAAGTCGCGTAAAAGTTCAAAAGAACTTTGGACCCAACCATGCTGTGCTAGCTAGGCACAATACCACAGTTCCGAGGTGTGATTGCATAGGGACGCTACGAGGCCTTTACAAAGATTCCCTAATAAGAAGTAGTCCGCTAGAGTTTCGGTAGCGGCGTGGTCCATAAACCTCCCTAATGGTCAGCACCTTAGCGAAGGCTGCCACCCCAAGAGGACCGGGCTATGACCCATATCACCGACCCCCTCCTTGCCCTTTCGGTAAGACCGCTTCAAACTAGAGTCTCTAATTAATTAGCCAAGACCAGAGCCATATGGTCCTCGTGGTTGTACTGTTTTCCTGGGTGGTTCTCCATGTTCCAATTAATACATGGTATTCTTTGAACTTACGCGATAAACCACAATACGAAACGTGTTCAACATTAACAAAAGAGTAAACCAATACCGATCCCAAAGTTTGCAACTAAGCGTAACTACCCAACAAAGTAGTAATCCCAGGTGTTTCAATGTTTGGGGTAAAAGACTAGGTATGTCCTTAGCATAGGTAATCCCATCAAGTTTATGCAAGCAACAATAAAGTAAAGTGTATTTTCATGCAGTTGTTGGGATCAAATAGAATATGCAGAGGG
This sequence comes from Panicum miliaceum, assembly GCA_032594955.1. Lineage (NCBI taxonomy): Eukaryota > Viridiplantae > Streptophyta > Magnoliopsida > Poales > Poaceae > Panicum > Panicum miliaceum. Next base: position 18,140,593 of record CM064062.1, read on the forward strand.
GGAAATCCACTTGCCTTCGTCAAGCAACTGCTGATTCTCTTCCTCGTAAGCTTGCTCTTGATTTGGCTCGAACGTCACGTTGTCTACGCGATCACACAAACAAGCATACACATACAAATAAGAAACAACACAACAAACAGTACCAACAGAAAGTGAAAAGATGCTAAAATTGTAGTTCAGGATGCAAAGATCGTGTGGGCTCAAGAATCGCTGAAATCGGAATTGAAACGATGAAGATATGGTTAAAACAGTGATCTGGGGACCTAACTGCTAGAGTTTTGAGTCTCCCGAGGCTAGATCTGAAGAATTCAGGGGCTAAAACATAATTAGACCTTAAACAGAGGGTCGGGGTGCAAAACTATAGGTTCTGGTCGGTGGGTACTAAATCTAGAAATGTCAGGAGTCGGAACAGAAGAAGTAAGGGCTCAGCTCTAATTATTTTTACACTGATCTGGACTGCGGGTTGATTCCTGGAAAACTTAGGGATCTTTCTGCAAAAGTTTCAGGAACGGCTAGGGTCGGGTAAATCTGGTCTGTTGGATCAGAATCGGCGGCGGATCAGACGATTCGGCGAGGTAAGGGTCGGGCGAATCGGCGGTATGAAGAGTGGGTCGGGCGAATCGGCTGAGTCAGGAAAAGGTCGGGTAAATCGGCCGGGTAAAGTGAAGATCGCTTCTGGCCGTTAGATCTAGATCGAGCGGCAGAGGAAGGGTCGGCTCGATGGAACAAAAGGGGTCGGGCGAGGCGGAGTTTTAGCTGGGCATCGGCGATGAGCGATTGCGGCGGCGGACGGCCGGAGCTTCACCGATTCCGGTGTTCCGGGGCTCAATCCAAGCTAGGTTCATGCCGGGGAGTGAGTGGGCGGTACGGTGAAGGTGAGGGTGGGTACGGGTTGGCTGTGCGGCGGCTGTGAACTTGCGGCCACGGCGGTGGGCGGAAACAGGGGTCCGGCGAGAAATCTGGTGGGCGGCGGAGCAAGAGAGAGAGAGGAATCAGGTGCAGCTTGATACTCACCAACTAGCGGAGCTCTGGCGAGAGTTGAAGATAGCAGGGAAGCTGCAGATCGGCGAGTCGACGGAGAATCGGCGACACGGGTCGGCGGCGTTCCTCCGAGGTGCAACTTCCAGCGGCGCGCGACAATGTTGTGTAGAGGAAAAGATTTGAGCTTGGCTCTGGTTTGCAAGGCGGGGCTTTGGCAGGATTTTATAGGGGCGGATCGGCCGAGATTAGGAAGGCGATGCTGCGGGATCGATCAGGGCTCGGGATGAGAAGAAAGAAAGAAGGGGCGCGAACAACGGTGCGGGAGCGATCTGGACTCTGGTTAGGAAACAAGAAAGAAGAAGAAGGCGCCGACAGGTGGGTCCTAGCTGTCGGTGAAAGCAAGGGTCGACTGAGGGAAATCGGCCACTGAGTTGGCCGCGGGAAAAGAAAAAGAAGAAGAAGAGAAGAAGGATTGGGCTGGCTGTATGAAAGAAATAGGAGAAGAAAAGAAATAAAGATGCATGCACAATTTTAATTTATGATTTTTATGAAAATACTTTTAGAAATTTTAGCTCCTATATTTTGGGTGTTACAAAACCTACCCCCCTTAAGGAGAATCTTGTCCTCGAGATTGGGAAGGACTAGGGAACAGCTGAGGGAATTCTGCAATCAGTTCATCTTCTCTTTCCCAAGTAGCCTCATCCTCTGAATGGTGACTCCACTGTACTCTGCACATTTTGATCACCTTGTTTCGGGTAATCCTCTGAGATGTTTCCAAAATTCTAATCGGATGCTCTGCATAAGTTAAATCTTCTTGCACATCAAGTTCCTCCAACGGTAATTGCTCCTCTGGCACTCTCAAACATTTCTTTAACTGTGATACATGGAACACATCATGGACATCTGACAATCTTGCTGGTAACTCCAATTGATATGCTACTTCACCTTTCCTTTCCAGGATCTGAAAAGGACCAATATAATGTGGTGACAGTTTTCCTTTCACTTTGAATCTACGTAAACCTCTGATGGGTGATACCTTTAAATACACAAAATCTCCAACTTCAAATGTCAATTCCCTTCTTCGTGTATCAGCATAACTTTCCTGTCGTGACTGGGCAGTCTTGAGATTATCTCGGATTATCTGGACTTGTCTATCCGTTTCTTGAAGAATTTCTGGTCCAAAGACTTGACTTTCTCCTGTCTGATTCCAATACAAGGGTGTCCTGCATTTTCTTCCATATAATGCTTCAAATGGGGCCATCTTGAGACTTGCTTGATAACTGTTGTTGTAGGAGAATTCTGCATATGGCAAACTTTTATCCCAGCTACCTCCATGCTTTAGGGCGCATGCTCTCAACATATCCTCTAATACTTGATTTGTTCGCTCAGTCTGACCATCTGTTTGCGGATGATATGCAGAACTGAAATTGAGTTTTGTATCCATGGATTTATGTAATTTCTGCCAGAAACGCGACGTAAACTGAGTACCTCGATCAGACACTATCTTCTTTGGAACTCCGTGCAGACACACAATTCGTGACATGTATAGTTCTGCTAACTTGGCTCCAGTGTAGGTTGTCTTGACTGGGATGAAATGTGCGACTTTTGTCAATCTGTCCACAATAACCCATATCGAGTCGTAACCATCACGAGTACGAGGTAACCCTACAATGAAATCCATACCAATCTCTTCCCATTTCCATTCAGGTACTTTCAAAGGCTGGAGTAAACCTGCTGGTCTCTGGTGTTCTGCTTTTACTCTCTGGCACACATCACACAAGGCTACGTGAGTTGCCACGTCTCTTCTCAAACCATACCACCAGTACCTTTCTTTCAAGTCTTGATACATTTTGGTACTTCCAGGGTGGATGGAATAAGCGAAATCATGTGCTTCCTTTAAAATAAGCTCACGAAAGTGGTCAACTTCAGGCACACAAATCCTTTTTCTGAACCAAACGGTTCCTTGTTCATCTTCGGTGAAATCCTTAGTCTTGCCTTGAATCTTGATCTCTTTGATCTTAGCATCTGTTAACTGTCCTTTTCTGATCTCCTGTTCTAATGTCGGTTCCATCTCCATGGTTATGGTTTCCGCTTGTGTGACAATTCCCAAGTTCAAACGTGCCATCTCGCAACATAATTCTTGAGGCATCAATTGAGTAACTATCATATTGGCTTGTCCTTTCCGGCTTAGGGCGTCTGCCACAACATTAGCCTTGCCAGGATGATACTGGATATCCAAATCATAGTCCTTGATTAGTTCTAGCCATCTGCACTATCTTAGGTTAAGATCCTGTTGCATGAAGATGTACTTCAGACTCTTATGATCCGTGAAGACCTGACACTTGTTTCCGATCATGTAGTGCCTCCAAATCTTCAATGCGTGCACGACGGCAGCCAATTCCAAGTCATGGGTAGGATAGTTCTGCTCATGCTTTCTCAGCTGTCTTGAAGCATAGGCCACAACTTTGCCTTCTTGCATTAACACACATCCAAGACCCATCCGTGAAGCGTCGCAATACACATCAAACCCTTTGTGGATATCTGGCATTATCAACACAGGGGCAGTGGTCAATCTTGTCTTCAGCTCTTCAAAACACTTCTGGCATGTAGCATCCCACTTAAACTCTTTTCCTTTCTCCAACAGAGAAGTCATAGGTTTCACAATCTTCGAGAATCCTTTAATAAATCTGCGGTAGTAGCCTGCAAGTCCGAGGAAACTTCTGATTTCAGGCACCGTCTTCGGTGGATTCCAATTCAGAACATCTTGAACTTTACTTGGGTCTACTGCAATTCCTCCATCTGTGATAACATGTCCAAGAAAAGAAACTTCTCTCAACCAAAAATCACATTTGCTCAGCTTGGCATATAACTGATTCTCTCGGAGTTTCTGTAACACTATCCTCAAATGCTCTTCATGTTCTTCCTCGTTCTGCGAATACACCAAGATGTCATCATTGAACACAACCACAAGCTTGTCAAGGTATTCCATGAAAACCTTGTTCATCAGGTACATGAAGTATGCTGGAGCGTTGGTCAATCCAAACGACATCACAGTAAACTCATACAGACCATATCTGGTAGTGAAGGTTGTCTTGGGTATATCCTCCGGTCGGATCCTTAGCTGATGATATCCTGATCTTAGATCGATCTTGGAGAAAACCTTGGCACCTCTCATCTGATCAAACAAATCTTCAATCCGGGGCAGTGGATACTTACTTTTGATGGTCACGTCATTCAACGACCTGTAGTCTACGCACATCCTTCTGCTGCCATCTTTCTTATCGACAAAGATCACGGGTACTCGCCACGGGGATGAGCTAGGACGGATAAATCCCTTAGCTAACATTTCTTCTATTTGTTTCTTTAGTTCACTTAGATCCTTAACATCCATTCTATAGGGTCTTTTAGAGATAGGTGCAGTACCAGGTAAAAGATCAATACTGAACTCAATGTCACGAACAGGTGGCATACCTGGTAAATCTTCCGGGAAAACGTCAGGATACTCACTGATAACTCTGATATCTTCCAGAGGCACTCCCTTCATTTGGTTCACTATCCCATCTGCACGGGGCAAAGCTGATGCCACAAACTCTATTTTATCTCCTTGAGGGCTGGTTAAGAGCACTGATCTCTTGCGACACTGAATAACACCGTCACATCCTGATAACCAATCCATTCCGAGGATCACATCGATGCCGTTAGTCTTTAGGACTATTAGATTGGCTAGGAATTCTATCCCCATAATATTCAAGCTGACCCTTGGGCATAAGTGGCTGGCTTTCAATTCCTTGCCCGAGGAGCTTACTAGTAATATTTGTTTCATAGGGCTCATTGGTAAATTATGTTTTGCAGCAAATTGCTTAGTAATGAATAAATGTGATGCTCCAGAATCAAATAAAACTGATGCAGGTTCAGAATTGACAAGGAACGTACCGAGCACAATGTCGGGAGCCTCTTCAGCTGTTTCTGCAGCCACATGATTCACCTTTCCGCGCACGCAGTTCTGTTGTCCTTTGTTGCTCAGTGGTGTATGGTTGCTGTTGCGCGACTGCTGCTGCTGAGGGGTCTGCCTTTGTCCACTATTCCTCTGATTCTGAGGAGTTTGCGCATTACGCTTCGGGCAGTTATTAGCGTAATGACCCAGTTCTCCACATTTGAAACATCCGTTAGGTTGGACCGGGGTGACTGGATTGTTGGTCCGCACTGGTGCACCTGTGGCGTAGCCTGGATGGTACGGTTGCGGGTTGGAGTTGCGCTGAGTCTGCTGGTTGTAACGTTGAGGCTGCTGTGGAGTTCGTTGATTCTGTTGACTCTGCTGATATCCTCCGCCTTGTCCTCCAAAGCGCAGCTGATATCCTTGGGGTGTGTTGTAGCGGGGTCGGGTGTTGCTGCTGGATTGTCCTTGGGACTGAAGTTTTCGCTTGTGTTCCCCAAGCTCCTTGCGCTTGCTCTCGAGACCAATGGCTTTGTCTAGCAGAGTTTGGAAGTTTGGGAAAGTGTGACTATGCAGCTGATAGTTGAGCGGCCCTATCAGACCTTCCAAGAAGCGCTCCTGCCTCTTTGCGTCACTATCCACTTCATGGGGCGCGTAACAAGACAACTGAGTGAATTTGTCCCGGTACTCACTGACAGTCATGCTACCTTGCTTTAGGTTCAGGAACTCCTTCTGCTTGAGCTTCATTAGTCCTGCCGGGATATGGTGGCTGCGGAAATTGATTCTGAACTCCTCCCAGGTGATGGCGTTGGCGTTGGCGTGGGCAGCAGTGAAAGCATCCCACCAATCAGCGGCTGCACCTTCCAGACGTCCTGCAGCATACAGGACCCTTTCACGGTCACTCCATTGTGTGATGTCCAGCTTCTTGGTGATGACCTTCAACCAATCATCAGCGTCCAAGGGGTCCACAGAGTGAGAAAAGGTAGGAGGGTGGTGGCTCATGAATTCTCTGTGTTTGTCTCTTGGTGGCGGGTTTTGCTGTGGTGCTTGCTGATTCTGCTGAGCTTGTATGTTCTGGATGGTGGCAGTGAGGTTCTGCAACACCTGCATCTGTGCTGCCAAGAATTGCTCCATTGTTGAACTGGGCGGTGTTGGCAACTGACTCTGTCGGTTGACTACGCGAGCACGCCTAGAGCTAGGGTTATTCTGTCCTCCACCTGTCCTGGTGTTCACCATCTGACCGTTAGGGAATAAACCCAGGATAAGACAGGTGTATAGATAGACAGAAGATAATATTTTAACAAAATATGGATTTATAAGACTCCAACTGATATTAATGAATAGATTGTATCAAGCAATTCTTATAGCACTCAAAGCAATCATTTGTTCTCAAGCAATCATCATTACATCGTCGTCCTCTCAAGTGAAAATGATTCTAACAAGAACTTTAAGAGATACTAGCCTAAGAGCCTAAGTGTCTATTCCTCGGGGCGAGTTATGGAGCCGGGTTCGCCTCGACGAAGCTTCTTGCGGGGTGGTGACAAAGCGGGGAAGCGGGGTTCATCCATCTGTGGGGGTGGCGGCGCTCTTCCCTCGAGTCGAGCTTCCAGCATGCGGATCTTTTCATGGGCCTCCAGTAGCTTGTCCTGAGTATCATCCAGCTCAGTGATGACACTTTCCAGCTCAGTGTTAAGGGCGGCGGTGACTCGAGCAAGAGTGTTGAGGCGGTCTTCATTATCTTCACCCAGAGTAATCATAGTTTCTTCAGTTCCACTGAGGCGGCGAGGAAGGTGGCGATACTCTGTGTTCTGAAGCTCCTGGCGGTAGGTGTGGCAGATGGACCATAGAGCTCTCCTGGCGGCACTGCTGACGGCGGCGTCATATGTAGCGTGGGGTGTGGTGGAGTCGTGTGCTGTGAGAGTTCTCAAGCCTCTGGCACTTTCCATCCTGATGTAGACGCGAGAGAGGTAGTAGTCGCCGAGCGCAGGGTCGGTGTAGTGATGCGTGTGGTAGTGAGGTCTCGCGTGGTTGCCCAACTCTTGAAGAACACCTTGTAGCGCCAGAGACAAGTGGCCAGATTCTCTGTCCGAAGTGCGAACACAGCAAAGCTGCCTCATCCCTGTAGTTTCATCACTCTGATCACTGTTGTCTTCATTGTTGTTGTTGTCCTGGTCATCGTCTCTTCTAATATCTTCGAAGTTACTCGGGCTTGCTTCAGCGACGTCCGGTGCTGGGGAGGAGGCTGGAGCAGGAACAACTGGGGGCGGTGGCGATCTCTCAATGACTGGTGATGCCGGTGGGGTGAACTGATTTCCTTCTTCATCAATTGCCATGATGCGACCGTCTTCACCATCCACGAAATAATAGACTTCCTCGGGTTCTTCTTCCGTAGCTTCCTCCTCTTCAACAGGGGCTGGGACTGGGGTAGGAGAAGTTGGTTCAGCTGGGGCAATGCGAACTTGGCGACCTCCGGTGCGCTTGCGAGTAGTTTGGTAAATTCTGACCATCTGGCACAGCGGGAGTAAAATTCAGGATGTTTTTCTTTGAAAAAGAAAATAATAGAAGTTTTATGTAGACATAGGTTTTTATGTGGAAATGTATCAGGAAATTTTTTTTTTGATGCTGATATGGCTTTCTAGAAGATAAATCCTTAATTTCGACCATTTCTATCTAGGCTAGCGTCCTACAGTCAACATAGCTCTGATACCACTTGTGTCACACCCGATTCTAGAAAGAACCAGATGCATCTCACATGTGCGCCAGGATCTCGTTCACACACATATGGTAGACGGAAAGTGTAATATATCAAAGACAATGCTCAAAAGTAACTAAATAAAGTATTTAACAATATTACAGTCCGTATAAAAGAGACACAAATGTCTTTAACGTTAAACCGTTATACCCTATACGAAGTCTTCAACAACTCCGTCTTCCATAGGCGATGACTGGTGAACGCAGGACCTAGAACTCCTCGAAGTCGTCGAAGATCTCCTCTTCAAAGTTAACTTCTGAACAGCAGGGGGCAAGGGTGAGTACTCTTATGGTTGGTACACAGCAAGTGGGGTGAAAATGCAAGGCCATCAAGGATAGGCTAGGGTTTGCAGCAGCGGTTGCTTTTAGTTGATCAAATATTCATTAACAAGCACCTATTAACTAGGTTTAAGTTTATACCAACCCACTTTAGTAAAAACATGGAGATTCCATCAACATAATCATAATCCACGAACCACAATTTAATTAATCTTCAAGTTTCATTATCATGTGAGGGTCCAGGCCACTCATAACCGTGAGTACGGCTGATATATCAGTTTTTAGACACTCTGCAGAGGTTGTACACTTTCACCACAACTCGCATAAAAGTTCAAAAGAACTTTGGACCCAACCATGCTGTGCTAGCTAGGCACAATACCACACTTCTGAGGTGTGATTGCATAGGGACGCTACGAGGCCTTTACAAAGATTCCCTAATAAGAAGTAGTCCGCTAGAGTTTCGGTAGCGGCGTGGTCCATAAACCTCCCTAATGGTCAGCACCTTAGCGAAGGCTGCCACCCCAAGAGGACCGGGCTATGACCCCTATCACCGACCCCCTCCTTGCCCTTTCGGTAAGACCGCTTCAAACTAGACTCTCTAATTAATTAGCCAAGACCAGAGCCATATGGTCCTCGTGGTTGTACTGTTTTCCTGGGTGGTTCTCCATGTTCCAATTAATACATGGTATTCTTTGAACTTACGCGATAAACCACAATAAGAAACGTGTTCAACATTAACAAAAGAGTAAACCAATACCGATCCCAAAGTTTGCAACTAAGCGTAACTACCCAACAAAGTAGTAATCCCAGGTGTTTCAATGTTTGGGGTAAAAGACTAGGTATGTCCTTAGCATAGGTAATCCCATCAAGTTTATGCAAGCAACAATAAAGTAAAGTGTATTTTCATGCAGTTGTTGGGATCAAATAGAATATGCAGAGGGGGAAATCCACTTGCCTTCGTCAAGCAACTGCTGATTCTCTTCCTCGTAAGCTTGCTCTTGATTTGGCTCGAACGTCACGTTGTCTACGCGATCACACAAACAAGCATACACATACAAATAAGAAACAACACAACAAACAGTACCAACAGAAAGTGAAAAGATGCTAAAATTGTAGTTCAGGATGCAAAGATCGTGTGGGCTCAAGAATCGCTGAAATCGGAATTGAAACGATGAAGATATGGTTAAAACAGTGATCTGGGGACCTAACTGCTAGTGTTTTGAGTCTCCCGAGGCTAGATCTGAAGAATTCAGGGGCTAAAACATAATTAGCCCTTAAACAGAGGGTCGGGGTGCAAAACTATAGGTTCTGGTCGGCGGGTACTAAATCTAGAAATGTCAGGAGTCGGAACAGAAGAAGTAAGGGCTCAGCTCTAATTATTTTTACACTGATCTGGACTGCGGGTTGATTCCTGGAAAACTTAGGGATCTTTCTGCAAAAGTTTCGGGAACGGCTAGGGTCGGGTAAATCTGGTCCGTTGGATCAGAATCGGCGGCGGATCAGACGATTCGGTGAGGTAAGGGTCGGGCGAATTGGCGGTATGAAGAGTGGGTCGGGCGAATCGGCTGAGTCAGGAAAAGGTCGGGTAAATCGGCCGGGTAAAGTGAAGATCGCTTCTGGCCGTTAGATCTAGATCGAGCGGCAGAGGAAGGGTCGGCTCGATGGAACAAAAGGGGTCGGGCGAGGCGGAGTTTTAGCTGGGCATCGGCGATGAGCGATTGCGGCGGCGGACGACCGGAGCTTCACCGATTCCGGTGTTCCGGGGCTCAATCCAAGCTAGGTTCATGCCGTGGAGTGAGTGGGCGGTACGGTGAAGGTGAGGGTGGGTACGGGTTGGCTGTGCGGCGGCTGTGAACTGGCGGCCACGGCGGCGGGCGGAAACAGGGGTCCGGCGAGAAATCTGGTGGGCGGCGGAGCAAGAGAGAGAGAGGAATCAGGTGCAGCTTGATACTCACCAACTAGCGGAGCTCTGGCGAGAGTTGAAGATAGCAGGGAAGCTGCAGATCGGCGAGTCGACGGAGAATCGGCGACACGGGTCGGCGGCGTTCCTCCGTGGTGCAACTTCCAGCGGCGCGCGACAATGTTGTGTAGAGGAAAAGATTTGAGCTTGGCTCTGGTTTGCAAGGCGGGGCTTTGGCAGGATTTTATAGGGGCGGATCGGCCGAGATTAGGAAGGCGATGCTGCGGGATCGATCAGGGCTCGGGATGAGAAGAAAGAAAGAAGGGGCGCGAACAACGGCGCGGGAGCGATCCGGACTCTGGTTAGGAAACAAGAAAGAAGAAGAAGGCGCCGACAGGTGGGTCCTAGCTGTCGGTGAAGGCAAGGGTCGGCTGAGGGAAATCGGCCACGGAGTTGGCCGCGGGAAAAGAAAAAGAAGAAGAAGAGAAGAAGGATTGGGCTGGCTGTAAGAAAGAAATAGGAGAAGAAAAGAAATAAAGATGCATGCACAATTTTAATTTATGATTTTTATGAAAATACTTTTAGAAATTTTAGCTCCTATATTTTGGGTGTTACACTAGAGTGCATAGGAAGGGACGCAGTTGCCGCAGCAGCACTCGATGCGATGTGCATGCCGTCGACCACTTTGTTTGCCGGAACGAGATGATCGCCGTCATCCACCGCCCTGTCAGCGAGCGTGATATACTCATCGTCGATCGCTCCGTCCGCCTGGGCGATGTGCTCGTCCACCGCGCCATCCTCCATGGTGATGTGCTCGCCGTCCACCGCCCAGTCTGCAAGGGCGATGTGCTGTCTGTCCACCGCCCTGTCCGCCAGGGAGATGTGCTCGCCGTTCACTGCCCTGTCCGCCAGGGCGATGTACTTGCCGTCAATCATCCCGTCAGCCAAGGAGACAACACCAGCAGGTGCCTCAATCGGGTCGACCACCCGCACCTCATCGCCCTTCTGTCCGCCGCCTCTGACACATGGCGCAAGTGCATCAGAAGCGACGTACACCTGCAGCTTATCCGCGCGCCCGTTGTCGCTCCCCTGTCCGCCGCCACTGATACACGACGCAGGTGCATCACTGACGACGAAGCCCTCATTGGCCTTCCACTGCAGCACATTGGCTCTCTCCTCCACCTGAGAGACCGCCGAATGTGCTGCACCGTGAGCACCAAGCGTCTCCGTCTCTCTGCTGATTCCCTACACCGAAATGCCTTCGTCCTCTATTTCTTTGACTACCCACTCCTCATCTAGCAAATCATCCTCTTCCCAGTCCTCAACCATTCCATCCTCTTGCATCTAAACCCCCCTCCAGCAATTGTGAGTCTTGAACTCCTTTCAGTTTCTTGTTACTTTCCTCATTGCTCTTGTCCTTTTGCTGATTAGCACTGTCATCCCCATTATCCTCCTTCCTAGCAGCCTTAGGGACAGAATTAGAATCTTCAAAAGGCTTAATCTCGAACTGTAATTCGAAGAATCTAGTTCCAATAACCACATCCATCTGCGTAGGAACAATCCCGGGATTGAGACATGCAATTCTGAACCGTCCAAAAGTCTTCTTCCTCGTGGTGATCATGTCAACTCTATGAGTGGCCCCAAACATTGTGCCAATCGCCCACAACACCTCATAAGTTCGCAACACCCGTGGTAGATTGAGCACCCTCATCCATATGAAAGGAAGCTCCTCTCCAAAATATTCTTCTTCTTCATACATCTCAAATTTCAGAGATTTACCATCCTCAAGATCCGCAGACCCAAAATTAATGGTGCGCTTCAACTCTGCCTTAGACGGGAATGGAGCGATCCAAACGTTAGGAGCATGTAGTTGCACATCCCACTCGAACTTCCCCTGAACAAGTCTTTTGAGGTGTCCAATCAGCTCTTCTTCTTTCAACTACCCACCAAGAACCGTGATTAAAGTAGTATTGCCATCCTTCTTAGTTGTTTGTATTGGACCATGAGGTATGTGATGATGAGGACATCAACACCAACGATACATCCACTCCGACACAAGTACCTATTGCTGGTCCTATTACTCGTGCTCGTGCGCATCAACTTAATCATCAGGTGAGTTCAAATCTAAGCTCATGTACATCATGTTTAGACCATGGAGACCCGTGTACTCTTATTTTGCTTAGGAACCAAGGAGGCGACCAAAAGGGAAACGGATTCGCGCAGGCTGGATTCGGACTGCAGAACAGTACCAACTTGTGACGGACACCACGGTCGCATATGAACTTGGATTGGGGCGTTCAAGTACTTCCTGGAAATCTTATGAAGTCTTCTTTCAAACGGATCCGGCCTCATATCCATATCTATTACGAGTCGGCCGCAATCATAAAATTAATACAGAGTCCTTTTCTGCACATGGTGCTGCGTCACCCTGTTTTGGCCCAATGGGCCGTGTATCAAGTTGAGTCCATTACGGACGCGTCCTAGGGTTGGAGTACGACCCCAGCACCCCTGTGGTCATCCTCCCACGTACTTATACCCCTTAGCCGCCACCAAGGATGCTTGGGTTTTGTTTAGATCAAGTTTAGCCTTCGCTACTTGCTTGCAAGCGCGCGTGCTGGATCAGCCGCCCGTCTTCTTGTCTTCGGAACCCCACCATTATTGAGATTGCATGCGAAACCTTCATTTACATCTAGTAAATTCAGTGCTTGTCATACTTGTTCTTGCTAGTTCTTTGATTGCTTGCAGGACGAGTGCCCTAGTGGCCGGGTGCCGCGCTCCACAAGATCGCGACAGCCATTGGAGGGGTTGTATCGGTTGCTAAGGCGCAGCTTGGAAGGTTGTAGTCGGGCCGTGAACATCGCCTCCATCGACCAATCGAGTTATCCACGCCTCTCATCGAAAGATTGGGAATCAAACCCTAGCGGGTCGCCATTAGTTGGTAATCAGAGCAAGGTTTATCGGTGAGAGACTTCTAATTCTTCGCTGTTTTATTTTTCCTATAGTCCAGAAAAGCCAAAAAAAATAGTAGATTAGTTTACCTTCAATCCTATAAATTCGTTTGAGCCTTTGCTAGCACTGCTTAGTTAGGGCTTGTTGAACTTTCGGTTGCATCGGTTGCGTCGAGTTGCTGGTCTTAGTTTTAGTCATTTAGAGTTTTGAGTTCTTGTCACATTCTAGTCACAACCGTGAGCTACCATACATACTCCGTGTTGGCGGAATCCGAGTCCATATTCGTGTTCAAGTCCGAGTTAGATTCTGTGTTGGTTTGTGACCGAATCGCACGCGGTGCTGTGATTCGAGTAGGGATCGGTTTCCGAGTCCGAATTGGTTATTGCGCCGTGTTATAAAATTCCATTGCTATTCGCACTTGTACTGCATATTTTGTAGCGCTCCAGAAAGGCAGAAGTAGTCTCGGCTTACTCCAGAGAGAGAGAGAGAGAGAAAAGTTTGTGTGTTGTGTGGCTCTTTTGAAGTCTTTTAGGTTATATAATCAGTTTTGAGGATCCCCTGAAAAAAAAAGAAAAAAAAAAGAAAAAAAAGAAAAAGAAAAAAAAACAAGAAGAAGAAGAAAAAGAAGGGAAGAAAAAGGGGCTGTTCTTTGTGCATCTTTTTTGTTCTTCGGTGGTGTCTCGTGACTTCATTTGTGTCCAGGCTCACATCTCTAGCACGGTCTAGGCTAGGACCAGCATAGTGCCGCCGTTGAACGATTCTTCAGCTTGCTTTTGTAACTAACGTGGTTCTAGTTCATCCTTGCTTCAGCCCACCTATAGCTCCACATATCCGACTACAGCTTGACAGGTCCTGTTGTTGCGGCACCGATACACTTCATCCCACGGTTGCCGTCCCCTCCTGTTGAGCAAGGTAAGAATTGGTAAGATCTTGTATAACGGGTTGAGAGTGAGCGCCTTGCAGTAGCTACATCCCATTAGTTGTAGGATCTTATTTCTTCACCTATTTTCATGTTTCCTTTGTTCATCTAACCATGACAGGATCAGAGGGTGATGGGAGTTTAGGTCACTCTCCTCGTACAAAGGGAATCATAGAACATTTTGAAAATAAGATGAGGAGGCATGTAGATGGGCTTGCTGAAGATATGCTGGTGTCAAATGATAAGATTGGGCAGTTGGAGGCCACGCAGCTTGCCACCAACACCAAGCTTACAAGGCTGGAGACGTCGGTCGCTCATATTGACCAAAGCCTTGCTGCTCTTTTGAGGCGTTTTGATGAGATGCATGCCAGAACTGCAAATGGGCATGAGGGAGAAAACAAGAAGGATGAGCGTGTCGAGGATAATTGGGATAATTATGTCGCTGATACTGAACTAGATGACCAAGATGCTCCTAGTCGCTGACGACTGTGAACTAATCGGAGAGGTATGGGTGGACATCGACGACGTGAGGTACATAATAATGATGATGCTTTCAGTAAAATAAAATTTAAGATACCTTCTTTCGATGGAAAATACGATCCTGATGCATACAATACTTGGGAAATTGCTGTTGATCAAAAGTTTGCATGTCATGAATTTCCTGAGAATATACGTGTTAGGGCTGCTACTAGTGAATTTACTGATTTTGCCTCTGTTTGGTGGATAGAACATGCTAAGAAAAATCCTAATAATATTCCACAAACCTGGGATGCTTTGAAACGGGTCATGCAGGCTAGATTTGTTCCTTCTTACTATGCGCGTGATCTGTTACATAGATTGCAACAATTGAGACAGGGTAATAAAAGTGTAGAAGAATACTATCAGGAGTTACAAATGGGTGTGTTGCGTTGTAATTTAGTGAAGGATGAGGAACCTGCTACGGCTAGATTTTTAGGAGGTTTGAACCGAGAAATTCAGGACATTCTTGCTTATAAAGATTATACTAACGTAACCTGTTTGTTCCATCTTGCTTGTAAAGCTGAAAGGGAAGTGCTGGGACGACGTGCTAGTACAAGAACTAATATTTCTGCAGGAAAACCTTCATCATGGCAGCCGCGCACATCTACCTCATTGACCGGATGAGCTCCTGCACCTTCTACATTCCCGAGTCGGTCAACAATACCCGCTCCATCCAACAATAAGACACGTGCTCCCCCGACAAATTCAGCAACCACGACTGTCCAGAAACCAGCCACGAGTGTATCTTCGGTTGCCTCCACGGGAAGGACAAGAGATGTTCAGTGCCATCGATGCAAGGGCTTTGGACATGTGCAACGTGACTGCCCTAACAAGCGCGTTTTGGTGGTCAAAGGCGATGGTGGGTATTCATCTGCTAGTGATTTTGATGAAGATACACTTACTTTGCTTGCTGCTGACCATGCAGGTACTGAGGAACAACCAGAAGAGCAGATTGGTGCAGAGGATACAGATCATTATGAGAGCCTCATTGTGCAGCGTGTACTTAGTGCACAAATGGAAAAGGCGGAGCAAAATCAACGGCATACACTGTTCCAAACAAAGTGTGTTATTAAAGAGCATTCGTGCCGTTTGATAATTGATGGAGGTAGCTGCAACAACTTGGCTAGCAGCGATATGGTCGAGAAGCTTGCACTTACAACAAAACCGCACCCACATCCATATCACATTCGGTGGCTCAACAATAGTGGTAAGGTCAAGGTAAGGAGATTGGTACGAATTGATTTCGCTATTGGTTCATATCATGATGTTGTTGAATGCGATGTTGTGCCTATGGAAGCTTGTCATATTCTGCTAGGTAGACCATGGCAATTTGATACCGATAGCATGCATCATGGTAGATCAAATCAATATTCTCTTATACATCATGATAAGAAAATCGTTTTGCTTCCTATGTCACCTGAATCTATTGTGCGTGATCATGTTGCTAAAGCTAAGAGAACTAAAACTGAGATCGATAAGAATGCCAAATCTGTTAGTAGCAGGGAAGATGAGATAAGATTGAAAGGACATTGCTTGCTTGCTACTAAGTCGTATATTAATGAATTGATTGCTTCCACTTCTGTTGCCTATGCTTTGGTGTGCAAGGATGCTTTGATTTCAGTTCACGATATGCAGCATTCTTTGCCCCCGGCTGTTGCTAACCTTTTGCAGGAGTATTCTGAAGTGTTCCCAAGTGAGATACCAGCGGGGCTGCCAGCAATACGAGGGATTGAGCACCAAATTGACCTTATTCCTGGTGCATCGTTGTCAAACCGTGCGCCATACAGGACAAATCCGGAAGAAACTAAAGAAATTCAGCGACAAGTGCAAGAACTACTCGACAAAGGTTATGTGCGTGAGTCTCTTAGTCCTTGTGCTGTTCCGGTTATTTTAGTGCCTACAAGGATGGAACATGGCGTATGTGTGTTGATTGTAGGGCTATTAATAATATCACAATTCGATATCGACACCCTATCCCACGTTTGGATGATATGCTTGATGAATTGAGTGGTGCTGTTGTATTTTCCAAAGTTGATTTGCGTAGTGGGTACCACCAGATTCGTATGAAATTGGGAGATGAATGGAAAACTGCTTTCAAAACTAAGTTCGGGTTATATGAGTGGTTAGTCATGCCTTTTGGGTTAACTAATGCACCTAGTACTTTCATGAGATTAATGAACGAGGTTCTGCGTGCTTTCATTGGGAAATTTGTTGTTGTCTACTTTGATGATATATTGATTTACAGCAAATCTTTCGATGAACATCTTGATCACTTACGTGCTGTTTTTAATGCTTTACGAGATGCACGTTTATTTGGTAACCTTGAGAAGTGCACCTTTTGCACCGATCGAGTGTCTTTTCTTGGCTATGTCGTGACTCCACAGGGAATTGAGGTTGATCAAGCCAAGGTGGAAGCTATACAGGGATGGCCTATACCGAAGGCTATCACGCAAGTGCGGAGTTTCCTAGGACTTGCTGGTTTCTATCGTCGTTTTGTGAAGGACTTCAGCACCATTGCCGCGCCTTTGAATGAGCTTACAAAGAAGGGAGTGCCTTTTAGTTGGGGTAAAACACAAGAGAACTCCTTCAACACGCTGAAACATAAGTTGACACATGCACCTCTCCTCCAACTCCCTGATTTTAATAAAACCTTTGACACATATTGAGCATTGGTTTGGGTGGTGTTTTGTTACAAGAAGGCAAACCTGTTGCTTATTTCAGTGAAAAATTGAGCGGGCCTGTTCTGAATTATTCTACTTATGATAAGGAATTGATGCTTTTGTTCGCACATTAGAAACATGGCAGCATTATCTATGGCCCAAAGAGTTTGTTATTCATTCAGATCATGAATCTTTAAAACATATTCGTAGTCAAGGAAAATTGAACCGTAGACATGCTAAGTGGGTTGAATTTATTGAATCTTTTCCTTATATTATTAAGCACAAGAAAGGGAAAGAGAATATAATTGCTGATGCATTGTCTTGGAGATACACCTTGTTGAACCAACTTGATTACAAAATATTTGGATTGAAAACGATTAAAGATCAATATGTTAATGATGCTGATTTTAAAGATGTGTTGCTGCATTGTAAAGAGGGGAAGGGATGGAACAAATTCATCGTTAGTGATGGGTTTGTCTTTAGAGCTAACAAGCTATGCATTCCAGCTAGCTCCGTTCGCTTGTTATTGTTGCAGGAAGCGCATCGAGGTGGCTTAATGGGGCATTTTGGAGCAAAGAAAATGGAAGATATACTTGCTGGTCATTTCTTTTGGCCAAAGATGAGAAGGGATGTGGAGAGATTTGTTGCTCGCTGCACAACATGTCAAAAGGCTAAATCACGATTGAATCCACACGGTTTGTATTTGCCTCTACCTGTTCCTAGTGCTCCTTGGGAAGATATTTCTATGGATTTTGTGTTAGGATTGCCTAGGACTAGGAAGGGACGTGATAGTGTGTTTGTGGTTGTTGATAGATTTTCTAAGATGGCCCATTTCATACCATGTCATAAAACTGATGATGCTTCTCACATTGCTGATTTGTTCTTTCGGGAAATTGTTTGTTTGCATGGTGCCCAACACAATTGTTTCTGATCGTGATGCTAAATTTCTTAGTTATTTTTGGAAGACTTTATGAGCTAAATTGGGAACTAAGTTGTTGTTTTCTACTACATGTCATCCGCAAACTGATGGTCAAACTGAAGTGGTTAATAGAACTTTGTCTACTATGTTAAGGGCTGTTTTAAAGAAGAACATTAAGATGTGGGAAGATTGTTTGCCTCATATTGAATTCGCTTATAATCGATCGCTGCATTCTACTACAAAGATGTGCCCATTTCAGATTGTATATGGTTTCTTGCCTTGTGCTCCTATTGATTTAATGCCTTTGCCATTTTCTGAAAAACCGAATTTTGATGCTACTAAGCGTGCCGAATTGATGTTAAAACTGCATGAAACAACTAAAGAAAACATAGAGCGCATGAATGCTAAATACAAGATTGCTGGTGATAAAGGTAGGAAGGAACTAAAGTTTGAACCTGAAGATTTAGTTTGGCTGCATTTGAGAAAGGAAAGGTTTCCTGAATTGAGAAAATCTAAATTGCTACCTCGGGCTGATGGACCATTTAAAGTGTTAGAGAAAGTCAATGATAATGCATATAAGCTCGATCTGCCTGCGGATTTTGGGGTTAGTCCCACATTTAACATTGCAGATTTGAAGCCATATTTGGGAGAGGAATATGAGCTTGAGTCGAGGACGACTCAAATGCAAGAAGGGGAGGATGATGAGGACATCAACACCAACGATACATCCACTCCGACACAAGTACCTATTGCTGGTCCTATTACTCGTGCTCGTGCGCATCAACTTAATCATCAGGTGAGTTCAAATCTAAGCTCATGTACATCATGTTTAGACCATGGAGACCCGTGTACTCTTGTTTTGCTTAGGAACCAAGGAGGCGACCGAAAGGGAAACGGATTCGCGCAGGCTGGATTCGGACTGCAGAACAGTACCAACTTGTGACGGACACCACGGTCGCATATGAACTTGGATTGGGGCGTTCAAGTACTTCCTGGAAAGCTTATGAAGTCTTATTTCAAAAGGATCCGGCCTCATATCCATATCTTTTACGAGTCAGCCGCAATCGTAAAATTAATACAGAGTCCTTTTCTGCACATGGTGCTGCGTCACCCTGTTTTGGCCCAATGGGTCGTGTATCAAGTTGAGTCCATTACGGACGCGTCCTAGGGTTGGAGTACGACCCCAGCACCCTTGTGGTCGTCCTCCCACATACTTATACCCCTTAGCCGCCACCAAGGATGCTTGGATTTTGTTTAGATCAAGTTTAGCCTTCGCTACTTGCTTGCAAGCGTGCGTGCTGGATCAGCCGCCCGTCTTCTTGTCTTCGGAACCCCACCATTATTGAGATTGCATGTGAAACCTTCATTTACATCTAGTAAATTCAGTACTTGACATACTTATTCTTGCTAGTTCTTCGATTGCTTGCAGGACGAGTGCCCTAATGCCCGGGTGCCGCGCTCCACAAGATCGCGACAGCCATTGGAGGGGGTGTATCGGTTGCTAAGGTGCAGCTTGGAAGGCTGTAGTCGGGCCGTGAACGTCGCCTCCATCGACCAATCGAGTTATCCACGCCTCTCATCGAAAGATCAGGAATCAAACCCTAGCGGTTCGCCATTATGTGATAGAAGCCCAAATCATCAACTGCATACCCAACTGCATATGCCATCGGGCGCTGCTTCTTCTTCATCGGACATTTGGCTACCACATGTTCATCGCTCTCGCATATGGTACAAAACAAATCTCCATGATAATCCTACTTAACATGACCTTTGGTGCAACACCGAAAACACCACTTATCATTGTCCTTCTTGTTTCTCTTGGCCCATGCATTTTCCAAGTCTCGATCCAATTCCTCTTCCAACTCCATCTGAGTGTCATCCTCAACCTCAATTGTGTTGCTCGACTGACCATGCTCAAAGGAAACTCCAGGAGGTGCTGCCTGTTTAAGAAAAACAACAGGTTGTTTCACTGCTTTTGGTGGTGCTATAGGTACAGTATGTGTCTGTGCTTGTGGCTGCACCCCGGACACAGGTTGTGGCTGTGACTGAACAGGAAGACGATTTGCAGCGCCAGCTCCTCCCACAACAGCACTAGCATTCTGCACATTAGTCACTCCTGTTTGTTGACCGGCAACATGAGGATTGGGGTGATGCGGACGACGCTGGCCAGCAAAGCTTCTCTCGCCTGTCTCCTGTGCACGCTCACCACGACCGGGTCCCTAGCTTCTGCCTCCTCTAGTTCCTCTCGTCTTGCCACAATTCCGCGGACCACCACGAGCCGTCCCATAACTAGGACCACCATAACCTGGGTTGAAGCCTGCTGCACCATGATTAAATTGAGCACCAGCAGCACCTCCCATTGCCATCCCATCTTGAAACCCCCCTACCAGCTGATGTTGAACTCCACTTGGGTGATTTTGAGGCACAAAATTGCCTCTTCCCTGGTTAGGACCATAACCCGCCGGATTATTGAAAGGGCCTCCATGTTGAGGCGGACAATTGTTGTTCCACATCTGGCCGGCCTGCATCTGTGCGCCATTACCACTTTGCATCAAGTGTTGATTACCCATTGGAGCCATGTGTGGTCCCTGCATCGAACCACCCCAACCTGCGCCTTGGCCGTGGCCGTCATGGTAAGCCGGGAAGTGACCCCCGCCTCCTGCACCACCTCCAAATGCACCTTGGAAACCGCCACCGTTGCCTCCACCATTGAAACCCCTGCACGCCTGAGGCCTTCCACCCTCCATCGTCGACCGTCGAACAACAGCGGCATACGTCAGGTGATCGCCGCCAGAAGACTGCGGTAGGGTTTGTGTGTGAGAAGACTGTCGATAGGAGGCAGGTAACTTTCCTTTACGCGATAGTAGACGGCCCAATGCATTAGGCCGAAATCAAAACCACTCCGACCCAATCCAGACAGTTACTTCTTTCGTTAACCCAGAACGGCCCACCTTTGTCACTGCCGTTTGACTCAGATCTGGATTCGAAATTTGAAATGCATCGCCTACCTCTCGACGGCGAACTTGATCAGGATTCCGGCGATCCTTGAAAGGGATGTCACCGATCGTCAATGGTGGGGAGCGACGCGGTGCCGGGAGCGGTCCCCTCCATGTCCCAGTATCTGCACCCTTTCTCTGCCCTTGAACAAGAACATTGATGATCTTCCTCGCAAGAGATGTCGGCCTATCCATGGACGCCGGTGTAGTCGCTGCCGTGGCTTTTGCACTAATCACGGGATCGTACAACAAGGCATCGGCTTGTTGCATCTCCTGCACTGTAAACCCAGCTTCCGTAACTCTTCTCACCAGGGATTCCACCGTCGGTGAATCTAGCGTAGACTCCGATGTTGGTTGATCCATGCCGCCGGCCCAAAAACGAGCTGCATTTCCCCCGGACCGTAGTCCACCGTGAGGATCTGCAATTGCCCGTGAGGCTTCTTCCAGCGTCGACCAGTTAACATCGTCGTCTTCCTCGCCTTCTCCGGTGATGTTCTCCCTTTCTGCCAGTGGCTTACCTGATGTCGAGGTAGCGGTGGCCGGCCTTCCGAAGCTCGTATGCGATGTGCACCGGCACTGACCACGGCACCACCGCCTCCTCATCCGCTTGCCTCGATCTGTTAGTTTCATCTAGAAACACCGGTGAATGTTAGATGAAACTGCATTGGCTTATGGCCCTACAATGATGGATCGGGAGCTCAATGGTGCTCCCTTCCCTATCGGCTCCCTAGGCGATAGTTTTTATGCTTTATTGTCATTAATCATGCAGATCCGATCTGGATAGCCGATGAGCCGCTCATGCTCATCAGGATGCCGGAATCAGCCTCATGGCCGATTATTTATTTATCATGTTCTACTTTGTCACACCATTAACGTTACTGGTGCCAGGATCGCATCAGCCTGATCGGCCGATTGCCGCGAGCCTCAAAAGGATCATGTTCACCTCATCAGTTGGATGGTCAAGCTGAATGGCACGGCACGCACACCACGCGCGCCGATTTGGATTCTACACTGGAGTTAAGCAGCTCTCCAGGTCGTCGTGTTGGTCAGCGCAGGGTCCGTCATCGTCAGAATTTTGCGTCAACAGATTTTTGGCATGTCCGGTGGAACCAGATTAAATTGAGTATCGCTATTTGCCTAGCTGGTGATATTGAAGCCAACATGTCTGGAAAAAGGAGTCGCGATGAAGAATTTGACGCAGGAACTAAAGCAGCTGGTAGAACAAAATATCGTAATTTTTCAGAATTTCTGTCTATATTCTTTTGTCATAATACAGCAAGGGCCAAATTCATAAGAAGCCGTTGTCCACTTATTGCTTCCGGATAGCCAATTCTAAATATGTATTTCAGGGAGGCATCGACGATCAATTTGGTAAAGTATTATTTTGTCAATTGTTGGTAGCCGATTGAATCTGTATCATGTATCGGCTCTTGGATTGGTAACTACTTCAGTAGTTCTAACTTCCAGGGTAAAAAACTTAGGCGGCCAATATGCTCTTGGTCCTTGTCGGCTCATTAATTGCTGATTCCACCAATGTAGCTGATATGCACTGGAGCAACCACAAATTCAGTTTACAAGTAATGGACGGATTGGCCGATGGAATTTTGTCATTGTAAGATTTATCACACAAATTGAATGACGGTCGGCCGGATCCCCTGACCTTTGATCGCCTAGGCAAAACACCGTGCTTCAGCCTTCAATTCATCGGCGCCATCACATCAGGATTTGAACTGTGCAGAAACGCATCGGCGAGATTACATCGGCACCCGTATTGGAAGCCAATGTGTGCACCTCTAATTACTCCTTGGCCGATGCATCCACGTGTTTCAGAAAGCAAGGATACGAGCCTGCACCCTGCAGCTGATAGACATTTATTGGTTACCAAACAGCCGATGGAGCTCCATCATATTAAGAGAAAAGTTGATGTCTGACAGATAGGAATTTCTTTTTCGTATACTTGGACGTCTTGATCACCATGGATAGTTTCATCAATCGGCTGCTCTTTTGGGAGCCAATCAAGCAAGGTTTATTGAGATAGTCGTGGAAGACAGAAGCTACTCAAGGAGGCATATAATATTTTTCCGTCGGCAACGGGAAAGTTACCAATTCTTAATTGGAAAGCTAATTAGCTTTGAAGCTCTGTCGTGATTTGATTAGCTGCTGTCGTTAGCTGTACGTCTTGTGATTTTTCTTGCTGCAAATCTTGTTCATCTGGAGAATTTCATCGGCTGTGTGCTCTTCTGTCGCAAGTACATGGGTAGCCGATGGAAGTACATGGGTACCCCGGGAACAGTTGCCTTCCGGGGAACCATACACGCTCGCCACAACACGCTCGTCTCGACAAGGGACCTCAACCAATGCGTGGTGGCCCATCCCGAGGTAGAAGTCGGAGCATGTTCAAAACTAAGGAATATGTTTTCCACACACAAAAAGCCACTTGCTAGCCGGGATCCCGGCATCCCGGGGTCCCGAAAAAGGAAATTACATATATTCCTTGGCGCAAGTACACAGATACATGAAGCTACCGCAAGGATTCCCTAATCTATCGGGGAAGAGGCGATGGCCAGCGCAGAGCTGGTGGAAGCGGCTCGGAGCATGCACCCGCAGCCACAACTGGACCAAGCGCGCCTTTGTGCCCCGACGGAAAAGGTACCACGCCGTGGACCAGTGACGAGCTGTCACGCCGCGACGTCAACTTGGTCAATTGGAGGCTGAGCCTTGATGAACCATGAGCGGCCACAACCGGATCCCTCCACAATGGGACTCGACCGACGAAAGCTCCACGCTCACCAAACCGTGAGCGGAGGAGAGGCGAGACTGCGCCAGCACTCCAGGATAGAGTAATGGAAAAGAAGCAAGGAAGCTACTTCCCACTACTAATTCCCAGAGCACCGGTGCACCCTCGGATGAGGTCATGGTGAAGCTGCCCGACCTAGGTCAAGCAACTTCATCATCGGCCAAGCAGGAGCACGGCGCCGGCCGCCGCAGGCGACGCCGGAGGACGTTGCCGCTTGCTCTGGGGAAGACAAGTAAGGCTGGAAGCCTTCCACCCAGCAGCAGCAACAACAACATCTAGGGATGCCCTGGCCTAGGCTATCCCTAGACGCCGCAGCAAGCCGACAACCCTCGGAAGGAGGCAGCTCCTGTTCCACACGAGGGAGGCCTTTCTCACAGCTGGAGAAGCACCCTAGGAACAGGAACAGGAAACTCCATCGCCGCTTGCAGCCGCCTCGGCTGATACCCCAGCTCGACTACCCGACAGTAGTGGAGGAGGAGGTCATACCAGCCGAGGCGACAGGGCAACGCCACCGAGGTCCAGCACCAAACCCAGCAACAACAGCAGTTTCACAATGGAGGCTTCGGAGGTGAAGAGCCTCCAATAGAAAACCCGAGCAGCTGCGTGGGCAACCTAGGGAGCCGGCTCCACCTTCAGTTCCTCTCAACTTCATTGGAGAAGATGGGGGATAGAAGGAAGAGCAAGCTCCCCGGGGTGATGCTGAAGACATCGGATAGCCGTGCGTCCAGCACCCCATACACGCCACGGCTCTCCAGGGCCGTGACGCACCTTCAGCCCGACTCAACTTCGCTGGGAAAGGGAGGAACCGGACATGACAGCCCCTCTCGTGTGCCTCGCAGACAGCGGAGCGCTCTCGGTGGATGGTGTGCCTAGGGGAGGGTCCCCTGGATCAGCCGGAAGCTAGGAAAGCATGGGAGAGCACATTGCTGGTTCACTCTTGATGGGGAGGAACTAGGAAGCCCTAGCGACCCTGCCTTTTATAAGCAAGTCGGCAGGGCGACCATGGAGACCTCCGCCAGTCCAAGGCAGGGCCCCGAACCTCATCCTCATCACCAAGTCGCTCCACCTGGGCACAACAAGGACGTGTCAGGCGAAGGGGGCGACTATGCCGCCACATGGTTGTACCAACTGGACCAGGGGTGCGGCATGGGCACCACACCACCCGGCGCGGTTGCCCAAGATCCCCCGAAGGGCTAGCGTGTCGCCTGATTCCACGCTGGTGGTCACTGTGCGCTCTGGCAAAGCCCGCCTGAGCGGGACACGCATGCAAGACCCAAGAACTGTCGATAAAGCAACATCACCGAAAAAACCAAAAAAAAGTACGAACTGAGTGGGAACGATGGAAAACTAACATCCTGATCAAAAGTTCACAGTACATATAGCACGCCACAGCGCTGACCGAACAGCAAAGGCAAAAGTATGCTAAAGAAAAAGGAGGGGCCCTACTGGCCAGTGTCAGACGACGGGGATGACCCACCGTCCGCGGGTTGACTGGCATCCTCCGCATCGCCACCCTCATTGTCACCGTAGGATGGATCTCCAGCCCCGTCCGGGGCGAACTGGGCCACCACCTCCGCCGCTAGAATCTTGACCGCGTCGCGCGCCGCCTCCTCGTCTCCAGGGACGATGCCCTCCCGAATCCAGTCCAGGAGCATGTTCGGCGCGCGGCTCCACAGGCATGCCAGGGCGTACTCAACCGCATTAGCAGTTAGGGTCTGGGAACTCTCCTCGACGGCCGCCATGGCGTGATCCTCCAATGACTCCAAGCGCTCCGCCAAGCGAGTAGGTGGGGCACGAGCCGAAGGGGGGACGGGCTCTTACCCCTCCCCCCCCCCCCCCCCGGAACTAAGGGAAGAGGATGGTGCCGAAGCCGGCGGCCTCCTATGCCCTCCGACAGCGTGTGAGCAAGCTTCGGAATGCGCTGAAGGAGTCCGCCTGGGCCTGCCGGAGCGCCCCCATGTCAGAGTCGGCTAGGGTAGCCCGCGCTATCTGCAAATGGGCCTCCAGGGCGTCACCCCGAGCTTGCGTCTCAGCGGCGCGTGGTTCCGCTGTCGTTGCCCGTGACTCCGCCTCCACCGCATGCACGATCAACAGCATCCCGGAGCTACGAAGTGAGGCTGTGCCGTAACGTCTGGAGCTCGGTACCATCAGCGTCACGGGCGGCGTGGATTTTGCTCGCTGTGTCGCGGTGAGCGGCATTTACCTCATCTGCCTCAAGCTGCACCGTTGCCATGCGAGCGGTTGTTGCCGCCGCCTGGTCCTCCCGACGCCGGAGGTCGTCCTCGCGATAGTTAAGGGCCGCCTGCCAGTCGTTAGCCGCCGATGCTTGCTGTAGGGCAGCCTGTTCCTCGCTCCCAGCTGGGACTCCCGCTGCTGTAGTAGGTCTTGGGCCGTTTGCAGCTGCGCCGCCCAGGTCTCAACCGTCTACTCACAGGCGGCAAGGTCCTACGCGCGGAAAGATGCGAAGCATAGCTCCTCCTCGGCATGGCGCTGCAGCGCCGCCAGGGACTCCTCCCGCCGGGCGAGGTCTGATGCCAGCAGGTCCACCTGCTCCTCCCGCTAGTGCAGGCACCCGTCCATGCCCCACAGCATGGGCGCCCACGGTGGCGCGCCGCTAGTGGCGGGCAGGACAGGATCGCCATCACCGACTCCATCACCACCTGCGCCCACGACAAGGGCACCATGGCGGGGGGCGAGGCGACGACAGCTGCTGCAGGGCCCGCGACGATCGCTCCTATTGCAGCTGGGGCCAGCGCCGCCACCGGCTCAGCTCGCGCCGGGCCTGCCTCCGCAGCCAAGGCACCAAGAGCAGGCAATGGCGCGAGAACCAAAAGCACTGAGCCATTTCCCGCTGTGGGGGCAGGGGAAACTGCGGTCGAAGCATCCGGGGCCTCCGACATGTGCACCACCGTTTGTCCCGCCAGAGCCGGGCTCGTGCCTTCCGTAAGGGCCACAGAGATGCCCGCGGGGCACCCTGCATCACTGCTGGCATCAACGAATGCCCCCGACGATGCAACGCCGGCCGAGGGCGTCACCGGGGTCGGTGATTGGGAAACCTCCGCCGACGCCGCCTCCGGGTCGTGTGCAGCCTGAAGCGAGGGGGTCCGATCCTCGGCATCTGTCGCGGCGGCCGCGACCAGAGCTGCATCCACCACAGGCACGGGGGAGGTTATCGTCACCAACGCTAGAGAACTTTTCCCGGCCGACGATGCTCCACGGCTCGATGCGCTCCACCTGGTCACACAAGGACCGAACTTAGAATGTCGTGGCCACGAGAAGCAAGAAGAAATACAATAGGAAAGGAGCCCTAACTTGGACCTCGAGCTGGATAGCCGCCACCCCATCTGGAACCGCTTTGGGGGTGGCGATCAGCTCAACGGCGATCGAGCGGAAAACGCGGTCAAACAGCCCTAGCCCTTGTCCCCCGGGGCAGGAGTCGACGTTGTCGATGACAACGAAGAGGACGACGACAGCTCCAGTACTGGGGAGCGCGAACGGGGGCGCTTCCCCCATGGGTCGGACGCACCCTCCGCGGAGCAGTCTAACCGCCCCACAAGGGCAATCAGGGCTAACTCGCACTTCAAACGGAATAATCCACTGGTCTGTCGGGTAACCTCCCGATACAACCACGGTTCTTACGGATCGAAGCCACACATACATGTACTCACACGAAGGTGAGCCCAGAGTATACAACATTCCACATTTTTACACCACGGGGTTCATCATAAATTATCATTACAATAGAGTTCAAATTCGTAAAACAAGGTACTTCGGATTTCGAAATAAATGAGTTCTTCAGAGTTCAAGAAGCGAAAAAGATAACGACAACTACTCGACGATAAAGGGTGTCTTGATGAAGCCCGTACGAGGCATCACTCGGCATCACCACCATTGGCCGGGGGCGTATCCCATTCCACCGACCAACCAGGAGGAAGGGTACAAGGCCAAGTCAAACTAGCAATCATGTCCTCGAAAGTTTCACCTGAAAACAAGCCACAAGCAAGGTTGAGTATACTAATACTCAGCAAGGCTTACCCGACTAGTGGGGTATACTTAGCCGACTCCTAGACATGCGAGGCTTTTGGCTTGAGGGGTTTGTTTTGCCGAAAAGCATATATAGTAGGTCCTTACTTTCAGATTTTAGCTCCAAGTTCTAGCTTTCATTAACCATTCTAGGTAAGCAACTATCCAATATCATACATGGTGGAAGAGTTATTTTTGCATCCAACAAGATTAATCATTATCATTGTTCCTCTTCTTACTCTATGTAGTAAAAGGGTCATGCAGTCTCAATAACCGCGAGAAACGGACGATTCGAATCAAATTTCTTAACCTTGCAAGGGAAACCTAAACACACGTCACGTGGTTACTCCCAGAGTCACACGTGCAACTTTTCCCTTCAATTCCCGCTTCACGGAACAGGCCCACCGCCCTCGACTACACGTCCCCACAGACCATGGTACGTCGGGCTGTGGCGGCCGATGCACCCGCCATTAGCTAGATTTGAACGAATTCAAGACAGTGGGGAGTATATTCCGGCCTCGGTTCAATCCAGTACTTAAGCTTACCGATTACCATATTCTCGGCATGTGGTTAAACAGACGGGGCCTCAATCATCAACATGAACATCGTACCATAGCCCCGTCAGTCGACCTTATGATTGCAGCATGTAGTAAACAATCAACTCCTGATTTCTCGTGAGTGACAGGAAATCACTCGACTTTTACCGAGTCCTATTAGCATAGCATTCTATCGAACCTTGCATCTAGTGTTCAGAGCATGGGCACCTAGGATCATGCAACTAAGTTTTCATCCAACTCCTATAAACTTAATGCACAAGTAAAGTAGAGTAATAAGTTGCATAAATTTGGAAAAATAGGGTTCATGCTCCGGGGCTTGCCTTCTTGTGAAAAGTTAGCTTGGGGCTCGTCCGAACTTGGGCTCGGGTCTTCGAGAGCTTCAGTTAGATTGACTTGAGCTTCACGCTGCTCACTCTCGGACGCGGGCACCAGCTCGTACGTTCCATCGGCGAGAGTCGTCGATTCTATATGAATGAACCAATATAAGTTATAGTGAGGTATATGACGATTATTTTCATTCACGTTAAAGTTGTAGTTCGCAAAACATCGATTTGGTTGTGAAGTTACTTAGTTGAGATTTCTGTGGGCAATTATTAAAGAGTATAACTTAAACTATTAACTTCATTAAGCAAGAAGGGGTTGTGTTATAATAGAAACAGAATTTTCCAAGCACACATGGATTAATCACAACTTCTGGATTAGGTAACTTCTGGTGATGAAATTTTTATTTAGAGCACAACAAGCAGAGACAAAAGCACAGTAAAAATTTCACACATTTCTACGATTTTAAATGAATTTTACGAGTTCGCTGTGTTTGATTTTAAAGTTTGAACACAGGTTTACAGATATGCCCCTGGAAACTTGCGTGCAGACTCTTTCAAAGATTCTAACCAAAGCAATTGGGTCTCTGGGTGGCGCTGGCATGGTGGCCGTCCAGATTCCGGCGAGGGGGCTTGTTGGTGGCGAGGGAAAAATGGTCGGGGAGATCCAGGGAGGTGAGAGCTACCTTGGGTGGCCTTGGTCGGGGTTGGGAGTGGCCGGAGGTGGCTCGTCGGCGGCGGTGCTCTGGCGAGAAGGGAACAACGCGGGCCGGTCGAGTAGCTTCGCGGCGTCGAGGGGAAACCATTTCAAAGCTTGTCTGGGACGGAGGAGCTTCGGTGTGGGCTGTCCACGGAGCAACAAGGAGCGGCGGCGGCGCGGGTGGCGCTGGCGGTGCTTCGGTGGCTCTGGGCGACGATGGGTGGTGCAGTGAGCTGCGGTGGGGTGCTGTGGTGGTGGTGGAAGACTCAGCTCTGGCAAAGGGTGGCCGGAGAGGTGAGTTCCATGGTGAGCTGAGCGCGACGGCGTTAATGGTGGCGGCGGCGGTGTTCTGGTGTTTGGGCGCACGAAGTGGGGGAACTCAGCTTGGCCTTTTATAGGCAGCAGAGAGGCGGGAGGAGGGGCGGGACTTGACTGTGAGATGCGGGGCGGCGGCACGACGGGGGCGCGCGACTGGCCACGGCGGGCGGTGAACAGAAGCCAGCGCGGCGTGCGGCAGGCGCGGGCATGGGACTGGGCGGTGAGGATTTGGCGTGTGAAGCTGGAGATCACGCGGCGCGCGGGTTGGGCGAAGAGGTGCAGCAGCTGGCTTGCCGGGCGGCGAGCGCGGCGACTGGCGGAATGCTGCGGAGACACGGGCACGGCGCGGTTCGTCCATTGGGCATGGGGGCGGCGAGCAGGGGCGCGGGTCGCCGGCTTGCGCGTGGCGTGCGCGGACTGGGGAGGAACGCGGCGTGCAGGCGCGCGTGCGGGCGCGGCCAGGCATTGGCTTGGCACCTAGCGCGGTCAGGCATCGCCGGCCAAGTGGCCTGCGGCGACTGCGCGACGGCGAGGGTTGGGCGAAGCGAGGGCCGCAGCGAAGCCGAGGGTCGGGCGAAGCGAAAACGGTCGGGCGAAACAAAAAGGGGTCGGGCGAAACGGCTGCGCGTGGGAGGGTCGGGCGAGACGAGGGGTCTGCAGCAAAATAGAAGAAAAGGCAGGGGCTGGTTCGCAAATCTAAGTGTTTCTCAAATTTTTGTGTTGCAACTCGACAATCCTTCAACGCGAAAGTTGTTCAAAATGGAAAGTTCTACAAGTTTCATTTTAGGCCAGAGCTCATTTGAGGTCTAGCTTAGGAGTTATTTTAGAAACTTATTTAGTTGAAATTTCTCTTAATTATTTATGCACCGCGTTAAGGTAAAGAGGCTTATTTCGTAATTTAAACACCTGAGGTGTTACAGCCTTCCCCCCTTAAAAAGAATCTCGCCCCGAGATTCGGACAATAGGCCTAAGGTGGAGGGGGTGTGTACCTTCGGTGGAGTTGAGAAAACCCGGGAAGTTCTGTTTTAGAAAACTTTCAGTTTCCCACGTGGCTTCTTCCTCAGTGTGATGATTCCATTGAATTTTATACATTTTAATCACTTTCCTCCTAGTGCTTCTTCCTTTTTGATCCATGATTTTGATAGGGTACTCAACGTATGAGAGGTCGGGCTCTACCAAGATTTCCTGTTGTTTAATAACCTCGGTAGGGACTCGAACACACTTCTTGAGTTGAGATACATGAAAGACATCGTGGATGGCTGCAAGCTGAGGGGGCAGTCGAATTCTATAGGCTACGGGTCCA
Organism: Panicum miliaceum; assembly: GCA_032594955.1. Lineage (NCBI taxonomy): Eukaryota > Viridiplantae > Streptophyta > Magnoliopsida > Poales > Poaceae > Panicum > Panicum miliaceum. The sequence continues at coordinate 18,171,418 of CM064062.1, forward strand.
CAACTTTCGATGATTTTGTAGGGACCAACATAACGGGGAGAGAGTTTTCCTTTGACTCCGAATCGTTGGACACCCTTGGTTGGTGAAACTCGAAGGTAGACGTGGTCACCAACTTCGAATTTCAGTCGCTTTCTCCTTCTGTCGAAATAGCTCTTTTGTCTGGATTGTGCGGCTCTGAGGTTTTCTTGTATTACTTTCACTTTTTCTTCTGCCTCGATTACCAAGTCTGGTCCAAATATTTTGCGTTCTCCGGTCTGTGACCAACTCAAAGGGGTTCGACACCTTCGTCCGTATAAGGCCTCAAATGGTGCCATTTCAAACTCACTTGATAGCTATTATTATATGAGAACTCTGCTAGGGATAGGCATTTGTCCCAACTCTTGTCATAGTGAATGACGCAAGCTCTAAGCATGTCTTCGAGAATTTGGTTTACTCTTTCCGTTTGTCCGTCAGTTTGAGGATGATAAGCTGAGCTTCGAATCAATTTAGTACCAAGAGAAGCTTGCAATTGTTCCCAGAAACGTGCTACAAACTGAGTACCACGATCGGAAATAATAGTCCTCGGCACTCCATGTAGGCAAACAATGCGATCGAGATAAATCTCAGCATATTTCTTGGCGGTATAGGTGGTGTGTACCGGAAGAAAATGTGCCTTCTTTGTGAGCCTATCAACGATAACCCATATGGAATCGTGTTTCTACGCGGTACATGGCAATCCAACAATGAAATCCATACTTATGTCCTCCCATTTCCATGAGGGTATAGGCAACGGTTGAAGTGTACCGGCTACTTTCAAGTGGCTGGCTTTTACTCTCTGACATGTGTCGCATTCTGAGACATATTTAGCGATTTCTCTTTTCATCCTAGTCCACCAGAAATTTTGCCTAAGGTCTTGATACATTTTGTTACTGCCGAGGTGAATGGAAAATTTGGAAAGGTGTGCCTCATCCAAAATTTTCTTATGGAGTTCATGATTCTTTGGAACGACTATGCGACTTTCGAACCATAGGACTCCCTTATGGTCCTGGCGAAAACATTTGTATTTCTCTTCTCCTAGAGAGAGTTTCTGTTTGATGATCTTAACTCCTTCATCGTGCAGTTGTGCCATGATGATCTGGTCGTGAAAAGTGGGCTCGACTGAGATGTGATTCAGAGTGCCTTGGAAAATCATTTCCAAACTAAGCTTCCTTATTTCTGAACATAATGTCTCATTATAGTTTTCCAATGATAGGCAATGGCAATGGGCCTTGCGGCTGAGCGCATCCGCGACTACATTAGCCTTGCCGGGGTGATAGTGCACCTCGAGATCATAATCCTTGATTAATTCTAGCCATCTCCTTTGCCTCATATTCAGATCGGCTTGGGTGAAGATATATTTGAGACTCTTGTGATCGGTGTAGACGTTACAACGAATGCCCATGAGATAATGTCTCCATATTTTTAGAGCATGAATGACTGCTGCTAATTCAAGATCATAGGTCGGATAATTCTGCTCATGGGGCCGAAGGGCTCGTGAAGCATAGGCGATAACTTGATTTTCTTGCATAAGCACACAACCAAGACCAATGCCAGATGCGTCGCAGTAAACATCGAATGGCTTGGTGTTATCGGGTTGAGCTAACACAGGGGTTGTAGTCAAGCGTTCTCTGAGAGTGTGGAAAGCTTCTTCACATTTCTCATCCCACACAAACTTTACTCCCTTTTTCAATAGTTCAGTTATAGGCTTAGCAATCCTGGAGAAATCCGGAATGAAACGGCGATAGTAGCCCGCTAAACCAAGAAAACTGCGAATCTGATGAACAGAGGTGGGAGGTTTCCAATCCATCACTTCTTGTACCTTGCTGGGGTCAACGGTTATGCCTTTGCTGGAAATAGTGTGACCCAAGAACTTCACACTATCCAACCAGAATTCGCACTTAGAAAATTTAGCATAGAGCTGATGGTCTCTGAGACGCTGAAGAACAACGTGCAGGTGCTTAGCGTGCTCTTCCTCATTCTTGGAATAAATCAGGATGTCGTCAATGAAAACTACGACGAATTTGTCGAGTTCGGGCATGAATACCGAATTCATGAGATACATGAAGTAGGCAGGGGCATTGGTGAGACCAAAGGACATGACCAAGAATTCATATAGTCCATATCGTGTGGAAAAGGCAGTCTTCGGAATATCGCATGGATGAATCTTTATCTGATGATATCCCGATCGAAGATCAATCTTGGAGAAAACTCTAGCTCCAGATAATTGATCAAAGAGAACGTCGATGCGGGGAAGTGGGTATTTATTTTTAACAGTTACCGCATTGAGAGGTCGGTAGTCCACACATAATCTTAAACTGTCATCCTTTTCCTTTACAAAAAGGGCCGGACATCCCCAAGGTGATGCGCTAGGACGAATGAAGCCTTTGTCCAGTAGTTCTTGGAGTTGTGTTTTCAGTTCGGCCAATTCCTTAGGTGGCATCCTATAGGGTCTTTTGGAGATAGGTGCAGTGCCTGGCTGCAGTTCAATAATGAACTCAATGTCCCTATCTGGTGGCAGTCCGGGTAAGTCATCCGGGAAGACATCGGCATACTCGCATACCACTGGAATATTCTCTAGGTTGATCCCTTCCATTACGAAAGCACAAGAATTTGTGCACTCCCGTAACGGTAGGTAAAGGGTGGTGGCTCCGTGACTAGGTGAATTTATCTCAACAGCTCGGGAAGAAAGGTCCAGTGTGACTCCATGCATAGTCATCCAGTTCATTCCCAAAATAATATCCATGCCGTCAAGGGGTAAAAGAACAAGGTCTGTGTTGATGACTTTACTTCCAAATTTTATCGGTATCAGCCTTATTATTTGGTTGGAAGCAATTTTTCCACCCGGTGTTGATATCATATACGACCCTTTTGTGTGACAAACATTCAAGCCTACGTTTGCACCAAACCTTGCACTAATGAAACTATGTGATGCACCAGAATCAAACAATATGACTGCAGGCTTGTTATGGATAGAGAATGTACCCGTCATCACTGGTGCTCCTTCAGGAAGTTCTGCAAGGGTGGTGAAGTTGATCCGTCCTTGTTTGACCTGGAGGGTCTGCCTCTTGCCTTTGTTCTTATTGTTCTGGTTAGAGTCCTGGCCCTGATTTGGCGGCCTGGGTTGAGGGCATTCGCGAGAAAAATGACTGGAACTCCCGCACTTGAAACAACGATTGGTGATGCTTGGTCGAAGAAACTGCTGAGTAGCGGGCCGGGGTCCAGTTTGTTGAGGCATAGGGGCTCGTACAACACCTTGTTGCTGCGGGGGCCTAGTAATCCAACGCCCTGGCTGAGGGGCTTTCGGTGGAGCTGTAGGCGCAGCATTTCGCACCAAGCGATACCTCGGTGGCTGAGCACCAGAGGGTCCAGCTGGCGCCTTCCTCTTCTTTTCAGCACGATGAGCCTTAATACAGTCTTCTTGAGTGATGGCCATGTTGACTAGCTCATTATATGTATCGGCTTTGACAAGATTCAGTCGTTCCTTGAGTTTAGTACTCAGACCTCTACGGAAACGATCACGCTTCTTGGCATCTGTGTCTGCGTGATAGCCCGCGTATTGGCACAGGTTGTTGAAGGCCTGAGCATACTGAAGTACAGTGCGGTTACCCTGAGTGAGAGCTAAAAACTCATTTAGCTTTCTTTCCATGAGACCTTCGGGGATATGGTGTGCCCGGAACGTAGTTTTGAATTCGTCCCAGGTGACAACGTGATCAGCGGGGAGCATAGCAAATTAGTGGTCCCACCATAAACGAGCCGTACCGCGAAGCTGCTGCGCGGCAAAGCGGGTCTTGTTTGCAGCCGAACATGGGGCGACAAGTAGAGAAAACTTGGACTCGATTGTGCGAATCCAAGCGTCCGCATCCAAGGGTTCCTCCGTCTTGTGAAACAAGGGAGGCTGGGTCCCTAGGAAATCCGTGTAACCGGCGGCTTGGGGTTGGTGAACATTGTGCCCACCCCACTGCTGGTGCTGTCCTTGCACGAGCTGGCGAAGCAACTCGGTTTGAGCGGCCATTACTTCAAGCTAGCTGGGTGGTGGCGGCGGCTGTGGTTGTGATCCACTTGCGCTAGCACCAAAACCATCCGGGTTACCACGGGTTGCTCCAACCATCTGAAAAGGCGAATGTTCTACATTAGCAACATGATCCATATTGCTTCCATGATTCAAAAAGATTTAACGCGGAATAGTAGACTTCCGAAAGGTCATGGATAGAATCGTGGGGATAAAACTGTCTGCCATAAGAAATTTATAACTCCTGGTAGGTTCATCCAAAGTTTCTCATATTTTGGCAGTGGATAGGGAATTTAGAGATGTACAACTTTGGTATTCAGCCAAGATGCTAAATCGATGGCTAAGATGGTCAAACGATTCACTCTTTGCTTCGCTGGTTTGGCTGTTTTTCAGCAGAACGAGTTATAGTATCTGGCCTACAACTCAAACTAGCAAGATCCAATAGGGTTGAAATTTTGTGAGAACCTAGATCACAGAATTTAGGACAAGTTTGGTATTCAACACTCAGCCCGGAAATGTAGAGAGACATGGGTAAAAATTCCGACAAGTTTCTGCAATCGCAGATTCAACTGCTTTCCAATATCTCCATCAAACCACCAAGTTTTTAGCCATGGCCTACATGATTAGAGATCCAATGGTCAAGTTGTACCCACCACAAAAGAGGTACTCAACTCTTAGTTAGCCTATTACAACACTTGCCAAAAGTTAGGCTACACTATCGAGGAGTATATGCAAAAGTCCTCCTAGGTCATCGGCTAGAATTCGTCGAGGTTGTTGACGGACGACTCGCTGTGAGTAGGAGAGTGAGCTCCCATCGGAGGTGGCTGCTGTGCCTCACCCTCAAAGTCCATTCCTAAAACACTATCAATCTCCTGTGGCTCCTCCTCATCTTCCTCCATAGCCACCATGCCGGGAGGGGCATTCTGATCATGGTGCCACTGAATGTGCTCATTAGCATCCTCCAACTCAAGGTTCAGATCATGGAGCTGCTCCTCCAAGTGTGCTATCATGTCATTTCTCTCACCCATGAGAGTGTCATGCTCCTGCACTTGGCCCTCAAGTTGGCCAATCCGGGGGTCTCTATCCTCGAGTTCCTCATTGAGTTCCTTAATCTGCTCATCCCTGGTATCTGCCATCATGTGGTAGGCCTGTGCAAGATCACTGAGCTGCACAAGTGCCTGACTCTGGAGAGTCTGAAGTCGGTAGAGTGCATTCATGTACCGCACGGAGGTCTCGATGGTCTCCTGGGCATGAAAGTCCACCAAGTACTGTGAGTGTTGCACCTTGTTGAGCCAAAAGGGGTCGTTGTCCTGGGCAGCAGGAAACAAACCAATAGGAGTGAGCGTGACAGCCTCGGGGCACTGCGCACAGAAAGTGGTGAGCGCCCTCATGGCAGCAAGCTCCCAAGTATCGGCCAACGGCGACCAACAGCCTCAATCTCCAAGGTGGGCCACTCCGGGTGTAGCGGGTGCGGAAAAATGGTCACGTTGACACAGCACTGGGTAACTCCATTCTCTGCAAATTCCAGTCTGGCGTAACGTGGGGGAATTGGATAGCCCGCGGTGCGCAGAACATCCCACAAAATAGAGGGAAAGCCCTCCCGGTGGAGACACTGCGAGTGAACGCGTCCATCCTCATCCACCATCATGGCAATAGGCTCGGCCATCTGAACAAAAGATCAAATGGAGTGAGATATGTAACAACCCTAATAAATTACATTTCTAAAGCAATGTCATTAGCCCAACCCTATGCTTAACCAACTAATAAAAGGGTGAAAAGAATTAGAACAAGTTAAGTTGAAATTCAAATTTAAATTGGGCACATATGAATACTTTTGAATTTTTAAATTAACTTTCAAACCACAAGCCAAATGAGGTGTTGCCTGAAACCAAACTTGTAGAACTTTTTATTCTGAACAACTTTCATGTTCAAAAGTTTTTAAAATTCAAATTAGAAAGTGGAGAAAACATCATGTTTGCAACTAGCCCCTTGGAACTTTTCAAATTCTCGCAAATAGGCCCTTCGTCCCTCCTCTCTCTCCCCTCCCCGCCCGACAGCCCGGCCAGGTGGCCGGCGATGCCTGACCGGCGCAAGCCGCCAGGCCAGTGGCCGCCGGCCCTCGCCCCCAAGCGCGACCTTGCCCCCCCCCCCCCCCCCACCGCCGCGCTGCCCAGCCCGCGCTCGCCACGCCGGCCGTGCCTCTGTTCGCCGCCCGCCGCGCCGTGCCACACCGTCCGCCGCGACCCGCCCGTCGCTGAGCTTGCCGCCCGCCCGAGCCGCTGCTGCAGCTGTCCCCCAACCCCCGTGCCGCGCTATCTCCTCGCTCCCCCACGCAAATCTCCGGCGCCCAGTCACGCGCTCCGCCCTCCGCACGCCGGGCCGGTGAACCGAGCCGCCCACCGTGGCCAGTGGCACGCCATTGCCGTGCCATCACCCACGCGCGTCGCCCGGCACCCCTGCCTCCCTCCTGCCCCTATAAAAGACGCCCCAGGCCGCCCGCGCGAGCTACCAGCAACCAGAACGCCCGCTGCCGCCATTGTCGCCGCCGAGCTCCACCCGCTCGTGGACAGCCTTCCACAGCCGCCCCCTGCCCAAATTGAACTTCCAGCCACCACCACATCATCCCACCGGAGCTCACCGACCCGCTCAACGCTGCCCAGGACCGCCGGAGCACCGCCGCCCGCGCTGTCACCCGCCGCCGCCGCCCCTGGTCACTGCGGACAGCTCGACTCCGACCTCCTCCGCCCAAGCCACGTACCGGAGCAGCTTCCCCACGCGCCACTGAAGCTCCCCGTCCAGACCAGACCGCCCCAAGCCCGCCGGAGCACCGCCGTCGACGCGTACCGCCGCCGCCGCCGCCCCTGCTCCAACGCCGACGAGCTACTCCCGGCCGTCCCCCACCCGACCAAGACCCCCACGAGGTAGCCCTCGCACCCCTGATCCTTCCCCGGCCCTCACCCCTCGCCGCCGGCGAACCCCTCGCCGGAATTTTGGCCGGCCACCGTACCCGAGCCGCCCAAGGACCCAATTGCAGTAATTGAAATCTTTAGAAGGGTCTGCCCGTAAGATTCCAAGGACCCAGATGTAAGAGAAAGATTCAAACCTAGATTCAAAATCAATGAACTTGTAAAATTCGTAGAAAATCGTAGAAAATTCATAAAAATGCAAACTCAACTGTTCTGCAACCTTTGGGATAAACGCCACAACTTTTGTTACATGCATCTCCTCAGATTCTAGCTAATTTATGCTCTAAATTAAATAGGCTGTTTAATGACCTTTATTGACAACCATTGTTGTAGACAAGTACTGGTCCTAAAAATTTTACAGTAGGAGATTTACTTGTTATATAAGCCAATGTAAAAAGATCAGGCCCAAATTCCATCTCTACCCACACTGTTTATTAAACTTAGTTTCATACCATGTTTGGATAGAATTAATTGTCCCTACAGTTAGGTTATGAATCACCTAATGAAACTTTTTATATAGTGGTGTAATTGTACCTAGATGCCATAGAAAAATTTAGAGACTTTTTATATCACAGGAACCTATTTATTTGATTTATGTGCTAATAACATGCATTAAATCAAGAAAATAGTATCTTAGCTTGGAAAATTCTCATATGTTTACTAGAAGATAATCAGTGGTAGAGGATGCTGTGTAAAAAGTTTCATGGACAAAAACCCTGTGTAGGATCCTGTAAAAATAAATCCTTGAATAACCTAGGTGTGTAATGTCATATTTACTATGCTCTGAAAACTGCATAATAAATCCTATAAAAATTACAGTAGCTCCTTCATGATTAAGTGAAAGCCCTATAAAAATCTTAGTCTCAGTTTTTGCACCATTTGTTCTGTACAAAAAGAACAAGAATCTAGCAGCAACCATGTATTATATTTTTCATAATTAATCTGCTGCATGAAAATATCTGAAAATTTTACAGTAAGCTTATCTTTCCCTGGTGTGCCTAGATCCGAGGTTTCATGACCAGAAACTACTCTCTGTAGTAGTTACACTTAAATCATGTTTCCATGAGGAACATAAGTTCCCATGAACACCCACCCCACCTTGCTTAACGAAGTTACTTATTGTACTATTCTACTCTATTAATGATTGCCCACGAATAATAAAGTAACTCACTTCACAACAAAACTCATATTTTACAAACTGCAACTTTATCGTGAAGGAAATCATGTCGTTTACCATCACTATAACTTATATTGGTGCATTCATATAGAATCGACGACTCTCGCCGACGGAACGTACGAGCTGGTACCCGCGTCCGAGAGTGAGCAGCGAGAAGCCCAGGAAAATCTAACTGAAGCTCTCGAAGACCCGAACCCAAGTTCGAAAGAGCCCCAAGCTAACTGTTCACAAGAAGGCAAGCCTCGGAGCATAACCCTATTCCTTTCCTAAATTATGCAACTCACTACTCTTTTGCTTGTGCATTAAGTTTATAGGAGTTGAATGAAAACTTAGTTGCATGAAGTTAGGAACCCATGCTTGAAAACTAGATGTAAGGTTCGATAGAATGCTGTGCTAATAGGACTCCGGTAAAAGCCGAGTGATTTCCTGTCACTCGCGAAAAAATAGGAGTTGAATGTTTACTACATGCTGCAATCATAAGGACAACGGATGGGCTATGGGACGATGTTTACGATTGAGGCCCGTCTGTTTAGTGAAAAATGCTAAGGCCGCAGTGTGTGGTAGTGGTGGTTAAGTCTTTGAACGTACTAAACACATGCCGAGAATATGGTAATCGGTAAGCTTAAGTACCTGATTGGCCCGGCAAGTGGACGACAACCTACCCTTTGAACTTCGGTCCCATGTGCATATGGCGAGTGCACGAGTGGTCACGACCCGGCGTCAAACCGTGGCGTGGGGCTCTTGTACTCTCGGAGGGTAGCTCCTTCCGATCCATGTGCATATGGCGAGTGCATGAGTGGTCATGACCCGGTGTCGAACCGTGGCGTGGGGCTCTTGTACTCTTGGAGGGTAGCTCCGATCCACGACCCGGAAAGAAAGGGGAAAAGTTGCACGTGTGACTCTGGGAGTAACCACGTGACGTGTGTTTAGGTTTCCCTTGCAAGGTTAAGAAATTCGATTCGAATCGTCCATTTCTCACGGCTATTGAGATTGCTTAATCCCTTTTACCACACAGAGTAAGAAGAGGAACAATGATGATGAATAAACCTGTTGGATGAAATGCTTCACCATGAATGATATTGGATAGCTGCTTATCTAGAATGGTTAATGAAACTAGAATCTTGAGCTAAAAGTTGAAAGTAAGGACCCACTCGTAGATGCTTTTCGGCAAAACAAACCCCTGAGCCAAAAAGCCTTGCATGTCTAGAGTCGGTGGAGTAGATTCCACTACACGGGTAAGTCTTGCTGAGTATTAGTATACTCAGCCTTGCTTGTGGCTCGTTTTCAGGTGAGACCTTCGAAGATATGATTGCTAGCTTGACTTGGCCCTGCACTCTTCCCCCTGGTTGGTCGGTGGAATGGGATACGCCCCCGGCCAATGGAGATAATGCCGAGTGATGTCTCGTACGGGCTTCACCGAGACATCCTGTATCGTCGAGTAGCTTTCGTTAATTTATTTCCGCTGCAACTTAAACTCTGAAGAACTTATTGGTTATGATCACTGAAGTACTCGGATACTAAACTCAAACATGGTTTGTAATATTCACTTATGATAATTTTGTAATATCTGCTAGAATGTGGTATTCTCTGGGCTCATCTTCGCATGAGCATTTGTATGTGTGGCATTCGATCCGCTTTACCGTGGTTGTATCGGGAGGTTACCCGACAGACCAATGGATTACTCCATTTGAAGTGTAAGGTTAACCGAGATTGCCCTAATGGTGATGGTTAATACACTTGAGCCGGATTAATTCAGGTGGTTCTGCCACAAGATAGCGAAAAACTGTGAATAGTATAGCGAACAGGTTCCGGACCGTGCACTGAAATAGACATAACTTCAACAGTTCTGGTCTAAAAATTCTCAACTTTTACCAGAGCATTCCTAAGGTATTTGTGAACAACTTTGCTAGTCAACTTCAGAGCTAGATAAGTCTCTAAGATGGTCTTTCTTTTCAGGTTTTACCTTACTGTCTACCCAGAAATTTTAGTGATCAGTGGGCCAACATTTCGTGCACCAGGGAAAATCTACCCAGCCAAAATTTACCAAATTTTAACAGTAGCCACCTGAGTATATTTATAACCAGTTTCGTGTTGAACACTTTTGCAGAAAACTGTAGCAAGGGGGCATAAAAATTTATGTGGCTGAACTGCTCATTTTTGGACAGAAAACTGACACACCAAGGTCTTTTTTGTTTCTCATTTCCCATATGTCCAGAATTTTTCATATTTAGACAGGAGGTAGAATACTAATTTTGGAACAAAGCTTTCAACCGGAGTTTCTTCAGAAAGGTCCATTTTCTCAGCTTAATAATTTCATCTTTTCAGATAAGGCAGAAAGTGACTGGTTTGCTAGATAATCCTTATGCCAGTCAATCGTGTGGGCGCATGAACCTTGCCACTCTCACGCATCACATTTTCAATCTTAGATTTATATAGCCATGATGCATGCATGTCCTGTTCGTCCTCACAAAATAAACAATTGCCAAATAGCTTTGGTCTTATGAAGTTAGTTTCGGTGGCATACACAATACGGCTCTCACTATAATAGCTAGTCGAGAAAACTGTAATCGTTCTTAAACTTATCGCAATCGCGGTTAGTGTACCTACAGAAGGTTGATATAGCATATATATATCCACTGAACCTTTCACGCCAGCACTCATGAAAGCGTCTGTATTCATTACCGTTAACTATAGAAACGGCATCCGTACAATTCCCGTCGTACAGACGACGTTAACATACGCTATCGAAATAGCGTATTCACGGGGGTACCGTCTTGAGATGGGGGTATGAACATCGATCGCCATACCCTGCGCCAAACCTTCTACTCCCAATATAATCAACTAAACGTTGGTGTATTGGCAGCACCTCAAGTAAGCCACTGCTTGAGGGCAGCGTTCGGCTCGCATCACCGACAGGAAGGCCAAGCTCTCTCAGTTGGCTGAGGATTCTTACCTTCTTACCTTAGCGATGAGTGCGTCGTTATGGAATTTAAGGGTCGGTTGTGCATAAAAGTAAATTTTGACAGAAAGTAATGTGTTGGAAGTCAGTTGATAATATTTCATAAGTTAGATAGCCACCTAGTAACTTTCCCAATAATCCCTTAGGGCTCTACGAACTAGGCACCATCCTTAACGCACTAACGCATTTTCCAACATAAATTTTTTGTGGTCAAGTTTTAGGAAAAAAAGTTTTTAAGGCTTGTTGCATTCTCTAGCGTATGCATTTCGGCTTTCTGGTGCCAGCTGTAGCACCAGCTACGGCTCTGATACCAGCTGTGGCAGAACCACCTGAATTAATCCGGTTCAAGCGCGCTATTCATCACCACAAGGGCAATCAGGGCTAACTCACACTTCAAATGGAATAATCCACTGGTCTATCGGGTAACCTCCTGATACAACCACGGTTCTTACGGATTGAAGCCACACATACATGTACTCACACGAAGGTGAGCCCAGAGTATACAACATTCCACATTTTTACACCACGGGGTTCATCATAAATTATCATTACAATAGAGTTCAAATTCGTAAAACAAGGTACTTCGGATTTCAAAATAAATGAGTTCTTTAGAGTTCAAGCAGCGAAAAAGATAACGACAACTACTCGACGATAAAGGGTGTCTCGATGAAGCCCGTACGAGGCATCACTCGGCATCACCACCATTGGCCGGGGGCGTATCCCATTCCACCGACCAACCAGGAGGAAGGGTACAAGGCCAAGTCAAACTAGCAATCATGTCCTCGAAAGTTTCACCTGAAAACAAGCCACAAGCAAGGCTGAGTATACTAATACTCAGCAAGACTTACCCGACTAGTGGGGTATACTTAGCCGACTCCTAGACATGTGAGGCTTTTGGCTTGAGGGGTTTGTTTTGCCGAAAAGCATATATAGTAGGTCCTTAGCTCCAAGTTCTAGCTTTCTTTAACCATTCTAGGTAAGCAACTATCCAATATCATACATGGTGGAAGAGTTATTTTTGCATCCAACAAGATTAATCATTATCATTGTTCCTCTTCTTACTCTATGTGGTAAAAGGGTCAAGCAGTCTCAATAACCGCGAGAAACGGACGATTCGATTCGAATTTCTTAACCTTGCAAGGGAAACCTAAACACACGTCACGTGGTTACTCCCAGAGTCACACGTGCAACTTTTCCCTTCAATTCCCGCTTCACGGAACAGGCCCACCGCCCTCGACTACACGTCCCCACAGACCACGGTACGTCAGGCTGTGGCGGCCGATGCACCCGCCATTAGCTAGATGTGAACGAATTCAAGACAGTGGGGAGTATATTCCGGCCTCGGTTCAATCCAGTACTTAAGCTTATCGATTACCATATTCTCGGCATGTGGTTAGTACGTTCAAAGACTTAACCACCACTACCACACACTGCGGCCTTAGCATTTTTCACTAAACAGACGGGGCCTCAATCATCAACATGAACATCGTACCATAGCCCTATCCGTCGACCTTATGATTGCAGCATGTAGTAAACAATCAACTCCTGATTTCTCGCGAGTGACAGGAAATCACTCGACTTTTACCGAGTCCTATTAGCATAGCATTCTATCGAACCTTGCATCTAGTGTTCAGAGCATGGGCACCTAGGATCATGCAACTAAGTTTTCATCCAACTCCTATAAACTTAATGCACAAGTAAAGTAGAGTAATAAGTTGCATAAGTTTGGAAAAATAGGATTCATGCTCCGGGGCTTGCCTTCTTGTGAAAAGTTAGCTTGGGGCTCGTCCGAACTTGGGCTCGGGTCTTTGAGAGCTTCAGTTAGATTGACTTGAGCTTCACGCTGCTCACTCTCGGACGCGGGCACCAGCTCGTACCTTCCGTCAGCGAGAGTCGTCGATTCTATATGAATGCACCAATATAAGTTATAGTGAGCTATATGACGATTATTTTCATTCACGTTAAAGTTGTAGTTCACAAAACATCGATTTGGTTGTGAAGTTACTTAGTTGAGATTTCTGTGGGCAATTATTAAAGAGTATAACTTAAACTATTAACTTCATTAAGCAAGAAGGGGTTGTGTTGTAATAGAAACTGAATTTTCCAAGCACACATGGATTAATCATAACTTCTGGATTAGGTAACTTCTGGTGATGAAATTTTTATTTAGAGCACAACAAGCAGAGACAAAAGCACGGTAAAAATTTCACACATTTTTATGCAGCAGATTAATTATGAAAAATATAAAACACAACCACTGCTAGCACCTAGATATTTTTATACAGAATAAACCATTCAAGTATTGAAGCTAAAATTTTTACAGGGTGTTAATCTATCCATAAGTGTGTTACTGTAAAATTTTCAGATTTAGAATTTGCCTACAACAGGGGGTACATTAAAAGTCTATTAAAGCTTCCATTTAACTTATAGTAAGATTTAGTAAGCAACTGAAGAAATGCATGTACAAAAGTTGTAGATTTTCATCTAACGATTCCAGAACAGTGGAGTTTGTATTTTTCAGATTTTTCTACGATTTTAAATGAATTTTACGAGTTCGCTGTGTTTGATTTTAAAGTTTGAACACAGGTTTACAAATATGTCCCTGGAAACTTGCGTGCAGACTCTTTCAAAGATTCTAACCAAAGCAATTAGGTCCCTGGGCGGCGCTGGCATGGCGGCCGTCCAGATTCCGACGAGGGGGCTCGTTGGTGGCGAGGGAAAAATGGTCGGGGAGATCCAGGGAGGTGAGAGCTACCTTGGGTGGCCTTGGTCGGGGTTGGGAGTGGCCGGAGGTGGCTCGTCGGCGCGGAGCAGACGGGCGGCAATGGGGCAGAACGTCGGCGGCGGTGCTCCGGCGAGAAGGGAACAACGCGGGCCGGTCGAGTAGCTTCGCGGCGTCGAGGGGAAACCGTTTCAAAGCTTGTCTGGGACGGAGGAGCTTCGGTTTGGGCTGTCCACGGAGCAACAAGGAGCGGCGGCGGCGCTGGCGGTGCTCCGGTGGCTCTGGGCGACGATGGGTGGTGCAGTGAGCTGCGGTGGGGTGCTGTGGTGGTGGTGGAAGACTGAGCTCTGGCAAAGGGTGGCCGGAGAGGTGAGTTCCACGGTGAGCTGAGCGCGACGGCGTTAATGGTGGCGGCGGCGGCGTTCTGGTGTTTGGGCGCGCGAAGTGGGGGAACTCAGCTTGGCCTTTTATAGGCAGCAGAGAGGCGGGAGGAGGGGCGGGACATGACTGTGAGACGCGGGGCGGCGGCACGACGGGGGCGCGCGACTGGCCACGGCGGGCGCTGAACAGAAGCCAGCGCGGCGTGCGGCAGGCGCGGGCAGGGGACTGGGCGGTGAGGATTTGGTGTGTGAAGCTGGAGATCACGCGGCGCGCGGGTTGGGCGAAGAGGTGCAGCAGCTGCCTTGCCGGGCGGCGAGCGCGGTGACTGGCGGAATGCTGCGGAGACACGGGCACGGCGCGGTTCGTCCATTGGGCATGGGGGCGGCGAGCAGGGGCGCGGGTCGCCGGCTTGCGCGTGGCGTGCGCGGACTGGGGAGGAACGCGGCGTGCGGGCGCGCGTGCGTGCGTGGCCAGGCATTGGCTTGGCACCTAGCGCGGTCAGGCATCGCCGGCCAAGTGGCCTGCGGCGACTGCGCGGCGGCGAGGGTCGGGCGAAGCGAGGGCCGCAGCGAAGCCGAGGGTCGGGCGAAGCGAAAAGGGTCGGGCGAAACGAAAAGGGGTCGGGCGAAATGGCTGCGCGTGGGAGGGTCGGGCGAGACGAGGGGTCTGCAGCGAAATAGAAGAAAAGGCAGGGGCTGGTTCGCAAATCCAAGTGTTTCTCAAATTTTTGTGTTGCAACTCGACAATCCTTCAACGCGAAAGTTGTTCAAAATGGAAAGTTCTACAAGTTTCATTTCAGGCCAGAGCTTGTTTGAGGTCTAGCTTAGGAGTTATTTTAGAAACTTATTTAGTTGAAATTTCTCTTAATTATTTATGCACCGCGTTAAGGTAAAGAGGCTTATTTCGTAATTTAAACACCTGAGGTGTTACAGCAGGCGATGTGCAAAGATGGCCAGGGTCAGGATAGAGTTGGGGGTAAGGTGCACCAGGTGGACGGCGTACGCCTCCAGCGCCGCCACGAAGAAGGGGGAGAAGGGCGGCACCAACCCCACCAACAAGAAGGGGAGGAAGGTGACGATCTCCCGCGCGCCCCGCGGTGCCTCAGGAGACATGAACCCCCTCGCCCTCGCGAGTCCTGCGGCGTCCACCGACGCCGGAGGGCCGATGGTGATCGCGTGCCATGAGAGCAGGTGAAGGCGAGCAACAAGAGGGTGAGGGAGCAATGAGCGAGAGGGAGAGAGGGCTTCCAGGTGGAAGGACAAGTGGAAAGCACGAAGCCACAGTCCTCCCTCTCTCCGGAGCTTTATACTTAATGGAAGGTGAGGGGACATGGCGCACCCACTTCGCGGGATTCTTGAGAGGCGTGGGCCGCATCCCCAGCGGAGAAAACGGCATGACTCTTAGGGAGTCAGGGTCGGGAAGGAGGCGAGGCGTCCACCTTGAAGTTGTGGCCCTACACTCGGATCCCTTCCCTAATCTGAGCATGGGGCCGGGGGCTACTGTTGGTGTCGTGAGGATGGGGGTCCCCACCTTACCCGACAAAACGGAGGAGAAGCAGGCCCTCAGGACCATCACGGGCGTCAAGGCCCAGCCCAGCGTGGCAGCCTCCGAAGAGGCCGAGGTGGGCAGGGGAGTTGCCGGCCCCACCAGACAGGGCGGTTCCTTAGCCTATAAGGAACTACCCCTGGCCGGGGATTTTTACCGCGCCGGCACTGTGCAGAGCGGGGTCCACCATGGCGCGGCTTCCCCGTAAAATAGCATGATTACGGAGAGGCGTGTGATCAGACAGCGCCCTGTCCAGCGCAAGGGGAGCTCCTCCCCCCGGTCACGTCCCGTCAACCCAGCAGAGGACGGTGCAGACGGGGCCGACAACCGGGCCACTGTCGCGTCGGTTGGACCACCGAGGAGGCCTCGGGGTCTGGAGAAGACCCCGGGACGGCCCAGGGGCACGCCCCGAGGACCTCGCGAGCCCCACGAGCACCCCTGGTGTCGGGCTGACCACCCCGGGGTACCCCGTGAGCCGACCAGGTGGGGCCCGCAAGATAAGATGGCGTCAGAAGGGCGGCGCCACTTGTAGGGGGGTGCCCTCCAGAACGGCGCCGCGTTCACACCCAAAGGTGGTAAATCTAAGGTAGTAAGACTCCTCCCTGGGCCCAAGGGAGGGGCTATAAATAGGATATGAGGGCAACATGTAAAAGACAGACCAAAGTCCCACAACACATCGGCTACAAGCTCACTCGAGCAATAGAACAAGATGTAGGGTCTTACGCTCCCGAGCGGCCTGAACCTGTCTAAACTCTTTGTCCCACGGTTGAAACTTCACTGCGTGTTACATCCCTGGCCGAATCTCTAAATGGGGGTTCCCACTGCTGGTGGTCCTCACCCACCGTCGGACTCTCTAGTGCTTGTTCTTGGAACCTTTGAGACAGCAAACACAACGGCCGGTCCTTTACTTAGTATGGAGAAACATCAGCCAAAGGGACATTGAACCAAGGATTTGCTGTGGGACTGCATCAACGACGTCCTCACCACACCTCTTCACCATCGTCCGCCGTGATTCCCATTGGCACCAACATCGAGTGCGCGCTGGCTAAGCTGTACACTGTCGTCGCCAATCACCTCCTCGTGCTTTTCGGCATCGACACTAGCACCGAGTTCTGCCACCGCGACATGTGTGCCGAGCCTCAGAGACAGCTTTCTTCTTGGAGATCATCATCAAGCATTGGTATCCTCTCCAGCTGCACCTCCAATTGCATCTTCGCCCGCTCGCCAATTGCGCGTTCTACCTCAAATAGCGCATTATACTTGGTATGGGCGACATGTTCTGCGCGTGATCATATCACCGAGATGCTCGAGGCGGCCGCAGAGCGCCTGGACGGCATCAAGGCCACAGCCAACATCCCCAAAGACACTGATGATGGAATTTGTTGACCATAGATTTATGGGCCATGGACTATTAATCAGCTCATTGACTGATGAAGTGACATCGGCTAGCAATATTATTTTATTTGGCTGATGAAGTAACTATTGGCTAATTATTTGGAATATCCGTCGGCTCATTGGATGAAGAAAATGTTGCTGTACTTGCGTGCAATAAGCTCAGATTGTTCATT
Organism: Panicum miliaceum; assembly: GCA_032594955.1. Taxonomy (NCBI): domain Eukaryota; kingdom Viridiplantae; phylum Streptophyta; class Magnoliopsida; order Poales; family Poaceae; genus Panicum; species Panicum miliaceum. The sequence continues at coordinate 18,188,763 of CM064062.1, forward strand.
CGCTGGATTGAGTAACAGCTGATTTGTGACACAAGCACTCATTTGGGTGATGTCATTACCTTTGATTAAGTGATGGACATCTCCATGACGCTTTGGTGGACAATTCATACATCGGCTAATTTACCAAAGGTTTATTTCAACTCGTCAGAATTGGTCAGAGGTGTGGCTATTTTGAAGATGGTATAGCTGTATTCGTCAGTAGGATCATCCGATTGGCAATTCAGTGGTCAGCTCAAAAAGGTTGTCTGCTCTTGGTTCCAATAAAATAGTGCTAAAAAATAGTAGCCAATATGGCCATATGCACAGGAACGTTGAGCAATATATTTGAGTGTATATTATTGAGTTCCATGTGAGATATTCCTGCAGATGGTAAAGAATTATCATAGCGGCAGCCTATGAGGACACAAGAAGCCAAAAGCAGCTGATGATTCGGCCAATGGTTTCAGTTATGGTGCAACTGATGATTATTATTGGGCAGCAAGGATTCAAGATCGTAAGATGGCGCGTGATGCCATGCTTAACTAGGATTCGGAAAGGAGATATGCCTGAAGAGGATCATCAGCTATGAAAAGGACTGTACCAGAAAAGTTCACCACGATCTTCAGTTTGCTACGGACTTCATCTGTCAGGTTGTCATGCTGAAGGTATCAGTTAAATTTTGGTATTAAGCTTGAAGAAAGACATCGACTATGAAAGAGCAGCATCAAAGAAGTCAAGGTGTCTGAGTCCATGAGACAATCAAACAAATTATCAGCTAGGAGATTCAGGGCAACGAGCTTGCAAAGTTCGAAGCATGAATACTCATACTTCGAACTGGAAGGGTCTGTGTTGACATCGGATTTTGTCAATAAATCTGATGTAATCTGAATTATGGAGCCATTGGCTATTAGAATGCATGGGCAGAGTGTCAACGTGGAAGCCGATATACATCGGCAAGTGCCGACGGAGCCGGCAGCGTGCAAGTATTTGATGTCCACACGTGAAGGCAAGAAAACAATGTTTAAAAGGAGCAATGTTGGTGGCTGATCACGTGGACGCAAGGATAATTAAAATAAAGAAAGGGCATGAAAACCAGTGCGTATACGTGAAGATGATTAGAATAAGAAGAAAAGCGTGTTGCTGCGTGCAAAGGAGGACAAATCTGAGTTAATCACGCAAGCAGAACGATTTCTTCACGGGCAAGTCAAACAGAGGAGCTTGGTCGATAAGGATTCTACATAAAAGGAAGTTAGGGTTGATGAGTCCATGGATCATCAAAATATCCATGGTTCCTTTGGTGAGCAGCAAAGCGACATGACCGATGGGGTTCTTTGTAATATTATCACTAATTCAACCAATAGCATATTTGTTAGGGCTAATCTGCCCAAAACTATAATGGAAAGGACTTGCTTTTTCAAGTATGGTAAGACTTTGGTTCGGATCTGACAAGAAGTTTGAAGATAGGTAGATTTGAACTCAATTCGGATTGCCACGTCACAGCTTTACAAGCTTAAAGTAAATTGGTCATATCTCCCTCATATGAAGTCCGTTTCTTATGAATACATACTTGATGGAAAGATAATTTCAATATATTTTCAATGGATTCGGGTTCATAGTCATATCTATTTTGTACGAAACGCAGTAGTCAAAACCAGTGTCAGGTCATGTTCAGTCTGAGTTAGTTTCGGGTTGTGGTCGAGTCGGACCATGTTTATGGCCGGCCTGCGTGCAATATAGCCTAGGGCTGGCGCCCCTGTAAGGGGGACGTGATTTTTGTTATGTTTTTGTCGTGGTGTCCTCCTAGGAACCCTAGAGGCGTTGCCTCTTCTACCGGTTGCTGATTCGCCGATCCTTCTTGGATTGTGAAGCACGTGGTCAGATTGAGATTCCATCTGGGTGCGTGCTGGGATTCCTGCTGGTTTTTCCCTTCTTTTCTGATGTTGTTCCCTTGAGAATACGGGTGGAAGAGTTGCTGCAACCTAGGGATTCATTTTTGCCACATTTGTAAGCAGGGCGACGCCACGTTGGGCATCCCTGGTGCACCGGCACCAGAATAAACTTTATTTTTCCCAATAATCAAGCTTATATTCACATATAATCTTGGAAAAATATGTCAGCCCCCTTAAATGGTGCACCAGGATCAGTTTAGCAGTAGCTTCGCCCCTGTTTGTAAGCTGATTCCCCCCTATATATCTTTGGGTTACTTAATTGATTAAAGAGTTACCTTGCTGATTGTGTTTCTCGAAAGGAATCGATTGATTGGTTTAGTTCCTGCTGCATTTGGTGTATCTATCGTGTTTGAGTATTTTTATTTAGATCTGAAATCTTGTTGTTCTAAGTACCGTGAAAGATTGGGACAAATACATAGGCACGTAGGTGTGTCCTTATCAAAGGTCCATGTATCTTAATATTAACTTATTTAGATATTTCTTCTTTAGCAAGTTTGATGTGCCGTAACCAGCTAGATTGTCTAGGCTATAAATATGTACCCCCATCAATTGTGAAAGTTTTATCTCTCGATCAATACAACTCGGCGCATCGCCACCCTTTACTTTTTTATTTATGTTTGTACTTTAGTTTTTGGCGGAATTTGGCGCCTAACGTCGGGCAGCATCGCTTTGATCTCCGGTGAAGGGTTAAGTCCAAAGTTCCACCAAGTTATCGAGCACCTTGGATCTTCGACCTACAACGCATCACCTCTGTCTTAATCTACGGTACTCACCAGTTATCCTGCCTTGATTAAGATCGCATCGGCTGATTTTTCTGTAATCTATCAGCTTTGATCAGCTTTTGTTCTATTGAAATAGACAATATATCTTTTAATGGTCTATTGCATCTTAATCTTGGCTACCTCTCAAGTATTGTTTGGATCATGTTCTATCGTGGACAGATCTATTGACCGGTGAAGTTTAGATTAACTTCTTATCGATAGTGTGTCTAGATTGCAACTTTCGGGCGCGTCGCTGTCGTTTCATCTAGAAACACCGATGATAATGTTAGTTGAAACTGCATTGGCTTATGACCATACCCATGATGGATTGGGAGCTCAACGGTGCTCCGTTCCCTATCGGCTCCCTGGCCGATAGCTTTTATGCTTTATTGTCATTAATCATGCAGATCCGATCTGGATAGCCGATGAGCCACTCATGCTCATCAAGATGCCGGAATCGGCCTCATGGCCAATTATTTATTTATTTATCATGTTCTACTTTGCCACACCATTACCGTTACTGGTGCCAAGAATGCCTCGGCCTGATCGGCCGATCGCCGCGAGCCTCAAAAAGATTATCTTCACCTCGTCAGTTGGATGGTCAAGCTGAATGGCACGCCGCGCTCACCACGTGCACCAATTTAGATTCTGCACTGGAGTTAAGCAGATCTCCTAGGTCCTCTTGTTGGTCAACGCAGGGTCCATCGTCGTCCGGAATCTGCGTCAACAACTACCTCTAGGGCATATTTCTAACTAAAACAAGAAGAAGCTAGTATTTGGGAGCAAACGCCATCTATGGGATGAGCCATACCTATACAAAGTGTGTGCAGATGGACTACTTCAAAGGTGTGTTCCTAAAGCAGAAGGGGTCAAGATTATTGAGAGATGCCATGCAACACCATATGGAGGGCACTATGGTGTATTTTGCACTTAGGCGAAAATTTGGCAAAGTGGTTTCTATTAGCATACAGTGTATGAAGACACCAAGGATTTCATTCGAAGGTATCCCAATTGCCAGAAACACGGAGGAATCTCAGCTCGTGATGCCATGCCCTTGTCATACAACCTTCAAGTGGAATTATTTGATTATGGGGCATTGACTACATGGAACCCTTTCCAAAATTTCAAATTGCGAGTAGATCTTGGTTGCTGTGGACTATGTCACCAAGTGGGTGGAAGCTATGCCATGCAGGGCTGCTGATGCCAAGCATGCCCGGAAGATGTTTCAAGAGGTAATATTTCCAAGGTTTGGAACACCATGAATGGTGATAAGTGACGGAGGCTCACATTTCATTAATACGGATTTCCGGAACTTCCTCAAGGAACTAGAGGCCATGCACAACATAGCAACCCCGTATCACCCTCAGACAAGCGCTCAGGCTGAAACATCGAATAAGCAAATCAAGAACATTCTGTAGAAAATTGTAAATGAGATGGGCAAGGCATGGAAGCCAAATCTAGCAGATGCTCTATGGGCGTATCACACAACATAAAAAACTCCCATCGGTATGTCACCCTATCAACTTGTTTATGGGAAAACATGCCATCTTCCCGTTGAGCTGAAGCATAGAGCACACTGGGCCATTCGGAAATGGAATATGAATCTTGAACAAGCTGGAGACCACAAGAGAAGACAAATATCAGAATTGGAGGAGTGGAGAGACAAAACCTATCACAGTGTCGCGTTATACAAGGAAAGAACCAAAAGATGGCACGACAAAAGGCTGAAACCCAAGGATTTCAACCTAGGAGACAAGGTATTACTTTTTAATTCTAGGGTGAAACTCTTCGGCCATGAGAAACTACGAAGCAAGTGGACGGGACAATTTCTCATCATCGATACTTCAAGCCATGGAGCCATAACAATACAAGATGATGAAGGTAACGTCCACAAGGTAAACGGCCATTGTTCAATGTTATTCTTAGATCATGATACAACCATGCATTAATGAGGATATAGACATGATTGAACTAGTTCATCATGATTATATACTTGATTAAAGGCTCTTTTTGCCGTTATCTGAAGTGAGCCACCTGTAGATAGCCACTAGACTCTCCCCCATGTTGCCCAGGAAAGAGGAGAGGCCAGCTGGGCCAAGCCCAATTCGGCTGACCTAAAGGGGTCGACCGAACCAGGGTAGGTGCCCTAGCAGACCACCTTTTGGCAGGCTAGGCCCACGTCGTTACCTATCTCTAATCCTAGCTGATGGCACGAAGTAGGGTGTAGCATCCTTTCTTCTCCACCCTAAAACCTTTCTTCCTCTTGACCTCTTTTCCATCTACTTTTGCTCCTCCAACCTATGAAACCTTGCTGCACCACCCGCAACCCATGGCTGGCAAGGAAATCGTACCCTTTGCCAACTCTGGCTCCATCGACCGACTCATGGAAGCTACGATGCCGGCCAACAGCCCTAATGCTCAAATCCAGGCCGAGCATGTCATGGTAGAGGTCCATGCGCTGACCGTGACGCTCCTGGCCGTGGCACCTGCCATTGTGCGCAACGGGAGGCCGAGGGGGGCCGGCCCTGGTTCGGCCGACCCGGGGCCGGGACCTCTCACGCCCTAATTTGGCCAGTTGCTCCTCGTCGCCATGGAAGAGCCAGAAACCAAGGTCTCGCATGAAGAGCCCTTATCAGAGGCCATCCACGGGCACACCGACGCCTCGGAAGCTGGCGGTATTGCAATCTGCCCACGCTCGATGGTCTAACACGAACCAGCCCCCGGCTGACCTCCCTGCTGCGTTGGTAAGAACACTTGCAAGCACGTGGTATAGCGCTTGAGTGTGTGTGATCCCACTTCTAATACCCCATAGTTGATAGGGTTCCTTCCTTGTTCTTGTTCTTTGTTCACTAATCATGGGATGAACTCACCAATATTTTGCAAGAACAACATACAACACAATTGCAGCTCTTTCAGGACATTCAAACTAGCATTGCAAACCTTACCACTCATGTTGGCAATCTTGAGCACCAAAACGAAGAGCCTGTCGATGGAGATGAAGAGGTTGATGATGCTAGTAATGCTGGCCATGGTGGCCCTGGACGTGATGGTGAACGCGATCGACATCATCAACATCGCCACCGCCAAGGTATGGAAGGCAACAATGGTCGAGCTGATCCATATTCTAAGGTTAAGTTTATCATTCCTTCTTACAATGGATCATATGATGCAGATGTATATCTTGATTGGGAGTTGATCGTTGAGCAGAAATTTAACACTCATATGGTTCCTGAAATTCATCGTGTCCGTCTTGCTACTTGTGAGTTCATCGGATATGCCATTTTGTGGTGGAATGAGCTTGTCAATTCTGTTTTGGAACCTGACACTTGGGAACGTTTGAAGCAAGCTATCTGTGGTAGATTTGTTCCTACAACATATAAACGTGACTTGAAAAAGAAATTGCAGCGTTTGAATCAAGGAAATAATTTTGTTAACGGCTACTATCAAGAAATGTAGATCACCATGCTCTGTTGTGATGTACAGGAACATGATGAGGATAAAATTGTTCGTTTCCATTCAGGTTTATGCCGAGAAATTTAAGACATTGTTGATTATAAGGATTATAACACAACTAATATATTGCTCCATCTTGCTTTGTTGGCTGAAAAAGAATTGCAGGGTCGCCAACAAGTTGCAAGGAACACTTTTGGGGCTAACTTGCCAGCACGATCCACATCAGGGCAAGCCAAAACTCCACCATACTTAGCTCGGACACGTACACCTGCCCCATCTTCCTCACCATGTGTTCCGGAGGTGCGCACATCTTCTGTTTTGCAAACACAAGCAAAGTCTACTTCTTCGGCCACTTCCACAGGACGTACAACACCCATTGTGTGTCACCGTTGCAAGGGCATGGGACATGTCATGAAGGACTGCCCAAGTCAGCGAGTCTACATTGCAACCGACGATGGTGGGTATGTTAGTGCTAGTGATGTTGAGGATGAAGTTGCACTCGTCACTAATCTTGCAGCTCAAGCTGATGAGACCACAGATGAAATGGGAGATGAAGTTCTTGGAACTGCTGCTACTGCAAATTATAAAACTATTATTGTGCAGCGTGTTCTGAGTGCTCAAATCAACCAAGAAGAGAGGCTTCAACACCATAATTTATTTCAGATATTTCTCATTGTTCAAGAGTACCGTGTTCGTGTCATAATTGATGGTGAAAGCTGCAACAACTTGGTGAGTTCAGATTTGGTCAAGAAGCTTGGCTTGACCACACGAGCACACCCTCATCCCTACCATGTTCAGTGGTTCAACAATAGTGGTAAGGTGAAGGTATCACAATCTGCAAGGGTGCATTTTTCCATTGGGTCCTACCATGATCATGCTGATTTCGATGTTGTGCCTATGCAAGCATGTTCTCTTTTGTTAGGCCGTCCTTGGGAATTTGATACAGATGCAACATCATGGTAGAAGTAACACGTACACTCTCATCCACAAGGGAAAGAAAATCACTTTGCTGCCTTTAACCCCTTCTGAAGTTGTGCAATGTGATCGGGAACTCGCTGAAAATAAGAAGAAAGGAGCTTTAGAATCTCAACATCAGCAACTTGCTCACACGGTTAGCCCACCAAAGATAGATAAACCGAAACATAATTCAAACTCCATGGGCATAAAGCTAAAGGGTGGTGTTATGCTTGCCACAAAATCTGACCTTGCTGAAATTTCCGATCATGACTCTTTGTGCTATGCTTTGATATGCAAAGAAGTTTTATTTTCACTTGATGATATGCCCACCTCTTTTCTACCTATTGTTACTGACCTTTTGCGGGAATATAAAGATATTTTTCCAGCTAAAGTACACCCAAGGCTGCCTCCTTTGCGAGGAATTGAGAACCAAATTGATTTGATCCCAGGTGCAACTTTGCCAAACCGTACTGCTTATCGGACTAATCCGAAGGAGACTAAGGAAATTCAGTAACAAGTCCAAGACTTTTTGGATCGAGGGTATGTACGAGAAAGTCTTAGTCCTTGCGATGTTCCTGTTCTTTTGGTTCCAAAGAAATACGGTACTTGGCGTATGTGTGTTGATTGTCGAGCTATTAACAATATCACAATACAATATCGTCACCCTATCCCTAGGCTGGACGATATGCTTGATGAATTAAGTGGTTTTATCATTTTCACCAAAATTGATTTGCGCTCAGGTTACCACCAAATTAGAATGAAGTTGGGAGTTGAATGGAAAACAACTTTCAAAACCTAGTTCGGTTAGTATGAGTGGTTAGTGATGCCTTTTGGTTTAACTAATACACCTAGTACTTTCATGCTCTTAATGAATGTGGTTTTACGAGCTTTGGTTCGGGTCTTCAAAAACTTCAGTTAGATTAAGATTTCCTTCACGCTGCTCACTCTTGGACTCGGAAATCAACCCGTACGTTCCATTGGCGAGAGTAGTCGAATCTATAGGAAATGCACATGCATGAGTTGTTGTGATGGTAAAGATTTATTAATTATTTCACTATAAAGATGCAAACCAACTAACATAGGTTTTTTAACAAAACCTCTTAATTATGTTTTCTTGGGCAATCGTTAATAGAGTACAACTTACATTAATTAACTTCATTAAGTGAGTGACGTTTGTATTATTTTGAAAGTTCTAATTTGTAAGCATGAACATGGATTAAATGGAGCTTGATCGAGACCGCAGCATGCAGGGCGACCAAAAACCGAGACTTACACACCGTTCATTTACCAAAGCTGCATACAGTAGCCGCGGCCAGATTCTGCTGCACTAAGATTGCCTTCATGTAAGGAAACAAGGGTCCCTAGCTCCGACGTGATCCTCGTCGCCGACGTCGATCACGTTCATGACGCCTGCTGTTGATCCCCATCTTTGCTTGCTCTCATGGCCACCCCCCTTCTCAACATCCACCACGGGTGGAGTTCTCATTAAAGGTACGCTCGATCACTAATTCCCCAGTGACTTCCCCCTCTCTTGATGATCCCCATCTTTGCTTGCTCTCATGGCCACCCCCCTTCTCAACATCCACCACGGGTGGAGTTCTCATTAAAGGTACGCTCGATCACTAATTCCCCAGTGACTTCCCCCTCTCTTGATGATGCTGGGAGTTTCTGGCTTCTTGTCTCGTTTGCTTGATCCAAGATCAAACTTGATGACAGAAATGTTGGTCTCATTCTCCAATCGGTTCTTGGTGGGGCTGCTTCTAAATTTGCTATCGTCGAAGTGGAAGATTGGGTGTTTAAATTCACAATTTTCTCACGACAAGTTGGTATCTTAATCTATGAGTTTTGTTCTTTCTCCTGTTATTCCTTCAGCCTTTCTTTCAATCTTTGGAATCGCAATGGTATGGAAAAGGCACATTCTTTTGTGGTCAATGCACAAGGTCCACAATTTCAGTGGATTACTGTGAAATATAAAAGATCATCACGAACTTATGCAGAGGTTGCACGTTCTAACACCACCCCACATCATCCGTCTCCTCTTGCTGATGTGCCTCTTTTCGGAGCTAATCTGATACTGACCTCTAGGAATCAGTGTCATCATTCCCGTTCGGTTTTTAGTTGTCTAAATTTGATGGATCTTCTTCACAAAGCTTCTCCATCTGCCATGAACTTGCATTTGGATTCTGATGCGAATCTAGATTTGAATTTGGCGATGAACACGGAACCCCGGAATTACAGCGACAATTGTCCGGTTTCATCGGAGTTTTTGGAGACTTAATTCCGGCTCGCATTCCACCGCTTCTCCTGGCCTTTTACCAGCAAGCCCCCTCCGACACTTTTGGCTCGGCCCAACTGCATCAGGTGCCTCTCTCATGGTCATATTCGGCCCATGTGCCGCAGCTCTGTCCGTTGCCTAGCATGCTATCGCCTGGGACTTATTGCTCTCCATTGCCGGTTCCCACCTCGGTTTCCGGGATTAGCTCTTCATGGAAGATTGCCCTCTTTTCCCTGCTTGGACACGCAAAGCTTCCCCTCTGTTCACTCATGGTTTGCCCTCTCCCCTCATTGAGCCCTGGGGTCGCCATGACGGACCAACCAGTTTTTACCTCTCTGAACCGGATTAATCATGTGTTGTTTGGCTCTCCCCCTGCTGACGCCCCAACTTCCATAGCTTGGAACCTTTCTCCATCTCCTTCCTATCATCGCCATGCTCATTCCCCTTCCAACCAAACTCCCTCGCTGCGACATTCCGCCGCCACCGCCGTCTTCCCCTCCTCTCCCATTACCTCGTCGGCGCCAGCTTATAAATCCAAGGGTGTAGCTCAGGTTTGGAACTGATTGCCGCCGCAGCTACAGTACCTCGCCCCAACCCGCCGGATTCTTCTTCATCGGGTGAGAACATGGCCTACCACCTCGTTGATCCTGCACCATTTATGCCTCAGGGCGCCACTAGAGTTCTTGTTGAGGGTAGGAAGCCCATGACTTGTGCTGTGATTGGGGGACTTCGGGGCCATAACAATGACGTCGCCATTGTTTCCATCGAACCTTTGCCTGATGAAGAGATTTCTTTTACTTCCATCAGAGAAGTGATGGATGATTTCTTGCGTAATCATAGGCAAGTGGGCTTTAGAAGCATTCAAACCTGCCCTTATGGTCAAGCCTACGTTCGATTCAATAGAATCCATGAGCGCGATTTCTTGGTTCAGAAGAGTCCCCAAAATTATGGCAATTACAAAATCTCTTTTAAGCCCCATCACAAAGGTTGGAACAACAAAACAGCCACCATGAACTATGAGGTTTGGTTGATGTTATTAGGTTTTAATCTGGACATTTGGGAGCAGCAAGATATTGAAAAGGCAATTGCTGAATTTGGTAAACTTTTGGTTTAGGAGGAGGACCCAACAAACTTGGCCAGAATCATTATCAAGGCTAGAGTTGTTGATCTTTCAGAAATTCCTTGGTTCATTGTTTGTTCTGAAGGAGAGAACTTTGAGGGTGAATCATAGACTTGTCAGTGTGAAATCCTGCAGGCAAAACTTATTGGTGGTGGTCCCCCTGATGAAGAGGATACACCTAATGGGCCTGATGATATTCATCTGAATTTCTTTGAGTTCTTTGGCTTTGGACAACTAGGTCATGGGCCAAATGGAGGGCCAGTTCATGAAGAGCAGGCACAAGATGATCATATCCACCTCAACTTGGGTCAACAGCAGAATCAGCCCATGCAAGAGGGCTGGGAGCCATGGCCCAACAAGCAAAATAATGACCCAGCCATCATGGCTAATGACCCTGATGTCCATGCTCAGGGAGAAAATGCACAGATAGCTGCTGCTCAGATAGCTAACAATGTTGTTAACTTGCCACAAGCTCCAGAGCTTCAGCAGCCTCCACAGCCAGGGGAACCCTTCCCGGAGCTATTAGAGTTGTATTGCAACTCAATTATCTCTTTAAGCACACCATAAAATTCAATTTCTTCGTCTCTATCTGTCCCCTTGTCATGACACCACTATTTTGTGTCTTTTGGTTTTTCTCACGGTCAGCAGTGCTGTAGCGTACTCCATTGATAGTGCAAGCTGAACAAATCTTGTCTCGCAGATCAGGAGAACGAGATAGTGCAACCAATCCATCGCTGACCTGATTAGGATCCTGTGTAACCAAACGTATAAAGTAGTTGAGTCTAGTGTGATGCTAGTGACAAAATGATAGCATGTCATTAGTTAACTTACATGATCCTCAAACCATTAGCAAATTTTTCGGTTGCCTTTTATGGACACACTACACCACAGCCCCAAAACGGCGATGGTCAGACCGTCGGTATAACTCGTTATACCGACGGAGAGTCAGTTGGTATAAACTTATACCGATGGACAGATCCCGTCGGTGTAAGTTCCATCGGTAAAAGTTTATACTGACGGACTCAACTTATATCGACGGACCGTTTGTAACAAGTTTTACCTACAGATAGTTTGATATTAACAGATTTCGTTACCGACTGACCATCCAAGGAGATTATTTGAATTGAAAAAAAATAAAAGCTCATTTGATTGCAATTTAATTAGTACAATGAGCACATTCATTCATAACAAGGTCACAATATGATTCCAGACAAACATTTGGTTCAAGGAGTGTCCATACAAGATAGTCATATATTACTCCACATAAGCACATCATTCATACAAGCCAAGAGTCAAGAAAATAGCTAACAGTTCATATATATAGAGAGTCTGGCTGCACAACGATTAGCTCTGTTGTACAAAAGACATGATATTCAGAAGTCTAAAACAGAATCACAGAAGTCCACCGAAATCACCACAACCCCCAAAAGATCATCTGGCACAATTAGTGTTGACAAATATGCTACTTTCAGCATGTCAACTAATTCAGCTGAGTTGACTATAAACTCAAAAACTAAAGGGACGAATCCAACAGCAGGTAGAAGCAAGTCAGCCTAGACAAGTTTCTTAGCAGCGCCTAGTAGTAACCTGAGAAGGTTTTGATGCCATATCACAAACCTTTAGCTGTCACAAGTAGCATTAATTAGGAAATATTGATAACTCATAGATCAAAGAAACAAAGGAAAAAAGCCAAATTGATTATTACCCTCTTGTATGGCCATGCAATAGACATCATATATGCAGCAGCCATAGATTCCATATTATTGTAAGGGCGAGGCAGCATTGCATCTCTTTTCAGCACCACATTCACAATAACTTCACAAAATTGCTTTCCAACAGGCTAGCCTCCTACTATAGTGTTTGGATTAGTTGAAATGATTGTTCCCTTAGCTACAGGTTATGATCTCAGCATAGCATATAGTATGACATCCTTTCCAACCTGCAGCAGATGATGCAATTATTTCAAACGAGTATAAGATGAATGATCAGCTGCCAAATCACAAATGAAAATTTTGTAGGAAGATAAGAAAATTACAAGGGCATCATGTGCATAGCGATGGGCATCATCAACACTTGGTGTGGATGTATTGTTCATGGTAGGGACTAATGGAGCTGCAGCATTCCTTTGGTGATTCATGTCCCCATCAGAAAGGTCATAGTCTTCATTATCTGTGCAATTATCTTCTTCACCTTGAGCATTATGCTGTGACTCATCCGCAGCTTCTTCAGGCCTTGGGCTCTACAATGAGATTATTTTAACAAAATAGAGGAACATGTTACAACACAACAGTCAACTTATACCAATGGCTACTAGTACATGCTAAATTCAGATTGCTTGCTGAAATTAAACCCCTTACCACTTGGTGTCGTGAATTAGAACCATGTTGTGAGATGGATTCATGATTTTGCCTTTCTCGTGCCAGCCTTTCCTCAACCATTTGCTCCTCTAATTCCATGACACGTTGTTGCAGAGCTGCTTTCTCGCATTCAGATTTTTCACGAGCGAGAGCTTCCATTTGAATCCTTGTTGGCACGTACAACTTCAACCTCGGCGTTCCAATTTCTTGGGGAGTTGGTCCTAGGCCCAATACACGGACACGTCCTTTTGGCTCCTTTAGTCCACAAACAACAGCGTATGCATTGCCTTGCTGAATTGTTCTATCCATCAATTCTGGATAGACTTCAAGAACTTCTTTAATTTGATCCTATACACATGAACGCAATATCACATTTGAGGATAAAGCAGTATCACATTTGAGACTTACTTCTTTCATGTAGAGAACTTACAATTTCTTAGCCTCATAGTAGTTTCTAGGTAGAGATGAACCCCCAGGTAATGCGTCATTGTGTAGATCAAGCAATAGGTCAAAACTTTTATCAGTCCATCCTCCAAGTTTGATATGAAGCAATCTAATGAGGAAACGGAGCTCTGTATAATTCTTGCATGTAGGGTACAACTCTTGACTGTTGGCTTCTACCAACTTATGAATCTCTCGTAGTTCATCACTAGGCTGCTGAATAGAACTGTTGTCTTCAAAATCCCCTCTATCATCTAATCCACAAGCTAGGTCTCTAAGCAATTCAGATATTTCATCTTTCTCACTAGACTCACTGTCACTATTCCCATGATTCACATTAGAGGAGCTTGCTTCTCCATGTAAGTTCCATGTTGTGTACCCTTTTACAAACCCATCACATATCAAGTGCTCATGTACATCACTTGCCTCTCTCCAAAATGAGTTAGCACATTTTCTGCAAGGGCATAATATTTGGTCTCCTATTGCTGAATTTCTAAATGCATAAGCTAGAAAATTGGTCACCCCTTGTAGATATGCCTTTGTGTGCCTACATGCAATTTATTAAATTAAATCCTATATTAACTTGACAACACTTTAGCATTTGTGAAATAGTTGTGATGTACCTAGCCACATTATTAATCCAGGATTTATCCATCCATCTTTATGGAGATCAAGCTGCTTTCAAATTATATCTCTTAACACTAAAAAATGGCACAACAGAGAGCACAACCTGTAACAAACAATAAGCATGGAAGACAATGCAACAATCAGCAATAGGTACTAGAGAAACAAAATCTTACCGTTACACACAAGCTCCTTCACCTAATAATTTCTTAGCTACAAAGGAATGTGCTGCTGACAATGTTGTAGAGGCAATTCAGTATAAGTCTAAAGAAATTTAACCATGAGGAAGAAAGATGGAATTTGTAGTACATGGATTATCATATATTACCTATAGAGCAAATATTTGGTGGTAATTTCTGTCCTGAAGAGTGAACACAGTCCTAAAGAGTCTCCTGCATAAGGAAAAACTTGTAAACTCCCAATACTAAGTAGCAGAATTTGTTTGTAACTCTAAAAAAATTAGTAGAAGGTAAGAATATGAAAGTTTTACAAAAAAAAAAATACCCACCACCATAAAGGTGCGACCTGGGCAATACTAACATCACTGCTGATAGCAAAGGAGACAAGACCAATGGTTCTATCTGTTTCATATTACCTTGCTTTACACCAAAATTTAAACAAGAAAAATAGTTGTATAAAAAATAGATCGAGGAGCATAATGTGTGATGAGGCAATCAACACCAACGATACATCCACTCCGACACAAGTACCTATTGCTGGTCCTATTACTCGTGCTCGTGCGCATCAACTTAATCATCAGGTGGGTTCAAATCTAAGCTCATGTACATCATGTTTAGACCATGGAGACCCATGTACTCTTGTTTTGCTTAGGAACCAAGAAGGCGACCGAAAGGGAAACGGATTCGCGCAGGCTGGATTCGGACTGCGGAACAGTACCAAATTGTGACGGACACCACGATCGCATATAAACTCGGATTGGGGCGTTCAAGTACTTCGTGGAAAGCTTATGAAGTCTTGTTTCAAACGGATCTGGCCTCATATCCATATCTATTACGAGTCGGCCGCAATCGTAAAAATAATACAGAGTCCTTTTCTGCACATGGTGCTGCATCACCCTGTTTTGGCCCAATGGGCCGTGTATCATGTTGAGTCCATTACGGACGCGTCCTAGGGTTGGAGTACGACCCCAGCACCCCTATGGTCGTCCTCCCACGTACTTATACCCCTTAGCCGCCACCAAGGATGCTTGGGTTTTGTTTAGATCAAGTTTAGCCTTCGCTACTTGCTTGCAAGCGCGCATGCTGGATCAGCCGCCCGTCTTCTTGTCTTCGGAACCCCACCATTATTGAGATTGCATGTGAAACCTTCATTTACATCTAGTAAATTCAGTACTTGTCATACTTGTTCTTGCTAGTTCTTCGATTGCTTGTAGGACGAGTGCCCTAGTGGCCGGGTGCCGCGCTCAACAAGATCGCGACAGCCATTGGAGGGGGTGTATCGGTTGCTAAGGCGCAGCTTGGAAGGCTATAGTCGGGCCGTGAACGTTGTGACAACCCTGGTAATTAAAATCAATGTCATTAGCCTAACTCTATGTGTTAAACCAACTAATGAGAGGGTGGAAAGAATTTAAAACGGGTTCAGTTGGAATTCAAATTAAATTTGGGCACATTTGGACACAATTGAAACTTTTAAAATAACTTTAAAACCATAAGCCAAATGAAATTTTGCCTGAAACCAAAGTTGTAGAACTTTTTATTTTGAACAACTTTCGTGTTCAAAAGTTTTTGAAATTCAAATCATAAAGAGGAGAAAACGCCCTGTTTGCACCCAGCCCCCTGAACTTTTTCGAATTTTTGCATTTCGGTCCCTGGCGTCTCCCCCTCTGCTCTGCCGCGCCGCGCGCGCTCGCCCGCCCGCCGCGCGCCAGGTGGCCGGCGTCGCCTGACCGGCGCGGAGCGCCAGGCCAGTGGCCGCCGCACCACCCCGCCACGGCCGGCTTTGCCCCGCCCCGACGCCGCGCGGCCAGTCCCCGCCCGCGCGTGCGCTGCCGCGCCCAGGCCGCCGCCCGCTCGCCCAGTGGCCGCGCTCCGCCGTGCCGCCCCGGCCCCCGCGCCCCACCAGTCGTCGCGCCCGCCCTCCGCCCGAGCCGCTGCCGCTGCTGCTTCCCCACTCCGCGCCCGGCACTATCTCCTCGCGCCCACGCCACAATCGCGGCCGCCCAGTCGCCGCGCCCGCTCGCCGCACGCCGCGCCGGCGTTCTGCCGCCGCCCGCCGCGCCCAGTGCACGCCGCTGCCGTGCCCCGCCCCGCGCGTCGCCCAGGCATCTCCACGCCCCCTCCTGACCCTATAAAAGCCCCGCCCCGACCGCCCGCGCGAGCCCCCGGCCACCAGAACACCTCGCCGCGCCATCGCCGCCGCCGAGCACCACCCGCCCGTGGGCAGCCCTCCACAGCCGCCCACTGCCCAAACTGAGCACCCAGCCACCACTACACCACCTCACCGCAGCTCGCCGACCCGCCCAACGCCACCCAGAGCCACCGGAGCTCCGCCGCCCGCGCTGCCGTCGCCGCCGCCGCCCCTGCTCGCCGTGGACAGCACGACCCCGACCCCCTCCGTCCAAGCCGAGCCCTTGAGTAGCTTCCCCACGCGTCACTGAAGCTCACCGACCGGACCACGCCGCCCCAAGCCCGCCGGAGCACCGCCGTCGACGCGAGCCGCGCCGCCGCCGCCTCTGCTCCAACGCCGGCGAGCCCTTCCCGGCCGTCCCCCACCTGAACAACACCCCCACAAGGTAGCCCTCGCACCCCTGAACCTTCCCCGACCCCCGCCCCTCGCCGCCGGCGAGCCCCCTCGCCGGAATTTCGGCCGGCCGCCGCACCCGAGCCGCCGAGGACCCAATTGCAAGGATTTAAATCTTTAGAAGGGTCTGAGCGCAAGATTCAAGGACCTAGTTGTAAAAGAAAATTTCAAACCTAGATTCAAATTCAGTGAACTTGTAAAATTCGTACAAAATCGTAGAAAATTTAGAAAAATGCAAACTCAACTGTTCTGGGATCCTCAGAACAAACTCTACCACTTTTGTTACAAAAATTTTCTCAGAATCTCAAAATATTTTGCTCTACATTAAATAGAAGCTTTAATGGACATATTCTATACCCACTGTTCTAGGACAATGCTGACCCTGAATTTTGGGCAGTGAATTAGTTGCTGGATTATTAGGACTGTGTAAAAAGATCAGACCCAAATTCCATCTCTAGCTCTACTGTTTGTTAAACTTAGTTTTAATTCATGTGTAGATGGAATGTTTTATCCCTGTAGTTAGGTGGTGAGTCACCCATTGAAATGTTTCCTATGCTAATGTATTGGTAACTAGAAGCCAAAGAAAAATTAGGAGACTTTTTATCTCACAGTAACCTATTTATTTGAATTATGTGCTAATAACATACATTAAATCAAGAAAATAGTATCTTAGCTTGGAAAATCCCCAAATTATTACTGGGAGTTACACTGAGGTAGAGGTTGCTGTGTAAAAAGTTTCATGGACAGAAACCCTGAGTAGGGTCCTGTAAAAATGAATCTTTAAAAGGCCTAGGTGTAGAATGTCATATTTTCTATGCTCTGAGTACTGCATGATAAATCCTACAAAAATTACAGTAGCTTCTGCATGCTCAAGTGAGAGCTCTGTAAAAATCTTAGCCACAATTGTTGCACCAATTGATCTGTACAAAAAGAACAAGTACCTAACCGCAACAATGAAATATATTTTTCAGAATTAATCTGTTACATAAAATTGGCTGAAAATTTTACAGTAAGCACATCTTTCCTTGATGTGCCTAAATCCAAAATTTCATGACCAGAAACTACCCCTTGTAGTAATTACTCTCAAATCGTAATCAAGTGCCTTTTCCCCGACTTAAACTTGTGCACTCATGTAGAATCGACGACTCTCGCCGACGGAACCTACGAGCTGGTGCCCGCGTCCGAGAGTAAGCAGCGTGAAGCTCAAGCAAATCTAACTGAAGCTTTTGAAGACCCGAGCCCAAGTTCGGAAGATCCTCAAGCGAACTGCGAAGGCAAGCCCCGGAGCATAACCCATTCTTTCCGAAATTATGCAACTCATTACTCTTTGCTTGTGCATTAAGTTTATAGGAGTTGGATGAAAACTTAGTTGCATGATATCAGGAACCCTTGCTTGGAAAACTAGATGTAAGGTTCGATAGAATGCTGTGCTAATAGGACTCCGGTAAAAGTCGAGTGATTTCCTGTCACTCGCGAGAAAATAGGAGTTGAATGACTACTACACGCTGCAATCATAAGGACACGGACGGGTTATGTAACGATGGTTACGATTGAGGCCCGTCTGTCTAGTGAAAAAAATGCTAAGGCCGCAGGGTGTGGTAGTGATGGTTAAGTCTTTGAACGTACTAAACACATGCCGAGATTATGGGAATCGGTAAGCTTAAGTACCTGATTGGCCCGGCAAGGGGACGGCATCCTACCCTTTGAACTTCGGTCCCATGTGCATATGGCGAGTGCAGAGAGTGGTCACGACCCGGCGCCGAACCGTGGCGTGGAGCTCTTGTACTCTCGGAGGGTAGCCCCGATCCACGACCCGGAAAGAAAGGGGAAAAGTTGCACGTGTGACTCTAGGGAGTAACCACGTGACGTGTGTTTGGGTTTCCCTTGCAAGGTTAAGAAATTCGATTCGAATCGTCCGTTTCTCACGGCTATTGAGACTGCTTAACCATTTTTACCCACAGAGTAAGAAGAGGAACAAGGATGATGAATGAACTGGTTGGATGGAAAATTTAATGCTTCACCATGTATGCTTGGATAGCTGCTTACCTAGACTGGCTAACGAAACTAGAACCTTGAGCTAAAAGTTGAAAGTAAGGACCCACTTGTGGATGCTTTTTCGGCAAACCAACCCCTGAGCCAAAAAGCCTTGCATGTCTAGAGTCGGTGGAGTAGTTCCCACTACACGGGTAAGACTTGCTGAGTATTAGTATACTCAGTCTTGCTTGTGACTCGTTTTCAGGTGAGACCTTCGAAGACATGATTGCTAGCTTGACTTGGCCCTGCACTCTTCCCCCTGGTTGGTCGGTGGAATGGGATGCGCCCCCGTCCAACGGAGATAAGGCCGAGTGATGTCTCGTACGGGCTTCATCGAGACATCCTGTATCGTCGAGTAGTTTCCGTTGTTTATTTCCGCTGCAATTTAACTCTGAAGAACTTATTTATGTTAATTGAAGTACTTGTTTTCTAAACTCAGAACTAGGTCTGTAATATTGACTTATGCAAATGATGTAATACTTGCTGGAATGTGGTATCCTCTGGGCTCATCGTCGCATGAGCATTTGTATGTACGGCGCTCGATCCGTTCACCGTGGTTGTATCGGGAGGTTATACCCGACAGACCAGTGGATTACTCCGTTTGAAGTGTAAGGTTAACCGAGGATGCCTTAATGGTGATGGTTAATACACTTGAGCCGGATTAATTCAGGTGGTTCTGCCACAGCTGGTATCAGAGCCGTAGCTGGTGCCACAGCTGGCAACAGCGGACACCAGAGCCGAAATACATACGCCAGAGAATGCTACAAGCCTTAAAAACTCATTTTACTAAAACTTGACTAGAAGGTTGTGTTGCGAAATGCGTTGGTACGTTAAGGATGGTGCCTAGTTCGTAAAGCCCTAAGGGATTATGGGAAAGTTACTAGGTGGCTATCTAACTTCTATATATATTATCAACTGACTTCCAGCACATTACTTTCTGTCAAAACTTACTTTCATGCACAACCGACCCTAAATTCTGTAACGACGCACTCGTCGCTAAGGTAAGAAGGTAAGGATCCTCAGCCAACTAAGGGAGCTTGGCCTTCCTGTCGGTGATGCGAACCGAACGCTGCCCTCAAGCAGTGGCTTACTTGAGGTGCTGCCAATATGCCAACTGTTAGTTGAACATATTGGGAGTAGAAGGTTCGGCGCAGGGTATGGCGATCGCTGTTCATACCCCCGTCTCATGACGGTACCCCCGTGAATACGCTATCTCGATAGCGTATGTTAACGTCGTCTGTACGGCGGGAATTGTACAGATATCGTTTCTATAAGTAAACGGTAATGAATACGGACGCTTTCATGAGTGCTGGCATGAAAGGTTCATGAAATATATATGCTTGTCAATTTTCTGCAGGTACACTAACCGCGATTACGATAAGTTAAGGAACGAGTAGAAAGACTCGACTAGATATTATAGGAGAGCCGTATTTGTGTAAGCCACCGAAACTATCATCGTAAGACCAAAGCTATTTGGCAATTGTTTTATTTGTGAGGACGAATAGGACGTGCATACATCATAAACATGTGTATCTGAAATCAAAAAAAAATGCGTTGTATGAGAGTGGTAAGGTTCTTGCGTATCTAAGCGTGGTTTGCATAAGGACTATCTAGCGAAACTGTCCGAAATTCTGCCGTCACCAAAAAGAACGATTTATTGACCCAAGAAAATGACCTTTTCTGGAGAAGTTCATGTTGAAGAAACTGTTCCAAATCTTGTGTTCTACCTTCTGTTCAAAAATGAAAAATTCTGAACTTATGGATAAGAAGAAATAACAGAAACCTTGGAGCGTCAGAATTCTGTCCGGAATAAGCACTTCTGCCCCTTAAATTTTTAGGCCCCCTTCCTGCGGTTTTCTGCAAAAGAGCACAGCACGAAACTTGTTCCAAATTTACCCAGGAAGCTGCTGTTGAAATTTGGTAAATTTTGGCTGGGTAGATTTTCCCTGGTGTACGAAACTCTAGCCCTCTGTTCACTGAAAATTCTGGGTAGACAGTAAGGTAAAACCTGAAAAGAAAGACCATCTTAGAGACCCAATTAGCTCTGGAGTTGACTAGAAAAGTTGTTCACAAATACCTTAGGAGTGACCTGGTGAAATTTGAGAATTTTTGGACGAGAACTGTGGGAGTTATGATTATTTTTGCACACTATACAGAATCTGTCCTTGTGCTGCTTACAGTTTTTCGCTATCTCACCCCATTTGATCTTTTGTTCAGATGGCCGAGCCTGTTGAGATGATGGTGAACGAGGATGGACGCGTGCACTCGCAGTGTCTACACTGGGAGGGCTTTCCCTCTATTTTGTGGGATGTTCTGCGTACCGCGGGCTATCTAATTCCCCCACGTTACGCCGGACTGGAGTATGCAGAAAATGGAGTTACCCAGTGCCGTGTCAATGTGACTATCTTTTCGCACCCGCTACACCCGGAGTGGCCCGCCTTGGAGCTTGAGGCTGTTGGTCGCCGTTTGGCCGATACTTGGGAGCTTGCAGCCATGAGGGCGCTCACCACATTTTGTGCGCAGCGTCCCGAGGTTGTCACACTCGCTCCCATTGGTTTGTTTCCTGCCCAGGACAACGACCCCTTTTGGCTTGACAGGGTGCAGCATTCACAGTACTTGGTGGACTTTCATGCCCAGGAGACCATCGATACCTCCGTGCGGTGCATGAATGCACTCTACCGACTTCTGACTCTCCAGAGTCAGGCGCTTGTGCAGCTCACTGATCTTGCACAGGCCTACCACATGATGGCAGATACCAGGGATGAGCAGATTAAGGAACTCAGTGAGGAACTCGAGGATAGAGACACCCGGATTGGCCAACTTGGGGGCCAAATTCAGGAGCACGACACTCTCATGGGTGAGAGAGATGACATGATAGCACACTTGGAGGAGCAGTTCCATGATCTGAGCCTTGAGTTGGAGGATGCTAATGAGCACATTCAGTGGCACCATGATCAGAATGCCCCTCCTGGCGTGGTGGCTATGGAGGAAGATGAGGAGGAGCCACAGGAGATTGACGGTATTTCAGGAATGGACTTTGAGGGTGAGGCATTGCAGCCACCTCCGATGGGAGCTCACTCTCCTACTCACAGCGAGTCGTCCGTCAGCGACCTCGACGATTTCTAGATGATGACCTAGAAGGACTTAAGCTAGAGGATATTCCTGTGGTAAACGAGTATGCCGACGTTTTTCCGGATAACTTACCAGGTATGCCACCGGATAGGGATATTGAGTTCATCATCGAACTGCAACCAGGCACTGCACCTATATCCAAAAGACCATATAGGATGCCCCCTAAAGAATTGGCAGAGCTGAAAATTCAACTCCAAGAACTACTGGACAAAGGTTTTATTCGCCCTAGCGCGTCACCTTGGGGATGTCCAGCCCTATTCGTAAAGAAGAAGGATGACAGTTTAAGATTATGTGTGGACTACCGACCTCTCAATGCGGTAACTGTTAAAAATAAATACCCCCTTCCTCGTATTGATGTACTCTTCGATCAATTAGCTGGAGCCAGAGTCTTCTCAAAAATTGATCTTCGTTCGGGATATCATCAGATCAAGATTCGCCCATGTGATATTCCGAAGACTGCCTTTTCCACACGATATGGACTATATGAATTCTTGGTCATGTCCTTCGGACTCACCAATGCCCCCGCCTACTTCATGTATCTCATGAATTCAGTTTTCATGCCCGAACTTGACAAATTCGTCGTAGTGTTCATCGACGACATCCTTATCTATTCCAAGGATGAGGAAGAGCACGCTAAGCACCTGCACATTGTTCTTCAGCGTCTAAGAGACCATCAGCTCTATGCTAAGTTTTCTAAGTGTGAATTCTGGTTGGATACTGTAAAGTTCTTGGGTCACACGATCTCCAACGAAGGCATAGCTGTTGACCCCAGCAAGGTACAAGAGGTGATGGATTGGAAACCCCCTACCTCTATTCATCAGATCCGTAGTTTTCTCGGCTTAGCCGGTTACTACCGTCGCTTCATCCCGGATTTCTCTCGAATTGCTAAGCCCATGACTGAACTGTTAACGAAGGAAGTAAAGTTTGTATGGAATGAGAAATGTGAAGAAGCTTTCCACACTCTCAGAGAGCATCTGACTACTGCACCTGTGTTAGCTCAACCCGATAATACCAAGTCGTTCGATGTGTATTGTGACGCATCGGGTACTGGTCTAGGATGTGTGCTTACGCAAGAGAATCGAGTGATTGCATATGCCTCACGAGCCCTTCGGCCCCACGAACAGAATTATCCCACGCATGACCTTGAGCTCGCAGCCGTCATTCACGCTCTGAAGATATGGAGGCACTATCTCATGGGTACACAGTGCAATATCTACACAGATCATAAGAGTCTCAAGTACATCTTCACACAAGCCGATCTGAATATGAGACAACGAAGATGGCTAGAATTAATCAAAGATTATGACCTTGAAGTGCACTATCACCCCGGTAAGGCTAATGTAGTCGCGGATGCACTAAGCCGCAAGTCCCATTGCCATTGCTTATCCATGGAGTCCTACCATGAGACATTATGTGCAGACATGAGGAAGCTTAACTTGGAAATGGTTTCCCAAGGCACTCTAAATCACATCTCAGTTGAGCCCACTCTTCACGACCAAATCGTCATGGCACAACTACATGATGAAGGAATCAAGATCATCAGACAAAAACTCTCTCTAGGTGAGGAGAAGTATAAGTGTTTCCGCCAGGACCATAAGGGAGTTCTATGGTTCGAAAGTCGTATAGTCGTTCCGAAGAATCGGGAACTCCGCAAGCAAATTCTTGATGAGGCACACCTCTCCAAATTCTCTATCCACCCCGGCAGTAGCAAAATGTATCAGGACCTAAGGCAAAACTTCTGGTGGACTAGAATGAAAAGGGAAATTGCTACGTATGTCTCGGAATGTGACACGTGCCAGAGAGTAAAAGCTAGCCACTTGAAAGTAGCCGGTACACTTCAACCGTTACCTATACCATCATGGAAATGGGAAGACATAAGTATGGACTTCATCGTTGGACTACCAAACACTTCCCAGAAGCATGATTCCATATGGGTTATCATTGATAGACTCACAAAGACGGCACATTTTCTTCCGGTACACACCACCTATACCGCCAAGAAATATGCCGAGATTTACCTCGATCGTATTGTTTGCCTGCATGGAATACCTAAGACAATCATTTCCGATCGTGGTCCCCAGTTTGTAGCACGCTTTTGGGAACAACTGCAAACGTCTCTTGGCACCAAGCTGATTCGCAGCTCAGCATACCATCCCCAGACCGATGGACAAACGGAAAGAGTAAACCAAATTCTTGAAGACATGCTGAGAGCTTGCGTCATCCACTATGACAAGAATTGGGACAAATGTCTACCCCTAGCAGAGTTCTCGTACAACAACAGCTATCAAACGAGTTTGAAAATGGCACCATTTGAGGCCCTGTACGGACGAAGGTGTCGAACTCCTTTGAGCTGGTCACAAACCGGAGAACGTAAAATAATGGGACCCGACCTGGTAATCAAGGCAGAGGAGAAAGTAAAAGTAATACAAGCAAATCTTAAAGCCGCACAAGCCCGACAAAAGAGCTATTCTGACAAAAGGAGAAAGCCCCTAAAGTTCGAAGTTGGCGATCATGTCTATCTTCGAGTTTCACCAACCAAAGGAGTGCGAAGATTTGGGATCAAAGGCAAACTAGCTCCCCGTTATATTGGTCCTTACGAAATCATTGAGAACTGCGGACCCGTAGCCTACAAACTACGACTGCCCCCTCAGCTCACGGCCACCCATGATGTCTTCCACGTATCTCAACTCAAGAAGTGTATTCGAGTCCCTACCGAGGTTGTGGAACAACAAGAAATATCGTTGGAACCCGATCTCTCGTATGTCGAACACCCAATTAAGATTCTGGATCAAAAAGAAAGAGAGACCAGGAGGAAAGTGATTAGAATGTATAAGATACAATGGAATCGCCACACGGAAGAAGAAGCCACTTGGGAAACGGAAAGCTACCTGAACCAACATTTCCCTGGGTTTCTTGCCTCAACCACTGGTATGTGCACCCACGCCCACACTAAGAATTACCGAATCTCGGGGCGAGATTCTTGTTAAGGGGGGAACGTTGTGACAACCCTGGTAATTAAAATTTCAAAATCAATGTCATTAGCCTAACTCTATGTGTTAAACCAACTAATGAGAGGGTGGAAAGAATTTAAAACGGGTTCAGTTGGAATTCAAATTAAATTTGGGCACATTTGGACACAATTGAAACTTTTAAAATAACTTTAAAACCATAAGCCAAATGAAATTTTGCCTGAAACCAAAGTTGTAGAACTTTTTATTTTGAACAACTTTCGTGTTCAAAAGTTTTTGAAATTCAAATCAGAAAGAGGAGAAAACGCCCTGTTTGCACCCAGCCCCCTGAACTTTTTCGAATTTTTGCATTTCGGTCCCTGGCGTCTCCCCCTCTGCTCTGCCGCGCCGCGCGCGCTCGCCCGCCCGCCGCGCGCTAGGTGGCCGGCGTCGCCTGACCGGCGCGGAGCGCCAGGCCAGTGGCCGCCGCACCACCCCGCCACGGCCGGCTTTGCCCCGCCCCGACGCCGCGCGGCCAGTCCCCGCCCGCGCGTGCGCTGCCGCGCCCAGGCCGCCGCCCGCTCGCCCAGTGGCCGCGCTCCGCCGTGCCGCCCCGGCCCCCGCGCCCCACCAGTCGTCGCGCCCGCCCTCCGCCCGAGCCGCTGCCGCTGCTGCTTCCCCACTCCGCGCCCGGCACTATCTCCTCGCGCCCACGCCACAATCGCGGCCGCCCAGTCGCCGCGCCCGCTCGCCGCACGCCGCGCCGGCGTTCTGCCGCCGCCCGCCGCGCCCAGTGCACGCCGCTGCCGTGCCCCACCCCGCGCGTCGCCCAGGCATCTCCACGCCCCCTCCTGACCCTATAAAAGCCCCGCCCCGACCGCCCGCGCGAGCCCCCGGCCACCAGAACACCTCGCCGCGCCATCGCCGCCGCCGAGCACCACCCGCCCGTGGGCAGCCCTCCACAGCCGCCCACTGCCCAAACTGAGCACCCAGCCACCACTACACCACCTCACCGCAGCTCGCCGACCCGCCCAACGCCACCCAGAGCCACCGGAGCTCCGCCGCCCGCGCTGCCGTCGCCGCCGCCGCCCCTGCTCGCCGTGGACAGCACGACCCCGACCCCCTCCGTCCAAGCCGAGCCCTTGAGTAGCTTCCCCACGCGTCACTGAAGCTCACCGACCGGACCACGCCGCCCCAAGCCCGCCGGAGCACCGCCATCGACGCGAGCCGCGCCGCCGCCGCCTCTGCTCCAACGCCGGCGAGCCCTTCCCGGCCGTCCCCCACCTGAACAACACCCCCACAAGGTAGCCCTCGCACCCCTGAACCTTCCCCGACCCCCGGCCCTCGCCGCCGGCGAGCCCCCTCGCCGGAATTTCGGCCGGCCGCCGCACCCGAGCCGCCGAGGACCCAATTGCAAGGATTTAAATCTTTAGAAGGGTCTGAGCGCAAGATTCAAGGACCTAGTTGTAAAAGAAAATTTCAAACCTAGATTCAAATTCAGTGAACTTGTAAAATTCGTACAAAATCGTAGAAAATTCAGAAAAATGCAAACTCAACTGTTCTGGGATCCTCAGAACAAACTCTACCACTTTTGTTACAAAAATTTTCTCAGAATCTCAAAATATTTTGCTCTACATTAAATAGAAGCTTTAATGGACATATTCTATACCCACTGTTCTAGGACAATGCTGACCCTGAATTTTGGGCAGTGAATTAGTTGCTGGATTATTAGGACTGTGTAAAAAGATCAGACTCAAATTCCATCTCTAGCTCTACTGTTTGTTAAACTTAGTTTTAATTCATGTGTAGATGGAATGTTTTATCCCTGTAGTTAGGTGGTGAGTCACCCATTGAAATTTCTCCTATGCTAATGTATTGGTAACTAGAAGCCAAAGAAAAATTAGGAGACTTTTTATCTCACAGTAACCTATTTATTTGAATTATGTGCTAATAACATACATTAAATCAAGAAAATAGTATCTTAGCTTGGAAAATCCCCAAATTATTACTGGGAGTTACACTGAGGTAGAGGTTGCTGTGTAAAAAGTTTCATGGACAAAAACCCTGAGTAGGGTCCTGTAAAAATGAATCTTTAAAAGGCCTAGGTGTAGAATGTCATATTTTCTATGCTCTGAGTACTGCATGATAAATCCTACAAAAATTACAGTAGCTTCTGCATGCTCAAGTGAGAGCTCTGTAAAAATCTTAGCCACAATTGTTGCACCAATTGATCTGTACAAAAAGAACAAGTACCTAACCGCAACAATGAAATATATTTTTCAGAATTAATCTGTTACATAAAATTGGCTGAAAATTTTACAGTAAGCACATCTTTCCTTGATGTGCCTAAATCCAAAATTTCATGACCAGAAACTACCCCTTGTAGTAATTACTCTCAAATCGTAATCAAGTGCCTTTTCCCCGACTTAAACTTGTGCACTCATGTAGAATCGACGACTCTCGCCGACGGAACCTACGAGCTGGTGCCCGCGTCCGAGAGTAAGCAGCGTGAAGCTCAAGCAAATCTAACTGAAGCTTTTGAAGACCCGAGCCCAAGTTCGGAAGATCCTCAAGCGAACTGCGAAGGCAAGCCCCGGAGCATAACCCATTCTTTCCGAAATTATGCAACTCATTACTCTTTGCTTGTGCATTAAGTTTATAGGAGTTGGATGAAAACTTAGTTGCATGATATCAGGAACCCTTGCTTGGAAAACTAGATGTAAGGTTCGATAGAATGCTGTGCTAATAGGACTCCGGTAAAAGTCGAGTGATTTCCTGTCACTCGCGAGAAAATAGGAGTTGAATGACTACTACACGCTGCAATCATAAGGACACGGACGGGTTATGTAACGATGGTTACGATTGAGGCCCGTCTGTCTAGTGAAAAAAATGCTAAGGCCGCAGGGTGTGGTAGTGATGGTTAAGTCTTTGAACGTACTAAACACATGCCGAGATTATGGGAATCGGTAAGCTTAAGTACCTGATTGGCCCGGCAAGGGGACGGCATCCTACCCTTTGAACTTCGGTCCCATGTGCATATGGCGAGTGCAGAGAGTGGTCACGACCCGGCGCCGAACCGTGGCGTGGAGCTCTTGTACTCTCGGAGGGTAGCCCCGATCCACGACCCGGAAAGAAAGGGGAAAAGTTGCACGTGTGACTCTAGGGAGTAACCACGTGACGTGTGTTTGGGTTTCCCTTGCAAGGTTAAGAAATTCGATTCGAATCGTCCGTTTCTCACGGCTATTGAGACTGCTTAACCATTTTTACCCACAGAGTAAGAAGAGGAACAAGGATGATGAATGAACTGGTTGGATGGAAAATTTAATGCTTCACCATGTATGCTTGGATAGCTGCTTACCTAGACTGGCTAACGAAACTAGAACCTTGAGCTAAAAGTTGAAAGTAAGGACCCACTTGTGGATGCTTTTTCGGCAAACCAACCCCTGAGCCAAAAAGCCTTGCATGTCTAGAGTCGGTGGAGTAGTTCCCACTACACGGGTAAGACTTGCTGAGTATTAGTATACTCAGTCTTGCTTGTGACTCGTTTTCAGGTGAGACCTTCGAAGACATGATTGCTAGCTTGACTTGGCCCTGCACTCTTCCCCCTGGTTGGTCGGTGGAATGGGATGCGCCCCCGTCCAACGGAGATAAGGCCGAGTGATGTCTCGTACGGGCTTCATCGAGACATCCTGTATCGTCGAGTAGTTTCCGTTGTTTATTTCCGCTGCAATTTAACTCTGAAGAACTTATTTATGTTAATTGAAGTACTTGTTTTCTAAACTCAGAACTAGGTCTGTAATATTGACTTATGCAAATGATGTAATACTTGCTGGAATGTGGTATCCTCTGGGCTCATCGTCGCATGAGCATTTGTATGTACGGCGCTCGATCCGTTCACCGTGGTTGTATCGGGAGGTTATACCCGACAGACCAGTGGATTACTCCGTTTGAAGTGTAAGGTTAACCGAGGATGCCTTAATGGTGATGGTTAATACACTTGAGCCGGATTAATTCAGGTGGTTCTGCCACAAACGTCGCCTCCATCGACCAATCGAGTTATCCACGCCTCTCATCGAAAGATCGGGAATCAAACCCTAGCGGGTCGCCATTAGTTGGTAATCAGAGCAAGGTTTATCGGTGAGAGACTTCTAATTCTTCGCTGTTTTATTTTTCCTATAGTCCAGAAAAGCCAAAAAAAATAGTAGATTAGTTTACCTTCAATCCTATAAACTCGTTTGAGCCTTTGCTAGCACTGCTTAGTTAGGGCTTGTTGAACTTTCGGTTGCGTCGAGTTGCTGGTCTTAGTTTTAGTCCTTTAGAGTTTCGACTTCTTGTCACGTTCTAGTCACAACCGTGCGCTACCATACATACTCCGTGTTGGCGGAATCCGAGTCCATATTCGTGTTCAAGTCCGAGTTAGATTCTGTGTTGGTTTGTGACTGAATCGCACGCGGTGCTGTGATTCGAGTAGGGATCGGTTTCCGAGTTCGAATTGGTTATTGCGCCGTGTTATAAAATTCCATTGCTATTCGCACTTGTACTGCATATTTTGTAGCGCTCCAGAAAGGCAAAAGTAGTCTCGGCTTACTCAAACCGCAACTTTGCACGAATACATATAGTCTCGGCTTACTCCAGAGAGAGAGTCTGTGTGCTGTGTGGCTCTTTTTTTTACCGGAATACCCCTACCGTTTCGGGAAAAGTTTGTGTGCTGTGTGGCTCTTTTGAAGTCTTTTAGGTTATATAATCAGTTTTGAGGATCCCCTGAAAAAAAAGAAAAAAAAAAGAAAGGAAAAAAAGAAAGGAAAAAAAGAAAAAAGAAGAAGAAGAAGAAAAAGAAGGGAAGAAAAAGGGGTTGTTCTTTGTGCATCTTTTTTTTGTTCTTCGGTGGTGTCTCGTGACTTCATTTGTGTCCAGGCTCGCGTCTCTAGCACGGTCTAGGCTAGGACCAGCATGGTGCCGCCGTTGAACGATTCTTCAGCTTGCTTTTGTAACTAACGTGGTGCTAGTTCATCCTTGCTTCAGCCCACCTATAGCTCCACATATCCGACTACAGCTTGACAGGTCCTGTTGTTGCGGCACCGATGCACTTCATCCCATGGTTGCAGACTTGTTGGTTGCCGTCCCCTCCTGTTGAGCAAGGTAAGAATTGGTAAGAGCTTGTGTAACAGGTTGAGAGTGAGAGCCTTGCAGTAGCTACATCCCATTAGTTGTAGAATCTTATTTCTTCACCTATTTTCGTGTTTCCTTTGTTCATCTAACCATGACAGGATCAGAGGGTGATGGGAGTTTAGGTCACTCTCCTCGTACAAAGGGAATCATACAACATTTTGAAAATAAGATGAGGAGGCATGTAGATGGGCTTGCTGAAGATATGCTGGTGTCAAATGATAAGATTGGGCAGTTGGAGGCCACGCAGCTTGCCACCAACACCAAGCTTACAAGGCTGGAGACGTCGGTCGCTCATATTGACCAAAGCCTTGCTGCTCTTTTGAGGCGTTTTGATGAGATGCATGCCAGAACTGCAAATGGGCATGAGGGAGAAAACAAGAAGGATGAGCGTGTCGAGGATAATTGGGATGATTATGTCGCTGATACTGAACTAGATGACCAAGATGCTCCTAGTCGCCGACGACTGCGAACTAATGGGAGAGGTATGGGTGGACATCGACGACGTGAGGTACATAATAATGATGATGCTTTTAGTAAAATAAAATTTAAGATACCTTCTTTCGATGGAAAATACGATCCTGATGCATACATTACTTGGGAAATTGCTGTTGATCAAAA
Organism: Panicum miliaceum; assembly: GCA_032594955.1. Lineage (NCBI taxonomy): Eukaryota > Viridiplantae > Streptophyta > Magnoliopsida > Poales > Poaceae > Panicum > Panicum miliaceum. The sequence goes on from CM064062.1 coordinate 18,219,340, forward strand.
GTTTGCATGTCATGAATTTCCTGAGAATATACGTGTTAGGGCTGCTACTAGTGAATTTACTGATTTTGCCTCTGTTTGGTGGATAGAACATGCTAAGAAAAATCCTAATAATATTTCACAAACCTGGGATGCCTTGAAACGGGTCATGCGGGCTAGATTTGTTCCTTCTTACTATGCACGTGATCTGTTATATAGATTGCAACAATTGAGACAGGGTAATAAAAGTGTAGAAGAATACTATCAGGAATTACAAATGGGTGTGTTGCGTTGTAATTTAGTGGAGGATGAGGAACCTACTATGGCTAGATTTTTAGGAGGTTTGAACCGAGAAATTCAGGACATTCTTGCTTATAAAGATTATACTAACGTAACCCGTTTGTTCCATCGTGCTTGTAAAGCTGAAAGGGAAGTGCTGGGACGACGTGCTAGTACAAGAACTAATATTTCTGCAGGAAAACCTTCATCATGGCAGCCGCGCACATCTACCTCATTGACCGGACGAGCTCCTGCACCTTCTACATTCCCGAGTCGGTCAACAATACCCGCTCCATCCAACGATAAGACACGTGCTCCCCCGACAAATTCAGCAACCACGACTGTCCAGAAACCAGCCACGAGTGCATCTTCGGTTGCCTCCACGGGAAGGACAAGAGATGTTCAGTGCCATCGATGCAAGGGCTTTGGACACGTGCAACGTGACTGCCCTAACAAGCGCGTTTTGGTGGTCAAAGGAGATGGTGGGTATTCCTCCGATAGCATGCATCATGGTGTTGACGCCAGATTTTGACACGTATTGAATCGGCGTCAGGAGAAGAAGGTTGGCCGATGTAGAAGATCTGAGAGCTACAGTAAGGAATCGGCCGATCGGGGCAACAGTTGAAAATCGGCCGATTGGCGGCGCCGCCTATGCCAACAGGATAGGATTATTCCAGAAGATCCTAGTCAAAAGCTGGTCAACGCGGCATGCTAAGTCGGCCGAAAAGCAATTGGAGAGGTCCTGATTGGATTAGGAAGCGGTGGCGGAAGATTCTGCAGGAGTCCGTTTCCTTTTTAAAGTTATTATAGATATAGTAGTTTTCCTGTTTTAAATAAGGTTGTAACAAGTCGTAATCGACCAGGAGTCCTAGTTTCAGGGTATAAATAGGAGTCGCTAGGGTTTTGCAAGAAAGACAACCAACATCAATCAACAAAATACTTCTACTTTTTACCAGTACTTTACCTTTCAAGTCGGCGACTTCGCCAATATTTTCTTCTTTCACGAGTTCGTACGGATTGGCAGGGCTGCATCAACCTGATCTCCGGCCAATTGGTAGGTTCCGATTATCGAGTAATATCCGAGCTTTAACTACGGGCGCATCGCTGTGGTTTCGTTTGGATTTATTCACAAGTTATCGATATTTACTAGAATTGCAAGTTCTACCTGTTATTCGAGTATTATCACCAGTTATCCAGCTTGAGATCAGGGTAATCGGCTTCGTCATCGTTCTCCTTCGATTCATCGCCATATAGCCGATTAGATCTGTTTCAAGTGTTGCCTCTATAGTAATTGTTTAGATTGCTCCAGCAGTTTTTACAATTACCATACGATCATCGGCTGACTCATAGCCGATCATCTCTACAGCAAATCGGCCGATTTACCGCCGACGCGCTCCTCAGGACAGATCGGAAATCCAGCCGATCGACGCGCCTGGAATTTAATACTCTATTTCCTTGTCAATCAACAGGTCAGATTGACTGGCACGCCGCGCGAACTGCACCAGGGCGATAACCCGAACAGGAGCTAAGCAGATTCTCCCGGGTCGTGTGTCCGACGCTGAAGACCCATCGGCCGATTCCTATCCGGCCGATTTTAGCGCCAACACACTTTTGGCACGCCCGGTAGGACCATCCAGGACCTAATATGTCAAACAACGCAGAAATCTCTGACAGCAACATCATTGGGGTCACAGAAGCTGATCTCAAGGACGACCAGAGGGAGGAATTGGCCAAACATCTAGAAGATTACAAGAAGATATACCTCCAGTCGTTCAGTCGTACCAGAAGCGGGGAAGCAGTTAGGAACGCCCCTATTCCAGCACCTCGCCACATCACCATTGCTGAAGACTCGGGCAAGATGTCAGAGATGATTCAGCAGTCCGTATATCAAGCGTTCATTGACCAATCCTCGGTGATGAGCAACACGGTGTACAACGCCGTCGTCAACTCTCTGGCCAGCGGAGCCGTTCAAGGTTATCAGGGACCGGCATATGCCCCTCCAACTACCCTGCCGGCCAGAAGCTTACCCTACACATCCCAATCGGCTTCTCAGCCGATGTTGACGCAGCGCGAGGGGTACAGCTCTCCACCACTTCCGGCATCTCCAAGATATAGCGGTGCACCCTGTCTCCCATCGCGAGCGCCGCTTCAACCCGTCCAGATGGCTTCGGTGCAAACACTGCCTACAAGCTCAGTGCCTTGGGGGGCATCAGCCACGACGTATTTCCCCGAGCCAACGGACGGGCATCGCACTTACCCGTTCCAGGTGCCGTACCAATCGGCAGCCCGGCCAACGGTCTCCCAGTACCAGCCGATTTTACCAGAGATCGGCAAGGGGGCATCAGCCACGACGCATTTTCCCGAGCCGGCGAATGGGCATGGCACTTATCCGTTTCAGGTGCCGTACCAATCGGCCGCCCGGCCGACGGTCTCCCAGTACCAGCCGATTTTACCAGAAGTCGGCAGGGGGTCAAGCACTGTGGAGGCATTCAGAGCCGCGGCGCCAGCAGCAACGTACGAAGGGGGTGCGGACGCGTTTCGCCAGCAGTTATCGGCCGTTCAGCAAACTTCGCCGATTCATCACCTGGCTGAACCAGCCCTTCAACACGTGCCCGCACCGCGAACAACTGTTCATCAGCAGCAGGTGGATTGGACGGCAAGAATAGCAGAAGTAATTCAAGATCAGTTTGGGCTAAAGCCGAAAGTTCAAACTTATACTTACAAGACGCCGTATCCATCGGCCTATGACTCGTTACCGTTCCCACACCGCTACAAGGTTCCTGATTTCACCAAGTTCTCAGGGACGGATGACACATCCACTGTGGAGCACATCAACAGATTCATCATCCAGTACGGTGAAGCTGCCGCGCAAGACTCTCTGAGGGTACGGTTATTTTCATCATTTCTATCCGGATCGGCCTTCCAGTGGTTCACCACTTTACCGCCAAATTCTATCGTCACGTGGGCCGATCTGGAGAAACAATTCCACAAGTATTTCTATGCGGGGATACACGAGATGAAGCTCTCGGATCTAACCAGCCTCAGGCAGAGGAACGATGAGCCGGTGACAGGGTATATACAGAGATTCAGAGAGATCAAAAACAAGTGCTACAGCCTGGCCCTGACCGATGCACAGTTGGCCGATATCGCTTTCCAGGGCCTCTTACCGCAAATCAGAGAAAGATATGCCTCCCAAGAGTTTGAGAGCCTGAGTCAAATCGTCCACCGATTGTCAGGGCAAGAGATCCGACCGTTCAAACAGCGGAGGAGCTTTCAGAAGAAGGTGGCGTATTTGGAGGGATCTGAATCTGACGCAGAGGAGGAAATCGGCCTGGCGGAATGGGTAAAAGGGAAAAAACCAATATCCTGCCCCTTTGGCAAGAAGGAGCCAGAGACATTCGGCTTTGACACGTCAAAAGCCGATAAAATTTTTGATCTACTGCTTCAGGAGGGACAGATCAAGCTGTCGCAACATCACACCATCCCTACGACCGATCAGCTGAAGAAGATGAAGTACTGCAAGTGGCACAACGCTACTTCTCATGACACCAACGAATGTAAAGTCTTTCGTCAGCAGATACAATCGGCCATTGAACAAGGGCGGCTCAAATTTGAGACTCCAACCAAATCGGCAATGCCGATGAAGATAGATCAGCATCCCTTCCCGGCCAACACGGTCAACGCTGGAGAAGAGTCAAGTCAAACCAAGGTGCTGACATCAGAATCGGCGAGAAGAGGTGGCGTCGTCGATCCCAAGAGGAAGATCACGACGGAAGAAATCAGAAGGAATAGGCGAGGACCAGAACGGCCACGCAGGCCTGTCACCTCCCGATTTCTACTCAGCAAATATCGGCGGCAGCAAGAACAAGCACAACACCAAGAAGAGATGATACGCCGGCATGAAGATCACTGGCAGTGTCCCTTCTTCATCCACTGCTGGGAGAACGATATCAGACTGCCATCTGCCGATAACTGTCCGGAGTGCAATGGATCAAACCGCAGCGATCGCCCGAAGCCACACTCTAGGGATAGAGGATCAGAGCCGATCAACAGAAATCGGCGCGAAGAACGGCGCGTTTCGGTGCATGATCGGCTGGGGGGCAGAGTTGACCAGTACGGCAGGTCAAAAACCAAGATCGGCCGGCAAGATGGACTGGGGGGCAGGATCAGCGCGCACGATCGGTTGGAAGAAGTGGCCTATGATAGGGTATCAGACGAAGATCCCCTAGGGAGAGAACCAAAGTGGGAACACGCCAGATCATCGGCCAAACCTGTAAATCCCAGGTGGTGTCCTGACGGCTTATCCAGATCCCAGAAGCGAAGGATCCAACGCCTACGCCAGTGGGAACATCGAGAAGAAGAACAAAGACACGTGCCAGAAAGAAGGAATGTGAAATCTCGAATTTGGCGCCCAAAGAAAAATGATCAGGAAGCAAACAGCCAAGAATCGGCGGCCGAAATCAATATGGTTTTCATACTGCCGATGGAGTTCATGGCGCCAAGCGATCGGGACAAAGTGACAAATACAGAGGAAGAGCAAATGGCACAACTGGTGTTAGAGCCGATGACGGCTATGTTTGAGAAGCCAAAGGGAGAAAAACGACAGCATCTCAAAGCGCTGTTTCTCAAGGGCTATGTCAACGGAAGACCCGTCACCAGACTACTGGTAGATGGAGGCGCGGCAGTCAACATCATGCCGTATGCCATGTTCCGCAAGCTGGGCAAGGGCGAGGACGACCTCACCAAGACGGACATGATGCTGAAGGACTTCGAAGGCAACGTGTCGCCTGCCCGCGGGGCATTCTGCGTCGACCTCACCATCGGCAGTAAGACCCTCCCCACTACTTTCTTCGTCATTAATGGCAAAGGGTCCTATAATATGCTGCTCGGTCGCGACTGGATACATGCAAACTGCTGTGTCCCATCTACCATGCATCAATGCCTTGTGCAATGGGTCGGCGACAGTACAGAGGTGGTAGCTGCCGATTCCGTTTACAGCGTTGCAGCGGCCGACACTCAACAGTGGAGCTGCGAGCGCGTCAAATGCATATCTGGCAGGACTTGGGACATTGACTTCTTGAAAGTATCCGATTTCGGTCTACAGCCGATCCAAGCAGTCGGCTCTGAGGATTCAGCTCGTTCGAAAGAATGAGAAGCTGAGGCATGGGTTCACGTCGGCCAATTCATTAGAGATGGGAGATTTAAGAGATAGCATCAGATCAAGGCCGACGTACGTTGGTACCGATGGGGATTCTGAGTACAAAAAGAAAATGTGTCGAGTTAACATGACCGATTTCTCATCGGTTTTCTGGCTACACATCCGGCGAAAGAGATATTGGGATCCATTGTTAGGTGGAAAGCACAGATTATATGAAGCGGTTCAAAATCAAATCGGCGTGGTGGCATTAAGGAACAACAATGTTTAACATATTATTTACAGCCCAAGGAAAGTATCTATGGCTACAATCGCTCGTGGTCTGATTTGATCGGCCGATTCTAATATCCTCTGATCACTTTCGGCCGATCCTGACATTTCTGACACGCGGCGATGGAGTCTTATTGCTTCACGGGCCAGATGTTGTCTTTTTTGCTTCAGCTCGCTGATCATGGTTGGGAGTTCTTGGAGCTTTTTCTCTTCAGCGGCTATCTCTTTGGTTATCTGTTCCATCTCCTTGGCTAGTTCTGCTCTCCTTCGTTTCAGCCGGTCTATCGTGCCGACAATGTCCGGACGGCAGTTCTCGAGGAAGTTGATTTTGTGATGTACTTCCTGGGCCTGGTGTTTGTACGAGTCAACCTCCTCCTGAGTTTTGGCCATCTGAGCATGATCGGCTATACGTCGCAGCGCCCGCGAGATCGGAATCCGCATGCCCTCTATATAGGCAGCGTACCCCAAGTCTTCCGACACTTCCTCCGGAATGTGATCTACGACCTCATTGAAAAGTTGTCGGATCGGCGATGCATCCTTCACCAGTCGGCCGATGTCACCTTGGAGGAGAGTACGGATGCTCTCGAGCTTAGAGCGGACATCATCGGAGGCAGGACTCGGTGGAACCACATGTGAGGCAGTTTCTTCTTCGTCGGCCAAGGAGACAGCGAAAGAAAAGATACTATTGTTAGGAGAATCTTGCTCCTGTAAAGGAACGAAGCAAAGGGTAAGCAGGTAGTGGGAGTAAATTAGCCGATTCTGATGGTAAAATTGTTACCTCTTTGAAACGAATCTCTCTTGCCTGCGCCGGTGGAAGTATTTCCCTTGTTTCAGGGATTGGTGCACTGGGTTCACCAGAGGAAGAAGATTCGATCATTATTGGTGCTCCGCTTGGGCCAGCTTCCTGAGAAAGATATAAATGCTCGTGAAGGTACTATGGAAAATAAGATAAGATGGTAATGGGAATTTGACATGCCTCTGCGGGTTCTCCGGCCGATTCCAGCTGTGAAGTTACAATCGGCATACCCAAGTCAACCTGCATCAGAATTGGTTAAGTTTCCTGAATATTGAGGATGCAGAGTAAGAGATCATTTACCTCGGCAACAGGAGCTGCTATAGTTTCAGTCCCTACTTGAGACGTGGCCGACAGCCATGGAGATTGTGGTGGGACAACTCGTGCCGCCTGGTAGAGGGACGAAATTGATGTCAGCAGAAGGTTTTTGGGGAATACATGAGATAAATAAAGTTACCTGGACAGCTTCTACTAAGAGCGATGCTGCAGCAGCCCCGGCTTCGGCGGCGACTTGGGGATCGGCCGTGTCGACCACTGATGGAGGTGAAGGGTCTGGGGTCTCGGCGCGCATCACTCCCATCTGATCAGCCGATCTAACACGGGGAGTCTCGGCCGATGCTGCTGCCATCTGGCTAGCCGATCCGATACGAGAGACTTCAGCCGATGCTATTGTTGTCTGATCGGCCGATTCAATGCGAGCCCGCATCCGACGGCTGGATATCTTTGGTGTTGGTCTCTTGGGCGCTCGTTTTGATCGGCCGGTGGAGATATCTCTGATAGATGGAGCATGGAAGCCGATGAGTGGCTGCACTGTGTATCGATGATGGCTATCAATCGGCCGGCCGCTTCGGCTTCGTGTTGGGGGAGCATGGCTTTCAGACTGAAGAGGTAAACATAAGTTAACAGCAAGATGATAGTGCAATATTGAAATCGGCTGAAAAGAAAAGGACATACCGCAGCATTTGGGTCGACGTTCTCTGGGTCCAGAATGTTGCAGTAAATTGATGGGGATTTACAGAAAAGATGCTGCTTCCATTCTGCCCACCATAATTTGTACTGTTGGGTGGCGAAAGAGGCAACTGACCAGCCGTTCAAGTCAATAGTGCTGGAGTCAGGTACTAAATCGCACAATCGGCTGTAGTCGAGACTAGAGGTTAATCCGTCTCTGAATTTTGCTTGGCCAGCGAAATAGACTCGGATCGGCAATTGGCCGAAACCTAGTTGCCTTGCTGCAGCTGATGGGCAGTAGAACTCATAAGTGGGTGAGTCCTTCCCCGAGAAGAAGTTAGCCGGCAGAATTCCCGGCTTAATCAGGACATCCATCAACTCTCTGTCGAATGTGTGGGTGGAGAAGTCGAAGCATATAGGCAATTCAAAAATCGGCTCCGCGGTTTCATATGGATACCAGGTGATCATCTCCTCGCTAAGTCCATTACAGAAGCATCTGAAATATTCGGCTACCCGGGTAACGGTGAACTGGCAGCCAGGAAAGGCCGATACCGCCTCTCCGACAGATCTGCAGCGGCGACGGACCGATGGATTCTCCTCTGACTCAATGTTGGGAAAGGTCTTTGTCTCTATCCTCTGCTGAGAGACCTTGCTCATGTATAGATTGAGCCAGAGGGTGATGAACCACCAAGGACCACCTGGATTCCCTATCGGCTCTCCTTTCGACAACTTGGCGCCGATTTGATGCATCATATGATATGTCGATCCCAGCAAATGTTTGCCGAGGGGAACGGCCGATCCTTGTGCGAGAGATTCTGCCAAAGCTTGAGTGTTGGAAGAGGGGCCGACCGCTCTGCCACAGAAGAGATGTTTCTCCAGCCACATCATCAGGAAGGCGGTGTGCTCTCTCTGTGAGACTGTCCCTGTCTTCATGTTCTTACTGATGTATCCTTTCCACCCGCCGATTCCTTTGGTATCTAGCCTATGAGATGGTTTGAACAGATAGTTGAAAGGGGTATCGGCGGAGGAAACATCTAGGCCGGTCAGCAGCAAGACATCGGCCAAAGTCGGGGTTATGGGTCCGTGTCCAAAAAGAAATGCGTTGAGCGCATCAGACCAAAAGTAAGAGGCCGCCATGACCAAAGGTTCGTTCTTTTCCATCTGAGACAGGGACAGATCTATGCACTGGCCGATTTTTAGTTCTTCCCATTGGACTTTCCAAGACCCTGCTACCCTCTGGTACCACTCTCTCCACCCGGGTGTTTCGTTCGGCCAGGATCTGAATGCGCCTACCCAGTGATCTAAATCCATAGGTGACTGCTTGAAGGGGATTCTGTGAGTTTCTAAGCTAATTAGATCTGTTGGATCAGGACTCCCCATTGGGCCTAGGCAGATGAGGTCAGGAGACTCTGAGAGGGGAATGGTGATCCTGTGCCTAAGGACCTAAAAAGAAAGGGAAAAAGGGAAGAAACTAAGAAAGGGACCGGAAAATACTGAAGCAGCAAAGCGAAAATGAAAAGATTTTTCGGACATTTACCTCTGGGATGGAAGCCATCGTCGCTAACGCTGCTGGAGAAGCCGCCGATTGGGCCGCCGCCGCCAGAGGAGCAGCCGATGGAGCCTCTGTAGATGGGGTGGTCGCTGATGGAGACGCCATTGGGGTCGGAGCAAGCTGCGGATGAGGTCGTCGGAGAAGGGGAAGCGCTTGGAAATCGAAAGAACTTGGGGGAAGATGAACAGTAATGCGGCAGAAAAGATGCTGGATTCGTGGAGGAGAAAAGGTGGAGAAAACCAGTACTTAAGATAAGGGGGTAAGGGCAAAGATGGTATTCTTACCGCACCGTCTACACGAGTTCCAGGGGAGCGGTCGTTTCGCGTGCTCGGATCGAGGAAATTACAATCATTGTGCCGCGGAACGGAAGGAGACTTTTACTGCACCCGTTTCGGAAAAAAGGATTAAAGAGGGAGTTTCGAAGAAAAGTTATACTTTACTCCGAAACTGGGGGGCATGTGTTGACGCCAGATTTTGACACGTATTGAATCGGCGTCAGGAGAAGAAGGTTGGCCGATGTAGAAGATCTGAGAGCTACAGTAAGGAATCGGCCGATCGGGGCAACAGTTGAAAATCGGCCGATTGGCGGCGCCGCCTATGCCAACAGGATAGGATTATTCCAGAAGATCCTAGTCAAAAGCTGGTCAACGCGGCATGCTAAGTCGGCCGGAAAGCAATTGGAGAGGTCCTGATTGGATTAGGAAGCGGCGGCGGAAGATTCTGCGGGAGTCCGTTTCCTTTTTAAAGTTATTATAGATATAGTAGTTTTCCTGTTTTAAATAAGGTTGTAACAAGTCGTAATCGACCAGGAGTCCTAGTTTCAGGGTATAAATAGGAGTCGCTAGGGTTTTGCAAGAAAGACAACCAACATCAATCAACAAAATACTTCTACTTTTTACCAGTACTTTACCTTTCAAGTCGGCGACTTCGCCAATATTTTCTTCTTTCACGAGTTCGTACGGATTGGCAGGGCTGCATCAACCTGATCTCCGGCCAATTGGTAGGTTCCGATTATCGAGTAATATCCGAGCTTTAACTACGAGCGCATCGCTGTGGTTTCGTTTGGATTTATTCACAAGTTATCGATATTTACTAGAATTGCAAGTTCTACCTGTTATTCTAGTATTATCACCAGTTATCCAGCTTGAGATCAGGGTAATCGGCTTCGTCATCGTTCTCCTTCGATTCATCGCCATATAGCCGATTAGATCTGTTTCAAGTGTTGCCTCTATAGTAATTGTTTAGATTGCTCCAGCAGTTTTTACAATTACCATACGATCATCGGTTGACTCATAGCCGATCATCTCTACAGCAAATCGGCCGATTTACCGCCGACGCGCTCCTCAGGACAGATCGGAAATCCAGCCGATCGACGCGCCTGGAATTTAATACTCTATTTCCTTGTCAATCAACAGGTCAGATTGACTGGCACGCCGCGCGAACCGCACCAGGGCGATAACCCGAACAGGAGCTAAGCAGATTCTCCCGGGTCGTGTATCCGACGCTGAAGACCCATCGGCCGATTCCTATCCGGCCGATTTTAGCGCCAACACATGGTAGATCAAATCAATATTCTCTTATACATCATGATAAGAAAATCGTTTTGCTTCCTATGTCACCTGAATCTATTGTGCGTGATCATGTTGCTAAAGCTAAGAGAACTAAAACCGAGATCGATAAGAATGCCAAATCTGTTAGTAGCAGGGAAGATGAGATAAGATTGAAAGGACATTGCTTGCTTGCTACTAAGTCTGATATTAACGAATTGATTGCTTCCACTTCTGTTGCCTATGCTTTGGTGTGCAAGGATGCTTTGATTTCAGTTCACGATATGCAGCATTCTTTGCCCCCGGCTGTTGCTAACCTTTTGCAGGAGTATTCTGAAGTGTTCCCAAGTGAGATACCAGCGGGGCTGCCAGCAATACGAGGGATTGAGCACCAAATTGACCTTATTCCTGGTGCATCGTTGTCAAACCGTGCGCCATACAGGACAAATCCGGAAGAAACTAAAGAAATTCAGCGACAAGTGCAAGAACTACTCGACAAAGGTTATGTGCGTGAGTCTCTTAGTCCTTGTGCTGTTCCGGTTATTTTAGTGCCTACAAGGATGGAACATGGCGTATGTGTGTTGATTGTAGGGCTATTAATAATATCACAATTCGATATCGACACCCTATCCCACGTTTGGATGATATGCTTGATGAATTGAGTGGTGCTGTTGTATTTTCCAAAGTTGATTTGCGTAGTGGGTACCACCAGATTCGTATGAAATTGGGAGATGAATGGAAAACTGCTTTCAAAACTAAGTTCGGGTTATATGAGTGGTTAGTCATGCCTTTTGGGTTAACTAATGCACCTAGTACTTTCATGAGATTAATGAACGAGGTTCTGCGTGCTTTCTTTGGGAAATTTGTTGTTGTCTACTTTGATGATATATTGATTTACAGCAAATCTTTCGATGAACATCTTGATCACTTACGTGTTGTTTTTAATGCTTTACGAGATGCACGTTTATTTGGTAACCTTGAGAAGTGCACCTTTTGCACCGATCGAGTGTCTTTTCTTGGCTATATCGTGACTCCACAGGGAATCGAGGTTGATCAAGCCAAGGTGGAAGCTATACAGGGATGGCCTATACCGAAGGCTATCACGCAAGTGCGGAGTTTCCTAGGACTTGCTGGTTTCTATCGTCGTTTTGTGAAGGACTTTAGCACCATTGCCGTGCCTTTGAATGAGCTTACAAAGAAGGGAGTGCCTTTTACAAGAGAACTCCTTCAACACGCTAAAAGATAAGTTGACACATGCACCTCTCCTCCAACTCCCTGATTTTAATAAAACCTTTGAGATTGAATGTGATGCTAGTGGCATTGGTTTGGGTGGTGTTTTTTTACAAGAAGGCAAACCTGTTGCTTATTTCAGGGAAAAATTGAGTGGGCCTATTCTGAATTATTCTACTTATGATAAGGAATTGTATGCTCTTGTTCGCACATTAGAAACATGGCAGCATTATCTATGGCCCAAAGAGTTTGTTATTCATTCAGATCATAAATCTTTAAAACATATTCGTAGTCAAGGAAAATTGAACCGTAGACATGCTAAGTGGGTTGAATTTATTGAATCTTTTCCTTATATTATTAAGCACAAGAAAGGGAAAGAGAATATAATTGCTGATGCATTGTCTAGGAGATACACCTTGCTGAACCAACTTGATTACAAAATATTTGGATTGGAAACGATTAAAGATCAATATGTTAATGATGCTGATTTTAAAGATGTGTTGCTGCATTGTAAAGAGGGGAAGGGATGGAACAAATTCATTGTTAGTGATGGGTTTGTCTTTAGAGCTAACAAGCTATGCATTCCAGCTAGCTCTGTTCGCTTGTTATTGTTGCAGGAAACGCATCGAGGTGGCTTAATGGGGCATTTTGGAGTAAAGAAAATGGAAGATATACTTGCTGGTCATTTCTTTTGGCCAAAGATGAGAAGAGATGTGGAGAGATTTGTTGCTCGCTGCACGACATGTCAAAAGGCTAAATCACGATTGAATCCACATGGTTTTTATTTGCCTCTACCTGTTTCTAGTGCTCATTGGGAAGATATTTCTATGGATTTTGTGTTAGGATTGCCTAGGACTAGGAAGGGATGTGATAGTGTGTTTGTGGTTGTTGATAGATTTTCTAAGATGGCCCATTTCATACCATGTCATAAAACTGATGATGCTTCTCACATTGCTGATTTGTTCTTTCGGGAAATTGTTCGTTTGCATGGTGTGCCCAACACAATTGTTTCTGATCGTGATGCTAAATTTTTTAGTTATTTTTGGAAAGCTTTATGGGCTAAATTGGGAACTAAGTTGTTGTTTTCTACTGCATGTCATCCGCAAACTGATGGTCAAACTGAAGTGGTTAATAGAACTTTGTCTACTATGTTAAGGGCTGTTTTAAAGAAGAACATTAAGATGTGGAAAGATTGTTTGCCTCATATTGAATTCGCTTATAATCGATCGCTGCATTCTACTACAAAGATGTGCTCATTTCAGATTGTATATGGTTTCTTGCCTCGTGCTCCTATTGATTTAATGCCTTTGCCATTTTTTGAAAAACCGAATTTTGATGCTACTAAGCGTGCCGAATTGATGTTAAAACTGCATGAAACAACTAAAGAAAACATAGAGCGCATGAATGCTAAATACAAGATTGCTGGTGATAAAGGTAGGAAGGAACTAAAGTTTGAACCTGGAGATTTAGTTTGGCTGCATTTGAGAAAGGAAAGGTTTCCTGAATTGAGAAAATCTAAATTGCTACCTCGGGCTGATGGACCATTTAAAATGTTAGAGAAAGTCAATGATAATGCATATAAGCTCGATCTGCCTGCGGATTTTGGGGTTAGTCCCACATTTAACATTGCAGATTTGAAGCCATATTTGGGAGAGGAGGATGAGCTTGAGTCGAGGACGACTCAAATGCAAGAAGGGGAGGATGATGAGGACATCAACACCAACGATACATCCACCCCGACACAAGTACTTATTGTTGGTCCTATTACTCATGCTCGTGCGCATCAACTTAATCATCAGGTGGATTCAAATCTAAGCTCATGTACATCATTTTTAGACCATGGAGACCCGTGTACTCTTGTTTTGCTTAGGAACCAAGGAGGCGACCGAAAGGGAAACGGATTCGCACAGGCTGGATTCGAACTGCAGAACAGTACCAACGTGTGACGGACACCACGGTCGCATATAAACTCAGATTGGGGCGTTCAAGTACTTCGTGGAAAGCTTATGAAGTCTTCTTTCAAACGGATCCGGCCTCATATCCATATCTATTACGAGTCGGCCGCAATCGTAAAATTAATACAGAGTCCTTTTCTGCACATAGTGCTGCGTCACCCTGTTTTGGCCCAATGGGCCGTGTATCAAGTTGAGTCCATTACGGACACGTCCTAGGGTTGGAGTACGACCCCAGCACCCCTGTGGTCGTCCTCCCATGTACTTATACCCCTTAGCCGCCACCAAGGATGCTTGGGTTTTGTTTAGATCAAGTTTAGCCTTCGCTACTTGCTTGCAAGCGCGCGTGCTGGATCAGCGTGTGAGATTGCGTGTGAAACCTTCATTTACATCTAGTAAATTCAGTACTTGTCATACTTGTTCTTGCTAGTTCTTCGATTGCTTGCAGGACGAGTGCCCTAGTGGCTAGGTGCCGCGCTCCACAAGATCGCGACAGCCATTGGAGGGGCTGTATCGGTTGCTAAGGCGCAGCTTGGAAGGTTGTAGTCGGGCCGTGAACGTCGCCTCCATCGACCAATCAACTTATCCACGCCTCTCATCGAAAGATCGGGAATCAAACCCTAGCGGGTCGCCATTAATGTGCCACAAGACATATCCTGAAATTTGGTGCCTATTCTATAGATCTGTACTGAGCTGAACTAGGATACTAGATTATCAAAGAACATCCAATCTATTTCCAGTAATTTAAGCAGCATTTTATTTCAGAAACCTGAAATTTGGTGCCTATTCCATAGATCTGTACTGAGCTGAACTAGGGTACTAGATTATCAAAGAACATCCAATCTATTTCCAGTAATTTAAGCAGCACTTTATTTCAGAAAAAAGAATAGAGTTTTATTACCAAAATTGGACTTCAGGAGAGCAGCAATGCGGCAGGCACCTTCAGATAGCACCGTTGGGGAGGCGGCGCTCAGTTGGGGTCGGGCTCCGGCAAGGCGGATGCTGGGAGGCGGTACTCAGTTGGGGGCCCAACGCCGAGAGCCGGATTTCAACGGCCAGGATTTGGGCAGCGGTGACTGCTGCCTCCGGAGCTCAGTTAGGAGTCGACGGCGCTGGTGGAGAAGCCGACCAGGAGGTGAACTAACGATGGAGCGGTGGCGGGAGGTGAACTGAGCGGCGGTGGGGGTGAGGTGCGATGGGATTTGGGCAGAGCGGCGGGAGGTGAGGTGGGATGGGATTTGGGTGGCGCAGCGGGAGGTGAGGTGCGCTGGGTCTGAGCCGCGGCGGAAGGAGAGGAGGGACGGAGCGGCACGTGCGCGGTGCTAGCGACGAGTGGGAGGGGAAGCGCGCGCGAGTGGGGGCGGCGCCGGCGCTCTGCGGGGCGGGCCTCTGTGTTAGGGTTGTGAGGTGAGCGTGCGAGGGTGAGGCTAGATGAGTCGGCTAGGGTTAGAAATTTTATTAGTGGTTCCGGCGCGGTCGCACGAGCCCACGCTCGGAAAAAATCTGCTTGCGCGCGCGCGGAAGCAGAATAATTGCAAAATCACCAGCGCTACAAGCCTCAATAGAGGTTAATTAGTTTTCCGACTGACTGTTTGATGTAATATAGAGATTTGCCAATAGATCATCTGTAGGTAAATATGGATACATTTACCCATGGACAGTTCCTCTGTAAAACGAGAATCACCGACGGACCATTCATTGGTAAGCTTTACCTACGGAATGTCCATTGGTAATATTGCACTTTTGCCGACTGCCTACCGTTGTTAATCTAGTGTTGTGGTGTAGTGACATCGATATCACGTGCCCCTTGTTGCAGCAACAATTCCTTGTGCATATTGTATGACAAAGCTTAAACATTATTAGGATTCAACATCGGTCAACATATACATAATATACATAAGGACAGAGTAGAACATATATGTACTTCACATAAGGCTCAACTTCTTCACAGTTATTCAGTACAAACCAAATTAGTTTGTCCATGAGATTGCCAGGGATGTATTTCATCCGATCCACGCTAACAAGTCGAACACCATGCATGAATATAGAGATGTCACCATCTAATGGCCCTTCAAATTCAGGACCTGCATCGACATCGTCGGTGTACATAGAACAAAATGCCAAGACTTCACTTTCTATATAGATAGGCTTCATCAATTAACCCTTCAGGCCTAGCCCTATTCCTTACAAAATTCTTCAATGTGTCAAGCCGTCGTTCAATCGGATACATCCAGCCATACAGTACAAGGCATCTAGGTAGTGCCTCATCAGGTAGATGGACTACCAAGTGCACCATCACATCAAAGAAGGCAGGAGGGAAGATCTTCTTAAGCTTGCATAGGATCAGTGGGATCTCTTTTTTTCTGGCGTTGCACGACGACTGTCCTCAGATTTCTAGTACACAGCTCCCGAAAGAAGTTTAAAGCTCTGCAACTGCTTCATATACATCAGGATGCATGAGGCCTTCTTAAGCCAGCAAGTATGATTCTTTGTAGAAGGATATGGCAAGAATGAGTTTTCATCCGGCCTTGGAGCTTTGAACCATTAGGAGCAATGTATCTTCCTAGGTTAGTTGCATATCCTTCTGGAAACTTGACACCTTTGAGGAACTTACAAAATGCACTTCGTTATGCAGGTTTCAACACATAGGAAGCATGTGGAGTTTTTACCACGTTACCATCCTGGTAACAGTGCAAATGAGATCTTATATCCATATCGGCCAAATGTAGCCTAGCATTCAGTGTGTCCTTTGTCTTCCCCTCCAGTTTCGGGGTCCGCCGGGTTCCTACGGTACCGGAGCATCGCCAAGAAGTAAGCAGCGCCGGAGTCCCCAGCGTCAACGGCTTGGTTAACGAGCGCCAGCCTAACAGCGGGATCCTACCGCGTCATCAACCTCTCCATCCCCTCGTAGCTTACAACCTCCAGATTATCGGTGAGGCGCAAGTGCTACTCGAAGCGCAACCTGACGTCGCGCCTTAAATTCTGGCAGTGGTCACGAAGCTCACGGAACGACAGGCGCCGGAGCACCTCGGGGGAGTCACAGATGCGGCGGAAGCGGACACAGACCTGACGAAGCATCAAGTACGTATAGATGCTCCGATCCTCAATGCAGTGAAGGATGATCCATGTGATCAGATCCTCTGGCAGCAACATCATCAGCAAGAACGTCGCGGCACAGGGATCTCCCATCACGTCTAGTTCTGCACCTGATTCTTCTTCGTGACGACGTGGCCAAGGTGCGCCTGATGATTCGCCTGGTTCCATTATTTTGCGGCACGGCGATGGGAGAAGAAGGCAATGCGGTGGCCGGCGAGGGGGAGGGGAAGAAGAAAACTGCGGTGTTTGATGGGATATTTTGGGGGAAGTGGGCACATATAGGCGACAAAAGTTAACTGCAGGGGAACTCGGTCACTTACACGTGGGGCCAGGTGAAGAGGCTTTGTCCATCGACAGTTACCCCTTTCGTTTATCCCTCCTCTGGTGGTGAAGCGGCTTCCGTCGTCGACTCTGGAGAAGCTGCCGCTCGACTTGGCGATTAAGATCGCGGGCCACCTCGCTGCAACCTCGAGATTTTTGAATTCTAAGTTTAATTTGCTTGCATTGTATGCTTTAATTTGGATCTATGTCGAGTTAACAATCCAAATCATGCGTAACTATTTTCATTCGTAGTAACAATTGAACTCCAATTAATTAAGATGAGTACATTGATTAAAATATATATATATATACACACACACGTGGAGTTCCAAAATCCGATCGATCGAGTTCCTAAACTGCAAGCTAAGCTAGGACGATGAAGATGACAAACACTAATAATTAAGCTACGACATGAAACTGCTGAAATTAGACTAGCTCCTGTGTGAACTTAGCACACGTGTGGAGCGGTAATCGACGATGACACACGCCGCGGCGGTGAGGCTCGGTGCGCAGGCAATCATCACGTTCCACGTTCCTGGTGACTAGCGCATGCAGCGCGCGGCTCGCTCACATCCACCCCTCGTTCCGGGCCAAGACACGGTGGCGGCTGTACTTCTTCTTGTTCGCGGCCCTCAGGGCCGAGGAGTTGGCCTTCCCCACGACGTGGTTCCGTGCCTCATTCAGCATGGTTCACCGTTGCGCCAAGCTGGGGCAGACAGGGCACCTATAGATTCCGTCGGCGCGGCGGTAGACGCGCAGAGCGGGGCCGCGAGAGACTGGTTTGATGTAGCCACGGTTCTAGTCGTTGGACTCGTCCGTCTCCGTCTAGGTGTTAGAGTCGGCGTCAGAGTCATACATGGCCGTAGGAAGGATGACCAAGTCCGCTTCCGTCTGGGTGTCATAGTCGGCGTCGGAGTGGTAGTGGTCAGCCGCATGAAGGGTGACCGTGAACGACGAGGGCTGCAATGACGAGGGCGCGGGGGTGGAGGAGGAAGGCGCCACCATCGCCGGAGGAGGCTGGGAACGCTTTGGGGAGCCCCCAGCACCTTCGCGGCCTACATCCACGGGCGACGGCGGGTCGAGTTCGCTGGCGTCAGATCACGACGAGAAACCGCCACACGACAACAACGCCGAGGTGTCGTAGGGTCGCTCCATGCGCGGTGGGGAGCCAGAGGCGTGGGCAGAGGGGGAGAGGCGGCGCAACCCGACGGCAGAGGCCTCATCCGAGGAGTAGCCAGTTCGCTTCATGGCGTCGGATAGGCAAGTGACTGGCGACTGGTCTAGTGGAAGTAGAACTGGCGACTAGCGAGGACGCCAATGATGGGGGAAATGGCGATTAAATAAAGGACTTCCTCGGCTTTCTTAGTGAGGAAGGCTTTCCTTCCTTCCTAAGGAAGCTGATGGTGGAAGTTATGGCAGCCGACGCTAGTCATTGATGCCAACTAGTGCTCCTCGAAGAACGTGCGAGGAAGAACAGGAGCTGGGACGGCAACCAACGGTGGCTGTGGCCTCTGCATCGTCGATGGGCAGATGAACGGCTATGATGAATCGGGCTTGAATAGAAAATGGCCCACGATATGTTTTTAGCCCATCTAACACAGACGTTCTTCATAGCTACCATTACAAGAAATCTGGAAAGTATGCTCAAATTGAACTATGTTTGTCACCAATAAGATTCAAAAAAATACAGAAAAAATATATTCAGGGATATATATACTATTACAGCCTAAGTACAAGACATGAAAATAAAATTCAACTATTTAATATGGATAATTCAAACTGCTAAGTCTAAGGTGGTACAAAAAAATAATAATATCAAAAGGTTGTCAGGAAATTGTACAAACTAACACATCAACACATTTTAGGAGCATAAGCCTGCGGAAAAAAATTCAAATGGTTTTAACAAAGTCGGGCCATACATTGTTCACAAGTGAATACATCTCCCACATAGTTTCCTAGAACTTTTGATATCATATACACCTCAAATTTTGACACAAACTCTTATCGACCTTACAATTAGAGAATGTGAAGTTATATTTGCAATTCTCATGCAATATCATTTTGTTTTTTTCTACTTTGGGGTATAAAACTATGTGCTATGTAAAAGATCTAAGAAATAGAAACTAACTGGAATAAAGACACGACGAAATGGTAGAGTGTGATTTTAGATAAAACTAGGAAAAGAATCATCAAATTCGAAGTTCTTATGAGGGAGAAATATTGGTTACAAGTTTTAATTCCAGATTAAAAAGAGAAAGATTGACTATTTACGAGCTCTTATGCCTCTCAGCCAATCACGCGTTACCACGTGGAGCAGCAGGTGATGCCCGCCTCTGCACCGCCTGGGTGGCACGTGTCCATTTTCTTATTCTACTATAACGTAAAAGAGCCATCACTTTCACAAGTGTGGAGTCGGTCTAGTGGTTGGGAAAGCCCACCACAAGCCTGAGGTCTCCAGTTCGATTCATTTGTTGGACCTCTTTTTTGCTGATAAATTTACTTACTCAATTTTCCACCACAGTATTTGTGATGAAATAAAAATGATAAATTAACTCAATTTTCCATCAGAGTATTGGTGATGGAGTTAAAACATTACATATTTGCGAGACATGGAGTACAATCACAATTGGTTCACCAAAGATAAGGAACAACATCCCAAATTCATAGCTAGGAACTTCCCAAATTCATACATCCCACTAGCATCTACCAATTTCACATCACCAAAATAACATCACAGTTATTGCCAGTGACTAGCCATCCACATCACTCTTTTGCATTTCCACAAGTGCCCTCTGCCTTTTTTTTTGCTTTCGATTTCCAAATCCCAAGTGCATCTTCAAGTGCAGCAATCTTGGCTTGTGCTTTGCAAGCATCTTGCTCTTTGTTGACATTTTATAACGCAGTCACCAAGTATGGACATAGAATCCATTCCCCGGCAACGGCGCCAAAAATGCTTGTTGGCATTTCGTAGCGTCATCACTAGGATAAGAGCTTCCTAGCAAAGGCGTCAGAAATGTCGTGGGGTATTTCTTACGTTACAGAAGGATCCGCAAGTGCACGGAATACTGTTGTAGCATTGTATCCGTGAGTACGGGATCGTATTTATATTTCCGCAGGGAAGGCGGTGGTTATTGGAATAGATTAATATGTTGATTAATTCTAGCATGGATATTCTATTGAATAAACAGGAGTAAGATAATATATGGTAAAGAGGTAGTGTGACACACAAGTTACTCAAGTACTATCTCTATGCAAAGCTTACAGGAAGGGTGAAGGGAAGAAGAAAGCTAATCTAAGGACTTATATACTCCTAACTAAGTATACAGTCTATACTAAGCCCTCATACACATACACATGATTAGGAACAGGCTCTAGGCTTCCAGGCATCACCGGGAGACCGCACAAGATATGGCTAGATGGTCACTAGATCTTCACGGCTATTTTATGCACCTCCTACAGCTACTACACGAACGGGGAGGGTTATGCTTGACGGACAGGGCTGTCACCACTTGTCGTCTACCTCATCTAACCATGATATTTTGCCGCATCGAGCAACACTGATTAGCACAGACACCACGTCTACGCTAATAAGCGATACTCTAATGCCTCGCGCGGAGCCCCCACCCTTCGGATGGACAGATATCACACTAGAGCAAACATACGTATACTTGAACCAATGTTGTAGCCTAGATGTCTTACCACGCCTAATCATGCAGGATATAAGACATAGATATAAACTAAGCATAGCATACGCATCTGAATACACATAACATAAACTATACGAGTACACTAAACTAGAAGATAACTCTATTAAGGAATTCCGAATATCTCAAAGGAGAGGAAGAGTAAAACCCATACCGAACACTCCTAGGCAAGACTCGGGAACCGAAGAAGAGCTACTTCACCTAAACTCCACTATTCTAAAGACTAAGCAAGAGAGGAACTTGAGAGATGTTGCAACATGTGGTGTGTCTTCTATTGTAGCACACCCCCTCATATTTATAGAGGTGAGTGTGGGGGCTGTGCAGCAACTCCTCGGCGTCCAAATGACCGAAGCCTTGCCAAACAGACGTTAGGAGCCAATGGGACCCGGCTCATATTTATAGAGGTGAGTGTGGGGGGTGTGCAGCAACTCCTCGATTCGCCTTGGCTGGGTCGGCCGACCTATGGGGGTCGGTCGACCTGGACCCGGCCCAAATCGGGTCCAGCCTGCTCTAGGTGGCTACCATGTGGGCCCTGGTCGCTCCTGTGCATGAGTGGATGCTGTTGTAGGTCGGTTGCATGCTTTGGTGGGCCCTTCAATCCATGGGAGTCCAAATGGCGCGCTCTGATTGGTCGACGTCACTTGCCTTGGATTGAGGTGATTGTTTAACACTTGAATTCTGCTCAATTTCCCTACATTGCAAATTCTCCAAGGGGAATGTGGAAACGATATTATTTTAGATAAATATGCAAGTTAAGTATGCTAGTCATCCTAATTTTCTGGTCAAATTGACGCTCGAATTTGGTCCGTAGCGAGCCTCAACAAGAACCCCCAAGCTTTTCTTTGCTCATCCTGAGCAAAATAGGACAAACCAGGATGTTGATCAGAAAATTGTTAGACTCGTCACCTGCTGTCGTGTCATGTCTGAGGCATAGATGATCTCCTTGGGAATGAGTAATGTTGGCACGAGTACTCGGCCCTTGTTACCTTCATCATCTATGGGGCTTATGAGCTTCTCCTCATCTTGAGTTGTTGAGAGTTAGAACAGTCGACAGAGCAGTACTTACCTTCCTTTTGCTCAACAATCCATCTAGAGGTTTTCTCTTTGGAAATATTAAAACAAGACTAAGTTCCTCGAATAATTCACTCGTCGCTCAATGGTGTATGAATCCTTACCAAGGCACTTCTCCCTTCTCATAACGAAAGATTTTGTGGAGCTCAAGGTATAGAATGGATGAAGCATACCTGCATCTCATATATTGCCAAGGCAAAGAGTGGATCCATGGAGAAAACTAGTCATATCCCAAGATTAAGAGGTGCATGTGTGTGGATGATGGAAGGTATGATTACTCCTTTTTCTCCTCTTTATTTTATTTTTGCATTTTTCTTTAGTCATGGCTATCCCCCTCTTGTTCTTTTCTCTTTTTTTTTTAGGTCATGCTTCTTTGACATGCCATCTTTTCTTTTTCTCTCTTTTTTTCTTGGGGATGTTCAAGTCTAATTTCTTTTTTAGGGATAACATGAGGAGAGATCACAAGTTTCATGGAGCATTTATTTGGTGGATGGATGGATTTGCTAATTCCCAATGTAGGAATGTCAATATGGGTGTAACATGTGCGTTGTAATGTCCTGCCTCCCCGAGGCCAGGTCAGTTTACATCTGGCCGCTTCATAGGACATAGACTGCCCTCATAGACCAACACAAGTCTTTTCTGCACACTTTGTCCTCACTCGTGCACACTAGGAAAGAATTTCCCAGTGGGTCACCCATCCCGAAATTGCTCCAAACCAAGCACGCTTAACCTCAGAGTTCTTTGGGGATTGGCTTCCGGAAAAGAAGTTGCAACTTGTTAGTATGAGTATCCTATTAATCCTATTAACCTTGGGCTGGGATGTCACATGTGTGATCTTGATCAAGAGGATATGAAAAGCATCTCACTTGGGTAACAGCAATTTGAAAAAGCTCAATGAAATAGCAAGCAATATATATGTAGGATTTTTCATGTAAATAACATATGGCTTTGGTAGGACTTGGAACATCATTAAGGAACTTGTCTTTCCCTTTTTAGATTTTTGAAAACAAAAACTCCAAATATCAAGTTTCACTTAGGACAACATTAATAAGCCATCTTCCATATCTAATCTCACAACAACCTAGACTTGGATGAAACATGTGCAACCCACGAGATGTTCGGGTTCATGGCACAAAGGTTTAAACAGCCAGCAAACTCAAACTTTAGGAAACACCATGCTTTAGGACTAAGCAAGGCAGACAAGCAAGAGCATAACAATTATTCATCCTTTCAACTTAGGAAGACTAAACATTCTTACCATGCATATGGAAAAGGGAAATTTAAAGTAGGAACTATTTGTTTGATTTTTTGAGTGTTTTTAATCTTTATTTA
Source organism: Panicum miliaceum (assembly GCA_032594955.1). Classification (NCBI taxonomy): domain Eukaryota; kingdom Viridiplantae; phylum Streptophyta; class Magnoliopsida; order Poales; family Poaceae; genus Panicum; species Panicum miliaceum. The sequence goes on from CM064062.1 coordinate 18,242,566, forward strand.
AAGCAGTAAAGGATACAGTTTACTTGGTGGAGGAACTCCCCAAAGCTAGCTCTTGGTTTAAGGTCCGATGAGCAGGTCCCTCTCCATACCATTTTACCTTGAGGTCAAATCGTCTATACCTGGAGAGGATGTCAAGGACGATGATGTCTTCTTCTTTCTCCACACCTTCTTGGTTTTCTTCTTCGTTGATGTTCATTACTATCCTCATGAAGCATGTATACTTGTTCACGTCTGTTGCCGAACCTGAACTTCATGGTCCTCTTCCCAATCTAGAAACTGATTCTTCTGGTCCCCACATCTATTCTGGCCTTGGCATCTCTTAGGAATGGTCGCCCAAGGATGAACAAGATTCCCAAATCACCCTCCATGTCAAGGACTACGAAGTCCGCGAGGATGAATGAATTCTAGACTTGCACCAGGAGGTTCTTCACAATTCCCTCGGAATATCATATCGTGGAGTCGGCCAGCTGCACACACATGCAAGTAGGGGAAAGAGCAGGATAAGCTAGTTCTTCGAAGGTTACCTTGGGCATGATGTTGACGCTTGCTCCAAGGTCGCAGAGGGCATGCTCATAATAACGGTCGTATATAGAGCAATTGATCATTGGGGTTCCGGGATCCTCCTTTATGGTTACCACTAGATCACCCCATGAACTCTTCCGTGGACGTTCAAGTCTTTCTGCATAGTTAGTAAAGAATTTACCACGCAATGGCTTACCCCATTTTGTTGTTATTGCATTAACGCTTTCCAGGGGAGCCTCGGGTTGCCCCGGGATCTTCCCTATCTCTGCAGAAGGAACGACGGCGGCCAGCTAAGTGAGTTGGGCTTCAAATATCTTGTTGAAACTCAGCTGGTTCTTGAGTGTTGAGGAGATGCCATCCATCTTCGCTTGGATAGTCTCCAAGGACTTGTTGTTAGCAGCAAGCTTCTTTTGGATTGCTTCGTTGGTCTTTGCTTGGCTTAAGACAAGATCCCTCAAGGAAGGTTTGTTAGGATTAAATGAATTTGATTACCATTACCTCCTTGGTAGTAGGGGCGCGACTGGTTCCACCCCTGACCTTCTTGTGGATGAAACCCGTTGTTGTTGTTCATATACATGACATCTTCCTGGATTTCGGGGAAGTCGTTCCCCGAATGTCCGACATTCTCACAGACCTCGCAAGTCATGTGAGAGTCTAAGGCTTGAAATACCTGAGTTGGAGCCTTTTCTTGCGGGCTTTCATTAGTCTTCTTGATGAGGAGGTCGAGCTTAGTGGCGATCATGTCCGTCTCCTTGACGGAGTGCATGCCCCACTAGTGAGGTTGGAGACGTTCATCATTCCAACCTTGGTTGGACACCATCTTCTCGATCAAAATTTTGGCCCTGTCAATGGTTAGCGAGAAAAAAGGACCACCTGCAGCAGTGTCTATATGATCACGGGCTGTTGGAGTTAGCCCGTTGTAGAAGTTCTGTAGAATGAGCCAAGCGTCCATGCCATGGTGAGGACACAGCAGGATGTACTTCTGAAGCCGCTCCCAAGCTTCAATTATTGAGTCATTTGACACCTGCTGGAAAATGGAAATCCTTCCCTGAAGAGCGTTGGTTTTACCCAACGAGAAGAACTTCTCGAGGAATGCCTTGACAGAATCATCCCAAGTAGTTACTGCACTTCTGTTGGTGTAGAACCACTGTTTTGCTTTCACCAGAAGAGGAAACACAAACAAACGGGGTTAGATTGCATCATCCGTGACTCCCTTGATGACAAAAGTGTTGCACAGTTCGAAGAACTGTTGGAGATGTCCATTAGCATCCTCATTGGCCTTGCCACAGAATGGGCTGGCTTGCACCATTGTAACGAGAACCATCTTGATCTCAAAATTCTCAGCTTCAGCATTAACATTTGGCCACAGAAGGAGCTGAGTAATCACAGAGAGCCTTCTGAGCCATAGTCTTGAAAGTTTATGGTGCGATATTGACTGTTTCGCCTGTCTAGACAGTAATCTGAGGAGGAACGACGCGAGGTTGAACTCTTCTCAAAAGTGACTCCGGATTCTGAGTGAAATTTTGTGGCAGATCAAAACTAGTCATACACTACCCTGTCTTCACACAAAAGAGAGAAGATAAAACCAAGTTAGCGTATTTAGACAATTGAATACCATTTTAGAATTTCATCAACCACTTGATCTATTCTTTTAATCAGTGCCTTCCCCGGCAGTGGCGCCAAAAATGTTTGTTGACATTTTATAACACAATCACCAAGTATGGACATAGAATCCATTCCCTAGCAATGATGCCAAAAATGTTTGTTGGCGTTTCATAGCGTCATCACTAGGATAAGAGTTTCATAGCAAAGGCGCTTGAAATGCCGTGGGGTATTTCTTATGTTACAGAAGGATCCGCAAGTGCACGGGATACTGTTGTAGCATTTTACCCGTGAGTACGGGGTCGTATTTATATTTCCGTAGGGAAGGCGACGGTTATTGGAATAGATTAGTATGTTGATTAGTTTTAGCATGGATATTCTATTGAATAAACAGAGGTAAGATAATATATGGTAAAGAGATAGTGTGATACACAAGTTACTGAAGTTCTATCTCTATGCAAAGCTTACAGGAAATGAGAAGGGAAGAAGAAAGCTAATCTAAGGACTTACGTACTCCTAACTAAGCATACAATCTATACTAAGCACTCATACACATACACATGATTAGGAACGAGCTCTAAGCTCCAAGGCATCACCGGGAGACCACACTGTCACACCCGATTTTGAAGTAGAAAATCGAGCATATAAATCATATGTGCGCCAGGATCAAAATTACACACATATGACGAGAATAGTGATTAACAGAAGCAATGTCATAAAGTACCATAATTATTTATTACAAACCAAACCAGAGTCATGAATATAAATAAATAAGCATCTCAATATCGCATTTATTCTTGCAGCGGACGACCGAGACTCCACAGGTAGTTGACTGGGGGAACATACGCCTAGAACTCCTAGATATCCTCTAGAAACTCCTCAAACTGATCTTGTTCTGAGCAGCGTTGTTTAGCAAGAGTGAGTACACTTATGGTTGGTACTCAGCAAGTATATTTGGAAATAAATGACATGCAAGGCTTAATCAAGGAATAAGGCTGGCTAAATAAAGCGGTAAGCATTTTAAATAACAGTTGAACATTAAACAACCTATTTACTAAGCCATGAATGATTATTGCCCACATTTATGAAAACAAAAGTAACTGAGTAATAAATAAGCTTGAAAACAGTAAATGACTAAAATAAAACACAGGATCAATTTAAAAGGTTTCATGTGAGGGTCCGAGCCGCTCTTGACCGTGAGCACGGCTGATATATCAGTTTTACACTCTGCAGAGGTTGTACACTTTACCCACAAGTCGCATAAAAGTTCAGAAGAACTTTGGACCCAACCATGCTGTGCGACCCACACTTCCGAGGTGTGATTGCATAGGGATGCTACGAAGCCTTTCCAAAGAATCTCTAACAAGTTAGTAGCCCGCTAAGGTTTCGGCAACTGCGTGAGTGAACCTCCCCTAAGGCATGACAAAAACCAAACAAATGCATACACCTTTGGCAGGCAGCGAACCTCTCAGCACAGCCCCCCCCATGCGCCTTTCGGTAAGCCACTAACAAGCTAGAGGAATCTAATTACTTAGCTAAGACCAGAGCCATGTAGTTCTTGTGGTTGCACTATTTTCCCCGGTGGTCGCTCCATATTTTAAGTTAAACAATATTTCATAAACCATCTCAGTAGTTCCAAAACAAAGTAGTTCATGCATCAAGTATCCTTTTCATAAACCACCCGAAATGGTAAGTTAGCAACTAAGCAATTCTAACCCAAAACATTTAGTAAAAACCCTAGCTTTGCAAAGACAAGGATAATCAATAAGGATAATAGGACCCCATAAATTTAATGCATGCAAGCGAATAAATATTAAAGATTATTAGGACAGAAATATGATCAAGAAATATACTTGCCTTCCATCTCTTGCTGCTGCTCATTAAACTCAAAGTCTTGCTCTTGAAAGTTCTCGAACGGCTCCTCGTCTACACATCACGTTCAATCGAAGCAAAGCAAGTACATACAAGCAGACAAATGAATACAAATTAAAACAGTACACCAATCATAGAAAAATAGAGACAAAAATCTTAAAAACTAGTTCTGCGCGTTACAACGATCAAAACGGTACTAAAAGCGCTTAAAACGGGTTTAAAACGGTAACGATACGCTAAAAATAGCTCCGCAGGGGCTTAAACGTGAGAAAACTAGTTAAAGGGCTTAACAGAAAGAAACTTGTACCTATAACGTAATTTTATAAAAAATACGAGGGCTAAAGCGCAAAATCCTAAGCTAAGGACGGCGGGTTCTATTTTAGAAAAGTACAGGGGGTTTTATGAAATAAAGAGGACTAAAATAGAAATACTTTTGAACTAAAGTGGACCGAGGATTGATTTTAGAAAAAAGCAAGGGCTTTCATGCAAAACTGTCACAGCTGACCGACGGGGCTAGGGTTTGACTCGATCAGGCCTGTCCGGTGCCGATCCAACGGTTGATGGCGGCCGGCGGGGCGAACGGCGGCGGGCGGCGGCGCCACCCAGGCTGCGCAGTGGAGGTTCGCCCGAGCGCACCCGATCGGGCGCTCCGGTGCGCCAAAAAAATGTGCAAAGGCCAGTGGGAGAGAGGGGGCGGCGCGGGGAACCCAGCACGGGCCCCTAGGGAACCGAAATAGCGCCCACGGCGGCCGGTGATGAGAGGCCGCGGCGGCGGGGTCCGGCGAGCGCGGCAAAGCACGGTAGCGAGCGGGAGGTGGCCAAGATGGAGGGGAAACCGACCGGCGGCTCACCGCGAAGCTAGCACGGGGGTCAGCGGGGCTGGAGGAGCTCCGGGGCGGTGGATTCGACAGTGAGAGCTCGGCGGCGGATTAGGGCGGCGGCGCACGTGCGCGAGGCTGACGCGGGTGGAAAAGCGGCGTGCAGCGGGGAGACCGGGGCCCGCGGGATAAAGTGTAGAGGGCACGCGCCCGAGGCCGAGCCGGCGGCGAGAGCTCGGGTCTGATCCGGACCCGGCTAGAGGAGGGAGATGACGGCCCGTCCCGTCAGTGGGAGGTGGAGGGGGAGAGGTGAGAGGGGCACCGGCTGGGCCGGTTTGGGTCGGCCGTTGGCCCAAGAAGAAAAAGGAAAGGGAGGGGAGAGAGGAAGCAGGCCGGCGGGGAAGAAAAAGAAAGGAAGAAAGGTCGGCCCAGTTTGGGAGGAAAAGGAAGAAAAAGGAGAAAAAGAAGGAAAAGGAAAAGAAATGGGTTTCTTTACTCCAGAAAACTGTGAAAATTCATAGAAAATAGAATTTAACCCAGAAAAATATGGGAAAAATTTTGGGAGTCTCTGGAGGTGAAGCACACTCAAACAAAAATAAAATATGCACCAACATGAATGCAACAAATCAACTTAAAGCCTAAGATAGATTTTTAAAAATTGCAAAATAAGTCCTATTGAAGCCTGAAAAAAATAGAACTAATCTAAATTGTTTTGGAAGCAAATTTTAGGGTGTTACACACACAAGATATGGCTAGGTGGCAACTAGATCTTCACAGGTATTTTATGCACCTCCTATAGCTACTACACGAACGGGGAGGGTTACGCTGGACGGATAGGGCTGTCACCACTTGCCGCCTACCTCATCTAAGCATGGTATAGAGCCGCATCTAGCAACACTGATTAGCCCAGACACCACATCTACGCTAATAAGCCCCACGCGGAGCCCCCACCCTTCGGATGGACATACATCACACTAGAGCAAACATACGTATACTGGAACCAATGCCATAGCCTAGATGTCTTACCACGTCTAATCATGATAGATATAAGACATAGATATAAACTAAGCATAGCATACGCATCTGAATACATAGAACATAAACTATATGAGTACACTAAACTAGAAGATAACACTATTAAGGAATTCCGAATATCTCAAAGGAGAGGAAGAGTAAAACCCATACCGAACACTCCTATGCAAGACTCGGGAACCGAAGAAGAGCTACTTCACCTAAACTCCACTATCCTAAATACTAAGCAAGAGAGGAACTTGAGAGAGGTTGCAACTTGTGGTGTGTCTTCTATTGTAGCACCCCCTCATATTTATAGAGGTGAGTGTGGGGGGGTGCAGCAGCTCCTCGGCGTCCAAATGACCGAAGCCTTGCCAAACCGACGTTAGGAGCCAATGGGGAAGTGCCACGTCAAAGGAGGTAAGTCGGTTCGCCTTGGCTGGGTCGGCCGACCTAGTGGGGTCGACCAACCTGGGCTCTGCCCAAATCGGGTCCAGCCTGCTCTGGGTGGCTGCCATGTGGGCCCGGGTCGCTCCTGTGTGTGAATGGATGTTGTCCTAGGTCGGTTGCATGCTTTGGTGGGCCCTTCAATCCATGGGAGTCCAAATGGCGCGCTCTGATTGGTCGACGTCACTTGCCTTGGATTGTGGTGCTTGCTTAACATTTGAATTCTGCTCAATTTTTCTACATTGCAAATTCTCCAAGGGGAATGTGGAAACGATATTATTCTAGATAAATATGCAAGTTAAGTATGCTAGTCATCCCAATTTTCTAGTCAAATTGACGCTCGAATTTGGTCCGTATCGAGCGTCAACACTCTTCTCGTATAGTTCATCACCTGTCTCGTGCATGCGCTTCCTCATGAACTCCAATTCATCAAAGGATTCGTCGGAGTTGTCGTGTCCGACGGAGAAGTCGTCGATGCATGTAGACATCTTGGCCTCGGACGACGCCTTCTGTTAGAAATATGCCCTAGAGGTAATCATAGAGATGATCATATTTCGTTGTATCCATGATGTATTATATGTGTTCATTGAATATCCGTCAAAGGCAACTTGTATTCAGTGGTAGTTATGTGAATTGTTTGTGAGACTCTTTACTTGCATGGTTATTCTAAAAGTTGTTCCTAGTCGGAGTTCATGTATTGGTTGATGACTATGTTTCACAAGTCATGGACATAGAGATGTCAAACTAATAATGTGGGCGCATGTATGACATGTGGCTGGACAGACCAACTCGAGAAATAGTGATTTCTCATTACACAATGTGTATTCTATGTCCTTAGACCTGAGATGTGCTCAAGATGTGAACTGACTTACTTAGGAACTATCAAACGCTACTCCATAACTGGGTAGTTATAAAGGTGGTTCTCGGATTTGTCAAGAAGCATGCTGTGAGGCATGCTCAATCAAGATGGGATTTGCCCCTCTCTTCTTGACAGAGATATCTTTGGGCCACTCGAGTGATCGGATCAAGAAATGCATGGTCGTGCTACGGTTAAGTGTTAACCAAGGATTCCGGATCACGACATTGAGAAAGAGAGGTCAGCTTGGAGCTAGACCAAATATCGTGAGGCAAAGAGAATAGCATGTATATGAGATTGTGATGGCTCGTCTGATTTGATCTTTGCGCATGCGTAGGAGTTGACACATCTTGCTAGAGGCCACTGTCAATTATTGGTCGACTAGGAGTACTCGGGCCATGTCTATTCACGCGTGAGCCCATAGGGTCACACACTTAAGAGGCTGGAAGCCTAATGTGGATTTGATCCAAATTAGTCTGGGCTTAGGTGCACTACTGGACCTCCGTTGAGCCCATTAGTGGACCTAGCACCATCACATCTTTTACTTTGCGTACGGTCCTTGAGAAGGACAAGTTGAATGGGAATAATTATGAGGATTGGATCTGCAACCTGAGAATTGTTCTCAGGGCTGAGAAAAAGGAAGATGTTCTGGACACCCCATGACCACCAGAACCTGCTGATAATGCAACTAACGCTGAAAAGAGTGCTTATAAGAAGGCACAGGATGCCAATCTTGAAGTGAGTTGCCTTATGCTTGCTTGCATGGAACCTGACCCGCAGATGCAGTTCGACACCAATCATGAGGCGCATGATATGATCGTGGCGCTTTAGGACATGTTTCAGACACAGGCTAGGACTGAAAGGTTCAATGTCGCTAAGGCCTTCCATGAGACCAAGCTCGCCAAGGGCGCAGCAATAGGGCCGCATGTGATCAAGATGGTTGGTTACACGAAGAGGTTGGAGAAGCTAGGCTTCCCACTCGGCCAAGAGTTGGCCACTGATTTCATTCTAGCATCTTTACCGCCAAGCTATGGGAACTTCATCTCGAACTACCACATGGATGGGGCTGAAAAGGGCTTGAATGAGCTGTGCGGCATGCTTAAGATAGTAGAGAGTGACATAAAGAAGAGCACGAGCGGCAGCCATGTGATGGCGGTCCAGAATAAGCCTAACTTCAAGAAGAAAGGTTCTTCTTGGAAGAAGAAGGGCAAGGCTAAGGTTGAGAACCCAAAGACAACTCCTAAGGCCAAACCTGGACCCGCTGCAGACAATGAGTGCTATCACTGTGGTGAGAAAGGTCACTGGAAGAGAAACTGCAAGGTGTACCTGGCTTCATTGATGAACTGTGGAAGTAAGAGTCCTTCCAATTCGGTTGCTCACATTTGCAGTTCGATGCAGGGAATGACAAGAAGTAGAAGCCTGGAAAGAGGAGAAGTTGATTTCCGCGTGGGCAATAATGCAAGGGTTGCTGCTTTGACCGTCAGGACGATGCAACTCCACCTCCCGTCAGGATTTATTATGGAGTTGAATAATTGTTATTTTGTTCCAAGTATTTATCGAAACATTATGTCTCCTTCATGTTTGATGAAGGATGCTTATACATTTGCGAGTGAAAACAATGGTTGTGTGATCTCTAAGAATGGCATGTTTGTGGCTTTTGCGACCATTGTGAATGGCTTGTTTATTTTAAATCTTGATGAATCACCTATCTATAATGTAAGTGCTAAAAGGCCTCGGCCTAATGATTTGAGTCCTACCTACAAGTGGCATTGTCGTCTCAATCATATAAGCGAGAAGCGCATGAAGAAGATCCATACAGATGGACTTCTAACTTTACTTGATTTTGAATCATACGAGACATGCGACACTTGTTTGCTAAGCAAGATGACCAAGACGCCATTCTCAGGTTTTCCAGAAAGAGCATCAGACTTGCTAGAACTCATACATATTGATGTGTGCGGACCAATGAGCATGACTTCTAGAGGAGGATTCCAATACTTCATAACTTTCACTGATGATTTGAGTAGATATAGCTATGTCTATTTGAATAAGTCTGGAACCTTCAAAAAGTTCAAGGAATTTCAGAATGAGGTTGAAAAACAACATGGCAAGAAAATAAAGGTCTTGCGATCTGATCGAGGAGGCGAGTATTTGAGCCATGAGTTTAGCAATCATCTGAAGAGTTGCGGAATTGTTCCACAGCTTACGCCGTCTGGAACACTTTAGAGAAACGGTGTGCCCGAGTGATGTAATTGGACTTTGTTGGACATGGTTCGGTCGATAATGAGCCAGTCGAACCTACCGATATCGTTTTGGGGTTACGGTCTAGAAATAGCAGCCTTCACACTGAACAGGGTACCGTCTAAATCCGTATGAGATGTGGTTTGGGAAGAGTCCCAGCTTGTCTTTTCTGAAAATATGGGGATGTGAAGTTTTTGTCAAGCGACTTCAGTCGGACAAGTTAACTCCCAAATCGGATAAGTGCATATTCGTGGGATATCCAAGGGAAACTTTAGGGTATTATTTCTACAACCGATCAGAGGGCAAAGTGTTTGTCACTCAGAATGGTGTTTTCTTAGAGAAAGAGTTTCTCAGGAAGGAGAAAAGTGGACAGAAGGTGTATCTTGAAGAAGTTCAAGAGGAGCCAATCAGGCAAGATTCAACAAGTGATGCTAATGTAGCAGAACAAGTTGAAGAACCCGTGGCAAGATAAGAACCACTGCAGCCACGAAGATCAGTGAGGCTCTGTGCGACGCGCGAGATATTGTTGTTAGACAATGATAAGCCCGCGACATATGCAGAAGTGATGATGGACCCAGATTCCTTGAAATGGCAGAGTGCCATGAGATCCGAGATAGACTCCATGGAAGACAATCAAGTTTGGAACTTGGTTCACCCGCCGGATGGTGTTAAAGCCATAGAGTGCAAATGGATCTATAAGAAGAATAAAGACATGGATGAAAATGTTCACATCTATAAAGCTCGACTTGTCGCAAAGGGGTTTAGACAAGTTCAAGGATTTGACTACGATGAGACATTCTCTCCCGTAGCGATGCTTAAATCTATTCGGATCATTCTAGCAATAGTTGCGTATTTCGATTATGAGATATGGTAGATGGATGTCAAAACAGCTTTCCTGAATGGAAACCTGGATGAGGACGTGTATATGATACATCTCGAAGGTTTTGTCGATCCGACTAATGCTGGAAAGGTATGCAAACTTCAGAAATCCATTTATGGGTTGAAGCAAGCATCTCAGAGTTGGAATATTCGTTTTGATGAAGTGGTCAAAGGGTTTGGTTTTCTTCAGAATGGAGAAGAAGATTGTGTTTACAAGAAGGAAAGTGGGAGCTCTATCGCATTTCTAATCCTGTATGTGGATGACATACTGCTGATTGGGAATGATATTCCGATGCTAGAAGCCGTAAAGACTTCACTGAAAAAAAGTTTCTATGAAGGACTTAGGGGAAGCCGCATATATTCTAGGCATAAAGATCTATAGAGATAGATCAAGGAGGCTTATAGGATTAAGCCAAGATACTTACATTGACAAGGTGTTAAAACGTTTCAGTATGGAACAATCAAAGAAAGGGTTCTTGCCTATGTCACATTGTATGCATCTCAGCAAGACTCAGTGTCCCTCGACGACTGATGAGCGGGATTGCATGAGCAAGGTTCTATACGCTTCGGCAATTGGTTCAATCATGTACGCAATGATAAGTACACACCCAGATGTCTCAAATGCTCTAAGTGCTATGAGCAGGTACCAGTCTGATCCAGGTGAGAGTCACTGGACAGTTGTGAAAAACATCCTTAAGTACTTTAGAAGGACCAAATTTGTGTTCCTAGTCTATGGAGGTGAGGAGGAGCTCACTGTAACAGGTTACACTGATGCTAGCTTCTAAACCGATAAAGATGATTCAAAGTCGCAATCAAGTTTTATATTCACATTGAATGGTGGTGTTGTGAGTTGGAAGAGTTCCAAGCAAGATACAGTGGCCGACACTACGACGGAAGCCGAGTACATTGCAGCTTCGGAAGCTGCGTAGGAATGTGTTTGGTTGAGGAAGTTCCTAATTGAGCTTTGTGTATTTCCAAATGCATCTAACCCATTGAACCTCTACTGTGACAACAATGGGGTGATAGCGCAGGCTAAGGAGCCAAGGAATCACCAGAAGAATAAACATGTACTATGGAAATTTCATCTCATACGAGAGTTCATGAGACGGGGTGAGATCAAGATATGCAAGATACACACGGATTTGAATGTTGTTGATCCGTTGACAAAGCCTCATCCGCAGCCTAAGCATGAGGCGCACACAAGAGCTATGGGTATTAGATATCTTATGGATTAGACTTTAGTGCAAATGGGAGACTGTTAGAAATATGCCCTAGAGGTAATCATAGAGATGATCATATTGCGTTGTATCCATGATGTATTATATGTGTTCATTGAAGATCCATGAAAGGCAACTTGTATTGATTGGCGGTTATGTGAATTGTTTGTGAGACTCTTTACTTGTATGGTTATTCTAAAAGTTGTTCCTAGTCGGAGTTCATGTATGGACACACATTAATATTAGACTAGCACATATATTGGTTGATGACTATGTTTCACAAGTCATGGACATGGAAATGTCAAACTAATAATATGGGCGGATGTATGACATGTGGCTGGACAGAACCAACTCGAGAAATAGTGATTTCTCATTACACAATGTGTACGCTATGTCCTTAGACCTGAGATTTTCGCATGTGCTCAAGATGTGAACTGACTTACATAGGAACTATCAAACACAACTCCATAACTAGGTAGTAATAAAGGTGGTTCTCGGGTTTGTCAAGTAGCATGTTGTGAGGCATGGTCAATCAAGATGGGATTTGCCCCTCTCTTCTTGACAGAGATATCTTTGGGCCCCTCGAGTGATCGGATCAAGAAATGCATGGTCGTGCTACGGTTAAGTGTTAACCAAGGATTCCGGATCACGACATTGAGAAAGAGAGGTCAGCTTGGAGCTAGACCAAATATCGTGAGGCAAAGAGAATAGCATGTATATGAGATTGTGATGGCTTGTCTGATTTGATCTTTGCGCATGCGTAGGAGTTGACACGTCTTGCTAGAGGCCACTGTCAATTATTGGTCGACTAGGAGTACTCGGACCATGTCTATTCGCGCGTGAGCCCATAGGGTCACACACTTAAGGGGCTGGAAGCCTAATGTGGATTTGATCCAAATTAGTCTGGGCTTAGGTGCACTACTGGACCTCCGTTGAGCCCATTAGTGGGCGCCTAAAGGGGTCTATAAAATAGGGGCGGGGCGCATGGAAACCCTAACTCTACGCGCTTGTTGCTGCCACCTATTTCCACGCCCGCACCTTTGTCGCCCACGCGGACCTAGCAGTCCGGATCCTGACACTTCTGCTATCGTACGTGTGGATACTTTAGAGGTGCTGCATCTGCTGCACGAGGACGAGCCGTACATGAGAAGGTCTCGCAACTGTACTATCGGCTACCGTACAAACTACACCGATGCGCTACAGAAGTTATGCCCCCTTGCATCTAGTGGTAATTCCGTGTTCTATAACAGCAGCGTTCCTGTTTATGGGGTAGAAAAATTTTGTTTTGCGCTAGCGTAGCATCCCCGTAACCTTACACCTTCTTCTGTGGCCGATCGTGAGCCCGCTTTGGCGGCGGCGAGGCGATGCAGGCCGCATTTGTCTTCGGTGGGCGTCCTCGTCGACCCTTGGCCGGCGGCGCGTGGGAGGAGGGCGACTTTGCTGTCAGCGGCTGACCACAGGGGGCGCTTGGCCGGTGGGGAGGCCGAGGAGGGCGAGTCTGCCTTTGGCGGGTGACCACGGGGACGCTTGGCCCATGGTGAGGTCGAGGAGGGTCTGTCTACCTTCGGCGGGCGACCACAGGTGCGCTTGGCCGGTGGCGAGGGCGAGGGGTGCGACTCAGGCTTCGAGGGGTGACCACATTGGCCAGCACTGACAGATCTGCCACCTTGGGGAAACCCATGCTGGAGTTAGAGTCGTTGTCGATGGTTAGCTTGATGGGGATCATTCCGGTCGCCTTGTTTGGTGGAGTCGAAAGAGGAAGGGAGGGGTAGGCAGGGAATGGGGGCGATGCTTAGGGATATTTAAGTAATTTCCATCCATTAAGTATTTCACTCTCACAATGCGTTTAAGCCTAGGTTGTTGACGTGTCTCCGCACATCCCACTCCAAAGGACCCTTCTGTCCCTGCCTTATCCTTTAGGCCTACGGCCTACCTGAGCCAGATGCGCCTCACTGCTGCTTCTCTGCTCGCCGCCCGCCATTGCCGCCGGAATCTGGCCCATCTCACCACCCGCCATTGCCACCGGCACGGAAGGATGTCGCATGTTGCAGAGTCCTCATCTGAAAGAAGGAAAATCCCTCGCTTGTTGGGGAGGAGACTGGGTTGTTCATGATGATGTGCCGGACCTGCAAGAGGGAAACGATGCGTGAGACCCGATCGAGGAAGGAGAATGAGAACATCGGTCGGGTGTATTTTAAATGCCCGGTTAGTGGATTTAGCTTTGATTTGGTTTTTATGCTTTCAGATCTGTGATAGGGTTTAAGCAAGGGTTTCTTGTTTATTCAGTGGTGTGGCTACTTCACATGGCAGAGGGGTTACTTGAATGATTTGATTAAAGAAATTATGGTCCACTGACGTTTTGTTGATGAAGAAGAGATTCAAGAAGTCCAATCCATGGAGCACATTCATGCTGTTGGGAGCCCTGCAGCAGGTGGTGCCATGCTGAAGAGCAACGGATTGGAAGTAAAGCTGGAGAAATTGACCCAAGCTATGATTTTCTTCTGTCTGCTGGTTGTAGCCCTTGTTGCCATGGGAGTTGGTTATGCGTTGAGGTAGAATGTAGGCGTGAGTAATCTTCTGTTAGGTGATGAGCGCAAGTGCATCAATATGCATCTGTGTGTGATGAACACTACTGACTTTGATGTGTATGTTTCAACATTCACGGCAAAAGCTAGAGTGAAAAGAACCATGGAATTTTCAAAAAAGAGTGCATATCCATAGAAATAGAGTGACACAGAGCAACAATTGGATCGAGCTTCATTTTAGATTCACTTTACAAAAAGAATCAATTCATTTCGATGTTATACAAGGGACAAAGACAAATCCAAATTTCAAATAGGAGATTAAAAAGAGAAAGAGTCTTGTTCGCAAGAAATGGGCGTGGCATTCATAACGCATTCTAAGAAGACCGGCATGTGGGGTCCATGGGTCAGAGGGGACACCACGCTCCAAAATTTTCACCTGGTGCCAATTCTGCCGCCGAGCCAAAAACTTTTCGCTCAAAATGTCCCTTGTACCCCTCAAGCAAAAGCCTCACCACTCCGGCGGTGACCAAACTCTAAAGGATATTTGTGACAATCTCGCTTGCGCGCCCCATATCATGTGCCCCTTTTCGAGTTTTCGATCCATTCACCACCTCTCGCCTTTCCGCTCAATCTCTCTTGCCTTTCCCCTCTACGTCAGCAGGCTCCAACGTGCCAGCACTCGACCCCTCTGCTCCACCGGACACCACCGCGCTGGAGCTTCAACCCTGTCGACGACGTTGAGCGCACCGGAGCTGCTTCCCTGTCGGCCGCTACCGCCGCACCGGATCTGCTTCCATGTCCGCCACTACCACCGCACTAGAGGTGCCTCCCCGTCTGCCACTACCGCCGCATCGGAGCTGCTTCCCCGTCGGTCATTACCGCCGGACCGGAGTTGCTTCCTCGTCGGCCACTACCACCGCACGGGAGCTGCTTCCCCGTCGGTCGCTACCGCCGCACCGAATCTGCTTCCCCGTCCGCAACTACCGCCATACCGGAGCTGCTTCCCCGTCTGCCACTACCGCCGCACCGGAGCTGCTTCCCCGTCGGCCACTACCGACGCACCAGAGCTGCTTCCACTTCGGCCACTACCGCCCTACGGGATCTGCTTCCCCGTCCGCAACTACTGCCGCACCGGATCTACTACCGCTTCGACGATGCCCGTCAACATCAACGATGACCGCAGCATCGTAGCAGCCGCACCATCTTCGACGCGTAGCTACCCCGATGATTCACAATGGTCAAAACCCCGAGGCCAAGCAGCAAGAGGTATGCAAAATCCATCTACCTTCTGTGTCATTCTAGGTAGGGACACGGTTTGGGATTGCAGATTCTAGTGGCTCTGCATTCTACTTCCAACTTCCAAGCATAAGTATGTAATCAACCTAGCTCCCTAACACTTCAAATCTGTTTCAGACATGTTAGAACCTACACAAAGTGAATGGGATTGCCGTGAATACGAAATGCAACGGCACGCCCGCATCTAGGAGAATTTAATAGAGTATTAGCATAGAATAATTATCTGCTATAAAAGCATCTCTGAATGCATTTCCTAGAAAAAACCTACTTCAAACGATCTGTGGTTCAAGGTAGAGACACATTCATCCATGGTTGGTGGGGCAGGGGATGCGTGAACTAGATATTTCCTATTGTTAAGAGCAACACTATTTTTTTCCAATGCAGTGACTACATATTTCCACTGCTTACAAGTGCTTCTAGTTTATTGACATGCTTATGCCTTTGGAAATCTACAGGGCCCTGGGCGTAGGAAGGTGGGGACAACAAGTGTTACCCTGGGTCTTGGAGGAAGACAATCCAAGAGGGTGAGGTCAATCCCACCAACACATGTCACTCAGAAAACTTCATCCAGGATACGAAAAAGGCTGGACATTGTAGGAGCACCTCAACAGCCTGTGCAAAAAATAGTTGCGGTGGTGACAATGTTGTGCAGGAAGAATCGCCAGCAGTACTAGAAAACACTACCTGTAATGAGCACTTTAATGGTTGTTCAAGTCCTTTTAGAGACTGGGTACAACGTGAAGATGATGGTAATGCCATCATTGAAGATGAAGCTTGGTTCATTGTCCTTAAAGCTTTTTAGCACTCATGGTTTCATATTTGATGAATGATGATAATTTGAATGAAATCTCTGCAGCACCTACACAAAGAGGTGGCCCGAGGAAGGCGAGGCAAGCAACACGGGGAGTTTTGCTTGACAGGATGAACAAAGCTATGGGGACAAGGATGCACATCTCTGTTCTTGAGGGGAACAAAAGGCCCCATGTTCCAGCGCAAGCTGCCAAGTTTTCATCAGAGGCTGGTGTTGCTGTTAGGTCTCAAGTTTCTATCTTGACCCATTGGAAAAAATACAAAGAACAGCCTAAACTTTTTGATGGCTTCGTGAGAAGGCTATTTGTGAGTGCCGACCTACTAGTCTCTGTTGTACATTCAACTCTTACATGTAAGTCTGATTTGGATTCTAATCACCAGGGAAGGTTAGCAATTGACACTAGGCAGCAGCCAACAACAGATGCTTGTAGCAGTGTGTTCCAAAAATCCATACGGCAGATGCAGTATAAGTTGAAGCAGAAATACTTTGTTGGCATCGCTGCAACTGAGATCCACACAACCTCTCCTGTCTCCAAAATGACTGTTGCACAATGGTGTCAACTTGTTGACAAGTGGTCAAATGCACACCACTGGGTAATTTCTCTTCGTGTGCTTTCCTGTCTCCAACATGACTGATGCAGAGTGGTGTAAACTTATGATGGAGACTAACACATACATCTCATGCTAGAGGTTTCTGAGAAGAACAAGCTAAACCCGGGCAGAGTCTTGTTACCTTCAGCAACAAGATCACGCTGCTACGTTGTACAGTTGCATTCATATGTAAGTGTCAACACGCTTCTAATGTAACCTCTTCATTCTTCTACTTCCCATTATTGTTGCACTTTCGTCTATCTCTCGTGGCAAGTATGATTATTCTTTAAGTTTGATTCATGCATTTGGTACATCACCAGCACCAGAACAAGAGCAACAATGCCGAACCCACTGAAGTCACCGAAGATGCAGAGCTCCAAGTTGATGAAGATGCCAAATCCACTAAAGTGGATGCCGTGGTAGCCTTCAAGGTCTGCCATACTAGCACCAAGAACGGTTTGAGTGCCGCGGCTAGAGACGCAGTTGTAAGTCCCCATACATTCCTTCAGCAAGAGTTTTGTCCTTCTTTGTCCAACACTCTGTACATGTCACATCATATATTGTTAAAGTGCATGGCTGCCTGTATTTCTGAGGTTTGTTAACAATTTTTAGTACCAGTTATCCAATCTGCCTTTGTTCCCAGTTTGTTCAATGTTCCTTTTTCTAGATTGTTTATCTAGTCACTAAGCTAATAGTTCATCTTTACCTTTTGTAGATGTTAATGGAACTATATAGGTAGAAGCTGTTACGGATGGGCAGTCAAGATTGCCTAGTACTGAGGTTGTTTCCAAGGCCCTCTCCAAGGCCAGCTCCAACAACACTTTCTTGAAGAATGCTAGTATAGCCGCTCCCTCCTCGAGGTCGAGGTGTCGGTCATCTTCCAAAGTTTTGCTTCATGAAGAACTTGATGCTAAAAGACAGAGAGTTCATCTGTTCTGCATGAATGAGTGGAAGAACACCAGAGGAACAGTGATGATCTACAGAGGAAGAGTGATGCACTTAGAGGGAGACTGAAGCAGCACATGAAGCGCTGGAGAGAACCCACAGGCAATATGAGGAGCTGAAGAAGCAACAGGAAGATAGCCATCGCCTCTTTTCGCAGTTCATCCAGGCCCAAAGCAACCTTGGTACCTCTCTTCAGCTCTGATCCTATGTGTGTGGAACTGTAGTGACCCTAGACATTCCCATTTATGTTGTAATGTGATTCTGAATAGTCTGCCCCGCTAATTGTGGTCAAGTAATAAAACTATTTGTGGAACAATTCTGATGTATAAGGTTGTTTTTGATGAAATGATGCTGTGACGAAATAGTTTAGTGACAAAAAATGGTGCGGTGACAAAATAGTTCTGTGATGAAATGGATCCATATGGGAACGCCACGTGCCACAATAGGAAAATGGCATGTGGACAAATAGGGCACCGACACATGGCAGAATAGGCAAACGGCCACGTGGACAGCTACGGCACCGACACGTGGAAGAACCATGAAACGAAACGTGGGCCAGCCAGGAAAGGACACATGGACAAACAGGAAAAGGACAATTGGCACAAGCGCGGAAGGACACGTGGGCAAATAGGAATCTGAAACTTGGCAGAACAAGGAAAGGACACGTGGCCATCTAGAAATCCGACACGTTGACAAACAGGAGAAGGCCACGTGGACGAGCAGCACAATGACAGGTGCACACATAGGAAAGAGGCACGTGGCTGAATCCGTCGAGGCCATGTGGGCAAGCTGCAGGGCGACACATGTACAAACGAGAAGACAGCACATGGCTCCTTCTGGTAATGAAATGTGGCTATGTCCGAGAATGGCACGTGCCTCTGTTGCAATGCGGCACGTTTCCACCTGAGGTGTGGACACGTGGGCTGGCCAAATAGTGACATGTGTCCACCTGACGCGAGGACACATGGGCTGTCTGCATAGTATCACGTGGGCGGACCAAATATTGACACGTGGGCTGCCCAAATAGTGACACCTGTCGACCTGATAGTGACACATGGAGGACCATATATTGACACATAGGCCGACCAAATAGTGACACGTGGTGTCGTGCAAGGTCATCACGTGTCGGTCCCCCTTTTGCGGCACGTGACGCCTGACACGTTACTTGGCAGCATGGATGACATGTCAACAGCCAACATGGACGGTGCCATGTCAGCTGCCATCATGGGCTGGAACACGTGGAATCGGCTTTTGGTGATGTTTTGCAACTCGTCACAGAAGCAAAATATGCTTCCGTGATGAAAGTTTCTTCGTCACAGAAAAAAACAGTTCCCTGACATTTTTTGGTAGTTTGTCACGGTAGACTTAACAGGACGCTCATTCTAAGATGAACACAAATTTGTCACAAATTCATCATGGAAAACCTTCTATGATGTATTTCGCGTTTACAGTGACGAAAATCGTTCATCATGCATGCCTTAATTCCAGTAGTGTCAAGTCACAGAAGGAGCCCAAGGATTTAAGCTCATCATATGATCACTGACTGGCCTCATTGCTCAGTCAAGGCTCGATTTCGGTGACTCGGCGCTCGGGGCCTTCATGGAGGTAGACCCAGGTACCTACCCGCTGAGTGGAGATGGCTACCCGGCTAGACGATTCCGCATGAATGACCCGACGTACAAGCACTCAGCTGGACGATGGGTGGGATCCTCCGGGGTCAGGATCTAGGTCGAACTGGATAGGCATAATCTTGTGTATCTTAACCGATCAAATTCCTTGTAACAAACCCGAGTAGATTTACCCTAACTTGTAACCCACGGCTACTCGGATATATAATGAAGCCGTGGAGGTACCCATAGAACACACAAAACCTTAGCCATTGCTACTCATTCTACAAACCCTAATAGAAATCCCCGAACATAGGACGTAGGGTGTTACGCTCCGTGCAGCCCGAACGTGTCCAAGTCCTTGCGTCCTTGTGTTGCCATCAAGCTCTTGGCTCTGCGATCCACTCCGCCTACAAATCTACCGCTTGGGGCTACGCTAGGCAGACTTGCCGGAGTGCAAATCCGACACCTGATTTCTTCAGTAGATCTGCCAGAGTAACACCATCATAAGAATTTGTTTCTTCCTCATCAGTCAAAGGATCATGATCTGGACGATGCTTCAAATGATCTGGGCGGGCTAGATTCGGGTTTGGAGCAGGGCAGTAGTAGAGGGCAGTGTGCCCCTACAAAAGATAAGACAACAGTCAACAACTCATCGCAGAAAAAGTATTCAAGAAGTACTCGGAAAGCGTGTTATGAATACCTGTCTTGGCAGATTCTCTGCGCTATTAGCTTGGGGATATATGGCATCCTGTTTACTTCAAGAAGTACTCGTTGGACATGGGTTAATGCAGGCTCAGGAGGAGAACCTCTGCAGTGATCCGAGAAGGGTCTTCATTACCCAAATAATCAAATCCAAGCCTACAACGCTTCTGGAGCGGCTGAATCCGACGTTTGAAGAACGAGTACATCACAGATGCCCCTGTGATGCCCATCTGCCTCAGAGCTAGGATCGACTCAAGAAGGTCGTTGACTTGTACCATCTGGCTCGAGCTCAGATTCTCATTCCACTTGGCCCTCTGCTTTGGCATTCCGGCAATTCTCTCTGGCAATGATGGCTTGTGGTTCCCAATGTAGAACCAAAGATCCTTCCAGCCAGAGTGACTAGTCGGGAGTTTATAGTGAAGGTACTCTTTGTTCTTACCCTGCTTGAATTGCAAACCGCCCACTACAGATTGATTTTCCTTGGAAGGTTGAGGGCGAAGTCAGAAAAAGTAACAGAAGAGATCAAAGTGTGGCTCGATGCCAAGAAAAGCCTCGCAGAGATGAACAAAGATGGAGAGATGAGCAATGGAATTGGGATTCAGGTGATGGATCTGAATCCCATAGTGAAAAAGAAGGTCGCACAGAAAATCAGAAGCGGGGAGGGTCAGACCCCTTTTAACAAAATGCTCAAATAGAACAATTTTATCAACATCCTCTTGAGGATAGGGTTGACAGAACGAGGGCTTCCACTGCACTAAACCTTCCCCCTTAAGCAAACCCTCAGTAACAAGATTGAGACAGTTGTTGTGGGAACACTTACTCTGGTTCCAGTCGCTGCTTGTGGTCTGGGGCTCCTTGTCCTTCCTCTCACCCTTGGACGCCATCTTCTTTTGACCCATCCTTGTAGTTACGAGCTTCTTCACTCGCATATGCTCAGAGGCTCTGGGAGAGGGGATAAGAAGTGGTGCAGGGATGAAAGAAAAGCTTACTCAAGTACATCGAGTGGGGGAGGGCGAACGGAAAAGGGAGAAGTTCTAGATCTAGATCTAAGATTGGTGGCGGCGCAGGAGCAGAGGAACACAAAAGCCTCTATTAGTGTGAAGACAGTAAAACGAGTAGGTGAAAACCCTAAGTCACCGCGTGGTTAAATAACCAGCGGGTGGCCCAGATTTACTGTTCTAGAAGACGAGGAGTTTTTTCAATAAACATGGTTTGTTTTTTGAGCCGTAATTTAGGATAATTTTGGGGGAAGTTATTTGATTAACCATTTTATTAGGGATATTATCCCAAAAAGAGGGGGTTTTCGAATTTCAAACCAATTTTTCCTAATGTCACCATCAATTCAAATCAGGTAATTTATTTTTATACTGTTCAGTATGCCACGTTCTTTTGGATCCTTTTTCCAAATCTTGGGATTTGGATTCAAAGCTCCGAGGCTGCGGGACACGTGTCATCAATGGCTTGTTTTTTAAAAATATTTGAAAGATAAGGAAAGAATATTCAAGACTAATTTGACCCTCAGCCTGATTCTTCGATTCAACCTAAGGCTCGGGGGATACTCCATATGGAGTGCGATTTTCATCGCACCCCATATAAAGGAAGACTTAAAACTACTTGGGGCATGAGCACCTCACAGTCTCGAAGCAGCCAAGGAAGTTCTCGGAAGACGCCATCAAGACGAAGTTTCTGAACAAACCAAAGGATGAATCCAAAAGTACTCGAAGCCTACAGTACTCGGCTACGAAAAGCTCGGGGGCTTGTCAGACCTGGGGCTACGGGACTGCGTGCATAGCAAAGAATTTTCTAGAGTAAGGGGTGGGGCATCTGCCATACCTTATCCATATTATAAAGTACTCAGATACGAGTAGGACACTAGTCGGTACAGAAGGAAACTACCTGAGTAATACTCGGGAAGGATTCATAAGCTAGTATTGGTCTAGGATTTCCATGTAACCCTGTCCACCCAGAGTATATAAGGGCGGGTAGGGACCCCCGCCAAAGCATAACCAATCCAAGGCAATACAAACCACCAAACAGGACGTAGGGTGTTACGCACATCGCGGCCCGAACCTGTCTAAACCTTGTGTTGCTTGATGCTTGGAACACGAGAACGAACAAGAACAACTCAGTTTAGGTTACATTAGCGTAATCGAAATGAGAGCTCTTACCGAAAGTTGTTCCTCCGAATGTGTGGGCTTTTTCTTGCAACGAGAAAATGAGAGAGAGATTTCTTGAATCCAAACTTGAGCAAAATAAAAACCCGAGAGCAAAGAGTGTGAGAATGTGAGAGGGAGTGAGTGAAAGAAGTGAAGTGTGAGTGCTTCACCTCTCTCTCTCGGCCTCCATTTAAAGAGCAATAGGCACGAGCACTTCGGGAGGCACTAGGCACAATGGCTAGTGACCGTTGGAAGAAATGGGGCCAAGGAGCAGTTGGTGTGGGGTCAGCCGCACCCAGGCTGGCCCGCCCTGCTGGCAGCCTGGGCCCACTACTCCCCAATGGTGATATGCTTTTTAGGATTTGGTGCCCCGGCCAGACTTTGCTCCGAAAAGATGTTCGAACGTATTTTTTCAAAGGAATTTATGCTCATAAATGTTTTTCGGTTTTTGTGAAAACAGAAAAATGGCTAGAAAAATTCCAGCATGCAAGAGAATTTTGGAAAATCAAATATGCAGTGGAAAAAATTAAATAGAGTGAAAAACCAAATTGTGGAAAAATCAAATATAAGATAAATACCAATTTACCTTTGGCAAGGGCTTGTCGTTTAAAGTCTGACGGATAACACTTTTCTCCGTCGTTACTTACCACTTGTTGCCTCGTTGCGGAGAGTTAGACGAGGATGAACTTTCAATCTTCCGCCACACCTTCTTTGTCTTTTTCCATCTTAGCTGTGTGGTCGGTGGGGTTTCCGGTTCGGGAAGTGGCTCTCCCCAGATAGCACTCCCGTCGTGTCCTTGATGAATCACGAATCGTTGCTCCTTCCTGTACTGAAATTTAAAGAAAATATTGTCCGTTCCAATACAGAAATGGATTTCTCCTATCCTGACGTCTATCCTTGCCTTGATGTCCCTTAGAAAGGGGTGTCCAAGGATGAGTTGTATGCCCGTGTCGCCTTCCATGTCGAGGACAACAAAGTTGGCGAGGACAAAGGAGTTCTTCACTCAAATGAGCATGTTATTGACTATCCCTTCGGGATATCGGATTGTAGTTGCTCAAAAAATCACCTTGGGCATGATGTTTATGCTTGCCCCAAGGTCGCAGAAGGCCTCAGTGTAGTGTTGGTCATAGATTGAGCATCGGATCCTCGGGACCCCTGGATCTCCATGCAGTGCTGCCGTTAGTCCTCCCCATGCGTTCGTCTTGGCATGTGGGGACCTACTGCACGATTAGTACGTGGTATCCTCTGGGACAGGTTGCCCCATCTGGTGGAAACCATGTTTACATTTTCCACAGGAATTTTTGGCTGCCCCGAAATCTTCCCGTCGTCCATTACAGGAGCAACAGCAGCTATTTGAGCTAACTGGGTTTCTATCATTTTATTAAAACTTAACTGATTCTTGAGAGCGGAAGACAAAGTTTCAACTTTTATGCTTATGCTCTCAAGAGTTTTATCATTGGCCGCAAGCTTCTTGTTTATAGATTCATTAATTTTAACTTGGCCAAGAACAAGATCTTTTATGGAGGGTTGGTTTGAATTGAAATTCGAATTGTAATTTGAGTTGAAGTTATTACCTCCTCCTTGATAAGGTGGCCTTGATTGACCCCACCCTTGACCTCCTTGTGGACGGTACCTGTTATTGCTGTTGTTCATGTAAGCCACATCATCACAGGTCTCAGGGTAGTCATTCCCCTAGTGTCCTCCATTGCCGCAGACTTCACACATGAAGTGTGAGTCAACAGTTTGAGGATATTTGTTTGTTTGTTTCTTGAACTGCGCCCTTTCATCGAGGCGCTTCATTAGGAGGTCCATCTTGGCGGAGAGCATGTCGACTTCCTTTACGGTGTGCATTCAGCCTTTGCTCTTGGGTTGGGAATGCTCCTCGTTCCAACCATGGATGGAGACCATCTTCTTGACTAGTGCATTTGCTTTGGTGATCGTGAGGTCGAGGAAGGCTCCTCCAGCATCGGCATCTATGTGGGCTCTTGATGTTGGAGTCAGCCCATTGTAGAAGCTTTGGAGAATGAGCCACTTGTCCATCCCGTGATGAGGACAGGCGAGTGTATATTCTTGAAGCTTCTCTCAAGCTTCGGGGATTGACTCCATCCCCGTCTGCTAGAAACTGGATATCTTCCCTCATAGGGCATTAGTTTTACCCAGCGGGAAGAATTTCGCGAGGACTGCCATGAACACTTGTCTCATGTGCTGACGGCGTCCGTGTTCTTGTAAAACCTTTGGTTCGCCTTTTCCAGGAGGGAAAAGGGAAACAGACGAAGCCTGATGGCGTCAGTTGTAACGCCTCTTATGGTGATGGTCTTGCATAACTCCAGGAAACCTTGGAGGTGGGCGTTGGCATCCTCGTTAGGCTTGCCACAAAATGGCCTAGCCTACACCATGTTGATGAGGCTGCATTTCATCTCGAAGTTCACATCCCCAACTTCAACGTTGGGTCCAATCGCCACATTGGCGGTGTAGGGGATGGAAAAGTTTTGAAGAGTCTTCTCAGCCATGGGTTCGGTGATTGTTGATGATGCTTGAAGAACTGGCTCGTTTGTCGACAAGATGATCTGAGGAGGGATGACACGAGGTCGGACCCTTCTAACGAGCATCTCTGGATTTTCAACAAAGTTTGTTGGCAAGGAGAAACCAGTCATACACTACCATGTTTTCAACCATTAAGGAGAAAAGAAAAGCAACATTAGACTGAATAAGATACAACTATTTCGTAAACATATTGCCATGATCCTGTATCAGTAAATCATTTATATCAATGCTTCTGTGGTAGAACCGCCTAAATTAATCTGGCACAAGTGCACTAACCATCATCCATAAAGACGAAACGGCTACCATGCACTTCAAACGGAGTAATCCGACAGTTTGTCTGGTAAATCCCGTTGCGACCACTGAATATTTCGATCGAAACAAAGCATACACATAACTCGCACGAAGGCAGGTCTAGAGTTTACAACATCTCGCAAATTTTACAACGCAGAGTCTGATACTTAATTATTACAAACCGAGTTCATAAAACAAGTTCAGGAACAAGTACTACAGAGTTCAACATAAAACATTTATTTAGAGTTCATAAGCAGCGGAAAAAATAAAATACGTTCATCTAGCGTCGATACGGATAACATGATGAAGCCCGTACGTGGCATCACTCGGCAGTGTTATCATTGGCCGGGGACGCATCCCATTCCACGGACCAACCAGGAGGCAAAGTACAAGGCCAAGTCAAACCAGCTATCATTTCCTCAAAACGAAAACAAAGCCACAAGCAAGGCTGAGTATACTAATACTCAGCGAGGCTTACCCGACTATTGGTATATACTTGGTCGACTCCTTAACATGCATGGCTCTAAAGCTCTAGGTTTCATTTTTGCTGAAAAGCAACAAAGAGTAAGTCCTTATTTTCAGATTTTAGCTTTCAAGATTCAAGTTATTAACCATTGAAAGTGAGCATCTATTTCTACTCAAGCATGGTAGATCATTATTCATCCAACAAGATTATTCATCATCATCATCATTCCACTTGTTACTCAATGTGGCAGAAGTATTATGCAGTCTCATATACCATGAGAAACGGATGATTTGAATTGAGTTTATAAACCTTGCAAGGCAAACCAAACACACACGCAAGGTGCACCGAAGGGTCACACCAAGCAACCGTTCCCTTTTCATTTCGGGTCGTGGATCAGGGTCACAATCCTCGTCTACGGGGCCTAGACCTGCAGCTGCATGTTGCAAGCACCAGAACCTAGTTCTAGTATGGTGAAAGTTAAGTCCACTTGCCGAGCCGATCAGATAATTGGCTTACCGAGTACCATATTTTCGGCATGTGGCTAGTACGTTCAAACACTTAACCACCACTACCACACACTGTGGCCTTAGCATCTTTCACTATACAGACGGGGCCTCATCCAAGAGTATCGTACCACAGCCCCGCCCGTCGACTTTATAGTTGCAGCGTGTAGTAAACAATCAACTCCTAAAATTCTCGCGAGTGACTGGCAATCACTCAAGTTCTACCGAACCTATTAGCATAGTAGCTATCCGAACTCCAGTTCTAGTGTTCAACTAATGGGTACCTAGGATCATGCATCTATGATTTCAATCAACTCCTATAAACTTAAATGCACAAGTAAATAAGAACATAATTTGCATAAGTCGAAAATATTGGGATCATGCACCGGGGCTTGCCTTCTTGAGCTACACTAGCCTTGGGCTCTTCCGAAACTTGGTTCGGGTCTTGAACAACTTCAGTTAGATTAGCTTGGGCTTCGTGCTGCTCTTCCTCGGGCTCCGGTACTAGTTCATATGTTTCTATATGAATGCATATGTTCAAGTTATTATAGTGATACAAACATTATTTTCCTTCGCGGTAAAGTTGCAGTCCACAAAACATAGATTTTGTTGTAAAGTTATTTAGCTAAGATTTCCTGGGCAATCGTTAATAGAGTACAACTTTAACTAACTAACTTCATTAAACAAGAAGGGTGGTGCCATAAAGAAACCTTATTTTCTAAGCATAACATGGATTAAACATAACTACTGATCTAGACAACTTCTGGTGACGAAACTTTTATGCAGAGCACAACATGCAGAGACAAAAGTACTATAAAACTTTCAGACAATTCTATACAATAGAATAAATAGGAAAAATGTATTAAACAGATACTGCTAGTAAACAAGATCTATTTTTGCAGAACAAACCATGACAGATATGAAGCTAAACATTTTACTGAGTACCTCTAATCTAGTGATGAGTCTACTGTAAGTTTTCCAGATTTTTCCTATACAATTTTCAATAACATTAAATACTTCAAACTAGATCTAACTCTACAAAGAACTATTTCTATAGAGAGTTCCTTTCAGTTTCTGGGTCTCAAACTAGTTATATAGCTTTACTTCGACAAGAAGACATACTGGTAAAAAGATCAGTATTTATCTAGCAAAAGAACAACTGGTTGTGATTTTCCTTTGCTAAACATGGAATAAATGAAACAGTAAGTTCTAGTGAAGTAACCAAGCTCAAAATTTGTGTACAGCTTCTAATCAGTGACAACGAGATATCAGCTAAAGCTTGACCTAAAACTAAGTAACACAACGGCATGAATTAAATAGACATTGCAGATCTAGTATATAACAAAAGAGGTTGAAAACATCTAGATTGGGTTGGTTCTAGTGCATGAAACTTTTCTGAGCAGCTACACTATCAGTACAGAACCTACCATATGAATTTCAAGCTCAGCACAGATCTACAACAGTGGTTATAACTAAAGATATTTAACCTTTCAAATAATATAGAGCAAAAACTATTGCAAAACTGCAGAGGTGCATGTAACAAAAGTTGTAGAGTTTGTTCCACAAATTCCAGAACAGTTCAGTTTATATTTTTAGGATTTTTGTACAATTTGTTTTTGATTTTCAAAGTTCACAGCTTTCAAACTAAAACTCTAGTTTCTGTTTACAATGAGGTACCTCACATTTTGCATGCTACCCCCCAGAAAGATTGAAATCAAAGCAATTGGGTCCCTGGCCATGGGGGCGGCTTAGGTCCGGCGGTGTTCCGGCGAGGGGGCCCGTCGATGGCGGGGGCTAGGGGGTGGAGAAGCTAGAGTAGACCTAGGGCTACCTGTGGGGGCTGGTGTCGCAGGGTAGGGTGGCCGGAAAAGTGGTCGTCAGCGAGCACAGTGCGGCGGCGGCGGTCTCGGGTGCTGCCAGCGATGCTCCGGTGAGGGGGCAAGGCAATGGTCTTGCCTAGCAGCTTCAGTGAGGGGAGGGGAAACGATTTGTGGGGTCGGTCGGGGCTATTGGGGCTCGGGACGGCGGGTCCACGGCGGCGGCGCTTGGCCGGAGTGCGGGCGGACGACGGCGAGCTCAGGGGCACGCGCTGGGGCACGGCTTGGGCCTTTTATAGGCGCGTGAGGGAGAGGGCGAGCTTGGCACGATTCTGCAGAGCGAGGCGAGCGGTGGAAGGGCAAAACCGGGGGCCACCGGGGACAGCTGCCGGCGGCGGCAGCCCTGCATGGCGCTCGGGCGGCGGGGGCTTGACCCGTGGGCGTGCTTCGTCGATTTGTGGGACCAGGGAAGATTGCCAGGGGGATTCGTGGGCCCACATGGCCGGGCGGGCGTGGAGCGCCAACCGGCTTTTCCGGCGGGGCTCTGCCAGCGATGAGACAGGGCAGCGGGAGGAGGGAGAAGCAGTGGAGGCCGGACTGAAATGTAAATTTGCAAAACAGAAGGGATCTGATGGTAAAACTAAAATTTTCTCCCAAATCCCGAGGTTAGCTCACAATCTTTTGAATACCAAACTTGTTCAACTCATCAAGAACTACAACTTTCATGTTGGGCAAAATTTTGTTTGAGCAAAGGATGAAGAGTTATTTTAAATCTTCCAAAAACCATGATTTAATTAACTCATCATTTCATGTGTGATCTTGCTTATTCCCCCTTGGTGTTTAACTAAGTTTGTATTGCTGTCATGATGAGGAGTGTGCCTATTTAATTTCTTAGCCATTAAGGATCATGTGTAAAAGTTGTAGGTGTTTCCTTACATATGTACACATGTTTATTCATGCTATGCACATACACATATACACATGCTTATAAGTGAAATTTAACATGTTGTTTTATGTTCTTCTAGGTCTTTTGTGCATGGCTTTGTGTTGTGAGTCTTGATGCAGCATCTTAAACACCTGGGGTGTCACAACCTACCCCCCTTAAAAGGAATCTCAACCCGAGATTCGGATAAGCAAACTAGGTGTGGAAGGTGCGGGTACCTTGGGTAGAATCAAGAAAACCCATATAGTTTTGAAGAAGATAACTTTCAGTTTCCCAGGTGGCTTCTTCTTCAGTGTGATGGTTCCACTGAATCTTGTACAT
This sequence comes from Panicum miliaceum, assembly GCA_032594955.1. Taxonomy (NCBI): domain Eukaryota; kingdom Viridiplantae; phylum Streptophyta; class Magnoliopsida; order Poales; family Poaceae; genus Panicum; species Panicum miliaceum. The sequence goes on from CM064062.1 coordinate 18,271,551, forward strand.
TTTAACCACCTTTCTTCGGGTACTTTGATCAAGAATTTTGATCGGTTTCTCAACAAAAGATTAATCTGGCTCCACTACGATTTCTTGTTGTTCAACAATCTAGTGGGAACTCTGATGCATTTCTTTAGTTGCGAGATATGGAAAATATTGTGAACGGCTGCAAGTTGCGAAGGAAGTCGCAATCTATAGGCCACTAGTCCACATCCTTCAATGATTTCGTACGGTCCAACATATCGTGGAGATAGCTTTCCTTTACTTCCAAAATGTTGTACACCCTTGGTTGGCGAAACCCGTAGGTAAACATTGTGGCAGAACCACCTGAATTAATCCGGCTCAAGTGTATTAACCATCACCATTAAGGCATTCTCGGTTAACCTTACACTTCAAACGGAGTAATCCACTGGTCTGTCGGGTATAACCTCCCGATACAACCACGGTGAACGGATCGAGCGCCATACACACAAACGCTCATGCGACGATGAGCCCAGAGAATACCACATTCCAGCAAATATTACAACATTAACATAAGTAAAGATTACAGACCAAGTTTTGATTTTAGAAATCAAGTACTTCAATGATCACAAATAAGTTCTTCAGAGTTTTAAGTTGCAGCGGAAAAATAAACAGCGGAAGCTACTCGACGATACATAATGTCTCGATGAAGCCCGTACGAGACATCACTCGGCATTATCTCCGTTGGACGGGGGCGTATCCCATTCCACCGACCAACCAGGGGGAAGAGTGCAGGGCCAAGTCAAGCTAGCAATCATATCTTCGAAGGTCTCACCTGAAAACGAGTCACAAGCAAGACTGAGTATACTAATACTCAGCAAGACTTACCCGTGTAGTGGAATCTACTCCACCGACTCTAGACATGCAAGGCTTTTTGGCTCAGGGGTTTGTTTTGCCGAAAAGCATCTACAAGTGGGTCCTTACTTTCAACTTTTAGCTCAAGATTCTAGTTTCGTTAGCCAGTCTAGATAAGAAGCTATCTAAAGCATACATGGTGAAGCATTAAATTTTTCATCCAACCAGTTCATTCATCATCATTGTTCCTCTTCTTACTCTGTGGGTAAAAATGGTTAAGCAGTCTCAATAGCCGTGAGAAACGGACGATTCGAATCGAATTTCTTAACCTTGCAAGGGAAACCCAAACACACGTCACGTGGTTACTCCCTAGAGTCACACGTGCAACTTTTCCCCTTTCTTTCCGGGTCGTGGATCGGGGCTACCCTCCGAGAGTACAAGAGCCCCACGCCACGGTTCGGCGCCGGGTCGTGACCACTCTCTGCACTCGCCATATGCACATGGGACCGAAGTTCAAAGGGTAGGATGCCGTCCCCTTGCCGGGCCAATCAGGTACTTAAGCTTACCGATTCCCATAATCTCGGCATGTGTTTAGTACGTTCAAAGACTTAACCATCACTACCACACCCTGCGGCCTTAGCAGTTTTCACTAGACAGACGGGCCTCAATCGTAACCATCGTTTCATAGCCCGTCCGTGTCCTTATGATTGCAGCGTGTAGTAGTCATTCAACTCCTATTTTCTCGCGAGTGACAGGAAATCACTCGACTTTTACCGGAGTCCTATTAGCACAGCATTCTATCGAACCTTACGTCTAGTTTTCAAGCAAGGGTTCCTGATATCATGCAACTAAGTTTTCATTCAACTCCTATAAACTTAATGCGCAAGCAAAGAGTAATGAGTTGCATAATTTCGGAAAGAATGGGTTATGCTCCGGGGCTTGCCTTCGCAGTTAGCTTGGGGCTCTTCCGAACTTGGGCTCGGGTCTTCAAGAGCTTCAGTTAGGTTCGCTTGAGCTTCACGCGGCTCACTCTCGGACGCGGGCACCAGCTCGTAAGTTCCGTCGGCGAGAGTCGTCGATTCTACATGAATGCACAAGTTTAAGTCGTGGTAATGGCAATCGATACGATTTAAGAGTAATTACTACAATGGATAGTTTCTAGTCATGAACTTTTGGATTTAGGCACATCAGGAAAAGATGTGCTTACTGTAAAATTTTCAGCCAATTTTATGTAACAGATTAATTATGAAAAATATATTACATAGTTGCTGTTAGATCCTTGTTCTTTTTGTACAGAACAATTGGTGCAACAACTGAGTCTAAGATTTTTTACAGAGATTTCACTTAAGCATGCAGAAGCTACTGTAATTTTTGTAGGATTTATTATGCAGTATTCAGAGCATAGAAAATATGACATTCCCCACCTAGACTATTCAAGGATTCATTTTTACAGGACCCTACACAGGGTTTTTGTCCCTGGAACTTTTCACACAGCAACCTCTGCCACAGTGTATCTGCTAGTAAAAATTTGGGAATTTTCCAAGCTAAGATACTAGTTTCTTGATTTAACGTATGTTCTTAGCACATAAATCAAATAAATAGGTTACTGTGAGATAAAAGTCCCCTAATTTTTCTCTGGCTTCTAGGCACCAATACACTAGCATAGAAAAAGTTTCATGGGGTGATTCACCACCTATCTGCAGGGATAAAATATTTTACTTAAACATGGTATGGAACTAAGTTTAATAAACAGTAAAGCTAGAGATGGAATTTGGGCCTGGTCTTTTTACACAATCCTAAACATCAAGTAACTAACTCACTGTCCAAAATTTAGGGTCAGAATTGTTCTACAACAGTGGGTACAAAATAAGTCCATTAAAACTTCCATTTAATGTAGAGCAAATTATGTTGAGATTCTGAGAAACTTTTTGTAACAAAAGTGGTAGAGTTTGTTCTAAGGATTCTAGAACAGTTGAGTTTGCATTTTTCTGAATTTTCTACGATTTTATACGAATTTTACAAGTTCACTGAATTTGAATCTAGATTTGAAACTTTCTTTTACAACTGGGTCCTTGAATCTTACGCGCAGACCCTTCTAAAGATTTAAATTCTTGCAATTGGGTCCTCGGGCGGCTCGGGTACGGCGGCCGGCCGAAATTCCGGCGAGGGGGCTCGCCGGCGGCGAGGGCGAGGGTCGGGGAAGGTTCAGGGGTACAAGGGCTACCTTGTGGGGGTGTTGTTCAGGTGGGGGACGACCTGGAAGGGCCCGCCGGCGTTGGAGCAGAGGCGGCGGCGGCGCAGCACGCGTCGACGGCGGTGCTCCGGCGGGCTTGGGGCGGTGCGGTCCGGTCGGAGAGCTTCAGTGGTGCGTGGGGAAACTGCTCAGGGGCTTGGCTTGGACGGAGGAGGTCGGGGTCGTGTTGTCCACGGCGAGCAGGGGCGGCGGCGACAGCGCGGGCGGCGGTGCTCCGGCGGCTCTAGGCGGCGTTGGGCGGGTCGGCGAGCTTCAGGGGGATGATGTAGTGGTGGCTGGGGGCTTAGTTTGGGCAGTGGGCGGCGGCGGTGGGCTGTCCACGGGCGGGCGGCGCTCGGCGGCGGTAATGGCGACGGCGAGGGCGTTCCGGGGTGCTGTGGCTCGCGCGCGTGGCCGGGCGGGGCTTTTATAGGGGCCGGAGGGGGTGCGGAGGGGCCTGGGCAGCGCGCGGGGCGGGGGCACGGCACAACGCGCACTGGGCGCGGCGGGCGGCGGCAGAACGCCGGCGCGACGTGCGGCAGCGCGGGCGCGGTGACTGGGCCGCCGGAGATATGGCGTGGGCGCGGTGGGATAGCGCGGGGCGCGGAGTGGTGAAGTAGCAGCGGCAGCGGCTCGGGCGGAGGGCGGGCGCGGCGACTGGCGGGGCGCGGGGGCCGGGGCGGCACGGCGGAGCGAGGCGACTGGGCGGCCGGGCGGCGGGGCTGGACGCGGCTGCGTCGCGTGCACGCGCGAGCGTTTACTGGCCGCGCGGCATGGGGGCGGGGCAAAGCCGGCCGTGGCGGGGTGGTGCGGCGGCCACTGGCCTGGCGCCTCGCGCCGGTCAGGCGACGGCGGCCACCTGGCGCGCGGCGGTCGGGCGCGGAGGAGAGAGAGGGGGGGGGGGGGGGCGAGGGGCCTGGATGCGAGAATTCGAAAAGTTTCAGGGGGCTGGGTGCAAACAGGGCATTTTCTCCTCTTTCTGATTTGAATTTCAAAAACTTTTGAACACGAAAGTTGCTCAAAATAAAAAGTTCTACAACTTTGGTTTCAGGCAAAATCTCATTTGGCTTATGGTTTGAAAGTTAAATTTAAAAGTTCAAAAGTAACCAAAAGTGCTCAAATGAAATTTGAATTCCAACTGAACTCGTTTTAATTCTTTCCACCCTTTCATTAGTTGGTTTAATCATCGAGTTAGGCTAATGACATTGATTTTGGAAATGTAATTACCAGGGTTGTCACAAACATGGTCACCAACTTCGTATTTCAAGGGCTTTCTTCTTTTATCAAAATAACTCTTCTATCTAGACTGAGCGGCTCTGAGATTCTCTTGGATAACCTTTACTTTCTCTTCCACCTCAATTACGAAATCTGGTCCAAATATTTTACGCTCCCCCGTTTGTGACCAGCTTAAAGGAGTTCGACACCTTCTACCATATAAAGCCTCGAATGGTGTCATTTTTAGACTTGCTTGATAGCTGTTGTTGTATGAGAATTCGGCCAAGGATAAGCATTTGTCGCAATTCTTGTCATAATGAATGACACAAGCTCTAAGCATATCTTCAAGAATTTGATTTACCCTCTCGGTTTGACCATCTGTCTGAGGATGATAAGCTAAGCTTCTAATTAATTTGGTACCAAGAGATTCTAGTAACTGTTCTCAAAAATGTGCTATGAACTGGGTACCACGATTGGAAATAATCGTCCTGGGTACACCGTGTAGACAGACAATACGGTCCAGATAGATTTCTGCATACGTTTTGGAATTATAAGTGGTGTGCACGAGAATGAAGTGAGCTGTCTTGGTGAGCCTATCAACAATAACCCATATGGAGTCGTGCTTTTGAGACGTAGTTGGTAAGCCAACACTAAAATCCATACTAATATCTTCCCATTTCCAGGATGGTATTAGCAAAGGTTGAAGGGTACCAACAACTTTTGGATGGCTAGCTTTCATTCGTTGACATGTGTCACACTCTGCAACATATTGGGCAATTTTTCTCTTCATCCTAGTCCACCAAAAATTTTGTCTCAGATCTTGGTACATCTTGCTACTACCAGGGTGAATAGAGAACTTGGAAAGATGTGCTTCATCAAGATTTGTTTTCGGAGTTCATGATCCTTTGGAACAATAATGCGACTTTCGAACCATAGAACTCCCTTGTGATCTTGGCGGAAACATTGATACTTTTCCTCTCCTTGAGTGAGTTTTTGCTTGATGATTTTAATACCTTCATCATGTAATTGTGCCATGATGATCCGGTCATGAAGGGTTGGTTCAACAGAAATGTGATTCAAGGTGCCTTGGGAAATCATCTCGAGATTGAGCTTTCTCATCTCAACATAGTGTTTCATTGTAGAATTCTGCGGATAGGCAATTGCAGTGAACTTTGCGGCTGAGTGCATCCGCAACTACATTGGCCTTACCTGGATGATATTGAACTTCCAGATCATAGTCCTTGATTAATTCCAGCCACCGTCTTTGTCTCATATTCAAATCAGCTTGGGTGAAAATATATTTGAGACTCTTATGGTCGGTAAAAATATTGCAATGGGTGCCCATAAGATAATGTCTCCAAATCTTGCGAGCGTGAATAACAATAGCTAACTCCAGATCATATGTCGGATAATTCTTTTCATGGGGCTGAAGTGCTCTGGAAGCATAGGCAATGACGCGATTGTCTTGCATAAGTACACAACCCAAACTAGTGCCAGAAGCATCACTGTAAACGTCGAATGGCTTGGTATTATCAAGCTGAGCTAAAACTGGTGCTGTAGTCAGATGTGCTCTAAGAGTGTGAAAAGCTTGTTCACACTTTTCATTCCAATTAAATTTTATTCCCTTCTTCAATAGCTCGGCCATAGGTTTAGCAATTCTGGAGAAATCTGAAATAAAGCAGCGATAATATCCAGCTAAACCAAGAAATCTGCGAATCTGATGAACCGAGGTTGGAGGTTTTCAACCCAGTACCTCTTGATCTTTACTGGGATCGACTGATATACCTTCAATGGAGATAGTATGGCCTAAGAATTTCACACTATCTAACCAGAATTCACATTTAGAGAACTTGGCATATAACTGATGATCTCGGAGACGTTGGAGAACTTTGTGTAAGTGTTTAGCATGGTCCTCTTTATTCTTAGAATAAATCAGAATGTCGTCAATGAAAACCATGACAAACTTGTCAAGTTCCGGCATAAAGACTGAGTTCATGAGATACATGAAATAGGCAGGAGCATTTGTGAGACCAAAAGATATCACCAAATATTCATATAGCCCATATCTTATGGAAAAGGCAGTCTTAGGGATATCACATAGTCTGATCTTAATTTGGTGATAACCATAACAAAGATCAATCTTGGAGAAAAACTTAGCTCCAGCCAATTGATCAAAGAGAACATCGATGCGGGAAAGTGGATACTTGTTTTTGATTGTCACCGCATTGAGAGGTCGGTAGTCTACACATAACCTCAGACTATCATCCTTTTTCTTTATGAATAGGGCTGGGCAACCCCATGGTGAAGCACTTGGTCGAATATAGACCTTGTCAAGAAGTTCTTGTAGTTGCACTTTCAGTTCCGCTAATTCTTTGGGTGGCATTTGATAGGATCTTTTAGAAATAGGTGTAGTGCCTGGCTGTAATTCAATGACAAATTCAATGTCCCTATCTGGTGGCATTCCTGGCAAGTCATCCGGAAAGATATAGGCATACTCGCGGACCACTGGAACATTTTCCAGCTTAATACCTTCCATTGCGAAAGCGCAAGAATACTTTGCACTAATGAAACTATGCGATGCACCAAAATCAAATAATATAACTGCAGGCTTGTGATGGATAGAAAATGTACCCGTCATCACTGGTGCGCCATTAGGAAGTTCTGCAAGAGTAGTAAAATTGGTCCGTTCTTGGTTGACCAGATCAATCTATTTCTTGCGCTTGTCCCTCTTTCTTTCACGCTTTCTTCTTTGCCTGTCGCGCTCCTTCATCTGTTTTCTACTACTTTTCGTAGTAGGTTGGCTAGCACCTTAGCCCTGATTCTGCAGTCTGTCCTGGGGGCATTCTCGAATGAAGTGGCTAGAACTTCCACAGATGAAACAACGGTTTATGTCGCTTGGACCATTGTACTAGTAGTTATCAGAAGATATCACTACCGGCATACCTACTGAACCATTCTCGGGTGTAATATATTTGTCTTTGTCCATCTTTTCCCGGATAGGCGAACGAGTTCTTGCTCCTAAGATTGGGTTGGTGCTAGTAGTTTTGCGAGCTTGACGTCGACGACGTGGAGTGAATTCTGTGCATGTAATTTCCCAACCCATCAAGTCTATGGCTTCGAGGCTTTGCTTGAGAGTCCGATACTCTACTTCCTCAAGTTTCATCGGAAGTTGTGATGGTGGCAGTAGAGAGTCCGAGTAAATATCCATTATCTCCGTTGCCTCGTCATTGAGCTCTAGGTAGCATTCATCCTGATATTGGGGAACCTGGCACCCATTCAGTTGATGGTGTTGCTGCTGCAGTAGTTGCTGAATCTCCTGTCGACCTTGAACAAGTTGACAGAGCAATTTCTTTTGATTAGCCACTAGTTCCGCTAGGTTGGGCGGTGGTGGCGGTGTTTGTTGTGAACGGCTGCCACTGGCCCCAAACCCATCGGGATTACCACGCGTTGCTCCAACCATCTGCAATGTGGAAGATTTTTATTAGATCAAGGATCCATATCACGTCCAACTTCAAAAGAGCAAAAACGGAAATAATAGAGCTCAAATGCTTCTCAATGTTTCTGGACAGACTGTTGCTGGTTACAAAATAATTCATATCTCACGTTCTGTTCATCCAATGCCTCTCAAAGTTTTTCAGCAATAAGGAAATTTCGTTTTCTACAACTTTGGTATTCAACCCAAAAGCTAAAACGATGGTTAAGACAGTCGAAAAATTCAAACACTACTTTTCTGTCTGGGCTGAATTTCAGCAGTCCGAGCTAGAGTATATTGCCTATAACTCTTGGTACAAAGGTTCAATGAAGCTGAAATTTTGTGAGCACATGGATCATGAAATTCGTGACAACTTTGGTATTCATCACACATCCCAGAAATACAGAGAAACATAGATAAAAATTTAGACAAGCTACTGCATCATTGATTTCATACTGACTGCCAATATCTACATACAACCATAGAGTTATTCATCATAGCCTACATGATTAGAGAGTTCCAACTACCAAGTTACGTTTATTTCAGTAGGGGATAGTCAATTCTAAGTTAGCCTAATACATCACTTGCCAACAGTCAGGCTACACTAGGAGGTGTATATGCACAAGTTTCCCTAAAGTTGTCACCTAGAAATCATCGAGATCGTTGACCGAAGACGAGCTTCCCATGGAAGTGTCAACTCCCTGAGGGTGTGGCTGCGAAGACATATCCTCTGAGTATAGTCCGGAAACTCCCTCCATCTCCATAGGTTCTTCACCATCTAACTCTACCTCATCGGGAGGGAACTGCTGGGCTTGCTGCATATCCATGTGTGCAAAAGCATCATCAAGCTCAATGTTGAGGTCATGCACTTGCTTCTGCAAAACCCCAATCGTGGCATTGTGGTCAGCTAGCAAGGCGTTACACTCCTGAACCTGAGCCTCAAGCTGAGTAATAGTGGCACCTCTCTCCAAAACTTCTTCACCAAGGTCCTGCAGCTGCTCATCTCTCAACTGTATTCCCCACTGCAGTGACTAAGCAAGGTCCACCACGTGTGACAATCCCTTTCTCTGAAGAGCCTAAAAATGGTATAGTGCATTCATGCACCTAACTGTCATGGCGATGATCCTAACAGAGTTTAACTTTGCTAAGACACCCAAATCGTTCTCCTGGACAGCTGGAAACAACCCAACAGGAGACTGTGATACCTCAATCGGATGCTGCACACAGAAGGTAGTAAGAGCCTCCATAGCTGTAGACACCCATGAGTCAGTGAAACAATGTCCGATCACCTCAATCTCTATAGCTACCCACTCGGGGCGACGAGGGTGTTGTGGGATGGTCATGTTAACTCTGCACCTCCGAACTCCATCTACCACAAACTCTTTTCCCACATAGCGAGGTGGATCTGAATAACCCAAAGCTTGTAGCGCTTCCCACAAAATAGAGGGAAAGCCCTCCCAGTGCAGGCACACTGAATGTGCATGCTCTTCCTCATCCCACACCATGAGCGCGGGCTCAGCCATCTGGATCAAAAGATCAAAGGGTGAGATAGGGAAAAGCTGGCACAAGCTGAAAAATAGATTCTGGACAGTGCACCAAAATAATCATATCTTAAACCATTGGTGTACAAAAATCTCCAAATTTTACCAGGACATTCCTATCATAAATATGCACAACTTTTTTAGTCAACTCAGAAGCTAGATCACAGTCTAAGGTATACATATCCTTACATCCTTACATGGCTGTCTAAGCTGACATTCCAGAAAACAGGGGGCTAGTATTTTATTTGTGGTGAAAAATCTACCAAACCAAAAATTATCATATTTTAACAGTGCTGTCCTTATTCAATGTGGAACAATTTTTGTATTGAACTTTTCTTAAGAAAGTGTATCTAAATGTGTCGAAAAATTTAAATATCCCAAACTGTCTGAACTAGGCAGAAAAACTTATGGCAGTTCTTTACAAGATTCCTTACAGTATACTGGTCCAAAAATTTCGAAATTTTAACAGAAGATAGTAGACAAGTTTTGAAACAAAACTCTCAACAGGCTCCGTTACATTTAAAGTAATCTTATAGGTGTATTAAATTCCTCTCTTGAGTTCTGGCAGAAAAACAGATTTCTAGATAATCCTTAAGAGATTTGGCTTATGGATCCAATTTATTCAACTCTTTTTATTTGATTTCCAAACAACATGAAGCATGCAAGATCTATCGCGCTCACAAAACGAAACAATTGCCAAATAACTTTGGACTTACGTGGTTAGATTCGGTGGCACATATAATACGACTCTCGCTATAATAGAGGATTCCTAACCGATCTTAGCTTATCGTAAACATGGTTAGTGTACCTGCAAAAAATTTACAGACTATATATATCCAATGAACCTTTTATGCCAGCACTTCATTGTGGCAGAACCACCTGAATTAATCCGGTTCAAGCGCGCTAACCATCACCACAAGGGCAATCCGGGCTAACTCGCACTTCAAACAGAATAATCCACTGGTTTGTCGGGTAACCTCTCGATACAACCACGGTTTTTGCCGATCGAAACCACACATACATGTACTCACACGAAGGTGAGCCCAGAGGATACAACATTCCACAAATTTTACACCACAGGGTTCACATAAATTATTATTACAATGGAGTTCAAATTCATAAAATAAGGTACTTCAGAGTTCAAAATAATTGAGTTCTTCAGAGTTCAATGCAGCGAAAAAATAACGATAACTACTCAACGATACAGATTATCTCGATGAAGCCCGTACGAGACATCACTCGGCATTATCACCGTTGGCCGGGGGCATATCCCATTCCACCGACCAACTAGGAGGAAGGGTAAACGACCAAGTCAAACTAGCGATCATATCCTCGAAAGTTTCACCTAAAAACAAGCCACAAGCAAGGCTGAGTATACTAATACTCAGCAAGGCTTACCCGACTAGTGGAATATACTTAGCCAACTCCTAGACATGCAAGGCTTTTGGCTTGAGGGTTTGTTTTGCCGAAAAGCATATACAAGTTAGATCCTTACTTTCAAATTTTAGCTCCAGATTCTAGTTTTCCTTAACCATTCTAGGTAAGCAACTATCCAACATCATACATGGTGGAAGAATTAATTTTTCATCCAACAAGATTAATCATCATCATTGTTCCTCTTCTTACTCTATGTGGTCAAAGGGTCAAGCAATCTCAATAACCGCGAGAAACGGACGATTCGAATCGAATTTCTTAACCTTGCAATGGAAACCTAAACACACGTCACGTGGTTACTCACAGAGTCACACGTGCAACTTTTCCCTTCAATTCCCAATTCACGGAACAGGCCCACCGCCCTCGACTACACGTCCCCATGGCCTAGCCATGGCGGCACATGCACCCGCCATTAGCTAGATGTGAACAAATTCAAAACGGTGGGGAATATATTCCGGCCTCGGTTCAATCCAGTACTTAAGCTTACCGATTACCATATTCTCGGCATGTGGTTAGTACGTTCAAAGACATAACCACCACTACCACACACTGCGGCCTTAGCATTTTTCACTACACAGACGGGGCCTCAATCATCAACATAAACATCGTACCATAGCCCCGTCCGTCGACCTTATTATTGCAGCATGTAGTAAACATTCAACTCCTATTCTCGCGAGTGATAGGAAATCACTCGACTTTTACCGAAGTCCTATTAGCATAGCATTCTATCGAACCTTACATCTAGTGTTCAGAGCATGGGTACCTAGGATCATGCGACTAAGTTTTCATTCAACTCCTATAAACTTAATGCACAAGTAAAGTAGAGTAATAAGTTGCATAAGTTTAGGAAAATAGGGTTCATGCTCCGGGGCTTGCCTTCTTGGGTAAAGCTAGTTTGGGGCTCGTCCGAACTTGGGTTCGGGTCTTCGAAAGCTTCAGTTAGATTCACTTGGGCTTCACGCTGCTCACTCTCGGACGTGGGCACCAGCTCGTACGTTCCGTCGGCGAGAGTAGTCGATTCTATATGAATGCACAAGTGTAAGTTATAGTGATGGTTTATGAAGATTATTTTCCTTCATGATAAAGTTGCAGTCCACAAAACATCGATTTGGTTGTGAAGTTACTTAGTTAAGATTTCTTTGGGCAATAGTTAATAGAGGGGGTTGTGTTGTAGTGGAAACTTAATTTTCTAAGCAAAACATGGATTAATTACAACTTCTGGACTAGGTAACTTATGGTGACGAAATTTTTATTTAGAGCACATTATGCAGAGGAAAAGGCACTGCAAAAATTTCAGACATTTTCACGTAGCAGAATAATTATGAAAAATGTAATGCACAGCCACTGCTAGAACCTAGTTATTTATATACAGAACAAACTATGCATGTTTTGAAGCTAAAACTTTTACAGGGTGTTAATATATTCATATATGTCTTACTGTAAAGTCTATTAAACCTTCTATTTAATTTATAGCACGATTTAGCAAGCAACTGAAGAAAAGCATGTAACAAAAGTTGTAGATTTTCATCTAAAGATTCCAGAACAGTTGAATTTGTATTTATCTGATTTTTCTACGATTTTATATGAATTTTACAATTTCACTGATTTTGAATCTAGGGTTAAATTTTTTCTTTTACAGAGGGGTCCCTGGAAACTTGCGTGCAGGTCCCTAGGAAGATTGCAATCAAAGCAATATGGTCCCTGGCAGCGCTGGCATGGCGGCCGGCCAGATTCCGGCGAGGGGGCTCGTCGGCGGCGAGGGGAAAAGGTTCGTGGAGATCCAGGGAGGTGAGAGCTACCTTGGGGTGGCCTTGGTCGGGGTTGGGGGTGGCCGGAGGTGGCTCGTCGGCGCGGAGCAGAGGGGCGGCGGCGGGGCGGAGCGTCGGCGACGATGCTCCGGCGAGGAGGGGAGAGCGTGGGCTGGTTGATGAGCTTCGCGGCATCGAGGGGAACCCGTTTTGAGGCTTGGTTGGGACGGAGGAGCTTCGGAGTGGGCTGTCCACGGAGCAGCAGGGAGCGGCGGCGGCGCGGGCGGTGCTGGCGGTGCTCCGGCGGTCGAGCTGGCCGGAGAAGAGGCCAGTGAGCTTCAATGGAGGGAAGGCAAGCTCGCTGGGCGATGGGTTTGGGCAGTGGGAGGCTGGGGAGTGGGGCTCCACGGGCGGGTGGTGCACGGCGGCGATAATGGTGGTGGCAGTGGCGTTCTGGTGTCTTGGCATGCGAGGGGGACTCAGTGCAGCCTTTTGTAGGCAGCAGACAGGCGGAAGGAGGGGCGGGACTTAACTGCGAGACGCGGGTGCGGGCGGCACGACGGGGGCGCGTTACGGGTCACGGCGGGCGGCGAACAGAGCCGGCGCGGCGTGCGGCGGGCGCGGGCAGGGGATTTGGCGCTGAGGATTTGGGGTGTGGAGCGGGAGATCACGCGGCGCGCGGGTGGGGCGAGGAGCTGCAGCAGCTGGCTTGCCAGGCGATGAGCGCGGCGACTGGTGGGACGCGGCGGGGACACGGGCAAGGCGCGGCTTGTCCATTGGGCGCGACGGGCGGCGAGCAGAGGCGTGCGCGCGTGGCGTGAGCGGACTGGGGAGGAGCGCGGCGTGCGGGCGCGGCCATGCATTGGTTTGGCGCCTAGCGCCTGGTCAAGCATCGCCGGCCAAGTGGCCTGCGGCGACTTCGTGGCGGCGGAGGGTCGGGCGAAGTGAGGGTCGGGCGAAGCGAAAGGGTTGGGCGAAGTGAAAGGGTCGGGTGAAGCGAAAGTGTCGGGCGAGCATAGGGTCGGGCGAACGACTGCGCGTCGGAGGGTCGGGCGGAGCGTAGAAAGAAGGGTCTGCAGTAAAAATAGAAGAAAAGGCAGGGGCTTGTTTGCAAATCTAAGTGTTTCTCAAATTTTTATGTTGCAACTTAAAAATCCTCGAACATGAAAGTTGTTCAAAATGAAAAGTTACATAAGTTTTGTTTCAGGCCAAGGTTCATTTGAGTTCTAGTTTAGAAGTTATTTTAAAACTCAAAAAGGATAATTCGAAGGGCACGTCATTTCCTGGGCAAAACTTTGCATTCACTTCTAGGCTTCAACTAGACTTTTGTTTAACATCTCAATAACGACGTGCCTATTCGGTTTCGTAGCCAAGTTTCCATCATTGTGAAAGTTATTTAATTTATTTGATTAAAGTACATGTACTTATGCACATATACACAACTATTTTCAATTCAAAGCAAAACCAATTTATAATTCATTTCTTTAAACTTTTCTTAGTTATTTATGCATCGTGTTAAGCTAATGAGGTTTATTTCATAAATTAAACACCTGAGGTGTTACAGCCTTCCCCCCTTAAAAAGAATCTCACCGCGAGATTCGGACAATAGGCTTAGTGTGGACAGTGTGTGTACCTTCGGCAGAGTTGAGAAAACCCGGAAAATTTTGGTTTAGATAGCCTTCAGTTTCCCATGTCGCTTCTTCCTCAGTGTGATGATTCCATTGAATTTTGTACATTTTAATCACTTTCCTCCTAGTGCTTCTTTCTTTTTGATCCATGATTTTGATAGGATACTCAACATATGAGAGGTCGGGTTCTATCACTACTTCTTGTTGTTTAATAATCTCGGTAGGAACTCGAACACACTTCTTGAGTTGAGATACGTGAAAGACATCATGGATGGCTGCAAGCTGAGGGGGCAGTCGAATTCTATAGGCTACGGGTCCACAGCTCTCGAGGATTTCATAGGGACCAACATAACGGGAGATAGTTTTCCTTTGACTCCGAATCGTTGTACACCCTTGGTTGGTGAAACTCGAAGGTAGACGTGGTCATCAACTTCAAATTTTTGTGGCTTCCTCCTTCTGTCGAAATAGCTCTTTTGCCTGGATTGTGCGGCTCCAAGGTTCTCTTGTATTACTCTCACTTTTTCTTCGGCCTCGATTACCAAGTCTGGTCCAAATATTTTGCGTTCTCCGGTCTGTGACCAACTCAAAGGGGTTCGACACCTTCATCCGTACAAGGCCTCAAATGGTGCCATTTTCAAACTTGCTTGATATCTTTTGTTATATGAGAACTCTGCTAGGGATAAGCATTTGTCCCAACTCTTGTTATAGTGAATGACGCAAGCTCTAAGCATGTCTTCAAGAATTTGGTTCACTCTTTCAGTTTGTCCGTCAGTCTGAGGATGATAGGCTGAGCATCGAATCAATTTAGTACCAAGAGATGCTTGCAATTGTTCCCAAAAGTGCGCTACAAACTGAGTACCACGATCGGAAATAATAGTCTTCGGTACTCCATGTAGGCAAACAATGCGGTCAAGATAAATCTCGGCATATTTCTTGGCAGTATAGGTGGTGTGCACCGGAAGAAAATGTGCCATCTTTGTGAGTCTATCAACGATAACCCATATGGAATCATGTTTCTGTGCGGTACTTGGCATTTAGGCATCAATATAATAGCTCTGAAAAGTTTCACCCCATGAATCACAATATAATAGCAGTTACAGATTAGTTTTATTATTTCATGGTATAAACAAGGTTTATCAAAAAGTTTAGCTAGAGATGGGTTCTGGTCCTAATATTTTTACACTGGCCTAAAAATCAAGCAACTAATCTACTGTTAAATTTTCTGGTTTAGCCTTTAGCTACAACAGTGGGTACAATTAAAGTCTATTAAACCTTCCATTTAATTTATAGCAAGATTTAGCAAGAAACTGAAGAAATGCATGTAACAAAAGTTGTAGATCTTCTTCTAGAGATTATAGAACAGTTGAGTTTGTATTTTTATGATTTTTCTACGATTTTATATGAATTTTACAAGTTCACTGTTTTTAAAACTAGGTTTAAAGCTTTCTTTTACAGAGGGGTCCCTAGAAACTTGCGTGCAGGCCCCTGGGAAGATTGCAATCAAAGCAATGTGGTCCCTGGCGGCCGGCCGGCGAGCTCGAGCTCGATTCCGGCGAGGGAAGGGGCCGGCGGTGAGGGCAAGGTGGGGGAGGAGCACGGGGAAGGCATGGTCTACCTTGGGATGGCCTTGGTCGGGGTTGGGGGTGGCCGGAGGTGGCTCGTCGGCGTGGAGCAGAGGGCGGCGGCGTGGCGGAGCGGCGGCGATGGTGCTCCGGCGAGGAGGGGTGGGTGTGGGCTGGTCGATGAGCTTCGCGGCGTCGAGGGAAACCCGTTTCGAGGCTTGGCTTGGACGGAGGAGCTTTGGAGTGGGCTATCCGCGGAGCAGCAAGGGAGCGGCGGCGGTGTGGGCAGCGCTGGCGGTGCTCCGGTGGTCGAGATGGCCGGGGATGAGGCCGGTGAGCTTCAGTGGAGGGAGGGCAAGCTCGCTGGGCGATGGGTTTGGGCAGTGGGAGGCCGGGGAGTGGGGCTCCACGGGCGGGTGGTGCACGACGGTGGTAATGGTGGCGGCGGCGGCGTTCTGGTGTCTGGGCGCGCGAGAGGGGGCTCAGTGCGGTCCTATGTAGGCAGCAGAGAGGCAGGAGGAGGGGCGGGATTGGACTGCGAGGCGCGAGCGCGGGCACGGGCGGCACGACGGGGGCGCGCTACTGGTCGCGGTGGGCGGCGAGCAGAGCCGGCGCGGCGTGCAGCGGGCGCGAGCAGTGGATTGGGCGCTGAGGATTTGGCGTGGGGAGTGGGAGATCACGCGGCGCGCGGGTTGGGCGAGGAGTTGCAGCAGCTGGCTTGCCGGGCGGCGAGCGCGGCGACTGGCGGGACGCGGCGGGGACACGTGCACGGCACGGCTTGTGCATTGGGCGCGACGGGCGGCGAGCAGAGGCGCGCGTTGCCGGCGTGCGCGTGGCGTGCGCGGACTGGGGAGGAGCGCGGCGTGGGGAGAAGCGCGGCGTGCAGGCGCGGCCAGGCATTGGCTTGGCGCCTAGCGCCGGTCAGGCATTGCAGGCGAAGTGGCCTGCGGCGACTGCGCGGTGGGCGGCGGGTCGAGCGAAGCGAGGGTCGGGCGAAGCCGAGGGTCGGGCGAAGCGAAGGGTCGGGCGAGCGTAGGGTCGGGCGGAGCGAACGGTCAGGCGAAGCGAGGGTCGGGCGAAGCTGAGGGTCGGGCGAGCGTAGGGTCGGGCGAGGCGAGCGTAGGGTCGAGCGGGGCGGAGAAAGAAGGGTCTGTAGTGAAAATAGAAGAAAAGGCAGGGGCTGGTTTGCAAATCCAAGTGTTTCTAAAATTTTCGTGTTGCAACTCAAAAATCTTTGTACATGAAAGTTGTTCAAAATGATACACAAGTTTTGTTTCAGGCCAAAGTTCATTTGAGTTCTAGTTTAGAAGTTATTTTAAAAACTCAAAACGTATAATTCGGAGGGCACGTCATTTCCTGGGCAAAACTTTGCATTCACTCCTAGGCTTCAACTAGACTTTTGCTTAACATGTCAATAATGACGTGCCCGTTCAATTTTGTAGCCATGTTTGCATCGATGTGAAAGTTATTTAACTTGTTTGATTAACGTACATGTACTTATGCACATATACACAACTATTTTCAATTCAAAGCAAAACCAATTTATAATTCATTTCTTTTAAACTTTTTTTAGTTATTTATGCATCGTGTTAAGCTAATGAGGCTTATTTCGTAATTTAAACACCTGGGGTGTTTCAGCCTTCCCCCCTTAAAAAGAATCTCGTCCCGAGATTCGGACAATAGGCATAGTGTGGGTAGTGTGTGTACCTTTGGTAGAGTTGAGAAAACCCGGGAAATTTTGTTTTAGAAATTTTTCAGTTTCCCATGTGGCTTCTTCGTCACTGTGATGATTCCATTAAATTTTGTACTTTTTAATCACTTTCCTCCTAGTGCTTCTTTCTTTTTGATCCATGATTTTGATAGGGTACTCAACATATTAGAGGTCGGGCTGTACCACTACTTCTTGTTGTTTGATAAGCTCGGTAGGAACTCGAACACACTTCTTGAGCTGAGACACGTGAAAGACATCATGGATGGCTGCAAGCTGAGGGGGCAGTCGTATTCTATAGGCTACGGGTCCACAGCTCTTGATGATTTCGTAGGGACCAACATAACAGGGAGATAGTTTTCCTTTGACTCCGAATCGTTGTACACCCTTGGTTGGTGAAACTCGAAGGTAGATGTGGTCACCAACTTCATATTTTAGTGGCTTTCTCCTTCTGTCAAAATAGCTCTTTTGCCTGGATTGTGCGGCTCTAAGGTTTTCCTGTATTACTCTCACGTTTTCTTCTGCCTCGATTACCAAGTCTGGTCCAAATATTTTGCGTTCTCCGGTCTGTGACCAACTCAAAGGGGTTCGACACCTTCGTCCGTATAAGGCCTCAAATGGTGCCATTTTCAAACTCGCTTGATAGCTATTGTTATATGAGAACTCTGCTAGGGATAGGCATTTGTCCCAATTCTTGCCACAGTGAATGACACAAGCTCTAAGCATGTTTTCAAGAATTTGGTTTACCCTTTCAGTTTGTCCGTCAGTTTGAGGATGATAGGCTGAGCTTCAAATCAATTTAGTACCAAGAGAAGCTTGCAATTGTTCCCAAAAGCGCGCTACAAACTGAGTACCACGATCGGAAATAATAGTCTTCGGTACTCCATGTAGGCAAACAATGCGATCGAGATAAATCACGGCATATTTCTTGGCAGTATAGGTGGTGTGTACCGGAAGAAAATGTGCTGTCTTTGTGATCCTATCAACAATAACCCATTTGGAATCATGTTTCTGTGTGGTACTTGGCAATCCAACAATGAAATCTATACTTATGTCTTCCCATTTCCATGAGGGTATAGGCAAAGGTTGAAGTGTACCGGCTACTTTCATGGGGCTGGCTTTTACTCTCTGGCATGTGTCGCATTCTGAGACATATTTAGCGATTTCTCTTTTCATTCTAGTCCACCAGAAATTTTGCCTAAGGTCTTGATACATTTTGTTACTGCCGGGGTGAATAGAAAATTTGGAAAGGTGTGCCTCATCAAGAATTTGCTTACGGAGCTCATGATTCTTTGGAACGACTATGCGACTTTCGAACCATAGAACTCCCTTATGGTCTTGGCAGAAACATTTGTATTTCTCTTCTCCTAGAGAGAGTTTTTGTTTGATGATCTTAACTCCTTCATCGTGTAGTTGTGCCATGATGATCTGGTCGTGAAGAGTGGGCTCGACTGAGATGTGATTCAGAGTGCCTTGGGAAATTGTGGTAGAACCACCTGAATTAATCCGGTTCAAGTGCGCTAATCATTACCACATGGGCAATCAGGGCTAACTCGCACTTCAAACGGAATAATCCACTGGTCTGTCGGGTAACCTCCCGATACAACCATGGTTCTTGCGGATCGAAGCCACACATACATGTACTCACACGAAGGTGAGCCCAGAGTATACAACATTCCACATTTTTACACCACGGGGTTCATCATAAATTATCATTACAATATTGTTCAAATTCGTAAAAACAAGGTACTTCGGATTTCGAAATAAAGAGTTCTTCAGAGTTCAAGCAGCGGAAAAGATAATGACAACTACTCGACGATAAAGGATGTCTCGATGAAGCCCGTACGAGGCATCACTCGGTATCACCACTGTTGGCCGGGGGCGTATCCCATTCCACCGACCAACCAGGAGGAAGGGTACAAGGCCAAGTCAAACTAGCAATCATGTCCTCGAAAGTTTCACCTGAAAACAAGCCACAAGCAAGGCTGAGTATACTAATACTCAGCAAGGCTTACCCGACTAGTGGGGTATACTTAGCCGACTCCTAGACATGCGAGGCTTTTGGCTTGAGGGGTTTGTTTTGCCGAAAAGCATATATAGTAGGTCCTTACTTTCAAATTTTAGCTCCAAGTTCTAGCTTTCTTTAACCATTCTAGGTAAGCAACTATCCAAAATCATACATGGTAGAGAATTATTTTGCATCCAACAAGATTAATCATTATCCTTGTTCCTCTTCTTACTCTATGTGGTAAAAGGGTCAAGCAGTCTCAATAACCGCGAGAAACGGACGATTCGAATCGAATTTGGTAACCTTGCAAGGGAAACCTAAACACACGTCACGTGGTTACTCCCAGAGTCACACGTGCAACTTTTCCCTTCAATTCTCGCTTCACGGAACAGGCCCACCGCCCTCGACTACACGTCCCCACAGACCACGGTACGTCGGGCTGTGGCGGCCGATGCACCCGCCATTAGCTAGATGTGAACGAATTCAAGACAGTGGGGAGTATATTCCGGCCTCGGTTCAATCCAGTACTTAAGCTTACCGATTACCATATTCTCGGCATGTGGTTAGTACGTTCAAAGACTTGACCACCACTACCACACACTGCGGCCTTAGCATTTTTCACTAAACAGACGGGGCCTCAATCATCAACATAAATATCGTACCATAGCCCCGTCCGTCGACCTTATTATTGCAGCATGTAGTAAAAAATCAACTCCTGATTTCTCGCGAGTGACAGGAAATCACTCGACTTTTACCGAGTCCTATTAGCATAGCATTCTATCGAACCTTGCATCTAGTGTTCAGAGCATGGGTACCTAGGATCATGCAACTAAGTTTTCATCCAACTCCTATAAACTTAATGCACAAGTAGAGTAGAGTAATAAGTTGCATAAGTTTAGAAAAAAAAATAGGGTGCATGCTCCGGGGCTTGCCTTCTTGTGAAAAGTTAGCTTGGGGCTCGTCCGAACTTGGGCTCGGGTCTTCGAGAGCTTTAGTTAGATTTACTTGAGCTTCACGCTGCTCACTCTCGGACGCGGGCACCAGCTCGTACGTTCCGTCGGCGAGAGTCGTCGATTCTATGTGAATGCATCAATATAAGTCAGAGTGAGGGTATATGACGATTATTTTCACTCACGTCAAAGTTGTAGCTCACAAACAGCGATTTGGTTGTGATGTTACCTTGTTGAGATTTCTGTGGGCAATTATTAAATATTATAACTTAAACTATTAACTTCATTAAACAAGAAGGGGGTGTGTTATAATAGAAACTGAATTTTCCAAGCACACATGGATTAATCACAACTTCTGGATTAGGTAACTTCTGGTGATAAAATTTTTATTTAGAGCACAAGAAGCAGAGACAAAAGCACTGTAAAAAAATTTCAGACATTTTTAGACTTTGCCTACAACAGGGGGTACATTTAAAGTCTATTAAACCTTCCATTTAACTTATAGTAAGATTTAGCAAGCAACTGAAGAAATGTATGTAGCAAAAGTTATAGATTTTTATCTAAAGCTTCCTGAACAGTGGAGTTTGTATTTTTCAGATTTTTCTACGATTTTAAATGAATTTTATAAGTTCGTTGTGTTTGATTTTAAGGTTTGAATGCAGGTTTACAGATATGCCCCTGGAAACTTTCGAGCAGACTCTTTCAAAGATTTCAACCAAAGCAATTGGGTCCCTGGGCGGCGCTGGCATGGCGGCCGTCCAGATTCTGGCAAGGGGGCTCGTCGGCGGCGAGGGAAAAATGGTCGGGGAGATCCAGGGAGGTGAGAGCTACCTTGGGTGGCCTTGGTCGGGGTTGGGAGTGGCCGGAGGTGGCTCGTTGGCGCGGAGCAGAGGGGCGGTGACGGGGCGGAACGTCGGCGACGGTGCTCCGGCGAGAAGGGAACAACGGGGGACGGTCGAGTAGCATCGCGGCGTCGAGGGGAATCTGTTTCAAAGCTTGTCTGGGATGGAGGAGCTTCAGTGTGGGCTGTCCACGGAGCAACAAGGAGCGGCGGCGGCGCGGGCGGCGCTGGCGGTGCTCCGGCGGCTCTGGGCGACGATGGGTGGTGCAGTGAGCTGCGGTGGGGTGCTGTGGTGGTGGTGGAAGACTCAGCTCTGGCAAAGGGTGGCCGGAGAGGTGAGCTGTACGGTGAGCTGAGTAGGACGGCGTTAATGGTGGCGGCGGCGGCGTTCTGGTGTTTGGGCGCGCGAGGGTGAAAAACTCAGCTGGGCCTTTTATAGGCAGCAGAGAGGCGGGAGGAGGGGCGGGACTTGACTGTGAGACGCGGGGGCGGCGGCACGATGGGGGGCGCGCGACTGGCCATGGCGGGCGGTGAACAGAATCCAGCGCGGCGTGCGGCAGGCGCGGGCAGGGGACTAGGAGCTGAGGATTTGGCGTGTGAAGCTAGAGATCACGCGGCGCGCGGGTTGGGCGAAGAGGTGCAGCAGCTGCCTTGCCGGGCGGCGAGCGCGGCGACTGGCGGAATGCTGCGGAGACACGGGCACGGCGGGGTTCGTCTATTGGGCATGGGGGCGGCGAGCAGGGGCGCGGGTTGCCGTCTTGCGCGTGGCGTGCGCGGACTGGGGAGGAACGCGGCGTGCGGCCGCGCGTGCGGGCGCGGCCTGGCATTGGCTTGGCACCAAGCGCGGTCAGGCATCGCCGGCCAAGTGGCCTGCGGCGACTGCGTGGTGGCGAGGGTCGGGCGAAGCGAGGGCCGCAGTGAAGCCGAGGGTCGGGCAAAGCGAAAAGGGTCGGGCGAAACGAAAAGGGTCGGTCGAGACGGAAAGGGTCGGGCGAAACGGCTGCGCGCGGGAGGGTCGGGCGAGACGGAAGGGTCTGCAGCGAAATAGAAGAAAAGGCAGGGGCTGGTTCGCAAATCCAAGTGGTTCACAACTTTTTGTGTTGCAACACGAAAATCCTTCGACGCGAAAGTTGTTCCAAATGGAAGGTTCTACAAGTTTCATTTTAGGCCAAACCTTGTTTGAGGTCTAGCTTCGGAGTTATTTTAGAGACTTATTTAGTTGAAATCTTCTCATAATTATTTATGCACCGCTTTAAGATAAAGAGGCTCATTCCGCAATCTAAACACCTGGGGTGTTACAGCTTTCCCCCCTTAAAAAGAATCTCACCCCGAGATTTGGACAATAGGCTTAAGGTGGAGGGGTGTGTACCTTCGGTGGAGTTGAGAAAACCCGGGAAGTTCTGTTTTAGAAAACTTTCAGTTTCCCATGTGGCTTCTTCCTCAGTGTGATGATTCCATTGAATTTTGTACATTTTAATCACTTTCCTCCTAGTGCTTCTTTCTTTTTGATCCATGATTTTGATAGGGTACTCAACGTATGAGAGGTCGGGCTCTACCAAGAGTTCCGGTTGTTTAATAACCTCGGTAGGGACTTGAACACACTTCTTGAGTTGAGATACGTGAAAGACATCATGGATGGCTGCAAGCTGAGGGTGCAGTCGAATTCTATAGGCTACGGGTCCACAACTTTCGATGATTTTGTAGGGACCAACATAACGGGGAGATAGTTTTCCTTTGACTCCGAATCGTTGGACACCCTTGGTTGGTGAAACTCGAAGGTAGACGTGGTCACCAACTTCAAATTTCAGTGGCTTTCTCCTTCTGTCGAAATAGCTCTTTTGTCTGGATTGTGCGGCTCTGAGGTTTTCTCGTATTACTTTCACTTTTTCTTCTGCCTCGATTACCAAATCTGGTCCAAATATTTTGCGTTCTCCGGTCTATGACCAACTCAAAGGGGTTCTACACCTTCGTCCGTATAAGGCCTCAAATGGTGCCATTTTTAAACTCACTTGATAGCTATTGTTATATGAGAACTCTGCTAGGGATAGGCATTTGTCCCAACTCTTGTCATAGTGAATGACGCAAGCTCTAAGCATGTCTTCGAGAATTTGGTTTACTCTTTCTGTTTGTCCGTCAGTTTGAGGATGATAAGCTGAGCTTCGAATCAATTTAGTACCAAGAGAAGCTTGCAATTGTTCCCAAAAACGTGCTATAAACTGAGTACCACGATCGGAAATAATAGTCTTCGGTACTCCATGTAGGCAAACAATGCGATCGAGATAAATGTCAGCATATTTCTTGGCGGTATAGGTGGTGTGTACCGGAAGAAAATGTGCCGTCTTTGTTTGCCTATCAACGATAACCCATATGGAATCGTGTTTCTGCGCGGTACTTGGCAATCCAACGATGAAATCCATACTTATGTCCTCCCATTTCCATGAGGTATATGCAACGGTTGAAGTGTACCGGCTACTTTCAAGTGACTAGCTTTTACTCTCTGACATGTGTCGCATTCTGAGACTTATTTAGCGATTTCTCTTTTCATTCTAGTACACCAGAAATTTTGTCTAAGGTCTTGATACATTTTGTTACTGCCGGGGTGAATGAAAAATTTGGAAAGGTGTGCCTCATCCAGAATTTTCTTATGGAGTTCATGATTCTTCGGAACGACTATGCGACTTTCGAACCATATAACTCCCTTATGGTCCTGGCGAAAACATTTGTATTTCTTTTCTCCTAGAGAGAGTTTTTGTTTGATGATCTTAACTCCTTCATCATGTAGTTGTGCCATGATGATCTGGTCGTGAATGGTGGGCTCGATTGAGATGTGATTCAAAGCGCCTTGGAAAATCATTTCCAAACTAAGCTTCCTTATTTCCGAACATAATGTCTCATTATAGTTTTCCAATGATAGGCAATGGCAATGGGCCTTGCGGCTGAGCGCATCCGCGACTACATTAGCCTTGCCGGGGTGATAGTGCACCTCGAGATCATAATCCTTGATTAATTCTAGCCATCTCCTCTGCCTCATATTCAGATCGGCTTGGGTGAAGATATATTTGAGACTCTTGTGATCGGTGTAGATGTTACAACGAATGCCCATGAGATAATGTCTCCATATTTTTAGAGCATGAATAACTGCTGCTAACTCGAGATCATGGGTCGGATAATTCTGCTCATGGGGCCGAAGTGCTCGTGAAGCATAGGCGATAACTTGATCCTTTTGCATAAGCACACAACCAAGACCAGTGCCAGATGCGTCGCAGTAAACATCGAATGGCTTGGTGTTATCGGGTTGAGCTAACACAGGGGCTGTAGTCAAGCGTCCTCTGAGAGTGTGGAAGGCTTCTTCACATTTCTCATCCCACACAAACTTGACTCCCTTTTTCAATAGTTCAGTCATAGGCTTAGCAATCCTAGAGAAATCCGGAATGAAACGGCGATAGTAGCCGGCTAAACCAAGAAAACTGCAAATCTGATGAACAGAGGTGGGAGGTTTCCAATGCATCACTTCTTGTACCTTGCTGGGGTCAACGGCTATGCCTTTGCTGGAAATAGTGTGACCCAAGAATTTCACACTATCTAACCAGAATTCGCACTTAGAAAATTTAGCATAGAGCTGATGGTCTCTTAGACGCTGAAGAACAACGTGCAGGTGCTTAGCGTGCTCTTCCTCATTCTTGGAATAGATCAGGATGTCGTCAATGAAAACTACGACGAATTTGTCGAGTTCGGGCATGAATACCGAATTCATGAGATACATGAAGTAGGCAGGGGCATTGGTGAGACCAAAGGACATAACCAAGAATTCATATAGTCCATATCGTGTGGAAAAGGCAGTCTTCGGAATATCGCATGGACGAATCTTTATCTGATGATATCCCGATCGAAGATCAATCTTGGAGAAAACTCTAGCTCCAGATAATTGATCATAGAGGACATCGATGCGGGGAAGTGGGTATTTATTTTTAATAGTTACCGCATTGAGAGGTCGGTAGTCCACACATAATCTTAAACTGTCATCCTTTTTCTTTACAAAAAGGGCCGGACATCCCCAAGGTGACGCGCTAGGACGAATGAAGCCTTTGTCCAGTAGTTCTTGGAGTTGTGTTTTCAGTTCGGCCAATTCCTTAGGTGGCATCCTATAGGGTCTTTTGGAGATAGGTGCAGTGCCTGGCTGCAGTTCAATAACGAACTCAATGTCCCTATCTGGTGGCATTCCGGGTAAGTCATCCGGGAAGACATCGGCATACTCGCATACCACCAGAATATTCTCTAGGTTGATCCCTTCCATCACGAAAGCACAAGAATTTGTGCACTCCCGTAACGGTAGGTAAAGGGTAGTGGCTCCGTGACTAGGTGAATTTATCTCAACGGCTCGGGAAGAAAGGTCCAGTGTGACTCCGTGCATAGTCATCCAGTTCATTCCCAAAATAATATCCATGCCGTCAAGGGGTAAAAGGACAAGGTCTGTGTTGACGACTTTACTCCCCAATTTTATCGGTACCAGCCTTATTATCTGGTTGGAAGCAATTTTCCCACCCGGTGTTGAGATCATATACGACCCTTTGGTGTGACAAACATTCAAGCCTACTTTTGCACCAAACTTTGCACTAATGAAACTATGTGATGCACCAGAATCAAACAATATGACTGCAGGCTTGTTATGGATAGAGAATATACCCGTCATCACTGGTGCTCCTTCAGGAAGTTCTGCAAGGGTGGTGAAATTGATCCGTCCTTGTTTGACCTGAAGGGTCTGCCTCTTGCCTTTGTTCTTATTGTTTTGGTTAGGGTCCTGGCCCTGATTTGGCTGTCTGGGTTGAGGGCATTCGCGAGCAAAATGACTGGAACTCCCGCACTTGAAACAACGATTGGTGATGCTCGGTCGAAGAAACTGTTGAGTAGCGGGCCGGGATTCAGTTTGTCGAGGCATAGGGGGTCGTACAGCACCTTGTTGCTGCGGGGGCCTGATAATCCAACGCCCTGGCTGACGGGCTTTCGGTGGAGCTGTAGGCGCAGCATTTCGCACCAAGCGATACCTCGGTGGCTGAGCACCCGAGGATCCAGCTGGCGCCTTCCTCTTCTTTTCAGCCCGATGAGCCTCAATACAATCCTCTTGAGTGATGGCCATGTTGACTAGCTCATTATATGTATCGGCTTTGACAAGATTCAGTCGTTCCTTGAGTTTAGTACTCAGACCTCTGCGGAAACGATCACGCTTCTTGGCATCTGTGTCTGCGTGATAGCCCGCGTATTGGCACAAGTTGTTGAAGGCCTAAGCATACTGAAGTACAGTGCGGTTACCCTGAGTGAGAGCTAAAAACTCATTTAGCTTTCTTTCCATGAGACCTTCGGGGATATGGTGTGCCCGGAACGCAGTTTTGAATTCATCCCAGGTGACAACGTGATCAGCGGGGAGCATAGCAAAATAGTGGTCATACCATAGACGAGCCGTACAGCGAAGCTGCTGCGCGGCAAAACGGGCCTTGTTTGCATCCGAACATGGGGCCACAAGTAGAGAAAACTTGGACTCGATTGTGCGAATCCAAGCGTCCGCATCCAAGGGTTCCTCCGTCTTGTGAAACAAGGGAGGCTGGGTCCCTAGGAAATCCGTGTAACCGGCGGCTTGGGGTTGGTGAACATGGTGCCCACCCCGCTGCTGGTGCTGTCCTTGCACGAGCTGGCGAAGCAGCTCGGTTTGAGCGGCCATTACTTCAGCCAAGCTGGGTGGTGGCGGCGGCTGTGGTTGTGATCCACTTGCGCTAGCACCAAAACCATCCGGGTTACCACGGGTTGCTCCAACCATTTGAAAAGGCGAATGTTCTTCATTAGCAACATGATCCATACTGCTTCCAAGATTCAAAAAGATTTATCGCGGGACAATAGACTTCCGAAAGGTCACGGATAGAATCGTGGGCATAAAACTGTCTGCCATAAGAAATTTATATCTCCTGGTAGGTTCATCCAAAATCTCTCATATTTTGGCAGTGGATAGGGAATTTAGAGATGTACAACTTTGGTATTCAGCCAAGATGCTAAATCGATGGCCAGGATGGTCAAACGATTCACTCCTTGCTTCGCTGGTTTGGCTGTTTTTCAGCAGAACGAGTTATAGTATCTTCCCTATAACTCAAACTAGCGAGATCCAATAGTGTTGAAATTTTGTGAGAACCTAGATCACAGAATTTAGGACAAGTTTGGTATTCAACACTCAGCCCAGAAATGTAGAGAGACATGGGTAAAAATTCCGACAAGTTTCTGCAATCGCAGACTCGACTGCTTTCCAATATCGCAAACATACCACCAAGTTTTCAACATGGCCTACATGATTAGAGTATCCAATGGTCAAGTTGTACCCACCACAAAAGAGGTACTCAACTCTTAGTTAGCCTATTACAACACTTGCCAAAAGTTAGGCTACACTATCGAGGAGTATATGCAAAAGTCCTCCTAGGTCATCGGCTAGAAGTCGTCGAGGTTGTTGACGGACGACTCGCTGTGAGTAGGAGAGTGAGCTCCCATCGGAAGTGGCTGCAGTGCCTCACCCTCAAAGTCCATTCTTGAAATACCATCAATCTCCTGTGGCTCCTCCTCATCTTCCTCCATAGCCACCGCGCCGGGAGGGGCATTCTGATCATGGTGCCACTGAATGTGCTCATTAGCATCCTCCAACTCAAGGTTCAGATCATGGAGCTGCTCCTCCAAGTGTGCTATCATGTCATCTCTCTCACCCATGAGAGTGTCGTGCTCCTGTACTTGGCCCTCAAGTTGGCCAATTCGGGTGTCTCTATCCTCGAGTTCCTCACTGAGTTCCTTAATCTGCTCATCCCTGGTATCTGTCATCATGTGGTAGGCCTGTGCAAGATCAGTGAGCTGCACAAGCGCCTGACTCTGGAGAGTCTGAAGTCGGTAGAGTGCATTCATGCACCGTACGGAGGTGTCGATGGTCTCCTGGGCATGAAAGTCCACCAAGTATTGTGAGTGCTGCACCCTGTTGAGCCAAAAGGGGTCGTTGTCCTGGGCAGCAGGAAACAAACCAATAGGAGTGAGCGTGACAGCCTCGGGGCACTGCGCACAGAAAGTGGTGAGCGCCCTCATGGCAGCAAGCTCCCAAGTATCGGCCAAATGGCGACCAACAGCCTCAACCTCCAAGGCGGGCCACTCCGGGTGTAGCGGGTGCGGAAAAATGGTCACGTGGACACGGCACTGGGTAACTCCATTCTCTGCAAATTCCAGTCCGTCGTAACGTGGGGGAATTGGATAGCCTGCGGTGCGCAGAACATCCCACAAAATAGAGGGAAAGCCCTCCCAGTGGAGACACTGCGAGTGAACGCGTCCATCCTCATCCACCATCATAGCAACAGGCTCGGCCATCTGAACAAAAGATCAAATGGAGTGAGATAGCGAAAAACGGTGAATAGTATGGCGAACAGGTTCCGGACCATGCACTAAAATAGCCATAACTTCAACAGTTCTGGTCCAAAAATTCTCAACTTTTGCTAGAGCATTCCTAAGGCATTTTTGAACAACTTTGCTAGTCAACTTCAGACCTAGATAAGTCTCTAAGATGGTTTTTCTTTTCAGGTTTTACCTTACTGTCTACCCAGAAATTTCAATGAACAGTGGGCCAATATTTCGTGCACCAGGGAAAATCTGCCCAGCCAAAATTTACCAAATTTTAACAGTAGCTGCCTGAGTAAATTCACAACAAGTTTTTAGTGGAACACTTTTGCAGAAAACTGCAGTAAGGGGCATAAAAATTTATGTGGCTGAACTGCTCAATTTGGACAGAAACTGACACACCAAAGTTTTTGTTGTTTCTTATTACCCATATGTCCAGAATTTTTCATATTTAGACAGGAGGTAGAATACGGATTTTGGAACAAAAACTTTCAACCTGTGTTTCTTCAGAAAGGGTCATTTTCTCACCTTAATAATTTCATCTTTTCGGATAAGGCGGAAAGTGACCGGTTTGCTAGATAATCCTTATGCAAGACAGTCGTGTGGGCGCATGAACCTTGCCACTCTCACGCATCGTATTTTCAATTTCAGATTTATATAGCCATGATGCATGCACGTCCTATTCATCCTCACAAAATAAACAATTGCCAAATAGTTTTGGTCTTACGAAGTTAGTTTCGGTGGCATACACAATACGGCTCTCCCTATAATAGCTAGTCGAGATAACTCTAACCGTTCTTAACTTATCGCAATCGCGGTTAGTGTACCTACAGAAGATTGATATAGCATATATATATATATCCACTGAACCTTTCATGCCAGCACTCATGAAAGCGTCCGTATTCATTACCGTTCACTATAGAAACGGCATCCGTACAATTCCCGCCGTACAGACGACGTTAACATACGCTATCGAAATAGCGTATTCACGGGGGTACCGTCTTGAGACGGGGGTATGAACAGCGATCGCCATACCCTGCGCCAAACCTTATACTCCCAATATAATCAACTAAATATTGGTATATTAGCAGCACCTCAAGTAAGCCACTGCTTGAGGGCAGCGTTCGGCTCGCATCACCGACAGGAAGGCCAAGCTCTCTCAGTTGGCTGAGGATTCTTACCTTCTTACCTTAGCGATGAGTGCGTCGTTACGGAATTTAAGGGTCGATTGTGCATAAAAGTAAGTTTTGACAGAAAGTAATGTGCTGGAAGTTAGTTGATATAGTTCATAAGTTAGATAGCCACCTAGTAACTTTCCCAATTAATCCCTTAGGGCTTTACGAACTAGGCACTATCCTTAACGAACCAACGCATTTTCCAACACAATTTTTGTGGTCGAGTTTTAGGAAAAACAAGTTTTTAAGGCTTGTTGCATCCTCTGGCGTATGCAATTCGGCTCTGGTGCCAGCTGATACCAGCTGTGGCACCAGCTACGGCTCTGATACCAGCTGTGGCAGAACCACCTGAATTAATCCGGTTCAAGTGCGCTAATCATTACCATATGGGCAATCAGGGCTAACTCGCACTTCAAACGGAATAATCCACTGGTCTGTCGGGTAACCTCCCGATACAACCACGGTTCTTGCGGATCGAAGCCACACATACATGTACTCACACGAAGGTGAGCCCAGAGTATACAACATTCCACAGTTTTACACCACGGGGTTCATCATAAATTATCATTACAATATTGTTCAAATTCGTAAAAACAAGGTACTTCGGATTTTGAAATAAAGAGTTCTTCAGAGTTCAAGAAGCGGAAAAGATAATGACAACTACTCGACGATAAAGGATGTCTCGATGAAGCCCGTACGAGGCATCACTCGGTATCACCACTGTTGGCCGGTATCACCACTCGGATACCACTGGAATATCCTCTAGGTTGATCCCTTCCATCACGAAAGCACAAGAATTCATGCACTCCCGGAACGGTAGGTAAAGGGTAGTGGTTCCGTGACTAGGTGAATTTATTTCAACAGCTCGGGAAGAAAGGTCCAGTATGACTCCATGCATAGTCATCCAATTCATTCCCAAAATAATATCCATGCCTTCAAGGGGTAAGAGAACAAGGTCCGTGTTGATGATTTTACTACCCAATTTTATTGGTACCAGCCTTATTATTTGATTTGAAGCAATTTTACCACCCGGTGTTGATATCATATACGATCCTTTTGTGTGACAAACATCCAAGCCTACTTTTGCACCAAACTTTGCACTAATGAAACTATGTGATGCACCATAATCAAACAATATAACTGCGAGCTTGTTATGGATAGAGAATGTACCCGTCATCACTGGTGCTCCTTCAGGAAGTTCTACAAGAGTGGTGAAATTGATCCATCCTTGTTTGACCCGAATGGTCTGCCTCTTGCCTTTGTTCTTATTGTTCTGGTTAGAGTCTTGGCTCTGATTTGGCTGCGTAGGCTGAAGGCATTCTCGAGCAAAATGACTAGAACTCCCGCACTTGAAACAACGATTGGTGATGCTCGGTCTAAGAAACTGCTGAGTAGCGGGCCTTGGGCCAGTTTGCTGAGGCACGAGGGGTCGGACCACACCTTGTTGCTGCGGGGGCCTGACAATCCAACGTCCTGGCTGAAGGTCTTCTTTGGAGCTGTAGGCGCAGCAATTTGCACTACGCTATACCTCGGCGGTTGAGCACCCAAGGGTCCAGCTGGCGCCTTCCTCTTCTTTTCAGCACGATGAGTCTCAATACAATCCTCTTGAGTGATAGCCATGTTGACTAGCTCATTATATGTATCGGCCTTGACAAGATTCAGCCGTTCCTTGAGTTTGGTACTCAGACCTCTGCGGAAACGATCACGCTTCTTAGCATCCGTGTCTCCATGATAGCCCGTGTACTGGCACAGATTGTTGAAGGCCTGAGCATACTGAAGTACAGTGCGGGTACCCTGAGTGAGTGCCAAAAACTCATTTAGCTTTCTTTCTATAAGACCTTCTAGGATATGGTGTGCCCGGAACGCAGTTTTAAATTCGTCCCAGGTGACAATGTGATCAGCAGGGAGCATAAAAAAGTAGTGGTCCCACCAAAGACGAGCTGTACTGTGAAGCTGCTGCGCGGCAAAGCGAGCCTTGTTTGCATCCGAACATGGGGCCACGAGTAGAGAAAACTTGGACTCGATTGTGCGAATCCAAGCGTCCGCATCCAAGGGTTCCTCCGTCTTGTGAAACAAGGGAGGCTGGGTTCCAAGGAAATCCGTGTAACCGGCAGCTTGGAGTTGGTGAACATTGTGACCCCGCTATTGGTGCTGTCCTTGCACGAGCTGACGAAGCAACTCGGTTTGAGCGGCCATTACTTCCACCAAACTGGGTGGTGGCGGTGGCTGCTGTTGTGATTCACTAGCACTAGCACCGAAACCTTCCAGGTTACCACGGGTTGCTCTAACCATGTGAAATGTGAATGTTTATCATTAGCAACGAGATCCATATTGCTTCCATGATTAAAAGGATTAGGGCGGAAAAGAGTAGACTTCCGAAAGATCATGGATAGAATCATGGACAGAATACTGTCTGCCATAAGAAACTTATAACTCCTGGTAGGTTCGTCCAAAATTGCTCATATTTTGGCAGTGGGTAGAGAATTTAGAGATGTACAACTTTGTTATTCAGCTTAGACACTAAATCGATGGCCAAGATGGTCGAAAGATTCACTCTTTGCTCCTCTATCTCGGCTGTTTTTGAGCAGAATGAGTTATAGTATCTTGCCTATAACTCCAACTAGCAACGTCCAATAGTGCCGAAATTTTGTGAGCTTTCAGGACATGAAATTATTAACAACTTTGGTATTTAACTTGCTGCTCAGAAGGATCAACTTCAAAGGGTAAAGGTTTTGACAAGATCATGCCATAGGATATGAACTAGAGGATGGAAGTTGAATATTTCTGCAAGCAACTTCAAAACTCCATAACTCCAATTTCACTAATCCAGAAATTCTCAAACTTCACCAAAACATTCCTAAGGTATTTGTGAACAACGTTGCTAGTCAACTCCAGAGCTAGATCAGGCTCTAAGATGGTCTTTCTCTTAAGGTTTTACTTTACTGTCTACCCAGAAATTTCAGTGAACAGTGGGCTAATGTTTCGTGCACCAGGGAAAATATACCCAGTCAAAAATTACCAAATTTTAACAGTATCTGCCTTAGTAAATTTACAACAAGTTTTGTGTTGAACACTTTTGCAGAAAACTGTAGTAAGGGGGCATAAAAATTTACGTGGCAGAACTGCTCATTTTGGACAGAAATCTGACATCTCAAGGTCTTCGCTGTTTCTCATTATCCATATGTCCAGAATTTTTCATATTTAGAGAGGTAGAATAAAATTTTTGGAGCAAAACTTTCAACATGAGTTTCTTCAGATAGGATCATTTTCTAAGCTTAATAAATTCATCTTTTCAGATAAGGCAGAATATGACAGATTTGCTAGATAATCCTTATGCAAAGACAATTGTGTGGGTGCATGAGCCTTACCACTCTCACGCATCGCATTTTCAATTTCAGATTTATATAGTCATGATGCATGCACGTCCTATTCTTCCTCACAAATAAAATAATTTCCAAATAGCTTTGGTCTTACGAAGTTAGTTTCGGTGGCATACACAATACGTCTCTCACTATAATAGCGAGTCGAAAATTCTCTAACCGTTTTTAAACTTATCGTAATCGCGGTTAGTGTACTTGCAGAAGAAGATTGATATAGCATATATATATCCATCGAACCTTTCATGCCAGCACTCATGAAACCGTCCGTATTCATTACCGTTTACTATAGAAATGGCATCCGTACAATTCCCACCGTACAGACGATGTTAACATACGCTATCGAGATAGCGTATTCACGGGAGGTACCGTCTTGAGACGGGGGTATGAACAGCGATCGCCATACCCTGCGCCAAACCTTCTACTCCCAATATAATCAACTAATAGTTGGTATATTGGCAGCACCTCAAGTAAGCCACTGCTTGAGGGCAGCGTTCGGCTCACATCACCGACAGGAAGGCCAAGCTCTCTCAGTTGGATGAGGATTCTTACCTTCTTACCTTAGTGATGAGTGCGTCGTTACAGAAATTAAGGGTCGATTGTGCATAAAAGTAAGTATTGACAGAAAGTAATGTGCTGGAAGTCAGTTGATAATATTCACAAGTTAGATAGCCACCTAGTAACTTTCCCATAATCCCTTAGGGCTTTACGAACTAGGCACCTGTTGGCGCTAAAATCGGCCGGATAGGAATCGGCCGATGGTCTTCAGTGTCGGACACACGACCCGGGAGAATCTGCTTAGCTCCTGTTCGGGTTATCGCCCTGGTGCGGTTCGCGCGGCGTGCCAGTCAATCTGACCTGTTGATTGACAAGGAAATAGAGTATTAAATTCCAGGCGCATCGATCGGCTGGGATTCCGATCTGCCCTGAGGAGCGCGTCGGCAGCGAATCGGCCGATTTGCTGTAGAGATGATCGGCTATGGATCAGCCGATAATCGGGTAGTAATTATAAAGAAAACCACCGGAACGGTCTTAAACAATTACTACAGAAGCAACACTTGAAATAGATCTAATCGGCTGTATGATGATAAATCGAAGAAAAACAATGACGAAGCCGATTACTCTGATCTCAAGCTGGATAACTGGTGATAATACTAGAATAACAAATAAAACTTGCAATTCTAGTAAATATCGATAACTGGTGAATAAATCCAAACGAAACCACAGCGATGCGCCCGTAGTTAAAGCTCGGATATTACTCGGTAAGCGGAACCTACCAATTGTCCGGAGATCAAGTTGATGCAGTCCTGCCAATCCGTACGAACTCGTGAAAGAAGAAAAGTATTGGCGAAGTCGCCGACTTGAAAGTAAATTGCTAGAAAAGTAGAAGTACTGTTGTTGATTGATGTGTTGATTCTTTCTCAAGACCCTGACGACTCCTATTTATACCCTAAAGCTAGGACTCCTGGTCGATCACGACTTGTTACAACCTTATTTAAATTACTATATCTATACAAACTTTAAAAGGAAACGGACTCCCGCAGAATCTTCCGCCGCCGTTCCCTAATCCAATCAAGATTTCCTTCAATTGCTCCCCGACCGACTTAGCGTGCCCCCCTTTGACCAACTTTTTGACCAGGACCCTCTGAAATAGTCCCATCCTGTTGGCGTAGGCTATATCACCAATCGGCCGATTTCCGACTATTACCTCAATCGGCCGATTCCTTTCTGTAGCCTTCAGATCTGCCGTATCGGCCAATCTTCTCCTCCTGACGCCGATTCAACACGTGTCAAAATCTGGCGTCCACACATGCCCCCCAGTTTCGGAGTAAAATATAACTTTTTCTTCGAAACGTTTTCTTTAATCCTTTTCTCCGAAACGGGCGCAGTAAAAATCTCCTTTCATTCTGTGGCACAATGATTGCAATTTCCTCGAACCACGCGCGCGAAACGACCGCTCCTCTGGAACTCGTGTAGACGGCGCGGTAAAAATACCATCTTTGCCCTCGCTTCCCTGATTTCTCTTAAGTACTGGCTTTCTCCGCCTATCCTTCCCCACGAATCTAGCATTCTTTTCAATCGCACCACTGTTCGTCTTCCTCCAAGCTCTTTCGATTTCCAAGTGCCTCCCCCTTTCCGGCGATCTCATCCGCGGCCTGCTCCGACCCCCAATGGCGTCTCCATCGGCGACCACTCCATCTACAGAGGCTCCATCGGCTACTCCTTCGGTGGCGGCGGCCCAATCGGCGGCTTCCCCAGCGGTGTCATCGGCGACGATGGCCTCCATCCCAGAGGTAAATGCTCGAAATTTTTCCTTTTTCGCCTTTTTACTGCTTCAATATTTTCCGGACCCTCTCTTAGTTTCTTCCCTTTTTCCCTTTTTTAGGCACTTAGGCATCGAATCACTATTCCTCTCTCAGAATCCCCTGACCTCATCTGTTTGGGCTCTATGGGGAGCCCTGATCCAACGGATCTGATCAGTTTAGAAACCCATAGGATCCCTTTTAAGCAGTCATCTATGGATTTAGATCATTGGGTAGGCACTTTCAGATCTTGGCCAAATGAAACACCCGGGTGGAGAGAATGGTACCAGAGGGTAGCCGGATCTTGGAAGGTTCAGTGGGAAGAACTCAAAATCGGCCAGTGCATAGACTTATCCCTGTCTCAGATGGAAAGGAACAAACCTCTGGTTATGACAGCCTCTTATTTCTGGTCCGATGCACTTAACGCGTTCCTTTTCGGACACGGACCTATGACCCCGACCTTGGCCGATGTTCTGCTGCTGACCGGCCTCGATATTTCCTCCGCCGATACCCCTTTCAATTATCTGTTCAAGCCATCTCATCGGCTGGAGACCAAAGGAATCGGCGGGTGGAAAGGATACATCAGTAAAAACATGAAGACCGGGACAGTCTCGCAGAGGGAGCATACTGCCTTCTTGATGATGTGGCTGGAGAAGCATTTCTTCTGTGGCAGAGCAGTCGGCCCCTCTTCCAACACTCAAGCTTTGGCAGAGGCTCTTTCACAAGGATCGGCCATCCCCCTTGGAAAACATTTGCTGGGATCGGCGTACCATCTGATGCACCAAATCGGCGTCAAGCTGTCGAAGGGGGAGCCGATAGGGAACCCAGGTGGTCCTTGGTGGTTCATCACCCTCTGGCTCAATTTACACATGTGCAAGGTTTCTCAGCAGCGGATAGAGACAAAGACCTTTCCCAACATCGAGTCAGAGGAGAATCCATCGGTCCGTCGCCGCTGCAGATCTTTTGGAGAAGCGGTATCAGCCTTTCCCGGCTGCCAATTCACTGCCACCCGCACAGCTGAATACTTCAGATGTTTCTACAATGGCCTTAGTGAAGAGATGATCAGCTGGCACCCATATCAGGCAGTAGAGCCGATTTTCGAATTGCCCGTATGCTTTGATTTCTCCACTCAAGCCGGGGATTCTACCGGCCAATTTCTTCTCAAGAAAGGACTCACCCACCTACGAGTTCTACAATCCATCGGCTGCGGCAAGGCAACTGGGTTTTGGCCAACTGCTGATTCGAGTCTATTTCGCCGGCCAGGCAAAATTCAGAGATGGACTAACCTCGAGTCTTGATTACAGCCGGCTGTGCGATCTAGTACCTGACTCCAGTACCATTGACTTGAATGGTTGGTCAGTTGCCTCTTTCGCCACCCAGCAGTTTAAATTATGGTGGGCAGAATGGAAGCAGCACCTTTTCTGTAAATCTCCATCGTCTTACTGCAACATTCTGGACCCAGAGAACATCGACCCAAATGCAGCGGTATGTCCTTTTTCCTTAGCCGATTCCAATGTTATATTATCATCTTGTTGTTAACTCATGTTCATCTCTTCAGTCTGAAAGCCATGTTCCCCCGATGCGGAGCCGAAGCTGCCGGCCGATTGATAGCCATCACCAATACACGCCGTATCCACTTATCGGCTTCCATGCTCCAACTGTCAAAGATATCTCCACCGGCCGATCAAGGCGAGCACCAAAAAGGCCAACATCAAAGATAACCAGCTGTCGGGTGCGAGCTCGCATTGGATCGGTCGATCAGACGGCAATAGCATCGGCTGAAGTCTTCCGCATCGGATCGGCCAGCTAGATGGCAGTGGTATCGGCCGAGACTCCCCGCGTCGGATCGGCCGACCAAGTAGTGGTGACACCCGCCGAGACTCCAGGTCCTTTACCTCTGCCGTTTGTCGAGATGGCCGATCCCCAAGTTACTGCTGAAGTCGGGGCTGCTGCAGCATCATTATTAGTAGAAGCTGTTCAGGTAATCGTATCTATCTTATATATTCTCCAAATCTTCTACTGACATCAATTCTATTCCTCTGCCAGGCTGCACAAGTTATCCCACCGCAGTCTCCGTAACAATCGGCCACGTCTCAAGTGGGAACCGAGATTCCAGCAGCTCCTGCCGCCGAGGTAAACGATCTCTTACCTTGAATCCTTAATATTCAGAAAACTTAACCAATTTTGATGCAGGCCGATTTGGGTACGCCGATTATAACTCCACAACAGGCATCGGCCGGGAGGCCCACAGAGGCATGGCAAATTTCTGTTACTATCTTATTTCAATTTCCCATAGCATTTTCACGGGAATCTTCTTTCATGTCTTTTTCAGGAAGCTGGTCCAAGCGGAGCGCTAATAACCATCGAATCTTCTTCTTCCGATGAACCAAATGTACCAGTCCCTGAGACAAGGGAAACACTTCCACTGGCGCAGGCAAGAGAGATTCGCTTCAAAGAGGTAACAGTCTTACCATTAGAGTCGGCCGATTTCCTTTCACCGCTTGCTTACCCTTTACTTTGTTTCCTTACAGGAGCAAGATACCCCCAACAATAGCATCTTTTCTTTTGCTGTCTCCTTGGCCGATGACGATGAAATCGCTTCACACCCAATTCCATCGAGCTCCACCTCCGACCATGTCCGCTCCAAGCTCGAAAGCATTCGTACTCTCCTCCAAGATGACATCGGCCGATTGGTGGAAGATGCATCGCCGATTCGACGACTTTTCAACGAGGTCAAAGATCGCGTCCCGGATGAAGTGTCGGAAAATTTGGGGTATGCTGCCTATATAGAGGTGTAACAACCCTGATAAATTACATTTCTAAAGCAATGTCATTAGCCCAACCCTATGCTTAACCAACAAATAAAAGGGGGAAAAGAATTAGAACAAGTTAAGTTGAAATTCAAATTGAAATTGGGCACATATGAATACCTTTGAATTTTTAAAATTAGCTTTCAAACCACAAGCCAAATGAGGAGTTGCCTGAAACCAAACTTGTAGAACTTTTTATTCTGAACATCTTTCATGTTCAAAAGGTTTTGAAATTCAAATTAGAAAGTGGAGAAAATACCCTGTTTGCAACCAGCCCCCTGGAAATTTTCAAATTCTCGCAAATAAGCCCTTAGTCCCTCCTCTCTCTCCCCTCCCCGCCCGACAGCCCG
Organism: Panicum miliaceum; assembly: GCA_032594955.1. Taxonomy (NCBI): domain Eukaryota; kingdom Viridiplantae; phylum Streptophyta; class Magnoliopsida; order Poales; family Poaceae; genus Panicum; species Panicum miliaceum. The sequence continues at coordinate 18,310,117 of CM064062.1, forward strand.
GCCAGGTGGCCGGCGATGCCTGACCGGCGCAAGCCGCCAGGCCAGTGGCCGCCGGCCCTCGCCCCCAAGCCCGGCTTTGCCCCCCCCCCCCCCCCCCACCGCCGCGCTGCCCAGTCCGCGCTCGCCGCGCGCGCCACGCCAGCCCCGCCTCTGCTCGCCGCCCACCGCGCCCAACGGCCACGCCGCGCCGTGCCGCACCGCCCACCGCGACCCGCCCGTCGCTGAGCTCGCCTTCCGCCCGAGCCGCTGCTGCAGCTGTCCCCCAATCCCGCGTCGTGCTATCTCCTCGCTCCCCACGCAAAATCCCCGGCCGCCAGTCACGCGCTCCGCCCTCCACACGCCGCGCCGGCGAACCGAGCCGCCCACCGCGGCCAACCCCGCGCCATTGCCGTGCCTCCACCCCCGCACGTCGCCTGGCACCTCTACCTCCCTCCTGCCCCTATAAAAACCGCCCCAGGCCGCCCGCGCGAGCTGCCAGCCACCAGAGAACGCCCGCCGCCGCCATTGTCGCCGCCGAGCTCCACCCGCTCGTGGACAGCCCTCTACAGCCATCCACTGCCCAAATTGAAGTTCCAGCCACCACCACATCATCCCACCGGAGCTCACCGACCCGCTCATCGCCGCCCAGGACTGCCGGAGCACCGCTGCCCGCGCTGTCGCCGCCGCCGCCGCCTCTGGTCACCGCGGACAGCTCGACTCCGACCTCCTCCGCCCAAGCCAAGTACCGGAGCAGCTTCCCCACGCGCCACTGAAGCTTCCCGTACAGACCAGACCGCCCCAAGCCCGCCGGAGCACCGCCGTCGACCCGTACCACCGCCGCCGCCGCCCCTGCTCCAACGCCGGCGAGCTACTCCCGGCCGTCCCCCACCCGACCAAGACCCCCACGAGGTAGCCCTCGCACCCCTGATCCTTCCCCGGCCCTCACCCCTTGCCGCCGACGAGCCCCTCGCCGGAATTTTGGCCGGCCACCGCACCCGAGCCGCCCAAGGACCCAATTGCAGTAATTGAAATCTTTAGAAGGGTCTGCACGTAAGATTCCAAGGACCCAGATGTAAGAGAAAGATTCAAACCTAGATTCAAAATCAGTGAACTTGTAAAATTCGTATAAAATGGTAGCAAATTCAGAAAAATGCAAACTCAACTGTTCGGGAACCTTTAGGATAAACTCCACAATTTTTGTTACATGCATATCCTCAGATTCTAGCTAATTTGTGCTCTAATTTAAATAGGCTGTTTAATGACCTTTATTCACAACCATTGTTGTAGACAAGTATTGGTCCTGAAAATTTTACAGTAGAAGATTTACTTGTTATATAGGCCAATGTGAAAAGATCAGGCCCAAATTCCATCTCTATCTACACTGTTTATTAAACTTAGTTTCATACCATGTTTGGATAGAATTAATTGTCCCTGCAGTTAGGTTATGAATCACCTAATGGAACTTTTGCTGTACTTGTAGGATAGTACCGAGATGCCATAGAAAAATTTAGAGACTTTTTATCTCAAAGGAACCAATTTATTTGATTTAGGTGCTAATAACATACATTAAATTAAGAAAATAGTATCTTAGCTTGGAGACACTCAGTAGTAGAGGATACTGTGTAAAAAGTTTCATGGACAAAAACCCTGTGCAAGATCCTGTAAAAATAAATCCTTAAATAACCTAGGTGTGTAATGTCATATTTACTATGCTCTGAAAACTGCATAATAAATCCTGTAAAAATTACAGTAGCTCCTGCATGATTAAATGAAAGCCCTGTAAAAATCTTAGACTCAGTTTTTGCACCATTTGTTCGGTACAAAAAGAACAAGAATCTCGCAGCAACCATGTATTATATTTTTCATAATTAATCTGCTGCATGAAAATACAGACACCCCACCTTGCTTAACAAAGTGACTTATTGTACTATTCTACTCTATTAACGATTGCCCACGAATGATAAACTAACTCACTTCACAACAAAACTCATGTTTTACAGACTGCAACTTTATCGTGAAGGAAATCATGTCGTTCACCATCACCACTACTTAAACTTGTGCATTCATGTAGAAACGACTACTCTCGCCGACGGGACTTACGAGCTGGTACCCGAGTTCGAGAGTGAGCAGCGAGAAGCCCAGGCAAATTTAACTGAAGCAGTTGAAGACCCGGGTCAACGTTCAGACGATCCTCGGACTAACTGTTCACAAGAAGGCAAGCCCCGGAGCATAACCCTATTCCTTTCCTAAAAATTATGCAACTCATTACTTTCTTGCTTGTGCATTAAGTTTATAGGAGTTGAATGAAAACTTAGTTGTATGATGTTAGGAACCCATGCTTGAGAACTAGATGTAAGGTTCGATAGAATGCTGTGCTAATTGGACTCCGGTAAAAGCCGAGTGATTTCCTGTCACTCGCGAGAAAATAGGAGTTGAATGTTTACTACACGCTGCAATCATAAGGTCAACGGACGGGCTATGGTATGATGTTTACGATTGAGGCCCGTCTGTTTAGTGAAAAATGCTAAGGCCGCAGTGTGTGGTAGTGGTGGTTAAGTCTTTGAACGTACTAAACGCATGCCGAGAATATGGTAATCGGTAAGCTTAAGTACCTGATTGGCCCGGCAAGTGGACGACAACCTACCCTTTGAACTTCGGTCCCACTATATGGCCAGTGCACGAGTGGTCACGACCCGGCGTCGAACCGTGGTGTGGGGCTCGTGTACTCTCGGAGGGTAGCTCCGATCCACGACCCGGAAAGAAAGGGGAAAAGTTGCACGTGTGACTCTAGGAGTAACCACGTGTCGTGTGTTTAGGTTTCCCTTGCAAGGTTAAGAAATTCAATTCGAATCGTCCGTTTCTCACGGCTATTGAGACTGCTTAATCACTTTTACCCACAGAGTAAGAAGAGGAACAATGATGATGAATAAACTTGTTGGATGAAATTTAATGCTTCACCATGAATGATATTGGATAGCTGCTTATCTAGAATGGTTAATGAAACTAGAACCTTGAGCTAAAAGTTGAAAGTAAGGACCCACTCGTATATGCTTTTCGGCAAAACAAACCCCTGAGCCAAAAAGCCTTGCATGTCTAGAGTCGGTGTAGTAGCTTCCACTACACGGGTAAGACTTGCTGAGTATTAGCATACTCAGCCTTGCTTGTGGCTCGTTTTCAGGTGAGTCTTTCGAAGATATGATTGCTAGCTCGACTTGGCCCTGCACTCTTCCCCCTGGTTGGTCGGTGGAATGGGATACGCCCCCGGCCAATGGAGATAATGCCGAGTGATGTCTCGTACGGGCTTCACCGAGACATCCTGTATCGTCGAGTAGCTTTCGTTAATTTATTTCCGCTGCAACTTAAACTCTGAAGAACTTATTGGTATGATCACTGAAGTACTCGGATACTAAACTCAAACATGGTTTGTAATATTCACTTATGATAATTTTGTAATATCTGCTGGAATGTGGTATTCTCTGGGCTCATCTTCGCATGAGCATTTGTATGTGTGGCATTCGATCCGCTTTACCGTGGTTGTATCGGGAGGTTACCCGACAGACCAATGGATTACTCCATTTGAAGTGTAAGGTTAACCGAGATTGCCCTAATGGTGATGGTTAATACACTTGAGCCGGATTAATTCAGGTGGTTCTACCACAGCTGGTATCAGAACCGTAGCTGGTGCCACAACTGGTAACAGCTGGCACCAGAGCCGAAATGCATACGCCAGAGAATGCAACAAGCCTTAAAAACTCATTTTCCTAAAACTTGACCACGAAAATTGTGTTGGAAAATGCGTTGGTTCGTTAAGGATGGTGCCTAGTTCGTAAAGCCCCAAGGGATTATGGGAAAGTTACTAGGTGGCTATCTAACTTCTATATATTATCAACTGACTTCCAGCACATTACTTTCTATCAAAACTTACTTTCATGCACAACCGACCTTAAATTCTGTAACGACGCACTCATCGCTAAGGTAAGAAGGTAAGAATCCTCAGCCAACTGAGAGAGTTTGGCCTTCCTGTCGGTGATGCGAACCGAACGCTGCCCTCAAGCAGTGGCTTACTTGAGGTGCTGCCAATATGCCAACTGTTAGTTGAATATATTGGGAGTAGAAGGTTTGGCGCAGGGTATGGCGATCGCTGTTCATACCCCCGTCTCATGACGGTACCCCCGTGAATACGCTATCTCGATAGCGTATGTTAACGTCGTCTGTACGGCGGAAATTGTACAGATATCGTTTCTATAAGTAAACGGTAATGAATACGGACGCTTTCATGAGTGCTGGCATGAAAGGTTCATGAAATATATGTGCTCTATCAATCTTCTGCAGGTACACTAACCGCGATTACGATGAGTTAAAGAACGGTTAGAAAATCTCGACTAGCTATTATAGTGAGAGGCGTATCATGTATGCCACCGAAACTACCTTTGTAAGACCAAAAGTTATTTGGCAATTATTTTATTTTATGAGAAAGAATAGGACGTGCATGCATCATGACCATATATAAATCTGAAATTGAAAATACGATGCGTGAGAGTGGCAAGGTTCATGCGCCCACACGACTGTCTTGCATAAGGATTATCTAGCAAACCGGTCACTTTCCGCCTTATCCGAAAGGATGAAATTATTAAGCTGAGAAAATGACCTTTTCTGGTAAAGTTCATGTTGAAAGAATTGTTCCAAATTTTGTGTTCTATCTCCTGTTCAAAAATGAAAAATTCTGAACTTATGGATAATAAGAAATAACAGAAACCATGGAATGTCAGAATTCTGTCCCGAATAAGCACTTCTGCCCTTAAATTTTTAGGCCCCCTTCCTACAGTTTTCTGCAAAAGAGTACAACACAAAACTTGTTCCAAATTTACCCAGGTAGCTGCTGTTAAAATTTGGTAAATTTTGGCTGGGTAGATTTTCCCTGATGCACGAAACTCTAGCCCTCTGTTCACTGAAAATTCTGGGTAGACAGAGAAGTGAGACCTTAAGGGAACAACCATCTTAGAGCCTAATCCAGCCAAAGTGTTGAATAGAAAAGTGGTGCACAAATACCTTAGGAGTGTTCTGGTGAAATTTGAGAATTTTTGGATATGAACTGTGGAAGTTATGGTTATTTTTGCACTCTATACAGAATCTGTCCCTGTGCTTTTCACACTTTTTCTTGGCCTCACCCATTTGATCTTTTGTTCAGATGGCCGAGCCTGTTGCCATGATGGTGGATGAGGATGGACGCGTTTACTCACAGTGTCTCCACTGGGAGGGCTTTCCCTCTATTTTGTGGGACGTGTTGAGCACCGTGGGCTATCCAATTCCCCCACGTTACGCCGGGCTGGAGTTTGCAGAGAATGGAGTTACCCAGTGCCGTGTCAACGTGACCATTTTTCCGCACCCGCTACACCCGGAGTGGCCCGCCTTGGAGATTGAGGCTGTTGGTCGCCGTTTGGCCGATACTTGAGCTTGCTGCCATGAGGGCGCTCACCACTTTCTATGCGCAGTGCCCCGATGCTGTCACGCTCGCTCCCATTGGTTTGTTTCCTGCTGCCCAGGACAACGACCCCTTTTGGCTCAACAGGGTGCAGCATTCACAGTACCTGGTAGACTTTCACGCCCAGGAGACCATCCAGACCTCCGTACGATGCATGAATGCGCTGTACCGACTGCAGGCACTCTAGACTCAGGCGCTTGTGCAGCTCACTGATCTTGCACAGGCCTACCACATGATGGCAGATACCAGGGATGAGCAAATCCAAGAGCTCAGTAAGGATCTTGAGGACAGAGATGCTCAGATTGGCCAACTTGAGGGCCAAATTCAGGAGCAGGACACTCTCATGGGTGAGAGAGATGACATGATAGCACACTTGGAGGAGCAGCTCCATGATCTGAACCTTGAGTTGGAGGATGCTAATGAGCACATTCAGTGGCACCATGATCAGAATGCCCCTCCTGGCGTGGTGGCTATGGAGGAAGATGAGGAGGAGCCATAGGAGATTGATGGTATTTCAGGAATGGACTTCGAGGGTGAGGTACCATAGCCACCTCCGATGAGAGCTCACTCTCCTACTCACAGCGAGTCGTCCGTCAACGACCTGGATGACTTCTAGATGGTGACCTAGAAGGACTTTTGCACATACTCCTCGATAGGGTAGCCTAACTTTTGGCAAGTGTTGTAATAGGATAACTAGGAGTTGAGTAACTCTTTTGTGATGGGTACACCTGAACCATGTGGATACCCTCAACATGTAAGGAACGGCGATAAACTTGGGTGATTTCGTTGTAAGTTGGTAAACGGTGAAATCCACAATCGCTGAAACTTGTCGGAAATTTTATCCATGTCTCCTTACATTTCTGAGCGGTGAGTTGAATACCAAACCTGTCAGGAATTTTGTGATCGTGGTTCTCACAGAAATTTAGCATCATTGGACCTCGCTAGTTTGAGTTATAGGCAAAACATCACCTATCGATGGCTGAAAAACCGCTAAGACAGTAAGACAAAGGACGAGCCTTTCAACCATCTTAGCTATAGTTCTAGCACCTGAGTTAAATACCAAAGTGGTGCATCCCTAAATTCTCTAACTACTGCCAAAGTATGAGATGTTTTGGATGGACCCACAGCAAGCTATGATTTTTCTCGTAGCAAACAGAAATTCTGTCCATACTTCTAGCTGTGATTTCGGAAGTCTATGACTACACTAATCCTTTATGAATCGAGGAAACAATATGGATCACGTTGCTAATGAAGAACATTCGCTTTTTCAGATGGTTGGATCAACACGTGGCAACCCCGAGGGTTTTGGTGCCGGTGGCAGCAGACCACGACAATCGCCACCACCCCCGCCCAGTTTGGTGGAAGTGATGGCCGCTCAAACCGAGCTGCTGCGTCAGCTGGTGCAAGGACAGCAACACCACTAGCGGGGTGGGCAAAATGTCCCCCACCCCCAAGCTGCAGGATATACGGATTTTCTAGGGACCCAGCCGCCCTTTTTCCATAAGACGGAGGAACCCCTGGACACAGACGCATGGATTCGCACCATCGAATCCAAGTTCACACTACTCGTGGCCCCATGCTTAGAGGCCAACAAAGTTCGTTTTGCCGCGCAACAGCTTCGCGGTACCGCTCGTCTATGGTGGGACCACTATTTTGCGATGCTCCCGGCTGATCATGTGGTCGACTGGGACGAATTCAAGGCCGCATTCCGGGCACATCATATCCCCGAGGGTCTCATGGAGAGGAAGTTGAGCGAGTTCCTGGCACTCACCCAGGGCACCCGCACCGTGCTGCAATACGCCCAGGCGTTCAACAATCTATGCCAGTATGCGGGCTATCACGCTGATACGGATACTAAGAAGCGTGACCGTTTCCGCAGAGGACTAAGCACCAAGCTCAAGGAGCGTCTGAACCTAGTCAGGGCTGACACCTACAACGAATTGGTCAATATGGCCATTACCCAGGAAGACTGTATCATGGCACACCGGGCAGAGAAGAAGAGAAAGGCACCCGCTGGACCTTCAAGTGCTCAGCCACCAAGGTATCGCATCGTGCAAAATGCCGCACCCACAGCTCCCCCAAGGGCCCCTCAGCCAGGGAGATGGATTGCCAGACCCCCACAACAGCCAGGCATGGTACGACCCCCGATGCCTCCACAGAATGGTCCGAGGCCCACTCTGCACAGCCTCTTCGACCCAGCCCCACGAATCGTTGTTTCAAATGCGGGAGTTCCAACCACTTTGCACGAGCATGCCCTCAGTCTTGGCCGCCCAACCCAGGTCAGGGATCCAACCCGAACAACAAGAACAGGGGCAAGAGACAGACCCTGCAGGTCAAGCAAGGACGGATTAACTTCACCACGCTTGCAGAGCTTTCTGAAGGAGCCCCAGTGATGTCGGGTATATTCTCTATCCATAACAAGCCTGCAGTTATATTATTTGATTCTAGTGCATCGCATAGTTTCATAAGTGCAAAATTCGGTGCAAAAGTAGGCTTGGATGTTTGTCACACAAAAGGGTCGTATATGATCTCAACACCGGGTGGAAAAATTGCTTCCAACCAAATAATAAGGCTGGTACCGATAAAATTGGGAAGTAAAGTCATCAAAACAGATCTCGTACTTTTACCCCTTGACGGCATGGATATTATTTTGGGAATGAACTGGATGACTATGCATGAAGTCACACTGGACCTTTCTTCCCGAGCCATTGAGATAAATTCACCTAGTCACGGAGCCACTACCCTTTACCTACCGTTACGGGAATGCACAAATTCTTGTGCTTTCGTGATGGAAGGGATCAACCTAGAGAATATTCCAGTGGTATGCGAGTATGCCGATGTCTTTCCAGATGACTTACCCGGAATGCCACCGGATAGGGACATTGAGTTCGTTATTGAACTACAGCCAGGCACTGCACCTATATCAAAAAGACCATATAGGATGCCCCCTAAAGAATTGGCAGAGCTGAAAATTCAACTCCAAGAACTACTGGACAAAGGTTTCATTCGCCCTAGCGCGTCACCTTGGGGATGTCCGGCCCTTTTTGTAAAGAAAAAGGATGACAGTTTAAGACTATGTGTGGACTACCGACCTCTCAATGCGGTAACTGTTAAAAATAAATACCCACTTCCTCGTATCGATGTACTCTTCGATAAAATAGCTGGAGCCAGAGTCTTCTCAAAAAATTGATCTTCGTTCGGGATATCATCAGATCAAGATTCGCCCGTGCGATATTCCTAAGACTGCCTTCTCCACATGATATGGACTATATGAATTCTTGGTCATGTCCTTTGGACTCACAAATGCCCCTGCCTACTTCATGTATCTCATGAATTCGGTATTCATGCCCGAACTTGACAAATTCGTCGTAGTGTTCATCGACGACATCCTTATCTATTCCAAGGATGAGGAAGAGCATGCTAAGCACCTGCACATTGTTCTTCAGCGTCTAAGAGACCATCAGCTCTATGCAAGTTTTCTAAGTGTGAATTCTGGTTGGATACTGTAAAGTTCTTGGGTCACACGATCTCCAGCGAAGGCATAGCTGTTGACCCCAGCAAGGTACAAGAGGTGATGGATTGGAAACCCCCTACCTCTGTTCATCAGATTCGCAGTTTTCTCGGCTTAGCCGGTTACTACCGTCGCTTCATCCCGGATTTCTCTTGAATTGCTAAGCCCATGACTGAACTGTTAAAGAAGGAAGTAAAGTTTGTATGGAATGAGAAATGTGAAGAAGCTTTCCACACTCTCAGAGAGCATCTGACTACTGCACCTGTGTTAGCTCAACCCGATAATACCAAGTCGTTCGATGTGTATTGTGACGCATCAGGTACTGGTCTAGGATGTGTGCTTATGCAAGAGAATCGAGTGATTGCATATGCCTCACGAGCCCTTCGGCCCCACGAGCAGAATTATCCCACTCATGATCTTGAGCTTGCAGCTGTCATTCACGCCCTGAAAATATGGAGGCACTATCTTATGGGTACACAGTGCAATATCTACACTGATCATAAGAGTCTCAAGTATATCTTCACACAAGCCGATCTGAATATGAGACAACGAAGATGGCTAGAATTAATCAAGGATTATGACCTTGAAGTGCACTATCACCCCGGCAAGGCTAATGTAGTCGCGGATGCACTAAGCCGCAAGTCCCATTGCCATTGCTTATCCATGGAATCCTACAATGAGACATTGTGTGCAGAAATGAGGAAGCTTAACATGGAAATAGTGTCCCAAGGCACTCTAAATCACATCTCAGTTGAGCCTACTCTTCACGACCAAATCATCATGGCACAACTACATGATGAAGGAATTAAGATCATCAAACAAAAACTCTCTCAAGGTGAGGAGAAGTATAAATGTTTCCGCCAGGACCATAAGGGAGTTCTATGGTTCGAAAGTCGTATAGTCGTTCCGAAGAATCATGAACTCCGCAAGCAAATTCTCGATGAGGCACATCTTTCCAAATTCTCTATCCACCCCGGCAGTAGCAAAATGTATCAAGACCTAAGGCAAAACTTCTGGTGGACTAGAATGAAAAGAGAAATTGCTACGTATGTCTCAGAATGTGACACGTGCCAGAGAGTAAAAGCTAGCCACTTGAAATTAGCCGGTACACTTCAACCGTTACCCATACCATCCTGGAAGTGGGAAGACATAAGTATGGACTTCATCGTTGGACTACCAAACACTTCCCAGAAACATGATTCCATATGGGTTATCGTTGATAGACTCACAAAGACGGCACATTTCCTTCCGGTACACACCACCTATTCTGCCAAGAAATATGCCGAGATTTACCTCGATCGTATTGTTTGCCTACATGGAATACCTAAGACAATTATTTCCGATCGTGGTACTAAGTTTATAGCACGTTTTTGGGAACAACTGCAAACGTCTCTTGGTACTAAACTGATTCGCAGCTCGGCATACCATCCTCAGACTGACGGACAAACGGAAAGAGTAAACCAAATTCTTGAAGACATGCTGAGAGCTTGCGTCATTCACTATGACAAGAATTGGGACAAATGCCTACCCCTAGCAGAGTTCTCGTACAACAATAGCTATCAAACGAGTTTGAAAATGGCACCATTTGAGGCCCTGTACGGATGAAGGTGTCGAACTCCTTTGAGCTGGTCACAAACCGGAGAACGTAAAATAATTGGACCCGACCTGGTAATCGAGGCAGAGGAGAAAGTAAAAGTAATACAAGCAAATCTTAAAGCCGCACAAGCCCGGCGAAGGAGCTATTCCGACAAAAGGAGAAAGCCCCTAAAATTCGAAGTTGGCGATCATGTCCAAAAGGGATTGGGGTCTTAGATCCTTGGGAAATCCCTCTTCTTAAAGGTTCGGAATCAAAGGCAAACTAGCTCCCCGTTATATTGGTCCTTACGAAATCATTGAGAGCTGCGGACCCGTAGCCTACAAATTACGACTGCCCCCTCAGCTCACGGCCACCCATGATGTCTTCCACGTATCTCAGCTCAAGAAGTGTATTCGAGTCCCTACCGAGATTGTAGAACAACAAGAAATATTGGTAGAACCTGACCTCTCGTATGTCGAACATCCGGTTAAAATTTTGGATCGAAAAGAAAGAGGGACCAGGAGGAAAGTGATTAAAATGTATAAAGTTCAATGGAATCATCGCACTGAAGAAGAAGCCACCTGGGAAACCGAGAGCTACCTAAACAAAAATTTCCCTGGTTTTCTTATCTCAACCACTGGTATGTGCACCCCTGTCCACACTAAGATTTACCGAATCTCGGGGCGAGATTCTTGTTAAGGGGGGAAGGCTGTAACAACCCTGATAAATTACATTTCTAAAGCAATGTCATTAGCCCAACCCTATGCTTAACCAACAAATAAAAGGGGGAAAAGAATTAGAACAAGTTAAGTTGAAATTCAAATTGAAATTGGGCACATATGAATACCTTTGAATTTTTAAAATTAGCTTTCAAACCACAAGCCAAATGAGGAGTTGCCTGAAACCAAACTTGTAGAACTTTTTATTCTGAACAACTTTCATGTTCAAAAGTTTTTGAAATTCAAATTAGAAAGTGGAGAAAACACCCTGTTTGCAACCAGCCCCCTGGAAATTTTCAAATTCTCGCAAATAAGCCCTTAGTCCCTCCTCTCTCTCCCCTCCCCGCCCGACAGCCCGGCCAGGTGGCCGGCGATGCCTGACCGGCGCAAGCCGCCAGGCTAGTGGCCGCCGGCCCTCGCCCCCAAGCCCGGCTTTGCCCCCCCCCCCCCACCGCCGCGCTGCCCAGTCCGCGCTCGCCGCGTGCGCCACGCCAGCCCCGCCTCTGCTCGCCGCCCGCCGCGCCCAACGGCCGCGCCGCGCCGTGCCGCACCGCCCGCCGCGACCCGCCCGTCGCTGAGCTCACCTTCCGCCCGAGCCGCTGCTGCAGCTGTCCCCCAATCCCGCGCCGCGCTATCTCCTCGCTCCCCACGCAAAATCCCCGGCCGCCAGTCACACGCTCCGCCCTCCACACGCCGCGCCGGCGAACCGAGCCGCCCACCGCGGCCAACCCCGCGCCATTGCCGTGCCTCCATCCCCGCACGTCACCTGGCACCCCTACCTCCCTCCTGCCCCTATAAAAACCGCCCCAGGCCGCACGTACCGCCGCCGCCGCCGCCCCTGCTCCAACGCCGGCGAGCTACTCCCGGCCGTCCCCCACCCGACCAAGACCCCCACGAGGTAGCCCTCGCACCCCTGATCCTTCCCCGACCCTCACCCGTCGCCGCCGGCGAGCCGCTCGCCGGAATTTTGGCCGGCCACCGCACCCGAGCCGCCCAAGGACCCAATTGCAGTAATTGAAATCTTTAGAAGGGTCTGCACGTAAGATTCCAAGGACCCAGATGTAAGAGAAAGATTCAAACCTAGATTCAAAATCAGTGAACTTGTAAAATTTGTATAAAATCGTAGAAAATTCAGAAAAATGCAAACTCAACTGTTCTGGAACCTTTAGGATAAACTCCACAATTTTTGTTACATGCATCTCCTCAGATTCTAGATAATTTATGCTCTAATTTAAATAGGCTGTTTAATGACCTTTATTCACAACCATTGTTGTAGACAAGTATTGGTCCTGAAAATTTTACAGTAGGAGATTTACTTGTTATATAGGCCAATGTCAAAAGATCAGGCCCAAATTCCATCTCTATCTACACTGTTTATTAAACTTAGTTTCATACCATGTTTGGATAGAATTAATTCTCCCTGTAGTTAGGTTATGAATCACCTAATGGAACTTTTGCTGTACTTGTAGGATAGTACCTAGATGCCATAGAAAAATTTAGAGACTTTTTATCTCACAGGAACCTATTTATTTGATTTAGGTGCTAATAACATACATTAAATTAAGAAAATAGTATCTTAGCTTGGAAAATTCTCATATTTTTACTAGGAGATACTCAGTAGTAGAGGATGCTGTGTAAAAAGTTTCATGGACACAAACCCTGTGCTGGTCCTGTAAAAATAAATCCTTAAATAACCTAGGTGTGTAATGTCATATTTACTATGCTCTGAAAACTGCATAATAAATCCTTTACAAATTACAGTAGCTCCTGCATGATTAAATGAAAGCCCTGTAAAAATCTTAGACTCAGTTTTTGCACCATTTGTTCGGTACAAAAAGAACAAGAATCTCGCAGAAACCATGTATTATATTTTTCATAATTAATCTGCTGCATGAAAATATCTGAAAATTTTACAGTAAGCTTATCTTTCCCTGATGTGCCTAGATCCAAGGTTTGATGACCAGAAACTACTCGCTGTAGTAGTTACACTTAAATCATGTTTCCATTAGGAACATAAGTTCCCATGAACACACACCCCACCTTGCTTAACAAAGTGACTTATTGTACTATTCTACTCTATTAATGATTGCCCACGAATGATAAAGTAACTCACTTCACAACAAAACTCATGTTTTACAGACTGCAACTTTATCGTGAAGGAAATCATGTCGTTCACCATCATCACTACTTAAACTTGTGCATTCATGTAGAAACGACTACTCTCGCCGACGGGACTTACGAGCTGTTGCCCGAGTCCGAGAGTGAGCAGCGAGAAGCCCAGGCAAATTTAACTGAAGCAGTTGAAGACCCGGGTCAACGTTCAAACGATCCCCGGACTAACTGTTCACAAGAAGGCAAGCCCCGGAGCATAACCCTATTCCTTTCCTAAAAATTATGCAACTCATTACTTTCTTGCTTGTGCATTAAGTTTGTAGGAGTTGAATGAAAACTTAGTTGCATGATGTTAGGAACCCATGCTTGAGAACTAGATGTAAGGTTCGATAGAATGCTGTGCTAATAGGACTCCGGTAAAAGCCGAGTGATTTCCTATCACTCGCGAGAAAATAGGAGTTGAATGTTTACTACACGCTGCAATCATGAGGTCAACGGACGGGCTATGGTACGATGTTTACGATTGAGGCCCGTCTGTTTAGTGAAAAATGCTAAGGCTGCAGTGTGTGGTAGTGGTGGTTAAGTCTTTGAACGTACTAAACGCATGCCGAGAATATGGTAATCGGTAAGCTTAAGTACCTGATTGGCCCGGCAAGTGGACGACAACCTACCCTTTGAACTTCGGTCCCACTATATGGTGAGTGCACGAGTGGTCACGACCCGGCATCGAACCGTGGCGTGGGGCTCGTGTACTCTCGGAGGGTAGCTCCGATCCACGACCCGGAAAGAAAGGGGAAAAGTTACACGTGTGACTCTAGGAGTAACCACGTGTCGTGTGTTTAGGTTTCCCTTGCAAGGTTAAGAAATTCGATTCGAATCATCCGTTTCTCACGGCTATTGAGACTGCTTAATCACTTTTACCCACAGAGTAAGAAGAGGAACAATGATGATGAATAAACTTGTTGGATGAAATTTAATGCTTCACCATGAATGATATTGGATAGCTGCTTATCTAGAATGGTTAATGAAACTAGAATCTTGAGCTAAAAGTTGAAAGTAAGGACCCACTCGTATATGCTTTTCGGCAAAACAAACCCCTGAGCCAAAAAGCCTTGCATGTCTAGAGTCGGTGGAGTAGCTTCCACTACACGGGTAAGACTTGCTGAGTATTAGCATACTCAGCCTTGCTTGTGGCTCGTTTTCAGGTGAGTCTTTCGAAGATATGATTGCTAGCTTGACTTGGCCCTGCACTCTTCCCCCTGGTTGGTCGGTGGAATGGGATACGCCCCCGGCCAATGGAGATAATGCCGAGTGATGTCTCGTACGGGCTTCACCGAGACATCCTGTATCGTCGAGTAGCTTTCATTAATTTATTTCCGCTGCAACTTAAACTCTGAAGAACTTATTGGTTATGATCACTGAAGTACTCGGATACTAAACTTAAACATGGTTTGTAATATTCACTTATGATAATTTTGTAATATCTGCTGGAATGTGGTATTCTCTGGGCTCATCTTCGCATGAGCATTTGTATGTGTGGCATTCGATCCGCTTTACCGTGGTTGTATCGGGAGGTTACCCGACAGACCAATGGATTACTCCGTTTGAAGTGTAAGGTTAACCGAGATTGCCCTAATGGTGATGGTTAATACACTAGAGCCGGATTAATTCAGGTGGTTCTGCCACAAGAGGGCATGCAGATTCCGGTTTCCAGGGCGCTGCAACGTATGGCCGATCGTGCTCAGATGGCCAAAACTCAGGAGGAGGTCGACTCGTACAAGCACCGGACTTAGGAAGTACACCACAGGATCAACTTCCTCGAGAATTGCCGTCCGGACATCGTCGGCGCAATAAATCGGCTGAAACGGAGGAGAGCAGAACTGGCCAAGGAGATGGAACAGATAACCAAAGAGATAGCCGCTGAAGAGAAGAAGCTCCAAGAACTCCCATCCATCATTAGCGAGCTGAAGCAAGAAAGACAACATCTGGCCCGTGAAACAATAAGGCTCCATCGCCGCGTGTCAGAAGTACCAGGATCGGCCGATGATGATCAGAGAATAGTAGACTCGGCCGATCAAATTAGACGACGAGCGATTGTAGCCATAGATGCTTTCCTTGGGTTGTAAAAAATATGTTAAACATTATTGCTCCTTTAATGTGTGGCAGAACCACCTGAATTAATCCGGCTCAAGTGTATTAACCATCACCATTAAGGCAATCTCGGTTAACCTTACACTTCAAACGGAGTAATCCACTGGTCTGTCGGGTATAACCTCCCGATACAACCACGGTAGAGCGGATCGAATGCCATACATACAAACGCTCATGCGACGATGAGCCCAGAGAATACCACATTCCAGCAAATATTACAACATTAGCATAAGTAAATATTACAGACCAAGTTTTGAGTTTAGAAACCAAGTACTTCAATGATCATACTAAGAAGTTCTTCAGAGTTTAAGTTGCAGCGGAAAATACAAACAACGAAAGCTACTCGACGATACAGGATGTCTCGATGAAGCCCGTACGAGACATCACTCGGCGTTATCTCCGTTGGACGGGGGCGTATCCCATTCCACCGACCAACCAGGGGGAAGAGTGCAGGGCCAAGTCAAGCTAGCAATCATGTCTTCGAAGGTCTCACCTGAAAACGAGCCACAAGCAAGGCTGAGTATACTAATACTCATCAAGACTTACCCGAGTAGTGGAATCTACTCCACCGACTCTAGATATGCAAGGCTTTTGGCTCAGGGGTTTGTTTTGCCGAAAGCTTCTACAAGTGGGTCCTTACTTTCAACTTTTAGCTCAAGATTCTAGTTCCGTTAACCATTCTAGATAAGCAGCTATCCAAAAGCATACATGGCGAAGCATTAAATTTTCATCCAACCAGTTCATTCATCCTCATTGTTCCTCTTCTTACTCTGTGGGTAAAAATGGTTAAGCAGTCTCAATAGCCGTGAGAAACGGACGATTCGAATCGAATTTCTTAACCTTGCAAGGGAAACCTAAACACACGTCACGTGGTTACTCCCTAGAGTCACACGTGCAACTTTTCCCCTTTCTTTCCGGGTCGTGGATCGGGGCTACCCTCCGAGAGTACAAGAGCCCCACGCCACGGTTCGGCGCTGGGTCGTGACCACTCTCTGCACTCGCCATATGCACATGGGACCGAAGTTCAAAGGGTAGGATGCCATCCCCTTGCCGGGCCAATCAGGTACTTAAGCTTACCGATTCCCATAATCTCGGCATGTGTTTAGTACGTTCAAAGACTTAACCATCACTACCACACCCTGCGGCCTTAGCATTTTTCACTAGACAGACGGGCCTCAATCGTAACCATCGTTCCATAGCCCGTCCGTGTCCTTATGATTGCAGCGTGTCGTAGACATTCAACTCCTATTTTCTCGCGAGTGACAGGAAATCACTCGGCTTTTACCGGAGTCCTATTAGCACAGCATTCTATCGAACCTTACATCTAGTTTTCAAGCATGGGTTCCTAACATCATGCAACTAAGTTTTCATTCAACTCCTATAAACTTAATGCACAAGCAAAGAGTAGTGAGTTGCATAATTAGGAAAGAAATAGGTTATGCTCCGGGGCTTGCCTTCGCAGTTAGCTTGGGGCTCTTCCGAACTTGGGCTCGGATCTTCAAGAGCTTCAGTTAAATTCACTTGAGCTTCACGCTGCTCACTCTCGGACGCAGGCACCAGCTCGTAAGTTCCGTCGGCGAGAGTCGTCGATTCTACATGAATGCACAAGTTTAAGTCGTGGTAATGGTAATCGACATGATTTAAGTGTAATTACTGTAGTGGATAGTTTCTGGCCATGATACTTTGGATTTAGGCACATCAGGGAAAGATAAGCTTACTATAAAATTTTCAGACAATTTCATGTAGCAGATTAATTATGAAAAATATATTACATAGTTGCTGTTAGACTATTGTTCTTTTTGTACAGGACAAATGGTGCAACAACTGAGTCTAAGATTTTTACAGAGCTTTTATTTAAGCATGCTGGAGCTACTGTAATTTTTGTAGGATTTATTATGCAGTATTCAGAGCATAGAAAATACGACATTACACACCTAGGTTATTCAAGGATTCATTTTTACAGGACACTATAGAGGGTTTTTGTCCATGCAACTTTTTAAACAGCAACCTTTACGACAGTGTATCTCTTAGTAAAAATTTGAGAATTTTCCAAGCTAAGATACTATTTCCTTGATTTAATGTAGGTTATTAGCACATAAATCAAATAATTAGGTTTCTGTGAGATATAAAGTCTCCCAATTTTTCTCTGTCATCTAGGTACTATTACACCAGCATAGAAAAAGTTTTATTAGGTGATTCATAACCTAACAGCAGGGATAAAAATATTCTACCTAATCATGGTATGAAACTAAGTTTAATAAACAGTAAAGCTAGAGATGGAATTTGGGCCTGGTCTTTTCACACAGCCCTAAACATTAAGCAACTAACTCACTGTCCAAATTTTAGGGTCAGCGTTTATCTACAATAGTGGGTACAAAATAAGTCCATTAAAGCTTCCATTTAATGTAGAGCAAAATATGTTGAGATTCTGAGAAACGTTTTGTAACAAAAGTGGTAGAGTTTGTTCTAAGGATTCCAGAACAGTTGAGTTTGCATTTTTCTGAATTTTCTTTGATTTTATACGAATTTTACAAGTTCACTGAATTTGAATCTAGATTTGAAACTTTTTTCTTTTACAACTAGGTCCTTGAATCTTACGTGCAGACCCTTCTAAAGATTTAAATTCTTGCAATTGGGTCCTCGGGCGGCTCGGGTACGGCGGCCGGCCGAAATTCCGGTGAGGGGCTCGCCGGCGGCGAGGGGTGAGGGTCGGGGAAGGTTCAGGGGTGCGAGGGCTACCTCGTGGGGGTGTTGTTCAGGTGGGAGACGGCCGGGAATGGCTCGCCGGCGTTGGAGCAGAGGCGGCGGCGGCGCGGCACGCGTTGACGGCGGTGCTCCGGCGGGCTTGGGGGCGGCCTAGTCCGGTCAGCGAGCTTCAGTGGCGCGTGGGGAAGCTGCTCAGGGGCTTGGCTTGGACGGAGGAGGTCGGGGTCGCGCTGTCCACGGCGAGCAGGGGCGGCGGCGGCGGCGGCGGCAGCGCGGGCGGCGGCGCTCCGGTGGTTCTGGGCGGCGTTGGGCGGGTCGGCGAGCTTCAGGGGGATGATGTAGTGGTGGCTGAAGCTTCAATTTGGGCTGTCCACGGGCGGGCGGCGCTCGGCGGCGGCAATGGCGACGGCGAGGCGTTCTAGGTGCTGGGGCTCGCGCGGGCGGCCAGGCGGGGCTTTTATAGGGGCAGGAGGGGGTGTGGAGGGGCCTGGGCAACGCGCGGGGCGGAGGCACGGCACGGCGCGCACTGGCCACGGCGGGCGGCAGCAGAACGCCGGCGCGGCGTGCGGCGAGCGGGCGCGGGTGACTGGCGGTCGGAGATTTGGCGTGGGCGCGAGGGGATAGCGCGGGGCGTGGATTGGAGAAGGGGCTGTTGCAGCGGCTCGGGCGGAGGGCAGGCGCAGCGACGGGCGGGGCGCGGGAGCCGGGGTGGCACGGCACGTCGCGGTGGTTGGGCGCGGCGGGCGGCGAGGCGGGACGCGGCAGCGGCGTGCGCACGCGCGGGCGGGTACTGGGCAGCGCGGCGTGGGGAGGAGGCAAAGCCGAGCATGGGGGAGTGGCGCGGCGGCCACTGGCCTGGCACCTCGCGCCGGTCAGGCGTCGCGGCCACCTGGCGCGCGGCGGTCGGGCGGGGAGGGGAGAGAGAGGGAGCGCGAGGGGCCTAAATGCGAGAATTCGAAAAGTTTCAGGGGGCTGGGTGCAAACAGGGCGTTTTCTCCTCTTTCTAATTTGAATTTCAAAAACTTTTGAACACGAAAGTTGTTCAGAATAAAAAGTTCTACAATTTTGGTTTCAGGCAACATCTCATTTGGCTTATGGTTTGAAAGTTAAATTTAAAAGTTCAAAAGGAACCAAATGTGCCCAAATTAAATTTGAATTCCAACTCAACTCGTTCTAATTCTTTTCACCCTTTTATCAGTTGGTTAAGCATAGGGTTAGGCTAATGACATTGATTTTAGAAATGAAATTTTACCAGGGTTGTCACACATGTCCCCGCCGCGTCCCGCCAGTCGCCGCACTCGCCACCCGGCAAGACAGCTGCTGCAGCTCGTCGCCCAACCCGCATGCAGCGTGATCTCCCGCTCTACACACCAAATCCTCAGCGCCCAATCCCCTGCCCTCGCCCGCCGCACGCCGCGCCGGCTCTGTTCGCCGCCCGCCGCGACCAGTAACGCACCCCCGTCATGCCGCCCGCACCCGCGCCTCGCAGTCCAGTCCCGCCCCTCCTCCCGCCTCTCTGCTGCCTAAAAAAGGCCGCACTAAGCGCCCCCCCCCCCCCCCCTCGCGCGCCAGAACACCAGAATGCCGCCGCCGCCACCATTACCGCCGTCGTGCCCAGCTCACCGTGGAGCTCACCTCTCCGGCCACCCCTTGCTAGAGCTGAGTCTCCCACCACCACCATAGGACCCCACCACAGCTCCCTGCCCCACCCATTGTCGCCCAGAACCGCCAGAGCACCGCCAGCGCCGCCCGCGCCGCCGCCGCTCCTTGCTGCTCTGTGGACAGCTCACTCCGAAGCTCCTCCGTCCCAGACAAGCCTTGAAATGGGTTCCCCTCGACGCCGCGAAGCTCATCGACCAGCCCACGCTCTCCCCTCCTCGCCGGAGCACCGTCGCCGACGCTCCGCCCCTCTGCTCCACGCCGACGAGCCACCTCCGGCCACCCCCAACCCTGACCAAGGCCATCCCAAGGTAGCTCTCACCTCCCTGGATCTCCACGACCCTTTTCCCCTCGCCGCCGACGAGCCTCGCCGGAATCTGGCCGGCCGCCGTGCCAGCGCCGCCCAAGGACCCAATTCCATTGATTGAAATCTTTAAAAGAGTCTGCATGCAAGTTTCCAGGGACCCCTCTGTAAAAGAAAGTTTTAACCCTAGATTCAAAATCAGTGAACTTGTAAAATTCATGTAAATTGGTAGAAAAATCGGAAAAATACAAACTCTACTGTTCTGGAATGTTTAGATGAAAATCTAAAACTTTTGTTACATGCTTTTCTTCAGTTGCTTGCTAAATCTTGCTATAAATTAAATGGAAGGTTTAATAGACTTTAAATGTACCCCCTGTTGTAGACAAAGTCTAAACCTGAAAATCTAACAGTAGATTAGTTGCTTGATTTGTAGGCTACTGTAAAAATATTAGGGCCAGAACCCATCTCTTGCTAAACTTCTTAATAAAACTTGTTTATGATATGAAGTAATAAAACTAATTTGTAACTGCTGTTATGTTGTGATTCATGTGGTGAAATTTTTTCAGAGCTATTGTATTAATGCCTAAATACCACAGAAATAGTTTAGAACCTTTTTCCTTTCTGTAACCTATTCATATAATTTTGTGGTAGGAAAAATGCACTAACTCAAATAATTAGTTTTTGTGCTTGGAAAATGTTCAACTTTGCACTGAAGGACACATTAGAGTAGCTCTTTCTGTATAAAAAGTTTCATACACAGAAACTCTATAAAACATTCTGTAGAAATTAATCTTTATTAAACTAGGTGTATCTTGTCATATTTATTATGCTTTGTATCTTGCACAGAAACATATGAAAAATTTACAGTAACACATATATGGACAGATTAATCCCCTGTAAAATTTTTGGTGTCAATACTTTCATGGTTTGTTCTATATAAAATTAACTAGGTTCTAGTAGTAGCTGTGTATTATATTTTTCATAATTATTCTGCTGCGTGAAAATGTCTGAAATTTTTACAGTGCTTTTGTCTCTGCTTAATGTGCTCTGAATAAACATTTCATCATCAGAAGTTACCTAGGCCAGAAGTTGTGTTTAATCCATGTTGTGCTTAGAAAATTTAGTTTCCATTATAACACAACCCCTTTTGTTTAATGAAGCTAGTAGTTTAAGTTATACTCTATTAACAATTGCCCGAAGAAATCTTGGCTAAGTAATTTCCCAACAAAATCGATGTTTTGTGGACTACCACTTTGTCGTGAAGGAAAGTAATCGTCTTATACCATCACTATAACTTACACTTGTGCATTCATATAGAATCGACTACTCTCGTCGACGGAACGTACGAGCTGGTGCCCGCGTCCGAGAGTGAGCAGCGTGAAGCTCGAGTAAATCTAACTGAAGCTCTCGAAGTCGAGTGATTTCCCATCACTCGCGAGAATATAGGAGTTGAATGTTTACTGCATGCTGCAATCATAAGGTCGACGGACAGGGCTATGGTACGATGTTGATGTTGATGATTAAGGCCCCGTCTGTTTAGTGAAAATGCTAAGGCCGCAATGTCTGGTAGTGGTGGTTAAGTTTTTGAACATACTAACCACATGCCGAGAATATGGTAATCGGTAAGCTTAAGTACTGGATTGAACCGAGGCCGGAATATACTCCCCACCGTCTTGAATTCGTTCACATCTAGCCAATGGCGGGTGCATGTTCCGCCATGGCCGGGCCATGGGGACGTGCAGTCGAGGGCGGTGGGCCTGTTCTGTGAAGCGGGAATTGAAGGGAAAAGTTGCACGTGTGACTCTGGGAGTAACCACGTGATGTGTGTTTAGGTTTCCCTTGCAAGGTTAAGAAATTCGATTCGAATCGTCCGTTTCTCGCGGTTATTGAGACTGCTTGACCCTTTTACCACATAGAGTAAGAAGAGGAACAATGATGATGATTAATCTTGTTGGATGCAAAATAATTCTTCCACCATGTATGATATTGGATAGTTGCTTACCTAGAATGGTTAAAGAAAGCTAGAACTTGGAGCTAAAATTTGAAAGTAAGGACCTACTCATATATGCTTTTCGGCAAAACAAACCCCTCAAGCCAAAAGCCTTGCATGTCTAGGAGTCGGCTAAGTATATTCCACTAGTCGGGTAAGCCTTGCTGAGTATTAGTATACTCAGCCTTGCTTGTGGCTTGTTTTCAGGTGAAACTTTCGAGGATATGATCGCTAGTTTGACTTGGCCTTGTACCCTTCCTCCTGGTTGGTCGGTGGAATGGGATACGCCCCCGGCCAACGGTGATAATGCCGAGTGATGTCTCGTACGGGCTTCATCGAGACATCCAGTATCGTCGAGTAGTTATCGTTATTTTTCCGCTGCTTAGAACTCTGAAGAACTCATTTATTTTGAAGTCTGAAGTACATTATTTTACGAATTTGAACTCCGCTGTAATAATAATTTGTGATGAACCTGTGTTGTAAAATTTGTGGAATGTTGTATCCTCTGGGCTCACCTTCGTGTGAGTACATGAATGTGTGGTTTCGATCGGCAAAAACTGTGGTTGTATCGGGAGGTTAACCGACAGACCAGTGCATTATTCCGTTTGAAGTGCGAGTTAGCCCTGATTGCCCTTGTGGTGATGGTTAGCGCGCTTGAGCCGGATTAATTCAGGTGGTTCTGCCACAGCTGGCACTCTACAAGACCGTTCGAACTTTCAATTGCCAAAGATAAGGTAAAGATATAAGCCCCACAGGAGTAAGGTGAAAGGGTAAGATCAAAGCCAACTTATTCAAAATCATGGTAAGAACACTTTGTTGTGCTTATGGTATAAGTTGGAAATGCAACATTGTGGCAACTCCTGATCAGCAAAATATAAGCCCAGACTTTGCTCAGGATGAGCAAAGGGCTAGCTAGGGGTTGTTGTTGACGGTCCTTAAGTGCGAAATTTGACCGTCAACTGTACTCATAAATAAAGGAAAACTATGCATCTTACTCGCATATTTGTATCGCTAACCTAGTTCCATAGTTGTTTTTGCCTATCTAGCCCTTTCATAGCTGCAAGTCTGACATAAGCGGAAAACACGAAGAATACGCAGCAAACAATGCACAGAAGATCATCTGCTGCATCAATCTTACAAGGAGGGCCCACAAACCAGAGCAAACGAGCGCGCCAAGGAAGAAATCACAAAGCATCAACACCAGGGCCCTCATATCAGCCTACCAGAGGAAGGCTAACCTGGGGGAGCACCACCTGGGTTCGGCCGAACCCAGGGGTCGGCTGAACCTGGATGGGTGTCTCGTCCAGGTGCCCTTCGACGTGGTGTCGCCCATACGCTACCTGCTCTCCGAGGCTAAGGTTTCCATGCTTAGGGATGGCGGGAACCGCCCTTGAGAGCTATAAAAGGAGGCCCTCACCCCCTCATTTCCACACACCACAACATAGAGCCTCTCTCTCACACACACACTTGTGACTTGTAATCCTTTGGGTAGTGGAGCTAGTCTAGCGCTTTCTCTTAGCGAATCTAATTCGTCCTCAGGGACTTAGCGAAGCTACGGCCTTGGGTATGGGTTTGTACTCAACATGTCAGTACTCTATTCATAAAGAGTTTATCCATGGTTGTTATGCTATCTTGGTAGTTTATCATACCATGATTTGTTTATTCATGAGTTATGTGAAGTATATGGTTAGGCCAGATAATCCGGGTAAGGATGTCGGTTTGTTGTGCTTTCAGGCTTACCTTAGTGCTTTACTTGTCTATCCGAAGGGTGGGAGACCCGGGGGCGCTAGGGTAGTGACCTCGTACATGGGCGTGGTGCTTGGGTATGTGGGGTCCTTTGGATATGACCGTGCTCCATGGTGTGACTGGGGTAGACAGTAGGTAGTGACAGACCTATCCGTCCGCTACAGCAGTAATGTTGTGGTTAGTGTATTCCCCGACGTTCGGGTACGGTGTAGGAGGTCATGCAAAGATATAACGTTCTGGATGTACTCCGGAGCGGGACATTATCCCTGATATTTCTATTTTCCTGGCACCTGCAGCCCTAACCTTGTGCGTAGCGTAGCCCTAGCTTGTATGAATAGATGCTATTAGGAGCTTGTTGTATGTCTGTGCTCCCACTAATCGGTAGGTTTATTCGTTATTCTTTATCCTAAGTTTGGCTCAAGTGTGTGTGTCACATTACCCCTATTCATTGGGAGCAGTGGCTTACTTGAGGTGCTGCCAATATACCAACTATTAGTTGATTATATTGGGAGTAGAAGGTTTGGCGTAGGGTATGGAGATCGCTGTTCATACCACCCGTCTCAAGACGGTACCCCCGTGAATACGCTATCTCGATAGCGTATGTTAACGTCGTCTGTACGGCGAGAATTGTACGGATGTCGTTTCTATAGTGAACGGTAATGAATACGGACGCTTTCATGAATGCTGGCATAAAAGGTTCATTGGATATATATAAGCTCTATCAATCTTCTGTAGGTACACTAACCGCGATTACGATAAGTTTAAGAACGGTTAGAGAATTCTCGACTAGCTATTATAGTGAGAGACGTATTGTGTATGCCACCGAAACTAACTTCGCAAGACCAAAGCTATTTGGCAATTATTTTATTTTGTGAGAACGAATAGGACGTGCATGCATCATAACTATATAAATCTGAAATTGAAAATGCGATGCGTGAGAGTGGTAAGGTTCATGCGCCAACACATTTGACTTTGCATAAGGATTATCTAGCAAATTTGTCACATTCTGCCTTATCTGAAAAGATGGATTTATTAAGCTTAGAAAATGATCCTTTCTAGAGAAGTTCATGTTGAAAGTTTTGCTCCAAAACTTATATTCTACCTCCTGTCTAAATATGAAAAATTCTGAACATATGGATCATGAGAAACAACAAAGACCTTGAGATATTAGTTTTCTGTCCAAACGAGCAGTTCTGCCACATAAATTTTTATGCCCCCTTAATACAGTTTTTTGCAAAAGTGTTCAACACAAAACTTGTTGTAAATTTACTCAGGCAGCTACTGTAAAAATCTGGTAATTTTTTTCTGGGTAGATTTTCTCTGGTGCACGAAATCTTGGCCCACTGTTCACTGAAATTTCTGTGTAAACAGTAAAGTAAAACCTTAAGAGAAAGACCATCTAAGAGCCTGATCTAGCTCTGGAGTTGACTAGGAAAGTTGTTCACAAATACCTTAGAAATGTTCTGGTAAAAGTTGAGAATTTTTGGATAAGAACTGTTGAAGTTATGGCTATTTTAGCGCACTGTCCAGAACCTATTCACTATACTGTTCACAGTTTTTCACTATCTCACCCATTTGATCTTTTGTTCAGATGGCCGAGCCTGTTGCCGTGATGGTGGATGAGGATGGACGCGTTCACTCGCAGTGTCTCCACTGGGAGAGCTTTCCCTCTATCTTGTGGGATGTTCTGCGCACCGCGGGCTATCCAATTCCCCCACGTTACACCGGACTAGAGTTTGCAGAGAATGGAGTTACCCAGTGTCGTGTTAACGTGACCATCTTTTCACACCCGCTACACCCGGAGTGGCCCGCCTTGGAGATTGAGGCCGTTGGTCGCCGTTTCGCCGATACTTGGGAGCTTGTTGCCATGAGGGCGCTCACCACTTTCTATGTGCAGTGTCCCGAGGCCGTCACGCTCATTCCAATTGGCCCCTTTTGGCTCAACAGAGTGCAGCACTCACAGTACTTGGTGGACTTTCATGCCCAGGAGACCATCGAGACCTCCGTGCGGTGCATTAATGCACTGTACCGACTTCAGACTCTCCAGAGTCAGGCGCTTGTGCAGCTCACTGATCTTGCACAGGCCTACCCCATGATGGCAGATACCAGAGATGAGCAGATTAAGGAGCTCAGTGGGGAACTTGAGGACAGAGACACCCGGATTGGCCAACTTGAGGGTCAAGTTCAGGAGCACGACACTCTCATGGGTGAGAGAGATGACATGATAGCGCACTTGGAGGAGCAGCTCCATGATCTGAACTCTGAGTTGGAGGATGCTAATGAGCACATCCAGTGGCACCATGATCAGAATGCCCCTCCCAACGTGGTGGCTATGGAGGAAGATGAGGAGGAGCCACAAGAGATTGACGGTGTTTCAGGCATGGACTTTGAGGGTGAGGCACCGCAGCCACCTCCGATGGGAGCTCACTCTCCTACTCATAGCGAGTCGTCCGTCAACGACCTCGACGACTTCTAGACGATGACCTAGGAGGACTTTTGCATATACTCCTCGACAGTGTAGCCTAACTTTTGGCAAGTGTTGTAATAGGCTAACAAAGAGTTGAGTACCTCTTTTGTGATGGGTACAACTTGACCATTGGATACTCTAATCATGTAGGCCATGGCTAAAAACTTGGTGGTTTGATTGTCATATTGGAAAGCGGTTGAATCTGCGATTGCAGAAATTTGTCGGAATTTTTACCCATGTCTCCTTACATCTTTGGACTAAGTGTTGAATACCAAACTTGTCCTAAATTTTGTGATCTAGTTTCTCACAAAATTTGAGCACTATTGGATCTTTCTAGTTGGAGTTATAGGCAAGATACTATAACTCGTTCTGTTGAAAAACAGCCAAACCAGCAACGCAAAGAGTGAACCTTTCGACCATCTTGGCCATCGATTTAGCATCTGAGTTGAATACCAAAGTTGTACATACCTAAATTCCCTACCCACTGACAAAATATGAGAAATTTTGGATGAACCTACCAGGAGTTATAAATTTCTTATGACAGACAGTATTCTGTCCACGATTCTATCCATGATCTTTCGGAAGTCTATTTTTCCGCGCTAATCCTTTTTAATCATGGAAGCAATATGGATCACGTTGCTAATAATAAACATTCACCTTTCAGATGGTTGGAGCAACTCGTGGAAACCCGGATGGTTTCGGTGCTAGTGCTAGTGGATCCCAACCACAGGCACCACCACCACCCAGTTTGGTGGAAGTAATGGCCGCTCAAACCGAGTTGCTTCACCAGCTTGTGCAAGAACAGCACCAACAGCGGGGTGGACACAATGTTCACCAACCTCAAGCTACCGGTTACACGGATTTCCTTGGGACCCAGCCTCCCTTGTTTCACAAGACGGAGGAACCCTTGGATGCGGACGCTTGGATTCCCACAATTGAGTCCAAGTTTTCTCTACTTGTGGCCCCATGTTCGGATGCAAACAAGGCTTGCTTTGCCGCGCAGCAGCTTCACGGTACAGCTCGTCTTTGGTGGGACCACTACTTTGCTATGTTCCTGGCTGATCACGTTGTCACCTGGGACGAATTCAAAACTGCATTCCGAGCACACCATATCCCAGAAGGTCTTATGGAAAGAAAGCTAAATGAGTTTCTAGCACTCACTCAGGGTACCCGCACTGTACTTCAGTATGCTCAGGCCTTCAACAACCTGTGCCAGTATGCGGGCTATCATGCAGACACGGATGCTAGGAAGCTAGATCGTTTCCGCAGAGGATTGAGTACCAAACTCAAGGAGCGACTGAACCTTGTCAAGGCTGATACATATAATGAGCTGGTAAACATGGCAATTACCCCAGAGGATTGTATTGCAGCTCACCGTGCCGAGAAGAAGAGAAAGGCGCCAATTGGACCCTCGGGAGCTCAGCCACCGAGGTATCGCTTGGTGCAAAATGCTGCGCCTACAGCTCCACCGAAAGCCCCTCAGCCAGGGCGTTGGATTGCCAGGCCCCCGCAGCAACAAGGTGTTGTACGACCCCCTGTGCCTCAGCAAACTGGACCAAGGCCCGCTACTCAGCAATTCCTTCATCCAAACATCACCAATAGGTGTTTCAATTGTGGAAGTTCCAGTCATTTTGCCCGAGAATGCCCTCGGCCTAGGCAGCCAATTTAGGGCCAAGGCTCTAACCAGAACAATAAGAACAAAGGCAAGAGGCAGACCATTCAGGTCAAACAAGGACGGATCAATTTCACCACTCTTGCAGAACTTCCTGAAGGAGCACCAGTAATGATGGGTACATTCTCTATCCATAACAAGCCTGCAGTAATATTGTTTGATTCTAGTGCATCACATAGTTTCATTAGTGCAAAGTTTGGTGCAAAAGTAGGCCTGGATGTTTGTCACACAAAAGGGTCATATATGATATCAACACCGGGTGGAAAAATTGCTTCCAACCAAATAATAAGGCTGGTACCGATAAAATTGGGTAGTAAAATCATCAACACGGACCTCGTTCTCTTACCCCTTGAAGGCATGGATATTATTTTGGGAATGAATTGGATGACCATGCATGGAGTCATACTGGACCTTTCTTCCCGGGCTGTTGAAATAAATTCACCTAGTCACGGAACCACTACCCTTTACCTACCGTTCCGGGAGTGCATGAATTCTTGTGCTTTCGTGATGGAAGGGATCAACCTAGAGAATATTCTAGTGGTATGCGAGTATGTCGATGTTTTTCCGGACGATTTGCCAGGAATGCCACCAGATAGGGATATTGAGTTCGTTATTGAAATGCAACTAGGCACCGCACCTATCTCCAAAAGACCCTATAGGATGCCACCTAAGGAATTGGCCGAACTGAAAATGCAACTCCAAGAACTACTGGACAAAGGCTTCATTCGTCCTAGCGCATCACCTTGGGGATATCTGGCCCTTTTGTAAAGAAAAAGGATGACAGTTTAAGATTATGTGTGGACTACCGACCTCTCAATGCGGTAATCGTTAAGAATAAATACCCACTTCCCCGCATCGACGTTCTCTTTGGTCAATTATCTGGAGCTAGAGTTTTCTCAAAGATTGATCTTCGATCTGGATATCATCAGATAAAGATTCGTCCATGCGATATTCTTAAGACCACCTTTTCCACACGATATGGACTATATGAATTCTTGGTCATGTCCTTTGGTCTCACCAATGCCCCTGCCTACTTCATGTATCTCATGAATTCGGTATTCATGCCCGAGCTTGACAAAATCGTCGTAGTTTTCATTGACGACATCCTTATCTATTCCAAGAATGAGGAAGAGCATGCTAAGCACCTGCACATTGTTCTTCAGCGTCTCAGAGACCATCAGCTCTATGCTAAATTTTCTAAGTGCGAATTCTGGTTGGATAGTGTGAAGTTCTTGGGTCACACTATTTCCAGCGAAGGCATAGCTGTTCGGCCCCACGAGCAGAATTATCCGACCTATGATCTTGAATTAGCAGCAGTCATTCATGCTCTAAAAATATGGAGACATTATCTCATGGGCACTCATTGTAATATCTACACCAATCACAAGAGTCTCAAATACATCTTCACCCAAGCCGATCTGAATATGAGACAAAGAAGATGGCTAGAATTAATCGAGGATTATGATCTCGAGGTGCACTATCACCCCGGCAAGGCCAATGTAGTCGTGGATGCACTCAGCCGCAAGGCCCATTGCCATTGCCTATCAGTGGAAATCTATAATGAGACATTATGTTCGGAAATGAGGAAGCTTAGTTTGGAAATGATTTCCCAAGGCACTCTGAATCACATCTCAGCTGAGCCCACTCTTCATGACCAGATCATCATGGCACAACTACACGATGAAGGAGTTAAGATCATCAAACAGAAACTCTCTCTAGGAGAAGAGAAATACAAATGTTTCCGCCAGGACCATAAGGGAGTTCTATTGTTCGAAAGTCGCATAGTCGTTCCGAAGAATCATGAGGTCCGTAAGCAAATTCTGGATGAGGCACACCTTTCCAAATTTTCTATTCACCCCGGCAGTAACTAAATGTATCAAGACCTTAGGCAAAATTTCTGGTGGACTAGAATGAAAAGAAAAATCGCTAAATATATCTCAGAATGCGACACATGCCAGAGAGTAAAAGCCAGCCACTTGAAAGTAGCCGGTACACTTCAACCTTTGCCTATACCCTCATGGAAATAGGAAGACATAAGTATGGACTTCATTGTTGGATTGCCAAGTACCGCGCAGAAACACGATTCCATATGGGTTATCGTTGATAGGCTCACAAAGAAGGCACATTTTCTTCCGGTACACACCACCTATACCGCCAAGAAATATGCTGAGATTTATCTCGATCGCATTGTTTGCCTACATGGAGTGCCGAGGACTATTATTTCCGATCGTGGTACTCAGTTTGTAGCACGTTTCTGGGAACAATTGCAAGCTTCTCTTGGTACTAAATTGATTCGAAGCTCAGCTTATCATCCTCAAACTGACGGACAAACGGAAAGAGTAAACCAAATTCTCGAAGACATGCTTAGAGCTTGCGTCATTCACTATGACAAGAGTTGGGACAAATGCCTATCCCTAGCAGAGTTCTCATATATTAATAGCTATCAAGTGAGTTTGAAATGGCACCATTTGAGGCCTTATACGGACGAAGGTGTCGAACCCCTTTGAGTTGGTCACAGACCAGAGAACGCAAAATATTTGGACCAGACTTGGTAATCGAGGCAGAAGAAAAAGTGAGAGTAATACAAGAAAACCTTAGAGCCGCACAATCCAGGCAAAAGAGCTATTTCGATAGAAGGAGAAAGCCACTAAAATTTGAAGCTGGTGACCACGTCTACCTTTGAGTTTCACCAACCAAGTGTGTACAACGATTCGGAGTCAAAGGAAAACTATCTCCCCGTTATGTTGGTCCCTACGAAATCATCGAGAGCTGTGGACCCGTAGCCTATAGAATTCGACTGCCCCCTCAGCTTGCAGCCATCCATGATGTCTTTCACGTATCTCAGCTCAAGAAGTGTGTTCGAGTTTCTACCGAGGTTATTAAACAATAAGAAGTAGTGGTGGAGCCCAACCTCTCATATGTCGAGTATCCTATCAAAATCATGGATCAAAAAGAAAGAAGCACTAGGAGGAAAGTGATTAAAATGTACAAAATTCAATGGAATCATCACACTGAGGAAGAACCCACATGGGAAACTGAAAGCTATCTAAACCAAAATTTCCCGGGTTTTCTCAACTCTACCGAAGGTACACACACTACACACACTAAGCTTATTGTCCGAATCTCGGGGCGAGATTCTTTTTAAGGGGGCAAGGCTGTAACATCTCAGGTGTTTAAATTATGAAATAAGCCTCATTAGCTTAGAACGATGCATAAATAACTAAGAAAAGTTTAAAAGAAATGAATTATAAATTGGTTTTGCTTTGAATTGAAAATAGTTGTGTATATGTGCATAAGTACATGTACGTTAATCAAACAAGTTAAATAACTTTCACATTAATGCAATCATGGCTACAAAATTGAATAGGCACATCGTTTTTGACATGATAAACAAAAGTCTAGTTGAAGCCTAGGAGAGAATGCAAAGTTTTGCCCAGGAAATGACATGCCCTCCGAATTATACTTTTGAGTTTTTAAAATAATTTCTAAACTAGAACTCAAATGAACTTTGGCCTGAAACAAAACTTGTGTAACTTTTCATTTTGAACAACTTTTGTGTTCAAGGATTTTTGAGTTACAACACAAAATTTGAGAAACACTTGAAATTGCAAACAAGTCCCTGCCTTTTCTTCTATTTTCATTGCAGACCCTTCTTCTCCGCCTCGCCCGACCCTTTCACTCACCTGACCCTTTCGTTCGCCCGACCCTCGCTTCGCCCGACCCTTTCGCTTCGCCCGACCCTCGCTTCGCCCGACCCTTTCGCTTCGCCCGACCCTTCGCCGCCGCGCAGTCGCTGCAGGCCACTTGGTCGGCGATGCCTGACCGGCGCAAGGCGCCAAGCCAATGCCTGGCCGCGTCCGCACGCTGCGTTCCTCCCCAGTCCGCGCACGCCACGCACGCGCCGGCGACGCACGCCCCTGCTCGCCGCCCGCCGCGCCCAATGGGCAAGTCGCGCCGTGCCCGTGTCCCCGCCGCGTCCCGCCAGTCGCCGCGCTCGCCGCCCGGCAAGACAGTTGCTGCAGCTCGTCGCCCAACCCGCGCGCAGCGTGATCTCCCGCTCCACACGCCAAATCCTCAGCGCCCAATCCCCTACCCGCGCCCGCCGCACGCCGCGCCGGCTCTGCTCGCCGCCCGCCGCGACCAGTAACGCATCCCCGTCGTGCTGCCCGCGCCCGCGCCTCGCAGTCCAGTCCCGCCCCTCCTCCCGCCTCTCTGCTACCTACAAAAGGCCGCACTGAGCCCCCCCCCCCCTCGCACGCCCAGACACCAGAATGCCGCCACCATTACCGCCGTCGTGCCCAGCTCACCGTGGAGCTCACCTCTCCGGCCACCCCTTGCCAGAGCTGAGTCTCCCACCACCACCACAGCACCCCACCGCAGCTCCCTGCCCCACCGCCGGACCACCGCCAGCGCCGCCCGCGCCGCCGCCGCTTCTTGCTGCTCCGTGGACAGCTCACTCCGAAGCTCCTCCGTCCCAGAGAAGCCTCAAAATGGGTTCCCCTCGACGCCGCGAAGTTCATTGACCAGCCCACGCTCTCCCCTCCTCGCCGGAGCACCATCGCCGACGCTCCGCCCCACCGCTGCCCCTCTGCTCCGCGCCGACGAGCCACCCCCAACCCTGACCAAGGCCATCCCAAGGTAGCTCTCACCTCCCTGGATCTCCACGACCCTTTTCCCCTCGCCGCCGACAAGCCCCCTCGCCGGAATCTGGCCGGCCGCCGTGCCAGCGCCGCCCAAGGACCTAATTGCATTGATTGAAATCTTTGAAAGAGTCTGCACGCAAGTTTCCAGGGACCCCTCAGTAAAAGAAAGTTTTAACCCTAGATTCAAAATCAGTGAATTTGTAAAATTGAGGTAAAATGGTAGAAAAATTGGAAAAATACAAACTCTACTGTTCTGGAATGTTTAGATGAAAATCTACAACTTTTGTTACATGCTTTTCTTCAGTTGCTTGCTAAATCTTGCTATAAATTAAATGGAAGGTTTAATAGACTTTAAATGTAACCCCTGTTGTAGACAAAGTCTAAACTTGAAAATTTAACAGTAGATTAGTTGCTTGGTTTGTACGCCAGTGTAAAAATATTAGTGCCAGAACCCATCTCTAGCTAAACTTCTTAATAAAACTTGTTTATGATATGAAGTAAAAAAACTAATTTGTAACTGCTGTTATGTTGTGATTCATGTGGTGAAATTTTTTCAGAGCTGTTGTATTAATTCCTAAATACCACAGAAATAGTTTAGAACCTTTTTCCTTTCTGTAACCTATTCATATAATTTTGTGGTAGGAAAAATGCACTAACTCAAATAATTAGTTTTTGTGCTTGGAAAATGTTCAACTTTTCACTGAAGGACACATTAGAGTAGCTCTTTCTATATAAAAAGTTTCATACACAGAAACTCTGTAAAACATCCCGTAGAAATTAATCTTTATTAAACTAGGTGTATTTTTTCCTATTTATTATGCTTTGTATCTTGCACAGAAAAATCTGAAAAATTTACAGTAACACATATATGGACACATTAATCCCCTGTAAAATTTTTGGTGTTAATACTTTCATGGTTTGTTCTGTATAAAATTAACTAGGTTCTAGTAGTAGCTGTGTATTACATTTTTCATAATTATTCTGCTGCATGAAAATGTCTGAAATTTTTACAGTGCTTTTTTCTCTGCTTAATGTGCTCTGAATAAATATTTCAACACCAGAAGTTACCTAGGCCAGAAGTTGTGTTTAATCCATGTTGTGCTTAGAAAATTAAGTTTCCATTATAACACAACCCCTTTTGTTTAATGAAGCTAGTAGTTTAAGTTATACTCTATTAACAATTACCCAAAGAAATCTTAGCTATGTAATTTCCCAACAAAACCGATGTTTTGTGGACTGCCACTTTGTCGTGAAGGAAAGTAATCGTCTCATACCATCACTATAACTTACACTTGTGCATTCATATAGAATCGACTACTCTCGCCGACGGAACGTACGAGCTGGTGCCCGCGTCCGAGAGTGAGCAGCGTGAAGCTCGAGTAAATCTAACTGAAGCTCTCGAAGACCCGAGCCCAAGTTCGGACGAGCCCCAAGCTAGCTTTACCCAAGAAGGCAAGCCCCGGAGCATGAACCCTATTTTCCTAAACTTATGCAACTTATTACTCTACTCTACTTGTGCATTAAGTTTATAGGAGTTGAATGAAAACTTAGTCGCATGATCCTAGGTACCCCTGCTCTGAACACTAGATGTAAGGTTCGATAGAATGCTATGCTAATAGGACTCGGTAAAAGTCGAGTGATTTCCCGTCGCTCGCGAGAATATAAGAGTTGAATGTTTACTACATGCTGCAATCATAAGGTCGACGGACAGGGTTATGGTACGATGTTGATGTTGATGATTAAGGCCCCGTCTGTTTAGTGAAAAATGCTAAGGCCGCAATGTGTGGTAGTGGTGGTTAAGTTTTTGAGCGTACTAACCACATGCCGAGAATATGGTAATCGGTAAGCTTAAGTACCGGATTGAACTGAGGCCGGAATATACTCCCCACCGTCTTGAATTCGTTCACATCTAGCTAATGGCGGGTGCATGTGCCGCCATAGCCGAGCCATGGGGACATGCAGTCGAGGGCGGTGGGCCTGTTCCGTGAAGCGGGAATTGAAGGGAAAAGTTGCACGTGTGACTCTGGGAGTAACCACGTGATGTGTGTTTAGGTTTCCCTTGCAAGGTTAAGAAATTCGATTCGAATCGTCCGATTCTCGCGGTTATTGAGACTGCTTGACCCTTTTACCACATAGAGTAAGAAGAGGAACAATGATGATGATTAATTTTGTTGGATGCAAAATAATTCTTCCACCATGTATGATATTGGATAGTTGCTTACCTAGAATGGTTAAAGAAAGCTAGAACTTGGAGCTAAAATTTGAAAGTAAGGACCTACTCATATATGCTTTTCGGCAAAACAAACCCCTCAAGCCAAAAGCCTTGCATGTCTAGGAGTCGGCTAAGTATATTCCACTAGTCGGGTAAGCCTTGCTGAGTATTAGTATACTCAGCCTTGCTTGTGGCTTGTTTTCAGGTGAAACTTTCGAGGATATGATCGCTAGTTTGACTTGGCCTTGTACCCTTCCTCCTGGTTGGTCGGTGGAATGGGATACGCCCCCGGCCAACGGTGATAATGCCGAGTGATGTCTCGTACGGGCTTCATCGAGACATCCTGTATCGTCGAGTAGTTATCGTTATTTTTCCGCTGCTTAGAACTCTGAAGAACTCATTTATTTTGAAGTCTGAAGTACCCTGTTTTACGAATTTGAACTCCGTTGTAATAATAATTTGTGATGAACCTGTGTTGTAAAATTTGTGGAATGTTGTATCCTCTGGGCTCACCTTCGTGTGAGTACATCTATATGTGGTTTCAATTGGCAAAAACTGTGGTTGTATCGGGAGGTTAACCGACAGACCAGTGGATTATTCCGTTTGAAGTGCGAGTTAGCCCTGATTTCCCTTGTGGTGATGATTAGCGCGCTTGAGCCGGATTAATTCAAGTGGTTCGGCCACAGCTGGCACTCTACAAGACCGTTCGAACTTTCAATTGCCAAAGATAAGGTAAAGCTATAAGCCCCACAGGAGTAAGGTGAAAAGGTAAGATCAAAGCCAACTTATTCAAAATCATAGTAAGAACACTTTGTTGTGCTTATGGTATAAGTTGGAAATGCAACATTGTGGCAACTCCTGATCAGCAAAATATAAGCCCAGACTTTGCTCGGGATGAGCAAAGGGCTAGCTAGGGGTTGTTGTTGACGGTTCTTAAGTGCGAAATTTGACCGTCAACTGTACTCATAAATAAAGGAAAACTATGCATCTTACTCGCATATTTGTATCGCTAACCTAGTTCCATAGTTGTTTTTGCCTATCTAGCCCTTTCATAGCTACAAGTCTGACATAAGCGGAAAACACGAAGAATACGCAGCAAACAATGCAAAGAAGATCATCTGCTGCATCAATCTTACAAGGAGGGCCCACAAACCAGAGCAAACGAGCGCGCCAAGGAAGAAATCACAAAGCATCAACACCAGGGCCCTCATATCAGCCTACCAGAGGAAGGCTAACCTGGGGGAGCACCACCTGGGTTCGGCCGAACCAAGGGGTCGGCTGAACCTGGATGGGTGTCCCGTCCAGGTGCCCTTCGACGTGGTGTCGCCCATACGCTACCTGCTCTCCGAGGCTAAGGTTTCCTTGCTTAGGGATGGCGGGAACCGCCCTTGAGAGCTATAAAAGGAGGCCCTCACCCCCTCATTTCCACACACCACAACTTAGAGCCTCTCTCTCTCACACACACTTGTGACTTGTAATCCTTTGGGTAGTGGAGCTAGACTAGCGCTTTCTCTTAGCGAATCTAATTCGTCCTCAGGGACTTAGCGAAGCTACGGCCTTGGGTATGGGTTTGTATTCAACATGTCAGTACTCTATTCATAAAGAGTTTATCCATGGTTGTTATGCTATCTTGGTAGTTTATCATACCATGTGTTGACGCCAGATTTTGACACGTGTTGAATCGGCGTCAGGAGGAGAAGATTGGCCGATGCGGCAGATCTGAAAGCTACAGAAAGGAATCGGCCGATTGAAGTAACAATTGGAAATCGGCCTATTGGTGGCGCAGCCTATGCCAACATGATGGAATTATTCCAGAAGATCCTGGTCAAAAGTTGGTCAACAGGGCACGCCAAGTCAGTCAAGGAGCAATTGAAAGGAATCCTGATTGGATTAGGGAACGGCGGCGGAAGATTCTGCGGGAGTCCGTTTCCTTTAAAAGTTCTTATAGATATAGTAGTTTTCCTATTTTTTTTAATAAGGTTGTAACAAGTCGTGATCGACCAGGAGTCCTAGCTTTAGGGTATAAATAGGAGTCGTCAGGGTCTTGCAAAGACATCAATCAACAACAGTATTTCTACTTTTCTAGCAATTTACTTTCAAGTCGGCGACTTCGCCAATATTTTCCTCTTCCACGAGTTCGTACGGATTGGCAGGGCTGCATCAACTTGATCTCCGGCCAATTGGTAGGTTCCGCTTACCGAGTAATATCCGAGCTTTAGCTACGGGCGCATCGCTGTGGCTTCGTTTGGAGTTATTCACCAGTTATCGATATTTACTAGAATTGCAAGTTTTACCTGTTATTCTAGTATTATCACCAGTTATCCAACTTGAGATCAGGATAATCGGCTTCGTCATTGTTCTCCTTCGATTTATTATCTCACAGCCGATTAGATCTATTTCAAGTGTTGTCCTTGCAGTAGTCGTCTAGATCACTCCAGCAGTTTTCTTTACGATTGCTATACGATCATCGGCTGATCCATAGCCAATCATCTCTACAGCAAATTGGCCGATTCGCTGCCGACGCGCTCCTCAGGACAGATCGGAACCCCAGCCGATCGACGCGCCTGGAATTTAATACTCTATTTCCTTGTCAATCAACAGGTCAGATTGACTGGCACGCCGCGCGAACTGCACCAGGGCGATAACCCGAACAGGAGCTAAGCAGATTCTCCCGGGTCGTGTGTCCAACGCTGAAGACCCATCGGCCGATTCCTATCCGGCCGATTTTAGCGCCAACACACTTTTGGCACCCCCAGTGGGACCATCCAAGATCTGATATGTCCAAGAACGCAGAAATCTCCGACAGCAACATCATTGAGGTCACAGAAGCTGATCTCAAGGACGACCAGAGGGAAGAACTGGCCAAACACCTAGAAGACTACAAGAAGATGTACCTCAAGTCGTTCAGTCGTACCAGGAGCGGGGAAGCAGTCAGGAAGGCTCCTATCCTAGCGCCTCGCCACATCACCATTGTTGAGGACTCGGGCAAGATGTCAGAGATGATTCAACAGTCCGTGTATCAAGCATTCATTGACCAATCCTCGGTAATGAGCAACACGGTGTATAACGCCGTCGTCAACTCTCTGGCCAGCGGAGCCGTCCAAGGCTATCAGGGACCGGCATATGCCCCTCCAACTACTCTGCCAGCCAGAAGCCTACCATACACATCCCAATCGGCTCCTCAGCCGATATTGACGCAACGCGAGGGGTACAGCTCTCCACCACCTCCGGCGTCTCCAAGATACAGCGGTGCACCATGTCTCCCGTCGCTAGCGCCGCTTCAACCCGTTCAGATGGCTTCTGTGCAAACACTACCTACAAGCTCAGCATCTTGGGGGACGTCAGCCACAGCATATTTTCCCGAGCCAGCGAACGGGCATGGTACTTATTCGGTTCAGGTGCCATACCAACCGGCCGCCCGGCCGACGGTTTCCCAGTATCAGCCGATTTTACCAGAAATCGGCAGGGGGGCAAACACTGTGGAAGCATTCAGAGGCACGGCGCCAGCAGTGACGTACGAAGGGGGTGCGGACTCGTTTCGTCATCAACTATCGACCGCTCAGCAAAATTCGCCGATTCATCACCCGGCCATACCAGCCCTTCAGCATATGCCTGCGCCGCGAACAACTGTTCATCAGCAACAGGTGGACTGGACGGCAAGAATAGCAGAAGTAATCCAGGATCAGTTTGGACTGAAGCCGAAAGTTCAAACTTATACTTACAAGACGCCGTATCCATCGGCCTATGACTCGCTGCCGTTCCCACACCGATACAAAGTTCCTGATTTCACCAAGTTCTCAGGGACGGATGACACATCCACTGTGGAGCATATCAACCGATTCATCATCCAGTGCGGAGAAGCTGCTCTCCGGATCGGCCTTCCAGTGGTTCACCACTTTACCGCCAAATTCTATCGTCACGTGGGCCGATCTGGAGAAACAATTCCACAAGTACTTCTATGCAGGAGTACACGAGATGAAGATCTCGGATTTGACCAGCCTCAGGCAGAGGAGCGATGAACCAGTGACAGGGTATATACAGAGGTTCAGAGAAATCAGGAACAAATGCTACAGTCTGGCTCTGACCGATGCACAGTTGGCCGATATCGCTTTCCAAGGCCTCTTGCCACAAATCAAAGAGAGATATGCCGCCCAAGAGTTTGAAAGCCTGAGCCAAATCGTCCACCGATTGTTAGGGCAAGAGGTCCGACTGTTCGAACAGCGGAGGAACTTCCAAAAGAAGGTGGCATACTTGGAGGGTTCTGAATCTGATGCGGAGGAAGAAATCGGCCTGGCAGAATGGGTAAAAGGGAAAAAACCAATATCTTGCCCCTTTGGCAAGAAGGAGCCAGAGACATTCGGCTTTGACACGTCAAAGGCCGATAAAATTTTTGATCTACTGCTTCAAGAGGGGCAGATTAAGCTGTCTCAACATCACACCATCCCTACGGCCGATCAACTTAAGAAGATGAAATACTGCAAGTGGCACAATGCTACTTCTCATGATACAAACGAATGTAAAGTCTTCCGCTAGACTATACAATCGGCCATTGAACAGGGGCGGCTTAAGTTTGACACTCCAACCAAATCAGCAAAGCCGATGAAGATAGATCAGCATCCCTTCCTGACCAACACGGTTAACGCTGGGGGAACCTCAAGTCCACCAAGGTGCTGACGTCAGAATCGGCGAGAAGAGGCGGTGCTGTCGACCCCAGGAGGCAGATCACGACGGAAGAAATCAGAAGGAACAGGCGAGGGCCAGAACGA
The DNA here is from genome assembly GCA_032594955.1 of Panicum miliaceum. Lineage (NCBI taxonomy): Eukaryota > Viridiplantae > Streptophyta > Magnoliopsida > Poales > Poaceae > Panicum > Panicum miliaceum. The sequence goes on from CM064062.1 coordinate 18,349,812, forward strand.
CCACGCAGGCCCGTCACCTCCCAATTCTTACTAAGTAAATATCGGCAGCAGCAAGAACAGGCAAGATACCAGGAGGAGACAATTCGCCGGCACGAAGATCACTAGCAATGTCCGTTCTTTATCCACTGCTGGGAGAACGATATCAGATTGCCATCTGCCGACAACTGTCCGGAGTGTAACGGATTGAGCTGCAATGATCGCCCGAGGCCACACTCTAGGGACAGAGGATCAGAGCCGATCAACAGAAATCGGCGCGAAGAACGGCGCGTTTCGGTGCATGATCGGCTGGGGGGCAGAGTTGACCAGTGCAACAGGTCAAAAAGCAAGATTGGCCAGCAAGATGGACTGGGAGGCAGGATCAGCGCGCACGATCGGCTGGAAGAGATGGCCGATGATAGGGTGTCCGACGAAGATCCCCTAGGAAGGGAACCAGATTGGGAATACGCCAGATCATCGGCCAAGCCAGTGAATCCCAGGTGGTGTCCCGATGGCCTATCCAGATCCCAAAAGCGAAGGATCCAACGCCTACGCCAGTTGGAACATCAAGAAGAAGAACAAAGGCATGCGCCAGAGAAAAGGAATGTGAAGTCTCGAGTTTGGCGCCCAAAGAAAAACGATCAAGAAACGAGCAACCAAGAATCGGCAGCCGAAATTGATATGGTATTCATACTGCCGATAGAGTTCATGGCGCCCAACGATCGGGATAGAGTAACAAGAACAGAGGAGGAACAAATGGCACAACTAGTATTAGAGCCGATGACGGCTACGTTTGAGAAACCAGAAGAGGAAAAACGACAGCATCTTAAGGCGCTGTTTCTCAAAGGGTATGTCAACGGAAGACCCGTCACCAGATTACTGGTAGATGGAGGCGCGGCAGTCAACATCATGCCGTATGCCATGTTCCGCAAGCTGGGCAAGGGCGATGACGACCTCACCAAGACGGACATGATGCTGAAGGATTTCGAAGGCAACGTGTCACCTGCCCGCGGAGCGCTCTGCGTCGACCTCACCATCGGCAGTAAGACCCTCCCTACTACTTTCTTCGTTATTAATGGCAAGGGGTCCTATAATATGCTACTTGGTCGCGACTGGATACATGCAAACTGTTGTGTCCCATCTACTATGCATCAATGCCTTGTGCAATGGGTCGGCGACAGTACAGAGATAGTCGCTGCCGATTCCGTCTACAGCGTTGCAGCGGCCGACACACAACAGTGGAGCTACGAACACGTCAAGTGTATATCTGGTAGGACTTGGGACACTGACTTCCTGAGAGTGTCCGATTTTGGTCTACAGCCGATCCAAGCAGTCGGCTCTGAAGATTAAGAATAAATGGATCAACTCGTCCGAGAAGATGGGAAGCATGGACATGGGTTTACGTCGGCCGATTTATTAGAGTTGGTAGATTTGGGAGATAGCAGCAAGTCAAGGCCGACGTACATTAGTGCCAATTTGGATTATGAGTACAAATGTAAATTGGTAAGTTTATTAAAAGATTTCAAGGATTGCTTTGCTTGGGAATACCATGAGATGCCTGGACTAGACCGGTCTATTGTTGAACACCGGTTACCTATAAAATCAGGATATCGGCCATATCAGCAACCTGCTCGACGGTGTAACCCCAAAATTCTACCTGACATAAAGGCCAAAATTACAAAGTTGATTGAGGCAGGATTTATTCGGCAGTGTCGCTACGCCGAATGGATTTCTAACATTGTGCCTGTATACAAAAAGAATGGAAAATTACGTGTGTGCATCGATTTCAGGAACTTGAATCAGGCTACGCCGATGGATGGATATCCGATGCCAACGGCCGATATCTTGGTGGATGCTGCCGCAGGCCACAAAGTCATAAGTTTCATGGATGGGAATGCCGGGTATAATCAGATATTAATGGCCGAAGAAGATATTTCGAAAATAGCTTTTAGGTGTCCAGGCCATCTTGGTTTATTTGAATGGGTGGTTATGACTTTCGGCTTAAAGAACGTCGGCGCTACATACCAACGGGCCATGAACTACATCTTCCACAAGCTCATAGGTTCTTCGGTGGAAATTTATATAGATGACGTCGTGGTCAAGTCAAAAGGTCACCAAGATCATCTGGCCGATTTACAGGAAGTGCTGGAGTGCACAAGGAAACATGGGCTGAAGATGAACCCAAACAAGTGTGCATTTGGCGTGTCGGCCGGGCAATTCTTAGGATTTATGGTCCATGAGCACGGGATAGAAGTCAACCGCAAGACCATAGACGCCATCAACAAAGTGGTGGCCCCACAAAATAAAATTGAGCTGCAGTCCCTCATCGGCAAAGTCAACTTCATCCGAAGATTCATATCCAATCTGTCAGGACGTATTCAGGCTTTTACCCCTCTGTTGAAATTAAAGCCCGACCAGGAATTCATATGGGGAGAAGGACAGCGCAAGGCACTGGAGAATATCAAGCAGTATCTGGTTTCACCTCCAGTATTGGTTCCACCACAGCCTGGTAAGCCGTTCAAGTTATATTTATCGGCTGATAAACAGGCTATTGGATCGGCGTTGGTACAGGAGTTTGAAGGGAAAGAACGAGTGGTATACTACATCAGCAGAAGACTTTTAGACGTCGAAACAAGATATTCCTCGGTGGAGCGACTATGCTTGTGCTTGTACTTTTCATGTACTAAGCTCAGGCACTATTTGCTGTCGGCAGAATGCACAGTTGTGGCAGAACCACCTGAATTAATCCGGCTCAAGTGTATTAACCATCACCATTAAGGCATTCTCGGTTAACCTTACACTTCAAACGGAGTAATCCACTGGCCTGTCGGGTATAACCTCCCGATACAACCACGGTGAACGGATCGAGCGCCATACATACAAACGCTCATGCGACGATGAGCCCAGAGAATACCACATTCCAGCAAATATTACAACATTAGCATAAGTGAATATTACAGACCAAGTTTTGAGTTTAGAAACCAAGTACTTCAATGATCACAAATATGTTCTTCAGAGTTTTAAGTTGCAGCGGAAATAAACAACGAGAACTACTCGACGATACAGGATGTCTCGATGAAGCCCGTACGAGACATCACTCGGTCTTATCTCCGTTGGACGGGGGCGCATCCCATTCCACCGACCAACCAGGGGGAAGAGTGCAGGGCCAAGTCAAGCTAGCAATCATGTCTTCGAAGGTCTCACCTGAAAATGAGTCACAAGCAAGACTGAGTATACTAATACTCAGCAAGACTTACCCGTGTAGTGGAAACTACTCCACCGACTCTAGACATGCAAGGCTTTTTGGCTCAGGGGTTTGTTTTGCCGAAAAGCATCTACAAGTGGGTCCTTACTTTCAACTTTTAGCTCCAGATTCTAGTTTCATTAACCATTCTAGATAAGCAGCTATCTAAAGCATACATGGTGAAGCATTAAATTTTTCATCCAACCTGTTCATTCATCATCATTGTTCCTCTTCTTACTCTGTGGGTAAAAATGGTTAAGCAGTCTCAATAGCCGTGAGAAACGGACGATTCGAATCGAATTTCTTAACCTTGCAAGGGAAACCCAAACACACGTCACGTGGTTACTCCCTAGAGTCACACGTGCAACTTTTCCCCTTTCTTTCCGGGTCGTGGATCGGGGCTACCCTCCGAGAGTACAAGAGCCCCACGCCACGGTTCGGCGCCGGGTCGTGACCACTCTCTGCACTCGCCATATGCACATGGGACCGAAGTTCAAAGGGTAGGATGCCGTCCCCTTGCCGGGCCAATCAGGTACTTAAGCTTACCGATTCCCATAATCTCGGCATGTGTTTAGTACGTTCAAAGACTTAACCATCACTACCACACCCTGCGGCCTTAGCATTTTTCACTAGACAGACGGGCCTCAATCGTAACCATCGTTACATAACCCGTCCGTGTCCTTATGATTGCAGCGTGTAGTAGTCATTCAACTCCTATTTTCTCGCGAGTGACAGGAAATCACTCGACTTTTACCGGAGTCCTATTAGCACAGCATTCTATCGAACCTTACGTCTAGTTTTCAAGCAAGGGTTCCTGATATCATGCAACTAAGTTTTCATCCAACTCCTATAAACTTAATGCACAAGCAAAGAGTAATGAGTTGCATAATTTCGGAAAGAATGGGTTATGCTCCGGGGCTTGCCTTCGCAGATCGCTTGGGGATCTTCCGAACTTGGGCTTGGGTCTTCAAGAGCTTCAGTTGGATTTGCTTGAGCTTCACGCTGCTCACTCTCGGACGCGGGCACCAGCTCGTAAGTTCCGTCGGCGAGAGTCGTCGATTCTACATGAGTGCACAAGTTTAAGTCGTGGAAATGGTGCTTGATTACGATTTGAGAGTAATTACTACAATGGATAGTTTCTGGTCATGAAATTTTGGATTTAGGCACATCAAGGAAAGATGTGCTTACTGTAAAATTTTCAGCCAATTTTATGTAACAGATTAATTATGAAAAATACATTACATAGTTGCTGTTAGATCCTTGTTCTTTTTGTACAGAACAATTGGTGCAACAAATGAGTCTAAGATTTTTACAGGGCTCTCACTTAAGCATGCAGTATTCAGAGCATAGAAAATATGACATTCTACACCTAGGCTATTCAAAGATTCATTTTTACAGGACCCTACACGGGGTGTTTGTCCCTGGAACTTTTTACACAGAAACCTCTACCATAGTGTATCTCCCAGTAAAAATTTGAGAGTTTTCCAAGCTAAGATACTAGTTTCTTGATTTAATGTATGTTATTAGCACATAAATCAAATAAGTAGGTTACTGTGAGATAAAAATTCTCCTAATTTTTCTCTGGCTTCTAGGTACCAATACATTAGCATAGTAAAAGTTTCATTGGGTGATACACCACCTAACTGCAGGGGTAAAACATTTTACTTACACATGAATTAAAACTAAGTTTAACAAACAGTAGAGCTAGAGATGGAATTTGGACCTGATCTTTTTACACAGTCCTAATCATCAAGCAACTAATTCACTGCCCAAGATTTAGGGTCAGCATTGTTCTAGAACAGTGGGTACAAAATAAGTCCATTAAAGCTTCTATTTAATGTAGAGCAAAATATTTTGAGATTCTGAGAAAACTTTTGTAACAAAAGTGGTAGAGTTTGTTCTGAGGATTCCAGAACAGTTGAGTTTGCATTTTTCTTAATTTTCTATGATTTTATACGAATTTTACAAGTTCACTGAATTTGAATCTAGGTTTGAAACTTTCTTTTACAACTAGGTCCTTGAATCTTACGCTCAGACCCTTCTAAAGATTTAAATCCTTGCAATTGGGTCCTCGGCGGCTCAGGTACGGCGGCCGGCCGAAATTCTGGCGAGGGGGGCTCGCCGGCGGCGAGGGGCGAGGGTCGGGGAAGGTTCAGGGGTGCGAGGGCTACCTTGTGGGGGTGTTGTTCAGGTGGGGGACGGCCGGGAAGGGCTCGCCGGCGTTGGAGCAGAGGCGGCGGCGGCGCGGCACGCGTCGACGGCGGTTCTCCGGCGGGCTTGGGGCGGTGTGGTCCGGTCGGCGAGCTTCAGTAGCGCGTGGGGAAGCTGCACAGGGGCTCGGCTTGGACGGAGGGGGTCGGGGTCGTGCTGTCCACGGCGAGCAGGGGCGGCGGCGGCGACGGCAGCGCGGGCGGCGGCGCTCCGGTGGCTCTGGGTGGCGTTGGGTGGGTCGGCGAGCTGCGGTGAGGTGATGTAGTGGTGGCTGGGGGCTCAGTTTGGGTAGTGGGCGGCGGCGGAGGGCTGTCCACGGGCGGGTGGTGCTCGGCGGCGGCGATGGCGACGGCGAGGCGTTCTGGTGGCCGGGGGCCCGCGCGGGCGGTCGGGGCGGGGCTTTTATAGGGATAGGAGGGGGTGTGGAGGTGCCTGGGCGACGCGCGGGGCGGGGCACGGCAGCGGCGTGCACTGGCTGCGGTGGGCGGCGGCAGAACGTCGGCGCGGCGTGCGGCGAGCGGGCGCGGGCGACTGGGCGGCCGAGATACTGGCGTGGGCGCGAGGAGATAGCGCAGCGTGCGGATTGGGGAGCAGCTGCTGCAGCGGCTCGGGAGGAGGGCAGGCGCGGCAGATGGCGGGGCGCGGGGGCCGGGGCGGCACGGCGGAGCGCGGAGACTGGGCGGCCGGGCGGCGGGCTGTGCGCGGCAGCACGCGCGGGCTCTGACTGGCCGCGCGGCGTCGGGGCGGGGCAAAGCCGGCCGTGGCGGGGTGGTGCGGCGGCCACTGGCCTGGCGCCTCGCGCCGGTCAGGCGACGCCGGCCACCTGGCGCGCGGCGGGCGGGCGAGCGCGCGCGGTGCGGCAGGGGAGGGAGGGACCGAAGTGCAAAAATTCGAAAAACTTCAGGGGGCTGGGTGCAAACAGGGCGTTTTCTCCTCCTTCTGATTTGAATTTCAAAAACTTTTGAACACGAAAGTTGTTCAAAATAAAAAGTTCTACAACTTTGGTTTCAGGCAAAATTTCATTTGGCTTATGGTTTTAAAGTTAATTTAAAAGTTTCAAATGTGTCCAACGTGCCCAAATTAAATTTGAATTCCAACTGAACCCGTTTTAATTCTTTTCACCCCTTTTTTTTTTGTTGGTTTAAAACATAGAGTTAGGCTAATGACAATGGTTTTGGAAATGTAATTACCAGGGTTGTCACAAAAGTCGTGTGCAAGGATGATGTGGTGAAGTATATGCTATCATTGCCGATTTTGAAAGGGCGGATTGGGAAATGGATCCTGGCTCTGTCAGAATTCGATTTAAGGTATGAATCGGCCAAAGCCGTCAAAGGTCAAGTGATGGCCGATTCCGTAGTTCAGATTGCGGACCAGAAATTGCCACCGTTGAACTAGTTCCATGGACTCTATATTTTGATGGTTCTTCATGTGGGGTCGGATCAGGAATCGGCATCGTTCTTGTGTCGCCTCGGGAGGCAACTTATGATTTCTCTCTGCCGATAGAAGCCTCTGCAACTAATAACCAGGCGGAATATTGAGCTGTTCTAAAAGGCATCCAATTATTAAGGGAAGTCAGAACTGATGCAGTCGAGATCTTTGGGGATTCCATGCTCATTGTGGATCAGTTAACGGGACGATCGGAGTGCAAGGATGACATCTTGAGGATCTATTATGAGGAGTGTCTTCAACTTTTGAAGGAATTCAAATCTGCAATAATTGAGCATATCCCCAGGAATTATAATGAAGAAGCCAACAGACTGGCCCAACATGCTTCTGGATATCGGCCGATTCGGGGAGCGAAGTCGCTAGAGCTCGCGGCCGATCACTGGCGAAAGGATATCGCCGATTACCTGAGAAATCCATCCCAAAAGGTGAATCGGCGAACACGTTTTCAGGCTACAAAGTATGTGTTGCTTGAAGATGATTTATTTTATCGGACGATTGATGGAGTTCTTCTCAAATGCCTGGGAACAGAAGAGGCAAAGGTTCTGATGGGAGAAATCCATGAAGGCGTGTGTGGAGCTCATCAATTGGCTCATAAAATGAAATGGATGATCAGGAACAATGGATATTATTGGCCGACCATTCTTGGAGATTGTTTCAGGTACTACAAAGGATGCCAAGACTGTCAGAGGTTTGGCAATGTGCAGCGCGCACCAGCATCGGCTATGAATCCGATAATTAAGCCGTGGCCGTTTAGGGGTTGGGGAATAGATCTCATCGGACAGATTCATCCTCCATCTAGCAAAGGGCATAAGTTCATATTGGTGGCTACAGATTATTTTACTAAGTGGGTGGAGGCAGTTCCTTTAAGGAACGTGACATCGGCCGATATGATTGAATTTGTTAAAAGCCATATTATATATCGATTTGGTATTCCTCAAACCATCACAACTGATCAAGGGACAATGTTCACTTCTGGAGAATTCGGAGAGTTCGCCGCCGATATGGGGATTAAATTATTAAATTCTTCTCCATACTATGCTCAGGCCAATGGCCAAGCAGAGTCGTCTAACAAGGGGATAATCAAGCTAATCAAGAGGAAGATAGAAGAGCAACCCAAGAAGTGGCATATGTCTTTAGCTGAATCTTTATGGGCGTACAGGATGGCTTGTCATGGGGCCACTAAAATATCCCCTTATCATTTGGTTTATGGTCATGAAGTGGTCTTGCCATGGGAGATAAGGACAGGGTCAAGACGTACATCGTTACAGGATCAGTTAACGGCCGATGACTATTCCTTTCTCATGAAAGACGAACTTGACGATTCGGCGGGTTTACGGTTAAGAGCCCTAATTAGTATAGAAGAAAACAAGAAAAGGGTGGCCAGATGGTATGACAAAAAGGTCAAGGTTAAGCAGTTCTCTCAAGGGGATTTGGTATGGAAGTTGGTTCTGCCGATAGGGTCTAAAGATTCCAAATTCGGTAAATGGTCACCCACTTGGGAAGGGCCGTATAGAATCGGCCGATGTGCCCCTGGGAATGCATATATTCTGGAAACAGTCGAAGGAGAGGAATTCCCAAGAGCTTTAAATGGACGATATCTGAAGAGGTACTATCCAAGCATTTGGGTAGACGCATAACTTACAGCAAAATATGTCAAGATTACATGGCCGACATGGTAGAAGTCGCCCTTAGAATAAAAATGCTGGTGTGTCTACTGATTACGCCTACGCTGGATTTCTCTCTCGATGCGACTTAGTTTTATCATGAGGGTGAGCCTTTTCTCTTTCAAGTCCTCTGCAGTGGCTCCAGTTTCAGCTTGGTTGCAGAGTTCTTTCAGCAGGCGGGTTTTCTCCTCTTCCAGATCTTCCATGGCGACTTCAGTTGTAGCTTTACAAGGAAGTGAAGAATTGTTGTTGGAAGATAGTCGTTTGCGGGCCAAAAAATGAGCACTTATGAGGTCCAAATATTCCTGGACAGCGGCAGGGACATGATCTCTGAGTTCCTCAGTATGAGTCCTTATCAGATTTCTATCTGCCTGCGATAATGGCTCTTCTGAATGCATGATTTCTATCGCTCGTTCTAGATCAGGGCTGAGACGGTTTGGCTAAACAGAGATAAAAGGGATTACCCAGTATTGGAGCGATTTGAAATGCTTAAGAAAAAGGTAGAGGGGGAGTTCATACCTGGTTGACAGAGGAAGAGGATGAAGAGGACGAACAAGACATCTTGCCGTTCAGTTGGGACAGTAAAAGAAGAAGAAGAGATAAGTGATGCGTGTGCCTCTAGAGATGATGAACGGTCTGCATATAAATGAAGAGGAGGTAGATGGATGGTGAAACACGTCCTATCGGAGTAAATGCGTACATAAAGGCGAGGCAGACTAAAAAAGCAGTTCAAAACCAAATCGGCGCAGTGGCATTAAAGGAGCAATAATGTTTAACATTTTTTTTACAGCCCAAGAAAAGCATCTATGGCTACAATCGCTCGTCGTCTAATTTGATCGGCCGATTCTACTATTCTCTGATCATTTTCGGCCGATCCTGGTACTTCTGACACGCGGCGACGGAGCCTTATTGTTTCACGGGCCAGATTTTGTCTTTCTTGCTTCAGCTCGCTGATCATGGTTGGGAGTTCTTGGAGCTTCTTCTCTTCAGCAGCTATCTCTTTGGTTATCTGTTCCATCTCCTTAGCTAGTTCTGCTCTCCTCCTTTTCAGCCGATCTATTGCACCGACGATGTCCGGACGGCAGTTCTCGAGGAAGTTGATTCTATGGTGTACTTCCTGAGCCCGGTGCTTGTATGAGTCGACCTCCTCCTGAGTTTTGGCCATCTGAGCACGATCGGCCATACGTTGCAGCGCCCTGGAGACCGGAATCTGCATGCCCTCTATATAGGCAGCATACCCCAAGTCTTCCGACACTTCATCTGGGATGTGATCTTTGACCTCATTGAAAAGTTGTCGGATCGGCGATGCATCTTCCACCAATCGGCCGATGTCACCTTGGAGGAGAGTACGAATGCTTTCGAGCTTAGAGCGGACATCGCCGGAGGTAGAGCTTGATGGAACTGCGTGTGAGGCGATTTCTTCTTCATCGGCCAAGGAGACAGCAAAGGAAAAGATGCTATTGTTGGGAGTGTCTTGCTCCTGTAAGGGAACAAAGCAAAGGGTAAGCAAGCGGTGAAAGAAAATCGGCTGATTCTGATGGTAAGATTGTTACCTCTTTGAAACGAATCTCTCTTGCCTGCGCCGGTGGAAGTGTTTCCCTTGTTTCAGGGACTGGTGCACTTGGTTCGCCAGAAGAAGAAGATTCGATCATTATCGGTGCTCCGCTTGGGCCAGCTTCCTGAGAAAGACATAAATTCCCGTGAAAATACTATGGGAAAATGAAATGAGATGGTAATGGAAATTTGCCATGCCTCTGTGGGTCTCCCGGCCGATTCCTGCTGTGGAGTTATAATCGGCGTACCCAAGTCGACCTGCATCAAAATTGGTTAAGTTTCCTGAATATTAAGGATGCAGGGTAAGAGATCATGTACCTCGGCAACCGGAGCTGCTGTAATCTCAGTCCCCACTTGAGACGTGGCCGATAGTTGCGGGGACTGTGGTGGGACAACTTGTGCGGCCTGGCAAAGGAATGGAATTGATGTCAGTAGAAGATTTGGGGAATATATGAGATAAATAAGGTTACCTGGACAGCTTCTACTAAGAGCGATGCTGCAGCGGCCCCGGCTTCGGCGGTGACTTGGGGATCGGCCGTCTCAACAACTGGTAGGGGTGAAGGACCTGAGACCTCGGCGAGTATCACTTCACTTGATCGGCCGATCCAACACGGGGAGTCTTGGCCGATACTGCTGCCATCTGGCTAGCCGATCCGATACGGGAGATTTCAGCCGATGCTATTGTCGCCTGATCGGCCGATCCAATGCGAGCTCGCATCCAACGGCTGGATATCTTCGGTGTTGGTCTTTTGGGCGCTCGTCTTGATCGGCCGATGGAGATATCTCTGATAGATGGAGCATGGAAGCCGATGAGTGGGTACGGTGTGTATTGGTGATGGCTATCGATCGGCCGACCGCTTCGGCTCCGCATCGGGGGAACATGGCTTTCAGACTGAAGGGGTAAACATAAGTTAGCAACAAGATGATAAATGCAACATTGAAATCGGCTAAGGAGAAGAGGACATACCGCAGCATTTGGGTCGATGTTCTCTGGGTCCAGAATGTTGCAGTAAGTTGATGGAGATTTACAGAAAAGATGCTGCTTCCATTCTGCCCACCATAATTTATACTGTTGGGTAGCGAAAGAGGCAACTGACCAGCCGTTCAAGTCAATGGTGCTGGAATCGGGTACTAAATCGCACAATCGGCTGTAGTCAAGACTTGAAGTTAGTCCGTCTCTGAATTTTGCTTGGCCAGCGAAATAGACTCGCATCGGCAATTGGCCAAAACCTAGTTGCCTTGCTGCAGCCGATGGACAGTAGAGCTCATAAGTGGGTGAGTCCTTTCCTGAGAAGAAGTTGGCCGGCAGAATTCCCGGCTTAATCAAGACGTCCATTAATTCTCTGTCAAATGTATGGGTGGAGAAATCGAAGCATACAGGCAATTCGAAAATCGGCTCTGCGGTCTGATATGGATGCCAGATGATCATCTCCTCACTAAGTCCATTATAGAAACATCTGAAATATTCAGCTACGCGGGTAGCGGTGAATTGGCAGCTAGGAAAGGCCGATACCGCTTCTCCAACGGATCTGCAGCGGCGACGGACCGATGGATTCTCCTCTGACTCGATGTTGGGGAAGGTCTTTGTCTCTATCCTCTGCTGAGAGACCTTGCTCATGTGTAGATTGAGCCAGAGGGTGATGAACCACCAAGGACCGCCTGGATTCCCTATCGGCTCTCCTTTCGACAGCTTGACGCCGATTTGGTGCATCAGATGGTATGCCGATCCCAGCAAATGTTTACCGAGGGGGATGGCCGATCCTTGTGCAGGAGACACTGCCAAAGCTTGAGTGTTGGAAGAGGGGCCGACCGCTCTGCCACAGAAGAAGTGTTTCTCCAGCCACATCATCAAGAAGGCGGTGTGCTCCCTCCGTGAGACTGTCCCTGTCTTCATGTTTTTACTGATGTATCCTTTCCACCCGCTGATTCCTTTGGTCTCCAGCCGATGAGATGGCTTGAACAGATAATTGAAGAGGGTATCGGCGGAGGAAACATCTAGGCCGGTCAGCAGCAGGACATCGGCCAAGGTCGGGGTCATGGGTCCGTGTCCAAAAAGGAATGCGTTAAGTGCATCGGACCAGAAGTAAGAGGCTGCCATAACCAAAGGTTCGTTCTTTTCCATCTGAGACAGGGATAAGTCTATGCACTGGCCGATTTTAAGTTCTTCCCATTGGACTTTCCAAGACCCGGCTACCCTCTGGTACCATTCTCTCCACCCGGGTGTTTCATTCGGCCAGGATCTGAATGCGCCTACCCAATGATCTAAATCCATAGATGACTGCTTAAAGGGGATCCTATGAGTTTCTAAACTGATTAAATCCGTTGGATCAGGACTCCCCATAGGGCCTAGACAGATGAGGTCAGGGGATTCTGAGAGAGGAATGGTGATTCTGTGCCTAAGGGCCTAAAAAAAAAAGGGGGAAAGAGGGAAGAAACTAAGAAAGGGACCGGAAAATACTGAAGCAGTAGAAAGGTGAAAAGGGGAAAAATTTCGAGCATTTACCTCTGGGATGGCAGCCATCATCGCCGATGACTCCGCTGGGGAAGCCGCCGATTGGGTCGCCGCCACCAAAGGAGCAGCCGATGGAGCCTCTGTAGATGGGGTGGTCACCGATGGAGACGCCATTGGGGGTCGGAGTAGGCCGCGGATGAGATCGCCGGAAAAAGGGAGCACTTGGAAATCGAAGGAGCTTGGAGGAAGACGAACAGTAATGCGACGGAGAAAATGCTGGATTCATGGAGAAGGAGAGGCGGAGAAAGCCAGTACTTAAGAGAGATCAGGAGAGCAAGGGCAAAGATGGTATTTTTACCGCGCCGTCCACACGAGTTCCAGGGGAGCGGTTGTTTCGCGTGCCCGGTTCGAGGAGGTTGCAATCATTGTGCCGCGGAACGGAAGGAGATTTTTACTGCGCCCATTTCGGAAGAGAGGATTAAAGAAAAGAGTTTCGAAGGAAAAGTTATATTTTACTCCGAAACTGGGGGGCATGTGTTGACGCCAGATTTTGACACGTGTTGAATCGGCGTCAGGAGGAGAAGATTGGCCGATGCGGCAGATCTGAAAGCTACAGAAAGGAATCGGCCGATTGAAGTAACAATTGGAAATCGGCCTATTGGTGGCGCAGCCTATGCCAACAGGATGGAATTATTTCAGAAGATCCTGGTCAAAAGTTGGTCAACAGGGCACGCCAAGTCGGTCAAGGAGCAATTGAAAGGAATCCTGATTGGATTAGGGAACGGCGGCGGAAGATTCTGCGGGAGTCCGTTTCCTTTAAAAGTTCTTATAGATATAGTAGTTTTCCTGTTTTTTTTTTAATAAGGTTGTAACAAGTCGTGATCGACCAGGAGTCCTAGCTTTAGGGTATAAATAGGAGTCGTCAGGGTCTTGCAAAGACATCAATCAAGACATCAATCAACAACAGTATTTCTACTTTTCTAGCAATTTACTTTCAAGTCGGCGACTTCGCCAATATTTTCCTCTTCCACGAGTTCGTACGGATTAGCAGGGCTGCATCAACTTGATCTCCGGCCAATTGGTAGGTTCCGCTTACCGAGTAATATCCGAGCTTTAGCTACGGGCGCATCGTTGTGGCTTCGTTTGGATTTATTCACCAGTTATCGATATTTACTAGAATTGCAAGTTTTACCTGTTATTCTAGTATTATCACCAGTTATCCAACTTGAGATCAGGATAATCGGCTTCGTCATTGTTCTCCTTCGATTTATTATCTCACAGCCGATTAGATCTATTTCAAGTGTTGTCCTTGCAGTAGTCGTCTAGATCACTCCAGCAGTTTTCTTTACGATTGCTATACGATCATCGACTGATCCATAGCCGATCATCTCTACAGCAAATCGGCCGATTCGCTGCCGACGCGCTCCTCAGGACAGATCGGAACCCCAGCCGATCGATGCGCCTGCAATTTAATACTCTATTTCCTTGTCAATCAACAGGTCAGATTGACTGGCACGCCGCGCGAACTGCACCAGGGCGATAACCCGAACAGGAGCTAAGCAGATTCTCCCGGGTCGTGTGTCCGACGCTGAAGACCCATCGGCCGATTCCTATCCGGCCGATTTTAGCGCCAACACCATGATTTGTTTATTCATGAGTTATGTTAAGTATATGGTTAGGCCAGATAATCCGGGTAAGGATGTCGGTTTGTTGTGCTTTCAGGCTTACCTTAGTGCTTTACTTGTCTATCCGAAGGGTGGGAGACCCGGGGGCGCTAGGGTAGTGACCTCGTACATGGGCGTGGTGCTTGGGTATGTGGGGTCCTTTGGATATGACCGTGCTCCATGGTGTGACTGGGGTAGATAGTAGGTAGTGACAGCCCTATCCGTCCGCTACAGCAGTAATGTTGTGGTTAGTGTATTCCCCGACGTTCGGGTACGGTGTAGGAGGTCATGCAAAGATGTAACGTTCTGGATGTACTCCGGAGCGGGACATTATCCCTGATATCTCTATTTTCCTGGCACCTGCAGCCCTAACCTTGTGCGTAGCGTAGTCCTTGCTTGTATGAATAGATGCTATTAGGAGCTTGTTGTATGTCTGTGCTCCCACTAATCGGTAGGTTTATTCGTTATTCTTTATCCTATGTTTGGCTCAAGTGTGTGTGTCACATTACCCCTATTCATTGGGAGCAGTGGCTTACTTGAGGTGCTGCCAATATACCAACTATTAGTTGATTATATTGGGAGTAGAAGGTTTGGCGTAGGGTATGGCGATCGCTGTTCATACCCCCGTCTCAAGACGGTACCCCCGTCAATACGCTATCTCGATAGCGTATGTTAACGTCGTCTGTACGGCGGGAATTGTACGGATGCCGTTTCTATAGTGAACGGTAATGAATACGGACGCTTTCATGAGTGCTGGCATAAAAGGTTCATTGGATATATATAAGCTCTATCAATCTTCTGCAGGTACACTAACCGCGATTACGATAAGTTTAAGAACGGTTAGAGAATTCTCGACTAGCTATTATAGTGAGAGACGTATTGTGTATGCCACCGAAACTAACTTCGCAAGACCAAAGCTATTTGGCAATTATTTTATTTTGTGAGAACGAATAGGACGTGCATGCATCATGACTATATAAATCTGAAATTGAAAATGCGATGGGTGAGAGTGGTAAGGTTCATGCGCCCACACATTTGACTTTGCATAAGGATTATCTAGCAAATCTGTCACATTCTGCCTTATCTGAAAAGATAGATTTATTAAGCTTAGAAAATGATCCTTTCTAGAGAAGTTCATGTTGAAAGTTTTTCTCCAAAACTTATATTCTACCTCCTGTCTAAATATGAAAAATTCTGAACATATGGATCATGAGAAACAACAAAGACCTTGAGATGTCAATTTTCTGTCCAAAACGAGCAGTTCTGCCACATAAATTTTTATGCCCCCTTAATACAGTTTTCTGCAAAAGTGTTCAACACAAAACCTGTTATAAATTTACTCAGGCAGCTACTGTTAATATTTGGTAATTTTTAGCTGGGTAGATTTTCTCTGGTGCACGAAATCTTGGCCCACTGTTCACTGAAATTTCTGTGTAAACAGTAAAGTAAAATCTTAAGAGAAAGACCATCTTAGAGCATGATCTAGCTCTGGAATTGACTAGCAAAGTTGTTCACAAATACCTTAGAAATGTTCTGGTAAAAGTTGAGAATTTTTGGATAAGAACTGTTGAAGTTATGGCTATTTTAGCGCACTATTCAGAACCTGTTCACTATACTGTTCACAGTTTTTCGCTATCTCACCCATTTGATCTTTTTTTCAGATGGTCGAGCCTGTTGCCGTGATGGTGGATGAGGATGGACGCGTTCACTCGCAGTGTCTCCACTGGGAGAGCTTTCCCTCTATCTTGTGGGATGTTCTGCGCACCGCGGGCTATCCAATTCCCCCACGTTACACCGGACTGGAGTTTGCAGAGAATGGAGTTACCCAGTGCCGTGTTAACGTGACCATCTTTCCGCACCCGCTACACTCGGAGTGGCCCGCCTTGGAGATTGAGGCTGTTGGTCGCCGTTTGGCCGATACTTGGGAGCTTGCTGCCATGAGGGCGCTCACCACTTTCTGTGTGCAGTGCCCCGAGGCCGTCACGCTCACTACTATTGGTTTGTTTCCTGCTGCCCCGGACAATGACCCCTTTTGGCTCAACAGGGTGCAGCACTCATAGTACTTGGTGGACTTTCATGCCCAGGAGACCATCGAGACCTCCGTGCGGTGCATGAATGCACTGTACCGACTTCATACTCTCCAGAGTCAGGCGCTTGTGCAGCTCACTGATCTTGCACAGGCCTACTACATGATGGCAGATACCAGAGATGAGCAGATTAAAGAGCTCAGTGAGGAACTTGAGGACAGAGACACCCGGATTGGCCAACATGAGGGTCAAGTTCAGGAGCACGACACTCTCATGGGTGAGAGAGATGACATGATAGCGCACTTGGAGGAGCAGCTCCATGATCTGAACCCTGAGTTGGAGGATGCTAATGATACAAATAATGATACCCGAATACTCTCCAGGTGAAATGCTACAACGGTATATCCGTGCATTTGCGGATTCATTCTGTAATCGTTAAGATATACCTACAAGGCGTTTCCTGGCGCCGTCGCTGAGGATGGGCCTAACACCCCCGTTCTTAGTGATGACGCTAAGAAACGCCAACACAAACTAATCTTTTCAGAGCTCGAGGGGCTAGAGGAGTAGCGAGATGGTGGAGAGGGAGTGTGTCGCTTGCGGCCGCAAACGAGTGCGGCCATCGCTGCCAGAGAGGGGATGAGCAAGAGAGAGATAGAGAGAGAAGATGGTCGGGGGAGGGAGCAATGAATGGATGGAGGGTCACCGCTAGGGTCAGGGAGTTGAGTACATCAAAGAGGGTCACAGCGGAAGGTGAGTTCACCGAAATGGGCCATTCGATCAGCCCACCACCTTATCCAAGCCCAACCAAACAACGGGCTACTGTCTCCAGCAATACAAGACAATTTTTTATGCAGCTCACCAAACAAAAACTAGGATGGCTGGCTTCAGACCAGCTGGAAGCAGGCTTGGGTTGGGCTGGACAGAAATTGGACCCAGGCTAGCTGGGGACATGTAACCAAACAGGCCCTAGGCCACACCAGAGGTGAGAGATGAGCATACAAATATACCATTTTCACTTAATTTTGCAATAAGTTCAAGGTTCACAACTTCGGTTGTATAACAGGTATCTGGTTCCATGTAATATGTTCTTTTTATTTTAAAGCCATTAGATCTGGATTGATGATGGGATGGCCTTTTTCCAAGTACCATGAAATTCCTCTAGGAAAAAATAAAACCTTACACAACTCTCTGGAAAAAGATTTCTTGTCTTGTGAGAATAGTTCCATGACACAATTAGAAAGCTTTTTCTTTATCTTTTTATGAGAGTTTAGGAATTTATGAAGAAAAAGAAGTTTAGGAAACTGCTGCTACTAATAGTGCAGAACCTGGTTTTGGTAGGTCGCCACGCGCCAGACCGCCAGTGAAAGTCCTGAAAATGTTTTTGCTCTTGTATGTTGGCGGAGGGTACCCTTCACGACTCAAAGACTTAATGAGACGTTTTCAGAGATAGAAATAAGCTTTTCTATTTCACAGGGATCCGTCCCATCAGTTACAGTTATAGGGTATTTATAGAGGGTGGTTCAACTACCCGCTATTGTTATTACAATTGTTTATCCCTCAACCACTATATTTCTCGAATATTCGGGCATACAGTAATTTCCTACTCTAATCCCCTTTACAGCTCATCCCGCCCTTCATCTCCATTCCCGAAGGGATTGCTTCCTCTTGTCCCAGGCCTTCGTCACCGGCATCGACTCCTCAGGAGGTGGGTCTTGACGCTGATCTCGTTCTCTTCGCCACTCCATACGGCTTCGGTTTTCCACCCTTCCATCGGTCCGATGGCAGACCGAAGCCCCCCAGGCGGCCGACTGGTTCACCCTTTGTCTATCCAGAGACCCTGACCATTCGGCGATCCGAAGATGGCACCCCCAACACTGCATTCAGTGCTCCCGTTTGAAATTGGTGGAGTTTTGGTCTGTTTTTTATTTTTATTTTATTTATGCTTTTAAAAACTGAGCATTGAGGTTGTTCAGAGAGCTCAATTAGCAATCGCAGGACAAACAAAGAGAGAATTAGAAGAAAATTCAAAAGAGAAATGTCAATCCAACCACGAAGAAAACACTGTTAGCAAAATGGCACAACCATAGCTAACCAGGCACAATAATCAGGTTCATATTATTCTGGCCAATACATGCCCATAAACATCGTTTCCACTGGTAAACAAGATGATTGGTGGGAACCCCAAATCGAAATCATCTAATTAGCATAAACCCTTCACAGCAGCACCAGCAGCACGATCACAGGCACCGCGGCGGCCACTGCCGTGCCAAGACTCCAAGACGCCGTGTCCCTCGCTCCGTTGTTCTTCTGATCTGCAGGCGGCTGGCTGTCGTCGGCGTCCGGCGAAGCCGCAGGGGTGTCCTCTGGTGACGGCGCGGGGCGACGCCTGGGCGTAGGTGGAATCGCCGGCGCCACGACCGGCGCAAGGGCTGGCGGTGTATGTGCATGTGCAGGCGGCGAGGCCGGCGCAATGGCAGGTGGAGGTGGATGTGCAGGCGACGAGGTCGGCACAGGAGCGGGCGCGGTGTGGCCCTGGCCGTTGTTGAACAGCTCCCTTGGCAGCAACACGGCGTCGATGAGGTAGACGGCGATGGACGCCTTGTCGACCAGAGTCTTGGTCACCTTGGCCGCGCTCGGGGACGACGACGACAGTTTCACCGTGTCCCCGTCGGCATGGACGGTGAGGTTGTACTTGTAGCCCTTGGATCCGTCAGTGGCAAGTGTGTTCACGCCGCCATTGATCGCTTTGAGAGACTGCGCGGAGTAGTGCGCCGCCACGCCGTGGTACAGCAGGAGTGCGAGCTGGTCGTCGGTGCTGAGGTTCTTGAAGATGGGGAGGAAGGCCGCCACCGACTTGTCGGCCGGGCAGAAGACGGTAAGCCCGCCGGGGCTCCGCTCGAACGTCGCGGCCGCAACATCCGACGCGGCAAGGAGGCCGGCGAAGCCCCCGCACCCGTTCTTGGACAGGAGATCCGCCAACCTCGGCGCCGCGTCGGGCGGCGGCGACGCCGCCGGCGCCGGCGCTGGAGACCAGATCGGGGCGCTCACCTGCAGGACGGCGATGTCGTAGGGCGCTTCCTGGATGGATTTCAGGTAGAGCGCGGCCGGCAGCGCGTTCGAGGGACCGGACAGTTGGAACACCGCACGCCCGCTGCGGAACACGGAGATGTTCACCATTCCTTGCCTGCGCCTTGCCGGTGGCCTGGTAGAGGCTAGTGGCCTGCGCGAAACCGCCTTGGATGCTACCGAGCTTGGCGGCATCGAAGTAGACCAAGAGGACGTGGAGGTAGATCACGTGCTCGAGGTCCTTCGGCTGGAGTTTCTGCGCCTTGAGCTGTGCCATCACGGCGTTGTCGACGGCGAGGACGGTGATGGTGGTGCGGCGGTCGATCTCCGCCGCGGCGCCGGTGCTTATCAGGACGGCGCTGAACTCGGTGAAGTTCGGGTGGGCCGCGATGATGTCCGTGATCTTGTGGCTTGAGGCGCCATGGCACGACGGAGACGCGGCGAGGACGAGGAAGAGGGGGAGGAGGACGGCGGAGGCGGTGACGACTCCAGCGAGATGCATTTTGCTCGGGGAACAGGAGGGTTTCTTGTGTTCCTGAGTGTGTAAGGTTTAGCTGAGGAAAGGAAAGGTTTAGCCCCCATATGCATATATGTAAACCCACAGCGTGCCAAACCAAACGTGCAGCTAAAATGGTATCAAATTAAAATCACAAGGTCCAGACCTCCAGAATCGAGATCCAGTGATGCAGATGAAAAAAAAAATCAAGATGTCATCTCACAACTCACACAGTCATTTTGTCGCAAATAAAGGGGAGAAGACGAGCAATTTCCCTTTCACCTAGATCTAGACCAATCGATACGATCCAACGGTCCAAGATCACCGCATCACATCTACAATAGTTTCGCGTATAGATGCACAAACATTGCACTTCAAATGCGCGTCAATGAGTTCTATATATGTTTTACGTGTAGGATGAGTGGATGCCATTTGTGCTTCTCCTAATGTTTAGCTGGTGCCTTGTATTGTTTCCTCTTTCTCACCATCTTGGAAGGGTGCCAGTGGAGCAAACAACTGGGAAATTCTAGGTTGAGGCCCTGAGGGAGGATGGTGGTGCAAGCTATAGTGATGATAAATGTGAGATGTGCCATTGTTTGTATTGCAATTCTGTGTTCTGCTAGCATGTGACCATCTTTGCTAGTATGAATGACAAAAATGGTTGGCTGCGTAGGACGTTTGTTGAGATGGACAAGTTTGCTGTAGAATACAATGCAGGAAAGGTTGGGGGTGCAGTTTCAACTAGTCCATCTCTATAGTAGTTTTCACATGAGCGTTGCTTTAAGTCTCTGCCTGTCTATTCATCATACCATAGCCCATCAATTAGGTATTTGGATATACATTAAATCCTAAGAAATTGTTTCCAAAAGTTCAAGGGCAAATCCAAATTATACATTAACAATATTTGTGCACTTTTATACTTTTGTAACATTTAGCATATTTTAGAACTTATCCACACATAAATGTGGTCCGCAGTTGCCTTGCCTTGCATAGGTTGTTTAAGTTTTACACTATGTACCTTTTTGATAAGTCATTTCACTTGATTTAGGGTTTGTAGTATCCAAAACTAGTAATCGGACAAGCTATTTGGATACATGACACAGAAGTGTATCAATGTATCAATCAATAACCAATTGTCATATGATCGATAAGCATAATCTATCAAGACATTCAAATAGCATCCAAATGATGAGATCCATGCCTGTGAAATTGATATCAAGGATCCAAAGAAAAATGAAACGGTGTGATATCACACCTCGCCCGATAATTTGAAACAGGAATTTGTATTCAGAATCATCTGCCCATACCGAAAGATCCAACAAACCAAGCTCCCTAGCTCCATCGTATATACAATAGTTTGACCATGTTGGCAGACAAATATCATGTCATAAATGTGCACAATAAAGTGCCATTTTGCGTTTAAGATATGCTCTTTGTGCTACCTGATGTTTAGGTAGTCACTAGGTTTTTTTATTTTTGCCACCATGTGGAGAAAACAACTGAAAAAATGCAAAACAAGGTGAGAAATTAATGCTGACTTCCATCATAATAAGCCCATTGATGGGGTTTTCCCATTAGCATCTATGGGTATGGAGATTTAGCACATTTTTTAATGAAAAAATATTTCGCACATTTTCACGGTCTATATATTTACACATAAGAGTCGCGATCACTTGCCTTGTTTTGCAAAGAGTTTTATCCAAATATATAATATATATTCTTTTAAACACTTAAGTTGTATTGCGATTTATAGAAGCTATTAATAATAACCTGGCAAGTTATTAGGATCCATAAAGAGTAAAGTTGTACCAATTAACCACCGCATCAATGTTTTCAAAAGCCAGTAATAGTAATCGATGTTGTTTGTGCTGCACCTTGATGTTTAGCTGGCGTACAGTTCCCATTTTATCTCCACATCTTGGTAGGATGACACTGGAAAAAACTGGAAATGAAAGGTGAGGAAATGTTGGCGTAGGTGGAGTTAAAAATGTGAGATGCATGTAGCTCTGTTTGTATTACAACCAATGCGTCAGCTACATGTGAGTTAGGGCCATGTTTGCCAGCACGTATGACAGAAATGGTTGCCTTTAAGACGTTGTGACACAGATGTATGTACATGGCTAAACAGATGGGCAAAATTCATCCAGAGGATACACTACTGGAAAAGGTTGGTTGGTGGAATTCTGACTAGTAGTATATAGGTGAGGACCTATACTGGAAGAACTCACATGAGTGATGTTAGCGTTTTATTGGCAACTTTGATGGAATTTACCTTCCAGTGATTTAATCCTCATTTACCAAGCCCGTTGGAAGTTTTCCACCTCACCTCATGGTTTTGATCGGAAGCATAAGAACTTTTTTGGAAAAGTTGCAGTTTTGTTTAGTGTTTTCTTCTTGACCCATTTGTCATCTGATATGTGTTGATATTTCAGCTGATTAAATTCCATTGGTCAGCAATAGCTAGGAGTATATGGGTCCCATTATCATTAATTATGAGATCATCACGAGCCACAGCAAGATCAATAGCTTTGTACCATTAACAAGACGGTAGACGTCCTTGTTGATGACTAATTGAATACCATTGAAAATAGAATCGGAGGTTCATTCAGTGAAAACTGGATTCAAATTTGAAAATTTTATGAATATAGATATGGAAAATTTCCCAAAAGAAAAAAAGAAAAACAAGGAGAAAGCATGTTCTATAGACATGTACGTTTTGGTATCAAATTAAACTACGATGCATTTACATGGTACAAAAGAAATTTGATACTTGTTGACCAAACCAAAATTGTGTGTTGGTATGTGGAAGAAGGTGGTGACGAGGTGGTGGTCGGTGGTGCAGCAGCTGGACCAGACTTTCTAGATGATGAGGGGGTGTGAGCGGCTTCAGGAGCCTTAGCCGGCGCAGCTTTCTTGGCAGCCTCAGGTGCCTTGGCAGGGGTAGGAGCCTTGGATGCTTTCGGTGACTACGTTGGGGCCTCCGCGGCGCTGAGGGCAGCGACGGCAAGGATGTAGAAGAGGATCACCACGGTGACGCGCGACATTTTTATTGGCTGGATGTGGTGAAGGAGGGAGGGTTGCAAGATTTGTTTCTTGCTTTGTGGGGTGAGTTGCAAAGGAAGATGGGGAAGAATTGTTATAGGGGTCATGTTGGTAAGGTTGAGAGGATGGGAGGAACTCACGGGGAGACTTGAGGTGGGGATGGAAGCCTGGGCGACGAAGGCTGCCCGGCTGTTGCTTTGCGCGCCATTGTTGTTTCAAACGGTTAGTGATCCACATCCACTGGCTTGTGGGGTATGTCCCGTTATTATGGCTGGTGCCGGATGGGCCTCTTATCTCCCGGCCGAGTAATTATTGTTTGGCCCTGCAGGCTTGTTCCTTGGGATGGTGATATTTCCATTAGGCCCAGTGGTGTACCAAGGCATTACTGTTCACAATTCACCCAGTGCAGCAGGGACTATGGTGCAGTCAGCCTCCCTCTTTTTTTTTTCTTTGATAGGAATATTGTGCTCTTCTAATAAGCTATATCACGGGGGTAGTCACTTCTCAGGTTCTATTAAGATGAGGAACAATCTGCATAAGCAGCATCAGCCATTGGCAGACATCTTTAAATACTATCTCAGGTATCTAACTATGGCTGAAGTTTCCTGATAGACAATGCAGGGCTAAGGACTGAATAAATATGATTACAAAATGAAACAACAGCCAGTTTCCAGTGCTTAATCCCTCACCACTAGATCGACGCCACAAGCACATCAACTCAACTCAAGCCAACACTTACAATTACATCAGCAGTTCAACACTATCATACATACAGTTACAATCAGAAGGGGGCATATTATAGTACAAGGACCTGCAGCCTTGACCGTGCCTCCGCAGCTAAATTCAAATGCTCCTCATTAGGGTTCTCTCTCGCAGCGGCGAGAGCTTCAGCATATGTTATCCTTTCCTGCTCTATCTTGTCAACCTCAATCTTGTCAATTTCACTCTGAGAAGAAATTAATAATTGTCAGCTTGACATAGTCAACACTTAGAAAAAGCATCTACTCAGTTTTCTTAGTGCTAATATTTCCATATCCAGCATCCATAACAATATTGCAAGATGAAAATGCTAATCCTATTATACATATTTCAAGCCAAAGAGCCCCTCACATTGATTGATAGTAAGAAGTATCAGTGGTAAACGCCAGAGTGTTTCGAAAAGCAGGGCACATTTCACAAAAAGCAATTGGATTGTCGGCAACAAGTAATGAGTAAATAAAAAACTCATAACACTATCTAACATTCTATCACTAATTTTAATGGTTCAAGTAGGTCAATGGTGCTTCAAGGATGTCTGCTTACCATTGATTGGAGTGCCTCTAATTCATTAGATGATGGCATTCTGC
The DNA here is from genome assembly GCA_032594955.1 of Panicum miliaceum. Classification (NCBI taxonomy): domain Eukaryota; kingdom Viridiplantae; phylum Streptophyta; class Magnoliopsida; order Poales; family Poaceae; genus Panicum; species Panicum miliaceum. The sequence continues at coordinate 18,374,000 of CM064062.1, forward strand.
CATCATAACAGTCACCTGAAACATTCTCTGAAACTTTTTCAAATAACGCCATCAATGAGCTTATCTCAAATTCCATATTGGACATATCTCCTTGAAGATCTTCGATTTTTTTATTCGACATCTGTACCTCCCATTCCAGTTTCTCTAAAGAAGCTTGTTTGTCCGCGAGCATAATCTGTGGAAGGACAAAGAAAAGAACAAATGAAAATAAAGGCTTTTCCCATCACTTAAATCAACAAACATTTTATTTTAGCATCTTAAATAAAAATTATCGAAGTTTTTGGCATAACGTTTGTGAGTAGAAGATCACTATATACAAATCATCAGAAAGGACAACCCACGAAATGATAAATTTGTGCAAAAGAATAACTACACTCTACCCAATGTCTCAATCAAAGGATCAGCTGAAATTGCATATGCAATCCTGTGCGGAACAGCAGGCGTAGCTAATTTGCAGGTTACTCAAAATGAGGATAAGAATTTTTTCACAAACTGCGCATAATGCCATAACCCAGGTTTCGAATATATGAAACTCATGAACTGCCATTGTAAAGCACTGCCAGAACTATGTATGTGTAAAATGTGAATGGTCGAATGTAATGCAAGCAATACTACTTGTGGAGGTGGATTTATGCATGAGTCATTGCAACCGATGTTCTTATACTCATACTACTGTGCTAAATAGAGGTTGTTATAGCCTTTATCCATTACGTCAAACTAAATAGAGGCCAATTATATGGTTTGATAATGATGTTACTTGTTTAGTTGGGCCATTTTTTCTGGGACTCAAAAATCTAGCAACAGCAAGAAATTTGTCAAATCTTTTGTTAAAAGCTGCTGCCGTGCATGATTGCTAGGAACTCCCTTTTATGTTCAGGAAATATGTATAGTACGCTCATTTTGTTACTGTATAAGTGTTTACACATCTATCTAAATTGTTCATAAAATCAGGTACATGAACACATATACATAAAGGCTGTAAGGTGGGTGACCATTCATTACTTGTGCACTGCTATTCAGAACATGGGTTTCTCATTCGGAGGGTAATGACATAGTGCCAACTTTGATGGTGGTATCTCACTCTTTTTTATGTCATAGTTACAAGGAAAATATCAAATTTCTACAGATTTATAGGTATTACCATGCTCATTGATTCAGACTTTCAGAGTACTAGTAAATCACTATCTATGAGCAATTGGCAGCAGTTTACCTTTGCATCATGCAACTGAGAATTGGTAGATCTGATCAAAGCCTCTTTCTCAGCCACCTGGTGCCTCAGCTCATCAATGGTCGCATATGCTGCATTCATCTCATTCACCGAGCTCTGAGCACACCTCAGCGCCTCCTCCTTCTCGAGCAGTTTCTTTTGCAGGTCATCGATCTGCTCGCGCAGCACGGCAACCTCATCCTTGGGTTTATTTTCAGCCCCCGACAGAGACAATGGTGCGACCGAGCCATTCTCGCCGTTGGAATCCGGGCTGCTCTTCTTGGCTGCATCACCAGGGTCTCTCCGCTTTTTCACCGACACACTCTGTGGCGACTTTATGCTCTTCAAATCACTCGCCTGTAAGAATGAACCATCCATCCTCAGGTTCTAAGTAACATCGCTACCAAAGCCAAAGAGCAATTATCACGATAATTTCACAGGAGAATCGCATGCATTGAAGATTCAGCTGTATCAATCATCCCCAGCGAGGCTACAAAATATACGAAAGCTACGAAGCTTACAAGATCTACAGAAACTATCATTGTGAGAACGCCTAATCTAAAAGGGGGTGAATCAGCCTTCGGCCGCATTAATTTCTTCCAAATCGTAACTAAACACCGGAGAGGGACAGTTGAAGAAAATCCGCAATTTAAGGTAAAAAAAGCATTAGATTCAAACATAAGCAACCGGGACCGGAACAGAATTGACCAATCCACGGTGTCCAAGAAAGAAGCACAGGGGCAGAATTAATTAAGGGAGAAGGAGGAGATGGCACCAGAGGCAGCAACGGACCTTCTTGGCCGGCGCCGGCGTGTAGACGAGCGAAGCGCGACGCGAGTAGGACGGGTTCACCCTCCGGTCCTGCAGCCAAGAACAACCAGCACGGGGCAGCGGTCAAACGGCGCACGAGCCCGAGCAAAAGAAAAGAGCCTCGCCACAGGCCCCGAGCCCCGGCGAGATCTGCACGCCACCCACTCACCATGAGCGACTCGACGAGCGGCACCATCTCGACGAGGTTCTTGAACAGCACCCGATCCACGTTCCCTCCGCCGCCGCCCCCCTCGCCGGCCGCCCTGCCGTTGCCGGCCTCCGCCGGCTGGGATCGGTCGTGCATTCCGTGGCCCGTTTCAAATCGAATCGGAATCGGGGGAGGAGAACGAACGAAGGGGGGTGGAAATGAAATGAAATGGAATGGAATTGGGGTGGAAGAAACGGCTGGTTGGGATGGGAATGGAGAGAGAGAGAGAGAGAGAGAGAGAGAGCGAGGGGCTGGCTCGGTTGGGGGTTTAAGGCTTTCCAACACGTTGGACTCGGGCTCCGACCGGGCCGGCCGGTTGCTTGCTTTTCTACGAAGCTTGAACAAGAGGCTTGCCGGAAGAACAAATGGAGATGCCGCGGCTTTTGGAAAAGAGGGCAGAGCGCTGGGCCACTGATTGTGAGTGGGTTAACTGGGTAATGCAAGTGGGCTCTGGGTGTTACGCATATAAAATTGGCTTCAAATCCATATCTTATCTCTCGCTAGATTGCTTTGTCGAGAGAGTAGTGACACTTCTAGCTATCATCAGTACGGATAAGGAGATCACTAACTATTTAGAGACAGATCTATTAATTTTTTTCAGGTATCCAATTCACAATGTTATAAAGAAATTTGTGCCTTTACCCTCGAAGGTAACATGGTAAGTACCTCTTTATGAGGAAAACCGCAAACTCCTCAAGTGAAAAATGAGTGAAAAACGTAGCCTGGCACAGTCGTGGAAAAAATGAGTGAAACTGTAAATAGGAGGAGCTGAAGAGACTATTTAGTCTCAAGCCGCATATTGTTTGAATTCGTCAAAGGAAGGAACATCTTTCTAAATGATGTGGATGATAAATAAGAACTCCAAGCCTTACTTTCCCCTCCCACCTACTCCCTCCGTCCCGAAAAGAATGCAATTCTATCATTTAAAAGTTGATAAAAAATACAACTTTAATATACACCAGCTAGTGTGGGATCCATATTTATACTTTCTATGTCTCAGAAAGAATGCAACTCTAGCATTCTTCATACAAATCAATAAACAGGTAAAAAGACGCATATAGCCTTAGTTCCTGATTCTCTAAACGTACCTTTTTTGAACCAGCGCCAATCAGACTGTACGGATAAGAATGAGAATGCGGTGTTGCAACCGAGGCTTCCTGCGATGAGGTGGCCGGGGGGGGGGGGGGGGGGGGGGGGGTCCTGAGGGAGCACCGTGCTGCTTCTGCTCTGCTAGTGGGCCCGGAGCCTTGTGGAACCCATGTGGCATCCGTTGTTCAGCTCAAGGGGCTGGGCTAGGCATCGATTTGTGCACATAACAACTTTATGTACTCACCTATTGTAGCTTGAGATTTTTTTATTGAGTCCATCGTTATAATACTACTCCCTCCATCTAGAAAGAATGCAATTCTAGCATTCAAAAGTTATCCTAAAAAGAATGCAAATTTAAACCTTTTGTAATACGAGATCGAGCTAGACGCCCAGAGTAAGCCACACTTGAGTAGCTTGAAAACCTTGAGTTCTTCTTCATTTCTCGCAATCCACACTTGAGTAGCTTGAAAACCTTGAGTTTTTCTTCATTTCTCGCAAGTAATATCTTTGTATAAATATGGATGATAAATAAGAACCCCACGCCTCACATTCCGTGCCACCAAATTGCAGTACCACAGAGCTCTCGAAGAATGTTGGCAACCACTGCAGGCCACGCTGAATTGCGAATTCGCTTCACTCATCAAATCAAGTACAGCACAAACGAGAGCTAGAGAGGAACCGCCGTACCGGCCGGTCGGTACGTGTGCACGCTAGCGAACCACCGCCCGTACGTACGTCCTCCTCGTCTCGTCAGCTCACAACGGCTTGCAGGCTAGCTATTATACTCCGATCCGGTTTGTCAAACGCTCCGGTGGCAACCGGCGGCGCTACCGAGTCGCCGCCGGCTGGCCGGCCCGGCCGGACAAGTACGAAACCGCGACGGACCAAGCGAGGCCGGCCGGCCGGGAGAGGCCACCATCTGGAGAGACGCTCGCGCGCGTGCAACCAACGGCGGCCGGCTCGGCGGCATCGTCGTCACCTGCTCACGTACGTCGTGCTCGTATCGTACAAGCTCGACTCGAGGTAATTAAGGGGATACTTAAGTGTGCTGGCCTAACCTAGTACTAGTGCTACTGTAGACTGCAGTGCTCTGCTTTGGGTGCGTTCATACTGTTTTTCAAACGCTACTGTTTCGAGGAATTGACCTCAGCCTCAGTCACCACTCACCGGTTGATGCCATCTTCAGGACGCTAATATCCCCATTTTGCCCTCGCATGTACTGTAGAAGGGTCCAGCGTGGTAGATAAGATTGGTACAGCCGTACAGTACAGTAGCTGCTGCAGGCGTTACTAGGTTATATGTAGAGCAGGTGCTTTTATATGATGGCAAGACATTCTCTCTGTAGTCTGTACGCGTTTCGGATTTTTTTTCAACAAATAGACGGCTAAGGTAATACACCATCCCTTTCTTTTTATAATTTCTAAAGGAGTGAAATTTTATATCCATAGGTTCATCGTTTAAAAAAAACTTTTAAGCTGGCGTTGATTTTATTGAAATATAATCGACCAAATATTTTTTTTCAAAACTTGATTAAGAGTTTATTTGGACTAGATGAAACCAAGGGGTCCGACTCAGGTATGTAAGGGAAGTATGATTAACACTAGGAAAATGTGCTAAATTCCATCTTGGCCAAGGTCAAGAGCATGTTTTCTTTTGATCCCAGAGTAAGGATTTGGGGAAAGAAAAAGAGATCAAATAATTTTCAACGGAACAAATTATGCACTCTAAGTTTGTGTGTATCCAAGATATAGGCCCAACAAAATCTGGGCCGTCGACATAGATACTATGATTCACTACAAATCAGGCTAGTTCTCCTATAGAAAGAAAAATAGGATGGGCTGCTGGGAATGTTTGACGAGGCCACACTAAACCGGGCTTTGAAATTACCTAGCGGTGCTTTGCTTTTGCACTGGTGCTTTAGGTAGGCCTCTTGCAAGCCATATGGATCGAAATGTGTATATATATATATATATATATATATATATATATATACATACACACACACACACAGATTAGGGCAAGAACAATGCTAATGTGTTTTCAAAGACCTTTTTACCTAATATCTGCTTCCGGAATTATATACTCCTCTTTTAGACACTATATAACATTTGTACATGCTGGTTGTACGAAGTAAGCCAAGCTCCGCGGGTTGGGTTGAGAAATTTGGTTGTGCATCTTAAGAACCTAGCTTTGAGTCTTCTCCAACTCATATCGGGTGCCTATCTCTTTTCTTAATAAGAACTCACATAATTCCTTCTTTGTTGGATCTCTTTTTTATAGGAAAAAGTTCCAATTACATCATCAAACTATATATCGCAAAAATCTAATTTTTAACCTGATGAGAACATTACCTGCATGGATGCAACCCACATTAAAATTATTTGATTTAAAGGTGAAACTTGAGTTTTGCTACAGTACTCCGGTTACCGCCTAGAAGGTAAGAGTTCAAATAAATCTGAACCGTTAAATATTAGAAAAGATAAACAATTAATTACTAAGTAAAAAAAAAACGACAACATATCCTAACTACCACCGCCTCCATGCACGCTCGCTCCTTCCAGTCAGGAGGAACATGCATCTTTGCATGTCTACATGCATAACAATCTCTCCCTCTCTCTCTCATTTTGTTAGGATTCATTTGCAACGGATAATGCATGAGAACAGATGGAACCGTGTCAATTGTTTGAAAAAAAAACGAAAGCCTAGCCTGCATGCATCATGTTAGTGAATCTGTAAGACATTAATTAGTAATTGCATTAAAGTTTTCAAAAAATTATAAAAATAGTGACATGTGGACTTAGCTCATATTATTATAAAAATGTTATGAAAAAATGTTACAAATGGCGCATGTCACGTTAAGAAAAAAATTGTTACAAATGACCCATCATATCTATTATAAGATCAATTAGATATTTAGATCACATTCCATATCATTTTTTCTAACAAATCCATGTTACAAGATATGATTGGCAAATATCACGTGACGAGATAGCAAAACGAAAAAAAATAGATATGTGACGTGCTTGGAAAAAAATAGATATGTGACATGCAACCTGCTCATGGATATGTGACGAAAAAAAGTAGAAATCTAATATCTTAACTAATCATGCATGCAAATTAGATCTAATTCTCTATTTTCTAGTTTGAAATATATAAAATAAATATTAAAACTATTACCTTCTAAGCGGTACTATGTATTAGATCAACGGTCCATAGTCACTTCAGTGTACCGTAGCAAAGCCCAAAATGATTCTTTATCATGATTGTATTTGATACATTTGAAGAATTGATGTGCGTCATGATGTGTGTTCATTGTCATTTTCAGAAATACATACATGAATCAAAAAGAGTATTAAACATACATGGAAGGCATGGAGCACCAAAGAAGTTGATAGGGGACCAATTCCATGTATTTTCAACGTCCTCCACTAGGCCACCACGTCACTTTTGGTGAAGGAAAGAAAGAGTCCAAGTCCAACACGTTTTTGGATGTTGGATTCAGATTGCAGGATAGGACCAAGTTGTAACGGTTGCCACGACTTCATACGGACTCCGATTGGGGTGTTTTTGTACTTCACAGAAAGCTCATCAAGTCTACTTTCAAACAGATCTGGCCTCATGTCTATATCTTTCCGGAGTCGGCCTCAGTCATCATTTTCGTTCGCACCTTTTTTGTTCAGGTGTTGCGTCATCTTATTGTATCGAGTTTGGGTCCAATAGGGATGCGTCGTAAGGTTGGATCATGACCCTAGCACCCTTATGGTCGCTCTCCCACATTCATATACCTCCATAGCCATCACAAACAGATTGAGTTTTGTTTTGTTGAAATTATTAGCCATTGCTACTACCTTGTAGACGCGTGTGTTGTCTAGACTATCCGTTCTACTCGATTCAGAACCCCACCTTATTGAGTTCAGATTTGTTGCGGGACGAGTGCTCTAGTGGCTGAGTGTTGCGCTCCATGAGATCACGGCGACCATTGGAGATGGTGTATCGGTTGCTAAGGTGCAGCATCCCTGGATGGTTGTAGTCGGGCCGTGAAAGTCATCTCCATCCCCAAATCGAGTTATCTCCCTTCTCTCATCGAAAGATCGGGTTCAACCCTACGGGTTCACATCACAACCTTCAATTACAAATTGAATTTTGGCCCTTTGGGCGGTTTAAAGGTGGTTTTATAGTTTTTTTACATTCCGGTTAGATCTAAAAAATAAAAGTAATCCATTTTAAATCAAGCAAATTTGAAAATAGTACCAATTTTTTTAAATGTGACCTATCTGTCTGTGTTCTATTTCAATCTCATTTTTCAAAAATAATAGTTATAACTACAAACAAATAAATAGTAGAAACATGAAAAAGTTGGATCCGAATAATCGACAAATAGAGTGCCAATAGATAAGTTATATTTTTAGAAAAATGCTAGCACCTATTTCATAATTTTTATTTAAAATGAATTACTTATGAATTTTGTAGTTTAAACGTGAATATTTTTAATTTTCACAAAATGAAAAATCACCCTCGAAACCACCAAAGGGTCAAATTAGTCTGGTTTCAACAGTTGGATGGCCTTCGTTATTTGGTTTTGCAGTTGAAGGTTGAAAATATGACTTTTATGATAATTTGAGAGTGTAAATTGGACTTTTTCCTTTTTTATATGATGCTGATCGCCAAAATCCTTCAAAAAGTACTTTAAGAAATATTAAGATATCTACCAATAATTTGCTTAAATTTTATAATACAAACATTATAATACTATATCTAACATAATAAATGACCCTAAGTTGCATTGGTGACAAAAAATATTGTACTTGAGTAGCGAAATGAGCAAAAGACATACGCAACAACTTCAAATCTTGCTCAGAGATTTTGAATGTATGTGGGATCATACTAGCTTTTCTCAGCTACAATTGCAGGTGGAGAAAAATATCAGTGATATGATCTAGACATGTGAAGTTTCAGTCATCCAAGCTTTCTTTTTATGAAACCAGTCATCCAAGCTTTTTTCTCAAACAAGCTGAAGAACTGCGTTCATAGTTGAAAACCCAAAAGTACAACACATCTTAAAGATGACTCACACAACACACCACACATGACTCACACGATACCACCCACATACTCATACCAATCTCAAAATGTAGAACACGGTTACACCACTAGAACCAAACGAAACCGCCTAAGGTAGGCAGTAGGATTCAGATTAGACCATGGAGGTCTCTAGCCCTGGTTGTACACATAGGGCAACTCCTCCGCCTAAGTCAGTCATCTCCACGGCGTCTTTGGTCGCTTCGCCTCTCCCTCTCGTTCCCCCTCTGCCGAGACGCCAGACCAAGGGCGAAGCCTCCGACGGTGCCTGGGTTCAGGCCGACGAGGTGGAGGTGCGATGCTATTGGCGGTGCGGCGGTGAAGGGAGAGGTGGAGGCTGCGAGATGGTGCGGAGGGATGGGGGCACAAAGCTGCGGAGGCAGAAGACAAGGCACCAGTGCGAATGAGTGACGAACACATGCCACTGTTTTATGTAAATGGAGTAGGAAGACGCATATACACTCTACAAACTAGGGCTTCGCAAACGGGGCATCACTGCCGGTTCAAAATGAACTTACGGTGCAGGTTCATCACCACCGATTCTAGAGTAGGTAGCCAAAGTGCCTGTTCGAATCGCCGGTGATGATTGTGCCTCCCATCACCAACGCGAACCGGCCATGATGTGCCTGTACAGTATAAAACCCCCACCCCTTCTCCCTCCCACCACCTTTCTTCTCCAATTGGACACCCACCCCTTGACCCTCCATTGTTGCGGCCGGTTTTTGCCAAAATTCTCATGAAACCTCCCCTTCTTGATGTATGGACTCCACCAACTTGTTCTAAAGTTAGTAACTATCAATCCATTGGATTTCTACCCATTTTCATTTGATTAATCTTGCAGTTATGATTAATCTTCATTTTAGTACCATTTCTTATCAAAATTCATCATGGGGCTCCTCTTTTTTGTTGTTTGAGTGCACCAACTTGTGCTAGGTGTTGGTATTTTTTAACGTTCAAGCGCACGGATATACTGTTGTAGCATTTCACCCGGAGTGTATTCAGGGTATCGTATTTACTCAGAGAACAGAGGTGCAACGGTCTTTGTCGTTGTCAAGATTAGTGGATCAAGACCTAGACTAGTAAATTTCTTTTATGCGCGTACGGCTCCAGATGGTTGCGCGGGTGACACGGGGTTTAGACTGGTTCGGGCAAGAAGAAGCCCTACGTCCAGTATGGGGAGCTGTTCGTGTTGCCCACGCAGGGTCTGTAGTATGGGTTACAGAAGGGCGAGAGAGGGAACCGGTCGCAAGTCTCTTGGGTGTGCACTAAAGCTCTAATGGTGGGAGTGTGTTCTTCTCGCCGGGGAAGAAGGAGTCCCTGCGTGAGAGAGTGAGTGTGTGTTGAGTGTGTGTGTCTGAGAGTCTAAATTTTTCTCGCCCTCCATCTCAGGGCCCCCGGCCTTCCCTTTATAGTACAAGAGGGGGGTCCGGGCTACAGGTGAGACGGGCGAAGGAAGAGGGAGAGAACAGAGTACAAACGGGAGGATTCCAGTCCCTGGTCGCCGTGCCGGCTTCAACTTTCGGCTCCGTCTGCGCGTCCACCAGGAAAGGACGGCTCCTTCCGATCCTGTCGTTGATCTCCTCGGGAGCTGGCACCGGCGGGCGTGCATGATGATGGCACCGGTCGTTGCCTCCGTCCCGTCGGGGCAGACGGCTGCCCCTGTCACCCTGATGACGGCCTGTGCAACGCGGGCGTCCCGTCCCTGTCGCCGGATTTGCGGGGCGCAAGGACGGGCAGGTGGACGCGAGGACGGGCAGGCGTGCTCCGGCGCCAGGCAACGCAGGTCATGAGTGCCTGGCGGCGAATCAGAGGAGACTGCGCCGCTGTGGCTTGCGCTGCGCGGTCTCGCGTGGGTAGTTGTGACCGGTCACGTCAAGGGCGTGGGCGCCTTTCTGCGTGCCAGAGCCGTGGCGCATTTATGGCAAGGCCGGCGGGGGGCCCACAAGATCCGTGCTCGTATCTCCCAGCCTGCGCCCGAGGCTGACACTCGCCTGGTGGGCCCGGGTGAGTCCGACCCTTTACGCCCTGGGTCGGGCGAGGTGGAGCCTTGCGGCGAGGGGTCGGGGGCATCCGACCCCGAGGCATTTGGTCGAGCGAGGCAGAGTCCTGCCGTCGAGGGGTCGGGCGCCTCCGACCCCGAGGGACTTGGTCGGGCGAGGCGGAGCGCTTCTTTCCCACGTTGGGCTGACGGCGGTCGCTGTCGTCGCAGGCGGGCCCGGGTCTCCATGATCGTCGCTGAGATGGTCATTAGGAGGTCGGTAACTTTTCCCCCTTATAGTAGCCCCCGAGCCTGTGGTGGAGCGGGGACGCTCCTCCAGAGGCTGTCATCGTCGTTCCTCGGGAATTTTTGCTCGTCGTGCGAGCTGCAGTTGACCTGGGACGGGAAGCACTGTCCGTTTCGGCTTGGCCGAGGAAGTTGACTAGACGGGAAGCCCTGTGACTATCTTGACATGAGGGGATTCTTGCCGTTTCGGAGGACGCCCTCCATCTAGAGGCCTTAGGTTGTGACCATCCGTGTGGTCACTAGTTGCGAAGCTAGCCCCTGAGCCCCCGCGCGTTGCAGGAGACCGGTCGGGAGGCCAGGTCGACTTTTGAACGTTACCCCTCAAGCGTCCGTTCGCTGGGATGGAGGGGGTGAGCCGTGCCACGCTATCCTCGTTGGACGAACCGTGGTGCTCGTTGAGCTGCAAACGGGTCAATTCGAGTGGGGTCCCGGTCCCTGTTCGGGGGGGTCCGGCTTGGACCAAGCTTGTGGCGTACCCCAGATTCCGGCGGGCCAGTTCATATAGTTCCCGAGTCCGTTCGATCGGATCCGGTGGCTCGTTGCCTTTCGTCGGAGAAAAACCATGAACTTTCATTCCGGTCGGACTCGAATGTGAGGTCAGTACGCCCCAGGCAGTCGGGTGCCCGGGTGATGGCCGCTAGCGTACCCGTCCCTTCTCACCCCTCGCTCAGGGTCATCCTGGGGCGGCTGTCGAACCCACGGTGGGCCAACCTTCGAACCCCTGGATCGTAACGGGCCGTAGGGGCGTGTTCAGCCCCGTATCCTTTTTTACCTTTCTGTTGAGCCTTGGGCCGGGTGCGGAGGAGATCGTGGCGGTAGGTGCCGACCCGCGAAACGAGGGAGTAGTGGACGTTTGCTACAGGGTCGTGCGCATAACTCCCGAGAAAAGGGGGCGGGCGTGACGAGGCGTACCTAGTGCCGCATTAACTGCGACGGGAGCGTTTGTTCCGCTTCCCACGCGTCCTCCTATAAGACGAGGGTCCGCCTCGCTGGTTCCGCCCGCATCCTGCTCCTAAGTCCTTTCGCTTTCCCCTGCGTCCTTTGGATTCTCGCGTGCACCGCTCGTCTTCCTCCGCCCAGCGCCTTAGTCCTCTCGCTTTCCGCCGTCCGGCGCTCCAGTCCATCTCGCCTTCCGCCGTCGAACTTCCCTTCCTCTCGCGATGGCAACTTGGGAGCGCTCCAGCTTTGGCACCTCGCGCACCGATGGCCTCATGAGGAAGGGACTCCTCTGCGAGAGGACCGAGAGGGGCGAGTGGCGGTTCCCCGAAGCGGAGGAGGTGACGAGTCCGCCCGCCGGCTACGTCGTGTCGTTCGCCCACTTCCACGAGAGGGGTTCGCGACATGGCCGAGCCTCTTCTTCCGCGGGTTGCTGCACCATTACGGGCTCGAGCTACAGCACCTCAACCCCAACGGAATCCAACACATCGCGGCATTCGTCGCGCTGTGCGAGGGATTCCTGGGCATCGAGCCCAACTTCTCGCTGTGGAAGTACTTCTTCACGGTCAGTCTGTACCAGAAGATCGAGAAGAGGGGGGGCCAGCAGCGGACGATCCCGGTGTCGATTGGGTGCGCCGGGATCCACCTTCGCCACACCCACGCCAAGGAGTATGTAACAACCCTGATAAATTACATTTCTAAAGCAATGTCATTAGCCCAACCCTATGCTTAACCAACTAATAAAAGGGTGAAAAGAATTAGAACAAGTTAAGTTGAAATTCAAATTGAAATTGGGCCCAAATGAATACCTTTGAATTTTTAAATTAACTTTCAAACCACAAGCCAAATGAGGTGTTGCCTGAAACCAAACTTGTACAACTTTTTATTCTGAACAACTTTTATGTTCAAAAGTTTTTGAAATTCAAATTAGAAAGTGGAGAAAACATCCTGTTTGCAACCAGCCCCTTGGAACTTTTCAAATTCTCGCAAATAGGCCCTTCTTCCCTCCTCTCTCTCCCCTCCCCGCCCGACACACCGGCCAGGTGGCCGGCGATGCCTGACCGGCGCAAGCCGCCAGGCCAGTGGCCGCCGGCCCTCGCCCCAAGCGCGGCTTTGCCCCCCCCCCCCCCCCCACCGTCGCGCTGCCCAGCCCCAGCTCGCCACGCGCGCCACGCCAGCCGCGCCTCTGCTCGCCGCCCGCCGCGCCCAACGGCCGCGCCGCGCCGTGCCGCACCGCCCGCCGCGACCCGCCCGTCGCTGAACTTGCCACCCGCCCGAGCCGCTGCTGCAGCTGCCCTCCAATCCCGTGCCACGCTATCTCCTCGCTCCCCCACGCAAATCCCCGGTGCCCAGTCACGCGCCTCCGCCCTCCGCACGCCGCGCCGGTGAACCGAGCCGCCCACCGCGGCCAACCCCGCGCCATTACAGTGCCTCCACCCCCGCGCATCGCCCGGCACCCCTCCCTCCCTTCTGCCCTTATAAAAGCCGCCCCAGGCCGCCCGCGCGAGCCACCAGCAGCCAGAGAACACTCGCCGCCGCCATTGTCGCCGCCGAGCTCCACCCGCTCGTGGATAGCCCTGTACAGCCATCCACTGCCCAAATTGAAGTTCCAGCCACCACCACATCATCCCACCGGAGCACCGCCGCCCGCGCTGTCGCCGCTGCCGCCGCCTCTGGTCACCGCGGACAGCTCGACCCCGACCTCCTCCGCCCAAGCCAAGTACCGGAGCAGCTTCCCGACGCGCTACTGAAGCTCCCCGTCCAGACCAGACCGCCCCAAGCCCGCCGGAGCACCGCCGTCGACGCGTACCGCCGCCGCCGCCGCCCCTGCTCCAACGCCGATGAGCTACTTCCGGCCGTCCCCCACCCGACCAAGACCCCCACGAGGTAGCCCTCACACCCCTGATCCTTCCCCGGCCCTCACCCCTCGCCGCCGGCGAGCCCCTCGCCGGAATTTTGGCCGGCCACCGTACCCGAGCCGCCCAAGGACCCAATTGCAGTAATTGAAATCTTTAGAAGGGTCTGCACGTAAGATTCCGAGGACCCAGATGTAAGAGAAAGATTCAAGCCTAGATTCAAAAGCAGTGAACTTGTAAAATTCGTATAAAATCGTAAAAAATTCAGAAAAATGCAAACTCAACTGTTCTGGAACCTTTAGGATAAACTCCACAACTTTTGTTACATGCATCTCCTCAGATTCTAGCTAATTTATGCTCTAATTGAAATAAGCTGTTTAATGACTTTTTTTCACAACCATTGTTGTAGACAAGTACTGGTCCTGAAACTTTTACAGTAGGAGATTTACTTGTTATATAAGCCAATGTAAAAAGATCAGGCCCAAATTCCATCTCTATCTGCACTGTTTATTAAACTTCGTTTCATACCATGTTTGGATAGAATTAATTGTCCCTGCAGTTAGGTTATGAATCACCTAATGGAACTTTTGCTGTACTTGTATAATGATACCTAGATGCCATAGAAAAATTTAGAGACTTTTTATCTCACAGGAACCTATTTATTTGACTTAGGTGCTAATAACATACATTAAATCAAGAAAATAGTATCTTAACTTGGAAAATTCTCATATTTTTACTAGACGATACTCAGTGGAGGGGTTGCTGTGTAAAAAGTTTCATGGACAAAAACCCTGTGTAGGGTCCTGTAAAAATAAATCCTTAAATAACCTAGGTGTGTAATGTCATATTTACTATGCTCTGAAAACTGCATAATAAATCCTATAAAAATTACAGTAGCTCCTGCATGATTAAATGAAAGCCGTGTAAAAATCTTAGTCTCAGTTTTTGCACCTTTTATTCTGTACAAAAAGAACAAGAATCTAGCAGCAACCATGTATTATATTTTTCATAATTAATCTGCTGCATGAAAATATCTTAAAATTTTACAGTAAGCATATCTTTCCCTGATGTGCCTAGATCCAGGGTTTCATGACCAGAAACTACTCGTTGTAGTAGTTACACTTAAATCATGTTTCCATGAGGAACATAAGTTCCCATGAACACCCACCCCACCTTGCTTAACAATTGCCCACAGAAATCTCAACTAAGTAACATCACAACCCAATCGCTATTTTGTGAACTACAACTTTGACGTGAGTGAACATGATCGTCATATACCCTCACTATAACTTATATTGGTGCATTCATATAGAATCGACGACTCTCGCCGACGGAACGTACGAGCTGGTACCCGCGTCCGAGAGTGAGCAGCGTGAAGCTCAAGTAAATCGAACTGAAGCTCTTGAAGACCCGAGCCCAAGTTCGGAAGAGCCCCAAGCTAACTGTTCACAAGAAGGCAAGCCCCGGAGCATGAACCCTATTTTCTAAACTTATGCAACTTATTACTCTACTTTTACTTGTGCATTAAGTTTATAGGAGTTGGATGAAAACTTAGTTGCATGATCCTAGGTACCCATGCTCTGAACACTAGATGCCAGGTTCGATAGAATGCTATGCTAATAGGACTCGGTAAAAGTCGAGTGATTTCCTGTCACTCGCGAGAAATTAGGAGTTGATTGTTTACTACATGCTGCAATCATAAGGACGACGGACGGGGCTATGGTACGATGTTTATGTTGATGATTGAGGCCCCGTCTGTTTAGTGAAAAATGATAAGGCCGCAGTGTGTGGTAGTGGTGGTTAAGTCTTTGAACGTACTAACCACATGCCGAGAATATGGTAATCGGTAAGCTTAAGTACCGGATTGAACCGAGGCCGGAATATACTCCCCACTGTCTTGAATTCGTTCACATCTAGCTAATGGCGGGTGCATCGGCCGCCACAGCCCGACGTACCGTGGTCTGTGGGGACGTGTAGTCGAGGGCGGTGGGCCTGTTCCGTGAAGCGGGAATTGAAGGGAAAAGTTGCACGTGTGACTCTGGAAATAACCACGTGACGTGTGTTTAGGTTTCCCTTGCAAGGTTAAGAAATTCGATTCGAATCGTCCGTTTCTCGCGGTTATTGAGACTGCTTGACCCTTTTACCACATAGAGTAAGAAGAGGAACAAGGATAATGATTAATCTTGTTGGATGCAAATAATTCTCCACCATGAATGATTTTGGATAGTTGCTTACCTAGAATGGTTAAAGAAAGCTAGAACTTGGAGCTAAAATCTGAAAGTAAGGACCTACTATATATATGCTTTTCGGCAAAACAAACCCCTCAAGCCAAAAGCCTCCCATGTCTAGGAGTCGGCTAAGTATACCCCCTAGTCGGGTAAGCCTTGCTGAGTATTAGTATACTCAGCCTTACTTGTGGCTTGTTTTCAGGTGAGACCTTCGAAGATATGATTGCTAGCTTGACCTGGCCGTGTACTCTTCCCCCTGGTTGGTCGGTGGAATGGGATACGCCCCCGGCCAATGGAGATAATGCCGAGTGATGTCTCGTACGGGCTTCACCGAGACATCCTGTATCGTCGAGTAGCTTTCGTTATCTTATTTCCTCTGCAACTTAAACTCTGAAGAACTTATTGGATATGATCCCTGAAGTACTTGGTTACTAAACTCAAACATGGTTTGTTATATTCACTTGTGATAATTTTTATAATATCTGCTGGAATGTGGTATTCTCTGGGCTCATCTTCGCATGAGCATTTGTATGTATGGCTTCGATCCGCTCTACTGTGGTTGTATCGGGAGGTTACCCGACAGACCAGTGGATTACTCCGTTTGAAGTGTAAGGTTAACCGAGATTGCCCTAATGGTGATGGTTAATACGCTTGAGCCGGATTAATTCAGGTGGTTCTGCCACAGAGTACATGGCAATGAAGACCGCGGCGTCCCACAAGGGGTGGCATCAGCAGTGGTTCTATGTAAGGAACTACTCTGAGTCCCCCTTGCCGGAGTTCACTGGCCGCCCCATCGAGGCGGCGCCGGAGGTGTGGTCGTACGGCCCGGTGGAGAAGGAGAAGAAACGGATCTCCGGCCTGCTCCAAGCCATTGAGTACCTGAAGGGGAAGGGGCTCACCGGGGCCGGAGTAATCAGGGCGTACCACTCTCGGAGGGTGGCGCCGCTGATGCTCCGGGTCCGCTCGCTTGCCGAGATGGCTCCTGGCGCACCGACCGAGGGCACCGTCCTTGCGACGGGTGCGATCCCCGCCTCCGAGATCCGGCAACGCATCCAGGAGGCGTTGGAAGACAAGGACGTCATCTTCCCGGTGCCGGGCCACCATCCGATGCGGCCGGACAGGGATTTCGTCGACCTTGTGAGGATTTCGTGTGCCCGTTACCTTTTCCTGAGTTTCTTGGTTCGCCGCTTTGACGCGGAGCTTTTGTGCCTGCAGGGCCAGATGACCAATGTCATCGGCGCGCGTTTGCCAGTGCCGGAGGATGCCGAGCGGCGGCGGCGGAACCGCCTCCTTGCCGAGAGACAGAAGCTGCGCAAGGATAAGGAGAAGGCGAAGAAGCAGAAGAGGGCCGCCAGGGAGTTCCAACGGCGGCGAAGAAGCCCAGTCATATCGGACGACGACGATGATGATGACGACGACGAGGAGGAAAAGGAGGAAGAGGAAGAAGAGGAAGAGGAGGAGGAGCGCTCCCAAGCGGCCGCGGGAGCAGCGGTCCCAAGCGGCCGCGGGGGACAAACCGAGCGGCCCGCCCGCCCGGGACCCGACCCCTCAGGGTTCCGGGGCTGCGCCCCAAGGGCCGGCGCGGGGCCCGCCTCGGGAGTCGATGGGGCCGACCCCCGTCCCTCTGCCTATGACCCAGGAACAGAGGAGCAGTGGCAAGCGGCCGCTGCCAGATGGCCCGGTGTCGGCGTCGGACTCGGAGGCGAAGCGCGCCCGCTGTCCCTGCGCCAATGCAGTGTAAGTGGAAATTCGTCACGCGTCTCTTCCCTTTCCCGACATCAAGTTGTTTTTGTTGATGTCGTTTGTTGTCTTGCAGCGCCGCTCCCCGAGGCCGTACCCCGCTGGTGGCGCCGAGGAAGGTGCTGCGGGCGCCGTCCACCTCCACGGGGCGGGCCGCGACCCCGCCGGCGGCAAGAGGTGGCGTCGCTGGGGAGGCTGCGGAGCCTACCGCTAGGGTGTCTCCTGCGGCGGTGTCCGGCGGGGAGGTGCCGCGGCCGGGCACGAGGAGGTGATAGACCTCGATGACGAGGCGGAGGAGGAGCATGCTGCTCCGACGGCAACAGAGACGGAGGAGACCGCCCCCGCGGCTACGACGGGGACGGTGGCGGCAGAGGAGGCGAGGACGCTCGCCCCGGCGGCTGCAGCGGAGGCGGTGGCGGCGGTGCCGGGAACATCCGCCCGGGGCGCCATGGCGGGAGCGATGACGGCGGCCGCGGCGACGTCGACAGGGACAGTGGCGCACGCGCCGGAACCGTCGTTGAGGCCAGTGGCATCCGCGGTGGCGGTGCCTGCTCCTGCGGCCGAAGCGGCCTCTGCCCCTGCTTCGGTCCGTCCCGTTCCCGAGGCGTGGAGTGGGGCTAGGACCACCCTGCGCTGGACGTCTAGTGACGACCTGCAGGGGCCTCTGCTCACGCTGGATGACGCCGAGGAGTGGGAGAAGTGGCGGACAGTGCAGGGCGAGCTCGACAGCTCCCGTGCTGCCCTGTCTTCTTTGATGGGGAGGTTGGATGGCGTCGTCGCTCCCGTTGGTGAGGTATGACGTTCTTCCTGGTGATTATTTTCCTTCCGCCGCTCTATTACTGAATGTAGATTGCTTTGCAGGCCCTCCAGGATTGCAGCCGGGGGAAGTCCGATTTCCTTCGGCTCGGGCAGGAGCGCCTCTCCGCGGAGAGGCAGCGGACCGAGGAGTTGGCCGTGCAGGTTGCCGCCGCCCAGCAAGTCATCGATGACCTGCGAAGGCGCGAGCAGGCGGCGCAGGATGAGCTCCAGGCCGCCGTCGAGCAAGCTCGCCTCGACCGCGTGGACTTCCAGGCCACTGTCGAGAAGGCCCATCTTGATGCCGCGGAGCTCGTTCGGGTGAAGGAGGAGCGTGAAACCCTTCAGAAGACCATCGAGCGCATCCGCCACGAGCGGCAGGAGGCTTGGCAGGACCGAGACCTCGAGGCGGCCCGGAGGTCGAGGCCGAGAAGATGGTAGCCGACCTCGGGACGGAGGTTGGTGAGCTTCAGACCTCAGTGGCCTAGGGGCTCGACCGAGAGCGCGCGCTGAGGGCTCAGTCCGAGGGTAAGGCTCTTCTTGTCTTTCTACCTTTGTGGTGTTGAGATGGTTTCCGATTTGGCGGGTTTTTCTGGACAGGTCTTGCGGATGAACTTGGCCGGCTGAGGGATGCCCTCGACGTGGAGCGCGTTGAGCACGACAGCCTACAGGACGCGGTCCGTGTCATCTGCGACAGCCTCGGCGTGGTCCAGGGGGAAGGGACGAGCTCGCTAGTAGCTCGTGCCCTCGGGATGTACCGGCGGGCCCGCGAGATCGCCCGGATGGGGCTTCATGTCGGCGTGAAGCGGGCTTTTGGCGTCTTTGGGTCCCATTACACCGGCCTCAACTTCATCGCGATGAGCGGGGGATATGCCGCCGGGTACTCCGAGACCGAGCTGGACGAGATCGATGCGTCGGTGCTCGACCCAGCGGAGACCTTGGCGAAGCTCCTGGAGGATGAGGCCGTCCCGCCGGAGGACCCATGAACGAGCTAGCTGCACCGGGCTTAGACGCCCAGCATGTAAATACGTTAGCTAATTTCGAACTTGTTTTTGCAATGGCCGCAAAGGCCTTTTCTGTAATTTATCGAAAGAAACTTTCGATCCTCTTCCTTGTCTTTTGGGTTTGGAAAGTTTAGAGTATGGGTCAGACGCGTCAGTAAGCGCTGATGAGCGATAGCATCGTAGCCGCTGGGGCGTAGGTTTTTTTCGCAGTCCGATCAATCTTGCCTGGGCGTCGTTTGCGCACTCTCCCCTTTTCACGCCCAAACGTTTAGGAAGGGGGTCGGCTCAGAGAAAAGATGTTTTGAGAAGACCTCGGGTGACTTGGGCCAGATCCCCTGATAGCCCCTGAGGGATATGCGACTCTGAGGTAGGGTCAGGGTCGGATATCCCTGAGCTCGTGATGAGACTCAAGCGAGGTCGACTCAAAATCGCCTTTCTCCGTGGACTAGAAAATTACTGAAATGTGCGTGTTTCAAACTTGAAAACAAAATTTAAGGGTAGAAGTGTCTTAGTTGTTCTATGTTCCAAGCATTGCCGAAGATCTTCCCATCGAGGGTCGCCAGCTTGTACGTGCCTGGCCGCAGCACTTGGGCGACGATGAAAGGACCATCCCATGGAGGGGTCAGCTTGTGCCGACCCCTGTTGTCCTGGACGAGGCGAAGCACCAGGTCGCCGACGTTGAAGGCTCAGCCTTGCACCTTGCGATTGTGGTGTCGTCGTAAGGCCTGCTGATACTTGGCCGAGTGCAGCAGGGCCATGTCGCGTAATTCGTCGAGCTGGTCTTGTGCGTCTTCGAGTGACGCCTGGTTCCATTGTTCGTCATACGCCTTGACCCTCGGCGATTCGTACTCCAGGTCGATGGGGAGGATTGCCTCAGACCCGTAGACCATGAAGAACGGGGTGAAGCCAGTCGCCCTGCTGGGGGTCATCCTTAGACTCCATAGGACCGCGGGGAGCTCAGCGACCCACCGGCCGCCGAACTTTTTCAGGCGGTCGAAGATCCATGGCTTGAGACCCTGGAGTATCATGCCGTTGGCTCGTTCAGCCTGCCCATTCGTGCGGGGGTGCGCCACGGCCGACCAGTCCACTCGGATGTGGTGGTCGTTGCAGAACCAGAGGAATTTCTTCCCGGTGAACTGCGTGCCGTTGTCCGTGATGATGGAGTCGGGGACTCCAAAGCGATGGATGATGTCGGTAAAGAACCGTGCCGTCTGCTCAGACATGATCTGCATGACCGATCGTGCCTCGATCCACTTAGAGAACTTGTCGATGGCGACAAGCAAGTGGGTGAAGCCCCCGGGCGCTTTCTTGAAAGGCCCAACAAGGTCCAGTCCCCAGACCGCAAAGGGCCATGTGATGGGAATGGTCCGGAGCGCCTGTGCAGGCAGATGAGTTTGGCGCGCGAAAAATTGGCACCCTTCGCAGGTGCGGACCACGTGGGTGGCATCGGCGACCGCCGTCGGCTAGTAGAAGCCCTGCCGGAAGGCATTCCCGACGAGGGTTCTTGGCGCGGCGTGGTGGCTGCAGGCTCCTGTGTGGATGTCCTGAATCAGCGCCCTTCCTTGCTCGATCGGGATGCAGCGCTGGAGGATGCCGGTGTGGCTCCGCTTGTAGAGCTCCTGGTCGATGATGACGAATGATTTGGCGCGGCGCGCAATCCTTCGTGCCTCTGTCTTCCGTCGGGAGCGTCTCGCGGATGAGATAGTTGAGGTACGGGGCTCTCCAGTCAGGCGGGGGGTCCGGCCCCGTAGCTGGGTCCGCGTCAATCTCCATGGTCTCGGGGTAGGAGGGGTCGGCCTCCAAGCCCAGGCCAGGCGGAGCATTGGCTACTTCGCCTGGGTCGGCGCCCGAGCCCGGGACAGGTGGCGCGTTGCCGACCTCCCCCGGGTCGACGCTCGAGTCCGGGGTAGGTTGCTCGTTGCCGACCTTTCCCGGTTCCTGATAACGGATTGAGGGCTCGAACTGATCGCTGATGAAGACGCCGTCGGGTACGGGCTTTCGGCCGGATGCCGCCTTTGCCAGTTTGTTGGCGGCCTCATTGAAACGTCTTGCGACGTGGTTGAGCTCTAGTCCGTCGAACTTGTCCTCGAGTTTGCGGACCTCGTTGCAGTAAGCTGCCATCTTGGGGTCGTGGCAGCTCCACTCCTTCATGACTTGCTCGACGACTAGCTGGGAGTCGCCTCGGACGTCCAGCCGTTGGATGCCCAGCTCGATGGCGATGCAAAGCCCGTTGAGGAGAGCCTCATACTCGGCGACATTATTAGATGCAGGAAAATGGATGTGGCAGAACCACCTGAATTAATCCGGCTCAAGTGTATTAACCGTCACCATTAAGGCATCCTCGGTTAACCTTACACTTCAAACGGAGTAATCCACTGGTCTGTCGGGTATAACCTCCCGATACAACCACGGTGAACGGATCGAGCGCCGTACATACAAATGCTCATGCGACGATGAGCCCAGAGAATACCACATTCCAGCAAGTATTACATCATTTGCCTAAGTCAATATTACAGACCTAGTCCTGAGTTTAGAAAACAAGTACTTCAATTAACATAAATAAGTTCTTCAGAGTTAAATTGCAGCGGAAATAAACAACGGAAGCTACTCGACGATACAAGAGGTCTCGATGAAGCCCGTACGAGACATCACTCGGCCTTATCTCCGTTGGACGGGGGCGCATCCCATTCCACCGACCAACCAGGGGGAAGAGTGCAGGGCCAAGTCAAGCTAGCAATCATGTCTTCAAAGGGCTCACCTGAAAACGAGTCACAAGCAAGGCTGAGTATACTAATACTCAGCAAGACTTACCCGTGTAGTGGGGACTACTCCACCGACTCTAGATATGCAAGGCTTTTTTTTTGGCTCAGGGGTCTGTTTTGCCGAAAAGCATCTACAAGTGGGTCCTTACTTTCAACTTTTAGCTCAAGGTTCTAGATTCGTTAGCCAGTCTAGGTAAGCAGCTATCTAAAGCATACATGGTGAAGCATTAAACTTTCCATCCAACCAGTTCATTCATCATCATTGTTCCTCTTCTTACTCTGTGGGTAAAAATGGTTAAGCAGTCTCAATAGCCGTGAGAAACGGACGATTCGAATCGAATTTCTTAACCTTGCAAGGGAAACCCAAACACACGTCACGTGGTTACTCCCTAGAGTCACACGTGCAACTTTTCCCCTTTCTTTCCGGGTCGTGGATCGGGGCTACCCTCCGAGAGTACAAGAGCTCCACGCCACGGTTCGGCGCCGGGTCGTGACCACTCTCTGCACCCGCCATATGCACATGGGACCGAAGTTCAAAGGGTAGGATGCCGTCCCCTTGCCGGGCCAATCAGGTACTTAAGCTTACCGATTCCCATAATCTCGGCATGTGTTTAGTACGTTCAAAGACTTAACCATCACTACCACACCCTGCGGCCTTAGCATTTTTCACTAGACAGACGGGCCTCAATCGTAACCATCGTTACATAACCCGTCCGTATCCTTATGATTGCAGCGTGTAGTAGTCATTCAACTCCTATTTTCTCGCGAGTGACAGGAAATCACTCGACTTTTACCGGAGTCCTATTAGCACAGCATTCTATCGAACCTTACATCTAGTTTTCCAAGCAAGGGTTCCTGACATCATGCAACTACGTTTTCATCCAACTCCTATAAACTTAATGCACAAGCAAAGAGTAATGAGTTGCATAATTTCGGAAAGAATGGGTTATGCTCCGGGGCTTGCCTTCGTAGTTCGCTTGGGGATCTTCCGAACTTGGGCTCGGGTCTTCAAAAGCTTCAGTTAGATTTGCTTGAGCTTCGCGCTGTTCACTTTCGGACGCGGGCACCAGCTCGTAGGTTCCGTCGGCGAGAGTCGTCGATTCTACATGAGTGCACAGTTTAAGTTGTGGAAATAGCACTTGATTACGATTTGAGAGTCATTACTACAAGGGATAAATTCTGGTCATGAAATTTTGGATTTAGGCAGATCAAGAAAAGGTGTGCTTACTGTAAAATTTTCAGCCAATTTTATGTAACAGATTAATTCCGAAAAATAGATTTCCTTGTTGCTGTTAGACACTTGTTCTTTTTGTACAGAACAACTGGTGTAACAAATAAGTCTAAGATTTTTACAGAGCTTTCACTTAAGCATGCAGAAGCTACTGTAATTTTTGTAGGATTTATTATGCAGTATTCAGAGCATAGAAAATATGACATTCTACACCTAGGCTTTTTAAAGATTCATTTTTACAGGACCCTACATAGGGTTTTTGTCCATGAAACTTTTTACACAGCAACCTCTACCACAGTGTAACTCCCAGTAATAATTTGGGGATTTTCCAAACTACGGTACTATTTTCTTGATTTAATGTATGTTATTAGCACATAAATCAAATAAATAGGTTACTGTGAGATAAAAAGTCTCCTAATTTTTCTCTGGCTTCTAGTTACCAATACATTAGCATAGGAAAAATTTCAAGGGGTGACTCACCACCTAACTACAGGGATAAAACATTCCATTTACACATGAATTAAAACTAAGTTTAACAAACAGCAGAGCTAGAGATGGAATTTGGGTCTGATCTTTTTACACAGTCCTAATCATCCAGCAACTAATTCACTGCCCAAAATTCAGGGTCAGCATTGCTCTAGAACAGTGGGTATAAAATATGTCCATTAAAGCTTCTATTTAATGTAGAGCAAAATATTTTGAGATTCTGAGAAAATTTTTGTAACAAAAGTGGTAGAGCTTGTTCTTAGGATTCCAGAACAGTTGAGTTTGCATTTTTCTGAATTTTCTACGATTTTATACGAATTTTACAAGTTCACTGAATTTGAATCTAGGTTTGAAATTTTCTTTTACAACTAGGTCCTTGAATCTTACGCTCAGACCCTTCTAAAGATTTAAATCCTTGCAATTGGGTCCTCGGCGGCTCGGGTGCGGCGGCCGGCCGAAATTCCGGCGAGGGGGCTCGCCGGCGGCGAGGGGCGGGGGTCGGGGAAGGTTCAGGGGTGCGAGGGCTACCTTGTGGGGGTGTTGTTCAGGTGGGGGACGGCCGGGAAGGGCTCGCCGGCGTTGGAGCAGAGGCGGCGGCGGCGCGGCTCGCGTCGACGGCGGTGCTCCGGCGGGCTTGGGGCGGCGTGGTCCGGTCGGTGAGCTTCAGTGACGCGTGGGGAAGCTACTCCGGGGCTCGGCTTGGACGGAGGGGGTCGGGGTCGTGCTGTCCACGGCGAGCAGGGGCGGCGGCGGCGACGGCAGCGCGGGCGGCGGTGCTCCGGTGGCTCTGGGTGGCGTTGGGTGGGTCGGTGAGCTGCGGTGAGGTGATGTAGTGGTGGCTGGGTGCTCGGTTTGGGCAGTGGGCGGCTGTGGAGGGCTGCCCACGGGCGGGTGGTGCTCGGCGGCGGCGATGGCGCGGCGGGGCGTTCTGGTGGCGGGGCTTCGCGCGGGCGGTCGGGGTGGCGTTTTTGTAGGGACAGGAGGGGGCGTGGGGATGCCTGGGTGACGCGCGGGGCGGGACACGGCAGCGGCGTGCACTGGGCGCGGCGGGCGGCGGCAGAACGCCGGCGCGGCGTGCGGTGAGCGGGCGCGGTGACTGGGCGGCCGCGATGGTGGCGTGGGCGCGGTGAGATAGTGCCGGGCGCGGAGTGGGGAAGCAGCAGCGGCAGCGGCTCGGGCGGAGGGCAGGCGCGGCGACTGGTGGGGCGCGGGGGCCGGGGCGGCACGGCGGAGCGCGGGTACTGGCCGGGCGGGCGGCGGCCGGGGCGCGGCAGCACGCGCGGGCGGGGACTGGGCGGCGCGGCGTCGGGGCGGGGGAAAGCCGGCCGTGGCGGGGTGGTGCGGCGGCCACTGGCCTGGCGCTCCGCGCCGGTCAGGCGACGCCGGCCACCTGGCGCGCGGCGGGCGGGCGCGTGCGCGCGGCGCGGCAGCAGAGGGGGGAGACGCCAGGGACCAAAATGCAAGAATTCGAAAAAGTTCAGGGGGCTGGGTGCAAACAGGGCGTTTTCTCCTCTTTCTGATTTGAATTTCAAAAACTTTTGAACACGAAAGTTGTTCAAAACAAAAAGTTCTACAACTTTGGTTTCAGGCAAAATTTCATTTGGCTTATGGTTTTAAAGTTATTTTAAAAGTTTCAATTGTGTCCAAATGTGCCCAAATTTAATTTGAATTCCAACTGAGCCCGTTTTAAAATTCTTTCCACCCTCTCATTAGTTGGTTTAACACATGGAGTTACGCTTATGTCATTGATTTTGGATTTGCAATTACCAGGTTTGTCACAGCCTTCCCCCCTTAACAAGAATCTCGCCCCGAGATTCGGTAGTTCTTAGTGTGGGCGTGGGTGCACATACCAGTGGTCGAGGCAAGAAACCCAGGGAAATGTTGGTTCAGGTAGCTTTCCGTTTCCCAGGTGGCTTCTTCTTCCGTGTGGCGATTCCATTGTATTTTATACATTCTAATCACTTTCCTCCTGGTCTCTCTTTCTTTTTGATCCAAAACCTTAACTGGGTGTTCGACATACGAGAGATCGGGTTCCAACGATATTTCTTGTTGTTCCACAATCTCGGTAGGGACTCGAATACACTTCTTGAGTTGAGATACGTGGAAGACATCATGGATGGCCGTGAGCTGAGGGGGCAGTCGTAATTTGTAGGCTACGGGTCCGCAGCTCTCCATGATTTCGTAAGGGCCAATATAACGGGGAGCTAGTTTGCCTTTGATTCCAAATCTTCGCACTCCCTTGGTTGGTGAAACTCGAAGATAGACATGATCGCCAACTTCGAACTTTAGAGGCTTTCTCCTTTTGTCAGCATAGCTCTTTTGTCGGGCTTGTGCGGCTTTAAGATTTGCTTGTATTACTTTTACTTTCTCCTCTGCCTCGATTACTAGGTCGGGTCCAATTATTTTACGTTCTCCGGTTTGTGACCAGCTCAAAGGGGTTCGACACCTTCGTCCGTACAGTGCCTCAAATGGTGCCATTTTCAAACTCGTTTGGTAGCTGTTGTTGTAAGAGAACTCTGCCAGGGGTAGGCATTTGTCCCAATTCTTGTCATAATGAATGACACAAGCTCTCAGCATGTCTTCAAGAATTTGGTTTACTCTTTCTGTTTGTCCATCAGTCTGAGGATGGTATGCTGAGCTGCGAATCAGCTTAGTGCCAAGAGACGCTTGCAGTTGTTCCCAAAAGCGTGCTACAAACTGAGGACCACGATCGGAGATAATTGTCTTAGGTATTCCATGCAGGCAAACAATACGATCGAGGTAAATCTCGGCATATTTCTTGGTAGAATAGGTGGTGTGCACCGGAAGAAAATGTGCCGTCTTCGTGAGTCTATCAACGATAACCCATATGGAATCATGTCTCTGGGACGTGTTTGGTAGTCCAACGATGAAGTCCATACTTATGTCCTCCCATTTCCATGATGGTATAGGTAACGGTTGAAGTGTACCGGCCACCTTTATGTGGCTAGCCTTTACTCTCTGGCACGTGTCACATTCCGAGACATACGTAGCAATTTCCCTTTTCATTCTAGTCCACCAGAAGTTTTGCCTTAGGTCCTGATACATTTTGCTACTGCCGGGGTGGATAGAGAATTTGGAGAGGTGTGCCTCATCAAGAATTTGCTTGCGGAGTTTACGATCCTTCGGAACGACTATCCGACTTTCGAACCATAGAACTCCCTTATGGTCCTGGCGGAAACATTTGTACTTCTCCTCACCTAGAGAGAGTTTTTGTTTGATGATCTTAATTCCTTTATCATGTAGTTGTGCCATGACGATTTGGTCGTGAAGAGTGGGCTCAACTGAGATGTGATCTAGAGTGCCTTGGGAAACCATTTCCATATTCAGCTTCCTCATGTCTGCACATAATGTCTCATGGTAGGACTCCATGGATAAGCAATGGCAATGGGACTTGCGGCTTAGTGCATCCGCGACTACATTAGCCTTACCGGGGTGATAGTGCACTTCCAGGTCATAATCTTTGATTAATTCTAGCCATCTTCGTTGTCTCATATCCAGATCGGCTTGTGTGAAGATGTACTTGAGACTCTTATGATCCGTGTAGATATTGCACTGTGTACCCGTGAGATAGTGCCTCCATATCTTTAGAGCGTGAATGACGGCTGCGAGCTCAAGGTCATGCGTGGGATAATTCCGTTCGTGGGGCCGAAGGGCTCGTGAGGCATATGCAATCACTCGATTCTCTTGCATAAGCACGCATCCTAGACCAGTACCTGATGCGTCACAATACACATCGAATGACTTGGTATTATCGGGTTGAGCTAACACAGGCGCAGTAGTCAGATGCTCTCTGAGAGTGTGGAAGGCTTCCTCACACTTCTCATTCCATACAAACTTTACTTCCTTCTTCAATAGTTCCGTCATGGGCTTAGCAATTCGAGAGAAATCCGGGATGAAGCGACGGTAGTAACCGGCTAAGCCGAGAAAACTGCGAATCTGATGAACAGAGGTAGGGGGTTTCCAATCCATCACCTCTTGTACCTTGCTGGGGTCAACAGCTATGCCTTCGCTGGAGATCGTGTGACCTAAGAACTTTACAGTATCCAACCAGAATTCACACTTAGAAAACTTAGCGTAGAGCTGATGGTCTCTGAGTCGCTGAAGAACAATGCGAAGGTGCTTGGCATGCTCTTCCTCATCCTTTGAATAGATAAGAATGTCGTCGATGAACACTACGACGAATTTGTCGAGTTCGGGCATGAATACCGAATTCATGAGATACATGAAGTAGGCAGGGGCATTGGTGAGTCCAAAGGACATGACCAAGAATTCATATAGTCCATAACGTGTGGAGAAGGCAGTCTTAGGAATATCGCACGGGCGAATCTTGATCTGATGATATCCCGAACGAAGATCAATCTTTGAGAAGACTCTGGCTCCAGCTAACTGATCGAAGAGTACATCGATGCGAGGAAGTGGGTATTTATTTTTAACTGTTACCGCATTGAGAGGTCGGTAGTCCACACATAATCTCAAACTGTCATCCTTCTTCTTTACGAATAGGGCTGGACATCCCCAAGGTGACGCGCTAGGGCGAATAAAACCCTTGTCCAGTAGTTCTTGGAGTTGAATTTTCAGCTCGGCCAATTCCTTAGGGGGCATCCTATATGGTCTCTTGGATATAGGTGCAGTGCCTGGTTGTAGCTCAATAACGAACTCAATATCCCTATCCGGTGGCATTCCTGGTAAGTCATCCGGGAAAACATCGGCGTACTCGTTCACCACAAGAATCTCATCTAGCTTAAGTCCTTCCATCTCATAAGCACAGGAATTCGTGCAATCTATGAATGGTAGGTAAAGGGTAGTGGCTCCGTGACTAGGTGAATTTATCTCAACGGCTCGGGAAGAAAGGTCCAGTGTGACTCCATGCATAGCCATCCAGTTCATTCCCAAAATAATGTCCATGCCGTCAAGGGGTAAAAGGACAAGGTCCGTGTCGATGGTTTTACTACCCAATTTGACTGGTACTTGTCTGACCATTTGGTTGGAAGCAATTTTTCCACCCGGTGTTGATATCATATATGACCCTTTTGTGTGACAAACATCCAAGCCTACTTTTGCACCGAATTTTGCACTTATGAAACTATGCGATGCACCAGAATCAAATAATATAACGGCAGGCTTGTTATGGATAGAGAATGTACCCGACATTACTGGGGCTCCTTCTGGAAGCTCTGCAAGCGTGGTGAAGTTAATCCGTCCTTGCTTGACTTGCAGGGTTTGTCTCTTGCCCCTGTTCTTGGCGTTCGGGTTGGATCCTTGACCTTGGTTGGGCTGTCCAGGCTGAGGGCATTCGCGTGCGAAGTGGCTGGAACTCCCGCATTTGAAACAGCGATTTGCGGGGCTAGGTCGAAGAGACTGCTGAAGAATGGGCCTCGGACCATTCTGTGGAGGCATCGGGGGTCGTACCATGCCTGGCTGCTGTGGGGGTCTGGCAATCCATCTACCTGGCTGCGGGGCCCTTGGTGGAGCTGTAGGTGCGGTATTTTGCACGATGCGATACCTTGGTGGTTGGGCACTTGATGGCCCTGCGGGTGCCTTTCTCTTCTTCTCTGCCCGGTGTGCCATGATACAGTCCTCCTGGGTAATGGCCATATTGACCAACTCATTGTAGGTGTCAGCCCTGGCTAGGTTCAGACGTTCCTTGAGCTTGGTATTCAGACCTCGGCGGAAACGATCACGCTTCTTGGCATCCGTATCAGCGTGATAGCCCGCATACTGGCATAGGTTGTTGAACGCCTGGGCGTACTGCAACACGGTGCGGGTGCCTTGGGTGAGTGCCAGGAACTCATTCAACTTTCTCTCCATGAGACCCTCGGGGATATGATGTGCCCGGAACGCGGTCTTGAATTCATTCCAGTCGACCACATGGTCAGCCGGGAGCATCGCAAAATAGTGGTCCCACCACAGTCGAGCGGTACCGCGAAGCTGTTGCGCGGCAAAACGGGCCTTGTTGGCCTCTGAGCATGGGGCCACAAGTAGCGTGAACTTGGATTCTATGGTGCGAATCCATGCATCTGCGTCCAGGGGTTCCTCGGTCTTATGGAACAAGGGAGGCTGGGTCCCCAGGAAATCCGTGTATCCTGCAGCCTGTGGTTGGTGAGCATTGTGCCCACCCCGCTGGTGGTGTTGCTGTCCTTGCACGAGCTGGCGAAGCAACTCGGTTTGAGCGGCCATTACTTCAACCAAGCTGGGTGGGGGTGGTGGCGATTGTCGCGGGCGGCTGCCACCGGCACCAAAACCCTCGGGGTTGCCACGTGTTGATCCAACCATCTGAAACGTGAAAGGTTACCATTAGCAACGCGATCCATATTACTTCCTTGATTCATAATAATTGGTGTAGTCATAGACTTCCGAAGTCTGAGCTAGAAGTATGGACAGAATCTCTGTTTGCTACGAGAAAAATCATAGCCTGCTGTGGGTCCATCCAAAACATCTCAAACATTTGTGGTAGTCAGAGAATTTAGGACTGCCCCACTTTGGTATTTACTTCGGTGCTAGAACTATGGCTAAGATGGTCGAAAAAGCTCTTCCTTTGCCTTGCCGTCTTAGCTGTTTTTCAGCAGATTGATCGGTACTGTTTCGCCTATATCTTAAACTAGCGAGGTCCAATGAAGCCAAATTTTTGTGAGAACCTAGATCACAAAATTTAGCACAAGTCTGGTATTCAACACTCAGCCAAGAAATGCAAGGAGACATGGGTAAAAATTCCGACAAGTCTCAGCGATTGTGGATTCCATCGTTTACCAACTTACAACGAAATCACCAAGTTTATCGCCGTTCTTTACATGCTGAGGGTATCCACATGGTTCAGGTGTACCCAACACAAAAGAGTTACTCAACTCCTAGTCAGCCTATTACAACACTTGCCAAAAGTTAGGCTACCCTATCGAGGAGTATGTGCAAAAGTCCTCCTAGGTCGTCCTCTAGAAATCATCCAAGTCGTTGACAGACGACTCGCTGTGAGCCGGAGAGTGGGCTCCCATCTGAGGTGCCTGTGGTACCTCACCCTCGAAATCCATACCTGAGATACCATCAATCTCCTGTGGCTCCTCCTCATCCTCCTCCATGTCGTCCTCATGGGGATGGTCATTCTGATCATGATGCCACTGAATATGCTCATTAGCATCCTCCAACTCAAGGTTCAGATCATGGAGCTGCTCCTCCAACTGTGCTATCGTGGTATCTCTCTCACCCATGAGAGTGTCCTGCTCCTGGATTTGGCCCTCAAGTTGGCCAATCTGAGCATCTCTGTCCTCAAGATCCTGACTGAGCTCCTTTATCTGCTCATCCCTGGTATCTGCCATCATATGGTAGGCCTGAGCAAGATCAGTGAGCTGCTCGAGTGCCTGACTCTGGAGAGTCTGAAGCCGGTAGAGTGCACTCATGCACCGCACGGAGGTATGGATAGTCTCCTGGGCATGGAAGTCTACCAAATACTGTGCGTGCTGCACCCTGTTGAGCCAAAAGGGGTCGTTGTCCTGGGCAGCAGGAAACAATCCAATGGGAGTGAGTGTGACAACCTCGGGACGCTGCGCACAAAATGTGGTGAGCGCCCTCATGGCTGCAAGCTCCCAAGTATCGGCCAAACGGCGACCAACAGCCTCAAGCTCCAAGGCGGGCCGCTCCGGGTGTAGCGGGTGCGAAGAGATAGTCACGTTGACACGGCACTGGGTAACTCCATTTTCTGCAAACTCCAGTCCGGCGTAACGTGGGGGAATTAGATAGCCCGCGGCGCGCAGAACATCCCACAAAATAGAGGGAAAGCCCTCCCAGTGGAGACACTGCGAGTGCACGCGTCCATCCTCATTCACCATCATCTCAACAGGCTCGGCCATCTGAACAAAAGATCAAATGGAGTGAGATAGCGAAAACTGTGAGCAGCACAAGGACAGATTCTGTATAGTGTGCAAAAATAATCATAACTCCCACAGTTCTCGTCCAAAAATTCTCAAATTTCACCAGGTCACTCCTAAGGTATTCGTGAACAACTTTTCTAGTCAACTCCAGAACTAATTGGGTCTCTAAGATGGTCTTTCTTTTCAGGTTTTACCTTACTGTCTACCCAGAATTTTCAGTGAACAGAAGGCTAGAGTTTCGTGCACCAGGGAAAATCTACCCAGCCAAAATTTACCAAATTTTAACAGCAGCTTCTGGGATAAATTTGGAACAAGTTTTGTGTTGTACTCTTTTGCAGAAAACCGCAGGAAGGGGGCCTAAAAATTTAAGAGGCAGAAGTGCTTATTCCGGACAGAATTCTGACATTTCGAGGTTTCTGTTATTTCTTATTATCCATAAGTTCAGAATTTTTCATCTTTGAACAGAAGATAGGGCACAAGATTTGGAACAATTTCTTCAACATGAACTTTATCAGAAATGGTCGTTTTCTTTGGTCAATAATTCGCTCTTTTCGGTCGTGGCAGATTTGGGACAGTTTTCTCTAGATAATCCTTATGCAACCATGCTTAGATACGCAAGAACCTTTCCACTCTCACACAACGCATTTTCTGATTTCAGATACACACGTTCATGATGTATGCACGTCCTATTCGTCCTCACAAAATAGAATAATCGCCAAATAGCTTTGGTCTTACGAAGATAGTTTCGGTGGCTTACACAATACGGCTCTCGCTATAATAGCTAGTCGAGTCTTTGTAATCGTTCCTTAACTTATCGTAATCGCGGTTAGTGTACCTGCAGGAAATCGACAAGCATATATATATGAACCTTTCATGCCAGCACTCATGAAAGCGTCCGTATTCATTACCGTTTACTTATAGAAACGATATCTGTACAATTCCCGCCGTACAGACGACGTTAACATACGTTATCGAGATAGCGTATTCACGGGGGTACCGTCATGAGACGGGGGTATGAACAGCGATCGCCATACCCTGCGCCGAACCTTCTACTCCCAATATGTCCAACTAACAGTTGTCATATTGGCAGCACCTCAAGTAAGCCACTGCTTGAGGGCAGCGTTCGGTTCGCATCACCGACAGGAAGGCCAAGCTCCCTCAGTTGGCTGAGGATCCTTACCTTCTTACCTTAGCGACGAGTGCGTCGTTACAGAATTTAAGGTCGGTTGTGCATGAAAGTAAGTTTTGACAGAAAATAATGTGCTGGAAGTCAGTTGATACTATATATAGAAGTTAGATCGCCACCTAGTAACTTTCCCATAAACCCTTAGGGCTTTACGAACTAGGCACCATCCTTAACGTACCAACGCATTTCGCAACACAACCTTCTAGTCAAGTTTTAGTAAATGGGTTTTTAAGGCTTGTAGCATTCTCTGGCGTACGTATTTCGGCTCTAGTGTCCGCTGTTGCCAGCTGTGGCACCAGCTACGGCTCTGATACCAGCTGTGGCAGAACCACCTGAATTAATCCGGCTCAAGTGTATTAACCGTCACCATTAAGGCATCCTCGGTTAACCTTACACTTCAAACGGAGTAATCCACTGGTCTGTCGGGTATAACCTCCCGATACAACCACGGTGAACGGATCGAGCGCCGTACATACAAATGCTCATGCGACGATGAGCCCAGAGAATACCACATTCCAGCAAGTATTACATCATTTGCCTAAGTCAATATTACAGACCTAGTCCTGAGTTTAGAAAACAAGTACTTCAATTAACATAAATAAGTTCTTCAGAGTTAAATTGCAGCGGAAATAAACAACGGAAGCTACTCGACGATACAAGAGGTCTCGATGAAGCCCGTACGAGACATCACTCGGCCTTATCTCCGTTGGACGGGGGCGCATCCCATTCCACCGACCAACCAGGGGGAAGAGTGCAGGGCCAAGTCAAGCTAGCAATCATGTCTTCAAAGGGCTCACCTGAAAACGAGTCACAAGCAAGGCTGAGTATACTAATACTCAGCAAGACTTACCCGTGTAGTGGGGACTACTCCACCGACTCTAGATATGCAAGGCTTTTTTTTTGGCTCAGGGGTCTGTTTTGCCGAAAAGCATCTACAAGTGGGTCCTTACTTTCAACTTTTAGCTCAAGGTTCTAGATTCGTTAGCCAGTCTAGGTAAGCAGCTATCTAAAGCATACATGGTGAAGCATTAAACTTTCCATCCAACCAGTTCATTCATCATCATTGTTCCTCTTCTTACTCTGTGGGTAAAAATGGTTAAGCAGTCTCAATAGCCGTGAGAAACGGACGATTCGAATCGAATTTCTTAACCTTGCAAGGGAAACCCAAACACACGTCACGTGGTTACTCCCTAGAGTCACACGTGCAACTTTTCCCCTTTCTTTCCGGGTCGTGGATCGGGGCTACCCTCCGAGAGTACAAGAGCTCCACGCCACGGTTCGGCGCCGGGTCGTGACCACTCTCTGCACCCGCCATATGCACATGGGACCGAAGTTCAAAGGGTAGGATGCCGTCCCCTTGCCGGGCCAATCAGGTACTTAAGCTTACCGATTCCCATAATCTCGGCATGTGTTTAGTACGTTCAAAGACTTAACCATCACTACCACACCCTGCGGCCTTAGCATTTTTCACTAGACAGACGGGCCTCAATCGTAACCATCGTTACATAACCCGTCCGTATCCTTATGATTGCAGCGTGTAGTAGTCATTCAACTCCTATTTTCTCGCGAGTGACAGGAAATCACTCGACTTTTACCGGAGTCCTATTAGCACAGCATTCTATCGAACCTTACATCTAGTTTTCCAAGCAAGGGTTCCTGACATCATGCAACTACGTTTTCATCCAACTCCTATAAACTTAATGCACAAGCAAAGAGTAATGAGTTGCATAATTTCGGAAAGAATGGGTTATGCTCCGGGGCTTGCCTTCGTAGTTCGCTTGGGGATCTTCCGAACTTGGGCTCGGGTCTTCAAAAGCTTCAGTTAGATTTGCTTGAGCTTCGCGCTGTTCACTTTCGGACGCGGGCACCAGCTCGTAGGTTCCGTCGGCGAGAGTCGTCGATTCTACATGAGTGCACAGTTTAAGTTGTGGAAATAGCACTTGATTACGATTTGAGAGTCATTACTACAAGGGATAAATTCTGGTCATGAAATTTTGGATTTAGGCAGATCAAGAAAAGGTGTGCTTACTGTAAAATTTTCAGCCAATTTTATGTAACAGATTAATTCCGAAAAATAGATTTCCTTGTTGCTGTTAGACACTTGTTCTTTTTGTACAGAACAACTGGTGTAACAAATAAGTCTAAGATTTTTACAGAGCTTTCACTTAAGCATGCAGAAGCTACTGTAATTTTTGTAGGATTTATTATGCAGTATTCAGAGCATAGAAAATATGACATTCTACACCTAGGCTTTTTAAAGATTCATTTTTACAGGACCCTACATAGGGTTTTTGTCCATGAAACTTTTTACACAGCAACCTCTACCACAGTGTAACTCCCAGTAATAATTTGGGGATTTTCCAAACTACGGTACTATTTTCTTGATTTAATGTATGTTATTAGCACATAAATCAAATAAATAGGTTACTGTGAGATAAAAAGTCTCCTAATTTTTCTCTGGCTTCTAGTTACCAATACATTAGCATAGGAAAAATTTCAAGGGGTGACTCACCACCTAACTACAGGGATAAAACATTCCATTTACACATGAATTAAAACTAAGTTTAACAAACAGCAGAGCTAGAGATGGAATTTGGGTCTAATCTTTTTACACAGTCCTAATCATCCAGCAACTAATTCACTGCCCAAAATTCAGGGTCAGCATTGCTCTAGAACAGTGGGTATAAAATATGTCCATTAAAGCTTCTATTTAATGTAGAGCAAAATATTTTGAGATTCTGAGAAAATTTTTGTAACAAAAGTGGTAGAGCTTGTTCTTAGGATTCCAGAACAGTTGAGTTTGCATTTTTCTGAATTTTCTACGATTTTATACGAATTTTACAAGTTCACTGAATTTGAATCTAGGTTTGAAATTTTCTTTTACAACTAGGTCCTTGAATCTTACGCTCAGACCCTTCTAAAGATTTAAATCCTTGCAATTGGGTCCTCGGCGGCTCGGGTGCGGCGGCCGGCCGAAATTCCGGCGAGGGGGCTCGCCGGCGGCGAGGGGCGGGGGTCGGGGAAGGTTCAGGGGTGCGAGGGCTACCTTGTGGGGGTGTTGTTCAGGTGGGGGACGGCCGGGAAGGGCTCGCCGGCGTTGGAGCAGAGGCGGCGGCGGCGCGGCTCGCGTCGACGGCGGTGCTCCGGCGGGCTTGGGGCGGCGTGGTCCGGTCGGTGAGCTTCAGTGACGCGTGGGGAAGCTACTCCGGGGCTCGGCTTGGACGGAGGGGGTCGGGGTCGTGCTGTCCACGGCGAGCAGGGGCGGCGGCGGCGACGGCAGCGCGGGCGGCGGTGCTCCGGTGGCTCTGGGTGGCGTTGGGTGGGTCGGTGAGCTGCGGTGAGGTGATGTAGTGGTGGCTGGGTGCTCGGTTTGGGCAGTGGGCGGCTGTGGAGGGCTGCCCACGGGCGGGTGGTGCTCGGCGGCGGCGATGGCGCGGCGGGGCGTTCTGGTGGCGGGGCTTCGCGCGGGCGGTCGGGGTGGCGTTTTTGTAGGGACAGGAGGGGGCGTGGGGATGCCTGGGTGACGCGCGGGGCGGGACACGGCAGCGGCGTGCACTGGGCGCGGCGGGCGGCGGCAGAACGCCGGCGCGGCGTGCGGTGAGCGGGCGCGGTGACTGGGCGGCCGCGATGGTGGCGTGGGCGCGGTGAGATAGTGCCGGGCGCGGAGTGGGGAAGCAGCAGCGGCAGCGGCTCGGGCGGAGGGCAGGCGCGGCGACTGGTGGGGCGCGGGGGCCGGGGCGGCACGGCGGAGCGCGGGTACTGGCCGGGCGGGCGGCGGCCGGGGCGCGGCAGCACGCGCGGGCGGGGACTGGGCGGCGCGGCGTCGGGGCGGGGGAAAGCCGGCCGTGGCGGGGTGGTGCGGCGGCCACTGGCCTGGCGCTCCGCGCCGGTCAGGCGACGCCGGCCACCTGGCGCGCGGCGGGCGGGCGCGTGCGCGCGGCGCGGCAGCAGAGGGGGGAGACGCCAGGGACCAAAATGCAAGAATTCGAAAAAGTTCAGGGGGCTGGGTGCAAACAGGGCGTTTTCTCCTCTTTCTGATTTGAATTTCAAAAACTTTTGAACACGAAAGTTGTTCAAAACAAAAAGTTCTACAACTTTGGTTTCAGGCAAAATTTCATTTGGCTTATGGTTTTAAAGTTATTTTAAAAGTTTCAATTGTGTCCAAATGTGCCCAAATTTAATTTGAATTCCAACTGAGCCCGTTTTAAAATTCTTTCCACCCTCTCATTAGTTGGTTTAACACATGGAGTTACGCTTATGTCATTGATTTTGGATTTGCAATTACCAGGGTTGTCACAATGGAGGCGGATCATGTACCTCATGCGAACGCCGAGAGGGGAGATGAAGACTAGGCCCGCTCCGGCGCGAGCCTTCATCAACGACCCGTCGAAGTGCATCGTCCAGTACTCCTGCTTCTCCAGCGCCGATGGCGTCTGGATCTCTGTCCACTCTGCTATGAAATTGGCGAGTACATGGGATTTGATGGCGGTGCGGGGGGCATAGGTGATGCCCTGGTCCATGAGCTCGAGCGCCCACTTCGTGATCCGTCCCGTGGCGTCCTGGTTCCGGACCACCTCGCCGAGGGGGAACGACGAAACGACCGTCACCGGGTGGGAGGTGAAGTAATGGCGCAGCTTCCTCTTCGTGATGAGGACGGCGTAGATGAGCTTCTGGATCTGCGGGTATCGCGCCTTGGATTCGGACAAGACCTCACTGACGAAGTAGACTGGGCGCTGTACCTTGAGGGTGTGTCCCTCCTCCTCTCGCTCTACCACCAGAGCTGAGCTGACCACCTGGGTGGTCGCCGCGATGTAAAGCAGGAGGGGTTCCCCGTCGGTTGGTGGGACTAGGACTGGGGCTCTCGTCAGGAGGTCCTTGAGCCGGTCAAGTGCCTCCTGGGCCTCGGTGGTCCACTCGAAGCGGTCGGTCTTCTTCAAGAGTCGGTAGAGGGGGAGCCCCCGTTCGCCGAGGAGCGAGATGAAGCGACATAGGGCCGCCAGGCATACCGTGACGCGCTGAACTCTCTTTATGTTTCGGATCAGCTCCATGTCGCTGATGGCCGCTATCTTCTCTGGATTGACTTCGATGCCGCGCGCGGAGATGATGAAACCCAGCAGCATACCCCTTGGAACCCCGAAAACGCACTTCTCAAGGTTGAGCTTGATGCGCTTGTCTCTCAGCCTTTCGAAGGCTAGTTCGAGGTCGGGCATGAGCTGGTTGCCCTTCTTGGACTTGACTACGATGTTGTCGATGTAAGCCTCAACGGTCCGCCCGATGAGGTCCTCGAAACACTTGAGCATACATCGCTGGAATGTATCCCCCGCGTTTTTGAGGCCGAACGACATCTTAACTTGGCAATAGGGGCCGAAAGGGGTGATGAAAGAGGTCGCGGGCTGGTCGGATTCTTTCATCGCGATTTGGTGGTAGCCGGAATACGCGTCAAGGAAGCTGAGGGTTTCGCACCCGGCGGTCGAGTCGACTATCTGGTCAATGCGCGGCAAAGGAAACAGATCCTTTGGGCACGCCTTGTTGAGACCGGTATGGTCAACACACATTCGCCATTTCCCATTCTTTTTTCGTACAAGAACAGGATTAGCCAGCCACTCGGGGTGGTACACTTCCTTGATGAATCCGGCCGCCAAAAGCTTCTAGAGCTCCTCGCTGATGGCCTTGCACCTCTCCTCGTCGAAGCGGCACAGACCTTGTTTTACTGGCTTGGAGCCGGCCTTGATGTTCAAGGAATGCTCGGCGACTTCCCTCAGAATGCCGGGCATGTCCGAGGGTTTCCACGCGAAGACATCGATGTTCGCGCGGAGGAAGTCGATGAGCACGCCTTCCTATTTGGGAGATAGGCTAGCGCTGATCCGAACGGTCTGGCCGTCGGAACCGCTTAGCTTGACGGGGACCTCCTTGACGCCTTCGGTGGCCTCAAAGGAGGTGGGCGACTGCTTGGAGTCAGGCCGACCCTCGGTGCTCTCCGCGAGCTGGACCGCCGGATCCTCCGTGATGGTGATGGCCGCGGCATACTCGCAGCATTCTACATCACACTCGTATGCCTTCTGGAAGGTCGTGCCGACGGTGATGACCCCGTTGGGCCCCGGCAGCTTGAGCTTGAGGTAGGTGTAGTTGGGGATGGCCATGAACTTGGCGTAGCTTGGCCGCCCCAAGATGGCGTGGTAGGTTCCACGGAAGCCTACCACCTCGAAGGTGAGGATCTCCTTCCTGTAGTTGGACGGGGTCCCGAAAGTGATGGGCAGATCGATCTGCCCGAGAGGCATTGCCTGCTTCCCCGGCACGATGCCGTGGAACGGCGCCTTGCTGGGGCGGAGGCGGGAGCGGTCGATCCCCATGGCGTTGAGAGTCTCGGCGTAGAGGATGTTGAGGCTGCTGCCTCCATCCATGAGCACCTTGGTGAGGCGTGTCGTGCCGACGATGGGGTTGACGACAAGCGGGTAGCGCCCTGGCTGCCGGACGCGCCCCGGGTGGTCGGACCGGTCGAAAGTGATGGCGGATCCTGACCAGTCAAGGAAGGCCGGTGTCGCAGGCTCGACCGCGTAGACCTCGCGGCGTTCCAGCTTCCGACGGCGCCTGGAATCATAAGCCGCCGGTCCGCCGAAGATCATGAAGCAGCCGTCCACCTTGGGGAAGCCGTCTTCCTTCTCTCCGTCGTCCTTCTTCTCCTCGTCGGGCTTCCGCCTACGGTCGCCCTTCACCGGGTTGCCCACAAAGTACCTCTTCATGAGGTTGCAGTCCTTGTAGGGGTGCTTCGCGGGGAACTCGTGGTTCGGGCACGATCCCTCGAGCAGCTTGTCGAAGAAGCCGGGGGTGCCCTCCGGGGGCGGCTGTCCCCTCTTGCGCTCAGCAGCCGCCACGAGGGGAGCCTCGCGCCATTGCTTGTTCTTCTTCTTCTGCGAATGGTTGGAGGTGCCCTTGTCGGCGTCCTCCTTCCGCTTTGCCTCGCCCTTGGAACGGTCGAAGATTGCTCCAACGGCCTCCTCGCCCGAGGCGAAGCTGGTGGCGATGTTGAGGAGCTCCTCCGTGGTCCGCGGGCCTCGGCGCCCTAGCTCGTGGACGAGGGGTCAATAGGAAGTTCCCGCAAGGAAAGCCTCTATGACGTCGGCGTCCGCGACGTTGGAGAGCTCGGTGCGCTTCCTGGAGAAACGTCGGATGTAGTCCCGGAGATCCTAGGAATTGCCAGGGCACATGTACGTGCCCTAGAAGTTTTCCACGAATATCTCCCTCAAGTTGTTCCAACTGCGGATCCGTCCTGAGGGGATATGTTCCAACCAGGCTCGCGCCGACTCTGGCTAGAAAAAGTGGGAGGTTGCGGATGATGAACAGGTCATCGTCCGCCCCACCGGCCTGAAATGCAAGCCGGTAGTCACTAAGCCATAGTCCGGGATTCGTTTCCCCGGAGTACTTGGCCATGTTGGTTGGCTGCCTGAAGCGCGGCAGGAACGACGCATTCAGGATACGCGCGGAGAAGGCCCGGGGCCCCGCCGGGTCGGGGCTCGGGCTGCGGTCTTCCTCGCTGTCGTAGCGGCCGCCACGGTGGACGTGGCAGCCGCGGTCCACCCCCTCCTCCCTGTCCGCGCGGGAGTGCTTCCGCGCGTCCACAGTGTCACGGGCGTCGCAGATGGGACCGACGTGCCGGTGAATGGATGGGGCCCCACCTCCTGCGGGTGGGGACGTCCGTCGAGCGGGTGCGGCCTGGTTCGCCCGGGGAGGAGGCTGGTGGACAGACTCCCCCCGCCTCTCGAAGGGTGCGGTGGGGGCTGCCCCGCTGGTGTTCTGCCCGCGTCGCCGGGACGCGGAGCTTTTCGCCTGCTGAACGGCAGCGCACTCGAGCAGGTCGCGCACCTCTCAGTGCGCTTGGCGTTCTTCGGGCATCTCCGGCTCGGGGAATCGTTGAAGTAGGGCCGCCGCTGCGGCGATGTTCTGGTTGGCGCGGGCGAAGAGCTGAGGGCGATCTTTGTCTGCGCAGATACGCTGCTGGACGTCGCGCGCTCGCTGTCGCGCCCCGCCCTCGTTGCGGGGGTGCTCGACCTTCTGGTGGGGCGCCGCGCGCGCCTCTCGCTGTCGCGGTCACACCGGAGCCCGGGCAAGGGCTCCCGTCGTAGCCGCGGCGCGTGGTGGGGGAGTTCGTTGCCTCCTTCCGGCGCCATCGCTGTTGGATCCCTCGGAGTGCACGTCGGTCATGAGGCACTCACGCGAGGGGTGGTGGCTCCTGCTGCTGGAGTCAGTGTTAGAGGTCGTCCCCGCCGCGCCTGTGATCTCGTTGCTCGCGGGTGGCACGGTCATGGACCGCGCCAGGGAACGACCGTAGGCCGCCGCGGCGTTGCGCAACCCGAAGAGTCGTCCCTCCGAAGGAGGCCCTTCGGCGCGCACCCGGCCGCTCGCCACCACCCCAGCGGCAGAGCCAGAGGTGATGAGGCGGGCGGGTGAGGTGAGGAGAGGGATCAAGTCGATCCCCTCCCCGGTGGCGAGGAAGTCCAGGCTCCCGAAGCGGACCAGGGAGCCCAGAGCGAAGCTGGCGTCGTGGCTGGCCATCTGAAGCCGGTGATGTACGCGCAAAGGTCCCCTACCTGGCGCGCCAACTGTCGTTGTCAGGATTAGCGGATCAAGACCTAGACTAGTAAATTTTTTTTATGCGCGTACGGCTCCAGATGGTTCCTCAGGTGACACGGGGTTTAGACTGGTTCGGGCAAGAAGAAGCCCTACGTCCAGTATGGGGAGCTGCTCGTGTTGCCCACGCAGGGTCTGTAGTAGGGGTTACAGAAGGGCGAGAGAGGGAACCGGTCCCAAGTCTCTTGGGTGTGCACTAAAGCTTTAATGGTGGAAGTGTGTTCTTCTCGCCGGGGAAGAAGGAGTCCCTGCGAGAGATAGTGAGTGTGTGTTGAGTGTGTGTGTCTGAGAGTCTAAATTTTTCTCCCCCTCCATCTCAGGGCCCCCGGCCTTCCCTTTATAGTACAAGAGGGGGGTCCGGGCTACAGGTGAGACGGGCGAAGGAAGAGGGAGAGAACAGAGTACAAAGGGGAGGATTCCAGTCCCTGGTCGCCGTGCCGGCTTCAGCTTTCGGCTCTGTCCACGCGTCCGTCAGGGAAGGACGGCTCCTTCCGATCCTGTCGTTGATCTCCTCGGGAGCTGGCACCGGCGGGCGTGCGTGATGATGGCGCCGGTCGTGGCCTCCGTCCCGTCGGGGCAGACGGCTGCCCCTGTCACCCTGCTGACGGCCTGTGCGACGCGG
Organism: Panicum miliaceum; assembly: GCA_032594955.1. Taxonomy (NCBI): domain Eukaryota; kingdom Viridiplantae; phylum Streptophyta; class Magnoliopsida; order Poales; family Poaceae; genus Panicum; species Panicum miliaceum. The sequence goes on from CM064062.1 coordinate 18,416,028, forward strand.
GCGTCCCGTCCCTGTTGCTGGATTTGCGGGGCGTGAGGATGGGTAGGCGGGCGCGAGGACGGGCAGGCGTGCTCCGGCGCCAGGCGACGCAGGTCATGAGTGCCTGGCGGCGAATCAGAGGAGACTGCGCCGCTATGGCGTGCGCTGCGCGGTCTCGCGTGGGTAGTTGTGACCGGTCACGTCGAGGGCGCGGGCGTCTTTCTGCGTGCCAGAGCCGCGGCGCATTTATGGCAAGGCCGGCGGGGGGGCCACGAGATCCGCGCTCGTATCTCCCAGCCTGCGCCCGAGGCTGACACTCGCCTGGTGGGCCCGGGTGAGTCCGACCCTTTACGCCCTGGGTCGGGCGAGGCGGAGTCCTGCCGTCGAGAGGTCGGGCGCCTCCGACCCCGAGGGACTTGGTCGGGCGAGGCGGAGCGCTTCTTTCCCATGTTGGACTGACGGCGGTCGCTGTCGTCGCAGGCGGGCCCGGGTCTCCATGATCGTCGCTGAGATGGTCATTAGGAGGTTGGTAACTTTTCCCCCTGACAGTCTTCTAGCTAGCTTACCTCAGAGAATAAGAGGTAGAATGGCCTAGGTAGTGTGGTTTATCTAAGGGAAGAGGTCAAGGAAGGATAAACTCAGGCTGCTATTCATTTACTTCAGGCACCGGTTTGACCCTAGTCTACCACCAGGGACCTCCGACCATTAGCTCTACTCCAAATCTGAACGCGGGGGATTGCACTAACCACAAAGCATCTTCGTAGCGGATGAACAGGGCAGTCACCACCTGCCGTCTACCCCATAAAACCGTGGGGCTCGCAGCAAACAAAGGTAATCTAGAGCCTAAGCACCACGCCTGTGCTGTCGACTACTGCTCTAGCATCGTAGAGGGTTATCCCGTCTTTATCAGGAGCCCTCTACTAGAGCATCCGCTACAAGAACAGACGATGAACCCACAAACGAATAACAACAAGAGAATAACCTTACCAAGTACCTTACCGCTGTAGATAAACTCGGACACTTACTCAAATGCTCCATATCTGATGAGATACAAGGTAGAAGAGAGGCCGACATGTCCGGCTCGTCTCCACACTTCTTATCCTAGTCCTACAAGTAGGATCAAAGTGGAGTCCTTCTACATCTCTTCTCCTTCTCTTGTATCTTCTCTCTTGGTGTGTTGTGAATGAGGGAGAGGGGTCCTTATATAGTGGTGGAGGTGCCTTGGGGGAGTGGAGATGCTAGGGAATGTTCCCTCTTGATCATCCAAGGGTGATTCCCGCCATCTTTATTTATGAAAACTTTAGCCACGGGGTAGAGATTGCTTAGGGGCTACTCCTCCTCGAAGGGCACCTGGACTGGAACCAGTCCAGGTTCAGCCGAACCTGGGGGTCAGCCGACCCCCAGGTAGCTCTCCCCTGGCTCAACCTTCCCTGGTTGGCTAACAGGTGGGCCCTTGTATTGATCCTCAGCGATTTGTGCCTTGGCTCGCCCGTTTGCTCTGACTTGGGGCCCCTTGATTCTGTGTGTCTGCCTCTAATTGGTTGGAGGTGTGTTTCTTAGCCTCTTGGCTTGATTTGGTGTGGGCCCTTCTTGTAAGTGTAACGCAGGGTGTGATCTTCCCTGCATTCTTCTGCATTTTGTGTGCACTTTCTCTGTCTTTTCGCTTATGGGTGCCTGCAAATCATAATTCACCAAAACTCATGGAATTGGTTAGAATAAAACCATATAACTATATTTATTGGTGGTTATTTTTTATAAGAAAGATGTAGGAGTTGACGGTTAAATTTGAGACTTAAGGACCGTCAACACTAGGTTAGTGATAGCAATCCATTAGATTTATACACTTTATCTTAAGATTAATCATGAATTTTGTGATGAATTGATCGTGGAGAGTCACTTTTTCTTTATTTTAGGACAATTTCTAATCAGCATTCATCATGGTGGCTCATTAAATTTATAGGGTTGGACTTCACATAGTTGATTCAAGGTATGGAACTAGCTATTTATGGTTTGATTGTTGTTAAAATTGTGATGATTGGGATATAAAGGCTCTTTCTTAATTAATTTAGAGGGTATTTCTTAATTGTGATGATCGGGATGTAAAGGCTCTTTCTTAATTTAGGGAGCATTTCTTAATTGTGATGATCAGGATGTTTTATATTTTATTTAAATTCTATAACTGTTAGAATGGATTTCAACAATAATTGATTTTTTAAAGTTCATTATTCACTAAATCGGACGACGGATATATGTAGCATCCTTAAAGTATGATATTCATTATGAAACATGAAAAATTGAAAATCTATACGTAGAGATGATATTTTTATCAAATTTAAATTCCTATACATTTTTTCATGCATATAAAGATGAATCGAGGATGGATGTACGGTACAAAGGCTGGAATATTAGATTTTATCAATGGTGTTGACTCAATTTGTGCAGACCGTCAAGGCATACAAGAACCTACAAGATGATGGCTACGTGTATTGCCCATGCATTGATCGCAAAAATCAAGCAGCCTTCGGGCAATGATCACTGCGATTTCTATATAATGCATTACATGCACTGCTACACCGGCGATAGCGTTTGTAGCAACTAGGTTCGTATGAAATGGTTTTATATTAAGATATGCATGTTCCTATGTCTTGTATTACCAAACTTATCTAATATAAGTGTTCTTGTGTCTTGTATTTTTACAAAACATTGAATTGTGTACTTCTGAATAGCTCTTATCCGTGCTAATAGCACTTCAAGAGCAACTAGCCGGATGGCTTGTAGACTACGTTGTGAAGCCACAAGCTAAGTACAACATACTCTAGGCATAATGCGTAGATTGTATCATTCTTATCAAACATTGTAATATATTTGGTGTATGGACTTTTTGTTTTAATCTCGATGTATGGACTCTTTCATTTAATCTCAATGTATGGGCTCTTTTATTGCTATAATTATATATGCTATAAAATAGTGCAATATTGTTATGAAAAAAAAATTAACGGAAAAAGATCTTCACCGCTGGTTCAAACCGGCGGCGATGCCCCTCCCCCCTCCCCCACCACTGGATAGGGGCGCTGGAGTTGAGGTGTTTTTTAATTTCTATTTGATTTATTAATGAGAAGGTGACTGAATTTTTTTAATTGTTTTAGTGAGACTTTCTTCTTCTATTATACAGTAGTAAAGAACAAAGACTCAAAAATTATTTTGCAACTTACGGGATGATATTGTACATACGGGATGGATGGCCTGTTCTTGCAATTTGACACGATGCAAAATGTAAAAGTAGCATTTGATTATGACATCAGAGCAGCTATCTTATCACCGAAAAGAGCCTGACGATCGGGTGAATCGCATAGTCTGGGCCAAAATAGTCCACCAAAGAGAAATTTAATTTGCATCTTGCTTGCAATTATATAATTCCCAATATGGTGGCTTGACAACGCATGTGACCTAGACAGCTAGATATTATTTTTTTTAAGATAAGATTGTCCGTACTCGTCATACTCTATCTTCACCCTCTAAAATAATATTCCATGCTAGTCATCGAGATTCTCTCCTCTATATACAATTTTTATGTACATGTCATACTCTATATCTCATCCTTTATACTAACTACCCTATATTTTATTCAACCATCTCAACTACCATCTCAACATTTCTTTTCTTATTTTTTTCCTTTTTCTTTTTTCCCTTTTTCTTTTTTACCTTTTTCTTTTTCTTTCCTTTTTTTCTCTCTTTTCTTCTCCCCTCCTTCCCTTTCTTTTCCCATGCTCTCTCTCTCTCTGCGCCCCTCCTCCCGGCGCGAGCTCGCCCTCCCCGCCGCGAGATCCACCCCCCTCGCCCCCCTCCTCCTCTCTCTCTCTCATAGCGGCGGCGGCCGGATCCGGCGCTGCTCCGCCGCCCGCGCCCTGGTGTGCTCCCGGATCGACGACGGCCCTCCCTCTCCGCCGCCCTTTCCCTCGGCCACGCGCTGCAGGCGGAGCCTCTCCTCCTCGCGGTGGCGCTGCAGGCGGAGCCCCTCCCCGCGCCTCGGCCTCGTGGCGAGACGGGCAGCAACTAGCAGGGCCCACAGGGCGCGGCGGACGGGCGGCGGCGGCTCCCCTGCTCCCTTGCTCCCTCTGCCCCATCCCTTGGTCGCGGCCGGCAGCGGAGGAGCGGGCTGGATCCCGGCGAGCCGTGCTGCCCCTCGACCGCGTCCTGGCCGCGCTGGCCGCCAACGCCGAGCAACTCGGGAGGCAGTGGGAGGCCGCGCCCTCGGTGGGATCCTCAGCGCCGACCTCAGCCACCTCGCGGTCACGCCGCTCGACCTCGTCAAGTGCAACATGCGAGGGGCGTTCGCGAGTTGCTGCCGCTGCTGCTGTTCGCGGACGGGAGGCGGCCGCGACGTCTCGGCGGCGACGGCGAGCTGCTGCTGCTCCGGTTCGGCAGGGCCCGCGGGGCGAAGCGGCGGCCCATGGCGGGGCAGAGGCGCGGCGTGCGGCCGCGCATGGCGGGGCGGAGGCGCGGGCCTCGCGGCGGCCACGGGCGAGCGCCGGTGAGCTCCGGGCGGTTGGGCGTCCGCGGACCTGTGCCATGTCCGTGCGTAGCGGAGGTCCGATATCCCGCTGAATTTAGCGTACCCAGGCCCATCCCTGGTTTAGCGGAGCCTTCCCAGTATGCCGGTGCGGAGCATTTTACCTAAATGCATACTGCAGGTCCGAGTACCGGACCGCAGTGCGGACAGCCTAATGACTGGCACGAAGTAGCTGTTGCAAAAAGCTAGTTTGTTTTTGTGCTGTCTTTGGTTGATGTCAGCTTCTACATTATTTTTTCTAGATTTCGTTCTTGTTTGCTTCGTTATTAGGTCTTTGGCGAATAACAGTGCAAGATGGGTTCACATTGCAATGGAAGTTCAGTTTTTTTCCTGCTCGGTGCAAATAAGATTTTGGGAAGACATTTGGCTAGAAAACACTAGTATTAGAAATCAATACCTAACACTTTGCAATCTTGTAATTAGAAAGCAGCATGATACAGTAAAAGAGGAGTAAAAGAGGTCATGTCTTCTACTCCTTTTAATGTTTCTTTTAGGAGGGCTCTAGGAGGAAACAATTTTATGAATTGACATGAGTTGGTAACAAAGGTAGCAGGTGTTCAACTGGTGGATTAACCAGACAGGTTTTTATGGTAGGTGTTGAACTGGTGGATTAACCAGACAAGTTCTTATGGTCCCTCAAAAAAATAGAACCTTCTCAGTTCAATCAATGTATAGAGAGATCCTAAATGAGGAAGTCTTTCCAATTAACAAACCTTTGTGGAAACTAAAGCTTCCCCTAAAAGTAAAAGTCTTTCTATGGTTCCTTCACGGAGGGGTTATTCTAACTAAAGATAATCAAGTTAGACGAAATTTGCATGGGAATGAGAAATATTGCTATTGTAGTAATAATGAAACTATACAACATCTATTTTTTGAGTGTCATATGGCTAAATTAATCTGGAGAATAATTCATACTACCTTTGGTTTACAAAAATCTAAAAATGTCATCGATATGTTTGGGACTTGGTTACAAGGGATTAGGTGGAAGGAAAAGAATTTAATACTTACAGATGTAAGTGTTGTTTGTTGGGCCATGTGGCTAAGTAGAAATGATATTGTCTTTGATAAAGTGAACCCACAACCTTGTTTACAGATCCTTTTCAGGGCGACACACTGGATAAAATTTTAGGCTTTGCTTCAGAAGGAGGAGGACAGGACTACTATAGCAGAGGCTTGTCGAGCTTTAGAGTCCATGACCATGGAGATCTTCGCAAAAAATAGATGGCAATTTAGTAATAGGCTTTGTTTCTAAAAAGCTGTTTACTAAATTCATCATTTTTCTTCTTCCATACATGGTTCTCCTTTTGTAATAATGGCCGGATATTCCATATTATGATATAGAGGCTGGAATATTAAAATATTCCTTTATCTAAAAGAATCCTGAACCTGAATTGCGTGTTAGCTAGTAGCTACGATCTGGGGACGCCTATTGGTGTTGTCTCAGACAAGCATCCAAAGTTTCGGACTCCAAGCGTCCCTACCGCCTTGTACCGGCCGGCACTGTAAGTGAGTAGCACGCCTACAAACACGACACCGACACAAGTGCCGTAAAATTCCATGCCCCGACCGGATGTTTAGACCAAAGACCGCCTTGGTCCTGCTTTTACTGAAAGCAAAATACTGGGGTTACCAGCTTTACAAGGTTTAAGGAACACAACAAGTCAGCTTACACAAACTAGCATCTAAGCATGCAAAAACATTCTAAGACCCCCTCTACGAGCACTATCTGTAATTTCCCAAGGCTTCTTGTCGATTTTTCCTATCCATCAGATTGCAGTGATCGCAGCGGGCATCACTCCTGCCCCGAGATCAGAATCGCCCATTTCTGCATAAATGATATATTTCGATACAAGCCTACATCAGGCAAGCTAACAGTTACATTGTTAAAGACAAAGCCATTTCTAATGAGCCATAGATTCGAGGCTGTTCAACAAAAATGAAAAATTAAGAACTTTCTATCTTTTTGTCAGCACCCTCTAAAACTCTCTCTTGAAAGTCAGTTACACTCCCAGGTATCTGATTCCATCCAAAGGAGTCTCTGCAAACGTACCACACAAATTGCACCATCAGGCATCTGAACATTATATGATTAGCAAATTCCACTCTTCCGCACAGCTTACAGCCTATCTCACCCGGCCAATTCCTTTTAATCAATTGTTCTGTAGATTGGATTCTGTTATTATAAACTTGCCATAGGAAAATCCTGATTTTCAGAGAAAGTTTAGCAGCCTAAATCTCTACCATCCATTTGTTTGTATATCCAGGAAAAGTTAGTTCTTTGTACAGAGATATGATGCAGTGGAGAACTCTACTGTTTTTTCAAAGATCCACCAGACTGTGTCATGATCTTGTGTTAGAGTTGTACCTTCTATTATATTTAGCAAAGCTTCCCACTCTACATTCTCTGTTCTGGCCGGATTTCACAGCAGGGAAACTCCACCCCTGTCCTTACGCAACACTAGAGCATGATCTGTGGTAAGGACGACGAGCAGTGAGTGACTGGTAACTCGTTCTAGAGATTCTTTTCTCCGACGTGACATGCCACCAGAGAACGAAGGCAACCAACGCCCTGTTCCTCGCGTCGATCTCCACCGATCAACAAGACGCGCTTGCGGCGGCGTGCCTTCTTCAATTCGGAACGAGTCGCCGAGGGCACCTTGCCTGGGCAGCTCTTCCTCAGCTGACGACGCAGTTGGCGACTTGCATCGATCGGCGCCGTACTCCTCCTACCGGTTTCAGTTGGGCGTCTGCGTCACCGGCTAGAGCGACAGTACTCTCTCTCTCCCTCTCTCTCGGCCCGTTCCGTGCGTGGGTTCAAAGAAACCGGCATTGCTTCCGTGCCCGTTGTCCTTGGATAAGCTCAGCTCTGGACTTCTGGTCGGCTCAAGTTGGCGCCAGACGAACGACGACACGGCGCCCTAGCCTCCAAGTCGCTTCGTCGCATTGATTCCCGCACAGTGATGACTGATCAGTCAGTGGCAAGCAGGAGAAAACTGTGGTATGTCACTCTCGATGGATCCACCAGCTGCTATGTACGTGTTTGGTCGTTTGGAGGAGGTGACTGATGTGTTGCCTGACCGACCTGGGACTAGAACTGGGAGGCTAGATTATTCATAGCGAGTGTACTGACCACCCGTTCTCCTGAGCTAGGTGTGAACCCCCGACTTCATCAACTTGCTGTCAATCTCGTGGTGTGGCAACATTTGGTGCCGTGACTTCATTGGCAACCTGCTACAAACATATTCATATAAGCTGATAAGAAGAAGCTTACTTGATCAGACCATACCAACTGCTGTACAGGAATCATTGTATGAATCCTGAACTCATCATATTAGCCTTGCATATTACTCCAACCAGATCACAAAAACCTCCCAACAGATCCTAGATCACACACACAGAAGTGTACCACTAGTTCGCAAAAAGTAGTTATTTTTTTCACTAGCAACCAAGAAGAATTCGCACAATCCGAACAGAGCTCATAAATCATCACAGTATTTGGCGGGCAGATTTTAACAGGTTCAATAATATTCTATAAGAGAGAATAAGTTAAAAAAAACCGAAAGTAGAGAAGCCGAACAGAGTGATGTGACTGCCGCCAAAGGATTGGTGTTGAACAAATCAAGAAATGGTAAAAAAGAAAGATTTTCCCTTGCTCGAAAGTCCCTAAAAATAGTGCAAATAAATCAAAATCTGAGCAACAGCATGGAGAAGAGACCGCACAGTGACGGCGACCCAAACCCAATCTGGCCGAGCAGAGGAGCGTGTCAAGGCACCCGCGTGCGGAAGCAACCACCGGCCAGTCCTAGAGTTAGTGGAGGCGCATGTCACATCCTCATGTCATCTGCCATGCTGCCCAACCAACCACCCCTACTCGTAGAAGTAGAAGCAATGTACGCAAGCTAGCACAGATCAGAGGCTGGCGACATGTGCTGTCTCTTCCCAAGCTAACTCCTGCTGATCATGGTATCTACTCTGATTCTGATTGTACACCCACAATTTGCTACTCAGAAACACAAAATACTAAGGGTCATTTTAATTTTGTCCTCTATTACACACCTGCGCTCTACGGATATATATGTGAACAACGGCGAAATAAGAAGGATGAGAATCACAAGAACCAATGCATCCAGGTAGGTGCAGTGCAGCCAATTAATTGGAATCAACAGGTAAATGCAATAATGCTCGTATTTCGCGCAGGATTTGTACATATTCTTGTGAATTTCAAACATCCATACGTGTCAGGAGGAAACCCCCTAATGACCATCAGAACAACGATCATGAAGGTCCGGACCCACCTGCGGCAACGGCGACCGCCGTCGGCCCAACGTGGGAGAGAAGCGCTCCGCCTCGCCCGACCAAGTCCCTCAGGGTCGGACACTCCCGACCCCTCGACGGTCGGACTCCGCCTCGCCCGACCAAATGCCTCGGGGTAGGACGCTCCCGACCCCTCGCCACAAGGTTCCGCCTCGCCCGACCCCGGGGCGTAGGGGGTCGGACTCACCTGGGTCCACCAGGCGAGTGCCTGCCTCGGGCGCAGACTAGAAGATGCGAGCGCGGATCTCGTGCCCCCCCCCCCCCCGCCGGTCTCGCCATAAATGCGTTGTGGCTCTGGCACGCAGAAAGGCGCCCGCGCCCTCGATGTGACCCGTCACAACTACCCAAGCGCGACCGCACAGCGCAGGCCACAGTGGCGCAGTCTTCCCCGATTCGCCGCCAGGCACTCATGACCTGCGCCGCCTGGCACAGGAGCACGCCCGCCCGTCCTCGCGCCCCGCAAATCCGGCGACAGGGACGGAACGTCCGCGTCGCACAGGCCGTCAGCAGGATAACAGAGGCAGCCATCTTCCCTGACGGGCACGGATGCCATGACCAAGCACCATGATCACGCACGCCCGCCGGCACCGGCCCCCGAGGAGATCATCGACAGGATCCGGAGGAAGCCGTCCTCCCCTGGCGGACGCGCTAACAGGAGCCGAAAGCTGGAGCCGGGCACGGCGACCCGGGAACTCGAATCCTCCCCTTGTATTCTATTCTCTCTCTCTCCCCTCGCCCGGCTCACCTGTAACCCCGAGCCCTCCTTGCGCTATAAAGGGAAGGCCGGGGGCCCTGAGACGTGGGGGGCGGGGGGACAGGAAAACTTAGACTCTCTCCCGCACACTCACTCTCTCTCGCACGGACTCTTTCTTCCCCGACGAGAAGAACACACTCTCACCATTAGAGCTTCAGTGCACACCCAAGAGACTTGGGATCGGTTCCCTCTCTCGCCCTCCTGTAACCCCTATTACAGACCCCGCGTGGGCAACACGATCAGCTCCTCATACTGGACGTAGGGCTCCTTCTTGCCCGAACCAGTCTAAACCCCGTGTCACCCGCGCAACCACCTGGAGCATTACGAGCATAAAAGAAATTTACTAGTCTTAGTCTTGATCCGCTAATCTTGACGACGACAATACAGGAATGGTTGTATACAAATACAATCCGAGTACAATCATGTGACTAAACCATCCGGCTCATTCATTCATTAGCTTCCATCAACCATGATTTTGACCATTAAATCCTTTTATGTACTTGGTTGTACATAAATGGGCATGCATGCAGTCTTGCCCACTTCTGGGCTTGTGCCAGTTCAGCTAAGTACGGTTAAACATCCCACCTTAGGCCTTGTTTAAATGCATTTGTAAAAATTTTAAAATGAAATTTTTTTATATTTGAAATATTAAATATAGATTAATTAAAAAACTAATTGCGGATTCCGTCCATAAATCGTGAGACGAACCTAATAAGTCTAACTAATCTGTCATTAGCACATATTTACTGTAGTATTACTGTAGCAATTTATTATCTAATCACGATCTAATTAGGCTCATTAGATTCGTCTCACGATTTACGGACCATCTGTGTAATGCAATTTTTTTCAACTACATTTAATACCCCATGCATGTGTGCAAATATTTTTTTGGGTGTAAAGTTTTTGCATCTAAACAAGGCCTTAGTCGAGCGCCTGACATGTCGATCAAGATTCTTTAGTCTATAGCGCGAATGTAACGTGAGGAATGATAGGCTCAGAGTGTATGCGTTTAGGGTTTTGAAAGGAATCGGTGCTCTTAGTCTAAGAGGGGGAGGGGGTAAATTAGGCAAACATAAAACCTTAATCTATGGCTCAATCTAGTTTGCACAAAACTTAAACTAAAACATGCTATCTAGATGTGCAACTAGGGTTCTTCTAGTGAGAAAACCTCATCCCAAAGAGTTTTGCAACCTATAGCCAATCCTAGCAAGATACTACACTAAGAATATAAAGGCACACAAATTGCAGTATGAAATGCGGAAGTTTAAAGGTAGAGCATGAAGGGAAGCAAACTCTCGGCATGAAGATTTATCCCGTGGTTCGGTTAGGCACAAAGTCAATCCTACTCCATGTTGTTGAAGCTCACAAAGAGTATTGCTTCTCGGCAACCAAATCTCTTTCGGGACTCTTCTTAATATAACTCACCACCAAGGCTATGTTAAGTCAGCACGGTCACCTTGATTCCGCTTTCCAGTAAGGAGTTTCTTCACCAAGGAAGGGGGTCTCCACGTCCCCCGCACAAAGCCGTCGTCGCCGCTCCACACCAAGCCGGAGGGTCGAAGACTTGCCGGTGAGCCACCAAAGTTCCAAGGGGCCGGCACACCGAAATACACTTGTGGTTCACTTCTACAACCAGCACACAAGGTTCACACCTTGCTTCTCTCACTCTTACAAGAGCTAATCCTAGCACTAAGTCTCACAAAGCTTATGCTAACCTAAGGATGTGGTCAATATGCTCTTGGGTGGCTTGGAGAACTTCCTATGTGTTCATTTGGAAGGTTTTACCGCCTAGTGAGTTAGCTCGTCGGGGAAGGGATGGATACCCTAGGACTGGCTCCACGATTCGATGGTATGGGCTTTCAAAAATGAAAGGTTTTAATGCAAGCCTATCTCCAAGCACGGGGCCTAAATATTTGGAGAGTTATGAGTGAGGGCATGAAAAATAAGGGTAGTCAAGAAAAACAATGATGTGATTGCAAAAAGCATTGTCTTGTCTTCCCTTTGTGATGATGTGTTCAATAGAGTTTTTGCTAGTGAAAATTCCATTGAGCTATGGAAGTCTATCAATGAGAACCATGAGAGCATAAAGGATGTGGCAAATGAAAGATACCATGTTCTCATTGATAAGCTTAATAGATTTAAGTAATTAAATCATGAAGATGCATCATCTATGTACTCACGTTTGAGTGTACTTGTAAATGAGATCAACTCCTTAGATGTCAAGAAAATTGAAGATATGGAGCTCTCTCGCAAGATCCTCTCTCTGATGGCCGGACTATGATTTGGTAACTTCAATCATCTATGAGAAAGAGCTCTCAACACTCACCCTAAATCAAGTCCTCAACAAGGTGATCGCCCATGAGCTTCGCAACGGCATTAGCTTCCATCAAGCGTGATTTTGACCATTATATCCTTTTGTGTACTTGATTGTATATAAATGGGCGTACATGCAGTCTTGCCACTTCCGGCATGTGCCAGTTCAGCTAAGAGCTTATGCATAAACATCCCACCTTAGTTCGAGCGCCTAATATATTGATCACGATTCTCTTTAGTCTATAGCGCGAATGTAATGTGAGGAAGTTTTGGATCAAAGGCATCTGCCCGGCTTTATTAGAAAGCGCAACGACACCAAGATCCAAACAGGGGACTAGGGTGAATGTAACGCGAGGAATGACAGGCTCAGAGTGCATGCGTTTAGGGTTTAGATGTTTGGGTGTCCGTGGTGACCTCTAGGATTCGATAGAAGTTTGGGGCGGTGGCTATTGAGAGCCTGCTTGATTTAGCTCCAAAATTTACCTTGCCAACATGAGGGCAGGTCAAAATATTGGTATGCCTAAACTTTTTGGCCAAAACTTGGGCAAGAAATTTTGGATAGCACTTGGTTTGTTGCCAAAATGTGCCAACTAATATTTTGGCTACTGATTGGTTTGCTGTCAACATACAATTGCTAATGTTCGCTGTGACAACCCTGGTAATTACATTTCCAAAATCAATGTCGTTAGCCTAACTCTATGATTAAACCAACTAATGAAAGGGTGGAAAGAATTAAAACGAGTTCAGTTGGGATTCAAATTTAATTTGAGCACATTGGGTTACTTTTGAACTTTTAAATTTAACTTTCAAACCATAAGCCAAATGGGTTTTTGCCTGAAACCAAAGTTGTAGAACTTTTTATTTTGAACAACTTTCGTGTTCAAAAGTTTTTGAAATTCCAATCAGAAAAAGGAGAAAACGCCATGTTTGCACGCAGCCCCCTGAAGTTTTTCGAATTTTTGCACTTCGGTCCCTCGCTCACCCCTCCCTCCTCTGCTGCGCCGCGCGCTCGCCCGACCGCCGCCGGCCACCTGGCCCTCGACGCCTGCGCGGCACCAGACGCCGAGCCAACCCCGACGCCCTGCCTGCTGCCCGCCCCCGCTCGCCCAACCGCGGCCGCGCCTTTTCTTCTCCCTCCCGCACGCCGTGTCTCTGCCCAATCCCCGGTGCGCCACCGTGCTGCCCAGTCGCTGGCCGCCGCCCCCTCCACCAGTGCCCCGTCGTGCCGCCCCAGCTCGCCAGTAGCACGCCCACGCCGCTATCTCGCTCGCCCAGTCGCCTGCCCGCGTAGTCGCACGCGACACAGCACCCCGTGCACCGCCGCCTGCCCAATAGCGCCGCTGGTCACCGCCGGCCGCACCAATGGCGCCCAGCCTCGCCGCCCCCTCCACCCCACGCCCCGGCCGTGCCGAGCCCGCCCCCACGAGCTCCACCGGCTATAAAGCCCGGCGCAGCGCCCCTCCCTCCTCTCCCTGTTCCTCCTTCTTCCCCGCAGAGCAGAGCCGAGCTCCGCCCCACGCCGCCGCCGTGGAACTCCCTCCTCCGCCCCTCCTCGACCCGAGCTAGGCCCCAAAATCGCTCTCCTACCTCCGCGCGAAGCTTCCCAGCCCAAGCCCCGCCGCCCAGCTCGCCGGAGCTCGCCGGAGCAGAGCTCCACCCGCCGCCGCCCCCCCCGGTAGCCGTGGGCAGCCCTGCTCAGGCCGCCTCCGCCCCAACCGTGACCACCCAAAGGTAGCCCCCAACCTCCTCTTGCTCCTCCCCCACCTTGCCCTCGCCGCCGGCGACCGAGCTCGCCGGAATTTGGCCGGACAGGACGACCCCGCCGTGAAATTGCGACCAGGGACTACATTGCAAACGCCCAAATCTTTCCAGGGGGTTTTCTGCTAATTTTCAGGGACCCCTCTGTAAAGAAAGTTTTAACCAAATCAGTGAACTTGTAAAATTCGTATAAAATCGTAGAAAATTCAGAAAAATGCAAACTCAACTGTTCTGGAATTCTTAGAAGAAACTCTACAACTTTTGTTACATAAAGTTTCTCAGATTCTCAATATATTTTGCTCTAGATAAAATGGAAGGTTTAATGGACTTCTTTTGAACCCACTGTTGTAGATCATTGCTAACCCTAAATGTTGGGCAGTGAGTTACTTGCTTGATTTTTAGGACTGTGTAAAAAGATCAGGACCAAAAGCCATCTCTACATACACTTTTTGTCCAACATTGTTTTATGCCATAAAGTGATAGAACTAATTATTCCTGCTGTTCTGTGATGTTTAATGTCATGAAACTTTTTCTGTGTTGTTGTAGTGATACCTAGAGGCCACAGAAAAATTTAGAAACATTTTTACTATATGTAACCTTTTCATATGAATTTGTGGTAGGAAAACTTCAGTAATTCAAAATAATTAGTAAAGCCCTTATAAAATGTTCATCTTTTTACTATGAAACACAATATAGTAGCTCAACCTGTACAAAAAGTTTCATACATAGAAACCCTGTATAACATCCTGTAGAAAATAATCTTTAATAACATGAGTGTAGCTTGTCCCATTTATTATGCTCTATATCCTGTGCAATAAAATCTGAAAAATTTACAGTAGCACAAATATGGTTATAGTAACAACCTGTAAAATTTGTAGCATCAACACTTGCATGGGTTGTTCTGTATAAAAATAACTAGATCCTAGCAGTGGCTGTGTATTACATTTTTCATATTTAACATGCTACACAAAAATGTCTGAAATTTTTACAGTGATCTTATCTCTGCATAATGTACTTTGAATAAAAAAATTTATTACCAGAAGCTAACTAGATTAGTAATTGTGTTCAACTCATGTTTGTGTTTAAAAAGAAACTAAGTTTTCAATATAACACAACCCCTTCTTCTTTAACGAAGTTAAATAGATTAAGATAAACTCTATTAACGATTGCCCAGGAAATGTTAAAGTAAATAACTTCACAGCAAAACTTATGTCTTATGAACTGCAACCTTATCGTGAAGGAAATCATGTCGTTTAACATCACCACTACTTAAACTTGTGCATTCATGTAGAAACGACGACTCTCGCCGACGGAACGTACGAGTTGGTGCCCGCGTCCGAGAGTGAGCAGTGTGAAGCTCAAGTGAATCTAACTGAAGTTGCCGAAGACCCGAGCCCAAGTTCGGAAGAGCCCCGGACTAACTTTTCGCAAGAAGGCAAGCCCCGGAGCATGAACCCTATTTTCTAAACTCATGCAACTTATTACTCTACTTTACTTGTGCATTAAGTTTATAGGAGTTGGATGAAAACTTAGTTGCATGATCTTAGGTACCCATGCTCTGAACACTAGATGCAAGGTTCGATAGAATGCTATGCTAATAGGACTCGGTAAAAGTCGAGTGATTTCCTGTCACTCGCGAGAAATTAGGAGTTGATTGTTTACTACACGCTGCAATCATAAGGACGACGGACGGGCTATGGTACGATGTTTATGCTGATGATTGAAGCCCGTCTGTCTAGTGAAAAATGCTAAGGCCGCAGTGTGTGGTAAGTGATGGTTAAGTCTTTGAACGTACTAACCACATGCCGAGAATATGGTAATCGGTAAGCTTAGTACTGGATTGAACCGAGGCCGGAATATACTCCCCACTGTCTTGAATTCGTTCACATCTTGCTAATGGCGGGTGCATCGGCCGCCATGGCCCGGCTGCGTCCGTGGTCCATGGGGAGGTGTAGTCGAGGGCGGTGGGCCTGTTCCGTGAAGCGGGAATTGAAGGGAAAAGTTGCACGTGTGACTCTAGGGAGTAACCACGTGACGTGTGTTTAGGTTTCCCTTGCAAGGTTAAGAAATTCGATTTGAATCGTCCGTTTCTCACGGCTATTGAGACTGCTTAACCACTTTTACCCACAGAGTAAGAAGAGGAACAATGATGATGAATAAACTGGTTGGATGAAAATTTAATGCTTCACCATGTATGATATTGGATAGTTGCTTACCTAGAATGGTTAAAGAAAGCTAGAACTTGGAGCTAAAATCTGAAAGTAAGGACCTACTATATATGCTTTTTGGCAAAACAAACCCCTCAAGCCAAAAGCCTCGCATGTCTAGGAGTCGGCTAAGTATACCCCATTAGTCGGGTAAGCCTTGTTGAGTATTAGTATACTCAGCCTTGCTTGTGGCTTGTTTTCAGGTGAAACCTTCGAAGATTTGATTGCTAGGTTGACTTGGCCTTGTACTCTTCCCCCTGGTTAGTCGGTGGAATGGGATACGCCCCCGTCCAACGGTGAAAATGCCAAGTGATGTCTCGTACGGGCTTCATCGAGACATCCTTTATCGTCGAGTAGCTTTCGTTATTTTATTTCCGCTGCAACTTAAACTCTGAAGAACTTATTTGTGATCATTGAAGTACTTGGTTTTTAAACCCGAAACTTGGTCTGTAATATTTACTTATGCTAATGTTGTAATATTTGCTGGAATGTGGTATTCTCTGGGCTCATCGTCGCGTGAGCATTTGTATGTATGGCGCTCGATCCGATTACCGTGGTTGTATCGGGAGGTTATACCCGACAGACCAGTGGATTACTCCGTTTGAAGTGTAAGGTTAACCGAAATTGCCCTAATGGTGATGGTTAATACACTTGAGCCGGATTAATTCAGGTGGTTCTGCCACAGCTGGTATCAGAGCCGTAGCTGGTGCCATAGCTGGCAACAGCTGGCGCCAGAGCCAAAATACATACGCCAGAGAATGCGACAAGCCGTAAAAACCTATTTTCATAGAACTTGACTAGAAGGTGTGTTGCGAAATACGTTGGTACGTTAAGGATGGTGCCTAGTTCGTAAAGCCCTAAGGGATTATGGGAAAGTTACTAGGTGGCTATCTAACTTCTTTATATTATCAACTGACTTCCAGCACATTACTTTCTGTCAAAACTTACTTTCATGCACAACCGACCTTAAGTTCTGTAACGACGCACTCATCGCTAAGGTAAGAAGGTAAGGATCCTCAGCCAACTGAGAGAGCTTGGCCTTCCTGTCGGTGATGCGAACCGAACGCTGCCCTCAAGCAGTGGCTTACTTGAGGTGCTGCCAATATGCCAACTGTTAGTTGAACATATTGGGAGTAGAAGGTTTGGCGCAGGGTATGGCGATCGCTGTTCATACCCCCGTCTCATGACGGTACCCCCGTGAATACGCTATCTCGATAGCGTATGTTAACGTCGTCTGTACGGCGGAAATTGTACAGATATCGTTTCTATAAGTAAACGGTAATGAATACGGACGCTTTCATGAGTGCTGGCATGAAAGGTTCATGAAATATATATGCTTGTCAATCTTCTGCAGGTACACTAACCGCGATTACGATAAGTTAAGGAACGATTAGAAAGACTCGACTAGCTATTATAGTGAGAGTCGTATTGTGTATGCCACCGAAACTATCTTCGTAAAGACCAAAAGTATTTGGCAATTATTTTTCTTTGTGAGGACGAATAGGACGTGCATGCATCATAACCATATATATCTGAAATTGAAAATGCCTTGTATGAGAGTGGTAAGGTTCTTGCGTATCTAAGCGTGGTTTGCATAAGGACTATCTAGCGAATCTGTCACAAATCTGCCATGACCGAAAAGAAAGATTTATTGACCCAAGAAAATGACCTTTTCTGGTAAAGTTCATGTTGAAAGAATTGTTCAAAAATTTCGTGTTCTATCCCCTGTTCAAAAATCAAAAATTCTGAACTCATGGATAGTAAGAAATAACAGAAACCACGGAATGTCAGATTTCTGTCCAGAATAAGCACTTCTGCCTCTTAAATTTTTAGGCCCCCCCTTCCTACAGTTTTCTGCAAAAGAGTACAACACAAACCTTGTTCCAAATTTACCCAAGTAGCTGCTGTTAAAATGTGGTAAATTTTGGCTGGGTAGATTTTCCCTGGTGCACGAAACATTAGCCCTCTGTTCACTGAAAATTCTGGGTAGACCGAGAAGTAAGACCTTAAGGGAACAGCCATCTTAGAGCCTAATCCAGCCAAAGTGTTGAATAGAAAAGTGGTGCACAAATACCTTAGAAATGCTCTGGTAAAAGTTGAGAATTTTTGGACCAGAACTTTTGAAGTTATAGGCCAGATACTATAACTCGTTCTGCTGAAAAACAGCCAACCAGCGAAGCGAAGAGCGAATCGTTTGACCATCTTACCCATCAATTTAGCATCTTAACTGAATATCAAAGTTGTACATCCCTAAATTCCCTATCCACTGCCAAAATATGAGGAACTTTGGATGAACCTACCAGGAGTTATAAGGTTCTTATGGCAGACAGTTTTTATGCCCGTGATTCCATCCAGGACCTTTTGGAAGTCTACTATTCCGCGTTAGATCTTTTTGGAGTCATGGAAGCAATATGGATCACGTTGCTAATGAAGAACATTCGCCTTTTCAGATGGTTGGAGCAACCCGTGGTAACCCGGATGGTTTTGGTGCTAGCGCAAGTGGATCACAACCACAGCCGCCACCACCACCCAGTTTGGTTGAAGTAATGGCCGCTCAAACCGAGTTGCTTCGCCAGCTCGTGCAAGGACAGCAACACCACCAGCGGGGTGGACAAAATGTCCCCCACCCCCAAGCTGCAGGATACACGGATTTCCTAGGGACCCAGCCTCCCTTGTTTCACGAGACGGAGGAACCCTTGGATGCGGACGCTTGGATTCGCACAATCGAGTCCAAGTTTTCTCTACTTGTGACCCCATGTTCGGATGAAAACAAGGCCCGCTTTGCCGCGCAGCAGCTTCGCGGTACGGCTCGTCTATGGTGGGACCACTATTTTGCTATGCTCCCCGCTGATCACATTGTCACCTGGGATGAATTCAAGACTGCGTTCCGGGCACACCATATTCCCGAAGGTCTCATAGAAAGAAAGCTAAATGAGTTTTTAGCTCTCACTCAGGATAACCACACTGTACTTCAGTATGCTCAGGCCTTCAACAATCTGTGCCAATACGCGGGCTATCACGCAGACACAGATGCCAAGAAGCGTGATCGTTTCCGTAGAGGTCTGAGTACTAAACTCAAGGAACGATTGAATCTTGTCAAAGCCGATACATATAATGAGCTAGTCAACATGGCCATCACTCAAGAGGACTGTATTGAGGCTCATCGTGCTGAAAAGAAGAGAAAGGCGCTAGCTGGACCCTCGGGTGCTCAGCCACCGAGGTATCGCTTGGTGCAAAATGCTGCGCCTACAGCTCCACCGAAGGCCCCTCAGCCAGGGCGTTGGATTATCAGGCCCCCGCAGCAGCCAGGCATGGTACGACCCCCGATGCCTCCACAGAATGGTCCGAGGCCCACTCTGCAACAGCCTCTTCGACCCAGCCCCGCGAATCGTTGTTTCAAATGCGGGAGTTCCGGTCATTTCGCTCGCGAATGCCCTCAACCCAGGCTGCCAAATCAGGGCCAGGACTCTAACCAGAACAATAAGAACAAAGGCAAGAAGCAGACCCTCCAGGTCAAACAAGGACAGATCAACTTCACCACCCTTGCAGAACTTCCTGAAGGAGCACCTGTAAAGACGGGTACATTCTCCATCCATAACAAGCCTGCAATCATATTGTTTGATTCTGGTGCATCACATAGTTTCATTAGTGCAAAGTTTGGTGCAAAAGTAGGCTTGAATGTTTGGCACACCAAAGGGTCGTATATGATATCAACACCGGGTGGAAAAATTGCTTCCAACCAAATAATAAGGCTGGTACCGATAAAATTGGGAAGTAAAGTCATCAACACAGATCTCGTACTTTTACCCCTTGACGGCATGGATATTATTTTGGGAATGAACTGGATGACTAGGCATGGAGTCACATTGGACCTTTCTTCCCGAGCCGTTGAGATAAATTCACCTAGTCACGGAGCCACTACCCTTTACCTACTGTTACGAGAGTGCACAAATTCTTGCGCTTTCGTGATGGAAGGGACCAACCTAGAGAATATTCCAGTGGTATGCGAGTATGCCGATGTCTTTCCGGATGACTTACCCGGAATGCCCCCGGATAGGGATATTGAGTTCGTTATTGAACTACAACCAGGCACTGCACCTATATCCAAAAGACCGTATAGGATGCCCCCTAAAGAATTGGCCGAGCTGAAACTTCAACTCCAAGAACTACTGGACAAAGGTTTTATTCGCCCTAGCGCGTCACCTTGGGGATGTCCAGCCCTATTCGTAAAGAAGAAGGATGACAGTTTGAGATTATGTGTGGACTACCGACCTCTCAATGCGGTAACTGTTAAAAATAAATACCCCCTTCCTCGCATCGATGTACTCTTCGATCAATTAGCTGGAGCCAGAGTCTTCTCCAAGATTGATCTTCGTTCGGGATACCATCAGATCAAGATTCGCCCGTGTGATATTCCTAAGACTGCCTTCTCCACACGATATGGACTATATGAATTCTTGGTCATGTCCTTTGGACTCACCAATGCCCCTGCCTACTTCATGTATCTCATGAATTCGGTATTCATGCCCGAACTTGACAAATTCGTCGTAGTGTTCATCGACGACATTCTTATCTATTCCAAGGATGAGGAAGAGCATGCCAAGCACCTTCGCGTTGTTCTTCAGCGACTCAGAGACCATCAGCTCTATGCTAAGTTTTCTAAGTGTGAATTCTGGTTGGATACTGTAAAGTTCTTAGGTCACACGATCTCCAACGAAGGCATAGCTGTTGACCCCAGCAAGGTACAAGAGGTGATGGATTGGAAACCCCCTACCTCTGTTCATCAGATTCGCAGTTTTCTCGGCTTAGCCGGTTACTACCGTCGCTTCATCCCGGATTTCTCTCAAATTGCTAAGCCCATGACTGAACTGTTAAAGAAGGGAGTAAAGTTTGTATGGAATGAGAAATGTGAAGAAGCTTTCCACACTCTCAGAGAGCATCTGACTACTGCACCTGTGTTAGCTCAATCCGATAATACCAAGTCATTCGATGTGTATTGTGACGCATCAGGTACTGGTCTAGGATGTGTGCTTATGCAAGAGAATCGAGTGATTGCATATGCCTCACGAGCCCTACGGCCCCACGAACAGAATTATCCCACGCATGACCTTGAGCTTGCAGCCGTCATTCACGCTCTGAAGATATGGAGGCACTATCTCATGGGTACACAGTGCAATATCTACACGGATCATAAGAGTCTCAAGTACATCTTCACACAAGCCGATCTGAATATGAGACAACGAAGATGGCTAGAATTAATCAAAGATTATGACCTTGAAGTGCACTATCACCCCGGTAAGGCTAATGTAGTCGCGGATGCACTAAGCCGCAAGTCCCATTGCCATTGCTTATCCATGGAGTCCTACCATGAGATATTATGTGCAGACATGAGGAAGCTTAACTTGGAAATGGTTTCCCAAGGCACTCTAAATCACATCTCAGTTGAGCCCACTCTTCACGACCAAATCGTCATGGCACAACTACATGATGAAGGAATCAAGATCATCAAACAAAAACTCTCTCTAGGTGAGGAGAAGTATAAGTGTTTCCGCCAGGACCATAAGGGAGTTCTATGGTTCGAAAGTCGTATAGTCGTTCCGAAGAATCGTGAACTCCACAAGCAAATTCTTGATGAGGCACACCTTTCCAAATTCTCTATCCACCCCGGCAGTAGCAAAATGTATCAAGACCTAAGGCAAAACTTCTGGTGGACTAGAATGAAAAGAGAAATTGCTACGTATATCTCGGAATGTGACACGTGCCAGAGAGTAAAAGCTAGCCACTTGAAGGTAGCCGGTACACTACAACCGTTACCTATACCATCATGGAAATGGGAAGACATAAGTATGGACTTCATCGTTGGACTACCAAACACCTCCCAGAAACATGATTCCATATGGGTCATCGTTGATAGACTCACAAAGACGGCACATTTTCTTCCGGTACACACCACCTATACCGCCAAGAAATATGCCGAGATTTACCTCGATCGTATTGTTTGCCTACATGGAATACCTAAGACAATTATTTCTGATCGTGGTACTCAGTTTGTAGCCCGCTTTTGGGAACAACTGCAAACATCTCTTGGTACCAAACTAATTCGCAGCTCAGCATACCACCCTCAGACCGATGGACAAACGGAAAGAGTAAACCAAATTCTTGAAGACATGCTGAGAGCCTGTGTCATTCATTATGACAAGAATTGGGACAAATGCCTACCCCTAGCAGAGTTCTCGTACAACAACAGCTATCAAACGAGTTTGAAAATGGCACCCTTTGAGGCCCTGTATGGACGAAGGTGTCGAACTCCTTTGAGCTGGTCACAAACCGGAGAACGTAAAATAATTGGACCCGACCTGGTAATCGAGGCAGAGGAGAAAGTAAAAGTAATACAAGCAAACCTTAAAGCCGCACAAGCCCGACAAAAGAGCTATTCTGACAAAAGGAGAAAGCCCCTAAAATTCGAAGTTGGCGAGAATGTCTATCTTCGAGTTTCACCCACCAAGGGAGTGCAAAGATTCGGAATCAAAGGCAAACTAGCTCCCCGTTATGTTGGTCCTTACGAAATCATTGAGAGCTGCGGACCCGTGGCCTACAGATTACGACTGCCCCCTCAGCTCACGGCCACCCATGATGTCTTCCACGTATCTCAACTCAAGAAGTGTATTCGAGTCCCTACCGAGATTGTGGAACAACAAGAAATATCGTTGGAACCCGACCTCTCGTATGTCGAACACCCAGTTAAGGTTTTGGATCAAAAAGAAAGAGAGACCAGGAGGAAAGTAATTAGAATGTATAAAGTACAATGGAATCACCACACGGAAGAAGAAGCCACCTGGGAAACCGAGAGCTACCTAAACCAACATTTCCCTGGGTTTCTTATCTCAACCACTGGTATGTGCCCCCACGCCCACACTAAGAATTACCGAATCTCGGGGCGAGATTCTTGTTAAGGGGGGAAGGCTGTGACAACCCTGGTAATTACATTTCCAAAATCAATGTCGTTAGCCTAACTCTATGATTAAACCAACTAATGAAAGGGTGGAAAGAATTAAAACGAGTTCAGTTGGGATTCAAATTTAATTTGAGCACATTGGGTTACTTTTGAACTTTTAAATTTAACTTTCAAACCATAAGCCAAATGGGTTTTTGCCTGAAACCAAAGTTGTAGAACTTTTTATTTTGAACAACTTTCGTGTTCAAAAGTTTTTGAAATTCTAATCAGAAAAAGGAGAAAACGCCCTGTTTGCACGCAGCCCCCTGAAGTTTTTCGAATTTTTGCACTTCGGTCCCTCGCTCACCCCTCCCTCCTCTGCTGCGCCGCGCGCTCGCCCGACCGCCGCCGGCCACCTGGCCCTCGACGCCTGCGCGGCACCAGACGCCGAGCCAACCCCGACGCCCTGCCTACTGCCCGCCCCCGCTCGCCCAACCGCGGCCGCGCCTTTTCTTCTCCCTCCCGCACGCCGTGTCTCTGCCCAATCCCCGGTGCGCCACCGTGCTGCCCAGTCGCTGGCCGCCGCCCCCTCCACCAGTGCCCCGTCGTGCCGCCCCAGCTCGCCAGTAGCACGCCCACGCCGCTATCTCGCTCGCCCAGTCACCTGCCCGCGTAGTCGCACGCGACACAGCACCCCGTGCACCGCCGCCTGCCCAATAGCGCCGCTGGTCACCGCCGGCCGCACCAATGGCGCCCAGCCTCGCCGCCCCCTCCACCCCACGCCCCGGCCGTGCCGAGCCCGCCCCCACGAGCTCCACCGGCTATAAAGCCCGGCGCAGCGCCCCTCCCTCCTCTCCCTGTTCCTCCTTCTTCCCCGCAGAGCAGAGCCGAGCTCCGCCCCACGCCGCCGCCGTGGAACTCCCTCCTCCGCCCCTCCTCGACCCGAGCTAGGCCCCAAAATCGCTCTCCTACCTCCGCGCGAAGCTTCCCAGCCCAAGCCCCGCCGCCCAGCTGGCCGGAGCTCGCCGGAGCAGAGCTCCACCCGCCGCCGCCCCCCCCGGTAGCCGTGGGCAGCCCTGCTCAGGCCGCCTCCGCCCCAACCGTGACCACCCAAAGGTAGCCCCCAACCTCCTCTTGCTCCTCCCCCACCTTGCCCTCGCCGCCGGCGACCGAGCTCGCCGGAATTTGGCCGGACAGGACGACCCCGCCGTGAAATTGCGACCAGGGACTACATTGCAAACGCCCAAATCTTTCCAGGGGGTTTTCTGCTAATTTTCAGGGACCCCTCTGTAAAGAAAGTTTTAACCAAATCAGTGAACTTGTAAAATTCGTATAAAATCGTAGAAAATTCAGAAAAATGCAAACTCAACTGTTCTGGAATCCTTAGAAGAAACTCTACAACTTTTGTTACATAAAGTTTCTCAGATTCTCAATATATTTTGCTCTAGATAAAATGGAAGGTTTAATGGACTTCTTTTGAACCCACTGTTGTAGATCATTGCTAACCCTAAATTTTGGGCAGTGAGTTACTTGCTTGATGTTTAGGACTGTGTAAAAAGATCAGGACCAAAAGCCATCTCTACATACACTTTTTGTCCAACATTGTTTTATGCCATAAAGTGATAGAACTAATTATTCCTGCTGTTCTGTGATGTTTAATGTCATGAAACTTTTTCTGTGTTGTTGTAGTGATACCTAGAGGCCACAGAAAAATTTAGAAACATTTTTACTATATGTAACCTTTTCATATGAATTTGTGGTAGGAAAACTTCAGTAATTCAAAATAATTAGTAAAGCCCTTATAAAATGTTCATCTTTTTACTATGAAACACAATATAGTAGCTCAACCTGTACAAAAAGTTTCATACATAGAAACCCTGTATAACATCCTGTAGAAAATAATCTTTAATAACATGAGTGTAGCTTGTCCCATTTATTATGCTCTATATCCTGTGCAATAAAATCTGAAAAATTTACAGTAGCACAAATATGGTTATAGTAACAACCTGTAAAATTTGTAGCATCAACACTTGCATGGGTTGTTCTGTATAAAAATAACTAGATCCTAGCAGTGGCTGTGTATTACATTTTTCATATTTAACATGCTACACAAAAATGTCTGAAATTTTTACAGTGATCTTATCTCTGCATAATGTACTTTGAATAAAAAAATTTATTACCAGAAGCTAACTAGATTAGTAATTGTGTTCAACTCATGTTTGTGTTTAAAAAGAAACTAAGTTTTCAATATAACACAACCCCTTCTTCTTTAACGAAGTTAAATAGATTAAGATAAACTCTATTAACGATTGCCCAGGAAATGTTAAAGTAAATAACTTCACAGCAAAACTTATATCTTATGAACTGCAACCTTATCGTGAAGGAAATCATGTCGTTTAACATCACCACTACTTAAACTTGTGCATTCATGTAGAAACGACGACTCTCGCCGACGGAACGTACGAGTTGGTGCCCGCGTCCGAGAGTGAGCAGTGTGAAGCTCAAGTGAATCTAACTGAAGTTGCCGAAGACCCGAGCCCAAGTTCGGAAGAGCCCCGGACTAACTTTTCGCAAGAAGGCAAGCCCCGGAGCATGAACCCTATTTTCTAAACTCATGCAACTTATTACTCTACTTTACTTGTGCATTAAGTTTATAGGAGTTGGATGAAAACTTAGTTGCATGATCTTAGGTACCCATGCTCTGAACACTAGATGCAAGGTTCGATAGAATGCTATGCTAATAGGACTCGGTAAAAGTCGAGTGATTTCCTGTCACTCGCGAGAAATTAGGAGTTGATTGTTTACTACACGCTGCAATCATAAGGACGACGGACGGGCTATGGTACGATGTTTATGCTGATGATTGAAGCCCGTCTGTCTAGTGAAAAATGCTAAGGCCGCAGTGTGTGGTAAGTGATGGTTAAGTCTTTGAACGTACTAACCACATGCCGAGAATATGGTAATCGGTAAGCTTAGTACTGGATTGAACCGAGGCCGGAATATACTCCCCACTGTCTTGAATTCGTTCACATCTAGCTAATGGCGGGTGCATCGGCCGCCATGGCCCGGCTGCGTCTGTGGTCCATGGGGAGGTGTAGTCGAGGGCGGTGGGCCTGTTCCGTGAAGCGGGAATTGAAGGGAAAAGTTGCACGTGTGACTCTAGGGAGTAACCACGTGACGTGTGTTTAGGTTTCCCTTGCAAGGTTAAGAAATTCGATTCGAATCGTCCGTTTCTCACGGCTATTGAGACTGCTTAACCACTTTTACCCACAGAGTAAGAAGAGGAACAATGATGATGAATAAACTGGTTGGATGAAAATTTAATGCTTCACCATGTATGATATTGGATAGTTGCTTACCTAGAATGGTTAAAGAAAGTTAGAACTTGGAGCTAAAATCTGAAAGTAAGGACCTACTATATATGCTTTTTGGCAAAACAAACCCCTCAAGCCAAAAGCCTCGCATGTCTAGGAGTCGGCTAAGTATACCCCATTAGTCGGGTAAGCCTTGCTGAGTATTAGTATACTCAGCCTTGCTTGTGGCTTGTTTTCAGGTGAAACCTTCGAAGATTTGATTGCTAGGTTGACTTGGCCTTGTACTCTTCCCCCTGGTTGGTCGGTGGAATGGGATACGCCCCCGTCCAACGGTGAAAATGCCGAGTGATGTCTCGTACGGGCTTCATCGAGACATCCTTTATCGTCGAGTAGCTTTCGTTATTTTATTTCCGCTGCAACTTAAACTCTGAAGAACTTATTTGTGATCATTGAAGTACTTGGTTTTTAAACCCGAAACTTGGTCTGTAATATTTACTTATGCTAATGTTGTAATATTTGCTGGAATGTGGTATTCTCTGGGCTCATCGTCGCGTGAGCATTTGTATGTATGGCGCTCGATCCGATTACCGTGGTTGTATCGGGAGGTTATACCCGACAGACCAGTGGATTACTCCGTTTGAAGTGTAAGGTTAACCGAAATTGCCCTAATGGTGATGGTTAATACACTTGAGCCGGATTAATTCAGGTGGTTCTGCCACATTCATGATTTATGCTAATGTGTCAGCCAATATTTTGGCCGGAAGAGCCAAAACATGGGCACCGGAACACTGCCGACATGACCAGAGAGTTGAGCGCGCCAATTTATTTTGGATTTGAACCAAGCGAGCGCCAAACTTTTAGCATGACAAAGTTTTGGCATGGCACATATTGGACCTCAACCAAGCAGGCTCTGGATGACGGGCGGGGCAATACCACCGGTAACAAGACGGTGGAGGATAATCATGGGTGGTATCAGTCTGGAGGGGGGAATCTACTCATCGCACAGTGCAAGTGGATCTCGCCACATCGCGCGCGCACTGTGCATCTTCCCCGGCGAGCTCCGGCGGCCAAACTTCGGGACGTTCGGGTTGCTGGAGGCAGCACTGGCCACCGGCGATCTTAGAAGAGGGGGAGGTGGGGCAGGGAAACCCGGCGGCGGAGGCGGGTTGCGGGCGGCGGGGCTGATATGCGGTGGGCCAGGTACCGGGCGGGGGAGCTCGGGTCTGTGCTGATTAGCGTTGGCGGCGGAGGTGCCGGAGGCGGCGCCGGAGTCGGAGGAGGCAGAGGAAGGCGGGGACGGAGGACGAGGAGGCTTCTGCGACAGCTCCGCGCGAGCTCGCGGAAGGTGATGAATAGACGCCCCCATTTGGAGGGGGGTCGTGGGGTGGTTGCAAAGTGGAAAGGCAAAGGGTTAGCAAGAGCAGATCTATTGGAACGAGATCCTCTGCAATATTGTCGGGGGTGCTTGCAGCCACTGTCACCTACGTGTAAGTGATAGAGTCCCCTCCCGATCTAGCGGCAATGCAGCATCCGGGAATGAGATTGAGGAGGAATTTAATGGAGGGTACAAGCCACGAAAAATAATGCTATCAGACAACAGGAGGAAGAGGAGAGACTATCGACTGAGCAAAAGCTTTGTTTTGTGTCATCAGCTCATTATTAGCATGTATCTTTAAGATCTTTGTTTGGACAGATTATCCCTCAATCCATACATATTGAGAGGATTAAATGAGAAATTAGTTTATTTGCCATCTACATATATATATTGGAAAAGGAATGGTGTTATTATCAGAAGAAGCCATTAACATTTGTTGGACCACGGAATTTTATTAATAAGTACAAGAATGGACCAATTATGTGACCAGCGATGACACGATGGTTAAGCACATGACACGCTACGGCAGATAGATGGCCGGGTCCGGGTCCGTCCAGCTTCCCGGGTTCCAGTACTCCGGCAGCGACGACGCGTCGCCGGCGATGCCTCCCGCTAGCTCGAATATCCCTGCGCCGGACGCTGCCGTCGGCCAGCCGGATGCTCCAGCCGCAAGCGCACCGTCCGGCGACTGCTGCTCCGCAAATGAACTGGCGACGTGCTCGTCCCATACCTTGGGCTTCCCAGGGGAACTGAAGGCCGGGAGAGGCCGCGGCGGCGCGAGGAGCGACGCGAACACGGCCGCCTGGTCGGAAAACATCGGCGCCGGCGGGGGCACGAGGGCTATCCGTGTGTCGCTGGCCGCGCAGGGGCCGGTGCCGGCGCCAGCCTCCGCGGCGCTGCTGCTGCCGCTCGGTTCGGTCACAACAGAGAACGCGCTCGACACCGGCGCGTCGCCTTCCGCGGCGAGGCTGGACCTCGAACTGGCGCCGGCGCAGCCAGAGCGTGGGGTCTTTCCGTTCCTGTCCGAGCCGTCAACGACAGCGGCAGCGGCAGCGGCAGCGGGGCGCTTGGGCTTGTGCTTTCGGCAGCCGCCGCCGACGGGGACGTTGCGGAGGTGGCCGCCCTTGGTCCAGTAGCGGCGGCAGGCCTTGCAGAAGTGGCGCGGCTGCGCGAGGTTGTAGTTGTTGTAGTAGCAGAACTTGGTGTTGGGCGAGCCGCACCGCGGGCACCGCACCTCGGCAGCCTCCTGCTGCGCCGTCGCCGAGGAGCCGCCGTTGACGGCCGTGCCGGCGCCGGCGCCGAAGAGCCGCCCCGCCATGCCGGGGACGGCCTGGAGCTCCTGCATGAACGGACCGTACGGCCTAGGGGCTCTTGGAACGCGTTGCTGCCGCGGTGGTTCGCGTCCGGACCTGATGGTTTCGATGGCGGAGCGCCCGAGGGCTTTGATCGAGGCTGCCTGCTCTGCTCCCTCTGCCCGCTCTCCCCCTGCTTCAGTTGCTTTGTGTCTCTCCATCACAGAAGAAGCCGGTGGACGTAAATACCCTCGCGCTCACAACGCGCGCTACTCCGCTGGCCTCTGCAGGCGCGAACAAATTACACGGTTGCCCTCGGCGAGAACAAACAAAAATAGCCCCAAAATGCACCCCACTTGAACAGAAATACTCCATCCAAAATGACCTATAGAACGGACGGAGTAGTTGCGTAAAAAGAAATCGTTAATTTGATTGGCACCACAAATAGAACAAAGAAATACGGGAGAAATGTGAAGTTTTATTATTCTTTTGTGGGAAAAGTAAATTTTTCATCCCTCAAGGATTGTAAAAGTGTGACATTCATCCTTTATATTTTATTTGGTGCAAATCAACCCCTTAACTAATTAAATCGGTGTATTTATCATCTCCATCTTAATTTAGCAATGGTTTAATGCTATCTAATAATTATTTATGCCATGCAAATCATCTGACTAACCCTGTTTAGCAATGTAATATGCTGAGTTGAAGATGTAAAATCCATAATAAAATTCAGATAATCCTCAAAATTGGGTACACCATAAAAACTGTATAAAAGATTTAACTGAATCGATTTATCTGAACTATTATAGCAATTGACTCAATATTAGATGTTGCTAAGCAATGATTAATTAGATAATTACATGACCTAAATTAATATTATATGACACTAAACCATTGGTAAATTAAGTGAGGATAATAAATGTACCGGTTTAGTTAGTTAAGAGGTTGATTTGCACCAAATAAAATATGAAGGATGAATGTCACACTATTACAATACTTGAGGGATGGAAAATATATTTTTTTGCTTCTTTTGAATAGAGTGAATATATGGACGAGGTCAAGGGCTCCACTACTAGGGGTGTTTGATTCCAGAGGACTAAATTTTAACCCGATCACATCAAAAAAAATCTTTTTATTTAGAAGTATTACATAAAGTCTAATTATAAAACTAAAACAGAACCCCATGACTAATTCACGAGACGAATATAATAAAGTATATTAATTCATGATTAGCGTATGGTTACTGTAGCAAATTATGGATTAATTAAGCTCATTAAATTTATCTCGTGAATTAGCATATATCTGTGCAAAAAATTTTGTAAACAAATTTTATTTAATACTCATAAATAGCAAGATTCTTATTTGATGTGACTAGTGCTTAAGAATCAAATGGGGCCTAACCTCTATTTACGGAGGGCAAGGTACATCATTAGACCATTTCTAGAACAGCTATCAATGATCAGATTGCACCAATGGAAGCTATCAACATCGTATTCAGAAACGGATACACCTAAGCAAGCTGCAAACATGAGGGTTCATATCAGCCGTCAGCAATGGCGCAGCCCGATCGCCCCATGCCGCCACGGCGTACAACCCTGTCGGGAAGAAACCATATATCCTAGATGAAGAAATTCCAGACTTCCACATCGACTGACATGGTTGCCAGAAACAGGTTAGACTGCTTGGTCCCCCACTACCCGCTCAAGCCAGACAGCCATACTTTCGTTCAGTGCTCATGTGCATCGGGAGAGATCGTCATCGCTTCCATAACCTTCCTCTTTGCAGAAATCAAATAGATAATGGAACGAGAAAAGAACGAGAAATGTCAGCTACTCTGCAGTCACCGAAGACAGCAACAGTCAGCCATGGTAGGAAATATTGAATAGAGAGAGAGAAAGAAAGCAAAAAGGTAGCAAGGCAATTACCGTATTTCTATCTTCAAAATCCTCAGTTTCAGGATCTAGTTCTTCCGCCTCCAGCATAGCTTCAGCAGCTTGCTCGGCTGAAAAGAGATAGTCATCGATCGATGCTTGATTTATAAAATAGGGTATCGTTTTAGTTTACACATTACAAACTAGTTGCATTCATTACTGTTCGTAGAACCTGAGAGAGTTTTACTGACTCAACAACTGGGCCGCACCGACAATGACGTCGGCCGGCAAGTTGCTTGCGATTTTTGCGCGAGGGCCAAATTTCCGCAAATATACGCGTGCGGGTGCGTGCGGACCGGTCGCACAGCCCCGCGCGCGGCCCGCAGGCCGTCCTGCCGGCCTACCAGTGGTCCGCCGGCCTAGTTTTTACTTTTTTCTTTTTTCCTCCTAAAAGTATAAACCAATTTTTTTTTCAATTTGTTCCAACGGAACATTTTATTTCAGTGGAACATTTTTTTATTTTCAAAGATAAGATTAGATCCAATTGAACAGATTTTATTTTTTATTCCGATATAACTTTTTAAATAGAACATTTTGTTCCAACGGAATAATTTTGTTTTAATTATAGAGAAGTTGCGGGCCGGCGGCTCAAGAGGATTTTACAGTCCAGCTCCCCCTTCGGCCTTCTGCGACCAGCCGGTTCGAATAGCGCCCTAAATTTCTTCAGCGATGCTTTGACATGCCGTAGCAGCATTTGCTCGGGTTAGCCTGGAAGGTCCGAATATTAATGTAGTGCCGAGAGATTTGGGCCCTCTTCTTGACCCTTGAGGTAAGGCCCATCTGCATGCATTGCTCAAGCCCAGTGTCTTGAGGATGAGCACTGGACCAAGCCCAGAGTCGATTGGGCATTTGGGTGGGGCGTGTGACTACTGGCAAATAAAACTGGCGGCCTGATCCAAATGACAAACAAATCCACCTGTTTTCCTCAAAAAAAAAAATTGATGCTGCCATTCCAAATCCTGAAACGACGGCCACACCAACATAAAGGTAGCTGAAACTACGGCCGAGATGGCTTCCATTTGGAACGGTTCCCACTGGCCGCCTGGCCGGCTCGCCGGCTGGGAACCCGCGCCGGTGACCCAGCTCGCAGCCACCACCACGTCCACGTGCGGCTGCCGAAAAGCGCGTGCTCCTTTCGTTGACAGCTCAACCGCCCGCGACACTGCTCTGCGACCTCGCACCCGGGCCCAAGGTGGAAGGTCGCTCGGCCGGGACGGCCGCCGTGGCTGGCGGCGCTGATTATTGGCGGTGCCACGCGCCGGGCCCCCGGCCGGTGATCCATCAGATCGTTCGTCGATCGCACTGTATTGAAGCTAGACAGTGGCTAGCAGACCTCTGCCAATGACGAGCCCTTTTGATCTCTCGCTGATCTTTCAGTTTCAGGCTCGTGTCCATATGCATGGATCCTGTGCATTGCGTCCTTGCTGTTGTTGTGCTGACCATATATATACTGCTGATGCTGATGCTGTGACGGTTTTTAAACCGATGGCGGGAGTAACATCAGTTGGTGGACGGTAAGTGTCTTCACCAACCAACCGAGCAAGCATGGATCTGGATGGATGGCATCACGATGCACAACTAATGGCACAAAGAGAGGAGTGCAGCATCTATCATGATCCACGGATGGTGCACTGACCGTGGCGGCTAGCTCTACCTGCTGTTATATGGTATGGACGCAGCGCACTATACTATACATGGTTGGTACTTGGTAGTGAGCAGAGTGTGCGTGCCTCCCTTTTCATGCCCGTGGAGGATTGATTTTATTAGGGTTGTTTTTAGTTATGTGAAGTATCCTGAAATTTTTAAATTACTTGCAGGAGCGCTGTTGAATCATTCGAGAACGAAGGAGAGTGAAAGTTCATACAAAACAGCTTTACGAATGAAGTCAAAACTGGTGAAATAAAAAAATTGCTTCTAATTTATTTTTACCTCGGTTTACAATACGACATCATACCATAATGCGTCGATTGGCGCAAAATAGGTGATGGCGAAGCCGGTAAAAATCCTTCAAAAAACAGGCTCTTATATAAAAAAGAACTTAAGCTCAAACATGAGTAAACATACTTGACAATTATAAAACTAGGGCGACTCGTTCCATGATCTCCTGACCTCATCCACTTGCATTGCAGTCGTTGCGCAGTTTTCAAAGGTCCTCCGGTTCGTCTCCTTCCAGACGCCGCTTTCACTCATGGTATGTGCTTCGGTACATTAGTAAGCTAACGACTTCTGTTTTAGAGCCGCGCTAACAACAAAGTACAGTCTGGAGGGAGAGCAGCCGTTGGAAGCCTTGGTAGGTGTCACGGTGGTGCATGTAAGGCAGGGTCAGCCGCAAGCAAGCAAAGCTGGTGGGAAAAATACAGGAAAGACAAGGTAGATCAGCTGGTGTTTTGGCATTCATGCAACACACATGCTGGGCTTGTTGGGACCAGACAGGTATACGGCTACTAGTACTCATCAGCCTCTCCTCACTTGACATACGAGAAAACGGAACGCCAGTATGTTCATGGACCACAGATACGAATTTTCCGCTGTGCTTAACGGATCGACTACAAGAAAGAAAAACAGAGTAGTAGGCGGTGATTACTTGCCCCTTTTAAATATTTTTACGGTATTTGGATTGGAATGCTCCGTGGATGATGATAATAGCAATCTTCCAAACCGCACATGCACTTCCCAAGTTGCTTCTTCTTCCTCCTTTTCTGAAGTCCACTGTACAGGCATCTCAGTCCACCCAATTGCAAAGATTTCCGAGGAGGCGATCGCGTCTGAAAGAGTACTACTTCTTCTAGAATATCACAACCACATGCAAATCAAATAAATGTTAATTCCCAGCACCACAAAAATGTTTAATAATTAACACAGAGCAACCAACAAATTTTCTTTTTAACAAACAGTACTCGATGAGTGCGTTTCTATTGATATAGCAGAAAAAAAATAAATTATACCCCTAGGAGGACACAACCAGACAATGAAAAGAAAAGAAAAAAATACACAAAAACAGCACCGACATATTGGATTGGGACATCAACGCGCGCCGAAAAAGAACTCAACTCAAACCACTGAGGCTGGTCGGATTGAGACATCGACGCAAGCCGCACAACAAAACTCCACCTCAAACAGCAACTCCACCCGTCAAACGCAGCACCCACCAACAAACACTCACGGAATTGCCGAAACTTGCAGCGTGACCTTGCATCGCCAGAAAACTGACATAAGCAGACTGCACCACACCGAGAAGGCCACCGCCATGCAGGATCCTCTGCCGTAGTGCCGCTGCAAGCACCACACTCCGCCTGACAGAATGAGTCCACCGAATCCGGACCTCTCACAGGCTGCCTCGCAGTCGCCACCACGAGAACACAACGCGCGGGGGTCTCGCTACATCCGCCGTTGGACCTCCACCTCTCATTGCCTCGAAGAATCACCGCACGCGAGGGCCTCGCCACGCCCGCCTCAGCACTCCATGTCACGGATTCATTTCAAAAGTCACCGTCAGGATGATGAGCAATGTTGCCCCGCTTCCCCGGAACTCCAACAAACAGCCGAGCCGCTGCCACAGGCCGACCTCATCTCCTTGCTTCACCCGCGCATAAAACCTCCGCTGCCATGCCAGTGAGCCAGAGTAGTCGCTTGCGCCATCTTCCGACGATGTACCACACCGGATTGCCCAGCCCAGCTGAGCGACCCGCCATGGTCCGCTACAAGCCAAGTCGTCCCACGATGCCGATACCGCAAGCGCCGTCCTCCGACGCAGTCCCACACCACACTGACCGTTGCCAAGCAACGCCAGCCGCCGCGGTCCGCTGCAAGCAGCCACAACCGACAAACATGCGACAACCTCCGAATACCACCATAACCACGAACGTCTCCCCGTGGGCTCAGCAACACCCATCCAGCTTGCAACGCTGAGGACCTACCATCACCGGTTGAAGCCGACCCTGACCGAAGGACTAGCAATACCAGAGCACGCTAAGTTGGTTCTCAAAAGACGACGCCTCCAAGAAGGGAACGACGCCAAAGACGCCGCCGTCGCTCGTCCAAGACTGGACAGGGTTTTCACCCTAAGAACCTCGTGCAAAAGAGTTGTATCAACATGACGCCCCCAACGGGAAAACGACACCCCAGGGCACCGCCGTCATATCCACCGGCAAGAACGCCGACGAGGGCTTTCGCCCAGAGCATCCAACCCCCTTGCACGCTCACGGCTCGGCATTCCCAGGCCACAGCCACGGCAGCCCATCTGGGACGGCGCCGCCTCCGCGCCTCCACTCGCAATGCCGCGTACCTCCACCTTCGCCGCGCATGTCGCGCACGTCTGCGCCGCCACTGGGCCGCTCCCCCTCCATCACATACACGCACGCTGAGCCACCGATGCCAGAGCAGCGAGGCCGCAGCCCCTCCACCTCGTCGTCGACGGTCGCGCCGCCGGCGCCGTCATCGCCTCAGTGTCGTCCAACAACAGAGCAGACCACGCGCAGCAGGTCGCCTCCTCCTCCACCACATGACCCGCACCGAGGTCGCCGCAGCCACACGCCGCCACACCTTACGCCGCCCCAGCAGGACCCCCTCCGGGGCCTCCACCGCGCCGCGTGACGCTCCGCTGCATGGCAAGGAGGGACGGGGCCGGCAGATCCGATGACGCGAGGTCCGGATCCGCCCGCTGCCGGACCGGAACCACGCCGACGGAGCTTCGGCGCGCCATCCTTGCACCGCCCCAGCCCGGCACCTGAGCACCCCACCAGACGACCGCACGCGGTCCTCGGAGGTGCGTCGCGACTGTCGCCGCTAGCTTCGCTAGTTGCGACTATCGCCGCTAGCTTCGCTAGTCGCGACTGAAACCACCGCTCATCGCGCCTGCCTCTGACGGCTGCTTGCCTCTTGCGCGTAGGCGCCGGATCTAGGCGGCGCCGTGCCGGATCCACGGCCCTCGAGCTCCGCCGCCACAGGAGAAGCCCACGCCGGCGAGCACCCACCGGCGGCTGAGGCGGCCGCGCCCGCCCAGATCCGCCCTGGGAAGGGGAAGGAGCCCCGCCGCCACCCTCGTTGCGAGCCGCACGGGCTTCCGGCATCCCGCTCGGGCGGCGGCGCGGCGAGAGGATGCAGCGGCGGGGTGGCGGAATATTCTCAAAGAACATTCGTTGCTCGATGAGGTAACATGTATTTGAGCGGAAATGATTAGCAAGATCATGAGCATCAGCTAGCTAGTGATGGCATTTTCTTTTATTTACCAGAGGCTACCCTAGCCTGACCAGTGGCCACCACGTATTCGTTCGGTACACACGCTCTTTGGCACGCTATGACCTGTCACGTTGCTTTTTTTCTTTTCTTTCTTTTTTTCCTCCTCTCCCGATTTGATTCTTTTGGAATGCGGTGTGGACTGCCTTCTCCGTGAAGCACCGCCAGCGGGCGACGCGGGGGCGTGCACGTGAAGCGTGGAAAAAAGGCAGGGCGCGCCGGCCGTGCCGCGTTCTTGGCCAGGCTAAAAGGAAAAGGGCAGTACGGGAATGGTGAAAACGAGCTTTCTTTTTTCCAAAATTTTTGTGGTGACCCCATGCAGTAATGCTTGCTGCTAGATGCATTGCACCGTCACTAGTTCCTTGTGTACATGAATACATTCATTTCTTGTTCTTTTCTTACATGCTGAGAAATGAAATATTATTTTTTGATGAAGGAGCTGGGTTTCAACCGTTGAAAACTACGAGGAAATCTTTTCCCACGAAAAACATGAGGAATGGTGAAAACGAGCTTTCCTTTTTCCCTAATTTTTGGCCCTATTTGATTATTGAGGGCTAAACATTAGTCCCATCACATCGAATGTTTTGATACTTAATTAATGATAAAACTCATTCCATAACCTCCGGACTATTTCGCGAGACGAATCTATTAAGCCTAATTTTTCCATGATTAGTCCATGTGATGCTACAGTAAACATATACTAATCATGAATTAATTAAGTTTAATAGATTCGTCTCGCGAAATAGCCCGAGGATTCTGAACTTAGTTTTACAAGCACCTTATATTTAATTCTTTGAAATAGCCTAAAAATATTCGATGTGGCAGGGTTAAACTTTAGCCCCTAGAATCCAAACAAGCCTTTGTGGTGACCCAACGCAGTAAGTAATGCTTGCTGTGGATGCATTGCACCGTCACTAGCTACTTGTGTACATGAATGCATTTATTTCTTGTTCTTTTCTTACAAGCTGAGAGACGAAATGTTATTTTTGTTTTTGGTACAATGGAATTGCAAAGAAAAGCCATGCTTGTGCCTCTCTTTAAAGCGCAGTTAATAACTCAATTTTTCAAAGCAAAGCCTTTAGCTCAAATTTGAACTTTTTAATATGAATTCACATGTGCTCCTTGGAGCTAAAAAACGAACACGACAAGATGCAAGAGACACAACCTTTGCCCTAATAGGTTCCTCGGTAGCAAGTAGCAATGTAGATTGCAATACATGGATCATCATACTTGAGGATGGAGTACATATAGATATAGAGAGAGACTACTACTTACTACTTAGGGTTTGTTTGGATCCACCAATTAAACTTTTAGCTAGCTAAATTTAGCTATTAGGAATCTAAACTGCCCAGCTAAAAGGTCAGCTAAAGTCTAGTTGTGTTTAACGGTTTCAACATAACTAAATTTTAGCTTCATCTATTAGCTGGAGGATCCAAACACCCCAGCTAAAGTTTAGGTTGGAGAACTTTTAGCTGGATAAAGTTTGATTTTAAAATTTTAGCTAGCTAAATTTTAGTTGGGTGGATCCAAACAGACTCTTAAGTAGTCGTTGAATTGAGCATAACAGTCTCGTGAAGATAAAAGAGACTTTGGAATAACTGCTCCAACACACAAACAAAGGTATATGCACGCCGATATGAATCAAAGCTATTCGATCCATATGCTCCGTAATGTTCTAGATGAAGGAGCTGAGTTTGAACACTTGAAAACTACGAGGAAACTTAAAAGGCGAAATTACTGAACATTAGCATTTATCAGAAAAAAAATTGTACGCAAGTCAGTGTGTCCTTTTTGAGGGGAGAATAGTTTTGTATTCTTTTGCCAAAGGAAGTTCCATTTTTCCGGCTGCGTTGATTAAAGCTTTGCCGCGAACACGCAAGGAATTGTCAAGAACAAAATTCACCGATCAAAAGGAGGGAAGACTTCACCACAAACGACACAAACCTACGCATGCAGTGAATCCCAAAAGCTTCATGATACCCTGCCTGCCTAGGGTAGCATGGAACTACTTACTAGGGTAGCACCAAGATCTAAAAGCAGCAAGATACCAACAGCATGTGACCGATAAAAAACAGAGCCTCTCCGGTCCCTGCCCAGGGTAACCCCAGCGTCCAGCGCAGCCGAAGCGCCCAAGTGCAGGTGGGGCCGCCTCCTCTCCCCGTCGCCGGTAAAAAACCCGTCGCGCCGGCGGTGGTATTCCCGGCCGGGCCGGGCCGAACCACCGTCGTCACGGGTGGCGCGCCGTCCCACTCCGCCACCACCCCACCACCAAACGACTCGTCGACTCCTCGTCCATCCATGCCGCGTCCATGCTACTCGCCAACCACCTCCCCGCCGGCCAGGTCTATCCTGGCCAGGTCTATCCTGGCCGTCCGGCCCCCACGGCTTTCCGCACCCCGTCAATCCCGTCTCTCCACGTGCGCGCATCCGCCACCTCTCGTGTGCACGGCCCCGGTGCCGCCCGCCGATTTACCGGTCCTCCACCCCCGAGACACGCCGCTCTGCGATGGCATTAATTGACGCCGCTATGGGCACACGCGCGAGTGCACCCACCACTGGACACCGCGCCGAGGCAGCGAGGCTGGCTGGCAGGCTGGGCAAGGCGAGGCGAGGGAGAGGCACCGACGCCCAAAAATAACTAGGCGTCCCCACAAATCGCTCCGCCTTCCCTCCCTCCCCGCACCCCCCTCCCTCGCTCCGCTGCGCCAGCGCTGCCCCCGAGATCCACGCCGCATCCTCCTCCCCGCCGGCCTGCCCCCCTCGCCTGCGGCGGCCGACGCTGCCTCCCCGGCGATCCCGGCGCGGCCGCGACCGACCAGGCTAGCGCGGCCTGTCTCGGCGGCCGGTTTTGGCTGCCCCGGTCGAGGAGCGCTCGACAGGAGGAGCAGGAGGAGGTGGTGGTGGTGAAGAGGCGCGGTTCCTAGGTTCGCGGCGGCCCGGGACCTGATTCGGGCGAGGCCCGAGGTGCCGGCGGCGGTGGGGCTCTCGGTTTTCCTGCGAGCTCGCGGAGGCGGCGCACTGCGGCGGTGCTGGTGGAGCAAGGAAGCGGGAGGAGGAGGCCCCGTTCGCAACCGCATTGGGTGGGAGTAGAGCGGCGGGTGCGCCGAGGAGGTCGCGGATTTGATTGCAGGAGCTTCCCAGCCTCGGGCGCTCGCGGCGCCGTCGGTGGCTCTCGCCCCCGCTTGGTCCATGGTCCATGGGGTGGAAGGTGGCGCCAGGGGGTAAGGCGGCGGCGGCAGCCGCCGGCGAGAAGCTCAGGTTCCCTCCCTCCTCCGCCGCCGCGCGCTCGCGGATGAAGCTCTGGGTCGTGCGCGCCACCACCACCGTGCTGCTCTGGACCTGCGTCGTGCAGCTCACCGCCGTCGGCGACACCTGGGGCCCGCGGGTGCTCAAGGGCTGGCCGTCCTGCCTCACCGCGCCCGAAGAGGAGGCCGCCGCAGCGCTCCCCGGCGCCGCCGCCGCGCGCCCACAGCCCGTCGTCGAGAAGGCCGTGCTGCCGCCCAAGAGTGAGTCGCCTCGTCCTGTCTCGTCTTCTCTGGTTGCTTCCTCGCTTTCGCTCGCCCTGTTCCGACCTGCTGTCTTGTGGCTGGACAATGCGGGTTCCCAGCTGGACATCGACAGCCGGCCTGCATTGTGGTAGATCCCCCCAAAGCTCCCGCGGACATTTCCTCGGCCTTGCATGAAAATGACTGGTGGTTGGTGTGGATTTCGGTCGTTTTCGTGTGCTGAAATTGGCATGCCCGGCGTAATCTTGACGGCGTCATGCGGATTTCATTCTGTGGCAGTGTCACATGCAGTGCTCTTCGCAGCATTTGATAATGCTGTCATGCACTCGTGGTTTTGAGGATGCTGAATCGCCATATTCATATCAAAGTTTACGTTGGGTGGTGGGTGGTGCATGCCGATCGTGTTGCATTGGCCTAGTATTGGAAAATGCATGATACCCCTTTGGTCGGTAGGTCAACTGTTTTTGTCATTCTGGTCATTGTATTCTGACCATGATATTTGTGTTTTGGGGTTTCCATGTTAGGGTCATACTTTTTAGGTGGGCCACGTTTCATAGCTTGGTTGGGCAGCAATCATTCATGAAACTGATGGTCTGTTCTTCCATAATTTCTTAATTGCTTCTTCACATGGATGACAAAGGACATTCTCAGAAGCATTGGGCGGGCCTTTTTTCTAGTAATTGCATTTGGTGAAACAATGATTTTGTCGATTAGGAGGTAACTTAACTCTTAGGACACAGCTCAGCTCAGACATAGGAGTCATGGTAATTTTACATGTACAACAAGGACTTTGGTTAACACATCATTGCACACTGCACAACTGAATGCCTTTCCTAATGAGTAATGAATGACTGGAAAACTGTGCTCATTATTCTCCTGTTTGCTACTCAAGCACTGAAGCACTCTATGTGCACCAGTACTGTAGTTATGGTCTTTAAACAGTAAAAATACTTTGTGCATCTTCTAGTGTTTCCTTTCGTTGATTTTTGTTGTCATTGTCTTCCAGGATTATATAGAAACAATGGTTATTTGATGGTTTCGTGCAATGGTGGGCTGAACCAGATGCGAGCTGCAGTAAGCAATTATAGAAACCTTATTTGTGTTATTTCAGCAGTTTCCTTACAACTTCTGACCCTTAACACTGGTTTCTGGCTTTCTGTACTTTTTATCAGATATGTGACATGGTTGTAATTGCAAGATATTTGAATGTCACTTTAGTTGTGCCAGAGTTGGATAAGACTTCATTTTGGAATGATCCAAGGTGCTGCTTGGCTACTTTAGTTTATTTATCAAACTATTATTGGTACTTGTGTTTTTATCAGGGGAAGCTAACTTCAGCAATCTATTCTATCCTGCAGTGAGTTCCAAGATATATTTGATGTCGAGCACTTTATAACCTCATTACGAGGCGAAGTTCGCATTCTGAGAGAATTGCCCCCAAGGGTAAAGAGAAGGGTTGAACTTGGAATGTTTCACTCCATGCCACCGATTAGTTGGTCTGATATTTCCTATTACCAGAATCAGGTAAGTTATATCTTACTTTATTTCATGGCAGCTCCGGCTTTGCAGAATTTATCGTATGAACTGACGCTTGATTAATTTTGAATCAGATTCTTCCTTTGATTCGTAAGTACAAAATTCTCCATCTGAATAGAACTGATGCAAGGCTTGCAAACAATGGTTTACCAATTGAGATTCAGAAACTACGATGCCGAGTAAATTATGCCTCCCTCAGATTTACCCCACAAATTGAAGAATTGGGCAAGCGAGTAATTAGAATCCTTCGCCAAAATGGCCCTTTCTTGGTCCTTCATTTACGATATGAAATGGATATGCTGGCATTCTCTGGCTGTACACAAGGTTGCAGTAATGAAGAGGCAGAAGAGCTCACAAGAATGAGGTGATTTTTTTTTTTGTATTTGTAACTTTCCTGCACTGAAATTTTGCTTGTTATTTCTTTTTGATAGTTTTTCATAGACACCTGTTGATTAGACATGCTCCAAACTACTCTTGGCTTCAGGTATGCTTATC
Organism: Panicum miliaceum; assembly: GCA_032594955.1. Taxonomy (NCBI): domain Eukaryota; kingdom Viridiplantae; phylum Streptophyta; class Magnoliopsida; order Poales; family Poaceae; genus Panicum; species Panicum miliaceum. Next base: position 18,457,541 of record CM064062.1, read on the forward strand.
CATGGTGGAAAGAGAAAGTGATTGACTCAGACTTGAAAAGAAAAGATGGGCTTTGCCCATTGACACCGGAGGAGACTGCTCTTGTCCTTAGAGCATTGGACATCGATAGAAGTATGCAAATATACATTGCCGCTGGAGAAATATATGGTGGAAAGCGCAGGATGGCTGCTCTAACTTCAGCATACCCAAATGTGGTATGGACATGACAGAATATATTATGCCACTATTGTATTGTACTTGTGGTACACTGTACTCTTTCACTTGTCCTCTTCTCCTTGCTAATGTTTTTCTATAACCATTGTGTGTAGGTGAGGAAGGAGACACTTTTGGAACCTTCTGATCTGATGTTCTTCCAGAACCATTCATCACAAATGGCAGCACTGGATTATTTGGTATCTTTAGAAAGTGACATATTTGTTCCAACATATGATGGCAATATGGCTAAAGTCGTTGAGGGTCATCGGAGGTTTGCACTATTCCACTTTGTGCTACAAGTTATACTCTGCATGTGCAGTTTTCAACATACCAGGCTGCATGCTCATAGGATCAACACCGTTGTTTCTTCTGAGTGATGAATTAGTAATGTCCTGAAAAAGTGAATAGTAGAATTTTTAAAGCACATTAATGGTCTTGTGTTTAACCACCAATTCTTCACTGCTACAGTGTTGCTTCAAGATTTCTGTGTTTTAGTTGAGACAGCATAGAAAGACTACACCTTTGTTTTTCTTTCCTTTTTAATAAAGCTGAAATCTGCAATATGTTCATGGTAGTTTATTATTGACTAGAGAATAGACATCTTATTTTGCAATTTGTAAGCAATATGTTAATTGCTGCCCATCCTCATTGATATTTATAGGTGCATTCCATCTTATGCTTTCTACTATATATGCTGCAAAGCTTTGCACCCTGTTCACATGTAGTGATCACGTGTATTTGTCATTTGCTGTTTTTAGATTCATGGGTTTCAAGAAGACAGTCTTGTTAGACCGAAAACTTATTGTTGAGCTAGTAGACCAGTACACCAATGGTTCTCTGCAATGGGATGAGTTCTCTTCATTGATCAAGGCTGCCCATGCAAAGCGGATGGGATCAGCTTCAAAGAGGACGGTGATTCCCGACAGACCCAAGGAAGAGGACTACTTCTATGCCAATCCGCAAGAATGCCTCCAAGATCGTGATCTTTTACAAACATCATGATATCCTCTCATGTCTATACCACATTCACATTATACCATTCTTTCGCAAATGCAACTGAATCTAAAAGGCGATATTTTGAAGTCAGACAGGCGACTCGGCTCTGGCCGAGTCATAGTTGAGGCCTACCTGTAAACTTGAGGAAGGGGGGGAGAAAGGGGGGTGTTGGACGTAGTCGGTAAATACACATTATAGCATGGAGTGGGGATTTGTTCATTCCACAAAATAAAAGAGAAGGTCGTGTATAGATGGCGATAGAATTTATTTACCACTAAGAGCGTTGTAATTTAAGAGAGGACTGAGAGGTGCAGCTGGGTTCCCGCATCCGGTCTCGGGTTGTGTAACATAGCAGTTGTTCTTGATAGCCGCCCCCATTGTCCCCACCGGCGAAATTTTGGCAACCATGTTGTTGAAAGATGTACACACTGTTTATTGTATCGATACAACATGTATTATATGTCAATTGTGCAGAATGTTTGTACCACTTGCAGTTTTTTTTATAGTGTGATCAGTACGTTGAGTTCCTAAGTGGAGGATGCTTAGTTGATGGGGGAAACGTTGTGACCGAGTAGGTTGTCAGTGTTCAAAATTTCTCCATGTGGGCAATATAACAATGCGGAGCGTTTTTATCAGTTTGCTTGGTGTCCGTTGGCAGAACATCCAAGGGACTTCTTTCGCTGTCCTAGCAGCTGGAGCTGCAGGCTGAGTTATCACTTGTCGATTGTCGTATCCTATTGGCTTTCTTGAGTTTCACTTGCTGACTGCTAGGCTGAGCAGTGGGTTTGATGGTAAACTGACTGCAGACGGGGCCTAAGGGACGAAGACACCTTACAGATTTGAATACCATTCATGGCAAGTGATGTAGTAATAAGCCAACCAATATGCCGAAACATGACAAGAACACCATGGTAATGCCATGCTCTCTTGACCCTATGCTAACCAGAACACTGTTGCATAGCAAGGAATTCCATCATACCAAAGTCCAAAGTGAGACAGCGAGCATGGTGATCATAAACAGATTTCAGTTCCAGCTCACACATGCTAGCTTATAATCATATATGAAAACTTAAATCCGCATCTTGGTTCGCCCTCTCCATCTCTCCGCTCCTCTAAATTAGAAAAAAAGAACAAGGTATGGTATGGGCTGTCATGTTTTTCTACAGAGAATGGTACGTTGATTCAGCAAGCGTGTTCAGCCTTAGGCTGTCCGCACCGGGTGCGAAATTACCCGGGACGCCGTCTTGCAATACCGCTTTAGCGGAAAAACTCCCGCACCGGGTGCGCTAAAGCTGTCCGCTATCGTTGCGGACGAGCCGCGTTCCGCTATTCCCAGCGCAGGTAGAGTCCGTCCGCTACGGATGGGCCCAGCCTTGCATCCCGCGCGCTCCAACCGCCGGAAGCCGCTGCTGCCCTGCGCCGGCCGCCGTTGGTGCCCCGCCTCGCCGTTGGTGCGGCGCTCGAGGCCGGTGGCGAACACCCGATGCGGCCGAAGATGGCGTGCCCGTCGGCTGCTCTGCTCCGCCCTCGGCTGCCCCTGCCTGCCTCGGCCGTGCCGGGGAGGGAGGGAGCCCGCCGCCGCCGCTGCTCGGGGCGGATCTGAGCGCTGCGCCTGCTGGCCCGCGGGCCGCTTGCCGCGTCAGCGAGGGAGGACGCGGGGGGGGGGGGGGGGGGGGGGGGGGGGGCGGGGGCGGGGGGCGGGGGGCGGGCGGGGGGCCGTGGTCGCGGACCCGGGCGGCCATGCCGTCGAGCCCGGCCTGTAGGCGCGCCACGGAGGAGGGCCGGCTCCACGCGGGGGAGGCTCGATACGGCGTGTAGGCAGCGCGCGGATCCGGGCCACGGGCGGCTCGCGGCGGAGCGGCCAGGGCGGCCGGCGCGGAGGCGGAGCTCGCCCGCCCTCGGCGGCGCAGCTCCCGCTCGCGGCCGGCGCGGCTCGGCCCGGCAGCCGCGCGCCGCGCCTCTGCCTCGCCGTGCGGCGCCGAGGGAGGGAGGAGGGAGGAGGGGGGAGGAGGAGCAGCGGACGTCGACGCGCTCGAGGTGCGGAGAGAGAGAATCGGGGGAGATAAAAAAATCTGACATGTGGGTCCCATGGCGATAGTTGGTATAGAGGAGAGATATAGAGCATGGATGTTTGTAGGAAAACTGAGTATAGAGTGGAAAACTGAGTATAGAGTAGAAAATCTCGATGATCAGGACGTAATATTCATTTTAGAGCAGAGAATCTTGATGACCAGGACGGAATATTTCTAGTCTCGTACAAGTTTATGAATCCTACCCGAGTACTTTTCGAGTACTTTTTGGGTAGTTACCTTCTGTACCGACTTGTTGTACTCGTATCCAAGTACCTTTACAGTATGGATAAGGTATGGGACATGCCCCACCCTTACTTTTAGAATGTTCTACACCACTGTTGGCGGTCAATTTCGATGATTTTTACCGCAATATTTCTCCGATTTTCATGGTTTACAAGTCAAAACTGAGTTAAAATTAACCACACTGATAAGTTCCATAAGTTTTGTTGCATTTATCAATTCAGGAACTTAGTGTGCGAATTTGAGATGAAATGGGAGAAATCCCAGGCCAGCCGGCCTCCCCTAGGCCGGCCGGCCTCGCTCCCCCTCCTCTGGTCATGTCACCGAGTCAACAAACACACCCAGAAGGATCATGCATCGTGCGTTTGAAGTCGGTTTGATCCGAGGACCCGAAAGTCTTCACACACGGATCAAAGGGCCCACATGCATGTCCAAAACTGTTGCTTAACTAAAAAGCAATAGTTGCCGACCTCAGGAAGCGATCAGGGACGTCCACGCGAGAGGCGGTGCCAAGTGGCACCAACCCCAGGCCGACCGGCCCAAGGGAGGCCGGCCAGCCCCACTTGTCAGCCACTGATGCTCAACTTCGCGTGGAAGCTACGATAACTGCCAAGGTCGCGTGGTCTTGACGCCCTTCACCGGTTACCGACCTCTAGCTGCTATAAATAGAACTCTATTTCTCATTTGTAACACACACCATCCAAGAGAGAAGTGAGATTCTTAGTAGCTTCAGTTCAAGTGTAGAATAGGGAGAGTGTGAGGCGAGAGCTTGTGCAAGAGTCGAGCTAGGAGAGGAGCCGGGTTTTCTCTTGGTCCTTCTCCACTTTTGTGTCCATCTTAGGGGAATATTATCAAAGTAAGTTCCTTCTTTATCTTCAGTATCTCGCTAGTTCTTTTCTTTACTTTCAGTATCTAGTTAGTTTACTTTCTTTGATCTGCGGGATCCCTTGTCTGCGTGGTTCAGCAAGCCTGACCATTGGGGGTTTCTTCTTGCCTTAACGTGAGGTGGAAGTCACTAACTGGATAGTTCAAGCGTGGTGCTTAGACTTGATAGTTATCTTGGGTTGTGTTCCACCCCACAGAACTGATGTGGTAGGCGGCACGTGGTGACAGCCCTGTCCGTCCCTTGTAGTCCACCACGTTCGGGTGTTTTTATAGCAGTAGATCGTTGGTCGAGTTGGACCCCCCATTTCTCCCTCAGTCTGTGGTCCTTCCGCCCTAGCCGCCGAAGCAGATCAAGTTACTATAGCTTCGAGTTATCTGGGTAACGAGATTGCTAACTGAAGTTAAGCCCTCTACCCTCTTACCTCATCTCTCTAGGTGGGTCCGGTTGAATAGTTCTAGGTCTGGTTGCGTCTGCCGTTCCTTGGATTCGATATCCCAGGTAAACTCCCTGGTGAAAGCTACATCGATATCCGTGCGTTTGCGGATTAGTTCGTAAAGGCTAAGGACTGCCAACAGCCACGTGTGCAGTCCCGTAGCTCCGGGTCTGAGAAGCTCCCGAGCTCTTCATAGCCGAGTACTGCAGGCTTCAAGTACTTCTTGAAGTCATCCTTCGGTTTCTGCTGAAACTCCATCTTGAAGGTGTCTTTCGAGTACTTTTCTTGGCTGATCGAGGCTGTGAGGTGCTCTAGCCCCGAGTACTTTCAAGTCTTTTTCTTTCTGTGGGGTGCGATGCAAATTGCACTCCATATGGAGTAGCCCCCGAGCCTTAGGTTGAATCGAAGAATCAGGCTCAGGGTCTCAATAGTCTTGAATCTTCTTTCCTTATCTTCCAAATATTTTTAAAAAATAGGCCATCGATGACACGTGTCCTGCAGCCCCCGAGCCTTGAATCCAAATCCCGAGGTTTGGAAAAAAGGATTCAAAACAACGTGGCATACTGAACAGTGTTATGTACAAAATATGTGTAGTGACTATGTGATCTGCCTTGATGGTTTACCTTGGAAATCAATTGGTTCAAAATTCGAAAACCCCCCTTTTTTGGGATAAGGTCCCTGTCAGATCCGGGGGTAGCGGGACTGCACACTTGGCGTACATATTCTTGTAGTAGGGGATGGCGCATGGGCCATACCTTATCCTCATTGTAACTAGTCGTATAGAACTAGGACTAGTCGGACGTAAGGAAACTACCCGACAACGTACTCGAGTAGGACTCCTCAGGCCGTCCCCGACTAGGACTTCCAAGTAACAATGTCCCCCCAGAGTATATAAGGGCGGGCAGTGACCCCTCCAAAACACATCGTGCATACACATAACCTCTAAGGCAATACAAACCACACAGGACGTAGGGTATTACGCTCTCGGCGGCCCGAACCTGTCTAAACTTTGTGTTCCTTGCACCTTCGAGTTTCTCATCTCGGCGATATCCTACCTACAACCTACAACCTCGGGGGTATCCCTCGGTGGGCTTGGCGGTAAAACAATGATAGCTGGCGCGCCAGGTAGGGGTGTTCATCGAGCATCTACCGGAGAACTTGATGGCATCATTCAACTTCACCAGCGCCATGCTCGACAAGGGCACAACCTTCGTCTTCGGCTCCTGGATCTGCATCGCCAACGGCTCGGGCGGCTTCGACAGCCACCTGACCAGCACCACGGAGCCCGAAGTATTGAGCTGTTCGAGCGGACTCGATGAGTTCATCGACAGTCTGGACGAGATGCATCCACTTCTCACCTCGGGGACCGAGGAGAATTCCATCACCGACGCATTTTCGACTCTTCTCTCGACACGAGTCTCCGGCTCGGTTTCGACCCGATCTGGGGAAGAGCGTGCTCGATTCTGCTTCAGGCTACGCAACGCGGCTTCCACCTTCGGGGAGGCCCTACGATCTAAGTCCTTGTCCGACTTGGAAGCAGATTTAGATCTCCTACTCAAGCTCGGAGACGAGGATGCCACCGCTAGTCGGGAAGCTCCCGTTTTCGATGCCTACTCGGATTCAGATGACGAGCCCGACTCCTCGGCGGTTAGTCATCTGGGTTTGAGCATCACAACTATCACGCAGGCAGATTCGTGTATTGGAAGGGCATGGAGCCCTCCGAACTACTCGATGACGACGCCCGTCTGCTAGCCACCATCCAACAACTGCCTTTTCAAAAGGGCAGGCCTCTCTCTCCTATCCAGGAAGAGACAACCACGACTACCACCTCGACGGTCCTGGCCACCAACTACTCTGGTGACTACTCGCCAGAACGTGAAGTCTACATGGCTTCAATCCACGAACTCGGAGATGATGAGCCAGGTATCAAGTTCAACAACAAGCTCGAGGACGAGATCTCCGCCAACCAAGACACCGCTGATGGTCCCCAGGACGAAATCGAGGAGCAAAGGCGGGCACGCAGGTGGAAGAACGCCAGGAGGGTCAAGCGCAGGCGCAATGCTCAAGAACGCGCCTGCAACCCGCACTGGCGAAGAAACCTGCGAGGGGATTTTGAGGTAGCGGCGGATGAAGAATTTGTTACTCCGATGGGTAACATCTACGAAGCGTCTCTACTCCTACAGCAAATCCCACAAACGGACGCAACCCAGCAGATCATGCGACTTGTCAAACAAGCCGCAGTCCAACTTGATAAGTTGGACCCGCTGAAATCCATCCAACACACACATTCCAGATCGGAACGCCATGGCAGCTCTGTACCCCAAGGCGGTCGTACTACCGGAGGTCATCTCAACACTCGCAACAATCGACCAGCCGAGCAGGAGGTACTACAGCAAGGCCCAAGGCCCAGGGGAGGGGGACAACCCGCGGGAGGCCAAGGCCACCAGGGTAACCAGCTACCCCCACCCCATGGTGACCTAAGGCAACACATCAACAGCAACCGCGACACGCGCACCGTCATCACCAATCGGCAGTGCGAGTGGTTTGAGAACGTTGCTCGCGATGACAATGATCGTTTCCCAGCTTTCACTGAAAACATCACCAGTCGCGAGTACCCGAGGGATTTTAAGCCCATGAACATCTCGAAGTACGACGGGAAGCAGGATCCGCGGTAGTGGCTGTGATGCTACTCCATGGCCATTGAAGTGTGCGGGGGCTCTAATTCGACTAAAGCCCTCTACTTCCCAATGGCCCTGGAGACTGCTCCACTTACATGGCTGGAAACCCTCCGGCCAAACTCCATCGGCTCCTGGGAGGCCCTGAAGCATGTCTTCATCGACAACTTCCAGGGCTCCATGATCCCGGCAGGTACTCGTCATGACTTGTCGCAGGTCAAGCAGGAGGAGAACGAGACCCTGAGGTCGTACACGCGCCGCTTCTTCGACACCCGCGCAACCATCGCCAACATCGCTGACGAGGAGGTCATCTGCAGCTTCCGCAACGGACTGGCCACGAAGCAAACGTCCCGCGAGTTCGGGAGAAACCTCCCGACTACCGTACTCGAGCTCAGCGACATGATGTAGCAATGGGCGGATCAAGAAGACGAGGAGAACGAACGCTTCCCCAATTGCAAGAACGACAAGGGGAACAACAACAACCGCTCCGACAAGGGCTAGTACAACAACTCGGGCGCCGCTCGCAAGCGAAAGCCGGAGGATCAGATGGCCAACGTCGAGCGCAACCCTCGCAATAAGATCCTCCACAAGCAATGCCCAATGAACCCGAAGGCTAAGCACACAATGTTCCAGTGCACCGTCCTCCGCAAAAGTCTCAATGCACCACCTCCTCCTGCCGATGAGGAGAAGGACAGGTACGAGGGGGACGAGGGCAACGACAGTTCAGGGCCTCCGGGTTTCCAGCACCCAACCAACACCGTCCATCTTCAGAGGTGATGACAACATCCTCACCAAGCGCGCGGAAAAGCTGTTTCGGCGCGAAATCATGTCAGTCGAGCCAGTAGTGCCGCGCTCTCTTAGACATAGCAAGGTCCTGATCTCCTTCTGCAGAGAGGATCAGTGGACCAGCTTCTCCGAGCTGGGAAAACTTCCGCTCGTAGTGGACCCGGTAGTCGCGGGCTCCACTCTGACCCGAGTACTCATTGATGGGGGAAGCGGGTTAAACCTACTCTTCCCGAGTACTCTAAAGAAAATAAGGCTGAACATTGGCAAGATGCTCACCCCCAGCAAGGCTATGTTCTACGGGATCATCCCGGGTAACGCGGCTATGCCGATCGGCTCGGTCACACTGCCAGTTACCTTCGGGACAACTGACAACTTCCGTATGGAGTACATAAAATTCAAAGTCGCAAACTTCGAATCCTCGTATCACACCATCCTTGGCAGGCCCACCTTAGCCAAGTTAATGGCGGTACCCCATTACATCTACCTGGTCTTGAAAATGCCAGGTACCAACGGTGTACTCTCCCTCCGCGGCGACGTCGAGAAGTCCTACGACTGCGACCAGGAGGTGATCAAGTATGCTGCATCAGCGCGCATGCCAGAGCCTTCATCCAAAGTACTCGCGGCCGCACAATACTCTCCGAGACAGAGCTAGAGGTGGCGAACAAGGGGCCAAGCCAGTCAAGGGTGAAGCCAAACCCTGACGTCGGCATCAAGAACATCCAGCTCCAGGAGGGTGACTCATCCAAGACCGCCCTGATCGGCGGGCACTTGGACAGCAAATAGGAACTCGCGCTCGTCAACTTTCTTTGGGCCAACCAAGACATTTTCGCATGGAAACTAGTGGATGTGCCAAGTGTGCCCAAGGAGTTGATCGAGCATGCTTTGAATGTCGACCCCAAGGTCACTCCGAGGAAGCAACGACTATGTTGTTTCTCTCCAGAAAAGAGGAAGGCCATCAAAAAAGAGCTAGCTAAACTACTCGCAGCTGGTTTCATCAAAGAGGTGTACCACCTAGAGTGGCTAGCCAACCCTGTAATTGTTCTTAAAAAGAACAATAACGAATGGAGGATGTGTGTCGATTATACCGATCTCAATAGGCACTGCCCGAAAGATTCTTTGTCGCTTCCCCGCATCGATCAGGTTATCGACTCTACCGCCGGCTGCAACCTGCTCTCCTTCCTTGATTGCTACTCGGGTTATAATCAGATCTCCCTTAAGGAAGAAGACCAGATCAAGACTGCCTTTATTACCCCGTTCGGTGCCTACGCATACATGACTATGTCGTTTGGGCTATAGAACGCGGGTGCAACTTACCAGCGAGCCATATAGTTATGCTTCGCTGACCAGCTACATCACAATGTTGAAGCCTACGTGGATGATGTGGTTGTTAAAACCAGAAATCTCGACGAGTTCATCTCTGATCTCGAGGAAACTTTCAATAGTCTGCGAAGATTTCAGTGGAAGCTCAACCCGACTAAGTGCGTCTTCGCCGTACCCCAAGGAAAACTCCTCGGTTTCATCGTCAGTCACCGAGGAATGGAGGCTAACTCTGAAAAGATAACCGCCATCACAAGCTTGGGGGCTCCACAGAAGATCAAAGATGTGCAGAAGCTCACCGGCTGCATGGCGGCATTAAACAGATTTATCTCCCGACTTGGAGAACGGGGCCTACCCTTCTTCAAGCTCCTCAAGCGGCAGGACAACTTTGTTTGGACCGAGGAAGCGGTGCAGGCACCGAAGGACCTCAAAGCTCACCTCCAATCGCCCCAGATCCTCACGGCTCTGAACCCAGGCGAGAACCTGCTACTATACATCGCTGCGACTACTCACGTAGTCAGCACGACCATTGTGGTGGAACGGAACGAGGAGGGCCATGCGTTTGGTGTGCAACGGCCAGTGTATTTCGTTAGCGAAGTCCTTTCTGAGTCAAAGGTTCGTTACCCTTCGATTCAGAAACTTCTCTACGCTATACTCATCACCTCCAGAAAGCTTCGCCACTACTTCGACGAGTACAAGATCTCAGTTGTCACTGACTTCCCGTTGGCGGATATACTCCACAACCCGGATGCCATTGGGCGATTCTCCAAGTGGGCAGTGGAACTGGGGGCTCTCAATATCGACTTCAAGCCACGCACCGCCATCAAGTCGCAAGCTCTAGTCCATTTTTTGGCAGAGTGGCAAGAAAACCAAGTACCAACTCCAGTTGACCAGCCAGATTTGGAGCGGTTTTTACGGGTTCTGTGCAACGGATAATGGAAACTAGCCATTTCTCCGGGATAGGCTCCCGAGAATTTGGACCTTTCAACTTCCAGAGCAAATTAACCCTACAAATCACCAAATTGAGTTCAAAAACATACATTCCATGCCACGACTCTTTAGATCCTTTTTTCCAAACAGTGGAATTTTGTTTAAAGACTCGGGGGCTGCGGGATACGTGTTATCAATGGCTTGTTTGACCCTCAGCCTGATTCTTCGATTCAAGACTGGTTTGACCCTCAGCCTGATTCTTCGATTCAACCTAAGGCTCGGGGGCTACTCCATATGGAGTGCGAGTTCATCGCACTCGATAAAAAAGAAGACTTGAAAACTACTCGGGGCTTGAGCACCTCACAGCCTCGATGTAGCAAAGGGAGTACTCAGAAGACACCTTCTCAAGGGGACTCAGTAGGGACCTGAAGACACCTTTTAGAAGTACTCGGAAGACTACAGTACTCAGCTACGAAGAGCTCGGTGGCTTGTCAGACCCGGGGCAGCGGGACTGCACACTTGGCGTACATATTCTTGTAGTAGGGGAGGGTGCATGGGCCATACCTTATCCTCATTGTAACTAGTCGTATACAACTAGGACTAGTCGGACATAAGGAAACTACTCGACAACGTACTCGGGTAGGACTCCTCAGGCCGTCCCCGGCTAGGACTTTGATGTAACCCTGTCCCCCAGACTATATAAGGGCGGGCACGGACCCGTCCAAAACACATCGTGCATACGCATAACCTCTAAGGCAATACAAACCACACAGGACAAAGGGTATTACGCTCTCGGCGGCCCGAACCTGTCTAAACTTTCTGTTCCTTGCACCTTCAAGTTCGTGATCTCGGCAACACCCTACCTTCAACCTACCACCTCGGGGGTATCTCTCGGTGGGCTTGGCGGTAAAACACCGACAATCCCTGAAAAAATGGTTAATCAAATAAACTCCCCCAAAATTTTCCCAAATAACCGCTCAAAACAAATCATACTTTTTTAGGAGAAAAACTCTTCGTCTTCCAAACAGTAGATCTGGGCCTACCCGTTGGTTATTTAACCGCGCGGTGACTCTAGGGTTTTTACCCTTTTAATTTCTGCTTTAGCCATTTCGCTTTCTCCCGCTGTTGCGCCATCAGTTGCTTTAGATCTAGGGTTTGAGAGCCCCACTGAATCCACCCTTCATCCCCAGCCAAACTAGTCGGAGAATCCATCCTCAGCATCTGTGAGTGCTCGCACCCTTCTCTTGAACCCTCCGAGCATATGCGAGTGAAGCGGCTCGTGACATTCAAGATTGGTAACAAGAAGTAGTCAGCTAAGGGGAAGAAGGAGGAGGAGACGACCACCAGCAACTGGGAGAGAAGTAAGTTCACCCGTGCTGACCTTCTTAACTTGGTTGCTCAACGCCTTCTTCAATCGGAGGAAATGGTTCAATGGAAACCTTCCTTCCGCCAGTTTTTTCCGCAAGAGGATGTAGATCAGATCGTTATCTTTGAGCATTTTGTCGAAAGGGGGTTGGCCCTCCCCACCTCTGACTTTCTCCGCGGCCTTCTCTTCCACTGGGGTATTCAGATCCATCACCTGAACCCCAATTCCATCACTCATCTCTCCATCTTTGACCATTTTTGCGAAGCTTTCCTTGGCATTAAGCCATATTTTGATCTTTTCCGTTATTTCTTTAATCTTCATCAGGAACCTTCAGAGGAGAGGCAGTATATCATTGGCGGAGCCGGGATCCAGTTCAAGCAGGGGAAGGGGAAGGAGTACATCCAGTACTCGCTTCCCACAAACCACGCGGGCTGGAGACCCTTGTGGTTCTACATTCGAAACCACAAGCCCGCACTGCCAGAGGGGACTCCAGGGGAGGCAGTGTAGAGGGGCGAGTGGAATGAAAAATTGAATCAGAACCAGATGACGCAGGTCAATGAACTACTCGATCTTATTAGAGCGCACAAGGAGACGGGTGTGACCGGTGCTTCCGTTCTGGACTTTATGTACATGTTGACGCAAAAAGTCGTAGGTTGGCCTTCAATGCCGGCACACGCGAGGACCCGGGAGCCTCTTGCTTCGCTCCTGCGTGGCATCCAAATCAGCTGCGTGGTGGTGCAGGGCGTGCCAGTCAATTTGACTTACAATTGACAAGGGACAGGTAATATGGTTAAATTACTGAAACGTATCGGCTGGTGTTCCGAATCGTTCCGCCACGTGCATCGGCCAGGCGTCCGATGCGTCAGTAGATCAATTGGACAAAGGTCGATGCAGCCCCATGTGCAAGAAAGAACTCATAAAAAGAAAATCTACTGCAACTAAGGCGAAGCCGCCGAAAAGGGAAAAAAGGAAAAACGGGTTTGTGTATTGATCATTGGATGGTTTGATACATGCCCGAAGGCAACTATTACTTGACAATAAAGAAAACTAAACCTTCCTAAATTCTAAGAGATAACTTGCTGACGTAGCCTCGCCAGCTCCTTCCATGCTCCTTCGGCCATGACGCCTCCTCTGGCCCAAAAAGCCCAATATGCTTCATTCTTCATTTCTGATGCAGCGTCGGCCCAATTTCTTTCGGCCCTTTGTCCAATAGGTTAACACGTGTCAAAAAACGGTGTCAACAGTACAAACGACGTATCATGCCATTGCAGAAGAGATGCCGGTTCGGGTTCGAGTAAACACGGTTCCTTATGTCCCGAAGCTTTTCAGTGCAGCAAGTCCGCCGAAACCGGTATGAGTAGTATCCTTGTCGAGTACTTTAGAGTACTTGTAGCTGTAAATTATCATTGATTGCTAGCTTGTTTTTGTAATTGTGCAGGGGCACACTGATTTATTATGGTGTCCTGCTCCAGATCCTGATGTGCCTCGGCCAGAACATCTCAAGCCAAGTGCGTTCCAGAGGCCAAAGATCAGCCGCCTTGATCTTGATCCTTTAACTGATGAAGAAATGACAGATTCTGACGATGGTATTCCTTTTGCAGTGTTCCTGAAGAATTCTGGCAAGGAGTCGGCCAGCAACATGGAGATCCCAAGCTGTCTGACCAAGCCGCGGGCGGGCGTAAGGAAACGCAAACTCTCCCTCGCCGGCTTGTCAGACGACAACCCGAGGTAAGTAGAACCCTCGAGTACTTTCCTTGTAAATTTTGATGTTCTTTTGTGAATTATCTTTGTTCTATATTCAATCCTCCCGCCTCCCCCCTGTCCAAGCAATCCAAGGACGGGGGAAAGACAGGCTCTGCCGAGGATCATGCCACATCAGTAATCGACGTCCAGCCTGGTGCAGCAGGCCCGACATTGTGCCGAGCCCGAGCAACCCCATCTCAGCGAGCGCCTCAGATACTCAACCGAAGGAACCTGCTGGCGGCTCAGGGAAGGTGGGCACTCGAGGGCCACGGGTGATTCAGCTCAAGAAGGTGGTAACCAAGAGATCTTCCACGTATGTTTCGAGTACTTGAACTTGTACTTTTGTGATTCCTCTTGTCGAGTAATTGATGTAATTGCATTTTCTCCAGACCTTCCTCTGCTCTGAGCATGGATGAGCCTGGCGATGCCCTGGCTGTCCAAGCCCCCGAGCATGGACAAAGCTTGGATGCTGCAGCGTTGGGGACCAATGTCCCTCCTCCTCCTCCTCCTCCTCCTCCTCCTCTTACCAGTACCGAGGCGGAGAAAGAAATGGTGCCGGAGCAGGCTAAGGAGGAGCGAGTCGAAGTGGAGCACCCTGCACCCGAGCTACCCGAAGATGAGCCCATCGTGCCTCCTCCATCTCCTAGCACCAATCTGCCCGACGCTAGACTAGTGACTGAAGTGGAGTGGCAGGCGAGCTGCCCAAGGAGTACGACGCAGAGGGTACTAGTGCCGCGGGTACCTCGAACCCTGGTGCCAACACCAAGGCCACGGGCGCGGGAGATGCCAGCACCGCGGGTACATCAGGACCCAGCACGGATACGACGGAGAAGGAGGACCTGTTGGTGACGCCGTATGGCTGGCAGCACACCATCACGATGGATCTGATTGATGATCCATATCTGACCAAAAAGAAAAGGAAACATCTCCAGAGTGTTGTCAAAGACTTGTATAAATTCACCACTGTAAGTGTTCATCTTCCTCAAGTAGTTTTCTGTATCCCCTGTTTCACTTGAGTAGTGATGACTGTCGTGTTTTTGCCTTGCAGAATCTGATGCACCGATCCCAGGAGAAATCCGAGAAACTTAAATTCATTGAGGACGACCATCGTAAATTGGCGGAGAAGGAAGAACGCATTAATGAAGAAATCCGGAAGAAGATTGATCTCCACAACGAGCTCGAGCAATTGAAGAAAGAACGCACTCAAGAGACTTGGCTTCTCAAAAATGACATCCAAAATCTCGAGAAGGAGAAAGCCGAGCTGGTTGAGAAGAATAAGAAGATTGCCAAGGCCCATAAAGGTAACTTGTCGCCTTGTCTTGTTGTCTTTACTTGCAGTTGTTCGAGTAGTTTCTGAAACTCCTCGAATACTTCCTCTTGTCTCTTGCGTGCAAAACTCAAATCTACTTTGCAAAAGAAATAAAATATGATTATAGATCTGAAGAACCTTGTTTACCGTAGCGCAGATGATGTTGAGCGCCTCCAAAAGATCCTCCAAGATACAAATGTCCTATTCCGTGACGCCATGCAGTAGATCAAGACTATGCTTGTAGAGAAGGATCTCATGCAAAAAGAACCCAAAGAATTCAATGCTGTTGCTCAGGTTGTCGTGGAGATGGTGGAGCTCCCTTCTGACGGTGAAACTGAAGAGCAACCACTTCTGAAGAAGCTTCGCGCGACTCCCCAGAAAGTTGCCAGCTACATCTCGGAGGCCACCAGGACATAAATTGCTTAGGCGCTCGCATTGGTGAAGTCCTACTGGCCCAAGGCGCAGCTTGAACCACTCGGCGAAGGCATGGCAGCCGACTGCTCTGTTGAGGAATTCACAAAATACCGTGAAGACGTTGAGCCCATTGCTGATAAGATAGCTGAGAGCCTGGAGCAAGAGGGTTAGGTGCAGCAAGAACAGTGTGTCGTGATGAACACTTATGCCACTTGTTAATATGTATATAAATTTGTCTGTTTGATCTTCTTCAGCATATATCTTTGTGTGATGTTTGCTGGTATGATCATAGGATTTAGAGTAGTTCGAGACGTTTGGGTTAAGCTACTCCAAGAGCATCGACTTGGATGTAGTCGATAACTTGATGTTCCATAAAAGTGCTTGAAGAGCAAAAGGACTTAGCCTGGATTTACCCGATCAAGCGGTACGCTAGGCTGGCCTTTGGGCATAGAAGCATGAACGGTTTAGTTGTCAACGTCCTGCGTGTAGCGGGGAATAACTTGACCGTGTGATGGGCTTGGTGACCCCTTCGCCGGATGCCTTAATGCTCTCTATTGAGTAGTCGTAGCAGCGGCCAAGATTATAGGAGTACGAGAAGTACTCGAGTGCTTTGTCTCATGGGTTGTACTAGATGCAAGTTCCCGTGGCGGAGCCCCCGAGTGTAAGCGAGCTAAGTACAAGTACTCGTGGCGAAGCCCCCGAGTATAAGTAGTCGAAAGAACGTATAAACTCATGGCGGAGCCCCCGAGTTTAACTTAGGCGAAAAATATAAGAACTCGCGGCGGAGCCCCCAAGTTAGAACATACACAAAGTATTCGAATTACGGCGAAATCAACTCTTTATTTATAATAATCCTTTCTAGCGAATTGTTTACAACTTCTCCTAGGCGTAGAATTTCCGGAGATGCTCTATGTTCCAAGAGTTAGGAACTTCTTGGCCATCAGGGTACTGTAGGCGATATGACCCTGGTCTTATAACTTCCAACACCATGAAAGGACCTTCCCATCAGGAATTGAGCTTGTGAAGCCCAGTTTCATCCTAAATGCGGCGAAGGACCAGATCACCGATGTTGAATGACCGCTCCCGCACATTGTGATCGTGATAGCGCCGGATGCCCTGCGGATAGCGGGTTGACTGAACGAGGGCACTACATCTAGCTTCGTCGAGTGAGTCCAGCTCTAGTTGCCTAGCTTCGTCTGCCTCCCCTTCGTTATACATCTCGACTCTGGGAGAGAGCCACATAATATCTGCATGGAGTATAGCTTCTGAGCCGTAGATAAGAAAGAAAGGGGTATGTCCTGTGGCTTTCGATGGATACAAGGAATAGAGATTCTAGGTGACCCCTTAGAAGACTCGTCTTTCCCTAGTAATCATAACGAACCTCGTCGAGAGGAATCCGAGCCAAGACATGAGAGTCTCTCAACAGCCAATCCCAAGCTTTCATCTCCGACATCCCAACATTTGTCTGTTGAGCCCTCTATCGAACCACGAACATCGAAGGAGGAAGAAATTCAACCTTCGGAGTTCTCTTCTTAATTCGAGGATGATTCGCCTAGAAATCACAGAAACACCTCGAATCGCTTAGGGGAGGAACCAACTTCTGTCCGTACAGATCAATCTCAACATCCCTTGACAGAACCTTCCCTCGAGCCTACGGTACCCCTTGTACTCCTCTCAACAAAACAAATCTCAAGGAGGTCACGAAGGAGAAACCGTCGGGCGATGTGAGACACTTTTCCAAAGCAATTTGGATTAGTTCACCCTCCACGATCATCCCCTGCTCTATAAGGGGAATTACCGTACAAGCCCATCTTAACCCCCTTATGGAGGTAAACATCATGCCATGGCACTTAGCGTACACACTTTTGGGCGATGTTATGCTAAGACCATCCGACAAGCTCATCAAGAGTTGTCCCTTTGGACACATCCTTGAATATCGGGGGGTCGCAAGTGTTGTGATGCTCTCAATAGACAAGATCGAGGTCAAGCTAGACTTCCATATCTTCGACATCCTTGATTTTGATCTTCTCCTAGGCTACCCTCTAGAAAAACTTCTTGGTACATCTCATGGGAGCCTAGATGAAAAGCTTAGGGAGTCCATTTCTGCCATCACTACCTTCTGTTTAGAAAATCCTATGGCGAAGGCTCTTCCCAAGAAAAACACGCTCAAGAAGATGATGCATACATCTCCGTTCGTATCATCTGAACCCATTCTCTTTGAAGTTGCAAAATCCGCGACTTCCAAATTGTATGATTTAGAAGACGTTGTTCAACTTGTTGAAGACGAACGATCATCATCACTCTCGGTCGAGTTTGAGCCTCTTACCGCTGGCCTGGAGTACGTTGTTCTCGATCACGATCGAGATTCAACTATAATTTTTCACGATGAATCTCTTGAGATGGAGAACCCATGGGCCATGGAATGTTGTGAGACGCCGACTCTGGAGTCCGAAAAGAAGGATTCCATAAATGAGCATGGAAGCTTCATTCTTGAAATACCACAAGAACCCTGCTCATTCAATAAATCTCCAGAGTCAGGCATGCTTTGTGCCCCGAGCACACACGAGGACTACAACCACCTTAAGGTCCTCTTATGCAAAATCTTCAGAAGGTTGGTTGTAGATGCATATGTTTATCATAAGCATTGCAAATTTCGTGGATGCTCTGTGGTGCTAACCTTGCAGCTAAAAGCTTCATGAAACATCAAAATTGGTGGTGAGAGGAGAACGACATCACCAGTGATAGCTGCAAGAGGAAGTTCCTAATGGTCGAGCTCCTGACCATAAACAAAGCACTGCCGGGAGATAACCCGGATTATCATTTGATTTTCCCCTTTCAAATAAAAGCAAGAGCATGTTTTAGGATATAGTTTAGCTCGGGTATTTTTGGTCGCTAACCATTTTAGGTGGAGATTAAAAAGAACAAAGGACAAGTGATGCCTAAGAACATGAGAGCTACACCGACTACAACACCATGGTAATTCTTGGTGAAGGGACGACTATGAAGGGAAGCTTGAACTCCACACACTTGAGTTGTGTTGCCCAGCAATACAAACTCCAAGTGTGGGGGAGGTATGTGAGATCCCAAGTAAGTTCCTTTCATGCCAACTCTTACCATAGTTTGGAGATGGTGTTGGTTCTCGCATCTTGCCCCATAAAAGAAAATAAAAAAAAGAGAGGAGTTACCACGGCGGCAATTGTGTTCTTCATCAACAAAACGCCATGGTAAGCACCTCCAGGTATGTCCTGCTTTTGACTTTAAACAAAGCCCTTCCGGGAGGTAGCCCGAGGATCACCTGTTTAAAGCTCATGCTTATCTCTCTTTAAATAAAGCTTAATCATGTTTTCATGCTTCCTTAATCTATGCTCGGTTGCTCTAGTTTGAGTGTATGATCGATGTACATTGATAGACCTTTTTAAATTAAGCATGGTGCTTAGGTTAAAAGGTCTTCTTTAATCAAATTAGACATGGTGTCAAGTTTGATTAATGAACCTCAGAGTCAATGCTTGTATAGATCTTAGTTGTATATGCGGACTAACCCCCTGCAGGAAAATATTCAAATCCAAATGGGTAAGTCGTCGAGCCTAAATCAAATGAGGAGATAAGCCAAGGTGTCGAATTCATGTTGCGCAACATAGAAAGGAGGTACATATCATCCCTCAAGGTTCCACCGTGAGTATACCCTCTTTTTCTCATGTTGATGCAATCTTAATTCTGCCTTGCTTGAGTAAGTCTCATCGTGAGATTAAAAGTTTAGTTCTAAATAAATGTTAGGGCTCCCTGGTACTTAAAACCGGTAGAGCCATTATCTTGTTTCCACCCTTTTTGTTTTTGAATAAGCACCAGGTACAAGAACAAGTGTGGGGGAGATCTCTCAGAGTTTTGACGCACATACATTCAAGATCTCCCACAGACAGATGCACAAGACCGAAACAACCAGGACGCAAAAGGTTTAGAACCCATCGCGACGGTTTGTGCACTCTACACCTCAAATCTCCATGATCCATGAGTTTAAATGAAATTCAATGCTAACCACTAAAATTAAAATCAATGGTGCTTGCTGATCGCATACTTCAAGTTTAATTGGCTTGCATATATTTTATTCACTGCTAAACTTGAGCTTGTGAATCATATCTTAGGGAACCCATAATTGTTATGTTGTTGAAAAGTGAGATATGGTTTGACGAAGGTATCCCTGCTTTCTCCGCTTTTATGTTTGGGAATTCTATTTTAAAAAAGGAAAACTCCTCCATAGCTTTACAAACTCCCCGTGTTTGTCCTACCAAAGTCATATGTCGATCTTCATGAATGAAACCTTATACATATGTGCCTTGTTGTTGCATTGAGCTTCATCAAATTTTGTGACCCTAGTGAGATGTCTTTTCATAATTGCTTGATCAAGATCATGTACACTCCACATGCTAAACTTCTACACTGGAAGTTAGCCTTTCCATCCCATCGATCCACAAAATAACACTCTATATGCAATGATCTCTCTCTCCTTAGCAATGTTACAAAAGAGACATGGGCTATATAAAAAAAAGAGAAAAAGAAAGAAAAAAAAAGAGAGGACCCATGAAGGTCCAAGTGTTGAAAAAAAAATTTGGACACCTGAAGTTCCAAGAAAAAAGAAGAAGAGAGTTATATAGCCATGTCTCCAAGTTTTTCAAATAAAGGAGAGAGAGTTTCATAAAAAGGAGTCTTTCATTTTTATCATCCACTTTCCATACACTTGCACAATCTTGATCAGCTTGTATGATGTGTCATCTCTATGGATCCAATCTTTGATTTTGTAATATATGTGAAACAAGTGCATGCTTCCAACTTCCTACCATGAGCTCCACATGAGCTATCTTTAGAAGTAGGTTGAAAAGAGGCAATGCCTTGGTGAGGATATAAACACACTGAGCAAAATGAGAGATCCCATGGAGGAGTAAAGTGGTTGGTCCTTTCAAAAATCTTTCAAAATACCCAGTCATACAATAGAGAAGTGGAGGAGACCCAAGTCAATACTGTTCCGCTCTTCAACTTCCCAACATATTATGGTAGACACGTCAAGATTCATAGGTAAGGGTGAAGTTTGGAATAATTTATATGCAGGTATCATATCAAAAAGGAAGTGGTGTTCCATATTAGTTCTAAGCTTTGCTCGAGGACAAGCAAAGAGGAAGTGTTTTGAGCGTCAATTTGACCCAAAAATAGGGATGATTGGCATACTTAACCTGCATATTTAACCTGAATAATATCATTTCCACATTTCTCTTGGAGATTTTGCAATGTAGGGATTTGGGCAAGAAATGCAGGTAAAACAAGCTCCAGAATCCATGCCATAAAATGCCGACAGACCGGAGCACGCCGACCAACAAAGAGCAGGTGTTTAATTATCAAAATCCACATGTGTTGGTGAATATGTGTATGCAGCTCAAGCAAAGGACGAAACACACTCCAAGAGCAAGGCAACACACTTCAATCCAAGGGAACACTTCTCCGGCCAATCAGGCGCAAGCACGCGGATCAATGGGCCCACAAATAGGACCAAACTGACTAAATTCAGCGCAACTCACCTGGAACCGCCATAAGGGCCCACAAGCCAATGACCCAGACAAAGGCGGTGGCTAGGGGTCGGCCGACCCACTAGGTCGGCCGAACTGGGGGTGGGCCCCCTCGCCTCCAGCTTCCACGTGGCGACCTCTGGTGCACTCTAGAAGTCGGTTCTGCAAGGCTCCACGAGATTGCCAGCCGGGACACCCCTGGTTCACCCCTATATATACAAGGGGAGGGGCTACTAAATGAGACACACCATTCCATTCTCTCCTGTTGGAGCTCTCCTTAGAGGCTTAGTGCTGCCTAGGTAGTGCTTAGGAGTTAGGGAGAGAGTGAGGGGGAGTCGGGGAGGTGCCAGGGTTGTCGGCCCCCGGTGTTCTTCTCCAGCTTGTACCTCGACGGATCCTCATCAATCATAGTAAGTGTTTGTGACCTCTTTTGTGCTTTATTTTCTTAGTTAAGCTTAGAGCTAGTTTCCCCTAGTTGTTTGCCGGATCAATAGTTCACTAATTTAGTGGGTAACTCTAGTTTGTAGCTATGGCTAGAGTTAGTAACAATAGTGTAGACGTGGTGATAGCCCTGTCTATCCAGCGGAACCCTCCCCGTTCGGGTATATCCCAGTGTCGCAGTACTGGAGCTCACCAGTCTTATTCTGGGGGAAGCCAGTAGCCCAAAGAGAACAACTAGGATAGTTCTATCTTCTCTTTAATTCGTATCCTTAGGAATCCTTTCTGACCCTTGCCTCTAATTGGTGCGGTGTCCTTGGACGAACCTGAACCTTAGAGAATATACACACGTTCCTCAGTGGATATGATACCCTTGGAATACTCCTGGGTGAAAGCTACAACGTCATCCCTGCGCTTGCAGATTTATTTCATGACGCTAGGAAACGTCAACAGTATGATGATTCAAAATCGGCCACTTCAAACTTGATGTACTCGGTACGATAGTTTTCCCTCGTCCCGAAGGTAACGGGGAGCACCACTGTGCCAAGTGGCATAGCTGCGTTCTCAGGCACGATGCCGTAGAAGGGAACCTTGCTGGGGGTGAGCGTGTCGATGAAGTTCGGCCCATCTTCCTCAAAGTACTCGCAAAGATGAGGTTGAGGCCGCTGCCCCAATCAATGATTACTTTGGTGAGCCTGACGTCCGCGATCACTGGGTCCAGGACGAGCGGGAGTTTGCCTGGCTCAGAAAAGCTCATCCACCGATCAGCCCTGGAGAACAAGATGGGGATCTCCGACCACCGAAGTAGTCGTGGTACCGCCGGCTCGACGGACATGATCTCGTGGCGGTGAAGCTTCTGAGTCCTTTTGGAAGCAAATCCCAACTCGCCGCCGAAGATGACGTTGACGACCTTCGACACGTCCGGAAACTCAGTGGCGTCTGTCTTGTTCTTCGGGTCTTCATCATCCTTGTCCTTCTTCTTCTTCTTGTCGCCCTTCTCCAAGGGCGGAGCATTAAGGAACTTCCGGAGCTGGTAGCACTTGTAAGCAGCATGCTTCGAGTGTGGGTGCCATGGGCATTGCTTCTGCATGAGCTTGTCGAACTCCTCTTGCAGGTTGGATGCCTTCTTGCCTCGCGGGGCGCGATTGATAGCAGCGACGAGATCGTTTGGCTTGCGCTTTCGGGAGGATCCTGAGTAGTCCCGCTGGCTTCTGTCGTTGCGATGGTCGTTGTTCCGCTTGGTGTAGTCGTTGCCGCGCTGTTGACGCCAGATTTTGACACGTGTTGAATCGGCGTCAGGAGGAAAGGTTGGCCGATGCGGCAGATCTAAAGGCTACAGTGAAGAATCGGCCGATTGAGGTAACAGTTGGAAATCGGCCGATTGGTGATACAGCTTGCGCCAACAGACTTGAGCCACAACAAAGGATCCCGGTCAAAAGTGGCCTGATGTTGGTCAACGGAGCAATGCCGATTCGGTCAAGGAGCAATGGAAAACGTCCTGATTGGATTAGGAGACGGCGGTGGAAGATTCTGCGGGAGTCCGTTTCCTTTTAAAGATATTATAGATATAGTAGTTTTCCTGTTTGAAATAAGATTGTAACAAGTCGTAATCGACCAGGAGTCCTAGTTTTAGGGTATAAATAGGAGTCGCCAGGGCTTTGTATCATATCAACACATCAATCAACAAAAATACTTCTACTTTTTCCCAGCACTTTACTTTCATGTCGGCAAGTTCGCCAATACTTTTTCCTCTTTCACGAGTTCCTACGGATTGGCAGGGCTGCATCAACTTGATCTCCGGCCAATTGGTAGGTTCTGCTTATCGAGTAACATCCGAGCTTTAACTACGGGCGCATCGCTGTGGTTTCGTTTGGATTTATTCACCAGTTATCGATATTTACTAGAATTATAGGTTTTACCTGTTGTTCTAGTATTATCTCCAGTTATCCAGCTTGAAATTGGAGTTATCGGCTTTATCGTCGCTTTTCTTCGATTTATCGTCATACAGCTGATTAGATCTATTTCAAGTGTTGCATCTGTAATATTTGTTTAAGTCGCTCCAATAGTCTTCTTTGCAATTATTACACGATTATCGGCTGATCCATAGCCGATCATCTTCATAGCAAATCGGCCGATTCGCCGACGCGCTCTTAGGGACAGATCGGAACCCCAGCCGATCGGAGCGCCCTGAATTTAATACTCTTATTTCCTTCTCAATCAGCAGGTCAGATTGACTAGCACGCCGCGCGAACCGCACCAGGGCAAATAAGCCGAACAGGAGCTAAGCAGATTCTCCCGGGTCGTGTGTCCGACGCTGAAGACCATCGGCCGATTCCTCGCCGATTTTAGCGCCAACACACTTTTGGCACGCCCGGTGGGACGGCAACTTCAAGATCCGACATGTCGAAGAATGCAGAGGTTTCCGAAAACAACATCATTGAGATCACAGAAGCGGATCTCAAGGACGACCAGAAGGAAGAATTGGCTAAACATCTAGAAGATTACAAGAAGATATATCTGCAGTCGTTCAGTCGTATCAGAAGCGGGGAGGCTGTCAAGAAAGCTCCTCTTCCAGTTCCCCGCCATATCACCATTGCTGAGGATTCGGGCAAGATGTCCGATATGATCCAACAGTCCGTCTACCAGGCGTTCATCGACCAATCCTCGGTGATGACCAACACGGTGTACAACGCCGTCATCAGCTCTCTGGCCAGCGGAGCAGTTCAAGGCTATCAGGGGCCAGCGTATGCCACGCCGAATGCACTTCCATCCAGAAGCTTACCAAGCACATCCCAATCGGCTCCTCAGCCGACATTGACGCAACGCGAAGGCTACAACACTTCATTACCACCAGCGTCTCCAAGGTATAGCGGTGCACCATGTTTCCCATCACAGGCACCGCTTCAGCCTGTCCATATTGCTTCTGTGCAATCGCTGCCCACAAGTTCAGTACCCAGGGGGACATCGGCGACAACGGTTTTTTCTGATCTAACAACCAGACATGGGAGCTATCCAATCCAAGCGCCGTTCCAATCGGCCGTCCGGCCGACGGTTCCTCAGTATCAACCAGTCTCATAAGAAATCGGCAGGGGGGCAGGCGCTGTAGAGGCACTCAGAAGCATGGCACCGATAACAATGTACGACGGGGCGGCGGATTCGCTTCGCCTTCAACTGTCAACTGCTCAGACGGCCACGATGCAACAGAATACGCCGCATGCTTCGATCCATCACCCGGCCGTACCACCACCAGCTCTACAACACATGCCGGCACCTCGAACGGCGGTTCATCAGCAGCAGGTGGACTGGACGGCAAGAATAGCGGAGGTAATTCAAGATCAATTCGGCTTGAAGCCGAAAGTACAGACTTACACATACAAGATGCCATACCCATCGGCCTATGACTTGCTGGCGTTTCCACACCGCTACAAGGTGCCCGATTTCACCAAGTTTTCGGGGCTGGACGACACATCCACCGTGGAGCATATTAACAGATTCATCATCGAGTGCGGGGAAGCCGCCACGCAAGATGCTCTGAGGGTGCGTCTATTTTCATCATCTCTGTCTGGATCGGCCTTCCAGTGGTTCACCACTTTGCCACCAAATTCTATTGTTACTTGGGCCGATCTGGAGAAGCAGTTCTATAAGTACTTCTACGCAGGAGTACATGAGATGAAGCTCTCAGATTTGACCAGCCTCAGGCAGAGGAGCGATGAACCAGTAACTGGATATATACAGAGGTTCAAAGAAGTCAGGAACAAATGCTACAGTCTGGCTCTAACCGATGCCCAGTTGGCCGATATTGCTTTTCAAGGCCTCCTGCCACAAATCAAGGAAAGGTATGCTTCGCAAGAATTTGAAAGCCTAAGCCAGATCGTTCACCGATTGGCAGGACAGGAAGTCCGTCCGTTTGAACAGCGGAGGAATTTCCAGAAGAAGGTGGCATACCTAGAAGGGTCTGCATCTGATGGGGAGGAGGAAATCAGCCTGACAGAGTGGGTGAAAGGCAAAAAGCAAATATCGTGCCCTTTCGGAAAGAAAGAACCAGAGACATTCGGCTTTGACACATCAAAAGCCGATAAGATTTTCGACTTACTACTCCAGGAAGGGCAGATCAAGCTATCTCAGTATCATACCATCCCTTCGGCTGATCAGCTCAAGAAGATGAAGTACTGCAAGTGGCACAACGCCACGTCTCATGACACGAACGAATGCAAGATCTTTCGTCAGAAGATACAATTGGCCATCGAGCAGGGGAGGCTTAAGTTCGAGACCCCGGCCAAACCGGCAAAACCAATGAAGATAGACCAGCATCCTTTCCCGGCTAACATGGTTGACACGGGGAGAAATTCACTCCAAACCAAGGTGCTGACGTCAGAATCGGCAAGAAGGAGCGGCGCCGTTGATCCCAGGAAGCAAGTCATGGCGGATGAGGTCAAAGGGAAAAGGCGAACTGAAGACAAGAGCGGAGGATCAGGACCATCGTGCAAATCCGTCACATCCCGATTCTTGCTCAGCAAATATCAGCGGCAGCAGGAACGGTCAAGATATCACGACGAAATGATACGCTGGCACGAGGATCACTTGCAATGTCCGTTCTTCATCCATTGCTGGGAGAACGATATCCGATTGCCGTCAGCCGATAACTGTCCTGAGTGCAACAGATTAAGTTGCAACGATCGCCCGTTTAAAAGATCACGCTCCAGGGACAGAGGATCAGAGCCGATCAGCAGAAATCGGCGCGAACAAGAAGGACAGCGCCTTTCAGTGCATGATCGGCTGGGGGGCAGAGTTGATCGGTATCACCAGTCGAAAGGCAGAATCAACCAACAGGATCGACTGGGGGGGCAGAATCAGCGTACACGATCGGCTGGAAGAAATGGCTGATGACAGGGTGTCAGATGAAAACGCCCTAGGAAGGGAACCACATTGGGAGCACGCCAGATCATCGGCCAAACCAGTAAACCCCAGGTGGTGTCCTGATGGCATATCCAGATCCCAGAAACGGAGGATCCAACGCCTGCGCCAGTGGGAGCAACAAGAAGAGGAGCAGAGGTAGGCTGTGGAGAAGAGAAACGTCAAGTCTCGGGTTTGGCGCCCCAAGAAAAACAACAGCCAGGAAGCAAACAATCAAGAATCGGGAGCCGACATCAACATGGTGTTCATATTGCCGATGGAATTCATGGCGCCTGACGATCGAGACAAAGCGACAAGAGTGGAAGAGCAAATGGCGCAACTGGTGTTAGAGCTGATGACGGCTACTTTTGAGAAACCAGAAGAATTAAAACGGCAACATCTTAAGGCGCTGTTTCTCAAAGGCTACGTTAACGGATGACCCGTCACCAGACTACTAGTAGATGGAGGCGCCGCAATCAACATCATGCCATATGCCATGTTCCGCAAGCTAGGCAAGAGCGATGAAGATCTGACCAAGACGGACATGATGCTCAAGGACTTCGAAGGCAACGTGTCTCCCGCCCGTGGAGCGCTCTGCGTCGACCTCACCATCAGCAGTAAGACCCTTCCTACTACCTTTTTCGTTATTAATGGTAAGGGGTCCTACAACATGCTGCTCGATCGCGACTGGATACATGCAAACTTCTGTATTCCATCTACAATGCACCAATGCCTCGTGCAATGGGTCGGCGACAACACAGAGATAGTCACCGCCGATTCCGCCTACAGCGTCGCAGCGGCCGACACGCAACAATGGAGCTGTGAACACGTTAGGTGTATATCTGGCAGGACTTGGGACACTGATTTCCTGAAGATGTCCGATTTCGGTCTACAGCCGATCCAAGCAGTCGGCTCTGAAGATTCAGAATAGATGGATCAGCTCGTCCGAGAAGACGGGAAGCTTGGGCATGGGTTTACGTCGGCCGATTCATTGGAGATGGTGGATTTGGGAGATAGTGGCAAATCAAGGCCGACGTATATTAGTGCTAACATGGATCCTAGGTATAAGTGTAAATTGATAAGTTTATTAAAAGAATTCAAGGATTGCTTTGCTTGGGAATACCATGAGATGCCAGGTCTAGACCGGTCCATTGTTGAACACCGGTTACCTATAAAATCAGGATATCGGCTATATCAGCAACCTGCACGACGGTGCAACCCCAAGATTCTACCTGATATAAAGGCCGAGATCACAAAGTTAATTGAAGCAGGATTTATCCAGCAGTGCCGCTACGCCGAATGGATTTCTAATATTGTGCCCCTGTATAAGAAAAATGGAAAACTGCGCGTGTGCATCGACTTCAGGAACCTAAATCAGGCCACACCAATGGACGGATATCCAATGCCAACGGCCGATATCTTGATAGATGCTGCCGCAGGACACAAAGTCATTAGTTTCATGGATGGTAATGCCGGGTACAATCAGATATTAATGGCCGAAGAAAATATCTCGAAAACGGCTTTCAGGTGTCCAGGTCACCTTGGTTTATTCGAGTGGGTTGTAATGACCTTTGGATTAAAGAACGCCGGTGCTACATATTAGCGGGCCATGAACTATATCTTTCACAAGCTTATTGGTACATCGGTGGAAATTTATATAGATGATGCCGTGGTCAAGTCAAAAGGTCATCAAGAACATCTGGCCGATTTACAAGGAGTACTGGAGTGTACAAGGAAGCATGGGTTGAAAATGAACCCGAACAAGTGTGCATTTGGCGTATCGGCCGGGCAATTCTTAGGATTCATGGTCCATGAGCGCGGGATAGAGGTCAACCGGAAGACCATAGACGCCATCAACAAAGTTGTGGCTCCACAGAACAAAACTGAACTGCAGTCCCTCATCGGCAAGGTCAATTTTATCAGAAGATTCATATCCAACCTGTCAGGGCGTATTCGAGCTTTTACCCCTTTATTGTAATTAAAGCCCGATCAGGAATTTGTATAGGGAGAAGAACAACGCAGAGCATTGGAAGATATCAAGCAATATCTGATTTCACCTCCGGTGTTCCCGCCACAGCCTGGTAAGCCATTCAAATTATATTTATCGGCTGATGAACAGGCTATTGGATCAGCGTTGGTGCAGGAGTTCGAAGGGAAAGAACGGGTGGTATATTATGTCAGCAGAAGACTCCTAGACGCCGAAACAAGATATTCCCCGGTGGTGCGGCTATGCTTGTGTTTATACTTTTCATGTACCAAGCTCAGGCACTATTTGTTATCGGCAGAATGCATAGTTATATGCAAAGATGATGTGGTAAAATATATGCTATCATTGCCGATTTTGAAAGGACGGATTGGAAAATGGATCCTGGCTCTGTCAGAATTCGACTTAAGGTACGAATCGGCCAAAGCTGTCAAGGGTCAAGTCATGGCCGATTTCGTAGCTCAACATTGCGGACCAGAGATTGCTGTCGTTGAACCGGTTCCATGGACTCTGTATTTCGATGGTTCTTCGTGTGGGGCCGGGTCAGGAATCGGCATTGTTCTTGTATCGCCCCGGAGGGCAAGTTATGATTTCTCTCTGCCAATAGAAGCATCCGCAACCAATAACCAGGCGGAGTATCGAGCCGTCCTAAAAGGTATCCAATTGTTAAGGGAAGTCAAAGTTGACGCAGTTGAGATTTTTGGAGATTCCATGCTAATCGTAGATCAGTTAACGGGGCGATCTTAATGCAAAGATGATATCTTGAGGATTTATTATGAAGATTGCCTTCATCTTCTAAAGGAATTCAAGTCTGCAATAATTGAGCATGTCCCCAGAAATTATAATGAAGAGGCCAACAGGCTGGCCCAACATGCGTCCGGATATCGGCCGATTCAGGGAGCTATGATTTTGGAGCTCACGGCCGATGATTGGCGAAGGGAAATCGCCGATTACTTGAAGGACCCCTCCTGGAAAGTGGATCGGCGAGTACATTTTCAGGCTACAAAACATGTGTTACTTGAAGATGATTTATTTTACCGGACGATTGATGGAGTTCTTCTCAAGTGCCTGGGAAAAGAAGAAGCAAAGGTCCTGATGGGAGAAATCCATGAAGGCGTATGTGGAGCCCATCAATCAGCTCACAAAATGAAATGGATGATCAGAAACAATGGGTATTACTGGCCAACGATTCTTGAGGATTGTTTCAAATATTATAAGGGATGCCAAGACTGTCAGAAGTTTGGCAATGTACAGCGCGCACCAGCATCGGCTATGAATCCAGTAATCAAGCCGTGGCAATTCAGAGGATGGGGAATAGATCTCATCGGACAGATTCACCCTCCATCGAGTAAAGGGCATAAGTTCATATTAGTGGCCACCGATTATTTTACTAAGTGGGTGGAGGCAGTTCCTTTAAGGAATGTGACATCGGCCGATATGATTGAGTTCGTTAAGAACCATATTGTCTATCGATTCGGTATTCCTCAGACTATCACAACTGATCAGGGAACAATGTTCACCTCTGGAGAATTCGGAGGATTCGCCGCCGATATGGGGATTAAATTATTAAATTCTTCTCCATACTATGCTCAAGCCAATGGCCAGGCAGAATCATCCAATAAGGGGATAATCAAGTTGATCAAGAGGAAGATAGAAGAACACCCCAAAAAGTGGCACATGTCTTTGGCTGAATCTCTATGGGCTTATAGGATGGCTTGTCACGGAGCCACTAAGATATCTCCTTATCAGCTGGTTTATGGTCATGAGGCAGTCCTGCCTTGGGAATTAAGGGCGGGGTCAAGGCGTATATCGCTTCAAGATCAGTTGACGGCCGATGACTATTCCTTCCTCATGAAGAACGAGCTCGATGACTCGGCAGGTCTGCGGTTGAGGGCCCTGATTAGCATAGAAGAAAACAAGCAAAGGGTGGCCAGATGGTATGACAAAAAAGGTCAAAGTTAAACAATTCTCCCAGGGAGATTTGGTATGGAAGTTGGTGCTGCCGATAGGGTCTAAGGATCCCAAATTCGGTAAATGGTCACCCACTTGGGAAGGGCCGTACAGAATCGGCCGATGTGCCCCTAGGAATGCATATATTCTGGAAACTATTGAAGGGGAAGAATTCCCAAGAGCTGTGAAAGGATGATATCTGAAGAGGTACTATCCAAGCATTTGGGTAGATGCATAACTTGCAGTAAGATATATCAAGACAACATGGCCGACTTCTATCGGCTTTCGTCTGCATAGCCGATCCAGAAATGACATCGCCTGAAGAAAGAAACATTGTGATTCGTTTTGACCAGTTCATTATTGGATGAAAACGACAGAGTACATGGCCGACATGGTACAAGTCGCCCTTAGAATAAAAATACCGATATATTTATTGATTACGCCTGTTCTGGATTTCTCTCTCGATCCGGCCCAGTTCTATCAGAAGACGGGTCCTATTCTCCTTCGGATTCTCCACGGTGGCTCCAGTCTCAGCTTGATGGCAAAGTTCTATCAGGAGGCGGGTCTTCTTCTCCTCCAGATTCTCCATGGCAGCTTCAGTCTCGACTTGATGAGAAAGTGGAGGACTCTTTTCATATGGTAGTCGCTTACGGATCAAGCAGTGAGCATCTATAAGGTCCCAATACTTCTGGACAACAGCAGGAACATGATCTTTAAGTTCTTCAAAATGAGCTCTTATCAGATCTTTGTCTGCCTGCGATAGTGGTTCATCTGAATGCATAACTTCGATCGCTCGTTCCAGACTGGGGCTGAGACGTTTTGACTAAACAGAGATTAAAAGCTACCCAACGTCAGAGCTATTGAGATGTCTAGGGGAGAGGCAGGGGAGAGTTCGTACCTGATTGACAGAGGAAGAAGACGAAAAAGATATCGTGCTGTTCGGTTTGGGAGGATAAAGATCCAGTTGTTGGAAGGAGAGAAGATGGGTAATGCATATGCTTCTGGAGACGGTGTGGGATCTACTTATAAAGAGAAGGAAGTAAGAAGATAGTGGGACACGTCCTATCGGAGTAAAAGCATTCATAAATGCAAATCTGCCAAGGGAAGTGGTCCAGGATCAAATAGGCGCAGTTACATTAAAGGAGCATTAAATGTTTACAGCATTCTTTACAACCCGAGGAAAGCATCTATGGCCGCGATAGCTCGTTGCCTGATCTGATAGGCCGAATCTAATACTGTTTGATGGTCGTCGGCCGATCCGGGAACTTCTGATATATGGCGACGAAGCCTTATCGCTTCACAGGCCGAGTTCTGCCTTTCTTGCTTCAGCCCAGTGATGACGGATGGGAGCTCCTGAAGCTTCTTTTCTTCAGCAGCTATGTCTTTGGTTATTTGCTCCATCTCTTCGGCTAGTTCTGCTCTCCTCCGTTTGAGGCAATCTGTCGTGCCGACGATATCCGGGCGACAGCTCTCGAGGAAGTTGATCCGTTGGTGTACCTCTTGGGCCCGATGCTTGTACGAGTCGGCCTCTTCCCGGGTCTTTGCTAGCTGGGCGCGATTGGCCATATGGCGCAGGGCCCTGGAAACTGGGGTTTGCATATGTTCTATATATGCAGCAGGTTCCAAGCTTTCTATTGTTTCTTCCGGGATTTGACCCTTGATGTCACTGAAAAGCCGCCGAATCGGCGAAGCATCTTCTACTAATCGGCCGATATTATCTTGGAGGAGAATCTGCATGCTCTCGAGCTTAGCACGGACATCATCGGAAATAGAGCTCAACGGAATTTGGCGTGAAGCGATTTCTTCATCGTCAGGCAAAGAGACGGCGAAGGAGAAAACGCTGTTATTCGGGGTGTCTTGTTCCTGCGAGAGAATAAAGAAAAGGATTAGCAAGCAGTAAGGGAGAATCGGCCGATTCCGGTGATAAATTTATTACCTCCTTGAAGCGGATCTCTCTTGCTTGCGCCGATGGGAGCGCCTCCCTCGTCTCAGGGACCGGTACAATCGGCTCGTCAGAGGAAGAGGACTCGACAACTATTAATGCTCTGCTTGGACCAGCTTCCTGAAAAGGTATGGAAAACAGGTCCTATGAGTATACTATGGGTAATTGAAATAAGATGATATGAGATATTTGCCATGCCGCTGTTGGTCTTCCGGCCGATGTTTGTTGTGGAGCTACAGTCGGCGTATCCAAATCGGGCTATATCAGGTTCAGTTAAGTTCTCTGAATATCGAGAAATTGAGGTAAAAGATTATCTACCTCGATTGGAAGAGTTGTTGGAGCTTCGGCTTCCACTTGGGATGTGGCCGATTGCTGTGGGGACTGCACTGGAACGACTTGTGCAGCCTGACAAAAAGAAAAAATTAGTGTTAGTGGAGCACTTAAAGATATGTGAAATAAGCAAGATTACCTGTACAGCTTCCACTAGCAGTGATGCCGCAGCTGCTCCAACTTCTGCGGTGACTTGAGGATCGGCCATCTCGGTAGTCGGCAAGGATAGAGGAATTGGAGTTTCAGCCGATACTACCGCCGATTGATCAGTCGGTCCGATGCGGGCACACACTCGACGACTTGTTGTCTTCAAGGTTGGCCTTTTCGGTGTTCGTTTCAATCGGCCAGTAGCGATATCCTTGATGGTTGGAGCGTGAAAGCCGATGAGCGGATATGGCGTATATGGATGATCGCTCTCTATCAGCCTGCCGCTTCGGCTCCGCATCGGAGGGACTTGGCTTTCAGACTAAGAAGATAAATATAAGTTAATGGTAAGATGATAGTATGGAAAGAGATAGCATTGAAATCGGCTGGGAGAAAGGACATACCGCTGCACTTGGGTCGATGTTTTCTGGGTTCAGAATGTTGCAATATGTTGATGGGGATTTGCAGAAGAGGTATTGCTTCCATTCTGCCCACCATAGTTTGAATTACTAAACGGCAAAAGAGGCCACTGTCCAATTGTTCAGGTCAATGGTGCTAGAATCTGGCACTAAGTTGCATAGCCGATTGTAGTCAAGACTCTTGGTCAGTTCATCTCTGAATTTTGCTTGACCGGCGAAGTAAACCCGAATCGGCAGTTGACCAAAGCCCAGTTGCCTTGCTGCAGGCGATGGATTATAGAACTCATATGTGGGAGAGTCCTTTCCAGAGAAGAAATTGGCCGGCAAAACCCTTGGCTTTATCAGGGTATCCATAAGTTCCCTATCAAAAGTATGAGTGGAGAAGTCGTAGCAGATGGAAAGTTCGAAAATCGGCTCTACTGCCCGATAGGGATACCAACTGACAGTCTCTTCACTGAACCATTGTAGAAGCATCTGAAGTATTCAGCCGTTCGGGCAGCAGTAAATTGACAGCCAGGGAAGACCGATGCTGCCTCTCCAAAAGATCTGCAGCGTCGTCGGACGGTTGGGTTTTCCTCTGACTCAATGTTGGGAAAAGTTTTGGTCTCTATCCGTTGCTGAGAGACCTTGCACATATATAGGTTGAGCTAGAGAGTAATGAACCACCAAGGACCGCCAGGGTTCCCAATGGGCTCCCCTTTTGACAGCTTAGTGCCGATTTGGTGCATCATATGGTAGGCCGATCCTAACAGATGCTTTCCAAGGAGAACGGCCGATCCTAGTGACAGAGTTTCTGCCAGGGCTTGGGTGTTAGAAGAAGGGCCAACTGCTCTGCCACAGAAAAAATATTTTTCCAGCCACATCATCAAGAACGCAGTATGCTCTCTCTCTGAAACTGTCCTGGTCTTCATATTTCTGTTGATGTACCCCTTCCATCCGCCGATTCCTTTGGTTTTTAGCCGATGTGATGGTTTAATCAGATAGTCAAAGGGGGTATCAGAGGAGAAGATGTCAAGGCCGGTCAACAACAGGACATCGGCCAAAGTTGGAGTCATGGGTCCATGTCCAAAAAGGAACGCATTAAGTGTGTCGGACCAGAAGTAAGAAGCTGCTATGACTAAGAGCTCATTTTTCTCCATCTGGGACAAAGAGAGGTCTATGCACTGGCCGATGTTTAGTTCATCCCACTGAACTTTCCTAGACCTGGCTACTCTATGATACCATTCTCTCCAGCCAGAGGTCTCATTCGGCCAGGACCTAAAGGCACCTACCCACTGATCTAAATCCATAGGCGATTGCTTGAACGGGACTCTGTGAGTCTCTAGGTTGATCAGGTCAGTTGGATCGGGATTCCCCATGGGGCCTAAGCAGATAAGATCGGGGGATTCTGAAAGAGGGATGGTAATCTGGTGCCTAAATGCCTAAAAAAGGAGGAAAAGGGGAAGAACTGAGAATGGATCCAGAAAATACTGGAGCAGTAAAAAATCAAAAGGGAAAAATTTTGAATGATTACCTCCGGAATGAAGCTCATCGTCGCCGATGGAGCCGTCAGTTGAGCCGCCGATGGGGCCGCCACCGCTGAGGGGGTTGCCGACAGAGCCTCCGTGGTTGGGGAGGTTGCTGATGGTGACGCCATTGGGAAAGTGGAGCAGGTCGCAAGCGAGATTGCCGGAGGGAGCGGTTGGAGATGGAGAGGGCTCGGGAGGAAGATGAACAGTGGTTTGCTGCAGGAAAATACTAGGTTCGTGGAGAAAAGTAGGCGAAGAATACCAGTACTTAAGGATGATCCGAGAGAGAAAGGGTAAAGGCGGGATTTTTGCCGCGCCGTCTACACGAATTCCAGGGGAGCAGTCGTCTCACGCGCTCGGTCCGAGGAAATTGCAATCATTATGCAGAAGACCGCGAAATGGAAGGAGATTTTTACTGCGCCCGTTTCGGAGAAAAAGATTAAAAAAAGAGTTTCGAAGTAAAAATTATGTTTTACTCCGAAATTGGGGGGCATGTGTTGACGCCAGATTTTGACACGTGTTGAATCGGCGTCAGGAGGAAAGGTTGGCCGATGCGGCAGATCTAAAGGCTACAGTGAAGAATCGGCCGATTGAGGTAACAATTGGAAATCGGCCGATTGGTGATACAGCTTGCGCCAACAGACTGGAGCCACAACAAAGGATCCCGGTCAAAAGTGGCCTGATGTTGGTCAACGGAGCAATGCCGATTCGGTCAAGGAGCAATGGAAAAAGTCCTGATTGGATTAGGAGACGGCGGCGGAAGATTCTGCGGGAGTCTGTTTCCTTTTTAAAGATATTATAGATATAGTAGTTTTCCTGTTTGAAATAAGATTGTAACAAGTCGTAATCGACCAGGAGTCCTGGTTTTAGGGTATAAATAGGAGTCGCCAGGGCTTTGTATCATATCAACACATCAATCAACAAAAATACTTCTACTTTTTCCCAGCACTTTACTTTCAAGTCGGCGACTTCGCCAATACTTTTTCCTCTTTCACGAGTTCGTACGGATTGGCAGGGCTGCATCAACTTGATCTCCGGCCAATTGGTAGGTTCCGCTTATCGAGTAACATCCGAGCTTTAACTACGGGCGCATCGCTGTGGTTTCGTTTGCATTTATTCACCACTTATCGATATTTACTAGAATTATAGGTTTTACCTGTTGTTCTAGTATTATCACCAGTTATCCAGCTTGAAATTGGTGTTATCGGTTTTATCGTCGCTTTTCTTCGATTTATTGTCATACAGCCGATTAGATCTATTTCAAGTGTTGCATCTGTAATAATTGTTTAAGTCGCTCCAGTAGTCTTCTTTGCAATTATTACGCGATTATCGGCTGATCCATAGCCGATCATCTTCATAGCAAATCGGCCGATTCGCCGACGCGCTCTTAGGGACAGATCGGAACCCCAGCCGATCGGAGCGTCCTGAATTTAATACTCTTATTTCCTTGTCAATCAACAGGTCAGATTGACTGCCACGCCGCGCGAACCGCACCAGGGCAAATACCCCGAACAAGAGCTAAGCAGATTCTCCCGGGTCGTGTGTCCGACGCTGAAGACCATCGGCCGATTCCTGGCCGATTTTAGCGCCAACACGCGCTTCGAGAACCGATCGTGCTCCTGCTCCTCTTCCTCCCAGGTCTGCATCATGTCACGGAGAGCAGCAATAGTCTTGGGGCGGTTGCGGTCGAAGTCGTGGAACAGAGCCTGGTCGGTGAGGCCGTTGTGGAAGCAGTTGATGATGTCGGTCTCCGAGATATTAGCGATCGTAGCTCGGGTGTCGAAGAAGCGGTGAGTGTACAAGCGTAGGAGCTCGTTCCTCGAGTACTTGCCCTTGCAATCGCTCCCTGGAAGTTGTCGATGAAGACGTTTCACAGTTGCTCCCAGGAGTCGATGGAGTTCTTGGTGAGGCTCTCCAGCCATATGAGTGGGGCAGACTCCAGGGCCATTGGGAAGTAGACGACCTTGGTGGTGTTGGTGCCGCCTGCGACCTCAATGGCGGTGGAGTAGCATCGGACCCACTGTTGAGGAGATTGCTTACCGTCGTACTTGGTGATGTCGACAAGCTTAAATCCCTCCGAGTACTTGTAGTTGTCGAAGTGGAAGGAAAACGTGGGAAAGCGATCGTTGTTGTCCCGTGTTCTCGAAGCATGTCCCAGTTGTGAGAGCATCCCTTCTGCACTTGGCACGCTTCCTGTTGCGCAGCCTGCGAGCCTCACGAGCCTTAGGGGTCTCGTTGGCAGCATCCTAGTGTGCTCATCCTCGGAGATCTGCTCCGGTCTCTCATTGCGGTGCTTGTCACTGTATTCGTCGGATTCCGCCATGAAGACGTGGAGGTGCGTGGATGGATCGTCGGAGCTATAGCCAAATCCGTAGGCCAATAGAACCCGGACCTGAAAACCTTCCCGACTAGTGTACGGGAGGCTACATGACTGCCACAAGCGCCCTCATGAATTTCTTCCAGGATTTCTCACCCTTCTGCGATAGTCACGCACTTCATGAGTATCCCTGTCGCTGATCCACGCTTGTAGAGCTTGTCTCCCACCAAGACGTAACCTTTGCTTCGCCTAACTAGTTGGATAGCCTCGGCGCTTTTAGGGTTAATGTTGGGTGGTAGCTTCTTTTCTTTGATCAAGTCGATGAACTGGGAACGCCAGTCCACATCAATCATCAGGACCTCTCGACTAGGCTCTGCAGGGCCTTGGTAAATGGTGCCTGGCTCTGTCCTTGGAATAAAGGGATGGTGGAGTTCGTGAATGAAAACTCCAGCTGGAACTTTAGCTCGTTCAGAGCCTAGCATGGAGATGACGGTGCGCGCGTCACGGTTGCTGTTGATGTGCTACCTTAGGTCGTCGGGAGGTGGAGGTAGCTGGATACCCTGGTGGCCTTGGCCTCCCGCGGGTAGCCCCCCTCCATTGGGCCTAGGGCCTTGCTGTTGTACCTCCTGATCACCCTGTCGGTTGTTGCAGGGGTTGAGATGACCTCCTGCAGTACGACTGCCTTGGGGTACAAAGCTTCCATGGCGTTCCGATCTGGAACGTGTGCGTTGGACGGATTTCAGCGGGTCCAACTTATCGAGTTGAATTGCGGCTTGTTTGACAAGTCGCATGATCCGCTGGGTTGCGTCCGTTTGTGGGATTTGCTGCACGAGCAGAGAAGCTTCGTAGATGTTACCCATGGGGGTAACAAATTCTTCGTCCGCCGCAGCAGCAAAATCCCCTCGCAGGTTTCTTCGCCAGCACGGGTTGCGGGCGCGCTCCTAAGCATTGCCTACGCTTGGCCCTCCTAGCGTTCTTCCACCTGCGTGCCCGCCTTTGCTCCTCCGTTTCGTCCTAGGGAGCATCAGTGGTGTCTTGGTTGGCAGAGATCTCGTCCTCGAGCTCGTTGTCGAATGCGATGCCCGGCTCGTCGTCTCCGAGGTCGTGGATGGAAGCCATGTAGACTTCACGCTCCGGCGAGTAATCGCCAGAGTAGTCGGTGGCCAGGACAGTCGAGGTAGTAGTCCTGGATGTCTCTTCCTGGATAGGAGAGAGAGGTCTGCCCTTTTGAAAAGGCAGTTGCTGGATGGTGTCTACCATGCGGGCGTCATCATCGAGTAGTTTGGAGGGCTCCATACCCTTCCAATACACGAATCTGCACTGCGCGGTAGTCGTAATGCTCAAACCCAGATGACTGACCGCGGAGGAGTCGGGCTCATCATCTGACTCCGAGTAGGCGTCGAAAACGGGAGCCTCCTGGCTAGTGGTGGCATCCTCGTCTTCAAGCTTGAGTAGGAGATCTAAATCCTCTTCCAAGTCAGAGAGGGACTTAGATCGTAGGGCCTCCGCGAAGGTGGAAGCCGTGTTGCATAGCCCGAAGTAGAATCGGGTACGCTCTTCCCCCGATCGGATTGAATCCGAGCCGGAGAGTCGTGTTGGGAGACGAGTCGAAAACGCCTCGGAGACAGAACTCTCCTCGGTCCCCATGGTGAGAAGCGGATGCATCTTGTCGAGGCTGTCGATGAACTCGTCGAGTCCGCTCGAACAGCTCGATACTTCGGGCTCCGTGGTGTTGGCCAGGTGACTGTCGAAGCCGCCCGAGCTATTGGCGATGCAGATCCAGGAGCCGAAGATGAAAGTTGTGCCCTTGTCGAGCACGGCGCTGGTGAAGTTGAACGATGCCATCAAGTTCTCCGGTGGATGCTCGATGAACACCCTACCTAGCGCGCCAGCTGTCGGTGTTTTACCGTTAAGCCCACCGAGGGATACCCCCGAGGTGGTAGGTTGTAGGTAGGGTGTCGCCAAGATCAGAAACTCAAAGGTGCAAGGAACACAAGGTTTAGACAGGTTCGGGCCGCCGAGAGCGTAATACCCTACGTCCTGTGTGGTTTGTATTGCCTTAGATGTTATGCGTATGCACGTTGTGCTTTGGAGGGGTCCCTGCCCACCCTTATATAGTCCGGGGGGATAGGGATACATGGAAATCTTAGTCGGGGACGGTCCGAGGAGTGCTACCCGAGTACGTTGTCGAGTAGTTTCCTTTCGTCCGACTAGTCCTAGTTCTATACGACTAGTTATAATGAGGATAAGATATGGCTCATGCGCCATCCCCTACTATAAGAATATATATGCCAAGTGTGCAGTCCCGCTGCCCCGGGTCTGACAGCGGGCGCGGGGGACCAACGGCTGGAGGTGAGGTGGGACCGGCAACACGCATAGCGTTCATCCTCTATTCTGCTGGGAATAACGGATCAGGGATGCTACGCTTGCATAGCATACTAGTTCCAGTACGCTGGTGAATGCGCAAAAACGCTATCGGCGTACTGTAGTCCCGGATGCAGTATCCTAGTGCGGATAGCCTTACTGTTTAGCTCAGGGTGGAACTACTGGAATTCAGGATTTGGAGACGTGGCACTGTGGTGGAAATATTGGCCACCGCTGCTGACTCTACTTAGCCTTTGGTTTTTCTCTTCCAGAAAAGGAAAAACATAGCCGCTGGTTTTCAGAAAGTAAAAGGGCCTTGGTCATATGGATGGCGTGGGCAGTGTGGGCTGGTATGTTGGCCTGTCCATTCAGCTATTACCATATTGGGCCGGACCGCGCGGCTAGGCACTCTTTACGGGCCACCTGCTCATCCGCGGGCCCCGCCCGCCTACTGCTCCTTTTGCTTTAGGCTTTGTTTAGTTCCCCGTATAAAATTTTGAAATGAAATTTTTCACATTTGAAGTACTAAACATAGACTAATTAAAAAACTAAGATTCCGTCTGTAAATCGCGAGACGAATCTAATGAGCATAATTAGTCCATCATTTGCATATATTTACTGTAGTAATACTGTAGCAATTTATTGTTTCATCACAGCCTAGTTAGGTTCATTAGATTCGTCTCGTGATTTACAGTCCATTTGTGTAATGTAATTTCTTTTTTGACTATATTTAATACATCATGTATGTGTCCAAATATTAATATAGTTGATGTGTAAAAATTTTGACGGGATTAAATAAGGCCTTAGCTTTTGCTCTTTTCTAGGCCGTCGTGGCAGTTCGGGTCGTACACCTGGACTACGCTTTGTTCATTCCGCGTGGGCTGCTCACTCAGCCGCAGCAGATCTGGTTGGCCGCCCACCCGCCCCCTCCCCCTCTTTCTTTTAAGATCAAAGGAAGAATTGTATTATATCAAAACCGAGTACATCATCAAGTTACACATGTATTCACGCACTAAGCTGCTCCAAATCTCAATCCCAAACCTATATAAAAAATTAAATAGAAGGCTGCACATGCATACGCTCAGCAAGCAGGCTGAGAACAAGCGCCCTAAGAACGGCGACCAACATCTCTGTAGGTTGGAATGAGCACAATCTTCTTCTTCCTTCTTACATCTTTCTTCTTCCTCTGTCTGCCACCGATGGAGAAGAAAGACTGATCCTAATTTACCCAACCCAAGACTGATCAAAATCAACTCG
This sequence comes from Panicum miliaceum, assembly GCA_032594955.1. Classification (NCBI taxonomy): domain Eukaryota; kingdom Viridiplantae; phylum Streptophyta; class Magnoliopsida; order Poales; family Poaceae; genus Panicum; species Panicum miliaceum. The sequence continues at coordinate 18,498,001 of CM064062.1, forward strand.
GGGGACAAAATTAATCTCACAACCCTTTCATCGTGGCTGGATCTAACAACGATGAAATGGAGAAATGGCCGGAGAAAATTATTACACAACGACGGCATCACCCCGCCTCGATGTCGTCATCCGAAAACCTAAATCTCCATGTCTTCATGTCAAGAAAGTTGTCGGTGTTGTAGATGCCACCATCAACTTCATCGGAATCACCATGGAGAAACGAAATCTACCCTACTTCCTTACCGTTGCCGGAAAGAAAGTGGAGGAAAATAAATTTCCAATACCAAGAATTTAGCATGAGGAACCCTAACCCTAACCTAGACTCAATCTACGAGAATCTATTAGGAGAGATGGATCCCCACTCCCTCCGGCCTCCGGCGAGATGCCGAAGGTAAAAAGGAAGAGGGACCGACGGTGATGGAGAAGGAGTACCGGTGGCTGGCCAGATTGCGACGCCACGCGGGGGCGACGGTTCTGTTTTTTGGCGGTATGCCACGGCCTCCTTGCCCTACGGGCAAAAATGTTGGCTGGATTTGAATGCGTTGACCGTTGAAGGAAGGCGTGGAGCCACTACCCAATTCCTTCAACAATGTTTGATCACTGGCTCACTGCACGCCTGCTGTAGGCTTCAACGTGAGCACTCGAGCTTGCGCCGAGGCGTCGTCTCGAAACCCCGGCTCGTCTTGCTCCTTTGGTAGCTTGGCGGCAGATCAAGGACCCTGCGTAGTGTAGCAGAACGTACACAGCTAGGAGGATCACGGAGAGCAGTTAGTGTAGTTCTGACAGGCGAGTACAGTGCAACTATGGTGTTACAGGACAGATGAAAACGGTGTCGTGCTGCATTATATTCATCTGCTTCCGATCCGTCAGCGCTCGCAGATTTGTGTCGCGTATTACGTGCTTTTCGTGCTGCTGCTGCTGTCTTGGTAGCTCCGACGGTCGACGACGCAAAAATAGCTACCATAGTACACTGGCACGTTAACTCATGTCATTTTCTCCCACGGCTTGAGCATTCATGCTATGGAAGCCCGTATCCATTCCCCTATCGCTGCTGCTACTTGTACTCAATTTTTTAAATTAGTATGTTTTAAATGTTAATATTAAAATTATTACGTTCTAAATGTCAATATTAAAATATAGCGAGCGACTAGCGAGCGACGGGAGGGATGAATTGGGATTTGCAAGCTACAAACACATGACATTTCGTAGCTGCCTAGTGTCACTATCTTATTTCGAACAAACTCCTTGTCACGCGCGGTGCTCTCGGATGGTGGCTCCAAGTAGACACGATAGCAAACATCCTCCTATTGCAAAAAGAAAAAGGAAAAAAATCGAGTTGAACTTAAAGAGGCGACCCATGATGCAGGGAATCAAAAAGGTTTCAGAGTCTATTGGTTAGACTCCAATTCTTACCAGGCCAAAATCAGGACATGCTAATAAAATTTAGCTACCAATTGCTTCATGCCAAAATTAGTATGTGACCAAAACAATGGCAAGTTACTAAAAATCCCTTTCTTAAATCTTATAAAAGGAAAGATCGAGAATAATTGAAAATATTTCTCACTCGAATCGGATTCGCAGCCGTACCTCTCACGTACCTCTCACGTTGGATCCACCTGTTGGGATGGAGAAAGGTGGGAGGAGGGATCCATAGAAATTCTAAGTTGGAGAGAGTTTATGTCAAAAATCAATTATTTTTCTCACCGCAGGTGTTGTTTACCCGTCCTCCGTACCCTCCTCTCCGAAAACCCCTGCTGCTTCTGTTTGTCTGCACAGGCACACGCAGCCACGGCACAGGCACACACCACCCGAGACGGCGTGCGGCGCGTGAGATCGTGCGGGGGACACGGCACGGAGGCCAGCACCACTGCGTGCGCCAGCTCACGGCGCTCGGAGCAGGCACAGCAGCGCATGGCAAGCGGCGCCTCGTGGCAGCGTGCACAGACGCCCACGGCGCGCTCTCCCTCCTTCCCTTCGCACACGAAAATCTTGCCGGAGCTCATGTCGCCTCTCCCCCCACAGGTGGCGGCAGCGTTTGGAGTACCGAGAACAGGACTTTGCGTGCAACCATGACACGGGAAAGACCAGCTCAGGCCTCCGGCGTTCCAGACTTCCAGTAGGCATGCTATATGCACACGAGCATAAAATTATAAACATCGAGCACGACTGGTGCTCCCACCGGTTTCAAATTTCATCAAAGAAACTACACAGCAAATAATAGTTAGCTGCCTAGTGTCACTATCTTATTTCGAACAAACTCCTTGTCACGCGCGGTGCTCCCGGATGCTAGCTCCAGGTAGACACGATAGCAAACATCCTCCAGCTGCAAAAAGAAAAAGGAAAAAAAATCAAGTTAGAATTGAACAGGCGACCCATGATGCAGGGAATCAAAAAGATTTCAAAGCCTGATTGGTTAGATGTCAATTCTTAGAGTATCTCCAAAAGTCTCTTTAAATCTCACTCTCTAAATCATCATTTAGATAGTCATTTGTATAAAAATTATTTTCTATATCTTTTCGTTTTTCAACAGCTTTTCAACAGCACTCTGGAAAGCTATTCTTTTTTCTATATTTGGCTAGCAAGAAATCCAGAATAGAGAGTGGTTATGTTTGAATAATCAAGTAGAGAAACTGTTGGAAGGTACTTTTTAATTAAGATATCTAAAACTAGGAAATAGAAAGAATTTAGAAGAAGATCAATGGATACCCCCTAAGCCCTCCTCTATTTTTTGGGTTAAAAATGAAGAAGAAGGGAAGGAAGAAGAAGGGAAGGGAAGGAAGAAGAGAGGGAAGATGAGCCCTCTCTTCATATATTTTCTGGATTCGCCACTGCATCAAACCAATCAGACTTTCAATCTCAACACCTCCTAAAGTGAATGAACAATCAAGAGCGAAGGAATCACGGGACCAACCAACAAACCCATCTTTGAATTCGTACACCAGCGTATACTAGGGTATAAGTCTTGGGTTCGACTTCCCGTGGGAGTGAATTTTCTAGAATTTAACGGTGTTTGTGCTTTGAGTGGTAGGCGACGTTCCCGTCGACAGCGAGACGCCTGTGGTGACTTCGTCAATCTCGAGAATTTGCCGGCTCAGTCTTTGAAGATGCTCATATGAGTAGGGTTAGTGTTCGTGCGTCAATAGAGATGAGTGTGCGTGCGTTGTGAGTGTCTGAGTTGTACCGTACAATTTAAGTATACTAGGGTACGAAACCTTTCCTTCCAACTAAAGAAAAGAAAAGAAAAAGATTTTAAAGTGTGGATCAAACAAGATCGCTAATCAGAGCACATAGCGGCACTGCTCTGTGCGTAATTAGCTGCAGGGGAATCAACACGCGCGGCCTGCGGCCAGCCGGCCCCGGGTGGACGGCGCGCGGGAAATGATTGCGGCGAGCGCGCCTCCCCACGTGCGGCGGTTGCCGTGGGCCGGTGGCGACCGGACCGCAGGGCGCAGGGTGATCCCCCTGGGGCCCACGCTCGCCGGGTGGTGAAGCGAAGGATCCCGTGAGATCGGCGCCGTTGGTACGGTTCAGTATGGAAAAGAAACCACGTGGACGGCCGAGACGGAACGGGGCGTGGTCTCTAGTCGAGGGAATTATGTTTGTCTTTGCCTCCTTGGATTTTTTTTTTATCGTGCCTCCTTGGACCTTGGGGGGCGGTCCTCCCCGTGAGTAGCAGTGCTGGAAACATTTCATGTTATATGTTTAAGCCACGAACTAAAATGTTTTAGGTTTTATGCTGAAAATTACTGGTTGATCTAGCGCTCGGGCTGGATAACGAGCCGGCTCTGCTCGGCTCGGTACGGGTCGTTATCTAAACGAGCCAGCTCGGCTCGTTAACGTAACGAGCAGAAAAGCGAACTCGGCTCGGCTCGGTCCAGCTCGCGAGACAGCTCATTTAGCTCACGAGCTAGCACAGTAACAAATGCTCAGATATTCACAGTTATAGGCTTCTAGCCTTCCAAACTATAATAACAAATATATTACATAATAATAAGTATCAGTCTCTTACAAGAACAAAGGCAGATCATCATATTTACATGGCAAGCACAATATATCGTCAAAACACAAATGAAAGTAACATGTCACTTGTGACTTCCTTCCTGGCTCCCTTCTTGATTGTCGGAGGCTCGGAACAGCATTTAAAATGGACATCATTCAGCAACGCAGATACACACATGGTCACATGAACATGGGCTACTGATTCAAGTTCAGATACACACACATATCACAGATTCAAGTTGAAAAAAAGATGGTTTTACACCGTGGCTGACTCGAGGCTAGCTGCTAGCAGGTGTCCTGTCCGAGCGTCGTGGTGCAGGAGCGTCAGGGCATGTCCATGTGTCGCGGGCAGGCAGGAGCTCGAGTCCAGGCTCCTCGTCTTCCAGGCACAAGCACTACGTGTAGAGGAGGCGGAGATCGGCACTGGCATAGCAGCGATTTGGTGTGGCGGCGGCGCGGAGCGTGCAATCGTGAGAAAGAAGAAGGAACTGCTGAACTGGGAGAGGAGTGGAGCACTTGAGGCTGTGTTATGGGCTTAGGGATTGTTTACTGGGCTGTCTGGGCTTCGTTGGACTGCTCTATTCGGCCTGCTAAGCTGAAAGTGCATCTAGGCCCCTAAGTGGGTTTTGGTGGTGAATGACAAAACGATTAAAGGACTAAATTATTGAATTAAGATTGTGAGCAGTTTTTTATTCTAATGATTTATAGCATGATATTGTTTCATATATTGATGAACATGATATGGCTCACAATGTTGATATCAAATAAGTATGTGATCTCATGATGAATATTGGATGGTCAATGACTAGCAAAGCTTGGTCAACAAATGAAGGGACCATCAAGAAAGATACAATGATAAACAAAATAGACATTGCAAGACTTCATGTATACATCTTCAAAAGACAAGAGCATATGTTTACGAGATGGTCTTATCATTGGAAGCTTGCAATATATGTGACGTACTTTATTAATCAAGAACAAGCGTTTGAAGAAAAAGATTCAAGTGGGAATTCATTATTGATGTGCAAAGCTTAACTCATTGAGGTAAGGGTAAGTGGTGAAGAAACCAATCGAGATGACTAGAGCGAGGGACTAAGCAAGCTTTGGTTAAGCGACAACTTGAGACCATGTGCGTATTGCTAAGGTGAAGTGGCTAGTATCTATGGGGTTCTCGAAGTATCATACCTAAGTCTCAAAGAGAAGAGCAACGCAATGCATCATATATGTTATGGTTGATAAAATGGAGTGACTTAAGCATTCAAGTGCACGTTTTCATGAATGATGGAAAATCTTAAGTCACTGGCTCAAGTATGGATGTGCTCAAGATTATAAGCAATGTTGAAAGTTCCAAAAATGAAAAAGACTAAGTATGGCAAGATTGAAGTGACACAAAGCTCAAGTGGTTGAATTAGATTTCATATTTTATCTTGAGTATAGGTATGTCGTACTATCAAGAGGAATGCAACATTGGTTGATTGACAACACCTAAAGTGCTCATAGGTCTACCTAAGTGAGAAGTCTTGAGGGAAGTAAGTTTTGGGTCTGCCCTAGCTCAAACCGGTCCGACCGGTTTGAGGGACCGGTTTAAGCGCTAACGGCTAGTAGGTCCAAACAGACCGGTCTGACCGATCTGGGCGGCCGGTCTAACCGGTTGGCCCCTGACAGAGCAACGACTAGTTTTTAAGAATGGGGTATTTATACCCCTCAGCCCTCTCCTTCGTGAGCTGCTGGTTCTTCTGCATTCCTGTGCTTCCCAAAGCCTTTCTACTGACCAGCAAGCTCTCCCTAACCACTCTTTGTGAATTGTGCTAACTAGATTGCTTATCCTAGTGTTGGGTTGAGAGAGAGATCTTGTGTGAGCAATAGAGAGATGCAGAGAGCATTCTATAGCTTGAGCACTTGTGGTTGATGTCTAAGCAACTCGTGAAGCATTTGTTACTCTTGGAGGTGAAGCCTCCTAAACGGCAAGGCGTCGCCGGCTAGCTCCCAAGGTGTGGTGAGAAGCGTCAAGTTTGTAAGGGCGTTGATCTTGCCCCCTTGGTGGAAAGGATCAGGATAGTGAAGTGAGGATTGGTTGGAATAGACCAAGCTCAAGGGACCGAGTTGAAAAAGACTCAAGCCCAATAAGCTCCTCAACAGAGATGTAGGATTCACTGTGGTGGATCTGAACTTCGGTGAAACAAATCCTTGTGTCCCCATTTGGTTTGTTTTGTTATCTCACTCTCTAGCATTTACTTGTTAATTCCGCATCAATCTACATGGGCGTGTTGTTTCTGTGTGCAGTGGATTGTTAGAAGTACTTGAAATCATCTGCAGAAATATCTCACCAAATTTGGTTTGTGCTAGAGCTCGAGGACGGAAGTAACTCTGATTTTGTGGGCATTCTGTTGCAGACCGGTCTGATCGATCACCCCAACCGATCTCACCGGCTGTGCACTTGGTAGCCTGTTATAAGTGTGAGACCAGTCTGACCGGTCCCTCCTGACCGGTCTGACCGGTTAGTGTGCTGACTGTGGCAATCAAGTTTTGTAATTTGCAGAAACGTCTATTTACCCCCCTCTAGCGACATCAAGATCCTTTCATAAGCACTGATAGCCTTGGCTTGTTTAGCTCGCGAGCCGGCTCACGAGCAGCTCGAACTCGCTCGTTATACTAACGAGCTAAATTATCTGCTCGGCTCGTTAGGAAATTAGAACGAGCCGAGCTGTGCCGAGCTGGTATCGAGTCGAGCGAGCTAACGAGCTTTTCGTCCAGCCCTATCTAGACCCGTGGTGGAACCGAAATGCTCATCAACCAATGAAATTTATTCAGACAGATTAAAGAAAATAAACGACAAACGGGTGCTCCGCTTGTGGCCGCCCAACTAATAATACTACCTTGTTACTGAATTCGGGTGAACAAGAATCGAAATGCACGGCTGGATTTCATGCATGCACTGATGCACAGAGCTTCCACCTGGATTACTTCCACTGGTATCCGTCCAATTCTCTACCTGTGCTTGCTTGGGGATTTGCTTTTACTTTTTTTTCTTGGTTTCTACCGTCGAGATTCTTTTCAGCCTTGCTCTCTCCATCCAGAAATATAAAGCATTGAAGGGCCTAAAATTTATACCTAAATATAAGCATCCTATAATATTTTAGAAACTAATTATTCCTATTCGGCTATAAAATCAGCAAAATAACAACCAAACAAGATATTAAATAGGGACATATACGCCATTTTCTATCTCCTAATCTGTCATAAAAATACTAGAATACCCTATATTACAGGTCGGAGGGAGTAGTTATGATCTCTCATATAGCAGCAATCTACTTCGTTCATGCTATCCGCACTCGTCATACTCTAAATTTATCTTTTAAAAGAGAAATATTTCATCCTGGTCATCGAGATTCTCTCGTTTATATAAATTTTTCCTGTAGCCGTTATACTCTATACCAACTACCAGCCATGGAACCCACACGTCAGACTTTTTTTTATCTTTTTAACCCCCCGACGCCCCTTCCTCCCATTCACTCTCTCTCTCCGGCTCCCCCTGCCTCCTAGCGGCCTTCGCCCGGCGCCGCCCCTCCCCTCCCTACTCCCTCGGTCGGCGGCCGGCGCGCGGCGGCGGGCCTCCTCCCTCCCCGGCGCGGCCTGCTCCCTCCCTTCCCCTCCCTCGCCGAGGCCCGCGCGGGGCGGGGCGCTGCCTGCTCCCTCCCTCCCCCTCCCTCGCCATGGCCCGCGCGGGGCAGGGCGCGGCGGCGCGAGTCCCTCCGGCTGCCCCCTCCTCTCCGGCGGTGGCGGCCAGGCGTTGGTCCACGAGCCGCCTGGCGACGTCCGCCGCCGACGACTCCGAGGCGACCACCCAGGCCTGCAAGAGCTCGAGCGGCGCGGGGCCGGATCCGCGAGGCCGAGCAGCGGAGCTCGGGCCACGGCGGCGGCGGTCGGATCCGCGCGGCCTCGAGCTCGGGCAACGGCGGCGGCGGCCGGATCCGGCGGCCTCGAGCTCGGGCCACGGCGGCGGCGGCCGGATCCGCGCGGGGCCAGGGCGGTGGCGCAGGCGGAGGCCGGCTCGGGTGGTTGCGCCCCCCGCTCCCGGCGTCGTGAGTTCGTGACGGAGGGCTCCAGCTCGGCGGCGCGCCCCTCCTCGCGGTGGCCCCTCTCTCTCTGTTTCTCTTTCTCGCGGCGCGGCGGCGTCCAGCTCCCGGGGACCTCGCGCGAGCGGCGGGTGGGCCAGGGACGGTTGGACGGCGGTGGGCCCCGCGCCATGTCGCGTGGTAGCGCACGTCCGCTGCCACGCCAGATTTGGCGGAGGAACGGGCTTCCGTTAGGATAGCGTACGCGTTTAGCGTTGTCGGTGCAGCAAATTTTACGTTAAATTGGTACTGCGGGAAGGCTTTACAGGACTCGGTGGGCACAACCTCAATCAGTTTGGTTATTAATAATACCTTAAGGTCTCAACCAACATTGTCCAAGGTCTCATTATATAATTTGTTTTTTGGCAGTGTACATATAAATTGACTACTTTGAGTTACATAAGTTTTTGTCGCCACAACTTCCAGTGAACCAGCATGTTTCTTTCGTATTTTGGTAGAATAATCTTGTACAGAAGCCGCACCAAACAAGAATCTACGCTCAAAACATGTTGTCTTGACGCTTCCTTACTATCCCACCCCACCTACATAACATAAACATATTAAGATGCTATACGCTTCCTTACTATCCCACCCCACCTACATAACATAAACATATTAAGATGCTATCCTTTTAAACTAACCTGTGGAGCATCTTTAACCTGTGGATTTAACCTGTGAAGCATATTTGGTCTGAGTTGGTAATACCAACTAGAACACCCTTCCGGTTGGTGGTTTTAACGATGCTCGGCCACTACAGAGTCCTCCCGCCCTATAGTCATCGTACCCGTGACTAGATTAGTTCCGATCCTACTGTAGCCGGGGCAAATGTCAAAAGACGAAAAGGCTATTTCTATACTATAGTAGGGACGATGCCACACGTTGAGTATGCCATATGGTCCCACAGGTTCCTAGTGATGATTCACTTTACGGGTCAGTAGTGGCCGAGCTTGGGCCAATTGTTAGTGGAGGGCCGTGATCCACTGTGCTTAGAAAGATGATGATGCAGGGGTGGCCCTTTGATAGGCTAAGTAATTAGCAACTAGGCTAAAATCTTAACAAGCTACTGGTCATAAGGATGCTAAATTGCATAGGGGCCGTGGCCTGCTTTGGCCACAACAACAATGCTATGACCGGTACATTGCTTTCTTCTTTTGCGTGCTAACCCCAACACCGACTGCTTGCATGTAGATTCTGGTGTATACTACAGAATAATCCTGTGGAATGGGCGGAATTGCACAGCCTCACCCGAGTAAATTTCGTAAATGGACACCCTTTATTATAGGACATTTTTGCACAAATGCACAAATTATTAGTTATTTTAAATTTTTTAATTCATAGTTAGTGTTACGGCCCTTTTAAATTTAACCAGATAATCCATTAGCTGATCAGGTAAAATTAGCTAGGTTGGACCAACTAGTTAGATACTCCCTCTGTCTCAAATTATTAGTCGCTATAAACTTTTCTAGGTACATAGTTTTTTACTATATGTATATACACGATATGACTAGGTGTATAGTAAAACTTATGAACCTAGAAAAGTCAAAATGACTATTCCCTCCGTTACAAAATGTATCTCATTTTGGCTTTTTTTGATTTACAGATTTTGCTATGTATCTAGACATACATTATGTCTAGATAAATATCAAGTACTATGAATCTAGAAAAGTTAAAACGACCTATATTTTGAACGAAGGGAGTAATAATTTAGAAAGGAGAGAGTAGTTACTATTTAGCTACTTAGCTAGGTTTACTATTTAGCTAGGTAGAAGGAATTGTTTTTGAGCGGATAGTTAGAAGGACTTTAGCTACGCATGAGCCGGTCCCGCTTGGATCCACTACGGCTAGCTAGCTATCAATTAGTTGATGGATCCAAACTGACTCGTTGTATCCATGTGCTCAATTTCACTCACACAAAGAAGACGGCTTTTCTTAGTGTGCTACACAAATGGATCCATGGAAGAAACAAAGTGGATTCCTTCAAATCACGTGAGAGCAAAGTAAGTAAAAAAATGTACTCATCAACCGATGAACTTTATACCCTTAATTAAAAACATTGATCCATCCATATTATAATTCTCCAATTAACAGAGATTGTTGTTTGGACATGAATAGTACAACTAGAGGAGTATGATGTCCAATCCATATATTTTCCAATGCCACTTACTGTGGGAATTGATTGAAAGAGTTGGTCGGAATAGCAGGCGACGATAATGCACAATTAGCACTTGAATTATCGAAATATCAGGCACAGTGAAACGGTTAATTAAGTGAAAACCTCCTCCAAGCAGGAGTAAAAAATGTACGGAAAATCAAACCGGGTGGCATATTCACTGAATTGGCAATGGATACAAGGACCCTTCTCTACAACATCTAGAGGTACGTCGTGGTAGCAGCAGCAACACCAACAACAAGGTAGTCCCAATTGCAACCTTGATACGGTAGCAGCAGCAACACTACTAATGAGTTTCTAAAGCAACATACAACAAATTATACCAATTCCATCTTACCTGCTATGAAAACAACTTTTGCCCACTTCAAAGTTTTGCTCACTCAAGCAAACCACAGATCCAGATTCCTTCAAAATATTACAAGAACTAGCCACGTTGTTGCTGATTCGGACTAGGTTTGACCCCTCAAACCTAATTCCTACCATTAGTGCAATTATGATTCCGATTATAATTAGCTAACGGACTTGTTCAAATCCCTCTCAAATATGATGGTTCACTAACTAGATCATCGAGCTAACATTACAGATCAAAGACCTATGATGAGTGTGGAATAAGCTCACTAAGTTTGGCACTAACTCTAATATTGTTTGCACCCCTGATCATGATCGAGTTCCGATCAGGGCCGGCCCTGGGGCAGTGCGGGAGGGGCGACCACACCGGGCCCCCAAAAGTCCGGGGCCTCAATATGAAGATACATATAGTACGTATACTAAGGTCTGGCCTTGCTACCATGTGCTAGTTTTTTTAGAATTCCAATCCAATCTAGCTTAAATACGAAAAATAATCCAAGCATGTCTAAACAAGAGGACAAAGCCCACTTCCCATCAGGCCACCCAATTGCACATTACATACAGCTAGGAAGACTGATCGTCGCCTGATCGCCTCCTGGATCACGCGGGTTGCCGTTGACGGCGAATCGGCGATCGCCTATTCGCATGTCTGCTCTGCTGCTCGGTTTTCAATTTACCATTGCCGGATCACGCATTCGCCCCTCGCCCGATCCCAGGCGGGATTGTTGTTGCCCAATCGGCCATCGTGTGTCGCCCAGCCTGGGCCTGCTCACTGTTGGTGGAGGTACCCTTCGGAGTGAAGAAGCACCACAACAGCCCGCGGATCAAGAACAGATAACGCTCCCACGAATGAGACATCTTCGTAGTAGGGAGTTAATATTCTATTTTATCCAAAAAATCCTCCCATCAACTACAGTTACACGAATATTTATAGGGGCAGTTACACCTGCTCCCTTGCATTATTACACCTTTTTATTCTCCAACAACTATATTCTGGAAATATTCCAAGGCTAAATGAGAATTTCCCCCGCCTACGCCTTACATCTAGGGCCCGCGCCTGGTCTGACTCGCCAGGCCCCACTGCTTCCTCTCCTGTGATTGTCGGTGAGCCTTGATGCTCCGCGCGAAGCCGCGGACAAAGCGGCTTCGCTCCGCAAGCGACGTCCTTCGAAGCTTCGGATTGACTTCTACCTTTGGGGCTTCCAGGTGTCGATCCTTCGGGGCCCCTTTCGGACCTCCCCCTTCGGGAGGTGCTCCTGGTGCTCCACCGCTTGCTCGTGTTCCGAAGCCTTCGGAGGCCTTTGGCAACGATCCCAAAGGTGGCGTCCCCAACAATCACCCTTGCAAGGAAAAAAAGATCACACTCACACCTTTACTGGACGTCTGCACTGATCATTGTTACGGAAATAAGATTTTATAATATAGTTATATTATTAATATATTATTATGTTACATTTATGGTCACAAGATCTCCATTTTTTTTCTGCCCCGGGCCAACAAAAAGTCAGGACCGGCCCTGAGTTCGACGATGGTTGCACACGATACACCAACGTAGAGTACGTCAAGCTTCTTTTCTCTCTCCTTACTGTGGTATGGGGCTGTTCTCTCTCTCACGCACGCACTGAAGCAAGCTGAGAGGCTAGAGTTTCCATCCACCCCACAAGAATCCATTTACATCATCCATCCATAAACAAAGATCAATGACTCACACGCACGAGGGGTACTAGGCTTTCGAGACAACTATTTCTCCATGCAGAGGAACAGTTGGCCCAATAAAGCTATGGCACCATTTGCCACTTGAATTTCAAGCTTTCAATATCCTACCTGATTTCCATCTCTTCTTTTTTTCCCTGAAACACAGTACAATCGCAGATACTTACCAACACCCACATACACTCATCGCTATAAATACACACACACAACTCTACACCTATGAGCACCTCTGAGAGACTGAACCGGCAGATCCTCGAGATTGATGAAGTTACCTTAGACACCTTGCTGTTGACGGGCACGTTGTCTACACTACGAAAAGGATTTGTAGGGGCAGTTTAAAATGTATTTCGGGTGCGGTACCCGCCCCAATTTTTCGCAGCTAAAAATACTTCTTCAAAGGCGGATCAACTGCTACAGTAACTCCGCTCCATTTGTAGGAGCGGGTTATTTTTGATCCACCCTCGGAAAAAAAGAGGGTGTTTTTATAAATTGTTTTTGTAGTAGTGCTACCACTGAAAGTAGTGCCGGTTAAATTGTGGAAATAATTATGGTTATACCTGACGTCACTAACCGCATAAAAAATGACGACATAATTGGTCTTGCCATGTGCTACCATGTGGCCAAATTAAATCTAAATTAAAGAAACCGCATATCTCCATCAGTTGCCAGCCATTATGATTTATGAGTACCGCCCATACGTGATAGGAGTACTTCTTTGTTATCAAAATCGAATAAATCGTTGCATATCTAAGATAGAATTAAGCTGACTTTTCTAGATATATAGATTTTGATATGCATTTAGATATTATCTAGATGCATATATAGTACAAATTATGCATCTAGAAAAGCCAAAACGACTAATATATTATCTAGATGCATATAATAATTTAGGATGGAGGGAAAAAATTTCATAACATGTCTTGCCTGCACCGACAACAATGTAGCTATCACTTGCTTGCTAACGTGCATCCAGTTGTATCCGTCCAATTCTCTCTTGCTTGCCCTAGTATTGCGAATATTTTCCCGGCCCCATATTCTTGTTAGTGGTAGTTGACAAATTAAATCCTATAACTACGTCCTATAGCTTTCGATGGTCTATTTCTTAAACTTGTAATCAGCTTAGTTATATTAATCCGAGATCTCAAACAAGATTTCTGGCGGAGGAAGTGTAGGAGATCCATGGGCCGCTGGAGCTGTTATCATTGCAAGTTTTTTGGGTTCTTTTTGTACGCCTCCGCCACCCTTAGAATCACAAAACCTGAGGTATGTCTGCTTTTCTTTACTTTTAGCTAGTTTGGTGGCAATAAACATTATTCGTAACATGTAATAATAAGCTTTTGTTCTAAGGCTTAGTGAATCTCTAAATTCTCTAGATGTGGGTATGTCTCATTATTACATTGTTAGGTGACTTGGATAATGCTGGTGCGCAGGGCAGACCTATCCTAAAATCTGTTGTGAGGACCTGCTTGTGTATGAACTTTCTTAGCTTCTCGAAACAAGACCCATGTCCATAGAAATCAAAATCTAAGTGGAGGTCTATGCCTTTGTTAGGCCGTATGTGGGTTCGCTCTGCTTCTGTGTGTAAGATATTGCCTACTGCGCCGTCTCACATTATTAACATTGTAAAAGAAGTTCAAATAAGACGCCCCATCTCTGACGCACACAACAATCCCATACTGTTCCGAAGAGTCTATTATAAGACATGAGGCGTCAAGATTAGCATTTTTAATTCTAGGGGTAAACTGTATTTAGTAGCGTGGAAAATGAACATTGCCACTAATATGGGCTGTTTTAAGAAACTATTCACAAAACGACACTAGTCTTATGAGATCAAATTCAGGTTCATGCAAATGTGAAACATGCATGTTACCCTTTCTTACACGAGAAAATTCCTTATTTGACATTAGAAGATGACTAAATTCCTTTCTTGACCCTAGAAATTTTTTTATCTCTTACTTAACACTGCTTTCTAACTTTCTTCCCTTATTTGACATTTTTGTTACTTTCATCGGTTAAGTCGAGTGAAATAACCACCAAATAATCTCTAGAATTCATGAAATATTTTCTGGTCATAGAACAAATGAAGATAGACCCATTATTCTTAAAAACACACATATATCTTTACAATTTTAAAACTAAAATTCATCAACTTAAACTACCTTTGAAACTTGTATGAATTTTTATGGCACCAAATTACTTTCAAAATATCAAAGGAAAATAACTAACATTCCTCACATGGGATATATAGTAATTTATAAAATTATTTCATATCATCAGTTGTATAGAGAATTATGAGGTTCTTCTAAAATTTTCAAATACTCCATTATTCATAATTCCCTACGTAACTTATGCTAGAAAATAAAATAATAAATTATTTCATCAAATGCAAGGAATAATAGTTGTGTTCCATAATTTTTTAAAAGTATTTCAGTGCCATAAAATTCAGATAAGTTTAAAAAGTACCCTAATTTTGTGGATTTTATTTTAGAAATTACAAAGGTACATGTGTGTTTTTTCAAAAAGAATGGGTTTCTCTTCATTTTTTATCACTTAAAAAAGTTTCATAATTTTTAAAAGTGATTTGGAGGTCATTTTGCCCAATTTAGCTCAGAGAAGTGATGAAATGTTAAATAAGGAATCAAAAGTAGAACTTGGTGTCACATTGGGAAGGGAAAATTTTTTAGAGTCAAAGAAGGAATTGAGTTATCTTTTGGGTCAAATAAGAAATTTCCTCATCTTACACAGTGAGTGCACAAGTAGATGGATATGATGACGCACATCCTCTGGTCCTTTGCCCTTTTGATGTTGGCATGGTCATCACACGCAAACACAGCACAAGCACAGCTTCGTACATGGACTATCCTCCAAAGGTCTACTACATAGAGATTCGTTGCAGTGATCTCTCAGCGATTGGCACAAATAGATAAGAATTTTTTTTACCCAGGCACATGGGTGGCGATATAATACATGGATTGATGGTCCTACCTGCTTCTTCTCTTTGATAGGTTGTATGCTTTTTTAGCAGAGCCTAAGATTTCAAGCATTATTATATCATCTCAATATAACACTACTTAATATTAATAAAAATTTTCTTTTTAAAAAAAATCAAATATTCAAGTGGGACACAACGTGGCTGGAAACCAGACACAAGAGCCTGCCTCGTCCTTGCACTTTTTGCTGACGTGGAATGGATAATTGTGCCAGCGACACTGACGCACCTCAGCCAGCGTCGTGCCTATCAGCCGTTAATTGCCGCCTCAACCGCCACGACAGCAGAGTGCAACCACGCATCTCTCCTCATTGTTTTAAAGGGATCGTACTTAATTAAATTAAAACCCCTTTTACAACAAAGACCTCAACATAAATAAGATTGAAGCACACCATTAGATTCTTATCCTTCATCTTCCGTGCATCTGGCGACGTCCACCGAAGCGCTTCAGGAAACCCCATGCAATGAAAATTCACCACATCCGGACTCGAGAATCGCAGTTCCCACCAACAGAAGACTCCACAAATATGAAGACCGCAAAAGAGGCGCAGTATGCTCAACCACTGTGAGGAGTAAATGATGCCGAAAGCACATCGGCCATATCTTCTGAAGGTTTAACCGACCATAAGATCTGACACCACCGTTGGTCATCACCAGCGCCGGCCGGAAGAGCAGATCCGCCACCGCTAGTAATACCAGCGGCTGGAAGGATGATTCCATCAAAGAGGAAAATAGATCCAATCCCTCCTCAAAGAGAACTAGGCTAACGTACCTCGATCCCTCTATGAAGAACATGTTGCCTTTTGGGAAAGCGACACATCCCTCCCTGGAGTAAATCCAATACGGGATCGAACACATCGAAATGATGATCCAAACCCTAATCCAATTATTCTGGAGGAAAGGAAAACTTATCGGAAAAAACCTAAATAAAGTAGTAGATCTACTAGAGGCCGGACCCCGCTCCTCTTTGCCACTGGCTAGCAGGCCGGAGGCGAGGAGAAAGGGGGGCCGGAGGGGGCGGCGACGGCAGAAGCTTGGTGGCGCAGGCGGGGGCCGCCCGAGTCGCCCTTTCCTAGGTGACGCGAGCGGGGTATTTGTGCATCTCTAACGAGAAGTTTTCATCTCTCCTCATCTTTTAGGTCAAAGAAGGAATTAAGTTATCTTTTAGGGTCAAATAAGAAATTTCCTCTTCTTACACAGTGAGTGCACAAGTAGATGGATATGATGACACACATCCTTTGATCCTTTGCCCTTTTACTGTTGGCATGGTCGTCACACGCAGACACAACACAAGTACAGCTTTGTACATGGACTATCCTCCAGAGATCTACTACACAGAGATTGGTTATAGTGGTCTCTCAGCGATTGACACAAAATGGTCAAGGATTTTTTTTTACCCAAATACATGGGCAACGGCCTAATCTACGGATTAATGGTCATGCCTGCTTCTTCTCTTTGATAGAATATATGCTTTTTTAGCACAGGCTGAGATTTCAAACATTACTATATCACTCAATATAACGTTACTATTAATAAAATTTTCCTTTTCGAAAAAAAGCAAGTATTCAAATGGGACACAACGTGGCTGGAAACCAAACACAAGAGCCTGCCTCGTCCCTGCACTTTTTGCTGACGTGTAACGGATAATTGTGCCAGCGACACTGACACACCTCAGCCAGCGTCGTGCCTATCAGCCGTTAATCGCCGCCTCAACCGCCACGACAGCAAAGTGCAACCACGCATCTCTCCTCATCTTTGTTCACTGAACAGAGAAAGAAATGGAACGGCTGGTTTCCTGGTTGTTGGCTGCGGCGAGACTGACGGCCCCGAATCAGCCAAACCAGGGGAGTCCCTGTCGGAGGGGCAGCCCATAGGATTTCACCAAACACCCACAGAGTCTCCCTCTCGCATCATCGTCACCACGTTGGAAACGATGCCCACAAGTGTATGCATTCCTGTGGGTTTGAGTCGAGATGGAAACAAAAGATACTATATAATACTACATCGTTGCAAAAAAGAAAAAGAGTATTAATACATGGCAATCGCTGAACCTATTTTCAACGTGCTAATATCAGTGGATCTTAGAACTTTTTCTTTTGTTTGAGGGCTATCCTCGTGCGACTTAATCCATAGAAACTACCATCGGTTGAAAAATTGAACAATACAACTACAACGTACTTAGCGATTCTAAGAGTACTCCCTCCGTCCTAAATATGAGGTATATTTTTTCGAGAATGTGCATGAGCTCGTGTTTCATTAAGAAGAAGAGAATTACAGCGACACAACTTTAAGAGAGCTCTTGAAGTGCAGAGTTACAAGAGTCACGAGTGACCACATAGACGCAAACACAAGAGCTTAATACATGGCAAACACAAGAGCTTAAAGAAACAGAGTATTAATACATGGCAATCGTTGAAGCTATTTTCAACGTACTAATATCGGTATCTTAGAACATTTTCTTTTGTTTCAGGGCTATCCTCGTGCGACTTACTCCATGGAGCCATCAGTTGAAAAATGGAATCCACTGTATATAAACAAAAAACCGTCGCAGTCTTAATTACTGAAATAGAACAATACTACTGCAACATACCGACTTAAAGAATTCCTACAAACAGTGTCATACTCCGCCGTGTGGCATGTCGTTTTCACGCGCGCTTTTGCCTCCCTATCGATCTATCGATTGTTGCTTTTTCCGCCGAGCAACAGCGCGGCACACGGCAACTGAGTGAGCTTAGATTCGTGTGGCGCTGTCGCAACAAGGTGCAGGCTCTGCGTAGTGGCGTCGACAGCGCTTTGCGATGGAACCAGTGAGGACAACAAATAATCTAGGAGTGTTCACGCATTACAAATACTTTGGTGTACTTTTGCAATTGGGACTTTTGCGTTTATACCCTCGTTTCAAAGTGAAATAATAATTTTGCCCTTATTTTTTTAAACTTTACGATTTTGCCACTGCTTTTTCAAACCGAAGAGTAAGTTTTCCGTAAAGACCACTTAACGGTGTCAAAATAGCTATAAAAAGACAAGTTTGCCCATACAGGTTTGCCCTTACTTTTCTTGAGTTTTTTGTGACTTTACCCATGTTTAAAAAGTGAGTAGCATCTTGAATGGCTTTAAATCATTTTTTTTCAACCAAACTCACCCAAATTTTCACATTTTCAAATCTGAGAAACAATTGACAAAATTCTGCCACACGAGTATTGGACACGGTATTTGCAGTGCTCGCCCTGAGCTAATTTGCTAATCTGCTTGTTGGATCGGAGCCACCCCCCAGTCGTGCTCGTGCCGGCCAGCTGCAGCGCACACACCGCCGCCGCCTCCGCAGATTAGCAAATGCCGCGCGCGGGGCTGATGCCGCGCGCCCACACGCATGCTGCCCCCGGCTGCAGCTGCGGCTCACGCGCCCTCGCCGGGACGTGTCGCCCGCGCGGAGCCGCATGCTCGTGCGCCCCCGCCGCCTCCTCCGCGGCGACGCAGCCTGGGCGCCGCGCCGGGCGCCGCCGCCGCCGCCTCCCGCTCCCTCGCAGGGTCACGCCCCGGCCGCTGACTCGATGGATTGGAGAGATGGGGTGGCCGGTCAAGAAACCGAGAGCCGAGGGGAAATGAGAGAGAGAGATAAGATTAGGGGTAGTTAGGTCTTTTCCAACTATCTTCAGCGTTTTTTCTATTTCTTTTATTTCTTTAAACGAGTCCCCAACTAACAGAGTCAAAAATAGGGACAAATGGAGGCTTCGCTCTTAGAAAGCAGGGGTAAAATCATAAAGTTCAAAAAATAGAGGTAAAATCACAATTAGACTTCACAATAGGGGCAAGATCACCGATCTCCCTTTGCAATTTGCACGAATCCTTGTTGAAAAAGTACAGTGATGACGGCAGGCTTGCTCGGTTAGGTCTTGCAACGAAGTGCTGGCGAGCTAGCATTTGGGATACGTGCAATCAAACATGTAAAGTTTAGTAAAGTTTAGTGTTCATGGCCGGCCTGTGTGGATTATTATTGTAGTAGATTCATCTCGGAGAATCGCAACATGAATGTGCCAGTGGTACCCTGCCAAGGTAAAAGTGGTTCTCTATGTACCTATCATTCAGTTATGTTGCATAAGGTGCGCGGTTATAACCCAAATTCAAACTTATTTGACAGAGACTTATTCTCTGTCAGATTATTTGGTTTCTATGTACTTGGATCTGAATTTTCGAGGGGCAAAATACAGCTGGTGATTTCTTTTAATATTAGAAAATAATAGAGAGAAGTGGGCCCACCTTCTAAAAACTTACACCTCTCCTAATGACATATCTTAATACACCTCATTCCAACATGAGTCTCACTTTAAACTGCCTTTTTTGTCATACAAGGTGAGTCCCTTAAGCAACATCATTATACCTGGATCCCAATTTAAAACAACTTTATTTTCAACATACAGCAAGAGATATCTATAGCATATGAACACCTAACAAAATACAGAAAAGGTAACTAAAAAGACATTACAAACAAAACTGAAGCTAACATGCAATGATTCACGGAAGGAAAAGGAGCATAAAGTCCAAACAAACAAACATGGAAAAGCTAACTTTGCCACTATTCACAACAAATTCACAAGGTATGTTCATCATCACACCATGTAAGTTTGCACTTGATCACACTCGCTGCTGTGAACCAAAAGAGAAAACAAACCTCAGATAGATCACCACGTCATATGTGCCTTATTTCTGATCCCTTGATAGGAAAACCCGCATAGGGTTGACACGCTTGACGTGCGTGGAGCACCAAATGTTGAGACGCCAGCGGCGCACAGTTCCTGTGTCCACAGAACCTGGTTTGCTTGGGGGCAAACGCTAGCTATGGCCCTACTCCTGCATGCATGATCCGCTAGCCTGTCACGATGAGCACAACCATGCAGTGCATCGATCCAAGCCAAAAAAGGGCAGCATGGAGCAGGGATGTGAACCTTCCTGCTATGCTAGTGTCACGAGAACGAGATGTGCTTCGGTGTTAGGCGAAGTAAAGTAGCCATAGCTAACTGAAAAATTTGGTGCATATCAAGTGAAAATGTATGCATCTTTACACGTAATGTTAGATAAATAGATCATGACTGTACTAAAATAGAGACAAACTAAACTAGATTTGGACACGTCTCTATGCATCTTTCTCCCTTGGGTTTGAAAAGCTCCAATATACCAAAACAACTTCACTTCAAGCCAAAGAAAAAGAGATTCTACCTTTCTATTTGAAAGTGCTTGGACCAAATTATAGATTGACCCAAGAAAATGCTAGATTAGTACATTGATACTACCTTTGATGAGGAGACGTGTAGAAATTATAAATTTATAGTAAGGTCCTTGGATCATTCTAAAATAATAACATAAGATCAAGAATGTAGGAGCACATCAAAAGTTGTTCCGAGGAAATACACCAATACTGGAATGAAGCTACGATTAGAACAATATAGTACCTTCCACCATATATGTCCAATTTGTGTTTCTACCCATAGATACTATGAAACTAATATGAAACTAAGGTAATACCTAGTTCGCAAATGCTTCTTTCGGCTTATTCTCTCACAGAATACTATTGAACCAGCCAAAATCTGCCTGCCAAACAGGACATTGCCATCATTTAGTTCCTCTTGGTAAAGAAAATGGAAATTGATTGGCACTGAAGGCCATCTCTCTTTGGCGGCTGGAAGGCCATCTCTCTTTGGGCTTTGGCGGCACTAGGGTCAATGGTAGGACCTCTCCTATAGCATAGTAGAACCGCCGCATCAACACCGAATGAATGGCATTGTGTAGTGATGCACCGCAGTTGCTAATTAAGGTTCACGAGTTTTGAGTGCCACTGTCAAGGAATCCACTACATGTTAACCTATCATGCTCGCATCAAAAGCATTCACTAGTCATCAAACAATGCTCTTGCAGTGCAAGAATCGTGATCGAAGCTAAGCTCCTGCCAATGGTGTCATACCCTATACCTAGAATGAGCATTTCCATATAGATTCGTAGATAGGAAAACATTCAAGTAATCACATCACATCCCTTTCCTTATTATAGGTATAGCGCTTCCTCCTCATCTCAATGTAACACCTTCCTCATTGTCGTATCATACGTAAGAAGGGGATATGGCATGAAGAATATTAAGAAAAAGCAAGACAATGACTTGAAATCAAAAGGTGCCTAGGTGTGAGTGGTGTCAACTTCGTACATGGACCTCTTACGCAAAACATGCCCAGGTTTGAGCGGTGTCGGCTTCCTATGGGCCCATTACATGGGAATTAATTGTAGCGCGCATAAAACAAACAACATGTACCAGAAACTATTACATAGTGTATCGTATATCACTACCGGAATAAGTAACTTTGCCGAGTGCCCCAGGCACTCGGCGAAGGTCCAAATACACTCGGCAAAGGGTTCGCCGAGTGTTACACTCGGCGAACCCTACTCGGCAAACAGAGGGTTTGCCGAGTGTCGATCGTCGGGCACTCGGAAAATCCTTTGCCGAGTGCCAGAATACACTCGGCAAAATATAACACTCGGCACAAAGGCGATAACGGTCTGTGACGGTAACGGCTGCTTTGCTGAGTGTCAGACGGCCGACACTCGGCAAAAAGAAAATCTTTGCCGAGTGTATGCATATATGGCACTCGGCAAAGAGGCCAATCCCGCAAAAATTTTATGACGCCTTTGCCGAGTGTTTTGGCAATGCACTCGGCAAAGACGTCGAACTAACAGAAAATGACCTCTTTGCCGAGTGTTAAGTATCTTTCCCCCTACTGACAAAACAGAAATTTTACGTATAAAGGACCCCTCTCAAAAAATAACCACAGAAGCACAGGCATATAAATTACACCACAGGCATATAAATTGCACCACAAGCATCACAAGCACACAAATAACATTCACAAGTTCTCGTCGAAACAAGTAATTCACAAACAAGTAATTCACAGGTTTTGCATCACAAACACCTCTAGTTCACAAGTCACTGAGGAGGATGAGGAGGCTGAGGAGGATGTGCAGGTGGCCACTGCCCCCAAGAAGATTCTGCATTGGACGCCGCCGATTGATTCTGCACAAAGTTATAGAGATTGCATTAGTCACTTTTCTAGTGTAAGTGTATAGTGCCTGTAGTTTGTAGTTTAACTCTAGATTGATTGTAAGGTTGAGAGTGGCTCACAGGAGTAGCTGCAGGAGGTGGTCGAGGTGACGGGAATAGGTTCGGTGGCATAGGTGGTGGAGTCTGACCTAAACTGTGAAAGACACTCTGCATGTATTGGAACATCTGCTCCGTCCTCTGCCTTTCTAGCTGCCGATCCGCCTCGATCCTCGCCTCTAGTTCCTCCCGGCGCTTCCGTTCTACCTCCACCTGGGCCTACAATATTTCATCCCAATGTCTTATTGCCAAGCAAAAGATATGTACAAAATGAATGAAAAATTAAAGAAACAGGAATAACCTGCAGAGCCTGCATCTGTAACTGTGCAGCGGTAGGCCGTGCCCGTATCGCGGGGCTCGAGTCCGTGCTCCTTGCTGTGGATGCTGGGATGGCTGTATGCCTCGGGCGGGTCCTCCGGGTTGAAGTCGATGTCTGCCGTGGCCTTGCCCTTTTTGGACATAACCCATGCCTTGAACTGGGAGCACTCCTGGCCTTCATGTGATGACGTCTGCGGCAAAAATACAAAAGGATTACAAAATATGCAGTATTATGTGTGAGAATAAAGAAATGAATTCACGTACCCATTTTTCCTTGTATTCATCAAGGCTCAGGCTGCCTTGATGGTGTGGTGCATATGGCATCTGCAGACGCCGCTCCCGGCAAGCAACGTGGTTCTCCAACCACCCGGGTTGCAACCACACGTCCACCATTTGTTCCCAGCACCGGGTAAAGGATCGGCACCACCACGGAGGCACCTACATCATCAAGTGTGTGACATGTAACAAAAGAAGTGAAGCGTAATTAATCTCAGAAATAGTAAATATTAACTTTCTGTACGTACCATCATGAATTCTTCCTTGGTCAGGTTCATTGTCCTGGCCTCTTCTTTTTTGACCCTCATCCTTCTGTATTCAGCATAGAAGTCGATGATGGCCTGAACCCGCGCCTCGTAGTGCATGTCCTTAACGAGCTTCTTGGCGGCTTGTTCAATGACGGAGGCCGCCCTAGCCTCGAATCCCTCCTGGCATCTATAAAAGTCCTGCGTATAGACACATTGCAAACAAGTATGTTTTCAAGAATATCTAGCGAAGCTGGTGTATTAAGCAATCTAGTGCTTCGAATACTTACCCACAGCTCGGCCTTCACCCGCTCCGCCTTGTTCGCAAATTGCCTGTGGTCACGATCACCGACGTCGGCGGCGGCGACGTAGTGGGCCCATGTGTAGGCCGGCTCCTCCTGTCCGGCGAAGACCACTAGACCGGGGAAGTGTAGCCTACACAAAAGACCAATGATGCCGTTGACCTTGCGGTTGTGGGCACCCCCACTGAGCTTAGTCCAACTTCTGCACAAGTGATTAATATAGATTATTAGTTTCTATTGTAAATTTTAACATATCAAAAGTACTGAGAATATGTAAAGGAACTTACTTTGCCCCAGTGGGTTGAATCAGTGGGCGTAAATGAAGAGGGATCGGTCGCCTCGGGAGAGACGAGGGACCTCGCAACCAGATCTTGGACTGCGAATCCCCTGCCTTCTCCCCTTCCTCCCTCTCCTGCTCCTGCTCCTGCTCCTGGTCCTGGTCCTGCTGTACCTCCGCCTCGTCACTAGAGGCGTGCGCGGAAGGTACCTCCTCCTCCTCCGACGACGACGACGAAGGCGCAGGCGAGGGGGGCCTCACCCCTTTACCCTTTCCTCGACCCCTGCCCCGACCCCTGCCTCTAGCAAGGACCTGTGCCCCCTCCGTTTCCTCGACCTGTGCATCACCCCTGCCTCCACCCCTCCCTCGACGCCTCCCTCGACCTCTCGATGCGTCTGACCTTGTACCTGACCCTGAAGCTGCAGCTTTTAATTTTTCGTAAAGCGCTGCAATCTTCCTCGTACTGCCCACCATTGTTGAGTCACCTGCATTTGCCAAGAGTAAACCAATTAGCACAGATAAACAAAACATAATTAGTAAGATGTGCAAAATAAAGTAAACATACTTAATAAATAACATGGTATGACAAATAATAAATAAATTAGTACGGCCCATACATGTCTTAGAAATAATCGTCATGATCGGGATTAGCTGGATCATAAGTCTCATCATCGCTGTCACGCGTGTCAATAAAAACATTCCTGTGCTCCGAAGGAGGAGTGTCATCATCAATCTCCTGTCCTAACTGTAACCGCTGAAGTAATTCTAACTCCTTCATATTATGAACCTCCTCTCCAGCGTCATCGTCAGCAACCATTTCATTATCCACTTCCATTCCGAAAGCGTCGGTTAAATCAATCTCAAAATTCCCTTCGAGGCCATCTTCTTGAAAAAAATCTCCGTCATATGTGTTGGGGTCAATGTTGTAATCTTCATTGTTTGGTACAGGTAATTTACCGTGCGGCGATACCTTGTACACAACATCCCAACCTTTAAGACGGTCATCGGATTGGCACGGGTACGACAAATAATAAACTTGCGTGGCCTGTTGAGCCACAATGTATACATCGTCTCCTTCTAAGACGGATGCTTGGCGAATTTCGACTAACCCAAGATTAGGTGCCCGTCTCACGACTGATGGATCAAACCAATGGCATTTGAATATGACTGGATTAAGAACTTTGCAGCCATGAAAAGTTAGTTCGTATATCTCTTCAATTCTTCCGTAGTACTCTACACCATCAAAGCCTGGCGTAAAAACTCCGCTATTTGTCGTTCTTCGATTGGGCCGACTATGCTCATGGCTTGTTGTGTGAAAGCGATATCCATTTACATCATAACCGGTAAAAGATTTGACCCTGTAGGCACAGCCATCGGCAACCTGTCTCAACTCGGCATTCATAGATGAATCGGTTTGGGCCTGCAAGTTGAAGTAGGGTGGTTCGTTATATTATTCGCATGTACGGTCAACTTCTAATCAAGCTAAGTACGAGCTAAAATGGACTGTACCTTATGTTTGAACCAAGAAATGAAATCGGGCATTCCATTTCCTGCACCCTCTTTGAGAAGAGTCTCGGCTTCGTGCGGGGTAGGTTCCCTTGAATTACGCCAGAAGTTACGATGGAATTCCCTGTACGAACGAGAAACATGAGAGTTCGACGAAGAATTCTGACAAATTGAGAAAAAACTAGTTTGTTCAGAACTTACAGTATGTACGGCTCCACCTCGGATAGGTTGGTCAATACATACAGCATGATAGTGCGCCACTCTTTACGTTTCAATTTTTTCTGTGTCGCACCACTTGCACTTCCAAGTTGTCCTCGAAAAAGACTAAGGCTCGATTCCACTTCGCTGTCATTGTAACGAGGCGGTGGATTGTGCACGCTAGGAAGGTTGTCAGCATAGTATTTTGTTGTGAAGTTTGACACCTCCTCCAGAATGTATGCCTCTGCAATGGAGGCTTCAATTTTGCATTTGTTTTTACATTTACTTCGAAGAACCTTTTGACATCTCTCAATTGAATAGCACCAATGGCCCTGCACAGGCCCCCCCCATTTGTGCTTCATACGGGAGGTGTAAAATCATATGCTGCATCGGATTGAAGAAGCCAGGAGGAAAGGTTTTCTCCAACCTACAGAGCAACACAGGCGTCATTCTTTCCATTTCGGCAACCACGGTCCGAGATAACTCCTTAGCACAAAGCTGGCGGAAGAAATTACTCAACTCCGCTAGCACCTGCCACACATGCTCAGGGACATAGCCTCGAACCATCACCGAAAGTAGGCGCTCAATCCATATGTGATAATCATGACTTTTGATCCCGTTGATTCGCATAGTAGCTAAGTTCACTCCCCTCTTCAGATTCGCTGCATACCCATCAGGGAACATTAACGTTTGGAACCATTCTAATACCTCCCTCCTTTGGGCCCTCGTCAGGACGAAATCAGCCTTAGGCTTTCTCCACGACTTGCCGGCTCTGGGAGGCGCCATGTCTAGCTTTGGTCTGTTGCATAACATTGCTTGATCCACTCTAGCCTTAACGTTATCCTTTGTCTTGTCAGGAATGTCCATAATTGTACTAAAAATTGCCTCGGCAATGTTCTTTTCAGTGTGCATAACATCAATGTTATGTGGGAGAAGAAGATCATCAAAATAGGGGAGGTTCCACAAGCACGATCTCTGAGTCCAAGCATGTTGCTCGCCATATCCCACAAAACCACCATCATGATTGTTGACCTCAAGAGCGTCTAACTGAGCATGAACCGCGGCTAAGGTCAGCATCTGCGGTGGAGGGTCGTTAACTACGACATCTTTCGTAAAATTTCTAATATCTCGTCTGAAAGGATGGTCAGGAGGAAGGAATTGTCGATGTTTGTCGAATGAAGAATATTTGCCACCCTTCGTCAACCAAATGAATTTCAAAGAAGCCTTGCATACTGGGCATGGGAACTTCCCGTGAACACACCAGCCACAGAAAATACCATATGCTGGCAAGTCATGCAGAGAGTAGTGGTACCAAACATGCATCTTGAAGTTTGTCCTTGTAGCACGGTCGTATGTCCATACACCTTCATCCCATGCACGGACCAAATCATCAATCAGAGGCTCCATGTACACACTCATATTATTCCCTGGATGTTCTGGAATTATCAACAATAAAAATATGTTCTGTCGCTGAAAGAGAACACCAGGGGGGAGATTGAGGGGGATAACGAACATAGGCCAACAGGTGTACGGGGCGGCAGCCATTCCATAAGGATTGAACCCATCTGTTGCGAGCGCAACACGTACATTACGAGCCTCTCGACCTTTCTCATGATAGATCGCATCAAACTTTGTCCAGGCTTCGCCATCGGATGGGTGTACCAGCTTCTCAGCATTGTATCGACGTCCGGTTTTGTGCCATGTCATTTGTTTCGCGGATTCTTCACACATGTAAAGCCGTTGGATCCTCGGTATGAAGGGAAGGTACTGAAGGATCTTCACAGGAATTGCAAGCTGCTTCTTCTGACCGTCACCAGAGTCTACCTCCAGGAACCTAGATGATTCGCACTTTATACAGTACTTTGCTTCCGCATATTCCTTTCTAAATAAGATGCATCCCTTCGGACAAGCATGTATCTGCTCGTACGGCATCTTAAGTGCACGAAGAAGTTTTTGTGCCTCATACATAGACTTTGGCAAGATGTGACCCTCCGGGAGCAGGCTCCCAAAAACTGTCAACATAATATCGAAGGCGTTTCGACTCAAGCTAAACTGGGACTTCACAGCCATTAGACGTGCAATGGCATCCAGTTGAGAGATCTTGGTATGCCCGTGAAGGGGTTGCTGTGCCGCACACAACATGTCGTAATACGCCTTTGCGGTAGCCTCGGGCTCCTCCTCCCTACGACCTTCATGATAGTCATCTAACATGTCTCCCACCCCGGCGTCATCATCATATTGCTCGATACGTTGTCTGATGACCTCGTCCCTCCCACGATCGACTTCACCATGGTAGATCCATATGGTATAGTCTGACGTAAATCCGTGCCTAACAAGATGTTTACCCATTTCTAACTTGGTTTGCCGACGCAGGTTTCCACATTTGCTACACGGACACCAAGTATCTCTTCCTCCTTTGATCCTTGCAAATGCCCGTTCCAAGAAAGCATCGGTCTTGTTTATCCATTCATCGGTCAACGAATTCTGACTAGATCGGCCCGTGTACATCCACTGACGATCCTCCATCCTCTAGCATATCAGCGAGTAATATAAAAACTCGCGTTGCATCTACACGTTCCTATACTGTCTATTAGGTGAAGATAGGTCCTAATCCCACACGAGGATGTGTAGGTGGGATTAGTTTCCATGGTCTACTCCGACCTGAGATAGAATTTCGGCAGCACCTCCCCGCTGTTCTCCAAATACACGTCCTGGAATGGAGATTGTGTATCCGGAGAACAATTGGGAGGTGCTGCCGAAACTCTAACTCGGATCGGAGTAGACTATGGAAACTAAACCCACCTACACATCCTCGTGCTGTCCAAAGTGACATGCACAATTCGAAACAGATACGGTTATAAATATGCAAACATCTACATATTTCCAACCGTATCTCTTTCGAACGGGAGACGCCTAACTAGGTTACGTGATATACGAACATCATACGGAAATAGAGGTGTAAGATGACTCACCTTGCTATCGTACAAAGTGACGACTCGAGGATGGTAACGTAGCCTCTCCTGCAAAAAAAAAACATACAACTGTCAACTAAAATTTTCGGCAGCACCTCCCCTGCACGTGGAGGTTTCCATAACCTGCATCAAATGAAACGGCACGATGGTCGACAACCACATGTACAGAAGAAGGAACGGCACGATGGCCGACTTCCACAAACATTCTTATACCTTAGATTCCCAAGCAAAACATCATTTTCTAATTTCTACAACTAAAGCCCTACAATTTCTAATTTCTAATTTCTAATTTTAACCTACTTCCTAATTCTGATTTTGTAACTTGAAAAAGAAATATTCATTACCGGGAGGGTGAGGGACGCCGGTCTAGAAAGGCGATGGGACGTCCGGCGGCGGCGGGAGCGTCAGGGGCGGGGCACCAGGGTCCTAGGACGCCGGTGGCAGGGGGCGCCGGGGCCAGGCCGGTGGGGCGGGCCGCCGGACAGGGGGCGCCGGGGCCGGGGCCGCCGCGGACGGGGCGGGGGCGGCCGGTGGGGCGGGCCGCGGGGCAGGAGGCGCCGGGGCGCCGGGGTCGGGGGCGGGGTCGCCGGGCCGGGGCGTCGGGGCGCCGGGGCTCCGGGGCGAGGCGGCGGGGCGGGGCGCCGGGGCGGTGGGGCGCCGGGGCGGCGGGGCGGGGCGCCGGGGCGGGGCGGCGGGGTGGGGCGGCGGGGCGGGGCGGCGGGGCGACCTATTTGGGATAGAGGCCGGGCCGCGCGCGGCGGTTCGGCTGAAAACGTAAGTCCGGTTCTTTGCCGAGTGCCCGCGATCTGGCACTCGGCAAAGTAAAGATTCAATTTTTTTAAAGTCCGGTTCTTTGCAGAGTGCCCGCGATCTGGCACTCGGCAAAGTAAAGATTCAATTTTTTTAAATCTGTTGGCGCACGAAATTCGACCTGCTAGGTACATTGCCGAGTGCCTGCGATCTGGCACTCGGCAAATCTTCTTTCTTTGCCGAGTGCCAGATCCAAGGCACTCGGCAATGCCAGATTTTTCTTTTTTTAAATGAGGAGGAGAATACTGCCAGTGGGCCCGTGTACCTTCTTTGCCGAGTGTTTTTTTTGTACACTCGGCAAAATACACTAATATTTCATTTACCTTCTTCAATAGCTTGTTTTACAGAATTTTTTCTAATATACTTGGGCAAAATCGTGTCAATATCACTCAACAATGGTTAAATTATTTTTCTACTAATAATGTTCTATTATTTCATGCAGTTATAGCGCAAATTGCATTTATATCTACTAAAAATCTATAATTGCATTTAATCAATAAAAAATAGTAAACGCATCCGAAAAATTTCCAAATTTTGACACGAACCAATCTGTGTTGTATGTTGCCTATACAAAAAGATTTGAAGCCAAACCTTAACTCAAGTGTCACTTGGACTCCAAATCTTATTGTGTCCTCTCTAACTTCTATGAATCCTTCCAGGAGATGAGTCGGCTTCTAAGCATCATATGTCAGAAATTGGGCGAAACCTTCTCAATTTTTTACCACAGCCTCCATACATAATATCATGACATCTTGACAAATCTTGTGATTTTCAGATTTCGTTTGCTTTTTTTAGAATTTAACAACCATTCAACCACACGTTCGTGGTCGTGTTTTTTAAAAACAATGTTCAAAATTTCTTTTTATTTCCTGGTTGAGACCTCAATCCGGACTCCATAATATGGATATAATTTTTCCACTGATTATAATCCATCATTTCATGTACCTGCAGTTAAAATCTGACATGAATAAAAAAATTTCTATTAATGCAATCATTTCATTAAAAATAGCAAACAGACCACAAAATATACCAACTTTTATTATGGATTACAAAATCTCCTACGTGGGGAGTAGAAAAAGTGTGGAGGCCAGGGGACGGAATTTTTTTTTGTTCGCCGAGTGTCCAGGGTGAGGCACTCGGCGAAGTAATATGTTTGCCGAGTGTCTTGGAGTGGCACTCGGCGACCGGCCTCTTTGCCGAGTGTCGGCGTACAACACTCGGCAAAGGACTAACGGCCGGCCTAGTCCGGTGACAGACGGTGCACGTGCGATGCACGCGCCGTTTATT
This sequence comes from Panicum miliaceum, assembly GCA_032594955.1. Classification (NCBI taxonomy): domain Eukaryota; kingdom Viridiplantae; phylum Streptophyta; class Magnoliopsida; order Poales; family Poaceae; genus Panicum; species Panicum miliaceum. Next base: position 18,528,655 of record CM064062.1, read on the forward strand.
TACCGAGTGTCGGACCTTTGCCGAGTGTCTATGAGCGGTTTGCCGAGTGTCGTATTTATGGCACTCGGCAAACTACCTTATTGCCGAGTGTAATATGTTTGCCGAGTGCCCCGTTGAATACACTCGGCAAATAGGCTGTTTGCCGAGTGCCCGAAAGAAAGCACTCGGTAAAATATTTACACTCGGCGAATTTACTGTTTCCGGTAGTGTATGTAAGAAGGGGATGCGGCGAAATAATATTAAGAAAAGTAAGACAACGGCTTGTGTGAGTGGTGTCGCCTTCCTACATGGACCCCTTACGCAAAACGTGCCCAGTTTGACCGGTGTCGGCTTCCTATAGACCCATTACATGAGAATTAATTGTAGCGCATATAAAACAAACAACATGTAACAAAGACTTACACCGCAAAGCGATTGTGCTCCAAAAGTGCGGAACAAAAATACTACAATTGACCATTTTAGTTTCAAGGCAGTAAACAAAATAAGGTCCTCTAGGAATTGCCCTAATATCCATTAAAAAACCAAATAGGGTCCTTTATGCAAATCACCAACCACCTGTTTCTTCTGAGATGGTCTAAGGTGTTTTTTTCAAAACTAAAAATATACTCAATAGCTACAGGCAACCTAAATTCAATTACAGGGAAACAGATGGTGGCAAGTGCAAAAAGGAAAAATGCAGACGCCCGTTGCCTTGACCAATCCCCTCACGCACAACTCACATCTCTCTAACCATGGTTATTTGCTAACCCGCTTCCTTAACCCCTCTCTTAACCCATCCCTCACACCCTACTTGAGGCGCACCACCCCTGCGCACGAACACGCAGCACGGACGCCAAGAACGATTGAAGAAGCGTGAGTGGGAGTTGGGAGGCAGAACCGGCCAGTGGTGGCGCCGGGAGGTGTGGGCGTGCTGCCAGCAACCGAGAGTTGGTGCTGCTGCGCCGGCTGCCGGACAGGGACGGGTGGTGGTGCCTTCTCGGAGTGCGGCAGCGGCGGCGCCGGAGCAGTGCCGGATCTGCGACTCTGCTGGCGTCAGGCCACCATCCCTGAGGCTCCGCATTGGATCAGGTACGGCTGGGGGCTCCTCCTCCCCATTTTTCCTGGGGTTCTCCGTTCGCGCTGCTAAATATGCCGGCTCTATTTATTATTTCTCCGTGCCTCGTTTCTTTGGCTGGAAGAGCAAAAGCTGGCGTATTTAGCTGGAAAAAACTATGTTTTCTTGCAATTAGATGCAGCGCAGCTCCATTTCTAGTAGCTTGCGGAACGGTACTTTCCTTTGCTATGCCGCTGCGATAAGCTCACAACTGTGCCTGATTCCTCAGCATGGTGAATCGATGGTAGTGGGCTCATGTTTGTGTTATTCTTCTACCTCTTGACGTGATAGCATTAGGCGTTTGCTTCTTCATCTGCTTCTAGCAGCAGCGCTGCAGCGGGTCTGTGTCAATCGAGCTGTGGAGCAGAATTTGTGCCTGTGCAGCTACCGGAGTAGTGTAGATTGATAGATTCAGCTCGAGGAGTACGATATTCCTGTAGTAAAATGGCCACCTTTGACAATTACTTACAGTTTTGACTAACCCGTTCGAGATGAGATGAGGTGGCTGGTGCTTTCAGCTACCAGGAAGAACTGACATGTGGGTTTTGGTGTGCCTTATTTCAGTTGTCATGTGGAACTTTTAGTGGTATGCCTACATCTCATCTCGGTTGACAGAGGTTCAGGGTGAGCAAACTGGTGCTACTATTGAGGGGGAGGGGGGGGGGGGGGGGGGGGTTGGGCTGTTGCAGCTCGAATCTGAAACGATAAATCTGCAAAAAAGATGCACCTATCTTCAACCAATATGTACATTAAAAAAACCAACCTAATGATCAACACTTATATGGAAAGTGGTTGTCCACTCCTTGTGTGTGCCAATTTTTCCTTAACAAAGATGGATGCTTACTTTAGCCATGTGAAATGTTGGGGTTTCTTTATTGCGTGACTGCCTAAGTGTGTCATGAGGAAACTTCCTTATCTTTTGTTCCATGCTTCATGTGGAACAGGAATGATGCTGGAGTTGTGTAAGTCATGAGGAGATAATTCATATCTTGTTTTTATACTTGTTAGTTGTTTATTTCTTCTGACCTGGGTTGGGATTACGATGATAACATCCTCTTATTTTGTCTTTCTTGCAGGACCTAACTATCGACAAGCAAGCTTGTCCAGTTTCATCAGTTACGGCCCCCTGCTGTCTTCACCTTCCTTGTTTGTTGTCGCTTTTTGGTGCCGCCTAGAAAGTGTACAAGATGTCTGTCATTGCCTAATGATCACCGGAGTGACGTCCTTCTCGCAAGTTGCACGGAAGAAAACAAGAGAGAAGCAAGAAAGGCTGCATTTTGGAAGGTCCCCCTAGGACATTGACCTCAATTCCTTTGTCAGTGTCCACTATGTCTCGCAACTTGGAGAGCCCAGTGCAGACCCAGATGGCAGTTTCAGCCTTGGATCGAGCTCTTAGCAGTGAGTACCCTACGAAAAGTATAAGTGAGACCAAGGTTGGTGGATGGAAACGTGTCTTTGTCCAAACTGACAGTGGCTGTGTCCCGGCTGTTCAACTGGATCGTGGTGACAATGTGCACACGGTCAAGAGAAAGCTGCAGGTGGCCCTCAATTTTCCCACCGAGGAGAGTTCTCTGACATTAGGTGATCGTGTCCTAAAAAATGATCTCAGCACCATCAGAAACGATTCCCCATTGCTTCTCACCAAGACATTCATGCATCGAAGCTCCTCCACACCATGCATGTCTCCTACAGGCAAGGATCTACAGCAGCAAAGAGATAGGGGTTGTCCAATTGAACTGTTAGTATGCCCGAGCCGCTGCTCTCGAACAAGGCAGCTCGTGAAGGATGTTGCTAGGGCTATAAGAAAAGGTGTGGATCCTGTACCTGTCAATAGCGGGCTTGGTGGTGCCTACTATTTCAGGAACAGCAAAGGTGAGAATGCTGCAATTGTGAAGCCAAATGATGAGGAGCCATTTGCACCCAACAACCCAAAAGGTTTTATAGGGAAATCCCTTGGGCAGCCAGGCCTCAAAAGATCTGTTCGAGTTGGTGAGACTGGTTTCGGAGAGGCTGCTGTCTACCTTCTAGACCATGATAACTCTGCTAATGTCCCTCCAACGGTTCTCGTTAAGATTTCTCATCCTGTGTTTCATATGAATGAAGGCATGAACTGTGCTAACAAGAATGTTGCTGATGGTCTCAAGCTGTTAGCAAGATTGCATCATTTCAGCAGTATATTCCTCATGATTTTGATGTTAGTGATCATGGAACCTCAAGCATTCCGGTTTCTGCTGTCCATAGGGTTGGTATTCTTGACATCAGGATCTTCAACACTGATAGACATGCTGGAAATCTTCTGGTAAGGAAGAAGATTGGAGCAGGAACATTTGGGAATCAGACTGAGCTTATTCCTATTGATCATGGTCTCAGCCTTCCAGAGTGTTTGGAGGATCCTTATTTTGAATGGATCCACTGGCCTCAGGCATCAGTCCCATTCTCTGAGGATGAGCTCGAGTACATAGCAAATCTTGATCCAGTGAAAGATGCAGACATGTTGCGTATGGAGTTGCCTATGATCCGTGAAGCATGCCTGAGAGTACTAATACTCTCAACAATATTTCTGAAAGAAGCCACAACATTTGGTCTGTGCCTTGCCGAAATTGGGGAGATGATGAGCAGGGAATTTACTGGGATGGAAGATCAGCCAAGTGAGCTAGAGTTTGTCTGCCTGGAGGCAAGGAGGCTAGCAACAGAACAAGAAGACAGTTCAACAGTACATGACTCTGGTGACGAGGATTTAACTCAATTTGAACTGGATGGTGATGATCATGAAATGTCAAAACAACCATCTGCCCATCAGTTTGAATTTAAGCAGGGAAATTCCAGAAACCAGCTCTCTAAATTGGATGAGGCTGATGAAGAAGAAGAAGAGGAAGATGACATTGAGGAGGTAGAAAGCGATGCAGGAAAGTTTGCATGCCCTAAGCCTATCAATAAGTGGCTTGCTAACATTTCGAAGCTGTCGACCTCACTGAAGGGTGTCAGTCTAACAGACAAAACCCAGCGTCAACTGTCTACTGGTCCTAAGATTGTGGATTCTGTGAAAACTTCTAAGAGTAGCAGCAACGACCATGGCTCTCAACTTTGTAACTGGGGGAGTGCAAATGATATGCTCCCGACAAGTGTGAGCTTTGTCAAGCTGGCTGACATGGGACTTGAGACGTGGGGGTTGTTCCTTGAGAAGTTCCAGGAGCTTCTGCCTGAAGCATTCCGCTCGCACAAGAGCAGCGTGACAGAGCAAAGGGCAAAGCCAAGGCTGGGCACTTCTTGCCAGTTTTGAGTTAGCGCAGGAGTAGGGAGGTGAGCGCCTGTTCAGCTGCTGCTGTTTGCTGTGGCTTTCTTGCAGGTGTTAAGCTATGCAATTCTAGAATAAAGCCATCCTTCACTGAATTGCAATAGGGTTTGAGTGATTGAGCGCCTGATCTAGAGGTCCATGTTGTGAATTTGTGATGATGGCCTTGCCCTGTACATAGTTTTTTTCTTTTCTTTTCATTTTCTAGCTAGGTTGCTGGACATGAGTTGCTTGAAGGAAGTTGGGATGTGATGTCACCCCGGTTCTTGGGGCGCCCAACTCTTCCATTCATGATATGCATTCAAAAGTTCCATTCAAATAAACATTCAGCAGAAAGTTTCTGATGCGGTAATTAAACATTGTGACAGACCTCATATGAATGTTAAAGCTCAACTTACAATCATTTTGTTGTGTTGTAGTTGGCATGCTGAGTATAAGTATTGTACCTTAGTCCATACTGGTGGCGTTTAACTGTTTTTTTTAAAGGAAAATGGCAGTTAACTTTAACTCTTCGGTTTGCTGCTCTGCTGTTGACGCTGCCGGAGTATTCATTTTCTGGTTCAGATGGGCGTGGTAAAAAAAATGGGTGGCTTAGTTGAACTGTATCTATGAAATTAGAGCCATGGTACACTTTAATGCTCTTAGTCTATCTTGCAGTCTTTAGGTGTGAAATTAATTCTCTCATACTCCCTCCGTCTCAGGATATAAGGCGTGGTCAAACTTGACAATAATAACATTTGACTCTTAATATCTCTTATAATATAATATTTGCAGCAACAAAATTATAGTCATATGAAACTACTTTTAAATATGAATACAATGATATCATTGTTGTAAGATAAAGTTTTTATTATACAACATTAATCGTAGGTCAAAATTTTTAAAGTTTGAATCTTAAATTACGTGCGTGCCTTATATCCTGAGATGGAGGGAGTATGATGTAGGACCAGAATAAATGTGAGTCAGAAAATTGTTGGGAAAACACAGCAGTAACTTTTGTTGCTGCAGTGTCTGTACTCCAAGGTACTTCCGCTCATGGCATGAACTCATACATGTATGTGGTTCTATCTATTTCCAGCTGTTACTTTTGTTGCTGTAATGTTTGTACTCCAAGGTACTTTTGTTATTGCAAACTATAACTGCGGCAAAATAAGAAAGAACAGCCAAAGAATAATGGCGACTGATTTTTTTTCAATGGTTTGATACATCCCGGATTCTTTCAGCTTTGTTTCTCGAAACACGTGAACTTACAACGGTTTTATAAATTAGAAAAGTTTTCCTTGTTGATTTACGTAAATCTGCAATAAGGATGCTACTTTGAAATCAGATGATATTTTTCGCAGCAGTCCAGGGGGTTGGTTCACTTTTGGTCATGCACTCATGCTAGTCATTATCTGTCAAATGCTACAACAAGTACTGTTGATTATATACAGCGATTTCAAACCTCAGGTCAGTCAGATACCTCTCGTGGCAGCCAAGACATCTTCAAGGACCTCAACTACTTGATGCTTTCATCAAACAGCTACAGCTTCCTTCAACCCTCTTTACATTTTGATTTACATTTTGATCAAGTTAAAAACTAACTCTACAAGGAACCTACATTACTAGAACAAGCTTATGCCCTTATGGGCGTCAGTTCTTTCATGCTGGTAAGGTCACTCAGCTCGACATGCTGGTACTCTATCCTCCTCAGGACGGTTCTAGTCTCGCTCCTTGGCAAAGTCAGAGCATCATGCTTCGTCAGCTGGCGCTGCCTGAGCCTTGAGATGGCCTGCGTGACCTCTGATATCCAGGGGCGCTTCCTCGGACTCTTGTTAACGCATCGGTAGGCAACATCAGCAAGCATCCTGACCTCTTCAGGGATGCTCCCTACTAGGAGGTCCTTGTCGAGTATCTCATCCCAATCAACCCTTCCCTCCCCTCCAATTGCTGCCTGAAAGGAAGCATGCATCGTATAAGTTGTTTGGTACTCCACAGCACTACTGATGGCACTTGTGCTCACATACTGGTTTAATAAGAAATCTTCATCTTACAGCTATGTAGTAGTAAGTAGTTGTCCTAAGCAACAAAAGATGTGGCCTAACATCATGCTTCACAGCAGGTAATGAGGACTAAATGAACTGTAGTAATATACACAGGTCCGATGTGCATGACTCAAAAGTGGACCAGGCAAAACTAGTCAAATATTTAATAAATGATTGACCTGCTAATATTGAGTGATAATACCTATGGAATAAGTAGAAAAAATGCTTTTCCAATTCTGTATGACTTTCAGTAACATTAAAATGACTTACCAGATTAATGTAATCCATTAGACCTTGCTGCGGATTTATGGCTGTTATCAGTTCAAAAAGTATAATGCCAAAACTATACACGTCGCTCTTCTTTGTTAACTTATTTGTGGACATGTAGTCAGGATCCATATATCCATAGGTGCCCTTGAGGCCCGACTTCCTTCCATCGTATACTTCCTCCTTTGATAGACCAAAGTCTGCAACCTGCACCCACAAGCAGAAGGTAAAGGGTTTTGCTACGGTACTCCGAAATGATTATGGACCGACCATTTACATAGATCTGAATAACTATTATCACATATTACCTCCTATGAGGTAATAGGAGAAATATATATTTATATAATCTTTTATTTTGGATAATAGAAAAATAGGAAAAAATATTTTTCCAATTAGATCTAACTATCTTTCATGATGCCAATGCAAGGCGGACAGTTGACGAATATTTTGATTATCTCACGGAGAACCAGAGGAGTAAAAAAACAGAGCCAACACAGGGAAAAAACAAAGAGAGAAAAAAACGCTATATGGAAAGTCACCGAAAGAAGCGCCGAGTCTGTTAGCTAGTTAGCGTCATTTAGAGAGGGAGTAACTGGATTTTTTTCTTTTAATTATTTTTCCACCCATAAAAATCAAAGGCTCAGATTTACTTTTAACTCTTACCTCTTAAGAGGTAAGAGAAGATAAGGTAAGAGAATATATGAGCATAGTTTTCAGGCTATGTTATCTCGTGATTTTAATCTTGCTTTTAGTTGCATATATCCAGGTGGATTTGAATCATTGAACTTTATACTCATCATGAGTCAGTATTGGTTCAGTAAAATGAACTGACAGGATGATACTTAAAAGTGCATGTGGAGCAGTTGAATGATCAATATAAAGTACATCATAAATTGTCAAACCTTGGCCCTCATTGAATGGTCCAAAAGTATATTATCAGACTTTAGGTCTCTGTGAATAACAGGTGGAACAGCCTGCACACATGAAACATAGTCATATATCTTTCATTTATTGCCAAGATTAGGTTACTCACACACACACTTCAATAGCCATGAACTGTTAGCGTACCCCTTCATGCAGATACTCAATCCCATGAGAGATATCATGGGCAATTTGCAGCCTTTCTTGCCAGCTCAAACTCCGTTTATTGTCGCCTGAGTGAAATTATATGAATGTCATTAGGGTGAAGTATTTGAAATGATCAAACAATTCTTTGTTCGATATGCAGTGCACTGACATACTATATGCTCTGTGCAAAACTAATATGCAAATTATTTGTAGCATTTCTTTGTTTCGTGCTTCCTTTTACAAAAATAGAGAAATTGTCTCCCTTACCGTACAAAAGTCTTGCCAAACTCCCATTGCTCATGTACTCGTAAATCAGAATGCGCTGACCTTTTTCCACGCAATACCCGACCAAATTAACAAGGTTCCTATGATGCAGCCTGCTAAGCAATGCTACCTGTAAACAAGATGTAGTCACGATTGCACTTTGATCAGTTTCTTAGAGTCAAATGACCACAGAAAACTACTTCACATAGATAAAAGGTACTTGCTTTACCCACAGCATGTTTCTTTTTTCTTTCTTTCCTTTTCTTTGGAGGCAAAGGATGTTTCAATTTTTAAGGCAAAGCGTGTTCCATCATTCAACAACATAATTACTTTGTGACGACAAGTGGATGTGTCTAAGAAAAAGATGACCCTCGGATTAGCTAATCATAGGAATGGGACTGAAAACAAATAAGAACAGGTTCTTTTTCAATGGCACTTCTCTCTAGACTCTTGAGGCTTATTCCTTTTAGGTGAATGTGTGCATTTCTCATCTGCTTTTTCACTTCATCATACTATGCGACTAGAGTGCAACGATAGGAGCATAATTGAGGGCACAGCAAGCCAATTTCCAGGGAAGTTGTTCCCTGAGGTACAAATTATCCATAGGATTAGCAAAAAAGTGCACCTCTTACCACATCCATCACACCAACCAAAATAGATAATTTGCTTAGAACAGAAACCAAAAAAATATGCACCCGAAAAAGATTAACATACCTCAGTCTGGAACTCTCTTTCCCCTTGCCTTGAATCACTCGCGAGCACCTTTACAGCTACCACTTCACCGGTGGCCATTACAGCCTTGTACACAGGACCGAACGATCCTTGCCCCAGAATTGTGGTAAAGTTGCTGGTAGCCTTCTGCAGATCCCTGAGCAGCAACCACCAGCAACATATTCAGAAAATGATGTGATATTTGCAACTGAAGATTTGATCATATACAAGTGGCTACTCTATTCAGTGATAGTTTAACAGGCCCATCTGAATTGCAATAATTTTTCGCAGGAATTGAATAGGGAACATTTCAATTCCAAACAGACGTAAAACTGCAAGAAAGCATATGAACACGAAAACTAAAGACAGAATTGTCATACTTGTAGTGGTATTTTGGGATCCCGGAAACGGTCAGCAACGGCGGCTCCCTGCCGTTGTGGCCGGCGCCGCCTCTCCAGGCCCAGAACGCGGCGCGCTTTGCCGGCGGCGGGTGACCCCAGTCTGCGACGCTCTCGGAGACCACCGAGACGGAGACGCTGGAGTCGAGGCTGGCGCAGCGGGCGCCGTCGGCCCGCAGCGTCGCCGAGGACGACTCCAGGGACCGCGTCCGGGCGGCGTCGCTGGCCCGCCGGCGGTACAGCCAGATGGCGACGAGCACGCACGCCGCCGCGAGCGCCGCGGCCGCGACGCCGGCGGTGACCCCGATGAGCACGGCCCTCGTCCTATCGACCATCCCACGGCGAGGCAACGAGCATGCCGCGCGAGGCCACGCTTGGGAGCACGGACCGCGCGCCTCTCGGTGCCGGGCTGTCCTCCTCTTGCTCCTGCCATGGGAGCAGCAGCACCAGCAGAAAACGCGTCAAGAAGCGGTCTTTCACCGGAACATCTCGCTGGCACAACGCGCCAAAACGGTCGAAGCGGCCCTGCGCGGCGGCGTCACGCGGTAAGACGCAATCTCAACTTCGCGGCGCCATGGGGGCGAGGCGCAATTTCGCGAAGCAACTTAGCCGTGACAGTGCGGAATTGAGAATTTTTGAGCCTGAACAAAGGCATCTAAAACTTTGCAGCAAAGCGTTGCGCCATACCTCGATGCCGTGGAATTCCGGTCGACGGAGTCGATCCCGAGTAGCTTGCTTCAAGGAACTGGGAGCAGAGAATTGGATCGAAGAGACGACCGAGTGGAAATCATATCCCTCTCTCTCTCTCTCTTTCCTCTGTTCTTTTCTCCTCTGCGTGGCGGAGTACGGAGAGGAGGGCCGAGGAGGATGGGTTCGGAGCAGAGTGGCGCGTGGAAAAGGGCAGCGGCGTCCCCTGTTCCGGAGTAGACGGAGTCCAACCCCTCTTCACCCAAACGCAAGCACGCAACTAATATCTGGCTCGAAAACAACCGGTGCAGATATCCATGGCGGGGCTCGCTCGCAAGACCGGGAAAGGGGAGACCGGTACCCGTGATCCGTCGACCTCTGCCCAGTTCCTCCTTGTCGCCTGTAACTGTTCTGGCTTTTGTTTGGATTCCAACGAAGCTGCCTGCATCTACATCACTACATGGGTTCTTGAATTCTTGATTGCGAGACGGGAGCAGTTGGTGGCCGTGTTCGTTGAGATTTGAGGCGAGACCCTGTCAAATTGCCATGTGCACACAGGGCGTGATCGTGCGCGTACGTCCATTAATCTGATGGTCACGTCCGGGCCCTCCTAAATAAAAAGCCTAGCCATGTTGCCTTTGTAAAATGGTCTGGAGAGGTAATTTGGTGCTTTTGTAATGCGTGGGTTCTGAATTTTTGAAAATGAATCATTTTTTTTCAAATCGACGACTTTTGTCAATGAACTCGCTCCTCAAACTTGCCCGATATTATGACCTAGCGAAACGGGCTCGTTAGGTTGGGATTTGGAAGTCGGAACGGGTTTAACCGATGTGTTGCGTAGGAATGGTGTATGATCTTGGTACGCGGAGCATTTTGTGCAGGTACGGTGACTGAGTCCAAAGACTCTTGTCTTTTGCTTTCTCTTTTTTTCTTCTTCTTCTTATTTTTTTGTTCTGCTCATTAATTTGTTGGGTGCGCTTAATCCATTAGCAAGGTTAGGTGCCTCTTTTCCTCTGCCAGCGAAATGGCAATGACAGACGGCTCCATCCATACCTGCATTTATACGGTGGTGTAAGGTATTTGGTGCCTCTACGGTTGTACTGTACGTAGTACTAGTACCACGTCATCGTAATCGCTACCCCGTCCCGTACCGTATTCCCAATTTCCCATACCATCTCGGCAGCAACGGGCAGAAAAAGGCTTCTCCTAGTATAGCAGCAATAAAGGCCACGCGGTTACACCGCCACACACACACCAGTACTAGAGCACACTGGCCGGGCCGCGTAGTGTGGTGCTGCCGGCGAAGGCATTGATTTGGAGTTTTGGACGCGTGCCATTGGCGCGTAGGATGCTCGTGCCGCTCCTCTGGTGGATGGTGGATCTGCTGGTTTGGCATTTGGCAGCTGTGAAATAAGAATACGATATCCTCATGCAGCCGCAGTGTTGAACGTACCGCCTGCTATTTGGCGACTGGCCACGCACCATTCTATTCTGAAATTCTCTGACTTGCGTCGGATTTGGCTGATCTTTTGTGCTTTGACTGCCGCCGCCGCCGGCCTTAGAGCACTCCCAAGATATAGTGTCCATAGCGGTGTCTAAAGGAGAGAGATAGTAATAAATGTGCACATAGACACTACCTCCCCATTATATGGTTTATATAGCAATTTCTATGGAGAAACAAATTTAATAGCCCTTTGCATGTAACGCTAACACACAAGGATCGGCTGTGGCAAGCCATGCAAGCAACACCCCTGTGCTGTTACTCAGCCAAAACAAACATAAATGGTCTATTGTCCATGCAATTAGATTAATCAAACAATTCATGGTTTCAGCGACAAGTCTTCATATGCAGTCCATCTCATTAAAATAAAAAAGGCATCAAATACACAGCAGATATCATCTTGACACCAGTCCATCAATTTTTTTATTAATGAACCAGTCCATCTTGCCGTGGAACTATATGGTCTTTTCTTTCCTACCTCGCTCTTTTTGTTTTTTTGAAGGATTCCTACCTCGCTCCTGGTAGTGTTGCAGAAGCAGAGCCGCTAGAGATGAGGATGGTGGGCCGTCACTCGTCAGGGGCAAGAATGTAAAGAGATGCTCAACAAAGTTGGAAAAATATGATGCCGGAGGTGGGATGAGGCAAGCGCTCGACAAGGTGGCTGGCCGGTGTCAGAGGGACAGGGCGACAAGCTGTGGACGGTGGGGATGGAAAGGGTTGTTCTGATTTTGATCCCTCTGCGTTTGGATCACTAACGTGTGGGGCCTGATAAAAGTTAGGAAAGACTCGTCCATGCGGGGTAGGCAAACCTCGCAACAGTTTAAGACCTTAAAATTCAAGTGGTCGATGGGCAGAGCTACATATGTATATCAAGCAAATTCTAGGCGGACTAATAAGTAAGTAATGGTTACTCCTCTATCCTAAATTACAATTTATTCGTTTTGGTTTTTTAATATATGTATTGAACATGGTGTACATCTAGATGCATAGTAAGATATATGTATCTGAAAAAGCTAAAATAAATAGTAATTTGAGATGGAGGCAGTACTTGGCACTCCATACTGACATGGAGAAAATTTTATCAACTTAGCTCTTTAATTACCGTATGCCTAGCTAAAATTCTCAGAACGTAAATTAATAGGTGATATGACGGAAGAAACACTACCCTTGGCAAAGTATATGTTATGAATCCTCGGCAAACTTGTACCGCTCTATACTCAGAATTGGAATACTCCCTGAAACTTGTTACGAATCCTTAATGCAATTTGAAAATAGTTTGCATAATTGTAGTACAGCAGCTTCCATTCCTTTTCTTTTCTTTATTTTTGAGAGAAAACTGCAGTACAGTACCTAACTCACGGTTTGCAATAGTAATGTCCACGGCTCTAGCCTAAATCGTTTTATGCCTTTCATAAATCTGCATAGATGTGCAACAATATGCTATTCTGCTCATACGGACACTTTTTATGAAGACTTGACCTTAGTTGAGTTGTTAACTGCTGGAGCAACCAACCCCCGCAATTTTTTTTGGTTCCTGTTGTTATAACACGACTGTTTGCCTCACATTATAATTGATTCCTGAGCAAGATAAACACTGCGAGTTGGGCAACAACTTGTTTAAACATTTTAAGTATTACTTGGATCCAAACAGGCTACAAAATCTCAACAGTTGTCGTGTGCTTTCCTCACTTTCCCAATCAGTATAAGGCTTTAGTTGAACCACCAAAAGCCAGTGCAGCAAGACATTTTTTAGATCAGCAGTTATGCCAAGTTTCATCCAGTTTTTCTTCATCCAGAGACTTTTGTCCACCCATTAATAGCCAACATTTACAACCCAACCATGTCATGATGTGAGACCCATTCCATGCTCCAGGTGCACCAACCACACCTCATGAGCCCGAAAATGTTTGGTTCTAGTACTACAACCATGGTCATGGCAAAATAAAGAGAATGTTAGTTGCTAAAGGACTGATTAGACCTAGCAACTACACTATAGGATAGTATTGACATGCTATGAAAATATGAAATGTACAACTTGTCTCTAGTTTGTGCTGTAAGATATTCACAATGACTAGACAAGAGCTCAAGACTATATGTCTAGAATCTAACAGGAGGCATTGGTTTGATCCATATGCCTACCTGACAACGCTAAACTGATGGCTTCCTTCACAGAGATACGCAAGCATTCTCTGCAAGAATCAGTTATCTCTGATGACTTCAGCGGTTTGACTTTGGGGCTATGTTTGCAAATCGGTCTTGAGAGTGCAAGGGATTGTGACGGCGAGTGCTCAAATCCGCAGGTAGCCAAGACGGTATGTGTTGCTGTCCGAGCAACTTCCTTGAACGTTTCAGAGCCTGAATCACAGACAGTGGTTTATAAGATTAAATATGTGACAGCAAAAGAAAAGTTATACAGGGGAAAAGAAGAATTGGGAGGAGGATGTGTACCGTGCATTTTGTCTATCTTGAGTAGTTTCAGCTCACGAACAGCCAACGAAGAAATCTCACTTTTTGCAATTTTACAGGCTGACCTGGACCTCTTGGATCCTTCAGCATTGCATTTTTCAGAACTGTGTTTCCTCTTGCGCTCATGACGGTCTGCTCTAGAACTTTTTCTAACTTCAGTGGTTGCAGCACTACCTATTTCATTGGTTGTCACAGCACTAACAGCTGGGGGTTCCTCAGGGTTTACCATCATAGTAGATTGGCTCCCAGCACTAGGTCCCAACTGTAGTGATGAAGTCGGAGGGGACTGACCGGATGATGACCTGCACTTTAGTGGATGCAGTGATTTGGATTTCTCTAATATGCCTGTACTACATGAAGGTGCCAACGATTGATCAACACGTTGACCTTGAATCGATGATGAGGCAACTTCACCATTTAGACTATCCTGATTTATTCGATTCTGAAAAGAAATCATACTTTCTTGAATCCGCAAACGACTGTCCTCAGACAAGCTACGGCATTCTCCTGTGTATTTTGCTGGCGGTGTACTTTCCATTTTTGTACCCTGACCACAGATTGCGGTATTTTGTTGAGACACCTTATTGGGCTGGTTATGGTTCTTGTGTCCCAAGACCGTATCAATCGGACTGTAAGAAGTTGATCTATTCCCCATGGAAAATGGGGGGCTGCAGCTAAGGGAGGCAGGTTTGTTACATATCTTCTTCCCACAAGAAGGTTTTGCCATCTCCAACCTTTTCCATGCCTTACGGGCATCACGAGCGTCCTTGTGCGAGACTTTTTTACTATTTCCCAGTGAGGTACTAGTTTCCTCAAGGGAAGGTGATGGCAGCCGAACAGAAGTAGCAGCATCACCATTTCTGTAACTGACAGTTCCAGGCACCGTGTGATGCTGCTTGGTATCAACAGAAACGGAACCATTCATATCATTCCTTCTTCCGTTAGGCACACGTGGAGCAAAACCCAGAGAACCATCACGCAGAGCAGCCCAGTTGTCCCGCAGCTCCCTTATGCGCTTATCAAGGTTGCGGGAGTTACGTAGTGTTCTAGCTCTCTCAACTTCAAGGCGAATGCGGGCATGATACGCCCCAAGACCATTATCTCGTCCCTTGGTCAATCCAGGACACTGAGATCCAGCTGATGAAGTGCCCTGTGATGGAAAAACCTCAGCATTCCTTGCAGGCCTCCTAAAGATCCCAGCACTGGTAGCGAAATCGTCACCCACAATGTCATAAATGGAAGGAACCGGGTCATCCATGGCAAGCCTACCGCTCCACACATCTGTCCTATCCAGATCATGCTCATCATCCACAACATCAGAAACAGAAGGGGCTGCAACTGGCTCAGCTCTGGGAACATCGATGCTTATCTCAAGTTCACCCTGGCTGTCCCGGCCCTCATTCTCAGCCAGCCACCTCAATTGCTCCTCCCTGATCGTCGCGCAGTCCTTGCAGAACCAGTCCCCCTCCGGCACAGTGGTCCCCAGGCCGGCGCAGTAGGTGTGCGCGGCCGAGTCGCAGAGCTCGCAGAGCAGCAGCAGCTCGTCGTCCCTAGAGCCGTTGCACACGGTGCAGATGGTGTCCGCGTAAGGATCCCGGCCCACCGTGGTGCTCCCGTTGCCCTGGGGATGGTATGTCTGCACCAATCAGCACAGCACGTCAGTGTCGTCCCGCGGAGAATTCATGGCGTCCTGGCATGGCAAATTGACAGGGGAGCAGAACAGTGGTACGGACTACGGAGTAACCGATGGCAAATTTGCCGGAATTCGCAGTCACGGACAAGAGGATTTCTACTATGGAGATACCAAAAACTCGTGGGATTACCGGATTAGATCGGATCAGATTAGATTTAGGGTACCAAACGATTACCTGGTTGCGCTCGGGGACGGAGACGATGCGCTCGTCGGGGAACCGCCTCGGGACGGGTGGGCGGCGGATGGTGCGGAACCGGGCCTTGCAGAATGGGCAGCGGGACTCCACGCGGCCCCAGGCCATGATGCAGACGAAGCAGAAGTAGTGGGCGCAGCAGTCGAGCTCGCCGCGGATGGCCCGCCCGCCGTCGACGTAGCAGATGCCGCACATCTTCCCCGCGCCCTCCACCTCCGCCTCCGCCTCGCCGTCCATCCTGGCCTTCCCCTTTGACGGCGCCGGCGGCGGGAGGGGCGGGGAGTCGCCGCCGGCGAGCGCGGCCATGTGGGATGTGGCTGTGGTTGGGCGCGTCAGCTTCGAGGCGGAGAGGAGACTCGAGATGGGACTGGGAGATGGCCTTGGGCGACGGGCTTCGCGGCGCTCGTATTTGGGCTCCGGAGTTGCGGTCGGAGTCCGACACGGTTTCTGTTGGGCTCGAATTCTGGAGTGTGGTTGTGGGCCATAGGCCTTTTTACGAGAAAAATTTTATTTTTACCTCCCAAACTTTAGGACAAGCCCACCTTGGCTCCCTAAACAATAAAACCGTCCGTCTACGTACCTCGAGCATGCGATACCAGATACATAACCTCTCTAGATGGTTTCTCTGTGTAGTTTTTCTCATTTTCTTTTATATTTATTTTAGTTGAATCTTTAAAAAATCATAGTAAATTAAAAAATTATAAAATAAAAAATTCAATTTTATTAGACTCCACATGAATAGATATATTAGTGAACATATGGTATAACATAAGTTAGTAATTTTTTACCTTTATATATACTTTTCTGTAATTAATTCATAGCTACAGCTTCCATGGTCTAATTTTGCTGAAATAATTATGGCGGACTAATCACAATTATGATTAGAAAAATATGAATTAATTATAGAAAAGTATATATCTAAAAGTACAATAATTTTTTACTAACTTATGTCATACCATATGCTCCCTGTATAGATCTACTCATGTAGAGTTCAACAAAATTAAATTTCTATTTTATAATTTTTTATAATTTATTCAAAAATTTAGGTAAATAAATATAAAAGAAAAAAGAGAAAATATATTGAGACAAACCAACGAGGGAGGTTATGTGTGGCAGAACCACCTGAATTAATCCGGCTCAAGCGCGCCATTCATCACCACCGGGGCAATCAAGGCTAACTCGCACTTCAAACGGAATAATCCACTGGTCTGTCGAGTAACCTCCCGATACAACCACGGTTCTTGCGGATCGAAGCCATACATACAAATGCTCATGCGAAGATGAGCCCAGAGAATACCACATTCCAACAGATATTACGAAAACTATCATAAGTGAATATTACAAACCATGTTTGAGTTTAGTAACCAAGTACTTCAGTGATCATAACCAATAAGTTCTTCAGAGTTTAAGTTGCAGCGGAAATAAGATAACGACAACTACTCGACGATAAAGGATGTCTCGATGAAGCCCGTACGAGGCATCACTCGGTATCACCACTGTTGGCTGGGGGCGTATCCCATTCCACCGACCAACCAGGAGGAAGGGTACAAGGCCAAGTCAAACTAGCAATCATGTCCTCGAAAGTTTCACCTGAAAACAAGCCACAAGCAAGGCTGAGTATACTAATACTCAGCAAGACTTACCCGACTAGTGGGGTATACTTAGCCGACTCCTAGACATGCGAGGCTTTTGGCTTGAGGGGTTTGTTTTGCCGAAAAGCATATATAGTAGGTCCTTACTTTCAGATTTCCAAGTTCTAGCTTTCTATAACCACTCTAGGTAAACGACTATCCAATATCATCCATGGTGAAGCATTAAATTTCATCCAACAAGTTTATTCATCATCATTGTTCCTCTTCTTACTCTGTGTGGTAAAAGGGTCAAGCAGTCTCAATAACCGCGAGAAACGGATGATTCGAATCGAATTTCTTAACCTTGCAAGGGAAACCTAAACACACGTCACGTGGTTACTCCCAGAGTCACACGTGCAACTTTTCCCTTCAATTCCCGCTTCACGGAACAGGCCCACCGCCCTCGACTACACGTCCCCATAGACCACGGTACGTCGGGCTGTGGCGGGCCGCCATTAGCTAGATGTGAACGAATTCAAGACAGTGGGGAGTATATTCCGGCCTCGGTTCAATCCAGTACTTAAGCTTACCGATTACCATATTCTCGGCATGTGGTTAGTACGTTCAAAGACTTAACCATCACTACCACACACTGCGGCCTTAGCATTTTTCACTAAACAGACGGGGCCTCAATCATCAGCATAAACATCGTACCATAGCCCCGTCCGTCGACCTTATGATTGCAGCATGTAGTAAACAATCAACTCCTAATTTCTCACGAGTGACAGGGAATCACTCGACTTTTACCGAGTCCTATTAGCATAGCATTCTATCGAACCTGATATCTAGTGTTCAGAGCATGGGTACCTAACATCATGCAACTAAGTTTTCATTCAACTCCTATTAACTTAATGCACAAGCAAGAGAGTAATGAGTTGCATATTTTAGGAAAGGAATAGGGTTATGCTCCGGGGCTTGCCTTCTTGTGCAAAGTTAGTCCGGGGATCGTTTGAATGTTGACCCGGGTCTTCAACTGGTTCAGTTAAATTTGCCTGGGCTTCTCGCTGCTCACTCTCGGACTCGGGCACCAGCTCGTAAGTCCCGTCGGCGAGAGTAGTCGTTTCTATATGAATGCACAAGTGTAAGTAGTGGTGATGGTAAACGACATGATTTCCTTCACGATAAAGTTGCAGTCTGTAAATCATGAGTTTTGTTGTGAAGTGAGTTACTTTATCATTCGTGGGCAATCGTTAATAGAGTAGAATAGTACAATAGGTAACTTCGTTAAGCAAGGTGGGGTGGGTGTTCATGGGAACTTATGTTCCTTATGGAAACATGATTTAAGTGTAACTACTACAGCAAGTAGTTTCTGGTCATGAAACCTTGTATCTAGGCACATCAGGGAAAGATGAGCTTACTGTAAAATTTTCAGATATTTTCATGCAGCAGATTAATTATGAAAAATATAATATATGGTTGCTGCTAGATTCTTGTTCTTTTTGTACAGAACAAATGGTGCAAAAACTGAGACTAAGATTTTTACAGGGCTTTCCTTTAATCATGCAGGAGCTACTGTAATTTTTATAGGATTTATTATGCAGTTTTCAGAGCATAGTAAATATGACATTACACCTAGGTTATTCAAGGATTTATTTTTTTTACAGGATCCTACACAGGGTTTTTGTCCATGAAACTTTTTACACAGCATCCTCTACCACAGAGTATCTTCTAGTAAAAATATGAAAATTTTCCAATCTAAGATACTATTTTCTTGATTTAATGTATTTTATTAGCACATAAATCAAATAAATAGGTTCCTGTGAGATAAAAAGTCTCTAAAATTTTCTATGGCATCTAGGTACCATTACACCAGTATAAAAAAAGTTTCATTAGGTGAATCACAATCTAACAACAGAGATGAAAATATTTAGCCAATCATGGCATGAAACTAAACTTAGCAAGAAGTATATCTAGAAGTAGATTCTGAGCTTGATCTTTTTAGGGTGGCCTATTTATCAGGTAATTTCCTCACTGTAAATTTTTCAGGGCCAGCACTTGTCTCAAGACAAGTCTATGAATAAAAGCCATTAATCTTTCCATTTTATTTAAAGCATGATTTAGCTAGAATCTGAGGTGATGCATGTAACAAAAGTTGTGAAGTTTAACCTCAGGTCTCCAGAGCAGTTGAGTTTGCATTTTTCTGAATTTTCTACGATTTTATACGAATTTTACAAGTTCACTGATTTTGAATCTAGGTTTGAATCTTTCTCTTACATCTGGGTCCTTGAAATCTTACGGGCAGAACCTTCTAAAGAATTCAATCAATGCAATTGGGTCCTTAGGCGGCTCGGGTGCGGTGGCCGGCCAAAATTCCGGCGAGGGGCTCGCCGGCGGCAAGGGGTGAGGGCCGGGGAAGGACCAGGGGTGCGAGGGCTACCTCGTGGGGGTCTTGGTCGGGTGGGGGACGGCCGGGAGTAGCTCGTCGGCGTTGGAGCAGGGGCGGCGGCGGCGGCGGTACGCGTCGACGGCGGTGCTCCGGCGGGCTTGGGGCGGTCTGGTCTGGACGGGGAGCTTCAGTGGCGCGTGGGGAAGCTGCTCCGGTACTTGGCTTGGGCGAAGGAGGTCGGAGTCGAGCTGTCCGCGGTGACCAGGGGGCGGCGGCGGCGGCGACAGCGCGGGCGGCGGTGCTCCGGCGGTCCTGGGCGGCGTGAGCGGGTCGGTGAGCTCCGGTGGGATGATGTGGTGGTGGCTGGAACTTCAATTTGGGCAGGGGGCGGCTGTGGAAGGCTGTCCACGAGCGGGTGGAGCTCGGCGGCGACAATGGCGGCGGCGGGTGCTCTCTGGTTGCTGGTAGCTCGCGCGGGCGGCCTGGGGCGGCTTTTATAGGGACAGGAGGGAGGGAGGAGTGCCAGGCGACGCGCGGGGGGTGATGGCACGGCAATGGCGTGCCACTGGCCATGGTGGGCGGCGTCTGGACACCGGCGCGGCGTGCGGAGGGCGGGAGCGCGCGACTGGGCACCCAGGATTTTGCGTGGGGGAGCGAGGAGATAGCGCGGCACGGGGTTGGAGGACAGCTGCAGCAGCGGCTCGGGCGGGCGGCAAGCTCAGCGACGGGCGGGTCGCGGTGAGCGGTGCGTCACGGCGCGGCGCGGCCGTTGGGCGCGGCGGGCGGCGAGCAGAGGCGCGGCTGGCGTGGCGCGCGTGGCGAGCTGGGGCTGGGCAGCGCGGCGGTGGGGGAGGGGGGCAAAGCCGCGCTCGGGGGCGAAGGCCGGCGGCCACTGGCCTGGCGGCTTGCGCCGGTCAGGCATCGCCGGCCACCTGGCCGGTGTGTCGGGCGGGGAGGGGAGAGAGAGGAGGGGAAGGAGGGTCTATTTGCGAAATTTGAAAAGTTCCAAGGGGCTGGTTGCAAACAGGATGTTTTCTCCACTTTCTAATTTGAATTTCAAAAACTTTTGAACATGAAAGTTGTTTAGAATAAAAAGTTCTACAAGTTTGGTTTCAGGCAACACCTCATTTGGCTTGTGGTTTGAAAGTTAATTTAAAAATTCAAAGGTATGCATATGTGCCCAATTTCAATTTGAATTTCAACTTAACTTGTTCTAATTCTTTTCACCCTTTTATTAGTTGGTTAAGCATAGGGTTGGGCTAATGACATTGCTTTAGAAATATAATTTATCAGGGTTGTTACAGCCTTCCCCCTTAACAAGAATCTCGCCCCGAGATTCGGTAAATCTTAGTGTGGACAGGGGTGCACATACCAGTGGTTGAGATAAGAAAACCAGGGAAATTTTGGTTTAGGTAGCTCTCGGTTTCCCAGGTGGCTTCTTCTTCAGTGTGATGATTCCATTGAACTTTATACATTTTAATCACTTTCCTCCTGGTCCCTCTTTCTTTTCGATCCAAAATTTTAACCGGATGTTCGACATACGAGAGGTCGGGTTCTACCAATATTTCTTGTTGTTCCACAATCTCGGAAGGGACTCGAATACACTTCTTGAGTTGAGATACGTGGAAGACATCATGGGTGGCCGTGAGCTGAGGGGGCAGTCGTAATTTGTAGGCTACGGGTCCGCAGCTCTCAATGATTTCATAAGGACCAACATAACGGGGAGCTAGTTTGCCTTTGATTCCAAATCTTTGCACTCCCTTGGTTGGTGAAACTCGAAGATAGACATGATCACCAACTTCGAATTTTAGGGGCTTTCTCCTTTTGTCGGAATAGCTCTTTTGCCGGGCTTGTGCGGCTTTAAGATTTGCTTGTATTACTTTTACTTTCTCCTCTGCCTCGATTACCAGGTCGGGTCCAATTATTTTACATTCTCCGGTTTGTGACCAGCTCAAAGGAGTTCGACACCTTCGTCCGTACAGGGCCTCAAATGGTGCCATTTTCAAACTCGTTTGATAGCTATTGTTGTACGAGAACTCTGCTAGGGGTAGACATTTGTCCCAATTCTTGTCATAGTGAATGACGCAAGCTCTCAGCATGTCTTCAAGAATTTGGTTTACTCTTTCCGTTTGTCCGTCAGTCTGAGGATGGTATGCTGAGCTGCGAATCAGTTTAGTACCAAGAGACGTTTGCAGTTGTTCCCAAAAGCGTGCTACAAACTGAGTACCACGATCAGAGATAATTGTCTTAGGTATTCCATATAGGCAAACAATACGATCGAGGTAAATCTCGGCATATTTCTTGGCAGAATAGGTGGTGTGTACCGGAAGGAAATGTGCCGTCTTTGTGAGTCTATCAACGATAACCCATATGGAATCATGTTTCTGGGAAGTGTTTGGTAGTCCAACGATGAAGTCCATACTTATGTCTTCCCACTTCCAGGATGGTATAGGTAACGGTTGAAGTGTACCGGCTACTTTCAAGTGGCTAGCTTTTACTCTCTGGCACGTGTCACATTCTGAGACATACGTAGCAATTTCTCTTTTCATTCTAGTCCACTAGAAGTTTTGCCTTAGGTCTCGATACATTTTGCTACTGCCGGGGTGGATAGAGAATTTTGAAAGATGTGCCTCATCGAGAATTTGCTTGCGGAGTTCATGATTCTTCGGAACGACTATACGACTTTCGAACCATAGAACTCCCTTATGGTCCTGGCGGAAACATTTATACTTCTCCTCACCTAGAGAGAGTTTTTGTTTGATGATCTTAACTCCTTCATCATGTAGTTGTGCCATGATGATTTGGTCGTGAAGAGTGGGCTCAACTGAGATGTGATTTAGAGTGCCTTGGGAAACCATTTCCATGTTAAGCTTCCTCATTTCTGCACACAATGTCTCATTGTAGGATTCCATGGATAAGCAATGGCAATGGGACTTGCGGCTTAGTGCATCCGCGACTACATTAGCCTTGCCGGGGTGATAGTGCACTTCAATGTCATAATCCTTGATTAATTCTAGCCATCTTCGTTG
Source organism: Panicum miliaceum (assembly GCA_032594955.1). Taxonomy (NCBI): domain Eukaryota; kingdom Viridiplantae; phylum Streptophyta; class Magnoliopsida; order Poales; family Poaceae; genus Panicum; species Panicum miliaceum. Next base: position 18,551,298 of record CM064062.1, read on the forward strand.
TCTCATATTCAGATCGGCTTGTGTGAAGATATACTTGAGACTCTTATGATCAGTGTAGATATTGCACTGTGTACCCATGAGATAGTGCCTCCATATTTTCAGAGCGTGAATGACAGCTGCAAGCTCAAGATCATGAGTGGGATAATTCTGCTCGTGGGGCCGAAGGGCTCGTGAGGCATATGCAATCACTCGATTCTCTTGCATAAGCACACATCCTAGACCAGTACCCGATGCGTCACAATACACATCGAACGACTTGGTATTATCGGGTTGAGCTAACACAGGTGCAGTAGTCAAATGCTCTCTGAGAGTGTGGAAAGCTTCTTCACATTTCTCATTCCATACAAACTTTACTTCCTTCTTTAACAGTTCAGTCATGGGCTTAGCAATTCGAGAGAAATCCGGGATGAAGCGACGGTAGTAACCGGCTAAGCCGAGAAAACTGCGAATCTGATGAACAGAGGTAGGGGGTTTCCAATCCATGACCTCTTGTACCTTGCTGGGGTCAACAGCTATGCCTTTGCTGGAAATAGTGTGACCCAAGAACTTTACAGTATCCAACCAGAATTCACACTTAGAAAACTTAGCATAGAGCTGATGGTCTCTGAGTCGCTGAAGAACAATGCGAAGGTGCTTGGCATGCTCTTCCTCATCCTTGGAATAGATAAGGATGTCGTCGATGAACACTACGACGAATTTGTCAAGTTCGGGCATGAATACCGAATTCATGAGATACATGACGTAGGCAGGGGCATTTGTGAGTCCAAAGGACATGACCAAGAATTCATATAGTCCATATCGTGTGGAGAAGGCAGTCTTAGGGATATCGTACGGGCGAATCTTGATCTGATGATATCCCGAACGAAGATCAATTTTTGAGAAGACTCTGGCTCCAGCTAATTGATCGAAGAGTACATCGATACGAGGAGTGGGTATTTATTCTTAATGGTTACTGTGTTGAGAGGCCGGTAGTCAACGCATAACCTCAAGCTGTCATCCTTTTTCTTTACGAATAGGGCTGGACATCCCCAAGGTGACGCGCTAGGGCGAATGAAACCTTTGTCCAGTAGTTCTTGGAGTTGAATTTTCAGCTCTGCCAATTCTTTAGGGGGCATCCTATATGGTCTTTTGGATATAGGTGCAGTACCTGGCTGCAGTTCGATGATGAACTCAATATCCCTATCCGGTGGCATTCCTGGTAAGTCATCCGGAAAAACGTCGGCATACTCGTTTACCACAGGAATATCCTGTAGCTTAAGTCCTTCCATCATGTAAGCACAGGAATTCGTGCAATCCAGGAATGGTAGGTAAAGGGTGGTGGCTCCGGGACTAGGTGAATTTATTTCCACAGCTCGGGACGAGGGGTCCAGTGTGACTTTGTGCAAAACCCTTAGGGTTGCCACGTGTTGATCCAACCATCTGAAACGTGAAAGGTTACCATTGGCAACGCGATCCATATTACTTCCTCGATTCATAAAGGATTAGTGTAGTCATAGACTTCCGAAATCACAGATAGAAGTATGGACAGAATTTCTGTTTGCTACGAGAAAAATCATAGCTTGCTGTGGGTCCATCCAAAACATCTCATACTTTGGCAGTAGTTAGAGAACTGAGGGATGCACCACTTTGGTATTTAACTCAGGTGCTAGAACTATAGCTAAGATGGTCGAAAGGCTCTTCCTTTGCCTTACTGTCTCAGCTGTTTTTCAGCAGATCGATAGGTGATGTTTTGCCTATAACTCAAACTAGCGAGGTCCAATGATGCTGAATTTCTGTGAGAACCACGATCACAAAATTCCTGACAGGTTTGGTATTCAACTCACAGCTCAGAAATGTAAGGAGACATGGATAAAATTTCCGACAAGTTTCAGCGATTGTGGATTTCATCGTTTACCAACTTACAACGAAATCACCCAAGTTTATCGCCGTTCCTTACATGCTGAGGGTATCCACATGGTTCAGGTGTACCCATCACAAAAGAGTTACACAACTCCTAGTTAGCCTATTACAACACTTGCCAAAAGTTAGGCTACCCTATCGAGGAGTATGTGCAAAAGTCCTTCTAGGTCATCATCTAGAAGTCATCCAGGTCGTTGACGGACGACTCGCTGTGAGTAGGAGAGTGAGCTCCCATCGGAGGTGGCTGTGGTACCTCACCCTCGAAATCCATACCGGAGGCACTGTCAACCTCCTGTGGCTCCTCTTCATCTTCCTCCACGTCCTCCTCATGGGGATGGTCATTCTGATCCTGATGCCACTGGAGATGCTCAATAGCATCCTCGAACTCCAAGTGTAGACCATGGAGCTGCTCCTCCAAGTGTGCTATCGTGGCTTCCCTTTCACCCATGAGGGTGTCCTGCTCCTGAATTTGGCCCTCAAGTTGGCCAATCTGAGCATCTCTGTCCTCAAGATCCTCACTGAGTTCCTTAATCTGCTCATCCCTGGCATCTGCCATCATGTGGTAGGCCTGTGCAAGATCAGTGAGCTGTACAAGCGTCTGACTCTGGAGAGTCTGAAGTCGGTAGAGTGCATTCATGCACCGCACGGAGGTCTCGATGGTCTCCTGGGCATGAAGGTCCACCAAGTACTGTGAGTGCTGCACCCTGTTGAGCCAAAAGGGGTCGTTGTCCTGGGCAGCAGGAAACAACCCAATAGGAGTGAGCGTGACAGCCTCGGGGCACTGCGCACAGAAAGTGGTAAGCGCCCTCATGGCAGCAAGCTCCCAAGTGTCGGCCAACCGGCGACCAACAGCCTCAATCTCCAAGGTGGGCCACTCCGGGTGTAGCGGGTGCGGAAAAATGGTCACGTTGACACGGCACTGGGTAACTCCATTCTCCGCAAACTCCAGTCCGGCGTAACGTGGGGGAATTGAATAGCCCACGGTGCGCAGAACATCCCACAAAATAGAGGGAAAGCCCTCCCAGTGGAGACACTGCGAGTGAACGCGTCCATCCTCATCCACCATCATGGCAATAGGCTCGGCCATCTGAACAAAAGATCAAATGGGTGAGGCCAAGAAAAAGTGTGAAAAGCACAGGGACAGATTCTGTATAGAGTGCAAAAATAACCATAACTTCCACAGTTCAAATCCAAAAATTCTCAAATTTCACCAGAACACTCCTAAGGTATTTGTGCACCACTTTTCTATTCAACACTTTGGCTGGATTAGGCTCTAAGATGGCTGTTCCCTTAAGGTCTCACTTCTCTGTCTACCCAGAATTTTCAGTGAACAGAGGGCTAGAGTCTCGTGCATCAGGGAAAATCTACCCGGCCAAAAGTTACCAAATTTTAACAGCAGCTACCTGGGTAAATTTGGAACAAGTTTTGTGTTGTACTTTTTTGCAGAAAACTGTAGGAAGGGGGCCTAAAAATTTAAGGGGCAGAAGTGCTTATTCTGGACAGAAATCTGACATTCCATAGTTTCTGTTATTTCTTACTATCCATAAGTTCAGAATTTTTCGTATTTAGACAGGAGGTAGAACACAAAATTTGGAACAATTCTTTCAACATGAACTTTACCAGAAAAGGTCATTTTCTCTGATCAATAAATCTCTCTTTTCGGTCATGGCAGATTTGTGACAGATTCGCTAGATAGTCCTTATGCAAAATCACGCTTAGATACGCAAGAACCTTACCACTCTCATGCATTGTGTTTTCAATTTCAGATTTATATAGCCATGATGCATGCACGTCCTATTCGTCCTCACAAAATAAACAATTGCCAAATAGCTTTGGTCTTACGAAGTTAGTTTCGGTGGCATACACAATACGGCTCTCCCTATAATAGCTAGTCGAGATAACTCTAACCGTTCTTTAACTTATCGTAATCGCGGTTAGTGTACCTGCAGAAGATTGATAGAGCACATATATTTCATGAACCTTTCACGCCAGCACTCATGAAAGCGTCCGTATTCATTACCGTTTACTTATAGAAACGATATCTGTACAATTTCCGCCGTACAGACGACGTTAACATACGCTATCAAGATAGCGTATTCACGGGGGTACCGTCATGAGACGGGGGTATGAACAGCGATCGCCATACCCTGCGCCAAACCTTCTACTCCCAATATATTCAACTAACAGTTGGCATATTGGCAGCACCTCAAGTAAGCCACTGCTTGAGGGCAGCGTTCGGTTCGCATCACCGACAGGAAGGCCAAACTCTCTCAGTTGGCTGAGGATTCTTACCTTCTTACCTTAGCGATGAGTGCGTCGATACAGAATTTAAGGTCGGTTGTGCATGAAAGTATGTTTTGACAGAAAGTAATGTGCTGGAAGTTAGTTGATAATACATAGAAGTTAGATAGCCACCTAGTAACTTTCCCATAATCCCTTAGGGCTTTACGAACTAGGCACCATCCTTAACGAACCAACGCATTTTCCAACATAATTTTTGTGGTCAAGTTTTAGAAAAACAAGTTTTTAAGGCTTGTTGCATTCTCTGGCGTATGCATTTCGGCTCTGGTGCCAGCTGTAGCACCAGCTACGGCTCTGATACCAGCTGTGGCAGAACCACCTGAATTAATCCGGTTCAAGCGCGCCATTCATCACCAGCAGGGCAATCAAGGCTAACTCGCACTTCAAACGGAATAATCCACTGGTCTGTCGGTTAACCTCCCGATACAACCACGGTTCTTGCGGATCGAAGCCATACATACAAATGCTCATGCGAAGTTGAGCCCAGAGAATACCACATTCCAACAGATATTACGAAAACTATCATAAGTGAATATTACAAACCATGTTTGAGTTTAGTAACCAAGTACTTCAGTGATCATAACCAATAAGTTCTTCAGAGTTTAAGTTGCAGCGGAAATAAGATAACGACAACTACTCGACGATAAAGGATGTCTCGATGAAGCCCGTACGAGGCATCACTCGGTATCACCACTGTTGGCTGGGGGCGTATCCCATTCCACCGACCAACCAGGAGGAAGGGTACAAGGCCAAGTCAAACTAGCAATCATGTCCTCCGCCTCGCCGTCCATCCTGGCCTTCCCCTTTGACGGCGCCGGCGGCGGGAGGGGCGGGGAGTCGCCGCCGGCGAGCGCGGCCATGTGGGATGTGGCTATGGTTGGGCGCGTCAGCTTCGAGGCGGAGAGGAGACTCGAGATGGGACTGGGAGATGGCCTTGGGCGACGGGCTTCGCGGCGCTCGTATTTGGGCTCCGGAGTTGCGGTCGGAGTCCGACACGGTTTCTGTTGGGCTCGAATTCTTGAGTGTGGTTGTGGGCCATAGGCCTTTTTACGAGAAAAATTTTATTTTTACCTCCCAAACTTTAGGACAAGCCCACCTTGGCTCCCTAAACAATAAAACCGTCCGTCTACGTACCTCGAGCATGCGATACCAGATACATAACCTCTCTAGATGGTTTCTCTATGTAGTTTTTCTCATTTTCTTTTATATTTATTTTAGTTGAATCTTTAAAAAATCATAGTAAATTAAAAAATTATAAAATAAAAAATTCAATTTTGTTAGACTCCACATGAGTAGATATATTAGTGAACATATGGTATAACATAAGTTAGTAATTTTTTACCTTTATATATACTTTTCTGTAATTAATTCATAGCTACAGCTTCCATGGTCTAATTTTGCTGAAATAATTATGGCGGACTAATCACAATTATGATTAGAAAAATATGAATTAATTATAGAAAAGTATATATCTAAAAGTACAATAATTTTTTACTAACTTATGTCATACCATATGCTCCCTGTATAGATCTACTCATGTAGAGTTCAACAAAATTAAATTTCTATTTTATAATTTTTTATAATTTATTCAAAAATTTAGGTAAATAAATATAAAAGAAAAAAGAGAAAATATATTGAGACAAACCAACGAGGGAGGTTATGTGTGGCAGAACCACCTGAATTAATCCGGCTCAAGCGCGCCATTCATCACCACCGGGGCAATCAAGGCTAACTCGCACTTCAAACGGAATAATCCACTGGTCTGTCGGGTAACCTCCCGATACAACCACGGTTCTTGCGGATCAAAGCCATACATACAAATGCTCATGCGAAGATGAGCCCAGAGAATACCACATTCCAACAGATATTACGAAAACTATCATAAGTGAATATTACAAACCATGTTTGAGTTTAGTAACCAAGTACTTCAGTGATCATAACCAATAAGTTCTTCAGAGTTTAAGTTGCAGCGGAAATAAGATAACGACAACTACTCGACGATAAAGGATGTCTCGATGAAGCCCGTACGAGGCATCACTCGGTATCACCACTGTTGGCCGGGGGCGTATCCCATTCCACCGACCAACCAGGAGGAAGGGTACAAGGCCAAGTCAAACTAGCAATCATGTCCTCGAAAATTTCACCTGAAAACAAGCCACAAGCAAGACTGAGTATACTAATACTCAGCAAGGCTTACCCGACTAGTGGGGTATACTTAGCCGACTCCTAGACATGCGAGGCTTTTGGCTTGAGGGGTTTGTTTTGCCGAAAAGCATATATAGTAGGTCCTTACTTTCAGATTTTAGCTCCAAGTTCTAGCTTTCTATAACCACTCTAGGTAAGCGACTATCCAATATCATCCATGGTGAAGCATTAAATTTCATCCAACAAGTTTATTCATCATCATTGTTCCTCTTCTTACTCTGTGTGGTAAAAGGGTCAAGCAGTCTCAATAACCGCGAGAAACGGACGATTCGAATCGAATTTCTTAACCTTGCAAGGGAAACCTAAACACACGTCACGTGGTTACTCCCAGAGTCACACGTGCAACTTTTCCCTTCAATTCCCGCTTCACGGAACAGGCCCACCGCCCTCGACTACACGTCCCCACAGACCACGGTACGTCGGGCTGTGGCGGCCGATGCACCCGCCATTAGCTAGATGTGAACGAATTTAAGACAGTGGGGAGTATATTCCGGCCTCGGTTCAATCCAGTACTTAAGCTTACCGATTACCATATTCTCGGCATGTGGTTAGTACGTTCAAAGACTTAACCACCACTACCACACACTGCGGCCTTAGCATTTTTCACTAAACAGACGGGGCCTCAATCATCAGCATAAACATCGTACCATAGCCCCGTCAGTCGACCTTATGATTGCAGCATGTAGTAAACAATCAACTCCTAATTTCTCACGAGTGATAGGGAATCACTCGACTTTTACCGAGTCCTATTAGCATAGCATTCTATCGAACCTGATATCTAGTGTTCAGAGCATGGGTAACTAACATCATGCAACTAAGTTTTCATTCAACTCCTATAAACTTAATGCACAAGCAAGAGAGTAATGAGTTGCATATTTTAGGAAAGGAATAGGGTTATGCTCCGGGGCTTGCCTTCTTGTGCAAAGTTAGTCCGGGGATCGTCTGAACGTTGACCCGGGTCTTCAACTGCTTCAGTTAAATTTGCCTGGGCTTCTCGCTGCTCACTCTCGGACTCGGGCACCAGCTCGTAAGTCCCGTCGGCGAGAGTAGCCGTTTCTATATGAATGCACAAGTGTAAGTAGTGGTGATGGTAAACGACATGATTTCCTTCACGATAAAGTTGCAGTCTGTAAATCATAAGTTTTGTTGTGAAGTGAGTTACTTTATCATTCGTGGGCAATCGTTAATAGAGTAGAATAGTACAATAGGTAACTTCGTTAAGTAAGGTGGGGTGGGTGTTCATGGGAACTTATGTTCCTTATGGAAACATGATTTAAGTGTAACTACTACAGAGAGTAGTTTCTGGTCATGAAACCTTGGATCTAGGCACATCAGGGAAAGATGAGCTTACTGTAAAATTTTCAGATATTTTCATGCAGCAGATTAATTATGAAAAATATAATACATGGTTGCTGCTAGATTCTTGTTCTTTTTGTACAGAACAAATGGTGCAAAAACTGAGACTAAGATTTTTACAGGGCTTTCATTTAATCATGCAGGAGCTACTGTAATTTTTATAGGATTTATTATGCAATTTTCAGAGCATAGTAAATATGACATTACACCTAGGTTATTCAAGGATTTATTTTTTTTACAGGATTCTACACAGGGTTTTTGTCCATAAAACTTTTTACACAACATCCTCTACCGCTGAGTATCTTCTAGTAAAATATGAAAATTTTCCAAGCTAAGATACTATCTTATTGATTTAATGTATGTTATTAGCACATAAATCAAATAAATAGGATCCTGTGAGATAAAAAGTCTCTAAATTTTTCTATGGCATCTAGGTACCATTACACCAGTATAGAAAAAGTTTCATTAGGTGAATCACAATCTAACAACAAAGATAAAAATATTTAGCCAATCATGGCATGAAACTAAACTTAGCAAGAAGTATATCTAGAAATAGATTCTGAGCTTGATCTTTTTAGGGTGGCCTATTTATCAGGTAATTTCCTCACTGTAAATTTTTTAGGGCCAGCACTTGTCTCAAGATAAGTCTATGAATAAAAGCCATTAATTTTCCATTTTATTTAAAGCATGATTTAGCTAAAATCTGAGGTGATGCATGTAACAAAAGTTGTGAAGCTTAACCTCAGGTCTCTAGAGCAGTTGAGTTTGCATTTTTCTGAATTTTCTACGATTTTATACGAATTTTACAAGTTCACTGATTTTGAATCTAGGTTTGAATCTTTCTCTTACATCTGGGTCCTTGAAATCTTACGGGCAGAACCTTCTAAAGAATTCAATCGATGCAATTGGGACCTTAGGCGGCTCGGGTGCGGTGGCCGGCCAAAATTCCGACGAGGGGCTCGCCGGCGGCGAGGGGTGAGGGCCGGGGAAGGACCAGGGGTGCGAGGGCTACCTCGTGGGGGTCTTGGTCGGGTGGGGGACGGCCGGGAGTAGCTCGTCGGCGTTGGAGCAGGGCCGGTGGCGGCGGCGGTACGCGTCGACGGCAGTGCTCCGGCGGGCTTGGGGCGGTCTGGTCTGGACGGGGAGCTTCAGTGGCGCGTGGGGAAGCTGCTCCGGTACTTGGCTTGGGCGAAGGAGGTCGGAGTCGAGCTGTCCGCGGTGACCAGGGGGGCGGCGGCGGCGGCGACAGCGCGGGCGGCGGTGCTCCGGCGGTCTTGGGCGGCGTGAGCGGGTCGGTGAGCTCCGGTGGGATGATGTGGTGGTGGCTGGAACTTCAATTTGGGCAGGGGGCGGCTGTGGAAGGGTGTCCACGAGCGGGTGGAGCTCGGCGGCGACAATGGCGGCGGCGGGTGCTCTCTGGTTGCTGGTAGCTCGCGCGGGCGGCCTGAGGCGGCTTTTATAGGGACAGGAGGGAGGGAGGAGTGCCAGGCGATGCGCGGGGGGTGATGGCACGGCAATGGCGTGCCACTGGCCATGGTGGGCGGCGTCTTGACACCGGCGCGGCGTGCGGAGGGCGGGAGCGCGCGACTGGGCACCGGGGATTTTGCGTGGGGGAGCGAGGAGATAGCGCGGCACGGGGTTGGAGGACAGCTGCAGCAGCGGCTCGGGCGGGCGGCAAGCTCAGCGACGGGCGGGTCGCGGCGAGCGGTGCGGCACGGCGCGGCGCGGCTGTTGGGCGCGGCGGGCGGCGAGCAGAGGCGCGGCTGGCGTGGCGCGCGTGGCGAGCTGGGGCTGGGCAGCGCGGCGGTGGGGGGGGGGGGGGGGGGCAAAGCCGCGCTCGGGGGCGAAGGCCGGCGGCCACTGGCCTGGCGGCTTGCGCCGGTCAGGCATCGCCAGCCACCTGGCCGGTGTGTCGGGCGGGGAGGGGAGAGAGGAGGGGAAGGAGGGTCTATTTGCGAAATTTGAAAAGTTCCAAGGGGCTAGTTGCAAACAGGATGTTTTCTCCACTTTCTAATTTGAATTTCAAAAACTTTTGAACATGAAAGTTGTTCAGAATAAAAAGTTCTACAAGTTTGGTTTCAGGCAACATCTCATTTGGCTTGTGGTTTGAAAGTTAATTTAAAAATTCAAAGGTATGCATATGTGCCCAATTTCAATTTGAATTTCAACTTAACTTTTTCTAATTCTTTTCACCCTTTTATTAGTTGGTTAAGCATAGGGTTGGGCTAATGACATTGCTTTAGAAATATAATTTATCAGGGTTGTTACATTATGTGTCCGGTATCGCGATTCCAGAAGTCCAAACGGACGGTTTCAGTATCTAGAAACAGACTCATTTTAAAGTTTAGGAGGTAAAATGAAAATTTTCTTTTGACGACGCCTTGCTCGGACCTCGAACAGGTAACATGCTTGCAACAACCGTTCGCGTTTGAATCATCTACAGCTTTAAAAAAGCTACAGATGGGATGGCGAAAAAAGAAGAATAATTAGTTATCAGACTGATCAATTTGTGTTCTTTAAAATTCATCATATGGTATAACTCGTTAAAATATAGTTCCGGATATTTTAAAATCGAACGAGTCATTCCAAATTACAGGCAGCTGTGCAGGACTGCAAGTTATAGTCAATGGTCAGAACGGGAACACCTCGCCCGCGACGAACTGGTGTTATTCCAACGCCTAAGCTAGAAGAAACTCCCCACCAGGAGGCAATATACAATCGCCGTCGAACCGCGCACAAGCCCAGACCAGTGACCAAGTCGACAACCAGGACCAGCGCCAGCGCCCGCCATGGCCGTCGTCGCCCCCGCGCAAGCCGCCTCCGGCTCCACCACCGGCGCGCCGCACGTGCTAGTCGTCCCGTACCCCGCACAGGGCCACATGCAGCCGCTCCTGCACCTCGCCTCGCTCCTCGCCGCTCGGGGCCTCCGCCTCACCGTCGTCGCTACGCCCGCCACGGTCCGCCTCCTCGCGCCGCTCCTCGCCGCGCACCCTTCCTCGGTGCGGCCGCTCACGTTCCCTTCCGCCGCTGACCACGACACCTCGGGCCCGACCTCCGTCGGCGCCGACTTCCACGCGCACGCCGCCGCGCTCCGCGGCCCCCTCCGCGAGTGGCTGGGGTCCCGAGCCCGTTCAGACTCCGGGGACGGGGAAACCGGCCGCGTCGTGGCGGTGATCTCGGACTTCTTCTGCGGGTGGACGCAGCCGCTCGCGGCCGAGGTAGGCGTGCCGCGGCTGGTGTTTGCGCCGTCCGGCGTGCTCGCCACCGCCGCCACGCACTCGCTGTTCCGACGCATGCCGAGGCCACCGGAAGGCGACCGGGGGCGCGGGTATGCGGTCTCGTTCCCGGCTCTGCGCGGCGCGCCGGCCTTCCCGTGGCGGCAGATCTCGCGGATGTACAGGGCCTACGTGGAGGGCGGCGGCGACGAGCACTCCGAGGCGATCAAGGACAACTACCTCTGGAACCTGGAGAGCGCGGCGTTCGTGTGCAACACCTGCCACCCTATCGAGGGGAAGTACCTGGACGCGCAGCCGCTCGAGGATCTGGCTGGCAAGCGCGTCTGGGCAGTGGGACCGGTGGCGCCGCCGCCGGACAGCACAGGCGAAGACGACCCCGCCAGCAACGTCACCGCGTGGCTGGACGCGTTCCCGGACTCGTCGGTGGCGTACGTGAGCTTCGGGACCATGATAGTGCCGCCGCCGCCGCACGCGGCGGCGCTCGCGTCCGCGCTGGAGCGGAGCGGCACGCCGTTCGTCTGGGCCGCCGCGACGACCACGCTCCCGGACGGGTTCGAGGACCGGGCGGCCGCGTCGGGAACGGGTCTGGTGCTCCGCGGGTGGGCGCCGCAGGTGGCCGCGCTCCGGCACCGCGCGGTCGGCTGCTTCGTGACGCACTGCGGGTGGAACTCGGTGCTGGAGTCTAGCGCCGCCGGGTGCCGATGCTGGCGTGGCCGATGGCCGCCGACCAGTTCTTCAACGCGCGGCTGGTCGTGGAGGAGGCGCGCGCGGCTGTGGCCGCGAGCTGGGGAGGCTTCGGCGGTGTCCCGGATGCGGAGGACCTCGCGCGCGCGTTGACCGAGGTCGTCGGGGAGGCCGGCGCCGGCATGAGCGCGCGCTCCAAGGAGCTGGCTTTGTTGGTGGAGAAAGCGGTGGGCGAAGGCGGCAGCTCGCGGCGGGAGCTGGATGGGCTGTTGGAGGAGCTACGGCAACTTGGAAGCTTGGGATAAGACAAGGCACCATGATCGAAGATCAAGCTCAAACTCTCTGCGCAAGACAACAAGAAAACAAATAAGTTCAGCAAAAAAATCTTTTTATTGCTGAATCATGTTTAACATGCTCCTTATGTACCCTGCTGCTGCATTTCAGTTCAGTTGGACTCAGTATTAAGAATATATTGAAATTCTCGTTGCCTTGATCATCGTTAGATTGCTCTGGATGTACATGTTTGTATTCGTTTGGTGGTCGTTTGTATTCAGTTCAATATTCAGAACATAAGATGTTATCCATGTCTGTTATTCTCTGCTTATTCTTTTCCTTACCGAAACCTGCTTCAAGTTGTCATCCCCAGTGGGGGCCAAAATATTGTCCTCTGTTATTGGTGGCAACAATGCTCTTCTCTGTGTCACTGAAATCAGTGATTGGATTTGTAAGTTCAAGGTTTTCTCTCGTGATGTGGGATTGCTTTTATATGATCTGAAAGTCCACTCTTGCTCGGACTTCAAATTGGCTTTTCATCTCTGCAACGATCGGGGCTTCCTTTTAGCAAGAAATTTTCTGAATCAGGCACAAAATCCAGAACATCCGTGGTTCAGGGTGGATCGTGTTAATGGCAAACGTTCTTATGTTTAAGTGGTCAAATTTTAGTGGGAGCTGACGCCATATGTTGGTCCATATGGCTAAGTCGAAATGATATTATTTTTGATAAATCATCTGTTTTATCTCCTATGCAGGTTATCTACTGGTCTTTGCTTCGGAAGGAGGTGAGAAGCTCTATGCTAAAAGTATGTTCACTTTTGGAGACAATGACTATGGACATCTTCGCCAAGCATGAATGGAGGTTTAGCAATAGGTTGAGCTATGTGTTGGGTTGCGGCATTTATGTCCGTAGTTTATGGTGCCTATGTGGTAGATGGAGTCTAACCCATAGTGCAAACTTTGTAATAATTGAACAGCTAGATACATCTTGTAATGTAGAGGCCGGGATGCTCTTTCATTTGCTGGATGAAATAGAATTTTCCTTTATCTAAAAAATGTTCAAGTGGTCAAAGATGATCTCAACCCTTTGACAGGGGGCTAACAAGGTGCCAGTTTCTGATTTGGGTTTCCCCTCAAATGTGAGCCCTCGCCGATCTGTTTTTGCAAGGCTAAACAGTTTTGATCTTCTAAAGAACTTGGGTTCTTCCTCTGCTCCGGCTCCAACACGAGATTCATCAGCGAGGAACACTCCGCGTTCTTCGCGCACTTCTTCATTTTCAAATTTGAAAGGTCAGTCAGCTTCTTCAGTGAGTTACTCTAATCAGCGAGCTTCACGCGTGTCATGCAGCCGTTGCCTCTCTTTGAATCACTCACGTCAGAGGTGCTTTAATCCTATTCGTTGCTTCAGCTGCAGTAGATTTGGTCATATCTCTGCCACGTGTCGTCAGCCTAAATTTATCTCTGGTTTCTCTCCAACAATCGCGCCGACGGATAATTTTGTAACCAGTAAATGGCCGCCTCTTTTTGAGTAGGTTGGTTTGTTACCAACAATGCGGCTCCCGCTGACTGTGCCGGATTCTTCGCCTCTTTTATGGATTTCAGCTTGGCTGTTTTTGGGAAGTCAGGTAACTCCACATCTGTGCCTTGGACTCTGCCTCCGGTGCAACATGGCTCTATGGCAAATGGCCCCAGGAATGATACTCCTCTGAACATGGGACCCAAAGCTTCTACAGCGATACCGGTGTTTCCCTCTTTTGGTGACTTTTGCATTTTCTCGGTTGGCAATTGCTCTCATCGCGGCGTCTCTTGGAATCTCCAAACCTCTTTTGGGGGAAAATCTCCGGAAAACCCCAACTCGTGTTCCTCGACGGCAAACGCGCCGCCGTCTGCAATGGCGTTCCAGGCGGCTAATCCCCGTCCGTTCTTGCCCAGTGGCTTTCAACTCCAGTGGGTTGCTCAGCGTCGCTCAATGTCACAGGCGATTGTGGCACGCCCCCCGCCGACGCATGAAGATTTCGCCATCGTCACCATCCAACCAATGCCAGAGTTTGAGGTAGCTTTCCCTGCCATCGCAGATGTCGTTCGCGAATTCTTTGAAGATCATATGGATGTACGCCTGAAGAATATCTTTCCGAGTCACTTGGGTCAGGCTTTAGTGCAGTTTGAGTTTGCATATGATCGTGATAATATGGTTGCTTCTAGTCCGCATCCTTTTGCTGGAGGTTCAATCCTTGTTCAGAAACATAATCAAGGTAGAAACTGGAGGAGCATTGATTTTAATAGAGAATGCTGGTTGATGCTGCTAGGTTTTCATTTGGATAGTTGGAATCAGGATGATATTGAACAATCTATTATGGATTTTTCTCACCTGATTTCTTGGGAGTTTGATATGCGCCACCCTTACCAGCTTCTTGTTAAAGTTCGAGTCATTGATTTACAGTCAATTCCTGCTTCTATAGTCTTCACTGACGGGGATAAGTTCCACGGCCAGTCCTAGACAATTCAGTGGGAAATTATTCAGCAGGACATGCTAGGGGTGCAACCAGCAAATGAAGATAACCCACCTGATGATGATAATAATGGCCCACCATTGTATGATTTCTTTGGTTATGGACAGCCAGGGAATGGGCCCCCAAACAACTGGCAGAATGCAAATGAGTTGCAGCAGCCACAACCTGTAGCACAGATGTTCCCTGTTTGGCAAAATCCAAACATGTAGTAGGCCCAACAGGGGCAAGCCCAAGACAATGTGGTCATCCCTGATCTGAATGATGAGCCTTTACAGCAACAGCATCAGAATGTTGATAACTTCATTCCCCTTCCCCAACTTAATGATGAAGAAGCTCAAGATTTTGTAAACTTACAGGCTCAAGCACAACCTGATGCCCAGATGGCCAATGCACTCAACATTCCTCTCAACCACTTTCAGGCCCCCTTGAAGGATGATGAGGAACCTGAAAGTCTTGATGACCTGCTCTCTGGCCCTTCCTCCGATTTCAGCTCAGCAAGCTCAAACCATAATTAGTCCACCGAGGTTAATGTTGATCTGGTTCTAGCACTGCCTACCCAGCATGGCCCCTTTCTTATGGAAGAAATAGGAGAAGATCAACTAATCCCTGAACATGAGTTACAGCCGGATAATATGCAAGTTGGTATGGCTAGAATAGTGAATTGCTTTAGCTGATCCGGGGTTTATTTTTGCAAATCTATAGAATAAGCCATTACTTGACACCTACAGATACTAGGTCAAGTTCTTTGATCAGAAAGGACCACAACACTGACGGCGGATAGAGTAGTCACTTTTATATGTGACATCCTCCACCGCTTTGGTTTCCCTCATACAATCATCACTGATCTGGAGAAGGGTAGGCCCTGTTCTCCAAGTCGAGAGATAAATCTGTTTAATGCCGCCATGCAGCCGGTGAGCTTCTGCACATCTTTAATCTTCTGTGGAGCCCCCATGCTTGTAATGACGGTGATCTTTTCAGGGTTAGCTTCAATTCCTCAATGAGTAATGATGAAACCGAGGAGTTTCCCTTGGGGTACGCCGAAGACATATTTAGTCAGGTTGAGCTTCCACTGAAATTTGCGCAGACTGTTGAAAGTTTTCTCGAGATCAGATACAAACTCGTCAGGATTTCGGGTTTTGACAACCACGTAGGCTTCGACGTTGCGATGTAATTGGTCAGTGAGGCATAGCTGTATGGTTTGCTGGTAAGTCGCACCCGCGTTCTTTAGCCCAAACGACATAGTCGTGTATGCGTAGGCACCGAACAGGGTGATAAACGCAGTCTTGATCTGGTCTTCTTCCTTGAGGGAATCTGATGATAACCCGAGTAGCAATCAAGGAGGGAGAGTAGGACGCAGCCGACGGTGGAGTCGATAACCTGATCAATACGGGGGAGCGCAAAAGGATCTTTCGGGCAGTGCCTATTGAGATCGGTATAATCGACTCACATCCTCCATTCATTATTATTCTTTTTGAGAACAAGTAAAGGGTTGGCTAGCCACTCTGGGTGGTACACCTCTTCAATAAAACCAGCCGCGAGCAGTTTAGCTAGCTCTTTTTTTGATGGCCTGCCTCTTTTCTGGAGAGAAACGACGTAGTCGTTGCTTCCTTGGAGTGGCCTTGGGATCGAATTTCAAAGCGTGCTCGATCAACTCCTTGAGTACACCTTGCATATCCGTTGGTTTCCATGCGAAAATATCTCGGTTGGCCCTAAGGAAGTTGACGAGCGCGAGTTCCTATTTGCTGTCCAGGTGCCCACCGATCAGGGCAGTCTTGGACGAGTCACCCTCCTAGAGCTGGATGGCCTTGATGCTGACGTCAGAGTTTGGCTTCACCCTCGACTAGCTTGGCCTCTTGTTGGCCACCTCCAGCTCTATCTCAGAGAGTTGTTGCACGACCGCGAGTACTTCGGATGAAGGCTTGGCACGTGTGCTGATGCAGCGTACTTGATCGCCTCTTGGTCGTAGTCGTAGGACTTCTCGACGTCGCCGCAGAGGGAGAGTACACCGTTGTTACCTGGCATTTTCAGAACCAGGTAGATGTAATGGGGTACAACCATGAACTTGGCCAGGGCTGGCCTGCCCGAGGATGGCATGGTTCAAGGATTCGAAGTTCGCGACTTCGAACTTTATGTACTCCGTACGGAAATTGTCGGCTGTCCCGAAAGTAACTGGCAGTGTGACCGAGCCGATCGGTGTAGCCGCGTTACCCGAAACAATCCCGTAGAACGGAGCCTTGCTGGGGGTGAGCATCTTGCCGATGTCCAGCCTCATCTTCTTTAGAGTACTCGGGAAGAGCAGGTTTAACCCGCTTTCCCCGTCGATGAGTACTCGGGTCAGGGTAGAGCCCGCGACTACCGGGTCCAGTACGAGCGGGAGTTTTCCTGGCTCGGAGAAGCTGGTCCACTGATCCTCTCTGGAGAAAGAGATCGGGACCTCGCTATGTCTCAAAGGACGCGACACAGCTGGCTCGATTGATAGGATCTCGCGCCGAAATAGCTTCTGCGCGCGCTTGGTGAGGATGCCATCGTCGCCTCTGAAGGTGACATTGACGGTGTTAGTCGGGTGCTGGAAACCTGGAGGCCCTGTCTTGTAGTTGCCTTCGTCCCCCTTGTCCTTGTCCTTCTACTCGTCGTCAGGAGGAGGGGGTGCGTTGAGACTCTTGCGGAGGACGGTGCACTAGAACATTGTGTGCTTAGCCTTCGGGTGCATCGGGCATTGCTTGTGGAGGATCTTCTCGTACTAATCATGAAGCTTGCCCGACTTCTTGCTGCGAGGGTTGCGCTCGATGTTGGCCACTTGATCCTCCGGCTTCCGCTTGCGAGCGGCGCCCAAGTACTGGCCCTTGTCGGGGCGGTTGTTGTTGTTGCCCTTGTCGTTCTTGCGCTTAGGAATGCATTCGTTCTCCTTGTCTTCTTCGTCCACCCATCGCCGCATCATGTCACGGAGCTTGAGTACAGTAGTCGAGAGGTTTCTCCCGAACTCCCTATACGTTTGCTTCATGGCCAGCCTATTGCGGAAGCAGCGAATGACCTCTTCGTCGACGATGTTGGCGATGGTTGCGCGGGTGTCGAAGAAGCAGTGCGTGTACGACCTCAGGGTCTCGTTCTCCTCCTGCTTGACCTGTGACAAGTCGTGACGAGTACCTGTTGGGATCATGGAGCCCTGGAAGTTGTCGACGAAGACCTGCTTCAGAGCTTCCCAGGAGTCGATGGAGTTTGGCCGGAGAGTTTCCAGCCATGTGAGTGGTGCAGTTTCCAGGGCCATCGGGAAGTAGAGGGCTTTAGTCGAATTGGAGCCCGCACACACTTCAATGGCCACGGAGTAGCATCACAGCCACTGCCGCAGATCCTGTTTCCCGTCATACTTTGAGATGTTTGTGGGCTTAAAGTCCCTTGAGATCTCGCGACTGGTGATGTTCTCAGTGAAAGCTGGAAAGGGATCACTATCTTCGCGAGCAGCGTTCTCGAGTCGCTCGCGTTGTCGGTTGGTGATGACGGTGAGCGCGTCGCGGTTGCTGTTGATGTCCTGCCTCAAGTCGCCAGGGGTGGGGGCAGCTAATTACCCTGGTGGCCTTGGCCAGCCGCGGGTTGTGCTCCACCTCTGGGTCTTGGGGCTGCTGCTGCTGCTGCCCCTCCTGCTCGACTTGTCGATTGCTGCGGGGGTTTGGGTGGCCGCCGACAGTACGACTAGCCTGGGGCACAAAGCTGCCATGGCACTCAGATCTAGAGCGGGTGTGCTGGACAGACTTCAGCGGGTCCATCTTGTCGAGCTGGACTGCGGCTTGCTTGTCAAGTCGCATCATCCGCTGAGTTGCGTCCGTTTGGGGGATCTGTTGCAGGAGTAAGGAAGCTTCGTAGATGTTGCCCATGGGGGTGACGAGCTCTTCGTCAGCCGCTGCTTCAAACTCTCCTCGTAGGTTTTTGCGCCATTGCGGGTTGCGAGAGCACTCCTGGGCGTTGCACCTACGCTTGTTCCGCTTGGAGTTCCTCAGGTGGCGACGTCGCCTCTGCTCTTCATCTTCATCTTGAGGAGCATCGCCGGTGTTCTCGTCGCCTGAGATGTCATTCTCGATTTCATTATCGAACTCGATCCCTGGCTCATCGTCATCAGCATCGCGGATCGAGGCCATGTAAATCTCGTGTTCTGGCGAGTAGTCGCCTGAGAAGTCGGTGGTGACGAGTACGGTTGAGGCCGTGGAGCCGGAGCTTTCCTCCGGGATGGGGGAAAGCGGTCTACCTTGTTGGAAAGGCAGCTGCTGGATGGTGGCTACCGTGCGGGCATCACGATCGAGTAGTTCGGAGGGCTCCATGCCCTTCTAGTACACGAATCCGCCCTGTGCGGTAGTCGTAATGCTCGAACCCAGATGAGTGACCGCGGAGGAGTCGGGATCGTCATCTGAATCCGAGTAGTCGTCGAAAACGGGGGCCTCCTGGGTAGCGGTGGCATCCTCGTCTCCGAGTTTGAGTAGGAGATCTAAATCTGCTTCCAAGTTGGAGAGGGACTTAGATCGTTGGGCCTCCCCATATGTGGAAGCCGCGTTGCGTAGTTCGAAGCAGAATCGGGTACGCTCTTCCCCAGATCGGATCGGATCCGAGCCATAGAGTTGTGTCGGGGCACGAATCGAAAACGCGTCAATGACGGAGTCCTCCTCGGCCCTCGGGGTGAGACGTGGATGCATCTCGTCGAGACTGACGATGAACTCGTCGAGTCCTCGAGCAGCTCGATGCTTTGGGCTCCATGGTGCTGGCCAGGTGGCTGTTGAAGCCGCCCGAGCCGTTGGCGATGCAGATCCAGGAGCCGAAGATGAAAGTTGTGCCCTTGTCGAGCATGACGCTGGTGAAGTTGCACGATGCCATCAAGTTCTCCGGTGGATGCTCGATGAACACCCCTATCCGGCGCGCTAGCTGTCGGTGTTTTACCGCCAAACCCACCGAGGGATACCCCCGAGGTGGTAGGTTGTAGGTAGGGTGTCGCCGAGATCAGGAACTCGAAGGTGCAAGGAACACAAAGGTTTAGACCGGTTCGGGCCTCCAAGAGCGTAATACCCTACGTCCTGTGTGGTTTGTATTGCCTTCGAGGTTATGTGTATGCACGTTGTGTTTTGGAGGGGTCCCTGCCCGCCCTTATATACTCTGGGAGGACAGGGTTACATGGAAGTCCTAGTCGGGGACAGTCTGAGGAGTCCTACCCGAGTACGTTGTTGGGTAGTTTCCTTACGTCCGACTAGTCCTAGCCCTATACGACTAGTTACAATAAGGATAAGGTATGACCCATGCGCCATCCTCTACTACAAGAATATGTATGCCAAGTGTGCAGTCCCGCTGCCCTGGGTCTGACAAATCCCTATAGTGGATGTGCCATTTTCCTGGAGCAACTTTGTCACCACCCTGCTGCTTTCACCAACACACTTTGATTGGGCAAAAAAGTTTTTAGCTTCTCAAGCTTGGGACCTCTTGCACCCACATTTGCAGTTGAACCTTTCAATGGCTTTTTCTCTTCCCCGGCAGTGCCCTGGGCAGAATCTGGTCTGTCTTTCAGAAGACCCTAAGCCTCTTTATCAGGTTACACAGGACACCTAGCAGCAAACCCCAAAGAAAAGAAAGACCTCCTTAAAAACACCTCTTATTGAAACGGGCCAGCTGAGGAGGAGCCTGAGAGTCAAGAAGAACAATGGTTTCAAAACTAACACTTGTTCTGAAAAGAATTGTCTAGCATGTTCTGCCAAATGAACAACTCTTTCCCCATCTGTTGTGAGGAACCTGGGTGTCACGTTCTGCAACCTACCTGCTAGTGAGGTCACAGAATCAGATCTGATGTCCAAGAAAAAGGCTAGCAAGAAAGCTATCAAGAAAGTCCCTGCCTCCAAGGGAGATGAAGCTACCACTTCTGCCACTTCAAGTTGCTGCCTTATGGACCTTTTGCCTTCAGTTTAAACTCTATCCTTTTTTAATGTTTAAACAGCAAGTGAACTTGTATGGGGTCTTTTATTCCTGCAGTTGTGGTACTTGGTACTCTTTGTTCCTACATATTATTTATGTGGATGCTAAAGACACCTTTTTTTTCCTGTTGACCATGAGTAACGCATCTTATTTCCGTGCTTGGAAAGTGTTGTCCTGGAATGTGCGTGGCACCAATTCGCAGCAAAAATGGGATGCTATCAGAGATACAATTGTTGATGCACATTGTGACATCGTCTGTTTGCAGGAAACCAAACGAGCAGCTTTTGATCTGCAATCTGTTAAGCAGATTTGCCCACGATATTTAAATAGCTTTTCCTTCATTCCATCAAATGGTGCATCTGGTGGTATTCTAACAATTTGGATTCACTTCTTTACATTCAGGGTCTTCTTGGATTCTCACAAATATCTATGCCCCTTGCTCGGATGAGGGGAGGCTGTCCTTTATTAATTGGTTCAAAAATATTATCATGCCAGATGGCATTGATTGGCTTATTGTCGATGATTTTAAACTGATGAGATAAGTGGAGGACAGGAACCGACCAGGTGTAGACGTGAATAATATTTTCCTCTTTAATGAGGCGATTAGCTCCCTGGGGATCGTTGAGATACTCCTAAAAGGTAGACGTTTCACCTGGACAAACAAGAAAATTCCACCCCTGTTGGAACGGTTAGATTGGTTCTTTACTTCGATTTCTTGGACTTCCAACTACCCTACCACTCTTGCTCATTCCCTGACAATGGAGACCTCGGACCATGTGCCTTGTGTAGTCTCAATTGAAACTAAAATTCCCAGTACTCACATTTTCAGATTTGAAAATTATTGGATGGAACACCAGGATTTTCTATCCATTGTCCAACATAGCTGGTCAGTCCCTGTTTTTCAGATAGATCCTGCCAAAATTCTAACAGCAAAGCTAAAGAATCTAAGCAGAGTTTTCAAAGATTGGAGAGCCACGATTTCCAGTGTGGCTGAAACTATCTCCAAAACAAAGATGATGATTGACTTTCTTGACATTGCAGAAGAATTTAGAGACTTGGCCATTCATGAATGGAACTTCAGAGAAATCTTACAGCAGCACCTGACTTCCCTACTTCATCAGCAAAAAATTTATTGGAAGCAAAGAGGAGATATCAAGTGGGTGAAATTTGGTGATGGCAACACCAAATTCTTCCATGCCAACGCCACAATCAGATTCAGGAAAATACCATCACCTCCCTCACAGACTCTAATGGCAATCAATGCTTTGATCATGAGAGTAAAGCAAATCTTATTTGGGAATCTTATAAAGACCAGCTTGGACAAACAGAATTCAGCAATATTCATTTTGACCTTCCCTCCTTGCTCAATCAGCAATCTGACCTCCTGGATTTGGAGCAGCCTTTTGAAAGACACCTAGGCCCCTAAGTAGGTTTTGGTAATTAATGACAAAACATATGTAGGTTTAACTGTGTTATCTAGCATGTGTGCAGGTAATTGAGCTGATTAGGCAAGCCATATGGTAAAGCATGTCCCACAAAAAGGAAATGAAAAGCGGTGGTTCAAAGATACTCGGAGATTAGAATTTTATTTTTATAATTTGAGTATGGGAACGCCGTACTATTAAGAGGGACTTGATTCTGCAGGGCTTGACTTAGAAAAGTGCTCAAGAGAACCCCACAAACACTTGTGAGCCACAAATAACACTCAAACATCACATGAGAGCAAACTTGAGTGAAAATCCTGCTGAACCCGGAATGTTCGGGCTACTATCCGGAATGTCCGGGCACCTAGTCCGGAGTATCCGAACGTAAATCTGGAGTCTCCGGGTAACCCTAAGCCAACGGCTAGTTTCCGTGTGAGGGAGTATAAATACCCCTCACCCCCTTCATTTATCTCTCTCTTGCCTCATTTCGTATTCTACACAGCAGCAACTCTTCAAGAGCTCTCTCACTCCCCTCTCTTCCATTCTTGAGTGAATCCTTTGAGGGATTGAAGTGAGAGTGAAGAAAGAGGAAAGATTAGTGCAAGTGAGCATCCATTCCATCCCTTTGAGCACTAGAACTTTGTCAAGCCAGTGGATTTGAGTTTGTTACTCTTGGAGCTTCAAGCTCCTAGACGGTTAGGCGTCGCTTGTGAGTGCTCAAGCAAGTTATGAGCATCACAAGAAGTTTGTACTCACCATTCCTCTTTGAGGAATCCATAGTAAGTGACCTCGGGCTTGAGAGGTGATCTCGCCTTTGGGTGAGGAGCATAGGGGTTCTTGAACGCCGTTTCTTAAACCCTTCCTCAACGGAGAGGTAGCTCTTTCGGGAGTGAACTTCGGTAAACAAATTCCTGTCTCTTTGTATGCTTGTTACTTGTTTTCCTTGGTTCTTGCTTGTGCTATCTCATTTCTAGGGTTTGAGACCGATCTACTAGTTTACTTGTCTCTAGGTGAAACCAGTTATTGACATACACTCTATAGGACACACAGGTACCTGCAAATTCACTCGATTCAATTTCCAGCATTAAATTCTGTATTTTTGCTTTCGAGTGTTCTTGTCCGAACACTCCGGGCAAGAACCCCGAATACTCCGGATCAGAAGTCCGGACTCTCCAGACGTAAACCCGTAGTATCCGGGTTTCCTGTTTCCTAACTGTTCGAAAAGTGTTTTTGAGTCGTAGATTGCCTATTCACCCCCCCTCTAGGAATCTTGAGGTCCTTTCAATTGGTATCTGTTGACGCCAGATTTCGACACGTTTTGAATCGGCGTCAGGGAAGGAGGAGATTGGCCGATGCGGCAGACTTAAAGGCTACAATTGGGAATCGGCCGATTGGCGCTATAGTTAGGAATCGGCCGATTGGCGCTGCAGTGTTTCGGGCGATTGGCGAATGGAGTTGGTGGGGGTCGGCCGATTGAAAGGCTGGAGCGTTTGGGCCAATATGGGCTTAAGTTGGGCCAGAGGAAAAAGGTAGAGAAAGTTTGGCCCGTGGGAGTATGATAACCATCTCCGATACGAGTTGTGTTTGTAAATATTCGTTTTCGTTTAAAATTAGAAATAGATCCTAGTCGGTTAGGAAATCAATTATAACAGGCTATAAATAGCCATCTTTAGAGCTTTGTAGGGAGACACATCAATCAATACAAACAATCTACTTTTTCATCGTACGTTATTTGCAAGTCGGCGACTTCGCCAATACATCCTTTTCTTTCACGAGTTCGTACGGGTTGGCAGGGCTGCATCGACACAATCTCCGGCCGATTGGTAAGTTCCGTTTATCGAATAATATCTAAGCTTTAACTTCGGGCGCATCGCAGTTGTTTTGTTTAGATTTATTCACCAGTTATCGATATTTACTAGAATTATAGGTTTTATCTATTGCTCTAGTTTTATCACCAGTTATCCAGCTTGAGATCGAACTGTCGGCTTTATCATTATTTTTTCTTATTTATCATCATATAGCCGATTAGATCTATTTCAAGTATTGCATCTGTGGCGATTGTTTAATTTGCTCCAGTAGTTTCTTTGCAATCGCTACGTGATTATCGGCTGATCTATAGCCGGTCATGTTTATAGCAAATCGGCCGATTCGCTGATACGCTTTTCGAGACAGATCGGAACTTTAGCCGATCGAGACCCCTGGAATTTAATACGTTTCTTTCCTTGTCAATCAACAGGTCAGATTTACTGACACACCGCGCGAACCGCACCAGGGCGATCACCCGAACAGGAGTTAAGCAGATTCTGTAGGGTTGTGTGTCCGACGCTGAAGGTCATCGGCCGATTTTTAGCGCCAACACACTTTTGGCACGCCCGGTGGGACCACCTCAATATCCAACATGTCAAAGGCCGCCGAAATCTCTGAAAACAATGTCATCGAGGTTACGGAGGCAGATCTCAAGGACGACCAGAAAGAAGAACTGGCAAGACACCTAGAAGACTACAATAAGGTATACCTGCAATCTTTCAGTCGTACCAGAAGCGGGGAGACCGTCAAGAAAGCTCCTCTTCCAACTCCCCGCTAGATCACCATCGCTGAGGACTCGGGCAAGATGTCCGATATGATTCAACAGTCCGTTTATCAGGCTTTCATCGATCAATCCTCAGTGATGACCAACACGGTATACAATGCCGTCATCAGTTCTCTGGTCAGCGGAGTAGCTCAGGGATATCAGGGGCCAACATATGCCCCGCCTATTGTAGCCCCAGTCAGAAGCTTACCAGGCACGTCTCACTCGGCTCCTCAGCCGATATCAACACAACACGGAGGATACAACACTTCATTGCCTTCATGCCTCCAGGATACAACGGTGCGCCATGTTTTCAATCACAAGCGCCGCCTCAGCCTGCCCAGATTTCTTCCGTGCAATCACTGCCTCAAACTCAGTGAATTGGGGGGCACCAGCAACGACGGCTGTTCTGGACCAATCAGCCGGTCATGGAGGCTCTCCGATCCAGGTACCATTCCAATCGGCTATCCGGCCGACGGTCCCTCAATATCAACCGACCACGGCAGAAATCGGCAGGGGGGTAGATGCTGCGGGAACACTTAGAAGCGCGATGCCGATGATGCTGTACGATGGGACGGCAGATTTGCTACGCCACAAGCTGTCAACCGCTCAGCCGGCCACGCTGCCGCAAAATCCGCCACACGCTTTGATCCATCACCCAGCCGTCCCACCGCCGATCCATCAACATGTGCCGATCCCCCAACAAGTTGTTCATCAGCAGCAAGTGGATTGGACAGCAAGGATAGCAGATGTGATTCAAGACCAATTCGGGTTGAAGCCGATGGTACAAACCTATACGTACAAAACGCCATACCCACTTGCCTACGATCTACTGCCGTTTCCCTATCGGTACAAAGTTTCTAATTTCACCAAGTTTTCGGGGCTGGATGACACCTCAACTGTGGAGCACGTGAATAGATTCATCATCCAGTGCGGGGAGGCCGCCACACAAGTTGCTCTGCGGGCGCGTCTGTTCTCGTCGTCTCTATCTGGGTCGGCTTTCCAGTGGTTCACTACGCTACCACCCAATTCCATCGTTACTTGGGCCGATCTGGAGAAGCAATTCCACAAGTACTTCTACGCGGGAGTCCACGAGATGAAGCTTCCAGATCTGACCAGTCTCAGATAGAGGAGCGATTAACCAGTAACTAATTACTTACAGAGGTTCAGAGAGGTCAGAAACAAATGCTATACCCTAGCCCTGACTGACGCTCAACTGGCCGATATCGCCTTCAAAGGTCTCCTGCCACACATCAAGGAGAAGTACGCCTCACAGGAGTTTGAATGTTTAAGTTAGATCGTTCACCGATTGGCCGGTCAAGAAGTACGTCCGTTTGATCAGCGGAGGAATTTTCAGAAAAAGGTGGCGTATTTAGAGGGATGTGAATCTAAAGAGGAAGCGGAAAACAGCCTAGCAGAATGGGTCAAAGGGAAGAAGCCAATATCATGCCCTTTCGGGAAGAAAGAACCAGAAGCATTCGGTTTTGACACGTCAAAGGCCGACAAAATCTTCGAATTACTTCTCTGAGAGGGGCAGATCAAACTCTCACCTTACCACACCATTCCGTCGATCGAGCAGCTCAAAAAGATGAAATATTGCAAGTGGCACAATGCTATGTCTCACGACACAAACGAGTGCAAAATCTTTCGTCAGTAGATACAGTCGGCCATTGAGCAAGGCAGACTCAAATTCGAAGTCCTGGCGAAGCCAGTAAAGCCGATGAAAATTGATCAGCATCCTTTCCCTACTAACATGGTTGACACGGGAAGAAACGCGCTTCAAACTAAGGTGCTGACGTCGGAATTGGCTAAAAGAAGTGGCGTCGTGGACCCCAGAAATCAGGCTACGATGGACGATGTCAAAGGGAAAAGACGGGTTGAAGACGAGGGCGAAGGATCAGAGCGATCGCGTAGACCCGTCACCTCCCAATTCTTGCTCAGCAAATATCAACGGCAGCAGGAAAGTTCGAGACACCGCGAAGAGATGATACGCCAACACGAAGATCATTGGCGATGCCTGTTCTTCATCCACTGCTGGGACTGGGGGGCAGAGTTGACCGGTATGATCGGCCAAGGGGCAGGCTCGAACAGTATGATTGGCCGGGGGGAGGATCGACCAGCACAAGCGACTAGGGGGCAGAGCCAGCGCACACGATCGGCTGGAAGAAATGGCCGACGCTAGGGTGTCAGATGAGAACCCCCTAGGACGGGAACCAGACTGGGAGCGTGCCAAACCGCCGGCCAAACCGGTGAACCCCAGGTGGTGCCCTGATGGACTGTCCAAATCCCAAAAATGAAGGATCCAACGTTGCGCCAATGGGAACAACAAGAGGAAGAGCAGAGGCAGATGGTGGATAAGAAAGACGACAGGTCTCGAGTCTGGCACCCCAAAAGAAACAACAATAAGGAAGGCGACAATCAAGAATCAGCAGCTGACGTCAGCATGGTGTTTATCTTGTCGATGGAGTTCATGGCGCCCGCCGATCGAGACGACGCGACAAGGATGGAGGAGCAGATGGCGCAATTGGTTTTGGAGCCAATGACAACCACTTTCAAGAAACCGGAAGATGAAAAATGACAACATCTCAAGGCTCTGTTCCTCAAAGGACACGTTAACGGATGACCTGTCACCAGGCTACTAGTAGACGGAGGCGCTGCAGTCAACATCATGCTGTATGCCATGTTCCGGAAGTTGGCAAAAGCGACGAAGATCTGACCAAGACAGACATGATGCTCAAAGACTTCGAAGGCAACGTGTCTCCCGCCCGCGGAGCGCTCTGCGTCGACCTCACCATCGGCAGTAAGACCCTTCCCACTACTTTCTTTATTATTAATGGCAAAGGGTCCTACAACATGTTGCTCGGTCGCGGTTGGATACACGCGAATTGCTGCGTCCCGTCTACAATGCACCAATGCCTCGTACAGTGGGTCGGTGACAATACCGAGATAGTCACCGCCGATTCCGCCTACAGTGTTGCTGCGGCCGATACACAACAGTGGAGCTGCGAACACGTCAAGTGTATATCCGGTAGAACTTGGGACACCGATTTCCTGAAAGTGTCCGATTTTGGCCTACAACCGATCCGAGCAGTCGGCTCTGAAGATTCGGACTAGATGGATCAGTTCGTTCGAGAAGACGGGAAGCTTGGGCACGGATTTAGGTCGACCAATTCATTGGAGATGGTGGATTTAGGAGATGGTAGCAAGCCAAGGCCGACGTATATTAGTGCTAGCTTGGATCCCGAGTACAAGTGTAAATTGACAAGTTTATTGAAAGAATTTAAAGATTGTTTTGCTTGGGAATACCATGAGATCCTGGTCTAGACCAGTCCATTGTCGAACACCGGTTGCCTATAAATCTAGGATATCGGCCGAATCAGCAGCCTGCACGATGATGCAACCCTAAAATTCTACCTGATATTGTACCCGTATACAAGAAAAACGGAAAGTTGCGCGTATGCATCGACTTCAGGAACCTAAATCAGGCTACACCGATGGACGGGTATCCAATGCCGATAGCCGATGTTTTGATAGATGCTACCGCAGGACATAAAGTCATCAGTTTCATGGATGGTAATGCTGGGTACAATCAAATATTAATGGCCGAAGAAGATATTTCGAAAACGGCTTTCAGGTGTCCGGGCCACCTCGGTTTATTCGAGTGAGTGGTAATGACCTTTGGATTAAAGAACGCCGGCGCTACATACCAACGGGCTATGAATTATATCTTTCACAAGCTTATTGGTGTATTGGTGGAAATCTACATCGATGATGTTGTGGTCAGTTAAAAGGTCATCAGGAATATCTAGCTGATTTACGAGAGGTGTTGGAGTGCACAAGGAAGCATGGGTTGAAAATGAACCCGAACAAGTGTGCATTCGGTGTGTCGGCCGGACAATTCCTAGGATTCATGGTCCATGAGCGCGGGATAGAAGTCAACCGAAAGACCATAGCTGCCATCAACAAGGTTGTGGCCCCGCAGAATAAAACTGAGCTGCAGTCCCTAATCGGCAAGGTCAACTTTATCAGAAGATTCATATCCAACTTGTCCGGGCGTATCCAAGCTTTCACTCCTTTGTTGAAATTGAAACCCGATCAGGAATTCGTGTGGGGCGAAGAACAACGCAAAGCATTAGAAGACATCAAGCAATATCTAATTTCGCCATCTGTATTAGTCCCGCCACAAGCTGACAAGCCGTTCAAACTATACTTATCGGCTGACGAGAGGGCTATCGGATCGGCGCTGGCACAGGAGTTCGAAGAAAAAGAACAGGTAATATATTATGTTAGCAGAAGACTCCTGGACGCCGAAATGAGATATTCCCCGGTGGAACGGCTGTGCCTGTGTCTATATTTCTCGTGTACCAAGCTCAGGCACTACTTGTTATCGGTAGAGTGCATAGTCGTATGTAATGATGACGTGGTGAAATACATGCTATCATTGCCAATTTTGAAAGGACAGATTGGAAAGTGGATCCTGGCTCTGTCAGAGTTTGACCTAAGGTATGAATCGGCCAAAGCTGTCAAGGGTCAAGTCATGGCCGATTTCGTGGCTCAGCATTGTGGACCAAAAATCGCTGTCGTTGAACTAGTTCCATGGACTCTATACTTCGATGGTTCCTCGTGTGGGGCCGGATCGGGAATAGGTATCGTTCTCATATCGCCTCAGGGGGCAAGTTATGATTTCTCTCTGCCGATAGAGGCATTCGCGACCAACAACCAGGTGGAATACCGAGCCGTCCTGAAAGGTATCCAATTGTTAAGAGAAATCAAAGCCAACGCGATGGAAATTTTTTGAGATTCCATGCTCATTGTGGATCAATTAATGGGGAGATCTGAATGCAAAGATGATGTCTTAAGGATTTACTACGAAGATTGCCTCCAACTGTTAAAGGAATTCAAGTCTGTGGTTATTGAGCACATTCCCAGAAATTACAATGAAGAGGCCAATAGGCTCGCCCAACACGCGTCCGGGTATCGGCCGATTCAGGGCGCCATGACTTTGGAACTTGCGGCCGACGATTGGCGAAAGGAGATTGCCGATTACTTGAAAGATCTGTCCAAGAAAGTGGATCGGCGAGTGCGTTTTCAGGCCACAAAATATGTGTTGCTCGAAGACGATTTATTTTACCGAACGATTGATGGGGTTCTACTCAAATGCCTGGGAGCGGAAGAGCAAAGGTCCTAATGGGAGAAATCCACGAGGGCGTATGCGGAGCTCATCAATCGGCTCACAAGATGAAGTGGATGATCAGAAACAACGGGTATTATTGGCCGACGATTCTCGAAGATTGTTTTAAATATTATAAAGGTTGTCAAGACTGTCAGAAGTTTGGCAATGTTCAGCGCGCACCAGCCTCGGCTATGAATTCGATAATCAAACCATGGCCGTTTAGAGGTTGGGGGATAGACCTCATCGGACAGATTTACCCTCCATCAAGCAAAGGGCACAAGTTTATATTAGTAGCCATTGACTATTTTACCAAATGGGTGGAGGCAGTTCCGTTAAAGGCCGTGACATCGGCCACTATGATCGATTTTGTGAGTGACCATATTGTTTATCGGTTCGGCATCCCTCAAACCATCACAACTGATCAAGGAACGATGTTCACCTCAGGAGAGTTCGAAGAATTCACCGCCGATATGGGGATTAAATTGTTGAATTCTTCTCCGTATTATGCTCAAGCCAACGGCTAGGCCGAATCGTCCAATAAGGGGATAATCAAGTTGATCAAGAGGAAGATAGAGGAACAACCCAAGAAGTGGCACCTGTCTTTAACCGAATCTCTATGGGCTTACAGGATGGCCTGCCACGGGGCCACTGAGATATCTCCTTATCAGTTGGTATATGGTCACAAGGCAGTATTGCCTTGGGAATTAAGGACGGGGTCAAGGCGCACATCGCTTCAAGATCAGTTGACGGCTGATGACTATTCCCTCCTCATGAAGGGAGAGCTCGACGATTTGGCGAGTCAGCGATTAAGGGCCCTGATCAGCATTGAAGAAAACAAGAAAAGGGTGGCCATGTGGTACGATAAGAAGGTCAAGGTCAAACAATTCTCCCAAGGAGATTTGGTATGGAAGTTGGTGCTGCCGATAGGGTCTAAGGATTCCAAATTCGGTAAATGGTCGCCCACTTGGGAAGGGCAGTATAAAATCGGCCGATATGCTCCGGGAAATGCATATATACTAGAAACTATCGAAGGGGAAGAATTCACAAGAGCCTTAAACGGAAGATATCTGAAGAGGTACTATCCTAGTATAAGGGTGGGTGCATAACTTACGATAGGGTGCATCAAGACAACGTGGCCAGCTCCTATTGGCTCCTGTCTATATAG
Organism: Panicum miliaceum; assembly: GCA_032594955.1. NCBI lineage: Eukaryota > Viridiplantae > Streptophyta > Magnoliopsida > Poales > Poaceae > Panicum > Panicum miliaceum. The sequence continues at coordinate 18,582,033 of CM064062.1, forward strand.
CCGATGCAAAGATAACATCGCCTTAAAGACGAAACATTCAATTAGTCTGACCGATTTATTATTCGGTAAGAACAGCAGGGTACATGGCCGATACGGTACAAGTCGCCCTTAGAACAAAAGTACCAACATATTTATTGACCACACTTTTTCTTAATCTCCCTCTCGATCCGGCCTAATTCTATCAAGAGGCCGATGCTCTTTTCCTCCAGATCCTCCATGGCGGCTTCAACCTCGACTTGACGAGGGAGTGGGTGGCTCCTATCGAGAGGTGGTTGGGATGTCCCCGCCACAGCATCTTCAAGGGCGACTGGGCGAGGGAGTGGATAACTCCTTTCAGTTGGCGGCCGCCTGGAGCAGTTGGCATCTATATGGTCCCAGATCTTCTGGACGTCAGCGGGGACATGATCTTTGAGTTCTTCGCGATGAGCCCTGATCAGATCTCTGTTCGCCTGCAACAATGGTCCGTCTGACTGGGGCTAAGGCATTTCGGCTAAAAGGGGAGCAAATAACCACCCAACATCAGATTGATTGAAATGTCAAGAGAGGGAACAAAGGTAGATTTCATACCTGGTTGACGGAGAAGGAAGAAGACGAAGAAGACATCTTGGCGTCTAGTCTGGGAGGATGGAAATCAAGTCGTTAGAGGAAAAGAAGACGGGCGATGCGAATGCCTTTGGAAATGATACGAGGCCTCATACTTATAGAAGGAAGAGGGTGAAGGAATGTTAGAATGCGTCCAATCGGAGTAAAAGGGTTAATAAATGAAAAGCTATCGAAGAGGACGGTCCAAGTTTGAATCCGCACGTCAACGGCAAGAGGACATTAATGTTTACAGAGCATTCAGTACTTTTACAGTTCACCCGAGGAGGGCATTAATAGCCGCAATCGCTCGTTGCCTAACTTGATCGGCCGAGTCTAAGGTTCTCTGGTCGTCATCAGCCGATCCAGGGACTTCTGGCATATGACGATGGATTTTTATTGCTTCGTGGGCCAGGTTCTGCCTCTTCTGCTTCAGCTCGGCGATGACGGATGGGAGGTCTTGGAGTCTTTTCTCTTCAGCGGCTATGGCCTTGGTCACCTTCTCCATCTCCTTGGCTAGCCCTGCCCTTCACCGTTTAAGGCGGTCTACGGCACCAACGATATCTGGGCGAGAGCTTTCAAGGAAGCTGATTCGTTGATGCACCTCTTGAGCTCGATGTTTGTAGGAGTCTTCCTCCTTGCGGGCTTTCGCTAGTTTGGTGCGATCGGCCATATGGCGCAAGACCCTGAACACTGGAATCCAGATTGACTCTATGTTTGCGGCGGGTGCCAGAGCCTCTTTCGCTTCCTCTGGAACTCGGCCTCTAATTTCACTAAGAAGTTGCTGAATCGGCGAGGCGTCTTCCACTAGTCGGCCGATGTCGTCTTGGAGGAGGGTCCGTATGCTCTCAAGCTTGGCACGGACGTCATCAGGGACCGAGCTCAGTGTGACTTGGTGCGAGGCAACCTCTTCATCATCAGAAAGTGCAACCGCAAATGAAAAAACACTGTTGTTGGGAGTGTCTTGCTCCTGCGAAAGAATAAAAAAATAAAAATATGGATTAGCCGACGGTAAGGGGAAATCGGCTGATTTGGGTGACAAGTTTCTTACCTCTTTGAAGTGGATTTCTTCTGCTTGCGCCGGCGGGAGTGCTACCCTCATCTCGGGAACTGGCGCGATTGGTTCATCGGAAGAAGAAGATTCGACGATTATCGGTGCCCTGCTTGGACCAGCCTCCTGGAAAGGTATGGGAAGCGGATTTTTATAATTATAATGAAAATGATTAAGTCTGATGATATATAATGACTGCCATACCTCTGTGAGTCGTCCGGTCGATGGTTGTTGGAAAGGTACAATCGATGCGCCCAGGGTAGCCTGCATCAAAAATCGGTTAGTTTTTGGTTAAGTATCAATAAAATCGAGTTAAGAGACTCTCTACCTTGGTGGGAGGAATTGCTGGCGTTCCGGTTTCCGCCTGGAATGTAGCCGATTGCTGCGGAGATTGCATTGGGGCGATTTGCGTAGCCTGACAGAAAGAAGAAGTTAATATCGACAGAATACTTAGAAGGATGTGAGGTATGCGAAATTACCTGAACCGCTTCTACTAGCAATGATGCAGCAGCCGCTCCAGCTTCTATAGCAGCCTAGGGATCAACTTTCTTAATAATCGGCAGAGTCAGCGTAGCTAAAGGTTCAGCCGATTCTATACGAGCACGCACTCGCCGACTCGTCTTCTTTAAAGAGGGTTTCTTCGGCGTTTGTTTAAATCGGCCGGTGGTGATGTCTTCGATGGTTGGGGCATGGTAGCCGATGAGTGGGAATGGTGTGTATGGGTAGCTATTCTCTATCGGCCTACCACTTTGGCTCCACGTCAGAGGAAGTCGACTTTCGGACTGAAAAGGGAAATAAGAGTTAGCGGCAAATTTGTAGCATAAAAAGAAATAACATCGAAATCGGCCGAGAAAAGGGCAGTACCGCTGCGTTTGGGTCGATGTTGTCAGGATCCAGATCATTGCAATATGTTGCAGGAGATACACAAAAGAGATGCTGCTTCCATTCTGCCCACCATAACTTGAATTGTTGGACAGCAAAAGGAGCCACTATCCAATTGCTTAGATCAATGGTACTGGTGTCCGGCACTAAATTGCACAACCGATTGTAGTCAAGGCCCTTAGTGAGCTCATCTCGGAATTTTGCACGGCCCGCAAAATAAACTTGAATCGGCAGCTGACCAAGGCCGAACTACCATGCTGCAACTGATGGGTTATAAAATTCATAAGTTGGGGAGTCTTTCCCAGAGAAGAAGTTCGCCGGTAAGATCCCTGGTTTGATCAACGCGTCCGTGAAATCATTATCAAAGGAGTTGGATGTCGAGTCATAGCAGAAGGGAAGCTCAAAAAGTGGCTCTGTTCTCTGGTACGGGTACCAACTGTTAGTTTCTTCACTAAAGCCGTTGTAAAAGTATCTGAAATACTCGGCTGTCTGGGTGGTGGTGAACTGGCAACCAGGGAAAGCTGATGCCGCTTCGCCGAAAGAGGTGCACCGTTGTCGTACTGTGGGGTTTTCCTCTGACTCGATGTTGGGGAATGTCTTGGTCTCTATCTGCTGCTGGGAGATTTTGCTCATGTACAGGTTGAGCTAGAGGGTGATGAACCACCAGGGTCTACCAGGGTTACCAATCGGCTCTCCCTTTGACAGTTTGATGCTGATCTGGTGCATCATGTGGTAGGCCGATCCTAGCAGATGCTTCCTGAGAGGGATGGCTGCTCTTCTTGACAAGGCTTCGGCTAGAGCTTGTGTGTTGGAAGAAGGGCCAACCGCTCTGCCGCAGAAGAGGTGCTTCTCTAGCCACATCATCAAGAACGCTGAATATTCTCTCTCCAAAATTGTCCTGGTCCTCTTGTTTCTGTTGATATACCCTTTCCACCCGCCGATTCCTTTCGTCTCTAGCCGATGGGTCGGCTTGATCAGACAATTAAAGGGTGTATCGGGGGAGGAAATGTCGAGGCCAGTCAGCATCAGGACATCGGCCAGAGTTGGGGTCATGGGTCCGTGCCCAAAGAGAAATGCGTTGAGCGCGTCAGACCAGAAATAGGAGGCTGCTATTACCAGGGGTTCATTCTTCTCCATCTGGGACAAAGATAGATTGATGCACTGGCCGATTTTTAATTCATCCCATTGAACTCTCTTAGAGTTGGCCATTGTTTGGTACCACTCTTTCCAGCCGGGGGTTTCATTCGGCCAAGATCTAAAAGTGCCTAACCACTGGCCCAAATCCATAGGTGATTGCTTGAAAGGGATTGTATGGGTTTCTAAGTTAATCAGATCAGTCGGGTCTGGATTCCCCATAGGGCTTAAGCAGATGAGACCAGGAGCTTCGGAAAGGCGGATAGTGATTTGGTGTCTGATTGCCTAAAAAAGGTAAAAAGGGAAGAACTAAGAATAGATCTAAAAGATGCATGGGCGGTAAAAACTAAAAAGGAAAAGTTTCGGATGTTTACCTCCTGGATGAAGCTCATCGTTGCTGATGGAATCGCTGATGGAACTGCCATTGCCGATGGAGTTGCTGGCGGAGCCTCCGTGGCTAGTGGAGTTGATGATGGTGCCGCCATTGAAGGAATGAAGCGGAATGCAGACGAAAGAAGGATCGCCGGAGAATGCGGTTGGAAGCCAAAAGGGCGCTGGGAGAAGATAGAAAGTGATTCACTGGGGAGAAAGTTACTGAGCTCGTGGAGAAGAAGCGGCAGGGAACACCAGTATTTAAAGACGGTCCGAGGGAAGAGGTAAAGGCGGGATTTTTACCATGCCGTCTACACGAATTCCGGGGGAACATTTGTCTCAGGCGCCCAGTTCGAAAAGATTGCAACCATCAGGTAGAAGACCGCAAACTAGAAGGAGATTTTTGCCGCGTTTGTTTTGGAGGAGAGATTAAAAAAGAATTTTGAAGTAAAAGTCATGTTTTACTCCGAAACTGGGGGCATGTGTTGACGCCAAATTTCGACACGTTTTGAATCTGCGTCAGGGAAGGAGGAGATTGGCCGATGCGGCAGGCTTAAAGGCTACAATTGGGAATCAGCCGATTGGCGCTATTGTTAGGGATCGGCCGATTGGCGCTGCAGTGTTTCGGGCGATTGGCGAATGGAGTTGGTGGGTGTCGACCGATTGAAAGGCTAGAGCGTTTGGGCCAATATGGGCTTAAGGTGGGCCAGAGGAAAAAGGTAGAGAAAGTTTGGCCCGTGGGAGTATGATAACCAACTCCGATACGAGTTGTGTTTGTAAATATTCGTTTTCGTTTAAAATTAGAAATAGATCCTAGTCGGTTAGGAAATCAATTGTAACAGGCTATAAATAGCCATCTTTAGAGCTTTGTAGGGAGACACATCAATCAATACAAACAATCTATTTTTTCATCGTACTTTACTTGCAAGTCGGCGACTTCGCCAATACATCTTTTTCTTTCACGAGTTCATACGGATTGGCAGGGCTGCATCGACACGATCTCCGGCCGATTGGTAAGTTCCGTTTATCGAATAATATCTCAGCTTTAACTTCGGGCGCATCGCTGTTGTTTCGTTTAGATTTATTCACCAGTTATCGATATTTACTAGAATTATAGGTTTTATCTATTGCTCTAGTTTTATCACCAGTTATCCAGCTTGAGATCGAACTGTCGATTTTATCATTATTTTTTCTGATTTATCGTCATATAGCCGATTAGATCTATTTCAAGTATTGCATCTGTGGCGATTGTTTAATTTGCTTCAGTAGTTTCTTTGCAATTGCTACGTGATTATCGGCTGATCTATAGCCGGTCATCTTCATAGCAAATCGGCCGATTCGCTGATACGCTTTTCGAGACAGATCGGAACTTTAGCCGATCGAGACCCCTAGAATTTAATATGTTTCTTTCCTTGTCAATCAACATGTAAGATTGATTGGCATGCCACGCGAATCGCACCAGGGCGATCACCCGAACAGGAGTTAAGCAGATTCTCCCGGGTTGTGTGTCCGACGCTGAAGGTCATCGGCCGATTTTTAGCGCCAACAGTATCATAGCAGGTTTCTCCATCTTAGGGCTTAACGGCTCGGAGATTCAAGATGTCAAGCGGTCCCAAGAATCAAACCAATCCTACGGATGAAGAAGACAAGAACAACACCTCGAGAGGCAAACCCGATGATGAGAAAGCCACTGCAACAAGTGGGTCAAAAGAAAAGAGGAAGAACAACACACATGAAGATGAGGAAGATGAATTGGAGACAACTGATGAAGAGTTGTCATATGAAGAATGGAAGGCTCGGAAAAAGAGAAGGCAATTGCAAAAGAAGAAAGCAAAATCAACTACCAAGATTGCGATCGAGTCAAGTGATTCCGACTCGGATTGTAAGGGAAGATCTACAAGCACGTCAAAGATGCAGAAGAAGGCAAGCTATCACCGAGTTGGTAATGATTACGCATTTCAACATCCAACCGATCACAACGCCTCAATTCACATGGGAAAGCCGCCTTACTTTGATGGGACCGGCTATAATCAATGGAGAACAAAGATGTATGGATACTTGTGTGCTATTCACAAGGATCTTTAGAAAGTTGTTGAAGTTGGATGTGAGATCCTGGATGACGATGAAACACCGACACCACTTCAAGCTTATGTGTTGCAACGAAACTATCAAGCACTGAACATTCTTCACACCTTCGTTAGTTCCGAAGAATTTGACAAGATTGAGGATGCTCGCACCGCCAAGAACGCTTGGGATACACTCCAAGTAAATCATCAAGGCTCAAGAGAGGTCTGTGAATCAAGGATCAAGACTTTGGAGGATGAGCTAAGTCTATTCTCTATGAAGAAAGATGAATTCGTCAAGGAAATGTACAACCACTTAAAGAAGATCACAAATCAAATCAAGTCACTTGGAGGTGATAAATGGGGTGATCGTGAGATTGTGGACAACCTCTTGACCGCCTACATGGCTAGGGATGTCACTCTCCCTAGTTTGATAAGAGCCGAAAGAGGATTCAAGCACTTCACCACCGAGAATATTCTTGGAAGAATAGAAACACATAATGATCAATTGAAGAGAGTCAAAATTAATCAAGACTTGGCTGAACTGCAAGAACAAGCTTCCAAGAACAATGGGTTAGCTCTCCAAGCCCAATCGAAGGGCAAAGAAAAGGCTACTCGATCATCCTCAAAGAATGAAGACTCAAGAAATGAAGAAAATGATAAATTGGATGATGAGCAAATGGCTTTCTTTATCATGAATTTTGGAAGAGTCTTAAGCAAGAGCAACTTCTGAAACTTTGTGAAAGGCAAGGGCAAGTATGATTCTAGAAGGAGATCCAACTGGCCTTGTTTTGGTTGCAAGGAAATTGGGCATTTCATTGCGGATTGTCCAGAAGAAAAGAACAAGAACAAGGACAACAAGGAGAGCTCATCAAGAAGGAACAAGCCAAGATACAAAAAGTCCACTGGTGAAGGTCATCTTGGCCTAGAATGGGATTCCAATGAAGAAAGTGACTCCGACAATGAAGAAGTTGCAACCATTGCCATGGAAGCTTCTCCACCTCACCCTACAAGCCTATTTGAAGATCTCACCGATGATGAAGATCAAGCTCCAATGATATGTCTCATGGTGAAAAACATAAAGGTGACATCTCCAAACTCATTAGATGATGAACTAGATGAGGAAAGTCTAGTTGCAAATCTTATTAAATAATATGGCACAAAGGCCGCAACTAAAATAACGAATCCCATGATGAAACTAGATGATCTAGATGAGACTCTTGAATCACAAGAAGAATTGCTTAGGCTTGAGAGGGAGAAATCCGAAGCTCTTAAAAAGAACCTCGCCAATGAAAGGGAGGAAAACAAGAATCTTGAGGACTCACTCATGGCCAAGGATGGCATTATTCTTGAGGTGCAAGAGTCAGTCACTTGTGAAAAGAAGAAAGTGAATGAGTTAACTAAGGAGTTCTCTTTAGTCAATGACACTAATGCTAACTTGAAGAGTGATAATGGAAAACTTCAAGAAAGCTTAACAAGCTTGCAAACCATTCACAAGGGACTTGAAGTTGAATTCAACACTCTTCTAGAAAGCTCTTCTAAGACTAGTGAGAAATCAAGCTCATCTAGTCCATCGACAAGTAATGGTTGTGCACGTTGTTATAATGTTGATATTCAAGCTTATGCCACTAACCATGCCGAAGTGAATGCCTTGAAGAAAGAGATCACTAGACTCACTCAACTATTACAAGTTGAAGAATATTCTCATAAGCAAGCTCCCAAGTCAAATCCCTCATTGAAGATATGTGAGTTTGAGAAGCACAACAAAGGGTTCGGATGAAAGTATATGAACAAGTATGGCTTTGAGAAAGGTAAGGGACTTGGTAAGAATGAATATGGCACACCACATACCATTCAATGTGTCAAGAACAACAAGACGACAGCTATTGGAGCAAAAGGTGGTCTTGTGAACATGACTACTCCCATTTGCAAGGGAAATGGTAAGGCACAAAAGTGTAGTTATGTCAAGTTTGTTGAAGGAGGCACTACATGTGAAGAAGGTGCCAAGATTGTTGCATCTTCATCAAAGGAAGAAAAGTTCCAAACCTCAGGCACAAACAACTCCAAGTCTCAAAGATCATCCTCTAATGTATCCTTTTATGCAAACTATGTGTTGACTAGGAACCACCATGGTAAAGTGGTTGCTAAGTTTGTGGGTAAACGCACATGGAACACTAAGGTGAAAAGCCATGTGTGAGTGCCCAAGGTGCTTGTGACTAACATTCAAGAACCCAAGGATTGTTGGGTACCTAAAAGAAAAGTGTAATCTTGTTTTGCAGGGTTACTCCTCTGGTGGATCAACTTGGGTGATCGATAGTGGATGTACAAATCATATGACCGGAGAAGAAAGCATGTTTAATCAACTAAAAGCATCAAGTGGAGAGCACTACATAACATTTGCCGGGAATGATAAAGGAAAAGTACTTGGCGCCGGTAACATTGTTCTAAACTCAAAATTCTCACTCTCAAAAGTTCTTTTGGTTGTGTCACCTGGTTACAATTTGCTGTCCATCTCACAACTTTGTGATATGAGCTTCAATTGTTTGTTCACTAATGAGGGTGTGAACATCATTAGAAGAAGGGATGGCTCCATTGCCTTCAAAGGTGTGCTCAAGGGAAAGCTTTATCTAGTGGATTTTTCACAAGAGAAAGCTCAACTTGACACATGTTTGGTGGCAAAGTCTAGCTTAGGTTGGTTATGGCATCGCCGACTAGCTCACGTTGGGATGAAAAATCTCAACAAGCTTCTAAAGGGTGATCACATCCTAGGACTAACAAATGTTTCTTTTGAGAAAGATCGTGTTTGTAGTGCATGCCAAGCCGGAAAGCAAATTGATGTTCCTCATTCATCAAAGTGTGGCAGAACCACCTGAATTAATCCGGTTCAATCGCGCTAACCATCACCACGAGGGCAATCAGAGCTAATTCGCACTTCAAACGGAGTAATCCATTGGTCTGTCGGGTAACCTCCCGATACAACCACGGTTTTTGCCGATCGAAACTACGCATACATGTACTCACACGAGGGTGATCCCAGAGGATACAACATTCCACAAATTTTACATCACAGGTTCATCATAAATTATTATTACAACTGAGTTCGAATTCGTAAAAAAAAACAAGGTACTTCAGAGTTCAAAGTAATAGCGTTCTTCAGAGTTCAATGCAGCAGAAAAATAACGATAAACTACTCGACGATACAGAATGTCTCAATGAAGCCCGTACGAGACATCACTCGGCATTATCACCGTTGGCCGGGGGCGTATCCCATTCCACCAACCAACCAGGAGGAAGGGTACATGGCCAAGTCAAACTAGCAATCAGATCCTCAAACGTATCACCTGAAAACAAGCCACAAGCAAGGCTGAGTATACTAATACTCAGCAAGGCTTACCCGACTAGTGGACTATACTTAGCCGACTCCTAGACATGCAAGGCTTTCGGCTTGAGGGGTTTGTTTTGCCGAAAAGCATATATAAGTAGGTCCTTACTTTCAAATTTTAGCTCCACGTTCTAGCTTTCTTTAACCATTCTAGGTAAGCAACTATCCAATATCATACATGGTGGAAGAATTATTTTGCATCCAACAAGATTAATCATCATCATTGTTTCTCTTCTTAGTCTATGTGGTAAAAGGGTCAAGCAGTCTCAATAACCGCGAGAAACGGATGATTCGAATCAAATTTCTTAACCTTGCAAGGGAAACATAAACACACGTCACGTGGTTACTCCAAGAGTCACACGTGCAACTTTTCCCCTTTCTTCCTGGGTTGTGGATCAGGGCCACCATCCGAGACTACAGAGCCTAGCTTTGCGCCCACCATGCGCACGCATGGAACCGAAGTTGAGAGGGTGGGATGCTGTCCACTTGCCGGTCCGATTAGGTACTTAAGCTTACCAATTACCATATTCTCGGCATGTGGTTAGTACGTTCAAACGCTTAACCACCACTACCACACACTACGGCCTTAGCATTTTTCACTAAACAGACGGGGCCTCAATCATCAACATAAACATCGTACCATAGCCCCGTCCGTCGACCTTATGTTTGCAGCATGTAGTAAACATTCAACTTCAAAATTCTCGCGAGCGACAGGAAATCACTCGACTTTTACCGGAGTTCTATTAGCATAGAATTCTATCGAACCTTACATCTAGTGTTCAGAGCATGGGTACCTAGGATCATGCAACTAAGTTTTCATTCAACTCCTATAAACTTAATGCACAAGTAGAATAGAGTATTAAGTTGCATAATTTAGAAAAACATGGTTCATGCTCCGGGGCTTGCCTTCTTGGGTAAAGTTAGTTTGGGGCTCGTCCAAACTCGGGTTCGGGTCTTCGAAAGGTTCAGTTAGATTCACTTGAGCTTCACGCTGCTCACTCTCGGACGCGGGCACCAGCTCGTACGTTCCGTCGGCGAGAGTAGTCGATTCTATATGAATGCACAAGTGTAAGTTGTAGTGATGGTATATGACGATTATTTTCCTTCACGATAAAGTTGCAGTCCACAATAACATAGGTTTGTTGTAAGGTTACTTAGTTACGATTTCTTGGGCAATCTTTAACAGAAGGGGTGGTGTTGTATTGAAATTTAATTTTTCTAAGCACAAAATGGATTAAGCACAAACACTGATCTAGGTAACTTCTGGTGACGAAATTTTTATTCAGAGTACAATATGCAGAGATAAGACTACTGTAAAAATTTCAGATATTTTTATGCAGCAGAATAATTATGAAAAATATAATACACAGCCACTACTAGAACATAGTTATTTTTATACAGAACAAACCATTCTTCTATTGATGCTAAAACTTTTACAGGGTGTTAATCTATCCATCTATGTATTATTGTAAAGTTTTCAGATTTTACTGTGCAAGATACAAAGCAAAATAAATAAGACAAGATACACTTATGTTAAAAAAGATTAATTTCTACAGGATGTTTTACAGGATTTCTGTGTATGAAACTTTTTATACAGCAAGAGCTACTACAAAGTGTCCCACAGTAAAACTTTGACATTTTCCAAGCACAGACACTAATAATTTGAATTAGTGCATTTTTCCTACCACAAAATTATATAAATAGGTTACAGAAAGGAAAAAGGTTCTAAACTTTTTCTGTGGTATTTAGGCATCACTATAACAGCTCTGAAAAAGTTACACAACAAAAAACACAATATAACAGCAAGTACAAATTAGTTCTATTATTTCATGGCATAAACAATGTTTATTAAAATGTTTAGCTAGAGATGGGTTCTGGTCCTACTATTTTTACACTAGCCTAAACATCAAGCAACCAATCTACTATCAAAAAATCAGATTCTGAACTGGTCTACAACAGTAGGTACAATTAAAGTCTATTAAACTTTCCATTTAGTTTAGAGAAAGATTTAGCAAGCAATTGAAGAAAAACATGTAACAAAAGTTGTAGATTTTCATCTAACGATTCCAGAACAATTGAGTTTGTATTTTTCCGGTTTTTCTACGATTTTATATGAATTTTACAAGTTTTCTGTTTTTGAAATCAAAGTTTAAACACAGGTTTACAGATATGCCCCTGGAAACTTGTGTGCAGACTCTTTTAAAGATTTCAATCGTTGCAATTGGGTCCCTGGGCGGCGCTGGCACGGTGGCCGGCCAGATTCCGGCGAGGGGGCTCGTCGGCGGCGAGGGGAAAAGGGTCGTGGAGATCCAGGGAGGTGAGAGCTACCTTGGGGTGGGCTTGGTCGGGGTTGGGGGTGACCGGAGGTGGCTCGTCGGTGCGGAGCAGAGGGGCGGCGGCGGTGCGGAGCGTCGGCGACGGTGCTCCGGCGGGGTTGGGGCAGCGCTGGCGGGTCGGGAAGCTCCGGTGGGGTGATGTAGTCCCGTTCCGAGCCTTGGTTCGAGCGGAGGAGGGCCGGAGGTGGGTGTCCACAGCGATCAGGGGCAGCGACGGTGCTCTGGCGAGGAGGGGACAGCGTGGGCTGGTCGATGAGCTTCGCGGCGTCAAGGGGAAACCGTTTCGAGGCTTGGCTTGGACGGAGGAGCTTTGGAGCGGGCTGTCCGCGGAGCAGCAGGGGAGCGCCGGCGGCGCGGGCGGCGCAGGCGGTGCTCCGGCGATCGAGATGGCCGGGGAAAAGGCCGGTGAGCTTCAGAGGAGGGAGGGCAAGCTCGCTGGGTGACAGGTTTGGACAGTGGGAGGCTGGAGGATGGGACTCCACGGGCGGGTGGTGCACGGCGGCGGCAATGGCAGCGGCGGCGGCGTTCTAGGGGTTGAGGCGCACGCGAGTGGCCTGGTGTCACCTTTTATAGGATGCAGGAGGGAGGGAGAGAACCGGGCAACGCTGGGGAGGGCAGCACGATGGGGGCGCGTTATTGGTCGCGGTGGGCGGCGAGCAGAGCCGGCGCGGCGTGCGGCGGGCGCGGGCAGGGGATTGGGCGCTGAGGATTTGGCGTGGGGAGCGGGAGATCACGCGGCGCGCGGGTTGGGCGAGGAGCTGCAGCAGCTGGCTTGCCGGGCGGCGAGCGCGGCGACTGGCGGGACGCGGCGGGGACACGGGCACGGTGCGGCTTGTCCATTGGGCGCGGCGGGCGGCGAGCAGAGGCGCGCGTTGCCGGCGTGCGCGTGGCGTGCGTGGACTGGGGTGGAGCGCGGCATGGGGAGGAGCGCGTGCGAGCAGAGCGCGGCCAGGTATTCGCATGGCGCCTAGCGCCGGTCAGGCATTGCCGGCCAGGTGGCCTGCGGCGCCTGCGCGGCGGGCGGAGGGTCGGGCGAGCGTAGGGTCGGGCGAAGCGGAGGGTCGGGCGAAACGTAGGGTCAACAACGAAGCGTAGGATCGGGCGAAGCGAAGGGTCGGGCGAAACATAGGGTCGGGCGATGCAGAGGGTCGGACGAAGCAGAGGGTCTGAAGTGAAAATAGAAGAAAAGGCAGGGGCTGGTTTGCAAAGTCAAGTGTTACTCAAATTTTCGTGTTGCAACTCAAAAATCCTTGAACATGAAAGGTGTTCAAAATGAAAATTTACAAAAGTTTTGTTTCAGGCCCAAGTTCATTTGAGTTTTAGTTTAGCAGTTATTTTAAAAACTCAAAAACTATGACTCGGAGGGCACGTCATTTCCTGGGCAAAAATTTGCATTCACTCCTAGGCTTCAACTAGACTTTTATTTATCATGTCAAAAATGATGTGTCTATTCAAATTTCGTGGCCATGTTTGCATCGATGTGAAAGTTATTTAATTTGTTTGATTAACGTACATGTACTTATGCACATATACCCAACTATTTTTAATTCAAAGCAAAACCAATTTATAATTCGTTTCTTTTAAACTTTTCTCAATTATTTATGCATCGTGTTAAGCTAATGAGGCTTATTTCATAATTTAAACACCCGAGGTGTTACACAAAGAGCATTGTGACCACCATCAATCCATTTGAACTTCTACACATAGATCTTTTTGGTCCGGTGGCCTACATAAGCATTGGTGGTAACAAATATGGCTTAGTCATTGTTGATGATTATTCTCATTTTACTTGGGTGTTCTTTTTTTTTTGACAAAAGTGTAGGATAAGAAATATTCTAGAGGTTTGCAAAAAGAGCACAAATTGAATTAGAGACAAAGATTAAAAGAGTAAGAAGTGACAATGACACTGAGTTCAAGAAAACCAACATAGAAGCATATCTAGATGAAGAAGGCATTGGTCATGAGTTCTCGGTTCCATATACGCCTCAACAAAATGGAATTGTTGAGAGAAAGAATAGAACTCTCATTGAGGCCGCAAGAACAATGCTTGATGAATACAAGATCTCGGATCAATTTTGGGCGGATGCAATTAACACGGCATGTCATGCTATCAACCGCCTCTATCTACACAAGATCTTGAACAAAGCGACATACGAGCTTCTACTTGGTAAAATGTCTAACGTGTCTTACTTTAGAGTTTTTGGAAGTAAGTGCTTCATTCTCAACAAGAAGCCCAAGAACTCTAAGTTTGCATCTAAGGTTGATGAAGGTTTTTTTTCTTGGCTATGCCTCAAATGCTCATGGCTATCGTGTCTTCAACAAAACCAATAGTTCTGTTGAAGTTGCGTGTGATGCGACATTTGATGAATCTAATGGCTCTCAAGGGGAGCAAGTTGATAATGTTGTAGGTACGGAAGAATCACCAAGCAAAGCAATCAAGAAGCTAGCTACAAGTGAAATAAAGCCTCAGGAACCAGCTGATCAAGATGACGAAGATGAAGTGGTATTCAAAGATTCATCCACAACAAACTCCGCCGCACAGCCCGGACACTCCGAACAACCGTCCGAAGACTCCGGGTTTCCTGCCCGGACAATCCCGACAGAAGGCCGGACTATCTGGACTTCTGAAGATGAATCTTCAAATATACATCAAGATCATCATCAAGCTGAAGAAGAAGCTGAACCCATTCAACATCAATTATTAGATCCACATCCAAGAGTTCATCACACCATTCTAAGGAGTCATCCCGTGGATAACGTCCTTGGAAGCATAAGTAAAGGGGTAACCACTCGTTCCCGTTTGGCTACCTTTTGTGAACATTACTCGTTTGTTTCTTCTTTGGAACCACTCAAGGTAGATGAAGCCTTGGATGATCCGGATTGGGTGATGGCCATGCAAGAAGAATTGAACAACTTCACATGGAATGAAGTCTGGTCCTTAGTAGAAAGACCAAAGCAAAATGTCATTGGAACCAAGTGGGTCTTTCGAAACAAACAAGATGAGCATGGCATGGTAACAAGAAACAAGGCAAGGTTAGTTGCTCAAGGCTTCACACAAATCAAAGGTTTGGATTTTGGTGAGACATATGCTCCCGTAGCTAGGCTTGAATCAATTAGTATATTGCTTGCCAATGCTACTCACCATGATTTCAAGCTATACCAAATGGATGTGAAGAGTGCATTTCTCAATGGGCCAATCTCCGAATTGGTATATGTTGAGCAACCGTCGGGCTTTGAAGAACCCAAATTTCCAAATCATGTCTACAAGCTCCATAAGGCGCTCTATGGGATGAAGCAAGCCCCTAAAGCATGGTATGAATGCCTTAAGGATTTTCTCTTAAGAAAAGGTTTTGAGATAGGCAAAGCCGATCCTACTCTCTTTACTCGCAAAGTTGATAAAGATATTTTTGTATGCTAAATATATGTCGATGACATTATATTTGGTTCCACTAACCAATCTTAGTGCGAGGATTTTAGTAGGATTATGACCAAGAGATTTGAGATGTCCATGATGGGCGAGTTGACCTTCTTCCTTGGATTTCAAATCAAGCAACTCAAGGAAGGCACCTTCATTTGTCAAACCAAGTACACCAAAGACATGTTCAAGAAGTTTGACATGGAGAATGCCAAGCCCATCAAGACACCAATGCCAACAAATGAACATCTTGATCTTAATGAAGATGGCAAGGCCGTGGATCAAAAGGTATGTCACTCCATGATAGGATCTCTACTTTACCTTTGTGCATCTAGGCCCGATATTATGCTTAGTGTGTGCATGTGTGCAAGATTTCAAGCTAATCCTAAGGAATGTCATCTCATGGTTGTTAAGAGAATTTTTAGATATTTAGTGTTCACTCCATACTTTGGCTTGTGGTATCCCAAGGGCTCCACTTTCGATCTACTTGGTTATTCCGATTCGGATTATGCCGGCTGCAAAGTAGATAGAAAGAGTACATCGGGGACTTGTCAATTTCTTGGTCGGTCTCTTGTGTCTTGGAGCTCTAAGAAACAAAACTCAGTCACCCTATCCACTGCCGAAGCCGAGTATGTTGCTGTCGGTGCTTGTTGTGCGCAACTACTTTGGATGAGATTCACTTTGAGTGACTTTGGTTGTGAGTTTATCAAATTTCCACTCTTGTGTGATAACGAGAGTGCCATTAAACTAGCAAACAACCCCGTGAACCACTCAAGAACCAAACATATTGACATAAGACACCACTTCTTGAGAGACCATGAAGCCAAAGGAGATATCACTTTGAGTCATGTGAGCACCGACAAACAACTAGCCGATATCTTCACAAAACCACTTGATGAGCAAAGGTTTTGTACTTTGAGGAGTGAGCTAAATATTTTGGATTCTCGTAACTTAGCTTGAACTCTTGTGCATATTTGAGTGACTTTAGTTTAAGTGTTTTCTCAAAACAAAATGATTTTGATCAAAATATGTGAAATTTGGTTTCAAAACATGGATTTTCATTTGCTAACTTGAGACTATGGTTCCCATTGATTGATTGTTGGCTAGTCTCAAGATAGTAAATCTCTCATACCACTAGATCTTGCTCCAAATCAAGCTTTGTCAAGATCTATTTTTCTACTGCATGCAAATCTTCAGGGGGATCCGGAGACTCCGGGCCAATGCTCGGATACTCCGGGCCTTCGCCCGGATACTCCGGATGGTAATTCTGTGCTATATATACCGCGGATGCCAGGGTAAAACGTTGTCCTTTACCTTTTTCACCGCCGGCGCCGCCCCCTTCTCCTCTCTCTCGCCCCAACTCGTCATTAGGGCGACTTCCACCTTCCCACCATCAAAATCTCGTCAATCTTTGAAGGAAGGTGCTCCTCCCCTCCGGAAACTCCGGGGAGGCTTTGGATTTGAAGTTTCCCACGCATTATTCGTTCCTCAAGGTATTCAAACTTCAAATCACCCAACCTCTCAATGTAGAAGGAGTTTTTAGATATCCCTTGGAGCATTGGTTCATATCATTGCTAGGAACACTAGGTTTAAGTTTCGTTTTATTCCCATGGTCGATTCATGAGTTATCATCAAATTTGCAAAACCTAGGGTTTGGGCCCCGACTCCCGAAGACTCCGGACTTTTGGCCCGAATACTCCGGACTGTTTGGTCAGAGTATCCAGCCGCTGGCCCGGACTCTCCGGATTTTGTGGGTACAAATTCCTCACATCTCATCAATCTTCCTTAGCCTTAGTTCCTAATCATAACATATTGTGTATAGGCTATGGGGAGATCTGGTGGCGACCATTCTGGGCAGCGAAGGCAAAAGCGTCGTCATGATCCACATGTTCAAAGGGAGGAAGAATCACCTCCTAGTCCTATTCGTGAGCTACGTCCACGTCGCCGTCCCGGCAAAGAACCTGCAGGGAGTAGTGATCAAGCTCGCCAAGCTCCGCACATCATGAGAAGCATGCCCGTACCTCCACCATCTCGTGCAAATCCATCTAGAAGGGGAGTGGCATGGGAGATATGTCCACAAACACCTCCTCGCTTGCAAATTGAGTTTGCTCTTGATCAACGATAGTATCCAAGGTTTCCCAAGCTTGCTAGACCACAGATCGTGCCCGATTTTGTTGTTGAGTTGGGAAGAGATTATTACAAGCAAACAGTGGCACTCCGAAATGCAACAAAAGGAAGAGGTATACAAGTATGACAAGTGTGAGGACTTGGAGCGCCGCTTTTGATGTAAATTGCACCAGGACTTCTATTCCTCGGTGGTGTTGCGCAAGGACAATGGCCTCATCGCTCCTTGCAAATATGTGGATTGGGCTTACTTTGAGAATCTTGATGAACCTTTCTTCAATGAAGCCATTGCCAAGTGGAAGGAGTTTGGGCTCTATAACATCATGGGATTTAGATATGATTGGAATGAGGAGATTCTTGCTCATTTTCACTCATCTTTATATTATGATGTAAGAAAGATAGTGTTGGCGCTAAAAATTGGCCAGGAATCGGCCGATGACCTTCAGCGTCGGACACACGACCCGGGAGAATCTGCTTAACTCCTATTCGGGTGATTGCCCTGGTGCGGTTCATGCGGCGTGCCAGTCAATCTGACCTGTTGATTGACAAGGAAATAAACGTATTAAATTTCGGGCGTTCCGATCGGCTGAGGTTCCGATCTGTCCCGAAAAGCGTATCAGCGAATCGGCCGATTTGCTACGAAAATGACCGGCTATGGATCAGCCGATAATCATGTAATAATTGCAAAGAAAACTGCTGGAGTAATTTAAACAACTATTACAGATGCAATACTTGAAATAGATCTAATCGGTTGTATGATAATGAACGAGGGAAAGCAATGATAAAGCCGATAGTTTCGATCTCAAGCTGGATAACTGGTGATAAAACTAGAACAATAGGTAAAACCTATAATTCTGGTAAATATTGATAACTGGTGAATAAATCTAAACGAAACAACGGCGATGCGCCCGAAGTTAAAGCTTAGATGTTATTCGATAAGCGGAACCTACCAATTGGCCGGAGATCGTGTCGATGCAACCCTGCCAATCCATACGAACTCGTGAAAGAAAAAGAAGTAATGGCGAAGTTGCCGACTTGAAAGTAAAGTGCGATGAAAAAGTAGATTGTTTTCTTGATTGATTGATGTATGTATCTTCTACAAAACCCTGACAGCTCTTATTTATACCCTAGGACTAAGACTCCTGATCGATTACGATCTGTTACAAACTTGATTTAAATAGAAAACTACTATATCTATAACATTTTCCTAAAGGAAACGGGCTCCCGCAGAATCTTCTGCTGCCATCTCCTAATCCATCCCCGAATTCTTTCCATTGCTTCACGACCGAGTCGGCATCGTTCTTTT
Organism: Panicum miliaceum; assembly: GCA_032594955.1. Lineage (NCBI taxonomy): Eukaryota > Viridiplantae > Streptophyta > Magnoliopsida > Poales > Poaceae > Panicum > Panicum miliaceum. The sequence goes on from CM064062.1 coordinate 18,600,677, forward strand.
GACCAATGTCAAGTCATGTTTGACTGAGATCTTTTGTTGGGATTCCAATGGCTTCATCCCCCTATCTGTTGGCGCAAGCTGCATTGCCAATCGGCCGATCCCTAAATGTAGCCTCAATCGGCCGATTCCCAACTGTAGCCTTTAAATCTGCCGCATCGGCCAGTCTCTTCCTTTCCTGACGCCGATTCAACACGTGTCAAAATCTGGCGTCAACAGATAGCATTTGTGTGGACAACAGAGGGACACAAGTATGAAGTTGATTATATGACATTCTCTAGACTTCTAGCTCTTGGGTCCAAGGATGAGGAGAGGGATTGCATTCACATTGTGAAGAAATTGAGGTCAAGTCAGTTGCCAGCTCTTTTTTATAATCCCATCCTAGCTCAAAAGGGGAATGCTAGTACCTTGCAGCTGTTCTACTACATGATGAATCAGTTTTTCAGGGCTACCATTTATGGCAAGGATGGTGACCCCACGGCTCTTAGGTACTATGCTTGCAACCTTCTCGCTCACACCATGCCCGGAGGAAGACCATTTTGCATTATGGATTTCATTTGGAATGAGCTTCGTAGAGCAATGTGTGATCCCAACATGTTTTTTCGGTCCACTCCGTACATTATGTACGTGATTGAGAGGGTTACCAAGGTGACATTTCCCAAGGATTGCAAGCATGAGCCCCTTCTTCTTCGTCCTTGCTCCGGTGATGCACCACCTACGGCTCCTCGTCATGCCGGAGCCACACGTAATCCTCGGTTTGATCCTCCTCCATCCACCATTGGTGCATCTTCTTCATCTCATCGTGGGCACAATGGTTCTTTCATCAATAGAGCACTCAAGAGCATCTTTTGCATGTGCAAGTCCATGTCTCAAGAGGTGAATGAACCGCTGTGACATCATCGAGATCAAGAGTCACTTGGGTCTTCCTTATGATCCATATCACGAGTTGCCCAACTTTGATGATCCTTTCGCCGAGTGGGATGCCGCCGATGAGGCCGCTGTTGCCGCTGCTCATGCAACGCTTCCTCATCCATGTCACCCTTCTGTTTCTCGCTCTCGGCGCTCGCCTCCATGTGGCCAATAAATATTTGATGAAGAGGAGGAGACCGAAGAAGAAGAACCCCTCAACTACCGCGAGCACCCTGATTCCGATGAGGATGAAGACACCTTAAATGATGGCACCGCGGATGATGATGATGAGTAGAAGACTTCTTTGTCTATTTTCATTCTCTTTTTGGCACTTGATGACAAAGGGGGAGTGAAAATGACATTTATGTACTCATTTGGTTGTATCGAACCTAATCTCGCTCTATCGTTTCGTTTGAACAATCTATCGTGTAAAGACTATGTGGTTTGTGAGAACAATTTGTAATGTGTGCTACTCTATGCTTAAATCTGCTTAGATGTCATACTTGCAGCTTTGTTAAGCCTTATTTGTTAGTGTGTTTCTGTTTTGAAGTGTGATGAATGTTGTTTCCTATGTCTGCTCAGTAGGTCCGGGTTTGTATGACAAACACTGATTTTATTGAGTGTATATCATGACATATGCATCACACAATGTTTTTGCACACACTTGCACACCCCACTGTAGTATGTATGAAGAGCTTTCTTGTTTTCTCTTAAAGAATGCCATTAGTGACATATGTGAAGTCAAGTTGATATTTCAAGATCATTGACATACATTAAGGGGGAGCTCTTTATGCACTAGCTAGTTACAGTTTTTGATTATCAAATGAAGTACATGTGGGTTGTCATCAATTACCAAAAGGGGGAGATTAAAAGACATCTAGGCCCCTAAGTGGGTTTTGGTAATTAATGACAAAACACATATAGGTTTAACTATGTTATCTAGCATGTGTGCAGGTAATTGAGCTGATTAAGCAAGCCATATGGTAAAGCATGTCCCACAAAAAAGAAATGAAAAGTGGTGGTTCAAAGATACTCAAAGATTAGAATTTTATTTTTATAATTTGAGTATAGGAACGCCGTACTATTAAGAGGGACTTGATTCTGCATGGCTTGACTTAGAAAAGTGCTCAAGAGAACCCCACAAACACTTGTGAGCCACAAATAACACTCAAACATCACATGAGAGCAAACTTGAGTGAAAATCCTGCTGAACCCAGAATGTTCAGGCTACTCTCCGGGTAACCCTGAGCCAACGGCTAGTTTCTGTGTGAGGGAGTATAAATACCCCCTTACCCCCTTCATTTATCTGTCTCTTGCCTCATTTCGTATTCTGCACAGTAGCAACTCTTCAAGAGCTCTCTCACTCCCCTCTCTTCCATTCTTGAGTGAATCCTTTGAGGGATTGAGGTGAGAGTGAAGCAAGAGCAAAGATTAGTGCAAGTGAGCATCCATTCCATCTCGTTGAGCATGAGAACTTCGTCAAGCCAGTGGATTTGAGTTTGTTACTCTTGGAGTTTCAAGCTCCTAGACGGTTAGGCGTCGCTTGTGAATGCTCAAGCAAGTTGTGAGCATCACACGAAGTTTGTACTCACCATTCCTCTCTGAGGAATCCATAGTAAGTGACCTCGGGCTTGAGAGGTGATCTTGCCCTTGGGTGAGGAGCATAGGGGGTTCTTGAATGCCGTTTCTTGAACCCTTCCTCAACGGAGAGGTAGCTCTTTCGAGAGTTAACTTCAGTAAACAAATTGTTGTCTCTTTGTATGCTTGTTACTTGTTTTCCTTGGTTCTTGCTTGTGCTATCTCATTTCTAGGATTTGAGGCCGATCTACTAGTTTACTAGTCTCTAGGTGAAACCAGTTGTTGACATACACTCTATACGACATACAGGTACCTACAAATTTACTCGATTCAATTTCCAATATTAAATTCTGTATTTTTGCTTTCGAGTGTTCTTCCGGACACTCCGAGCAAGAACCCCGGATACTCAGAACCAGAAGTCTGGACTCTCCAGACGTAAACCCGGAATATCCATGAGTGGTGCATGGAGTAGGGAAGAAGAAGTCCAGCAAGGGCTTCCAAGTCAAGAAGGAGGGCCAAGGCTAATTCATTTCGAGTCCCCAAGGTGGAGGCCCAAAGCAACTCAAGTTCGAGTCCACCTCGCAGTCCAGGAGCAGCCCACATTAAAAACGATGCCCAGGTCGCATATGGAGTATGTTTTGGACGTTCTTTATATGGATGGAAAGATAATTTCAAGGAGCTTCTAATGGCACTGGTTTCATGACCAAATTCCTTAGGAGTCAACGGGAATCATCGAAACAATGAAACATCCAGAATCTGTCATAGTGCTGACTCCATCTTTTGGGCTGTTGGCCCGTGTATCGTGTTGTGGTCCACTATGGACATGGCTAGGGAGTTATGCTTGCTCCAACCCTCATATATTTAGTAGCCTCTGCCACATTAGGGTTTGAGTTTTGTTTAGTTCTAGTTTTCCAGTGGAAACTCAGATTGCATCGTTGTATCTTTGGCGACAAGTCCTTATATCCAGTTGCAGCTACCTAGCTTCATCCGCTTCTCCTTCGTTGTATATCTCGATTCTGGGAGAGAGCCACATGATGTCTGCAGGGAGTATAGCTTCTGACCCGTAAACGATGAAAAAGGGGTATGTCCTGTGGCTTTCGACGGCTGAGTTCGAAGCCCCCAGACGACATGAGGCAGTTCATATATCCACTTGCCACCCTTTTTGCTGTTCTCCTCATAGAGTCTCTTCTTTAGGCCGTCCAGAATCAAGCCATTTGCTCTCTCGACTTGCCATTCGCCCTTGGGTGCATGACTGACACGTATATCACTTCAACCGCGTTGTTTTCACAGAATTCCCAGAACTGATTTGCAGTGAAGTTGGTACCCAGGTCTGTGATGATGGTGTTGGGGTAGCCAAAGCGGTACATGATGTCCAAGATGAAGTCGACCGCCCTGTCTGGAGTGAGCGTGGTGATCGGCTTGTACTCGATCCACTTGGTAAACTTGTCGATGGCCACCAACACATGTGTGAAGCTTCCCGGAGCAGTAGTTAGAGGTCCAATCATGTCGAGGCTCCAGCATGCAAAGGGCCAGGAGGGAGGTATGGTGATGAGGTTGTGCGCCGGGACATGCGACTGTTTGCCGAAGAACTGACACTTCTGGCACTTCCGTACGAGGTCCTCGGCGTCTGAGACTGCTGTTGGCCACCAGTAACCTGTCCTGTAAGCCTTTTCGACTAGTGTCTTGGACGCTGCATGATTTCCGTAAGTACCTTCGTGTATCTCTAGTATGTTGCGGCCCAGCCCCTCGGGACACACTTCATGAGTACTCCGGTGCTAGCTCCACGCTTGTAGAGTTTGTCTCCCACGATGACAAGCCCCTTGTTGCGCCTCATGATGCGGATTGCTTCTAGGCTTTTCTTTGTCACGCCGCGAGGTAGCTTCTTTCCTTTGATGAAATCGATAAACGTCCCCCGCCAGTTGACCTCCATCATCATGACCTCCCGACTGGGATCCGAGGGTCACGAGCTGGTGGTTGCTTGACTCGTGGTCATGATTGACGGTTCTTTGAGTTCCTGGATGAATACTCCGGCTGGGACTTGTGCTCGAGTAGATCCAAGCTTGGAGAGTACATCTGCTCCAACATTGTTGTCGCGGATGACGTGGTGAATCTCCGGGCCAGCAAATTTGTTCGCCAGCTTGCGCACTTCCATGATGTATGCGTCCATCTCCTCCTTCGTACAGTCCCACTCCTTGTTGACTTGCTGCATGACCAGCAACGAGTCACCGTACACGAGTAGTCGCTTGATGCCCAGGGAGACTGTCCGGCGGAGCCCGTGTAGTAACGCTTCATACTCAACCTCGTTATTGGACACCTTCCAAAGGATTTGCAAGACATATTTGAGTTGTTCACCCTTCGGAGAGATGAGAAGTACTCCAGCCCCGCCGCCCTCGAGCTTGAGCGACCCATCGAAGTACATCATCCAATGCTCTGGTCAGCTGGTTGGTGTTGGCACTTGATTTTCTCGCCACTCGGCCATGAAATCAACCAATGCTTGGGATTTGATGGTTGTTCTTGGCTTGAAGTTGATTGAGAGGGCTCCCAGTTCTACTGCCCACATGGATATGCGACCAGTGGCATCCCGGTTGTGGAGTATATCCGCCAACGGGAAGTCAGTAACAACTAAGATTTTGTGCTCGTCGAAGTAGTGGCGGAGCTTCCTTGATGTAACAAGTATTGCGTAGAGTAGTTTTTGAATTGGAGGGTAACGGACCTTCGACTCAGAGAGTACTTCACTGATGAAATAAACTGGCCTCTGCACTCCAAATGCATGGCCTTCCTTGTTGCGCTCCACCACAATTGTTGTGCTGATGACGTGAGTAGTTGCGGCGATGTACATCAGCAGATTCTCTCCTGGACGTGGTGCTGTGAGCATGGGAGATGACTGTAGGTGTTGCTTGAGGTCTTGTAGTGCCTGCTCATCTTCCTCCGTCCATTTGAATTTGTCTTTCTGCTTCAGAAGCTTGAAGAAGGGAAGGCCCCATTATCCAAGTCTTGATATGAACCTGTTCAATGCCGCCATGCACCCTGTCAGCTTCTGCACGTCCTTGATCGTTGTTGGAGCCTTCATATCAGAGATGGTGGTGATCTTTTCTGGGTTAGCCTCAATCCCTCTGTGACTGATGATGAACCCGAGTAGTTTCCCTGACGGTACGCCGAAAATGCACTTCGTCGGGTTGAGCTTCCATTGGAACTTCCGGAGGCTGTTGAACGTTTCCTTCAGGTCCGCAATGAGGTCCTCGGGAATTCTGGTCTTAACGACCACGTCATCCACATAGGCCTCGACATTGCGGTGTAGTTGGTCTGCGAAACACATTTGTATCGCCCGCTGGTATGTAGCCCCCGCGTTCTTCAGCCCGAAGGACATAGTCTTGTAGGCATAAGTCCCAAAGGGCGTGATGAAGGCGGTCTTGATTTGATCTTATTCCTTGAGGGCAATCTGATGGTAGCCTGAGTAGCAGTCAAAGAAGCAGAGTAGTACGCAGCCGGTGGTGGAGTCGATTACTTGATCAATGCGCGGTAACCCAAAGTGATCCTTCGAGCAGTGCTTGTTGAGATCGGTATAATCAACACACATTCTCCATTCATTATTATTCTTCTTTTTTACAAGGATAGGATTGGCAACCCACTCTGGGTGGTACACCTCTTTGATCAAACCAGCCGCGAGTAGTTTAGCCAACTCCTTTTTGATTGCTTCCCTCTTATCCTGAGCGAATCTACGGAGACGCTGCTTTTTAGGGGTAGCATCAGGATCTACTTTTAAACTATGCTCAATCAGTTCCTTGGGCACCGCTGGCATATCCGCTGGTTTCCACCGAATATGTCTCGGTTGGCCCTAAGAAAACTGATGAGCGCGCTTTCCTATTTGGGGTCGTTTTGTGACCCGATTCGAGCTGTCTTGGACGAGTCTCCCTCCTGGAGTTGGATGGTCTTTAGTACGAGTTCGCAAGTGGGCTGTACCTTCAAGTGGTTAGCCTTCTTCTGGGGAACCTCCAGGTCCACTTCGGAGAGCTTCTCCGCAACCGCGAGTACTTCTCCTGAAGTATCTGGTACACAGGTAGTCGAGGCGTACTCGATGGCCTTCTGGTCTCAGTCGTAGGACTTCTCCAGATCGCCGTGGAAGGTGAGGACACCGTTCTTTCCTGGCATCTTTTGGAGTAAGTACACTGTTGGCGCTAAAATCAGCCAGACAGGAATCGGCCAATGGTCTTCAGCGTCGGACACACGACCCGGGAGAATCTGCTTAGCTCCTGTTCGGGTTATCGCCCTGGTGCGGTTCGCGCGGCGTGCCAGTCAATCTGACCTGTTGATTGACAAGGAAATAAGAGTATTAAATTCCAGGCGCTCCGATCAGCTGGAGTTCCGATCTGTCCTGAAGAGCGCGTCGGCGAATCGGCCGATTTGCTGTAAAGATGATCGGCTATGGATCAGTCGATAATCACGTAATAATTATAAAGAAGAGTGCTGGAACGATCTAAACAATTATTACAGAGGAAACACTTGAAATAGATCTAATCGGCTGTAAGATGACAAATCGAAGAAAAATGACGACGAAGCCGATTACTCTGATCCCAAGCTGGATAACTGGTGATAATACTAGAACAACAGGTAAAACTTGCAATTCTAGTAAATACCGATAACTGGTGAATAAATCCAAACGAAACCACAGCGATGCGCCCGTAGTTAAAGCTCGGATATTACTCGATAAGCGGAACCTACCAACTGGCCGGAGATCAAGTTGATGCAGCCCTGCCAATCCGTACGAACTCGTGAAAGAAGAAAAAGTGTTGGCGAAGTCGCCGACTTGAAAGTAAATTGCTGGAAAAAGTAGAAGTATTGTTGTTGATTGATGTGTTGATATCCTTGCAAAGCCCTGACGACTCCTATTTATACCCTAAAACTAGGACTCCTGATCGATTACGACTTGTTACAACCTTATTTAAAAATAGGAAAACTATTATATCTATAATATCTTTTAAAAAGGAAACGGACTCCCGCAGAATCTTCCGTCGCCGTCTCCTAATCCAATCAGGACTTTTTCAATTGCTTCCTGACCGACTTAGCATTGCTCTGTTGACCAACTTTTGACCGGAACCCTCCGAAGTAGCCCCGTCCTGTTGGCGCAAGCTGTATCACCAATCGGCCGATTTTCAACTGTTACCTCAATCGGCCGATTCCTTACTGTAGCCTTCAGATCTGCCGCATCGGCCAATCTTCTCCTCCTGACGCCGATTTAACACGTGTCAAAATCTGGCGTCAACATACACGTAGTGTGGTACGGCCACAAACTTGGCCATTGCCAGTCTGCCCAGTATGGCGTTGTACGAAGTTTTGAAGTTGGCTACTTCGAACTAGATGTACTCGGTACAGTAGTTTTCCCTCGTCCCAAAGGTGATGGGGAGCACCACCGTGCCAAGCGGCGCAGCTGCGTTCCCCGGCATGATGCCGTAGAAGGGAACTTTGCTGGGAGTTAGCTTGTCGAAGAAGCTCACCCCCATCTTCCTTAAAGTACTCGCGAAGATGATGTTGAGTCCGCTGCCTCCGTCGATGAGTACTTTCGCGAGCCTGACGTCCGCGACCACAGGGTCAGAAAAGTTCGTCCACTGATCCACCCTGAAGAACGAGACGGGGACCTCCGACCACCGAAGGGGTCATGGTACCCCAGGCTCGATGGACAAGATCTCGCAGCGGTGAAGCTTCTGAGTCCTCTTGGAGACAAACCCCGATTCGCCACCAAAGATGACGTTGACCACCTTGGATATGTCCGGGAAATCCCCGGCATCTGTATTGCTCTCCGGGTCCTCATCGTCCTTTTCCTTCTTCTTCTTCTTTTCACTCTTATCTAAGGGCGGAGCGTTGAGGGATCTCTGGAGCTGGTAGCACTCGAAAGCAGCGTGCTTTGAGTGTGGGTGCCACGGGCACTGCTTCTGCAGGAGTTTGTCGAATTCCTCTTGCAAATTGTTGTTGTTATTCTTCTTGCCTCGCGGGGCACGGTTGAAAGCCGCGACAAGATCGTCTGGCTTGCGCTTTCGGGAGGATCCCGAGTAGTCCCACTGGCCTCTGTCGTTGCGGTGGTCGTTTTTGCACTTCGAGTAGTCGTTGCCGCGCTTCGAGAATCGGTTGTGCTCCTGCTCCTCTTGGTCTGCCTAGGTCTGCATTATGTCGCGTAGGGCAGCAACGGTCTGCCCGTGTAATCACCCCCTGGAAGTTGTCGATGAAGATGTCGTGCAGTTGCTCCCAGGAGTCGATGGAGTTCTTGGTGAGGCTCTCCAGCCATGTGAGTGGAGCGGTCTCCAAGACCATCGGGAAGTAGGTGACCATGGTGGTGTTGGTCCTGCCTGCAACTTCAATGGTTGTCGAGTAGATGTGTATCCACTGCTGAGGAGATTGCTTACCATCGTACTTGGTGATGCCGATAGGTTTGAATCCTTCCGGGTACTTATAGTTGTCGAAGCGGGAGGAGAAGGTGGGGAATCGATCATTGTTGTCCCACGCAGCGTTCCCCTTGGCTCCGGCATGTTCCCTCCTCCGGTTGTCGATGATGAAGCGAGCATCAATCCCGGCCTTGATCTTGTCGCGAAGGTCGCCCGTTGGCAGCTTCTCGAGTTTTGAGTGGTGGTAGATGCCAACGGATGCTTGAGGAGCTTGGCGGCTTCCTTGCTTGGCAGCGGGGCGGCTCCCCTACTGGTGGATGTTGGATGGAGCAGCTTGGCGCCTGGGGTGGCCCCCAGGTGTTCTGCTAGCTTGGCTTTCACCCTGGCCCTCACGCCTTTGTGAGACCGAGGGCATCGGGTTTTGCTGGTTGATCTGGATGAGTGCTTTCTGGGCGAAGCGCAGGGCTGTCTGGACTTGCGAGTCGGGGTTGCCTGCTATCACCGCGGTTATAGTGGCGATGTTAGCGACAGGAGTGTTGAAACCCACATCTTGTGCTGCCGAGAACTCTACCTCGAGGTTGCGTTGGGCGCGGTGTGGCATGTATTGGCGTCCCTTCTGTGCTTGGCATGCTTCCTATTGCGTAGCCGGCGAGCGGCACGCTCTTCCTCAGTCTCATTGGCGTGATCCGCGGTGTGTTCATCCTCCGATATCTGCTCTGGCACTTCATTGCGGTGCCTGTCGCTGTACTCGTCGGATTCCGCCATGAAGACGTGGAGGTGGATGGATGGGTCGTCGTAGCTGTAGTTCACGAGTACAGTTCCACCGGGGGTATACTCACGAGTGGTCTGCCCTCTTGAAAAGGCAAGGAATCAAGGTGAGCGACTAGTCTTTCATCGTCTCCGAGTAGTTCGGAGGGTTTCATGCCCTTCCAGTACACGAAGCGACCCTCCGGGGTGGAGGTTATAACCAATCCCTGGCCACCCGAGTAGGGTTTGGCCTCGGGATCGGAGTCCGAGTCGTAGTCGTCGAAGATATGGGCCTCCCGACATGCGGTGGCGTCCTTCTCCCCGAGCTCGAGTAGTTCATCTAGATCCTTCTCCAATGTGGAGTAGAATTCGGACTTGGTGGCCTCCTGGTAGACAGTGGCCGTATTGCGCAAACCGAACAGGAATCGGTCACGCATTCCACCAGGTGGAGTCGAGTCTGATCTGGGGAAGCCTGGTGCAGCACGAGTCGGAGTCGCATCAAAAACGGACAGCTTCTCGATCTCCCTGGCGAGGTCAGGGAGCAACACCTCACCGAGATTGTCAACAAACTCATCGAGGTCGCTGCTGGAGGTTGCCGCACGTGCCTTCGGCTTGCCGTCGACAAGGTGCCGACGGAAGTCGCCTGTGCCGTCGGAGACACAGACCCTGGAGCCGAAGCCGAAGGTTGTGCCCACAGGGAGCATGATGCTGGTGAAGTTGAACGTCGCCATCGAATTCTCCGGTGGATCTTTGATGAACACCCCTACCTGGCCCGCCAGCTGTCGGTGTTTTACCGGCAAGCCCACCGAGGGATACCCCCGAGGTGGTAGGTTGTAGGTAGGGTGTCGCCGAGATCAGAAACTCAATGGTGCAAGGAATACAAGGGTTTAGACAGGTTTGGACCGTAGTATGCATAATACACTACGTCCTGTATGGTTTGTATTGCCTTGGAGGTTATGAGATATGTTTTGGAGGGGTCCCTGCCCGCCCTTATATATCCCGGGGGGCAGGGTTACATGGAAATCCTAGTCTGGTACGAGCTTATAAGTCCTAACCGAGTATTCCCGGGTAGTTTGCTTCTGTACCGACTAGTTGTACTAGCTTACGAGTACTCTACATATGGATAAGGTATGGGACATACCCCACCCCTTACTCTAGAATGTTCTACGCCACGCGTGCAGTCCCGTTGCTCCGGGTGTGACAGAGGATTAGGTATGGCCCACGCGCCATCCCCTACTACAAGAATATGTACGCCAACTGTGTAGTCCCGCTGCCCCGGGAGTTTCAGCAGTAAACTATTCCATTGGGACTTCATAAACCAGCAGTAAACGATTTCTTGCCTCTAGTCAAAAAGTGTGAGAGTAGATTATTAGTGACTTCGAACCTGCTATCTCAAGGAGGAAGATTGGTGATAGTCAACTCTATCCTTTCCTCTTTGCCAACTTTTGTTATGTCAACTATAAAGCTGCAGAAGGAACGAGAGGTATAGATGCAAAATCAAAAAAGGAATGCAGTGTGCAGTGACGGGACGGGAATGGAGAACCTCCTTCTCGATGATCCCTGCTGGTGATCGAAAGTTCTTCCGATGGATCTTTCAATTCTCGATCGTTCTCCAGGCCTTTTCTTCGCCAACAAGGTAAGATCCCTCCTTCGTGCCCCAGTCGCTTCCCTCTCGCCGGGTAACAGACCAAGTTTTCGTCTTTTGGTGGCTTTTGGACGATGCCGTTTTCGCCTCACACTGGAATCAGTTGGCATTGCATTGCAATCGGTTCTTGGTGCTAACGCACAGGATTTCTGTCTTTCTGAGGTGTCCGATCGTATCTATGATTTCAGGGTTTCAGCAAAGACAGTGGGTTTCATGGTCTACAACTTGAAGAATTTTGCTTCCAACAGTTTCAAATGCTATTTCTTTCTCTCAAATGATTCTGGTCTTTCCAATGCAAAATTGGCCATTACTTCGGAGAATCAACCCCAATTTAAATGGGTAACAGTTTCTTCCAGAAAGCGCAATCGTTCTTATGCAGAGGTGGCAAGATCACAAATTCAACAAGTTCCTCTGTCTGGTGCCAATGCTGTCCCGTTGCAAGGTTCTAGATCTTCTCCCCGTTTTGGTCACAGGGTTGTCCCAGTTGCATCAGTTTTCAGTCGTTTGTCACGAGATTTTGCGTCTGCTATGCAATCCAAGGCCACTAGCTCATCAGTTTTCGATCGTCAGGGTCTGAATTTCGCGATGAACAACAAGGGACTTTCAAATTTGAATTCCTCTCGTGTTTCAAATTCACGTTCCTTTCGGCAGTGTACCAGATGCCTCTCAACGGCCCACACCAGTGCAGCTTGCAGATCCAAAATTCGTTGTTTGACTTGTTTCTGTTGGGGACACGTGGCACAATCTTGCTTAGAGATCCCTGTGATGAAGACTAGGCCTGATCTTCCAAGAGGTAAGGATAACTCGATAGGTGGAACGTCGACGTTGGCGATCCGGGCTTCTAATCAGTCACGATTTGAACCCCTGCAACCATTACACCGCTGCTCCGTTGGTTATCAACCAAGCACAACTTGATTGACCTCGCCAAGAAGGCTTTAACTGCAGACGAATCGAGAACATAAGTAAGAAAGTATAAGCGCGCAATCTGAAATTGCAAATATGAGTGAAGCAAATCACAAAGAGAGGTTCAAGCACTCGGTTCGAAAGGACTAATCGACACAGTCGAAAAGAGCAAGAACAGGGGCCCTGGATCAATGTATAAGGACTTGTCGCCACAGATACAACGATGCAATCTCTGTTTCTCGAAAGAAAACACAAGAACTAAACAAAACCCCAACCCTAATGTGCGGCTGCTACTGAGTTTATGACAGCAAAGAAGGCGTCCTAGGGTTGGGGGCGACTGGGGGGGGGGGGGGGGCGCCCACAATATGGGCTTAAGGCCCGACATGATACAAAGCCTGAAAAGGTCCAAAACAGGTGACGCAGCACCTTATCGTGGTCACACAGAATGATCTACGAATCTTCTATAGCTGGGACCAGAACCAAAAGAAGCGTCTCGTCGTCAGGTTTCCAACGCATCCAAGATCATCTCATTTGGACGCCGTATGAGGGAGATATCGCCGTTTCGGTGCAGGGCTGTCGGCTGAATCCGAAATGAACTTGTAGCTCGTTGATGAGGCCGGCTCGTGCATGTCCAGCGTGGTGATGTCCTCGTCACCCTCAACGCAATGGTGGACCTCCTGCGATGCAGCACTCCCTACGAGGCCTGTTGACTCATCCAAATGGTTTTCTATGGCAACTGGGCCCAGGGACAAAGAGATACCAATTTTCAACTCCCTTGCGGAATTCATGCATGCAGCAACAACCAGCCGCGACCCCCCAGCTTCTTCGTGTACATCGCCCCCTCCCGGCGATTGCAACAGTAAACCCCAGCCCACGCCATCACCGTCGCCATCCCCTGCCCCTGCACAAGAGATGGCGTACGTGCGAGCTGATCCTACTCCATTCACGCCGGAGGGCTTCAACGTCCTGGCGATTCAGCACAGGGAAAGGAAGGCGCATGCAGTGATGGCCCGGCCGCCACCGTGCAATGAAGATGTTGCGATTGTCAGCATTGATGGAATGCCCGACCATGAGGTACCATTCAACACTATCAGAGAAGTCCTAGCAGAATTCTTTGATGAACATCTTCATGTGCCTATTAGAGATATCCAACCATGTCACTTGGGACAAGCTTACGTCCGTTTTGAGTATGTTTACGATAGAGACAATGCAGTTTCTTCAGGGCCGTACAATTATGGCAACTGTAACTTCACTTTCCAGAAACATAACGGGGGTAGGAATTGGAAGGCAGTCAATTTCAATAGAGAGGTCTGGTTGATGCTACTAGGTTTTCCGCTCGATTACTGGAATCAGGAATGTTTGGAACAGGCCATCACCTCTTTTGGTCGTCTCATCTCATGGGAGCGTGATCTCACCAAGCTTGGTAGACTTATTCTTAAAGCAAGAGCCATTGATCTTGAATCTAAACCCTCACTTTATTGTTGTCACCGATGGGGAAGGTGCACAAGGGGAATCTTGGACTGTGCAGTGTGAGATTTTGCAACAAGAGTTGCTTCAAGAGCTGCCACCAGATGAAGATCCTGCTCCTGATAATGATGGTGGACAGGAACCACCTTTCAACTTCTTTGGGCATGGTCAGCAAATGTCAGGATTTCACCAGCAGCAAATGATTGGCCACAAAGACACAATGATGATCAGCATGATATGCAGAATGGAGCACAACCTGCTGCTGTTCAGATGCAGGGACATGACTGGGATCTGAATTTGAACCTCCATAATATTCAGGATGATGTGATGGAAGTTGAAGTGCAAGTGGAAGAAATTGAAGAGTTTGTCAACCCTGAAGAGCAGGTTAACCAAGAAAATCAGCCAGAACAACAGCAAGAACAGCAACACAGCTTTACTGTCTCAGAAGATTTTGGTCCATTGAGCTCATCTAGTTCCATCATGTCCACTCAGCAAGAGCCACCTCAGGACATCGTGCTAGCACTACCTGCTCAGCCACAGCAAGCCTTTAACATTAATCTGAATGTAGGTATGGCACACATTGTTAACAATTTATTGGCTGATCTTGTACTGGAATCCTTCAGCCCAATGGGCCAACCAACTTTCAAGTTCAATGCTCAGGCAGTAAGGAATTGGGCTAATTTCTTCTCTCAGAACAGAACCCCCAACCTCCCCTCAGTGGAAATACCAAGTGCTTGGTCTGATTTTTTCACTTCTATTCTCATGCCACCAACTCACTATGATTGGGCCAGAAAATTCTTGTTGTCTCAGGCTTGGGAAGTGATTCAGTCCTGCTCCACTGAATTTGGAAATGTTCAGTTCACCCTTCCTCAGATTTGCCCCAGCAAATTACCTCTTGCTTGTCAGAACTCCACTCAAGCTGCCCAAGAAACTCCCTCATCAGAAGCATCACCAGATCTTGCACCCCTCTTTGAACTTCCTGAGGAACCAATTATTCAGGCATCATCTCTGAGGAGAAGTACTAGGATCAAGAATCTCAACCAAGGTTTCAAGAGAAACTCTTGTGCTGATAAGAATTGTTTAGCATGCACTGTTTCCCCACCCACCCTCTCCCCATCCCTGATTAGGAATCTGGGGTCAACCTTTGCTAAAATGAATCCTGAAGAGCTCTCCACAGAAGCTTTACAAGCCAAGTCCAGAAGCAAGGGAAAAAAATCAGTGCAGAGCCAGCAGGATCCTCCTGCCAAGAAGAACAGTAAAGTGTCAAGGCAGAGTAAGTCGGACTCTGATGACACACCCAGGAAGAAACCAAAGAAGTGATGTTTAGTGTTGCAATGTTGAAGCTTGGTGCTTTTTTATTTTGTTTGTCAGTACTCTCTTTCAGTCTGCTTGGTCTTTTCATACTGGCTTTTGTCTGTTCCATAATGCACCCTGGAATTCTAGCTGTGATTTGGTCTGTAATATCTCTGTCAGACTTATGTGATGATGGTGCTATGCTCAGTGACTATGCAGTATCTCAATCATTTGCTATGAATTTGGTTTTTGTTCCTTCACACACCTTTTATTATGATTCAGAAGGTCTCGGATAGAACATGGAGGGTACTATCTTGGAATGTTAGGGATCTAAACTCTGACAGAAAATGGAATGCAGTCAGAGACAAAATTGTTGAATCCAAATGTGACATTATTTGTTTACAGGAGACAAAAAAGGACTGTTTCGACCTTAATTTCATCAAAAATATTGCTCCAGTGGCCTTCAACAAATTTACTTTCCTCCCTTCTCGTGGAGCTTCAGGTGGTTCAATTGTGATATGCAAAGTAACACTTTTTGATGGTGAGCTTATATTCGAAAATGAGTACTGTCAGTCAGTCAAATTCACATCTCTTTCATCAGGAGCCCTTTGGATTCTCACCAACATTTATGCACCCTGTACAAACGATGGAAAACGTGACTTTGTGGAATGGTTCAGGAATATTAGCATGCTTGATGATATTGATTGGTTGGTCGTTGGTGATTTTAATTTTATCAGGAAAATTGAAGATAGAAACAAATCGGGGGCAAACGCCAATGACATCTTTATGTTCAACGAAGCATTAAGCGCTCTCGGTTTGATTGAGATCCCCTTAAAAGGTAGGACTTACACTTGGTCGAACAAAAGACTCCCCCCTACTTCTGGGACATCTAATTACCCAAACACAGTGGCAACTTCCCTGGCGATGCAGTCTTTCGACCATGCACCATGTGTAATACATATCAGCACCAGAATTCCCAAGGCCAAAATTTTCAGATTCGAAAATCATTGGATGGAACACCACAATTTCTTGCAGGTGGTACAGCATGGTTGGTCAGTCCCTGTCAGTTGCTCAGACCCTGCAATGAAGGTGATGGCTAGATTTAAGAATCTCAGAAGAGTGCTCAGAACTTGGCAAGCACACATCTCCAGTCTTTCTTTACTTATAGACAATATAAAAATGCTAATCAGCTTTCTTGAGATCTTGGAGGAATACAGAGACTTATCCTTGCCTGAATGGAACTTTAAAGGGATCTTAAATAGGAAACTAATTTCTCTGCTTGATCAACAAAGGATTTATTGGAAACACTGAGGGAATCTAAATTATGTCAAATTTGGAGATGGTAACACCAAATTCTTCCACGCCAATGCTACAATAAAGTTCAGAAAGAATTCCATAGCCTTCCTTCAGAATCAAGCTGGAGAACAGATTTATGATCACCATGGTAAAGCAGATATTCTTTGGTCAGCCTTTAAAGAGAGACTTGGAGTTTCTGAATTCAGCTCAATTTCATTTGACCTGTCCACACTCTTACTGCACTCACATGAACTTGAGTTCCTTGAGGCACCTTTCACAAAGGAAGAGATAGGCCAAGTGGTTAAAAATTTACCAACTGACAAGTCACCTGGGCCTGATGGTTTTAATATTGATTTCATCAAGAAATATTGGCATATAATTGCACCAGATTTCTATGCTCTAATGGATGCTTTTTTTGAAGGGGATATATGTCTGCAAAGCATTAATGGTTCCTATGTTACACTGATTCCTAAGAAAGAAAATTCTACTACAGCTGCAGACTTTAGACCAATTTCCCTCTTGAATTGTTCAATTAAGCTCATCACCAAATTATTGGCAAACAGATTGCAGTTGATCATCAGAGACATTATACACCTCAACCAATATGGCTTTATCAAGTCAAGAACAATTCAAGACTACCTGGCTTGGTCCTTTGAGTACTTGCACCTTTGCCACAAATCAAGAAAGAACTGGTTATTCTAAAACTTGATTTCGAGAAAGCATTTGACAAAGTGGAGCATCAGTTTATTCTAAGGTAATGGAGCACAAAGGTTTTGGACCTAAGTGGCTAATGTGGATGAAGATGATTTTTAACTCAGGCACATCTTCGATACTACTAAATGGTGTGCAAGGGAAAGTCTTCCATTGCAAAAGGGGGGATGAGGCAGGGAGATCCCCTCTCACCTTTATTATTTGTCCTAGCTGCAGACACTTTGCAATCTCTTATCAATCATGCAAAGAATCAAGGTCACCTAAATCTTCCATTGCCAACCGGTGCTGGAAATGACTTCCCAGTAGTACAATATGCAGATGATACATTAATCATAATGGAGGCATGTGAATTTCAGTTAACCAAATTAAGAGAAATCCTGGACTCCTTTGCCCAATCCTCTGGTTTAAAGGTTAATTTCTCCAAATCAGTTATGGTGCCAATCAATGTCACAGAAGAAAAATTACAGTCATTGGCAAATACTCTTGGCTGCACTACTGGTAATCTGCCATTCACTTACTTGGGTCTACCCCTAGGTACAACAAAACCCACTGTCCAAGAATTCCTGCCTCTAGTAAAAAGATGTGAAAGGAGGATCCTTGTCACCTCAAACCTTCTCTCACAAGCTGGAAAACTCATAATGGTGAATTCAGTTATTTCTTCCTTCCCAACCTTCATGATGTGTTCCAAGAAAATTCCAATAACCATCATCAAGCAGATTGATATTTATAGGAAGCACTGTCTATGGAGAGGTTCAGATTTAAATTCTAAGAAGCCTCCTAAAGCTGCATGGAAGATGGTCTGCTTACCTAAGGAGGGTGGACTAGGTGTCATTGATCTCAGAGTGCAGAATGAAGCACTCCTCTTAAAGAATCTGCACAAGTTCTTGAACAAGGAAAATCTGCCTTGGGTAAATTTAATCTGGGACAACTATTACAAGAATGGGAAATTGCCAAGCACAACAAAAAAAGGCTCCTTCTGGTGGCGTGATATTCTAAAGCTTCTTGACCTTTATAAAGGTTTGGCTATGTCTAATGTTCACTCTGGCTCCTCGACATACCTTTGGGAGGATATGTGGAATGACCTATTACCCAAACTCCAGTTTCCTGAGCTATTTTCATTTGCAAAAAATAAATGTATCACTGTGCAGAAGGCCAGATCACTAACTCATTTACATAGCATCTTTCACATACCCCTCTCAGATGAAGCATTCAATCAGTTTACAGAACTTCAGACTCTCCTGTCAAGTTTGCCAATATCCTCCGAGAAGGACATTTGGACTTATATTTGGGGACCCGATTTTTCATGTGCAAAACCTTACAGATTTCTAAAGGCCATTTTGAAACGCACTCAGTATACAAGTGGTTGTGGATTTCTTGCTGTCAGTTAAAGCACAAAGTATTCTTTTGGCTCTTGCTAAAAGATAGACTCAGCACAAGAGAAATTTTAAAGAGAAGAAACATGTTCCTTGATGATTATAATTGTGCAGTATGTGATGCAGGGGTGGAAGAATCTCTAAAGCATTTATTCCTTCACTGTGATTTTGCTTCCCAATGCTGGGCCGCACTGAATCTGCAAATTGATCAGAATCTGAATCCTTTGCAAGTCCTGCAAAGTTTCAAAGCAAATCTGCAGGTTCCTTTCTTTATGGAAATTATCATCTTGATGTGCTGGAGCATTTGGGCATCCAGGAATGCACTCATTTTTGATTCAAGACCTCCAACGGTTCATAGTGCATTAGAATTATTCAAAAGTAACTTTGCAATGGTTATCCATCGTGCAAAGGCAAAGAATGTACAACCCATGTCATCATGGCTAGATAGCTTTCATCCTGCTTAAACTTGTAACTTTGTAACTTTCTGTTTTTTAATATATTCAGTAGGGGATCTCCCCCTCCTGTTCTCGTCAAAAAAAAACTATAAAGCTGCACTCGACTGTTATTAAGCAAATTGGTAAATACAGGAAACATCTCCTCTGGAGAGTTGTTGATTTGACCGACAAAAAGCCCTCAAAAGCTGCTTGGCATTTAGTATGTGTCCCCAAGGAGGAGGGGGGTTTGGGAGTACTGGATCTGTCAGTCCACAATGAAGCTCTGCTGATGAAAAACCTACATAAATTCTTTAATCAGGAAAACATTCCATGGGTCAATCTTTTATGGGACAATTATTACTCCAATGGAAAGCTTCCAGGTTCCTCAAAAAAGGGTTGATTTTGGTGGAGGGATATCACCAAACTTCTAACCAAGTACAAGGGCATAGCAGCGGTTACACCTGGGAATGGCAAGACAATACTGCTCTGGGAGGACCTATGGCACAACATGGTCCCTCGATTACACTATCCTGAGCTTTTTTCTTTTGCAAGGAACAAAAATGTTACTCTCTCTCAAGCCCTGATAGCTCATGATCTATCGGACCTTTTTCATCTACCTCTTACTGAAGAAGCTTTTCAACAGTTCACTGATCTACAACAACATTTGTTGATTGATATGAATGATGCACAAGACTCTTGGTCATACATCTGGGGTAATGGATGTTTCTCCTCACAAAAGGCATACAAACAGCTGAAAGGACATAATAATGTCCATGCCTCTTTTAAATGGATATGGAAGAGCTCATGTCAACTGAAACACAAGATCTTCTTCTGGCTAGTCTGTAAAGACAGATTAAACACAAGAGGCATGCTTAAAAAATGAAGGATGCATTTAGATGATTATAGTTGCGCCCTCTGTGCAAGTACTGAAGATGAAACAGTGGAACATCTCTTCTTGCACCGTCCCTTTGCACAGGCTTGTTGGCAGTCTATCAATCTCAATGTTGTGCCTGGATGGTCACCAAGTTTTGCTCTTGAGCAGTTGAAACAGCAGATTGCTGCACCTTTTTTCATGGAAGTCATCATCTTGTTATCTTGGAGCATCTGGACCACAAGAAATAATTTCATCTTCAATGGGGTTCAACCATCACTGCATAACATGAAGCTAGCCTTCATCCATGAATTTGCCATGGTTCACCATAGTGCAAAGAAGTATTTCCTGAGTATTAGATTATGGCTGGAGAGTGTTTCATAGATCTAGTTTTTTTTTTCCTTTTTTGCTTTGGTTTGTAATCAGACTCTTATTCCTTTTTTAATATATAACCAGTATGGGAGAAATCCCCTCCTGTTTCAAAAAAAAAAAACAGAGGATACGATCAGCAGGTTTCATCTTGGCCATCGTGTTTACATTGATTGTCCCATCGCTCTCCTAGATAGATCTTTCTCTGCAGCTGAACATTCATGTCAGCTTCAAACGCATCTGTGTGCCACAAGTTTATTCCATCATTCCATGTCATTTCCTAAAACAACTGAAATTTCATCTCAAGAATTTGAGTACAGCGAATGAAGTTCTTAGTACTAATACGCAAGGATCGCTCGAATCAAATTGAGGTTCTCAATAGCTTGAGATCGTCTTGGTTTTTGGTTCGCTCGCGAGCTCGCGCAGCTCCTGCACCAGCTCCTCCACCTCCAGCCACGAGTCCCCACCTTTGCGCACCGCCGCCGAGGCCTCAACGGCGAGCTCCTTCGCCCGCGCCACCACGTCGCGGTCACCGTTTCCGACGATGGCGGCGTGCAGCACCCGCGCGACCTCTTCCGCGGCCGGCGCGGCCTTGAGTCCGCCCCAGCTCACGGGCACGGCGGCACCAAGCTCGTCCACGAGCAGCCGCGCATTCACGAACTGGTCCGCCGTCATCGGCCACGTGAGCATCGCCACCCCGGCCGCCGTGGCCTCCAGCACCGAGTTCCAACCGCAGTGGGTCACAAACCACCCCACCGCGCGGTGCCGCAGGGCTGCCACCTGAGGCGCCCACCCACGGATAACCCTGCCCCTGACGCCCGCCGCTGCGACGCGCTCCTCGAACCCGTCCGGAAGCGGCGCCGTCGTCCCGGCCGCCCACACGAACGCCACCCCGGTCCGCTCCAGCGCGTCGGCCAGCGCCGCTGCGTGGGGCGGCTGCAGGACGGCCATGCTCCCTAAACTGACGTACACGACGGAGCCGTCCTCCGGAAACCTGTCGAGCCAGGCGCACAGGTCGGCTGCGGACACTGCAGTCTCCCCGCCGCGGCCGCCCGCGTCGTCGGGCTCCGGCGCCACCGGCCCGACCGCGTGCACGCGCCTCAGGCCCAGATCCGCGAGCGGGGCGCCGAGGTAGCGCTCCTCGAACCGTCGGAACGTATTGGACACGAACGCCGACCCTTCCAGGTTCCAGAGGAAATTCTGCCGCACCCCCTCCGAGACCTCGTCGCCCTGCTTGTACGTCCGGTACAGCAGAGACAGCTGCCACCACGGGTACGCTGGGGCGCCGGGAAGATCTGGGAAACCTATCGGGCTCTCGTCGTCGGCCTCGTCCTCGGGCCTCGGCGCCCGGCGGAACAGCGAGTGGAGCACGGCAGAGCCGTACACTCCGGACGGCGAGAACACGATCCCCGCGACGCCGAGCTCACCCGCCAGCGGCTGCGCCCACCCGCAGGAGTGGTCGGCGAGCACGGCGGCGAGCACGGCGACCACGCGGTCCGGGGTGCCCGACCGCTCGCGGACCCAGGAGGCGAGCGGGCCGCGGAGCCCCGCGAGGGCGACCATGAGCGCGGCGAGGAGTGTGGGCGGCGCGTCCCTGGCGCATTCGACGCCCGCGGGGAGGGCCGGGTGGGACGGGAACGGGAGGACGAGCGCGCGGACGGTGCCAACGCGGTGCGCGGTCAGGAGCGGCGCGAGGAGAAGGGCCATGGTAGGCGTGCCGACGACGGTGAGGCGGATGCCGCGGGACGCGAGGAGGCCGGCCAGGTCGAGGAGCGGGATCATGTGGCCCTGCGCCGGGTACGGGACGACCAGGACGTGCGGCGCCGCCGGTGCGGTGGGTCCTGTCGACGCCATGGCGAGAGTGGCCGACGCTGTGGACTGCGAACGGTGACCGCACGACCGACTCGTCGGGCGTTCGGTTGGTTCTGAGTTCTATTGGCAATTGGCAAGTGAGCGGATGCAGGTCCCCTGCTGGGCTGCAGAGGGGAGCAGGCGAGCAGTGGTGGTTGACAAGAAGAAGATGAAATGTTGCTCGACTACTCTGTCTCAGTTTGCAACAATGGCGAGTGAAGGTGAAGCCTACTGAAAAAGATGGATTAGCACAAAGGAGAGCACCGTGGTCGCCGTGCTCTCCGACTTCTTCTGCGGGTGGACGCAGCCGCTCGCAGCCGAGCTCGGCGTCCCGCGGATCGTGTTCTCGCCGTCCGCGGTGTACGGCATCGCCGTGCTGCACTCATTGTTTTGCCGGATGCCGCGGCGCGAGGACGAGGACGAGGACGATGACGAGAGCCTGATTCCGTTCCCGGAGATCCCCGGCGCCCCGGTGTATCCGTGGCGGCAGCTGTCGCTGCTGCACCGAACGCTAAAGGATGGCGTCGAGTTCTCGGAGGGTGTCAAGCGCAACTTCCTCTGGAATCTCGAGAGCTCGGCGTTCGTGTCCAACACGTTCCGGCGGCTCGAGGAGCGCTACCTCCGCGCGCCGCTCGCGGACCTGGGCTTCAGTCGTGTGCTCGCGGTCGGGCCATTGGCGCCGGACGCCGACGCAGCGGGCAACCGAGGGGGGGAGACGGCTGTCGCCGCGGGTGACCTGTGCGCCTGGCTGGACAGGTTCGCCGAGGACGGCTCCGTCGTGTACATCAGCTTCGGGAGCATGGCGATACTGCATCCGCCGCACGCCGCGGCGCTTGCCACCGCGCTGGAGCGCACCATGGCGCCGTTCGTGTGGGCGGCCGGGCCGACGGTGATGCTCCCGGAGGGGTTCGAGGAGCGCGTCGCTGCGGCGGGTGGGAGGGGTCATGTGATCCACGGGTGGGCGCCGCAGGTGGCGGCGCTGCGGCACCGCGCGGTGGGGTGGTTCGTGACGCACTGCGGGTGGAACTCGGTGCTGGAGGCATGCGCGGCCGGGGTGGCGATGCTTGCGTGGCCGATGACGGCGGACCAGTTCGTGAACGCACGGCTACTCGTGGACGAGGCGGGCGCCGCCGTGCCGGTCAGCTGGGGCGGGCTGAGTGCCGCGCCGGCCGCGGACGAGGTAGCGCGGGTGCTGGACGCCGCAGTTGGCAGGAAGTTGGGCGACGTCGTGGAGCGGGCGAAGGAGCTCGCAGAGGAGGCTGCGGCGGCGGTAAGCGATGGCGGCGCGTCGTGGTCGGAGCTGGAGATGCTGGTGCGCGAGCTGCGACAGCTCGGGTGCGAGCCAAAGGAGTAGGTGCCGTGGGGCCTTCGTGGAAAGTCAAAGTAGATTCCACGGCCACGTAGATGATGACGATTTGTGCAAGAGTTGATTTTGTATTTTGTATGAACTTCCATGTAGATTTGATTAGACTTTGTATGATGCAAGAGGAGATTTTGTTTTTTATATTGGAAGGGTAGGTTTGATTTTGGTTCACATGGCATATTTAATCACACCACCATTGTACAATTTAATGTTGTAATCTATCTATGAAATTGTGTAATGATATTGTGCACTGAGAGAGGTGGTTTCGTTCGAGTGTCGAGCTGATGTGGCAGTGTTGGTAATTGTACGATGATACTTGCCACTGATATTAACTGCTATAGCTCGAGCTGAGCGTGAGCATAGTAAAGAAGTGTGTCGAAGTACTCCTAGTTAGAATAGGTAATGGTTAGCGAGTGGTAGCTAGTAGCAGCGACCAGCGAGCTGTGCAAGTGGCTCACGCACAGCGGCTCATACTGCTATAGAGATAAGATGTCGTTAGTCGGTAAAGATAAAAAATACCAAAATGCTGCTAAAATACTGCTTGAGAGCAATAAATATATTTAATTATACTGACAAGCCAAACAGCATATATGTCTATTAGCAATACTACATTCTTCTTATATTTTATTGTTTTCGTGCAAGGTCTATGCAATTCACTTACTGATATCGTGTTAATGTTTATATTCTAGTATTTATATTTTAATGCAATCTATATGCAACGAACCTGCTAATATTACATTAACTTTTATATCCAGTATTTACATTTTGTACCTAATATTAAGCTAATACCTTTATATTTCAGCATTTATATTTGGCAATGCTACTAACTCGTGACATTATGATAATCTTTATATTCAAGCATTTACATTTCAATTGCACTTTATATTTCTATGTGTGTTTTGCCTTGCCAGTTATGGTGTTATTCTTACTTTTTGTGTATATTTTACACTTCCGGCGGTGATGTTTACCTCTCATGTGTTATTTAAATATCCCAATATTTACTTTCCGCATGCGATATATATTCCTGATACTGCGATTTTGAGTTGCTATGATGCCTACAGGTAGATTGTATTTTTATTTTCTGTCGTTATGCTTCCTGTGTGCTAACTTATAAAGCTAGTGTTGCGATGACAATTATATTGTACCAGTCGTGGTTGAGGAATGAGACTGTCTGAGTTCTCCAATAGGAATGGCTCTTGTTCCGAATAGGGTGCTTAGTGATATATATGTAGGAGCAACCATGCACTGGTAAATCAAGAGATGCGATTGTCAAAGGGTCAAGGAGCTCTGCTCTTCTAGAACATTCATGGATGCATGACATTCTAGTAGAGATTGTTAATGTTTGAGTACCCCCTCTATAGAGTATTAAAGTGTAAAATTTCACCCTTGTGATTTTCAGGTTGGGAAGCTTGCAGTCATATCTAGCATCAACTCAATTATTATTTATTTTTAAAATATTGTTTGAATGACTTGTATTGACCGGTACAGCCTGGCCGGTACTAACTCGAGTGTCGTTTAGTACCGGTCCTAAATACGCCACCTGCCACCCAGAAAAAATAAAAAAAAACCACAAACCTACGGGAGGCCCGCACACGCGCATCGTTATTTTTCACAAGTTACGCGAGTTTTTCACGCGTAAATGCGCATGCGCGGACGTGAGGATTCGAACCCACGACCTCCGTCTTCGCGTGTAGCTTCCTTACCATCCCACCTATGCATCACATGTGACAGGGTGGGAGATGCATTCATTTTGAAGTAACCCATGGAGGCCCGTACCGGCCGGTGTCTTGGCCCGGTACTAAATGGTCACGCAATTTTAGTACCGGGCCAGAACACCAGCTGGTACTAAAACGCGACATTTAGTACCGGCCGGTGTCTGGGTCCGGTACTAAAATGGCTCCGAAGGCTTTCAAATTTGGTCACGGTACTAAAATGGCTTGGGGGCAACTTTAGTACCGAACCAAAATGTGTCCGGTACTAACATGTGGGACGAATCCCACTTTTTTAGCTGTGTAATATCATATAACTATATGCTGGGTATTACCATATGATCAATGATACTCACCTTTCTTTACTTTAATGGTCCTTTTGCAACCTATGAACATGGACTGATCTAGGAGGGAAGGGAAGCGACTAGGCGTAACTTTAGCTATAATCTTAACATCTTTGTTTCACACCATATAAAATATCTTTTGAATAATGTAAAATGTACTCAAAATATGAATTAATAAAGAAGAAGGTTTTTTATCCACTTCTCATCTATGTTTAAAGCTTACCTTGTACGGCTACTCTTATAAGCGTGTGGCGGTTATCCCGTCTAGGTCCTTGCTAGTTGGGGGCATAATAGTTTCCTTATGTATACTCATATGGTGTTCGTAGTGTACATGTGAAATTGAACTCTTATGGTGGTCTTAGAGACTCATGTTCATGCTATGGTTTAAATAACTTGAACATATGCTAAGATGTTCTACACTGAGTACTTGAAAGGACCGTGGTGTTGCCTAGAGGGGGGGGGGGGGGGTGAATGGGCGAACCTACAAATTTTCACTCAAATTGCAGCGGATTAAATTCATTGTCTGCCAAACCCGGAACTTCCGGGTTTGTAAATCCGGAACTTCCGGATTTGAGCAAGACAGTAGGTAAACTCAAAACTTCCAAGTTTTACAACTCGGAGCTTCCGGGTACACACAGAGCAGAGTGAACACAAATAATCAAGTGCGAGTAAATGAATACAAGTTCAAACCCCAATTGGAGGGAATGTTCTATGAAGCTTCTTGAGCAGGTTCACAAAGTCCCTGCACACAGAAACACTAGCAACCAAGGAGATCAACCAAATCATAAATATATAAATAGAACAAGGGTGACATAATGATTTGTTTTATAATACCGAAGTTCGGATTCACTGCTTGCTACCACAGCTGCTACCAAAGCACAGTGAATCCTACTCTTCATTGAGGAACTCTTTAGGAACGTGAGTCTATTTCACCTCACTTCCATCGAGTTGGGTCTTCTTCCAATCACTTCTCCACTTTACTAAGTGATGAGGACATCCCTTCCAATGATACAACCACGCCTACTACACAGCAAGGACCAATGACAAGAGCCCATGCACGAGAACTAAATTATCAGGTAAACTCGTTCCTCGCCGTCCATAAACCCTCATCTCAGAATTGGATGCTACTAAATTATTGTGATGATTTTATTATTATTAGGAATGATGTAGAGGAGTCTAATGGATCAATCAATCAGTTTGGGCATCAAGATCTCACAATAAGAAAGCACAAGATCGGACATCAAGTTCAGACTTCAAGTTCGTACAGCCAGGCAACATCAAATCGACGTGGCAATAATTCTCATCTCCGGATGTTGTTTGAGGCATATGAGTACTCATTGGAAAGATCTTGAAGTCTACTTTCAGATGGATCGAACCTCATGACGAAATTCCACCGGAGCGAGCAGAATTGACAAAGAGACGTTCGGCCTTCCAGTCTTGGGCATAAACCCTTGTATCTCATGCAGCCCACTAGGGGCCCATTCCAGCTTAGGGTTTACACCCTCCCACGCCTCCTTGCTGTTGCCCATGTATAAATACATGTAGCAGCCGCCAGGATGAACTTGGGTTTTGTTTAGATGCAAGTTTAGCTACTGCTACTTCCTAGTGAACACGTGTGTCGAGTAGACCACCCGATTTGCTTGATTCAAGACCCCAACTCGTGATTCTGGTTTCATTTGGTTCAGATTCGTGAGTTTATTTGCTTGTTCATCTTGTTCTTGCTTGTTCTCGATTGCTAGCAGGTTCAAGGATGTTCTTGGCTCGGCAAGAACAGCCAACGTCGGAATCGGTGTACCTATTGCTAAGGCGCAACATCCTGTGATTGTCGTAGTCGGACAACCAACGTTGATTCCACCCCGAATCAAAGTTACCCCTCCTCTCATCGAAAGATCGGGATCAGCCCCTGCCATATCAAGTGGTAATTAGAGCAAGGTTGTTTCGGTGAGAGATTTTACCCACACTTTACCTAGAATCTACAAAACCCCAAAAAACAGGTCTGATTCGAAATTCCCAAAACAAGTTGAGCCTTTGCTGATCTGCTTAGTTCTTTGCTTGTTGAGTTTTCAGTTACATTGTTTGGACTAGTTGCTGGTTCTTAGTGGTTTAATCTTTAGAGTTTTGAGTTCTGGTCACGTTTTCAGTCACCACGAAATCCACTAGAACCATTCATATTCCCGCTGCCATTCTGCCACCACGAATCCATGTTCCCCAAATTGAGCACTGGAAGAAAACAGTCCTATATTTGGTGTTTGATGTCCGATTCAAGATTTTAAACACAATCTGGAAAGCTTGTCTTTTGATCTTTCCAACGGATCTAACCATATTCAAAAATTTGCTTTGAGCACTTCGAAATTGCACTGGAGAGTTGCGATCTGCTGTCTGAAACTTGAGATATCAATCTGATCTTTAAAGAGCTATGTGCAGTAATTCCTTTATTGAGGTTGTTGTGATACTGAACAAAAGAGTCTCAGCCCCTGAAAAAAAAGAGCAAAAAAAAAGGGAGAAGGCTGGAAAGTTGTTGTTTCCTTACATTCCTTTGCTGCTTTGGTGTGTGACAACGCTTGTGTTTAGGCTCACGTCTCTAGCTTGATTTAGCCCTAGGACCAGCATAGAACCATCAATGAATGCTTGTTCAACTTGCTTTGGCTAACGTGGTTCTAGCTGTTCGTTGATTTTTCTTGCAGCCACCTATAGCCCCACAAATTATCTACTACATCACAGGGCTGTGCTTGTGTAACATTTTGTGCTGTTCTTGCCGACTGCCAACACCAACTTCCTAGCGTGGTAAGAACATGTAAGAACTTGATGGCACAAGATTGAGAGAATGGAGTTTGCTGCCACCTAGTTCCACTAGTGGTAGGACATTGCTGCTAAGCTAACCATGGCAGGAAATGAGG
Organism: Panicum miliaceum; assembly: GCA_032594955.1. Taxonomy (NCBI): domain Eukaryota; kingdom Viridiplantae; phylum Streptophyta; class Magnoliopsida; order Poales; family Poaceae; genus Panicum; species Panicum miliaceum. The sequence goes on from CM064062.1 coordinate 18,628,808, forward strand.
ATGATGGATGAGCTCATTCACCTCGAACAAGGGGCATCATTCAACACTTTGAACGCCAAGTGAGGGTGCATGCTGAACACCTTGATGAGGATGTTCAAGTTACCAACGAACGCCTTGGCCAATTGGAGGCCACGCAGATCGACACCAACACCAAGCTGAACTCAATGGAGAACACGCTTGGGGCTCTTAACACCTCTCTTGTAGGTATTTTGGAGCGTTTGGATAAGATGGACCAGGAGGGTCGTGATGGTACGGGACGACGCAACAACAACACCGAGGGTAGCATTGCTGGGCAAGATGAGGAAGAATATTCAGCTGACACAGAGCTTGATTGGGAGGTAAACGACCAACATAACCAGCAGCAGTGCTGCCGTCGACATGGTGGACGTGCTCGTCAACCACGACGTGAGGTACGCGACAATGATGACTCTTTAGGGAAGATTAAATTTAGCATGCCCTCTTTTGATGGAAAATATGACCCCAATGCATATCTTACTTGGGAGCTAGCTGTTGATCAAAAATTTGCATGTCATGATTTTCCTGAAAACAAACGTGTTAGGGCTGCTACTAGTGAGTTTACTGATTTTGCTTCTATTTGGTGGAGCGAATATGTGTGCAGCCACCCAAACAACACTCCACAAACTTGGGATGCTATGAAAAGAGTTATGCGAGCTAGATTTGTTCCCTCTTATCATGCACGTGATCTTTTGCATAAGCTTCAGCTTTTGAGACAGGGAAACAAATCTGTAGAAGAGTACTATCAAGAGTTGCAAACAGGGATGCTTCGTTGTGGTTTGGTAGAAAATGAGGATGCAGCTATGGCTAGGTTTATGGGTGGGCTGAATTGGGAAATTCAGGATATTTTGGCTTACAAAGAATACAATTCGATCACTCGTTTGTTTCATCTTGCTCGTAAAGCTGAAAGGGAAGTACAGGGACGGAGAGCTAGCACGAGAACTAACATGTCTGCAGGTCGTGCTACCTCTTGGACGCCATCCAACCCCGCTGGCCAACTGTACCAAGCTGCTGCCCCATCTTCATCAAGCAGCAAACCACGACCTTCGACAACGAACTCCTCACCATGCCCTCCCGAACCAACAAAGGGGGCAGCTGCTGCACCAACCAAGAGTTCATCCTCAATTGCATCTTCGGGGCGAACGAGAGACATTCAATGCCTCCGCTGCAAAGGTTTCGGTCATGTGCGCAAGGACTGCCCAAGCGCACGCGTGCTAGTTGTGCATCCTGATGGTGAGTATTCCTCTGCTAGTGATTTAGATGAAAAAACATATGCTTTGATTGCAGCTAACAATCTAGGCGAAGATGAGAAGCACAACAAAAATGAGAAGCACATTGGAACAGAACATGCTGAACACTATGAGAGCCTCATGGTGCAGCGAGTGTTGAGTGCACAAATGGAGCATGCTGAACAAAATCAGCACCACACTTTGTTTCAAACCAAGTGTGTGATCAAGGAGCGTTCTTGCCGAGTCATCATTGATGGAGAGAGCTGCAACAACTTGGCAAGTGCTGAAATGGTTGAGAAGCTTGCATTGTGCACCCAGCCACATCCACAACCTTACTACATTCAATGGCTAAACAGTAGCGGTAAGGTGAAGGTAACACGGTTGGTGAGAGTTAGTTTTGCTATTGGTTCTTATCATGATTCTATTTACTGCAATGTTGTACCCATGCAAGCATGCTCTATGTTGCTCGGAAGACCATGGCAGTTGGCAGTTTGACATTGATTCCTTGCATCATGGTAAAACAAATCAATACTCTTTTATGCATAATGACAAGAAACTTGTTTTGCACCCAATGTCTCCTGAAGCTATTTTGAAAAATGAACTTGCTAGAGCTAGTAAAGTAAAGAATCAAGAACATGCTAAGAGTGAAAATCAGATTGTAGCAAATGAACTTGAAAAGCACAAAAAGAAGAACACCAAATCTGCCCACAATAATAAAAATGAGATCAAGCTGAAAAGATCATGTTTTGCAACCAAATCTGATTTGGATGAGATTGATGCTAATATTGATGTTTGCTATGCTTTGATTTGCAAACAAACTTTGTTTTCACTTGAGGAGATACCTTCTTCTTTGCCTCCTGCAGTTACTAATCTTTTGCAGGAGTATGGAGACATTTTTCCAAAGGAGGTGCCACCGGGGCTGCCACCAACCCGTGGGATTGAGCACCAGATTGACCTTATTCCCGGAGCCTTATTGCCCAACCGTGCTCCATACAGGACCAACCCTGAGGAAACTATAGAGATTCAGCGCCAAGTGCAAGAATTGTTCGATAAAGGTTATGTGCGTGAGTCTCTTAGCCCCTGCGCTGTTCCTGTTCTTTTGGTTCCTAAGAAAGATGGATCTTGGCGCAAGTGTGTACATTGCCGAGCGATTAATAACATTACAATCAGATATCGTCATCCTATTCCTAGGCTAGACGATATGCTTGATGAATTAAGTGGCTCAATTGTGTTTTCAAAAATTGATTTGCGTAGTGGTTACCACCAGATTCGCATGAAGCTAGGGGATGAATGGAAAACAGCGTTTAAAACTAAATTCGGTCTATACGAGTGGTTAGTTATGCCTTTTGGTCTCACTAATGCACCCAGCACTTTCATGAGATTAATGAATGAAGTTTTACGCGCTTTCATTGGCAGATTTGTTGTGGTATATTTTGATGTCATCTTGACATACAACAGATCACTTGAGGAACATCTTGATCATTTGCGTGATGTTTTTAATGCTCTATGTGATGCACGTTTGTTTGGTAATCTTGAGAAGTGCACCTTTTGCACGGATTGAGTCTCTTTTCTTGGCTATGTTGTGACCCCACAGGGAATTGAAGTTGATCAAGCCAAGGTTGAAGCAATACATAGCTGGCCGGTTCCCACAACAGTCACACAAGTGAGAAGCTTTCTCGGGCTTGCTGGATTCTATCGCCGTTTTGTGAGGGATTTCAGCACCATTGCAGCCCCATTGCACGAACTCACCAAGAATGGCGTTACATTCACTTGGGCTGCAGCACACAAGAGTGCTCTTGACACATTGAAAGATAAGTTAACCCATGCCCCTTTGCTCAAACTCCCTGATTTCACTAAAACTTTTGAACTTGAATTTGATGCTAGTGGAATTGGTTTGGGAGGTGTTTTGTTACAAGAGGGAAAACCTGTAGCATATTTCAGCGAGAAGTTGAGTGGGCCTAGTTTGAATTATTCTACTTATGATAAATAATTGCTTGCTCTAGTTCAGACTTTAGAAACATGGCAGCATTATTTATGGCCCAAAGAATTCGTTATACATTCTAATCATGAATCATTGAAGCATATTCGAAGTCAATCAAAACTGAACCGTATGCATGCTCGCTGGGTTGACTTTATTGAGTCTTTTCCTTATGTCATCAAACACAAGAAAGGGAAGGAAAATGTAATTGCTGATGCTTTGTCTAGGCGTTATACCATGCTTTCACATCGTGATTTCAAAATTTTTGGCTTGGGAACAATAAAAGAGCAATATGCCCATGATGGTGATTTTAAAGATGTGTTGCTGAATTGCAAGGAGGGAAAAACATGGAACAAATTCGTCCTCAGTGACGGGTTTGTGTTTCGAGCTAACAGGCTATGCATTCCAGCTAGCTCTGTGCGTATGTTATTGTTGCAGGAAGCGCATGGAGGAGGGATGATGGGACACTTTGGTGCGAAGAAGACGGAAAACATCCTTGCTGATCATTTCTTTTGGCCCAAGATGCGGAGGGATGTGGAGAGATTCATTGCTCACTACACAACATGCCAAAAAGCTAAGTCACGGCTTAATCCTCACGGTTTGTACATGCCTCTACCTATCCCTAATGCACCATGGGAGGATATTTCTATGGACTTTGTTTTAGGACTGCCTAGAACAAAGAAGGGGAGGGATAGTGTCTTTGTGGTTGTGGATAGATTTTCTAAGATGGCACATTTTATACCATGTCATAAGACCGATGACGCTACTCATGTTGTTGATTTGTTCTTTCGTGAGATTGTTCGTTTACATGGTGTGCCAAACACAATTGTTTCAGATCGTGAAGCAAAATTTCTTAGTCATTTTTGGAGAACCTTGTGGGCTAAATTGGGTACTAAGTTGCTATTTTCCACTACTTGTCATCCCCAAACTGATGGACAAACTGTGGTTGTGAATAGAACTTTATCTACCATGCTTAGGGCAGTTTTGAAAAAGAACATAAAAATGTGGGAAGACTGTTTGCCTCATGTTGAGTTTTCTTACAATCGTTCACAACACTCCACTACTAAAAGAAGCCCTTTTGAGATTGTTTATGGTTTTGTGCCTCATGCCCCTATTGACTTGCTGCCTTTACCAACTTCTCAGAGATTGAATTTGGATGCTAAACAATGTGCTGAGTAGATGTTAAAAATGCATGAGACTACAAAAGAGAACATAGAAAACATGAATGCTAAATATAAACTTGCTGGTAGCTTGGGAAAGAAGCATGTTACTTTAAAACCAGGTGATTTGGTTTGGCTGCACTTGAGAAAGGATCGGTTTCCTGATTTGAGAAAGTCAAAGTTGCTTCCGAGAGCTGATGGTCCTTTTAAAGTTGTAGCTAAGATCAATGATAATGCATACAAACTTGAGTTGCCTGCAGATTTCGGGGTCAGCCCCACATTTAACATTGCAGATTTAAAACCATATTTGGGCGAGGAAGATGAACTTGAGTCAAGGACGACTCAAATGCAAGAAGGGGAGCATGATGAGGACATCCCTTCCAATGATACAACCACACCTACTACACAGCAAGGACCAATGACAAGAGCCCGTGCACGAGAACTAAATTATCAGGTAAACTCGTTCCTCGCCGTCCATAAACCCTCATCTCAGAATTGGATGCTACTAAATTATTGTGATGATTTTATTATTATTAGGAATGATGGAGAGGAGCCTAATGGATCAACCAATCAGTTTCGGCATCAAGATCTCACAATAAGAAAGCACAAGATCGGACATCAAGTTTAGACTTCAAGTTCGTACAGCCAGGCAACATCAAATTGACGTGGCAATAATTCTCATCTCCGGATGTTGTTTGAGGCATATGAATACTCATTGGAAAGAAGTCTACTTTCAGATGGATCCAACCTCATGACAAAATTCCATCGGAGCGAGCAGGATTGACAAAGAGACGTTCGGCCTTCCAGTCTTGGGCAGAAACCCTTGTATCTCGTGCAGCCCACTAGGGGCCCATTCCAGCTTAGGGTTTACACCCTCCCACGCCTCCTTGCTGTTGCCCATGTATAAATACATGTAGCAGCCGTCAGGATGAACTTGGGTTTCGTTTAGATGCAAGTTTAGCTACTGCTACTTCCTAGTGAACGCGTGTGTCGACTAGACCACCGGATTTGCTTGATTCAAGACCCCAACTCGTGATTCTGGTTTCATTTGGTTCAGATTCGTGAGTTTATTTGCTTGTTCACCTTGTTCTTGCTTGTTCTCGATTGCTAGCAGGTTCAAGGGTGTTCTTGGCTCGGCAAGAACAGCCAACGTCGGAATCGGTGTACCTTTTGCTAAGGCGCAACATCCTGTGATTGTCGTAGTCGGACAGCCAACGTTGATTCCACCCCAAATCAAAGTTACCCCTCCTCTCATCGAAAGATCGGGATCAGCCCCTGCCATATCACTAAGTTTGCTTCTTCCCTTACGGAGGTGAAGCATGACCTGCACAAACTTCTCGTGACTCACCACACGATTGGGAGCTCACCGGGCAACACCTAGTCGTCTAGGAGCCAAAGCTCCAAGAGTATCAAATGCGAATCCATGACTCAATCCATGTGATACTCATGCTTGTCAATATCTTCACTTTAATCATGACTTAGTCACAAGTCTTGTCATATGAGCCCTTTATCTTTGCTTTCAATATTTTTTGTCACATGTAATCCATTGATATGATAATCAATTCCTGCTCATACACTTAACAAGATCATTAGTTCTTTAATCGTGGTGTCATTCAATTCACCAAAACCCACTAGGGGCCTAGATGCACTTTTAGTCTCCCCCTTTTTGGTGATTGATGACAACCTCGATTAAAGCTTACAAAAAGATATATCAATAAAGGTTTTGAATTTTCAGATTTAGAAAGAGTTTCCCCTTAGTATGTGCTTCGAATGTATTTCAATAAATTTGGCCTCAAATGCCAATTTGCACATTTTCAAGTAAACATGGAGCTCCCTCTAAATCTGAGCATCCGTGGGGTGCACAACAGGTGTGTGAACATATAACACGTGATGCATATGACAATTATCTCACACAACAGCAAGATAAAAGAAATTTCCCAGTTCTGTCAGCCAAACCCGGAACTTCCGGATTTTAAATCTGGAACCGCCGGGTTTGCCAGGCAGAACTTGCCAAAAAGCAATAAATCACCATTTCAAATCATTTTATCACACTAACATGCATCAAGTCTTAAATTAAAGAATTTAAACAGAGTTCACCACACAATAGCACACAATACAATTTGTTCTCAAGTCCACATGAGCTAAAACGAGTTTGTTACATGGCATGTGACATTCCACACCCAAATCCGGAACCTCCGGATTGGAAACCTGGAACCTTCGGGTTTGCCTAGACACAACTGCAGACAGAAGCTGGCATTCCACACCCAAATCCGGAACCTCCGGATTGGAAACCTGAAACCTCCGGGTTTGCCTAGACACAACTACAGACATAAGCTTTAATCTGAATTTCTTCTCCCCCTTTGTCATCCATCACCACAAAAGGCCTGAGGAGAGTCTATCTGTAAGCTTCTATGGCTGATCATCTTCTTCATCATCACGTTGACCTCCATAGCCACTAGTTCCTTGACCGGAATTACCAAGATGTTGTCCAAACATCCAAGAACTAAAGTTATCAAAACCATATGTTGGAGGAACACTAGGAGGTGGATGTGTCATGTACGGAGGTGGTGGAGGCACAAATTGAGCAGCAGTGGGATCAACATAGGTGGGATTGACAAAGGTGGAACTAGGAACCGATCCAGTTCCATAGAGTTGACCCCAATAATCGTCTTGCTGATATCTTGCATTTTGTTGCTCCAAATCTTCAGGTTCACTTTGCTGTCCTTCGGAGCCAATGGGAGAAGGAGGATCATTTGGCAATATCACTTCTTGCATTTTCTTCAACCTCAAGGTGTCTTTCTTTCTCCTTTGCCTCTCTTTGTGCACCACATCATTTGTGGACTTGCACACCGAAAATCATGTTGAACATTTTTCTCAATGGAGAGGGAGGCTTTTCCCAATTCATCTCCCTAGAACCACCGTGCCTTGAATGAGAGCGAGGAGGAGGTGGTGGAGCATGAGGGACAAGTGAAGGAGCATCAGGGGCATCCACATCATCACCTTGGGCTGCTGCTTGCTACCTTGCTTCTATCACTTGTGCAAGAGTGGGACCAGGGTGAAAATCCTTCTTTATGTCAGTTGGAGTATGCATATAATCACACTCAAATCTTTTGTTTGTCTTGTGGTCAATCATATACATGAGGTAAGCACCATAACCGCAACACTTCTGAGGTGATTCTGAAATTGATTTTATTTCTTCCCATATGTAATCAAACACACTAAACTCCGGCTCACTAGGTGTTAAGGCTAGCAGCATATTTCTTCCAAAAGCTGAAATGTTGTGAGAATCACCCTCTCTTGGAGCAAGTGTCTTCCTAAAGAACTTGTTGAGATAACCATAGAATAGAATCAAGCCTTTAGGTTCCCCATACTCCCACTCTCTACTGAGCAAATACATGTCCTTCATTTCTTCTTTGGGAAGATGTGATCCAATGTGAATCCTTTGGCGCTCATAATCTGACCACTCAAAGCCAAATATGGAAGCAAACTCAAAGTAATTGATCTTGTACCATTTTTCCTCCATCATCCAATGAACCCATCTCACATCTCCTATTGTTTCTTAAGTAGCAAGTGGCATAGAATTGAGCTATTATCTCATTGTTCCAATCATATTTGAAGCTCATCATTCTATACACATGCTTATCCTTGCATGTTTGAATAATCTCATTGAAGATAGGATCCTCCATCTCCTCAAATTTTCTCCAATCCACATATTGAGAGCGAGCTACTTTGTATTTCTTGCTGAGTATGGCACTCTCATAGAAGTCTTGATGAAATTTGGTTTGGAACCTATACTCTATGCTCCTCCCTTTTCTCATGTTGAGTGGATTTTTCTCTCTTTCTTTTCTCACTTTTGCTGTCATCCCTCTCTTCATATAATCAGTTTTAACATAATCATGAGGGACACTAGGTTTTCTCATTACAACCCCTGTGACAAAGACCGGCTGATCCGATTGCTCTTCCTCATCCTCATCATCTCCTTGTTGATCATCACCATTTCCACCACCAATCCCACTGCCAGCATCTGGTCCACCACCACTGCTGCTGCCTCTCATGAACCTACCACTTCTTTTCATGCCACGAGGAGACATTCTGTAGTTCTCATCACTTTCCTCCCCATCATCACTTGAGGTGTCACTGCCACTGCCGCTGTTATCTTCCTGAATTTCTGTAGCTGGTTCATCAATATGAAGTGTGCCTCTAGCAAGCTGCCTTATTGATCTCCTTGTTCCAATGGGAATGTTTGAATTCTTTCTCCTCATCCTTGGAACAATCCTAAAGTCATCTTCTGGAGGCTCTGTAATTATTCCAAGATATCATGGATTAGGGCATGAGTGGTTGGATCGAGAAAACTGAACAGATTTGGATGAAATAATCCAGTTGCATGTTCTCTGTGCAAAACCGGAACTGCCGGGTTGTGAAATCCAGAACCTCCGAGTTTGCACAGAGGCACATCGAAAATGCTCGACAACAGATGATGGATCTCTAGATATTGTGTATTGAGGCATAGAACTACTCCATGATTTTGAGCATGATGTACCTTGCGAAAAGCATGAACAGGGGGTTCTTTGCACAATCCGGAACTTTCGGGTTATGCAAACCAGAACTTTCGGGTTGTGCAGGGAAACCCTAGTTCATGTCCCCGCAAAATCGACCATGAAAACATGGATCCATTGCATGGAGCAGCAACTAGTGTGCAAATGCAGGTGTTCTACCAAAGGAATCGAAGAGAGCAACCCTAGATAAGGAGATGGGGCAAGAACATTGATTTGTACCTTGACTCATGGTGGGAAGGATTTGAAATTGAATTCGGAAGAGGGATCCGGAATCTCTGGATTGGAATCACCCAAAGTTGATCTTTCTCCCTTGAAATGCACGGGCAAATCTCCAAATCGCCTCTCTCAAACAGTGTTTGTCGGGGTGAGTGTGGGAGAGAGAATTAGGTGTGAAGGGGTATGTCACGGGATCAACAGGGATATGGCCGTGCGAAACCAGAACTTCCGGGTTTCACAATCCAGAACCTCCGGGTTTCACATAACCCAGACGATGAAGGCTGATCTGATTGATTTGGAAATGTTTGATTACAAAGGATATGTTCCAAAATCTTAGATATCCATTATGAACTTGGAACATAGTTCAGATTTGTATTTTCACAAGGATTTGGTGAGAGAGATAGAATTTCCAACATATAGCCCTTGAGATAAGATTTTGATTAGATCCTATGGACTTGAGAAATTCTTGCCACTTGTGGTTAGCCATCAAACATACAGAGGTAACCATAACCACAAGATGACTTGATATGGTCACAAAGACCAAGAAAGAATTTTTCCAAAATAGCACACACCTGGCATACTAATTGGATTTTTGAAAAATCTATCTTATAGCACTCAAGCATATAGCAATTCAAGTCAAGTGTCATCCTCAGCATATTTAGCTCATACCTTCCAAGATTTTAAAGATCATTTGACACTAAGTCAAATAGATGAAGGTATCAACCAAATATCTAAAGGCACACTAAAGACTAGAGATTGCTATATCAATGCATGCACAAACTAGCATGTAGAGGGCCTAGATGCAAACTTTAAAAATAAATAAATGTTTGAGTTGTACATACCTTGGCCCTTGTGATCCGTTATCCCTCACAATAGAAGAATTTGATGTTCAAGCTTGTACTTAAGTATTATTCAAACTACTTACAATCTCTTTCTTAATTTATCATGAGAAGTTCTCAAAAAACAAGAGATAGCCATTAGTAGCACAAGCTCTAGCTTTATGTTTGATAGACTTTGAATGTGGAATGAAATGAGCTATCAAACAATCAAGCCTCATAATATGGACTAAATTCCTCGCAAAAGTATAATGCACACATATATATGTGGAAGGCAAGCACATGTGCATCTTTTGATCATTTGAGATCAAATAGGAATTTAAGCCATATTATGGAGAGTGGCCACACACAGTAATGAGAAATCCAATTTAGAGTTTAGAAACACCTTTTTCATGTTGGATTGGTGACCTCGAAGTCAGGTGGCATACTCATGGTAAAACCTTATTCTTCCAAGAAATTTGCTCCCCCTAAATATGTGCATCAAGGATGGAATACTTGAAATGTGCACTTTCTATCATTTAAGACATTAGAGGGGGCTAATTTCATATTTGGGTCACGATAAGCAAAAGTTATAACATTGGAACATAGATCAAGAAATACTCACTGCGCCTTATTGTATAAGTAACAAATGTTGCAAATTCATTCCATGTTCGGATACTCTGGATATGTGTTCAGATACTCTGGACTTGTGTTCTGGAGTCTCTGGATATATGTCCAGAAACTCTGGAGCTTCAGTTTTCATTCTTCAAACAGAATCCGGAACTTCTGGGTTACAACATCTGAAACTTCCGGTTTTGCTGGCACTACTGTGACTGAGTGAAGTTTGTGAGCTCTTGATCTTTCTTAATCTTTAGTTGAGTGTGGATTCTCCTGTATCAACAATAACACACTAGCTCCACCACAGAGCTTGTTAGTAGCAATATGTGTCATATTGTATAATTTTCTCAAATTGACACAAGAGGCTAACTGGGTCCTATACTTAAATAACACAAAGTAAACTCAAGTATAGAGAGCTAGATAGCTGGGTATTGTACTTGCTACCAGAGAAACATTGAAGTATAATATAGCTCAAATTGATTTTGACTTGGCCATTGTCAACATGTGTGGAGAGAAGACCAAACTTGATATAATATTATCATGATAAATTTCTTCTCTTATTGTGCCAAGTCTTCAATGCTTCTCCAAGTACCTGTAGATTCTCTCAAGCACATTTTGGTACCCAAGCTACGTTGGGTCCATGGAGGTTAGTCAACAAAGATTTGGGGACGCAACTGGCTTTTGTCTGAGTAGTTGATGACTTTATCATCCTACCAGCAGCACACTCACCACTTGAGGATCTCCTGAGTTGTATATGAACATTGTTGACCGAGTTAGGCTTAGAAGTGTTACCATTTGGACAATCCTTACCAAGATGTCCTTTTTCTCGACATGTGTAACACACTTTGTGCTTGAGATTGCTCGCTGGCTGGTTCTCATTGTTTCTGGCACCTTTCTTCTCAAAGAATTTTTCTTGAGCTTTCTTGAAGCCTTTGTTTAGCTTGTAGTGGTGCTGCACAGTCAAACCCGGAACTTCCAGTTTAGAAAACCCGAAACTTCTAGTTTTGCCAGGCAGCACACTTGACTTGCTTGGACAAGTTGCAATTTTGTGTCCTATTTTACAGCAGCCAAAGCTTCTTCTCTTGGCAAGGCTTCTCTGTCTCTTGGAGACTGTTTGCTGGCCATCTAGATTGATCGAGCACATTGAAGCATAATGTCACATGTTAGAGCACTTGAAGCACTTGATATGATCTAGATTCTTCTTCATTGCTTGAGGTTTTCTCTTGATGGACTTATGTGTTTTGTTGCAGGAGATTTGCATGGTTGATCCCTTCTCAAGCTTCTTCACCATGGTTTCACGGTTATCTTGAGAAGGTTGTGTTACACCCTTACCTTTCAACTTTATCAAGTCCATTGAGAGCCTCTCAACCTCTTGCTTGAGTTCTTCATTCTTGAACCAGATCTTCATTGCAATCCTCTACTGTCACTTGCTCAAACCATGATTGCTTCTCTTTCATGTCTTTTTGTGAGCAAGTGTTGTTGATAGGTTGATATGATCTCATTGTTGTGATTATGACTTCATGACTATTTCTAGCAAGGCATATGATTCTAAAAGTTTTTCATTTGAGCATTTGAGTTCCTTGTAAAGGGTTTGCAGATCCATATGCTTGCTAGTGAGATCATCCACTTGAGCCTTGAGGTCTTGATTCTTCTTTTAGGTTAGAGCAAGAGATTTGACTTCTTCATTTTTGTCATGGAGAAGCTTCTCTTGTTTTTTGATCTTCTGATCTTGCTTCATCAACTTCTTCATCATCATGTCAGTCACTATTGTTCTGCTTCTCTTGCTCATCTTTCCAAGCTCAAGCATAAACTCTTCATCCTCATCATCACTATCACTATCATTATCTGAGTTTCATTCATCTTTTGACATGGCCATGAATCACTGATGATGATCATCTTGTGACTAAGCAGGACATGCAGATGTGGACTCAACATTTGACTGATATCTTTTATCTTCTCTGCCAAATCCGAAACTTCTGGGTTCTGTTACCGGAACTTCCGGGTATAGTGCACCAGCACTTTTGGAATCTTTAGCCATTGAGTCTCTGCTCTCTTGATCCTTGCTTGCTGTCATCTGATATTCAGCTTCTGATGGTGAAGTTGAACAGCCCTCAATTGACTGTCGGTGTTTTACCGTGAAGCCCACCGAGGGATACCCCGAGGTGGTAGGTTGTAGGTAGGGTGTCGCCGAGATCAGGAACTCGAAGGTGCAAGGAACACAAAGTTTAGACAGGTTTGGGCCGCTGATAGCGTAATACCCTACGTCCTATGTGGTTTGTATTGCCTTAGAGATTATGTGTATGCACGACCTATTTTGGAGGGGTCCCTACCCGCCCTTATATAGTCTGGGAGGACAGGGTTACATGGAAGTGCTAGTCAGGGACAGCCTTAGGAGTCCTACCCGAGTACGTTGTTGGGTAGTTTCCTTACGTCCGACTAGTCCTAGCTCTATACGACTAGTTACAATGAGGATAAGGTATGGCCCATGCGCCATCCCTTACCACAAGAATATGTACGCCAAGTGTGCAGTCCCGCTGCCCTGGGTCTGACAAGCCCCCGAGCTCTTCGTAGCCGAGTACTGCAGGCTTCCGAGTACTTCTGGAAGGTGTCTTCAGGTCCCTGCTGAGTCCCCTTGAGAAGGTGTCTTCCGAGTACTTCCTTGGCTGCATCGAGGCTGTGAGGTGCTCAAGCCCCGAGTAGTTTTCAGGTCTTCTTTTATATGGGGTGCAATGAACTCACACTCCATATGGAGTAGCCCCCAAGCCTTAGGTTGAATCGAAGAATCAGGCTGAGGGTCAAATTACTCTTGAATCTTTGGTCTGTATCTTCCAAAAATTTTTGAAAAATAAGCCGTTGAGGACACGTATCTTGCAACCCCCGAGCCTTTAATCCAAATTCCTAGGTTTGGAAAAAAAGGATCTAAAGAGTCGTGGCATGGAATGCATGTTTTTGAATCCAGTTTGATGATTTTTAGGGTTAAATTGCACTGGAAGTTGAAAGGTCCGAATTCTCGGGAGCCTATCCCTGAGAAATGGATAGTTTCCATTATCCGTTGCACAGAACCCATAAAAACCTCTCAAAATCGAATCGTTATCCCGAGAAAACTCTTCAGCTTCCAACGGAAAAATAGGGAGCTGCTGATTATAAATAACCCCGCGTTACCCCTTAGTGTGCTACCCCACCCTGTTTTGACTACAGTAAAAACTTATTTGCTTGGCCGAGAACCCTAGCCACCGCCGCCACTCCAAAATAGACCACCTCTCCGCCCGAATCCAAGCCAAGATTAGCCTGAATCCCTGATCCCCGTCCTCATCCACACCCGCGTGTGTTCCCCGTGGCATGCGCACGAAGACCCCGGTGACATTTCGACCCACGATATCGAAGAAGTCAGCCGCCGGTCGTGGAAGGAAGAGGGAGGGCGAAGGAGAAGGCGGATCGCCGCCGTCGGCGAAAGTCGCCAAGACGGCGGCGGAAGGCTCGTCGTGGATGGCCTCAACCATCAAGGAGAGGGTCCTACTCTGGCTTGTTGCCGAGCGGGTACTGCAAGAGGAGGGGGTGGTTCAGTGGCGGACTGCCGGTGCTGACTCGTCGCCGTGGGAGAACACTGGTGAGACCGTGATGTTCACCCCTTTTGCCGACCGCGGCCTTGCTCTTCCTTCTTCCGATTTCTTTCGTGGTTTGCTTGGATTTTACAAAATCAAGCATTACCATCTCCCCCCAAATTCTGTTTTGCACATTTCTATTTTTGTGCATCTATGCGAGGCATTCCTAGGAATTTGCCCGCACTTCAATCTTTACCGCCACCTCTTCCGTCTCAAACCCCAGCCGGATGAGGACAATCCCGCGCTAGTCGGGGTGCCGGGGTGCATCTGCGCGACAAGGCACTGTACCTCGAGTTCACGACCCCGAGTAGCCAGTCCGGGTGGCATGCGCAGTGGTTCTACATTGGGAACCACCAGTCTAGCCTCCCCGGATGGGACAACTCCCCACCCAAGCGCCAGGAGTGCTGGCTGAAGAAGCCAATGGAGGAGGAACATCGCGGCATCCCCGAGTTGATGCAACGGATCAAGGTCCTGAAGGACAAGGGCGTCACTGGGAAGTCTGTGGCGTACTTGTTCATCGAGCGATGCATCCAGCCCCTCCAGCAACGCGTTCACCTCGGGTTTGAGTACGAAGGTATTCGAGACCCATCACTGATGGCCGGGTCACCGCCTGTTCACGGGGGTAAACTCGGAGCCTTTCATCCCAAGATTGTTCAGCGCAGACTACTCGCCGAACCCGGTAAGTGTTTACTCGAGTACCTTTGGATGTAATCTTGTTGACAGAGTTGTTGTTTGACAGTCTGCTTTTGTTTGCAGGGCGACATAGAGCGGCTCAGGTCTGACCGGCCTGAGCCAGTTTTCGAGGAGCCAGCCCGAGACCCGCCCGCTGAGAGAGACGCGGGCGACACTGCAGCCAATCCGTCGCGCACAAAGCGAGTAGCGATGCGGAAGTGGAGAGCCGCTACAGCGGCGGCAACACCAAGCCGTCGCCAAGTGACGTAAGTAGTCTGTACTTCTTTAGCTTCTTGATCTTGCCATTCTTCCACAAGTACTTAAGTAATCTGCTCCTGTAGTGGCACTGAGAACCCCGAGCCCCTAAGGCAAGGGGTAGTCAATGTGACTGGGGAGTGGAGTCCGGTGTCGGGGCGATCACCGCTCGTGACTAGCCCGCCACTCTCAACCCGTACCGGAAACAAGACCGCACCACGAGGGCTGGTCGTGCCAACAGCATTCCCCCTCAGGAAGCCTGCGAGGTTAGTAACTCAGAAGTATCATGCTGTAGCTTTTGTGTTAATGCTGAGTACTAACACATCTAATCCAGGGAGTCGGAGACTCCCAAACTAGTGACCTCCAGTACTGGCTAGGTGGGCACAAGTGCAGACTCGTTGCCAAAAGACCTTGCAGCAGCAAGTACCACCGAGCCTCCTGTCGTCGAGGATGTGCCGGCGAGCACCGGAGGAAAAGATCTCGAGCCTCTGGCCAATGCCGAGGTGGAGCCGGAGACTGAAGCCCCCGAGAGTACTCCTGGGGAAAACCTTGAAGATGATGCTCAGATCGTTCAGCAGGCGATCGCGAGTACCCCAGACAAGCAGGAGGTCCCACGGAGTTCCCGGGCGCAAGATGCCCTGGAAAGCTCTCGGGCTCGGCAACAGGAGGAGATCCCGGAGGACTCCCGGGTGCCAGAGCAGCAGGAGGAAGAAATCCCTCCTCCTCGCGCCGAGCTCTTTGAGGACACGTTGGTAGAGCCGGAGACCGTCACGCTTATGATGGAGCTAGGTCGTCGCTTCACCAACTACACCAAGGTATGTAGTCGAGTACTTCCTCTAGCGGTGATATTCTGTTGTAGAGGTATACTGACTTGTTGTCTTGATTTGTATAGAGCCTCGTTGAGCGCTCTAGGGAGAAGTCAGTCCAGCTGATCCGGATTGGGGACGTGCTGCCGCGTACCCACGAGGCGGAGGACAATCTGGAGGCTGAGAAAGCCAAGAACCTCAAGCACCACGAGGAACTCGAGGCTCTGAAGACCTCGCATCAGGACGCCATGATAGATCAGCAGCGGAAGCACGACTTGGTGATCTGGAAGGTCAAAGATTTGACCGCTCAGAAAGAAAGTAAGTAGTCTCTTCCT
Organism: Panicum miliaceum; assembly: GCA_032594955.1. NCBI lineage: Eukaryota > Viridiplantae > Streptophyta > Magnoliopsida > Poales > Poaceae > Panicum > Panicum miliaceum. The sequence continues at coordinate 18,645,065 of CM064062.1, forward strand.
CTGACTCGAGTAGTGTTATCGCTCTGTCTTTCTTCTGAGTTGTATATATGTACATTTTCCTAGAGTATGCTCGTATCGAAAGAGCGTTAACTGACTGGAAGTGTGATATATACGAACTTACAAAAGAGAAAGAACAACTGCAGAAGGCACTGGAGGATCTCCAGCTCAAGTACTCAGGAGGAGCACAAGATTGTAACCCACCAGCTGTCTGATGCTGACAAGCAGCTCGTGGAGAATATGCGGATGATCCAGTTGCTGAACCGTGACAAGGAGCGTCAGCAGAAGGAGCTGGATCAGCTTGGGACCACAGCGTTCCAACTGTGTGAGTTTGTGCACCCCGTGACAGATGGGCGCTCCTTGGTGCAGCGCGACTAGTCGATGCTCCGACAAGCATTGCCGGGTATGTGTCTGGCACTGCCAAGGTTGTGCTAACACATACCTTGGCAGTGGTGAAGTCGTATTTCCTAGGCATGGACGTTAGTCCATTTGCGGAAGGCGTCTCCGGGGAGTGCATCGAGGATCGGTTCAACGAGTACCGTGCCGAAGTGCAAGATGTTGCTCATCAAATAGTCGATGACCTTCCGTTCTTTTAAGCCATGATGAACTGTGTATGTTTTGTATGAAAAACAACAGTTGCTCGTGTAATATATTAATGCTTTGTTTATTCATTGTTTGCTATGCTCGACTTGTGAAGTGGCGTGTTGAAACGTAATCATTAAGCACTTTAGTACGTTAGTTCCAGTGTGTAGTTACCCTGAAGGCATCACTTCAGTTGGCGAACTGTGTACTAGATTTGTACTTTTGTACAGAGTTGCGTTCGTAGAACCTCTGTGTATAGGTGTAATAACCCCTTCGACTTTACCCTGTAGGACCTTGCCCCATAGCTTGATTAAGCTATAAAGGGAGGTAGTTGGAAAGAACATCTGACCCGTTCAAGGGTATAGCCCGAGAGGCTTTGGTTTGGTTAATCGTGATGGAAGGTACCTGTGGCGTAGCCCCTGAGTATTTCCGAGGATTAGTGAGAAGTAGCGTATTGACATAACTCGTGGTGACAGCCCCCGAGTTTACTCAATGTTGCTAAAGAAGATAGAAACACAGTAGTCATTTGTGGAGCTGAAACAACCATGTATTTTTATACTGAGCTACGCTGCAGCTGACAGGTTTGACACAAGTTTCTTATGCATAGAAACGGCGTAGGTGCTCGATCTAACCCTGGGCTGGTTACCTTCGTGACGATGAGGGGTCCTTCCCATCTAGAGTTGAGCTTGTGAAGCCCAGCCTCATCTTGGATGCGGCGTAAGACCTGGTCCCCAACGTTGAAGGATCTTTCTTGGACGTTGCGGTCATGATACCGTCGAATGCCTTGTAGGTATCTTGCTGATCGCAGTAGGGCATTGCACTTGACTTCTTCAGCGCAATTGAGTTCCAGGTGCCTTGCCTCGTCAGCTTCTCCTTCCTTGTATATCACCAATCTGGGAGAGTTCCACATGATATCTGCTGGGAGGATAGCTTCAGACCCATAGACGAGAAAGAAAGGTGACTGTCCTGTGGCTTTAGTCGGTTGGGTACGAAGCCCCCGGACAACTGTGGGTAACTCGTTGATCCACTTGCCTCCCTTTTTGCTATTCTCGTCATAGAGTCTTTTCTTGAGTCCATCAAGAATCAAGTCTTTGGCGCGCTCCACCTGGCCATTGGCCTTCGGGTGGGCTACCGTGACATACTTGATCTCGATGCTGCTTCATTCGCAGAACTCCCAGAACTCGTGTGAAGTGAAGTTGGATCCCAGATCAGTAATGATCGTATGAAGGAAACCAAAATGGTGAAGTATGTCACAGATGAAGGTAACTACTCTGTTGGCCGTCAGGGTTGTAATAGACTTTTACTCAATCCACTTGGTGAACTTGTTGATGGCCACCAAGACATGGGTAAAGCTTCCTCGTGCTGTTGTCGGTGGACCGATCATGTCAAGGCCCCAACAGCCAAACGACCAAGATGGTGGTATGGCGATCAGCTTGTGTGCAGGGACATGAGCTTGTTTACCGCAGAATTGGCAGTTGGTGCATCGACGAACGAGGTCTTCGGCATCTGCCAAAGTCGTAGGCCAATAGAACGCAGACCTGAAGGTCTTCCTAACTAGTGTACGGGAGGCTGCATGATTGCCGCACGTGCCCTCATGGATTTCCTCCAGGATTTCTCGCCCTTCTGCAGTAGTAACGCACTTCATGAGTACCCCCGATGCTGATCCAAGCTTGTAGAGCTTATCTCCCACTAGAACATAACCCTTGCTGCACCTGACTAGTCAGATAGCCTCAGCGCTCTTTTGGTCGAGGTAGGGAGGTAGCTTCTTCTCCTTGATCAAGTCGGTGAACTGGGATGTAACACCTCAGGTGTTTAATTTACGAAATAAGCCTCATTAGCATAACAATCTGCTTAACTAACTAAGAAAAATTTAAAGGAAACGAATTATAAATTGGTTTGCCTTGAATTGAAAATAGTTGTGTATATGTGCGTAAGTACCTGTACTTTAATCAAGACATTTAAATAACTTTCACAATGATGCAAACATGGCTACAAAATTTAATAGGCACATTGTTTTTGGCATGTTACACAAAAGTTTAGTAGAAGCCTAGGAGTGAACGCAAAGTTTTGCTCAGGAAATGACGTACCCTCCGAATTTATCCTTTTTGAGTTTTTAAAATAACTTCTAAACTACAACTCCAATGAACTTTGGCCTGAAACAAAACTTGTGTAACTTTTCATTTTGAACAACTTTTGTGTTCAGAGATTTTTGAGTTGCAACACAAAAATTTGAGAAACACTTGGATTTGCAAACCAGTCCCTGCCTTTTCTTCTATTTTCACTGCAGACCATTCTTCTCCGCCTCGCCCGACCCTCCGACGCGCAGCCGCTCTCCCGACCCTTGCGTCGCCCAACCCTTTCACTCGCCCGACCCTTCCATTTCGCCCATGTAACAACCCTGATAAATTACATTTCCAAAGCAATGTCATTAGCCCAACCCTATGCTTAACCAACTAATAAAAATGGTGAAAAGAATTAGAACAGGTTAAGTTGAAATTCAAATTGAAATTGGGCACATATGAATACCTTTGAATTTTTAAATTAACTTTCAAACCACAAGCCAAATGAGGTGTTGCCTGAAACCAAACTTGTAGAACTTTTTATTCTGAACAAATTTCATGTTCAAAAGTTTTTGAAATTCAAATTAGAAAGTGGAGAAAACATCCTGTTTGCAACCAGCCCCTTGGAACTTTTCAAATTCTCGCAAAAAGGCCCTTCGTCCCTTCTCTCTCTCCCCTCCCCGCTCGACACACCGGCCAGGTGGCCGGCGATGCCTGACCGGCGCAAGCCGCCAGGCCAGTGGCCGCCGGCCCTCGCCCCCAAGCCCGGCTTTGCCCCCCACCGCCACGCTGCCCAGCCCCAGCTCGCCACGCGCGCCACGCCAGCCGCGCCTCTGCTCGCCGCCCGCCGCGCCCAACGGCCGCGCCGCGCCGTGCTGCACCGCTCGCCGCGACCCGCCCGTCGCTGAGCTTGCCGCCCGCCCGAGCCACTGCTGCAGCTACCCTCCAATCCCCGTGCCGCGCTATCTTCCATCCGTCACGCAAGATTTCTGGCCTCCAGTCGCGCGCCTCCGCCCTCCGCACGTCGCGCCGGTGAACCGAGCCGCCCACCGCGGCCAACCCCGCGCCATTACCGTGCCTCCACCCCCCCGCGCGTCGCCCGACACCCCTCCCTCCCTCTTGTCCCTATCAAAGCCGCCCCAGGCCGCCCGCGCGAGCCACCAGCAACCAGAGAACACCGCCGCCGCCATTATCGCCACCGAGCTCCACTCGCTCGTGGACAGCCTTCCACAGCCGCCCCCTGCCCAAATTGAAGTTCCAGCCACCACCACATCATCCCACCGGAGCTCACCGACCCGCTCAACGCCGCCCAGGACCGCCGGAGCACCGCCGCCCGCGCTGTCGCCGCCGCCGCCGCCCCTGATCACCGCGGACAGCTCGACTCCGACCTCCTCCGCCCAAGCCAAGTACCAGAGCAGCTTCCCCACGCGCCACTGAAGCTCCCCGTCCAGACCAGACCGCCCCAAGCCCGCCGGAGCACCGCCGTCGACGCGTACCGCCGCCGCCGCCCCTGCTCCAACGCTGACGAGCAACTCCCGGTCGTCCCCCACCCGAACAAGACCCCCACGAGGTAGCCCTCGCACTCCTGATCCTTCCCCGGCCCTCACCCCTTCCCGCCGGCGAGCCCCTCGCCGGAATTTTGGCCGGCCAAGGACCCAATTGCAGTAATTGAAATCTTTAGAAGGTTCTGTCCGTAAGATTTCAAGGACCCAGATATAAGAGAAAGATTCAAACCTAGATTCAAAATCAGTGAACTTGTAAAATTCGTATAAAATCGTAGAAAATTTAGAAAAATGTAAACTCAACTGTTCTGAAACCTTTAGGATAAACTCCACAACTTTTGTTACATGCATCTCCTCAGATTCTAGCTAATTTATGCTCTAAATTAAATAGGCTGTTTAATGACCTTTATTCACAACCATTGTTGTAGACAAGTACTGGTCCTGAAAATTTTACAGTAGGAGAATTACTTGTTTTATAAGCCAATGTAAAAATATCAGGCCTAAATTCCATCTCTATCTACACTGTTTATTAAACTTAGTTTCATACCATGTTAGGATAGAATTAATTGTCCCTGCAGTTAGGTTATCAATCACCTAATGGAACTTTTGCTGTACTTGTATAATGGTACCTAGATGCCATAGAAAAATTTAGAGACTTTTTATCTTACAGGGACCTATTTATTTGATTTATGTGCTAATAACATACATTAAATCAAGAAAATAGTATCTCAGCTTGGAAAATTCTCATATATTTACGAGAAGATACTCAGTGGTAGGGGATGCTGTGTAAAAAGTTTCATGGACAAAAACCCTGTGTAGGATCCTGTAAAAATAAAATCCTTGAATAACCTAGGTGTATAATGTCATATTTACTATGCTCTGAAAACTGCATAATAAATCCTATAAAAATTACAGTAGCTCCTGCATGATTAAATGAAAGCCCTGTAAAAATCTTAGTCTCAGTTTTTGCACCATTTGTCCTGTACAAAAAGAACAAGAATCTAGCAGCAACCATGTATTATATTTTTTTATAATTAATCTGCTGCATGAAAATATCTAAAAATTTTACAGTAAGCTTATCTTTCCCTGATGTGCCTAGATCCAAGGTTTCATGACCAGAAGCAACTCACTGTAGTAGTTACACTTAAATCATGTTTCCATGAGGAACATAAGTTCCCATGAACACCCACCCCACCTTGCTTAACGAAGTTACTTATTGTACTATCCTACTCTATTAATGATTGCCCACGAATGATAAAGTAACTCACTTCACAACAAAACTCATGATTTACAAACTGCAACTTTATCGTGAAGGAAATCATGTCGTTTACCATCACCACTGCTTACACTTATGCATTCATATAGAAACGACTACTCTCGCCGACGGAACTTACGAGCTGGTGCCCGAGTCCGAGAGTGAGCAGCGAGAAGCACAAGTAAATCTAACTGAAGCTCTTGAAGACCCGAGCCCAAGTTCGGAAGAGCCCCAAGCTAACTTTTCACAAGAAGGCAAGCCCCGGAGCATGAACCCTATTTTTCTAAACTTATGCAACTTATTACTCTACTTTACTTGTGCATTAAGTTTATAGGAGTTGGATGAAAACTTAGTTGCATGATCCTAGGTGCCCATGCTCTGAGCTATAGATGCCAGGTTCGATAGAATGCTATGCTAATAGGACTCGGTAAAAGTCGAGTGATTTCCTGTCACTCGCGAGAAATTAGGAGTTGATTGTTTACTACATGCTGCAATCATAAGGTCGACGGACGGGGCTATGGTACGATGTTTATGCTGATGATTGAGGCCCCGTCTGTTTAGTGAAAAATGCTAAGGCCGCAGTGTGTGGTAGTGGTGGTTAAGTCTTTGAACGTGCTAACCACATGTCGAGAATATGGTAATCGGTAAGCTTAAGTACTGGATTGAACCGAGGCCGGAATATACTCCCCACTGTCTTGAATTCGTTCACATCTAGCTAATGGCGGGTGCATCGGCCGCCACGGCCCGACGTACCGAGGTCTGTGGGGAGGTGTAGTCGAGGGCGGTGGGCCTGTTCCGTGAAGCGGGAATTGAAGGGAAAAGTTGCACGTGTGACTCTGTGAGTAACCACGTGACGTGTGTTTAGGTTTCCCTTGCAAGGTTAAGAAATTCGATTCGAATCGTCCGTTTCTCACGGTTATTGAGACTGCTTGACCCTTTTACCACACAGAGTAAGAAGAGGAACAATGATGATGAATAAACTTGTTGGATGAAATTTAATGCTTCACCATGAATGATATTGGATAGCTGCTTATCTAGAATGGTTAACGAAACTAGAATCTTGAGCTAAAAGTTGAAAGTAAGGACCCACTCGTATATGCTTTTCGGCAAAACAAACCCTTGAGCCAAAAAGCCTTGCATGTCTAGGAGTCGGCTAAGTATACTCCACTAGTCGGGTAAGCCTTGCTGAGTATTAGCATACTCAGCCTTGCTTGTGGCTCGTTTTCAGGTGAGTCTTTCGAAGACATGATTGCTAGCTTGACTTGGCCCTGCACTCTGCCTCCGGGATGGTCGGTGGAATGGGATACGCCCCCGGCCGATGGAGATAATGCCGAGTGATGTCTCGTACGGGCTTCATCGAGACATCCTTTATCGTCGAGTAGCTTTCGTTATCTTATTTCCGCTGCAACTTAAACTCTGAAGGACTTATTGGTTATGATCACTAAAGTACTTGGTTACTAAACTCAAACATGGTTTGTAATTTTCACTCATGATAATTTTGTAAAATCTGCTGGAATGTGGTATTCTCTGGGCTCATCTTCGCATGAGCATTTGTATGTATGGCTTCGATCCGCTTTACCGTGGTTGTATCGGGAGGTTACCCGACAGACCAATGGATTACTTCGTTTGAAGTGTGAGGTTAACCGAGATTGCCCTAATGGTGATGGTTAATACACTTGAGCCGGATTAATTCAGGTGGTTCTGCCACAGCTGGTATTAGAGCCGTAGCTGGTGCCACAGCTGGTAACAGCTAGCACCAGAGCCGAAATGCATACGCCAGAGAATGCGACAAGCCTTAAAAACTTGTGTTTCATAAAACTTGACTAGAAGGATGTGTTGTGAAATACGTTGGTGCGCTAAGGATGGTACCTAGTTCGTAAAGCCCTAAGGGATTATGGGAAAGTTACTAGGTGGCTATCTAACTTCTATATATTATCAACTGACTTCCAGCACATTACTTTCTGTCAAAACTTACTTTCATGCACAACCGACCTTAAATTCTTTAACGACGCACTCATCGCTAAGGTAAGAAGGTAAGAATCCTCAGCCAACTGAGAGAGTTTGGCCTTCCTGTCGGTGATGCGAACCGAACGCTGCCCTCAAGCAGTGGCTTACTTGAGGTGCTGCCAATATGCCAACTGTTAGTTGAATATATTGGGAGTAGAAGGTTTGGCGCAGGGTATGGCGATCGCTGTTCATACCCCCGTCTCATGACGGTACCCCCGTGAATACGCTATCTCGATAGCGTATGTTAACGTCGTCTGTACGGCGGAAATTGTACAGATATCGTTTCTATAAGTAAACGGTAATGAATACGGACGCTTTCATGAGTGCTGGCATGAAAGGTTCATGAAATATATGTGCTCTATCCATCTTCTGCAGTTACACTAACCGCGATTGCGATAAGTTAAGAACGGTTAGAGTTATCTCGACTAGCTATTATAGGGAGAGCCGTATTGTGTATGCCACCGAAACTAACTTCGTAAGACCAAAAGTTATTTGGCAATTATTTTATTTTGTGAGGACGAATAGGACGTGCATGCATCATGACCATATAAATCTGAAATTGAAAATGTGATGCATGAGAGTGGTAAGGTTCTTGCGTATCTAAGCGTGATTTTGCATAAGGACTATCTAGCGAATCTGTCACAAATCTGCCATGACCGAAAAGAGAGATTTATTGATCCGAGAAAATGACCTTTTCTGGTAAAGTTCATGTTGAAAGAATTGTTCCAAATTTTGTGTTCTACCTCCTATCTAAATACGAAAAATTCTGAACTTATGGATAGTAAGAAATAACAGAAACCATGGAATGTCAGATTTCTGTCCAGAATAAGCACTTCTGCCCCTTAAATTTTTAGGCCCCCCTTCCTTCAGTTTTCTGCAAAAGGGTACAACACAAAACTTGTTCCAAATTTACCCAGGTAGCTGCTGTTAAAATTTGGTAACTTTTGGCCGGGTAGAATTTCCCTGATGCACGGGACTCTAGCCCTCTGTTCACTGAAAATTCTGGGTAGACAGAGAAGTGAGACCTTAAGGGAACAGCCATCTTAGAGCCTAATCCAGCCAAAGTGTTGAATAGAAAAGTGGTGCACAAATACCTTAGGAGTGTTCTGGCGAAATTTGAGAATTTTTGGATATGAACTGTGGAAGTTATGGTTATTTTTGCACTCTATATAGAATCTGTCCCTGTGCTTTTCACACTTTTTCTTGGTCTCACTCCATTTGATCTTTGTTCAGATGGCCGAGCCTATTGCCATGATGGTGGATGAGGATGGACGCGTTCACTCACAGTGTCTCCACTGGGAGGGCTTTCCCTCTATTTTGTGGGACGTGTTGAGCACCGCGGGCTATCCAATTCCCCCACGTTACGCCGGACTGGAGTTTGCAGAGAATGGAGTTACCCAGTGCCGTGTCAACGTGACCATTTTTCCGCACTCGCTACACCCGGAGTGGCCCGCCTTGGAGATTGAGGCTGTTGGTCACCGTTTGGCTGATACTTGGGAGCTTGCAGCCATGAGGGCGCTCACCACTTTTTGTGCGCAGCGTCCCGAGGTTGTCACACTCGCTCCTATTGGGTTGTTTCCTGCTGCCCAGGACAACGACCCCTTTTGGCTCAACAGGGTGCAGCACTCACAGTACTTGGTGGACTTTCATGCCCAGGAGACCATCGATACCTCCGTGCGGTGCATGAATGCACTCTACCGACTTCTGAATCTCCAGAGTCAGGCGCTTGTGCAGCTCACTGATCTTGCACAGGCCTACCACATGATGGCAGACACCAGGGATGAGCAGATTAAGGAACTCAGTGAGGATCTTGAGGACAGAGATGCTCTGATTGGCCAACTTGAGGGCCAAATTCAGGAGCAGAACACCCTCATGGGTGAAAGGGAAGCCACGATAGCACACTTGGAGGAGCAGCTCCATGATCTGAGCCTTGAGTTGGAGGATGCTAATGAGCACATTCAGTAGCACCATGATCAGAATGCCCCTCCTGGCGTGGTGGCTACGGAGGAAGATGAGGAGGAGCCACAGGAGATTGATGGTATTTCAAGAATGGACTTTGAGGGTGAGGCACTGCAGCCACCTCCGATGGGACCTCACTCTCCTACTCACAGCGAATCATCCGTCAACGACCTGGATGACTTCTAGATGATGACCTAGAAGGACTTTTGCACATACTCCTCGATAGGGTAGCCTAACTTTTGGCAAGTGTTGTACTAGGCTAACTAGGAGTTGAGTAACTCTTTTGTGATGGGTACACCTGAACCATGTGGATACCCTCAGCATGTAAGGAACGGCGATAAACTTGGGTGATTTCGTTGTAAGTTGGTAAACGATGAAATCCACAATCGCTGAAGCTTGTCGGAAATTTTATCCATATCTCCTTACATTTCTGAGCTGTGAGTTGAGTACCAAACCTGTCAGGAATTTTGTGATCGTGGTTCTCACAGAAATTCAGCATCATTGGACCTCGCTAGTTTGAGTTATAGGCAAAACATCACCTATCGATCTGCTGAAAAACAGCTGAGACAGTAAGGCAAAGGACGAGCCTTTCGACCCTCTTAGCTATAGTTCTAGCACCTGAGTTAAATACCAAAGTGGTGCATCCCTATGTTCTCTAACTACTGCCAAAGTATGAGATGTTTTGGATGGACCCACAGCAAGCTATGATTTTTCTCGTAGCAAACAGAAATTCTGTCCATACTTCTATCTGTGATTTCGGAAGTCTATGACTACACTAATCCTTTATGAATCGAGGGAGTAATATGGATCGCGCTGCTAATGGTAACCTTTCGCGTTTCAGATGGTTGGATCAACACGTGGCAACCCCGAGGGTTTTGGTGCCGGTGGCAGCAGACCGCGACAATCACCACCACCCCCGCCCAGTTTGGTGGAAGTGATGGCCGCTCAAACCGAGCTGCTGTGTCAGCTGGTGCAAGGACAGCAACACCACCAGCGGGGTGGGTAAAATGTCCCCCACCCCCAAGCTGCAGGATATACGGATTTTCTGGGGACCCAGCCGCCCTTGTTCCATAAGACAGAGGAACCCTTGGACGCAGACGCATGGATTCGCACCATCGAATCCAAGTTCACACTACTTGTGGCCCCATGCTCAGAGGCCAACAAAGTTCGTTTTGCCGCGCAACAGCTTCGCGGTACCGCTCGTCTGTGGTGGGAGCACTATTTTGCGATGCTCCCGGCTGATCATGTGGTCGACTGGGACGAATTCAAGGCCGCATTCCGGGCACATCATATCCCCGAGGGTCTCATGGGTAGGAAGTTGAACGAGTTCCTGGCACTCACCCAGGGCACCCGCACCGTGCTGCAATACGCCCAGGCGTTCAACAATCTATGCCAGTATGCGGGCTATCACGCTGATACGGATACTAAGAAGCGTGACCGTTTCCGCAGAGGACTAAACACCAAGCTCAAGGAGCATCTGAACCTAGTCAGGGCTGACACCTACAACGAATTGGTCAATATGGCCATTACCCAGGAAGACTGTATCATGGCACACCGGGCAGAGAAGAAGAGAAAGGCACCCGCTGGACCTTCAAGTGCTCAGCCACCAAGGTATCGCTTGGTGCGAAATGCTACGCCTACAGCTCCACCGAAGGCCCCTCAGCCAGGGCGTTGGATTATCAGGCCCCCGCAGCAACAAGGTGTTGTACGACCCCCTATGCCTCAACAAACTGGACCCCGGCCCGTTACTCAGCAGTTTCTTCGACCGAGCATCACCAATCGTTGTTTCAAGTGTGGGAGTTCCAGTCATTTCGCTCGCGAATGCCCTCAACCCAGGCTGCCAAATCAGGGCCAGGACTCTAACCAGAACAATAAGAACAAAGGCAAGAAGCAGACCCTCCAGGTCAAACAAGGACGGATCAACTTCACCACCCTTGCAGAACTTCCTGAAGGAGCACCAGTGATGACGGGTACATTCTCTATCCATAACAAGCCTGCAGTCATATTGTTTGATTCTGGTGCATCACATAGTTTCATTAGTGCAAAGTTTGGTGCAAAGGTAGGCTTGAATGTTTGTCACACCAAAGGGTCGTATATGATATCAACACCGGGGGGAAAAATTGCTCCAACCAAATAATAAGGCTGGTACCGATAAAATTGGGAAGTAAAATCATCAAGATAGATCTTGTTCTTTTACCCCTTGACGGCATGGATATTATTTTGGGAATGAACTGGATGACTATGCATAGAGTCACACTGGACCTTTCTTCTCGAGCCGTTGAGATAAATTCACCTAGTCACGGAGCCACTACCCTTTACCTACCGTTACAGGAGTGCACAAATTCTTGTGCTTTCATAATGGAAGGGATCAACCTAGAGAATATTCCTGTGGTAAACGAGTACGCCGATGTTTTTCCGAATGACTTACCAGGAATGCCACCGGATAGGGATATTGAGTTCATCATCGAACTGCAACCGGGCACTGCACCTATATCCAAAAGACCATATAGGATGCCCCCTAAAGAATTGGCAGAGCTGAAAATTCAACTCCAAGAACTACTGGACAAAGGTTTCATTCGCCCTAGCGCGTCACCTTGGGGATGTCCAGCCCTATTCGTAAAGAAGAAGGATGACAGTTTGAGGTTATGCGTTGACTACCGGCCTCTCAACACAGTAACCATTAAGAATAAATACCCACTTCCTCGTATCGATGTACTCTTCGATCAATTAGCTGGAGCCAGAGTCTTCTCAAAAATTGATCTTCGTTCGGGATATCATCAGATCAAGATTCGCCCATGCGATATTCCTAAGACTGCCTTCTCCACACGATATGGCTTATATGAATTCTTGGTCATGTCCTTTGGACTCACAAATGCCCCTGCCTACTTCATGTATCTCATGAATTCGGTATTCATGCCCGAACTTGACAAATTCGTCGTAGTGTTCATCGACGACATCCTTATCTATTCCAAGGATGAGGAAGAGCATGCCAAGCACCTTCGCATTGTTCTTCAGCGACTCAGAGACCATCAGCTCTATGCTAAGTCTTCTAAGTGTGAATTCTGGTTGGATACTGTAAAGTTCTTGGGTCACACGATCTCCAGCGAAGGCATAGCTGTTGACCTCAGCAAGGTACAAGAGGTGATGGATTGGAAACCCCCTACCTCTGTTCATCAGATTCGCAGTTTTCTCGGCTTAGCCGGTTACTATCGTCGCTTCATCCCGGATTTCTCTCGAATTGCTAAGCCCATGACTGAACTGTTAAAGAAGGAAGTAAAGTTTGTATGGAATGAGAAGTGTGAAGAAGCTTTCCACACTCTCAAAGAGCATCTGACTACTGCACCTATGTTAGCTCAACCCGATAATACCAAGTCGTTCGATGTGTATTGTGACGCATCGGGTACTGGTCTAGGATGTGTGCTTATGCAAGAGAATCGAGTGATTGCATATGCCTCACGAGCCCTTCGGCCCCACGAGCAGAATTATCCCACTCATGATCTTGAGCTTGCAGCTGTCATTCACGCTCTGAAAATATGGAGGCACTATCTCATGGGTACATAGTGCAATATCTACACTGATCATAAGAGTCTCAAGTATATCTTCACACAAGCCGATCTGAATATGAGACAACGAAGATGGCTAGAATTAATCAAGGATTATGACCTTGAAGTGCACTACCACCCCGGCAAGGCTAATATAGTCGCAGATGCACTAAGCCGCAAGTCCCATTGCCATTGCTTATCCATGGAATCCTACAATGAGACATTGTGTGCAGAAATGAGGAAGCTTAACATGGAAATGGTTTCTCAAGGCACTCTAAATCACATCTCAGTTGAGCCCACTCTTCACGACCAAATCGTCATGGCACAACTACATGATGAAGGAATTAAGATCATCAAACAAAAACTCTCTCTAGGTGAGGAGAAGTATAAATGTTTCTGCCAGGACCATAAGGGAGTTCTATGGTTCGAAAGTCGCATAGTCGTTCCGAAGAATCATGAACTCCGCAAGCAAATTCTCGATGAGGCACATCTTTCCAAATTCTCTATCCACCCCGGCAGTAGCAAAATGTATCAAGACCTAAGGCAAAACTTCTGGTGGACTAGAATGAAAAGAGAAATTGCTATGTATGTCTCAGAATGTGACACGTGCCAGAAAGTAAAAGCCAACCACTTGAAAGTAGCCGGTACACTTCAACCGTTACCTATACATCCTGGAAGTGGGAAGACATAAGTATGGACTTCATCGTTGGACTACCAAACACTTCCCAGAAACATGATTCCATATGGGTTATCATTGATAGACTCACAAAGACGGCACATTTCCTTCCGGTACACACCACCTATTCTGCCAAGAAATATGTCAAGATTTACCTCGATCGTATTGTTTGCCTACATGGAATACCTAAGACAATTATTTCTGATCATGGTACTCAGTTTGTAGCACGCTTTTGGGAACAACTGCAAACGTCTCTTGGTACTAAACTGATTCGCAGCTCAGCATACCATCCTCAGACTGATGGACAAACGGAAAGAGTAAACCAAATTCTTGAAGACATGCTGAGAGCTTGCGTCATTCACTATGACAAGAATTGGGACAAATGTCTACCCCTAGCAGAGTTCTCGTACAACAATAGCTATCAAACGAGTTTGAAAATGGCACCATTTGAGGCCCTGTATGGACGAAGGTGTCGAACTCCTTTGAGCTGGTCACAAGCCGGAGAACGTAAAATAATTGGACCCGACCTGGTAATCAAGGCAGAGGAGAAAGTAAAAGTAATACAAGCAAATCTTAAAGCCGCACAAGCCCGGCAAAAGAGCTATTCCGACAAAAGGAGAAAGCCCCTAAAATTCGAAGTTGGCGATCATGTCTATCTTCGAGTTTCACCAACTAAGGGAGTGCAAAGATTCGGAATCAAAGGCAAGCTAGCTCCCCGTTATGTTGGTCCTTACGAAATCATTGAGAGCTGCGGACCCGTAGCCTACAAATTACGACTGCCCCCTCAGCTCACGGCCACCCATGATGTCTTCCACGTATCTCAACTCAAGAAGTGTATTCGAGTCCCTACCGAGATTGTGGAACAACAAGAAATATTGGTAGAACCCGACCTCTCGTATGTCGAACACCTGGTTAAGATTTTGGATCGAAAAGAAAGAGGGACCAGGAGGAAAGTGATTAAAATGTATAAAGTTCAATGGAATCATCACACTGAAGAAGAAGCCACCTGGGAAACCGAGAGCTACCTAAACCAAAATTTCCCTGGTTTTCTTATCTCAACCGCTGATATGTGCACCCCTGTCCACACTAAGATTTACCGAATCTCGGGGCGAGATTCTTATTAAGGGGGGAAGGCTGTAACAACCCTGATAAATTACATTTCCAAAGCAATGTCATTAGCCCAACCCTATGCTTAACCAACTAATAAAAAGGGTGAAAAGAATTAGAACAAGTTAAGTTGAAATTCAAATTGAAATTGGGCACATATGAATACCTTTGAATTTTTAAATTAACTTTCAAACCACAAGCCAAATGAGGTGTTGCCTGAAACCAAACCTGTAGAACTTTTTATTCTGAACAAATTTCATGTTCAAAAGTTTTTGAAATTCAAATTAGAAAGTGGAGAAAACATCCTATTTGCAACCAGCCCCTTGGAACTTTTCAAATTCTCGCAAAAAGGCCCTTCGTCCCTTCTCTCTCTCCCCTCCCCGCCCGACACACCGGCCAGGTGGCCGGCGATGCCTGACCGACGCAAGCCGCCAGGCCAGTGGCCACCGGCCCTCGCCCCCAAGCCCGGCTTTGCCCCCCACCGCCACGCTGCCCAGCCCCAGCTCGCCACGCGCGCCACGCCAGCCGCGCCTCTGCTCGCCGCCCGCCGCGCCCAACGGCCGCGCCGCGCCGTGCCGCACCGCTCGCCGCGACCCGCCCGTCGCTGAGCTTGCAGCCCGCCCGAGCCGCTGCTGCAGCTACCTTCCAATCCCCGTGCCACGCTATCTTCCATCCATCACGCAAGATTTCTGGCCGCCAGTCGCGCGCCTCCGCCCTCCGCACGCCGCGCCGGTGAACCGAGCCACCCACCGCGGCCAACCCCGCGCCATTACCGTGCCTCCACCCCCCCCCCCCCCCCCCCCGCGCGTCGCCCGGCACCCCTCCCTCCCTCCTGTCCCTATAAAAGCCGCCCCAGGCCGCCCGCGCGAGCCGCCAGCAACCAGAGAACACCGCCGCCGGCATTATCGCCACCGAGCTCCACCCGCTCGTGGACAGCCTTCCACAGCCGCCCCCTGCCCAAATTGAAGTTCCAGCCACCACCACATCATCCCACCGGAGCTCACCGACCCGCTGAACGCCGCCCAGGACCGCCGGAGCACCGCCACCCGCGCTGTCGCCGCCGCCGCCGCCCCTGATCACCGCGGACAGCTCGACTCCGACCTCCTCCGCCCAAGCCAAGTACCAGAGCAGCTTCCCCACGCGCCACTGAAGCTCCCCGTCCAGACCAGACCGCCCCAAGCCCGCCGGAGCACCGCCGTCGACGCGTACCGCCGCCGCCGCCCTTGCTCCAACGCCGACGAGCTACTCCCGGCCGTCCCCCACCCGAACAAGACCCCCACGAGGTAGCCCTCGCACCCCTGATCCTTCCCCGGCCCTCACCCCTCGCCGCCGGCGAGCCCCTCGCCGAAATTTTGGCCGGCCACCGCACCCGAGCCGCCCAAGGACCCAATTGCAGTAATTGAAATCTTTAGAAGGTTCTGTCCGTAAGATTTCAAGGACCCAGATGTAAGAGAAAGATTCAAACCTAGATTCAAAATCAGTGAACTTGTAAAATTCGTATAAAATCGTAGAAAATTCAGAAAAATGCAAACTCAACTGTTCTGGAACCTTTAGGATATACTCCACAACTTTTGTTACATGCATCTCCTCAGATTCTAGCTAATTTATGCTCTAAATTAAATAGGCTGTTTAATGACCTTTATTCACAACCATTGTTGTAGACAAGTACTGGT
The DNA here is from genome assembly GCA_032594955.1 of Panicum miliaceum. Classification (NCBI taxonomy): domain Eukaryota; kingdom Viridiplantae; phylum Streptophyta; class Magnoliopsida; order Poales; family Poaceae; genus Panicum; species Panicum miliaceum. The sequence goes on from CM064062.1 coordinate 18,661,425, forward strand.
CCTGAAAATTTTACAGTAGGAGAATTACTTGTTTTATAAGCCAATGTAAAAAGATCAGGCCCAAATTCCATCTCTATCTACACTGTTTATTAAACTTAGTTTCATACCATGTTAGGATAGAATTAATTGTCCCTGCAGTTAGGTTATGAATCACCTAATGGAACTTTTGCTGTACTTGTATAATGGTACCTAGATGCCATAGAAAAATTTAGAGACTTTTTATCTTACAGGGACCTATTTATTTGATTTATGTGCTAATAACATACATTAAATCAAGAAAATAGTATCTCAGCTTGGAAAATTCTCATATATTTACGAGAAGATACTCAGTGGTAGAGGATGTTGTGTAAAAAGTTTCATGGACAAAAACTGTGACAACCCTGGTAAATTACAATTCTAAAATCAATGTCATTAGCCTAACCCTATGCTTAACCAACTAATAAAAGGGCGAAAAGAATTAGAACGAGTTAAGTTGAAATTCAAATTGAATTTGGGCACATTTGGATACTTTTGAATTTTTAAATTAACTTTCAAACCATAAGCCAAATGAGATGTTGCCTGAAACCAAACTTGTAGAACTTTTTATTCTGAACAACTTTCGTGTTCAAAAGTTTTTGAAATTCAAATTAGAAAGAGGAGAAAACGCCCTGTTTGCACCCAGCCCCCTAAAACTTTTCAAATTTTCGCGTTTAGGCCCCTCGCTCCTCTCTCTCTCTCCCCTCCCCGCCCGACAGCGCACGCCACGTCGCCGGCGATGTCTGACCGGCGCGAGCCGCCAGGCCAGTGGCCGCCGCGCCTCTCCCCCACGCGCGGCTTTGCCCCCTCCCACAGCCGCGCTGCCCAGTACGCGTCCGCGCGTGCGCACGCCGTGCCGCGCCCCGCCTCGCCGCCCGCCGCGCCCAACCGCCGCGTCGCGCCGTGCCGTCCCGACCCCCGCGCCCCGCCCGTCGCTGCGCCTGTCCTCCGCCCGAGCTGCTGCAGCAGCTGCTTCCCCAATCCACGCGCCGCGCTATCTCCTCGCGCCCACGCCAAATCCCCGGCCGCCAGTCGCTCGCGCCCGCCCGCCGCACGCCGCGCCGGCGTCCTGCTGCCGCCCGCCGTGGCCAGTGCCACGCCTTTGCCGTGCCTCCGCCCCGCGCGTCGCCCAGGCACCTCCACCCCCCTCCTGCCCCTATAAAAGCCGCGCCCCGGCCGCCCGCGCGAGCCACAGCCGCCAGAACACCTCGCCGCGGCCATTACCGCCGCCGAGCTCCGCCCGTTCATGGACAGCCTCCCACAGCCGCCCCCTGCCCAAATTGGAGTGTCAGCCACCACTACATCATCCCCCTAAAGCTCACCGACCCGCCCAACACCGCCCAGGACCGCCGGAGCGCCGCCGCCCGCGCTGTCACCGCCGCCGCCGCCCTTGCTCACCGTGGACAGCTCGACTCCGACCTCCTCCGCCCAAGCCAAGCCCCCGAGCAGCTTCCCCACGCGCCACTGAAGCTTCCCGTCCAGACCAGGCCGCCCCAAGCCCGCCGGAGCACCGCCGTCGATGCGTGCCGCCGCCGCCGCCGCCTCTGCTCCAACGCTGGCGAGCTATTCCCAGCCGTCCCCCACCCGAACAATACCCCCACGAGGTAGCCCTCGCACCCCTGATCCTTCCCCGACCCTCACCCCTCGCCGCCGGCGAGCCCCTCACCGGAATTTCGGCCGGCCGCCGTACCCGAGCCGCCTGAGGACCCAATTGCAAGAATTTAAATCTTTAGAAGGGTCTGCACGTAAGATTCAAGGACCCAGTTGTAAAAGAAAGTTTCAAATCTAGATTCAAATTCAGTGAACTTGTAAAATTCGTATAAAATTGTACAAAATTCAGAAAAATGCAAACACAACTGTTCTGGAATCCTTAGAACAAACTCTACAACTTTTGTTACAAAAAGTTTCTCAGATTCTCAACATATTTTGCTCTACATTAAATGGAAGCTTTAATGGACTTCTTTTGTACCCACTGTTGTAGATCAATGCTGACCCTAAATTTTGGATAGTGAGTTAGTTGTTTGATGTTTAGGACTGTGTAAAAAGACCAGGCCCAAATTCCATCTCTAGCTTTACTGTTTATTAAACTTAGTTTCATACCATGTTTAGGTGGAATATTTTATCCCTGCAGATAGGTGATGAATCACCTAATGAAACTTTTTCTATGCTAGTGTATTGGTACCTAGATGCCAGAGGAAAATTTAGAGACTTTTTATCTCACAGGAACTTATTTATTTGATTTATGTGCTAATAACATGCATTAAATCAAGAAAATAGTATCTTAGCTTGGAAAATTCTCAAATTTTTACTAGGACATACACTGTGGTAGAGGTTGCTGTGTAAACAGTTTCGTGGACAAAAACCCTGTGGATGATCCTGTAAAAATAAATCCTTGAATAACCTAGGTGTGTAATGTCACATTTACTATGCTCTGAAAACGGCATAATAAATCCTACAAAAATTACAGTAGCTCCTGCATGCTTAAATGAAAGCTCTGTAAAAATCTTAGACTTAGTTGTTGCGCCATTTGTTCTGTACAAAAAGAACAAAGATCTAACAGCAACTATGTAATATATTTTTCATAATTAATCTGCTACATGAAATTGTCTGAAAATTTTACAGTAAGCACATCTTTCCCTGATGTGCCTAAATCCAAAGTTTCATGACCAGAAACTATCTACTGTAGTAATTACACTTAAATCGTGTCGTTTACCATCACCACTACTTAAACTTGTGCATTCATGTAGAATCGACGACTCTCGCCGACGGAACTTACGAGCTGGTGCCCGCGTCCGAGAGTGAGCAGCGTGAAGCTCAAGTAAATCTAACCGAAGCTCTTAAAGAGCCGAGCCCAAGTTCGGAAGAGCCCCAAGCTAACTTTTCGCAAGAAGGCAAGCTCCGGAGCATAACCCATTTCTTTCCTAAATTATGCAACTCATTACTCCTTGCTTGTGCATTAAGTTTATAGGAGTTGAATGAAAACTTAGTTGCATGATATTAGGAACCCTTGCTTGAAAACTAGACGCAAGGATCGATAGAATGCTGTGCTAATAGGACTCCGGTAAAAGCCGAGTGATTTCCTGTCACTCGCGAGAAAATAGGAGTTGAATATTTTCTACACGCTGCAATCATAAGGACACGGACGAGCTATGGAACGATGGATATGATTGAGGCCCATCTGTCTAGTGAAAAATGCTAAGGCCGCAGTGTGTGGTAGTGATGGTTAAGTCTTTGAACGTACTAAACACATGCCGAGATTATGGGAATCGGTAAGCTTAAGTACCTGATTGGCCCGGCAAGGGGACGGCATCCTACCCTTTGAACTTCAGTCCCATGTACATATGGCGAGTGCAGAGAGTGGTCACGACCCGGCGGCGAACCGTGGCGTGGGACTCTTGTACTCTCGGAGGGTAGCCCCGATCCATGACCCGGAAAGAAAGGGGAAAAGTTGCACGTGTGACTCTGGGAGTAACCACGTGACGTGTGTTTAGGTTTCCCTTGCAAGGTTAAGAAATTCGATTCGAATCGTCCGTTTCTCACGGCTATTGAGACTGCTTAACCCCCTTTACCCACAGAGTAAGAAGAGGAACAATGATGATGAATGAACTTGTTGGATGAAATTAATGCTTCACCATGAATGTTATTGGATAGCTGCTTATCTAGAATGGTTAATGAAACTAGAATCTTGAGCTAAAAGTTGAAAGTAAGGACCCACTTGTAGATGCTTTTCGGCAAAACAAACCCCTGAGCCAAAAAGCCTTGCATATCTAGAGTCGGTAGAGTAGATTCCACTACTCGGGTAAGTCTTGCTGAGTATTAGTATACTCAGCCTTGCTTGTGGCTCATTTTCAGGTGAGACCTTCGAAGATATGATTGCTAGCTTGACTTGGCCCTGCACTCTTCCCCCTGGTTGGTCGGTGGAATGGGATACGCCCCCGTCCAACGGAGATAATGCCGAGTGATGTCTCGTACGGGCTTCATCGAGACATCCTTATCGTCGAAGTAGCTTTCGTTGTTTTATTTTCCGCTGCAACTTAAACTCTAAAGAACTTATTAGTTATGATCACTGAAGTACTTGGTTTCTAAACTCAAACTTGGTCTGTAATATTCACTTATGATAATGTTGTAATATTTGCTGGAATGTGGTATTCTCTGGGCTCATCGTCGCGTGAGCATTTGTATGTATGGCACTCGATCCGCTTTACCGTGGTTGTATCGGGAGGTTATACCCGACAGACCAGTGGATTACTCCGTTTGAAGTGTAAGGTTAACCGAGATTGCCCTAATGGTGATGGTTAATACACTTGAGCCGGATGAATTCAGGTGGTTCTGCCACAAAAACCCTGTGTAGGATCCTGTAAAAATAAAATCCTTGAATAACCTAGGTGTGTAATGTCATATTTACTATGCTTTGAAAACTGCATAATAAATCCTATAAAAATTACAATAGCTCCTGCATGATTAAATGAAAGCCCTGTAAAAATCTTAGTCTCAGTTTTTGCACCATTTTTCCTGTACAAAAAGAACAAGAATCTAGTAGCAACCATGTATTATATTTTTTTATAATTAATCTGCTGCATGAAAATATCTAAAAATTTTACAGTAAGCTTATCTTTCCCTGATGTGCCTAGATCCAAGGTTTCATGACCAGAAGCAACTCACTGTAGTAGTTACACTTAAATCATGTTTCCATGAGGAACATAAGTTCCCATGAACACCCACCCCACCTTGCTTAACGAAGTTACTTATTGTACTATCCTACTCTATTAACGATTGCCCACGAATGATAAAGTAACTCACTTCACAACAAAACTCATGATTTACAGACTGCAACTTTATCGTGAAGGAAATCATGTCGTTTACCATCACCACTGCTTACACTTGTGCATTCATATAGAAACGACTACTCTCGCCGACGGAACTTACGAGCTGGTGCCCGATCCGAGAGTGAGCAGCGAGAAGCTCAAGTAAATCTAACTGAAGCTCTTGAAGACCCGAGCCCAAGTTCGGAAGAGCCCCAAGCTAACTTTTCACAAGAAGGCAAGCCCCGGAGCATGAACCCTATTTTTCTAAACTTATGCAACTTATTACTCTACTTTACTTGTGCATTAAGTTTATAGGAGTTGGATGAAAACTTAGTTGCATGATCCTAGGTGCCCATGCTCTGAGCTATAGATGCCAGGTTCGATAGAATGCTATGCTAATAGGACTCGGTAAAAGTCGAGTGATTTCCTGTCACTCGCGAGAAATTAGGAGTTGATTGTTTACTACATGCTGCAATCATAAGGTCGACGGACGGGGCTATGGTACGATGTTTATGCTGATGATTGAGGCCCCGTCTGTTTAGTGAAAAATGCTAAGGCCGCAGTGTGTGGTAGTGGTGGTTAAGTCTTTGAACGTACTAACCACATGCCGAGAATATGGTAATCGGTAAGCTTAAGTACTGGATTGAACCGAGGCCGGAATATACTCTCCACTGTCTTGAATTCGTTCACATCTAGCTAATGGCGGGTGCATCGGCCGCCACGGCCCGACGTACCGAGGTCTGTGGGGAGGTGTAGTCGAGGGCGGTGGGCCTGTTCCGTGAAGCGGGAATTGAAGGGAAAAGTTGCACGTGTGACTCTGTGAGTAACCACGTGACGTGTGTTTAGGTTTCCCTTGCAAGGTTAAGAAATTCGATTCGAATCGTCCGTTTCTCACGGTTATTGAGACTGCTTGACCCTTTTACCACACAGAGTAAGAAGAGGAACAATGATGATGAATAAACTTGTTGGATGAAATTTAATGCTTCACCATGAATGATATTGGATAGCTGCTTATCTAGAATGGTTAACGAAACTAGAATCTTGAGCTAAAAGTTGAAAGTAAGGACCCACTCGTATATGCTTTTCGGCAAAACAAACCCTTGAGCCAAAAAGCCTTGCATGTCTAGGAGTCGGCTAAGTATACTCCACTAGTCGGGTAAGTCTTGCTGAGTATTAGCATACTCAGCCTTGCTTGTGGCTCGTTTTCAGGTGAGTCTTTCGAAGACATGATTGCTAGCTTGACTTGGCCCTGCACTCTGCCTCCGGGATGGTCGGTGGAATGGGATACGCCCCCGGCCGATGGAGATAATGCCGAGTGATGTCTCGTATGGGCTTCATCGAGACATCCTTTATCGTCGAGTAGCTTTCGTTATCTTATTTCCGCTGCAACTTAAACTCTGAAGGACTTATTGGTTATGATCACTAAAGTACTTGGTTACTAAACTCAAACATGGTTTGTAATTTTCACTCATGATAATTTTGTAAAATCTGCTGGAATGTGGTATTCTCTGGGCTCATCTTCGCATGAGCATTTGTATGTATGGCTTCGATCCGCTTTACCGTGGTTGTATCGGGAGGTTACCCGACAGACCAATGGATTACTCCGTTTGAAGTGTGAGGTTAACCGAGATTGCCCTAATGGTGATGGTTAATACACTTGAGCCGGATTAATTCAGGTGGTTCTGCCACAGCCCGACCCTTGGCTCCGCTCGACCCTCCGCCGCCGCGCAGTTGCCGCAGGCCACTTGGCCGGCGATGCCTGACGGCGCTAGGCGCCAAGCCAATGCGTGGCCACGCCCGCACGCCGCGCTCCTCCCCAGTCCGCGCACCCCACGTGCGCGCCGGTGACGCGCGCCTCTGCTCGCCGCCCGCCGCGCCCAATGGGCAAGTCGCGCCGTGCCCGTGTCTCCGCCGCGTCCCGCCAGTCGCTGCGCTCGCAGCCCGGCAAGACAGCTGCTGCAGCTCGTCGCCCAACCCGCGCGCCGCGTGATCTCCTGCTCCCCACGCCAAATCCACAGCGCCCAATCCCCTGCCCGCGCCCGCCGCACGCCGCGCCGGCTCTGCTTGCCACCCACCGCGGCCAGTCACGCGCTTCTGTCGTGCCGCCCACGCCCGCGCCTCGCAGTCCAGTCCCGCCCCTCCTCCCGCCTCTCTGCTGCCTACAAAAGGCCGCACGGAGTCCCCCTCGCGCGCCCAGACACCAGAACGCCACCGCCACCACCATTACCGCCGTCGTGCGCAGCTCACCGTGGAGCTCACCTCTCCGGCCACCCCTTGCCAGAGCTGAGTCTTCCACCACCACCACAGCACCCCACCGCAGCTCACTGCCCCACCCATCGTCGCCCAGAACCGCCGGAGTACTGCCAGCACCGCCCGTGCTGCTGCCGCTCCTTGCTGCCCATGCCGAAGCTCCTCCGTCCCAGACAAGCCTCGAAACGGGTTCCCCTCGACGCCGCGAAGCTCCTCGACCAGCCTGCGCTCTCCCCTTCTCGCTAGAGCACCATCGCCGACGCTCCGTCCCGCCGCCGCCCCTCTACTCCGCGCCGACGAGCCACCTCCGGCCACCCCCAACCCCGACCAAAGCCATCCCAAGGTAGCTCTCACCTCCCTAGATCTCCCCGACCCTTTTCCCCTCGCCGCCGACGAGCCCCCTCGCCGGAATCTGGCCGGCCGCCATGCCAGCACCGCCCAGGGACCCAATTGCATCGATTGGAATCTTTAAAAGAGTCTGCACGCAAGTTTTCAAGGACCCCTCTGTAAAGAAAGTTTAAACTTTGAATTCAAAAACAGCAAACTTGTAAAATTCTAATCATAGAAAAATTGAAAAAAATATAAACTCAACTGTTCTAGAATCTTTAGATGAAAATCTACAACTTTGGTTACATGCATTTCTTCAGTTGCTTGCTAAATCTTGCTATAAATTAAATGGAATGTTTAATGGACTTTAATTGTACCCACCGTTGTAGACAAAGGCTAAACCGAAAAATTTAACAGTAGTTTGGCTGCTTGATTTGTAGGCCAGTGTAAAAATATTAGGGCCAGAACCGTTCTCTAGCTAAACTTCTTAATAAAACTTGTTTATGACATGAAGTAATAAAACTAATTTGTAACTGCTGTTATATTTTGATTCATGTGGTGAAACTTTTCCAGAACTGTTGTATTAATGCCTAAGTACCACAGAAAAAGTTTAGAACCTTTTTACTTTCTGTAACCTATTTATATAATTTTGTGGTGAGAAAAATGCACTAAATAAAGATAATTAGGTTCTGTGCTTGGAAAATGTTCAAATTTTCACTAAAGGACACTTCAGAGTAGCTCTTGCTGTATAAAAAGTTTCATACACAGAAACCCTGTAAAAAATCCTGTAGAAATTTATCTTTATTAAACTAGGTGTATTTTGTTCTAATTATTATGCTTTGTATCTTGCACAATAAAATCTAAAAAATTTACAGTAACACATTCATGGATTGATTAACACCCTGTAAAGTATTTGGTGTCAATACCCAAATGGTTAGTTCTGTATAAAAATAACTATGTTCTAGCAGTGGTTGTGTTTTACCTTTTTCATGATTTTTCTACTGCGTGAAAATATCTGAAATTTTTACAGTGCTTTTGTCTCTGCATAATGTGCTCTAAATAAAAATTTCATCACCAAAAGTTACCTAATCCAGAAGATGTGTTTAATCCATGTTGTGCTTAGAAAATTAAGTTCCCCATATAACACAACCCCTTCTTGTTTAGTGAAGTTAATAGTTAAGTTATACTCTATTAACAATTGCCCAAAGAAATCTTAACTAAGTAACTTCCCAACAAAATCGATGTTTTGTGGATTGCAACTTTGTCGTGATGGAAAATAATCATCATATACCATCACTATAACTTATACTTGTGCATTCATATAGAATTGACTACTCTCGCCGACAGAACGCATGAGCTGGTGCCCGCGTCCGAGAGTGAGCAGCGTGAAGCTCAAGTAAATCTAACTGAACCTCTCGAAGACCCGAGCCCAAGTTCGGACGAGCCCCAAGCTAGCTTTTCCCAAGAAGGCAAGCCCCGGAGCATGAACCCTATTTTCCTAAACTTATGCAACTTGTTACTCTACTTTACTTGTGCATTAAGTTTATAGGAGTTGAATGAAAACTTAGTCGCATGATCCTAGGTACCCTTGCTCTGAACACTAGATGTAAGTTTCGATAGAAGGCTATGCTAATAGGACTCAGTAAAAGTCGATTGATTTCCTGTCACTCGCGAGAATATAGGAGTTGAATGTTTACTACATGCTGCATTCATAAGGTCGACGGACGGGGCTATGGTACGATGTTTATGTTGATGATTGAGGCCCCGTCTGTTTAGTGAAAAATGCTAAGGCCGCAATGTGTGGTAGTGGTGGTTAAGTCTTTGAACGTACTAACCACATGCCGAGAATATGGTAATCGGTAAGCTTAAGTACCGGATTGAACCGAGGCCGGAATATACTCCCCACCGTCTTGAATTCGTTCACATCTAGCTAATGGCGGGTGCATGTGCCGCCATGGCCGAGCCATGGGGACGTGTAGTCGAGGGCGGTGGGCCTGTTCTGTGAAGTGGGAATTGAAGGGAAAAGTTGCATGTGTGACTCTGGGAGTAACCACGTGACGTGTGTTTAGGTTTCCCTTGCAAGGTTAAGAAATTCGATTCGAATCGTCCGTTTCTCGCGGTTATTGAGACTGCTTGACCCTTTTACCACATAGAGTAAGAAGAGGAACAATGATGATGATTAATCTTGTTGGATGCAAAATAATTCTTCCACCATGTATGATATTGGATAGTTGCTTACCAAGAATGGTTAAAGAAAGCTAGAACGTGGAGCTAAAATTTGAAAGTAAGGACCTACTTATATATGCTTTTCGGCAAAACAAACCCCTCAAGCCAAAAGCCTTGCATGTCTAGGAGTCGGCTAAGTATATTCCACTAGTCGGGTAAGCCTTGCTGAGTATTAGTATACTCAGCCTTGCTTGTGGCTTGTTTTTAGGTGAAACTTTCGAGGATATGGTCGCTAGTTTGACTTGGTCTTGTACCCTTCCTCCTGGTTGGTCGGTAGAATGGGATACGCCCCCGGCCAACGGTGATAATGCCGAGTGATATCTCGTACGGGCTTCATCGAGACATTCTGTATCGTCGAGTAGTTATCGTTATTTTTCCGCTGCTTTGAACTCTGAAGAACTCATTTATTTTGAACTCTGAAGTACCTTGTTTTACGAATTTGAACTCCGTTGTAATAATAATTTGTGATAAACCTATGTTGTAAAATTTGTGGAATGTTGTATCCTCTGGGCTCACCTTCATGTGAGTACATGTATGTGTGGGTTCGATCGGCAAAAACCGTGGTTGTATCGGGAGGTTACCCGACAGACCAGTGGATTATTCCGTTTGAAGTGCGAGTTAGCCCTGATTGCCCTTGTGGTGATGGTTAGCGCGCTTGAGCCGGATTAATTTAGGTGGTTCTGCCACAGCTGGTATTAGAGCCGAAATGCATACGCCAGAGAATGCAACAAGCTTTAAAAACTTGTTTTCCTAAAACTTGACCATAAAAATTGTGTTGGAAAATGTGTTGGTTCGTTAAGGATGGTGCCTAGTTCGTAAAGCCCTAAGGGATTATGGGAAAGTTACTAGGTGGCTATCTAACTTATGAATATTATCAACTGACTTCCAGCACATTAGTTTCTGTCAAAACTTACTTTTATGCACAACCGACCCTTAAATCCTATAATGATGCACTCATCGCTAAGGTAAGAAGTTAAGAATTCTTAGCCAACTGAGAGAGCTTGGCCTTCCCGTCCGTGATGCGAGCCGAACGCTGCCCTCAAGCAGTGGCTTACTTGAGGTGCTGCCAATATACCAACTATTAGTTGATTATATTGGGAGTAGAAGGTTTGGTGCAGGGTATGGCGATCGCTGTTCATAACCCCGTCTCAAGACGGTACCCCACGTGAATACGCTATCTTGATAGCGTATGTTAACGTCGTCTGTACGGCGGGAATTGTACGGATGCCGTTTCTATAGTGAACAGTAATGAATACGGACGCTTTCATGAGTGCTGGCATGAAAGGTTCATTGGATATATATATATGCTCTATCAATCTTCTGCAGGTACACTAACCGCGATTACGATAAGTTTAAGAACAGTTAGAGAATTCTCGACTAGCTATTATAGTGAGAGACGTATTGTGTATGCCACCGAAACTAACTTCGTAAGACCAAAGATATTTGGCAATTATTTTATTTTGAGAGGACGAATAGGACATGCATGCATCATGACTATATAAATCTGAAATTGAACATGCGATGCGTGAGAGTGGTAAGGTTCATGCGCCACACATTTGTCTTTGCATAAGGATTATCTAGCAAATCTATCACATTCTGCCTTTTCTCGAAAGATGGATTTATTAAGCTTAGAAAATGATCCTCTCTGGAGAAGTTCATGTTGAAAGTTTTGCTCCAAAATTTGTATTCTACCTTCTGTCTAAATATGAAAAATTCTGAACATATGGATAATGAGAAACAACAAAGACCTAGAGATGTCAGTTTTCTATCCAAAATGAGCAGTTCAGCCACATAAATTTTTATGCCCCCTTACTACAGTTTTCTGAAGAAGTGTTCGACACAAAACTTGTTGTAAATTTACTCAGGCAGCTACTGTTAAAATTTGGTAATTTTGGGCTGGGTAGATGTTCCCTGGTGCACGAAACATTATCCCACTGTTCACTGAAATTTCTGGGTAGACAGTAAAGTAAAACCTGAAGAGAAAGACCATCTTAGAGACTTACCTAGCTCTGGAGTTGACTAGCAAAGTTGTTCACAAATAACTTAAGAATGTTCTGATAAAAGTTGAGAATTTTTGGACAAGAACTGTTTTATTTATGGCTATTTTAGTGCACTGTCCAGAACCTTTCACTGTGTTGTTAACGGTTTTTCGCTATCTCACCCATTTGATCTTTTGTTCAGATGGCCGAGCCTGTTGCCATGATGGTGGATGAGGATGGACGCGTTCACTTGCAGTGTCTCCACTGGGAGGGCTTTCCCTCTATCTTGTGGGCTGTTCTGCGCACCGCGGGCTATCCAATTCCCCCGCGTTACATCGGGTTGGAGTTTGCAGAGAATGGAGTTACCCAGTGCCGTGTTAACGTGACCATTTTTCCGCACCCACTACACCCGGAGTGGCCCGCCTTGGAGATTGAGGCTGTTGGTCGCCATTTGGCCGATACTTGGGAGCTTTCTACCATGAGGGCGCTCACCACTTTCTGTGCGCAGTGCCCCGAGGCCGTCACGCGCACTCCTATTGGTTTGTTTCCTGCTGCCCAGGACAACGACCCCTTTTGGCTCAACAGGGTGCAGCACTCACAGTACTTGGTAGACTTTCATGCCCAGGAGACCATCGAGACCTCCGTGCGGTGCATGAATGCACTGTACCGACTTCAGACTCTCCAGAGTCAGGCGCTTGTGCAGCTCACTGATCTTGCACAGGCTACCACATGATGACAGATACCAGAGATGAGCAGATTAAGGAACTCAATGAGGAACTTGAGGACAGAGACACCCGGATTGGCCAACTTGAGGGCCAAGTTCAGGAGCACGACACACTCATGGGCGAGAGAGATGACATGATAGCACACTTGGAGGAGCAGCTCCATGATCTGAACCTTGAGTTGGAGGATGCTAATGAGCACATTCAGTGGCACCATGATCAAAATGCCCCTCCCGACGTGGTGGCTATGGAGGAAGATGAGGAGGAGCCACAGGAGATTGATGGTGTTTCAGGAATGGACTTTGAGGGTGAGGCACTGCAGCCACCTCCGATGGGAGCTCACTCTCCTACTCACAGCGAGTCGTCCGTCAACAACCTCGACGACCTAGGAGGACTATTGCATATACTCCTCGATAGTGTAGCCTAACTTTTGGCAAGAGTTGTAATAGGCTAACTAAGAGTTGAGTACCTCTTTTGTGATGGGTACAACTTGACCATTGGATACTCAAATCATGTAGGCCATGGCTAAAAACTTGGTGGTTTGATTGTGATATTGGAAAGCAGTTGAATCTGCGATTGCAGAAACTTGTCGGAAATTTTACCCACGTCTCCTTACATTTTTGGACTAAGTGTTGAATACCAAACTTGTCCTAAATTTTATGATCTAGGTTCTCAAAAAATTTCAGCACTATTGGATCTTGCTAGTTTGAGTTATAGGCAAGATACTATAACTCGTTCTGCTGAAAACAGCTAAACCAGCGACGCAAAGAATGAATCTTTCAACCATCTTGGCCGTCGATTTAGCGTCTAGGCTGAATACCAAAGTTGTACATACCTAAATTCCCTACCCACTGCCAAAATATGAGAAATTTTGGATGAACCTACCAGGAGTTATAAATTTCTTATGACAGGCAGTATTCTGTCCATGATTCTATCCATGATCTTTCGGAAGTCTACTTTTCCGCGTTAATCCTTTTGAATCATGGAAGAAATATGGATCACGTTGCTAATGATAAATATTCACCTTTTCAGATGGTTGGAGCAACCCGTGGTAACCCGAATGGTTTTGGTGCTAGCGCAAGTGGATCACAACCACAGCCACCACCACCACCTAGCTTGGTGGAAGTAATGGCCGCTCAAACCGAGTTGCTTCGTCAGCTCGTGCAAGGACAGCACCAATAGCGGGGTGGGCACAATGTTCACCAACCTCAAGTTGCCGGTTACATGGATTTCCTTGGGACCCAGCCTCCCTTGTTTCACAAAATGGAGGAACCCTTGGATGCGGACGCTTGGATTCGCACAATTGAGTCCAAGTTTTATCTACTTGTGGCCCCATGTTCGGATGCAAACAAGGCTCGCTTTGCCGCGCAGCAGCTTTGCGGTACAGCTCGTCTTTGGTGGGACCACTACTTTGCTATGCTCCCTGCTGATCACATTGTCACCTGGGACGAATTCAAAACTGCGTTCCGAGCACATCATATCCTAGAAGGTCTTATGGAAAGAAAGCTAAATGAGTTTCTGGCTCTCACTCAGGGTACCCGCACTGTACTTCAGTATGCTCAGGCCTTCAACAACCTGTGCCAGTACGCGGGCTATCACGCAGACACGGATGCTAAGAAGCGGGATCGTTTCCGCAGAGGATTGAGTACCAAACTCAAGGAGCGACTGAACCTTGTCAAGGCCGATACATATAATGAGTTGGTAAACATGGTAATTACCCAAGAGGATTGTATTGCAGCTCACCGTGCCGAGAAGAAGAGAAAGGCGCCAACTGGACCCTCGGGAGCTCCGCCACCGAGGTATCGCTTCGTGCAAAATGCTGCGCCTACAGCTCCACCGAAAGCCCCTCAGCCAGGACGTTGGATTGTCAGCCCCCCGCAGCAACAAGGTGTTGTACGACCCCCTGTGCCTCAGCAAACTGGACCAAGGCCCGCTACTCAGCAATTCCTTCGTCCAAACATCGCCAATCTGTGTTTCAATTGTGGAAGTTCCAGTCATTTTGCCCGAGAATGCCCTCGGCCTAGGCAGCCAATTCAGGGCCAAGACTCTAACCAGAACAATAAGAACAAAGGCAAGAGGCAGACCATTCAGGTCAAACAAGGACGGATCAATTTCACCACTCTAGCAGAACTTCCTGAAGGAGCACCAGTAAGGACGGGTACATTCTCTATCCACAGTAAGCCTGCAGTTATATTGTTTGATTCTGGTGCATCACATAGTTTCATTAGTGCAAAGTTTGGTGCAAAAGTAGGCCTGGATGTTTGTCACACAAAAGGGTCATATATGATATCAACACCGGGTGGAAAAATTGCTTCCAACCAAATAATAAGGCTGGTACCGATAAAATTGGGTAGTAAAATCATCAACACGGACCTTGTTCTCTTACCCCTTGAAGGCATGGATATTATTTTGGGAATGAATTGGATGACCATGCATGGAGTCATACTGGACCTTTCTTCCCGAGCTGTTGAAATAAATTCACCTAGTCACGGGACCACTACCCTTTACCTACCATTCCGGAAGTGCACGAATTCTTGTGCTTTCGTGATGGAAGGGATCAACCTAGAGAACATTCCAGTGGTATGCGAGTATGCCGATGTTTTCCCGGATGACTTACCAGGAATGCCACCAGATAGAGAAATTGAGTTCGTTATTGAACTGCAACCAGACACTGCACCTATCTCCAAAAGACCCTATAGGATGCCACCTACGGAATTGGCCGAACTGAAAACACAAATTCAAGAACTACTGGACAAAGGTTTCATTCGTCCTAGCGCATCACCTTGGGGATGTCCAGCCCTATTTGTAAAGAAAAAGGATGACAGTTGTTGGCGCTAAAATCGGCCGGATAGGAATCGGCCGACGGGTCTTCAGCGTCGGACACACGACCCGGGAGAATCTGCTTAGCTCCTGTTCGGGTTATCGCCCTGGTGCGGTTCGCGCGGCGTGCCAGTCAATCTGACCTGTTGATTGACAAGGAAATAGAGTATCAAATTCCAGACGCGTCGATCGGCTGGATTTCCGATCTGTCCTGAGGAGCGCGTCGGCGGTAAATCGGCCGATTTGCTGTAGAGATGATCGGCTATGAGTCAGCCGATGATCGTATGGTAATTGTAAAAACTGCTGGAGCAATCTAAACAATTACTATAGAGGCAACACTTGAAACAGATCTAATCGGCTATATGGCGATGAATCGAAGGAGAACGATGACGAAGCCGATTACCCTGATCTCAAGCTGGATAACTGGTGATAATACTAGAATAACAGGTGGAACTTGCAATTCTAGTAAATATCGATACTAGAATAACAGGTGGAACTTGTGAATAAATCCAAACGAAACCACAGCGATGCGCCCGTAGTTAAAGCTCGGATATTACTCGATAAGCGGAACCTACCAATTGGCCGGAGATCAGGTTGATGCAGCCCTGCCAATCCATACGAACTCGTGAAAGAAGAAAATATTGGCGAAGTCGCCGACTTGAAAGGTAAAGTACTGGTAAAAAGTAGAAGTATTTTGTTGATTGATGTTGGTTGTCCTTTGCAAAACCCTAACGACTCCTATTTATACCCTGAAACTAGGACTCCTAGTCGATTACGACTTGTTACAACCTTATTTAAAAACAGGAAAACTACTATATCTATAATAACTTTAAAAAGGAAACGGACTCTCGCAGGATCTTCCGCCGCCGTTTCCTAATCCAATCAGGACCTTTTCAATTGCTTTCCGGCCGTCTTAGCATACCTCGTTGACCAGCTTTTGACCAGGATCTTCTGGAATAATCCTATCCTGTCGGTGTGGGCTGTGCCACCAATCGGCCGATTTTTGACTTTTACCCCGATCGGCCGATTCCTTACTGTAGCTTTTAGATCCGCTTCGTCGGCCAATCTTCTCCTCCCGACGCCGATTTAATACGTGTCAAAATCTGGCGTCAACACATGCCCCCCAGTTTCGGAGTAAAATATAACTTTTTCTTCGAAACTCCTTCTTTAATCTTTTTCTCCGAAACGGGCGCAGTAAAAACCTCCTTCCGTTCCGCGGCACAATGATTGCAATTTCCTCGACCCGAGTGCGCGAAACGACCGCTCCCCTGGAATTCGCGTAGACGGTGCGGTAACAATACCATCTTTGCCCTTACCCCCTTATCTCTCTTAAGTACTGGTTTTCTCCGCCTCTCCTCCTCCACGAATCCAGCATCCTTTCTGCCGCATTACTGTTCATCTTCCTCCAAGTCCTTTCGATTTCCAAGCGCTCCTCCTTCTCCGGCGACCTCGTCCGCAGCTAGCTCCGACCCCCAATGGCGTCTCCGTCGGCGACCACCCCATCTACAGAAGCTCCATCGGCTGCTCTTTTGGCGGCGGCGGCCCAATCGGCGGCTTCTCCAGCGGCGTCATTGGCGACGAGGGCTTCCATCCCAGAGGTAAAATACCCGAAAATTTTTTCTTTTCGCCTTGCTGCTTCAGTATTTTCCGGTCCCTTTCTTAGTTTCTTCCCTCTTTCCCTTTCTTTTTAGGCCCTTAGGCACAGGATCACCATTCCTCTCTCAGAGTCTCCTGACCTCATCTGTCTAGGCCCTATGGGGAGTCCTGATCCAACAGATCTAATTAGCTTAGAAACTCACAGAATCCCCTTCAAGCAGTCACCTATGGATTTAGATCACTGGGTAGGCGCATTCAGATCCTGGCCGAACGAAACACCCGGGTGGAGAGAGTGGTACCAGAGGGTAGCTAGGTCTTGGAAAGTCCAATGGGAAGAACTTAAAATCGGCCAGTGCATAGATCTGTCTCTGTCTCAGATGGAAAAGAACGAACCTTTGGTCATGGCGGCCTCTTACTTTTGGTCCGATGCGCTCAACGCATTTCTTTTTGGACACGGACCCATGACCCCGACCTTGGCCGATGTCTTGCTGCTGACCGGCCTAGATGTTTCCTCCGCCGATACCCCTTTCAACTACCTGTTCAAACCATCTCATAGGCTAGATACCAAAGGAATCGACGGGTGGAAAGGATACATCAGTAAGAACATGAAGACAGGGACAGTCTCACAGAGAGAGCACACCGCCTTCCTGATGATGTGGCTGGAGAAACATCTCTTCTGCGGCAGAGCGGTCGGCCCCTCTTCCAACACTCAAGCTTTGGCAGAATCTCTCGCACAAGGATCGGTCGTTCCCCTCGGCAAACATTTGCTGGGATCGGCATATCAAATGATGCATCAAATCGGCGCCAAGCTGTCGAAAGGAGAGCCGATAGGGAATCCAGGTGGTCCTTGGTGGTTCATCACCCTCTGGCTCAATCTATACATGAGCAAGGTCTCTCAGCAGAGGATAGAGACAAAGACCTTTCCCAACATTGAGTCAGAGGAGAACCCATCGGTCCGTCGCCGCTGCAGATCTGTCGGAGAGGCGGCATCGGCCTTTCCTGGCTGCCAGTTCACCGCTACCCGGGTAGCCGAATATTTCAGATGCTTCTATAATGGACTTAGCGAGGAGATGATCACCTGGTATCCATATCAAACCGCAGAGCCAATTTTTGAATTGCCTATATGCTTCGACTTCTCCACCCACACATTTGACAGAGAGTTGATGGATGTCCTGATCAAGCCAGGAATTCTGCCGGCTAACTTCTTCTCGGGGAAGGACTCACCCACTTATGAGTTCTACTGCCCATCAGCTGCAGCAAGGCAACTAGGTTTCGGCCAATTGCCGATCCGAGTCTATTTCGCCGGCCAAGCAAAATTCAGAGACGGATTAACCTCTAGTCTCGACTACAGCCGATTGTGCGATTTAGTACCTGACTCCAGCACTATTAACTTGAACGGCTAGTCAGTTGCCTCTTTCGCCACCCAACAGTACAAATTATGGTGGGCAGAATGGAAGCAGCATCTTTTCTGTAAATCCCCATCAATTTACTGCAACATTCTGGACCCAGAGAACATCGACCCAAATGCTGCGGTATGTCCTTTTCTTTTCAGCCGATTTCAATGTTGCACTATCATCTTGCTGTTAACTTATGTTTACCTCTTCAGTCTGAAAGCCATGCTCCCCCAACACGGAGCCGAAGCGGCCGGCCGATTGATAGCCATCATCGATACACAGTGCAGCCACTCATCGGCTTCCATGCTCCATCTATCAGAGATATCTCCACCGGCCGATCAAAACGAGCGCCCAAGAGACCAACACCAAAGATATCCAGCCGTCGGATGCGGGCTTGCATTGAATCGGCCGATCAGACAACAATAGCATCGGCTGAAGTCTCTCGTATCGGATCGGCTAGCCAGATGGCATTAGCATCGGCCGAGACTCCCCGTGTTGGATCGGCTGATCAGATGGGAGTGATGCGCGCCGAGACCCCAGACCCTTCACCTCCATCAGTGGTCGAAACGGCCGATCCCCAAGTCGCCGCCGAAGCCGGGGCTGCTGCAGCATCGCTCTTAGTAGAAGCTGTCCAGGTAACTTTATTTATCTCATGTATTCCCCAAAAACCTTCTGCTGACATCAATTTCGTCCCTCTACCAGGCGGCACGAGTTGTCCCACCACAATCTCCACGGCTGTCGGCCACGTCTCAAGTAGGGACTGAAACTATAGCAGCTCCTGTTGCCGAGGTAAATGATCTCTTACTCTGCATCCTCAATATTTAGGAAACTTAACCAATTCTAATGCAGGTTGACTTGGGTACGCCGATTGTAACTCCACAGCTGGAATCGGCCGGAGAACCCGCAGAGGCATGTCAAATTCCCATTACCATCTTTATCTTATTTTCCATAGTACCTTCACGAGCATTTACATCTTTCTCAGGAAGCTGGCCCAAGCGGAGCACCAATAATGATCGAATCTTCTTCCTCTGCTGAACCCAGTGCACCAATCCCTGAAACAAGGGAGATACTTCCGGCGTAGGCAAGAGAGATTCGTTTCAAAGAGGTAACAATCTTACCATCAGAATCGGCCGATTTCCTTTCACTACTTGCTTACCCTTTGCTTCGTTCCCTTACAGGAGCAAGATTCTCCCAACAATAGTATCTTTTCTTTCGCTGTCTCCTTGGCCGACGAAGAAGAAACCGCCTCACATGTGGTTCCACCGAGTTCTGCTTCCGACGATGTCCGCTCTAAGCTCGAGAGCATCCGTACCCTCCTCCAAGGTGACATCAGCCGACTGGTGAAAGATGCATCGCCGATCCGACAACTTTTCAATGAGGTCGTAGATCACATTCCGGAAGAAGTGTCGGAAGACTTGGGGTATGCTGCCTATATAGAGGGCATGCGGATTCCGGTCTCGCGGGCGCTGCGACGTATGGCCGATCACGCTCAGATGGCCAAAACTCAGGAGGAGGTTGACTCGTACAAGCACCAGGCCCAGGAAGTACATCACAAAATCAATTTCCTCGAGAACTGCCGTCCGGACATCGTTGGCACAATAGATCGGCTGAAACGGAGGAGAGCAGAACTAGCCAAGGAGATGGAACAGATAACCAAAGAGATAGCCGCTGAAGAGAAAAAGCTCCAAGAACTCCCAACCATGATCAACGAGCTGAAGCAGAAAAGACAACATCTGGCCCGTGAAGCAATAAGACTCCGTCGCCGCGTGTCAGAAGTGTTAGGATCGGCCGAAAGTGATCAGAGATACTAGAATCGGCCGACCAAATCAGACGACGAGCGATTGTAGCCATAGATACTTTCCTTGGGCTGTAAACAATATGTTAAACATTGTTGTCCCTTAATGCCACCGCGCCGATTTGGTTTTGAATTGCTTCATGTAATCTGTAATTCCACCTAACAATGAATCCCAATATCTCTTTCACCGGATGTACAGCCAGAAAACCGATGAGAAATCGGTCATGTTAACTCGACATATTTTCTTTTTGTGCTCAGAATCCCGTACGTCGGCCTTCATCTGATGCTATCTCTTAAATCTCCCATCTCTAATGATTTGGCCGTCGTGAACCCATGCCTCAAGCTTCTCATCCTTTCGAACGAGCTGAATCCTCAGAGCCGATTGCTTGGATCGGCTGTAGACCGAAATCGGACACTTTCAAGAAATCAGTGTCCCAAGTCCTGCCAGATATACATTTGACCTGTTCGCAGCTCCACTGTTGTGTGTCGGCCGCTGCAACGCTGTAAATAGAATCGGCAGCTACTATCTCTGTACTGTCGCGGACCCATTGCACAAGGCATTGATGCATAATAGATGGGACACAGCAATTTGCATGTATCCAGTCGCGACCGAGCAGCATATTATAGGACCCCTTGCCATTAATGACGAAAAAAGTAGTGGGGAGGGTCTTACTGCCGATGGTGAGGTCGACGCAGAATGCCCCGCGGGCAGGCGACACGTTGCCTTCGAAGGCCTTTAGCATCATGTCCGTCTTGGTGAGGTCGTCCTTGCCCTTGCCCAGCTTGCGGAACATGGCATACGGCATGATGTTGACTGTCGCGCCTCCATCTACCAGTAGTCTGGTGACGGGTCTTCCGTTGACATAGCCCTTGAGAAACAGCGCTTTGAGGTGCTGTCGTTTTTCTTCCTTTGGCTTCTCAAACATAGCCGTCATCGGCTCTAACACCAGTTGTGCCATTTGCTCTTCCTCTGTATTTGTCACTTTGTCCCGATCGCTTGGCGCCATGAACTCCATTGGCAGTATAAAAACCATATTGATTTCGGTCGCCGATTCTTGGCTGTTTGCTTCCTGATCATTTTTCTTTGGGCGCCAAATTCGAGATTTCACATTCCTTCTTTCTGGCGCGTGTCTTTGTTCTTCTTCTCGATGTTCCCACTGGCGTAGGCGTTGGATCCTTCGCTTCTGGGATCTGGATAAGCCGTCAGGACACCACCTGGGATTTACTGGTTTGGCCGATGATCTGGCGTGTTCCCACTTTGGTTCTTTCCCTAGGGGATCTTCGTCTGATACCCTATCATAGGCCACCTCTTCCTGCCGATCGTGCGCGCTGATCCTGCCCCCCAGTCCATCTTGCTGGCCGATCTTGGTTTTTGACCTGCCGTACTGGTCAACTCTGCCCCCCAGCCGATCATGCACCGAAACGCGCCATTCTTCGCGCCGATTTCTGTTGATCGGCTCTGATCCTCTGTCCCTAGAGTGTGGCTTCGGGCGATCGCTGCGGTTTGATCCATTGCACTCCGGACAGTTATCGGCAGAGGGCAGTCTGATATCGTTCTCCCAGCAGTGGATGAAGAAGGGACACTGCCAGTGATCTTCATGCCGGCGTATCATCTCTTCTTGGTGTTGTGCTTGTTCTTGCTGCCGCCGATATTTACTGAGTAGAAATCGGGAAGTGACAGGCCTGTGTGACCGTTCTAGTCCTCGCCTATTCCTTCTGATTTCTTCCGTCGTGATCTGCCTCTTGGGATCGACGACGCCACCTCTTCTCGCCGATTCTGATGTCAGCACCTTGGTTTGACTTGACTCTTCTCCAGCGTTGACCGTGTTGGCCGGGAAGGGATGCTGATCTATCTTCATCGGCATTGCCGATTTGGTTGGAGTCTCAAATTCGAGCCGCCCTTGTTCAATGGCCGATTGTATCTGCTGACGAAAGACTTTACATTCGTTGGTGTCATGAGAAGTAGCGTTGTGCCACTTGCAGTACTTCATCTTCTTCAGCTGATCGGCCGTAGGGATGGTGTGATGTTGCGACAGCTTGATCTGTCCCTCCTGAAGCCGAATGTCTCTGGCTCCTTCTTGCCAAAGGGGCAGGATATTGGTTTTTTCCCTTTTACCCATTCCGCCAGGCCGATTTCCTCCTCTGCGTCAGATTCAGATCCCTCCAAATACGCCACCTTCTTCTGAAAGTTCCTCCGCTGTTCAAACGGTCGGATCTCTTGCCCTGACAATCGGTGGACGATTTGACTCAGGCTCTCAAACTCTTGGGCGGCATATCTTTCTCTGATTTGCGGTAAGAGGCCCTGGAAAGCGATATCGGCCAACTGTGCATCGGTCAGGGCCAGGCTGTAGCACTTGTTTTTGATCTCTCTGAATCTTTGTATATACCCTGTCACCGGCTCATCGTTCCTCTGCCTGAGGCTGGTTAGATCCGAGAGCTTCATCTCGTGTATTCCCGCATAGAAATACTTGTGGAATTGTTTCTTCAGATCGGCCCACGTGACGATAGAATTTGGCGGTAAAGTGGTGAACCACTGGAAGGCCGATCCGGATAGAGATGATGAAAATAACCGTACCCTCAGAGCGTCTTGCGTGGCAGCTTCACCGCACTGGATGATGAATCTGTTGATGTGCTCCATAGTGGATGTGTCATCCGTCCCTGAGAACTTGGTGAAATCAGGAACCTTGTAGCGGTGTGGGAACGGCAACGAGTCATAGGCCGATGGATACGGCGTCTTGTAAGTATAAGTTTGAACTTTCGGCTTCAGCCCAAACTGATCTTGAATTACTTCTGCTATTCTTGCCGTCCAATCCACCTGCTGCTGATGAACAGTTGTTCGCGGTGCGGGCACGTGTTGAAGGGCTGGTTCAGCCAGGTGATGAATCGGCGAAGTTTGCTGAACGGCCGATAACTGCTGGCGAAACGCGTCCGCACCCCCTTCGTACGTTGCTGCTGGCGCCGCGGCTCTGAATGCCTCCACAGTGCTTGACCCCCTGCCGACTTCTGGTAAAATCGGCTGGTACTGGGAGACCGTCGGCCGGGCGGCCGATTGGTACGGCACCTGAAACGGATAAGTGCCATGCCCGTTCGCCGGCTCGGGAAAATGCGTTGTGGCTGATGCCCCCCTGCCGATCTCTGGTAAAATCGGCTGGTACTGGGAGACCGTCGGCCGGGCTGCCGATTGATACGGCACCTGGAACGGGTAAGTGCGATGCCCATCCGCTGGCTCGGGGAAATACGTCGTGGCTGATGCCCCCCAAGGCACTGAGCTTGTAGGCAGTGTTTGCACCGAAGCCATCTGGACGGGTTGAAGCGGCGCTCGCGACGGGAGACATGGTGCACCGCTATATCTTGGAGACGCCAGAAGTGGTGGAGAGCTGTACCCCTCGCGCTGCGTCAACATCGGCTGAGAAGCCGATTGGGATGTGTAGGGTAAGCTTCTGGCCGGCAGGGTAGTTGGAGGGGCATATGCCGGTCCCTGATAACCTTGAACGGCTCCGCTGGCCAGAGAGTTGACGACGGCGTTGTACACCGTGTTGCTCATCACCGAGGATTGGTCAATGAACGCTTGATATACGGACTGCTGAATCATCTCTGACATCTTGCCCGAGTCTTCAGCAATGGTGATGTGGCGAGGTGCTGGAATAGGGGCCTTCCTAACTGCTTCCCCGCTTCTGGTACGACTGAACGACTGGAGGTATATCTTCTTGTAATCTTCTAGATGTTTGGCAAATTCCTCCCTCTGGTCGTCCTTGAGATCAGCTTCTGTGACCCCAATGATGTTGCTGTCAGAGATTTCTGCGTTGTTCGACATATCAGGTCTTGGATGGTCCCACTGGGCGTGCCAAAAGTGTGTTGGCGCTAAAATCGGCCGGATACGAATCGGCCGACGGGTCTTCAGCGTCGGACACACGACCCGGGAGAATCTGCTTAGCTCCTGTTCGGGTTATCGCCCTGGTGCGGTTCGCGCGGCGTGCCAGTCAATCTGACCTGTTGATTGACAAGGAAATAGAGTATCAAATTCCAGGCGCGTCGATCGGCTGTATTTCCGATCTGTCCTGAGGAGCGCGTCGGCGGTAAATCGGCCGATTTGCTGTAGAGATGATCGGCTATGAGTCAGCCGATGATCGTATGGTAATTGTAAAAACTGCTGGAGCAATCTAAACAATTACTATAGAGGCAACACTTGAAACAGATCTAATCGGCTATATGGCGATGAATCGAAGGAGAACGATGACGAAGCCGATTACCCTAATCTCAAGCTGGATAACTGGTGATAATACTAGAATAACAGGTGGAACTTGCAATTCTAGTAAATATCGATAACTTGTGAATAAATCCAAACGAAACCACAGCGATGCGCCCGTAGTTAAAGCTCGGATATTACTCGATAAGCGAAACCTACCAATTGGCCGGAGATCAGGTTGATGCAGCCCTGCCAATCCGTACGAACTCGTGAAAGAAGAAAATATTGGCGAAGTCGCCGACTTGAAAGGTAAAGTACTGGTAAAAAGTAGAAGTATTTTGTTGATTGATGTTGGTTGTCCTTTGCAAAACCCTAACGACTCCTATTTATACCCTGAAACTAGGACTCCTAGTCGATTACGACTTGTTACAACCTTATTTAAAAACAGGAAAACTACTATATCTATAATAACTTTAAAAAGGAAACGGACTCTCGCAGGATCTTCCGCCGCCGTTTCCTAATCCAATCAGGACCTTTTCAATTGCTTTCCGGCCGTCTTAGCATACCTCGTTGACCAGCTTTTGACCAGGATCTTCTGGAATAATCCTATCCTGTCGGTGTGGGCTGTGCCACCAATCGGCCGATTTTCGACTGTTACCCCGATCGACCGATTCCTTACTGTAGCTTTTAGATCCGCTTCGTCGGTCAATCTTCTCCTCCTGACGCCGATTTAATACGTGTCAAAATCTGGCGTCAACAACAGTTTAAGATTATGAGTGGACTACCGACCTCTCAATGCGGTGACCGTTAAGAATAAATACCCACTTCCCCGCATCGACGTTCTCTTTGATCAATTAACTGGATCTAGAGTTTTCTCAAAGATTGATCTTCGATCTGGATATCATCAGATAAAGATTCGTCCATGCGATATTCCTAAGACCGCCTTTTCCACACGATATGGACTATATGAATTCTTGGTCATGTCCTTTGGTCTCACCAATGCCCTTGCCTACTTCATGTATCTCATGAATTCGGTATTCATGCCCGAGCTCGACAAATTCGTCGTAGTTTTCATTGATGACATCCTGATCTATTCCAAGAATGAGGAAGAGCACGCTAAGCACTTGCACATTGTTCTTCAGCGTCTCAGAGACCATCAGCTCTATGCTAAATTTTCTATGTGCGAATTTTTGTTGGATAGTGTGAAATTCTTGGGTCACACTATTTCCAGCAAAGGCATAGCCGTTGACCCCAGCAAGGTACAAGAAGTGATGGATTGGAAACCTCCCACCTCTGTTCATCAGATTCGCAGTTTTCTTAGTTTAGCCGGTTACTATCGCCGTTTCATCCCGGATTTCTCCAGGATTGCTAAGCCTATGACTGAACTATTGAAAAAGGGAGTAAAGTTTGTGTGGGATGAGAAATGCGAAGAAGATTTCCACACTCTCAGAGAACGTTTGACTACAGCCCCTGTGTTAGCTCAACCCGATAACACCAAGCCATTCGATGTTTACTGTGACGCATCTGGCACTGATCTTGGTTGTGCGCTTATGCAAGAAAATTGAGTTATCGCCTATGCTTCACGAGCCCTTCGGCCCCATGAGCAGAATTATCTGACCCATGATCTCGAATTAGCAGCAGTCATTCATGCTCTAAAAATATGGAGACATTATCTCATGGGCACTCATTGTAACATCTACACCGATCACAAGAGTCTCAAATATATCTTCACCCAAGCCGATCTGAATGTGAGACAAAGAAGATGGCTAGAATTAATCAAGGATTATGATCTTGAGGTGCACTATCACCCCGGCAAGGCCAATGTAGTCACGGATGCACTCAGCCGCAAGGCCCATTGCCATTGCCTGTCAGTGGAAATCTATACTAAGACATTATGTTCGGAAATGAGGAAGCTTAGTTTGGAAATGATTTCCCAAGGCACTCTGAATTACATCTCAGTCGAGCTCTGCACGACCAGATCATCATGGCACAACTACATGATGAAGGAGTCAAGATCATCAAACAAAAACTCTCTCTAGGAGAAGAGAAATACAAATGTTTCCGCCAGGACCATAAGGGAGTTCTATGGTTCGAAAGTCGCATAGTCGTTCCGAAGAAACATGAGCTCTGTAAGCAAATTCTGGATGAGGCACACCTTTCCAAATTTTCTATTCACCCCGGCAGTAACAAAATGTATCAAGACCTTAGGCAAAATTTCTGGTGGACTAGAATGAAAAGAGAAATCGCTAAATATATCTCAGAATGCGACACATGCCAGAGAGTAAAAGCTAGCCACTTGAAAGTAGCCGGTACACTTCAACCTTTGCCTATACCCTCATGGAAATGGGAGGACATAAGTATGGATTTCATTGTTGGATTGCCAAGTACCGCACAGAAACACGATTCCATATGGGTTATCGTTGATAGACTCACAAAGACGGCACATTTTATTCCGGTACACACCACCTATACTGCCAAGAAGTACGCCGAGATTTATCTCGATCGCATTGTTTGCCTACATGGAGTACCGAAGACTATTATTTCTGATCATGGTACTCAGTTTGTAGCGCGCTTTTGGGAACAATTGCAAGCTTCTCTTGGTACTAAATTGATTCGAAGCTCAGCCTATCATCCTCAAACTGACAGAAAAACTGAAAGAGTGAACCAAATTCTTGAAGACATGCTTAGAGCTTGCGTCATTCACTATGAAAAGAGTTGGGACAAATGCCTATCCCTAGCAGAGTTCTCATATAACAATAGCTACCAAGCGAGTTTGAAAATGGCACCATTTGAGGCCCTATACGGATGAAGGTGTCGAACTCCTTTGAGTTGGTCACAGACCGGAGAACGCAAAATATTTGGACCAGCCTTGGTAATCGAGGCAGAAGAAAAAGTGAGAGTAATACAAGAAAACCTTAGAGCCGCACAATCCAGGCAAAAGAGCTATTTCGATAGAAGGAGAAAGCCATTGAAGTTTGAAGTTGGTGACCACATCTATCTTCGAGTTTCACCAACCAAGGGTGTACAACGATTCGAAGTCAAAGGAAAACTATCTCCCCGTTATGTTGGTCCCTACGAAATCATCGAGAGCTGTGGACCTGTAGCCTATAGAATTCGACTGCCCTCTCAGCTTGCAGCCATCCGTGATGTCTTTCACGTATCTCCACTCAAGAAGTGTGTTTGAGTCCCTACCGAGGTTATTAAACAACAGGAAATCTTAGTAGAGCCCGACCTCTCATATGTCGAGTATCCTATCAAAATCATGGACCAAAAAGAAAGAAGCACCAGGAGGAAAGTGATTAAAATGTACAAAATTCAATGGAATTATCACACTGAGGAAGAAGCCACATGGGAAACTAAAAGTTTTCAAAAACAAAATTTCCCGGGTTTTCTCAACTCCACCGAAGGTACACACACTACCCACCCTAAGCTTATTGTCCGAATCTCGGGGCGAGATTCTTTTTAAGGGGGGAAGGCTGTAACACCTCAGATTTTTAATTTACGAAATAAGCCTCATTAGCGTAAGTACCTGTACTTTAATCAAGCCATTTAAATAACTTTCACAATGATAAAAACATGGCTACAAAATTTAATAGGCACATTGTTTTTGGCATGTTAAACAAAAGTCTAGTTGAAGCCTAGGAGTGAATGCAAAGTTTTGCCCAGGAAATGACGTACCCTACAAATTTATCCTTTCCGAGTTTTTAAAATAACTTCTAAACTACAACTCCAATGAACTTTGGTCTGAAACAAAACTTTTGTAACTTTTCATTTTGAACAACTTTCATGTTCAGAGATTTTTGAGTTGCAACACAAAAATTTGAGAAACACTTGGATTTGCAAACCAATCCCTGCCTTTTCTTCTATTTTCACTGCAGACCATTCTTCTCCGCCTCGCCCGACCCTCCGACGCGCAGCCGCTCGCCCGACCCTCGCGTCGCCCGACCCTTTCACTCGCCCGACCCTCGGCTTCGCCCGACCCTTCCGTTTCGCCCGACCGTTGGCTCCACCCGACCCTCCGCCGCCGCGCAGTCGCCTCAGGCCACTTGGCCGGCGATGCCTGACAGCGCTAGGCGCCAAGCCAATGCCTGGCCGCGCCCGCACGCCGCGCTCCTCCCCAGTCCGTGCACACCACGCGCGCGCCGGCGACGCGCGCCTCTGCTCGCCGCCCGCCGCGCCCAATGGGCAAGTCGCGCCGTGCCCGTGTCTCCGCCGCGTCCCGCCAGTCGCCGCGCTCGCAGCCCGGCAAGACAGCTGCTGCAGCTCGTCGCCCAACCCGCGCACCGCGTGATCTCCCGCTCCCCACGCCAAATCCTCAGCGCCCAATCCCCTGCCCGCGCCCACCGTGCCGGCTCTGCTCGCCGCCCACCGCGGCCAGTCACGCGCTTCCATCGTGCCGCCCGCGCCCGCGCCTCGCAGTCCAGTCCCACCCCTCCTCCCGCCTCTCTGCTGCCTACGAAAGGCCGCACTGAGTCCCCCTCGCGCGCCCAGACACCAGAATGCCGCCGCCGCCATCATTAACGCCATCGTGCCCAGCTCACCGTGGAGCTCACCTCTGCGGCCACCCCTTGCCAGAGCTGAGTCTTCCACCACCACCACAGCACCCCACCGCAGCTCACTGCCCCGCCCGCGCCACCGCCGCTCTTTACTGCTCCGTGGACGGCCCACGCCGAAGCTCCTCCATCCCAGACAAGCCTCGAAATGGGTTCCCCTCGACGCCGCGAAGCTCCTCGACCAGCCCACGCTCTCCCCTTCTCGCCGGAGCACCATCGCCGACGCTCCGGCCCGCTGCCGCCGCCCCTCTGCTCCACGCCGACGAGCCACCTCCGGCCACCCCCAACCCCGACCAAAGCCATCCCAAGGTAGCTCTCACCTCCCTAGATCTCCCCAACCCATTTCCCCTTGCCGCCGACGAGCCCCCTCGCCGGAATCTGGCCGGCCGCCATGCCAGCGCCGCCCAGGGACCCAATTGCATCGATTGCAATCTTTAAAAGAGTTTGCACGCAAGTTTCCAAGGACCCCTCTGTAAAGAAAGTTTAAACTTTGAATTGAAAAACAACAAACTTGTAAAATTCATTTAAAATCATAGAAAAATTAGAAAAATACAAACTCAACTGTTCTGGAATCTTTAGATGAAATATACAACTTTTGTTACATGCATTTCTTCAGTTGCTTGCTAAATCTTGCTATAAATTAACTGGAAGGTTTAATAGACTTTAATTGTACCCACAGTTGTAGACAAAGGCTAAACCGGAAAATTTAACAGTAGTTTGGTTGCTTGATTTGTAGGCCAGTGTAAAAATATTAGGGCCAGAACTCATCTCTAGCTAAACTTCTTAATAAAACTTGTTTATGACATGAAGTAATAAAACTAATTTGTAACTGCTGTTATATTGTGATTCGTGTGGTGAAACTTTTCTAGAACTGTTGTATTAATGCCTAAGTACCACAGAAAAAGTTTAGAACCTTTTTACTTTCTATCACCTATTTATATAATTTTATGGTGAGAAAAATGCACTAAATAAAGATAATTAGTTTTTGTGCTTGGAAAATGTTCAACTTTTTACTGAAGGACACTTTAGATTAGCTCTTGCTGTATAAAAGGTTTCATACACAGAAACCCTGTAACACATCTTGTAGAAATTTATATTTATTAAACTAGGTGTATCTTGTCCTAATTATTATGCTTTGTATCGTGCACAATACAATCTGAACAATTTACAGTAACACATTTATGGATAGATTAACACCCTGTAAAATTTTTGGTGTCAATACCCGAATGGTTTGTTCTGTATAAAAATAACTAGGTTCTAGTAGTGGTTGTGTTTTACCTTTTTCATGATTTTTCTGCTGTGTGAAAATATCTGAAATTTTTACAGTGCTTTTGTCTCTGCATAATGTGCTCTAAATAAAAATTTCATCACCAAAAGTTACCTAATCCAGAAGTTGTGATTAATCCATGTTGCGCTTAGAAAAATAAGTTTCCCATATAACACAACCCCTTCTTGTTTAATGAAGTTAATAGTTAAGTTATACTCTATTAACAATTGCCCAAAGAAATCTTAACTAAGTAACTTCCTGTCACTCGCGAGAAAATAGGAGTTGAATGTTTACTACATGCTGCAATCATAAGGTCGACGGACGGGGCTATGGTACGATGTTTATGTTGATGATTGAGGCCCCGTCTGTTTAGTGAAAAATGCTAGGGCCGCAGTGTGTGGTAGTGGTGGTCAAGTCTTTGAACGTACTAACCACATGCCAAGAATATGGTAATCGGTAAGCTTAAGTACCGGATTGAACCGAGGCCGGAATATACCCCCCACCATCTTGAATTCGTTCACATCTAGCTAATGGCGGGTGCATGTGCCGCCATGGCCGGGCCATGGGGACGTGTAGTCGAGGGCGGTGGGCCTGTTCCGTGAAGCGGGAATTGAAGGGAAAAGTTGCACGTGTGACTCTGGGAGTAACCACGTGACGTGTGTTTAGGTTTCCCTTGCAAGGTTAAGAAATTCGATTCGAATCGTCCGTTTCTCGCGGTTATTGAGACTGCTTGACCCTTTTACCACATAGAGTAAGAAGAGGAACAATGATGATGATTAATCTTGTTGGATGCAAAATAATTCTTCCACCATGTATGATATTGGATAGTTGCTTACCTAGAATGGTTAAAGAAAGCTAGAACGTGGAGCTAAACTTTGAAAGTAAGGACCTACTTATATATGCTTTTCGGCAAAACAAACCCCTCAAGCCAAAAGCCTTGCATGTCTAGGAGTCGGCTAAGTATATTCCACTAGTCGGGTAAGCCTTGCTGAGTATTAGTATACTCAGCCTTGCTTGTGGCTTGTTTTCAGGTGAAACTTTCGAGGATATGATCGCTAGTTTGACTTGGCCTTGTACCCTTCCTCCTGGTTGGTCGGTGGAATGGGATACGCCCCCGGCCAACGGTGATAATGCCGAGTGATGTCTTGTACGGGCTTCATCAAGACATTCTGTATCGTCGAGTAGTTATCATTACTTTTCCGCTGCTTTGAACTCTGAAGAACTCATTTATTTTGAACTCTGAAGTACCTTGTTTTACGAATTTGAACTCCGTTGTAATAATAATTTGTGATGAACCTATGTTGTAAAATTTGTGGAATGTTGTATCCTCTGGGCTCACCTTCGTGTGAGTACATGTATGTGTGGGTTCGATCAGCAAAAACCGTGGTTGTATCGGGAGGTTACCCGACAGACCAGTGGATTATTCCGTTTGAAGTGCGAGTTAGCCCTGATTGCCCTTGTGGTGATGGTTAGCGCGCTTGAGCCGGATTAATTCAGGTGGTTCTGCCTCATGGGAGCGCCAGTCCACGTCAATCATCAGGACCTCTCGACTAGACTCCGCAGGGCCTTGGTCGATGGTGTCTGGCTCTATTCTTGGAATAGAGGGGTGGTGGAGCTCATGGACAAAGACTCCAGCTGGAACTTTTGCTCGCTCAGAGCCTAGCTACCAGAGTACGTCTGCCCCAACATTGTTATCGCGGAGTACATGACGGATCTCGAGACTCGAGAACTTGTTCTCAAGCTTACGAATTTCTGCAACGTACACGTCCATGGTTTCTTTTTTAGTGTCCCACTCCTTGTTGCATTGTTGGACCACCAGTAAAAAGTCGCCAAAGATGAGTAGTCGCTTGATGCCAAGGGAGACAACCAGGCGTAGCCCGTGGAGTAGTGCCTCATACTCGGCCTCGTTGTTGGAGACCTTAAATAGTATTTGAAATACGTATTTAAGTTGCTCACCAGTTGAACTGATGAAGAGTACTCCTGCGCCACCACCTTTGAGCTTGAGGGAGCCATCGAAGTACATGACCCAATGCTCTGGCTGGTCAGCTGGAGTTGGTACTTGGTTTTCTTGCTACTCTGCCAAGAAATCGATTAGAGCTTGCGACTTGATGGCAATGCGTGGCTTGAAGTCGATGTTGAGAGACCCCAATTCCACTGCCCACTTGGAGATACGCCCAGTAGCGTCCCGGTTGTGAAGTATATCCGCCAACGGGAAGTCAGTAACAACTGAGATTTTGTACTCATCGAAGTAGTGGTGAAGCTTTCTGGAGGTGATGAGTATCGCATAGAGAAGTTTCTGAATCGAAGGGTAACGAACCTTCGACTCAGAAAGGACTTCGCTAACGAAATACACTGGCCGCTGCACACCGAAGGCATGGCCCTCATCGTTTCGCTCCACCACAATGGTCGTGCTGACTATGTGAGTAGTCGCAGCGATGTAAAGTAACAGGTTCTCACCTAGGTTCGGAGCTGTGAGGATGGGGGGCGATTGGAGGTGAGTCTTGAGGTCCTCCAATGCTTGCGCCGCTTCCTCGGTCCAAACAAAATTGTCCTGCCGCTTGAGGAGCTTGAAAAATGGTAGACCCCGTTCTCCAAGTCGGGAGATGAATCTGTTTAGTGCCGCCATTCAGCCGGTGAGCTTCTGCACATCTTTGAACTTCCGTGGAGCCCCCATGCTATTGATGGCAGTTATCTTCTCAGGGTTAGCCTCAATGCCTCGGTGACTGATGATGAAACCGAGGAGTTTTCCTTGGGGTACGCCGAAGACGCACTTAGTCGGGTTGAGCTTCCACTAAAATCTTCACAGACTGTTGAATGTTTCCTCGAGATCAGAGATGAACTCATCGGGATTTCTAGTTTTAATAACCACGTCATCCACGTAGGCTTCAGTGTTGCGGTGTAGTTGGTCAGCAAGGCATAGCTGTATGGCTCGCTGGTATGTTGCACTCGCGTTCTTTAGCCCAAATGACATAGTTGTGTATGCGTTGGCACCAAATGGGGTAATGAAGGCAGTCTTGATCTGGTCTTCTTCCTTGAGGGAAATCTGATGATAACCCGAGTAGCAGTCAAGGAAGGAGAGCAGGACGCAGCCGGCGGTGGAGTCGACTACCTGATCGATGCAGGGAAGCGCGAAAGGATCTTTCGAGCCAGTGCCTATTGAGATCTCTATAATCGAAACACATCCTCCATTCATTATTATTCTTTTTTAGAATGAGTACAGGATTGGCTAGCCACTCTGGGTGGTACACCTCTTTGATGAAACCACCGTGAGTAGTTTAGCTAGCTCTTTTTTGATGTCTTGCCTCTTTTCTGGAGAGAAACGACATAGTCATTGCTTCCTCGGAGTGGCCTTGGGATCAACTTTCAGAGCATGCTCGATCAACTCCTTGGGCACGCTTGGCATATCCACTGGTTTCCAAGCGAAAATGTCTTTGTTGGCCCTAAGAAAGTTGACGAGCGCGAATTTCTATTTACTGTCCATGTTTTCACCGATCAGGGCGATCTTGGATGAGTCACCCTCCTCCAAACACTTGGCTTTCGAGTGCTATCAGCTCCGGAGCTCCCTCAATGCTCCGCCCTTGGAGAAGGGCAACAGGAAGAAGAAGAAGGACAAGGATGATGAAGACCCGGAGAACAAGACAAATGCCACTGAGTTCCCGGATGTGTCCAAGATCATCAACGTCATCTTTGGCGGGGAATCGGGATTTTCCTCCAAGAGGACTCAGAAGCTTCATCACCGCGAGATCATGGCCGTCGAGCCGGCGGTACCACGCCCCCTTTGGTGGATAGAGGTCCCCATCTCGTTCTCTAGGGCTGATCAATGGACTAGCTTTTCTGAGCCGGGAAAACTCCCACTCATCCTGGACCCAGTGATCGCGGACGTCAGACTCACCAAAGTACCCATTGATGGGGGCAGTGGTCTTAACCTCATCTTTATGAGTACTTTGAGGAAGATGGGGGCGGACTTCATCGACATGCTCACCCCCAGCAAGGTTCCCTTCTACGGTATCGTACGTGGGAACGCAGCTATGCCGCTTGGCACGGTAGTCCTCCCTATCACCTTTGGCACAAGGAAAAACTACCGTACCGAGTACATCAAGTTCGAAGTGGCCGACTTAGAATCGTCATACCATGCCATTCTGGGAAGACCCGTACTGGCCAAGTTTATGGCCGTGTCGCACTACATCTACTTGCCCCTGAAGATGCCAAGAAAGAGTGGGGTTCTCTCCTTCCGCGACGACCTGGAGAAGTCCTACAACTGCGACCAGAAGGCCATCGAGTACGCCTCGACTATGCATGTACCAGATACTTCAGGAGAAGTACTCGCGGTTGCGCAACAACTCTCCGAGGTAGAGCTAAAAATCCCCACGAAGAAGGCGAACTAGACCAAGCTGCAACCCACTGGAGAACTCGCACTGAAGACCATCCACTTGCAGGAGGGGAATTCGTCCAAGACAGCTCTGATCGGATCATAACTTGACTCCAAATAGAAAAGCGCGCTCAACAGTTTCCTTAGGGCCAACCGAGACATATTCGCATGGAAACCAGCGGATATGCCAGAGGTGCCCAAGGAACTGATAGAGCATAGTTTGAAAGTAGATCCTGATGCTACCCCTAAGAAGCAGCGTCTCCATAGATTCGCTCAAGATAAGAGGGAAGCAATCAAAAAGGAGTTGGCTAAACTACTCGCGGTAGATTTCATCAAAGAGATGTTCCATCCAGAGTGAGTAGCCAACCCTGTCCATGTAAAGAAAAAGAATAATAATGAATGGAGAATGTGTGTTAATTATACCGATCTCAACAAGCACTGCCCGAAGGATCACTTTGGGCTATCGCACATTGATCAAGTAATCGACTCCACTGCCGGCTGTGTACTCCTCTGCTTCCTTGATTGCTACTCGGGCTACCATCAGATTGACCTCAAGGAAGAAGACCAAATCAAGACCGCCTTTATCACACCCTTTGAGACTTACGCTTACAAGACTATGTCCTTTGGGATGAAGAACGCTGGGGATACGTACCAGCGGGCAATCCAAATGTGTTTTGCAGACCAGCTAAACCGCAATGTGAAAGCCTACATGGATGACATGGTCGTTAAGACCAGAATTCCCGAGGACCTAATTGCTGACTTGGAGGAAACATTCAACAGCCTCCGGAAGTTCCAATGGAAGCTCAACCCGACTAAGTGCGTCTTTGGCGTACTGTTAGGGAAACTACTCGGGTTTATCATCAGTCATAGGGGGATTGAAGCTAACCCAAAGAAGATTACCGCCATCACCGACATGAAGGCTCCATCAATGATCAAAGACGTTCAGAAGCAAACAGGGTGCATGGCAGCACTGAACACATTCATCTCACGGCTTGGAGAACGTGGCCTCCCCTTCTTCAAGCTCCTGAAGCAAAAGGACAAGTTTCACTGGATGGAGGAAGCTGAGCAGGCACTACAAGATCTCAAGCTACACCTACAGTCGCCTCCCATACTCAGAGCACCACGTCCAGGCGAGAACCTACTGATGTACATCACCGCAACTACCCACGTGATGGTGTAAGACCCGCTTCAACTGTTTTCTAGTCGAGACGAGTAGTCGAAGTAAACGTCGGCGGGTCACCGAGCGTCCTCGTGAAGTTGAAGTAGTCGAAGTAGTTGTCGGCGCGTCGGTGGCATATGCAGGAGTCTGGCTGAGTAATCAAAGTAGTCGGCGATGCAAGCTGGAGATGCTCCGAGTAGTGGAGGTTGATGTAGTTGATGCAGCCACAGTTGAAGCCTTCTGGTACTTCTTTCGTGTGCAATTAGCAGGTATCTCGGAGTCTTCATGGCAGCTTCCCGTGTGCGTGTAGCACTCCTTGCTAGTTGAATTTTCAACCGTACAAGCAGGAGCAACAATCCTGAGCGTATGCGATCATTTAATTTGGCTTCATGTGGGGAGCATTGCTTCGATCCATGAGCCAGATAGCTCATGACGACCACAATTGGAGTGGGCCGCTGCGGTAATTTGCTTCCTAACTCGGATTTGATGCACTGCTAGGACTTTCTCCCCTTCGGACTCGACAATAGTGCAATCCAACGCCTCGCTTCTACTTCAGAAGGGAGTACTGATCTGCTACAAATCGCACACGCCGTGCCACCGAGTAGATTGTTGTTTGACAATGAATATCCCGGCAGCCTCTCTGCTTCAAACTCCAACTCGACGAGACTATGCCACGCTGCAATTTGTGATGAGGACATGGCACCCATGCATAAGTCCATGAATGGTGCATGGAGTGGAGGAAAAGGAGTCCAGCAAGGGTTTCCAAGTCAAGAAGGAGGCCCGAGGCTAATTCAATTCGAGTCCCCAAGGTGGAGGCCCAAAACAACTCAAGTTCGAGTTCACCTCGGAGTCCAGGAGCAGCACGCACCAAAAACGACGCCCAGGCCGCATATGGAGTCCGTTTTGGACGTTCTTTATATGGATGGAAAGATAATTTCAAGGAACTTCCAATGGAACCGATTTCAGGACCAAATTCGTTAGGAGTCGACGGGAATCATCAAAACAATGGGATGTCCAGAATCTGTCATGGTGCTGCGACTCCATCTTTTGGGCTGTTGGCCCGTGTATCGTGTAGGGATCCATTATGGACGTGGATAGGGGGATTATGCACGTCCCAACCCTCATATAATCAGTAGCCGCCGCCACATTAGGGTTTGGGTTTTGTTTAGTACTAGTTTTCCAGTGTGAAACTCAGATTGCATCGTTGTATTTGTGGCGACAAGTCCTTATACTTTGATCCAAGGCCCCTGTTCTTGTTCTACACTACTGTGGTGATTAGTCCTTTTGTGTCCAGAGCTTGAACCACATATTCATCTTTGCTTCATATACATCTGCAATTTCAGATTGCGTGTTTATCCTTTCTTGCTTGTGTTCTTCGATTCGCTTGCAGGAAAAGCCTTCTTGGCAAGGTCAATCAAGTTGTGCTTGGTTGATAACCAACGGAGCAGCGGTGTAACGGTTGCAGGATTTGAATCGTATCTAATTTGAAGCCAGATCGCCAACGTCGAGACTCCACCAATCGAATTTACCAATACTTATCGGAAGATCGGGCCAGTGTTCATAAAGTGGTATCAGGATTCAGGTTAACCGTGAGATATATTATCGTGTGCCCTTTAGATTCATCTCTTTTTCATTACCTAGAGTCTACAAAAGCCCTACAAAAAAATAAGTCCGCTGTCCTATAACCCCTTTGTGCCCCACAATTTTTCAATTCAGTTTGCTTTTCTGAATTTTAGTCCCTCGTTGTGTCATTGTGTTTGTCGTGTCTAGGTTTTGTTCTTGTCTTTAGTATCAAGTCTTGCTTGAGTTGGTCTTTGTGCTAATTTGTTAAAGATAAGTGTTCCCATCTATTCCTTGCTGTACTAGTTGCTTTTGTGTCAAGAAGAAAATCAGCTACGTTGAAAGATAGAAAGATAAGACAAAAAAAAGGCAAAGGTGCAGAAAAAAAGAGAAAGAGAAAAGAAAAAACTGCACCCAAAAAAAAGAAAGAAAAGGCAAAGAAGAGAAAAATTCAGAAGTGCTTGCATCCTTTTGTGGTCTTGTGGTGAGTTGTATTGTTGCTTGCTTGAACTAGATCCAGGACAAGTTTAGGCTGGCGACATATACTAGCTTGGGACTATTTTTCAGTCTTGCAATTCTGAATTGAATTTTTGATTTTCCTTGCTACCATATTGTGCCTACCCAAAACTCCACATATACTTCTGTCAGCACAGGTTCACCTTGCAACTGTTACACCCAAGCTTGACAACAGATTGTGCCGCCCAATTTGGCTTTGGTAAGAACACTTGCAAGACGGTGGTAAGCTGCTTGAGATATTGCAGTCCACTTATCCACCTCCCAATCCCAGTAGGTTCTAGTTGATAGGGATAATACTTTTTTTGTGTTGTCTTTTGCTATCTTCTAACAATGACAGGTTGTTCATATCCACCAACTTATGATGGTATAGGTGCTGATGAGTACATTGAGTGGGAAATTGCCATAGGTAACATATTTGCTACTCGCTTTATGTGTCCAAGGAGGAAGGTAAAAAATGCAGCTAGTGTTTTGCGACATTCTGCTTTATCTTGGTGGGAGTCTTTAAGTCCTTTAGATAAACCTCAAACTTGGAATGATATAAAAATTCTTATGCGAGAAACTTTTGTTAATCCACCTCCTACTTGAAATTCATATGATGAGGTGCATCATTTAGAAGAAGAGTCTACTGTTGTATCTCTTGCTATGCCTAACATTTTGCAGGATAATGTACATAAGCGAGACGATGACTTAGACGATAATGAGGAGCTCACAACCTTATGTGCAAATTCAGAATCATCACTTCATAGTGCACCTATTATTCTGGCTGAAAATGAGAACACAGGTAATGACCATGGT
The DNA here is from genome assembly GCA_032594955.1 of Panicum miliaceum. Lineage (NCBI taxonomy): Eukaryota > Viridiplantae > Streptophyta > Magnoliopsida > Poales > Poaceae > Panicum > Panicum miliaceum. Next base: position 18,699,759 of record CM064062.1, read on the forward strand.
GCTACACTAACAAAAGGTGAGAATTATTTGGATGTGCTGAATTTTTCCACAAATTATGTTGTCATAGAGCAATTGTTAGTGGAACCTTCTCTTGAATTTTCTTTGTCACAAGATGGTTTGCTTGATGTTGCTTGGGATAAATATGAATCGTGTGATAATGCTTGTGTTGCACATGTTCTAAAACCACAACCTTGTGCTGAAATTAAACATGTTGCCAGTGAAAATGATGAGCTCAAACTGATGTCTTCTTTAAATACTTTGGGTTACATTGAATTTGATGTTTTGCGTAATCTAATTGTTTGGAAGAGAGACTTTTTCGATATGCTGATTTGCCTTGGTTTTCTAGACACACATATCATGTTATTGGCAAATATGACAACAAAGGACAGTGTATGACACATCGAGTCTACATTAGTAGCAATCTGAATTCTCCTTTTGTTGTGCAAGATTGTGATCAACTAGAGGGCTGCCATGCTACTAAAATTACCATCCCATGTTACTCTAGTTTTATTTTAAAGAATCGGGTTCACTCCCAAGAAGGGGAGCATTGTTGGTTGCTACATATGCTTGGTGCTGACATTCCTTGCAACAAACACATTCTAACTGATATACATCCATCTATTACTGCATTGTCCTTGGTTAGTACTAATCTTTTGCAGGATAGTGTTGACAAATATCGTGTGCATTCCGATCAAGGAGCCTACATGCTTGCTGAAATTTTTGTGCGAGATGACACACTAGAAAATTTGGAACAAGGTTATATACTTCTTCACAATTACTTCAGTTCCCTTTATTTTTGCAACCCCGTTCTCCTTTGTGTCGTGCAGGATCAGTTTCGAGCAGAATCGACGCCGAGGACGGCTTTTCATCAAGAAGGGGAGGATGATGAGGACATGGCACCCATGCATAAGTCCATGAATGGCGCATAGAGTGGAGGAAAAGGAGTCCAGCAAGGGTTTCCAAGTCAAGAAGGAGGCCCAAGGCTAATTCAATTCGAGTCTCCAAGGTGGGGGCCCAAAACAATTCAAGTTCGAGTCCACCTCAGAGTCCAGGAGCACCATGCACCAAAAATGACACCCAGGCCGCATATGGAGTCCGTTTTGGATGTTCTTTATATGGATGGAAAGATAATTTTAAGGAGCTTCCAATGGAAATGATTTCAGGTCCAAATTCGTTAGGAGTCGACAGGAATCGTCGAAACAATGGGACGTCTAGAATCTATCATGGTGCTACGACTCCATCTTTTGGGCTGTTGGCCCGTGTATCATGTAGGGGTCCATTATGGATGTGGCTAGGGGGGTTATGCACGCCCCAACCCTCATATAATAAGTAGCCGCCGCCAAATTAGGGTTTGGGTTTTGTTTAGTTCTAGTTTTCAAGTGTGAAACTCAGATTGCATCGTTGTATCTGTGGCGACAAGTCCTTATACTTTGATCCAAGGCCTCTGTTCTTTTTCTACACCACTGTGGTGATTAGTCCTTTTGTGTTAAGAGCTTGAACCACATATTCATCTTTGCTTTATATACATCTACAATTTCAGATTGCGTGTTTATCCTTTCTTGCTTGGTTTCTTTGATTTGCTTGCAGGAAAAGCCTTTTCGGCGAGGTCAATCAAGTTGTGCTTGGTTGATAACCAATGGAGCAGCAGTGTAACAGTTGCAGGGTTTGAATCGTGTCTGATTTGAAGCCGGATCGCCAACATTGAGACTCCACCAATCGAATTTACCAATACCTATCAGCAGATCGGGCATAGTCTATATCAATTTGCCTCGGCGTCTTGTTTTCCATCGAGCAGATCCATATGCCACGACTCATGCGCATGCAGCCCTCGGGGCCGACTCATCGGTCAGCGTGTAGATTTGTCTGCTCGAATTTTCACTTGACGACTTGCCTCTCGTCGAGTAGATTGATTTTAATGATGAAGTCCTTCAAATTCGCCTGTTGATTTGACGATCTGTCCCACGGTGGGCGCCAGCTGTCGGTACTTTTACCGCCAGCCTACCTAGGGATACCCTAAGGTAGGTGTTTATTTTGTGAGGGATCGCCGGATCTGGAACTTGAAGGTAAACACGAGGACACAAGACATAGATTTAGACAGGTTCGGGCCGCCAGAGTAGCGTAATACCCTACGTCCAGTTTGGGGTGTTGAATATTGCGCCCTGCTCTTGGGGTGTTGAGTTGCCTGTTGGCTGCTCTGTTCTCTGCCTATCTAGGTACCCCTGCCCTTCTTTTATATATCCCAGGGGGTGGGGCTTCTAGTAAGATTACAAGGTATGAGTCCTAGTAGGATTACAGGGTCAAGTCCTAGTAGGAATTCGACTTCTTTTCCCTCGCGGGTAGCTTCCTTGCGGTACCGAGGGGATCTATCACTGAAATAAACCCTAAAAATCATCAAATTGAGTTCAAAAACATACATTCCATGCCATGACTCTTTAGATCCTTTTTTCCAAACAGTGGAATTTGGATTAAGGGCTCGGGGGCTGCGGGATACGTGTCATCAACGGCTTATTTTTCAAAAAAATTTGGAAGATACAGACGGACGATTCAAGACTGGTTTGACCCTCAGCCTGATTCTTCGATTCAACCTAAGGCTCGGGGGCTACTCCATATGGAGTGTGAGTTCATCGCACCCCAAATAAAAGAAGACTTAACTACTTGGGCTTGAGCACCTCACAGCCTCGATACTCGATGGACTCAAGAAAAGTCTCTACGATGAGAACAACAAAAAGGGAGGCAAGTGGATTCACAAGTTACCCATAGTTGTCTGGAGGCTTCGTACTCAACCGAGTAAAGCCACATGGCAGTCACCTTTCTTTCTTGTCTACGGGTCAGAAGCGATTCTTCCTGCGGATATCATGTGGGAATCACCCAGACTGGAGATGTATGAGGAAGGAGAAGCTGACGAGGCAAGGCATCTGGAACTTGACTGTGCTGAAGAAGTCAGATGCAACGCTTGCTTCGATCAGCCCGTTACCTACAAGGCGTTCTCTGGTATCATGACCGCAACATCTAGGAAAGATCCTTCAACGTTGGAGATTTGGTCCTACGACGCATCCAAGATGAGACTGGGCTCCATAAGCTCAACTCTAGATGGGAAGGACCCTTCATCGTCACGAAGGTCACAAGGCCAGGGTCGTATTGACTATGGTACTCCAACGGCTAGGAAGTTCCAAATTCTTGGAACATCGAGCATCTACGCCATTTCTATGCCTAAGAAACATGTACCAATCCTGTCAGCTGCAGCGCAGTACAGTATAATAATACATGGTTGTTTCGGTCCCCCAAACGACTATTGTGTCTTTACGTTTCCTTAGCAACATTGAGCAAACCCGGGGGCTATCGCCACGAGTTATGTCAATACGCTATCTCACACTAATCCTCGGAAAATACTCGGGGCCTACGCCACGAGTACCTTCCGTCACGATTAACCAACATATAGCCTCTCAGGCTATCCCCTCAAATTTGTTAAGGGTTCTTTCCAACTATCTCCCTTCACAACTTAGTTAAGCTATGGGACCAGGTCTTACAGGGTAAAGTCGAAGAGGTTCTCAAACCTATAAACAGAGGTTCTACGAACGCAACTCTGTATAAGCAGTACCAACTAGTACGCAGTTTACCAACTGAAACGTTGCTTTCAAGGTAACTCTACTAACTTACTCAAAAAAGCTCAAATGATTACGTTTTCACATGACTACTCCACGAGTTGGCATAACAAAATAACAATCAAACAAGCACCATTATATTACATGAGCAACTGTTGTTTTTCCAACAAAACAGACACAGTTCATTATAGCTCAGAACAGCGGGAGGTCATCGACTATCTGGTGAGCGACGTCCTGCACCTCGCTACGATACTCGTTGAACTGCTCTTCAGTACACTCCCCAGAGACGCCTTCCGCAAACGGGCGAACATCCATGCCCGGGAAATACGACTTCACCACTGACAAGGCATGTGTTAGCACAAGCTTGGCAGTGCCAGACGCATACCCGGCAATGCTTGTCGGAGCATCAACCGGTCGCTGCACCAAGGAGCGCCCGTCTGTGACGGGGTGCACAAACTCGCACAGCTGGTATGCTGCGGTCCCAAGTTGATCCAGCTCCTTCTGCTGGCACTCCTTGTCGCAGTTCAGTGATTGGATCATCTGCATGTTCTCCACGAGCTGCTTGTCAGCATCCTTCAGCTGGCGAGTCACAGTCTTGTGCTCCTCGTCCAAATCCGAGTAGTTGAGCTGGAGCTCCTCCAGCGCCTTCTTCAGCTGTTCCTTCTCCTCTGTAAGTTCGAATATGTCACACTTCCAGTTAGTTCAAGCTCTTTCAATTCGAGCATACTCTGGGAAAAAGTACACGTATGCAACTCAGATGAAAGGCAGACCGATAACACTATTCGGGTGTGAGGAACAGACTACTTACTCTCTTTCTGGGCAGTCAAGTCTTTGACTCTCCTGATCGCTAGATCATGCTTCCGCTGCTGGTCCATCATCGCGACCCGATGCGAGGTCTTCAGGGCCGCGAGCTCCTCCTGGAGCTTGGCATTCTTGGCCTTCTCAGCCTCCAGGTTGTCCTCTGCATCATGGGTACGCGGCTGCACGTCCCCAATCTTGCTCAACAGGGCTGACTTCTCCCTGGAGCGCTCAATGAGGCTCTACACAAAGGAAGTCAACAAGTTAGTATGCTTCTACAACAGGATATCAACCCTAGAAGAAGTACTCGACTACATACCTTGGTGTAATCGGTGAAGTGGTGCCCCAGCTCGAGCATGAGCGAGACCATCTCCGGCTCCAGCAGAGGGTCCTCGAAGAGCTCAGTGCGTGGACGAGGGACTTCTCCCTCCCGCTGCTCGGATACTCGGGAGTCTTCCGGGATCTCCTCCTGCTGTTTTGCCCGAGAACTCTCCGGGACCTCCTGCTGGTCTGGGGTACACATGACCGCCTGCTGGTCAGCCTGAGTACCTTCTTCAAGGGTCGCTCCGGGAGTAGTCCCGGGGGCTTCCGTCTCCGGCTCCACCTCCGGACTTGCCGGAGGCTCAAGATCTTTTCCTTCGTTGACCGCTGGCACATCCTCGACGATTAGAGGCTCGGCGGTACTAGCAGCCAAAGGCTCTTTCGGTAATGAGTCCTCACTCGTGCCAACCTAGGCAGTGCTGGAAGTCACCAGCTTGGGAGTCTCCGACTTCCTGAATAAATGTGTTAGTACTCAGCATTAATATGAAATTTACAGCACAATAATTCTGGTTACCAACCTCGCGGGCTTCCTGAGGGGGAGTGCCATAGGTACGACCAGCCCTCGCAGTGCGGTCTTGTTCCCGGTGCGGGTGGAGGCCGGGGGGCTAGTCGCGGGCGGTGATCGCCCCGCTGCCGGACTGCTCTCCCCAGTCTCAACGACCACACCTTGCCTCGGGGGCTCGTGGTTCTCCTCAGTCCCACTACAGAAGTAAACTAACTAAGTACTTGTGGATGAATGGCAAAATCAAGCAGCTAAAGAGTACAGATTACTTATGTCGCCTGGCGACTGGTTGCTATGTTCGCAGCTGCAGCAGCTCTCTGCTTCCGCGTCGCCACTCGCTGTGTGCGCGGCGGGTAGGCTGCAGCATCGCTCGCGCCTCTCGCGGTGGGCGTGTCTTGGGCTGGCTCCTCAAAAATCGGCTCAGGAGGGTCAGACCTGAACCGTTCCATGTCGGCCTACAGTCAAAAGCAACTTATCAATAACTAGCAAGACAACACAACTACATCAAAAGGTACTCAGGTCAATACTTACTGGATCCGGTGAGTTGTCTGCGCCAAACAGCCTTGGGATGTAAGGCTCTGAGTTCACCCCCTAAACAAGCGGGTAACCCGGCACATCCCTAGCCATCCGTGATGGGTCCCGAATCCCTTGGTACTCGAAACCAAGGTGGACGCGTCGCTGGAGGGGCTGGATGCACTGCTGGATAAATGAGTACGCCATAGACTCCCCAGTAACGCCCTTGTCCTTCAGGGCCTTGATCCGCTTCATCAGCTCGGGGATGTCGCGGCATTTTTCTTCCGTCGGCTTCTTCAGCCAGCACTCCTGGCGCTGGGGCGGGGAGTTGTCCCATCCGGGGAGGCTGGGCTGGTGGTTCCTGATGTAGAACCACAGTGCGTGCCACCCGGACAGGCTACTCAGGGTTGTGTACTCGAGGTACAGCGCCTTATCGCGTAGCTGTACCTCGGCACCCCCGACTAGCGCAGGATTGTTCTCGTCCGGTTGAGGTTTCAAGCGGAAGAGATGGCGGAACAAATTAAAATGCGGGCGGATTCCAAGGAATGCCTCGCAAAGATGCACAAAAATAGAAATGTGCAAAACAGAGTTTGGGGGCCGAAAGATGGTAATGCTTGATTTTGTAGAAACTAAGCAAACCGCGGAAAAAATCAGAAGATGGCAGAGCGAGGCCGCAGTTGGCAGAAGGGGCGAACATCATGTTCTCACCCGTGTTCTCCCACGGCGACGAGTCGGAGCCGGCGGTCCGCCACTGCACCACCCCCTACTCCTACAGGACCCGCTCGGCAATGAGCCGGAGCAGGTCCCTCTCCCGAATGGTCGAGGCCCTCCACTCACATTCCACCGTCGTCTTGGCGACCTTCGCCGATAGTTGGCGATCCACCTTCGCCTTCGCCCTCTCTCTTCCTCCCGCGACCGGCGGCGGACTTCTTTGGCATGGTGGGATGAAATGTCACACACAGCTTCGTGCGCATGCCCCGGGGAACTCACGCGGGTGTGGATGAGGACGGGGAGCAACAATTCTGGCTACTCTTAGCTTGGGAACTGGGCAGCGGAGTGGTCAATTTGGGTGCGGCGGCGATGGGTAGGGTTCTTGGCTGTAGATCTGTTTTACTGCAATGAAAACATAGGTAGGTGAAAACCATAGGGGTAATGCGGGGTTATTTATAACCAGCGGCTCCCCATTTTTTCCATTGGAAGTCAAAGAGACTTTCTCGGGGTAACATTTTGATTTCAAGCGGTTTTTACGGGTTCTGTGCAACGGATAATGGAAACTAGCCATTTCTCAGGGATAGGCTCCCGAGAATTCGGACCTTTCAACTTCCAGAGCAATTAAAGCTGTTGTGTCGAGCTCTTGTTTAGGACATGTAAATCTCTCGAGTAGTCTGCCTGTTACATTTAAGCACTTGGTCCTGTTTTAGCCGTTGCTCATAGCGTGTATGAGATCTTTGTCCCGTGGACGCGTAGAGGCGTTAGGCATGACAGAAGAGCCGAGGTTTTACAAGTTAAGGCATGTGCTACCCAAGTAGATTGGGGACCTTTAAGAGAAGACAACGAGCAGAAAAAAGTAATCGTCATGCGACATAGAGAATGCGCGGTGCGCATAAAGTAGTCGAAGTGTAGCTCTGGAGGGTTTCATGCCCATCGAGGGACGTACACAGGTAAGTAGTCGGCGAGAGCATGTGTTATAGCGTGAAGATCTATACTTCCAAAGGGTGTAGCCACTTGAAGCCTCCAGCACTCTGAACACAACTTTGTGGCATAACCTCCGCAGTCGGTGTGCTAAGCCGCCAGCACTCGGTGCATTAAGTCTGTGGCAGAGCCTCCAGTACTCGGTGCACCAAAGTTGTGGTTGTCACTTTAACATTCCAGGAGTAGTCGATCATGGCGTAGCCCCCGAGGGTGAGTCCCATCAAAAGGCGTACCCAAAAATGGTAGTTGGCACTTGGCCTTGTTAGAACAAGTCGAAGAAAGGTATAAGTCACTTAGCTTGATTCGTGGACGATTGTTGATGAAGCCGTAGCGCTTGTGGATGGAGCCGTGATGATTTGTTGATGAAGCCCGACTAGTCAAAGTTGATTTCGACTAGTTATTGATGGTGTAAGACCCGCTTTGACTAGTTTTCTAGTCAAGACGAGTAGTCGAAGTAGTCGATGTAAACGTCGGCGGGTCGTCGAGCGTCCTCGTGAAGTTGAAGTAGTCGAAGTAGTTGTCGGCGCGTCAGCGGCGCAAGAAGGAGTCTTGCCGAGTAATTGAAGTAGTCGGCGATGCAAGCTGGAGATGCTCCGAGTAGTCGAGGTTGATATAGTCGATGCAGCCACAGTTGAAGGCTTCTGGTACTTCTTTCGTGTGCAATTAGCAGGTATCTTGGAGTCTTCATGGCAGCTTCCCGTGTGCGTGTAGCACTCCTTGCTAGTTGAATCTTCAACCTCTCTGCTTCAAACTCCAACCCGATGAGACTATACCACGCTGCAATTTGCCTCAACGTCTTGTTTTTCATTGAGCACATCTATATGCCACGGCTAATGCGCATGCAGCCCTCGGGGCCAACTCATCGGTCAGCGTGTAGATTTGTCTGCTCGAACTTTCACTCGACAACTTGCCTCTCACCGAGTAGATTGATTTTAATGATGAAGTCCTTCAAATTCGCCCGATGATTCGACGATCTGCCCCACGATGGGCGCCAGCTGTCGGTACTTTTACCGCCAGCCTACCCATGGATACCCTAAGGTAGGTGTTTATTTGGTGAGGGATCACCGGATCTGGAACTTGAAGGTAAACGCGAGGACACAAGACACAAATTTAGACAGGTTCGAGCTGCCAAAGTAGCGTAATACCCTACGTCCTGTTTGGGGTGTTGAATATTGCGCCCTGCGCTTGGGGTGTTGAGTTGCCTGTTGGCTGCTCTGTTCTCTGCCTATCTAGGTACCCCTGCCCTCCTTTATATATCCCAGACGGGGGGGGGGGGGGTTCCTAGTAAGATTACAAGGTATGAGTCCTAGTAGGATTACAGGGTAGAGTCCTCGTAGGAATTCGACTTCTTTTACCTCGCGGGTAGCTTCCTTGCGGTACCTAGGGGATCTATCCCTGACATAAACCCTAAAAATCATCAAATTGAGTTCAAAAACATACATTCCATGCCATGACTCTTCGGATCCATTTTTCCAAATAGCGGAATTTGGATTAAAGGCTCGGGGGCTGCGGGATACGTGTCATCAACGACTTATTTTTCAAAAATTCTTGGAAGATACAGACGGACGATTCAAGACTAATTTGAGCCTCAGCCTGATTCTTCGATTCAACCTAAGGCTCGGGGGCTACTCCATATGGAGTGCAAGTTCATCGCAGCCCATATAAAATAAGACTTGAAAACTACTCGGGGCTTGAGCACCTCACAACGTCGATGCTGCCAAGGAAGTACTCGGAAGACACCTTCTCAAGGGGACTCAGAAGGGACCTGAAGATACATTCCAAAAGTACTCGGAAGCCTGCAATACTCGGCTACGAAGAGCTCGGGGGCTTGTCAGACCGGGGTAGCAGGAATGCACACTTGGCGTACATATTCTTGTAGTAGGGGATGTCGCATGGGCCTACCTTATCCTCATTGTAACTAGTTGTATAGAGCTATGACTAGTCGGATGTAAGAAAACAAACCGACAACGTACTTGGGTAGGACTCCTCAGACAGTTCCCGACTAGGACTTCCGTGCAACCTTGTCACCCCAGACTATATAAGGGCGAGCAGGGACCCCTCCAAAACATCTCATAACCTCTAAGGCAATACAAACCACACAGGGTGGCCCGAACCTGTCTAAACCTTGTGTTCCTTGCACCTTCGAGTTCCTGATCTCGGCGATACCCTACCTACAACCTACCACCTTGAGGGTATCCGTCAGTGGGCTTGGCGGTAAAACACCGACAACACCCAAGCCTTAGCTCACTTTAATGCAAGGATTGGCTCAAGGAGGGAGTGGGTTGAATGCTCAAGGAGGTGTTTGTCTTGAGTTAGGTCAGCAACAAATGAATGAGGGGGTGAATGGGTATTTATAACCGAACCCCCAAAACTAGTCGTTACAGTGCAGGTGATACACTAGTCGGAAGTTCCGACCTGGGGTCGGAACTTCCGACCCAACATTTAATTCTAGCCGAGGACCCCTGATCAGAAGTCTGCATAGACTTCCTACCCTGGTCGGAACTTCCGATCCATGATCAGAACTTCAGACCAGGCTGTTATTTGCTGGTTTGAGGTTTCTAAGCAAGGATTGGGTCACTCTTTTGTTTTTGGGTTTTCAACTAAACACTTTAGCATCTCCAGATCATCTTTTCGCATCCCTCTTAATAGTACGGTGTTTCCTATACTCATATTCAAAATAGAAAATTAATAAATCTCTTCTTTGAGCTCCAACACCGTCCATTAAGCAATTTGGCATCTTTTTACGCATATGTTTCATTTTATTGCATCATAACCTGTTCAAAACTTGATAATCTCATTAGCTCCTTAATTATGCATGTCATCAACACCAAAGCCCACTTAGGAGGCCAAATGCACTTTCAGAAGGCCTATCGGGCAGGCTTTTGGTGGCCAACAACAGTTTCTGACGCTGAAGAACTCGTACGCAAGTACCAAAACTGTCAATTCTTCGGAAAGCGGTCTCGTATTCCGGCGCACAACCTCATCACCGTACCGCCCTCCCGGCCCTTCGCATGCTGGAGCGTCAACATGATTGGGCCTCTAAGAACAGCTCCAGGAAGCTTTACATATGTGTTGGTAGCCATCGACAAGTTTACAAAGTGGATCAAGTACAAGCCGACTACCAAGCTCACTCCAGATAGGGCAGTCGACTTCATCTCGGACATCCTACACCGCTTTGCCTTTTCCAACACCATCATCACAGATCTGGGCTCAGATTTCATTGCAAATCAGTTTTGGGAGTTTTGTGAAAATTCTGCAATAGAAGTCAAATACGTGTCAGCCGCACACCCAAGGGCCAATGGACAAGTTGAGAGAGCAAATGGCTTGATCTTGGATGGCCTAAAGAAGAGACTCTGTGATGAGAACAGCATAAAGGATGGCAAGTGGATATACGAACTGCCTCATGTCATCTGGGGGCTTCGAACTCAACCATCGAAAGCCACAGGGCATACTCCCTTCTTTCTTGTCTACGGGTCAGAAGCTATACTCCTAGCAGATATCATGTGGCGCTCTCCCAGAGTTGAGATGTACAACGAAGGAGAGGCGGACGAAGCTAGGCAGCTGGAACTGGATTCAGTCGATGAGGCCAGATGTAGCGCCCTCGTCCAGTCAGCCCGTTACCTGTAGGGGATCGCAACGTGCGTGAGCGGTCCTTCAGCATCGGTGATCTGGTCCTCCGCCAATCCAGGACGAAACTGGGCTCCATAAGCTGAATTCCCGGTGGGAAGGTCCCTTCATTGTCTCTGAAGTCACAAGACCAGGGTCGTATCACCTGTAGTACCCTGATGGCCAGGAAGTTCCCAACTCCTGGAATATAGAGCATCTCCGAAAATTCTACGCTTAGTAGAAGTTGTAAATAATTCGCTAGCTGCACATCAGCGTTATTATAAATAAAGAGTTGATTTCATCCCAAATTGACTACTTTCCAGTGTATTAACTCGGGGGCATCGCCATGACTTCCTACATTTTTTCGCCTACGTTAAATTCAGGGGCACTACCACGAGTTCTTACGTTCTTTCGACTACTTTTACGCACGGGCTTCGCCACGAGTACTTATACTTAGTTCATCTACACTCAGAGGCTCTGCCACAAGTTCTTGCGACTAGTATAGCCCACGAGGCTAAGCACTTGAGTACTTCATGTACTCCTACAATTCCGGTTACTGCTACGACTACTCGTCAGAGAGCGTTAAGGCACGAACCGAAGGGGTTACTAAGTGTAACACCCAAAAAGATAGGAATCAAAATTTTAAAAGTATTTTATAAAAGTCACAAAATAAAATTGTGCATGCATCTTTATTTCTTTTCTTCTCCTATTCTTTCTTTCAGCCAACCCAATTCTTCTCTTCTCCTTCTTTTCTTTTTCCCGTAGCCAACTCAGCGGCCGATCCGCCCACCCGACCCTTCCTTCCACCGACAGCTAGGACCCACCTGTCGGCGCCCTCTTCTTTCTTCTTTCCTTACCCAGAGTCCGGATCGATTCCGCGCCGTCGTTCGCGCCCCTTTTTCCTTCTTTCTTGTTTCCTTACCCCGAGTCCTGATCGACTCCGCGACGCCGCCTTCCTACTCCCGGCCAATCTGCCCCTATAAAATCCCGCCGAAGCCCCGCTTTGCAACCAGAGCCAACTTCAATCTCTTCTGCTACGCAACATCGTCGCACGCCGCTGGAAGTTGCACACCGGAGGAACGCCGCCGTCCCGTGTGGCCGCCTCTCCGTCGACTCGCCGTTCCGCAGCTTCTCCGCCGTCTTCAACTCTCGCCAGAGCTCCGCGAATTGGTGAGCATCAAGCTGCACCAGATTCCTCTCTCTCTCTTGCTCCGCCGCAAACCCGATTTCTCGCCGGACCCCTGTTTCCGCCCGCCGCCGTGGCCGACCATTTACAGCCGCCGCACAGCCATCCCGTGATCACCCCCACCTTCGCTGTACCGCCCACTCACTCCTCGGCATAAATCCAGCCCGAACTGAGCCCCGGAATACCGGATTCGGTGAAACTCCGGCCGTCCACCGCCGCACTCGCTCGCCGCCGACGCCCAGTAAAACTCCGCTTCGCCCGACCCTTTTCGTCCCGTCGAGCCGACCCTTCCTCTGCCGCTCGATCTAGATCTAACGGCCAGAATCGACCCTCACTTTACACTGCCGATTTACCCGACCCTCTCTTGACTCAGCCGATTTGCTCGACCTTTTCTTTACACCGCCGATTCGCCCGACCCTTACTCCGCCGATTCGCCCGACCTGCCGCTTGATGCTGATCTAACGGATTAGATTCACCCGACCCTAGCCGTCCCCAAAACTTTTGCAGAAAGATCCCTAGGTTTCCCAGGAATCAACTCGCAGACTAGATCAATAGAAAATAATTAGAGTTGAGCCCTTTCTTCTTCTGTTCCGACCCCTGACTTTTCTAGAATTAGTACCCGCCGTCCAGAACCTCTAGTTTTGCACCCCGACCCTCTGTTTAAGGTTTAATTATGTTTTAGCTCTTGATTTCTTCAGATTTAGCCTTGGGAAGTTCAAAACTCTCGCAGTTAGGTCCCTGAATCACTGTTTTAGCCATATCTTCATCGTTTCAACTCCGATTTCAGCGATTCTTGCGCTCATGCGATCCTTGCATCATGAACTATACCTTTAGAATATTTTTACTTTCTGTTTGTATTGTTTGTTGTATTGTTTCTTATTTTTTTGTGTATGCTTGTTTGTGTGATCGCGTAGACAACGTGTTGTTCGAGTCAAATCAAGAGCAAACTTACGAGGAAGAGAACCAGCAGCTATTTGAAGAAGGCAAGTGGATTTCCCCCTCTGCATATTCTATTTGAACCCAACAAACAGCATGAAAATTCACTTTACTTTTTGTTGCTTGCATAAACTTGATGGGTTACCTATGCTAAGGACATACCTAGTCTTTTACCCCAAACCTTGAAACACCTGGGTTTACTATTCATGTTGGGTAGTTATGCTTAGTTGCAAACTTTGGGATTGGTATTGGTTTACTCTTTTGGCAATGTTGATCACGTTTCATATTGTGGTTTTATCGCGTAATTTTAAGATCAACTTTGTTTAATGGGAACATGGAGAACCACCCAAGAAAACAGTGCAACCACAAAGTCATATGGCTCTGACCTTAGCCAAATAATTAGATGTGTAGTTTGCTGGTGACCTTACCGAAAGGGCAAGGAGGGGGTCGGTGATAGGGGTCATAGCCCGGTCCTCTTGGGGTAGCTGCCTTTGCTAAGGAGCTGACCATTAGGGAGGTTTATGGACCACGCCGCTACTGAAACTCTAGCGGGCTGCCTAGCTCTTGACATGTCTTTGTAAAGGCTTCGTAGTGTACCCTCGCCACTCACCTCGGAAGTGTTTAAGAGCCTTGCAAACCCGGGCGACTCAGGGAAACACGATTTGTGGGTAAAGTGTACAACCTCTGCAGAGTGTAAAACTGTTATAACAGCCGTACTCACGGTTAAGAGTGGCTTGGACCCTCACATGATAATGAAACTTGAAGATTAAATAAATTGTGGTTCGTGGTTTATGTTTATGTGGTTGGTACCTTTATGATCTTGTTAAAGTGGGTTGGTATATACTTAAACCTAGTTAATAGGTGCTTGTTAATAAATACTTGACCAACTAAAAGTGACCGCTGCTGCAAACCTTAGCCTATCCTTGATGGCCTTGCATTTTCACCCCACTTGCTGAGTACCAACCATAAGAGTACTCACCCTTGCCCCCCCCCCCCCCCCCCCCCCCCGCTGTTCAGAAGAGAACTTTGAAGAGGAGCACTTCGACGACTTCGAGGAGTTCTAGGTCCTGCGTTCACCAGTCATCACCTGTGGAAGACGGAGTTGTTGAAGACTTCGTATAGGGTATAACGGTTTATCGTTTAAAGACATTTGTGTCTCTTTTATACGGAGTGTAATATTGTTAAATACTTTATTTAATTACATTTTGAGCATTGTCTTTGATATATTACACTTTCCGTCTACCATATGTGTGTGAACATGATCCTGGTGCACATATGAGATGCATCTGGTTCTTTTCTAGAATCGGGTGTGACACTAAGCCCACTCCACGGTTAAGTTATTCCCTGCCACACGGAGGACGACGACAGCCAAATCGTTCAGGCTTCTGAGCCTAAAGGCTAGCCTAGCGTACTGCTTGATCGGGTAAATCCAGGCTAAGTCCTTCTGCTCTACGAGCACTTTTATGGAACGTCAAGTTATTGACTACATCCAAGGCGATGCTCTTGGAGTAGCTTAACCCACACGTCTCCAAGCACACTAAGTCCTATGATCATATTAGCAAACATTAAACAATGATATACGCTGAAACGATCAACAGGCAAATTTATATACATATGAACAAACATCACAAGTGTTTCTCATAACACACTTTTTTTCCTACAACTAACCCTCCTGCTCCAAGCTCTCAGCTATCTTGTCGGCGATGGGCTCGACTTCTTCATGGTACTTCATGAATTGCTCAACAGAGCAGTCGGCCGCCAGGCCCTCTCCGAGTGGTTCTAGCTGTGCCTTTGGCCAGAAGGACTTCACCAATGCGAGCGCCTGGGCAACATAGGTTATTGTGGCCTCCGACATATAGTTGGCGACCTTCTAGGGAGTTGCACGAAGCTTCTCCAGTAGCGTCCACTCATTAGCTTCACCTTCAGTGGGAAGCTCCACCATCTCCACGACAACTTGAGCAGCGGCCTTGAAATCTTCAAGTTCATCCTACATGCTCACCTTGTCTTTTGCCATGGATTTAATTCGCTACAAGGCGTCGCGAAATTGCACATCATCTGCACCATGATAAACAAGGTTCTTCAGATCAATAATCATATTCTCTTTCTTTTTCAAAGTGGATTTGAGCTCTGCAAGAACAAGCCAAGAAAAGGAAGTACTCGGGAAGTTTCAGAAAACTACTCGAACAACTGCCAACTAATGAAAGCATGACAAAGCGGTAGGATAGCTTTGTGTGCTTTGGAGATCGCCTTGTTCTTCTCGAGCAGCTCGGCCTTCTCTTTCTCAAGATTCTTGATGTTGTTCTTGAGGATCCAGGTCTCCCGAATGCGTTCATCCTTCAGCTTCTCCAGTTCAGCTTCTCCAGCTCAACATTCTTGTAGATCTCTTGAGAGATTCTATGATCTTTCTCTTGGAGCTGGCGATGGCTGTCTTCAATGAATTTCAGTTAATCAGACTTTTCCTGGGAGCAGTCCATCAGAGTCTACAAGATAAAAGTATGTCAGTCAATACTGATTATGCAAAAACAGATGATACAGACAACTACTCGAGGAAGATGAGTACTTATAGTGGTAAACTCATACAAGTCCTTAAAAGCGTCCGCCAAGTATTTCCTTTTCTCCTTGGTCAGCATGGGATCTTCAATCAGATCAAGCTTGATTGCATGTTGCCAATCGTAAGGCGTCACGATCAAATCCTCCTTATCCACGGCAGCTGCGTCACGGTCTGACATGCCCGCAGCGTCGGCATCTACGCTAGGGCCTGATGTGCCTGCGTCCTCAGTTGTGTCAGCGCCAGGACCCGAAGTACCCGTGGCACTTGCATCTTCTGCGATGGATCCCCTGGGCGGCTCGCCTGCCACTTTGCTCGCAATCACTAGCCTAGCTTTGGGAAGATTAGTGCTGGGTGGTGGAGGAGGCTCGATGGGCTCACCTGTGGGTAGTTCTGGAGAGGGAGTATCGACTTCAACATGCTCCGGCTCTATCGGCTCCGTAACGACTTCTTTCTCCGCCTTGACACTGGTGGCCGGAGGAGGAGGAGGAGGAGGAGCACTCGCTCCCAATGCCGCAGCATCCATGTTCTTCTCATGCTCGGGGGCTTGGACTGCCGGGGCACCGCCAGGCTCGTCAAAGCTCAGAGCAGAGGAAGGCCTGGATAACAATCGACTGCATCAAGCACTAGACAACGGAAATTACAAAAGTACAAAGTTAAAGTACTCAAAACCTTACTTGGAGGACCTCTTGGTCACCACCTTCTTCAGCTGGAGCAGCCAAGGCCCTCGAGTAGTCAATTTCCCTGAGTCGCAAGCAGGTTCCTTTGATGGAGCCTCCGAGGCGCTTGGTGGAATGGGATTACTCGAACTTGGCGCAACGTCTTCAGCTGAAGGGTCCGCCGCACCAGGCTGAACGATGATCACCGGTGCGACATCATCCCCGACAGGGTCTGTCTTTCCCCCGTCCTTGGACCGTTTGAAGGGGGGAGGCAGGAGGACTGAGATAACAAGAACTCCAAATTTCAACAAAGAAAGTAGTCGAGAGCAGTACTCACCTGGGATTATCATCTGGCAAGCTGGCGAGGGAGACCTTGCGCTTCGATACGGCTCCCCGCGGCTTGGTCGGGTGGCTCGGCATCTCCATACTGCAGGAAGGCTCCTTGCCCTTCTTCTTCAAAAGACCTGCTAGAGGAAGATCATCATCAGAATCCGTCATTTCTTCATCAGTTAAAGGGTCATGATCTAGTCGACTGATCTTGGGCCTCTAGAACGCACTTGGCTTGAGATGATCTTGCCGAGCAATGTCAGGATTTGGAGCGGGACACCGGTACAGATTAGTGTGCCCCTACAAGACATCAAAATAAAACAACTGTGAATGGCACTTTGCATCTACAAGTATTCACAAGTACATGGCAAGCTTAACAAACATACCGATTTTCATGGATTTCCCGCGCTGAAAAGCATTGGGACATACGACACCATGTTCACATCGAGTAGTACTCATCGAACACGGTCAATGGCCGTCTGCAGAGGAAGAATCTCTGTAGAAATGCAAGATGGATCGTTACTACCTAAGTACTCGAATCCAAATCTGCGCCTCTTCTACAGTGGCTGTATCTGCCGTTTGAACATGGAGGCCTCCGGTCACGCCCAGTTCCTTAAGAGCACCAATCAGATCAAGCACCTTATTGACTTGTGTCATTTGGTTATCATTCAGCTTCTCGTTCCACTTGGACCTCCACACTGCCTTCCCTGGAGTGCTCTCTGGCAGTGCAGGCTGATGATTTCCCACATAAAACCACAATGCCCACCAGCCCGAGTGCTTTGTGGGAAGTGTATACTCAATATATTTCTTCCCACTTCCTTGCTTGAACTGGAGGCCAACTCCACCAACCAAGTATTGCTTCTCCTCAGAAGGTTGTTGGTGCAGATGGAAGAAGTATCGGAAAAGATCAAAATGTGGCTCAATGCCAAGAAAAGCCTCACAAAGATGAACAAAGATGGAAAGGTGAACGATGGAGTTAGGGTTCATATGATGGATCTGAATACCCCAATGAAAAAGAAGGCCGCGAAAGAAATCAGAGACGGGGAGGGCCAATCCCCTTTTGACAAAGCCTTCAGGGATTACTATTTGATCTACGTCCTCTTGCGGATAAAACTGGCGGAAGGAGGGCTTCCACTGAACCACCTCCTCCCCCTGAAGAAGGCCCTGAGCAACCAAATTAATGAGGTTCTTGCGGGTGCACTTACTTCGCTCCCAATCGCCTGTGCTCGACTCCTCCTTCTTCCCCTTGGCCGCTTGCCTCTTGTTGCCCATCTTCTTGAAAGTCACGAGCCGCTTCACTTGCATGCGCTCGAGGGGCTTTGAGAGAGGGGCGCGAGCACTCACCGATGAAGAAGATGAACTCTCCGACTAGTTTGGTCAAGGGAGGAAGGCGGGCTTGGTGGGGTTCTCGAAACCTAGATCTAAAATGACTGGCAACGCAGGAGTGAGGGAAGGCGAAATGGCTAAGGCAGAGAGTGAAAGGGTAAAAACCCTAAGGCCACTACACGATTAAATAACCAGTGGGTAGGGCTAGATCTACTGTTTGGAAGCTGAAGAGTTTTTTCCTAAAAAGTGTGATTTGTTTTGAGCGGTTATTTGGGAAGAGTTTTGGGGAGTTTATTTGATTAACCATTTTTTTAGAGACCTTATCCCGAAAAAAGGGGTTTTTCGAATTTTGAACCAATTGATTTTCAAAATACACCATCAAGGCAGATTACACATTTCACACATATTTTGTACATAACACTATTTAGTATGCCACGTTCTTTTAGATCCTTTTTTCCAAACCTTGGGATTTGGATTCAAGGCTCGGGGGCTGCGGGACACGTGTCTTCGATGGATTATTTTTCAAAAATATATTTGGAAGATAAGGAAAGAAGATTCAAGACTAGTTAGACCCTCAACCAGATTCTTCGATTCAACCTAAGGCTCAAGGGCTACTCCATATGAAGTGCGATTTGCATCCCACCCCATAGAAAGGAAGACTTGAAAGTACTCGGGGCTAGAGCACCTCACAGCCTCGAGCATCCAAGGAAAGTACTCGAAAGACACCTCCAAGCATGTCCCATACTTTATCCATACTGTAAAAGTACTCGGACATGAGTACAACTAGTTGGTACAGAAGGTAACTACCCGAAAAGAACTCGGGTAGGACTCCTAAGCTCGTACAGGACTAGGACTTCCATGTAACCCTGTTCCCCCAGACTATATAAGGGTGGGCAGGGACCCTGCCAAAACATAATGAACCCCAAGGCAATATAAACCATATAGGATGTAGCGTATTACGCATACTGCGGCCCGATCACGGCGACACCCTAACCACAAGTTAACTACCTTAGGGTATACCTAGGTTGGTGTTGGGTATTTTAACGTTGCGAATAAATCCGCAAGAGCACGGATACCGTCGTAGCTTTCACTCGAGAGTATTCAAGGGTATCAAATCCACAGGGAACATGTGTGCACTAACTCCTAACTTAGTCCGTCCAAGGAAACACCAAGGTATGCGGTGAGGATGGAGAGGATTCCTGAGGTAGCACTATAGATGAGTTAAAGGACGATCTCTCGGGCAGAATACTCGCTTCGGGCACCGGCTTACCCCTGAAATGGTCAGGAGACTCCGGCCAATGGTTCTATGCTATATCTGAACGTGGAGGATTACAAAGGACCAATAGGGCTATCACCACCTGCGGCCTACCTCTACAAATCGTGGGATATAAGGCAAACGATGGTAACCCTTAGCCTAGACACCACGTCTATACTACTGATTACTACCGCAGTCTAACTACGTCTGTATCCCCATAGCAAACTACGTCACTCTATATAAATATAGAGCGACGAACCCGCGAGTAAGAGAACCGATCTCACTCAAGTATAAGTACTATGCAAGAACAAGAATCACAAATACTAACTTACTTTACTAAGAAGGAAGCCAGCATCCGTAGAGGTACATAACCGGAGTAGAGTGCTGAGGAACTCAGCACTCCTCCAAGCGACTCCCTCTCTCTCTCTCTCCCTATTGTATGCACTAGCCTAAGCAGTGCTTCACCTTGGAGTTGAGGACTACATCTTCAAGTGAAAACGTTGATCCAAATGGTGGTGTGTTGAAAGGGGGGCTCTCCTCCTCCTTTTATAGCCCCTCCAAGGGTGCATCCTAGGTAGAACTTCCGAGGTGGAACACCCCAGAACCGTCATAGGGAGCACGGTGGGAGTTCCCTGGAGAAAGCTAGGCCTGATTGGGCCCAGTGGGGGGTCAGCCGACCCCTTGTTGAGGCCTTTTGGGCTCAGCTTTGGTCGGTATACTCCTTGTGGCCTCCTTATGGGGATCGTGGGATGCTCACCCGAAGTTAAGTTGGTTTAGCATGTCGTATGAGCCTTGGTTCTCTTGGGCTTGGGCTTATTTGCGTTGGGTTGTGGGCCCTCAAAGTTTCGTGCTTGCATAGGATGCTTTGAATTGTGCTTTTACTCCTCGTTGGAGCACGGTTTTCCTCCGTATGCAGACATGGTCTCCTGAAAACAACGATTCACCAAAGCTTGTGGAAATGGTTAGTGTTAAATGTTGGTATTTCTTAACAATCACAGATAAATCCGCAAGCGCACTGAAGATACCGTTGTAGCACTTCACCTGGAGAGTATTCAGGGTATCGTAATTTCTCAGGGAATGGATGTGTAAAGGTTTGCTAGCTAGTTTACCCAAGGAAAAGGAAGCGGTAGAATGGCTTATGGGTAGTGTGGTTATCCAAAGATAAGGAGTCAAGGGAAGGTACACTTACGATATTGGTCATTCACTTCAGGCACCGGTCTGACCCTGGTCTGCCAAGGACCTCCGGCTATTAGCTCTACTCCGAGTCCGGATGTGGGGGACTTCACTAACCACGAAGCAGCTTCGTAGCGGACCAACAGGGCTGTCACCACCTGCAGTCTACCCCTGCAATACCGTGAGACTCGCAGCAAACAAAGGTAATCTGGGGCGTAAACACCACGTTTATGCCTTCGACTACTACTCTAGTGAAGCGCAGGGTTTACCTGTTTTTAACAGGGACCCTCACTAGAGCATCCGCTACTAGAACGGATGATGAACCCGCAAACGAACAATAACGAAAAGATAACTTAACCAAGATCTTACCAGAAGATGAACTCGGATACTTACTCAACTGAATCATATCCGCAGAGGTACAAGGACGAAGGGTAGCCAACAAGCCCGGCTCTCCTTCTCACTTCTTCCTCACACACTCTCTACTCTAAAGATACAAGTGGAATGGCTCCTCTAAAACTTCTTCTCCACAAGTGTGTTGTGTTGAAATGAGGGGTGAGGGCTCCTTATATAGCCTCCAAAGGTCCGTTCCCACGGGAATAAATAAGGAAACATATGGGCACCGCCTTTAGGAAGATCAGAGCTTATCTCCCGCCAAAGGGCACCTGGACGAGAGCCAGTCCAGGTGCGGCCGACCCCCGGGTGCCGCCTCTCGCGCCGCCTTTCGTTCGGGACACTGCTAGGTGGGTCCCCAAGTGGGTCCATGGTGGTTGGCGGTAAGTTGAGGCGGTTTCCTTGTGTTTGTGGGCCCTTGAATCCGTGTGCCAGCCGCTGATTGGTCGGAGGTTTGTTCCTTGGCATCTTGGGCTGATTTGTTGTGGGCCCTTCTTGTAAGTGTAACGTAGAGTGTGATCTTCTGTGTATTCTTCTAGGTTTTGTGTACACTTCATCCATCTTTCCACTTATGGGTGCCTGCAAATCATAATTCACCAAAACTCGTGGAATTGATTAGAGAAAAACCCTATGACTAAGTTTGGTGATTCTTTTGATAAGAATGCTGCAGGAGTTGACGGTCGGATATACGAGTTAAGGACCGTCAACAACACCCCCACACTTAGCCCTTTGCTCATCCTCGAGTAAAGGTTGAAGGACTAATGTGGATACTTCTCCTTTGAATTTAATCTGCATGCAAGTTATTCCAAGCTTCTCTTGAACCTGTGAACTTTTTGAGTGTCTACCAAGCTTATCTTAATGATTGAAATTTGGAATGGTGCAGACATCAGGTACCTTATCCTTCCTTGCTTAGAAACCTGGATTTTTTTGTTTTTGCAATAAGAAATAGCTATGCTCCTAAGATTGCTCCCACGAATCTCTCTTTAGTTTCAAAATCCTCACCAAGTCAAAGTGGTGCCTTCTTTTTCACCTACCTCTAATCAGGCTTATGTGGAGCTCAGGGTAGGGATGAAGAGGCATACTTGCTTTTCGTATGTTTCTAAGTCAAAAGTTGGATCCGAGAAGAAACAAGTCATGCAATCTGTGGAAATTTTTGTTAGATGGTGGATAAACTCCTTTATATGAACCAACTCTCTCCTTTTTTTCTTTGGGGACATGGGCTATCTTTTTCTTCTCATTCATTTTTTTCTTTTTTTTCTTTTCTTCTTCTTTTTTTTGACATGCTTTGTGAGCATGTGGCATACCTTCTTTGGGTATGCATCTTTTTATCTCTCTTTTTTTTTTGACATGCCTTATGAGCATGTGGCATACCTTCTTTGGGTATGCATCTTTTCTCTCTTATTTTTGTATATCCCATGTCCTTTTCATAGCAACATCTTTGGAGAGAGTGGCCATAGAACAAAGTGGAGTTTTATTTTGTGGAATGGATGGACGTATGGATGGCATGTTTTTGCGCAGCTTCCAGTGTAGAAGTCGGCATATATTTTGGTGGGGTGTACGTGATCCTGATCATGAAAGCATGAAAGGTTTCTAGCAAGGGTCACAGAGTTTGACAAAGCTCAAATCAAAGACAAGTAGCATGATCGTAAGGTTTTTGCAAGGTGATCATTCTTTGGCTTTGGTAGGTTTTTAACATCTGAGGAGCCGAGCTAGAGAATTTTGAAAACTTTTCAAAATAAACCAAGTACTTTTCAAGGAAGAGTTTTGGTTCCATTCATCGAGCCATGTCACAAAAGTCAATCATCAGATAGCATGGGTTCCCTATAAAGTTTTTGTTCACAAGCTCAAGGCAAAAGAATAGGAATAAAGAGTATGCAAATTTATTCATGGAAGCGCATGGAGTGTAAAAGGCACTTTTATTTCGAGGAGTTTGGCAAGGTCCAGTGAGTTTAATTTTAGTGATTAACATGAGATTTATTTAAACTCAAGAACTTAGGGAGTTGGAGGGATGTGTTGCACAAACCATCGTTGAAGAGGAAGAAGAAGAAACTAAGGGAAGTCAGAGGTGGTTTGGTCGAACCAGAGGTTTGACCATTCCTCTCTGGAACCCATCTGTCCCGTTCTTCAGCGTGCTAGACCGTCCGATGTTGTGCAACATGTTGGGGGAGGATCTCGAATGAGTGTGCATTTGATGAGCTTGGAGAGATCTCCTCATGATGAGGACATCACCACGCTGGACATGCATGAGCCGGCCTCATCAACGAGCTACAAGTCGTCGCCAACTTGGACTGTGAGTTCGGTTCGGATTCAGCCGACAGCCCTGCACCGAAACAGCGATATCTCCCTCATACGGCATCCAAATGAGGTGATCTTGGTTGCTTTGGAAAGCTGACTACGAGACGCTTCTTTTGTTTCTGGTCCCACCTCCAGAAGATTCGTGGATCATTCTGTGTAACCAAGACAATGTGCTGCGTCACCTATTTTGGGCCTTTTCAGGCTTTATATCGTGTCGGGCCTTAAGCCCATGTTGTGGGCACCTCTCCCTGGTCGCCCTCAACCCTGACGACCCCTTTGCTGTCATAAACTTAGTAGCTACAGAAGATTAGGTTTTGGGTTTTGTTTAGTCTAGTTTTCATTGAGAAACAGATCTTGTTCATTGTAACTGTGACGTCGAGTCCTTTTGCTGTGAATTCAGGGCCCCTGTTCTTGTTCCTCACCACTGTGGCGATTAGTCCTTTTGTGATTTGAACTTGAACCCCATCTCATGATTTACTTCATACACATCTGCAATTTCAGATTGCGTGTTTACCCTCTCTTGCTTGTGTTCTTCAATTCGCTTGCAGGATAGCCTTCTCGGCGAGGTCAATCAAGTTGTGCTTGGTTGATAACCAAGGAGCAGCGCTGTAACGGTTGCAGGACTTTGAATCGTGTCTGATTAGAAGTCCGGATCACCAACGTCGAGTCTCCACCAATCGAATCTACCAATACCTATCGGAATATCGGGCTAGTGCTACATCACCACACACTTATTCTTGTACCTATTTTATTCAAAAGAGAAACAAAGTTGGAAACAAGCAAGAACTCTACCGGTTTTTGAATCACTGGGGAGTCTAAATTTTTATTTAATGGGGATTTGAAATGCCTAGATTTATCTTTTTTTCCTTATATAAATATATTTGTTTTTATTATTTACTTTTTATTATGGCAAACTAGGCATGATGGGTAACTTAGCAGGGTGGATCCATGAGGTGAAGATGCATGAAGATACTTACCTGACCGGGCTTCCCAAGCGTTGGACACAAATGCAAAAGTTAAGCTTCATAGGCATGGTGGCAAGCTTTGCATTTGGTCTGCTTGGTTCCTCGTGCATCGGCCTTCCATGAGGCCAAGGAGTGTTGTATGAGTGTTGGAGCTTTTGTACACTGCCCCATGGTTTTCATTTTATTCCTTGCAAAAGGTTAGTAGACAACAAATACTCGAGGAACATTGAAGAGTTTTTGGAGAATTTTATTATTGCCTTGAGATTAGTTGTTCACACCCATTCTTAAGGAAAATCAAATTCAAAGGTTCAATTAGCATGGATCCCAAAATTCCTGCCAACATTTTATTTCATCATTTTTTTCGAGGGAGATTATTTTATTTTTTGAAGGGTTCTCTTTTATTGTTTTTGACCAAATTTTTACCTCTTCAGCAAAACTTGAACAAAGCTGGGATAAAACTGCATGATCATAACAAAGGGGAATTTTGACAAAATACTCACAGTGCATCTTAAAAAGTGATTTGTACCTCCTTTGTTTGTTGTGCAATTTTTTCGTTGAAGTATGTCCCGCGCCTTAGTCTACCTCTAGTATGAATTTATCTTGAGGACTCACCCATCTATTTGAAATCTTTCCTGCAGGGGTTAGTCCACAAAAGAATATGCATCCAAAGTCTATGAAAGTATTAACTCGTTGGTTCATTAATCAAAACTCAACACCAAGTTTCATTTTGATTAAAGAAGACAATTTTAACCTAAGCACCATGCTTAATTTAAAAGAGCCTATGGATGCATCTAGCTAGAAAACATCCAAACCAGAGCATACGAACATAAACGTTGGGAGCAAGAATTTGGGAGATCAAGCTATGTTCAAATGGAGATAAATATGAGTGAGGAATTTGTGAATCATACCTGAGCATTCCTACCGGCAGCATACGAAGACCATCTTCTCAACCAATGTTGTAGCTTTGGTGATGGTGAGGTCGAGGAAGGCCCTTCCAGCAGCAGCGTTGATGTGGGCTCTTGATTGTAGGAATCAGCTCATTGTAGAAGCTTTGGAGGACGAGCCATTCGTCCATCCCATGATGACGATAGGCCAAGATGTATGCTTGTAGCTCTTCCCAGGCTTCCGGATGGATTTGTCCCACGTGCTGACAACTTCTTTAGTCTTGTAGAACCACTGTTTCGCCTTCCCTGGTAGGGAGAAGGGAAATAGATGGAGCCTGATGTCATCAACTGTGACGCCCCATTTGATTATGGTCTTAGCTTCAGGAAGTTCTGGAGTGTGGGCGTTGGCGTCCTCATTTGGCTTGCCACGAAATGGGCTTTCTTGCACCATGTTTATGAGACTCGTCTTGAGTTCAAAGTTCACGACCCCGTTGTCAATGTTGGTTCTGATGGCCACATTGGTGGTGGATGGGACAGAGAAATCACGAAGAGTCTTGTTGCCCATGATGATTGTAGGTGCTAGGATGACGGGTTCTTCTGGTGTGTAGGAACCATGGTCCATAGTGGCTTGATCCTATTCGCACAATGCTTTAGGATTGGAGGCGCAAAGTACATCTCGTTTCATGCATGCGAGCAAGGGACAAATGGGGTGGAGCAGCATAGGCCTGGAAAGAAAGAGGAGCATTCCTCTTGCCTTATGCATGCGGGAGCTGCTAGAGTGAGGCTGTGCAAAAGCCAGGAGAGAAAGAGGTTTTTTGTGCTAAGGCTAGGTGGAGCTAGGTGGCAAAAAAAAGTATCTATCAAGATGCAATGCCATGGCTTGGAGGAATGCGTAATGCAGCCTTTGGTCCATGTGGGGCACATTGGCTCACTCTCGCTCTTCTCTCTTTCCACTTTTTTCATTCTTTTTCTCATAATCATCTTCTTCCCTCTTCTCATTTTTTTTGTCTCTCATTTTCTTTTCTTCTCTCTTTTTTTCATTGCTCTCCTTTTTTTTCATCTTCCCTTTTCTTTTTTTTTGGCAAGATAGAGCCGACACCAGCCGTGGTACGGCTGGATCTGTTGTGAGGTGCTTACCAATCTCCCCCACACTTAGATTTTTGTGTCTCACGACACCAAAATCAAGTGTGCGACGTTGGCGTCTCCTTCAGATTATGTTCCACCACCAAGTGTGTAGTTGGCGCAGCTCTTATGTTCTTAGGCATCGCATGGCCCTCGTTCTTATAATCCCAACCTGAAATGGTTAGCGACCAAGAATACCCGAAGGTGCATACTTATCCTAGAAACATGCTCTTGTGTTTATTGAATAAAGAGAGACTTTATTAGAAAGGGTAATGAAAGTCTGGGCCATCTCCCGGCAGTGCTTCGTTTATGGTCACAAGCTCGACCATGGAGGATTTATCCTGCAGCTAACAATGGTGATGTAGTTCCCGGCTTCACCACCATTTGTTGATTTATCATCATCGTTCAAGCTGCATGGTTAGTGACACAGTGCATCCATGAAATTTGCAATGTTTGTGATAAACATAAGCATCCACAACCATCTTTTTAAGCATTTTTCTAGAGAAGACCAGAAGGTGGTTGTGATATTTGAAGCACGTGGTACTAAGCGAGGTGGACTCTGGAGACTCCTTATGCGAGCATGATTCTTGAGGAAAAACGAAAGAGAAGCTTTCATGCTGGTTTGAGGAATTCTCATCCTCCAGAGTCAAAGTATTGGGAAGGTCCATGGCACAAAAGTTCTCCTCCTCAAGAGATTCATCGTGAAACATTGGACCAGAGGGACAAAGCTTAAACTCAAGTGAGGATGATGATGGATATTCCAATTCACAAGGATAAAAAGCAGGCCTAGGTGAAATGAACGGGGATACGAACGTCACCTCCTCGAGCAGGTCATGGTCGGGATGATGCTTTGCCACTGGAATTTCTGGGCAAAAGATAGGAGTGGCAAAATCAGTCTTCCCAAATTCATTATAGGGGCTTCCTTGCGATAAATTTTTGTGGAGAAGATTTTCTAAAGGGAAGCCTATGAGGAGATCAAAGTCGAGGATGGGATAGATGTGAAAGTTTAGCTGGACCTTGATTTTCTCTATTTCTACCGGTACTGCCCTTGCGACCCCTCGACATTCAAAGATAAGTCCCGAGGGACTTTTGAAGAGTCTGTCGGTTGGGACTAGAGGCATGCTTCCTATGAAATTGTTCGCGAGGAACTCGGACATGATGCAGGCCTCGGTAGTGGGATCAAGAAGGGCTTCTACGGCAGTTTCTCTTATAGAACAATAGATGGTCGTGGGAGGTGAGCTAATTTGGATTGCCTTGGAAGAACGCCTCACTTCCTCCGACAATGCCGTAGGTCTCCTCTCACAGAGGTAAAACGATGTGTCTCTAAGGAATTCATAAGGATCATCCTTGGATAGGAGAGATAACTTCGAAGGTTGAATTCCTTCTTCCTTCGATGTTTGTGGTTCGGGAGAGGGCTCATCAGACGAATCTTTGGTTGTGGAAGGTAAAGGGTTTGATTTGGCTGATGAGGGGCTCTCATGGTGCTTCTTGGACTCCTGCCGGGGCTCATATGGATGGGTGAGAAAAGAAGAGTTTCCTAAGATGTGATCTAAGATGTTCTTTCCTTTCATTGGAGTTTTATGTGCAAATGAACCTCCAGCGATAATGTCAAGATCATCGGGTATAGACCAGTCTGGGCTTGATGCTAAAAGGTTTGAGAATCTAGCCCATGCTACACCTATGGACTCCTCTAATTGTTCGAATGCAAGGATGTCACTTCGGAGAGAGGCTTTGTGGGATAAAGAAGAGAACGAGTGACAAAAGTCATCTCGGAGCTCACCATTCATACTCCTCACGTTGTGAGTGTACCATTGTTCCGCCTTCTCCATGAGAGAAAAGGGGAACAATTTCCACCTCAAGGTTTTCTGTGTCATGCCTGGAATTACCAAGCACGAACACAGTTCCTCAAACTCTTGCAAATGACGGTGGGGATCTTCATTTTCTAATCCAGAGAAGGTTCGTCCCCGAACCATGGTAATGATGCCAGGATGGAGTTCGTAGCCAGAAGCTGTGATAGGCTTTGGAGAGGTTGATGGCTCTAAGAACTCATCCTTGGAAGTAGAGAGTAGGTGGGTAGAAGGGTTTTCCATGTTATAAGGATATAAGAAAAGAAAGGATAAGAGAAAGGTAAAAAAAAGGAAACACGGGCAAACTAGGTTTGAAGACAACTACAGCAACCGTTCCCCGGCAACAGCGCCTGAAATGCTTGTTGGGATTTCTTAACGATCACAGATAAATCCTATCGTTGTCAAGATTGGCGATCAAGACTTAGACTAGTAAATTTCTTTTATGCGCGTACGGCCTCAGATGGTTGCACGGGTGACACGGGATTTAAACTGGTTCGGGCGTGAAGAAGCCCTACGTCCAGTATGGGGAGCTGCTCGTGTTACCCACGCGGATTCTGTAGTAGGGGTTATAGAAGGGTGAGAGAGGGAACCGGTCCCAAGTCTCTAAGGTGTGCACAGGGGCTCTACTGGCGCAGGCGTGTTCTCCTTTGCTGCGAAGAAGAAAGCCTGTGTGAGGAAGTGTGTGTCTCCCAACTCCCCCGTCTCTTGGGCCCTGGCCTTCCCTTTATAGTTCCAGGGAGTCGACCGGGTACACGCGAGATAGGGACACAGAGAGAGAAAATGGAGAGGGAGAAAGAGTGCGGAGTCCAAGGAGGAGATCTTGTCCTTCCCGGGAGTCGCGGTTGCCTTTGGTCTTCATGCTTCGCCGGGCGGCCTGCGCGATCTGATCGTTGTCCTCCTCGGGAGCCGGTTACG